>CM061237.1:131012797-135812797 GCA_030848705.1 Heracleum sosnowskyi
AAGACCAAAAACTATGGAAGCTCAGGAGAGCAACGAAGCTGATAAAGGAATCTCGACTGAATTGGGCTTGGATCTTAGTATGTTGAGGCAATGGATATAAATTAGGTGAACCTCACAAGGAGGTTCCTATCTTTGAAAGGGTAGCTTCCCCTCAGACACTATTGTCGGACGTTTC
Organism: Heracleum sosnowskyi; assembly: GCA_030848705.1. Classification (NCBI taxonomy): domain Eukaryota; kingdom Viridiplantae; phylum Streptophyta; class Magnoliopsida; order Apiales; family Apiaceae; genus Heracleum; species Heracleum sosnowskyi. Next base: position 131,012,973 of record CM061237.1, read on the forward strand.
CTTACAAAAGGATGGAAAAATCTGAATTACCCGGTAGAAGGCGTTCTTGGAGGCACTGGAGGTCCGCCAATAAAACTGAAGAAAATGATTACGAAACTCCCATCAATGTGGAGAGGTGCAGCTTCACACACGGATTGCCAAACTTGTTGGAAGCTGCAGCTGGACGTATATTGCCAGCTTCGTGGATGTCTATTCAGACTTCTCCTTCAAGAGAATGAGAGGCTCTATAAGGTTCAATTCTTGGTCATGTACAAACTACTCCAAAGACTTGGGGGGTAGAGGATACCATAATATATGGAAGGTTTCTGAAAACAACCAGTGACCAAATTAAATGGAATAGGAATGAGGTTCAGCTTCGCGCTCCCTCAACAACCATTAGGTACAGAACCTCTTAATGGCGCAGCTACAGGGAGGTTGGATTGGCTAAATGGTGAAGGTTTATATACACGATGACAAGGTACACCATGAGAGTTACCTCAACCTAATGGATGATTTGATGAGCAGTTCTATGGATCTAGTTCTCCACCCAAGCAAGGAGTCTAATACTGAATGTTTCATTGGTAAAACCCATGTCGAGGTTCTGGAATCTACACCCCGGAGGTTTGACAACTGGAATTATGGATTTGTCATCAAGGATAGGTAACATGGTACTTATTGGAAGTGATATTACAAGTGACAACGGTGTTTGTTGAACCTGACTGCGAGGTTCATGGTGAAGTTTGTTTGAACCTGACTGCGAAGTTCATGGTGAAATTTGTTTGAACCTGACTACGGATTATATAAGGTTCCTCTTGCATTTAATGGCTTCAAGGAACCGGGGGGTAGTGGATGACATGCTGTCCAAGATGGTGTCTTGAAAGTGGTAAATTTTCAAGCAAATGGAGTTTACAATCAATAAGTGGTTCTGGTTCGCGGGCTTTCTGAGGTTCAGATGTGTGAACCTCTAATAGGATTTGATTCTGGTGGTGCTCATGGATATGGACATGAAGCTATGGCTAGGATTGGAGTGGATTTTTTGCAGATTCATTGTCACTTACAGATGGCATAGGTTGATAGGTATTCGCCTGCTGGTTGCAGGTTGATTCATTGGTCTTCACCTGCTGGGTTGCAGGTTCATAGGAATTCAGTTACGGGTTGCAGCTTCATTGGTCTTCACCTGCTGGTTGCAGGTTGATAGGAATTCAGTTGCAGGTTGCAGCTTCATTCGTCTTCACCTGCTGGTTGCAGGTTGATTCATTGGTATTCACCTGCTGGTTGTAGGTTGATAGGAATTCAGCTGCAGGTTGCAGCTTCATTGGTCTTCACCTGCTGGTTGCAGGTTGATTTACTGGTTTTCACCTACTGTTTGCAGGTTGATTGGTATTCAGCTGCGGGTTGCAGCTTCATTGGTATTCACCTGCTGGTTGCAGGTTGATTGGAATTCAGCTGCGGGTTGCAGCTTCATTGGTCTTCACCTGCTCGTTGCAGGTTGATTGGAATTCAGCTGCGGGTTGCAGCTTCATTGGTCTTCACCTGCTGGTTGCAGGTTGATTAATTGGTTTTCACCTACTGGTGTAGGTTGACTGGTATTTAGCTGCAGGTTGCAGCTTCATTGGTCTTCACCTGCTGGTTGCAGGTTGATTAATTGGTTTTCACCTACTGGTGTAGGTTGACTGGTATTTAGCTGCAGGTTGCAGCTTCATTGGTCTTCACCTGCTGGTTGCAGGTTGATTAATTGGTTTTCACCTACTGGTGTAGGTTGACTGGAATTCAGCTGCAGGTTGCAGCTTCATTGGTCTTCACCTGCAAGTTGCAGGTTGATTAATTGGTTTTCACCTACTGGTGTAGGTTGACTGGTATTTAGCTGCAGGTTGCAGCTTCATTGGTCTTCACCTGCTGGTTGCAGGTTGATTAATTGGTTTTCACCTACTGGTGTAGGTTGACTGGTATTTAGTTGCAGGTTGCAGGTTGCAGCTTCATTGGTCTTCACCTGCTGGTTGCAGGTTGATTAATTGGTTTTCACCTACTGGTGTAGGTTGACTGGAATTCAGCTGCAGGTTGCAGCTTCATTGGTCTTCACCTGCAAGTTGCAGGTTGATTAATTGGTTTTCACCTACTGGTGTAGGTTGACTGGTATTCAGCTGCAGGTTGCAGCTTCATTGGTCTTCACCTGCTGGTTGCAGGTTGATTAATTGGTTTTCACCTGCTGGTTGCAGGTTGATAGGAATTCAGCTTCACGTTGCAGCTTCATTGGTATTCACCTACTGGTGTAGGTTGACTGGAATTCAGCTGCAGGTTGCAGCTTCATTGGTATTCACCTACTGGTGTAGGTTGATTGGTATTTAGCTGCAGGTTGCAGCTTCATTGGTCTTCACCTATTGGTTGCAGGTTGATAGGAATTCAGCTGCAGGTTGCAGCTTTATTGGTCTTCACCTGCTGGTTGCAGGTTGATAGGAATTTGTCTTCACGTGCTGGCTGCAGGTTGATAGGAATTCAGCTTCGGGTTGCATCTTCATTGGTATTCACCTGCTGGTGCAGGTTGACTGATATTCAGCTGTGGGTTGCAGCTTCATTGGTGTTCACCTGCTGGTTGCAGGTTCCTAAAGAAGCAGGTTCCGAGCTGTGTGAAGGGTTCAAGGAAGGAAGCTCCTCTACCATATCTACGGTACCAAAAAGGTGAGGTGCGAGGTACGTCTTACGAACTTGTTGTTCATCCATCACATCTCAATTATGGCTATTTGAGAACCTAAACTGCTTTATGCATGCGATTGTTTTTAAATGACAAGTATGTGGGATTCTATATCTTTAGATTTAAGATTATTACTTGTTGGCATGCTTCTTAATTGTTTGAAATACATGCATAAATGGAGAGGTTATACATGCAACCAATCTGAATTATTCTACACTTGGTTCACCCCACATGATTATACATGGTTACATGCCTTGATGATTACATGCCTTATTTATGCTTTCCATGGAATATGTATGAATCTCAATGCATGAGTACTTGGTTTTAGGTCTTCACTATATTTGATTATGTGTTAAACAACTAGGGGTAGTAGATGATATGCATCTCATGATGATATTTCGAAAATTCTGGATTTTCTAACAGATGATTCAGGTTCGAGAGATTGGTGAGGTTCAGCTGTGAACCTCCGAATGAGGTTCAGGTTCGAACCTCTAGTACTGCACTTATGAAATTAGATTGGATTTGATTGGATTGATTTGGATTAGATTGGATTTGATTGGATTTGTTTGGATTGATCTGGATTAGATTGGATTTGATTGGATTGGATTGGAATGGATTGGAGATTCACACTCATGGATTATGAGGTGAAGGTTAGGACTTATGGATTATAAGTCACAGGCTCATGCTTCCACCAGAGGACTGGTTTAATGAAGCCCATGTTTAACGTTGTTGTATAACAAATAAAGCTTATTACAACTCATATAAGCCCTAGGGACACTAGGCATAAATATTATGGTAAAGTGTGGGAGCCAAACACAGGCCACACTCTGGATTAAACTCATTGCACGATTGCAAGCTGGAACACTAAATAGGTCAAAACTACACTAGGGAGGTTCAATGTTGGCGAACCCCTGAAGCTGTAGCACGGATTAAGCTTCATACGGATTTATGAAGTACATGGAATTTAATGGCGCATTACCCTAGGCAGGGATATGCATGGATAATTGGTTTTTTCTAAGGTATTGGATAAAATGGCTTATGGATATTTTAATCTATGGATTATGGATTATGTACCTAAGGATATTATGTGCAAGGATGGTTTACTTACACATTATATTATTGGAATAATCATGTTGTGAATAATTTTTATCATATATGGTTTGTATCTCTGGTTAAGAGGTAGATGACAGCTCTGGTGAGCCTCAGGTACATGTACCTGATCCAAGCATAATAGGGTCAGACGAAAAGAGGAATCGATGAGTAGAGGTCTTGGAAACAACCTACATGTCCTTTGATATCACCCTACGACTCACAGGTTCGCGTGGAGCTCACCTGTGCTTAACAGGTTCACTTTGGAGCTCACCTGTGCTTAACAGGTTCGCGTGAAGCTCACCTGTGCTTAACAGGTTCGCGTGAAGCTCACCTGTGCTTAACAGGTTCGCGTGGAGCTCACCTGTGCTTAACAGGTTCACTTTGGAGCTCACCAGTGCTTAACAGGTTCGCGTGAAGCTCACCTGTGCTTAACAGGTTCGCGTGGAGCTCACCTGTGCTTAACAGGTTCACTTTGGAGCTCACCTGTGCTTAACAGGTTCACTTTGGAGCTCACTTGTGCTTAACAGGTTCGCGTGGAGCTTACCTGTGCTTAACAGGATTCAAGCTGGAAGGGGTTTACATTTTAAATGGAAAGGAAACCTAATGGCTTGGGGGGTAAATCAGTTTCCCATGAAAAAGCTTGTATAAGGGAAAGGAGGTTCTCAGCATCAGCTTACACAGGAGGGAGCTTCCTCGTGTTAGGTTCAATGGTCTAACCTGAACCTCAAGTGGAGCTATAAGGACAAAGATAAGTTTAATTCATATGCCTTACATATTCATAATCGTCTATGTTTTATGTGCATACAAGAAATTATTCAAAGAATTTAGCTGAAAAGCTTCAGTATGAACCTCATGTTTGCAAACAGTTCATTATTTTTAGCCATACATGAACTCATATTTATCTAAATGTGCATATCACATGATTTCAAGGAAGGTGTCTTGCATGGATTTATAAACAAAAGGTCATCATCATGCATGGTTTACAAAAATATCTTTCAAACTTGCTAGCTGAAGCTGTTGAGTAGGTACCTAGGCATGCTATATGCCCCATTATGTAACCACTCAAAAAGACATGGCAGCGATTGAGGATGTCTTCACAACCTTCCATTGGTTCCTCTTACGACATTTTTATATGGTTATTCAAGGTTATTCATGGTATTCCATGGTATATGGTTATTCAAGGTTATTCATGGTATTTCACGGTATATGGCTATTTTGGTTAAACTCAATGGTTTATGTTTTCCACGGTATTGGAAAACAACGAGGTCCAATGTGTCGGGATAATGGAAATTTCTGAAAATCGTGGCACTATGTCTTGAAGAGTGTGTTCGCCAAGGTTCTACTTGATTGTAGAGGCATCAACAGATACGTATAAATATTCAAAAATCATTTTTGCACCATACATACTTGCTTGCATACATACATTATATATGTACGAGTGGCGTGGATAACATAGGTGAGCTACTTAGCTCATGCTACTTATCATCTTTTCTAGTTGTTTTAGTAGCGCAGGTTCTGGAGATTTGAAGCTCATTGGAAGCGGAAGCTTCACGACATCATTTACAAGAGCTTTTCATATGAAGAGCAGATTCGCGGAGAAGAGGAACACCTCGAGGAGTCAGGTTATGGTTTTCAAAGGAAAAGGCTGGTCGCTAGTAGGTTCAGCTAGGAAGCTCGCGATTGGAATTGGATGGTCACACCTGGTCTAAAGGATATTAAAGGAATTTTTTACTCAAGGATTCAGATTAAGGTACATATGCGGAGGCGTTGTGTTTTCTGTTTCTTACGCTGAGTTAGCTCATGTAAGCTTGGAAGCATGATGCTGAAGCTATGTATTTCTCTGAGAAGGATAAGGAAGGATTGAACCTTGTCTTGTTTTGGTTCCTTTTGTATTCAATACTGCAAGAAACCGGGGGGTAGTTGTTGTGCCCAAAATCTCACATGGGCTCAATTTAAGGCCCACGTGTAATATAGGCCCAACTAGCATGGATTTGGTGAGGGTTGGATGTACTGAGGTTCAGCTTCATAGTACCAAGGTTCAGGTTCAGGTTCGCGGTATTGAGGAGCAGGTTCAGGGTGTTCTGGCTACAGGAGCAGGTTCAAGGTGTTCTGGATATAGGAGCAGGTTCAGGGTGTTTCGACTGCAGGCACAGGTTCAGATTCAGGGTGTTGTGACTGCAGGCACAGGTTCAGGTTCAGGGTGGTCTGAACCTCCCCAGGACAGAATCAGAGTTGGACAAGGACTCAGCTTCCTATACTTTAGGAGCACGGAATTACTCTTGGAAAAGGACTTCTAGGCTTAATAAAACGTGGTGGATGGGACAATTACAAACAATATAGGACTTATATTGGTTATTTCGGATATACATTAAATACATGAGGTTTTGTAGGACTTAGTGATGGACATGGACTAGGACACTTGAAAGCTCAGCTATAGGTGCATAATTCGACTATAACTCTAAGATGGATTATCTTAAAGTGGTTGAATTCGCAAGGATTGAGAAGTATAAACCTAATAGAACTACACGGGGCTTGATTCCTATAAATAGGATATGTAGGCACTTGACTAAAGGATTCGGATTTTCACTCTCTACACGCATAAGGCTCGTGTACCCTCAGTGATACATTTTCCGGTGAATTGGTTGGCCGAGTAGGATTTACTCCGCCCTATTCATCCGGTGGTTTTGTCAACTCAGCCCCCAAAAACACCACATATCACCATCTGCTCCGGCAGTGGAAACTTGAAGCTCTAGCAGAGCTGTGGACGTGTGAAGCTGCTGCTATGTCCGATAATCAAGGGCAAAACCTGATTATTCCAGCGATATTCTCTCTCGGTGTTGTTACCAAATTTCCCTCACAACAGTTACTATATTTCATTTTATTTCCCCTAATATCTGTAACAAAAGCATTTAGGGAGGATGTAATACAAGCTTGAAAGCTAGAGAAATAATGAGAAAATAAGTTTCAGCGTACATCTTATACCACACGTATTTTAGGTAACCTAAGACTGGGTCCTTTGACCTATAAAGTTGAGAAGATGGTAAATTTTGAAATACATATCAGTTCATTGTTTCTTACAAGAGAGTTTAGGGTTTCGTAATTTGATAATTTGGTTAGAGGAGTTTATAGTATTGTACTTAGATAATTCGTTTAGGGCTGTAACTCGAGTCGATTTTTTGGTTATCGAGTCAAGTCGAGCCTAGAAATATAGTTCAAAGATTATAGATTTCATGTCATGAGAGGTTACATTGCTGTGGAGTGATAGGTCTCGAAGAAGCTGTAGCACTCTCAACCTTCGAAAACAAAAGGAAAAAAAATTGTGTAGCCCAGCAAGTCAACAAAGTAATATATAGACCCAACAAATTACTCTTACTTTACACCTAATAACTATGAATGTACAAGTCTCCAAACGAAGCCCATTATGTTGGTATCCTATATATGAAATGACTATGAAGCTCAAGGGTTCGATAGTTATAAGAAAAATCAATCCTACAGTCACAAGCTCATAATTACAGGCATAAGCCAACTAGTTCTGTAATTAATTACAGAGAGGAGGTTATTTATCACCTAGGCACCAAAGGTTTTATATTTCACTTGCTCATAAGTCATAATTTATTAGTTTCATTACACCTTATGGCCGAGTAAGAAAATTTTGAGGTATGGTAGTTTTTTTTTTTTGGGTTAGGTGTATCTTAGGCCTTGGACTCGTAGAAAAGAGAATTTCGGAGAGCTAGTTTCAACCAAAAGAAGGGTCAATTTTGTAGATTTGATTTGTCAAAAAAATTTGGACCATTTCTCGATTTGTGCGTGTCATCCTTGCGCAGGGGCCATGCTAATCTTCTCTATATCGTTCCAATTTTATCGGATGTACCCAAAGGGACAAGTCATGTAATAAAACTGTTACTATTTGAAGAGCATGCTATCTCTATCTTTAGCCAATGTGGGAGATTATTTTAAGAAAGCAAGTGCATGCTAACATGAAGGCTGTTAATATATAATTGAACTCATGCAAGGCCTTGAGGCATTAGATGTTATGGATAACAACTCTCCTATTGTTATGGCTTAAAACTGTAGCGGATTGTTCTTTGAATTCTAAGCTAGTCTCTGATCCCTTTCTATAAAAGCAAATCATGGAAGTGTCGATGTTGCCTTCCACACCATCACAGAGTCGAAATATTGCGAGCACTAAAATAGCTGTGAATAATAGTTTTAAGGATGAAGAGGAATCAATAATTCAATATTTCTTAATTTATGAAGTTTAGATGGTAGCCAATCAGAATTTGGACCCCTGGATATCTTTATTTGATCAAGCCTATTTATTTATCGAAGATTAATCTAATTGGGTCACCGTTGTATGATGGATATATGTTGAATTATATGGACAGTTCCTTTTTCTTCTTTTTATATATAATCAGATAGTAGGAAAAAAATATGAAAAAAATAAAATCATTCCCTGCTATTGGCAAATTCAACTCTCGGCTACTCTTGGAGAAGTAATCTTGATTGATATGATTTATGGTGAAGTTCCAGTGGCTGAGGATTAATGAATCAAAAAGGATTCGGACTATCATACTGTAGTAGCACAACATTTTTAGCATTATAGGAACCTACTTGCTCTAAATCCAGCGAAGTACTTCTAGTAAACATTTAATTTACCTGATACTAAAGCCTCACAAAAAAAAAAAAGAACCTCCTAATCAGATCAACATCCAACTACAGAAGCTACCTACTTCTTAAGCACTTTCAGTCATAGGACATGTTTATATGCCGTTACTTTTTCCTTCTGCAAGTACATGTCATACGCAGCCAGTAATCTGCCCTTATTTTTTCCTGCTACAAGTACCTGTCATATGCAGCCTATAATCTGTTTAGCAAGACTCTCCTCTTAAGTAATTTGACGTGTACAAAAGTTTGAAGAACACAATTTACAGTGAAAAACACAAGTGGACATGAATCTGGTAAGGGCACAAAGTGAGCTAAATCGCAAAAGTTTTGATTTGTGTAGAGTGGCACTTTTTAATACAATATTGTTCTCCCTCAGTAAGGCAGGTTGAAAAAGGAAACAGAAGTTGTGTTGGTTCCGAAGTTCAGGAAAGATCATCTCCTCCGTTAAGTCATTCCACGTGTCTGTGGGAGGCAGGTATCCATACTATTTCACATGTCTATGAAGTATGCAAATGTAATTCATAATTTGTACTAGTCAACTAATTTATATTACTTTTTTTGTTTATACTATCTTATGAATTGCTACAAGTTAATCTTTTCTAGTTTAAGTTACAGTGTTGATATCGAAGTCAATAGCAACTTAATTAGATAGATTGTAAAGCTTTTGATATCTCTCAAACTTGAATTCACAAGCAAATCGTATCTGATACGGCTTAAGAATCTAGGATGGAAACCTCAATTTGTGCAAGTAGAACCTTTTGATCGCTTTATTGCCATTCGTGCATTTAAAGAAAGGCAATTTCTTAATTTCAGAATTTGGACTGGACCCCTGGATATTTTTATTGATCAAGACTATTTATTTATCGAAGATTAATCTAATTGGGTCGGCGTTGCATATAAAGAGAAACTGGTCGCATCCCAAATTAGAAGTAAATGTCCTAACATTTGCATATAGCGTGCAAAGTAGTGAATCCCCACAAAATGGTGTTTCGTCTATAATTTTACTTACTAGTATGTGCATGATTAAGTGGTGACTTTCAAAACCATAAGACTTGTGTTTATGCATGTTGAATAGTGTATGTCATGTTTCTTGATTGTAGATTTCAAGCTAGGAATTCTGTAATTAGAGAGCGGAGGCTGTTTATCCCCTAGGCACCAAAGGTTGTAAATTCCACCTGGTCTTTAATTTATTGGTTTTCATCAAATTTTGTTTCTTTGCTTTAACTATAATTTATCCAAGTTGTGGGTAACCTATATTTTGAAATTTGTTTTAAGTGGGTTGAAATGGTTTAACAAGTGGTGGGCACCACCGTGGTCTATTATCCGAGGTCCGCCACTAATGCTAATTACTATGAAGCTAGAAAGCAGGGATTCTTTGGTCACCCGACGAATCCCCGTATCCCTACACACCCCCGTATCGGATACTCGGATTCTCGGGGATACTCCGATGTTGAAAATTCACAATTCACATTCATTTTTTCAACAATTTATACTACGAACATAAGTGATTTAAGTCTATGTTTTAAATGCTTCCATCATGTATTTGATTCAGGAGCGATAAAATTATCAAAGAGTGATGCATCATGTTTTTCATTGGGAGTGTTGAAAAGCAGTGGTAAACTGAGAAGGACGAAAGTGCAATTTCTATCAATAAATGATCCCTACAGTCTGTTCGTATGTGCAACTTTACTGTGAGAAACATGTTCAAATTGTTAAATATTATTCTGTTACTCTACACAAATATAAAAAGCTAAGCAGTAGTACTTGTATACTTCATGAATAAAATATATTGAACTATGTTTTGGTGAGGTGAGCCAGGCCTAAGCAGTAGTGCAACACTTGGGCGACTCGTGAAGACCCCAATAGCAAGCTATTGTGGTGGGCCTTCCCCCTTAAAAAATTAATTTAATATCGTGTGGACCAATGGCCCACATATCAGATATTAAACTGATAAGAACAGATACTACACTTGATCTTAGCCAAAAGGCCGAGAAAGGTATGCCTCTACCCTTAGGCCAGCTCTGCTTTTATACAACACTGAATTTAGACATTCTGTATAGACCTCGATGAGGGATAAAAACAACTTTGTTGCAAAACACATAGTCTGCCTATTGAACTAAAAGGTGATATGCTGGCCTTTGACATCTTCGTTATATGCACCAACTATTAATTGCATGCTCAAACTAAAAGTTTATTCCACAATCTTTTGTTCTAACTTTTTGGATTACCTATATGAACATGGTTATACTTTATGATATCGTTTAGGTGTTTATTTCAGTTAAATTTTCATCAATCAGTAGAGTAGTTATGAGAACATACCTCGGTGCTAATGTTTATAATGAGACTTGATTTGGAATACCGTAAATATTGATTATAAGCTCCATAATAACAGTTCTTTGTCGGAGCTCCATTATAACAGTTTTTTGTCGAAGCTCCATAATATCAGTATGGTTTGACCGACCGAGGTAAAGACCAATGCCCATCTTTAAGAAAGTCTGAGATTAAAGCCAAGCTGTGAGAGTTGGCCGAAGAAATCACCTGTCTAGGAAACTGCAACACCAGAGGCAAATTCTGCAGCCAAGGGTCGTACCAAAATTTGAAAGTAGAGTTACTAGCACCAATGAGGTATCTGATGTAAGTAGCAACAGTAGGCCTCAATTTTAAAATCTTTTGCACAGCCCAGGAACATTTATAGGGAACACCTGCTGTGTGAAACCATAGAGCCATAAAGAAGAAGGATTAGGTTGACACAATCGCCGTACTTGAAAGAGGATGGCTGAGAGGTCCCACTCAAAAATATTTCTCAGTCCGAGGCCACCATCATATTTCGATTTGCAGCAGTCAACCCAACTCACTTTGTGATGACACTTACCATTAGCCTTGTCGAAGCCACCCCACAGGAATTTAAAGGTAATAAAGTTAAGTTGATGCAGCACGGACTTAGGGACAAAAAGTTACATACTCCAAAACCCTGAGAGATTCCCCAAGACTGATTTAGAAAGTTCAAGTCTACCAGCAAAATTTAAAAATCAACAGGGTCAACTCTCAATGCGTTCACAAACTCTATTGACAAGAGGAAAGCAATCATGGCTCTTTCTGCATCCTTGATTTCCAAGGAGACAGGTGATGATGTCTTGTGGATGAAACATGACTGCAAGGCCGGAACGTGATTGGAGGCATGCATGGTCGGGTTGATGGACCATTCAAGCAGTTGATCGTTCCCAGCCAGGAGTACTCGCTGGTGTGGCCTTGCAGTTGTCTGACTGACCATGTTCTTTTTTTCTGTGATAAGAATCTGAATTGGCCTTTGTATTTTGTATCTCACGAGGACATGCTTATATGCCCTCACGTTTTCCTTCTGCAAGTACCTGTCATACACTGCCTGTAATCTTCCCTTATTTTTGCTGCTGCAAATACCTGTCATATGCAGCCTATAATCTGTTTAGCAAGACTCTCCTATTAAGTAATTTGATATGAATAAAAGTGATTAATGATGTGTTTTTGAGTCAATACAGTAGCAAGGAAGCAATTTATTACGTGTACAAAATTTCAAAGAACACAATTTACGGTGAAAAACACAAGTGGACATGAATCTGGTAAGGGCACAAAGTTAGCTAAATCGCAAAAGTTTTGATTTGTGTACAGTGGCACTTCTTAATACAATATTGTTCTCCCTCAGGCAGGTTGAAAAAGGAAACAGGAGTTGTGTTGGTTACGACGTTCAGGAAAGATAACCTCCTCCGTGAAGTCACTCCATGTGTTTGTGGCACAGGTATCCATTTCACATATCTATGAAGTATGCAAATGTAATTCATAATTTGTACAAGTCAACTGATTTATATTACTTTTTCTTGTTTATATTATCTTATTAATTGCTACGAGTATCTTTTTTTCTTGTAACTTGTTTAAGTTACAGTGATTGCCTCAAAGTTTTATGCATCCATTAAGCAAATACTGAAAAAAATTCTAATAGAGTGTTTTGTGGAAGATAGAAATGCAAAGATAAACAGAATTTCAGGACTTAAAATGTATTATATGATTTATTACAGTTAAATTTTCATCAATGAGTCATTATCCCCTTTGCTTTTTACTTTATCCAAAGACTCAATTGATTTTAGGTGGGTGGAACAAACTAATGATGCAATTCTGTTTCCATTATTTAAACTTTTGTTGAGTTGTGTAATTTTTGATTTGGTTTCCTGGCTCTGATTATGTACAACTATTTTCCAAACAGAAAAAAAGTATCAATTTAAATGCAATTTTTGAGACTAGATTTGTAGGGCTTTACCCTTGATTAGAGGGAGCCCTTCCAGAAATTCTCGATGGCACAAGGCAGAGCCAAGACCAAAGAGGGGGTTTGGAAATAGTTTTCAACCAGCAATTGACGCGCCTCGGTTAGTACCTCACTAGCTGCGTCATTGCCCCAAGCGCAAAGATAAATTAAACATTGTCCTCCTTCCTATTTTAAACTGTTGTCTTCCAATTGTGTTGATAGACCGAGCGATGTGGTACAAATGTTCAAGTGTATGACAAGTAGCAAGTGTTATTTTACATATAATGAGGAAAGTGCCTTCCTAACCAGAAGTGTGGTAACAGGTATTTGAACTGCAGCAGGTCAGGTATAAACATAAATCTTCAACTTGAATTGTAGGGAGTCTTCCAAAGGAAAACCCCTCCAAAAATAGGCGTATGCCACTATGAGTGACGAACACACGGTATTCTTTAGTAAAAGGCGAAAGAATAGTTCGCTTTGTGTTCATCACATGGCTGCGTGAGTTGAAAGGTCCAGAGGTAGTGGTTATTAATAGATAGGCTAAACAATGTCTTTTGTTATATTTTCGATGTGGGTTGTAGCAACAGATTGAGTGCAAAATTTGCTGTATTGTCTTTTTGCCTTTACTAGTTATCCCATATGATTCTGACTTGTGTGTAATTCAACTTAATTACAAGTGTTGGGTCTAACTCAATTTAATTTGTGCTCCATGTAAATTGAAAAAATAAAATCTAAAATCTAATACATTGTTGTAACTGATATAGCAAGCTAATTCTCTCAATTTCATGTCTTGGATTATTTCACTACTTCTTTCGGTTACGCATTTAAGAAAGATTCATGTCTCATAATTATCTCCCTCTAACTGAGGTGAAACAAGACATGTTGTGGGGGTTATCAGAAGGATGAATAAGATATGAGTAAAGAATTCAATGATTTGAGAATTACAGATGGGACAGTCTGCTAAGGAGTTTGAGAACTTTGTAGAGGATTGATTTCATGATTTGTGTGTGAGAACTTCGCCAAGAAGAAATTGCATCCTGTGATATAATTAGAGTTGGCTCAGTGTCAACTTCTCAACCATTGGTTAAAAATTGATAAAGAAAAAATGATATTAGTTTAGTGGATCTAAGTAATAATACTCTGATTGCATAATAATAGATTTATAAAACAGAATCAAATGTTTCTTTCATTATATTTTGATACAACTGAAGTTGTGCATCAGCAACATATGTATCTATCTACAAAATGACTTGTAATCTTGATATGTAGATGACTTCCTGGAGACTCGGATAATTAAGATATACTAGCATATAGTTAGCACGGATTATTTTTAAATATTTTATTAATTAGAATTTAAAAAAAATGTGCAATATAGAATTAAAATAGTACTTTCTATGTTTCACAATACATGTCCACTTTCTATTTTTAGATATGTACTTTAAAATGCTTTGATCGAATAGCTACACAAATAAATTTTTTAATTTTTTTTTGTAAATAAAAATTTAAATATCAAACTTTTATTCAAAAAAGGAAATTTTGAAAAATAATTTATATAACTATCCAGTCAATGCACTTTAAAATATGTGCCTAGAAGTCAAAAGTGGGCAATTATTTTGAAACGGAGGTAGTATAAAAATATGTTATTGATGAGATTTTTTATGTATTAATATATTTAAAATAAATACTTTTAATTTTAATTTGTTATTGGATTGAAATTCGTACCTTTGATATCTATGTAGAATATATTATTATTATAATTGTATTTGATTAAAATTAAAGTTTAAAATTCCAAAATAAACATAATTTGTACATGTATACTGGAATTCAAGATTTGAAATGACCTCTACTTGATTGTAGATTTGATTGTAGATTTGCACATTAACAACTATTCACCGGAGATACAATTTTTTGAAGTAAATTGGATTGATGATTTCATGAAGGCGACTCGTAGTTATTTGAACACACATGTATGTCTTGTCTATAGAACAAGTTCTTCGATTTGTAGCAACCACATAAACTCCATGATCATGGAATGGTCCGCTGAGGTTTTGACCCGAGACTGAACCAAAACTAACAATGCGCAATTTCTAAAATTAGGAATCAATTTAGCTGCCGCATTTGGTTTTTAAAACCAATAAATGATGGAATAATTAAACAATGCATCATAATTTTTTCAAGAATCTTTGTCACTTTAGAACTAAAAGATGAACAAGAAAAGTTAAATCAGTAAAGAAACTATCTAGCACCAGCATATTTTCTGTCAAATAGATCAAGTATAATTAGCAGAAATATGCAACAACAAAATAAGTTGAACAACAATAGAATTTGAACATTAGGCATCAGAAGCTAAAGCCTACTGCAATTTATCAAGAATTTACAAGTTAGGAGTACGTTCCAGCACCATAGTGGTACGTGTAATAACACCAAAATTATAACCAATCGACATTTGAGTAGATTTTAAAAAAAAAAAAACAATCATAACACAATATATCTATTAAACTTTATTAATGAAACAATGTACAGAGCAAAAAATTTAAAGCTAAAATGAATAGAAGTATATCTTACATCATCATAAAACAAATGTATCAGCTCATAGGAACATATTAATCAATATACTTGACTGAACATAAACAGTGGACACCACTACACCAATAGCATTGAAATGGCTAGAAAGTATCAATAGAACCGCAACTAGTTGTAGCCATTCACAAAGGAAAGGATCGGAGATGAAAATGAAATGTAGGCATGGGTATACATGACTAATATTGTATAGTTAACTATGTCGGTTTACAGTACCATGTTCCTTATTATCATCTTTAATATTGTCTTCTTGAGTGTTCCAATTGACTTGTATGAACCTATTGATTTTAAAAAGGCTCTTCGTATACCTGAAAATTTGACCAGAAAAATTTTGGTATGGTTTTAACTGTAAAAAAATAATTAAAGCATTCATAAATTAAAAATTATTTTGTTAGATCTTAAAATAGATAGATGCAAATCGTTTGATGTAATAAAAAGTGTAATTGGTTGTTAGTAGAAAATATTCAAATACTAAAAAGACTATTTTGATAATTTATATCCTTATTATATCTATCTATCTATACTATTATATTAAAGACGAAACATTGAAAGTTTTGTAGTCTGGTCCTCAAAGTTTACGTAGTCTGGTCAGAATTTTACAGACAATGATATTAAAATTGTATATTGAGATATTTTCTAATAAAAAATTAGTATTATATTTAAATTGTTTATTTACTTCCATTAGTAAAAATTTTAAAGACAAGAATATTAAAATTGTATATTTAGTTTCCTCCATTAGCAATGATTTAAAAGGCAAACAAAATATTGAAAGTTTTGTAATCTGGTCCTGAAAATTTTTGTAGTCTGGTCAGAATTTTAAAGGCAATAATATTAAAATTGTATATTTAGTTTCCTCTATTAAGAAAGATTTTACAATGCAATTGAGATATTTTTTAATCAAAAAATTAGTATTATATTTAAATTGTTTATTTACTTTCCTCCATTAGTAAAAAATTTAAAGGCAAGAATATTAAAATTGTATATTTAGTTTTTTTCATCAGTAAGGATTTAGGTTCCGTTTGTCATTGTTGTTTCAGACAGCAAGAGCAACTTTTTTTTTTCTGAAAAGCAGCTAAAAAAATGTTTGGTAAAATTTAAAAGCTGCTTTTCTGAAAAGCACTTTTGGCTGAAAAGCTGTTTTTAGAGAAAGCATGTCACCCCATGCTTTTGAAAAAAGCTGCTTTTCAGCTTTTGCGGGAAGCATCTAGTGGTTTCAACATCAAAACTCACCAAAACATTAATATTTTATATTATACACCAAAACATGCACATATCAAAAATATTACCAAACAGTTATCTGATTTTCACAACATCACTTATTTTAACAGTACTTTTTTCAACCGTACAACAATTTTTAACACCAATCCCAAACAGAGCCTTAAAAGGCAAATGAAGTTCCTTTTTCTAATGTTTACTTTCCTCCATTAATAAAGATTTTAAAAGCAAGAATATTAAAATTGTATATTTAGTTTCCTCCATTGGAAAGGATTTAAAAGGTAAATGAGACTTTTTCTAATGTTTGATTTTATTATTTCAAAATTTTAAGAAAATTAAAAAAACAGATCTATTTGAGAGTCGTCAACTCACCGCCCTCAAGATGATGTATTTAATTTCCTCTTTAGTAGGTATATATAGATAAATTAAAAAATTTAGGAGAATATTAACATTATATTAAAGATGAAACATTGAAAAATTTTGTAGTCTGGTCCTCGAAAGTTTGGACCCTCAATTCTCAACCGTTGGATCTTTAAAATCAATAGAATATAAGTCATCGGATAAAATACTAAAAGTTATTATGAAACCCGTGCGATGCACAAATTATTATTAATAATTATAATTTTTATTATTTATGTATTAATTTGCATTTGCTAAAAAAATAAGTAGGTGTGTTAAACTTTTTTAAATAATTAAAAGTATTAAAATACATTTTAAAATAAATTAATAATTGTTTCTTCGTGATATTTTTGGAAAATGAGGGGTCTTAGTAAGGAAAAAATAGAAAAAGTAACGTGTTTTAGCTGAAAAGGTAAGTGCCCGTAATTAAAAGTATTTTAAATAGGTTTCAAAATAAATAAGTAATGATTTGTCCGATATATTTTTGGAAAATGAGAGGTTTTAATAAGGAAAAATAGAAAGAGTAACATGTTTTAGTTGAAAAAGGTAATCGCCCGTGATTTTTTTAGAAAAAAGAGGATTTTGTTAGAAAAAATAGAAAAAGTAATGTATTTTAGCTGAAAATGTAGTTGGTTATAAAAATGTTATTATTTAATAATAATTTCTTTAGAAAATAAAAAAAGTAAAAAGTAACACGTTTCAGCTAAAAAAGGGCTCATAATTAAAAGTGTTAAAATAGATTTTAAAATAAATAATTAAGGGTTTATCTGTGATATTTTTGGAAAATGAGGGGTTTTAGTAAGGAAAAATAAAAAGAGTAACATGTTTTTGTTAAAAAAGATAATCGTCCATGTTTTTTTTTTTTAGAGAAAGAGAGGATTTTGTTAGAAAAAAATCAAAAAAGATAATGTATTTTAGTTGAAAAGGTAATTGGTTATAAATAATGTTATTATTTAGTGATAGTTTTTAAAAAAATAAGTAAGGGTATTTAAATAAAATCACTAGGTACCGACCGTCCGTCCGTTTGACTACCAAACTTTTAATATTTCATTTTTAATAATATAGCTTAAAACTCGTGCGATGCACGAATTGTTTTTAATAATTATTAATTTTATTATTTATATTTTATATTTTATTAATTGCATTTATTAAAAAAAATAAGTAGGCGTGTTAAACATTTTTAAATAATTAAAAGTATTAAAATAGATTTTAAAATAAATAAGTAATGGTTTGCCATGATATTTTGGAAAAAGAGGGCCTTTAGTAAGAAAAATAAAAAGTAACATGTTTTCGTTGAATTTTAAAATATAAAAGTAACAATTTGTCCGTGATATTTTTGAAAAAAGATGGGTTTTAGTAAGAAAAATAGATAAGGTGACATGTTTTAGTTGAAAAAAGTAATTGTCAATTAAATGTATTAAAATAGATTTTAAAGTAAATAAGTAAGGGTTTACACGTGATATATTTGGAAAAGAAGGAATTTTAGTAAGGAAAATATAAAATATAACATGTTTTAGTTGAAAAATGTAATTGCCCGTGATTTTTCTAAAAAAAGAGGGGAAAGGTAATTGCCAATTAAAAGTATTAAAATAGGTTTTAAAATAAATAATTAAGGGTTTGCTCGTGTTATATTTGGAAAATGATGGATTTTAGTAAGGAAAATAGAAAAAGTAACATGTTTTAGCTGAAAAGGAAATTGCCCGTGATTTTTTTAGAAAAAAAGGTAATGTATTTTAACTAAAAGGGTAACTGATTATAATAATTTTTATAATAATTAAATAAACAATTAAATAAGGCAAGTACCGTGCCAAAAAACAGGTACCGAAACTTTCAATGTTTCGTCTTTAATAATATAGTATAGATGATAGATTTATAATATTAGTAATTTATGCTACTAAATGGAATAACCCCAGATATTTTTGAGATTTTGGTTAGGAGAAATATTAATTAGAAAATATAAAAAAGAATATAAGTTTTGAAAAAAAAAAGCTAATCGGTTAGTCATTAATAATTATAATATTATTATTTTATTTTATTAAATAGAACTATTCGTGATATTTTTGGAAAATGAGAGGTTTTATTTAGGAAAAATAGAAAAGTAGAAATTTTAGTTGGAAAATATTAAAAAAATATACACTTTGGCTAAAAATGGTAATGGGTTAGTTATTAGCAATTATAACCTTATTATGTTATTTTATTAAATGAAACTGTCTGCGATATTTTTGGAAATTGAGATGTTTTAGTTAGGAAGAATAGAAAAGATATTCTATATAATAATTTTAATATTTTATCTAACGGTTCTCATCGATTCGATCAGAGATATCTAACGGCTATGAATGGAGTGACCAGACTACAAAAACTTTCATAACCAAACTACAAAACTTTCAATGTTTCGTCTTTAATATAATAGTATAGATATATAATATTTTATATTATAATTATAACTAAAACAACTCGTCTTTTAAAAAATAACACGGGCACATTACCTATTTTATATTTTCTAACTCAAACAACCCATCTTCTAAAAATAACATATATATATATATAGGGGCGTTCCACAGCCCCCGTTGGATATCCCCCAGCCCTCAATGAAACATTGAGGGCATCCATTGAGGTGCCCTCAATGTTTCATTGAGGGCGGTCGTTGTTAAACAAATAATTAAAAATAGAAGAATACTAGAAAAAAATATAACATTCAGCACAAAAATAGTGGGCATGTTTTTCTCGATACGTATAAATTTAAATTCAAATTTTGTATAATTTTCTATTTTTATTTAATTTTTCATGTAAATTTACAAATTATCTAAAACTGGGCGCCCACAATGTTTCATTGAGGGCGCCCTCAATGTTTCATTGAGGGCGTAGAAGGACAAAAATGTAATTTTAGGAGACACCCTCAATGTTTCATTGAGGGCGTAGTAATAGTTTTCCGCCTTAAATTCTTGATTTAATTATTTAAAAGTTCAAAAAAAATTCAAAAAATTATAATATTCAAATAATTATATTTTGAGTATAAGTATGATTAATTGGGTGTGTATGAATTTAAATTTAATTTTTTTATATAATGAATTATTACAAATTAATAAAAATTAAAAAACAAATTACTTTGGTGAGTATGATTACTTTGGTGTATATGAATTTAAATTCAAAATTTTCATTTTCTTATATTTTATTTAGTTTTTCAAAGTGACTGCCCGTAACGAAACATCGAGGTGTTGAACCCTGTTTATTCTCCTCGAATCATTACTTACATTGCTATTACTACTACTATTATTAGTTGTCTTAGTTGTCTTATAGTGTTTATAGTGAGTGAGTACGATTACTTGGGTATGTATAAATTTAGAGTATAAGGTATAAGGTATAGAATTTAGGGTAAAGGATTTAGGTTTCAGGGGTTAGGGTAATCCTTAAACTTTAAAATTTCTAATCTTTCTCTTATATAACTAAAATCTTTGAATCCCGACCCTTTGTAGTTGATAGTGTTTATAGTGAGTATGAATTTAAATTCAATTTTGTATTTTTACAATTTTTTTTTAATTTTTCAAGTAAATCTACAAAATAGTTAAAATGAGTGAAAAAATTCAACAATTAGAAAATTAATGAAAATGAGGTAAAATTCGTCACAAAAATGATAACTACGATTACTTGTGTGTGTATGAATTTTAAATTTAATTTAGGGTATAAGATTTAGGGTTTAAGGTTTAGGGGTTAGGTTAACCCCTAAACTTTAAAATTTCTAATATTTCTCTTATATAACTAAAATCTTTGAATCCTTTTGTAGTTGATAGTGTTTATAGCGAGTATGATTACTTTGGTGTGTATGAATTTAAATTCAAAATTTTCCTTTTCTTATATTTTTATTTAGTTTTTCAAAGTGACTGCCCGTAACGAAACATTGAGGTGTTGGATCATGTTTATTATCCTCGAATCATTACTTACATTGCTATTACTACTACTATTTTTAGTTGTCTTATAGTGTTAATAGTGAGTGAGTACGATTACTTGGGTATGTATAAATTTAGAGTATAAGGTATATGGTATAAGATTTAGGGTTTAGGGGTTTCGGTAACCCCTAAACTTTAAAAATTCTAATCTTTCTCTTATATAACTAAAATCATTGAATCTTTTATAGTTGATATTGTTTATAGTGAGTATGATTACTTGGTTGTGTATGAATTTTAATATTTCTGTAAATTTACCTGAAAAATTAAATAAAAATAGAAAAATATGCAAAATTTGAATTTAAATTTATAAATATCCAGAAAAACATGCCCACTATTTTTGTGATGAATTTTATATTTTTTTCTAGTATTCTTCTATTTTTAATTATTTATTTAAAAACAACCGCCCTCAATGAAACATTGAGGCGCCCTCAATGAAACATTGAGACGCCCTCAATGAAACATTGAGTGCGCCCTCAATGAAACATTGAGGGCAGGGGGATATCCCCCGGGGAATCTGGACCAATCCCCATATATATATATATATATCAATACAATTATATAATAGACGAAACACTAAAAGTTTGGTTGGTCGGTATGGTACGTTGTGATTTTACTTAATTGCCCTTAACTGTATTTCGTGTTTTTACTTAATTAACCTTACTTATTTATAAAAATATATTATTAAATAATAATATTACCTATTTATAACCAATTACCTTTTTTCCCTAAAATACATTATTTTTTCTAACAAATTCTCCTACTTTTTCAAACATGACAATTACCTTTTTTAACTAAAACATGTTAGTTTTTCTATTTTTCCTTACTAAAACCCCTCATTTTTCAAAAATATCACGGACAAACCTTTAGTTATTTATTTTTAAACATATAATATTATAATTATTTTTTAAAAGTTTACCTATTTTAACATGTCGGCTTATTTTTCTTAACAAATGCAATCACTAAAAATATTAAAATATAAATAATCAAATACCTATTTATAACCAATTACTCTAAAATACATTATAGATTTTTTATAACAAAATCCCTTCTTTTCCAAATATATCATGGGAAATTGTCTTTTTCAATTTACTTTTTCTATTTTTCTCACTAAAATTCATTTTTCCCCCCAAAAATATCATATGAAACCCTTTACTTATTTATTTTAAAACGAATTTAAATACTTTTAATTATTAAATTTTAAAACCTCATTTTCCAAAAATATCACGGACATTTACCTTTTAAAACTAAATATATGTTACATTCTTTATTTTTTCTTATTAAAACCCCTCATTTTCTAAAAATATAACGGGCAAACCCTTACTTATTTATTTTAAAATCTGTTTTAATGTTTTTAATTAATTAAAAGTGTTTAGCTATTTTAACATGCCTACTTATTTTTTTAACAAATACAATTAATAAAATATTAAAAATATAATAATAAAATGATAATTAACAATCCGTGCATCGCACGGGTTTTAAGCTAGTATATATATATATATATATATAATATCACTATGTTGCCGGTGTTATTTTTAGAAGACGAGTTGTTTTAGTTAAATTAAATAAAACAGGCAATGTGCTGAAAAAGACAGATTATATATATATATATATATTATATATTAAAAGATAATATAATTTTACATAATTATTAATAAATAATTAATTACCTTTTTTCAACACAATACCTATTTTATATTTTTTAACGAATATAACTCATCTTCTTAAAATAATACTGGTAACTTCTATATAAAACGGTAATATTATTATATTAAACTTATAAATTTTATATTTTGTTATAATATTTTCTATAACTTTTAAATCATATAAAATAATTAATAAAAAATAAACTTAATATTATAATTATTAATAACTACCTAAACTATTAAGCACATCTCTATTATATTATTATACACAAAGCTCTTAAAATACAAACAAATCACGAACAAACACAAATATCTACATCAATTCAATCTCGAATTCAACAACCACATACGAGTAGAATCAATATTAAAAATATAAAAAATTAGAGTTTCGAACTCCATCAACAACGCAACAAATATAAAAAATCAATATTTTATTTCTAAATATATTTTTTTTAAAAATTAGAGTTTTGGTCGTTAAAGGACGATAGTACTACAAAAAAGTAAAATAAGAATCTTTAAATCTTAAAATAAATAGATGAGCAACGTTGAATATATTGTCAGGTAATATTTTATATTTTAATAATCTTACTTTTAGGTAAAGATTTCTATCCATTTGGTTTGTTTTTTAGATCTAAATTATTGGAGTTCCGATTTTCTTTCTTCTTCTATCTAAGCGGAGCTTATTGAATTTAGGAATGGACCGAGTATCTCTTATTGTGGTTTCGTTTTTCAGATCAAAGATTTTTTATTTGGAATTTCAGTTTGCAAGTTTAATTTGTTTGTTCTCCTGGGGAGAGGATACATTATCATAATTTTATCAATTTTTATCGATTTCGGTTCAATTACAAATTTAATTCAACTAGGTTATTAAGTCGTGCTTCGCAGCGGTATTAGAATATATTTGTTAAGAAAAAAAAATATTAGAATAAAAATTGTGAAATTAATATCTACAAAATTATTTAAATTATCAAATATAATATATTCTATAAAATTTGCATTTGGGTAGGTACTATATTAAAATATTTACATATTTTGTTTGTTTATATAGTTTATATAATACATGTTTCATTGCCTCCGTCACCAGCTCACTGGATCCATCACCAACTCCGTTGTCCTTTTCATTGTCCTCAATTGATACTTTCCTTTTCTTTTTGTCATGCAGAGTCTCGGGAAGTTCTATCAAGTTTGAAAATAATAAAAGTATAATTTTCAATTTTTTTCCTACAAAATCGAAAATAATAAAGGAAGTTGTAATTATTAAAATTAAAAATTGTGAAAATTTGAGAAAATTTGAAAAATAAAACGGAGCAATTCTAGAGGCGCCACCCCGTCTTCTCCTTTATATAAATATATAAATAGAAAGATACAGTAGTATGAATGAGATAATTAACGACGGGATGGCAGGACATCTTGATGTATGAAAACTCCTAGATGATGCACACATAACTGGTGTCCAGTCTCCATGACAAGATAAAAACTCCTTTCTGATGGCTGAAGCTGGAACTCTGCTTAATTTTACTAACTTGATAGTATCTATTATCTACCCTCAACAGGACATTATTTTACAGTCTATTATCTGAATGCATGAAGTGGCAAGACCATCAAGTATACTTCTTTCCGTCCTTCCGTAGCTGTGGCCTGTGGTGTCCACTTGATGAAGCTCCTTTTTCCAAATAACTCCCCAGTATTTCCAAATAACTCCCCAGTACTTTTGGAAAACTGGAAATAATAATATATAATTACTACTCCCTCCGTCTCTCTCATTTCTTTACAATTTTTTACACTGTTTGACACAATCTTATAAATTATCGCTCTACAACTTATTTTTAAAATTTTCGTTTTCTAAATAAAAATTTAAACATTATATTTTTATTCAGAAGAATACAAATTTAAAATAATTTATCGAAATATATATTAAAGGAGCCGCGCTTCGCGGCGGCGTTATAATTTTTTTTAAAAACTTTATCTATAAAATTATAATAATTACTCATTCCTCCCTAATAACTCGTACTACCTTTAAACACGTTTTCCTTGTTAAGATCAAAAT
This sequence comes from Heracleum sosnowskyi, assembly GCA_030848705.1. Classification (NCBI taxonomy): domain Eukaryota; kingdom Viridiplantae; phylum Streptophyta; class Magnoliopsida; order Apiales; family Apiaceae; genus Heracleum; species Heracleum sosnowskyi. The sequence goes on from CM061237.1 coordinate 131,037,499, forward strand.
CTCAAATCTTATATATTGAATACTTGTTTTATATATTAATTTTCATGTTAAAATAATCCTTCTTAATTAGCCGTTCTCTCATTGAAAAAATACTTATATAAATTCGTACTCTTATTTTACTTTCAATAAAACTTTTAACTTTGTCTTACAAACAACTATTCTATTTCCCATAGAACTTTTTTTATATGTATTTTTTATAAATTCGAATTCTTATACTTTATAAATTCGAAAATATATTCTGCTTCCGATAAAACTTTCAATTATATGTCTAACTTATAATTTGAACTATTTTTTTTTTATAAACTCGAACAATTATTACACTTCAAATATAACTTTTATTTATTTGTCTTTCCTATAAATTTGAACTCTCTCGATCAGAGCTTATTTCATAATTTTTGGAGGTTATTTAACAATTCCCTTTTTTTATGGTTCCCTAGAGGAATGTCCTTCTATTATATGTTAACTCGTCAATTTTTTTTTAAATACGAAGACTTTTCGTTATGTGAATAGTATTAAATTTATGAATATATATTCCTAATGCAAGTATAATCAAAGATGTCATCACCGTCTTGACAAAAAAAACCAGAAAAAAAAATTGTCACCAGATTCCTCGTATTCTACTTCTAAAAGAACATTTAAACTCTATTTTACTTCAATAGAACTTTTAATTATATGTCCTTTTTTTATAAATTTGAACTTTTCTTTTATATAAATTCGAACTAATATTCTACTTTAAATAGAACTTGTAATTGTATGACTTACAAACACATATTCTACTTTTAATAGAACTTTTAATTATATGTCTTTCTTATAAATTTGAACTTTTCTCCTCTATAAATTCGAACACCTATCCTATTTAATTTTCAATAAAACTTTTAATTATATGTCTTCCCTATAAATTCGAGTTCTTCTCCTCTATAAATTCGAACACTTATTCTATTTCTAATATATTAAAAGATATTTTATGTATTAGGTTTTAAAATCCTAAAATTATGTCTACTTCAAATAAAACTTTTAATTATGTCTTACCTATAAAATCGAACTATTCTCCTTTATAAATTTGAACATCGATTCTACTTCAAATAAAACTTTTATTTATATGTATTTTCATATACGAACTCTTCTCCTATATAAATTAGAACACTTATTATATATCTAATATGTTAAGTGATATTTTTTTATTTATATAAATTCAAAAATTTTAAATAATTAGAAAATTATATAATAATTCTAAAAAATTGATTTGGTGTGAATGTGATTGATCGACAATGCATCACAGCCTTCCCAATATTGAACTTTAAGTCGTATTGCCAACTAAGCAAAAAGAACTACAGAGAATCACAATTTAATTAAACGTAGAGGCATAGGTAACATGGAGGAGATCAAGGAAAACGTATAAATTAATATTAAATTGATGAGGCAAGAGAGAATTCTGTTCGGGAGAGAACCATCACATAAATATTCATAATACATATTTTTATCACATTTTTATTAGATATAATTATAAATTTCAATTATTCAATCAAAAAACGAAATTAAACTACTTTTTTAAAAAAAAAATTGAAAATTAGTTAAATAGTCCAAAGTAATTCAACAGTAGAATCAAATTTATCCAAAATAATTCTGCAACATAATCAAATTTAAAATCAATGTTTTTATTCAAATTTTAAATGTTAAATTTTTTAAAAATTTGTATATGCTAATATTCTATATTAGAATCAAATTATATATTTTATGAAAAAAAAATTAAAATTATTTATAAGATTCTACAATAGAATCTATGGTTCTCCCCGATTCTCTATATAAGATGGTTCTCTCTGGAACAATGACATGTATATATATATTATTAAAAGTTATTTGAATGAGAAGTTCTATTTTCAGAATTCGTGTAAACAATTTTTTTAAAAGCATGAAGATTGCCAAACTACAAACGCAAAATAAAATAGATTAAAGGGACCAAAAAGATATAATAACTTACATACATAAAAATTATTAAAATGAAAATTCGTGAAGATGAAATTAAATATTTTGCATCAATATTTTCAAAGTCTATGAAAACCTTAAAAGGTTGAGACAAAAGTTTGTTCGAATATTTAACCTATAAAAGCTTCTCCCGAATCGTTTCACCGAAAACATAATGCTTACTTTAGCATTTGATAAATCTTGAAGATTAAAGTACTTTGACGAACTAACTTTTTACATACCTGAAATTAATTATGAATTTCAAGTGTTACGCATTATCAGAAGCTTCCCTCAGATGGTAACGCAACGATTTTTTTATAGTTAGTGACTTTTATAGGTCTAGTTTTTAGTAGACCTCTTTTGTATTATTTCAAATTCTTCTCTTTTATAAATTTGAACATCTATTCTATTTTTAATATGATAAAAGTATACGTCTTTTATATTAATTGGAACTCTTCTCCTCTATAAATTTCAACACCTATTCTACTTCTAATATGTTAAAGGATATTTTTTTATTTATTGATATTTAAAATTCAAAATTCTATAAAATTAGAAAAGTAGATTGAGACGATCTAAGATGCGCCACCTCACCTCCCGCGTATCCTCCTTTATGTATATATATTGATTGATGATTTTTTGCTCGGCCCATGTAATTAACGAACCAGAGTAAATATAAAAAATAATTGTCCTAGGTTCAATACGCAATAATGTACTACAACAGACTTCTAGTGGTGCACAAGTGCAGCGTACACGTGAACCGAAGCATAAAAAGAAGTGCAAGAAGAGGAAAAGTAGAAGCCAAAGGTCCTTTCAGTGTCAAAACATGTACATACATGCGAGGTCGGAGCTTTTCTGATCATGGACAACACACACACACATATATATATATATCAATACTATTATATAATAGACGAAACATTAAAAGTTTGGTTGGTCGGTATGGTACGTTGTGATTTTACTTAATTGCCCTTAACTGTATTTCGTGTTTTTACTTAATTAACCTTACTTATTTATAAAAATATATTATTAAATAATAATATTACCTATTTATAACCAATTACCTTTTTTTCCTAAAATACATTATTTTTTTAACAAATTCTCCTACTTTTTCAAACATGACAATTACCTTTTTTTAACTAAAACATGTTAGTTTTTCTATTTTTCCTTACTAAAACCCCTCATTTTTCAAAAATATCACGGACAAACCTTTAGTTATTTATTTTTAAACATATAAATTTATAATTATTTTTTAAAAGTTTACCTATTTTAACATGTCGACTTATTTTTCTTAACAAATGCAATCACTAAAAATATTAAAATATAAATAATCAAATACCTATTTATAACCAATTACTCTAAAATACATTATAGATTTTTTCTAACAAAATCCCTTCTTTTCTAAATATATCATGGGAAATTGTCTTTTTCAATTTACTTTTTCTATTTTTCTCACTAAAATTCATTTTTTCCCCAAAAATATCATATGAAACCCTTTACTTATTTATTTTAAAAGGAATTTAAATACTTTTAATTATTAAATTTTAAAACCTCATTTTCCAAAAATATCACGGACATTTACCTTTTAAAACTAAATATATGTTACATTTTTTATTTTTTCTTATTAAAACCCCTCATTTTCTAAAAATATAACGGGCAAACCCTTATTTATTTATTTTAAAATCTGTTTTAATGTTTTTAATTAATTAAAAGTGTTTAGCTATTTTAACATGCCTACTTATTTTTTTAACAAATACAATTAATAAAATATTAAAAATATAATAATAAAATGATAATTAACAATCCGTGCATCGCACGGGTTTTAAGCTAGTATATATATATATATATATATATAATATATATATATATATATATATATAATATCACTATGTTGCCGGTGTTATTTTTAGAAGACGAGTTGTTTTTGTTAAAATAAATAAAATAGGTAATGTGCTGAAAAAGACAGATTATATATATATATATATATATATATTAAAAGATAATATAATTGTACATAATTATTAATAAATAATTAATTACCTTTTTTCAACACAATACCTATTTTATATTTTTTAACGAAAATAACTCATCATCTTAAAATAATACTGGTAACTTCTATATAAAACAGTAATATTATTATATTAAACTTATAAATTTTATGTTTTGTTATAATATTTTCTATAACTTTTAAATCATATAAAATAATTAATAAAAAATAAACTTAATATTATAATTATTAATAACTACCTAAACTATTAAGCACATCTCTATTATATTATTATACACAAAGCTCTTAAAATACAGACAAATCACGAACAAACACAAATATCTACATCAATTCAATCTCGAATTCAACAACCACATACGAGTAGAATCAATATTAGAAATATAAAAAATTAGAGTTTCGAACTCCATCAACAACGCAACAAATATAAAAAATCAATATTTTATCTCTAAATATATTTTTTAAAAAAATTAGAGTTTTGGTCGTTAAAGGACGATAGTACTATAAAAAAGTAAAATAAGAATCTTTAAATCTTAAAATAAATAGATGAGAAACGTTGAATATATTGTCAGGTAATATTTTATATTTTAATAATCTTACTTTTAGGTAAAGATTTCTATCCATTTGGTTTGTTTTTTAGATCTAAATTATTGGAGTTCCGATTTTCTTTCTTCTTCTATCTAAGCGGAGCTTATTGAATTTAGGAATGGACCGAGTATCTCTTATTGTGGTTTCGTTTTTCAGATCAAAGATTTTTTATTTGGAATTTCAGTTTGCAAGTTTAATTTGTTTGTTCTCTTGGGGAGATGATACATTATCATAATTTTATCAATTTTTATCGATTTCGGTTCAATTACAAATTTAATTCAATTTTTTGCTCGGCCCATGTAATTAACGAACCAGAGTAAATATAAAAAATAATTGTCCTAGGTTCAATACGCAATAATGTACTACAACAGACTTCTAGTGGTGCACAAGTGCAGCGTACACGTGAACCGAAGCATAAATAGAAGTGCGAGAAGAGGAAAAGTAGAAGCCAAAGGTCCTTTCAGTGTCAAAACATGTACATACATGCGAGGTCGGAGCTTTTATGATCATCCGGTTATCTTCTCCTGTGGTTAGAAACTCAATCTCTTTTACATTCGTTATCTTCTTGGTAACTAGTTTTTTTTTTTAATTATAAACACACATATAAATTAAAAAAATTATGGAGAGAAAATAGATACTTGGAGGGAGAGAGAGAGAGATCTTGATATGCAGCATATTTGTTTTGTAGTATATTGAGAGAGAGAGAGAGAGCATATTTTTGTCCCCAGTATGTTAAAAGGTACATTGTTTATTATGAAGTACTGCTTTTTAACAGATCTAATTCATTTTGTAAAGGGATTTGGACTATTCATGAGATCTATGTTTTATGAAGTAATGATATTTGTGTTAATTGCAAAAAAAAAAAAATGGTAAGTATGAACTCTCTGTTAGTTCAGCATAAGTGTAACCTATTCATGAATATTCATTATTTATCTTACACAACAAATTTTAATTTATATGATTTGAATCCTTGAGGCTGTCCATTTTAAACTTTACACTGATTGGTCTCTGTCTGTGAACTCAAAGTTCAGTTCTGTCTGTGAACTCAAAGTTCAGTTCAGTAAACTGCTTTTGGTTTCAATTCTACAACCAGCTAGCTCTTTACTAAAAATAGTGATTTACTAAAATATTTACATTCTTGTCAATTGAGTTGCATTATTTTTCCGCAATTGATGAGTACTGCGAGTCACCTTAGTGATTCTGTATGTTAAATTATTTGAATTTATCAAATTTTGTATACAAGCTTATCTAATAATATACAATTTATCTTGTGCTGGTGCTCCGCACACATTTTTTTTTGCATGACAGTGCAAGACATCTTCTGGATGATAGAAGTCGGCCAAAACTTCACCACTGCCTGCAGCATCAATCTGGATTACACTCATTATATTATCCTTTTTAAGTCTTACACTTGTTGGAGTTGATACTTGGAAAAGTAATATTGCTAATGAAATGACAGATACATTGTTTGAAGCACCAGAAAAGTCTTGCGTTTAAGGAGTTAATTTAGTCTACCATAAAAAGCAGGTAACGGCATCACTGTTCAACAATTTATATCTCTGCCTTGTGATGTGCAATAGTGACCTATATTGATTCCTGTCAGATGCATCATTTAATGTTTGGTTACTGTTGTGCCCAAAATCTCACATGGGCTCAATTTAAGGCCCACATGTAATATAGGCCCAACTAGCATGGATTTGGTGAGGGTTGGATGTACTGAGGTTCAGCTTCATAGTACCAAGGTTCAGGTTCAGGTTCGCGGTATTGAGGAGCAGGTTCAGGGTGTTCTGGCTACAGGAGCAGGTTCAAGGTGTTCTGGATATAGGAGCAGGTTCAGGGTGTTTCGACTGCAGGCACAGGTTCAGATTCAGGGTGTTGTGACTGCAGGCACAGGTTCAGGTTCAGGGTGGTCTGAACCTCCCCAGGACAGAATCAGAGTTGGACAAGGACTCAGCTTCCTATACTTTAGGAGCACGGAATTACTCTTGGAAAAGGACTTCTAGGCTTAATAAAACGTGGTGGATGGGACAATTACAAACAATATAGGACTTATATTGGTTATTTCGGATATACATTAAATACATGAGGTTTTGTAGGACTTAGTGATGGACATGGACTAGGACACTTGAAAGCTCAGCTATAGGTGCATAATTCGACTATAACTCTAAGATGGATTATCTTAAAGTGGTTGAATTCGCAAGGATTGAGAAGTATAAACCTAATAGAACTACATGGGGCTTGATTCCTATAAATAGGATATGTAGGCACTTGACTAAAGGATTCGGATTTTCACTCTCTACACGCATAAGGCTCGTGTACCCTCAGTGATACATTTTCCGGTGAATTGGTTGGCCGAGTAGGATTTACTCCGCCCTATTCATCCGGTGGTTTTGTCAACTCAGCCCCCAAAAACACCACATATCACCATCTGCTCCGGCAGTGGAAACTTGAAGCTCTAGCAGAGCTGTGGACGTGTGAAGCTGCTGCTATGTCCGATAATCAAGGGCAAAACCTGATTATTCCAGCGATATTCTCTCTCGGTGTTGTTACCAAATTTCCCTCACAACATTTTGGCGCTAGAAGGAGGGGCTTTATTGATCTTTTGAGGGAAAAGATGACGAAAAGCTCCGGTGATGATCGTACAACGAAGAACAATGAAGGTTTTCTGGAAAAAAGATATAAAAGATGAAGAGACGAAGGAGAAATCATGGCTCACCGGAAAAAGGGTGAAAAAGAGTCTTCCAGGAGGTGCGAACAAGAGAGCTTCAGAGTGAAGCTCTGAAAAACGCCAAAGGAGGTTCCCCAACCACCTTTATTCTAGTTATTTGGTGGTAAAAGGCATAAAACAAGGAGATGCGACTCCAAGATGCCTGAAATTTGATTTTGACGGAAGGAGCCAAGAAAAGAATGGCCAAAGATGGATTTCTAATAGAGATTATGGTCTGGAATAGCTGGAAAGTAGGTACGCATGAGCTTCAGGTCTATACTTATGAATCAGGTGCGGGTTCAAGTGTGAACAGCTTCGAATGATCCCATAGCTTCTCGCATCAGGAGCGCTGATATGATTGGTAGAGCATGTGAAGCTTAATGTCCAACTATCAATGGTGGTACGGGCCACCCAGGGAGGCTCAGTCGAGAGGTTCAAGCGGCAAAGGCAATGGAAACCTCTTAACTGAGGAGGTACAGATGGAACTAGATCGAACCTCCTGATTAAGGAGGTGCATGTGGAGTTAGATAGAACCTCTTTAACGAGGAGGTACGATCGGACTTGGAAAAACACGAGGATGTGGATATCTAGTGTGATGAAGAGGAACTGGAATAAAGGTTCATGTGTAGACTACTCAGAAGCTCTGTCGAGGAGTAGACAGGTGAGAAGCTGAACCTCCACCTACTGATGGAGATAAATTCCATCTGGAGAGATTCAACCAGTTGGAGGTTAAGGCTTAAGAGATTCGTAGCTGAAGCTGAGCCGAGAGGTCTGTAGCTGAAGCTGAGCCGAGAGGTCTGTAGCTGAAGCTGAGCAGAGAGGTCCGTAGCTGAAGCTGTTTATTCTTTTTACTGGAAATGGAAGGTTGGCTGAACGTAGTAGTGGATTATATAAGGTTCCTCTTTTATTTTATACTGCAAGGAACCGAGGTGGTAGTGGATGGTATGCTGCCCGAGAATGGTACTATCTGAAAATCGCTAAACCTTCAAGCGAAAAGGTTTTTCAACAAGGAATGAGTCAGGTTCATTGGCAAGCAGTTGTGTTCCGCGGATCATTAGCTTCACCTGCGCTTTATTGGAACTCATCTGTTGGTTATAGCTTCATTGGGATTAGTTGCGGGATGCAACTTTATTGGTCCAGCTTCACTGTGGTTGACTAGCTCTTTAGCTTCACCTACCAAAGGCACCAGCATGTTTGATAAACTGCGAAGCTCTTTCCAGGAACGAGGTTTGGCTAGGAGAGGTTCAATGATGGAAGGTGCTTCGATCAGGAGGATTCTCCAAGATGTCTAGTTTTTACATCTGATGAAGGAGGTTGAAAACGAAGCTCTAGGTTGCTTCATACCTCATGTAAAAGAGAGCATAAAAGGATGTGTTTGAGGAAAAAGGTCAAGGAAAAGGAGTACTTTGTTGGCCATGAAGCTGCACCTAGGTCAAGTTGAAGCTTCAGTGAAAGAGGTTCTCATGTTGGAAGCTTCTCCAAACCAAGCAGCTGTAATCTAGGCCTACCCCAGGGAAGGAGTTGCGGAAGCTATGTGATGATCTTGGGATTCAAAAGGGGTTCACGGCGATTTATCACCCTTAAAGTAATGGTCAAACTGAGGCTGTCAATAAGATTATTAAACATACCTTAAGACCAAGTTGGAAGAAAGCAAAGGGTGTTGGCATGAGGAACTCCCTATGGTTTTGTGGTCATACAACACAACACCACGAACCACTACTGGGGAGTCACCCTTCACCTTAACCTATAGTTGTGAGACTATGGTTCCCATTGAAATTGGGGCTGGATCTTTTCGAAGGGACAATTATGATCCTTGGAATAATGAGATGAATCACTATTTGTATTTGGATTTAGTGGAAGAGGCTCGGGCTACTGCGCAGCTAAAGCTAGCTGCATACCAGTAACGTACTCGGAAGTACTTTGACAGCAAGGTTCGTGCTCGTTCATTAAAGGTTGGTGATTTGGTTTTGAGAATGATGCTACCAAGCAAGGAAAGAGGTACGGGTAACCTCTCGGTTAATAAAAATAATAGGGCGAGGTTCGAACCTGAACCTCTCGAGGAAAAGACCAAAAACTATGGAAGCTCAGGAGAGCAACGGAGCTGATAAAGGAATCTCGACTGAATTGGGCTTGGATCTTAGTATGTTGAGGCAATGGATATAAATTAGGTGAACCTCACAAGGAGGTTCCTATCTTTGAAAGGGTAGCTTCCCCTCAGACACTATTGTCGGACGTTTCCTTACAAAAGGATGGAAAAATCTGAATTACCCGGTAGAAGGCGTTCTTGGAGGCACTGGAGGTCCGCCAATAAAACTGAAGAAAATGATTACGAAACTCCCATCAATGTGGAGAGGTGCAGCTTCACACACGGATTTCCAAACTTGTTGGAAGCTGCAGCTGGACGTATATTGCCAGCTTCGTGGATGTCTATTCAGACTTCTCCTTCAAGAGAATGAGAGGCTCTATAAGGTTCAATTCTTGGTCATGTACAAACTACTCCAAAGACTTGGGGGGTAGAGGATACCATAATATATGGAAGGTTTCTGAAAACAACCAGTGACCAAATTAAATGGAATAGGAATGAGGTTCAGCTTCGCGCTCCCTCAACAACCATTAGGTACAGAACCTCTTAATGGCGCAGCTACAGGGAGGTTGGATTGGCTAAATGGTGAAGGTTTATATACACGATGACAAGGTACACCATGAGAGTTACCTCAACCTAATGGATGATTTGATGAGCAGTTCTATGGATCTAGTTCTCCACCCAAGCAAGGAGTCTAATACTGAATGTTTCATTGGTAAAACCCATGTCGAGGTTCTGGAATCTACACCCCGGAGATTTGACAACTGGAATTATGGATTTGTCATCAAGGATAGGTAACATGGTACTTATTGGAAGTGATATTACAAGTGACAACGGTGTTTGTTGAACCTGACTGCGAGGTTCATGGTGAAGTTTGTTTGAACCTGACTGCGAAGTTCATGGTGAAATTTGTTTGAACCTGACTACGGATTATATAAGGTTCCTCTTGCATTTAATGGCTTCAAGGAACCGGGGGGTAGTGGATGACATGCTGTCCAAGATGGGGTCTTGAAAGTGGTAAATTTTCAAGCAAATGGAGTTTACAATCAATAAGTGGTTCTGGTTCGCGGGCTTTCTGAGGTTCAGATGTGTGAACCTCTAATAGGATTTGATTCTGGTGGTGCTCATGGATATGGACATGAAGCTATGGCTAGGATTGGAGTGGATTTTTTGCAGATTCATTGTCACTTACAGATGGCATAGGTTGATAGGTATTCGCCTGCTGGTTGCAGGTTGATTCATTGGTCTTCACCTGCTGGGTTGCAGGTTCATAGGAATTCAGTTACGGGTTGCAGCTTCATTGGTCTTCACCTGCTGGTTGCAGGTTGATAGGAATTCAGTTGCAGGTTGCAGCTTCATTCGTCTTCACCTGCTGGTTGCAGGTTGATTCATTGGTATTCACCTGCTGGTTGTAGGTTGATAGGAATTCAGCTGCAGGTTGCAGCTTCATTGGTCTTCACCTGCTGGTTGCAGGTTGATTTACTGGTTTTCACCTGCTGTTTGCAGGTTGATTGGTATTCAGCTGCGGGTTGCAGCTTCATTGGTATTCACCTGCTGGTTGCAGGTTGATTGGAATTCAGCTGCGGGTTGCAGCTTCATTGGTCTTCACCTGCTCGTTGCAGGTTGATTGGAATTCAGCTGCGGGTTGCAGCTTCATTGGTCTTCACCTGCTGGTTGCAGGTTGATTAATTGGTTTTCACCTACTGGTGTAGGTTGACTGGTATTTAGCTGCAGGTTGCAGCTTCATTGGTCTTCACCTGCTGGTTGCAGGTTGATTAATTGGTTTTCACCTACTGGTGTAGGTTGACTGGTATTTAGCTGCAGGTTGCAGCTTCATTGGTCTTCACCTGTTGGTTGCAGGTTGATTAATTGGTTTTCACCTACTGGTGTAGGTTGACTGGAATTCAGCTGCAGGTTGCAGCTTCATTGGTCTTCACCTGCAAGTTGCAGGTTGATTAATTGGTTTTCACCTACTGGTGTAGGTTGACTGGTATTTAGCTGCAGGTTGCAGCTTCATTGGTCTTCACCTGCTGGTTGCAGGTTGATTAATTGGTTTTCACCTACTGGTGTAGGTTGACTGGTATTTAGCTGCAGGTTGCAGCTTCATTTGTCTTCACCTGCTGGTTGCAGGTTGATTAATTGGTTTTCACCTACTGGTGTAGGTTGACTGGAATTCAGCTGCAGGTTGCAGCTTCATTGGTCTTCACCTGCAAGTTGCAGGTTGATTAATTGGTTTTCACCTACTGGTGTAGGTTGACTGGTATTCAGCTGCAGGTTGCAGCTTCATTGGTCTTCACCTGCTGGTTGCAGGTTGATTAATTGGTTTTCACCTGCTGGTTGCAGGTTGATAGGAATTCAGCTTCACGTTGCAGCTTCATTGGTATTCACCTACTGGTGTAGGTTGACTGGAATTCAGCTGCAGGTTGCAGCTTCATTGGTATTCACCTACTAGTGTAGGTTGATTGGTATTTAGCTGCAGGTTGCAGCTTTATTGGTCTTCACCTATTGGTTGCAGGTTGATAGGAATTCAGCTGCAGGTTGCAGCTTTATTGGTCTTCACCTGCTGGTTGCAGGTTGATAGGAATTTGTCTTCACGTGCTGGCTGCAGGTTGATAGGAATTCAGCTTCGGGTTGCATCTTCATTGGTATTCACCTGCTGGTGCAGGTTGACTGATATTCAGCTGTGGGTTGCAGCTTCATTGGTGTTCACCTGCTGGTTGCAGGTTCCTAAGGAAGCAGGTTCCGAGCTGTGTGAAGGGTTCAAGGAAGGAAGCTCCTCTACCATATCTACGGTACCAAAAAGGTGAGGTGCGAGGTACGTCTTACGAACTTGTTGTTCATCCATCACATCTCAATTATGGCTATTTGAGAACCTAAACTGCTTTATGCATGCGATTGTTTTTAAATGACAAGTATGTGGGATTCTATATCTTTAGATTTAAGATTATTACTTGTTGGCATGCTTCTTAATTGTTTGAAATACATGCATAAATGGAGAGGTTATACATGCAACCAATCTGAATTATTCTACACTTGGTTCACCCCACATGATTATACATGGTTACATGCCTTGATGATTACATGCCTTATTTATGCTTTCCATGGAATATGTATGAATCTCAATGCATGAGTACTTGGTTTTAGGTCTTCACTATATTTGATTATGTGTTAAACAACTAGGGGTAGTAGATGATATGCATCTCATGATGATATTTCGAAAATTCTGGATTTTCTAACAGATGATTCAGGTTCGAGAGATTGGTGAGGTTCAGCTGTGAACCTCCGAATGAGGTTCAGGTTCGAACCTCTAGTACTGCACTTATGAAATTATATTGGATTTGATTGGATTGATTTGGATTAGATTGGATTTGATTGGATTTGTTTGGATTGATCTGGATTAGATTGGATTTGATTGGATTGGATTGGAATGGATTGGAGATTCACACTCATGGATTATGAGGTGAAGGTTAGGACTTATGGATTATAAGTCACAGGCTCATGCTTCCACCAGAGGACTGGTTTAATGAAGCCCATGTTTAACGTTGTTGTATAACAAATAAAGCTTATTACAACTCATATAAGCCCTAGGGACACTAGGCATAAATATTATGGTAAAGTGTGGGAGCCAAACACAGGCCACACTCTGGATTAAACTCATTGCACGATTGCAAGCTGGAACACTAAATAGGTCAAAACTACACTAGGGAGGTTCAATGTTGGCGAACCCCTGAAGCTGTAGCACGGATTAAGCTTCATACGGATTTATGAAGTACATGGAATTTAATGGCGCATTACCCTAGGCAGGGATATGCATGGATAATTGGTTTTTTCTAAGGTATTGGATAAAATGGCTTATGGATATTTTAATCTATGGAATATGGATTATGTACCTAAGGATATTATGTGCAAGGATGGTTTACTTACACATTATATTATTGGAATAATCATGTTGTGAATAATTTTTATCATATATGGTTTGTATCTCTGGTTAAGAGGTAGATGACAGCTCTGGTGAGCCTCAGGTACATGTACCTGATCCAAGCATAATAGGGTCAGATGAAAAGAGGAATCGATGAGTAGAGGTCTTGGAAACAACCTACATGTCCTTTGGTATCACCCTACGGCTCACAGGTTCGCGTGGAGCTCACCTGTGCTTAACAGGTTCACTTTGGAGCTCACCTGTGCTTAACAGGTTCGCGTGAAGCTCACCTGTGCTTAACAGGTTCGCGTGAAGCTCACCTGTGCTTAACAGGTTCGCGTGGAGCTCACCTGTGCTTAACAGGTTCACTTTGGAGCTCACCTGTGCTTAACAGGTTCACTTTGGAGCTCACTTGTGCTTAACAGGTTCGCGTGGAGCTTACCTGTGCTTAACAGGATTCAAGCTGGAAGGGGTTTACATTTTAAATGGAAAGGAAACCTAATGGCTCGGGGGGTAAATCAGTTTCCCATGAAAAAGCTTGTATAAGGGAAAGGAGGTTCTCAGCATCAGCTTACACAGGAGGGAGCTTCCTCGTGTTAGGTTCAATGGTCTAACCTGAACCTCAAGTGGAGCTATAAGGACAAAGATAAGTTTAATTCATATGCCTTACATATTCATAATCGTCTATGTTTTATGTGCATACAAGAAATTATTCAAAGAATTTAGCTGAAAAGCTTCAGTATGAACCTCATGTTTGCAAACAGTTCATTATTTTTAGCCATACATGAACTCATATTTATCTAAATGTGCATATCACATGATTTCAAGGAAGGTGTCTTGCATGGATTTATAAACAAAAGGTCATCATCATGCATGGTTTACAAAAATATCTTTCAAACTTGCTAGCTGAAGCTGTTGAGTAGGTACCTAGGCATGCTATATGCCCCATTATGTAACCACTCAAAAAGACATGGCAGCGATTGAGGATGTCTTCACAACCTTCCATTGGTTCCTCTTACGACATTTTTATATGGTTATTCAAGGTTATTCATGGTATTCCATGGTATATGGTTATTCAAGGTTATTCATGGTATTTCACGGTATATGGCTATTTTGGTTAAACTCAATGGTTTATGTTTTCCACGGTATTGGAAAACAACGAGGTCCAATGTGTCGGGATAATGGAAATTTCTGAAAATCGTGGCACTATGTCTTGAAGAGTGTGTTCGCCAAGGTTCTACTTGATTGTAGAGGCATCAACAGATACGTATAAATATTCAAAAATCATTTTTGCACCATACATACTTGCTTGCATACATGCATTATATATGTACGAGTGGCGTGGATAACATAGGTGAGCTACTTAGCTCATGCTACTTATCATCTTTTCTAGTTGTTTTAGTAGCGCAGGTTCTGGAGATTTGAAGCTCATTGGAAGCGGAAGCTTCACGACATCATTTACAAGAGCTTTTCATATGAAGAGCAGATTCGCGGAGAAGAGGAACACCTCGAGGAGTCAGGTTATGGTTTTCAAAGGAAAAGGCTGGTCGCTAGTAGGTTCAGCTAGGAAGCTCGCGATTGGAATTGGATGGTCACACCTGGTCTAAAGGATATTAAAGGAATTTTTTACTCAAGGATTCAGATTAAGGTACATATGCGGAGGCGTTGTGTTTTCTGTTTCTTACGCTGAGTTAGCTCATGTAAGCTTGGAAGCATGATGCTGAAGCTATGTATTTCTCTGAGAAGGATAAGGAAGGATTGAACCTTGTCTTGTTTTGGTTCCTTTTGTATTCAATACTGCAAGAAACCGGGGGGTAGTTGTTGTGCCCAAAATCTCACATGGGCTCAATTTAAGGCCCACATGTAATATAGGCCCAACTAGCATGGATTTGGTGAGGGTTGGATGTACTGAGGTTCAGCTTCATAGTACCAAGGTTCAGGTTCAGGTTCGCGGTATTGAGGAGCAGGTTCAGGGTGTTCTGGCTACAGGAGCAGGTTCAAGGTGTTCTGGATATAGGAGCAGGTTCAGGGTGTTTCGACTGCAGGCACAGGTTCAGATTCAGGGTGTTGTGACTGCAGGCACAGGTTCAGGTTCAGGGTGGTCTGAACCTCCCCAGGACAGAATCAGAGTTGGACAAGGACTCAGCTTCCTATACTTTAGGAGCACGGAATTACTCTTGGAAAAGGACTTCTAGGCTTAATAAAACGTGGTGGATGGGACAATTACAAACAATATAGGACTTATATTGGTTATTTCGGATATACATTAAATACATGAGGTTTTGTAGGACTTAGTGATGGACATGGACTAGGACACTTGAAAGCTCAGCTATAGGTGCATAATTCGACTATAACTCTAAGATGGATTATCTTAAAGTGGTTGAATTCGCAAGGATTGAGAAGTATAAACCTAATAGAACTACATGGGGCTTGATTCCTATAAATAGGATATGTAGGCACTTGACTAAAGGATTCGGATTTTCACTCTCTACACGCATAAGGCTCGTGTACCCTCAGTGATACATTTTCCGGTGAATTGGTTGGCCGAGTAGGATTTACTCCGCCCTATTCATCCGGTGGTTTTGTCAACTCAGCCCCCAAAAACACCACATATCACCATCTGCTCCGGCAGTGGAAACTTGAAGCTCTAGCAGAGCTGTGGACGTGTGAAGCTGCTGCTATGTCCGATAATCAAGGGCAAAACCTGATTATTCCAACGATATTCTCTCTCGGTGTTGTTACCAAATTTCCCTCACAACAGTTACTATATTTCATTTTATTTCCCCTAATATCTGTAACAAAAGCATTTAGGGAGGATGTAATACAATCTTGAAAGCTAGAGAAATAATGAGAAAATAAGTTTCACCGTACATCTTATACCACACGTATTTTAGGTAACCTAAGACTGGGTCCTTTGACCTATAAAGTTGAGAAGATGGTAAATTTTGAAATACATATCAGTTCATTGTTTCTTACAAGAGAGTTTAGGGTTTCGTAATTTGATAATTTGGTTAGAGGAGTTTATAGTATTGTACTTAGATAATTCGTTTAGGGCTGTAACTCGAGTCGAGTTTTTGGTTATCGAGTCAAGTCGAGCCTAGAAATATAGTTCAAAGATTATAGATTTCATGTCATGAGAGGTTACATTGCTGTGGAGTGATAGGTCTCGAAGAAGCTGTAGCACTCTCAACCTTCGAAAACAAAAGGAAAAAAAATTGTGTAGCCCAGCAAGTCAACAAAGTAATATATAGACCCAACAAATTACTCTTACTTTACACCTAATAACTATGAATGTACAAGTCTCCAAACGAAGCCCATTATGTTGGTATCCTATATATGAAATGACTATGAAGCTCAAGGGTTCGATAGTTATAAGAAAAATCAATCCTACAGTCACAAGCTCATAATTACAGGCATAAGCCAACTAGTTCTGTAATTAATTACAGAGAGGAGGTTATTTATCACCTAGGCACCAAAGGTTTTATATTTCACTTGCTCATAAGTCATAATTTATTAGTTTCATTACACCTTATGGCCGAGTAAGAAAATTTTGAGGTATGGTAGTTTTTTTTTTTTGGGTTAGGTGTATCTTAGGCCTTGGACTCGTAGAAAAGAGAATTTCGGAGAGCTAGTTTCAACCAAAAGAAGGGTCAATTTTGTAGATTTGATTTGTCAAAAAAATTTGGACCATTTCTCGATTTGTGCGTGTCATCCTTGCGCAGGGGCCATGCTAATCTTCTCTGTATCGTTCCAATTTTATCGAATGTACCCAAAGGGACAAGTCATGTAATAAAACTGTTACTATTTGAAGAACATGCTATCTCTATCTTTAGCCAATGTGGGAGATTATTTTAAGAAAGCAAGTGCATGCTAACATGAAGGCTGTTAATATATAATTGAACTCATGCAAGGCCTTGAGGCATTAGATGTTATGGATAACAACTCTCCTATTGTTATGGCTTAAAACTGTAGCGGATTGTTCTTTGAATTCTAAGCTAGTCTCTGATCCCTTTCTATAAAAGCAAATCAGGGAAGTGTCGATGTTGCCTTCCACACCATCACAGAGTCGAAATATTGCGAGCACTAAAATAGCTGTGAATAATAGTTTTAAGGATGAAGAGGAATCAATAATTCAATATTTCTTAATTTATGAAGTTTAGATGGTAGCCAATCAGAATTTGGACCCCTGGATATCTTTATTTGATCAAGCCTATTTATTTATCGAAGATTAATCTAATTGGGTCACCGTTGTATGATGGATATATGTTGAATTATATGGACAGTTCCTTTTTCTTCTTTTTATATATAATCAGATAGTAGGAAAAAAATATGAAAAAAATAAAATCATTCCCTGCTATTGGCAAATTCAACTCTCGGCTACTCTTGGAGAAGTAATCTTGATTGATATGATTTATGGTGAAGTTCCAGTGGCTGAGGATTAATGAATCAAAAAGGATTCGGACTATCATACTGTAGTAGCACAACATTTTTAGCATTATAGGAACCTACTTGCTCTAAATCCAGCGAAGTACTTCTAGTAAACATTTAATTTACCTGATACTAAAGCCTCACAAAAAAAAAAAAAGAACCTCCTAATCAGATCAACATCCAACTACAGAAGCTACCTACTTCTTAAGCACTTTCAGTCATAGGACATGTTTATATGCCGTTACTTTTTCCTTCTGCAAGTACATGTCATACGCAGCCAGTAATCTGCCCTTATTTTTTCCTGCTACAAGTACCTGTCATATGCAGCCTATAATCTGTTTAGCAAGACTCTCCTCTTAAGTAATTTGACGTGTACAAAAGTTTGAAGAACACAATTTACAGTGAAAAACACAAGTGGACATGAATCTGGTAAGGGCACAAAGTGAGCTAAATCGCAAAAGTTTTGATTTGTGTAGAGTGGCACTTTTTAATACAATATTGTTCTCCCTCAGTAAGGCAGGTTGAAAAAGGAAACAGAAGTTGTGTTGGTTCCGAAGTTCAGGAAAGATCATCTCCTCCGTTAAGTCATTCCACGTGTCTGTGGGAGGCAGGTATCCATACTATTTCACATGTCTATGAAGTATGCAAATGTAATTCATAATTTGTACTAGTCAACTAATTTATATTACTTTTTTTGTTTATACTATCTTATGAATTGCTACAAGTTAATCTTTTCTAGTTTAAGTTACAGTGTTGATATCGAAGTCAATAGCAACTTAATTAGATAGATTGTAAAGCTTTTGATATCTCTCAAACTTGAATTCACAAGCAAATCGTATCTGATACGGCTTAAGAATCTAGGATGGAAACCTCAATTTGTGCAAGTAGAACCTTTTGATCGCTTTATTGCCATTCGTGCATTTAAAGAAAGGCAATTTCTTAATTTCAGAATTTGGACTGGACCCCTGGATATTTTTATTGATCAAGACTATTTATTTATCGAAGATTAATCTAATTGGGTCGGCGTTGCATATAAAGAGAAACTGGTCGCATCCCAAATTAGAAGTAAATGTCCTAACATTTGCATATAGCGTGCAAAGTACTGAATCCCCACAAAATGGTGTTTCGTATATAATTTTACTTACTAGTATGTGCATGATTAAGTGGTGACTTTCAAAACCATAAGACTTGTGTTTATGCATGTTGAATAGTGTATGTCATGTTTCTTGATTGTAGATTTCAAGCTAGGAATTCTGTAATTAGAGAGCGGAGGCTGTTTATCCCCTAGGCACCAAAGGTTGTAAATTCCACCTGGTCTTTAATTTATTGGTTTTCATCAAATTTTGTTTCTTTGCTTTAACTATAATTTATCCAAGTTGTGGGTAACCTATATTTTGAAATTTGTTTTAAGTGGGTTGAAATGGTTTAACAAGTGGTGGGCACCACCGTGGTCTATTATCCGAGGTCCGCCACTAATGCTAATTACTATGAAGCTAGAAAGCAGGGATTCTTTGGTCACCCGACGAATCCCCGTATCCCTACACACCCCCGTATCGGATACTCGGATTCTTGGGAATACTCCGATGTTGAAAATTCACAATTCAAATTCATTTTTTCAACAATTTATACTACGAACATAAGTGATTTAAGTCTATGTTTTAAATGCTTCCATCATGTATTTGATTCAGGAGCGATAAAATTATCAAAGAGTGATGCATCATGTTTTTCATTGGGAGTGTTGAAAAGCAGTGGTAAACTGAGAAGGACGAAAGTGCAATTTCTATCATTAAATGATCCCTCTACAGTCTGCTCGTATGTGCAACTTTGCTGTGAGAAACATGTTCAAATTGTTAAATATTATTCTGTTACTCTACACGAATATAAAAAGCTAAGCAGTAGTACTTGTATACTTCATGAATAAAATATATTGAACTATGTTTTGGTGAGGTGAGCCAGGCCTAAGCAGTAGTGCAACACTTGGGCGACTCGTGAAGACCCCAATAGCAAGCTATTGTGGTGGGCCTTCCCCCTTAAAAAATTAATTTAATATCGTGTGGACCAATGGCCCACATATCAGATATTAAACTGATAAGAACAGATACTACACTTGATCTTAGCCAAAAGGCCGAGAAAGGTATGCCTCTACCCTTAGGCCAGCTCTGCTTTTATACAACACTGAATTTAGACATTCTGTATAGACCTCGATGAGGGATAAAAACAACTTTGTTGCAAAACACATAGTCTGCAATTTGAACTAAAAGGTGATATGCTGGCCTTTGACATCTTCGTTATATGCACCAACTATTAATTGCATGCTCAAACTAAAAGTTTATTCCACAATCTTTTGTTCTAACTTTTTGGATTACCTATATGAACATGGTTATACTTTATGATATCGTTTAGGTGTTTATTTCAGTTAAATTTTCATCAATCAGTAGAGTAGTTATGAGAACATACCTCGGTGCTAATGTTTATAATGAGACTTGATTTGGAATACCGTAAATATTGATTATAAGCTCCATAATAACAGTTCTTTGTCGGAGCTCCATTATAACAGTTTTTTGTCGAAGCTCCATAATATCAGTATGGTTTGACCGACCGAGGTAAAGACCAATGCCCATCTTTAAGAAAGTCTGAGATTAAAGCCAAGCTGTGAGAGTTGGCCGAAGAAATCACCTGTCTAGGAAACTGCAACACCAGAGGCAAATTCTGCACCCAAGGGTCGTACCAAAATTTGAAAGTAGAGTTACTAGCACCAATGAGGTATCTAGCACCAATGAGGTATCTGATGTAAGTAGCAACAGTAGGCCTCAATTTTAAAATCTTTTGCACAGCCCAGGAACATTTATAGGGAACACCTGCTGTGTGAAACCATAGAGCCATAAAGAAGAAGGATTAGGTTGACACAATCGCCGTACTTGAAAGAGGATGGCTGAGAGGTCCCACTCAAAAATATTTCTCAGTCCGAGGCCACCATCATATTTCGATTTGCAGCAGTCAACCCAACTCACTTTGTGATGACACTTACCATTAGCCTTGTCGAAGCCACCCCACAGGAATTTAAAGGTAATAAAGTTAAGTTGATGCAGCACGGACTTAGGGACAAAAAGTTACATACTCCAAAACCCTGAGAGATTCCCCAAGACTGATTTAGAAAGTTCAAGTCTACCGGCAAAATTTAAAAATCAACAGGGTCAACTCTCAATGCGTTCACAAACTCTGTTGACAAGAGGAAAGCAATCATGGCTCTTTCTGCATCCTTGATTTCCAAGGAGACAGGTGATGATGTCTTGTGGATGAAACATGACTGCAAGGCCAGAACGTGATTGGAGGCATGCATGGTCGGGTTGATGGACCATTCAAGCAGTTGATTGTTCCCAGCCAGGAGTACTTGCTGGTGTGGCCTTGCAGTTGTCTAACTGACCATGTTATTACGTGTACAAAAGTTCAAAGAACACAATTTACGGTGAAAAACACAAGTGGACATGAATCTGGTAAGGGCACAAAGTTAGCTAAATCGCAAAAGTTTTGATTTGTGTACAGTGGCACTTCTTAATACAATATTGTTCTCCCTCAGGCAGGTTGAAAAAGGAAACAGGAGTTGTGTTGGTTACGACGTTCAGGAAAGATAACATCCTCCGTGAAGTCACTCCATGTGTTTGTGGCGCAGGTATCCATTTCACATATCTATGAAGTATGCAAATGTAATTCATAATTTGTACAAGTCAACTGATTTATATTACTTTTTCTTGTTTATATTATCTTATTAATTGCTACGAGTATCTTTTTTTCTTGTAACTTGTTTAAGTTACAGTGATTGCCTCAAAGTTTTATGCATCCATTAAGCAAATACTGAAAAAAATTCTAATAGAGTGTTTTGTGGAAGATAGAAATGCAAAGATAAACAGAATTTCAGGACTTAAAATGTATTATATGATTTATTACAGTTAAATTTTCATCAATGAGTCATTATCCCCTTTGCTTTTTACTTCATCCAAAGACTCAATTGATTTTAGGTGGGTGGAACAAACTAATGATGCAATTCTGTTTCCATTATTTAAACTTTTGTTGAGTTGTGTAATTTTTGATTTGGTTTCCTGGCTCTGATTATGTACAACTATTTTCCAAACAGAAAAAAAGTATCAATTTAAATGCAATTTTTGAGACTAGATTTGTAGGGCTTTACCCTTGATTAGAGGGAGCCCTTCCAGAAATTCTAATAGAGTGTTTTGTGGAAGATAGAAATGCAAAGATAAACAGAATTTCAGGACTTAAAATGTATTATATGATTTATTACAGTTAAATTTTCATCAATGAGTCATTATCCCCTTTGCTTTTTACTTTATCCAAAGACTCAATTGATTTTAGGTGGGTGGAACAAACTAATGATGCAATTCTGTTTCCATTATTTAAACTTTTGTTGAGTTGTGTAATTTTTGATTTGGTTTCCTGGCTCTGATTATGTACAACTATTTTCCAAACAGAAAAAAAGTATCAATTTAAATGCAATTTTTGAGACTAGATTTGTAGGGCTTTACCCTTGATTAGAGGGAGCCCTTCCAGAAATTCTCGATGGCACAAGGCAGAGCCAAGACCAAAGAGGGGGTTTGGAAATAGTTTTCAACCAGCAATTGACGCGCCTCGGTTAGTACCTCACTAGCTGCGTCATTGCCCCAAGCGCAAAGATAAATTAAACATTGTCCTCCTTCCTATTTTAAACTGTTGTCTTCCAATTGTGTTGATAGACCGAGCGATGTGGTACAAATGTTCAAGTGTATGACAAGTAGCAAGTGTTATTTTACATATAATGAGGAAAGTGCCTTCCTAACCAGAAGTGTGGTAACAGGTATTTGAACTGCAGCAGGTCAGGTATAAACATAAATCTTCAACTTGAATTGTAGGGAGTCTTCCAAAGGAAAACCCCTCCAAAAATAGGCGTATGCCACTATGAGTGACGAACACACGGTATTCTTTAGTAAAAGGCGAAAGAATAGTTCACTTTGTGTTCATCACATGGCTGCGTGAGTTGAAAGGTCCAGAGGTAGTGGTTATTAATAGATAGGCTAAACAATGTCTTTTGTTATATTTTCGATGTGGGTTGTAGCAACAGATTGAGTGCAAAATTTGCAGTATTGTCTTTTTGCCTTTACTAGTTATCCCATATGATTCTGACTTGTGTGTAATTCAACTTAATTACAAGTGTTGGGTCTAACTCAATTTAATTTGTGCTCCATGTAAATTGAAAAAATAAAATCTAAAATCTAATACATTGTTGTAACTGATATAGCAAGCTAATTCTCTCAATTTCATGTCTTGGATTATTTCACTACTTCTTTCGGTTACGCATTTAAGAAAGATTCATGTCTCATAATTATCTCCCTCTAACTGAGGTGAAACAAGACATGTTGTGGGGGTTATCAGAAGGATGAATAAGATATGAGTAAAGAATTCAATGATTTGAGAATTACAGATGGGACAGTCTGCTAAGGAGTTTGAGAACTTTGTAGAGGATTGATTTCATGATTTGTGTGTGAGAACTTCGCCAAGAAGAAATTGCATCCTGTGATATAATTAGAGTTGGCTCAGTGTCAACTTCTCAACCATTGGTTAAAAATTGATAAAGAAAAAATGATATTAGTTTAGTGGATCTAAGTAATAATACTCTGATTGCATAATAATAGATTTATAAAACAGAATCAAATGTTTCTTTCATTATATTTTGATACAACTGAAGTTGTGCATCAGCAACATATGTATCTATCTACAAAATGACTTGTAATCTTGATATGTAGATGACTTCCTGGAGACTCGGATAATTAAGATATACTAGCATATAGTTAGCACGGATTATTTTTAAATATTTTATTAATTAGAATTTAAAAAAAAAATGTGCAATATAGAATTAAAATAGTACTTTCTATGTTTCACAATACATGTCCACTTTCTATTTTTAGATATGTACTTTAAAATGCTTTGATCGAATAGCTACACAAATAAATTTTTTAATTTTTTTTTGTAAATAAAAATTTAAATATCAAACTTTTATTCAAAAAAGGAAATTTTGAAAAATAATTTATATAACTATCCAGTCAATGCACTTTAAAATATGTGCCTAGAAGTCAAAAGTGGGCAATTATTTTGAAACGGAGGTAGTATAAAAATATGTTATTGATGAGATTTTTTATGTATTAATATATTTAAAATAAATACTTTTAATTTTAATTTGTTATTGGATTGAAATTCGTACCTTTGATATCTATGTAGAATATATTATTATTATTATTATTATATTCAACAATTTTCATTAATTTAACTTAAATTTTTTAAAGTATTATAGAGTTAATAATTTAAATATTTATTTTTGATATGTCGAGTATTCGCATATTGGACCTTTGAAAAAGTGTTTTACGTATTAATATATACTAGCTTAAAATTCGTGCGATACACAAATTGTTTTTAAGGAATTTTTATGGATCAATGGTTTATTTTAATGACAAACTTGCAAATATTTGGTTAAATACTGTAACTTCGAAGGTATGTTCAAGCATTTATATTAGAATTTGTACTCCAGGAGTACGTACTTAAAAGTATTACCCCTTCAATTTAATATAATATTTAATACAAATTTTAGAGCATTTAAGTGCATGATTTTATTATAATTGTATTTGATTAAAATTAAAGTTTAAAATTCCAAAATAAACATAATTTGTACATGTATACTGGAATTCAAGATTTGAAATGACCTCTACTTGATTGTAGATTTGATTGTAGATTTGAACATTAACAACTATTCACCGGAGATACAATTTTTTGAAGTAAATTGGATTGATGATTTCATGAAGGCGACTCGTAGTTATTTGAACACACATGTATGTCTTGTCTATAGAACAAGTTCTTCGATTTGTAGCAACCACATAAACTCCATGATCATGGAATGGTCCGCTGAGGTTTTGACCCGAGACTGAACCAAAACTAACAATGCGCAATTTCTAAAATTAGGAATCAATTTAGCTGCCGCATTTGGTTTTTAAAACCAATAAATGATGGAATAATTAAACAATGCATCATAATTTTTTCAAGAATCTTTGTCACTTTAGAACTAAAAGATGAACAAGAAAAGTTAAATCAGTAAAGAAACTATCTAGCACCAGCATATTTTCTGTCAAATAGATCAAGTATAATTAGCAGAAATATGCAACAACAAAATAAGTTGAACAACAATAGAATTTGAACATTAGGCATCAGAAGCTAAAGCCTACTGCAATTTATCAAGAATTTACAAGTTAGGAGTACGTTCCAGCACCATAGTGGTACGTGTAATAACACCAAAATTATAACCAATCGACATTTGAGTAGATTTTTTTTTTAAAAAAAACAATCATAACACAATATATCTATTAAACTTTATTAATGAAACAATGTACAGAGCAAAAAATTTAAAGCTAAAATGAATAGAAGTATATCTTACATCATCATAAAACAAATGTATCAGCTCATAGGAACATATTAATCAATATACTTGACTGAACATAAACAGTGGACACCACTACACCAATAGCATTGAAATGGCTAGAAAGTATCAATAGAACCGCAACTAGTTGTAGCCATTCACAAAGGAAAGGATCGGAGATGAAAATGAAATGTAGGCATGGGTATACATGACTAATATTGTATAGTTAACTATGTCGGTTTACAGTACCATGTTCCTTATTATCATCTTTAATATTGTCTTCTTGAGTGTTCCAATTGACTTGTATGAACCTATTGATTTTAAAAAGGCTCTTTGTATACCTGAAAATTTGACCAGAAAAATTTTGGTATGGTTTTAACTGTAAAAAAATAATTAAAGCATTCATAAATTAAAAATTATTTTGTTAGATCTTAAAATAGATAGATGAAAATCGTTTGATGTAATAAAAAGTGTAATTGGTTGTTAGTAGAATATATTCAAATACTAAAAAGACTATTTTGATAATTTATATCCTTATTATATCTATCTATCTATACTATTATATTAAAGACGAAACATTGAAAGTTTTGTAGTCTGGTCCTCAAAGTTTACGTAGTCTGGTCAGAATTTTACAGACAATGATATTAAAATTGTATATTGAGATATTTTCTAATAAAAAATTAGTATTATATTTAAATTGTTTATTTACTTCCATTAGTAAAAATTTTAAAGACAAGAATATTAAAATTGTATATTTAGTTTCCTCCATTAGCAATGATTTAAAAGGCAAACAAAATATTGAAAGTTTTGTAATCTGGTCCTGAAAATTTTTGTAGTCTGGTCAGAATTTTAAAGGCAATAATATTAAAATTGTATATTTAGTTTCCTCTATTAAGAAAGATTTTACAATGCAATTGAGATATTTTTTAATCAAAAAATTAGTATTATATTTAAATTGTTTATTTACTTTCCTCCATTAGTAAAAAATTTAAAGGCAAGAATATTAAAATTGTATATTTAGTTTTTTTCATCAGTAAGGATTTAGGTTCCGTTTGTCATTGTTGTTTGAGACAGCAAGAGCAACTTTTTTTTTCTGAAAAGCAGCTAAAAAAATGTTTGGTAAAATTTAAAAGCTGCTTTTCTGAAAAGCACTTTTGGCTGAAAAGCTGTTTTTAGAGAAAGCATGTCACCCCATGCTTTTGAAAAAAGCTGCTTTTCAGCTTTTGCGGGAAGCATCTAGTGGTTTCAACATCAAAACTCACCAAAACATTAATATTTTATATTATACACCAAAACATGCACATATCAAAAATATTACCAAACAGTTATCTGATTTTCACAACATCACTTATTTTAACAGTACTTTTTTCAACCGCACAACAATTTTTAACACCAATCCCAAACAGAGCCTTAAAAGGCAAATGAAGTTCCTTTTTCTAATGTTTACTTTCCTCCATTAATAAAGATTTTAAAAGCAAGAATATTAAAATTGTATATTTAGTTTCCTCCATTGGAAAGGATTTAAAAGGTAAATGAGACTTTTTCTAATGTTTGATTTTATTATTTCAAAATTTTAAGAAAATTAAAAAAACAGATCTATTTGAGAGTCGTCAACTCACCGCCCTCAAGATGATGTATTTAATTTCCTCTTTAGTAGGTATATATAGATAAATTAAAAAATTTAGGAGAATATTAACATTATTTTAAAGATGAAACATTGAAAAATTTTGTAGTCTGGTCCTCGAAAGTTTGGACCCTCAATTCTCAACCGTTGGATCTTTAAAATCAATAGAATATAAGTCATCGGATAAAATACTAAAAGTTATTATGAAACCCGTGCGATGCACAAATTATTATTAATAATTATAATTTTTATTATTTATGTATTAATTTGCATTTGCTAAAAAAATAAGTAGGTGTGTTAAACTTTTTTAAATAATTAAAAGTATTAAAATAAATTTTAAAATAAATTAATAATTGTTTCTTCGTGATATTTTTGGAAAATGAGGGGTCTTAGTAAGGAAAAAATAGAAAAAGTAACGTGTTTTAGCTGAAAAGGTAAGTGCCCGTAATTAAAAGTATTTTAAATAGGTTTCAAAATAAATAAGTAATGATTTGTCCGATATATTTTTGGAAAATGAGAGGTTTTAATAAGGAAAAATAGAAAGAGTAACATGTTTTAGTTGAAAAAGGTAATCGCCCGTGATTTTTTTAGAAAAAAGAGGATTTTGTTAGAAAAAATAGAAAAAGTAATGTATTTTAGCTGAAAATGTAGTTGGTTATAAAAATGTTATTATTTAATAATAATTTCTTTAGAAAATAAAAAAAGTAAAAAGTAACACGTTTCAGCTAAAAAAGGGCTCATAATTAAAAGTGTTAAAATAGATTTTAAAATAAATAATTAAGGGTTTATCTGTGATATTTTTGGAAAATGAGGGGTTTTAGTAAGGAAAAATAAAAAGAGTAACATGTTTTTGTTAAAAAAGATAATCGTCCATGTTTTTTTTTTTAGAGAAAGAGAGGATTTTGTTAGAAAAAAATCAAAAAAGATAATGTATTTTAGTTGAAAAGGTAATTGGTTATAAATAATGTTATTATTTAGTGATAGTTTTTAAAAAAATAAGTAAGGGTATTTAAATAAAATCACTAGGTACCGATCGTCCGTCCGTTTGACTACCAAACTTTTAATATTTCATTTTTAATAATATAGCTTAAAACTCGTGCGATGCACGAATTGTTTTTAATAATTATTAATTTTATTATTTATATTTTATATTTTATTAATTGCATTTATTAAAAAAAATAAGTAGGCGTGTTAAACATTTTTAAATAATTAAAAGTATTAAAATAGATTTTAAAATAAATAAGTAATGGTTTGCCATGATATTTTGGAAAAAGAGGGCCTTTAGTAAGAAAAATAAAAAGTAACATGTTTTCGTTGAATTTTAAAATATAAAAGTAACGATTTGTCCGTGATATTTTTGAAAAAAGATGGGTTTTAGTAAGAAAAATAGATAAGGTGACATGTTTTAGTTGAAAAAAGTAATTGTCAATTAAATGTATTAAAATAGATTTTAAAGTAAATAAGTAAGGGTTTACACGTGATATATTTGGAAAAGAAGGAATTTTAGTAAGGAAAATATAAAATATAACATGTTTTAGTTGAAAAATGTAATTGCCCGTGATTTTTCTAAAAAAAGAGGGGAAAGGTAATTGCCAATTAAAAGTATTAAAATAGGTTTTAAAATAAATAATTAAGGGTTTGCTCGTGTTATATTTGGAAAATGATGGATTTTAGTAAGGAAAATAGAAAAAGTAACATGTTTTAGCTGAAAAGGAAATTGCCCGTGATTTTTTTAGAAAAAAAGGTAATGTATTTTAACTAAAAGGGTAACTGATTATAATAATTTTTATAATAATTAAATAAACAATTAAATAAGGCAAGTACCGTGCCAAAAAATAGGTACCGAAACTTTCAATGTTTCGTCTTTAATAATATAGTATAGATGATAGATTTATAATATTAGTAATTTATGCTACTAAATGGAATAACCCCAGATATTTTTGAGATTTTAGTTAGGAGAAATATTAATTAGAAAATATAAAAAAGAATATAAGTTTTGAAAAAAAAAACTAATCGGTTAGTCATTAATAATTATAATATTATTATTTTATTTTATTAAATAGAACTATTCGTGATATTTTTGGAAAATGAGAGGTTTTATTTAGGAAAAATAGAAAAGTAGAAATTTTAGTTGGAAAATATTAAAAAAATATACACTTTGGCTAAAAATGGTAATGGGTTAGTTATTAGCAATTATAACCTTATTATGTTATTTTATTAAATGAAACTGTCTGCGATATTTTTGGAAATTGAGATGTTTTAGTTAGGAAGAATAGAAAAGATATTCTATATAATAATTTTAATATTTTATCTAACGGTTCTCATCGATTCGATCAGAGATATCTAACAGCTATGAATGGAGTGACCAGACTACAAAAACTTTCATAACCAAACTACAAAACTTTCAATGTTTCGTCTTTAATATAATAGTATAGATATATAATATTTTATATTATAATTATAACTAAAACAACTCGTCTTTTAAAAATAACACGGGCACATTACCTATTTTATATTTTCTAACTCAAACAACCCATCTTCTAAAAATAACATATATATATATATATAGGGGCGTTCCACAGCCCCCGTTGGATATCCCCCAGCCCTCAATGAAACATTGAGGGCATCCATTGAGGTGCCCTCAATGTTTCATTGAGGGCGGTCGTTGTTAAACAAATAATTAAAAATAGAAGAATACTAGAAAAAAATATAACATTCAGCACAAAAATAGTGGGCATGTTTTTCTCGATACGTATAAATTTAAATTCAAATTTTGTATAATTTTCTATTTTTATTTAATTTTTCATGTAAATTTACAAATTATCTAAAACTGGGCGCCCACAATGTTTCATTGAGGGCGCCCTCAATGTTTCATTGAGGGCGTAGAAGGACAAAAATGTAATTTTAGGAGACACCCTCAATGTTTCATTGAGGGCGTAGTAATAGTTTTCCGCCTTAAATTCTTGATTTAATTATTTAAAAGTTCAAAAAAAATTCAAAAAATTATAATATTCAAATAATTATATTTTGAGTATAAGTATGATTAATTGGGTGTGTATGAATTTAAATTTAATTTTTTTATATAATGAATTATTACAAATTAATAAAAATTAAAAAACAAATTACTTTGGTGAGTATGATTACTTTGGTGTATATGAATTTAAATTCAAAATTTTCATTTTCTTATATTTTATTTAGTTTTTCAAAGTGACTGCCCGTAACGAAACATTGAGGTGTTGAACCCTGTTTATTCTCCTCGAATCATTACTTACATTGCTATTACTACTACTATTATTAGTTGTCTTAGTTGTCTTATAGTGTTTATAGTGAGTGAGTACGATTACTTGGGTATGTATAAATTTAGAGTATAAGGTATAAGGTATAGAATTTAGGGTAAAGGATTTAGGTTTCAGGGGTTAGGGTAATCCTTAAACTTTAAAATTTTTAATCTTTCTCTTATATAACTAAAATCTTTGAATCCCGACCCTTTGTAGTTGATAGTGTTTATAGTGAGTATGAATTTAAATTCAATTTTGTATTTTTACAATTTTTTTTTAATTTTTCAAGTAAATCTACAAAATAGTTAAAATGAGTGAAAAAATTCAACAATTAGAAAATTAATGAAAATGAGGTAAAATTCGTCACAAAAATGATAACTACGATTACTTGTGTGTGTATGAATTTTAAATTTAATTTAGGGTATAAGATTTAGGGTTTAAGGTTTAGGGGTTAGGTTAACCCCTAAACTTTAAAATTTCTAATATTTCTCTTATATAACTAAAATCTTTGAATCCTTTTGTAGTTGATAGTGTTTATAGCGAGTATGATTACTTTGGTGTGTATGAATTTAAATTCAAAATTTTCCTTTTCTTATATTTTTATTTAGTTTTTCAAAGTGACTGCCCGTAACGAAACATTGAGGTGTTGGATCATGTTTATTATCCTCGAATCATTACTTACATTGCTATTACTACTACTATTTTTAGTTGTCTTATAGTGTTAATAGTGAGTGAGTACGATTACTTGGGTATGTATAAATTTAGAGTATAAGGTATATGGTATAAGATTTAGGGTTTAGGGGTTTCGGTAACCCCTAAACTTTAAAAATTCTAATCTTTCTCTTATATAACTAAAATCATTGAATCTTTTATAGTTGATATTGTTTATAGTGAGTATGATTACTTGGTTGTGTATGAATTTTAATATTTCTGTAAATTTACCTGAAAAATTAAATAAAAATAGAAAAATATGCAAAATTTGAATTTAAATTTATAAATATCCAGAAAAACATGCCCACTATTTTTGTGATGAATTTTATATTTTTTTCTAGTATTCTTCTATTTTTAATTATTTATTTAAAAACAATCGCCCTCAATGAAACATTGAGGCGCCCTCAATGAAACATTGAGACGCCCTCAATGAAACATTGAGTGCGCCCTCAATGAAACATTGAGGGCAGGGGGATATCCCCCGGGGAATCTGGACCAATCC
The DNA here is from genome assembly GCA_030848705.1 of Heracleum sosnowskyi. NCBI lineage: Eukaryota > Viridiplantae > Streptophyta > Magnoliopsida > Apiales > Apiaceae > Heracleum > Heracleum sosnowskyi. The sequence continues at coordinate 131,068,753 of CM061237.1, forward strand.
CCATATATATATATATATATATATATATCAATACAATTATATAATAGACGAAACACTAAAAGTTTGGTTGGTCGGTATGGTACGTTGTGATTTTACTTAATTGCCCTTAACTGTATTTCGTGTTTTTACTTAATTAACCTTACTTATTTATAAAAATATATTATTAAATAATAATATTACCTATTTATAACCAATTACCTTTTTTCCCTAAAATACATTATTTTTTCTAACAAATTCTCCTACTTTTTCAAACATGACAATTACCTTTTTTAACTAAAACATGTTAGTTTTTCTATTTTTCCTTACTAAAACCCCTCATTTTTCAAAAATATCACGGACAAACCTTTAGTTATTTATTTTTAAACATATAATATTATAATTATTTTTTAAAAGTTTACCTATTTTAACATGTCGGCTTATTTTTCTTAACAAATGCAATCACTAAAAATATTAAAATATAAATAATCAAATACCTATTTATAACCAATTACTCTAAAATACATTATAGATTTTTTATAACAAAATCCCTTCTTTTCCAAATATATCATGGGAAATTGTCTTTTTCAATTTACTTTTTCTATTTTTCTCACTAAAATTCATTTTTCCCCCCAAAAATATCATATGAAACCCTTTACTTATTTATTTTAAAACGAATTTAAATACTTTTAATTATTAAATTTTAAAACCTCATTTTCCAAAAATATCACGGACATTTACCTTTTAAAACTAAATATATGTTACATTCTTTATTTTTTCTTATTAAAACCCCTCATTTTCTAAAAATATAACGGGCAAACCCTTACTTATTTATTTTAAAATCTGTTTTAATGTTTTTAATTAATTAAAAGTGTTTAGCTATTTTAACATGCCTACTTATTTTTTTAACAAATACAATTAATAAAATATTAAAAATATAATAATAAAATGATAATTAACAATCCGTGCATCGCACGGGTTTTAAGCTAGTATATATATATATATATATAATATCACTATGTTGCCGGTGTTATTTTTAGAAGACGAGTTGTTTTAGTTAAATTAAATAAAACAGGTAATGTGCTGAAAAAGACAGATTATATATATATATATTATATATTAAAAGATAATATAATTTTACATAATTATTAATAAATAATTAATTACCTTTTTTCAACACAATACCTATTTTATATTTTTTAACGAATATAACTCATCTTCTTAAAATAATACTGGTAACTTCTATATAAAACGGTAATATTATTATATTAAACTTATAAATTTTATGTTTTGTTATAATATTTTCTATAACTTTTAAATCATATAAAATAATTAATAAAAAATAAACTTAATATTATAATTATTAATAACTACCTAAACTATTAAGCACATCTCTATTATATTATTATACACAAAGCTCTTAAAATACAAACAAATCACGAACAAACACAAATATCTACATCAATTCAATCTCGAATTCAACAACCACATACGAGTAGAATCAATATTAAAAATATAAAAAATTAGAGTTTCGAACTCCATCAACAACGCAACAAATATAAAAAATCAATATTTTATTTCTAAATATTTTTTTTTTAAAAATTAGAGTTTTGGTCGTTAAAGGAAGATAGTACTACAAAAAAGTAAAATAAGAATCTTTAAATCTTAAAATAAATAGATGAGCAACGTTGAATATATTGTGAGGTAATATTTTATATTTTAATAATCTTACTTTTAGGTAAAGATTTCTATCCATTTGGTTTGTTTTTTAGATCTAAATTATTGGAGTTCCGATTTTCTTTCTTCTTCTATCTAAGCGGAGCTTATTGAATTTAGAAATGGACCGAGTATCTCTTATTGTGGTTTCGTTTTTCAGATCAAAGATTTTTTATTTGGAATTTCAGTTTGCAAGTTTAATTTGTTTGTTCTCTTGGGGAGAGGATACATTATCATAATTTTATCAATTTTTATCGATTTCGGTTCAATTACAAATTTAATTCAACTAGGTTATTAAGTCGTGCTTCGCAGCGGTATTAGAATATATTTGTTAAGAAAAAAAAATATTAGAATAAAAATTGTGAAATTAATATCTACAAAATTATTTAAATTATCAAATATAATATATTCTATAAAATTTGCATTTGGGTAGGTACTATATTAAAATATTTACATATTTTGTTTGTTTATATAGTTTATATAATACATGTTCCATTGCCTCCGTCACCAGCTCACTGGATCCATCACCAACTCCGTTGTCCTTTTCATTGTCCTCAATTGATACTTTCCTTTTCTTTTTGTCATGCAGAGTCTCGGGAAGTTCTATCAAGTTTGAAAATAATAAAAGTATAATTTTCAATTTTTTTCCTACAAAATCGAAAATAATAAAGGAAGTTGTAATTATTAAAATTAAAAATTGTGAAAATTTGAGAAAATTTGAAAAATAAAACGGAGCAATTCTAGAGGCGCCACCCCGTCTTCTCCTTTATATAAATATATAAATAGAAAGATACACTAGTATGAATGAGATAATTAACGACGGGATGGCAGGACATCTTGATGTATGAAAACTCCTAGATGATGCACACATAACTGGTGTCCAGTCTCCATGACAAGATAAAAACTCCTTTCTGATGGCTGAAGCTGGAACTCTGCTTAATTTTACTAACTTGATAGTATCTATTATCTACCCTCAACAGGACATTATTTTACAGTCTATTATCTGAATGCATGAAGTGGCAAGACCATCAAGTATACTTCTTTCCGTCCTTCCGTAGCTGTGGCATGTGGTGTCCACTTGATGAAGCTCCTTTTTCCAAATAACTCCCCAGTATTTCCAAATAACTCCCCAGTACATTTGGAAAACTGGAAATAATAATATATAATTACTACTCCCTCCGTCTCTCTCATTTCTTTACAATTTTTTACACTGTTTGACACAATCTTATAAATTATCGCTCTACAACTTATTTTTAAAATTTTCGTTTTCTAAATAAAAATTTAAACATTATATTTTTATTCAGAAGAATACAAATTTAAAATAATTTATCGAAATATATATTAAAGGAGCCGCGCTTCGCGGCGGCGTTATAATTTTTTTAAAAAACTTTATCTATAAAATTATAATAATTACTCATTCCTCCCTAATAACTCGTACTACCTTTAAACACGTTTTCCTTGTTAAGATCGAAATCTCAAATCTTATATATTGAATACTTGTTTTATATATTAATTTTCATGTTAAAATAATCCTTCTTAATTAGCCGTTCTCTCATTGAAAAAATACTTATATAAATTCGTACTCTTATTTTACTTTCAATAAAACTTTTAACTTTGTCTTACAAACAACTATTCTATTTCCCATAGAACTTTTTTTATATGTATTTTTTATAAATTCGAATTCTTATACTTTATAAATTCGAAAATATATTCTGCTTCCGATAAAACTTTCAATTATATGTCTAACTTATAATTTGAACTATTTTTTTTTATAAACTCGAACAATTATTACACTTCAAATATAACTTTTATTTATTTGTCTTTCCTATAAATTTGAACTCTCTCGATCAGAGCTTATTTCATAATTTTTGGAGGTTATTTAACAATTCCCTTTATTTATGGTTCCCTAGAGGAATGTCCTTCTATTATATGTTAACTCGTCAATTTTTTTTTAAATACGAAGACTTTTCGTTATGTGAATAGTATTAAATTTATGAATATATATTCCTAATGCAAGTATAATCAAAGATGTCATCACCGTCTTGACAAAAAAAACCAGAAAAAAAAATTGTCACCAGATTCCTCGTATTCTACTTCTAAAAGAACATTTAAACTCTATTTTACTTCAATAGAACTTTTAATTATATGTCCTTTTTTTTATAAATTTGAACTTTTCTTTTATATAAATTCGAACTAATATTCTACTTTAAATAGAACTTGTAATTGTATGACTTACAAACACATATTCTACTTTTAATAGAACTTTTAATTATATGTCTTTCTTATAAATTTGAACTTTTCTCCTCTATAAATTCGAACACCTATCCTATTTAATTTTCAATAAAACTTTTAATTATATGTCTTCCCTATAAATTCGAGTTCTTCTCCTCTATAAATTCGAACACTTATTCTATTTCTAATATATTAAAAGATATTTTATGTATTAGGTTTTAAAATCCTAAAATTATGTCTACTTCAAATAAAACTTTTAATTATGTCTTACCTATAAAATCGAACTATTCTCCTTTATAAATTTGAACATCGATTCTACTTCAAATAAAACTTTTATTTATATGTATTTTCATATACGAACTCTTCTCCTATATAAATTAGAACACTTATTATATATCTAATATGTTAAGTGATATTTTTTTTTTATATAAATTCAAAAATTTTAAATAATTAGAAAATTATATAATAATTCTAAAAAATTGATTTGGTGTGAATGTGATTGATCGACAATGCATCACAGCCTTCCCAATATTGAACTTTAAGTCGTATTGCCAACTAAGCAAAAAGAACTACAGAGAATCACAATTTAATTAAACGTAGAGGCATAGGTAACATGGAGGAGATCAAGGAAAACGTATAAATTAATATTAAATTGATGAGGCAAGAGAGAATTCTGTTCGGGAGAGAACCATCACATAAATATTCATAATACATATTTTTATCACATTTTTATTAGATATAATTATAAATTTCAATTATTCAATCAAAAAACGAAATTAAACTACTTTTTTAAAAAAAAATTGAAAATTAGTTAAATAGTCCAAAGTAATTCAACAGTAGAATCAAATTTATCCAAAATAATTCTGCAACATAATCAAATTTAAAATCAATGTTTTTATTCAAATTTTAAATGTTAAATTTTTTAAAAATTTGTATATGCTAATATTCTACATTAGAATCAAATTATATATTTTATGAAAAAAAATTAAAATTATTTATAAGATTCTACAATAGAATCTATGGTTCTCCCCGATTCTCTATATAAGATGGTTCTCTCTGGAACAATGACATGTATATATATATTATTAAAAGTTATTTGAATGAGAAGTTCTATTTTCAGAATTCGTGTAAACAATTTTTTTAAAAGCATGAAGATTGCCAAACTACAAACGCAAAATAAAATAGATTAAAGGGACCAAAAAGATATAATAACTTACATACATAAAAATTATTAAAATGAAAATTCGTGAAGATGAAATTAAATATTTTGCATCAATATTTTCAAAGTCTATGAAAACCTTAAAAGGTTGAGACAAAAGTTTGTTCGAATATTTAACCTATAAAAGCTTCTCCCGAATCGTTTCACCGAAAACATAATGCTTACTTTAGCATTTGATAAATCTTGAAGATTAAAGTACTTTGACGAACTAACTTTTTACATACCTGAAATTAATTATGAATTTCAAGTGTTACGCATTATCAGAAGCTTCCCTCAGATGGTAACGCAACGATTTTTTTATAGTTAGTGACTTTTATAGGTCTAGTTTTTAGTAGACCTCTTTTGTATTATTTCAAATTCTTCTCTTTTATAAATTTGAACATCTATTCTATTTTTAATATGATAAAAGTATACGTCTTTTATATTAATTGGAACTCTTCTCCTCTATAAATTTCAACACCTATTCTACTTCTAATATGTTAAAGGATATTTTTTTATTTATTGATATTTAAAATTCAAAATTCTATAAAATTAGAAAAGTAGATTGAGACGATCTAAGATGCGCCACCTCACCTCCCGCGTATCCTCCTTTATGTATATATATTGATTGATGATTTTTTGCTCGGCCCATGTAATTAACGAACCAGAGTAAATATAAAAAATAATTGTCCTAGGTTCAATACGCAATAATGTACTACAACAGACTTCTAGTGGTGCACAAGTGCAGCGTACACGTGAACCGAAGCATAAAAAGAAGTGCAAGAAGAGGAAAAGTAGAAGCCAAAGGTCCTTTCAGTGTCAAAACATGTACATACATGCGAGGTCGGAGCTTTTCTGATCATGGACAACACACACACATATATATATATCAATACTATTATATAATAGACGAAACATTAAAAGTTTGGTTGGTCGGTATGGTACGTTGTGATTTTACTTAATTGCCCTTAACTGTATTTCGTGTTTTTACTTAATTAACCTTACTTATTTATAAAAATATATTATTAAATAATAATATTACCTATTTATAACCAATTACCTTTTTTTCCTAAAATACATTATTTTTTTAACAAATTCTCCTACTTTTTCAAACATGACAATTACCTTTTTTTAACTAAAACATGTTAGTTTTTCTATTTTTCCTTACTAAAACCCCTCATTTTTCAAAAATATCACGGACAAACCTTTAGTTATTTATTTTTAAACATATAAATTTATAATTATTTTTTAAAAGTTTACCTATTTTAACATGTCGACTTATTTTTCTTAACAAATGCAATCACTAAAAATATTAAAATATAAATAATCAAATACCTATTTATAACCAATTACTCTAAAATACATTATAGATTTTTTCTAACAAAATCCCTTCTTTTCTAAATATATCATGGGAAATTGTCTTTTTCAATTTACTTTTTCTATTTTTCTCACTAAAATTCATTTTTTCCCCAAAAATATCATATGAAACCCTTTACTTATTTATTTTAAAAGGAATTTAAATACTTTTAATTATTAAATTTTAAAACCTCATTTTCCAAAAATATCACGGACATTTACCTTTTAAAACTAAATATATGTTACATTTTTTATTTTTTCTTATTAAAACCCCTCATTTTCTAAAAATATAACGGGCAAACCCTTATTTATTTATTTTAAAATCTGTTTTAATGTTTTTAATTAATTAAAAGTGTTTAGCTATTTTAACATGCCTACTTATTTTTTTAACAAATACAATTAATAAAATATTAAAAATATAATAATAAAATGATAATTAACAATCCGTGCATCGCACGGGTTTTAAGCTAGTATATATATATATAATATATATATATATATATATATATATATATATATATATATATATATATATATATATATATATATATATATAATATCACTATGTTGCCGGTGTTATTTTTAGAAGACGAGTTGTTTTTGTTAAAATAAATAAAATAGGTAATGTGCTGAAAAAGACAGATTATATATATATATATATATATATATATATATATATATATATATATATATATATATATATATATATATATATTAAAAGATAATATAATTGTACATAATTATTAATAAATAATTAATTACCTTTTTTCAACACAATACCTATTTTATATTTTTTAACGAAAATAACTCATCATCTTAAAATAATACTGGTAACTTCTATATAAAACAGTAATATTATTATATTAAACTTATAAATTTTATGTTTTGTTATAATATTTTCTATAACTTTTAAATCATATAAAATAATTAATAAAAAATAAACTTAATATTATAATTATTAATAACTACCTAAACTATTAAGCACATCTCTATTATATTATTATACACAAAGCTCTTAAAATACAAACAAATCACGAACAAACACAAATATCTACATCAATTCAATCTCGAATTCAACAACCACATACGAGTAGAATCAATATTAGAAATATAAAAAATTAGAGTTTCGAACTCCATCAACAACGCAACAAATATAAAAAATCAATATTTTATCTCTAAATATATTTTTTTTAAAAATTAGAGTTTTGGTCGTTAAAGGACGATAGTACTATAAAAAAGTAAAATAAGAATCTTTAAATCTTAAAATAAATAGATGAGAAACGTTGAATATATTGTCAGGTAATATTTTATATTTTAATAATCTTACTTTTAGGTAAAGATTTCTATCCATTTGGTTTGTTTTTTAGATCTAAATTATTGGAGTTCCGATTTTCTTTCTTCTTCTATCTAAGCGGAGCTTATTGAATTTAGGAATGGACCGAGTATCTCTTATTGTGGTTTCATTTTTCAGATCAAAGATTTTTTATTTGGAATTTCAGTTTGCAAGTTTAATTTGTTTGTTCTCTTGGGGAGATGATACATTATCATAATTTTATCAATTTTTATCGATTTCGGTTCAATTACAAATTTAATTCAATTTTTTTCTCGGCCCATGTAATTAACGAACCAGAGTAAATATAAAAAATAATTGTCCTAGGTTCAATACGCAATAATGTACTACAACAGACTTCTAGTGGTGCACAAGTGCAGCGTACACGTGAACCGAAGCATAAAAAGAAGTGCGAGAAGAGGAAAAGTAGAAGCCAAAGGTCCTTTCAGTGTCAAAACATGTACATACATGCGAGGTCGGAGCTTTTATGATCATCCGGTTATCTTCGCCTGTGGTTAGAAACTCAATCTCTTTTACATTCGTTGTCTTCTTGGTAACTAGTTTTTTTTTTTAATTATAAACACACATATAAATTAAAAAAATTATGGAGAGAAAATAGATACTTGGAGGGAGAGAGAGAGAGATCTTGATATGCAGCATATTTGTTTTGTAGTATATTGAGAGAGAGGGAGAGAGAGAGAGAGAGAGAGAGAGAGAGAGAGAGAGCATATTTTTGTCCCCAGTATGTTAAAAGGTACATTGTTTATTATGAAGTACTGCTTTTTAACAGATCTAATTCATTTTGTAAAGGGATTTGGACTATTCATGAGATCTATGTTTTATGAAGTAATGATATTTGTGTTAATTGCAAAAAAAAAAAAAATGGTAAGTATGAACTCTCTGTTAGTTCAGCATAAGTGTAACCTATTCATGAATATTCATTATTTATCTTACACAACAAATTTTAATTTATATGATTTGAATCCTTGAGGCTGTCCATTTTAAACTTTACACTGATTGGTCTCTGTCTGTGAACTCAAAGTTCAGTTCTGTCTGTGAACTCAAAGTTCAGTTCAGTAAACTGCTTTTGGTTTCAATTCTACAACCAGCTAGCTCTTTACTAAAAATAGTGATTTACTAAAATATTTACATTCTTGTCAATTGAGTTGCATTATTTTTCCGCAATTGATGAGTACTGCGAGTCACCTTAGTGATTCTGTATGTTAAATTATTTGAATTTATCAAATTTTGTATACAAGCTTATCTAATAATATACAATTTATCTTGTGCTGGTGCTCCACACACATTTTTTTTTGCATGACAGTGCAGGACATCTTCTGGATGATAGAAGTCGGCCAAAACTTCACCACTGCCTGCAGCATCAATCTGGATTACACTCATTATATTATCCTTTTTAAGTCTTACACTTGTTGGAGTTGATACTTGGAAAAGTAATATTGCTAATGAAATGACAGATACATTGTTTGAAGCACCAGAAAAGTCTTGCGTTTAAGGAGTTAATTTAGTCTACCCTAAAAAGCAGGTAACGGCATCACTGTTCAACAATTTATTTCTCTGCCTTGTGATGTGCAATAGTGACCTATATTGATTCCTGTCAGATGCATCATTTAATGTTTGGTTACTGTTGTGCCCAAAATCTCACATGGGCTCAATTTAAGGCCCACATGTAATATAGGCCCAACTAGCATGGATTTGGTGAGGGTTGGATGTACTGAGGTTCAGCTTCATAGTACCAAGGTTTAGGTTCAGGTTCGCGGTATTGAGGAGCAGGTTCAGGGTGTTCTGGCTACAGGAGCAGGTTCAAGGTGTTCTGGATATAGGAGCAGGTTCAGGGTGTTTCGACTGCAGGCACAGGTTCAGATTCAGGGTGTTGTGACTGCAGGCACAGGTTCAGGTTCAGGGTGGTCTGAACCTCCCCAGGACAGAATCAGAGTTGGACAAGGACTCAGCTTCCTATACTTTAGGAGCACGGAATTACTCTTGGAAAAGGACTTCTAGGCTTAATAAAACGTGGTGGATGGGACAATTACAAACAATATAGGACTTATATTGGTTATTTCGGATATACATTAAATACATGAGGTTTTGTAGGACTTAGTGATGGACATGGACTAGGACACTTGAAAGCTCAGCTATAGGTGCATAATTCGACTATAACTCTAAGATGGATTATCTTAAAGTGGTTGAATTCGCAAGGATTGAGAAGTATAAACCTAATAGAACTACATGGGGCTTGATTCCTATAAATAGGATATGTAGGCACTTGACTAAAGGATTCGGATTTTCACTCTCTACACGCATAAGGCTCGTGTACCCTCAGTGATACATTTTCCGGTGAATTGGTTGGCCGAGTAGGATTTACTCCGCCCTATTCATCCGGTGGTTTTGTCAACTCAGCCCCCAAAAACACCACATATCACCATCTGCTCCGGCAGTGGAAACTTGAAGCTCTAGCAGAGCTGTGGACGTGTGAAGCTGCTGCTATGTCCGATAATCAAGGGCAAAACCTGATTATTCCAGCGATATTCTCTCTCGGTGTTGTTACCAAATTTCCCTCACAACATTTTGGCGCTAGAAGGAGGGGCTTTATTGATCTTTTGAGGGAAAAGATGACGAAAAGCTCCGGTGATGATCGTACAACGAAGAACAATGAAGGTTTTCTGGAAAAAAGATATAAAAGATGAAGAGACGAAGGAGAAATCATGGCTCACCGGAAAAAGGGTGAAAAAGAGTCTTCCAGGAGGTGCGAACAAGAGAGCTTCAGAGTGAAGCTCTGAAAAACGCCAAAGGAGGTTCCCCAACCACCTTTATTCTAGTTATTTGGTGGTAAAAGGCATAAAACAAGGAGATGCGACTCCAAGATGCCTGAAATTTGATTTTGACGGAAGGAGCCAAGAAAAGAATGGCCAAAGATGGATTTCTAATAGAGATTATGGTCTGGAATAGCTGGAAAGTAGGTACGCATGAGCTTCAGGTCTATACTTATGAATCAGGTGCGGGTTCAAGTGTGAACAGCTTCGAATGATCCCATAGCTTCTCGCATCAGGAGCGCTGATATGATTGGTAGAGCATGTGAAGCTTAACGTCCAACTATCAATGGTGGTACGGGCCACCCAGGGAGGCTCAGTCGAGAGGTTCAAGCGGCAAAGGCAATGGAAACCTCTTAACTGAGGAGGTACAGATGGAACTAGATCGAACCTCCTGATTAAGGAGGTGCATGTGGAGTTAGATAGAACCTCTTTAACGAGGAGGTACGATCGGACTTGGAAAAACATGAGGATGTGGATATCTAGTGTGATGAAGAGGAACTGGAATAAAGGTTCATGTGTAGACTACTCAGAAGCTCTGTCGAGGAGTAGACAGGTGAGAAGCTGAACCTCCACCTACTGATGGAGATAAATTCCATCTGGAGAGATTCAACCAGTTGGAGGTTAAGGCTTAAGAGATTCGTAGCTGAAGCTGAGCCGAGAGGTCTGTAGCTGAAGCTGAGCCGAGAGGTCTGTAGCTGAAGTTGAGCAGAGAGGTCCGTAGCTGAAGCTGAGCCGCGAGGTCCGTAGCTGAAGCTGTTTATTCTTTTTACTGGAAATGGAAGGTTGGCTGAACGTAGTAGTGGATTATATAAGGTTCCTATTTTATTTTATACTGCAAGGAACCGGGGTGGTAGTGGATGGTATGCTGCCCGAGAATGGTACTATCTGAAAATCGCTAAACCTTCAAGCGAAAAGGTTTTTCAACAAGGAATGAGTCAGGTTCATTGGCAAGCAGTTGTGTTCCGCGGATCATTAGCTTCACCTGCGCTTTATTGGAACTCATCTGTTGGTTATAGCTTCATTGGGATTAGTTGCGGGATGCAACTTTATTGGTCCAGCTTCACTGTGGTTGACTAGCTCTTTAGCTTCACCTACCAAAGGCACCAGCATGTTTGATAAACTGCGAAGCTCTTTCCAGGAACGAGGTTTGGCTAGGAGAGGTTCAATGATGGAAGGTGCTTCGATCAGGAGGATTCTCCAAGATGTCTAGTTTTTACATCTGATGAAGGAGGTTGAAAACGAAGCTCTAGGTTGCTTCATACCTCATGTAAAAGAGAGCATAAAAGGATGTGTTTGAGGAAAAAGGTCAAGGAAAAGGAGTACTTTGTTGGCCATGAAGCTGCACCTAGGTCAAGTTGAAGCTTCAGTGAAAGAGGTTCTCATGTTGGAAGCTTCTCCAAACCAAGCAGCTGTAATCTAGGCCTACCCCAGGGAAGGAGTTGCGGAAGCTATGTGATGATCTTGGGATTCAAAAGGGGTTCACGGCGATTTATCACCCTTAAAGTAATGGTCAAACTGAGGCTGTCAATAAGATTATTAAACATACCTTAAGACCAAGTTGGAAGAAAGCAAAGGGTGTTGGCATGAGGAACTCCCTATGGTTTTGTGGTCATACAACACAACACCACGAACCACGACTGGGGAGTCACCCTTCACCTTAACCTATAGTTGTGAGAGTATGGTTCCCATTGAAATTGGGGTTGGATCTTTTCGAAGGGACAATTATGATCCTTGGAATAATGAGATGAATCACTATTTGTATTTGGATTTAGTGGAAGAGGCTCGGGCTACTGCGCAGCTAAAGCTAGCTGCATACCAGTAACGTACTCGGAAGTACTTTGACAGCAAGGTTCGTGCTCGTTCATTAAAGGTTGGTGATTTGGTTTTGAGAATGATGCTACCAAGCAAGGAAAGAGGTACGGGTAACCTCTCGGTTAATAAAAATAATAGGGAGAGGTTCGAACCTGAACCTCTCGAGGAAAAGACCAAAAACTATGGAAGCTCAGGAGAGCAACGGAGCTGATAAAGGAATCTCGACTGAATTGGGCTTGGATCTTAGTATGTTGAGGCAATGGATATAAATTAGGTGAACCTCACAAGGAGGTTCCTATCTTTGAAAGGGTAGCTTCCCCTCAGACACTATTGTCGGACGTTTCCTTACAAAAGGATGGAAAAATCTGAATTACCCGGTAGAAGGCGTTCTTGGAGGCACTGGAGGTCCGCCAATAAAACTGAAGAAAATGATTACGAAACTCCCATCAATGTGGAGAGGTGCAGCTTCACACACGGATTTCCAAACTTGTTGGAAGCTGCAGCTGGACGTATATTGCCAGCTTCGTGGATGTCTATTCAGACTTCTCCTTCAAGAGAATGAGAGGCTCTATAAGGTTCAATTCTTGGTCATGTACAAACTACTCCAAAGACTTGGGGGTAGAGGATACCATAATATATGGAAGGTTTCTGAAAACAACCAGTGACCAAATTAAATGGAATAGGAATGAGGTTCAGCTTCGCGCTCCCTCAACAACCATTAGGTACAGAACCTCTTAATGGCGCAGCTACAGGGAGGTTGGATTGGCTAAATGGTGAAGGTTTATATACACGATGACAAGGTACACCATGAGAGTTACCTCAACCTAATGGATGATTTGATGAGCAGTTCTATGGATCTAGTTCTCCACCCAAGCAAGGAGTCTAAGACTGAATGTTTCATTGGTAAAACCCATGTCGAGGTTCTGGAATCTACACCCCGGAGATTTGACAACTGGAATTATGGATTTGTCATCAAGGATAGGTAACATGGTACTTATTGGAAGTGATATTACAAGTGACAACGGTGTTTGTTGAACCTGACTGCGAGGTTCATGGTGAAGTTTGTTTGAACCTGACTGCGAAGTTCATGGTGAAATTTGTTTGAACCTGACTACGGATTATATAAGGTTCCTCTTGCATTTAATGGCTTCAAGGAACCGGGGGGTAGTGGATGACATGCTGTCCAAGATGGTGTCTTGAAAGTGGTAAATTTTCAAGCAAATGGAGTTTACAATCAATAAGTGGTTCTGGTTCGCGGGCTTTCTGAGGTTCAGATGTGTGAACCTCTAATAGGATTTGATTCTGGTGGTGCTCATGGATATGGACATGAAGCTATGGCTAGGATTGGAGTGGATTTTTTGCAGATTCATTGTCACTTACAGATGGCATAGGTTGATAGGTATTCGCCTGCTGGTTGCAGGTTGATTCATTGGTCTTCACTTGCTGGGTTGCAGGTTCATAGGAATTCAGTTACGGGTTGCAGCTTCATTGGTCTTCACCTGCTGGTTGCAGGTTGATAGGAATTCAGTTGCAGGTTGCAGCTTCATTCGTCTTCACCTGCTGGTTGCAGGTTGATTCATTGGTATTCACCTGCTGGTTGTAGGTTGATAGGAATTCAGCTGCAGGTTGCAGCTTCATTGGTCTTCACCTGCTGGTTGCAGGTTGATTTACTGGTTTTCACCTGCTGTTTGCAGGTTGATTGGTATTCAGCTGCGGGTTGCAGCTTCATTGGTATTCACCTGCTGGTTGCAGGTTGATTGGAATTCAGCTGCGGGTTGCAGCTTCATTGGTCTTCACCTGCTCGTTGCAGGTTGATTGGAATTCAGCTGCGGGTTGCAGCTTCATTGGTCTTCACCTGCTGGTTGCAGGTTGATTAATTGGTTTTCACCTACTGGTGTAGGTTGACTGGTATTTAGCTGCAGGTTGCAGCTTCATTGGTCTTCACCTGCTGGTTGCAGGTTGATTAATTGGTTTTCACCTACTGGTGTAGGTTGACTGGTATTTAGCTGCAGGTTGCAGCTTCATTGGTCTTCACCTGCTGGTTGCAGGTTGATTAATTGGTTTTCACCTACTGGTGTAGGTTGACTGGAATTCAGCTGCAGGTTGCAGCTTCATTGGTCTTCACCTGCAAGTTGCAGGTTGATTAATTGGTTTTCACCTACTGGTGTAGGTTGACTGGTATTTAGCTGCAGGTTGCAGCTTCATTGGTCTTCACCTGCTGGTTGCAGGTTGATTAATTGGTTTTCACCTACTGGTGTAGGTTGACTGGTATTTAGCTGCAGGTTGCAGCTTCATTGGTCTTCACCTGCTGGTTGCAGGTTGATTAATTGGTTTTCACCTACTGGTGTAGGTTGACTGGAATTCAGCTGCAGGTTGCAGCTTCATTGGTCTTCACCTGCAAGTTGCAGGTTGATTAATTGGTTTTCACCTACTGGTGTAGGTTGACTGGTATTCAGCTGCAGGTTGCAGCTTCATTGGTCTTCACCTGCTGGTTGCAGGTTGATTAATTGGTTTTCACCTGCTGGTTGCAGGTTGATAGGAATTCAGCTTCACGTTGCAGCTTCATTGGTATTCACCTACTGGTGTAGGTTGACTGGAATTCAGCTGCAGGTTGCAGCTTCATTGGTATTCACCTACTAGTGTAGGTTGATTGGTATTTAGCTGCAGGTTGCAGCTTCATTGGTCTTCACCTATTGGTTGCAGGTTGATAGGAATTCAGCTGCAGGTTGCAGCTTTATTGGTCTTCACCTGCTGGTTGCAGGTTGATAGGAATTTGTCTTCACGTGCTGGCTGCAGGTTGATAGGAATTCAGCTTCGGGTTGCATCTTCATTGGTATTCACCTGCTGGTGCAGGTTGACTGATATTCAGCTGTGGGTTGCAGCTTCATTGGTGTTCACCTGCTGGTTGCAGGTTCCTAAGGAAGCAGGTTCCGAGCTGTGTGAAGGGTTCAAGGAAGGAAGCTCCTCTACCATATCTACGGTACCAAAAAGGTGAGGTGCGAGGTACGTCTTACGAACTTGTTGTTCATCCATCACATCTCAATTATGGCTATTTGAGAACCTAAACTGCTTTATGCATGCGATTGTTTTTAAATGACAAGTATGTGGGATTCTATATCTTTAGATTTAAGATTATTACTTGTTGGCATGCTTCTTAATTGTTTGAAATACATGCATAAATGGAGAGGTTATACATGCAACCAATCTGAATTATTCTACACTTGGTTCACCCCACATGATTATACATGGTTACATGCCTTGATGATTACATGCCTTATTTATGCTTTCCATGGAATATGTATGAATCTCAATGCATGAGTACTTGGTTTTAGGTCTTCACTATATTTGATTATGTGTTAAACAACTAGGGGTAGTAGATGATATGCATCTCATGATGATATTTCGAAAATTCTGGATTTTCTAACAGATGATTCAGGTTCGAGAGATTGGTGAGGTTCAGCTGTGAACCTCCGAATGAGGTTCAGGTTCGAACCTCTAGTACTGCACTTATGAAATTAGATTGGATTTGATTGGATTGATTTGGATTAGATTGGATTTGATTGGATTTGTTTGGATTGATCTGGATTAGATTGGATTTGATTGGATTGGATTGGAATGGATTGGAGATTCACACTCATGGATTATGAGGTGAAGGTTAGGACTTATGGATTATAAGTCACAGGCTCATGCTTCCACCAGAGGACTGGTTTAATGAAGCCCATGTTTAACGTTGTTGTATAACAAATAAAGCTTATTACAACTCAGATAAGCCCTAGGGACACTAGGCATAAATATTATGGTAAAGTGTGGGAGCCAAACACAGGCCACACTCTGGATTAAACTCATTGCACGATTGCAAGCTGGAACACTAAATAGGTCAAAACTACACTAGGGAGGTTCAATGTTGGCGAACCCCTGAAGCTGTAGCACGGATTAAGTTTCATACGGATTTATGAAGTACATGGAATTTAATGGCGCATTACCCTAGGCAGGGATATGCATGGATAATTGGTTTTTTCTAAGGTATTGGATAAAATGGCTTATGGATATTTTAATCTATGGAATATGGATTATGTACCTAAGGATATTATGTGCAAGGATGGTTTACTTACACATTATATTATTGGAATAATCATGTTGTGAATAATTTTTATCATATATGGTTTGTATCTCTGGTTAAGAGGTAGATGACAGCTCTGGTGAGCCTCAGGTACATGTACCTGATCCAAGCATAATAGGGTCAGATGAAAAGAGGAATCGATGAGTAGAGGTCTTGGAAACAACCTACATGTCCTTTGGTATCACCCTACGGCTCACAGGTTCGCGTGGAGCTCACCTGTGCTTAACAGGTTCACTTTGGAGCTCATCTGTGCTTAACAGGTTCGCGTGAAGCTCACCTGTGCTTAACAGGTTCGCGTGAAGCTCACCTGTGCTTAACAGGTTCGCGTGGAGCTCACATGTGCTTAACAGGTTCACTTTGGAGCTCACCAGTGCTTAACAGGTTCGCGTGAAGCTCACCTGTGCTTAACAGGTTCGCGTGGAGCTCACCTGTGCTTAACAGGTTCACTTTGGAGCTCACCTGTGCTTAACAGGTTCACTTTGGAGCTCACTTGTGCTTAACAGGTTCGCGTGGAGCTTACCTGTGCTTAACAGGATTCAAGCTGGAAGGGGTTTACATTTTAAATGGAAAGGAAACCTAATGGCTCGGGGGGTAAATCAGTTTCCCATGAAAAAGCTTGTATAAGGGAAAGGAGGTTCTCAGCATCAGCTTACACAGGAGGGAGCTTCCTCGTGTTAGGTTCAATGGTCTAACCTGAACCTCAAGTGGAGCTATAAGGACAAAGATAAGTTTAATTCATATGCCTTACATATTCATAATCGTCTATGTTTTATGTGCATACAAGAAATTATTCAAAGAATTTAGCTGAAAAGCTTCAGTATGAACCTCATGTTTGCAAACAGTTCATTATTTTTAGCCATACATGAACTCATATTTATCTAAATGTGCATATCACATGATTTCAAGGAAGGTGTCTTGCATGGATTTATAAACAAAAGGTCATCATCATGCATGGTTTACAAAAATATCTTTCAAACTTGCTAGCTGAAGCTGTTGAGTAGGTACCTAGGCATGCTATATGCCCCATTATGTAACCACTCAAAAAGACATGGCAGCGATTGAGGATGTCTTCACAACCTTCCATTGGTTCCTCTTACGACATTTTTATATGGTTATTCAAGGTTATTCATGGTATTCCATGGTATATGGTTATTCAAGGTTATTCATGGTATTTCACGGTATATGGCTATTTTGGTTAAACTCAATGGTTTATGTTTTCCACGGTATTGGAAAACAACGAGGTCCAATGTGTCGGGATAATGGAAATTTCTGAAAATCGTGGCACTATGTCTTGAAGAGTGTGTTCGCCAAGGTTCTACTTGATTGTAGAGGCATCAACAGATACGTATAAATATTCAAAAATCATTTTTGCACCATACATACTTGCTTGCATACATGCATTATATATGTACGAGTGGCGTGGATAACATAGGTGAGCTACTTAGCTCATGCTACTTATCATCTTTTCTAGTTGTTTTAGTAGCGCAGGTTCTGGAGATTTGAAGCTCATTGGAAGCGGAAGCTTCACGACATCATTTACAAGAGCTTTTCATATGAAGAGCAGATTCGCGGAGAAGAGGAACACCTCGAGGAGTCAGGTTATGGTTTTCAAAGGAAAAGGCTGGTCGCTAGTAGGTTCAGCTAGGAAGCTCGCGATTGGAATTGGATGGTCACACCTGGTCTAAAGGATATTAAAGGAATTTTTTACTCAAGGATTCAGATTAAGGTACATATGCGGAGGCGTTGTGTTTTCTGTTTCTTACGCTGAGTTAGCTCATGTAAGCTTGGAAGCATGATGCTGAAGCTATGTATTTCTCTGAGAAGGATAAGGAAGGATTGAACCTTGTCTTGTTTTGGTTCCTTTTGTATTCAATACTGCAAGAAACCGGGGGGTAGTTGTTGTGCCCAAAATCTCACATGGGCTCAATTTAAGGCCCACGTGTAATATAGGCCCAACTAGCATGGATTTGGTGAGGGTTGGATGTACTGAGGTTCAGCTTCATAGTACCAAGGTTCAGGTTCAGGTTCGCGGTATTGAGGAGCAGGTTCAGGGTGTTCTGGCTACAGGAGCAGGTTCAAGGTGTTCTGGATATAGGAGCAGGTTCAGGGTGTTTCGACTGCAGGCACAGGTTCAGATTCAGGGTGTTGTGACTGCAGGCACAGGTTCAGGTTCAGGGTGGTCTGAACCTCCCCAGGACAGAATCAGAGTTGGACAAGGACTCAGCTTCCTATACTTTAGGAGCACGGAATTACTCTTGGAAAAGGACTTCTAGGCTTAATAAAACGTGGTGGATGGGACAATTACAAACAATATAGGACTTATATTGGTTATTTCGGATATACATTAAATACATGAGGTTTTGTAGGACTTAGTGATGGACATGGACTAGGACACTTGAAAGCTCAGCTATAGGTGCATAATTCGACTATAACTCTAAGATGGATTATCTTAAAGTGGTTGAATTCGCAAGGATTGAGAAGTATAAACCTAATAGAACTACATGTGGCTTGATTCCTATAAATAGGATATGTAGGCACTTGACTAAAGGATTCGGATTTTCACTCTCTACACGCATAAGGCTCGTGTACCCTCAGTGATACATTTTCCGGTGAATTGGTTAGCCGAGTAGGATTTACTCCGCCCTATTCATCCGGTGGTTTTGTCAACTCAGCCCCCAAAAACACCACATATCACCATCTGCTCCGGCAGTGGAAACTTGAAGCTCTAGCAGAGCTGTGGACGTGTGAAGCTGCTGCTATGTCCGATAATCAAGGGCAAAACCTGATTATTCCAGCGATATTCTCTCTCGGTGTTGTTACCAAATTTCCCTCACAACAGTTACTATATTTCATTTTATTTCCCCTAATATCTGTAACAAAAGCATTTAGGGAGGATGTAATACAATCTTGAAAGCTAGAGAAATAATGAGAAAATAAGTTTCAGCGTACATCTTATACCACACGTATTTTAGGTAACCTAAGACTGGGTCCTTTGACCTATAAAGTTGAGAAGATGGTAAATTTTGAAATACATATCAGTTCATTGTTTCTTACAAGAGAGTTTAGGGTTTCGTAATTTGATAATTTGGTTAGAGGAGTTTATAGTATTGTACTTAGATAATTCGTTTAGGGCTGTAACTCGAGTCGAGTTTTTGGTTATCGAGTCAAGTCGAGCCTAGAAATATAGTTCAAAGATTATAGATTTCATGTCATGAGAGGTTACATTGTTGTGGAGTGATAGGTCTCGAAGAAGCTGTAGCACTCTCAACCTTCGAAAACAAAAGGAAAAAAAATTGTGTAGCCCAGCAAGTCAACAAAGTAATATATAGACCCAACAAATTACTCTTACTTTACACCTAATAACTATGAATGTACAAGTCTCCAAACGAATCCCATTATGTTGGTATCCTATATATGAAATGACTATGAAGCTCAAGGGTTCGATAGTTATAAGAAAAATCAATCCTACAGTCACAAGCTCATAATTACAGGCATAAGCCAACTAGTTCTGTAATTAATTACAGAGAGGAGGTTATTTATCACCTAGGCACCAAAGGTTTTATATTTCACTTGCTCATAAGTCATAATTTATTAGTTTCATTACACCTTATGGCCGAGTAAGAAAATTTTGAGGTATGGTAGTTTTTTTTTTTTGGGTTAGGTGTATCTTAGGCCTTGGACTCGTAGAAAAGAGAATTTCGGAGAGCTAGTTTCAACCAAAAGAAGGGTCAATTTTGTAGATTTGATTTGTCAAAAAAATTTGGACCATTTCTCGATTTGTGCGTGTCATCCTTGCGCAGGGGCCATGCTAATCTTCTCTGTATCGTTCCAATTTTATCGAATGTACCCAAAGGGACAAGTCATGTAATAAAACTGTTACTATTTGAAGAACATGCTATCTCTATCTTTAGCCAATGTGGGAGATTATTTTAAGAAAGCAAGTGCATGCTAACATGAAGGCTGTTAATATATAATTGAACTCATGCAAGGCCTTGAGGCATTAGATGTTATGGATAACAACTCTCCTATTGTTATGGCTTAAAACTGTAGCGGATTGTTCTTTGAATTCTAAGCTAGTCTCTGATCCCTTTCTATAAAAGCAAATCATGGAAGTGTCGATGTTGCCTTCCACACCATCACAGAGTCGAAATATTGCGAGCACTAAAATAGCTGTGAATAATAGTTTTAAGGATGAAGAGGAATCAATAATTCAATATTTCTTAATTTATGAAGTTTAGATGGTAGCCAATCAGAATTTGGACCCCTGGATATCTTTATTTGATCAAGCCTATTTATTTATCGAAGATTAATCTAATTGGGTCACCGTTGTATGATGGATATATGTTGAATTATATGGACAGTTCCTTTTTCTTCTTTTTATATATAATCAGATAGTAGGAAAAAAATATGAAAAAAATAAAATCATTCCCTGCTATTGGCAAATTCAACTCTCGGCTACTCTTGGAGAAGTAATCTTGATTGATATGATTTATGGTGAAGTTCCAGTGGCTGAGGATTAATGAATCAAAAAGGATTCGGACTATCATACTGTAGTAGCACAACATTTTTAGCATTATAGGAACCTACTTGCTCTAAATCCAGCGAAGTACTTCTAGTAAACATTTAATTTACCTGATACTAAAGCCTCACAAAAAAAAAAAAAGAACCTCCTAATCAGATCAACATCCAACTACATAAGCTACCTACTTCTTAAGCACTTTCAGTCATAGGACATGTTTATATGCCGTTACTTTTTCCTTCTGCAAGTACATGTCATACGCAGCCAGTAATCTGCCCTTATTTTTTCCTGCTACAAGTACCTGTCATATGCAACCTATAATCTGTTTAGCAAGACTCTCCTCTTAAGTAATTTGACGTGTACAAAAGTTTGAAGAACACAATTTACAGTGAAAAACACAAGTGGACATGAATCTGGTAAGGGCACAAAGTGAGCTAAATCGCAAAAGTTTTGATTTGTGTAGAGTGGCACTTTTTAATACAATATTGTTCTCCCTCAGTAAGGCAGGTTGAAAAAGGAAACAGAAGTTGTGTTGGTTCCGAAGTTCAGGAAAGATCATCTCCTCCGTTAAGTCATTCCACGTGTCTGTGGGAGGCAGGTATCCATACTATTTCACATGTCTATGAAGTATGCAAATGTAATTCATAATTTGTACTAGTCAACTAATTTATATTACTTTTTTTGTTTATACTATCTTATGAATTGCTACAAGTTAATCTTTTCTAGTTTAAGTTACAGTGTTGATATCGAAGTCAATAGCAACTTAATTAGATAGATTGTAAAGCTTTTGATATCTCTCAAACTTGAATTCACAAGCAAATCGTATCTGATACGGCTTAAGAATCTAGGATGGAAACCTCAATTTGTGCAAGTAGAACCTTTTGATCGCTTTATTGCCATTCGTGCATTTAAAGAAAGGCAATTTCTTAATTTCAGAATTTGGACTGGACCCCTGGATATTTTTATTGATCAAGACTATTTATTTATCGAAGATTAATCTAATTGGGTCGGCGTTGCATATAAAGAGAAACTGGTCGCATCCCAAATTAGAAGTAAATGTCCTAACATTTGCATATAGCGTGCAAAGTACTGAATCCCCACAAAATGGTGTTTCGTATATAATTTTACTTACTAGTATGTGCATGATTAAGTGGTGACTTTCAAAACCATAAGACTTGTGTTTATGCATGTTGAATAGTGTATGTCATGTTTCTTGATTGTAGATTTCAAGCTAGGAATTCTGTAATTAGAGAGCGGAGGCTGTTTATCCCCTAGGCACCAAAGGTTGTAAATTCCACCTGGTCTTTAATTTATTGGTTTTCATCAAATTTTGTTTCTTTGCTTTAACTATAATTTATCCAAGTTGTGGGTAACCTATATTTTGAAATTTGTTTTAAGTGGGTTGAAATGGTTTAACAAGTGGTGGGCACCACCGTGGTCTATTATCCGAGGTCCGCCACTAATGCTAATTACTATGAAGCTAGAAAGCAGGGATTCTTTGGTCACCCGACGAATCCCCGTATCCCTACACACCCCCGTATCGGATACTCGGATTCTTGGGAATACTCCGATGTTGAAAATTCACAATTCAAATTCATTTTTTCAACAATTTATACTACGAACATAAGTGATTTAAGTCTATGTTTTAAATGCTTCCATCATGTATTTGATTCAGGAGCGATAAAATTATCAAAGAGTGATGCATCATGTTTTTCATTGGGAGTGTTGAAAAGCAGTGGTAAACTGAGAAGGACGAAAGTGCAATTTCTATCATTAAATGATCCCTCTACAGTCTGTTCGTATGTGCAACTTTGCTGTGAGAAACATGTTCAAATTGTTAAATATTATTCTGTTACTCTACACGAATATAAAAAGCTAAGCAGTAGTACTTGTATACTTCATGAATAAAATATATTGAACTATGTTTTGGTGAGGTGAGCCAGGCCTAAGCAGTAGTGCAACACTTGGGCGACTCGTGAAGACCCCAACAGCAAGCTATTGTGGTGGGCCTTCCCCCTTAAAAAATTAATTTAATATCGTGTGGACCAATGGCCCACATATCAGATATTAAACTGATAAGAACAGATACTACACTTGATCTTAGCCAAAAGGCCGAGAAAGGTATGCCTCTACCCTTAGGCCAGCTCTGCTTTTATACAACACTGAATTTAGACATTCTGTATAGACCTCGATGAGGGATAAAAACAACTTTGTTGCAAAACACATAGTCTGCAATTTGAACTAAAAGGTGATATGCTGGCCTTTGACATCTTCGTTATATGCACCAACTATTAATTGCATGCTCAAACTAAAAGTTTATTCCACAATCTTTTGTTCTAACTTTTTGGATTACCTATATGAACATGGTTATACTTTATGATATCGTTTAGGTGTTTATTTCAGTTAAATTTTCATCAATCACTAGAGTAGTTATGAGAACATACCTCGGTGCTAATGTTTATAATGAGACTTGATTTGGAATACCGTAAATATTGATTATAAGCTCCATAATAACAGTTCTTTGTCGGAGCTCCATTATAACAGTTTTTTGTCGAAGCTCCATAATATCAGTATGGTTTGACCGACCGAGGTAAAGACCAATGCCCATCTTTAAGAAAGTCTGAGATTAAAGCCAAGCTGTGAGAGTTGGCCGAAGAAATCACCTGTCTAGGAAACTGCAACACCAGAGGCAAATTCTGCACCCAAGGGTTGTACCAAAATTTGAAAGTAGAGTTACTAGCACCAATGAGGTATCTAGCACCAATGAGGTATCTGATGTAAGTAGCAACAGTAGGCCTCAATTTTAAAATCTTTTGCACAGCCCAGGAACATTTATAGGGAACACCTGCTGTGTGAAACCATAGAGCCATAAAGAAGAAGGATTAGGTTGACACAATCGCCGTACTTGAAAGAGGATGGCTGAGAGGTCCCACTCAAAAATATTTCTCAGTCCGAGGCCACCATCATATTTCGATTTGCAGCAGTCAACCCAACTCACTTTGTGATGACACTTACCATTAGCCTTGTCGAAGCCACCCCACAGGAATTTAAAGGTAATAAAGTTAAGTTGATGCAGCACGGACTTAGGGACAAAAAGTTACATACTCCAAAACCCTGAGAGATTCCCCAAGACTGATTTAGAAAGTTCAAGTCTACCGGCAAAATTTAAAAATCAACAGGGTCAACTCTCAATGCGTTCACAAACTCTGTTGACAAGAGGAAAGCAATCATGGCTCTTTCTGCATCCTTGATTTCCAAGGAGACAGGTGATGATGTCTTGTGGATGAAACATGACTGCAAGGCATGCATGGTCGGGTTGATGGACCATTCAAGCAGTTGATTGTTCCCAGCCAGGAGTACTTGCTGGTGTGGCCTTGCAGTTGTCTAACTGACCATGTTATTTTTTTCTGTGATAAGAATCTGAATTGGCCTTTGTATTTTGTATCTCACGAGGACATGCTTATATGCCCTCACGTTTTCCTTCTGCAAGTACCTGTCATACACTGCCTATAATCTTCCCTTATTTTTGCTGCTGCAAATACCTGTCATATGCAGCCTATAATCTGTTTAGCAAGACTCTCCTATTAAGTAATTTGATATGAATAAAAGTGATTAATGATGTGTTTTTGAGTCAATACAGTAGCAAGGAAGCAATTTATTACGTGTACAAAATTTCAAAGAACACAATTTACGGTGAAAAACACAAGTGGACATGAATCTGGTAAGGGCACAAAGTTAGCTAAATCGCAAAAGTTTTGATTTGTGTACAGTGGCACTTCTTAATACAATATTGTTCTCCCTCAGGCAGGTTGAAAAAGGAAACAGGAGTTGTGTTGGTTACGACGTTCAGGAAAGATAACCTCCTCCGTGAAGTCACTCCATGTGTTTGTGGCACAGGTATCCATTTCACATATCTATGAAGTATGCAAATGTAATTCATAATTTGTACAAGTCAACTGATTTATATTACTTTTTCTTGTTTATATTATCTTATTAATTGCTACGAGTATCTTTTTTTCTTTGTAACTTGTTTAAGTTACAGTGATTGCCTCAAAGTTTTATGCATCCATTAAGCAAATACTGAAAAAAATTCTAATAGAGTGTTTTGTGGAAGATAGAAATGCAAAGATAAACAGAATTTCAGGACTTAAAATGTATTATATGATTTATTACAGTTAAATTTTCATCAATGAGTCATTATCCCCTTTGCTTTTTACTTTATCCAAAGACTCAATTGATTTTAGGTGGGTGGAACAAACTAATGATGCAATTCTGTTTCCATTATTTAAACTTTTGTTGAGTTGTGTAATTTTTGATTTGGTTTCCTGGCTCTGATTATGTACAACTATTTTCCAAACAGAAAAAAAGTATCAATTTAAATGCAATTTTTGAGACTAGATTTGTAGGGCTTTACCCTTGATTAGAGGGAGCCCTTCCAGAAATTCTCGATGGCACAAGGCAGAGCCAAGACCAAAGAGGGGGTTTGGAAATAGTTTTCAACCAGCAATTGACGCGCCTCGGTTAGTACCTCACTAGCTGCGTCATTGCCCCAAGCGCAAAGATAAATTAAACATTGTCCTCCTTCCTATTTTAAACTGTTGTCTTCCAATTGTGTTGATAGACCGAGCGATGTGGTACAAATGTTCAAGTGTATGACAAGTAGCAAGTGTTATTTTACATATAATGAGGAAAGTGCCTTCCTAACCAGAAGTGTGGTAACAGGTATTTGAACTGCAGCAGGTCAGGTATAAACATAAATCTTCAACTTGAATTGTAGGGAGTCTTCCAAAGGAAAACCCCTCCAAAAATAGGCGTATGCCACTATGAGTGACGAACACACGGTATTCTTTAGTAAAAGGCGAAAGAATAGTTCGCTTTGTGTTCATCACATGGCTGCGTGAGTTGAAAGGTCCAGAGGTAGTGGTTATTAATAGATAGGCTAAACAATGTCTTTTGTTATATTTTCGATGTGGGTTGTAGCAACAGATTGAGTGCAAAATTTGCTGTATTGTCTTTTTGCCTTTACTAGTTATCCCATATGATTCTGACTTGTGTGTAATTCAACTTAATTACAAGTGTTGGGTCTAACTCAATTTAATTTGTGCTCCATGTAAATTGAAAAAATAAAATCTAAAATCTAATACATTGTTGTAACTGATATAGCAAGCTAATTCTCTCAATTTCATGTCTTGGATTATTTCACTACTTCTTTCGGTTACGCATTTAAGAAAGATTCATGTCTCATAATTATCTCCCTCTAACTGAGGTGAAACAAGACATGTTGTGGGGGTTATCAGAAGGATGAATAAGATATGAGTAAAGAATTCAATGATTTGAGAATTACAGATGGGACAGTCTGCTAAGGAGTTTGAGAACTTTGTAGAGGATTGATTTCATGATTTGTGTGTGAGAACTCCGCCAAGAAGAAATTGCATCCTGTGATATAATTAGAGTTGGCTCAGTGTCAACTTCTCAACCATTGGTTAAAAATTGATAAAGAAAAAATGATATTAGTTTAGTGGATCTAAGTAATAATACTCTGATTGCATAATAATAGATTTATAAAACAGAATCAAATGTTTCTTTCATTATATTTTGATACAACTGAAGTTGTGCATCAACAACATATGTATCTATCTACAAAATGACTTGTAATCTTGATATGTAGATGACTTCCTGGAGACTCGGATAATTAAGATATACTAGCATATAGTTAGCACGGATTATTTTTAAATATTTTATTAATTAGAATTTAAAAAAAATGTGCAATATAGAATTAAAATAGTACTTTCTATGTTTCACAATACATGTCCACTTTCTATTTTTAGATATGTACTTTAAAATGCTTTGATCGAATAGCTACACAAATAAATTTTTTAATTTTTTTTTGTAAATAAAAATTTAAATATGAAACTTTTATTCAAAAAAGGAAATTTTGAAAAATAATTTATATAACTATCCAGTCAATACACTTTAAAATATGTGCCTAGAAGTCAAAAGTGGGCAATTATTTTGAAACGGAGGTAGTATAAAAATATGTTATTGATGAGATTTTTTATGTATTAATATATTTAAAATAAATACTTTTAATTTTAATTTGTTATTGGATTGAAATTCGTACCTTTGATATCTATGTAGAATATATTATTATTATTATATTCAACAATTTTCATTAATTTAACTTAAATTTTTTAAAGTATTATAGAGTTAATAATTTAAATATTTATTTTTGATATGTCGAGTATTCGCATATTGGACCTTTGAAAAAGTGTTTTACGTATTAATATATACTAGCTTAAAATTCGTGCGATACACAGATTGTTTTTAAGGAATTTTTATGGATCAATGGTTTATTTTAATGACAAACTTGCAAATATTTGGTTAAATACTGTAACTTCGAAGGTATGTTTCAAGCATTTATATTAGAATTTGTACTCCAGGAGTACGTACTTAAAAGTATTACCCCTTCAATTTAATATAATATTTAATACAAATTTTAGAGCATTTAAGTGCATGATTTTATTATAATTGTATTTGATTAAAATTAAAGTTTAAAATTCCAAAATAAACATAATTTGTACATGTATACTGGAATTCAAGATTTGAAATGACCTCTACTTGATTGTAGATTTGAACATTAACAACTATTCACTAGAGATACAATTTTTTGAAGTAAATTGGATTGATGATTTCATGAAGGCGACTCGTAGTTATTTGAACACACATGTATGTCTTGTCTATAGAACAAGTTCTTCGATTTGTAGCAACCAGATAAACTCCATCATCATGGAATGGTCCGCTGAGGTTTTGACCCGAGACTGAACGAAAACTAACAATGCGCAATTTCTAAAATTAGGAATCAATTTAGCTGCCGCATTTGGTTTTTAAAACCAATAAATGATGGAATAATTAAACAATGCATCATAATTTTTTCTAGAATCTTTGTCACTTTAGAACTAAAAGATGAACAAGAAAAGTTAAATCACTAAAGAAACTATCTAGCACCAGCATATTTTCTGTCAAATAGATCAAGTATAATTAGCAGCAATATGCAACAACAAAATAAGTTGAACAACAATAGAATTTGAACATTAGGCATCAGAAGCTAAAGCCTACTGCAATTTATCAAGAATTTACAAGTTAGGAGTACGTTCCAGCACCATAGTGGTACGTGTAATAACACCAAAATTATAACCAATCGACATTTGAGTAGATTTTTTTTTTAAAAAAACAATCATAACACAATATATCTATTAAACTTTATTAATGAAACAATGTACAAAGCAAAAAATTTAAAGCTAAAATGAATAGAAGTATATCTTACATCATCATAAAACAAATGTATCAGCTCATAGGAACATATTAATCAATATACTTGACTGAACATAAACAGTGGACACCACTACACCAATAGCATTGAAATGGCTAGAAAGTATCAATAGAACCGCAACTAGTTGTAGCCATTCACAAAGGAAAGGATCGGAGATGAAAATGAAATGTAGGCATGGGTATACATGACTAATATTGTATAGTTAACTATGTCGGTTTACAGTACCATGTTCCTTATTATCATCTTTAATATTGTCTTCTTGAGTGTTCCAATTGACTTGTATGAACCTATTGATTTTAAAAAGGCTCTTCGTATACCTGAAAATTTGACCAGAAAAATTTTGGTATGGTTTTAACTGTAAAAAAATAATTAAAGCATTCATAAATTAAAAATTATTTTGTTAGATCTTAAAATAGATAGATGCAAATCGTTTGATGTAATATTAAAAAGTGTAATTGGTTGTTAGTAGAATATATTCAAATACTAAAAAGACTATTTTGATAATTTATATCCTTATTATATCTATCTATCTATACTATTATATTAAAAACGAAACATTGAAAGTTTTGTAGTCTGGTCCTCAAAGTTTACGTAGTCTGGTCAGAATTTTACAGACAATGATATTAAAATTGTATATTGAGATATTTTCTAATAAAAAATTAGTATTATATTTAAATTGTTTATTTACTTCCATTAGTAAAAATTTTAAAGACAAGAATATTAAAATTGTATATTTAGTTTCCTCCATTAGCAATGATTTAAAAGGCAAACAAAATATTGAAAGTTTTGTAATCTGGTCCTGAAAATTTTTGTAGTCTGGTCAGAATTTTAAAGGCAATAATATTAAAATTGTATATTTAGTTTCCTCTATTAAGAAAGATTTTACAATGCAATTGAGATATTTTTTAATCAAAAAATTAGTATTATATTTAAATTTTTTATTTACTTTCCTCTATTAGCAAAAAATTTAAAGGCAAGAATATTAAAATTGTATATTTAGTTTTTTTCTTCAGTAAGGATTTAGGTTCCGTTTGTCATTGTTGTTTCAGACGGCAAGAGCAACTTTTTTCTGAAAAGCAGCTAAAAAAATGTTTGGTAAAATTTAAAAGCTGCTTTTCTGAAAAGCACTTTTGGCTGAAAAGCTGTTTTTAGAGAAAGCATGTCACCCCATGCTTTTGAAAAAAGCTGCTTTTCAGCTTTTGCGGGAAGCATCTAGTGGTTTCAACATCAAAACTCACCAAAACATTAATATTTTATATTATACACCAAAACATGCACATATCAAAAATATTACCAAACAGTTATCTGATTTTCACAACATCACTTATTTTAACAGTACTTTTTTCAACCGCACAACAATTTTTAACACCAATCCCAAACAGAGCCTTAAAAGGCAAATGAAGTTCCTTTTTCTAATGTTTACTTTCCTCCATTAATAAAGATTTTAAAAGCAAGAATATTAAAATTGTATATTTAGTTTCCTCCATTGGAAAGGATTTAAAAGGTAAATGAGACTTTTTCTAATGTTTGATTTTATTATTTCAAAATTTTAAGAAAATTAAAAAAACAGATCTATTTGAGAGTCGTCAACTCACCGCCCTCAAGATGATGTATTTACTTTCCTCTTTAGTAGGTATATATAGATAAATTAAAAAATTTAGGAGAACATTAACATTATATTAAAGATGAAACATTGAAAAATTTTGTAATCTGGTCCTCGAAAGTTTGGACCCTCAATTCTCAACCGTTGGATCTTTAAAATCAATAGAATATAAGTCATCGGATAAAATACTAAAAGTTATTATGAAACCCGTGCGATGCACAAATTGTTATTAATAATTATAATTTTTATTATTTATGTATTAATTTGCATTTGCTAAAAAAATAAGTAGGTGTGTTAAACTTTTTTAAATAATTAAAAGTATTAAAATACATTTTAAAATAAATTAATAATTGTTTCTTCGTGATATTTTTGGAAAATGAGGGGTCTTAGTAAGGAAAAAATAGAAAAAGTAACGTGTTTTAGCTGAAAAGGTAAGTGCCCGTAATTAAAAGTATTTTAAATAGGTTTCAAAATAAATAAGTAATGATTTGTCCGAGATATTTTTGGAAAATGAGAGGTTTTAATAAGGAAAAATAGAAAGAGTAACATGTTTTAGTTAAAAAAGGTAATCGCCCGTGATTTTTTTAGAAAAAAGAGGATTTTGTTAGAAAAAATAGAAAAAGTAATGTATTTTAGCTGAAAATGTAGTTGGTTATAAAAATGTTATTATTTAATAATAATTTCTTTAGAAAATAAAAAAAGTAAAAAGTAACACGTTTCAGCTAAAAAAGTGCTCATAATTAAAAGTGTTAAAATAGATTTTAAAATAAATAATTAAGGGTTTATCTGTGATATTTTTGGAAAATGAGGGGTTTTAGTAAGGAAAAATAAAAAGAGTAACATGTTTTTGTTAAAAAAGATAATCGTCCATGTTTTTTTTTTTAGAAAAAGAGAGGATTTTGTTAGAAAAAAATCAAAAAAGATAATGTATTTTAGTTGAAAAGGTAATTGGTTATAAATAATGTTATTATTTAGTGATAGTTTTTAAAAAAATAAGTAAGGGTATTTAAATAAAATCACTAGGTACCGACCGTCCGACCGTTCGACTACCAAACTTTTAATATTTCGTTTTTAATAATATAGCTTAAAACTCGTGCGATGCACGAATTGTTTTTAATAATATAGCTTAATTACAAGTGTCGGGTCTAACTCAATTTAATTTGTGCTCCATGTAAATTGAAAAAATAAAATCTAAAATCTAATACATTGTTGTAACTGATATAGCAAGCTAATTCTCTCAATTTCATGTATTGGATTATTTCACTACTTCTTTCGGTTACGCATTTAAGAAAGATTCATGTCTCATAATTATCTCCCTCTAACTGAGGTGAAACAAGACATGTTGTGGGGGTTATCAGAAGGATGAATAAGATATGAGTAAAGAATTCAATGATTTGAGAATTACACAGGATTGTTTGGAACAGTCTGCTAAGGAGTTTGAGAATTTTGCATGATTTGTGTATGAGAACTTCGCCCAGAAGAAATTGCATTACCACTGATCTCGTTAAAAAGTAATAATACTCTGATAGCATAATAGATTTATAAAACATAATCAAATGTTTCTTTCATTATATTTTGATACAACTGAGGTTGTGCTCAGCAACATATGTATCTATCTACAAAATGACTTGTAATCTTGATACGTAGATGACTCCCGGAGACTCGGATAATTAAGATATACTAGCATATAGTTAGCACGGATTATTTTTAAATATGTCGAGTTTTCGCATATTGGACCTTTGAAAATGTGTTTTACGTATTAAAATATACTAGCTTAAAACCCGTGTGATGCACGGATTATTTTTAATAATTTTTATTTTATTCAAAACTTTCAATGTTTCGGTTTTAATAATATAGTATAGATTTTAAAATTTTATTAATTGCATTTGTTTAAAAAATAAGTAGGTGTGTTAGATTTTGTTAAATGATTAAATGTATTAAAATAGATTTTAAAGAATTTTTATGGGTCAATAGTTTATTTTAATGACAAACTTGCAAATATTTGGTTTAATACTATAACTTCAAAGGTATGCTCAAGCATTTATATTAGAATTTGTACTCCTGGAATTTGTACTCCAGGAGTACGTACTTAAGAGTATTACCCCTTAAATTTAATATAATATTTGATACAAATTTTAGAGCAGTTAAATGCATGATTTTATTATTATTGTATTTGATTAAAATTAAATTTTAAAATTCCAAAATAAACATAATTTGTACATGTATGCTAGAATTCAAGATTTCAAATGGCATCTACTTCGTTGTATATTAGAACATTAACAACTATTTATTGGAGATACAATTTTATCCAAAACGTCATCAATACCGCCAAAACAATCTCAACCGTTGGATCTAATATTTTTAAAAATAGTCAATCAAGATTATATCATATAAAAATAAAAATAATTATCTAAAAGGGATATAAGTGGAAATGTTATTATTAAAATTGGAATAGAAGAAATTGTAACTTAATAAAAATATCATTTCTATTAATATTGATATTCAATTCCTATTACATATCAAAAATAACAAGGATCGTTAGATTTTAAAATACATAGATGAGAATCGTTAGATTGGATATTAAAAAATGTATTTGGTTGTCAACTGAACTACATTAAAAATACTAAAAAAATGTATCTTGATAATTTAAACAAAATGCATGAAAATTTCCTAAATCAAATAGAATTCTCAAAGTAAAAATTTGTCACTTTCTTCTATTTTTAGTTTTTGTATGGGTTTAACTGTAAAAATAATTAAAGCATTATTAAATTAAAGATTATTTTCTTAGATCTTGAAATAGATAGATGCAAATCGTTTAATGTAATATTAAAAAGTGTATTTCGTTGTTAGTTGAATATATTCAAATATTAAAAATACTATTTTGATAATTTATATCATTATTATATACTTATATATAACAAGCGTAGGGGTGATCTATATTAGATTTTCTATATTGAATAGAATTCCCTAGGTAAAAATTTGTAATTTCCTTTTCTCTTCAATTTATGGGTAATTCCAGTTAAATAATAATTGTTAAATCAAATATCAAGATATCGATTCATATCAATTACAGTATTAAAAAATTATTAATATATCAATATTGTCAATGGGGCTTTCACCGGAAAAACTGGTGGAAAGCCCTAAATCCTTTAATTTGTTTTGTTTGTTTTAATAATCTCACTTTTGGGTAAAGATTTCTACCCACTTGATTTGTTTGGTTTGTTTTTTAGATCTAAATCATTGGAATTCCGGTTTTCTTTCTTCTTCGATCTAAGCGGAGCTTGTTGGATTTGAGAATGAACCGAGTATCTCTTATTGTGGTTTCGTTTTTGAGATCAAAGATTTTTTATTTGGAATTTCAGTTTGCAAGTTCGGTTTATTTGCTCTCCTTGAGGAGAGAGTGTTTGTTTCTCTCCTTTATTGTGAGTGTTGGTTTTCATTTAGTGATGAAAGTTTGTATGTGATTGCATTTATGGTCGATAGCTCTAACGAATTGTAGCAAAACAGGTACATGTAGATATAGTATCTTCAATGTATCGCTTGATTGTCTCTTCATGGAGACTGACGATTTGATTTTTTTTATGTTTGTTCGACTCGATCATTTTTTTAGATGTTTTATGTTTGTTCGACTCGATCATTTTTTTAGATGTCGTATGTCTTCTCATTATTGAATTAACTCCATTTTTCTTCAATAATAATAATAATAATAATACATGTGGACTCTATGTATAAAAGACGTAGGAGAAATCATGTACATGAATTTATTTGCAAATTTACTTTACAAATTACAAGTTAACATTAAACTTTTTTAAGCGACATGACACTTTGATTCATTCGAAAATTATTATATTATTTTAAATATAACAAACGTAAAATGATAATATCAAATTATTAAAACTGAGAGTTTCATATTCATTAACAATAATTTTGAGTATAATACTTATAGAGAATAAAAATCGTGACTTTTTCCTAAAATCACAAGTAATAAATGTAACCAAATAAATCTAACCATCTATTGTTAAATTTTCAATCATATAAATTTGAATAAATATACATAAAATATACTCACTCTGTCCCTCTCATTTCTTTACAGTTTTTTACACTGCTTGACACGCATTTTAACGCTCTTATAAAGTATAATTCTACAACTTATTTTTAAAACTTTATTTGTCTAAATAAAAATTTAAACATTATATTTTTATTTAAAAGAAGAAAAAACTTAAAATAATTTATCGAAGTATATATTAAAGGAGCCTTAAAATGAGTGTCGAGCCCCCGTCCTCTAATGTAAAGAATTGAGGGGGACAGGGAGTATGTATTTTGCACAGGATAAACGCAACATGAAACAATTTATCAAAAAATATATCTTTATATATTTTATCCATAATTTTGGTCGTCACGGTACATTATCATAAAAAAAAAAATTTGTTAAACTTTAAAATAAACTAGCGTAAAAGCCCGTGCGAGTCACGGGCCTGTTTATATATTGAAAACATAAATTCGCACCAATATGTACACAAATCAAAATAATTTTGTAAATATGGTAAATGATAGTATTTTGAATTTATATTATATATGCATAGTATATATATATATATATATATATAAGATTTCTAATTGAATAAGATTTCATAAAATTTGGATAAATTCCTACAAGATAAAGATCAAATGGTTGTTTTTAGTCTTCAAAATATTAGTTTAGTTTTGAATGTCGTGAAGTGAATTTTATCAAATTAAAAAGTTCAAGATAATTTAAATGGTTATTTTATCAGAGTTCTCCATATATGGAATGAATGTTTTTAAACTCATGTATTGTTAATAAAATAACAATATATTTGTAATATAATATTGGTCACAAAAGTACGAATATACTTTAAATACATCATAAAATTTTTTACTTTTAATAGTTGCATATCAGTTTTATATATTTCGGCCGACCCAATCCAACCCTATTTAAATTACAAATTTTGTTCGATAATTTATATATATATATATTATATGTAACTATACATTATATATTACAATATATCATCTTATTTATAGATGTGTACATAACTAAAATTATTATGTTAATAAAAAAAATATTAGCACTAAAATCGTAAGTTATACGTATTTTAGCTTTACTTGAATTTTTGAAATGAGGACATTGTGTAATATTTATTTTTTATAAAAATTATTTAACACATTCAAACCAACCCAACCCGGCGCAAACTTAAGGACGATAAGTACGTTTGGGTCATGGATTAATTTTTTGTGAGTTACCTTAAAAAATTTCAAACTTATTTAATTAGACTGGGTTACAAAAATGCTTCCAACCCCCGACAACCTGACCCATGAACACCCCTAACTATGATTCCCATTTTTTATAGTCCCTTGTATAATTCTAAAATATAAAAGTTACGTATAATATGTTAATTATTTTAGATCAAATTTTTATATTATATTTATCAATACTTGAATAATTCGTATAAAGTTAATAAGTGACATAACATTGTATAAAAATATAAATCGTATAACAATTAACATTTAATCAAAAAAATTAAGGGTGAAATAATAAAATTTGTAAAGAAATACATAATTATATATTAAAACTATGAAAACTTTAAAAAATGGAGCTATATAAATAATATAAACTAACATTTTTTTATTAAACGATTGAATAAGCATGTTGTATAAATAATATAAAACATCATATTATTTACTCAAAAGTTGAAATAATAAAAGATAATATGATAAGCGAATATACTTTATCTAATAATAATTTTAAAATAAACTCAAAACTCAATGTAACACACTCGATTATGACATGAAACTGTTACGAGAGGCCAACATTTCGATTCTCGATGTTTACACACAAATTTGACATTTTCTATCTTCAGTAATAAAGGGGTGACATGTTTGTAATTTTAAAAATACATGGGTAAAGTTGTAATTTCATGAACATTTTTTGGGCTCTTTTTGCCTTTGGTGATCCTTTAATATATAGAAGTGGATTTTTAAAAAAATTGGTTATGTATGTAAAATTACACATTTAGACTGTCTTGCTTTTTTTCCCATGAATATCTATTTTTTCATATTTATATAATTTTAAATTCAACTATCTATTTTCAATCTATTATTCATTACACACATTATCTAACAGCCTAGTTTAAAAATTAAGTAAATTGAAACATATTTTATATTATAATGTAGAATTATTTTTTAACTCAACTTTAAATTTATATATCTAAAAATTATATGATGCAATTATATTCACACGTAAATGAAATATTTATCTTTTTTAAAATATTATCTTATTATTATCCAATAATCTAATATATACATAGAGACGAATTTTAATAAATTCATATTTTTCAATTTGAATTTGGTTACATTTATGAATAATTTAGAATTTCTTTTTTATAAAAAATATAAACCAACAATATATTTAATCAAAAAGTAAAGTAAAAAAGAGAAAATGGGATTATAAGGAAACCTGTAGCTTATCTAATAAAATCATGCTTAATTAATATTCTTTATCGTATGCTATTGGGACACAGGTTAGCCAAACCCTATTTTTAATAAATTTATTAATTTTAAAAAAATTATATAATATATATTATTTATTTATATTATATTTTTTAATAAACCCTTTCGAACTGTTCGATTTTTTATTTTCTGGTTTCGGTTTCGGCTCAGTTTTATATGACCCATTTTTTATCGATTTCGGTTCAGTTATAAATTTAATTCAATTTTTTGCTTAGCGCATATGATTAACGAACCAGAGTAAATATAAAAAATAATTTTCCTAGGTTTCAATGAGTGCAAATAGACTTCTAGTGGTGCACACGTATAGCGTACACGTGAACCGAAGCATAAAAAGAAGTGCAAGAAGAGGAAAAGTAGACGCCAAAGGTCCTTTGATAACTGAATGTTGAGGTCATGAAATTTACTATGTTATATAGTTCATCCATCAAACTGTTCTTCTGGGACGAGTTGGTTGTGTCCTTTGATACTGCATTGAACAACACTGTTGATACACCCATAGTTATTATTGTGGCTAGTGGTAAAATTAGCGAGTACAAAGGTATTAATTTAATTTACAGTGTTATTTTTATTACGAATTATTAGACACTGTCATATTATTTGTTAAATTCTTATTGTCACACAAAAAAAAATATTTTATGTTCGCAAATCTAACCATGTATTAAATGTATACTTTTAGATGAGCCATATGTATCGAATGTTGCAGCAACACGTTTCTATATCAACTACGGTCACAGAAGTGTTGGTCTAATGAAACAAAGGTGTACTTCTTAGACTACATTTAATTTTTCTGTGATAATAAAAAAAATCATTATATATGGACACTTTATTCAATCAATTTATCACTTCTGGCAGAGCAATCTTACCTGATTTCAAGGCAGAGCCGTTGATGAGAAATGAGCCAGAGAAAATACAAATAATGACTATTAGTGATATCCGGATCTTAGGTCCTACTTTCATATTGGTACAACTATTACTCTTCTTATTTGTATGTAAATTAGACTATTTAGTAATCTGAACTTTATATTAAATGTAGAAAAAGGTAATGTGTCAAGTAACGGTAAGGAGTGTAAAGGACAACTTAGAGTGGAACTATGATGCTTGCACATCATGTCAAGATGAGATCGATGTGATTAATGGAAAATGCAGATGTGAGAAATGTAAAAGAACCATTCCTTTCCCTGATAAGAGGTAACTTGAATTTTAGTGTCTTTCTTACTTGCTAAAATAGATGTTTATCCTCTTCTAAATTACTAAAAAATGAACTATTTCCAAATTTTAGATTTAGAATATGTTTGATAGTTGAAGATGCAACTGGTGGTGCCGCTATTATTTTGAATGATCGAGAAGTTGGAAGCATAATAGGAAAAACTGTTTATGATGTTATGACTTAGTGTTCACACAATATCACGCAAGTATACGCGGTCACAAGTAATATAAGAATAAGTAGAGTTCGTTCCCACAGAGACTGCTATGGTTATTATAGTTATGCACTTATGCAACAATGTATGGCTATCGTTCAATGCTAAGACAAGTATCAAATTGTGTTTTGATTAACTAAATTAACTAAACAAATTATCAAGACTATATTAAACTAAAGATTGCTGATATATTACTTATGAGAATAAAACATGGGATCCTAACTTCATTAAATACTTCATTCAGAGTCTTTTGTCTTTAATCAATGCATGTGACGGTTGTGACAACTAATCGGATAACACGAAATCAGTACACGCTACCTTTCAGTATACGTATACCAAACCACTCAAACATCCACAAAAGAGATAGAAGTTAAGCAGACACCAATTATGCTTAGACCCTATATGTCTATAAGATTTGAAAACATAACGGTTTAACGAGCAAGTTATCCATTCAGATTACATAGGGCAGGTAAGATGGTTAAAATTACCTACGAATCATGCATGACAAACATACACAAACCTATGCTAGCATGGCAAGTTCTAAACCTCTATATCCACTTTCGCATTCAATAGAGATTAACAAAACAACTTAGATGTTCGCGACGCATCCAAGAAGAATAAGCACAACCAAACTAGGATATCAATAAGTCATCACACACAAATCTTTAAAACAATCAACTACTAAATTCCATAGATAAATCCGCTAGGACCCCATGACAACGATTAGTTCATGATCGAACTTTTCATCGTCACGGGGTTTGATGAAAGCATGATGAAAAACAAGAAATCAATGATGTAAATATGAATAAGAGTTAAAGGTTTAGAGGACAAATCTGGAAGCATCCAAAAGTTACACCAAAATTGAAGAATACAAGAAAAAACTATGTCTAGATCTTCTCGTAGTCACGTTCTTCGTTCTTGGCTCCTCGATCTTGTGCTCCAATATTGAATCTGATCTCTGGTGTATTGTGATGTATTGTGATGTGTTCATTATGTCCCCCCAAGGTGTGTATTTATAGCTCCAAGTTGTCCCTCTTCCAAGCAATTGCCGTTTTTGAGTTAGAATAGAATTACGGCAATTTCCATCTTTGAATGCAATAAGAATTGCATATTCCATGTTTACAACTGATTCTGGAAGTTTCTGGCCGCCCCAAGCAATTACCATAATGATTAGAAGTCGAATTTGTGAAGTTTTCCTAATTAAAATCGAATTCTGGCAATTTCTGGCGGTTCTGACTTCCTGGGCGGCCGCGCAGAATTCCAGTACAATTACTGGGCGCCCGCGCAGAACCTTCTGCCTAGAATTATAGAAAATGTTGTCCTCTTCGCGTGAGCTGTAAGATCGTCAGAATCGGACTTGTAGAACTCCAGATATGGCCAAAACAGTGAAGACTGCGCAACCTACCCGGAAAATCCGAATTTTAATCAAATTAACCTCCAACTCTTGGTTCTGCAAAACTTAATGAAAACACATTAAACACACCACATACTTGAGTTCAAGTCATCAATTTAAGCCGATATGAAGCGTTCCAAGTGGATTAAAAATCCACTTATCACTTAGCAAGAAAGGGTATGGTTATCATTAACAAAATTTCTGACACTTAATCGTTATCAATTAATAATTATATGTATATGTACCAATTTTAAAACTTTTTTAATTTGACGTTCATTAGGAGAATAAAAGTTCTGAGTTCCCGAGCATTTTAAAGTTGTTTGAAGGAAAGCTATATACAATCACTATTCTCCTGACTGAGGACAATATAGATAAGGGCTCCCAGACTTATATAGCAAGGATTTGAAGTGGCTGAAAACACTGCACCAGTGATGATGATTTAAGTGGAAGGATCAAAATTTCAAAGGTGCATTTCTGAACATTACTTTTAAATTTAATGATTGTTCTTCGAGATATTCTCTCACTCTAATTGTGAAAATTATCATTGATAAACTTCAACACAATACTCCACATCAGAATCCCTCACAAAAAATACATTCAAGACCCCGAATACAGGAAACTCTACAAACACAAAGAAACTCAAAAGGACCAGTAATGAGGATATAGCCTCCATCACAACCCTTGATGATGACAATGATGGTGATGAACATCAACCTCAGTTCAAAAAGAGACAAAGATATAGACGTGTGCTACAATATTATTCATGCAAATAGTGACATTTTTTAGTTTAAATAATTATGGTTTTCCAAAACATTATTTTTTTGCTTGGTTTTATAATTCTGGATTTGAGTTATTGGGTTTTTATAATTATGGATTTAAGTTTGGTAATGAAGTTATTATGACTGCATGGGATATTCTCTCATTATTATTGATGGAAAATACTTCTAAATCATGATTTTGTGTCGATATTT
The DNA here is from genome assembly GCA_030848705.1 of Heracleum sosnowskyi. Lineage (NCBI taxonomy): Eukaryota > Viridiplantae > Streptophyta > Magnoliopsida > Apiales > Apiaceae > Heracleum > Heracleum sosnowskyi. The sequence continues at coordinate 131,109,086 of CM061237.1, forward strand.
AATTTTTTCTTTCTACAGTGTTGATCAACTTTGGCTCATTTGTATCACACAAGTTCATAAATTACAAATTTTTAAATCTCACAAACAAAATTGATAAATTCATGTTTACTCCTGATAATGTTGTTGTTTAAATATTAATATTTAATTTTATAATTTAAGCAGTGAGTCTTCTTAACACCAATACTATTTGATAAAAGTAATGTTTACTCCAAAAAAGTGCTTTTGTTTAAAAATGATGTTTATTTCTTATATTCCAAAGCCAAAGCCATAAATCCTAAACTATTCTAATATTACAATTTTTACTAAAGTACACAATAATATTTCCTTAAAAAAAAGTACCCAACAATATCTTAAATAAATTATATATATTAAGCCTAAACCCTAAAAATTAAATCTTAAACCGTAAACCATTACCATGCTAATACCATTGTTTTAAAATGTTTCAAACTCAAAGCCAAAATCCTGAAAAAAAAATCATTATAATAATATAATTTTTCTTCAAAAGCATATACAAATATCTTTATATTCTAAAGTCTAAAATCTAAACCCTAAATTATTCTAATATTCCAATTTTTACTAAAGGACACAATAATATTTTCTTCAATAATTACAAAAAAGCATTTCCTTCAAAAAAAAAGGACCCAATAATATCTTTTTCCATGTACATTATTTTTTACTTGCATTAATATATAACTTCTATACAATATGATGTAAATTTAATTCAGAACACAAGATCAATTGATGGAAAGGTTGATGAGCATATTTTTACTATTAATTAACATATCAATCTCATTATTTTAGAGTAAATTTACAAATAATATAATTATATAATTTTTCTTTAAAAGCATATACAAATATCTTTATATTCTAAAGTCTAAAGTCTAAACCCTAAATTATTCTAATATTACAATTTTTACTAAAGGACACAATAATATTTTCTTCAATAATTAGAAGAAAAAAAACATGTCCTTAAGAAAAAAAAGAACCCAATAATATCTTTTTCCATGTGTACCAAATGTGCATTAAATGTTTATATAATGTATGGTTTTTAACAAATCCTTCTCGATCAATTTAATTAAAAACCAGAATATTTCATTTCCTTAAATAAGTAATAGCGGTTGACTTAAAAATGAATTAATCTAATTGAAATTGTAACTGATATCTTGATCTCATCTACTTATATTATAGAATAAGTGTGTGAATAAAGAAAACAAATCAATCACAAAGAAAGGTCCAATGTCTATACCAATACAAAATATGTTAATGATAGCTTAAGGACTATGGTTAAGCAATTAATATCTATTGTACAACTATTAACATTTAATTACTTACATGTAGTAAATACTTTGACTTTCATGTCAACTATTAACATTTAATTACTTACATGTAGTAAATACTTTGACTTTCATGTTAATTATCTTGCAATAAAAATAAATACTTATCGACTGAAACTCTATGAATGTAAAAAATGTCAATGTACTTTAATTATAATAATTATTTATTGACTAAGAATTTGTTATATATTCATATTCTCAAAAAAAGAAATTACATTAATAATTCTCAAAAATTAAATTACTTTAATCTTTGTAGAATTTTTAGTTGATTTTGTAATAATTTGGTATAAATCAATATCAAAAATAAATATTATTAATTGAGTAATTATGACTTTAGATTATTAATAATCTACATTTTTTATATTTAGAATTTGAAAATTTAAATTAGTCTAATCTTTGTAGAAATTTTTTGTTGATTTTGTAATAATTTAATACAAATCAATATCAAAAATAGATATTATCATTTTAATTTAATAATTATGACTTTATATTATTAATAATCTACATTTTTTATATTTAGAATTTGAACCCATTAGGAGAGTCTACTGTGCAACATTTATCGTGTTAAATTTTTTTTGTAGGACTGATAGACTTATGGAATCACTTTAAATTTGTTAAGTTTTTTTTTACTTACCCGTATTTTATTATTTTTTGTTGCAAACTTGAAGTTAATGGATAGGATGGTTCTATTGATGATGTGATGAAATTAATGATGGTTAATTTTTTTTATATATTTCCAATTTTTATTATCCTTTTTGTTATGTTAAATATTGAACCAATTTTATCACATTTTCATCTATTTATATTATATTTTATTAATTTTAAATTTTCATAAAATTGTGTTGACATAACTTTTTATTGTATGATTTTAGTAATTTCATAATAATTCTGATTTGTACACATAAAAAAGTTAAGTAAATTTCTATGATAATATTACACATATCGAGATTATAAAATTAACAGCCGATCAAATATTGTAACAACAACCTTTAATATATATATGTGTCATTAAGAAATTAAAGCATAAGAAACACTTTTCTGGCTATCATTTTGGTGAGAATTATAATTAAATAAACATTTAATAAAAACAATTTTTTTTCAAGAAATTGGATAAAAACTTTATCATTAACACTTTACTTGAAATTATTATTTTATTAACAAAAAAATCAATGCCAGTGCGCGGAGCGCGGGCAAAAAATACTAGTGTTTAATAAATTTATTAATTTTAAAAAAATTATATAATATATATTATTTATTTATATTATATTTTTTATTTTTTAATAAACCCTTTTGAACTGTTTGATTTTTTATTTTCTGATTTTGGTTTCGACTCAGTTTTATATGACCCAATTTTTATCGATTTCGGTTCAGTTACAAATTTAATTCAATTTTTTGCTCAGCCCATATGATTAACGAACCAGAGTAAATAAAAAAAATAATTCTCCCAGGTTTCTGTAATTAACGAGACAAGTTACAAAAAATCATGTTATCAGTTCAGTTTGATTTTTATCAGTTCGATCGTAACCTATAACCGCAACCAAATCCTTTCGAACTGTTCAATTTTTTATTTTCTGATTTCGGTTTCAGCTCAGTTTTATATAACCCAATTTTTATTTATTTTGATTAGTTACAAATTCAATTCAATTTTTTGCTTAGCCCACCAGAGTAAATATAAAAAATAATAATTCTCGTAAGTTTCGATGAGTACAAATACGCAATGATGTAATAGACTTATAGTGGTGCACACGTACAGCGTACACGTGAACCGAAGCATAAAAAGAAGTGCGAAAAGTAGAAGCCAAAGGTCCTTTCAGTGTCCCCTTTCAATGTCAAAACATGTACATACATGCGAGCTCGGAGCTTTTCTGATCATCCGGTTATCTTCTCCTGTGGTTAGAAACTCAATCTCTTTTACATTCGTTGCTTCTTGGTAACTAGTTTTAAAAAAATTATGGAGAGAAAATAGATACTTGGAGGGAGAGAGAGAGAGAGATCTTGATATGCAGCATATTTGTACATGTATAAAAATGTATATACATGCGAGCTCGGAGCTTTTCTGATCATTACCATCCGGCCAGTTTGAGATGACAGTTTATCTTCTCCGGTGGTTAGAAACTCTATATCTTTTTACATTCGTTTTCTTCTTGGTCACTAGTTTTGTACATTCTGGAATTAGTTATTACTACATGAATATAAGGCCTAAGCAGTACTACTTGAATACATCATGAATATATTGAACTATGTTGAACTAAAAGGTTGATTGCTGGCCTTTGACATCTTCATTATTGATTTGTATTGTTCTAACTTTATTGATTACCTCGATGAACAACAAATTTTAAAAGGTTGAGTGCTGTTGTTCTAAAAGGTTATGATGTGATGCTGCTAAATTTTTTAAGATATTCAACAAATTTCATGGCAACTTTTGTGATTACATTATGTATAAACTAAATAGACAGCACTAACATAAAGAGACCAGTCTTCAATCCGCTTTAGCTGATTCAAGTCTTTAAACTTCAATCTCTTTCTTTTGTTCCACCGGATTTTAATGAAGAATAAAATTTTAACACTAGAGTTATAGGGATTCACACTGGATTAAAGGGAGCCCTTCCAAAAATTCTCAGTGGCACATGGCCAAAGAGGGGGTTTGGAAATAGTTTTCAACCAGCAATTGATGTGCCTCAGTTAGTAAACTTCAATAGCTGCGTCACTGCCCCAAGCGCAAGGATAGCGAGGGCGTAAGTCCTGAATTATATGTGTTGCCCTTTCTTAATTTAAACTGCTTCTTCCTTGCATGCTTTTTGCACTCAGTGATATTCTGAGTATATCGTACAAAGATTATAAGCTGGGGTTGTGTTTATATATGTATCCTACGGGTGTCAACATTATAGTCTCTAGCATTTTCGGAAAAAGTGGGCTTATCAAATTATCTATTATGCATATTGAATGGCAGGGAACATAGGTTACAGGACGCTCAAGGGAACTTCGTCAATGTGTCATTATTTTGGTTGGATCAAAGTAGGTCCAAAATTTCGGAAGCTACTATAAACTTTGTCGTACCATTATAATTTGGACGCTTGACATCTTGTAAAATTAACCCTTTTTCATGTTTAAGGAAACGTATGTGAACTGGCTCCATAAATATTTATAAATATTTCTGTGATTGTTATTTCTTGTGACCTATTTCTTATTCCTTGTTCATCCAGAATGAATTTTTAACAGGGTAATGCTTTAAAGTATACTCTTTTGTATATGGACGTGGGGGACTTGAATCATGTGACCTATCCCAATGCTTAACGTAACTGTGTGGCCTATCCTAATGCTTATTGTTTCCGCACTGTAGATGTATATTGTCTGTTCTAGTGTGCATATACTAATCTATGACACAACACTATCTGTTCTAGGCATGCCTTGGAGTTGGGTTCTAGAAGTCCCCGACAGTGAAGACAGATTGGTCGGTTCTGGTGGTATCCAGAAAGCGTACCATACTACCATCTCCAGCAAGTCCAGCAAAATCTGTACAGGTATGATTCTGAGCTGCTTGCCTTTGACTTGGAGGATAGTGTGCAATCCCAAGTCTGATCTATACAAACAAATACAAATAGTTTATTAGACATGAAATGAAAGATGGTTGTGGCTTTTTTTTCGTTTTTTGATTAACTCTTTCTTTTTCCTCCAAAAGAACAAGAACTAATTAAGTGTGTGCAGAAATGAATAACAGTTTGGGAATATAAAATGTTAAAATTTAATACTGACCGGCCCTGGAATAAAAACATCTATGGACTTAATTACATGTAGTGAATCTGTGCAGAATTTTTGGTGCTTACGGTTCTCCCCTTCTCCTTTGCACTAATGCCTGTTTTGGATGACACATAAAGTTTCATATCATTTTTTTTATTGTTTCATCAACCATCAATCTGTAGTTATGAGCATATACCATGGTGCTAATGTTTATAATGAGACTTGATCTTGAACACTGTAAACATTGATTATAAGCCCGCCGCAAATGTTGTTGTTAAATGTGATGAAATATTACGTTTTTCGAATTTTCATTGTTAACGTGATTCAAACTTGTTTTTTAGCGCTTAGCACCAATTGTGCACATAACTTGTTGACTTGTTACTTGTCTGCAGTGACAAGCTTAAGATAGTGTGTACTAGGATACATACTCTAAAACATAAATTTATCCTGACCAGGTTCATGTCCTGGATATGTTGAAGAAGATTTTAGATGGTTCTGTGATGAATAAATTTATCCTCTTTTATCGTGAACTAGATCCCTCTGTGCCTCAAATTAAATGAAAGAAAGACTCCTGGATATGTTGCATAGTAACACATGCAGGATTATTTCGATGCATTGCTACAACTGGAGAGGGTTAACCTTTATGCCCGTCGTTGGCTTTGACATCTTCATTCTTGATCTGTATTTTTCTCGAAAAAAACTGATGAAACAACTATTAATTGTACACTTACACTGCAATCCTTTTCCATGGTCGGTTGTTCTAGCCTGAGTAATTTACCCGGAGGAATATGTTTGTACTGGCATGCTGTTAAATTCTTATTGCGACTGCTTCTTCTTTTCTTATTTTTAAAATTAATGACTGTTTATGTGATTAACTTTGGTGATTGCCTCGAAGTTTTTTGCATCCAATCAGGCTAATACTACGAAGAGTACTAATAGAATGCTTAATGGAAGATAGAGATGCAAAGAGAAACAGAATTTCAGGACTTGAAATGTATTATATGTTTTTGTGTAGTCTAGATAGTAAAGAAACTTGGTTTAATTGCATGTTTAGATTCACTGTGGATGTTAATGAGTTGATCTATCTAAAACTGGAAATTTTTATCTTGGAGGGGCTAACGACCAAATCCCATATTCTAAGAATATAAAATAAATATTATATATTCAAAGAACTTTGTAAAGGCTTCCGGATTGGATCATACTTGGACAGGATCGTTACGTACCTCTGCATCCTTGATTTCCAAGGAGACCGGTGACCAAGTTTGGTGGATGAAACATGACTGCAAGGTCTGAACGTGATTGAAGGCATGTATGGTCCGGTTGATGGACCATTCAAACAGTTGATCGTTCCCATCCCGGAGAACTAGCTGGTGTAGTGGGTACTGGATGGTGTGGTCTTTCAGTTAACAGACCCTTTTTTTTTTTTCCATGATATGAATCTGAATGGGCTTTTGTATTTTGTATCTCACGAGGACATGTTTATATACCCTTACTTTTTCCTTCTGCAAGTACCTGTCATACGCAGCCTGTGATCTGCCCTTATTTTTTGCTGCTGCAAGTACATGTCATGCAGTCTATAATTTGTTTAGGAAGACTAAAAGTGATTAATCTAATCTGTTTATAATTTGATATGAATAAAAGTGATTAATGATGTGTATTTGATTTCAATACAGTAGCAAGGAAGCAATTTATTACGTGTACAAAAGTTCAAAGAACACAATTTACGGTGAAAAACACAAGTGGACATGAATCTGGTAAGGGCGCAAAGTTAGCTAAATCGCAAAAGTTTTGATTTGTGTACAGTGGCACTTCTTAATACAATATTGTTCTCCCTCAGTTAGGCAGGTTGAAAAAGGAAACAGGAGTTGTGTTGGTTCCGACGTTCAGGAAAGATCACCTCCTCCGTGAAGTCATTCCATGTGTTTGTGGCACAGGTATCCATTTCACATGTCTATGAAGTATGCAAATGTAATTCATAATTTGTACAAGTCAACTAATTTCTATTACTTTTTCTTGTTTATATTATCTTATTAATTGCTACGAGTATCTTTTTTTCTTGTAACTTGTTTAAGTTACAATGTTGATATCAAATTCAATAGCAACTTAATTAGATAGACTGTATAGCTTTTGATATCTCTCGAACTTGAATTTACAAGCAAATCGTATCTGAGACGGCTTAAGAATCTAGGATAGAAACCTCAATTTGTGCAAGTAGAAACCTTTTGATCGCTTAAAAAGGGTTATTGCAGGTGTCTTGATTTGACTTTCATATATGGTATGTATTACATTTGGTATGTTACATTGGATTTTACTGAAAAATTAAATATTCAACACTAAGAGTTGTAGGGATTCACCCCTGGATCCAAGGGAGCCCTTCCAAAAATTCTCGATGGCACATGGCCATAGAGGGGGTTTGGAAATAGTTTTCAACCAGCAATTGACGCGCCTCAGTTAGTAACTTCACTAGCTGCGTCACTGCCCCAAGCGCAAGGATAGCGAGGGCCGAAGCCCTGATTAATATGTGTTGCCCTTTCTTGTTTTAAACTGATTTTTCCTTGTATGCTTTTCGCACTCAGCGATGCGGTTAGTATCACGTACAAGCATTATAAGCCGGGGTTGTGTTTATTTATGTATCCTTAGCGTGTCAACATTTTAGTCTCTTGCATTCTAAGCTTTATCCAGTTACGTTTTTGGTTCTATGGTCAAACTCTTTGGTTCAATGCAAATTCAAGTCTTTGAACTTCTTCAATCTGTTATTCTGTTTCTTTTGTTACATTGGATTTTAATGAAAAATTAAATATTCAACACTAAGAGTTGTAGGGATTCACCCCTGGATCCAAGGGAGCCCTTCCAAAAATTCTCGATGGCACATGGCCATAGAGGGGGTTTGGAAATAGTTTTCAACCAGCAATTGACGCGCCTCAGTTAGTAACTTCACTAGCTGCGTCACTGCCCCAAGCGCAAGGATAGCGAGGGCCGAAGCCCTGATTAATATGTGTTGCCCTTTCTTGTTTTAAACTGATTTTTCCTTGTATGCTTTTCGCACTCAGCGATGCGGTTAGTATCACGTACAAGCATTATAAGCCGGGGTTGTGTTTATTTATGTATCCTTAGCGTGTCAACATTTTAGTCTCTTGCATTCTAAGCTTTATCCAGTTACGTTTTTGGTTCTATGGTCAAACTCTTTGGTTCAATGCAAATTCAAGTCTTTGAACTTCTTCAATCTGTTATTCTGTTTCTTTTGTTACATTGGATTTTAATGAAAAATTAAATATTCAACACTAAGAGTTGTAGGGATTCACCCCTGGATCCAAGGGAGCCCTTCCAAAAATTCTCGATGGCACATGGCCATAGAGGGGGTTTGGAAATAGTTTTCAACCAGCAATTGACGCGCCTCAGTTAGTAACTTCACTAGCTGCGTCACTGCCCCAAGCGCAAGGATAGCGAGGGCCGAAGCCCTGATTAATATGTGTTGCCCTTTCTTGTTTTAAACTGATTTTTCCTTGTATGCTTTTCGCACTCAGCGATGCGGTTAGTATCGCGTACAAGCATTATAAGCTGGGGTTGTGTTTATTTATGTATCCTACGCGTGTTAACATTTTAGTCTCTTGCATTCTCGGAAAAAAAAATTCATTTGGCTGGGAACATAGGTTAGATATCCTCGCTCAAGGAAACTTCGTCAATGTGCCATTATTTTGGTTGGACCAGAGTAGGTGCAAAGTTTCGGAAGCTACTATAAAATTTGTCGTACAATTATAACTTGGAAGCTTGATTTGTTGTAAAAACAACCCTTTTTCGTGTTTAAGGAAAATGTATATGAACTGGCTGCAGAATATTTCTGTGATTGTCATTTCTTGTGACCTATTTCATCCTCCTTGTACATCCAGAATGAAATTACATCAGGGTAATGCTTCAAACTACTCTTATGTAAATGGTCTTACGGGACTTGAATCATGTGACCTATCCCAATGTTTACCGTAACTGTGTGACCTATCCCAATGCTTATTGTTTCCGCGCCTTAGATGTGTATTATCTGTTCTAGTGTGCATCTACTAATCTATGGCACAAAACTATCTGTTCTAGGCATGTCCTGAAGTTCGGTTCTAGAAGTCCCCGTAGTGAAGACAGATTGGTAGGTTCTTGTGGTATCCAGGAAGCGTACCACACTACCATCTCAACAAGTTGATGCTCATGGACAGAAAACACTGTACAGGTACGGTTCTGTGCTGCTTGCCTTTGACTTGCAGGATAGTGTGCAATCCCGAGTCTGATCTGTACAAACAAATATACATGCTTTATTTGGCATGAAAAATTCAATGGCAAGATAAATAAAAGATGGTTGCGGCGTTTCTCCGTTTCTTTGAATTACTCTTCTTTTTTTCTCCAGAAGAACAAAAACTAATTGAGTGTGTGCAGAAATGAATAACTGTTTGGGAATAAAACATGTAAAAATTTAACTGACCGGTAGGGTTTTACCCTGGAATAAATAATCTCTGGACTAAATTTTATGTTGTGAATCTGTGCAGAGTTTTTGGTGCTTACGGTTCTCCGCTTCTCATTTGCACTAATTCATGTTTTAGGGGACACTAAATGTTTCTTATGATGTTTTTAACTGTTTCATCAACCATGAATCAGCAGAGTAGTTATGAGAACATACCTCGGTGCTAATGTTTATAATGAGACTTGATTTGGAATACCGTAAATATTGATTATAAGCTCCATAATAACAGTTCTTTGTCGGAGCTCCATTATAACAGTTTTTTGTCGAAGCTCCATAATATCAGTATGGTTTGACCGACCGAGGTAAAGACCAATGCCCATCTTTAAGAAAGTCTGAGATTAAAGCCAAGCTGTGAGAGTTAGCCGAAGAAATCACCTGTCTAGGAAACTGCAACACCAGAGGCAAATTCTGCACCCAAGGGTCGTACCAAAATTTGAAAGTAGAGTTCCTAGCACCACTGAGTTATCTGATGTAAGTAGCAGCAGTAGGCCTCGATTTTAAAATCTTTTGCACAGCCCAGGAACATTTATAGGGAACACCTGCTGTGTGAAACCATAGAGCCATAAAGAAGAAGTATTAGGTTGACACAATCGCCATACTTGAAAGAGGATGGCTGAGAGGTCCCACTCAAAAGTATTTCTCAGTCCGAGGCCACCTTCATATTTCGATTTGCAGCAGTCAAGTGATGACACTTACCTTTAGCCTTGTCGAAGCCACCCCACAGGAATTTAAAGGTTATAAAGTTAAGTTGATGCAGCACGGACTTAGGGACAAAAAGTTACATACTCCAAAACCCTGAGAGATTCCCCAAGACTGATTTAGAAAGTTCAAGTCTACCGGCAAAATTTAAAAATCGACAGGGTCAACTCTCAATGCGTTCACAAACTCTGTTGACAAGAGGAAAGCAATCATGGCTCTTTCTGCATCCTTGATTTCCAAGGAGACAGGTGATGATGTCTTGTGGATGAAACATGACTGCAAGGCCGGAACGTGAATGGAGGCATGCATGGTCGGGTTGATGGACCATTCAAGCAGTTGATCGTTCCCAGCCAGGAGTACTCGCTGGTGTGGCCTTGCAGTTGTCTGACTGACCATGTTCTTTTTTTTCCGTGATAAGAATCTGAATTGGCCTTTGTATTTTGTATCTCACGAGGACATGCTTATATGCCCTCACGTTTTCCTTCTGCAAGTACCTGTCATACACTGCCTGTAATCTTCCCTTATTTTTGCTGCTGCAAATACCTGTCATATGCAGCCTATAATCTGTTTAGCAAGACTCTCCTCTTAAGTAATTTGATATGAATAAAAGTGATTAATGATGTGTTTTTGATTCAATACAGTAGCAAGGAAGCAATTTATTACGTGTACAAAATTTCAAAGAACACAATTTACGGTGAAAAACACAAGTGGACATGAATCTGGTAAGGGCACAAAGTTAGCTAAATCGCAAAAGTTTTGATTTGTGTACAGTGGCACTTCTTAATACAATATTGTTCTCCCTCAGGCAGGTTGAAAAAGGAAACAAGAGTTGTGTTGGTTCCGACGTTCAGGAAAGATCACCTCCTCCGTGAAGTCATTCCATGTGTTTGTGGCACAGGTATCCATTTCACATGTCTATGAAGTATGCAAATGTAATTCATAATTTGTACAAGTAAACTAATTTATATTACTTTTTCTTGTTTATATTATCTTATTAATTGCTACGAGTATCTTTTTTTCTTGTAACTTGTTTAAGTTACAATGTTGATATCAAATTCAATAGCAACTTAATTAGATAGACTGTATAGCTTTTGATATCTCTCGAACTTGAATTTACAAGCAAATCGTATCTGAGACGGCTTAAGAATCTAGGATAGAAACCTCAATTTGTGCAAGTAGAAACCTTTTAATCGCTTAAAAAGGCTTATTAAAAAGGCTTATTGCAGGTGTCTTGATTTGACTTACATATATGGTCCGTTTATTACATTTGGTATGAGAAGTAAAGTACCGCACCATTTAGTTGATTTGTCTGAATAAAGGATTAAATTAGTATAATGTGCGGTTAAAAATTGGCTATGCTGGTGCAGAGTAGCTTAATAAGAGAATGGGTCTGTGTTTGAGTGTAGGCCATTGTTTGGAATTAGTGGAAATTAGTTCGTAGTATTATTTATGTATGCAACTCTAAAACTATGTTAGACTTCTAAAATAACTAATATAACTGGTAAAAGCTATTAAATTAAGGTTGATTTGGATTTTAATTATATTAGTGAGTTCTCACTAGTTCGTATTGAATAAATTAAAATATGTTAAACTAACACAAGTTGATAAGAAATTAGTGCACCTTATGTCCATTCTATCAGTAAGGAAATCTTGAAAAGAGTATTGCGGAGAGCTAGTTTCAACCAAAAGAAGGATCCATTTCCTAAATTTGATTTGTCAAAAAAAATTGGACCATTTCTCGATTTGTGCGTGTCATCCTTGCGCAGGGGCCATGCTAATCTTCTCTGTATCGTTCCAATTTTATCGGATGTCCCCGAAGGGACAAGCCATGTAATAAAACTGTTACTATTTGAAGAACAAATCTCGTATGAGATTTTTATGGCTTAAAACTTTAGCGGATTGTTCTTTGAATTCTATAAAAGCAAATCATGGAAGTGTCCATGTTGCCTTTCACACCATTGCAGAGTCAAAATATTGCGAGCACTAAAATAGTTGTGAATAATAGTTTAAGGACGAAAAGGAATCAATAATTCAATATTTCTTAATTTATGAAGTTTAGATGGTAGCCGGACAGAATTTGGACCCCTGGATATTTTTATTTGATCAAGACTATTTATTTATCGAAGATTAATCTAATTGGGTCGGTGTTGCATATAAAGAGAAACTGGTCGCATCCCAAATTAGAAGAAGTAAATGTCCTAACATTTGCATATAGCATGCAAAGTACTGAATCCCCACAAAATAATTAAGTGTTTCGTATATAATTTTATTTACTAGTATGTGCATGATTAAGTGGTGACTTTCAAAACCATAAGACTTGTGTTTATGCATGTTGAATAGTGTATGTCATGTTTCTTGATTGTAGATTTCAACTAGTGGGCTAGGAATTCTCTAATGTTTCTTGTGTTTACTAATGCTAATTACTATGAAGAGAACATTAGGCTTTTTTCCACATTTTATTGTCAACGGGAATCGTAGCATATTTTCTAGCAGCGGTGCAACAATTGGTATTGTTGTCTACTAAATTGGAATCTTGAGAACCTGCCCTCTATCTTATTAGTACAATAACATTTAATTAAACTGATTAAAACATGCACTTGAAAGATTGAGATTTGAAACGAGTTGTGTCATCTGCCATCTTCCCAAACCTACAGGGAGCCGCAACTTTATGAATGAACTACGGTACCTCTCCCATTGTAAAAAGATGGTTCTGTGAACGGATAACAACTTGCTTGATTATATTCTTTTATTTGTTTGATGTTGTGGTGAAACTTTTCCTTATGTTGTGCTCGTCATTAATACAGTTCCTTAAGCATTTTTTAGCTTGCTATTGATTCAGGAGCGATAAAATTATCAAAGAGTGATGGCATCATGTTTTTCATTGGGAGTGTTGAAAAGCAGTGGTAAACTGAGAAGGACGAAAGTACAATTTCTATCATCATATGATCGCTCTACAGTTCTGCTTGCCTGAAGTTGGTCTGCACTTCTGTTGCGGTGGCCAGTTGGAGGTATTTGCAACTTGGCTGGTTGTGAGAAACATGTTCAAATTGTTAAATATTATTCTGTTACTCTAAATGAATTATAAAAAGCTAAGCAGCAAAATATATTGAACTATGTTTTGGTGGGGTGAGCCAGGCCTAAGCAGTAGTGCAACACTCGGGCGACTCGTGAAGACCCCAATAGCAAGCTATTGTGGTGGGCCTTCCCCCTTAAAAAATTAATTTAATATCGTGTGGACCAATGGCCCACATATCAGATATTAAACTGATAAGAACAGATACTACACTTGATCTTAGCCAAAAGGCCGAGAAAGGTATGCCTCTACCCTTAGGCCAGCTCGGCTTTTATACGACACTGAATTCAGACATTCTGTATAGACCTCGATGAGGGTTAAAAACAACTTTGCTGCAAAACACATAGTCCGCCTATTGAACTAAAAGGTGATCTGCTGGCCTTTGACATCTTCATTGTTGATTTGTATTTTTCTCCCTTTATCTTGGGTTTATATTTTTATCTTAACTTTCAATTAGTCCCTTTCAGGTTTTGTAAATTCTGGAATTAGTTATCCTGTAATTATTTGGAAAATATGCAAAAAGGGGTCTAAAGCAGAAAACTCGATTGATTTTAGGTTCTGGCGAAACATCTAAGCGGCTTTATTGAGTTACGTTTCTGGGTAAAACAATTGTGCACATAACTTGTTGAGTTGTTACTTGTCTGCAGTGACAAGCTTAAGATAGTGTGTACTAGGATACTTTAAAACATACAGTAAAACTTAGTCTCAACCTGACCAGGTTCATGTCCTGGATATGTTGAAGAAGATTTTAGATGGTTCTGTGATGAATAAATTTATCCTCTTTTATCGTGAACTAAATCCCTCTGTGCCTCAATTAAATGAAAGAAAGACTCCTGGATATGCCTCAATTTAAATGCAATTTTTGAGACTAGATTTGTAGGGCTTTACCCTTGATTAGAGGGAGCCCTTCCAGAAATTCTCGATGGCACAAGGCAGAGCCAAGACCAAAGAGGGGGTTTGGAAATAGTTTTCAACCAGCAATTGACGCGCCTCGGTTAGTACCTCACTAGCTGCGTCATTGCCCCAAGCGCAAAGATAAATTAAACATTGTCCTCCTTCCTATTTTAAACTGTTGTCTTCCAATTGTGTTGGTAGACGGAGCGATGTGGTACAACTGTTCAAGTGTATGACAAGTAGCAAATTATCTTAGCAAGAGCTGGTGTGTTTGTAAACTCCCTAAACTTTGGTCTTTCCATTCTTGAATTTTAATATTGTGATGTATTATACAGTTTTAAAAATCAGAAATCGTTTTTACTCAGTTTCGTCCTTGAAATCCGAGAGTTAACGGATTTTTTACAACACTGATTATACATAATGAGGAAAGTACCCCAAACTTTTGTAAAACTGGAGTTGTGATTAGAAGCATTAAACAAAATTAATGAAAAGTGAGTGAATATGTATGGAGGTATAATTTCAACAAAAAAAAAATATAAATGTAAAAAAAAATTGGGTTATAAGATCCACCGAAGTGGAGGGCCTTAACCGGATGTGTGGTAACAGGTAATGCTCCTAAGAGCAGTTCCCGTCCCTGTCAGGGGAGATGCCAACCATCTCTCCTTTCTACGAACACAAGCATTTGGAATTTAACCGTACTATTTAAATAAAGATAGTTCTGCAATAGTATCGATGTGGGAAGACTGGTTCACATATGCTATACATTGTGCTGCATTAATTGTTTTTTGGCAAAATATATTCAACAAGTTCAACTTTGTGGGGCCAGAAAATACATTTTGAATACTGATGAAGGATTATCGGTGTGGGCAGATTAAGGGCCTGTTTGGCTAATTCAAAATAAGTTAGCTTATAATTTATAAATTCGTAATAACTTGAATCGTGTTTGTCAACCCAACTTATAATTTATATGTTCGTAAATTAAATATTGTTAGTAAAAACATATATTTTCCTTAACTTATTGACTTATTGTTTTATTTATTTGCTTATTGTATTTAATAAATACTAGCTTAAAACCCGTGCGATGCACGGATTATTTTAGTAGTTGTTATTTTTATTATTTACGTTTTAATATTTTATTAATTACGTTAGTTAAAAAAAATAAGTAGGCGTGTTAAATCTTTTTAAATAATTAAAAGTATTAAAATAAATAATTAACGGTTTGTCCGTAATATTTTTGAAAAATGAGGAGTTTTAGTAAGGAAAATAGAAAAAATAACATGTTTTAGTTGAAAAAGTTAATTGTCCGTGATTAGAAGTATTAAAATAGGCTTTCAAATAAATAAGTAACGGGTTGCCCGCGATTTTTTTAAAAAAAGGAGAAATTTTAGAAAGAAAAAATAGAAAAAGTAACATGTTTTAGTTCAAAAAGGTAATTGCCCATGATTTTTTTAGAAAAAGATGAGATTTTGTGAAAAAATCTATAATGTGTTTTAGATAAAAATGTAATTGATTATAAACAGGTAATGTTATTATTTAATTATTTTTTATAAATAAATAAGGGTAATTAAGTAAAAACATTTTGTTAAGTAAGAGTAATTAGGTAAAAACACTTTGGTACTGACCGACCAGAATTTTAATATTTCATCTATTATATAAGAGTATAGATAGATAGTATACATATTTTTTTGTGCATTCCCGTAATTTTTTATGCACCTACTTTTTTGAAAACGGTAATTATCCGTGATATTTTTGAAAAAGGATGAGATTTTGTTAGAAAAATAGAAAAAATAATGTATTTTAGCTGAAAAATATAACTCGTCATAAATATGTCTGATTATATAATATTGTTTTTTTATAAATAAGTAAGGGTAAATAAATAAAATCACGAAGGACCAAAAAATATGTACCAAAAAACGGGTACCGTATGTGACGCCCTCCAAACCCGGGGTACAGATTTGAGGAGTCATCCGACCAACGGAACACTATTTAACACATGCATAATATATATAAAGACACAATTACCCCTTGACCAAGACCGCATCCAGATTATGGCAATGAACACAAGCTACTACAATCTTTTATTATTACAAACCAGTTTTATCAGAGCTATTACATCACAACTAAAGTTCAAATCTAGACATTAAATCTAGAAAAGCAAAACAACAACTACCCTGCCAATAACAGTGACTCGAGGGGCTCTCCTGACTGCTGGTGAACTATCGGTCACGCTATGCCAACTCATACTCTCGCTTCACTGGAATAGGGTTAGAAAACAACAAGCAAGAGTGAGCCAAAATTGCTCAGCAAACATCAACGAATCATTTCTATCACGGTGGTAAGGATATGAATTTAAGATATCAGAATCAACAATATTTAGCTAACACATGCTTTGTATCAATAATGATTGAAGTAAAGAATTAGAATTTGGCTTATACATTTTATTCAAATCAAAGGTTGTGCTGCTGGCCAGCCACGCATCAACCCCGGACTAGCTCATGTCATAGTCCTCTACTGGATCCCAGGCCAATCTGGGCCTTAAGTTACTTCGACCAATTACTGGTCCATTTTAAAAAAAACACATGCCAATTCTATAATAGGGTATAAACAATAACATGCTCAATAAGATAAACTGAATGTATAGTAATTGCAAAAGAGTTTCAACTGTTCAGTATCAAGTGAAGGTCGAGAAATAATCATGGAGTAATTTCAATGGTACAGTGTACTCATTCAATAAGGGAATCAATATTGGTAATCGTTAATCAATAACCGTAAATGAGTAGTCAAGATGGAAGTCAAATAATCAAAGGTTGTCAATGATAATCAAAGGATGATAAATAGCAACAATAGGTGGTAAACAATAATCAAGTAAATTGGAAATAAGGGTTTCCGATGCAGATCAAATCAAAGAATCAAGAATTTCTAAGGAAATGGAATCAGTTGTCCAAATGCGGTTAAAAGATGGATAATTTGAATTGTTCTGGGGATAACGGTATTCAAGTAATCAAGACAATAATAATTTTATCACAAGTAAAGGCACAGATACTTGCCTGGTCTAAGCTGCTGTCGGATCGACTCTGCTCACTCTACTTTCCCCTTTCCCTTGCTCCGGGAACTCGATTCTATAATTTAAACAACTCATCACAATAAGTCTAACTATGCTCGTTCTACTCTCGACACTTATTCAATCAATAATCACATTTAAACAAGTAACCGGTTACGTATCGGACGTCCGGTATAATTTACGATATTTAAAACTCAGATATTTGCCCTAGCACGGGCATATACAGACTATAAAACACAACACACAATTAATATGAACCATATAGCACTTATAAACATTTTTAAAACATCATACGGAACTCATTTGGATTTTTAATAAGTCATTACTAATTTTTAAATCAAAAATCGGATTTTTAAATCCAATATAAACATTTAAATGAAAATAAATCAATTAATAAAATTAATTGACACTCTTTAAATACTCAAACTATTTTTAAATAAATAAATAGGCTTGAAAATAATTAAACTGAATTTTTAATTAATTAAATCTAATTAATAATTAATTTTTAAGAATTAATTGATTAAAAGAATTAACCAATTAATTAATAAATTAATTATTAATTAAAAATAATTAAAATAATTAAGTTTAATCAATTTTCGGATTTAAAATAATAAATATAATTTATCAGAATTTTTCTGATATAAAAATATATTTTTAAAATAAAAATATGAATTTTTAAAGTTTTTAAACTATTTTCGAATTAAATTTAAAAATAAAATTCAAAAACAGTTTTCTGAAAATGAATTAGGGTTTTGAAGATTGAAACCGGGTCGAAAAATCGGGTAAACGGGTCGGGAAGAACGAATCCGGGTCACCAAGAACAACCCGCCGGAATCTGGGTTTTCCAGAATCCGGCCGGCGTCCGGTGGCCGGACTTCGCCGTTTCCGATCAAAACAAAACCAAACTATAGGGCTTTTGTTCGCTTTTGCAAGACAAACACAACCCACATACACACACATCTGTCCCATGCCGGAATCGTGCCCAGAATTCATTCAAAGAACTCGCCGGCGACGACCTCGGCCGGAAACCCGATCTACTTAAATCCTACATGAAACTCAAAGATTAATATACCAAAATGAAGCTTATAACTCATACAATAAAAGCCCTTTACCAAAAACAATGTCAGATCAATATCAAGAACGTACGAATTGAAAGAAGAAATCGGGTCAAAACCCGAAAATCAAACCCGACTAAATCGAACATAAACATGAAATTAAAGCATGGATTCTTGCTAATTAGAACCCTAGGAACATGTTAGAAGCAACCAATTGAACGGAGAATCAACAGAATGAAAATCCCCAAATCGAATCAAGAACCCTAATTTTAATTCGAAACTTGTAAAATCAATATAAAATCGAATACTTACCAGATGATGATGAGGTTGGAAGATTCTGAAACTAGATTTTTGGGGCTTTGATTTGAGTATAAGAACTTCAGATTTGGACTTCAATAACCCTTAGAACGAATTGATTGAAGATCAAGAACACAAAAATAATTATTTGGGAATTTCGGATTTCTTGAGTAATTTCTGAAGAATTGCTAGGGTTATGAAGTCTGATTGGTCATTTTATATTTTTGGAAAAATAATACCCCAAATAACATTTTTGGATCGATATTGATTCGTTAGATCGTTTAAAAACCCTAATTAGGTCAAAAACACGTTTTACGAAAAGTAAGGGGTTAAAAAGGTTGATGATTATCCAAATTGATATATATCATTATATAACTAATGCTCAAGAATACTAGGGCTATAACAACTTCAATATTGATATAGAACGATAAATCCGTCCCCTTAAGCAATTAGGGTTCGGAACGATTTTTCCTTTTTCGGATCAAAAATTGAAATTAATTTGCAGAATCAAATAGGTAGGGTTAAATAGAATCCCATAACCCTTTCGATAACGATTCGAATACGAAAGACGAAGAATTAAAAATGAATGTACGAAATTTCAACGGGCTCTTGAATTATCAAAACGGCTCAAATTTGAAGAAAATTCCAAATGACGAAATTTTTGAAAGGGGCTTCCGACTCACCATTTAGCACATAATCACACACTAAATATCATATAATAATATTCCAATATTCCAAAATAAATATTTTAGATTAAATATATCATTTAATCAAATAATAAAATTCACGGATATTACATCCTTCCCCCCTTAATAGGATTCTGTCCTCAGAATCAGATCAAGGAAACAACTGGGGATACTTCTCTAACATCTCACTCTCTAACTCCCAGGTAGACTCTTCTACTTTAGGATTCCTCCACAAAACTCTCACTAACGCTACTGTCTTATGCCTTAGTACTTTCTCCTTACGATCCACTATCTGAATCGGTCGTTCTACATACGATAAATCTGCCTGGACCTCTATTGGTTCATACTCTATTACATGATTCGAATCCGGTCGATACCTCTTAAGCATAGATACATGAAATACATTATGAACGTGCTGCATATGCGGTGGCAATGCCAACTCGTAAGCTACTTCGCCCACTTTCTTCAAAATCTCAAACGGCCCAACATATCTCGGACTCAACTTCCCTTTCTTTCCAAATCTAACTAATCCTTTCCATGGTGAAACCTTTAGTAACACTTGCTCTCCTTCTTCGAATCCCACATCCTTTCTGGCTAGATCCGCATACTTCTTCTGTCGGTCTTGAGCTGTTATCAATCTTCTCTGAATCAATTGAACCACTTCTTTTGTTCGTTGTACTAGTTCTGGTCCTATCATTTTCCGTTCACCAACTTCTTCCCAATATACTGGAGATCGACACTTTCGTCCATACAAAGCTTCGTACGGTGGCATTCCGATGCTCGCGTGAAAACTATTATTATATGAAAATTCCACCAAGGGTAGATGATCGTCCCAACTGCCTTCAAAAATCAAGTGCACACGTCCTAAACATATCTTCAATAGTCTGAATTGTCCTTTCGCTCTGACCGTCCGTCTGCGGATGATAAGCCGTACTCATTCTCAACTCGGTGCCCAAACACTCTTGAAAACTCCTCCAAAATCTTGAATTGAATCGAGGGTCTCTATCAGACACTATCGATACTGGAACTCCATGTCGTACTACGATTTCTTTTATGTACATATGAACTAACTTATCCAGCGAGAATCTCTCGTTAATCGGAAGAAAATGCGCAGATTTCGTCAATCGATCCACGACAACCCAGATGGCATCATGGTTAGCTTTGGTTCTAGGCAATCCTACTACAAAGTCCATCGCAATGTGTTCCCACTTCCATTCGGGAATCTCCAATGGTTGAAGTAATCCACTTGGTCTCTGATGTTCCGCCTTAACTCTTTGACACGTAAAGCATTTACTTACCCATTCCGCAATCTCTCTCTTCATATCTGGCCACCAAAAGTTCGTCTTTAGATCTCGATACATCTTCGTACTCCCTGGATGAATTGAATACTTCGAGTTATGTGCTTCGTGCAGAATCTCACTTTTCAGTTCCGTTACGTTAGGTATCCATATCCGAGAAGCAAATCTCAAGATCCCTTTGTCGTCCGGTTGGCTACATATTTCCTCACCTGTCATTTTATTCACATCGTCGTTCATAACTTGCTCTTGGCACTTTCGTATCTTCTCCAACAATTCAGGTTGAAACGTCATGGTATAAATTATTTCCGTAGCGTCCTTCGGATTAATTACTTCGATTTCCAATTTCTCAAATTCCCTGTATAATTCTTTGGTCATCATTAGTGTATTTAATCTCTCTTTTCTGCTCAATGCATCTGCTACCACATTTGCCTTGCCGGGATGATAGTTGATAGAAACGTCGTAGTCCTTGATTAGTTCTAACCATCTTCGTTGCCTCATGTTCAGCTCTTTCTGAGTAAAGATATACTTCAAACTTTTGTGATCGGTGTAAATTTCACATCTCTCTCCATACAAGTAGTGTCTCCATATCTTCAAAGCAAACACAATAGCTGCTAACTCCAAATCGTGTGTAGGGTACTTCTGTTCGTGGGGTCTCAACTGTCTTGACGCATAAGCAATCACCTTGTCATGTTGCATAAGTACGCATCCTAATCCTTTGTACGACGCATCACTATAGATTACGAAATGACCTTGATCGTCTGGTAACATCAATACCGGTGCCGTAGTTAGTCTTCTCTTTAACTCTTGGAAGCCTTCTTCGCATTTATCGTTCCATATGAATCGCTCGCTTTTCCTTGTCAGCTTGGTCATTGGAGTAGCTATTTTCGCAAAATCTTGCACAAATCTCCGGTAGTATCCGGCTAATCCCAAGAAACTTCTGACTTCAGTCGGTGTCCTTGGTCTCTCCCAATCTTTCACTGCCTCTATCTTTGCTGGGTCCACTTTGATGCCTTCGCTGCTCACCACGTGTCCTAAGAAATGAACTTCTTTCAACCAGAATTCACACTTGGAAAACTTCGCGTATAGTCCTTCTTGTCTCAACGTTTCTAACACAATTCGCAACTGGTCTGCATGCTCTTCTTCTGTCCTTGAGTATATCAAGATGTCGTCGATGAATACCACTACAAACTTGTCCAAATATCTCTTGAAAATCCTGTTCATTAGATCCATAAAAGCTGCGGGTGCATTCGTTAGTCCAAACGCCATTACTAAAAATTCATAGTGCCCATACCTTGTTCGAAAGGCTGTCTTCGGTATGTCGTCTGGTCTAATCTTCAATTGGTGATATCCTGACCGTAGGTCGATCTTCGAAAAATGTACCGCTCCCTTCAGCTGGTCAAACAGATCATCTATTCGAGGTAACGGATACTTGTTCTTAATGGTCAGCTTGTTCAACTCCCGATAGTCTATACACAATCTCATGCTTCCATCCTTTTTCTTGACAAACAGTACTGGTGCTCCCCACGGTGAAACGCTGGGTCTAATAATTCCTTTTTCTAGCAAATCTTGCAGTTGATCAGCCAATTCCTTCATCTCCACTGGTGCCATCCTGTAAGGGGCCTTCGATACTGGCTCCGCGCCCGGTACTAAGTCTATCGCAAATTCAATTTCTCTATCTGGAGGTAAACCTGGTAATTCTTCCGGAAAAACATCTGGAAACTCATTTACGACTGGAATATCTTCTAACTTAGAAACTTCCTTATCTATATCTATTACATAAGCTAGATACGCCTCACAACCTTGCCTTAATAACCTCTTAGCCTGAATCATTGTCAGGAACCTCTTTCTTTGTTTCTCTCCTCTAAATATTATCTCTTTCTTTTCTAGGGTAATCAAAGTAACCCTCTTATTCTTACAATCAATACTTGCATCATGCTCAGTCAACCAATCCATCCCTAATATCACATCAAATTCACCTAACTTAAAAGGTAACAAGTCAACATAAAAACGATTTCCCAAAATCTCTATCTCACAACGGGGATAATATGAACTGACCGCGATACGATCCTGATTAGCTATCTCTATAGTCAACACTCCACTTAAAGGTTTCATTACGCAATTCAATCTACGAGCAAACGTTTCAGAAATAAAAGACTTCGTCGCTCCCGAATCTATTAACACTTGTGCAGGAATAGAATTTACTAGAAGTGTACCTGCCACCACGTCGGAATCTCTCACTGCTTCTCCTATTGACATATTGTAGGTCCTGGCTAACGGCTGGACGTTAACAACTGGGGGTGCCTCAATTGCCCGAATCATATTGTTCACGGTTGCTGGTGCTCTGCAGTCCTTAATCATGTGACCTGGTTTCTTACACCGATGACACACGATGCCTATCTTGCAATCCCGGGAATAATGTCCCTTCTGATTGCATTTAAAGCATGTGACAGTCAATCGATGGCATATCCCTAGATGTCGCTTCCCGCATGTCTTGCATTCTGGTAGTGGGGGTCTAGAAAGTCCCTGCTGACCGCCGGTTAGTAGACGGTTATCTTGTCCTACGTTTCCGGTGTCTGGTTTCCTGAAACTTGTATTCCTTCCGTGCTGAAATCCCAGCTTCTTATTTGCTTGCC
The DNA here is from genome assembly GCA_030848705.1 of Heracleum sosnowskyi. Lineage (NCBI taxonomy): Eukaryota > Viridiplantae > Streptophyta > Magnoliopsida > Apiales > Apiaceae > Heracleum > Heracleum sosnowskyi. The sequence goes on from CM061237.1 coordinate 131,132,355, forward strand.
CTTGAAAACTTCCCTGCTGCTGTCCCTTATCGGGTATCCCTGCTTTCCTTTTCTTGTTCTCCTTCTCTCTCATGTAAGAATCACTCTCTGCCTCCGCAATCATTGCCTTTTGGACCACCGCTGCATAGGTGTCCAACTCCAATACAGCTAACTTACTACGAATCCAAGACCTCAGTCCCTGCTGGAACCTCTTGGCCTTCTTCTTTTCCGTATCCACATAGGTTGGAACAAACCTTGACAACTCCGTAAACCTTGTTTCATATTGGGGCACTGCCATGCTTCCCTGCTTTAATTCCAAAAACTTCAATTCCATCTGATCTCTCATATAGTCCGGAAAATATCTTTCCAAAAACAACTCTGTGAATCTTGCCCACGTAATCAATCCCTCGGGCTCCATAGCCCTACTCGTTTCCCACCAATAACTAGCCTCATTCTTCAGAAAATAGCTTGCATACTCTGTCTTCTTATCCTCTGTCACCTCTATCAAGGCAAAAGCCTTTTCCATCTCTTTCAACCATGCCTTAGCCTCTACAGGGTCTGCTGATCCTTTAAATTCTGGAGGTTTTGCTGCCTGGAAAGATTTGAACGTAACTGCCGGTGCTGCTTGCTGGTGCTGTTGTTGATGCTGCTGATGCTGATGTTGCTGATGCTGTTGCTGCTGTTCTAAGAGCTGTTGCTGAAATGCACGTTGCTGCTGTGCTAATGCGGCAGTCTGTTGAGTAAGGGTATTTAACAACTGGATTACCATCGGGTCCACACGGCCCGTGGGAGGTGTATTTTGTTGACCTTCTTGGTCAGAAGTATCAGTTGAACGGGTTTGTCGTCTAGGAGCCATATCGCTAATGAATAAACAATAATTGGCTTAATCAAACAGTTCATATAAGAGAAGGAAGGATCACAATTGATATCTCGAAGGTTTATAGATCTTCTCAACGGTGTTTGGATACACTCGTTGCAATAAGTAGAATAACAGTTATGATGCTGGAAATGAATGACAGGGGAATAAATACAGTTCTATAAAAGAGGTTTATCATATATATATAGATAGAGTTAGTACAAGCGTAGAACGCTTCAAAAGAAAGTATATCATGGCTGAACCATAACTGCCGACCAGCAATACAACAACAAAAATGCAACAACAACCCGAGGCGTTCCTATAAGCCCGGTGCACTGCTGATTCTACTATATGCATCTATATACTAACTATCTAGAACCATACATCCATGTCACATCTGTCTACTACCGATACCTGCTCACAGATCACCTGCTCCTGCCGGCCATAACGGGGGTCCTGAAACCTCTGCAATCTCACTCATCGCATAATCCAAAATCTGTCTCATCCCTGCTACTGTCTCTCCCTCTCGACTAGAAGCTAATCCATGCAATCGAGTCTCAACCAAAGTCCTCGTAACCCTAAACCTCATCTGAATGTCTCTCATCTGATCTCTAAGTCTGTCTCTCTCTCTGACAGCGGCTGCCTCGATCGAACGAATCCTACCCATCTCCATAACCTGTCCATAAAGGAAATCCTTCTCTCTTCTCACCCTCTGATACACATGGTGTGGAACTGGTGGCTCACATAACTGATACAAAGGCCCACAAACTGATGCCTGAGACGCTGGTGCTGGGGCTACTTGTCGGAGTGGAATAGGACAAGGTATCTGATCTCTCCTGACTACTGGGCCCTGATGCCTAGGCTGATATCGCACTGGCCGAGACGGTCCTGCTCTCTCAACGGGTGTAGGTATCTCTGCTATCGTATCCTCGGAAGGGTCTGAGTCTGAACTAGAACTAGGGGGCTGCAATTATAACCACATTTAATTACTACGCGTAATATCCCTAGTTGACCTCCTAATATCCTTACGTGACTTCCTAACTCTCTATGTTATCCTGGACCCTAAGTCCTAACTTGTTTCAAATGCCATAACCTGTTGCTCTGATACCAACTGTGACGCCCTCCAAACCCGGGGTACAGATTTGAGGAGTCATCCGACCAACGGAACACTATTTAACACATGCATAATATATATAAAGACACAATTACCCCTTGACCAAGACCGCATCCAGATTATGGCAATGAACACAAGCTACTACAATCTTTTATTATTACAAACCAGTTTTATCAGAGCTATTACATCACAACTAAAGTTCAAATCTAGACATTAAATCTAGAAAAGCAAAACAACAACTACCCTGCCAATAACAGTGACTCGAGGGGCTCTCCTGACTGCTGGTGAACTATCGGTCACGCTATGCCAACTCATACTCTCGCTTCACTGGAATAGGGTTAGAAAACAACAAGCAAGAGTGAGCCAAAATTGCTCAGCAAACATCAACGAATCATTTCTATCACGGTGGTAAGGATATGAATTTAAGATATCAGAATCAACAATATTTAGCTAACACATGCTTTGTATCAATAATGATTGAAGTAAAGAATTAGAATTTGGCTTATACATTTTATTCAAATCAAAGGTTGTGCTGCTGGCCAGCCACGCATCAACCCCGGACTAGCTCATGTCATAGTCCTCTACTGGATCCCAGGCCAATCTGGGCCTTAAGTTACTTCGACCAATTACTGGTCCATTTTAAAAAAAACACATGCCAATTCTATAATAGGGTATAAACAATAACATGCTCAATAAGATAAACTGAATGTATAGTAATTGCAAAAGAGTTTCAACTGTTCAGTATCAAGTGAAGGTCGAGAAATAATCATGGAGTAATTTCAATGGTACAGTGTACTCATTCAATAAGGGAATCAATATTGGTAATCGTTAATCAATAACCGTAAATGAGTAGTCAAGATGGAAGTCAAATAATCAAAGGTTGTCAATGATAATCAAAGGATGATAAATAGCAACAATAGGTGGTAAACAATAATCAAGTAAATTGGAAATAAGGGTTTCCGATGCAGATCAAATCAAAGAATCAAGAATTTCTAAGGAAATGGAATCAGTTGTCCAAATGCGGTTAAAAGATGGATAATTTGAATTGTTCTGGGGATAACGGTATTCAAGTAATCAAGACAATAATAATTTTATCACAAGTAAAGGCACAGATACTTGCCTGGTCTAAGCTGCTGTCGGATCGACTCTGCTCACTCTACTTTCCCCTTTCCCTTGCTCCGGGAACTCGATTCTATAATTTAAACAACTCATCACAATAAGTCTAACTATGCTCGTTCTACTCTCGACACTTATTCAATCAATAATCACATTTAAACAAGTAACCGGTTACGTATCGGACGTCCGGTATAATTTACGATATTTAAAACTCAGATATTTGCCCTAGCACGGGCATATACAGACTATAAAACACAACACACAATTAATATGAACCATATAGCACTTATAAACATTTTTAAAACATCATACGGAACTCATTTGGATTTTTAATAAGTCATTACTAATTTTTAAATCAAAAATCGGATTTTTAAATCCAATATAAACATTTAAATGAAAATAAATCAATTAATAAAATTAATTGACACTCTTTAAATACTCAAACTATTTTTAAATAAATAAATAGGCTTGAAAATAATTAAACTGAATTTTTAATTAATTAAATCTAATTAATAATTAATTTTTAAGAATTAATTGATTAAAAGAATTAACCAATTAATTAATAAATTAATTATTAATTAAAAATAATTAAAATAATTAAGTTTAATCAATTTTCGGATTTAAAATAATAAATATAATTTATCAGAATTTTTCTGATATAAAAATATATTTTTAAAATAAAAATATGAATTTTTAAAGTTTTTAAACTATTTTCGAATTAAATTTAAAAATAAAATTCAAAAACAGTTTTCTGAAAATGAATTAGGGTTTTGAAGATTGAAACCGGGTCGAAAAATCGGGTAAACGGGTCGGGAAGAACGAATCCGGGTCACCAAGAACAACCCGCCGGAATCTGGGTTTTCCAGAATCCGGCCGGCGTCCGGTGGCCGGACTTCGCCGTTTCCGATCAAAACAAAACCAAACTATAGGGCTTTTGTTCGCTTTTGCAAGACAAACACAACCCACATACACACACATCTGTCCCATGCCGGAATCGTGCCCAGAATTCATTCAAAGAACTCGCCGGCGACGACCTCGGCCGGAAACCCGATCTACTTAAATCCTACATGAAACTCAAAGATTAATATACCAAAATGAAGCTTATAACTCATACAATAAAAGCCCTTTACCAAAAACAATGTCAGATCAATATCAAGAACGTACGAATTGAAAGAAGAAATCGGGTCAAAACCCGAAAATCAAACCCGACTAAATCGAACATAAACATGAAATTAAAGCATGGATTCTTGCTAATTAGAACCCTAGGAACATGTTAGAAGCAACCAATTGAACGGAGAATCAACAGAATGAAAATCCCCAAATCGAATCAAGAACCCTAATTTTAATTCGAAACTTGTAAAATCAATATAAAATCGAATACTTACCAGATGATGATGAGGTTGGAAGATTCTGAAACTAGATTTTTGGGGCTTTGATTTGAGTATAAGAACTTCAGATTTGGACTTCAATAACCCTTAGAACGAATTGATTGAAGATCAAGAACACAAAAATAATTATTTGGGAATTTCGGATTTCTTGAGTAATTTCTGAAGAATTGCTAGGGTTATGAAGTCTGATTGGTCATTTTATATTTTTGGAAAAATAATACCCCAAATAACATTTTTGGATCGATATTGATTCGTTAGATCGTTTAAAAACCCTAATTAGGTCAAAAACACGTTTTACGAAAAGTAAGGGGTTAAAAAGGTTGATGATTATCCAAATTGATATATATCATTATATAACTAATGCTCAAGAATACTAGGGCTATAACAACTTCAATATTGATATAGAACGATAAATCCGTCCCCTTAAGCAATTAGGGTTCGGAACGATTTTTCCTTTTTCGGATCAAAAATTGAAATTAATTTGCAGAATCAAATAGGTAGGGTTAAATAGAATCCCATAACCCTTTCGATAACGATTCGAATACGAAAGACGAAGAATTAAAAATGAATGTACGAAATTTCAACGGGCTCTTGAATTATCAAAACGGCTCAAATTTGAAGAAAATTCCAAATGACGAAATTTTTGAAAGGGGCTTCCGACTCACCATTTAGCACATAATCACACACTAAATATCATATAATAATATTCCAATATTCCAAAATAAATATTTTAGATTAAATATATCATTTAATCAAATAATAAAATTCACGGATATTACACCGTACCTATAGATAGTATAGATGTCGTTTGTGATAATTTTAGAAAATGAAAATTTTTAGTTAGAAAATATGGAAAAAAAAAATTACGTTTTGGCTAAAAAAGGTAATCGGTTAATTATTAGTATTTATAATATTAGTATTTTATGCTACTACATGGAATAACCCGTGATATTTTGAGATTTTAGCTAGAAGAAATATTAGTTAGAAAATATAAAAAAAAATATACACTTTGGCAATAAAAGCTAATCGGTTAGTTATTAGTAATTATAATATTATTATTTTATTTTATTGAATAGAACTGTCTGTGATATTTTTGGAAAATCGGAGGTTTTATTTAGGAAAAATAAAAAGTAGAAATGTTAGTTATAAAAAAGAATATATGTTTTGGTTAATAAATGTAATTGCTTAATTATTAGTATTTTATGTTACTAAATGAAATTGCCCGTGATATCTTTGAAGTTTTAGTTAGGAGTTGAAAATATAAAAACAATATACGTTTTGTAAAAAAAAATCTAATCAGTTAGTCATTAGTCATTATAATATTATTATTTTAATTTATTAAATAGAACTATCTGTGATATTTTTGAAAAATGAGAGGTTTAGTTAGGAAAAATAGAAAAGTAGAAATTTAGTTAAAAAATATATTAAAAAGATATACATTTTGACTAAAAAGGTAATGGGTTAGTTATTAGCAATTAGATTTGTATGCACAAACAATTTCTACTTTTCTATTTTTCCTAACTAAAACCTCTCATTTTCCAAAAATATCACAAACAGATCTATTTAATCAAATAAAATAATAATATTATAATTATTAACGACTAACCAATTAGCTTTTTTTCTAAAACGTATATTCATTTTTATATTTCATAACTAATATTTCTCTTAACTAAAACCTCAAAAATATCACAGACTATTCCATTTAGTAGCATAAAATACTAATAATATAAATCTATCTATCTATACTATATTATTAAAGACGAAATATTGAAAGTTTTGGTACCTGTTTTTTTGGTACGGTACTTGCCTTATTTAATTATTTATTTAATTATTATAAAAATTATTATAATCAATTACCCTTTCACTTAAAATGCATTACCATTTTTTTCTAAAAAAATCACGAGCAATTTATTTTTCAGCTAAAACATGTTACTTTTTCTATTTACTTTACTAAAACCCCTCATTTCCCAAATATATCACGAGCAAACCCTTACTTATTTATTTTAAAACATATTTTAATACTTTTAATTGGTAATTACATTTTCCCTCTTTTTATAGAAAAATCATGGGCAATTACCTTTTTCGGCTAAAACATGTTATATTTTCTATTTTCCTTACTAAAATATCTACTTTTCCAATTATATCACGGACAAAACCTTGCTTATTTACTTTAAAATCTATTTTAATAATTTTAATTGACAATTATCTTTTTCAACTAAAACATGTCACCTTTTGTATTTTTCTTACTAAAACCCCTCTTTTTTTCAAAAATATCACGGGCAAATCGTTACTTTTATATTTTAAAATTCAACGAAAACATGTTACTTTCTATTTTTCTTACTAAAACCCCTCTTTTTCCAAAATATCATGGGCAAACCGTTACTTATTTATTTTAAAATATATTTTAATACTTTTAATTATTTAAAAATATTTAACACGCCTACTTATTTTTTTTTAACAAATGAAATTAATAAAATATAAAATATAAATAATAAAATTAACAATTATTAAAAACAATTTGTGCATCGCACGGGTTTTAAGCTATCATCAATACTATTATATAAAAGACGAAACATTAAAAGTTTGGTTGGTCGGTATGGTACGTTGTGATTTTACTTAATTGCCCTGAATTAACTGTACTTCGTGTTTTTACTTAATTAACCTTACTTATTTATAGAATTATATTATTAAATAATAATATTACCTATTTATAACAAATTACCTTTTTCACCTAAAATACGTTATTTTTTCTATTTTTTTCTATTTTTTATAACAAATTTCCCTAATTTTTCAAATATATCACGGGCAATTACCTTTTTTAACTAAAACATGTTTGTTTTTCTATTTTTCTTTACTAAAACCCCTCTTTTTCCAAAAATATCACGGACAAACCTTTAGTTATTTATTTTTAAACCTATTTTAATATTATAATTATTTTTTTAAAAGTTTACCTATTTTAACATGTATACTTATTTTTCTTAACAAATGCAATTACTAAAAATATTAAAATATAGATAATCAAATACCTATTTATAACCAATTATCTTTTCAGCTAAAACACATTATATATTTTTTTCTAACAAAATCCATTCTTTTCTAAATATATCACGGGAAATTACCTTTTACAATTGCCTTTTTCTATTTTTCTCACTAAAATCCATTTTTTTTTTCCAAAAATATCACAGGAAACCATTTACTTATTTATTTTAAAACGTATTTAAATAATTTTAATTATGAAATTTTAAAACCTCATTTTCCAAAAATATCACGGGTATTTACCTTTTTAAACTAATTATATGTTACATTTTTTATTTTTTCTTACTAAAGCCCCTCATTTTCCAAAAATATAACGGGCAAAACCATACTTATTTATTTTAAAAAATGTTTTAATATTTTTAATTAATTAAAAGTGTTTAGCTATTTTAACATGCCTACTTATTTTTTACACAATTATAATTAATAAAATATTAAAATCTATACTATATTATTAAAGCCGAAACATTGAAAGTTTTGGTTTTCGGTTAACGGTCGGTATTTGGTTTTCGGTACTTTTTCTAATTAATAAATTAATAATATAATCAAAATTCGAGAAAATTTTATTCTATATTAATATTTCACTATATTTTACTACATAAAAATCAAATAATATTGAAATCTAATCAAAAAAACTAAAAAACTTACTTATTTTAACAAGTGAACGTATTTTATTTAACAAATACAATTAATATAATTAAAAAACATCATCACTAAAATCCCTATTTTCCAAAAATATGAGGTGCAATCCTTACTTATTTATTTTAAAACCTATTTTAATACTCTATTTAATAAATAATAAAATAATATAAAAATAGTAACTATCTGATTGCCTTTTATAGTTAAAACATTTTTTTCTAACAAAATCTACTTCTTTTCCAAAAATATCACGGGCAATTACCTTTAAATTAAAATATATTACCTTTTATATTTGTTATCATTAAAATCTCTTTTTCCCAAAAATATCAAGTGCAACTTATATATTTTAAAACCTATTTTAATACTTTTAATTATTTAAAAAAATTTACCTATTTTAACAAGTGAACGTATTTTTTTAACACATAAAATTAATATAATTAAAACACATCTAAAAATATTACGTGTAGTTACTTTTTTTTAATTAAAACATGTTAACTTTTCTATTTGTCCTTATTACAAAAACTTACTTATTTTAACATGCCAACGTATTTTTTAATAAATACAATTAATATAATTAAAACACTTATAAAAATATCACAGTCAATTACTTTTTTTAATTAAAAATAATACCTCATTTATCTTCCTCGGTCTCATTTGTATTTTTTTTTATATTTTTTTATGTTCCAATGAATATTTAAGTTTCTCATTTTATAATTTATCATATTAATTTTTACTTTTATTTTAATATTTTCCGTTCACATTAATTTTTTTAGTTTATTATTTTTAAGGCCCGTGCCTTGCACGGGTTATAGGCTAGTAATAATAATAAATAATAATTAAGAATCCATGCATCGCACGAGTTTTAAGCTAGTAATAGTTAAGTCACCAAAGTGCAATAACTAAAATTAAAAAGTGAATTTATTAACGTCCGTTAAAAAATTGAACGGAATGCAATTATCTGTTAAAAAATATTAGTTAAGTACATAAAATGTCAACAAATATAATAGAATCATTTTTGTGCAAAAAAATTATAATTGAAATCATCATACTGCAATTAAGTCAGGTAAAAATAATAAAATGGAAAAAAGATCGAAAAGGATCATGGACATGGAGTATCCTTTGTTGTTAAGCAACACCAGGCTTTTTTTGTCTGTCTGCTCTCGAACACTCGCTTTTTAAATCTGTACGTTCAAATCTGGCCTAGCCAAAAAGCTAAAACATACAACCATAACTGTTTATACAAATGATAGACAAAGAACTATCATGAACTTGCTTTGCGTATATACATTAGCTGTACAGTGTCAGTGTATATCTTAGTCCGTGTTTGGGATATCACAAAAAAGTTGATTTATAATTTAAAATGAGTAAAGATTCTTATAAGTTATACGGGTGTTTGGATAAATTTACTTATAAATTAGTTAAGAATTTGCTAAATTAAATTTGAAAAAATAATTATTAAATATAATGATTTCAACAATTGCATTTTAAATTAAAAAAATATTTAAAAACACAAAGGTAAAAATATAAAATATTAATAAAATAAAGAAATCAAAGGATAAGTTGATAAGTTAAGTAAAATGTTGGTGATTTCTAACATTCAACTTATCAATTTATAAGTTATAAGTTATCAAATAAGTTGAGTACACAAACACCTCTCATAAATTAAAATGGGTTTATAAGTCATAAGCCGACTTATAAACCACTGCCCAAACAGACCCTTAATAAGTTTAAGCAAGGCTCTTGAAATAGTCATAAATTAAGAACTATATTGCTGGTGTATTTCGTTTAATGTTCAATCTGCCATAAGTTCTAATTACTTCTTTATTTGGTCAAAGGATTAAATATCAAAGTGGTCAGTGAAGTAAATATCATATATCATTTTCATCACTTATCTCAACGGAGCATCGTTTCAATCACTAAACTCATCATAAACATCAAATAGATAACTCTAAATATGTGTTCAAAAAATAAAAATAACTTTTCTCGAGTTCTACACATATTTCTTCAATACTACTTCAACCAAATAGAAAGTTATGAATTCTAGTATTTCAGATAATTTATTTAGATTTTAAAAAATTCATTTACTATTTATTTTTAATTAAATCAAAGTTAATAATAAATATTTTTTTAAAACTAAATATAATATCATAAATACTAGAGTTCATAACTTTTCATTTGATTGCGGTAGCATTCAATAAATATGTGTAGAACTCGATATAAATTATTTTTACTTGTCGAACACATATTTAGAGGTATCTGTTTGATATTTATGACGATTTTAGTGATTAAAGTGATACCTCATTGAGATCAGTGATAAAAATGATATTTGATCTTCACTTCAGTAATCACTTTGATATTTAACCCCTCGCTCAAATGAGTCTTTTTTCTCCTTCTCTTGCGGGTTGCGGCTGCTCAAATGAGTTCCTTATAAAATAATGCGGGAGAAGTGGGGTGGCTCCTCTGCGTAAAAATAAAAGGAGTTTTATGGAAAGAAAAATAAGCGTTTGTTTTTTCATCTGCAAAAATTCAAATCTTATTTATATTCCGGTTTTAGAAATGGGCTTTCTAAACTCCAGCATTTCCTAACCTATCATTTTTTTTGTATCACCGATATAATTATTACTAAATTTAAGTTTTTTATTACAAGATTCTTTAAAAAAAATGCTGGAGAACTTAAAATATTGTCCCAAAAAATCTTTCAAATACCATTTATTTGATAACCTTCTTAATTATTTTATAAAAACTCATTTGGTGGGATCTCGCGTACATACATATATATTCACGAATTAAAATAGATCACGTATCTTCCACGTCATTTTGTACAAATTTTGGAACATTTTTTGAATTTACTAGCTTTACTCATTTTTGAATTTAAGTTTATGTTGGCTAGAAAAAACCTAAAAGCTACCACCCATGATAAAATATGGAACTCCCGACTTCTTAAGCCTTGATTTACTCATCACATGATAAATCCCACTAAAAATTCAGTCATGAAATGAAATTACGTTCGAGCCTTTCGAATTTTCGTGTGAGTCTAAAAAATCAGGATTTGCTTATGTTGTAAAAAGAGTACCTAAGTCATATGTTGTAATGAAGTTTGAGATCTGCATCCTCTCTAATTAATTAGTGATTAATCATGTAATTAAATTATTTGCTCCACCTTACCTTTTCCTTTTTGTGTCTTTTGTCATCAACAAACATGTTTACAGAGTACGAGGTACAAGGGAACCTAGACTCTATAGTGTAGATAGTGTCTTTTTAATTATTTAATTAGTATTAAGTGTCTCTTTTTATTTGTTGAATTAGTATTTAAGTGTCTCGGTCTATATTCTAAAGTTCTAACTTCTACGCATATAGTTAGCTGGATTCAACGGAATTTCGGGGGGAAATGTAAATTATACTCTCTCCATTTTTTTTTATATCATGCTTGATTTTTTATACATATTTCAAAGTATTTTGACCGGTTATTTAAAATTATTATTTTTTTTAATTTTTTTAAATTAAACTATCATTTATATATTTTTATTTTAAAAAATAAAATTTTAAAATAAATAAATTTAAGTAACCGATCAAAGCATATTGAAATATGTGTAAAAAATCAAGCAATATATAAAAAGAAACGGAGGGAGTACTTTTTTCTACTCCAAGAAGACAGACTCATATCACGTTTCAAGGGTTAAATAACCGCTTTCGATAGTTAGAGCATCTCCAACTGGAGATGCCCTTGTCTAAACTATCCTACGTGGCAGAGCAATTGTTGATATTATACATAATTAGTCTGAATTGCAATGCTCCAACCAGCAAAAGCCATTAGCTATAAATATAGCCAATGTCAACTTCTTGGCCATATTTGTTGAATGCATCCAGACCCGTAACAAAGCCCTGCCAATATTTTATACTTAATTGTGGATGTTGTGTGATGTTTTGATAGTACTTTTGTAGGATAAACAAGAACTTCACGTGATTGTTTTGAATTGGTTAAGCATTTCTATGTTGTTTATTAATATAATAAAATTTAATAGATTTTTTAATTTAAAATTTTGATAAAATCACATTTTAAGAGCAATAGTGTTGATATTAATTTATTAAATTCAAATTTTTTTGAATTTTTTTTGTTAAAAATTAATAAAATATTAATTTTAGAATATAGTCAATCACTGTAGTTAATCCCATTGAAGCACAACACCTTACAGATTCAGCAAATTTTAGCCAACCATTATCTTATATTATTTTAGCCAATCATTTTAGCCAAACCCGTTGGAGATGCCGTTAGTATCAAAATTTAGAGACCGGAGTACATTTAAGATTATTTTTTTAATTATCGTTACTATAGATCGGCAATATTGTATAAAACATGTCTTATAATTTTCCTGAGAAATTCATTCCCATTTCCGGTTATAATCGGTTAATATAATACATATTTTCAAATCACTATCAAATTTGATGAATGGACAAATTATTATAGGAGTCGCTGGAAAATGAATTATTAAATCAATTTGAATTACATTGTTCATAATAGTTCAATATAAAATCATATAATTTTTTTAAAGTTTCTTTTAGATATTTGAAAAGTATATCATATTTGCTCAATCATTTTCCAGAAAACGGTGCAATTAAATTTATTAGGATCAAAATGAACTTGAAAGATACCATTTTGTAAATTTTAAATATGTTAAAATTTTGGTTCATGATTATTGTGGTTCGGCCGCACCGGATATCTGATCGATCCGATATCAATAATAATATGAATTCAGATCGATTTGATCCGTTAATAGTCCAATCCAAAATGTAATATAAATAAATATATCATATATAATATTTATAGAAATATATTGTATGATATGTATTAAAGAAATTATTTTAAATTTTTAATAGTCTATACTCTATAATCTATAAAGCCTCTTTTACTTTTACTCAAGATGTCAAATAAGATTCTCTCAAATTATCATATCATCGTTTGATGTATGAAGTACGTTTTTTTCAATTTTATTCTAAAATCTTCAATTTATAGTTGTGTTTAAATTTCTAATATTATGCTTGGAATTTGTATTTTTAGACTTTTGATGTTATTTAATGAGTCAATTTCATTTTGACAGCTAAAGTTACACCGAATTTCAAAATAGTGGCTGAAATTTGAAATTTGCAAATTAGTGGACAAAATTTTAATTAAGTTTCAAAAGAGTGGCTATATTTTAAAATTTACAAATCGGTGACCATAGTTTATTCTGAATTTCAAAAAAGTAAGTATATTTAAATTATTTAATTAACTTTAAAAACAAAAATCCATTGATAAATGTGGCTAATAGTAATTTAATAATTTGAAAAATATATTGTATACATATAATTATTTTTTAAAAGTAAACAGGTTACCGAGTTCGAGTTTTAAATTTTAATTCAAACTTAAGTTAAAAGTAAGGCTATATTTTGAATCGAGCAACTTAAACCCAGTCCGATAAGCATAGTAATTTGATTATAACACTTTTTCGAGTTCTAGTTAGAACAAATTATTTAGACTCAGTGGCCCTTTTTTAACTCCAGGTAAATTTTTATGTGTTCATTGGAATCAATAATATTTTTCAAATTGTTAACTTAATATTTTTTTAATAATATTTCTGTTTTTACTTTTTCTATTTGTTAAATTATTAAAACACGATCACCTTTTTGAAATTTGGTATAAAGTATAGCCATCGATTTATAAATATGAAAAAATAGTCACTTTTTTGAAATTAAGTTCCGGGAGTTACGAAGGAAGCTTCGAGCTCACATTGGTCATGGGTTGAGAACGGGAATTGATCTCTATGAGATTTAATCTCTCGTTATTCCTCAGTAGCTCAGTGGTAGATCGGTCGGCTGTTAACTGACTGGTCGTAGGTTCGAATCCTACCTGGGAAGATTTGATTCATTCTGAATTAAAGAATTCAGAATAAAAGAAAAGGGCTCGCTTTGACCGTTAAGAGTAGGTAATCCCTTCCCCGTCTTTGTTTTCTATTGCATTCTATCTCATCGTATCACATCCTGTTGTGCGAGATTTTAAAATCACCGTCAATACAATATCTCGACGTAGGTCCGGGATAATCCTTTGTTAACAAAAAATAATAGATCACCGTAAACATTATATAAGAAAATAATATTATTATAAAGTTTATACTGTACAACTTAAAATTGCATAAAAAATAATCTATAACTATATTTTGACGTAATCTTCGCATTCACACGGTCGAATCATTAAAAAATATTGATTAAATATAATTATAGACTATATTAATAGAAACTTTTTCTATTGTGACCTTTTAAAACTTCAAACCTGTTGTATAATTGACTTGTTAATCTAAATAATATTATATTTGTATGTACATTTATAAAATGTGGGTATATGTAAATAACGTAATTTATTTTATACATATTGCTGTGGCGGTTGACTTTTAATATTATTATTATTATCTTTTAATATAAGAATAAATTCGTCCTTGTTTCTTATTTAATTTTGCGATATTAATTAAAGATCCTAATATTCTAAGCATAACATTTACAGCTACAATTTAATGTTTTCCCTTTTATTTCCATAAAATTCGAAACCAAATTTGTCTCCGCAAAGATTCTATAAAATTTGATTGACCAGTTATACTAATAACTCTCTCTCTCTCTCTCTCTCTCCCACTCTCTCTCTCTCTCTCTCTCTCTCAAAACAGCTTTCTCTGTTTAGTAGGCTACAGTGATATTCTGTTATCACTTCCCTTTCTTTCCTCATTCTCCTTAACAACTCTCCCAAACTCCCCGCGATTTCAGCAAAAACACCCCCACTATACATAACTGCAAAATATATACATACATATATAGACACATTTTAGTTATTATTTTTTGGGTTTTGAAGCAGATGGAGAAGAAACAAGGATTCTTTTCAGCATTAAGAGAAGAAGTGGTACGAGGATTATCTCCAAGAAGGTCACGACCCAAGACTCCGGGTCGGGTCGGGTCATCATTGTCGGGTTTACTACGACGTGGTCGGAAGACTAGTTGTAGTAACTTGGGTGATTCTGAAAATGTGGTGTCGAGATCGGGAAGTATGAGTAGGACTTTAACGCCGTTAATGGAGGGTCCGGATCCGGATGGGGGTGAGATTGGGGAGTCGAAACGGGTCGGGTTGGGTGAGTGGATGATGGGTCAGATTTTAACGAGAACTCCGTCGTCATTGGGGTGTGTAAATAAGAGGTCTGATTTGAGGTTGTTGCTTGGTGTAATGGGTGCTCCTTTAGCTCCTGTTTATGTTAATGCTGCTGATCATTTGCCTCATCTCACCATCAAAAATACCCCCATTGTAATTTCCTTAGCTCTCTCTCTCTCTCTCTCTCTCTCTCTCTCTCTCTCTCTCTCTCTCTCTCTCTCTCTCTCTCTCTCTCTCTCTCTCTCTCTCTCTCTCTCTCTCTCTCTCTCTCTCTCCTCTCTCTCGCTCTCTCTCTCTCTCTCTCTCTCTCTCTCTCTCTCTCTCTCTCTCTGTTTTAGTATATAGTATGACTTGGGAGTTAATGTTTTACAGTACTTGGGTGTTGAGTACTTGGGAGTTGGGAGTTAATGTTTTACACTTTACAGTACTTGGGTAGTGTAGATTTTGTTTTTACTAAGCAGTGCTCTGCCGTAGAAATTATGTATATTTGACTTTGAGTTGTGTTTGTCCTTTAGTTTTTGTTTGTTGATGATTATATTTTTCAAGACTTCAGTGTACAGGTGGTCAGAAGTTGAGTATCTGAAATTGTTGGACTTTTAACTGTACCAGACTAAATAGTTGGCCTGAATCAGACAGAGGGTTTGGGTTCAAATATTTGTGTTTTTTATTTTATTTGAATGTTTTTTCTTTGGCATATTAGTAGAGGGGTAGGTGAATAGGAGTGTGAGAGTTATTTTAAACTTTATACTTACTGTTTAAACTTGCTCATAGAATGTGTGAAGTGATTTGAGTTGTAATATGCGGTTATGGTGTTGCAGGAAACGTCGTCTGCTCAGTACATATTGCAGCAATATACTGCTGCATCGGGTGGACAGAAGGCCCAAAACTCCATCAGGAATGCTTATGCCATGGGGAAAGTAAAGATGTTAGCTTCGGAGTTTGAAACGGCCACACGATTGATGAAGAACAAGAATGCTACAAGAGATGCTGAATCGGGTGGTTTTGTTCTGTGGCAGATGAATCCACAAATGTGGTACGTGGAGCTTGCAGTGGGAGGCAGTAAGGTTCATGCAGGCTGTAACGGGAAGCTTGTCTGGAGGCACACCCCATGGCTCGGTGCTCACACTGCAAAAGGTCCTGCTAGACCCTTACGTCGTGCTCTTCAGGTAAAGACGTGTGTTATATATATCATATTATCTGACTACTTGTCTTCAGACTTGGATTTTTTATGAGTAATCTGCACTTGCAGGGTCTTGATCCGAGAACCACAGCTAGTTTGTTTGCTGATTCAAAGTGTATCGGAGAGAAGAAGATTAATGGAGAGGATTGCTTCATCCTAAAGCTTGGTGCTGATCCCAAGACATTGAAGGCTAGAAGTGAAGGTCCAGCAGAGATAATAAGGCATGTTCTTTTTGGCTACTTCAGTCAGAAAACTGGACTGCTTGTTCACATTGAAGATTCTCACCTTACCCGCATCCAATCTACTGGCGGTGATGCAGTGTATTGGGAAACTACTATTGATTCTTTCATGGATGATTACCGGCCTGTGGAAGGAATTATGATTGCTCACTCAGGCCGTTCTGTGGTGACACTATTCAGGTTTGGAGAGATGGCAATGAGCCATACAAAAACTAGGATGGAAGAAGTTTGGACCATTGAAGAGGTTGCTTTCAACGTTCCAGGCCTATCTTTAGACTGCTTCATTCCCCCAGCAGACTTGCGATCCAGATCCATCAGCGAAGCTCGTGAACTCCCTCAAGATGGAAGGGAAAAGAGTACTACAGCCCTTGCAGCTAATCGGGCAAAGGTGGCAGCGCTGGAGAACACAAATGACAATGAAATGGTTTGGAAGGTCGAACTTTAACCCTAGGGTAGTAGAAGTATATTAGTTTGTTTATATTTGGGGTAGGTAGTATCTTATTCTTACACATAAATTACAGATAGAAGTTAGGTTGATTGACTTAGTTGGCCTAGTCCTCTATTGATCTGTAAGTAGGGCATAATTATTCACAGGTTCTTTCTAAACCTGGGTGAATCTTTATACTCTCGCTGCAGGATCCAACTACGGAGTTGGAGCTCAGTTTTTCCCAGTAACGGAAGGACAAATGGGGGGTTATAAGTTTTTTGTTTGCCTTCCATGAATGCAGAGGAACGTGGTGAAACTTCAAATAGAATCACCGTCATTCCTCTTATGGTTTTCTGATTTCTTTCTTATGTACGCTTGATTAGCAGAAACTTGAGTTTGACACTAGTGTTCTACTTCTACTTGTCCATTATACTTTGTGTTGAATCTGGTGGGATGTTTTATCAATCTATCTGAGAGTTTCTTGATGTTGCAAGTCGTAACCTTGTCTAATCTAATTCTTTACTTCTGCACTTATTCTAACAGTTTGATTCTATTTTCTAGATGTGTAATCTGCGATTCTATTTTCCCTCGTGCAGTCATGCTTCGTTTTATTTCTCCCAACCAAACGGAACATTCATGATCTGTGACATTGTTGCCTAGAACTGGACTTGTACTCTGGGAATGAACTGTTTATGCTCATTCTTGCTCTGAGATTTGTAGTTGCAACTTGCAACAAACACATGTTGTCTTATTCATTAGATGTTCTTTACCCACTTTTGGTAAGGAGCATCAGTGTAGTTCTAGGAAACTTCAGAAGTTGGAGAATCTTTAAGCATCTTTAGTTGTACAGGTCTTTTCTCCTCTGTTATTTGTCAACTCTTGGAATACTTTCCAAAGACTTTTAGTTCACTCACAACGCTAGTGGTGTCAATTTTAGCCGACCATATTTTTCAGCCTTACCCCATATGACTTTTAGTTACACCAATTCCATGTGTTCCCCAACTCTTATTTTTAACAATCTAATGCTTGAATTTTAAGATATTTCTTACCAAACTATCCTAAAAAGAGTTTCTTTGAACCTATTTCAGTTTAAAGTATGTTCATATTTTGTAGAAGGAAAATGTTATTTCCGGAGCTATTTGTAGCATATTCTAAGATAATATACGACACTTTATAAATGCTGGAAGCATATGTAACATATATCGTTCTGAAAATTAAAAAACGACTCTGAAAATAGCATTTCACTCGTAGAATTAACTAATATGCTCAACAGGAGAGCCATAAATTCAACGTGTGAATGTGGTTAATGCAATTGACTAACGAATGCACTCAATAGTTTTTTATATACATTACTCTAGACAAAGAAGAACAAGCATTCACACGAGGGCAAAATCCAAGCATCAGAAATCAACCCAGTTACGAAACAAAACACACATCTACACTGGAGAACAAACCAAGAAAACTATATAATAAGAATAATCCAACATGTATCTAAAATAATAGTCAATCTTTAATTTACTAGCTTCTTACCTGTGCAAGGATTTCTTTCACATGTTTTAACTAAAAACTCCCTATGTTGTGTTGGGACGGTTTAACACGTATTTTAAAACTTTTATAAAGTATAAATTCATAAATTATTTTAAAATTTCTTCTTTTCTTCTAAATAAAAAATAGAATCGTAATTTATATATATCTTAAATATGTGTCAAAGATATCTCTCGTTAAACATATCTTCTGTCAATGACCCCCTACCTCGTTGTCTACGGCGTTGACGAGGGCACTGTCAAGAGCACCATTGTGATGACAAAGAGGACGTGGACTGGGAAGTTTCACCCAAGAAGATCTGGTGCTGGTTTTTTGGAATTTCATTTTAAGTTGACTTGTTTTGCTAAGCTTTTTTGTGCTCGTATGAACTCGAACTTGATTCTCTGTCTTGAACTGCATGTCTTCACTGTAGACTGTAGTAATGAATTTGCTCTTTGATTGGGATCACGTTTCGAATACCAGTTGATTACACCTAAAACTCGAATGCATGCAAATGCAATGTTTTGGACTTAAAAAGTAAATTCAAATACAAAATTTCGGAGAATGAAATTTGTGCATGTACAATTATGGAAAGAAAACAGAGAGAGAGCCAATTATTTCCAAAAAAAAAGGATAAAAATGGGCAGCCGGTATTTAATAGCTGGACCTTTCCTTCCTAATATTGCCAGATCAGAATAAATGGATCTAGGTCACGTTAATAGTAATACCACCCCATATTTGCAAATATGCTATGGTCCCAGGGAATAATCATGATGGTCCTGCATCATTCAATAGCTTTTAATTTTCCGTTTTGAAAAAGATTATGGGAACCCTTTACGAGTATAACTTTTATCTCAGTTATTTCTATCTCATAAAATCTGGTCTATTTGTGAACAATAAAGACCAATCAATATTGATTAATCCATGTTTATAAAATACTAGCTTATAACCCGTGCAAGGCACGGGCCTTAAAAATAATAAACTAAGAAATTTAACGTGAACGGAAAATATTAAAATAAAAGTAAAAATTAATATGATAAATTATAAAATGAGAAACTTAAATATTCATTGGAACATAAAAAAATATAAAAAAAATAAAAATGAGGCCGAGGAAGATAAATGAAGTATTATTAATATTATTTTATAATAAAATAATATTAATAATAAGGACAGATAGAAAATCTAACATGTTTTAATTAAAAAAAGTAATTGACCGTGATATTTTTAGAATTGTTTTAATTATATTAATTTTATGTGTTAAAAAAATACGTACACTTGTTAAAATAGGTAAGTTTTTTTAAATAATTAAAAGTATTAAAATAGGTTTTAAAATATATAAGTTGCACTTGATATTTTTGGAAAAGAGAGATTTTAATGATAACAAATATAAAAGGTAATATATTTTAATTTAAAGGCAATTGCCCGTGATATTTTTGAAAAAGAATTAGATTTTGTTAGAAAAAAAATGTTTTAACTATAAAAGACAATCAGCTAGTTACTATTTTTATATTATTTTATTATTTATTAAATAGAGTATTAAAATAGGTTTTAAAATAAATAAGTAAGGATTGCACCTCATATTTTTGGAAAATAGGGATTTTAGTGATGATGTGTTTTAATTATATTAATTGTATTTGTTAAAAAAAATACGTTCACTTATTAAAATAGGTAAGTTTTTTTTAAATAATTAAAAGTATTAAAATATGTTTTAAAATATATAAGTAAGAGTTGCACCTGATATTTTTGGAAAATAGAGATTTTAGTGATAACAAATATAAAAGGTAATATATTTTAATTTAAAGGTAATTGCCCGTGATATTTTTGAAAAATAAGTAGATTTTGTTAGAAAAAAAATGTTTTAATTATAAAAGGGAATCAGCTAGTTAATATTTTTATATTATTTTATTATTTATTAAATAGAGTATTAAAATGGATTTTAAAATAAATAAGTAAGGATTGCACCTCATATTTTTGGAAAATAGAGATTTTAGTGATAACAAATATAAAAGATATTATGTTTTAATTTAAAGGTAATTGTCGTGATATTTTTGGAAAAGGAGTAGATTTTGTTAGATTTTTTTTTTTTAATAATAAATGGCAATCAGTTAGTTACTATTTTTATATTATTTTATTATATATTAAATAGAGTATTAAAATAAATAAGTAAGGATTGCACCTCATATTTTTGGAAAACATAGATTTTAGTAATAACAAATATAAAATGTAACATGTTTTAATTTAAAGATAATTGTAATGATATTTTTGGAAAATGAGTAGATTTTGTTAGAAAAAAAATATTTTAATTATAAAAGTCAATCATCTAGTTACTATTTTGGTAACTTGACAATAATACAATTTCATTAAAGATTTGATTTGTAGTAGCCTTCGTTATCCTAAAAAGAAAGAAGTATATTTGTAGCAGTGTATCATAAATTTAAACAAATTAGATCCCACATTTCCATTTTTTTGATTAGATTTCAATATTATTTGATTTTTATGTAGTAAAATATAGTGAAATATTAATGTAGAATAAAAGTTTCCCGAATTTTGATTATATTATTAATTTATTAATTAGAAAAAGTACCGAAAACCAAAAACCGACCGTTAACCGAAAACCAAAACTTTCAATGTTTCGGCTTTAATAATATAGTACTAGCCTATAACCCGTGCCTTTGTCTTAAATATAATAAACTAAAAAATTTAATGTGAACGAAAAATATTAAAATAAAAGTAAAAATTAATATGATAAATTATAAAATGAGAAACTTAAATATTCATTGGAACATAAAAAAATATAAAAAAAAATACAAATGAGGCCGAGGAAGATAAATGAGGTATTATTAATATTATTTTATAATAAAATAATATTAATAATAAGGACAGATAGAAAATCTAACATGTTTTAATTAAAAAAAGTAATTGACCGTGATATTTTTAGAAGTGTTTTAATTATATTAATTGTATTTATTAAAAAAATATGTTGACATGTTAAAATAAGTAAGTTTTTTTAATAAGGACAAATAGAAAAGTTAATATGTTTTAATTAAAAAAAATAACTGCACGTAATATTTTTAGATGTGTTTTAATTATATTAATTTTATGTGTTAAAAAAATACGTTCAATTGTTAAAATAGGTAAGTTTTTTAAATACTTAAAATAGGTTTTAAAATATATAAGTTGCACCTGATATTTTTGGAAAAGAGATATTATAATGATAACAAATATAAAAGGTAATATATTTTAATTTAAAGGTAATTGCCCGTGATATTTTTGGAAAAGAAGTAGATTTTGTTAGAAAAAAATGTTTTAACTATAAAAGGCAATCAGCTAGTTACTATTTTTATATTATTTTATTATTTATTAAATAGAGTATTAAAATAGGTTTTAAAATAAATAAGTAAGGATTGCACCTCATATTTTTGGAAAATAGGGATTTTAGTGATGATGTGTTTTAATTATATTAATTGTATTTGTTAAAAAAAATATGTTCACTTGTTAAAATAGGTAAGTTTTTTTAAATAATTTATTAAAATAAGTTTTAACATATATAAGTAAGAGCCGCACTTGATATTTTTGGAAAATATAGATTTTAGTGATAACAAATATAAAATGTAATATATTTTAATTTAAAGGTAATTGTCCGTGATATTTTTGAAAAAAAAGTAGATTTTGTTAGAAAAAAAATATTTTAATTATAAAAGACAATCAGCTAGTTAATATTTTTATATTATTTTTTTATTTGTTAAATAAAGTATTAAAATCGATTTTAAAATAAATAAGTAAGGATTGCACCTCATATTTTTGGAAAATAGAGATTTTAGTGATAACAAATATAAAAGATATTATGTTTTAATTTAAAGGTAATTGTTGTGATATTTTTGGAATATGAGTACATTTTGTTAGATTTTTTTTAATTATAAAAGGCAATCAGTTAGTTAATATTTTTATATTATTTTATTATTTATTAAATAGAGTATTAAAATAGGTTTTAAAATAAATAAGTAAAGATTGCACCTCATTTTTTTGGAAAACATAGATTTTAGTAATAACAAATATGTAATATGTTTTAATTTAAAGATAATTGTAATGATATTTTTGGAAAAGGAGTAGATTTTGTTAGAAAAAAAATATTTTAATTATAAAAGTTAATCATCTAGTTACTATTTTGGTAACTTGACAATAATACAATTCCATCAAAGATTTGATTTGTAGTAGCTTTCGTTATCCTAAAAATAAAGAAGTATATTTGTAGCGGTGTATCCTAAATTTAAACAAATTAGATCCCACATTTCCATTTTTTTTATTAGATTTCAATATTATTTGATTTTTATGTAGTAAAATACAGTGAAATATTAATGTAGAATAAAACTTTCCCGAATTTTGATTATATTATTAATTTATTAATTAGAAAAAGTACCGAAAACCAAAAACCGACCGTTAACCGAAAACCAAAACTTTCAATGTTTCAGCTTTAATAATATAGTATAGAAGTGTGTAATACCTGAGTTTATAACCTATTTTTAGATCAATAGCAATAATCTAAAAACTTTTCTCATATAATTTTATTAACTAAGTGTGGTTAAATTATCCATACAATGCGATTAATCAATCAAAATTCAAAAATTATTTTTTTAAAAAAAAATAGAATATAAATCCATTAAAATTTTCCTTATTTAATTTTATTAACCAAGGATTGGTCAACCCTAAATTTTAGATCAATCATAAGAGTCTAAAAACTTTTCTCATATAATTTTAAACTAGAATTTAAATTCATTGAAACTTTCCTCATATAATTTTATTAAACAGTTAACCAGTCAGATGTCAATACTAAATTTTAGATCAATCACAAGAGCCAAAAAACTTTTCTCATATAATTTTATCAACAAATCGTAGTTAGACTATCCATATAACGCAATTAACCAATCAAAATTCAAAATTAAATTTATTTTTAATTAGAATTTAAATATATTCAAAAATTTCTCATATAATTTTATTAACCAGGTGGTTAGACACTTAGACTATCCATACAACTTGATTAATCAATCAACATTCAATAATTATTTTGGTTTTAATTAATATTTAAATCCATTAAAACTTTCCTCATATAATTTTATTAATTAAAGGTGGTTAGACTATCAATACAACGTGATAACCAATTAAAATTCAAAAATTATTTTGTTTTTAATTAAAATTTAAATCTATTGACTATTATATTTATATATTTCAAGAATTTGATTTTCAATTAAAATTATTTAATTTATTAGAATTTAAATCATTTAAGATAATTATATACTTCGGTATTTTGATCGTCAATTGTCTTATCTATTTAATATAAAATTGTCTATTTTACAAAAATAATATTATCATATTAAATACTTAAATATATTATATACTTAAATATTATAAATACTTAATTTATTTTGTTTTTATATTATATACTTCGGTACTTCACAATTATATTATCATATTTATAATTGAAGTTTCATAAATATTTATTAATCAAACAATTTGATTACTACTTTACATTAAATACGATATTAATAATTAAATTTCAAGTATAAAATTTAGAATACACAATTTTAATAACTATTTGTTATTCATTTATTTACATGCATATTACATTAATTATATAGATTAATAGTTACATTATTGTATGATTTAAATAAATTAGCTTAGAACTCGTGCGATGCACAAATAAGTAGGTGTGTTAAAATTTTTTAAATAATTAAAAGTAAAATTGATTTTAAAATAAATAAATAACGGTTTGCCTACAATTTTTTTGGAAAATGAGGAATTTTTGTAAAGAAAAATAAAAAAAGTAACACGTTTTAGTTGAAAAAGGTAATTGCCCGTGGTTAAAAGTATTAAATTATATTTTAAAATAAAAAAGTAAGAATTTGCCCGTGATATTTTTGGAAAAGGCGGGATTATAGTAAGGAAAAATAGAAATAGTTTTAACAAATAAGTAGGTGTGTTATTTTTTTAAAATAATTTAAAGCAAAATCAATTTTAAAATAAATAAGTGACGGTTTACCCGTGATATTTTTGGAAAAGAAGGGGTTTTAGTAAGAAAAAATAAAAAAAGTGATATGTTTTAGTTGAAAAAGGTAATTGTCCATAAATAAAAGTATTCAAATATGTTTTAAAATAAATAAGTAAGAATTTATCCGTGATATTTTTGAAAAAGAAGAAATTTTAGTAAGAAAAAATAGAAAAAATCTTAAAAGTATAGCATATTAAATGTAAGTTTAAAATTTATTCTAATGAATTTAAAACCTTCATCATAAGAAGAAAATGAAAACCAGTATCCTGAAAATTTGAAATTATTACAGGAAAAATTCAAAAATTCACTATATCTTTGAATGATTGAAAGTTAGTACATATCAATACAATATACTTCGTGGTGAACATAAAATGTTCAATTCAAATAATTAATTAATTGTGATATTTGTCCAACATCAAATTTGTCTTGATAATTTTATTGTGATAATCCAGAGTCAAAATCGAGAACAGATAAAACATATCCACGCCAATGATGATGATGGAGTTAAAAATAAGTATAATTTTAAAATGAGTTAGGACGTTCAACATTCTTATTAATTTAAAAATGGATGGTACATTTCAAACAAATTCTAATATCGTATTTTATGTTATTTTGTTATGATGACAGCATTCTATATATTTGTTTAATCAAAATTTCATGCGTTGAATATTTAATTTTTAATTATAATTTTTTTTATTTTTTTAGAAACCAATAACATAACTAGGGATGAGCATTGGATCAGTTAAGGATTGGGGAGTGTTATACCCGACCCCCGACTCCGAAATTAGTTCTCGAACCCGCCCCGATCCCGTACGGGGCGAACATCAGATCGGGGTCGGCGCGGCGAGGAGAATGTTCATCCCTAATCATAACTTATTTTTACATACATGCGTATATTTAGTAAACGTATATGAAAAAAAAATTAATATGAGTTCTATTATATAATATATTTTTAATTATTTTAAAACTTTTAATATTTAAAAAATTTTAAGAGTGTTTTTTTGGTGCGTAGCATGGATAAAACGCTAGTTATCATGTATACTAGTACTAGCTCGGTTTACTTAAAAAAAATTGGATAATAATTTTTATAATTTTAAAATAATTTATCCCATATTTTAAGATAAATAGACTATAGAGATGTGTGTAAACTTAACAATAGAATGTGTTTTAATTAGAATAGATTTGTAAAATAGGTCCTAAAAATGTGTTTAAATTAAATAGTTGGATGTGTTTTAATTAAAATAAATTTGTAAATCTGTTTAATAGGTTTTAAATAATATCCTAAAAATATAGTTATATTTTATTTAGAGCCCAAAGTAAAAAACAAGTAATTAATGATAATTAAGTAAAAATATGAATTACTAAAAAAATAGGTAAAATAAATTTGTAAAACCGTGAATCCCGTTTTAATATATATCAAATAAGGGACTAAAAATGTAGTTATATATTTTTTTGATCCCAAAATTAAGTAAAAAATAGCTGAATAATTAAGTAAAAATACAAAATTCCAAAAAATTATATTTAATTATTTATTATAAACAATAACTATGGAAGAAATTTATTATGTATCAAACCTTTTTTTCAAATAAAATATATTTTCTTCATATTAATTGTATAATTAATAAATAAAATAGCCCCATGTACGTATTCGCATCAAATCCGTCCAGTACTAGTATAATAGACGTATCAGTGTTAGTATATGTGGCCTACCGGAAACAAGTCAAGATCATATATAAGTTTTGTCTGTAGCTACAGGGGTTAGGTTTACATTAAAGATTAAAACTCAAAATAGCGCGGCATACATGCACGCACACATGCATATAATAAAATAATTATCTATATTCTGAATTTTGAAATCTAGTCTAGTAAATTAAATATGAAGACGCTTCCGAATTCAGCATGTGTTTTAAGTTTGTAAATTACTCCTTTTTGAATTGTTACTTAGTTAGCATAACATGCAACCAGTCAACTACCATAATTTCCCTGACTATTTTCATCAGTTCAAATTTTATTAGCTGATTTATTGACCTTGGAATGCTAATTTCAAAGTCTTTATGTTTTAATTGACAAAAAAAAAAGTCTTCATGTTTTAATTTATTTTTTTTCCCTTTTTTTTGACACGATTTATTTGTCTATACTTTAATTCTAAGTTGAGTTGGTTTTCTTTATTTTAATTATATTCTTAAGTTTAATAGAAATAATGTAATTTTTTTTCTATTTTATTCTTTCTTCAGTTTCTTTTTAATTAAAAAGAATTTGTTAAACTATCACTAAATTAAAGATTATTTTGTGAGTTTTATGTGGGATGTAAATTTTTTTTTAAATCTGATTTTAGAACTTAAGACACAACATAAATAATGTATTAAACGTGTATAAAAGGTAATAAGTAAGATCTAAAAACTAATAACATAAAATTAATATTATTATATATTAAAAAAAAGAATCGTGCATTGCACGGTGATGTGTAAAAATAATGTAAACTGCAAGCGCAGTGTTCAGTTGTAGCAATCACAGATCGATCCACATAGACTATGAATTTTCGAAACCCTAACAATTAACTCAGGCGAACTAGACAAATAAGATTTGAGTTGAGATTTGTTTAACCTAATTAACAATTAAAATCAGATATGGAAAACCTAGGAATCCGAATCCATTAATCAATCACAATTAATATCAACTCGCCCTAAAATCAATTCTCTTTCCTTCACAAATAAGATATATCAATTAACGAGACAAGCATATACTATGAAACTTGTTATCTAACAATAACCTATCAAAACTTCATGGAGCAAGCATAGGCTATGAAAAATAAATCTGGTAACAATAATATATCAAAATCACTTTGTCAATTGACCAATTAAGCACCAAGAAAAATCATGAGAACCAATTATTAGGAACAAGAAGATATCAACAATAATCAAATTAACTTCATCTTCATCCTAGGAGAATTAACTTAGCTAAACATGGTAGAAGAAACAAAAAATTTAAATATAAAGAATGCAAGCAAAAGTGTTTGAATAAAATATAAAGAACTTGTATTGAAAGACAATAATAAATCTATCATACTCCTAATTATCAGATCTAGTCTAAATTCTAGGTAAACAAAATTCTAGGTGTCTAAATTGATGTCTCAAATACAAGAGAGGAGATCTATATATATAGGAAAAATAATGGGCTTGGGTTCTTTGACTACAAATCGGATTCTGGAAATATTTCCTCAATTCCTTTTTCTTCTCCGATAAGTTTTCCAATTTTTCTCCAATTTCCTTTTGACTTCAAGTATTTCCATCTCCTTGCCTTTTCACCTTTTTCTGCTTGAAATATGATTTTATTTATTTTCCTACAAAACAAAAGAAAACAATTTATTAAACAATAAAATTACGAAAACAAACATAAAATAGGTATTAAAAATGTATTAAATTATGGACCTATCAAATGCCCCCATACCTATCTTTTGCTCGTCCTCGAGAATAACTAATATATTATAAACTACTATATAATAGATAATACCACTTCCGTAGGTGATCACGGTTACATTTGGCATATGCAACAAGCCCTTTAAACCCCTAGGCAGCCCTAGTGGACGAGTGAGGTCTCGTGAGGGTTTATAGTGAATGTACCCACAAAATTCATCTAGCTCATGTAAAAGATCGCATGACAATGCACCCACAAAATTCATCTAGCTCATGTAAAAGATCGCATGACAATGCAACGCCACACATACAAGTCCTCTCATGCTTCATCAACTTAAGAATCAAAAATGACTTTGCAATGTCTTGTCGTGGAAGATGCAAGGATTCACATAGTCTACTCAAAGAAATATGCATAAGTGCTCAAAAACTCACTTGGTGGTAAAACATAATCAATCCCAAGCAAAAATCTCTTTAATGCACCAACTTGTACTCAAAGCATGGAAACCAAATCACTTTGCACATATTCATGTCCTTCTAATTACTTGCAACATTCAGTAAGTCTACTAGTTTCAACTTGCTAGTGTATGTGTGTGGACAAGAACTTAGCAAATCACTTCTTAATCAAAAGTATCAGAAACACAAGATTACTATAGCATGTAAGGGTGCATCAAGCCACAAGAAATCATTTCACAAGGCTAGAATTCTACAATTTACAACACTAAACTTCTTTTTGGGATTTTTTCATTTTTCAATTTTTTTTTGGTTTTTTTTTTTTTTTTAATTATACTACTAAACCCCTCCCCCATACCTAAATCATGCATTGTCCTCAATGTATGCAAATGAGAGAAAAATGACAAAGTAAAAGGACGAGAATACCTGATAAGGGAATGACGGAGAAATAGAACAATACCTATAACACACAGACAATAAACATTCCCCCATACCTACACTTGACTATGGGAGACACATACAAAACCACTTACTAACCAATACCAGCTCGAGGAAAAACTACCTTCTTAACAGAATCATCAAACATGTGAAACTCACCCACAAAGACAACATTATCCACTAGAGAAAGATGATCTTGAACCAGAATAAAACTCATTAAACTAACTTCATTCATAGACCAATTAGATGCTTCTTTATGTTGTTTAAGCAGATTAATAACTTGAAATTTTTGGTTATGAACTATGTCACTAGAGATAAAAACATGATGAGTTTCATTATCAACTATCAGAGACTGATCAAGAGTAGAAAAAGATGGATTAAAATCAAGTGGGGGTGGCTCACCAACAGATATCTTAACAAATAACTTAGGATTAAAAGAACTATCCTCAAGTTGGGTTTCATGCTTAGAACAAATAGCATTTAATTCATCTAACATTTCATCAGAAGAAAAATTCTTATACAGCTCATGAAGTTCTTTATTGCTATCATACTCTAACAAAATATCTTCCTTAAGAAAAGACGCAATTGCAATATCCTCAAGATTCGACCATGAAACAACCTCATCAATCAAATTAACTCCTACGGGTTGTTCAAAAAGTTCATTAGGTTGATTACCTACATTAAAGACATTAAGATCTATTGTCATATTTCCAAAAGTGAGTTTCATCGAACCATTCCTACAATTAATCAAAGCATTAGACGTGGCAAGAAAAGGTCTTCCTAGAATGATGGGAATTTGATTTTTGAGATTTTGGACAGGTTCAGTTTCTAGAACAATGAAATCGACAGGGAAGACAAAATCACCAACCTTAATCAACACATCTTCCACCATACCCTTAGGAATTTTGACAGAACGGTCAGCTAACTGAAGAGTGATAGTAGTCTCTTTAAGTTCACCTAAACCCAGGTCTTGATAGACAGATAATGGAAGAAGATTCACACTAGCTCCTAGATCGAGTAAAGCTTTATCAATGAAAGTATTACCAATGACACAAGAAATGGTAGGACAACCAGGATCCTTATACTTCAAAGGAATTTGATTTGACAAGATAGAGCTAACATTAGATGTTAGGAAAGCTTTCTTAGGAACATGAGTGGTTCTTTTATGAGTACACAAATCTTTTAGACACTTAGCATAAGAGGGAACTTGTTGAATTGCATCTAAAAGAGGAATGTTAATCTTGACTTGCTTGAAAACTTCCAAAATCTTATCTAATTGAGCAGATTGTTTGTTTGAAGTAAGTCTGTGAGGAAACGGAGCTTTTGGCTTAAAGACTTTTTCAATAGACACATCAGATTGGGGTTTTGAAGGTGGTTCATCGGAGGGTGATGACTCATTAGATTCGACTTTTTCAGGACTTTTAGGATTAGAAGATTGTTTAAGACTAGGATTCAAGAGTAACGGATTTGGTTCAGATGTAAGCTTATCTTCTTCTTGAGTATTGACACCAGCATGATTATTGAATTGATTACCAGACCTTAGAGAGATAACAGAATTCACATTTTCATGAGACTTTTGATTTGGATGAAATTTAGGATTAATCTCGGGTTGACTAGGAAATCGATTTTTCTCTCTCTCACTGATGGTGTTTGCCAACTGACTAACTTGGACCTCTAGCTTAGATATGGCTTGAGCATTAGAATTTAGCAATTGCCTATCTTGGGTCATAGTGTTCATGAAATTTTGTTGAGATTTGATTAATGCCTCCATACTCTTTTCTAAAGAAGTAAATCTTTTGTCAGATTCGGCAAAGCCAGGAGGATTCAAGGGAACTGAATTTTGATATTGACCGAGATTTTGTGGAGGATATGAGTTAGGATTTTGAGTTGGGTATGGACCAGGATTGGGCTTTTGAAAAGCAGGTTGAGAATTTTGGTTATACTGATTGTATTGACCTTGGTTCCATGAGAAATTTGGATGATTTTTCCAACCAGGATTGTATGTGGATGAATAGGGATCATTCCTAACTCTAGATTGAAACATGGCATTGGCTTGTTCAATTTCAGGACAATTTTCTATCAAATGAGTAGGAGAATTACAGTTTGCACACAGAAACACTTGTGAGGACACCTTGTTGGTTTCTAAGGCTTCTAGACGTCTAGTGAGTGTAGCTAACTTAGCTTCGGTTGCAATAGAATTACCAACTACGTGTACGCCCTTAGATTTTTCAGTTTCCTGACTGGGTTCCCTAGTTGACTCCCACAACATTGTTCTTTCAGCTAACTCTTCAAAAAATTGCCAAGCTTCTTCATCAGTTTTATCCATAAACCTACCATTACACATAGACTCTAACAAGGCAGTGGTTTGGCTATCTAAGGCTTCATAAAGAATTTTACAAAGTCTCCATTTTTCTATACCATGTTGAGGACACTTAGACAACAACTTTTGAAATCTATCAAAATATTTCCAAAAAGGCTCATTTGGATTTTGTTGAAATTGGTTGATTTCATTCCTAAGCCTGTTAGCCTTATGGTTGGGAAAATATTTTTTAAGAAATATAGCAACAAATCCCTCCCATGTGGAAATAGAATTAACGGGTAGACTATACAACCACTGTTTAGCATCTTCTTTTAAAGCAAAGTTAATGAGTCTGAGCCTAATGGAATCCTCACTTAACTGTTGAAGTTTTTGTAAAGCACACACTTCCTCAAATAACCACCAGGCAGGAGGAAGCATTGCCAAGAGGCTAACCACCATTCTAGGCACCAATCTAAAGGCCAGGTAAGCTTTCGCTAGTCCTAGACACCACCGAAAAATACTTAGTGATTTGTTCCTCCTAGATTCTCTTCCTAGTTGAGCGCGATATCCTAGGGGCTAACGTCTAATTAATTTTATTAAGGGAAAAGGAATGCAAGATGAACGAATTAGTGATTTGTGGGCCAAGGAAAGAGTGATAAAATCCCTCACCTTATCTTGAAATTGGGTGGCGCCCTTAAGATTTATTAGATGATGCAACACACAAAGAACGAGAAATAAACACTTATAGATGCACTACACTACGTGTTCTATTCTAAATTGTACGTACCTCTTTCCTCCAGCAATCACCACAATTGTATAAGATGGAAAGCGATAAAGACAATAAATAAATCTAGATGATGTGCTCCTATGTGAGAGAATGAATGATGCAACAAATTGATTTTTAACAACTAACTAATATTTTTGGATTTTTCAAATATTTAATTTTTTTGTGTTTTTCAATAATGGATGGAAAGAAAACAGAGAGAGGTGATACGGAATACCGAAAAGCGCTTCCAAAAATTTCACAAGAGACGACGAGGCCTTCTAGCAATCTTCTTGTCCAAACTTTCCTCCGCTTCACTGTCCCTAAAAGACAAACAATGCAGAACAAGAAACTAATCCGAAGAATTAAATATCAAGGAGTGAAAATTACCAATAATCCCCGGCAGCGGCGCCAAAAACTTGATGTGTAAAAATAATGTAAACTGCAAGCGCACAGTGTTCAGTTGTAGCAATCACAGATCGATCCACAGAGACTATGAATTTTCGAAACCCTAACAATTAACTCAGGCGAACTAGACAAATAAGATTTGAGTTGAGATTTGTTTAACCTAATTAACAATTAAAATCAGATATGGAAAACCTAGGAATCCGAATCCATTAATCAATCACAATTAATATCAACTCGCCCTAAAATCAATTCTCTTTCCTTCACAAATAAGATATATCAATTAACGAGACAAGCATATACTATGAAACTTGTTATCTAACAATAACCTATCAAAACTTCATGGAGCAAGCATAGGCTATGAAAAATAAATCTGGTAACAATAATATATCAAAATCACTTTGTCAATTGACCAATTAAGCACCAAGAAAAATCATGAGAACCAATTATTAGGAACAAGAAGATATCAACAATAATCAAATTAACTTCATCTTCATCCTAGGAGAATTAACTTAGCTAAACATGGTAGAAGAAACAAAAAATTTAAATATAAAGAATGCAAGCAAAAGTGTTTGAATAAAATATAAAGAACTTGTATTGAAAGACAATAATAAATCTATCATACTCCTAATTATCAGATCTAGTCTAAATTCTAGGTAAACAAAATTCTAGGTGTCTAAATTGATGTCTCAAATACAAGAGAGGAGATCTATATATATAGGAAAAATAATGGGCTTGGTATCTTTGACTACAAATCGGATTCTGGAAATATTTCCTCAATTCCTTTTTCTTCTCCGATAAGTTTTCCAATTTTTCTCCAATTTCCTTTTGACTTCAAGTATTTCCATCTCCTTGCCTTTTCACCTTTTTCTGCTTGAAATATGATTTTATTTATTTTCCTACAAAACAAAAGAAAACAATTTATTAAACAATAAAATTACGAAAACAAACATAAAATAGGTATTAAAAATGTATTAAATTATGGACCTATCACACGGGTTATAAGGTAGTATATATAAAATATATATATATATATATAGTATAATAAAAACTAATATTATTAAAAACTATATTTAATATATTCTAATATGTATTTTTTAAAATTTGTAAATTATAAAAAATGATACATAAATGTTACTGTATTCTACATTGGATGAATTTGATTACGAAAAGCTAAAGAGACAAATCTGGAATGAAGAGAGCACTAGGCAGTCTTCTGTGACTTCTGTCTCTGTGCATGAGGATTTCGACCCCCAAAAACATATATCTTTACCCCCATCCTTAGTCGAATATCATAACCTACTCCCCTTGAATCAAAAAAGAAATTTGGCTAAATTAATATTTAACCACATATATCTCCTAGCTAGCGTCTTGGTTGGCGGCTAAATTTTTTTTATTTTTTTGAAAATGAAACTTTCATTAAGAAGAAATATCAGAAGATAACGTCTCCAACAACAGATTTGTCGTATCATTCTTCAGCGCCTTGACCATCATTTTTTAGTCACTCTCAATAATCTCATACTGAAGCCCTCGTTCCTCAACCCAATCTAATGCTTCCTGAATTCCCGGAGCATCTGCTTCCATTACAGACTAAATACGTTATTAAAGTTATGATGTTAAAATAATAAAAATTTACATGGTGAGAAGATGTTAAATTATGCTTGGACAACATCTTCATAAATTTGAAAAATATTCATCATCATAAAGTTGAACAAATATAAATTATAAATTATCATAATAAAAGATATATTAATATTTTTATATTAGAGCATTTTTGTGTCTTTGCACGAATATTGTGTTGGCTAATCTCAAACATGCTGATTTCTATTTAGTTCATTTACGTGTGTAGGGGAGTTGTCTGTTGTGTTTGAATAAGTCTCTTTGTAGTTGCAGTTTGTAGGATCATTGAATAAGTAGTCCAATAGTTCAGTTGTTTTAGGAGTTTGTTGCTGCGTGCATCCTGATTTGTAGGCATGTTACAATAGTTTATTTTCTAGTATTTGTATTGCTTTCTCTTAATGAAAATGCAAGTCTTTTGACAAACAAATCTCTGACTCTCTCTTCTAAATTATACAGTTAATATATTTATATGTATTGCAAATATAACAAGAATTGGTATCAGAGCTTAAGGTCTTGGTGAATGTCAAAAACTCAAACGATGGATACATGCAAAGGCAAAAATGGGTCGATAGGTCTGTCATATCCAATGCTGGCAAGGAGCAATTACACCACTTGGGCTCTCAAGATGAAAGTGTTTATGCAGGCTCAGGGGGTGTGGAGTGCAGTGTCACCGAGTGATGAAAAGGCGGTCATTGATGAAGGAAATGATAAGGTGGCAATGGCCATGATGTATCAGGATTTACCTGAAGACGTATTACTGTCTGTGGCTCAGAAGAAAACAGCCAAGGAGATTTGGGAGGCTGTCAAAGTACTGTGTCAAGGATCAGACAAGGTAAAGGCTGCCCGTATACAAACTCTTAAGTCGGAATTTGAGGCAATTTTTATGAAAGAAAGTGAACAAGTTGATGATTTCTACATGAGAATGAATGGATTAGTTACAAATATTCGGACACTTGGTGAACAGATGAGTGAGTCGTATGTTGTCAAGAAATTTCTGAGATCTGTTCCTTCAAAATTTCTGTAAATTACGTCCACCATGGAGCAATTCGGTAATCTCGAAACCATGACCATGGAGGAAGCTGTGGGTTCTCTCAAGGCGCATGAAGAGCGTTTGAGGGGCAAAGGTGAAAAAAATGAGAGCCAACTGTTACTGACCAAAGAAGAATGGGAGAAACGCGAAGGGAGCGATGAGAATCTTATGTTGACCAAGGAAGAGTGGATCAAACGCACTGGTGCATGGGGAAACTCGGGCTACAAAGGCAAGGGGCGTGATAAAAGCACTGTAAAGTGCTACAATTACAACATATATGGCCATTTCGCCTCAGAATGCCGCAAACCAAAGAGAAATCGAGATACAAAACAGGAGGCCAACATGACAATGGTGAATGACGATGAACCAACTTTACTACTAGCCAAATTTGACAAGGAAGAATCAGATTTAAAGTTACTACATGAAGAACGTGTGTTGCCATCTCTCCTACCAGATAATGGGTGCAAAGATGGTGAATCAAATATGTGGTATCTGGACAACGGGGCAAGTAATCACATGATTGGTTTCAAAACGAAATTCTCGTGTCTCGACGAAAGCATAACTGGGGAGGTACGTTTTGGTGATGGTTCAACAGTAAAAATCGAAGGGAAAGGCACAATCATGCTGATGTGCAAGAATGGAGAAGAAAGAGCTTTAAATGAGGTATTTTACATTCCTAGTTTGCGCAATAATATAATCAGTTTGGGTCAAATGTCTGAAAATGGTGATAAAGTAGTTCTTCGAGGTGAATTTCTGTGGGTATTTGATAAGCAAGAACGACTATTAATGAAAGTGAAACGGTCACCAAATAGATTATATAAGATCATAATTGAATCGAGTAAGCATGCATGTTTGATGTCTGTGGGGGATGATATTTCAAGTCTATGGCATAAACGTCCGGGGCATGTGAATTACCAAGCAATGGAGTTAATGTCAAAACAAAAAATGGTACATGGTTTGCCTAATATACAAATGTCAAAAGGTGTGTGCCAAGGATGCCTTCTGTCAAAACAGACCAGGAAACCAATACCAAACAAGGCGAAATTCAGTGCTCAGAAGGCCTTAGAATTGATCCATGCTGATTTGTGTGGTCCCATTTCTCCTGGAACTAACTCTGGCTACAAGTACTTTTTATTGCTAGTTGACGACTATAGTCGTTATATGTGGGTGTACTTTCTCAAGAACAAAGATGAGGCTCTAAATGCTTTCAAGAGTTTTCGAGTCCTAGTTGAGAAAGGGTCAAAAAAGGTGGTAAAAGTTTTGAGAACGGACCGAGGAGGCGAATTTGTATCAAAGGATTTCAGAGATTATTGTCCAGAAGCCGGGATTGAAAGACACTATACTACGCTCTACACACCCCAGCAAAACGGGGTAGTAGAACGTAGAAATAGGACGGTGGTCGAAATGACAAGGAGTTGTTTGAAAGAAATGCAAATGCCAGCCAAGATGTGGGCAGAAGCAGTCAGAAATTCTGTCTATATTCTTAACAGAGTGCCCACGAGAGCATTGACTGGACAAACACCATATAAAGTTTGGTGTGAGAAGAAGCATGACATCGCACATATGAGGATCTTTGGATGTCTAGCTCACATGAAGGTTCCTAACAACAAGACGAAGAAACTTGATGATCGTAGCATACCTGTTGTAAATTTTGGGAGAGAACAGGGAACTAAAGGATATCGTTTGTTTGACCCCAATAACAAACGCATTTGGATAAGTCGTGATGTCGTCTTTGAAGAGACAAAAGCTTGGTGCTGGGATGAATTAGAAAATTGTGACATGGTGCAAGTACAATTTCCAGTTACTGAGTTGAATGATGTCATTGTTGTGACTGAAAGTGAAAGAGAGAATGGAAACGAAGATACGGATCATGGGGAAGTGAACACGCCTGCATCTCAGCCTTCAGTGTCAAGACTAAACAGAGAGGACTACGATGATAGTGTAGAGCCAAAAAGGTGTAGACTCCTAAGTTGTATACAACGAATCTGAAGAAGTAGTGCTAGATGAGGAATTATTTCTTATGAGAGTCGAAGAACCAGTAAATTACAAACAAGCTGTCAAAAATGAGAACTGTAGGAGAGCAATGAAGAATGAGATGGAGTCGATTGAAAAAAAATGAAACATGGAAACTCACCACTTTACCACCTGGTCAGAAAGTTGTGGGTCTGAAATGGATTTTTAAACTAAAGAAAGATGCTGAGGGAAAAATTGTGAAGCACAAAGCTCGGTTGGTAGCAAAAGGTTATTTTCAGGAACATGGAGTCGATTTTGATGAAGTATATGCTCCAGTAACACGATTGGAGACCGTGAGGCTGCTGTTGGCTTTGGCGGCAAAATCGAATTGGTAGGTTCACCACCTTGACGTAAAGACTGCATTCTTGAATGGAGATATAAAAGAAAATGTATTTGTTTTGCAGCCTGAGGGATTTGAAGTGACTGGGCAAGAAAACAAGGTTTATAAACTTTTGAAGGCTCTTTATGGCTTGAGGCAGGCGTCTCGCGCTTGGTATGAAAAACTAAATGAATGCCTGGTGATTCTTGGTTTTAGCAGATGTCCTTACGAGCATGCAGTATATACACGGAAATTGGGAGAAGAGTGCATGATAATGGCTGTTTACGTTGATGACTTACTTGTTACAGGCTCTAAAGTCGAAATGATAGAAGAGTTCAAGAAGGAAATGAGTCAGAAATTTAAGATGAATGATTTGGGAAAATTGAACTACTATCTAGGCATAGAGGTCAATCAAGGAGATGGAGTTATTGAGCTAAAACAGACAGGCTAGGCTCGTAAGATACTGGAAAAGGCAGGCTTGGGAGGTTGCAATCCAGCAAAATTTCCCATGGACTTGAAGGAACATATAAGCAAAGATGAAGGGGGTGAAGCCGTAAATTCTACTCAGTACAAAAGCATGATAGGAGGCCTACGGTATCTGGTCAATACTCGACCAGATATTGCATATTCAGTGGGAATTTTGAGCAGATACATGGAGAAACCGACCAGACTTCATCTGAATGTTGTGAAGAGAGTTATGAGATACATAAAAGGTACATTGCAGTATGGCTTGGTGTACACCAAGAACAGTGGTAACAACATTTTGACAGGGTTTTCGGACAGCGATCTGGCAAGGAATTTGGACGACATACGAAGTACTGGAGGCATGGTATTCTATCTTAATGAAAGCATAATCACATGGGTCTCTCAGAAGCAAAGATGTATTGCCCTTTCCTCATGTGAAGCCGAATTTATGGCAGCAACATCTGCAGCTTGCCAGGGGATTTGGATTCGAAATGTTTTGAGAAGAATAACAGGTGAAGAAATAGGACCAGTCATCTTGTGTGTTGACAATAAATCAGCTATCGATTTAGCCAAAAATCCTATGTTCCATGGAAGAAGCAAACACATTGACATTAGGTTTCACTTCATTCGGGAATGTGTTGAGCGAGTTGAGGTTGTTTTGAAGCATGTCAACAGCAGTGATCAGATGGCAGATATTATGACCAAAACCATGGCAACACTCAAGTTTGAAAGAATGAGAAACCTTTTGGGTGTCAAAGAATTGGCAAAACATGTTTGAGCTTAAGGGGGGTGATTGTTGGCTAATCTCAAACATGTTGATTTCTATTTAGTTCATTTACGTGTGTAGGGGAGTTGTATGTTGTGTTTGAATAAGTCTGTTTGTAGTTGCAAGTTTGTAGGATCATTGAATAAGTAGTCCAGTAGTTCAGTTGTTTTAGGAGTTTGTTGCTGCGTGCATCCTGATTTGTAGGCATGTTACAACAGTTTATTTTCTAGTATTTGTATTGCTTTCTCTTAATGAAAATGCAAGTCTTTTGACAAACAAATCTCTGACTCTCTCTTCTAAATTATACAGTTAATATATTTATATGTATTGCAAATATAACAAGATATTGAAACTAATTAATTAAAAGTATAGTGCTAGGTATCTCAAATTTGTTTTAAAAATATTTCTTAAATGATGTGATACAACAAATTTTAAATTTTAATTTTAAAAGCATATATATATATATACGCACACGGATTTTCATATTATTATTAAAAAATAACCAATTTTACATATGACATGTTAATATTTAAAAATAATTTTAAAATAAGTTTACGGAGTTTCTAACATTTTTCTCGTTAAAATGAGCAAGATAACTATTGTTGTCACGTTGGGAGTAAGTATATAGTATCGGGAAACTTCCATTCGGAACGGCTATATTTTGGCATCGGTGTTGACTTTTTCTGCTTATGTCCTATTTTAAACATTTTGAAATTATTTATAGAACTGACAGAATAAATTGCGCTAATTTAGTGAACAGGGTGAGCATTTCGAAGTAGATGAATATTTTGCAAGATAAATTTAGAAGTTACCAAGACTAATAAATAAATAGAGAATTGTCGGCAAAGGTTTTTATTATTTTATGAATAGAAAAAAGCTGTTTAAAATATTTCTAGATTTTGTATTTATGGTTGCGACCGTATAATTAGTTTCCTGGCCCCAAGGCCCCCCCAACTCCAGGTAATATGCACAAGTACCGAGGTGCAATTGTTTAGTATTTTAAAAACATTACTCATAAATTTATTTTTAAAGAAAGAATCAACTTCAGTTCAACTCAAACAAAACTTAACTCCATAATGTCTATTTATGTGCTTATTTGTAACTAGTAATCAAAGTCGCGCTTCGCGGCGGCCTTGGATTTTTTTTTTAAAAAAGTGTTATTATTGAATCAATGTACTTTTTGGGCTCAAAATAATGATAACTCTAATGTAATAGACAATTATTTGTTTTATATTTAACTTTAAATGTGGTTATAAAAAAATTCTTAGAGGAATAGGTTATACGTTTTAAGAAAACAATGTTGAATATATAAAATAATTTTCAGATTTCATATTTTGTAATCAAATAAAATATTATTAATTGTATTTGGAACTTGGAAGTGAAGACATATATGTCATGGGCAACTTGTTCTCAATAGATATGAGCATAGCTAATGAATGGGTGCTTCAAAAATCATAGAGCAATGTTGAACCGAGGATCTTGTAGAGAATTTGTCATTTCAAATACAAAGAAAAATTGCCATTTCAAACACAAAGGAAAAACATAATACATATAATGCAAAATAGTGAATTAAATGCCCCACCCCCTTTTGATTCAAGACATTTTTTAGACAACCTACGACAAAAATAGATATTTTATAATATTGGTATAGAACCCAATTTCAAAGCAGTCACAAAATATGTTGAACATGTTTTGAGCTTATTTGACCATTTGACAAAGTGTATTATTATCTTACTTGGTTGAAAAGCCTTTAACTTTGCAGGAAGTGAAATTTTATTTTTAATTGTTTTAAACATAAGTATATGATGAGATACAGTTAGAGAATCAAACAACAAACTTGTAACACATATCATTGATGAATTCATATCCAAATCATTCTATAGCTATACTAAATATAAAATTTTAAAGATGTAATTTTGTTGAACATAACTAACAAAGCTAATAAGAATACAGAGAAATAAAAGTGTTTAAATTCATCACCTTTTCTATCCACTTGTGATGGATCATAATTACGCCAGACTATCAAAAATCATAATTCTCAAGGTAAAACACAGTACTCAGATGTTATTATCATATAACAATCAAAAGATCAAGAAATAAACTCCATTTAATTTTCTAATAATCAAATTGTCATATTAAAAGCATATGTCTATGCATTGCAGTCAAAGAAAAATTTCCAATCTAAAACATAGTTTTCCTGAAAACAAATAGTAATCTTAAAACGTATCATGCAGAAGGATAATAGCAGGCAAAATGATAATCTTCTAATGCTAATTCTCCTTGCCACCCAGTTCACAGTCATCTTCATCATCCAAAATTATTGCTTTCCTTTTCTTTTTTCGGAGAGAAGCGTTGCCTCCGGGATAATCTTCTAGATTTTTGCCATCAATTTTATCGCTCTCCTCATCATGGATCACCATCAGTTTCCTTATTGCATGATCATGTGTAATGTCATCTTGCAAATTATCAGATTTCTGTGCACAACGTTTTAAATCAAGTTTATAACAAAAAAAATATATATCAACATGACAAAAAGTAAAATACATATTAGAAGGAGTTGATGAACTAACTACATGTTTAATGCATTATCAATCGAAAAATTTACCTGAAGTGACCTTTTTGATTCATACAAATCTTCTAGATTTTCTTTGGGCTCGTACACCTCAGATACATTGTAGTTCACATACCCTTCCTTGAAATTATAAGAATTCAATCTTAACTTGTAGATCAAGTGTTTTCCCAAAAGTGTTCTAACCTCTTTAGGAACATCCTTGTCACCAGAATATTTGTTGAATAACTTCTTGGCCGACGTATCGATTAAGCGTTCAACTACACTGTTGAATAATACTAAACTTGTAGTTCCAGTTTGGTCTTTAACATACACGTGTACTTTGAACCTGTAAGTGCCAAAAGCTTAAAATTAAATCTAATACCTTTTATGTATGCCTACTAAACTTATATTGGGAAAAATAACTTACATGACCAGAGGGTAATCAATAACTTTTTTGCATTCTTTGCACATATATACTCCATCTTCATCGAAGACCTTCTTCTCACATGTTTTGCAGGATACATAGAACCAGCTAAAGTCGTTATTAATTCCAGTTATCTCTCCCCTCACGGTGGCAACATACTCATGTATTCATAAATAAATATATAAAGATTTATGCATGCAACATGTATAAGCTCTGTAGTAACGATATAATAAAGTGTAACTAATAAAAGAGATATTGAAAAAACATACCTTTAGATCTTCATCCCACTTAGTTTCCACCAAATCTTTAACACTCATCCTATGAAAGAACATTTTTTCTTCTAGTGTGAGCTTTTGAACCTCAGAGCTTTCAATAAGTTTCAATTTTCTAGAGTGCTGGGCAAATCTATCCCTTAGTGATACCACATATGGAACGTCCAAGTTCATGTATATTTTACTATTGTTTGTAGATGAGAAACAAAGTGCACCTGTGTAGAATATTATATTAGTTGCAAGTAATGGAAATCAAGCTAGATATTTGACATCAATGCAAGTAATGTAGATGAGGTAATCAATATACGTAAGTTGACATACATATATACTGGCTTCTCTAATTAATTATTACCTTTAAACTTTTTAACTGTTGTAAATGTAACAATTATAATGTAAGGTCCATCGTCGTCTTTATATAAATTTGGATCGAATTGTTCGCTAAACTTTCCCCAAAGAGTGATCGTTGCAGTGACCGAGCTTTTGCGATAAAACAATTGAGTTTAAAAGTTAGACAATAAATCATATTATGACATCAAACTCTATAGATATGTATTTGAGAATAAAACCATGTATGTGTTTCGTGTATAATATATGACTTACTAATTTGTCACAATCTCGATATCTCGCTTTTTCCAGTTGCTGCCAACAATATCAATGCCACCGATGACAGTCAAATGTCCCACAACATCTGCATAATTGTCAAATAATATAAATTAATCTTTATTCTCCAAAATCGTATAATATGTAACGGTAAATAAATTGAATATGTGAATACCTGAGACTATAGTCTTGTCATTCAAACGGGTTTCAATGACTTCAGGTTCAACAAACTGGAATCCGTGTAATGGTATCGTAGTTGTTTCTTCATCCATTCTTTGAAGAGTAGTTGTAGCTAAAAAGAGAGCCTTGAATTCACATGAGAGGGGCCTGTAACTGCATGTGGCCGGTGTGATCCTCAGATTTCTCATGCTGTATATGGACCCTTCTTGAAGAAGATGTTTGAAACGGGAAGCCAGATGTTTACGAATTGTTGCGTGCATGAGATTTTCCTGTAACAAAATTTTGATAACTCATAAGCATAACTTATAAATAGGTTTTGTTTGCAAAGATATAAGTCATAAGAACTAACCTTTTCATCGATGAGGATCATGTCGATACTAATCAGTTCACCATCTTTATGAGGATTGGTTGACTCCCACATCCTACAGATTCTGACCTTGATTCTCCAGTTATCATGAGCATTGTTGAGAGAATTCAAAGAAGAGAATTCCATTGCAATATCAAGATGTTTTGTATGCAAAAATTTGAGTACGTATAAATAATTAAAATATGAATTTAGATGTTAATATCGTCAAGGTTGTACATGTATATATAATGTTGGTATCAGTTGTGCGTCTCGGATTAGAATTCTATGCGACATCGGAGGTGGCAGTATTGGATTACTACAATTAGTAGAATTCTGTTATGCGGTGATTTATTGTAGCTCTGCAGTTGAATTTTTTTCTTTTCTGTTCTAGAATGAGTAGAATTTAGTTTTCTTTTTGGTTTCGTAAGCATGTTGCATGCATATAGGTATATTTTTGGTTGTATCTATATATTCTGATTGTGTTTCCTAGAGATAGTAGTATTAAAATGGTCTTTTCTTGAGTTTTTTTGGAAAAATATTAGAGTCGCTAATACGTTTTTAAAAAGTGTAGGTATATCATATGATACCAATAATAACATTTCCTGTAAGATCATTTAATTTATCAGATTTATATAATAGTTATTTGGTTTATCAAATAAATCTGTTGATTGAGTTTATAACGATAATAAACATAAAATTAATATTTTTTTTTGGTTATTTCAGCTATATTTTTATTTTGTTTTTATTATTGATTATAATTTTAAAGGCTTGTTATAAAATTTCATTATTATTTAGATTAATTGAAATTTTATTATTTTATTTTTAAATTTTATTTTATTTTGAAACGATATATATTGATCGGAATTGTTTACCATGATTTTATTTTAATGTGTTTTGAGTTTATTTTGAATCTAAATAGATTGTTGCAGAATTGTAAATACTTAAAATTGTATATTCATATGATGATTCTGTTTTCCCGTATTTTTATTTATTACTTTGTCTATAATTTTATAAAATTATCATTTTTGTACAAAAAATTTAAAAGAGTAAATTTAGTCGGCTACACAAAATCTCCACTATATCCTTCTACACAAAAGAAAAAAAAGTTAAAGCATGTAAAACTAAAGGCAAAACATCAATATACATATATTACACAAAAATTTTGATTCATGTCCAAGTGTTTCCGGACTTAATCTTTAAACCACCTAGGTGACAGAAACATATAGAGTACATTTATAAAGGCTGAAAAATCAAATTAAAAGCAGCATTGAGAAAAGCTTTGAGGCTAACAGATTGCTGCGAAGTATCTTATATAACTATTCTATTAACACCCTGTAATCCTATATACATTTTACCACTTAGTGCTCGAGCCTAATCTCCATTCGCATCCATGATCTCATGATCTTAAGTAGAATTGAAGTATCATCCAACTGTGATTGAACAGTCACCAAAACAATACAAAAACATTAGCATATTTCACATGTAACTATGACATAAATATAAAATTTTGTAGCAAGTGATTCAATGTTGAATTATCATCAAGTCCACCAACTAATAAAGATATATATATATATATATATATAGTGGCTAAAGCACTCTTATTTAGAGAAAAAAAT
Organism: Heracleum sosnowskyi; assembly: GCA_030848705.1. NCBI lineage: Eukaryota > Viridiplantae > Streptophyta > Magnoliopsida > Apiales > Apiaceae > Heracleum > Heracleum sosnowskyi. The sequence continues at coordinate 131,177,025 of CM061237.1, forward strand.
ATTAGCAAGTCAAATAATCAAGTAATTCATTAGAAATCTCTTGCCCTTTAACTGTACTATAAATAATGTTAAGCTTCTAAGAAATGCAAATTCTTGCTGAAGAATCATCAACAAAAGAATTGTAATACTTGAACACCACTTATAGAGCTTGTGAAAAGTTCTGGAATACTGAAAAGATGAGATGGGAATGTAGAGTAAAAAGCCTATGATTAGCACTATTACGTTCATGTTAGTCTAAGCACTTTGTAGACATCAATTACAAACTAAATAAATAAAAGAAACAAATTCAACTGAGATGGGAATGCAGACTTGCAATGTAAAAAAACTTTATTTTTTTAGTTTGTTTTTTCTGCAGATTTGTAAATTCTGCAACCCCATATCAAAATCAAACTAAAATAGGTGCATCCTTTTACTATAATTAAACCTCAAATGATACATTATTATAAGAAAAGCTAAAAGTAATAGGTTTTAGTTATTACCAATTCCAACTACTGACCATATCCACATGTGTATTTTCTACTGATGTGCATCTGTTGTTTCCATTAAATCATTAGATTCTGCGGGGCTCCCCAGAAAAGATTCACTCTGAGAATGAAAAACAAAATTAGTTATCAATTTATGGAATTGCTCAATGATCATATCATTTTTGCACGTGGAAAGGGGACATATGTTATATATTCCACAACTACGCAGAAGAAATAATAGGTATTTTTTTAAACACGCTAACCGTTTAATTAAAAGTTATCAATGATGCTCAGATTTTAAGATGATTTTCAAAAATAAGCTTATATAGGCTCAGAAGCCTATGTAATAATCAACTTTAGGATATTTACTAATCAATCATTAGATTTAATCAGGAATGAGCTCATAAAGAAATGATAACAATCATGTTTTGAGACCAGATATGATAATGCGACATATAAGTGAGGCCAACATGAGTTAATATTTGAGTATCACATAATAGGTTCCGAGGTAGATATAATGACGCACCTGTGCCCTACTGTTGGACGGTGAAATATATTCAAATACTTCTCTATAAACAATGTTCTTTACGAACGTCCTATCCTCCATCTCATCATCAGCATTTTATTATGGTTAATCCTTCTCTCGAGGTTACCCTTGATATAGCAACATAATATTGGCCATGACTGAATACTTGATTTAGCAGGTACAAACCGACATGTTTGAGAGTTTGTCCCTGACTTTTGTTTATTTTCATGGCAAAACATGGTGCTACAGGGAGTTGCCTTCTGTTAAGCTTAAACGGCCACCTTGATTCATTTGGAGACATAATGATTCGTGGTATTGTAACGTTTTGGCCAATATTTGTACCTGAAATGATATCGGCTCGAATTGACCATTTACCTAGACGGGTTGTAAGACCCCAGATTTTGGGTAGAATTAAAACTTTTATTATATGTTGATGTAAATATGGATAGTGGCAATGACTTTGAGAATCAAGTTATGAAATGAATATGAATTTCGGTTTTCAAACATTTTGAGAATAGTAAGAATGGACTGAACATATAGATAAGAATAATCTCTCTGGAAAATAAGAATACAATATTCCAAGGAAGAAAAGTATTTTTATGTCATCCAAATCGATATCTGGTATGCATCCGACAACTCCGTAAACAAGATAGCGTGTGCCCGAGAAAGCACTAGAACATTTCTAAGTGCAAGAAGTAAAGAGAAATAAACCAGGAATATTGGAACGGATATTGGTCCAAAGGATTATAGAAAAACCACTGATGAATAGTAACTTTTGATGAATAGTAAATTTTTGTCGTTTAAAAAGTTTTTCAGACCACCCTATATACGGAACGATATAATGAACTTTCAAAGCGGTATTAGTGATCTACGATGAAAATAAAGGAATGCAAAAGCTGTCAGAATTGGAAAAATAGCATTTCCGTTTTCTCCGAAATTTCACCATTAACGGACGGATTAATCATTATTTGGGAATATTGAAGGATTTAGATTATCAATTCCATGGATATGGATTTAATAAAAGAATTAGAGATATTAAGAACGATTACGATAAACTACTTCGATAGAACACTTAAGAAACCCTGCGAACTTTTTACGCGATTAAACGGAGACGGAACAACGAGACATTACAGGATTAAAATACAAACATGGAAGTAACATGTAACAAGATTAATTCGAGGAATGCAACATTTGGATCATTCATGTGAAAAGAAACAAACTAGTAAAGCTGCTTTGCCACCATGACCCTCCAGTGCTTGACATGTGTCCCTGCTTGCCACCATGACCCTCCATGGCTCGACACGTGTCCCTGTGACTAGCCAAAGTGTGGTGACTCACCCCTTTCTAATACAAAATATCAGCCTTATCATTAATTGGCCAAAACAAAAAGAAAAGAAGAATTCATCCATTTTGAAGAGAAAACCCGAGGGAGAAATGAGGAGAAAAATGGGGGAGAAAGAAGTGATCGTAACTTAAGATTCCGTGATCCGTTTTTGGCGTTCCACCACTCAAATCGAAGCTCTCGAGAAGCCCGACGTAACCATGGTAAGCAATCGCCTCACCTCTGTGATTTACCCTTCGATTTCAGTGAGTAACAGTTGGAGAAGATGATGAATAGTAACTTGTATTTTGCTTTGTTGCTTTTGATATTGAGTTTGTGGCTTCCAAAGGTTGTATTAAGCAAGGATCTAAAGGTTACATAAGGAATATAGCAGCAAGAAAGCTTGGAGGAAGGTATAAACCTCTGCCCCTTTGAGTTTTATATGAGTTTTAAAGTGGTTTTGATGTTCATGTAAAGTTAAGATCATGATTAAGTGATTTAGTGATTGTTTGGATTTGTTTAGATGTGTAAAATGATGGGTGTTGGATTTGAGCCTCACCACTGATCTTAGAGGTGTAGGTTGGTTGTTTGTTGAGGTTGTGGATGTATGGTATGCCCGGTGTGGCTTGGTTATGTTGTGACAAAATTGGATTATTCGATTTTAAACCGTCGTAATGCCCGATTTTCGGTAACTCTATAAACTGCCTAGAATCCGAAACCCTAACTGCCTCTTTTGTTTCAGTTATGAACATGAGTGTGTAGAACTTTGTTTCTAGTTTACGTGAGCGCAAGAATCATATCATTACGATTTACGGTTTATGAGATATGACCATTTTAGTGAAAGTGGTTTAAGGAATGAGATTGCAGAAATGTACCAACTTTGTGGCTATGTTTGAGACCCTTAAGAGTTGTTTTAAAATATGAAATTTTGTATTGAAGTGTCAAGGGCAGTTACGAAGGTTTGTACGAAGGTTTCGAGTCCAAAAGATTATTTTACGATTTTATAAAAATGTGTTAGCCGAGGCTGCGCAAGTGAAAACCACTAAGAGCATGACTTAGAAACCAATGTTGAAAATGGTTAAGTATAACTTGTATTCGAGGATCGATTTCGGACTAAACCTACGACTGAAGTAATTGTCGACTAAACATGGACTTAGTATGAGCCTATATCGAGCTAGTAATGCCTTGGTTGTGTTTCGCTTACGTGTTTAAGCATTGAGTACAAGTGGATTATCCAGGGGATTAATTGTGCGTTTTCTTTGACTTTGTCTAGATTGTCCGGCATCGTCGCGAACCCCTATCACTTCTCGAGCATCAGGCAAGTTTTCTAAATCTATACTTTGAAGTATTGATTATATATTACTGTTGTTGCCATGTGTGGAGTTATACAGTTGTGCGATACATGTTATATATTGTATAAAATAGAGTTTGATTTGGGTTTATATATGAGCTTTGAGATAAAGTAGTTATAAACCGGTATACCTTGTAGCTCTAGAGATAAGAGCATACTTCTTGTTTTCGACTCTAGACCGGGAGTCAGTATTTGAGATATGGAGATAGCCGTGGAAACCCGGAGGGATTCCAGCAGCAGTGTACTAATTATTCTGAGGATTGCTATTATTAAACATTAATTATATTTCTAGAAAGTATTAATTACCTGGAAATGATTTGAGGAATGTTATTTGAATATTACCTCATTCGAAGGTTATTATTTGAAAATGATTTGATTATGGGCTTCTACGCTAGATATGGGATATTAGTTAGAAGCCGGGATTTTATATTTGTCCTAGGATAAGGGCGGGTGATTTTCTCTAAGATCAGAAGTAATTATATTTCGGTATATGTTAAAGGTTATTTTCCGATAAAGATATCGGGTAACTGTTATTCGAGGGTTAATTATTTTATTTAAGGAATATTATTTATATACATTTGAGGATTATCGACTTACAGAATATTATTTATATACATTTGAGGATTATCGACTTACAGAATATTGTTTATATTCATTTGAGATTTATTTTAATTAATGAATATTATTTTTTTTAATATTCATTTGAGAATTATTTATTAATGAATATTATTTTTGAATATTCATTTGAGGATTATTTATTAATGAATATTATTTTTGAATATTCATTTGAGGATTATTTATTAATGAATATTATTTCTAAATATTCATTCGAGGTTTGTTTATTTGATGAATATTATTTTCGAATATTCATTTGAAGGTTTACTTGTTTAATAAATGTTATTAATTGTTTTCCAATCAAAAAGAGGTTCCCAAAACATTGTTTTTCCATTTGAATCTGTCTTTTAAGAAGATTTAAATGCTCGCTCAACTATCAAAAATTACGGGAAACCTGATTTAAGTGACTACTACTCTTTTTAAACTCTCAATTCAAAAACTGTCAAGGGACAGATATTTTCTTGGAGCAATTTAATTGCTGCCGGTCTAATGTTGTGTTACCACCTCAATGATCGAGGGGTAAATTCATGGAACAAGTCGATATCCATTAACAAGCGTAGCTTGGGAAATATTGGAGAATCTTCCTTTCCAACCTAGATATAACTACTTAGTGGAGTCGTATCAACAAGTGTTACACTTGGGGAAAGGAGGACGATCTTTACGTTTCAGAGTCATGGATTTCATCTGAACTAGGAGTGGTGTAAGTGGTCAAGTTGCGTGGGCCCATCCAACTTTTATATTGCCCCAAATGGGCCGGGAGGTCATATAGTAAGGCGGTAGACAACGTCAGGCCGTCGTGATACTTCCATCTACATGTAGAAAACTATTTGAGCGGTGCGACCTACTACTGATCATAGTAAGGTTAGGCACAGCGGACGCGGTAGCAACTCCAGTATTAGTTCATCATCCAATTTGGATATTCTGCAACATGTATTGAAAGGGACTAAGGGTCTCCCCCTTAGTACAGGTTTACCGATCATGTTGGCAGAGGGTCGAAAAAGTGTATAAGTGACAATAAATTCATGCAACTTCATCTTTTATTTTATGAGTTATGACTCTGTGGATACCTTACATAACATGAGTTATGGTAAGGGAGTTGTTTATACTGAATCACCTTATAACTTCATCTTTTAAGTTATGTGTTGATATTCTGCTTACATAGCAGATATTTTTGGAAAGGTTATATTGGTTCACTTTGAAACCTCATCTTTTATATTATACTAGAACTTTGTTCATAATATAGAAAAAGTTTGCAGAAATATTATGAAAATGATATTTGAAGTACAATAATGGTACTGTTTTTGGGAATACATTCCGATAAGGATATAATTTCAGTATCGAGATATTTTGACAAATTATTGTCTTATACCCGCTTTATTCTGGGTTGAGTTAAAGGCAGAATTATGCCATACTTTCATTTCCTTGCTGGGCTATCGCTCACTCTTGCTATTGTTTTATATATATTATATAGCAGCGAAGCAGGATGCCAATGGGTCAGCACATACCTCGCAAGGCGTTTCCGTAAATAGTTTCTAGCAGTGATCCCGAGAGTAGTACGAACCAATCGAATCAGGCTACAACTTTTGGTATTCAACTTATGTATAGATATGAATGGTATGAGAGGATTGTGAGCATCAGAAGGCTAAGTTGGTAATGTAACATTACTTAGAAATTGTATCAGTGACAGATTCAAAAGACACTTGGGTATTGTAATAATAATTATTTATTCCGCAGTTGTTGTATTGTGTCGTTTCTGAGACTCTAACCTGTGTGTGTGTGTGTGTGAGACTTATATTGTGGGGTCATGAGCAGGTGAATTATGAATGGTGTGAGTAATACAGGTAAGGCAAGGAGTACATGGATCGTGACTACTCTAAATCCCTGACCCCGGATTTGGGGCTGTTACAGAAATGGTATCAGAGAGTTAGGTTACAGTCCTCATAAACGATAGGAGATTGAGTCTTACAATACCCTTAATAATGATAAGGACATCTAGAGCTCAAATTGAGTTCGTAGTCGGGTTAGAGGACATGACCCTGACCGTTTAAGATGAAGCCCGAGAGGGGACTTCTTCTGGGAAACCGTACTTAGGACTTCATGGTTAGTCACCTCGAATCGTATAAGTTATAGATTGATGGGATTCTGAGATACCAGATCCCGAGGCCTTCGAATAGGCATTGGATGATGCGCTCCTTGAAATGGACGGAGATCCGATAAAGGAAGATCCATAGGAGGATCTAGAGGAAGACCCCATAGTGGGTCAAGGAAAGAATCTTGTAGAGGACGTGTTAATTGATAAAGATGTAGTATGTTACTTGAGGTCGTACAATAGGACCGGACGAACCTTCAAGGGATAAATAAGTGACGAGACGAGAGTTTAAGGATCGTTCATGATTCATCAAGAGATATGACAAAGAAAATGGAGTAGAGTCTCCAAAGTAGAAGAGGTAGAGGCAGTATAGCCCGTATCAGTGGATTGATTCGACTTGAACGAAACCTGTTACTCGTAGTCGGTTATAGTTGCCCATAAGGAGGCGGCATACGTAAGAACCAAGATGTTCAGATTTTCACGAACGATTAAGGGTACTTAGTTGCCTAGAATAGTGGAAGGAATTGTTTTGGGCTATGAGATTTCAATCCCCCACGACCAGCGATTCCACTGGAAATAGTGTCTATTACATCATTGAGGGATTTTATTATCTCAAGGAGAATTTTGGGTATATGTACCATGTAAATGTTATGGTAAGACAAGCACGCTAAGACGGGATCGAGAACGAGATTTACCACCCTCAGGAAACCAGGAAGGAATTATAAGGATAGAACAGAAAGGTCGGAAATCAGATCCGAGTATTACTAGTAGGTAAATAGATTGATCAAATTTCCCAGATTTGGAGAGAAATTCAGCAAATTTTGGCAAACCTTGTCTTTCTGATTACCAGAGGATGTCACCAAAGAGAGTGGAAACTAGAACGAACCCTGTGGATTGGGTAAGATAACCGCTATATGGGTTGGTGGACAGACCCTGATTGCTATAATTGATTGTAGAGATAAAATGGTGAAGTTGAGATTGGACGGTAAAGGCGAAATATATTTAAGGACCAAGACGGACTGAGAAATTCCGGGATTGACTTAAACGAAAAGGCTATTGTGCCAAAAATGTTAAGCTTATGTAGCACACGTGATTGATATGAGAGAAGGAATATTGGGTATAAAGATGATTGAAATAGAGACCAGATTTAAGCTTGTAGTTTCTAACGATCTTCCTAAGTACCGCCCAGTCGACATGTGGGATTGTCATTGCTATGGGCGACAACGGTATCGAAGTCTTCTTATAGAACAGAACGCTTACTTGAGATGTTTGCGCCTAATCGAATAGAACTCCCTGCGATTGCAAATGTTGATGGTTGAATTCTTAGCGACTATTATAAGTCGGCAATGACGTAAGTATCGAACACCTTAGGGTGCATGGAAAAGAAAAGCTTTGGAATTGAACGATTATCCATCAGAGGAGCCGACAAAAAAAAAAAAGGCATCCGTAGAGACCTTGGTAGTACCCTCCCCATTTGCAAATTATGTGGGATATTTCCCCAATCTATGATCTATCTTGACCTCTTTCCAAGAAAGAATTCTGATAAAGGGTATATTCCCTCTTCGAAGTTATTTTATAACACTTGTGCTAAACCATATTCAGTTTCACCTGTGCCAGAGGCTGTCACAATGCCTACTTTCAGGTTTTCGAAGCCCTGTCAAATGATGTTATTTAAGCTTTGACTTTTCTTCAAATAATGAATGACCCTATGGTGATACCTCACCACTTGTTTGTTAGGTACCAGTATCTTTTTGGTTATTCTTTTCTTTGTATTTTCTTTGGAAACCGCACCTTTGGAATCTGTTTAATTTTAAATCCAAGGTGTTCCTTTGAGAAATATTGTCGAATGGCGATAATCATTAAATTGATCTCGAATTGCTTTCATACTTTTCAACTTCCACTGAGACGAACAACCCTATACTTATAGGGGCTACAAGGACTATCTGTCTGTGTGATAGAAGTCTGATGGGACGCCATCACTTGTAAGTTGTGAAATACAAGAAGGCTAATTACCTTTAGTAATGTCTCAATCGAGGCACACAACGTTGAGTTCTTATGATCATGTTGACCTCTCGGTAAATTCTTTTACCTCCAATAAGGTTACCTTAAAACTCATAACCTTACGATCACCAGTGTGTGACGTTTTCCTTGATATGGGAGCTGTCTTTTCAAGGCCCCATAATTTTGTTATCCGTATTGAATTTCAAGGGGAGGCCAACCAAGTCAAATAAGTCAAAATTCGCTGATAGGAATTAGATTCGCGACGAAATCGCCTATGTCAGGAGCGAATCCCTAAGACGAATAGAATGTTAGTGACATATCAATGAAATTGGTTTATTCTCCCAAGGATATTATGATAATGGAAAGCGTGTCAATCGATATATGTGAAAGAAATAGCGATGTGCCATGAACTCCAATGACAACGGTGTTAGATAAATGCCCTATAGTGGAATTGAGATTTTGGAGGAGTTGTTACGAATGGACACTACCTCTGGGTTAGCAAGATAAGTACTGACGATGGAGTCAAAGGGAGCTGGTATTGTGACTTGGGAGAGGTGCAGCAGGAATAATTTCCGGAAATATATGGAGACCCGGATGAAAATGAAAGTTAAAGAGTTAAAACAAGAAACCATGACTGTGACCGAGTATGAGGCCAAGTTTTCCGAATTATTGAGGTTTGTTCCGGAGTTTGTGAACACAGAATAAAAGAAAGCCAATAGGTTTCAACCAGGGCTACCTCCAACAAGCAGCCCACTGTCAGGACCTTTAAATAATAGGTACCCTTGTAAATGATTGTTTGATCAGCGGAAGAACGTTGTGTATTTCCAAATTTATTTAAGAACTGGGTATCACCAGTTGGAAGTTAAATCCGAGGATATACCCAAGACTGCGATTCGTACCAGGAATAGACACTTCGAGTTTTCAGCGAGGTTATTTTGGGATTGACTAATGCACCCACAAATTTTTATGGAATGTAATGAATGGACTTTGAGTTATCCGTGATAGTAGAAAACGTGAGATGGAGAAATGGCTAGAATTGACCTAGAATTATGACTGTGAGATACACTACCACCCGGGGAAGGCCAATGTGGTGGCCGATACCCTTAATTAAAATGGGACAGAGATGGATTCCGAATGATCGGGAATTAAAGAATGAGATTTTACACAAAACCCAAGTTAGTCCAACAAACTAGAAAGACAAAAGATTTCACCAACAAACGGCTAGTGACAACCATGGCAGATAGAGAAAGTATGCGGACTAAGCCCGCGAGTATAGAGATAGTACTGCTACTGATAAGCTAAATGGCAAGTTGATGAATGGCAAACAAGTTTATGCTGGTGTATTTCTGTGCAAACAAGATAGAGAATATGAGGTTAGAGATTCGTGATGTTAAAGGTATCTCCAAGGAAGGAATTAATGAGATTTGAAAAGAAAGGGAAGTGAGCCCGAGATTCATTGGGCCATCTGAGATTTAAGACGCGCCAGGAAGGTGGCCTACGAGCCAGCCTTACCCCCCCAAACTAGTAGAATGGTCATAACGGGGTTCATGTGTCAATGCTACGTCAGTATACTATAGATGCCCGGCATATGTAGAGTACGAGCACGTAGACATACAACCAGACTTGACCTATGTGGAGCAACCAATGGAAATTATAGATCGAAAGGAACAAGTACTTCGAAACAAGGTCATCAAACTAGTCAGAGTGGTATGGAGGAATCATAATGTGGAAGAATCAACTTGGGAGCTAGAGAGCGAGATGCTAGAAAGATATCCCCATTTGTTTTCAGAGTGATTCCGGGACGGAATCCTTTTAAGGAGGGGAGACTGTAAGACCCCAGATTTTGGGTAGAATTAAAACTTTTATTATATGTTGATGTAAATATGGATAGTGGCAATGACTTTGAGAATCAAGTTATGAAATGAATATGAATTTCGGTTTTCAAACATTTTGAGAATAGTAAGAATGGACTGAACATATAGATAAGAATAATCTCTCTGGAAAATAAGAATACAATATTCCAAGGAAGAAAAGTATTTTTATGTCATCCAAATCGATATCTGGTATGCATCCGATAACTCCGTAAACAAGATAGCGTGTGCCCGAGAAAGCACTAGAACATTTCTAAGTGCAAGAAGTAAAGAGAAATAAACCAGGAATATTGGAACGGATATTGGTCCAAAGGATTATAGAAAAACCACTGATGAATAGTAACTTTTGATGAATAGTAAATTTTTGTCGTTTAAAAAGTTTTTCAGACCACCCTATATACGGAACGATATAATGAACTTTCAAAGCGGTATTAGTGATCTACGATGAAAATAAAGGAATGCAAAAGCTGTCAGAATTGGAAAAATAGCATTTCCGTTTTCTCCGAAATTTCACCATTAACGGACGGATTAATCATTATTTGGGAATATTGAAGGATTTAGATTATCAATTCCATGGATATGGATTTAATAAAAGAATTAGAGATATTAAGAACGATTACGATAAACTACTTCGATAGAACACTTAAGAAACCCTGCGAACTTTTTACGCGATTAAACGGAGACGGAACAACGAGACATTACAGGATTAAAATACAAACATGGAAGTAACATGTAACAAGATTAATTCGAGGAATGCAACATTTGGATCATTCATGTGAAAAGAAACAAACTAGTAAAGCTGCTTTGCCACCATGACCCTCCAGTGCTTGACATGTGTCCCTGCTTGCCACCATGACCCTCCATGGCTCGACACGTGTCCCTGTGACTAGCCAAAGTGTGGTGACTCACCCCTTTCTAATACAAAATATCAGCCTTATCATTAATTGGCCAAAACAAAAAGAAAAGAAGAATTCATCCATTTTGAAGAGAAAACCCGAGGGAGAAATGAGGAGAAAAATGGGGGAGAAAGAAGTGATCGTAACTTAAGATTCCGTGATCCGTTTTTGGCGTTCCACCACTCAAATCGAAGCTCTCGAGAAGCCCGACGTAACCATGGTAAGCAATCGCCTCACCTCTGTGATTTACCCTTCGATTTCAGTGAGTAACAGTTGGAGAAGATGATGAATAGTAACTTGTATTTTGCTTTGTTGCTTTTGATATTGAGTTTGTGGCTTCCAAAGGTTGTATTAAGCAAGGATCTAAAGGTTACATAAGGAATATAGCAGCAAGAAAGCTTGGAGGAAGGTATAAACCTCTGCCCCTTTGAGTTTTATATGAGTTTTAAAGTGGTTTTGATGTTCATGTAAAGTTAAGATCATGATTAAGTGATTTAGTGATTGTTTGGATTTGTTTAGATGTGTAAAATGATGGGTGTTGGATTTGAGCCTCACCACTGATCTTAGAGGTGTAGGTTGGTTGTTTGTTGAGGTTGTGGATGTATGGTATGCCCGGTGTGGCTTGGTTATGTTGTGACAAAATTGGATTATTCGATTTTAAACCGTCGTAATGCCCGATTTTCGGTAACTCTATAAACTGCCTAGAATCCGAAACCCTAACTGCCTCTTTTGTTTCAGTTATGAACATGAGTGTGTAGAACTTTGTTTCTAGTTTACGTGAGCGCAAGAATCATATCATTACGATTTACGGTTTATGAGATATGACCATTTTAGTGAAAGTGGTTTAAGGAATGAGATTGCAGAAATGTACCAACTTTGTGGCTATGTTTGAGACCCTTAAGAGTTGTTTTAAAATATGAAATTTTGTATTGAAGTGTCAAGGGAAGTTACGAAGGTTTGTACGAAGGTTTCGAGTCCAAAAGATTATTTTCCGATTTTATAAAAATGTGTTAGCCGAGGCTGCGCAAGTGAAAACCACTAAGAGCATGACTTAGAAACCAATGTTGAAAATGGTTAAGTATAACTTGTATTCGAGGATCGATTTCGGACTAAACCTACGACTGAAGTAATTGTCGACTAAACATGGACTTAGTATGAGCCTATATCGAGCTAGTAATGCCTTGGTTGTGTTTCGCTTACGTGTTTAAGCATTGAGTACAAGTGGATTATCCAGGGGATTAATTGTGCGTTTTCTTTGACTTTGTCTAGATTGTCCGGCATCGTCGCGAACCCCTATCACTTCTCGAGCATCAGGCAAGTTTTCTAAATCTATACTTTGAAGTATTGATTATATATTACTGTTGTTGCCATGTGTGGAGTTATACAGTTGTGCGATACATGTTATATATTGTATAAAATAGAGTTTGATTTGGGTTTATATATGAGCTTTGAGATAAAGTAGTTATAAACCGGTATACCTTGTAGCTCTAGAGATAAGAGCATACTTCTTGTTTTCGACTCTAGACCGGGAGTCAGTATTTGAGATATGGAGATAGCCGTGGAAACCCGGAGGGATTCCAGCGGCAGTGTACTAATTATTCTGAGGATTGCTATTATTAAACATTAATTATATTTCTAGAAAGTATTAATTACCTGGAAATGATTTGAGTAATGTTATTTGAATATTACCTCATTCGAAGGTTATTATTTGAAAATGATTTGATTATGGGCTTCTAAGCTAGATATGGGATATTAGTTAGAAGCCGGGATTTTATATTTGTCCTAGGATAAGGGCGGGTGATTTTCTCTAAGATCAGAAGTAATTATATTTCGGTATATGTTAAAGGTTATTTTCCGATAAAGATATCGGGTAACTGTTATTCGAGGGTTAATTATTTTATTTAAGGAATATTATTTATATACATTTGAGGATTATCGACTTACAGAATATTATTTATATACATTTGAGGATTATCGACTTACAGAATATTGTTTATATTCATTTGAGATTTATTTTAATTAATGAATATTATTTTTTTTAATATTCATTTGAGAATTATTTATTAATGAATATTATTTTTGAATATTCATTTGAGGATTATTTATTAATGAATATTATTTTTGAATATTCATTTGAGGATTATTTATTAATGAATATTATTTTTGAATATTCATTTGAGGATTATTTATTAATGAATATTATTTTTGAATATTCATTTGAGGATTATTTATTAATGAATATTATTTTTGAATATTCATTTGAGGATTATTTATTAATGAATATTATTTTTGAATATTCATTTGAGGATTATTTATTAATGAATATTATTTCTAAATATTCATTCGAGGTTTGTTTATTTGATGAATATTATTTTCGAATATTCATTTGAAGGTTTACTTGTTTAATAAATGTTATTAATTGTTTTCCAATCAAAAAGAGGTTCCCAAAACATTGTTTTTCCATTTGAATCTGTCTTTTAAGAAGATTTAAATGCTCGCTCAACTATCAAAAATTACGGGAAACCTGATTTAAGTGACTACTACTCTTTTTAAACTCTCAATTCAAAAACTGTCAAGGGACAGATATTTTCTTGGAGCAATTTAATTGCTGCCGGTCTAATGTTGTGTTACCACCTCAATGATCGAGGGGTAAATTCATGGAACAAGTCGATATCCATTAACAAGCGTTGCTTGGGAAATATTGGAGAATCTTCCTTTCCAACCTAGATATAACTACTTAGTGGAGTCGTATCAACAAGTGTTACACTTGGGGAAAGGAGGACGATCTTTACGTTTCAGAGTCATGGATTTCATCTGAACTAGGAGTGGTGTAAGTGGTCAAGTTGCGTGGGCCCATCCAACTTTTATATTGCCCCAAATGGGCCGGGAGGTCATAGTAAGGCGGTAGACAACGTCAGGCCGTCGTGATACTTCCATCTACATGTAGAAAACTATTTGAGCGGTGCGACCTACTACTGATCATAGTAAGGTTAGGCACAGCGGACGCGGTAGCAACTCCAGTATTAGTTCATCATCCAATTTGGATATTCTGCAACATGTATTGAAAGGGACTAAGGGTCTCCCCCTTAGTACAGGTTTACCGATCATGTTGGCAGAGGGTCGAAAAAGTGTATAAGTGACAATAAATTCATGCAACTTCATCTTTTATTTTATGAGTTATGACTATGTGGATACCTTACATAACATGAGTTATGGTAAGGGAGTTGTTTATACTGAATCACCTTATAACTTCATCTTTTAAGTTATGTGTTGATATTCTGCTTACATAGCAGATATTTTTGGAAAGGTTATATTGGTTCACTTTGAAACCTCATCTTTTATATTATACTAGAACTTTGTTCATAATATAGCAAAAGTTTGCAGAAATATTTTGAAAATGATATTTGAAGTACAATAATGGTACTGTTTTTGGGAATACATTCCGATAAGGATATAATTTCAGTATCGAGATATTTTGACAAATTATTGTCTTATACCCGCTTTATTCTGGGTTGAGTTAAAGGCAGAATTATGCCATACTTTTATTTCCTTGCTGGGCTATCGCTCACTCTTGCTATTGTTTTATATATATTATATAGCAGCGAAGCAGGATGCCAATGGGTCGGCACATACCTCGCAAGGCGTTTCCGTAAATAGTTTCTAGCAGTGATCCCGAGAGTAGTACGAACCAATCGAATCAGGCTACAGCTTTTGGTATTCAACTTATGTATAGATATGAATGGTATGAGAGGATTGTGAGCATCAGAAGGCTAAGTTGGTAATGTAACATTACTTAGAAATTGTATCAGTGACAGATTCAAAAGACACTTGGGTATTGTAATAATAATTATTTATTCCGCAGTTGTTGTATTGTGTCGTTTCTGAGACTCTAACCTGTGTGTGTGTGTGTGTGAGACTTATATTGTGGGGTCATGAGCAGGTGAATTATGAATGGTGTGAGTAATACAGGTAAGGCAAGGAGTACATGGATCGTGACTACTCTAAATCCCTGACCCCGGATTTGGGGCTGTTACACGGGTGATAATCAATCTAGTGCCGTTGCACAAACCTTCTGACTGGTTTAAATTTCTGAGTAGCATTATCGGTGTACCTTCCTTAAGTTGTATGTCATTATTTGGGACTCCGTTGAATTTTAAGCTATTTAGGAACTCTGCTGGATACAATAGTTCATTTTGATCGGTTTTCATACTTTCTTTGCATATGCTGTCAGAGCTCAAATATGTTCTGCTTTCACCAGGAATCACATTCATAATAATGTCATTCAAGTCATGGACCACTTCATTTTTTGGTGTCAATATTGCCCGTTCTGTCAAGTATGCTGGATCGTTATAGTTTTTTAAAAGAGAGGGGTAGATAGCTTCGACTATAGATTTCATTGGATCTTCACATGGGTTTCCGCATAAATCTGGTGGTATTTTGATCAGTTCCCTATCAGCGTTGTCATAATCTGATCCATTTCCAATTTGTAACAACCATTTGTTAAAGGTAGCTATTCTATCTGCATCAGACTTACTTAGATTGTCGTTATAGAGCCTCATGTTCTGGTTCAGCTCGTATACTTTGAAAAATGGCCACAAATAAGATGAAGTTAGGGATGCATCAATAATATCAGCTCTTGTGCCTTTTGGAATTACTGGTAATATCTGACGAAAATCGCCCCCACATACTACTGTGAGTCCACCAAATGGCTTGTCAATGCTATTCTCAAATCTGGTTCTTAGAATATCCCTCAAGGTTCTGTCCAAAGCTTCGAAACAGTATTTTTTCGCCATAGGCGCTTCATCCCAAATGATTAAAGAAGTTTTCAGAAGAAGCTTAGCTAATTGGGTACCATGTCGAATTTCACAAGTTGACTCCGCCGTGACATCAATCGGAATATGAAATCGTGAATGAGCTGTCCTGCCATTAGGCATCAACAATGCCGCAATTGCTGCAGTTGCAACTGGCAATACTATTTTTGATCTCGATCTTAGGTTTGAAATAATTGTATTCCATAGGAATGTTTTACCGGTACCACCATGTCCGCTAATAAAAAATAATTGGCCTTCTTCATTCTCAACAAATTGCAATATTGCTTCATAAGCTCTTTTTTGGCAAGTATTTAGAGCAATGTATGATTTTTCATGTTGGACCTTTAGTTGTTCTGTGTCATAATCTAGCTCCTCAAAGACCAACCTGTTGCTTGAATCTCTCAGTAACGATGTATTGGGTCGCGGCATCCCATCTATGTCTGTTAAACTTTTTCCTAACTTCTGCATGAGTGTTTCAATTTCGAACAACGTGTATGCTTCTACTTGTTCCTCGGTCAACTGAAGTTCTTTATTTCTAAATCTTTTCCTTTGTAGTGACATCATGTCTTCTGATAGTGCACTATAGGTATTTTTCCAAAGTTGTGATGCATCGGAAACTTGGCAGTATATTAGTATGGTGACAAAAAGATTTTGCAATTCATTGCCACTGGCCCAAATTGCAGCTTCAGTCAAGCAGTCAATCCATTCTTTATCATCTAACAACCCCAAAGCGTAACATGCGGCTTTGAAAGTTTTGTATGTTACTCCACTGACTGTTCTTATACATTCGAAGGAAGTGCTACATTTGACAAAATTGAGAAGCATTCGCATGTAAAATCGTTCTCCAGATGAAGGATGGGCAAAGTAAATTCTACCGATTGATGTCCCTTTTTTTCTCCTTGTCCATGTTTTGTCTCGGGCGTTCCAAACCCAACGGGTTGGAAAATCTGAATAAGTTAGTTGACGCGCGTCCTCGTGATTCTTGTTTGTCTCTAGCCATTCTGTGAACTTTGTTTTTTCTACCCCGGGTATGGAAAGCACATTTTCAATGCACTTATCTTCTTCAAATATTACTGTATGTTCATCGGGTAGATGGAATGGTAATCTTTCAACTGACGGATGTCTGTGATTTATGTCGAACTGGAAGATTCTCCAGCAAGCTTCAGTGGTAGATATGTATCTACAGTCAAGGTAAGTTTTGATCTCATCTATCCTTTCAACCGTGTCAGTTGTTTCAAGTATTGCGTTTGCTCTATCAGACCCTTTATTGACATACTTGAACAAATATTTTATGGATCTTGAATAATTGCAAACCTCAACATTGATATGCGCATCAAATTTGACAATTAAATTGCGATTATATGGAACCACAAAGCGATTGTCTATTATGAGATCTTTTTTTTTGACATGAATGCCATTGTTCCTCCTTCTGTATTTCGGGAATCCTTCGGAATCGATTGTCGTTTGATCATTGATTTTTTTTTTGGGAAATGTCTCGCACACTTATCTTTCACCATACATGGTGAGTTTTTGTTAAGTTGGCCACATGGTCCATGAATCATATGTTTTTTCACAGCATTATACCCATCAGGATCAATATTGAAGTCAGGAATTTCAGCACTTACAATTTCATCAATCTGTGAAGCTGACGGATTTTTCTTTGATTGATCCAAGAAAAGTAGGATGTGTGCATGAGGTAATCCGCTTTTCTGAAATTCAATTGTGTATAAACCTGCAAGAAGATAAATACAGTTTTTATTAAAACTTAACTTGTTAGTAGGTGCATGATAATTGAGTTTTTTCAAATTTGATCATATTAAAACACAGACATGATAAAAAAAGGCCAAGCACATGATTATTTAGATAGTTTTCATAATTATTTTTTAAAAGGATAAAAAATTATAGAATTTTTTTTCATAAGCAGGTATTTGCAATCGTAACAATAATGTTTTGATTTGGACTCAACTAAAGGTCTACATTTAATTAGCAGGTATGATATTTTAATTTAGGGACTATCCAAAAAAAATCTAAATTTGTGTTCATATTCCTTTTAATTTGTTCAAAATTAAGTTTAAATATTCAAATTTAGATTATGGCACCTATATAGAGAAACACGCTCAACAGAAGATAATAAATGCAAGATAATTGCATATACTTGTGGTAAAAGTTGAACTAAAGTAGTTAGTAAAAGTACACTCGTTTAGCACAATTTTTTTTTAATTTAAATTAATCTGTTATCAGCTTTATTTGAATTTATTAACTCTCGACTATCAAGATAGAATAGCAAAATTAGAGATGAAGAAACCTGGTGACTAATAATTTTTTTATTTTTATTGTTGCATAAATGACTGGATTTATCATTCTAGTTTGGGTCACTTTGTTGGTCCTGTGATAAGAATTTTTATGAAATTATATGTTAAATCGAACACATGTTAAGTAAATGATAAGAATGTCTACCATTAATTGTACAAACTATTGTAGTAGGAGGACTACAACAACTATTTATTCTAAAATTTTGTATATTCATGAAGTGTGAGGAACCTTAAATTATAACATTATCTTGATAATAATGATCCTTAATTCTCATTTTTTAATGCATAATATGAGTAACTCAATATGAAAGAGATTGTTGAATCAAAGTTGCAGAAAGTACTAAAAATATTTTTGGTACAAATATGCAAAGGAAAGAAACTTACTTGCAATCACTCTTCCAAAAGGTTCTTCTTTTTTCAGATCTTGTATTAGTTGGAACAATTTTATCTCGAAAACTCTGCATATGACATCCACCCGATTGGTATCATCTTTTTGTCCAATCATCTGGAGCATGTCATTTATTTCTGGCCACTTAGGGTTGCAAGTAAAAGTTATAAACAAATCTGGATATCCAGTCCACTTACAAATAGCCATTGCATCCTGATAATTTTGTACCCTGTACCTGGGCCCTCCAGTGTGCGATGAAGGTAGGATTATTGACTTTCCCACTTTTGCACAATCTGAATCTCCTCTGTGAACAGCGTCCATTAGTCCATAATACAGGTCGGATCTTAGTTTTTCCTGATTCAGTCGTATCCAGCGAAATCGCTCTTCTTCAATTGTCATGTAACAATCAACTATATATTGTTGTAAAAGTCTTCCGCTTCGAAGAAGAGTGTGGCCCTCATTCAATCTTTGTTGTAACCTGAAGCAATAATATTGACACATTGACAAATGTTTGCCATCTTTTCAGAGTAATTCCCAGTCTATATCCATCTTCGCCATATGGATGTATTAACGGGTATGTCATGGCCATGTAGCTTGGATGCAAATCACTTATTTGTTGTGGACCGTGTTTTCGATGGTGTACAACAACATCACGTTCATTTCTTTTCTTATCAACATCACCCACTATTAAGCCACCTATTTCGGAACCTGTTGGCATGTCATATTGACGACCATCTTATGCTCTGCTACTTGGAATTCGCAAGTGAAATAAAGTTTCTGGTTCAGTGTTGTACCTGTCTCTTGCCTGCCTGAAGGATTTAACCAAGTGATTGTTTGTTTCGTCTAACATATTGGATAATTGAGTAACAATTTCCTCGTCAATAGCTTCATTGGGGCCATTCTTTTGCATTATGCCAATCCTATTTCTAACTTCATTTTCAGTGTCGTATATGTAAAGCTGCGCATATTTTGGCCGTTCTCCTTTTTTGGGGACTAATGAACCGATAAAATGAATATTAACACCACTAACTCGGAAGACATACGGACCTCTTGTTTTATTTATTGTCGAGTCGACTCGCACTCCTAATGATGTCATTGCAAACATGCAATTATAGGCCCTTATATTTTCCATGAATTTAATGCCCTTTTTTCCAGATTCAGATGATTGTAGGTACTTGAGTAGTGCAGGCGGTTCCCTCAATAATGGTATCTGCACACGTCCTTCCATGCAACAAAAAGTAAACTTTGGTTGTGAAATATTGTGTGATTTTTGAATCCTTTCCTCATACCATAATATGGCACAACAATATTTGCATTTGTATGTAGGTGGTCCAAAGTTCCACGGTTTTTTGTAAAGAGCTGTTAAACACATTAGTAAGATTGTCAATATAGGTACAAATTAAATTAAAGATAATTGATAAAAAGTTTTGTATAAGTGTACCTATTTGAGGCTGACCATTAATTTCATTTGCATGTGTTGTTGGAGTAGCTTCCATTGGTGTAGTATCATTTCCAATAACATCTGCATGATAATTGTAGATTTTGATAATTGATGTGTGTTTCAATCATGTATGTACATATTTATTTATGGTTGTAGAGAGGTAAATAATTTACTAACATGATAAGTTTTCATTTTATGATATATATAAGATGTTAAGAGAAAAGATAGCATGTAGTTTGATAACATTACCATTTCGGTGAAGTGATTCTGCAGCAGTTTGAAGATTGGCTTGTTGCATAGAATATGTGTAGTATTTCACAATTCTTTGCATTGTACAAATAAATCGGTGTAGGTCTTCTTTGAACCTATTTTGGATGATGGTAATTTTCCTCTTCAATCTTGCATGCTTGCATATCTTCTTTTGAATGTGTCTTAAGTTGACACCTGTTGGCTGCTTTTTAAGTAATATTTTTAGAATTCTTTCTTGGCGAGCTAAAGCTGAGATTTGTGTTTGCAAATGTGGTAATGGTGTGCAGATGTTTCTTGAATTGTTACATCCTTCCATTGTTGAATAAATAATTCTATATAGCCTACGGAGAATCATATAGAAATTGTAAGTGTGACATTGCAATGCAGGTAATAATCCAAAAGTATTATCCATACAACTCTAACTATAGATATTATATTACACAATAAATTAATAAAAAGGAGTAGATGTACAAAAAAACAATGTTAAAGTTCAGAGTTTTTTCTGTGTCCAACAAATCTAACATTTTAGATCATTGATCAAATCATAGTATAGCATTCTTGATTACAGAAATACAACCTTAAGGAGGTGGATGAAAATGCATCCATATGTGATTTTGTCTAAGAAAGAAAATTTTTACTTTCAATTTTGTTTGGTGGTTAGTTTGCATCATTAGTACATTAACTGTTATTCACATATATTTACTTCCTTTTACTTTTTTGTTAACTCTATTCTGCCAAGGAGTACTTAGTTATAAAATATAATGTTCTTTTAGTATGCCTTATCCACTACCCTGTCATGTAGAATTTATATTTTACACTAAGACATCATGTTGGCAAATTTTAGGCCATTATCAACTGGTAGGAAAAGTGAAGATTTTTGGTTTATTACCTATCACATAAGTTTAAATTAGATTATATGTGTAGGTGTTGAGCATCATTGAATCCAATTCCCATTACCTGAGCATCATTGAATTCAATCCCCATTGCCTGAGTATCATTGAATTCAATTCCCATCGCCTTCTCAAGTTTAAACTTTTACAGAGGTACCAAATTTATAAATTACTGTACCTAGCTAATAGTTAATATAGTACAGGCATAGAACACCTAGTTGTAAAACACTCATCAATTTAAGCATAATCAATTTAAGCATAGATAGAATAGAGAATATACATACTTAGAATAATCAATTGGAATGGTACACAAACAAAAAACGGAAGCAATTAACCAACCTGATTGATATGTAGAAAATACACTAATACATGGAGTTTTTTTTTCTAGGACACCGACTCATCCTCCTTGAGGTATACCGAGTAGTAGTTGGAGTGGTGTTTCTCAAACGTTTTCTTACATTACGGTTCTTATCAAATTCTAAATTTTTTTTATATAATTTCATTTTTTTTAAAATTATAAAAAATTACAATTATTGACTTGTTATTATTTGATCAATGTTTTCCAATTTTTTATAATGTAAAATATTTGGTTTATTTAAAAAAAATTAATTTAGTCATAGATGTTTTAAATCAATTTTAATTGATATTCTTTAGAGATCTATTACTAATTTAATATTGATATAATTAATAACAAATTAAAAAAAATTGATTTAAATTTTTTATGCAAGAAAAGGTAAATTTTAATGCCTTAAATTTTTATTTAAATTTAAGTTAAATTAAACTGAGAAAAGGTAAAATTGTCGAATTTAAATTCAATATAGAACTTATTCTCTATTTTATTACTAAAATTCGTGATATATTTTTATTTTATTCCAAGAAAATAAAAATTATATATTTTGTTTCCTTCATTAATAAAGATTTAAAATGCAATTGAGATATTTCCTAATATTTAATATTAATAATTCAAAAATTCGAGAAAATTAAAAAAAAATGATTGAGGTGATTTGGGGGACCCACCTCACGTCCTTGTATTCTCCATAATAGTTTTAAAAATTTTAAGCTTTGCCTTAAATATAAAATTTAGAAGAATAAAAATCGAGAAAGAGAAGAATCTTGAAATTGTATATCAGTTTCCTCAATTAGTAAAGTTTTAAAAATTATTTGATATTTTTCTATCCTATAAATTCTAATTTAAATGAGAAAAATTTAATTTTATTGAATTAAAATTGTATATTTTGTTTCCTTCATTAACAAAGATTTAAAAGATAATTTAGATTGTTTTCTATCCTATAAATTCAAATTTAAATAAGTAACTTTAATTTTATTGAATTAAAATTGAGAAAAAAATATATTAAAATTTTATATTCTATTTCCTCTATTAGCTAAAATTTAAAAGGCAATTGATATTTTCTATATCCTATAAATTTTAATTTAAATAAGGAAATTTATTCATATTAAATTAAAATTTAAGAGCTCTAGAAAAAAAAATAGTTATATTTAGTTTTCTTTATTAGTAAAGATTTAAAAGACAATTGAGATTTTCAACTTTAAATATGGAACTTTCATTTTATTGAATCAAAATTGAGAAAGGAAATAATCTTAAAATTGTATATCAGTTTCCTCATTAGTAAAGATTTAAAAGGCAATTGATATTTTTCTATCCTATAAATTCGAATTTAAATAAGGAAATTTAATTTTTTTGAATTAGAATTCAGGAGCTCTATAAAAATATAAAAATAGATAAATAGCTTTGGGACGATCTATGAGAGAGCTCGGGAGATTTTTCTTTATATATATATAGGGTGTAAACTGAAAATAGAAAACAACATACTATAGGGTGTAAATTCTAAATTTTTGAAATTCACTTAGTTATAAAGCCATTTAGATAGTTGGGTGTTAGTCATGAGTGCTAAGCTTTTTTAGTTTTGATAGTCTATTCACTCATTAAAAAGATAGAATTTTATATAAATATTAATATTCTTTACAGATCTATTACTAATCTAATATTGGTATATTTAATAATAATTCCAAGAATTTTATTTTGATCTAAATTTTTTATGTAAAAAGGTAAAATTGAAACTCTTAAACTTTTAATTAAATTAAAAATAAAAATTGTAAAATTATTAAATTTAAATTGAATATGAAACTTATTCTCTCTTTTACGGATATTGTTTTTTTATGTAAACTACAAAATTTAATTAAATAATCAATACAAACAAATTTACATTAAGTTGCAATCTGCATAAAATTATAAAACATAATAGAAATTAGTGAACACAAACTAAATTATAGAATTTAATAAAAGAAAGTAAATTACGTAATACAAATCATTAAACATAATTAAATCTCAAAAATTATTTTAAATTAGAAAATATCTCAATTGTCTTTTAAGATATAATAATGTTATTTCAAATATTATAATATTTATAATTAGTATTTAATTTCACAAAATTAAGAATACAACTTCTATTTGAAAATACAAAATATACAACATATACAACATATACAACCAAAATACAATGTTAAATCTGCCATGTAAGTAATTGGGATGTAAAAAAAAAGCAAGAATTTCAATTATATTCTTAGTCAAAGTACAAAGATGAGTATTTCAGTGAAGTGAAGAGAATCGGTCAAGATACTTAGTGGTCAAGATAGCTACTGATGCACTTTTGTGTGCTTAATCTCTTTGTAGACATGGTCAATAATGCAGAAAATCATCATGTATATTTAAAATTTAATCACAACACAATCAAAACCGCACTAAGTCCTCACAAATCTTAAATTATACCACCAGTCAACTAAGAAACCTCAAGAGATGCAAAAGAATACCTTCCCCAACCAAAACCATCCAGTATCTCTAAGACCTCTCATCTATCTAGTGAAAATAACATTCATCCAGTACTTACATGTTATTATCAGTACTCACATATCATTATCACAATAACAGTCAAAAGATCAAGAAACATTCCACATACAGTGCTTACTAATAAAACTGTAATATTAAAATTATTTGTCTATGCAGTGTAAAAACATTGTTTTCCTAAAAATTAAAATTAGTCTTTGAACGTAGTAGAATAACAATTTTCTAATACTAATTATCCTTGCCACCCCGTTTGATCAACCATAATTATTACTTTCCTTTTCTTCTTTCGGAGAGAATCGTTACTTCTAGTATAATCTTTTAAATATGAGAAAAAAGATCCTGAGGTTACCTCAGGAAGATTACCTGAGATAAACTTATTTTCAAGTACAAAAAAGTGATGGCAATTTTGTAAATATGTTAATCTTTCTGAAATTACAATAATACCGGCCTGTATTTGTATGGAAAATTTTTAATTGCCTCAGGTAACTCCCTGAGGTAACCTCAGGAACATGATACTCTTTAAATATTGCCATCAATTTTATTGCTCTCCTCATCATCGGTGTAGATCAGTGGTGGGAAAACCTATCCCTTAGTGACACCACGTATGGAACATCCAATTTCATGTATATTTTACTTTTGCTTGTAGATGAGAAACAAAGTGCACCTGTGTAGAGTATTACATTAGTTTCTAGGAATGAAAAGTATTACATTAGTTTCAAGGAATGAAAATCAAGCTAGATATTTGACATCAATGCAAGTAGTGTAGATGAGGTAATCAATATACATAAGTTGACATACATACATAGTGATTTCTCTAACTAAATATTACCTTTAAATTTCTAACTGTTGTAGATGTAACAATTATAATGTAAGGTTCAAAATCATCAATATATATACCTGAGAGTAAAGTATTGTAATTCAAATAGGTTTCAATGACATCATGTATTACAAACTGGAATCAATGTAATGGTATCTTAACGATTTCTTCATCCTTTGAAGAGAAGTTATAGCTAAAAAGAGAGGCTTGAATTCACATGAGATGGGTCTGTAACTGCCTGTGGCCGATACAATCTTCAGATTTCTCATGCTATACATGGAACCTTCATGTAGTTGTACATGTATATATAATGACGTTGATATCAGTTGTGTCTCGAAGAAGATTCTATGTGATATTAGGTTGTAAGTTGGATTACTATAATGAGTAGAATTCTTTTAGGTGATGATTAATTTCAGTTCTAGAATTAATAGGATTCAGTCTTCTTCTTTTGTCGCTGAACGTGAATAGATGTAGTAGTACATTCATGGGGTGATTCTGCTTTCCGAGTTTTTGAATATTATCTTGTCTTGATTTTATAATGGTTTGAAGGATCATGAGAGGCGCCACCTCACCTCCCATGTATCCTCCTTTATATATATCAATACTATTATATAATAGACGAAACATTAAAAGTTTGGTTGGTCGGTATGGTACGTTGTGATTTTACTTAATTGCCCACATTTTTGGTTGGTCGGTATGTTACGTTGCGATTTTACTTAATTGCCCTTAATTAACTGTACTTCGTATTTTTACTTAATTAACCTTACTTATTTATAGAAATATATTACTAAATAATAATATTACCTATTTATAACCAATTACCTTTTTCACCTAAAATACATTATTTTTTTTCTATTTTTTCTAACAAATTCTCCTACTTTTTCAAATATATCACGACCAATTACCTTTTTTAACTAAAACATGTTAATTTTTCTATTTTTCCTTACTAAACCCCCTCCTTTTCCAAAAATATCACGGACTAACCTTTAGTTATTTATTTTTAAACCTATTTTAATATTATAATTATTTTTTAAAAGTTTACATATTTTAACATGTCTACTTATTTTTCTTAACAAATGCAATTACTAAAAATATTAAAATATAAATAACCAAATACCTATTTATAACAAATTAACTTTTCAGCTAAAACACATTATATATTTTTTCTAACAAAGCCCCTCCTTTTCTAAATATATCACGGGAAATTACCTTTTACAATTTAATTTTTCTATTGTTCTCACTAAAATCCGTTCTTTTTCCAAAAATATCACAGGAAACCCTTTACTTATTTATTTTAAAACGTATTTAAATACTTTTAATTATTAAAATTTAAAATCTCATTTTCCAAAAATATCACGGGCATTTACCTTTTTAAACTAAATATATGTTACATTTTTTATTTTTTCTTACTAAAACCCCTCATTTTCCAAAAATATAACGGCAAACCCATACTTATTTATTTTAAAATTTGTTTTAATTTTTTTAATTAATTAAAAGTCTTTAGCTATTTTAACATGCCTACTTATTTTTTGCACAATTACAATTAATAAAATATTAAACAAAATAATAATAAAATAACAATTAACAATCCGTGCATCGCACAGGTTTTTAGCTAGTATATTGATGATTTTGAAGCTAGACAAGATCTTTAAATGCTACTGTTAGAAATGAATACTACTAGAAACTAGACAGAGGGGGGGTGAATGGATAGTTTGATATATTTTTCGATTCTCGAAAACTAAGTAACAGACTATATATGATTATGATATGTAATATGCAGAAAGTAAATAACACACACAATCACTTTAATCTACTTTGTATAAGCAAATTAAATACTACAGCTTTCCAAGAAATTCACAATAGAATTTCTGGCTTCTAAACAAGAACAGTTTGAACTTACTTGCTTACAGAGAAAAGAGCTTAGCAAATAACTATGTGTATCTCTCTTGCAGCTAACAATAGGATGTGCATGATATATATAAGCCCTATACAAACTAGTGCACACACCTATTTTTACACAGTTACCCCTTGCTGAAAGTCCAACTTGTCCTGCCATAAGACGTCAACTGTGTCAGGAAGGACCACCTGCTTTTCGGAGTCTTTCCCGTTTCTGTAGCTGCTTGTCTCTTATCTTTCTCTCTAAGTTTAGCTGTAGATTTGCCATCTGTTCTTTGGACCACCTTGCCAGAACAAATGCTTCAGTATTTGTCTCTTTTGATTCTTGATTCTGTACCTTGATTTGTCTTGTTGTAAACGGCTAAGTGTTGATATCGTGAACTCCACTTCATTCCTGACTCCGCGATCTCACTTGTGAGGACTTCGCGATATAGCCTTTGAAGACTTTGCGACATAGGTCATTTGAAGACTATGCGACATAGGTCATTTGAAGACTATGCGACATAGGTCATTTGAAGACTATGCGACATAGACTATGCGACATAGGTCATTTGAAGACTATGCGACATAGGGCTTCTGAGGACTTCACGATCTAGGCTTCTTTGACTTTGCTGACTTCAACACTTCACGACATGTGTCTTGAGGACTTCTCGACATAGTACAAAATGGACTATGCGATATAGTACTTCACGACATGGATATTGGTGACTTCACGACATAGCTTTCTTCTGACTTTGCTATATAATGCCTTAGACAAATTTCTGCAACTTATTTCTTCATAGCCTTATTTATCTCTATCCTGCTGCATGAACACTTCTGAACTTCTACCATGACAATTATTCAATGGCCTATATACAATCTAGATGCAAGAAACTTTACTAAGCTCATTATAACTTTGAGCATACATGGTCAAGCTAATGTTCATGAGAACAAGACAAGTACATTTAGAGACCTATACTACATCCCAGTGATAGAACTCACTAGGTCATGCAATGTGACATAGTCACATAGTGTAGGCTTGTTAATAGTGGTGTTCAGACATGTCTTGAGCCTAACAATCTCCCCCAAATTGTGAGTAAGACCCTTAGGCACAATTTCATTTCTGATAACAAGTCTAACTAACATAAAAAGAACAAGTATAAGGAAGATAAAGTTAAGAACAGAACTTGGAAATTTGGTCTTACAGAATTTCTCCTTGAGCTACATAGCTTCAGTTTCCAATTGTTTCTCTAAGAAATCATCATAGACTTTCTTCTTCCTTATTTCTTCATTCTTCTTTATTTCAGAGATGGCCAGTAAAATTTCATCCCTTGCAATCAGTTCTTCAATGAGAGGAGAATCTTTTAGATCTTCAGCTGCTGTTCTGAGGGCACTTTCCACATATGAATGTATGAACTCCATCCTTATTTTGCTTATTCCTCCATAATGATTTTTGTACTCGACAGTATAAGGATTTTGCTTTACCCTGCACAACCCTTTCTTCCTTAGCTCCTTTGCTCTTTCTTCCATCTCAGCCATCTCCTTTTCTTTCTCACACCTCTTTTCTTCATTCAGCTTCTTTAGATTTTCTTTATATTCAGAGTGCATTTTCATGAATCTGGCAATCTCTGTTTTCCACAACCTTTCTTCCTTTTCTTCAAAATTTAACAAGGCATTGATTCTTTCTTGCTCATAGGTGTCAAAATGTTGCCATCCCCCTTGCTTCATTATTCTTTCTCTTCCATCAGTGTACTTGATCTCTAGATGATCCAACTTCACTTTGACTTCAAAGATCTTTTGAGCCCTCAAAAATGCTAGGGCATCTTCATCATAGTCCTCATCTAGTGGAAGCACATTGATGCCAATAACATTTGTGAGTTTTCCAGTCTTCTTTGTTATCCTTATCCTTTTGGGTACACTCTTGATCTTCAAATGCTTCACAAGAGATACCTTTCTGGAACAAGGAGAATTAGTCTTCAGTGCCACATCACTTGGAAGTAGCTTCATTCCTTTCCCCTTCATCCACTGTAACACTCCACTAGCTGTAACTTTGTGGAAGTGTTTTCTTGAAATTACTTTAGTGGCTTCATCTTTCTTCTGTGGCAATTCAGGTTCAGAAGTCATGGATAATGATTTTGGAGGATCATTGCTAACAGTACCCACCCTAGACTTAGAGTCTTGTGTTGTGGTTAAAGTACTGCTGGCAATGTCCTTGACTTGCTGAATTCCACTTCTTGTTTTCCTGGTTGTTTCCTTTGTCCCTTTTGAGTCCCTCTTGTCATCACCAGCATCTTTTGATTTCTTTGGATATTTGCTCCTGCTGCTCTCACTAGATCCATCCTTATTTCTCCTTGTCTGAGATCTCCTTTCATAGGTTTTCTCCTCATCATCATCCTCCCCATCCTTCTTTTTGCTCTTTTCTTTGACAGATTCAGGAATGACTCCATGAATCAGAAAAGATTGTAGAGTTCGAATCATCTCTAGTTCCTCAGCTGTCCTAGGTCCTCTCTTAGCTCTCAGCATTTGCAGCACCTGGTTGATCTTTGCATTGTTCTTCATTAAAAGGTCTGAGGGAATTACTAGTTGGTCAATACTACTGTCTTGAGATAGGCTTTGGTAAATTATTGTCCTTGGCTTGGATATAACCTCAGGCAATCTTTTATTCTGGTCCATCTTCAAGTCATTATAAAGACTTTCATTGTTCATCCCATGCTTTTCAATCAAATCCAGAATGATTGACAGCTCAGTAAATCTCAGTTTCTCTAGAGTTTGGAAAGCTAGGTGCCACAAGCAGTTGTCCTTGCACACCATGATTATCTCTCTTAAATGGACATCCTTGATTTTCCTTACTGCCACTGTGAAATACTTGATGCTTTCCTTGATCTTCTGTCTGTACATCCTTGCATCTCCTTGAGCATTACTGTAGATGGCTTTCAAAAACTCCAGGAAGGCCTCATCATGATAGATGTTTGAATTTGCAACTTCCTGTAGCTTGGCTTCTGTGATAATTGCAGCTTTGACAGGTTTAGCATTGGGAGTAGGTTGAGTAGGTTGAGGAGTTGAGATATCTTTAGGCATTGTTGATGGATAGTAGGTGGTTGAGATTGTGCTCTTCTGACCTTCTGCACTTATGACCTCTACAGGGGGAAGAATGATTGGCTTTATGGTTTCTTCAATGAGTTTGCCCTTGCCCTTATGCTTTGACTGCTTGGCAGGTACTCCCCCTTTCTGTTTCAGAATGACCTCCTTTTGTTTCTCCCCCTTAGGCTTGGGATCAGACAAGATGTCTTGAGCTTCCCCAGGGATAGGCAGGTCCATTTGTTTCATCATTGAAGTCAGCATCTGTTGTTGCACCAGCAGGATATTGGAGGTGTTGTTGCCTTGGGCATCCAGTTTGTCATTGAGCTATTTTAGAGAGGTGGCAAGCTCCTTGTTTTCATCTTTCAGAGAGGCCACTTCTCTTTCAAGACCATCCACCTTTGAGAATAGATGTTGAGACTTGAAAGAATTGAGAGATTGCTCCTTGAGCTTGGCAAAGTCAAATTTGGAGATGTTTGACAGAGGGACCTCATCCACCAATTTGTCACCATACTGATTCTTCCAAATTACATTCAGCATTGCATTTGAGTTGATATTGGCCTTGACTTGATTGTCCAGGGTTGTAGCCAGCTTCCTGATGTTGTCTGTGACCATGGCCAGAGAGAGGTCCATCATGCTTACAGTAGAGTTTGTCTTCTGGATTTCTTTAAGGATGCCATCCACCCTGGGAAAATCAGAGAGATATCAGTTTCTGAGCTTAGTGAGGGATCTGTCTGTCTCCTCCTGGATTGAAGAAATCTCTGATTGAAGCCCTTTCCCAAGATAGTGCAGAGCCTTTAATTGATTCCTGTAGACATCATTAACAGCATCATAGATGGCAGCAGGAGAAAGATCCTTTGCATTTGAGCCCAGAGAAGTGAGGTACTCTTCCCTTAGAAAAGCTAGGGCATCCTTGAGCTTGAGAGTCCTCTTAGCATCCAACCAGGCATCCACATTTCCCTCTAGTTCAGCTGCATCCACTATCTTCTCCTGCTGAGCTTCAACATCCTCCTTGTGGCAGAGTAAAATGGCTTCATAATCAGCATTTGGGAGATTTGAGGTGAGGAGATGTTGAGCTATCTTTGAGAACTCATCAATCTGTGCCACATGGAGATCTTGTATGGCTTCTTCTGTCATTTTGGAAGGCACGGATGATGATCCTGAAGGCCTGTCATGGTGCACAGGCTTCAGCCATTCTGACATAGTGGCCTGAGCCAAGTGAGAGCTAGTGCTAGGCACTTCATGAGATGCAAGGTTTTGAGTCTCCTCTAGCCTTGGAATGGCTGTAGGGTCTAATGTTGTCTCCATTGAAATGGGATGTGTTACAACATTAGCCCTATTTGTCTGTGAAGACAGTTCCACATTCCTAAGGATGGGAGAATGTGGCATAGAGTCTCCAGTAAAAACTGGTGAATCCTCCATGTTTTTGTTGGTGTCATTAGGATATGCCCCAGCATGCATTCCCTGACCAACTAGATGTGGGTCCTGGGTGGTGAGCATAGTGTCATGCACCATGTCACTTGAAATTGGCTCAATCACAGGAGAGAATTGTGATTGATCAAAAGCAAGATTGTCATTGGAATGACTCTCTTGTTCAGAAGAAATTTTTATGGAAGAATCTGAGAGAGAAGTGGGGTTTAGATTAGATTGTGGCAACTCCCCCTGAGAAATAGGAGGAGTTTCAACAGTGATGTGCTCTCCACTCTGTGTATTATCAGCCTTATCACTCCTAGGGTCAAGAGTGAGGTCTTGACCCTGTGCAGACTCTGTACAAGGTGCAGTGGGGAGACTGCTCTTTTCAATGTCAATGACCTGTTGAGAGGCCATGGACAGTAACAGGTGTACCCCTTTTTCCACATCTGAATTCTGTTGGGAGGATCCAGTGGTAGGTTTGGATTTGAATTTCTTACTTTGTCTGGTGAGAGGTGACTCAGGATTCTCACTATCTATCTCTACAGATTCATTTATCACTGTTAGGGCTCTCTTCTTTGACTTCTTTTTAGTAACACCAATCTTTTGAGAGATTGATGCACTTGGCTGCCTAACTTCTATGGTACTGTTTACAGTGGGGTTGCTGGATGGGATGGGAAGGCTGGGGTTAGACTGTGTAGCTCCTTCAGTCTCAGCCTCTCCTGTCCAGGAAAGTGCATGGTATATTGGCTTATCAAGTGGATAAGACTCAAATGTGTCCTGCATATGCTTGGTCACACTTAGAATCACATCCACTTGATTCCTTGTGTCCAATGAGCCAAATAGAACTTTGGACATGGACTTGGAATAAGCCATTTTAGTTTTATCTATACCCTCCAATTCATGGACATTTGCATCAAGAAAAATTTAAAATTACTTGAAGGAAACGAGGGTAAAAGATGTCATTACCTCTACCACGAACAGTCCTGCCTAGCCTCTGAGCCAATTCTTTGAGAATTATGGCTCCCACATTGATCTCCTGGTTGTTGGCCAAGGAGTAGGCTAGCTTCACAGCAATGTGACTGATATGGTCTCATCCTGTCTTCCTGCAGAGAAACACCTTCTGGAGTGCGTCAAACAGAAAGGACCACTCCCTTCTCACAAACTTCTTAGTCATCTTTCCAGTATCTATCTCATCAGCATACTGAATGAAGGTCATGAATTCTATGATTTGAGCATCTGTAGCTGCTTGGTCATGACCCTCCACCTTGAACCCCAAAGCTTCATTGATTTCCCTTTCACCAAACTGAAAGTGTTTGCCTCCAATTGAACAACTAACCTCCTGGAATGAGGTTCCATCTTCCCTAGCCATTGTTGAGACCAACGCCGTTCTCCAGAATCCTTCCAACACATCGACATACAAGGTAGGGTTCAGGGTTAGGGCTTGGCGAAGGTAGGAAGTGTTCAAGAACCGGACAAAACACTTGTACCTTGGATTAGCCTCAGCCTCAGAGGGAATGGTGAGAAGATTGGTTTCTTTGGGAATGGTTAAAGGGATAGAAGATGATACTGTTTGAGATTTGGGTGCCATTTCGAGAGAGAGAGTGAAGGAGAGAGTAGAGAATTTGTGCTTAGGTTTGAGAGTTTGAGAGCAATAGACAAGATGAAAAGTTGTGAACGGTTAGAAAAATGTATTTATATGATAGAGACACTGCGATATGGAGTTATGAATTTGTACAGTCTATCTGTATGTCGCGAAGTCAAAAATGGCCTGTACCGCAAAGTCTTGCACAGTATATCGCATAGTCTCAGAAATGAACTATGTCGCAAAGTCCTCAAGATGAAAGGATCGGGGAGACTTTGCGATATAGTAGAAATACCCTGTCTAAAGCTCTATATTAAGAATTTTAAGCAAATTGTCAGACTTTTATCAAATTTTGAAATAAAATTAATTTAAATCAAAATTCTGTCAAATGTGGAGACTTGTCGATATAGTTATTCTAAGTCGCTAAGTCATAAAATGAACTATGTCGCAAACTCATGAAATGAACTATGTCGCGAAGTCTCACAATCTCAACAGTTTGCGATATAAGTCTGTTTGATTTGAACTGTGTCGTGAACTCTGAAAATCATCTATATCGAGATGTCTCAAAAACTCACAACTTTACCAACAGATGTGATTTTGAAAAATATGCAGTAAAATACTGAAATATTTATAAATCATATCTCAGCTAATTTTCACTCCAAACAAATAGAGCATTTAAATACAGTGAAAATTTACTGCTGCAACAATTTACTGGCATACTTACTTAGAGCAACTAAATGAAGGATTAAGCATTCCAATTTCACTCACAAGTCTGTTGAAGACTGCTTCATTCAGAGGTTTAGTAAATATTTCAGCTAATTGTTTCTCAGTTGGAACATAAGAGACTTCTATGGTACCATTTGCAGCATGTTCCCTAATGAAATGGTACCTGATCTCAATGTGCTTTGTAGTAGAATGATTAACAGGATTGGCAACTATGGATATTGCACTAGTATTATCACACATTAGTGGAATGTGTTCTAACACTAGCCCATAATCCATGAGTTGATTTCTAATCCAAAGCAATTGAGCACAGCAACTACCAACAGCAATGTATTCAGCCTCAGTTGTGGATGTTGCTGTGGACTGTTGTTTCTTACTGAACCAGGACACTAACCTTTGACCTAGGAATTGACAGCTTCCAGAGGTGCTCTTCCTATCAATTCTGCATCCAGCATAATCAGAATCTGTGTAACCAACCAGGTTGAACCCAGTGCCCTTTGGATACCATAGCCCAAGATTAGGAGTCCCCTTTAGATACTTGAAGATTCTTTTGATAGCCATCATGTGAGATTCCTTGGGATCAGACTGGAACCTTGCACAAAGGCATGTGGCAAACATGATGTCTGGCCTGCTAGCTGTGAGATAGAGTAAGGATCCAACCATTTCTCTATAGACCTTGATATCAACTCTCTTGCCTTTCTTGTCTTCATCCAGCTTGATTGCAGTAGACATAGGAGTTTTAGCTGGGGATGACTCTTCTAAACCATATTTCTTTAGAAGATCCTTGACATACTTAGATTGGTTTATAAAGATGCCATCCTCCCGTTGATGTACTTGCAGGCCTAGAAAGTAGGTTAACTCTCCCATCATACTCATCTCATATTTGCTTTGCATCAACTTAGAGAACCTTTCACAGAGTTTTTCATTTGAAGAGCCAAAGATGATATCATCCACATAGATTTGAACAAGAATGATATCATTTCCATGCTTCTTGAAGAATAGGGTTTTGTCAATTGTACCCCTGGTAAATTGATGCTCAAGAAGAAATTGAGATAGAGTCTCATACCAGGCTCTTGGTGCATGTTTGAGTCCATAGAGTGCCTTGAGCAATCTATACACAAAGTTTGGGAAGTCTTCACTTTCAAAGCCAGGTGGTTGAGATACATAAACTTCTTCAGCAAGATCACCATTGAGAAATGCACTTTTCACATCCATTTGATACACATTAAAATCTGAGTGAGCTACAAAAGCCAGGAAGATTCTGATGGCTTCCAGTCTAGCTACAGGTGCAAATGTCTCATCATAGTCAATGCCTTCTTGCTGACAATATCCTTTGGCAACCAGCCTTGCTTTGTTTCTAATTACCACTCCTTCTTCATCCATTTTGTTTCTGAACACCCATTTGGTGTCAATAACATTCTTTCCTTTTGGAGGAGGTACTAGTTCCCATACTTTGTTTTTCTCAAATTGATTCAACTCTTCTTGCATGGCAACAATCCAATCAGAATTCTTCAAAGCTTCTTCAAGTAATTTAGGTTCCTCTTGTGACAGAAAGCAGCTATACAGACATGTATTTAATGTTGCCCTTCTTGTTCTAACTCCCTCACTAGGATCTCCAATGATTTGATCCCTAGTGTGGGCTCTGTCCCATTTCCTTGTGTGCCCCTGTTCATTTCCTTGATCTGTTCCAAACTCATTTTGGTTGATAGGTGCATTCTCTTCTTCTCCCCCTGTGTTTGTGAACCCTTGCACAGGTGTTTGAAGAAGATTGTCACCTTCGAGGATTTCATTCTCTAGAACAGTTTGAACAGGGGGTTCATGTTAGGAATATGTTGTTCTTGATGATAAGCATAAAACACTTAGTAGAATTTGTGTAAAGTCAATTTTGTAGCTGTCAACGAAATAGCATGCTTAGCAGTGTTTCGTTGACAGGAAGCTCATCAACGAAATGAGTGTTGTAGCAATTGCATTGTACAATACTTCACAGTATGATAGGCATTCTATTATATGTTTTAAGATAGGTTTTCTAAGTCATGTTGACTATGTACTAGATAGGCAAAATAGGTTGGTTAATTATAAATATGTTATGCCTTGTAATTCTGCCTAAGTGAAGACATGTCAACGGTATGAAGATTACTCTGTCAACGGTATGGAGTTTACCCATCAACGAAACGAGGGAAACACCATCAACGGAATGAAGAATGAAGCTATCAACGAAACACATCTCCTTGCTATCAACGAATCAATGTTGCTTTTTGAACAGTTGACAAAGTGATAGTGACAGTTTACTGAACAGATCTAAAAGGAGATATGGAAGTGTACTTTGCATTGGAAGCCATCAAAGTGGTTACTGGAAATAAGGAAACATTCCAATTTCCAATAAGGCTCTTGGGAATGATTATAATGAGCATGAAGACAAAAGCTAAGATCTCCAAGGACCATTGGACAAAAGGAATGAAAAGCAAGCTACTGATGGTTACTACTATTATTCTTTAGTTTAACCAAACGTAGAATTGTAAACTTGGGATTATATAACCAAGTGTAGCAGTTACTTTAGAAAGAAGAGAAGAAACACAAATAGATTGTATTAGCTATTTTTGAGAGCAATTCTTCTCTACAACCTTGTAACTGAGCAGCTGTGTACTTTTGTATCACAGATTATTTCTGCAATAAAAACACTTCAGTTGGATCATCAAACAATCCAACTGAATTATTTATATCTTGTGTTTTGATTTATTCAGTTCAGTTTTATTTTATAAAGTGTTTTAGTTTCAAGAAAATATCAAGAATTGTATTCAACCCCCCCTTCTACAATTCTGTTAGGTCATTTGGGAATAACAATTGGTATCAGAGCGAGCTTCTAACATACAAGAAGTTTAAAGATCAAGACCAAAAACAGAAACCATGGTGAAGAAGGATGCAGGTGTGAAGATACCAGTTCTTGATAAAGACAATTACTTTCACTGGAAAGTAAAGATGCATTTACATCTCATGTCTATGGATGAAAGGTATGTAGACTGCATTGAGAAAGGTCCACACGTTCCCATGAAGCTTGATTCTAGAGTTGGACTGCCAGATGATGCACCTGATGTAGAGATTCCAAAAACTGTCTCAGAATGGACTGTTGAAGATATTGCAGAAGTTCATAAAGACAAAAGGACCATGAACATTCTGTTTAATGGTTTGGAGCAAGAGATGTTTGACAATGTTATCAACTGTACAACCTCTAAGGAAGTATGGGATACTGTTAGAACTCTCTGTGAAGGAACTGAGCAAGTCAGGGAAAATAAAATGCAACTCCTTATACAACAATATGAGCATTTTCATTTTAAAGCTGGTGAAACCCTAAATGACACGTTTAGTAGGTTTCAAAAGCTTTTGAATGGATTAAAGTTGTATGGGAGGATCTATCAAACCAAGGATTCAAACCTTAAATTTCTTAGAGCTCTTCCAAAAGAATGGAAGCCTATGACTGTTTCTCTCAGAAACACTCAAGAGTACAAAGACTACACTCTTGAAAGGCTTTATGGAACTTTGAAGACTTATGAGCTGGAAATGGAGCAAGATGAGGAAATTGAAAAGGTACAGAAGAAGGGTGGATCTATTGCATTGATTGCATCAGTGAACCAACTTGAAGATGACAATAAAGAAGCTGCAAAGGCCACAACTAGTCGATCTAGTTGTAGGAGTGATGTTAGCAAGGGTAAAGACAAGATGACAGAAGAAGAAGAATCAGAACCAACCAACTTGGAGGACTTAGATGAGATTGATGAACACATTGCTTTTCTGTCTAGAAAATTCTCTAAGTTCAAGTTCAAAAGAAACTCAGAAGCAAGGCCACCAAGAAGAGACTTTCAACCTAGCAAAACAAACTGGATTGAAAAGTCTAAGTCAAAATGTTTCAATTGTGGAATGCTTGGTCACTTTGCTGGAGACTGCAGAAAGCCCAAGGTTGAGAAGGGCAACAGGAAATTTGAGCCTGTTGATTATAAAAAGAAATACTTTGAACTTCTCAAACAAAAAGAAAAGGCGTTCATGTCTCAGGAGTATGATTGGGCTGGTAATGGTGAAGATTCTGATGATGATGTTGAGTATGTCAACTTGGCTCTTATGGCTGACAATCATGAGCAGGAAGCAAGTTCCTCAAGCAACCAGGGAGACAAAAGGAATCTTTGGTACTTGGATAGTGGTTGTTCAAGACACATGACTGGTGATTCTACCCTGCTCACAGAGTTTCAGGAAAGAGCTGGCCCTTGTATTGCTTTTGGAGATGACATCAAAGGCTACACAAAGGGATATGGCTTGATTTCAAAAGAGAATGTCATCATAGATGAGGTTGCATTGGTGGATGGTCTTAAGCACAACTTGCTTAGTATCAGCCAACTTTGTGACAAAGGATTTTTAGTTACTTTTTCTAGAGAAGCCTGTGTTGTTTCTAAAGGAGGAAACAACAATGTGGTAATGACTGGATTCAGAAGGGGGAATGTGTACATTGCTGACTTTAGTAGCACAAGTTCAGACACCATCACTTGTCTTTTCAGCAAGGCAAGCAAGGATGAAAGTTGGTTATGGCACAAGAAGTTATCCCATCTGAATTTCAAAGTTATGAATGATTTGGTGAGGAAAGATCTTGCTAGAGGAATTCCACAGGTGGAGTTCTCCAAGGATGGTTTGTGTGATGCCTGTCAAAAGGGAAAACAGAAGAAGGCATCATTCAAAAGTAAGACAGAGTCATCAATTGTCCAGCAGCTTGAATTGCTTCATATGGACCTATTTGGCCCTGTAAATGTTATGTCCATCTCAAAGAAGAAATACTGTCTTGTGATTGTTGATGATTTTTCTAGATTCACATGGACTTTCTTTTTGCACTCTAAAGATGATGCAAGTGAAATCATTATCAATCACATCAAGATGGTAAGCAATCATCCTGATTTCAAAGTAAGAAGGATTAGGAGTGACAATGGGACAGAATTCAAGAATTCAAGCATGAAGGTGTTCTGTGAAGAAAATGGTATTTTGCATGAGTTTTCAGCAGCAAGAACACCACAGCAAAATGGTGTAGTTGAAAGGAAAAACAGAACACTTATTGAAGCTGCAAGGACAATGCTAGATGAATCAAAGTTACCTACATATTTTTGGGCTGAGGCAGTTAACACAGCTTGCTTTACTCAAAATATTTCTTTGATTAATCAGGCCAAAGGAATGACCCCTTATCAGTTACTCAAAAGAAAGAAGCCACTATTAGATTTTCTTCATGTCTTTGGATGCAAGTGCTTTGTTCTGAGAAATCAAGCTGAGCATTTGGGGAAATTTGAAGCAAAGGCAGATGAAGCAATATTTGTGGGATATGCAGCAGGGAAAGCTTACAGAGTCTTTAATCTCAGAATCAACATTGTTATGGAATCTGTACATGTTGTTTTTGATGATCTCAAAATACAAGGTCTCTGTGATGAAGGTTTCCATGAAAGTCTCTCTTTTGAGAATGAGGAAGGAGAACAAGTGAATCATGATAAGGCTACTGAGAAACAGCCTAAAGTTGTTGTATCTAGCACAGATGAAAGCAGCAGTGAAGATGAAATTGCTGCATTAAGGTTAAAAAGGATAGCAGCTAGCAGACCAAATGGTCATTTCGTTGATAGTCATGATGGTGGATTCGTTGACAGTCAGAATGAGCGTTTCGTTGACAGCCAAAACGGTCATACCGTTGATAGTCATAGGAATGCTTCTAGAAGTGATCAATTAGAAACAACAAACTCAGGGGGAGTTTCTCAAGGACAAATATCCAATCAAGGCAATCATGATCATGAAGCTACGTCTTCAAGAGCAAATCTACCTCCCTCAAGGAAATGGACTAAAGATCATCCCTTTGAACTTATTATAGGTGATGTCTCTTCAAAAGTCCAAACTAGAAGAGCAACTCAAGAAGAATGTCTATACAGTAGCTTTCTGTCTCAAGATGAGCCAAAGAAAGTTGAGGATGCACTTCTAGATCCAGATTGGGTTTTAGCCATGCAAGAGGAGCTAAACCAATTTAAGAGAAACAATGTTTGGAAGCTGGTGCCCAGGCCTAATGACAGGAGTGTTATAGGCACAAAGTGGGTGTTCAGAAACAAGATGGATGAAAATGGCATAGTCACAAGGAACAAAGCTAGATTGGTTGCAAAAGGCTATTCACAGGAAGAAGGAATTGATTTTGATGAAACCTTTGCTCCTGTTGCAAGACTAGAAGCAATAAGGATTTTCCTAGCCTATGCAGCCCATGCCAATTTCAAGGTCTATCAAATGGATGTGAAGAGTGCTTTTCTGAATGGGGAATTGGAAGAGGAGGTGTATGTAAGTCAACCTCCTGGTTTTGAAGATGATGATTTTCCAGACTATGTGTAC
Organism: Heracleum sosnowskyi; assembly: GCA_030848705.1. Lineage (NCBI taxonomy): Eukaryota > Viridiplantae > Streptophyta > Magnoliopsida > Apiales > Apiaceae > Heracleum > Heracleum sosnowskyi. Next base: position 131,216,985 of record CM061237.1, read on the forward strand.
TTCCTTCTCAAAGCACTCTATGGTTTGAAACAAGCACCTAGAGCCTGGTATGACACTCTCTCACAGTTCCTCCTTGAGAATCATTTCACTAGAGGTACTGTAGATAAAACTCTTTTTCACAGGGTTGTAAATGGCTCTACTTTACTTGTTCAAATTTATGTAGATGATATAATCTTTGGGTCTACAGATGTGAAACTTTGTCAAAAGTTTGCCAAGCTTATGCAAAGTAAGTATGAAATGAGCATGATGGGAGAATTAACTTACTTTCTTGGTCTTCAAGTAAAGCAAGTTAATGAAGGCATTTTCATTAGTCAAACAAAATACATTCATGATTTATTAAAGAAGTTTAACCTAATGGAATGCTCTCCTGCCAAAACTCCCATGCCTACTACCACCAAACTTGAATTGAATACTAAGGAAAAATCTGTGGACATTTCAAGTTACAGAGGCATGGTAGGCTCACTTTTATATTTAACAGCTAGTAGACCTGATATTATGTTTGCTACATGTCTATGTGCTAGATTTCAGGCTGATCCTAGAGAATCCCATTTAGTTGCTATTAAAAGAATTTTCAGATATCTCAAAGGAACACCAAACCTTGGCATTTGGTATCCTAGAGAATCTGGTTTTGAACTAATTGGTTATTCAGATGCAGACTTTGCAGGATGTAAAATTGACAGGAAAAGTACAACTGGAACCTGTCAATTCCTAGGAAACAAGCTTGTGTCATGGTTCAGCAAGAAACAAAACTCAGTTTCTACCTCCACAGCTGAGGCTGAGTATATAGCAGCTGGAAGTTGTTGTGCACAGATTTTATGGATGAAAAACCAACTACTTGATTATGGATTAAGAGTTGAGAAAATTCCTATTTTCTGTGACAACACTAGTGCCATTGCCATTACTGAGAATCCAGTGCAGCATTCAAGGACCAAGCACATTGACATTAAGTACCATTTCATTAGAGAACATGTTATGAATGGTACTGTGGAGTTACATTTTGTTCCAAGTGAACAACAACTTGCAGACATCTTTACCAAGCCACTTGATGAATCAACATTCTCAAGATTAGTAAGTGAGCTAGGTATGCTAAATTTCTCTTAATTATCTTTGAGATATTTGCAAGTTAAAATGCAGCCAGGAATTTGCTATGTTTTTCTGTGAATGAATTTTCTCAGGAAAAGGTAAAATTTTGTCTAAGTCAAAATTACTATGCCAACGGAATGCACCATTTCGTTGACAGTCTTAGCAGTTTTCTGGGTGTTTCGTTGATAGCTCTTTTATATCAACGAAACGCAGCTTTATCAACGAAATAAGACGGGACTTTAACCGCCCAATCCTGATTCGTTGATTTAGCGCTTTTTATCTGAACCGTTGAAATTTGACACGTCTTTTACCACGATCTATGCATACACCCCTGTAAGTATAAATCATGGTAATACTTTAAGAGTAACGGTTATATTTTTAAGCCAATCCAGTAATTTACATTTATTATTGGATTCATTTTCTGAGAATTTTTGGGGGAGTATTTAAGAAATTTTATTTTTTATTATTTCTTTTTACCTGTTCTCAAAAATTCCAAAGGCTTTTTCTCTCTTCTTCTCTCTAACAAGCAATTCAGTTCGAAGCTTTCCTTTAATCAACAATGGCACCTATAGTCAAGCTTATGTCTGCTGGAGGGTTCATCTATGAGAAGAACAACTCCATCCCTTTTGTTGTCAAGGAAAACCCGAACAGACTGTTCTTCAAAATGATGGATTTCATGAAGAATTGCAAGTTGAGCTATGCAATGTTTCACTCTACACCACTCTACAATGAGATAATCGAGGAAATTTGGACCTCATGTGAGTATAGTGGAACACACTGCACACTAAAATTCACTCTTCAAGGTAATGAGTACATAGTTAATTCTGATGTTTTGCAAGCATGTTTACATATTCCTGATAATAACTGTGATGCTTTGCCTACTAACACTGAAATAACTACCATGTTAAATTCTATAAACTACTCTTTGCCTACTGATAATCTGGGTAGAATAATTAGGAGAGGTTTGGTTAGGGAATACAGTTATTTAGCTGATGCATTCATTAAGGTCTTTTCTGGAAAGATTAGTAATTTTGATGCATTAACTAACTCTATGTTAATTCTCCTAACCATGCTTCTAAATGATAGATATCACAACTTTAGCACCCAACTTATGTATGAAATTGGTGCTAAGTTGGGTGACAAAGCAAATAGGAAGAAAAATATCTATTATGCTAGGTTTCTGATGATGTTGGCTAACCATGTTAGTTCAGCACCATTAGTTATCTCTAACCCTAATGCCAGGTTCGAGTGCTTTGTGCAAGAAAAGAGAGTATTGACAGACATACTGAGGCTGAACCACAATGGTGATGTTCCAGTGGTGTATCTGCCAATCATTGTGGTAACTACTACTATCCCTGTTAGTGTAGCTAACACCTCTACTGTTTTACCTTCCAATGTTGCTATGGAGTCTGTAGCTGTGACCCAACAGGCTCCTGCCCTAGCAACAAAACCAAAATCAAAGAAATCCTCCAAGCCAACCTCAGGTGCTTCTCAAAAGGCACCTGTTGTAAAAACTACCACACAACCTAAGGGGAGTGAGTCTGGAGTTGTGAGAGGTGAGGGAAGGGGTGAACATCAAAGAAACCCCAAGGATAAGGAAGGACAGGTTAGTGTGTACCAGCCAAGCCCCATTGTGTCTTCCCAACAAGGCACAATGAGTAACATGGATTTAAACAAAAGTCTAATTGCATCCTCCCAAAAGGATGTGATTATTGAAACAAGCTCTCCTCCTAGAGCACAGTCCAAAAGGGTAAGGGACACTTCAAGCCCAAAGTCTACATTTTCCCAATACCAAAGGAGAGTGAAGCAAAAGTCCAAGGGTACACAGGGTGCACACACACTGGAAGCAACACTTCCAGTTTCTCAAATTCAGTTTGATGTAACCCCTATCATTACTCTGGGGTTACAGTCCCATTCTCTAAACATCAATCTTGAATTATCTCCATCAAATTCACCAACTCAATCTTTAGATGTGGACATGATCCATACATCTATTCCTGATTCTCCAACTCTAATCTTGGAGAAGCCCCACTCTGAAGCTGGTGGCCATCACTTGTTAAGTGATTTGTTGGGCCATCAACCAATTTTTCCTGAAGTTGCAAGGGGATCTGTGGACCAATCTTTAAAATCAATCACCACAGACTCTACTGTAATTTCTCATTCTCAAAGTGCTTTCTTGACTTCATCAACGAAACAGTCTATTTCGTTGACAAGTGTTTCTCCATCAACGGTATCCATACCGTTGACAGTTCAAACTACCATTCCGTTGATAGTTCACTCTGCACCTTTAATTGAAAATCAAGTTGTTCCCACAACCAGTGCAGATGATCTAGTGGTAGTTGAGACACTTCTAGGACTGAGAGGGAGTGAAACTGAGAGGCTGGCTTGCAGCCAGGCAAAAGGAGAGAATGTGAGTGAGAGGCTGGCTATTTCTTCCAGCCAGGCAAAAGGAGAGATTGAGAGTTCCACCTTAGAAGGTGAAGGTGAGGGTGTGAGAGGTGTGAGCCATGGGGAGCCCATGATGCAAGAACAGAGTGGAGAGAGAGAAGGGACTACAGGAGAAATAAGGATGGAAGCAGCCATTGCTAATGAGTTAATGGAGGTCAGTGAGGGAGAAAGGGAACTTACTTTCCAAGAGGTTTATCAGCAAACTCTGGATAGTATTTCCCTGGATCCTGAGACCTTTACTCATCCTGTGTCAGCCTATCAAATTTTGGCTCAACAGGGCAATGTGGAGGCAGAGAGGTCACTACAACTAATTCACACAACTGCATCAATGCAAAGAGCAAAGGATGCCTTGACCAATCTACCTCCAGGAGCTGAAGCAAGTGAAGACTTTGATTTTTCTGATAATGAGGATAGCTTTGGTTACACTTTACAGGTGGCCACTACTGCACAGACTGGGACTTCTGTGGTGCCTCCTACACCAAACTGGCTTTCTCAAGATATGCATGGTAGAAGCAATTTGGATGCTGCTATCACAAGGCAGTACAAAGAAGCATATCTAGCTCATGAGTCTGCAGGAGCAAGGGACAAGAAATTCTACAAAGCCATAATGGATTCTCTGGAAATTCAAAGGCTACAAATGTTGCAGACAAGGATTGAGGCTACAGAGATCAAGGATTCAATCAGCAACCTTAGGGCTGCTAATGATAGGAGGCTAGATGAAAAGCTTCCTCTTCTCACTGTGTCCAGGATGAACAGGTTTTTCTCTAAAGAACCTGAAGTGGATTCCTCCTTGAAGACTCTCTCTTCTAGAGTGGACAAGGTGGAAGCCACTCTATCACAGATGCAAAAGGAACAGGAGAAACAAACTCAACTATTGGCCCAGCTAGTGGCAGCTCAAGGACTCCCAGCCATCTCTTATGATGATAACAAAAAGGGGGAGAAATCTAAGGAGCTAGACATTCAGATTACCAAGGTTATGGTCCCAGCCATTTCCCTACCAAATGAGCCATTAGCAATGGGGGAGCTTGGCAAGCAGCAAAAGGATGGTATTGACCTTATACAAGAAGCTTCTATGAGGATGAGACTTGCAGAACAAATCAAAGAACATTGGTCCAACATAGAAGCAAAGTTCAAGAAGATTACTGAAGATAAGGACTCAAATCCATCAACGGAACAGCCATCAACGAATGCCATGGCACTAGCATCAACGGAATGGGAGCCACAGACAAATTCTTTCTATCACCAAGAGCCCCTTCTACATGGAGTCACTCAAGGACCAAGGAAGGAAAAAGGACAAACTTCATGCATTAGGGATGTGGAACAAGCTACAATTTAAAGAAGCCTATCTCCCAAGTCCCCTGCTAAACCAAAGGGCAAAAACATAGCAAGGACTTTCTATCCTGCACCTTATCCAGATGAGCACAAGCTTCTTGGTCTACTCATCACAAAAAGCAAGGAAAGTAATGATTATGAGATAAGGAAGCAAAGGGCAATTGTCTACAGGAATGGACAACAAATCTGTGTTTGGGCTGGTCATCCAAACTTTGCTGAAGCCAAGGCTGAGGAATCAGAAAGAGCAGCTATGCAAGCTCTTGCAGTAGCTCAAGCTCTAGATGAAGAAGAAAGGAAGCAAGAGGAAAGCACTAGAGAGGAAAGGAGTTCAAAGAAGAGCACAAGGCAACCCAAAGAGAGAGCTAGGAGAAACATAGACTTTGAGAGTGCTGATTCTCAGAGTACTGCATCAGACTCTTCAATACCTATTGCACCTCCAACAATTGCTAATCCAGTTTTTGAGGGAAAGTTGGCCTGTGATCCTGCACATCCTGTCAATTTTCATGATCAACCAATCATGCCAAAAGAGGAACCAATTGATTTTGATGAGGCATACTTTCCAAAGTTCCTGTTAGAAAAGGACCAACCAATGAAGACAAAGAAGAGGCCTGTCAAAGCAAAGCCTGTTTTTGTGAGAAAGCCACAATCTCAAAAACCCCCTTCAAACCCAGAGGACTGCATGTACATTGCTGACATCAGGGAAGAATCCAGTCTACATCTTGACTTAGACAACCTGGTGGAAGTAAGGGGAATTGCAGCTTCTCAAAAGTTGCCTGAAAGACTAGTGTTCATATTCAAGGGGGGTAGAGAACAAGTGTGGCCTCTCTACATAATTTTAGGAGAAGACTATCAAACACTACTCTCAGTGTTTAGATGCTTGAAAAAGGACTTTGGTTTCACCAAAACAGCCAAGTCTGAGGTGGTCTCCAAAATCTGTCAGATAAAGGCTAGCTGGAACAAGCCTGAGGCTCTTCCCAGGATACTTAGAGTTCCCTCAACAGGAAAGAAAATCCATCTTCAACCCTATTGGATGATGGAGTTTAAGGACAAGGACAATTGCAGAAGATTCTTCAGAATGGAAGACCAGCTGGAGAAGGCATCTAATCAAACTCTAAAGCTGATGCAATCCAAGTTTGGTGATCAAGATGAAGAGGAGAAAATCTTCTACAGAAGACTACAGGCCCAGATTGAGGAAAACAACTCCAAGAGAGGGAAGAAGACTATGCCACAAAGAAGTCACAGATGAAACATTTGCTCAGACTAAAGGAGCACTTGTGGGCATTAGTCTTGTAAGTCTTATATTTTGTCTATAAAGTTTTGAAGCTTAATACATTTTCTACTTTTGTAATTTATGATGTATCTGAGTGTTTTTGTTATCATCAAGTCTCTTGATTTATGGCTGTTATTCTATCAGTCATAAATTGGGGGAGATTGTTAGGAATATGTTGTTCTTGATGATAAGCATAAAACACTTAGTAGAATTTGTGTAAAGTCAATTTTGTAGCTGTCAACGAAATAGCATGCTTAGCAGTGTTTCGTTGACAAGAAGCTCATCAACGAAATGAGTGTTGTAGCAATTGCATTGTACAATACTTCACAGTATGATAGGCATTCTATTATATGTTTTAAGATAGGTTTTCTAAGTCATGTTGACTATGTACTAGATAGGCAAAATAGGTTGGTTAATTATAAATATGTTATGCCTTGTAATTCTGCCTAAGTGAAGACATGTCAACGGTATGAAGATTACTCTGTCAACGGTATGGAGTTTACCCATCAACGAAACGAGGGAAACACCATCAACGGAATGAAGAATGAAGCTATCAACGAAACACATCTCCTTGCTATCAACGAATCAATGTTGCTTTTTGAACAGTTGACAAAGTGATAGTGACAGTTTACTGAACAGATCTAAAAGGAGATATGGAAGTGTACTTTGCATTGGAAGCCATCAAAGTGGTTACTGGAAATAAGGAAACATTCCAATTTCCAATAAGGCTCTTGGGAATGATTATAATGAGCATGAAGACAAAAGCTAAGATCTCCAAGGACCATTGGACAAAAGGAATGAAAAGCAAGCTACTGATGGTTACTACTATTATTCTTTAGTTTAACCAAACGTAGAATTGTAAACTTGGGATTATATAACCAAGTGTAGCAGTTACTTTAGAAAGAAGAGAAGAAACACAAATAGATTGTATTAGCTATTTTTGAGAGCAATTCTTCTCTACAACCTTGTAACTGAGCAGCTGTGTACTTTTGTATCACAGATTATTTCCGCAATAAAAACACTTCAGTTGGATCATCAAACAATCCAACTGAATTATTTATATCTTGTGTTTTGATTTATTCAGTTCAGTTTTATTTTATAAAGTGTTTTAGTTTCAAGAAAATATCAAGAATTGTATTCAACCCCCCCTTCTACAATTCTGTTAGGTCATTTGGGAATAACAGTTCATCTTCACTTTCAGAATCCTCAAGATAACCTTGATTCTCAAATCTCAATGGCACACTGTCTTGATCACTTGTTTTCAGTCCAGGAGTTTTCTTGTCATCAAAGGTAACATCCATGCTTTCCATGACTTTGTGTTGCTCAGGTACAAATACTCTGTATGCTGTCCTTTCCAGAGAGTATCCAATGAAGATACCTTCAAATGCTTTTGCATCAAATTTTCCAACATGCTCAGAGGTATCTTTCATCACAAAGCACTTGCTTCCAAACACATGCAGGTGCTTGAAGGATGCTCTTTTTCCAGTCATTAATGAGTAAGGAGTTTTGCCAGACTTCTTATTGATTAATGTTCTATTTTGCACATAGCATGCTGTGTTAACAGCATCAACCCAAAAGCTAGTGGGTAGCTTTGCATCCAGCAGCATTGTCCTTGCAGCTTCAATGAGAGTTCTATTCTTTCTCTCAACTACTCCATTTTGTTGAGGTGTTCTAGGAGCTGAGAATTGTTGAGAAATTCCTTTATCTTTGCAAAACTCATACAATGTTGAATTTCTGAACTCAGTCCCATTGTCACTTCTCAAAGCAACTATAGAGGAACCAGTGCTTTGTGCTTCTTTATCAACTCTCTTGATATGCTCTATTATGACTTGGGGTGCTTCATCCTTGGAGAATAGGAATTCCACCCAAGTATATCTTGAATAGTCATCTACCATCACTAGAGCATATTTCTTTTTGGAAAGGGACATTACATTCACAGGGCCAAATAAGTCCATGTGAATTAGCTGCAGAGGTTTTGAATTTGTATTGAGCAATTTGTTCTTGTGACTGGATCTTTTAATTTTTCCTTTCTGACAAGCTTCACATGCTCCATCTTGCACAAACTCCAAGGCAGGCAAATCCCTGATAAGTTCTCTCTTGGTTAGAGAGTTCATTGTCTGAACATTCAAGTGAGACAGCTTCTTGTGCCATAGCCAGAATTCCTCATTTGTTGCTTTAGTGTAGAAACAACAGATTTCTCCCTTATCTGCAGCCTTGAGATTAGCTACAAACAAGCTTCCTTTCTTCACACCAGTTAGAACAACTTCACCACTTTCCCTTTTTGAGATTGAACAAAGGTCTTCATCAAATTCCACTTTGAAACCTCTGTTGGTGAATTGTCCAATACTCAAGAGATTATGCTTCAGTCCTTCAACAAATGCTACATCTTCAATAATGACATTTCCATATTTAACACTGCCATATCCCATTGTATAACCAATGTTGTCATTTCCAAAGGTTACTGATGGGCCAGCCTTTTCCTCAAAATGTGATAGCAGGGCTATATCACCAGTCATGTGACTTGAGCATCCACTGTCCAAGATCCATATGACTCTTTTATTCCTGTTGCCCTGCATTCACAAAATGACTAAGTTGTTTTTGGTACCCACACTTGGTAGGGTCCAGTTGATTTAGAAACATTTTGATTAATAATTCTTCTGTCATAAATTGCATTTCTCATAGTAGGAGACTTCACTTTTTCTGTGGCTTTGGAGTTTACACTCTTAGGCTCACATGAAGTTTTCACCCTCTCAACCCTGATTGGGGACCCTGTCCTATGAGAATGCATATGTGTGTGTGATTCACCAGATTGTGCAGAGTCAAGTTTATGTTTAAGAGATAAACATTTAGCAATCACAGTCACATAGCATGTCATGCAGTTTGGCTTACCACAGAAAGAATCATGACTAGAATTTATGCTAGCAGAATGGTTACTCAGGTTGTCAACTTCAACAATATCAGGCTTACTACACTTATGAGTCAAATGATTAACAGATAGGCATTTTTGACATTGTTTCCTGGGAGCATTTGGCACATAAGCATAGTTGTTTCCCTTGTTAACACCAACTTTACCATTTCTGTTTTGTTTCTTTTTCTTAACAACTTCTTTCTTTGCTTTAGGACTCTTGACAAGATTGTTTTTGGTCTCTTTCTGATTGACAAGTTCAGGAAAGGAAGAAGTGTTCTTAGCAGCCTCATCTTCTTCAAGTAGTTGTTGCTTGATGATCAGTAGTTCCTCATCAAACTCAACAGCACTCTTTCTGAAGATGGGCTGTTCAACACTTGACAGTATGGTTGGGGCATTTTTGTTTGTAAAAGTTTCCTTTCCTTTGCCCTTGACCTTCTTCCTTCCCTTGTCATTATCATAGTCAAAACCAACTCCAACCTTGCAGTCTTCAGTGTGTTCCTTGTGATAGGTTTGAATAAGTTCAGAGGAGTTTTTGAAGCTTCTTAGTTTCAGTTCAGTTTCAGCAATTTGTTCCCTAAGGGCTTTCTCTATCTGCTCAGCACAAATCACTTTGTTTTTAAGATACTCAACCTCCTTTTTCAAACCATCCAGGTTCACAGCCATTAACTCAAGTTTCTCATTCTTTTCTGTAAGCTCAACATTCTTAGCAGTTAGTCTATCAATTTCTTCATTAGCTACTAACATGCTAGTATGAATATTAAACATCTCAGTGCTCATATCTTCAACAGTTTGCTTATATTGAAGGGGAGTCATATCAAGAGAAGTAAGAATGGGTACCTGACTTGAATCACCATCATCAGAAAATGCCATCAGGGCATAGTTTGAGTACTCTTGTTCTTCTTCTTCTTCATCAGAGTCATCCCAGCATTTTCCCTCAGCAATAAAAGCTTTGCCCTGTTGTTTCTTGAGTAGAGCCTCATACTTAGCTTCAAGCTCTAAGTATGCTTTGTCCTTCTTGACTTGTTTAGGCTTTTTGCACTCAGTGGCAAAATGCCCAAGTTCATTGCAGTTATAGCACCTTATTTTGGTCCTATCCACACTTCCTGTCTTGTATCCACCCTTAGCAGCACCAGCAATCCCGTTTCCTTTATTGAAGGTGTTTGAGCCACTAGATCCACCAGTGTTTCCATTATTGAACTTGGATCTAAATGGCTGCTTTCTTTTAAACCTTATGTTAGGATACCTCCTAGCCATATAAGCAAAAGATTTGTTTTCCATTTTGTCCAGCTCATCCATGCTGTAAAACTCATCCTCTTCAGGTAAATCATACACAACCTGAGTTTCATCACCAGTGTCTTCAACTTCCAGTTCCTCAATCTTGACCTGACTGATTTTAAGAGAGTCCATTCTTTGACTTAGGTTGTCAGCAATAAGTGCACAGGAGGTATTAGCCACTAATCCTTGCTTTGCTTGAATAGATCTCTTTTGAAACAGCTCTAACTCATATGTCTTTAAAACACCATACAACACATCAAAACCAATCTTTGTTAGATCTCTTTCTTTAAGGGAAGAGATTCTTGGTTCCAAGTGATCTGAAAGAGTTAGTAAAAACTTCATATTGAGCTCTTCTGTTTCATAGTGTTTGTCATAGAGTTTGAGCTCGTTTATCAGCTTGTTGAATCTCTCAAACACTTCTGTGATTCCCTCTTTTAGCTGAGCCATGAAGGCTTCATATTGTGAAACAAGAATCTGCTTCTTGTTCTTTCTTACTTCAGTAGTTCCTTCACAGAGCACTTCTATAAGATCCCACATCTTCTTGGCACTAGTACAATGAGCAACAGTGCCATACATGTTGAAGTCCATAGATTCACAAATGATAAGTTGAAGATGTCCATCCAGTGCAACTTTTTCCTTTTCAGGATCAGTGTATTTTGAGGGATCTTTGGGCACATGTTTTGCTGGAACAATCTCAGTGCCAATGGTTGTTTCACCAATCTCGATCATTGGAATGAAGGGACCATGCTTTAGAATATCTAAATACATGGGGTTAGAAGCTTTGATGAAAAGCAACATCTTCTTCTTCCATAAACTGTAGTGCTCCTTGTTAAAGGGAGGAATCTTGATACTGCTTAGTTTCTGTGAACTCATTCTTGATCTTTTCCTGTTTGTACGTTAACAGCCTACGCTCTGATACCACTTGTTAGAAATGAATACTACTAGAAACTAGACAGAGGGGGGGGGGTGAATGGATAGTTTGATATATTTTTCGATTCTCGAAAACTAAGTAACAGACTGTATATGATTATGATATGTAATATGCAGAAAGTAAATAACACACACAATCACTTTAATCTACTTTGTATAAGCAAATTAAATACTACAGCTTTCCAAGAAATTCACAATAGAATTTCTGGCTTCTAAACAAGAACAGTTTGAACTTGCTTGCTTACAGAGAAAAGAGCTTAGCAAATAACTATGTGTATCTCTCTTGCAGCTAACAATAGGATGTGCATGATATATATAAGCCCTATACAAACTAGTGCACACACCTATTTTTACACAGTTACCCCTTGCTGAAAGTCCAACTTGTCCTGCCATAAGACGTCAACTGTGTCAGGAAGGACCACCTGCTTTTCGGAGTCTTTCCCGTTTCTGTAGCTGCTTGTCTCTTATCTTTCTCTCTAAGTTTAACTGTAGATTTGACATCTGTTCTTTGGACCACCTTGCCAGAACAAATGCTTCAGTATTTGTCTCTTTTGATTCTTGATTCTGTACCTTGATTTGTCTTGTTGTAAACGGCTAAGTGTTGATATCGTGAACTCCACTTCATTCCTGACTCCGCGATCTCACTTGTGAGGACTTCGCGATATAGCCTTTGAAGACTTTGCGACATAGGTCATTTGAAGACTATGCGACATAGGTCATTTGAAGACTATGCGACATAGGTCATTTGAAGACTATGCGACATAGGTCATTTGAAGACTATGCGACATAGGGCTTCTGAGGACTTCACGATCTAGGCTTCTTTGACTTTGCTGACTTCAACACTTCACGACATGTGTCTTGAGGACTTCTCGACATAGTACAAAATGGACTATGCGATATAGTACTTCACGACATGGATATTGGTGACTTCACGACATAGCTTTCTTCTGACTTTGCTATATAATGCCTTAGACAAATTTCTGCAACTTATTTCTTCATAGCCTTATTTATCTCTATCCTGCTGCATGAACACTTCTGAACTTCTACCAGGACAATTATTCAATGGCCTATATACAATCTAGATGCAAGAAACTTTACTAAGCTCATTATAACTTTGAGCATACATGGTCAAGCTAATGTTCATGAGAACAAGACAAGTACATTTAGAGACCTATACTACATCCCAGTGATAGAACTCACTAGGTCATGCAATGTGACATAGTCACATAGTGTAGGCTTGTTAATAGTGGTGTTCAGACATGTCTTGAGCCTAACAACTACTCCCTCCGTCCCCCTCAATTTTTTACATTGAGGGGACGACACAGAGGTTAAGAAAAAATCTATACTATTATATTAAAGACGAAACATTGAAAGTTTTGTAGTCGGGTCATGAAAGTTTTTGTAGTCTGGTCACTCCATTCATAGCCGTTAGATATTTTTGATCAAATCGATGAGAACCGTTAGATAAAATATTAAAATTAGTATATATAATATCTTTTCTATTTTTCCTAACTAAAACATCTCATTTTTCAAAAATATCACAGACAGTTTCATTTAATAAAATAACATAATAAGGTTATAATTGCTAATAAATAACTAATTACCATTTTTAGCCAAAGTATATATTCTTTTTTATATTTTTTAACTTAAATTTCTACTTTTCTATTTTTCCTAAATAAAACCTCTAATTTTTCAAAAATATCACGAATAGTTCTATTTAATAAAATAAAATAATAATATTATAATTATAAATGACTAACCGATTAGTTTTTTTCCCAAAACGTATATTCTTTTTTATAGTTTCTAACTAATATTTCTCCTAACTAAAACCTCAAAAATATCACGGGCTATTCTAAAGGATAAAATATCACGGCCTATTCAAAAATATTTTAGTAGCATAAAATACTAATATTATGAATATCTCTATCTATCTATACTATATTATTAAAGACGAAATATTGAAAGTTTTGGTACCTGTTTTTTGATACGATGCTTGCCTTATTTAATTATATATTTAATTATTATGATCAATTACCCTTTCAATTAAAATATATTACCATTTTTTTCTAAAATAACCACGGGCAATTTTCTTTTGAGCTAAAACATGTTACTTTTTCTATTTCCCTACTAAAATCCCTCATTTTCCAAATATATCAGGAGCAAATCCTTACATATTTACTTTAAAATATATTTTAATACTTTTAATTGACAATTACCTTTTTTTAACTAAAACATGTCACCTTTTATATTTTTCTTACTAAACCCCCTCTTTTTTCAAAAATATCACGGGCAAATCGTTACTTTTATATTTTAAAATTCAACGAAAACATGTTACTTTCTATTTTTCTTACTAAAACCCCTCTTTTTCCAAAATATCATGGGCAAACCATTACTTATTTATTTTAAAATTCATTTAAATACTTTTAATTATTTTAAAATGTTTAACACGCCTACTTATTTTTTTAAAATAAATGCAATTAATAAAATATATAATATAAATAATAAAATTAACAATTATTAAAAATAACTCGTGCATCATACGGGTTTTAAGTTATATTATTAAAGACGAAACATTAAAAGTTTGGTAGTCGGATAGATTGACGGTCGGTACTTAGTGATTTTACTTAATTACCCTTACTTATTTTTTTTTAAAAACTATCACTAAATGATAACATTACTTATAACCAATTACCTTTTCAGCTAAAATACATTACCTTTTTTTATTTTTTTCTTACAAAATCCTATCTTTTTCTAAAAAAAACACGGGCGATTATCTTTTTTAACAAAAACATGCTACTCTTTCTATTTTTTCTTACTAAAACCCCTCATTTTCCAAAAATATCACGGGCAAATCCTTACTTATTTATTTTAAAAATATATTTTAATACTTTTAATTATGAACACTTTTTCAGCTGAAACGTGTTACTTTTTCTTCTTCTTTTTTCATTTTCAAAAACAATTATTATTAAATAATAACACTTTTATAACCAACTACATTTTCAGCTAAAATACATTATCTTTTCTAACAAAATCTTCTATTTTTCTAAAAAAATCACGGGCAATTATCTTTTTCAAAAAAAACATGTTACTCTTTCTGATTTTTCCTTACTAAAACCCTCATTTTTCAAAAATATCCCGGACAAATCTTTACTTATTTATTATGAAGCCTATTTAAATACTTTTAATTATGGGCACTTACCTTTTCAGCAAAAACATGTTTCTTTTTTTATTTTTCCTTACTAAGACTCCTCCTTTTCCAAAAATATCACGGGCAAACAGTTATTAGTTTATTTTAAAAACTATTTTAATACTTTTAATTATTTAAAAAAGTTTAACAACCCTACTTATTTTTTTTAGCAAATGCAGATTAATAGAATATTAAAACATAAATAATAAAAATAATAATTATTAATAACAATTCGTGCATCGCACGAGTTTTAAGCTAGTATAAATTAATAGGGAAAAGTAAGAAAAATGAGTAAAGTAGTGGGATCAATCAATATTTAATGTATAAAGTGGATATAAAGTAGGTATAGTGGAGGAAAGTAGTGAATATCATTGGATTTTATATTATAAAATGTTACTATTTTTGGTATATATATTTTTCCAAAAATATCACAGACAAACCCTTACTTATTTATTTTAAAACATATTTTAATGCTTTTAATTATTAAAAAATATTTACATATTTTAACCTACCTACTTATTTATTACTTTTTTTATTTTTCCAAAAAAAATTTCTTCTTTTGAAAAAATATCACAGGTAATTAACTTTTTTTTAACTCAAACATGTTATTTTTTTCTCTTTTTCTTACTAGAACCCCTCTTTTTCCAAAAATATCACAGACAAACCCTTACTTATTTATTTTAAAACCTATTTTAATGCTTATTTAAAAATATTTACATATTTTATATTATTAAAGACAAAACATTAAAAGTTTTTGTACCCGTTTTTTGGTACGGTACGGTACTTTCATTATTTAATTGTTTTACTTAATTACCCTTACTTAATTATTTTTATTCCCTTACCTTTTCAAAAATATCACGGTCAATTACTTTTTTCAACTAAACCATGGTATCTTTTTCTATTTTTCTTACCAAAACCCTTACTTTTCCAAAAATATCACCGAAAAATTCTTATTTATTTATTTTAGAACTTATTTTAATACTTTTAATTATTAAAAAAAGTTTACCTATTTTAACATGTCTACTTTGTTTTATCAATACTATTATATAATAGACGAAACATTAAAAGTTTGGTTGGTCGGTATGGTACGTTGTGATTTTACTTAATTACCATTACTTAACTATACTTCGTGTTTTTTACGTAATTAACCTTAATTATTTATAGAAATATATTATTAAATAATGATATTACCTATTTATAACCAATTACTTTTTTCACATAAAATACATTATTGTTTCTAACAAATTCCCTACTTTTTCAAATATATCAGTGTCAATTACCTTTTCTAACTAAAACATGTTAGTTTTTCTATTTTTCCTTATTAAAACCCCTCATTTTCCAAAAATATCACTGAAAACATTTAGTTATTTATTTTCAAACCTATTTTAATATTATAATTATTTTTTTAAAAGTTTACCTATTTTAACATGCCTACTTATTTTTCTTAACAGATGCAATTACTAAAAATATTAAAATATAAATAATCAAATACCTATTTATAACCAATTACCTTTTCATCTAAAACACATTATAGATTTTTTATAACAAAATCCCTCATTTTATAAATATATCACGGGAAATTCCCTTTTCAATTTATTTTTTCTATTTTTCTCACTAAAATCCATTCGTTTTATAAAAATATCACAAGAAGCCCTTTACTTATTTATTTTAAAATGTATTTAAATATTTTAAATATTAAATTTTAAAACCTCATTTTCCAAAAATATCACGGACATTTACCTTTTTAAACTAAATATATGTTACATTTTTTATTTTTTCTTACTAAAACATCTCTTTTTTCAAAAATATAACGGGCAAATCTTTACTTATTTATTTTAAAATATGTTTTAATATTTTTAATTAATTAAAAGTGTTTAGCTATTTTAACATGCATACTTAGTTTTTTAACAAATACAATTAAAAAAATAATAAAATAATAATAGTAATAATAAAGTAACAATTAACAATCTGTGTATCGCATGGATTTTAAGCTAGTATTATTAATTATTGAAAAATATCTTGTAAGGTATTTTTTGGAGTGTATTAATAATTGAAAAATATTGTATAATTGGTATTTTTAGGTGCGTTTGTAAAAAGTAATATGATTTAATTATAAGGTAACGTGTTAATTTTAAAAAAAATTTAATGACTGAAAAATATAATATAATTAGTATTTATAGGTGTGTTTATAAAAGGTAGTATGATTTAATTAGAAGGTAACATGTTTTTAATGATTGAAAGATATATAATATAATTAGTATTTTTAAGCGTGTTTATAAAACATAGTATTTTTTAATTAAAAGGTAACATGTTTTAGTTAGTGATATGGATAGAAAAGTAATTATAGAAATATAATTGCTGATTCTTTGGAAAGGCCAAGTATTTAAGACCCAAAACCCAGATTATTTATTAATTAATTTTGTAATTAATAAATAAGGAAAATATACAGCTCATAAAAATAGTCCAAAATATGGTAAATTCATCAAAGAAGGATCCAGAATCCCAATTAAAGGCAATTAATGAGTCATAGCCTTTATCAACAAGGAAACGAATTCTCCAGCAAGAAATACAATGTTTATCCAATATAAAAAAGGAGACTTATTCGCTAAGACTCCTAAACATACCATAAATACTAGGCTCTAGAAGCCTATATAAGGACCCTGATCCTACAATCAGAACTACGTTTTGGACACAGCTCCATACGTCATCTACTACGTTTTGAACACAACTCCATACGTCATTTACAACGTTTTAGACTTCATCATCGAATAAGGACATACAAGTCACTACGTCCTTGGTGTGCCCCTGCCGCCATAGCCCCGATGGCAACACCAAGAACTACGTCATTGGCTTGATTCTCTAAACACTAGAGATACGTAGGCATCTTGTGAGGACCGATTTAGTCTCGAAACACAAGTGCAGCCATTAAAACTCGAAATCTCATTAATCCTAGCAATTAATATATAAGCACGTTTTTCAATCCATAACAGTTAGAACATGTAATTTTATATTATTTGTATTATTTATTAATTAAAATGTTCGAAAACCAGAAAATCAAAAAACCAGAAAATCAAAACTTTTAATGAAACAGATATTATATAATGAAACAACTATTATATAACAGTATAAATTAATATTTTATGCATATAACTTGTATGTAAATATGATATATATATATATATATATATGTATTTTTTGAAACATGTTTGTAAAAATTTTAACAAAAAAACTTATATATATATATATTATTGTTATTTAAAATTAGACAAAAAATATACTATTAAAATGATATACAATAAATCCTAGATAAATCATATTGAATTAAACATTCATATACACAAAAATATACACTAAAACATGAAAAAAATACACTATACAAACTAATTTTTGGGTTCACTTCAAAAACAAACTAATTTTTAGGTTTATACAAATAGTACAATGTTTGTGCACTTCCGTAATCTCTTAAGGGCATGAAGGCTTGTCTTAATATAAATTAACTTCTTATACAAAATGTCTTAGTCAATTTTAAGTGAGAACTGAACCGAGGAGGTTTTATTTTTCTTATGAGCTATACATAATTTACCAGGGTCATGATTTAGTGAAAAATTATTTATAAATAAGTTTAATACTGAAAATTGATATAAATGCAGGAGGTTTGTCACTTTATCCGGGAAACTTTTTGCATTTTTAGGATTCTTTCTATCCGTGAATTTTTTTTGCGAACAGATGGTTTGCCAGCAAATGCTTGTTGTGGACTAGCACTCAATTTACGATATGAAAAAGTTAAAGAATACCAACATACACATTTGTTTTCAAATATCGAGTGTTGTAATTTAATTTATGGAGCACATATAAAAACATGTGAGTCCTCTTTATATTTAAGATAAATAATCAATTATCCCATGTCAACTAAGCATTTGAGAATTATTTCGAAATTATTTTTGAGAACTTTAGCATTTTTATTTGAAAAAACTTATCGTTACCTTCCTACACTAATATCGGGGTTTTACATTTTCGGTTTACAATTCTTTAAATGTTTTAATGTCATATTTTTGTGTTCATTAATGCATAAAAGTATTGGTTTTCTACAAGGAGTTCAAAAACGGTTGATGGTAGTAATTATCAATTGTTTTGGGAAAAAACAAAAATGTCAATTCTGAAATCAAATAGTAATTTATAACAAAAGGGATATCCATTTGGTAACTGGATATTTGGTTTTGTACCAGATACGTAATTGTGAATGAGGTATCAATTTTTTTTTTTGTGATATCCATTTGTCAGTAGATATCCAGTACAAATGCATTTTAACGATACCCATTTTTCAGTTGAATATCAATTGCAATTGGGTATTCCAATCGTTAAAAACAATCATCTCACTTAAAAATTGTTATATTTGTTAATTTCTATCAAAAAATTGTTAATTTTAGCAATTTATCTTCAAAAGCTGAGCTACTCGTTAATAACTCTTTTTTTAGAATAATGTTACCCATAAAATGTAAGAAGTCCCAATTTTTTTTCAAATGTTGATGTGATAAATGTGTAATTAAATATTTTTATAATAATAATAATATGAAATTCGTGTGCATACATATATTTTCACAAGTCATAATTCACCTCAAATCATGTCACGTTATTTGATAATTTTTTTTATAATTCTTTTGATTACATAGCACTACTTATATTATTATTTGTAGGGACGGATTTAGGAAGATGCACGAGCGACACGTTTCCCTCTAAAATAAAAATTTATACTTTTTCATTGTTAAATTTTTTGAAAATATACGAATGTGCCCACCAAATTTTTAAAAAATTTAAAAAATATTCTCAAAATTTAGTCAATATCCCTCTAAAAAAATTTCTAATTCCAGTTATCCAAGATTAGTTAAGCCTGAATGCTGATTCAAGAAGTCTGAACTAGAGAAGTCCAACTTGGCGTGATTCGAGAAGTAAGGAAAATGACTGATTCGAGAAGTCCAGTTGTCGAGTCAGCCATAACCAGGGTTATCGAATGCGGAATTGAAGCTAACTGAAGAAGACAAATTCTGAACATTAGGACAAAGAGTCAGTAAGCCTTGTACTTCTGTAAGTGGTCCAACACTTTGCAGAAGCGCATGAGAAGTCTACAGAGCAGCTCAGAGAGAGAAGTCAAAGGTGGTTCAGCTAAAGAAGTGGATCTATGTCAACGAATAATCTCTTATGCAAATTTTGGTTAGACATAGATGGTTAAGACAATTTTTCACATTCCTAATCTGTAAAAGTGAACTGTGCATGTCTCTATAAGTGCACATATCACACACTTTAGTTGTTAACGTTTTTTTAGTGTAAATCAAGAACTATCTCTCTGAGAAAAACGAAGTTGAGAATACTTTTGTATTCACAGGTTGTAGCAACACACAATCTAATAAAACACCATTAGATTGAAAAATAATCTCTGTTGTTCTTTAAATTTCCGCAAACACTATCACACACAAAGTTAATTGTTGTTGTCGGTTCAAAAAATCGGTGATAATGCATTCACCCCCCTCTGCATTATCTTTCGTTCGCACTCATATCTAACAAAGATCACACTATTGTTGCGATAATACTTGGAATTTAACGATTACTCATATATATCACGTTTGTCAGTCATTCTTCTTACATTCAACGAGCACTGCTACAAATATGATACAATAAAAATCCTTTAGATTAATACTCTTCAAAAAATAATCTCTATGTAGTGATAAAAATTCTCGGTTTCAAGTGATAATCAATATTAATATATAAACCCATTTTGTGTCTTTATTTTTTCTATTTTCAAGGATATCACTCTAGAGGGTATCTATTGTGCTCAAATTTTGAGTTTGTTAATATTTTAAAATTAAAACGAATATCAATTATTGACCTTAAATAAACTAGGGCAGATGAAATATATTGAGAGAAAAATATGATTGATCCTATAATAATTTGTGAATGAAAATTTCACGAATTAAAATGTGGCCCGTGATTTGCACGCCATTAATAACCCAATCTGAAACAAACAATTTATATTGATAGGTGTTCGAGTTTGATAAACTTTAGACAAGTGGAAATATGAACACTCAAAAGTGCCGTTCAATTCCATTCATTTACTGTCCTACTCAAAATTTATGTTGATAACTTAAGTGGATAAGTATCATATGTGAGAAGTAAATAATTTTTTTGCAATCGTAGAAAGTAACGTTGGACCAACCGTTAGACCAAGGTTCAACTTATCAACATTTAAGTGCAGTCAAAGCCTACCCTATGATTTTGCCATACAGTCCAAGAAAACGTAAACGGGCTTTCAGCCCAAAATAAGTGGATTCCTGGGTTTGCCAAACACGCACTTCATTCACAAGATTATCTGTTAAAAATTATCAAAATTTACTCAATTATTTGTGTAAAAAGTATTGGTGACTTGTAGATAAACTAGGACTTTGCCCGCGCTTCGCGTGCGATTAAAAAAAAATATTTTAAAATTGTTTTGTTTTATTAAAAATAAAATACCGTTTAATTTATGTTTTGATTTTGGGTTTCATTCTAATTTTACAATTTTGTCATTGGTTATTTATAAATTAATAAATTTTTATTTTTTACAAAAAACAGTTGAAGTGTTTTACAAAAAAATTTATAGACGTGATTTGTATATTAAAACAGTGTCTATTGTGAATTTTAAATAAAAAAAATCCAAAATTTTATTAATTACTTTTATACAGTCCGACATTGTAACATAAATTATACAGTTATCCTATGGGCCATTTGTACCGAAGTATAGTTGACTTTTCCTAAAATTAGATATAAATTAGAAAAATGTATAAATTAAATATAAAATTAAATATTATTTAATGTGATTATATAATATTAGTAATAAAAGACATTAAATTGGCAACATGTATATTCTAATTGATTCATCGAAAAATTTCCCAAATTGGTCTCTTGCATGCAGAGCTCGACAACACTTAATCCATTCTCAATCCAAAGTCGTAGTTAACCTCTTATTTCTTCAAATCAATCTTCTATCTAACTTACTGCAAGAAGCATGGATGTATGTAATTTGGTTAATGTTGATCTCACTGTATATATGGACTTGAATATTAGTATACTAATTGATTGAATTCAAATATGTTGTAGACGAATATTGGAGATTTTGCAATCATCACAATATGTTCATAGTGACAAAGAATTTGATTAGTTTTTAAGTAAGAATATGTATCATGCAAACCTCTTTTGTCAGCCTAATATGATTGGAAGTGTACTAATCTAATCTATATGTGAATACGATTGGAATATATTGTATTGTCAAATTTGTAATACCAGTAGAAAGGTACATCTCATTTTAGTGTTTTAGTACTCAGATTTCTGTCAAAATACATTATGTAGAATTATTCATTTATTCATATAGGTCCTGGATAGCTCGTCATGGGAAGAAAAGTGGAATTCTAATTCAAGTAGTGATATATATGTTTCATAACTTTTTTTTTCATAATATATAATTTTGTTATTTTGTGATAGTATTTAACTGCTTAACAAAATATCAGGAAATAGAGCACTTGTGTCAAGTTTTGTATCATCTTTTAATGAGTTTGGATGTTTTGGAAGTTTTGTAAGTGGACTATATAAATTAACTTGTTTTGTCGCATAAATCAAAGTAGATATGATTATGAATTGGTGCTTATGTAATTTCTTTACTATTTGCAGACTATCCCAAATAATTATCACCATGAATTTGGATCCAAGCTATCTTCTGTTACACTTGTAAAATGCCAAAATTGTGTTTGGAGAGCAAAGTACAACCATGAGGCTAGGAAAATTAGTGGTCTTCGGAGATTTATGATATTCTATGGAGTGGATCCATTCAACATTGTGCAATTTAATTATTACAGTGATGATATCTTCATTGTAAAAATATTCAAAGAATATGAAATTGATAGTAAGTATCCTATTACGAATGCTGCAAGCTATTTTGAAAGCGAAAAAAGGGAAGAAATGGTTATTATATAAATTCATACATGAACGCAGTAGTATGGAATTTGACAAAAATGCAGCTCTTTTTTATTTTAACAGTTTACAGAATATATGTGTTTACTATGAGATTGATATACATTATTCCTGTAATGATGACATATTCCACAAAATGGTGAGTTAAATTATTTATATTTAACTATTAATTTATGTAAAGATTTTCAACTTATGTCATTTCTTATGTTGCCAATTTAATTTGTGACTATGGAATTTAGAGATTGGAGAAAGAATTGAAGAATTTGTATGGTATTTGGGAACATGGTTCAAAGATTTCACTGCGATTAATTAAAAGTTCTTGGGATATTGAGGTGGAATTGATTGGAGGAAGATGTGAATTTGGTAAAGGCTGGTATGAATTTGCTACGGCATCAGAGTTAGAAGTGGGCGATAAGTTAGTTTTGTATGCTGATGTGACAAATGCTAGTATTCTTAATGTATGCATTTTCAAAGGACATGAGTACATTGGAGTTTATAATTCTGGTATTTATATTTTACACTTGCTTATTATTTTTCTGTATACTTCCAAGTCTATGTAAATTTTAAAATTAATCTCCTCTTTTTTAATATCTTTTAGGAATTATGAACTGCAGTAGAGAATTCTTCAAAATTCTTACAGATGAGATGTTAGAAGATAATTCACTGGTATGTGCTTAATAATGCATTACATTTCAAATTTTACATGATTACAATATGTTTACTTTAGACATCATATTACTTTCACTATATGTGTTATTGAGGAAAATGAGTGAAAAGATTAAATGCATGTGCAACAGGTTGTTCCGAAACTTGTCAAAGAAAAATACATTGAAGAGCTGCAGAATGCCAGGAAATTTGATGTTTGCGGTCAACGATTTAAAATGTTTTATAATGCAAATGAAGGCCTAGTCTTTAACCTTGAACATGTCATGGAGTTATTCAAATTGAGAAGGAAAAATTTAATCAAATTATATTTGAATTTCTTTTAGATAAATTCATAAAATAAATAGTATAATATAAGGATCCAGTAAAAATAAAAAGAAAGTTATTTATATATCCGACTTTAAATTTTGATAAAATTATCAAACATAAAAACTTTTTTGATTTGGTTAGTTAGATTTTAAATAAAATGTGATATGATCAGTCGTTTTAAAGTATAATTTTCAATCAACATTCCTCTATATAATATATAATTATATAGTACTCCCTTTGTACCATCCATTTCTTTACAATTTCCTTTTTGGGATGTCCATCACAATTCTTTACATTTCTAAAATTTCCTAAAGTAGTAAATAATTTATAATATAAAAATCAATAATACCCACTACTTTCGTCCAATATAGTCACTTTATACATTAAGTATTGATTGGTCTCACCACTTTACTAACTTTTTTTTCCACTACTATATACATTTTCTTAACCTTCGAGCTCAACCCAAATGTAAATGTAAACAAATGGGTGAAACGGAGGGAGTATAACGTTACTCGATGTCCCTTGACGGCGACGTCTCACATCCAATTTCGAACCCTGATATAATAATTATATAATAAAACAAAATATGATAAAAAAGAGAAAAATTTTGAGTTAAAGGTTTCTCATTGTCAGGATTGTTGTCTATCAATAGCGCCTCGCATTATGAAAATAGTATAATATAAGGATCCAACCAAAATAAAAAGAATGATATGTATATATCCAACTTTAATTTTTGATAAATTTATCAAACATAAATTTTTTTTTGCTTTGGTTGGTTAAAGTTTGAATGAAATGTGATCCGAACAGTTGTTTTAAAGTATAATTTTCAATCAACATTACTCTATATACTATATAAGTATATAGTATAACGTTACTCGACGTCACCTCACGGCGACGTCACCTCACGGCGACGTCTCGCATTCAGTTTCGAAACCTGATATAATAATAATTATAGAATAAAAAACAAAATATGAAAGATATACAGAGAAAATGTTTGATTTAAAGGTTTATCATTATCGGGGTTGTCATATACAGATGACGCCTCACATTTTGAAAATAGTATAATATAAAAACATTACTCTAAATTTTGATAAAAAGAAAGTTAATTATATATCCAACTTTAAATTTTGATAAATTTATAAAACTTAAAAACCTGTTTGATTTGTTTAGTTTGATTTTGAATGAAATGTGATCCGAACAGCCGTTTTAAAGTATAATTTTCAATCAACATTACTCTACATAATATATAATTATATATTATAATGTTTCTCACATCCAATTTTGAACCTTGATATAATAATAATTATAGAATAAAACAGAATATTAAAAAAAATTAGAGCAAAAAGCTCGAGTTAAAAGGTTTCTCATTGTCGGGGTTGCCGTCACACCTCCATTATGAAAATAGTATAATATAATGATCTGACCTAAATAATAATAAAGTTATTTATATTTTCAACTTTAAATTTTGATAAATTTATTAAACATAATAACATTTTTGGTTTGGTTAGTTAAATTTTGAATGAAATGTGATTCGAACAGTAATTTTAAAGTATGATTTTTAATGAACATTACTTTATATAATATATAATTATAGTATAACGTTACTCGATGTCACCTTACCACGACATCTCGTATCAAATTTTGAACCCTTATATGATAATATTTATATAATAAAAAAAAAGATAAAGAGAAAAAGTTCGAGTTAAAGGTTTCTCAGGGGTTGTTGTATACCAATGATGCATGGCATTCTGAAAATAGTATAATTTAAGGACCTAAACAAAATAAAGAAAGTTATTTAAATATCCAACTTCAAATTCTTTATAAATTTATTAAACATAAAATAACATTATATCAAATATTGCATTAAAATTATAAGTATACTTTGTAAAATTTTAAAACTGAAGAAAGTTAAATAAAATTTATAAATAATTATGTTCAAGATTTAACATTATTTTATCATATACTATATTAGTCTGTTTGAGATTTATTGAACACAATTTAAAATTTTATAAAAGAGAGATTAAAATTGTCACATAACTCGCATTATAATATAAGAGATAGTATTTACAAAATCAATATAGATAGATTATGCACATAAATAAATATTAATTAAGTTTCAAAAAAACTATTTTCAAAAAAAAAAAAGTTTCAAAAAACTATTAATTCAAAGAATGTATTAAGATTATAAATATCTAAATATGCCTATGCTTTCATTTAATAAAAAAAATACATTGTATTGTTACAATTTGTAGATATTGATGATTAATATTAGAAATTACTAAAAATTTGTAGGTTACATTTTGTCCACAAACCATCATATTTGTTACATTAATATATAATACTTATTGTTGCATGCAAACTCCTTCTATAGTCAGTTTGTTAATTTTTAACTCAATATGCTTATATTTGAATTGATTAGAAATTGGTGAGATGTAGGTATGTATAACACAATTTTTTTTATATATTTTCAATGCTTCATAATGTACACATAATAATATATAGATAATAATTAAAATATTACTGGAAAAGTATTATACATATTAATTGAAATAGATAAAAGATAAAAGATAAAAGATAAAAATTTAGAATTGTGATCAAATTTTACTCTGAGAGGAATATAAAGTTTTTAATTTTTTCATGTAAATATTTGTTGCATTATAATTAAAATTTATTTATATATAAATACACATTAAGTTAATTTCTTTACATATATTATATATTATCATTGTACGAAATTCATATACTACACGGATTAACTCAAAATAACATTGTATAACATACTGTTTATATAAAACTAAATATATAATATTACATAATATATTGTAGAATTTTGTTTCTATATTATTACATGTATATTCTCTCTTTTATTTGAACATTACATAAAACTAAATTTATAATTTAATTATAAATTTTCCTGATATAGATAATTATCGAAGAAAAGTTTAAATAAAAACAACGAATTTTATAACTTAATGGAAAGGAAATTTAAATAAAATTCTATTAGGTACAATTAGTATGCAAAATTATCAGAATTATATACTTCTATCAAAATATAATACACAGTGATTGGATGTTAAAAGCATATATTTTTTATCAAAAACGATTCACCCGAGTTAGTAATATACTTTCGCACTGAATTTTATATATATTTACAATTTCTTTAAAGAAAATGAAAAGAAAAAAAATATGTTATGAAAATAAGTATACATTAAAAAAGAGATTTTAAAACACTTAACTCTTTTATTTTAATAGAGATAATGAAAATGAGATTTTAATGAATAAAAAGGTGTTATATCTTAACAATGGTTATTATATTAAGTTAGTTATTTAGTTTA
Organism: Heracleum sosnowskyi; assembly: GCA_030848705.1. Classification (NCBI taxonomy): domain Eukaryota; kingdom Viridiplantae; phylum Streptophyta; class Magnoliopsida; order Apiales; family Apiaceae; genus Heracleum; species Heracleum sosnowskyi. The sequence continues at coordinate 131,243,720 of CM061237.1, forward strand.
CAATATGTTAAAAAGAGGAAATTTAAAGTGTGCTAATTATTTTTATAAATTTTAATAAAATATGTATACAGTATAACCTACCAATATTTTAAAATAGTTAAAAATAAACTCAATTACTAAATTATATATTATAATAGTTTCGTAGCATCCACCAACAACGCTCCATTTAAAAACAACAAATTCTTGATATGTTAAATATTTTACTTAATTCCTGTATTGAGCTTTTCAAATTTGAGTTCAGAATTTTTAACAATATAGATTGGATATTAAGAGATAAGCATAATATGTATAATTATTTGTACAACACAAAAACTATTAAATAATTTTGTTTATAAGAGTTTTGTACAATTTCATGTAAAAGATGCTCAAATCAATAATAAATATCAAATTAATTTTGCAAAATTTATTTTATATGTTTATTTAATTCATATAATAAGTTAATATTAAAATAATTCATAACAAATAATTTTAGTTAAAATAACTTTAAGTATTAAAATTATATACTATTTGACCTCGCGTGAGCTACACTTAGACTTGTTCACATTAGTAAAAAACCAATAAGATTATATTTATAACTGTATAAGTTCACATTTAGTGTCCCCGTCACCAGAAAGTCCAATGTCAACTTTATTGTCATCATGACCATTTGCCCATTTGGTACATTGATCCTCAAAGTGTAGATGGGTACTCCTACATTTGGATTTAGTAAAAATGGAAAATCAAACTCTCATCTGGGGATGAGTAGATATGACTGGGCCTCATTTTTCTGAGTACTGCAGCCTCCATGTCCTTATACCAAGTACTTGGATGGATCTCGTTGTTGGTGTTTTTTCAAAAGGTTTGTGTCTGCATAAGAAACCTAACTATTCCATCAGTTGCTACCTAGCTTAAGGAGAACCTTCAATCTGACAGTAACCGTATTATGCCACTTATAGTCTGACACGACATTGATAAAGATCAGATCACATTCATATTAATGATAACTCTTGAATAACTTTAATCTATTTTATGCAGTTGAGGGATCTTGAATAATTTGCACAATACAAATTCAATAACTGTTCTTTCCAGCCTGATATCATCTGCTACAATTTGCTTATAGATGCTTATGGGCAAAAGTCAGAATATAAGAAGGCAGAATCCATATATTTAGAACTTCTTGAAGCAAGGTGCATCCGTACTGAAGATACTTATGCCCTCCTTATAAGGGCTTACTGCACATCTGGATTACAGGAGAGAGCTGAAGCAGTCACCTCACTTCATTGCAGTAGCAGAGTAAAACATCATTTCAAAGGTTCCGATGAGAAAATTATTCCGACCTGCAAAATCATTATATATTCATACAATACATACAGTCTGATATAGATATGGAACTATCCAAATTCCTGACAACACTATTCTACCAAATGAACCGTTTCTGTTCTTCTTGTTTCTTCCTACACATCTTTTTGCAATAGATTTGCACCACACAGGTCTTATTTTGAATAATCCAACCGCAGAGTAAGCAATATTAAAAAAACTTGTCCTATAAAACAAAATCATATATTACTCAAAAAATCACTTTCTGAAAGGCTCTAGACTTTGATACTTCATGCTTGCACCATACATTTCATCATTTGACTAATAATCCGATAAACTGAGGTTTTGAGAAACCCTAGCGGTAAAGGTCTATTTACTTAACAACTTTGCTTCAAAAACAATGATCTGATAAATTTTTATACTACTATAACAAACTGTGCATTCAAAGACACCTTAACTATTTAGATTAGGTTCCCCAGAAAACTCACATTGTTTGCAGGCTTGAGTTATTGCATCAGGCTTTTTAAGAATTTACAGTAGTGTCATTATCCATGACTTCATGAGGGTCCGAAGACAGAATGACACGTCCGGAACTGACGACCTGCAGCTTGACATTCTACAGAAGCACCTTACACGCTAACCGGCCCCCCTGACAACAATATTCGTGTCATATCTGGCACCAATTGTCCGGACCAGCAACCCTAAAAAAGTGGCAAAATCATGGCATCAGTAAGAAAGTGCCAAATGATGGCCATAGGGTTTTTTTCATTACTTGCCGAAGGGATCATCTGAAACCCATGATTCAGTGCTTGCCGCTTTAGTTTTCACAGCAGTCATCACGTTCAGATCAGAATTACTGCCTCCAAATGATAGCCTCTCCAGTTGCTGCACAATAATGAAAATTAAAGGATAATCTATGAACTCTTTATGTACTTCAATACGTGCTAGGCTAATATCTGAAAGATAACAAAACTCGACAACCTAACTCGGCCTAGGGATGAAATATCATAAGGTACCTTCATCTCATTGTAGGAGCTTTTCGTAAAGCCTTGTTTTTTTATTTAGCATGCTTATCTTATTGTGAAAGGAAATCATTCTTGCTCACCTGCTCGCCAGATTGTATATCAAACGAATGCTGACAGTCAAATTCAAGGCCACTGAATTCGTTTATGCTAAGTCCTTGAAATGCCCTGAAGCCACAGCATTTAAACTAATTATCTACTGGTATAAGCAATAAACTAATTGATTACTCCTAAAAAATTGAAACCAAGGAACCCACTAAACAAAGGTCATCAAAATAAAATACAATAAAGCCACCAATATTATGCCTCTCAATTGCGTGGAGGATGCATTCGCACGTATATATACTACATTACTTATTGAACTATACCGTAAAGTCACCAATATTATGCCTCTAGATTGCGTGGGCGCGTGGTAATTGGTACCTCAATTTGTGTCTTTATTTTACGTCAAACACAATCCACTGAAGAGATGTATCTGTATGAACATTGAAACAATAAGCAATATATAAATTGTGAGTTGTACTCCAGAAAATCTAAACACCAGCTAGACCACAATAGAGCATTGTTGCAACCGGCCATAACAGGAAAAAAAACTTGATAAAACAACCCAGAAACATGCGGCTTTGTGGGATCAGTTGTACCTGTATTAAAACATGTGCTTGTATTAAAACATGGTTCATATATGCAATGCAACATATAGAATCCAGATTTCTATTAAGACATTAAATCAAACACGTAATGTGCACTTAAATATGTAATTCTACGTCAACAAACCAAGATATAAAAAACCCATTATGTTTAATTGTTTCTATCATATGCAAATTCAAACCAAAAGAGGGATAGCAGACGGAGGAGCGGAAAACCTTCTATATTGGTTTGATTTCATATTAACACATTTAAATGAGAGAGAAGAGAAGTATTAGATTCGAAACCAATATTAAGGATAAAATGGATAATCAAACACATATATTTCGATTAGCAAAGTGGGATACACATATTGAAGACAATGAATTACATATATACATGCCTTTAGATTATCTTTTTGTATAAAATCTGGAAGAATGTAATCAAACAAATACCCAATATTGTAGAAATGTTTATATATCATATTTACAAACCTGCGTGTAAGATCAAAACTCCGAAATTCCAACAATTGCTCTTTCTTCCACTTTCATCATTCTGCGAAAAGCCAAAATCAAAATATGATTAGATATTCATAGTTTCGATATCTCTTGTATTGGATTTCATAGTTTCGATATCTCTCTAATAATCACATATATATACACGTATTGACACATATATACACAATTAACATAAATATCAGTAAAAGAATCACGAAGAAAAAGAGATATCGAAGACATGGGTGAAGAAAGAGAATTTTGAATAATTTTGAATAAAATGTACGAAACTGAATTTTGAATAATCAATCAAGGGTTGAATTTTGAAAGATACGAAACTGATTGAAATCAAAATTTGAAAAAGTAATATAGCTGTCTAACATGTTTGAGTAACCGACGACGTTAAATTAGGATAATTGATTGACAGATCAATATTAAGAATTAAGAATGACCGGGTATTACCCATCTATATCCGAGTCAATATGATTTGTATTGATTTGTTAATAAATTTAGTGAAATTATCATTATCCTGAGAGAAAAGTTCAAATTTGAAAACTGCTTAAATTAAGGAAGATGATATCAACGTAGATATGCTAGTTTGTTATAATAGTATAAATGGGTCATTAAATGTGTAATTTGTTTATCAAATGGGTTAAAAATATGGATAACCCATGGGTCAAAAAAAACAACTAAAACCAAGTATATTTTGGATGAGTTGGTCAAATTTTTTTACCCATTGGGTAAATTGCTAAACGGGTGAGATCATGCTTTAAGAATATATAGATTATTACTTACAAAAGTAAAAGATACTTATTCTAAGTTACTTATTTTAATTTTACAATCTATATATGACATAATTGTTTTTATAAATTAAATATTACTAATAAATTTGTTCAAATTAATAGTGATTTATAAAGTAAAAAATCGCCTTTAATTTACCCTTTGTTTGAAACCTAAAAATAACCTTCTACTCATGAACAATGTACTTTAACATAGGGTCTAGGCTAAAAAAAGAACAGGGGAACAAATTCTCATTAATAAATCTCCTCAATACAAAAGCCTTCCCCTCAAAAATCTCCAAAAGAATAAAGCTGATGGAATGTATAATAACAATACCAATACTGATATTGGATTATATTACAGTATGCTCCAAGTAAAATAATCAAGCAATATATATATAAGAGACGACATTCATATAAGTTGGAAACTAGAAATCTAAAGCAGAAGAGATATAACAAGGAATGCGTAGCCTAAGCCCCAAGCCATGCTCTGCACACCCAACATTTTGCCCACTCCACTCTGCATTTCATCACAACAAAAAGTATGTTAGATATAGTGTATGATATACCTTAAATAAGTTAGGTATGTGTAATTGAGGACATACCGCATCAGTGGCAGATGGTACCAAGGCACCACCTAAACTGGGCGTTGGAGCTGCAGTAGGTGATGCAGGAGGGGTTGTTAAAGTTGGAAGTGGGGACGGAGAGGCGGATTTGCTTGGTGCTGGTGCTGGAACTGATGCTGCTGGTGGAGGTGAAGTAGGTGCTGGAGGTGGGGGAGTTGCTGGTGGTGTGGAGACCGGGGGAGGTGTGTTGGCTGGAGGTGGTGTAGTGGTGACTGGAGGTGGAGTGGCGACCGGAGGAGCAGTGACAACTGGAGGAGGAGTTGATGCTGGTGGAGTGGGAGTTGGAGGAGTAGGGGTGGGTGGCGCTTGGGTGGTTGGTGGGCTTTGTGGGGTGGGTGGGGCTTGGGTGGTTGGTGGTGCTTGCGGGGTGGTTGGTGGTGCTTGGGGGGTTGTTGGTGGTGATTGAGGGGTGGGTGGTGCTTGGGTGGTCGGTGGGCTTTGGGGGGTGGGTGGTGCTTGGGTGGTTGGTGGGCTTTGGGGAGTGGGAGGAGCTTGGGTGGTTGGTGGTGCTTGTGGGGTGGTTGGTGGTGATTGAGGTGTGGGCGGGGCTTGGGTGGTTGGTGGTGCTTGAGGGGTGGTGGTGGGTGGTGCTTGGTTGGTTGGTGGTGTTTGGGTGCTAGGCGGTGTTTGTGTGGTTGGCGGGGCGGTGGTAGTAGGTGGAGAAGTGGTAGGAGATTGGGCGGAGACAACAGCTATGACAATGCAGATGAAACCTAAGAAAATAATAGGATTATGAGAAACCATGTTTATATATATTTTTCTGTGTTGTAGTTTTGTACTCTCTTCAACATGCAGAGGACAAGATCAGATATGAGACTAGATAGAAACACACATAGTAATATATAGGACTCTCTATTCATACACTTTCTTGAATTTCTTGAAATTGATTTTGTTTGTCGAGTATTTGTTACTTAAAATTTAGTTTTCTCCAGGGCATCACACCTGTGTGTGCATGCAAATGATGATGGAGACGACCAAACTTCAAGTGATGGGGATCCGTTTGATCATTTTTCACTAACGTGAAAGACAAGGACCCATGCATGCATCATGAGATCTACCCACCTTCGGTTCATGTGGTGTCACCCATTCCCATAGCTGTTGGCATTTTTAAATGTTATTTTTTTAGGAGGAATAATGTTTAAACTTTCGACGTACGATAAAGAAAATGAAGATACAACTGAATCAGCCTGATATTAAGACATATATAAGCTTAATTATTTAAAAAATAAAATATATGGCTTTATAAAAATTGCTGTCTTCAGTCTTAACTCTTAAGAAACATCGAAGATGCTTTTGATTTTAGAAAAGAGCAGTGTTAGAGCAACTCTAATGTAACATTATAACATCAAAATGGTGTAATTTTTAGTGTAAAACTTCATCCAATGCAACATTATAATAGTGTAAAAATTACACCAAATGAATAGTGTGACACCAAATTTGGTGTAATTTTTACACCATTTTGACGTCTTTCATAATTCACACTATGCCCTCATATTAGTTAACAAAAACAAATATATTTCCTTCATTCCCTATTTATATCCTATTATAACCCAAACAAGATACTTATTTTGAAAAGCTGAAATGAAAAGAACAGATCTTCTTTTAGACTTTTAGTGTAAGATATAGTGTTAATGGGTTGAAGTTGTTTTTGTGGATGGTGTTATTTTTACACCAAAATAGTGTAAAAGCTACACTATTTTAGTGTTATGCATTGGAGATGGTCTTAGAGACACAAAATTTGGTATAAAAAATTGTTATCAAATGACATAGCATGGCAGTTTGAAATGTTTTAATTGGTGTTGTTGGTGTGAATGCAGGTCCACTTATTATTATAACTAGCCTAAAAACCCGTGCGAAGCACGGGCCTGCTTATTTACTGAAATAATTTTTCGCACGAAAATGTATATATATCGAAACAATTTTGTAATTAAAATTAATTTTGAATTTATCTTATATTTGTATAAAAAAAAATTAATTTTTTTAATATTTAATAAGATTTCACAAAATTTGGAAAAAAAATCTATAAAATAAAGATCAAATTATTATTTTCATTTGACAAAATATTAATTTAGTTTTAAATGTCGTGAAATGCATTTTATCAAATTCAACAATTAAATATAATCTAAATGATTATTTTAGTATAGTTGTTTATGATATGGATGTATCTAAACTAATGTGTTTTTAACGAAATGACAATATACTTGTAAATAAAATATAAAGTTGGTCAGGTACGTAAGACTACACACCGTGATCACATCTTAAAATCTTTTAGTCTAAAGTCCGTATATAACATTAGTGTATGTAAATTAATATGATAACGTAACTGTGCCAAACCCAAGGCTTTAGGACTTGTTCATAGTGAGTATTATTGATATTAAGAACAAATAGAAACAATGTAAAATTTGAAACACGGTCGAACTATTGTTCTTGTTGCAATTATAATCAGGTTTACCGGAGTTTTCTATGTTGGAGAAAGTATAATTTGTAAATAGGTATTTTGCCTTAGTAGTTGTTGTTTGTTTTTCAGCGATCAATTGATTTGGTTTTTTTTTATTTTTTTGCAATCTAGAATATAAATCGTTAAATGCACACAATGTTGTTGTAATATAATCGAACACATGTGAATGAGATAGTGGATTTTAAAAAGAAGTTGAAGGTTGGTGCATCTTTGCACACTCTCACAAGACTATCTTGCGGTGTAAATTACAAAATTGTCGGTATATAACATAGGCGATGCAGTCTTAACATTGTCAGATATAAACGTAGGGCTGAGACTTATTACAAAATCTATTAATATTATTTAAAAGTCATCCATGCGGCGTCTCACTCAATTTTTTTACTTTTAAAATTTTATAAAAATTTTATACTCTAATCTTATATGTTATCTATAACCTTATTATTATGTAGAAATTATATGTTATCTATAATCTTATACTCTTTTAAAATTTTATTTTTTATATCAATCATTTAAAATAAAAGAAAGAGAATCGTAGAGTATGCTCAATCCATTAAAATATTTTTGGTAATTATATACAATGCAATATTTTATAAATAATATAAACCAACATTTTATTTATTTAAAAATAAAAAATTATAAAAAAGAAGATGAGAGAAGAAGAGAAATTAACATTAATAAGATTTTAAAGAAAACTTAAAACAAAATGTACTATGCTACTTATGCATGAGCTTGATTAGAGAAGATTAATGGTTCAATTTACTACACTAACATAATTTTATCTACTATTTGCATAAATATAAAAGAGTTGACGTTTTTGTAATTTTTTAACATGTAGGGGCAAAATCATAAATTCAAGGTATTAAAATGACATATATCAATAATTTAAATTGATAAAACAGAATTGTAGATTATGTTCAATTGCTAAAAATATTTATTATAACTATGTATTGTGCAATATTCTAAAAATAATATAAATCAATGTTTATTAACTCAAAAAATAAAAAAATTGGAAGAAGAGGTGGTTTATCTAATAAGAGTTTGAATATAAGCTCAACACAAAGTGTAGCACAGTTGGTTATGACATGAGTTTGACATGTATATGTTAAGGGTTCGATTCCCATCATTAACATAATTTCACAATTTTTACATTTTCATTAAAGAATGGTATTTTTGTAATTTTAGAAAATATAAGGGTAAAATCGTAACTTCACAGCCATTAAAATGGCAAACTTTGCCCTTTGTTGGCTTTTAATATATAGAGAAAGATGAATAGGAGTTGTCATGTGCATTTTCAATGGTCGGCATCCCTTGAAGGGTGTCAACTTTGTGGCATATTAAAAATATTATTTTTTATATTTTATTTCTTACATATCATTTTTGGAATACTTCTTTCAAAAAACACTCCAATTTAAAATCATATAAATATATTAGAGAAATACAAATAGATAAAAATATATATTAAATGCCAAATATATTAGACAAAAATGAATACATAAATGAGTAAATAGCAGTTTGCACCCCTTTATTTTGGGCGTTTTTTCGATTTGGTCCTGAATAATGTTCTGTAGCAGAATGCATCCCTATGTTTAATTGTCGCTTCGTAAAGTTAACGGTCAAAATTAACGGAAGTGGTAAAGAGGGTGCAAATCGAAGCGACAATTAAACATAGGAGTGCATTCTGCTACAGAACATTATTCAGGACCAAAGCGAAAAAACGCCCAAAGTAAAGGGGTGCAAACTGCTATTTACTCTACACAAATATAAATAAAAAATTTATAAATAATATATATAAAAATTTATATATATTTATCTCCGATAGAGACACTCTTGAACGGGTGTCAAACATGTCAAATTATCATAAATAATAAATTTTTATTTTTTATTCATTTATATCAAATATAACACCCTTCAAGTTCAATAATTGGCACCCTGCTTGGATGGTGACTATACAAATAATATTATAACTAGATTCAATATAATAGGAATGGACCATATATACTTTTAGTACCAGTATTTGGATTTTTTCATTTACAAGGGTGCTAAAAGTTGACAACTTCTCTTGACACTCCTCGAAAGCACCCTTGAAGGCATCCAAGAGTGTCATGTCACATAGGATTTGACACCCCTATTCCAGAAAGCCACGGGGTGCCAAACATGTCAACTCATCATAAATAATAAATTTTTATTTTTTCATTCATTTATATCAAATTTAACACACTTTAAGTCGAATAGTTGATAATTCATGTAAGGTGCGTAAATGATCACTAAACAAATAATATGAAACTAGATATAATATAATAGAAAAGCATCATATATATTTTTAGTACTAGTATTTGATTCATTTTGAGGGGATGTTTTCATTTAGAGAGAATGTCAAAAATTAACAACTTCTCTTAATACTTATTGAACACCCTTACAACTTCAATAAAAAGATACCAAAAATGTCACGACACATCTGATTTGACACGAGATGCTTTATAGAGAAAAAATTAATTAATTGTTAATTTATGAAATCATGCATGTTCGAAACAGTACTATTGGTGAATGGTGGGGACTGATCTTGCTTTGTTTGGTCAGAATGATTGGTTTCGACTCAAACTAAGAAAGGTATGCAACAACAAATGCCAGATTGCCTGCTTCAATTATTTAACTTTCAGTCTACACCAAGTTGGTATGATTTCAATTCTGCATCCTAATTTAACTAACTACACTAGGAAATAATGATCACCTTAAAGAGCCGTTTGATGGTTTAAATTATTTTTTATTTTAAATCAAAATATATATATTTGGGTAACAAGTAAGAAAATGAAAAAAAAAAATTTAAAAAAATTTAAAATTTTGATAATTTTTTTTCGAACTTAATTTATATTTATAATTTTAATATGAGTTAATAATCAAGTGAGTCACTAAAGTGGACTCAATGTATCAAGTTGATCACTGAACTGAAAACGATATAAATAAGGTCATTAAAGTGGGTTACGGGTACATTTGATTAATTCTGCTAAAATTTTGTTAATGGTAAATGATGACGTGTTTAGTATAATCTGATGTAGGAATTCAGAACACTTTATCGGATGCTTGCCGCATCAGATTATACTAAACACATCATCATTAATCATTAACAAAAATATAGCAGAATTAATCAAATGTACCTGTAATCCACTTTAATGACCTTATTGATACCGTTTTCAATTCAGTGACCAACTTGATACATTGAGCACACTTTAGTGACTCACTTGATCATTAACCCATTTTAATATCATCATTCACATGTATAACTTATAAAATTATTTTTATTTACATTTTCTAATAATTGATAGCTACACAAGTAATAATCATCAAAGACCAATTAATTTGAAATTAAAATCTCACTCTATATTGCTTTTTTTTTCCCCTCTGATATATTGGAACGGAGATCCGATCCGAGGTCGTTTTAATGGATATGGATTTGGCAAAAAAAAAAACTTGATCCGAAATTTGATAAGAAAAATCCGATAATAAATGGAGCGGATATGGATTTAGGTCGATCCGATCCGTTAATATATATAAATATATTATATATAATATTTATATAAATATATTTTATAATATATATTATGAAAAAATTATTTGCAATTTTTAATAGTCTATACTTTGTAGTCTATACAATCACTACTAATTAGATTTTTCTGAAGTAAGATATCATCGTTTGGCCTATGAAACATCGTGTTTTTCTCAATATTATTCTAAATTTTCAATTTTTATTTGTTTTTAAATTTTTAATATTATGTTAGAGTTCGTATTTTAAACTTTAGAGTTATTATTTAATTACTTTGTTTACCATTACAATATATTGTTAAAAATTTCAATATTAAGTGAAATTTTAATTTAAATCAAAATTTTTAAGGAAAAATATAAATGGATCGCCCGTGATCCGAATGGATCCGGATATGGATCGGCCTATAAAAAATCCGGTCCTGATCCGATCCGAATCCAAATCCACTAAAATAAATGGATATAGATATGGATTTAGGCCGATCCGATCCGAACTCGATCAGTTGACGGACATACTATGATATTCTATTATTTCTACGATGATAGTAGCAATATTATACAATCTGCCATGTGTTTCCAGTTGAAGAGGTCACTCTCTGATGCCTCGACTCAGTTTTATCCCTTGGCTGGAAGAATAGAAAGGCAAAGCTTTTGTTGAATATTGCAACGACAAAGGTGTTAAATATTTGGAAGCTCGGGTTGATTCTCGGCTCTCAGATATTGTTGAATTTCCTCTAGTTGCGTTATTAGACCAGCTGATTCCATACAATCTAAGTGATGCCTGTATGCTGAAAGCAGGAACAACAGTTAGCCATTCAAGTTAATTTTTTCAAGTCCGGTGGTATAGTACTTTGGGGGGAGGATGGTGCCACCCCTTTCAATAAATTCTTTTGGCAATATTTTTCAGATGGCAACTGCAGTTATAATTGGCCAAGAGTAAGAGCAAGTCCAATGTTATATGTAAAAACTAGAGCTATTTCTATAATTTGACACCAAAAAGTGATTTTTGGTTTTAAAATACAACTCCAACTCCGATGCTAGTTGCATTTCACATATAAATAATTACGTATAAATTTAGCTAATTTTTTGTCTCTCTCTCCCCTAAAACTTTCAATTTATATATGATTAATTAATGATCATGACTCATGAATGCATAAATGCATTCTTGGTTTCAAATTTAGAACTAAGAGCAAATCCAATGCAATGCTAAAATTGATTTCATTTCTATAATTTGAAACCAAATGTCAAAAAATTCAACTCCAAAGAGGTTTTGTACTTAGATGCAAATATGCATAAATGCATACTTGGTTCTAAATTTGAAACCAAGAATGCATTTATGCATCCATGCCACATAATCATTTATGACTTGCATGTTGGTGTACTTAACATGAAAGTTACGAGAGAGAGACAAAAAATTATCTAAATTTGTAATTATTTAGATGCAAAATGCAACTAGTATTGGAGTTGAAGTTCTATTTTAACACCAAAAAACACTTTTATTTATAGTTGTTTTGAATCTAGCATTATGCATATTTGCATCCAAGTATAGAACCACTTTTGCAGATCTAAACAGTGAACATACAAAGTAATTACTAGGCAAAACGGGTTGAATTTGCAATAAGTAATTACTAGGCAAAGTAGTTTCTTAGTTGGTGCAGATTTCCAATTCATGAAAAAGCTACTCTTCTTTTAGACTCAAGAAGTAATTCTCAAGTCCTTGCAATAATAAAGACTCAGAATGTCTTTCACTTAAAGCAATACATCAATTTTTGCTTCTCATCCAAGCACTGATTAATTATAAGATATATACGAGTCCTTTCCAGTAAAAACCTGAGAGATTAATTATAGAAGCAGAAGGCTTACACAGGGTTGAAGCTCTAGTACCACGAGATGCAATAAGTGTAATTTGTGCACAGATTTAAGAACAACCGTATTCATAAATAACTTCACTTTAATCACTTAAACGGTTGCAACATGAATAATCCGGCTCAGTGTGTTGCTTCCCTCATCGTCCTAAACCCAGCCACTGCCACAAGTGTGCAGCTCTTCCGATGATTCCGAGGCACAATTTGCTACAAGCAATTCGTAATTAGGATGCAACAATCACTTTTACCCCATTCTATATTGTACATACCAGCAGTTCAAATGTACCACAATAGTTCCTAACTTGTAATATATCACTTTATTCACCCATCTCAACGGGATTTCATTTGGATCACTTAAATCATAATAAATATCAAACAAATACCTCTAAATATGTGATCGAGAAGTAAAATAATCTTCCACTGAGTTCTATACATTTTTCTTGAATCCCACCATAACCAAATGAAATGCTATGAATTCTAGTATTTTAGATAATATATTTTAATTTTTTTAAATTTATGTACTATTTATTTTTAAATTTATAGTTATTTTCTTTGGTTTAATTAAAAATAAATATTAAACAAATTTCAAAAAATCTAAATATATTATCTAAAATATTAGAATTCATGACTTTTCATTTAGTTATGACGGAATTGAAGAAAGATGTATAGAACTCAATAAAAAATTATATTACTTCTCGATAACATATTTAGAGGTATCTGTTTGATAACTATTATGACTTAAATGATTCAAATGAGACCTCGTTAAGATTGGTGAATAAAGTCATATATGCTTGAGTGATCAATTTGATATTTAACCCAATTTCAAACAGATCCTAAACTTATCCATACATTTTGAAAATTTTAATAGATCACAAAAATATTGAGGCAAAAGTTTAGAATGTTAAGCCAGTTTATATATATGAACTGAAGGGGCAGAACAAGGATTCTATAGAATATATCACCTAGATCTGCAATTTGTTGAGCACTTGGAAAGATCGGGAGATGCCTCTGCATCTGCCTCCTTCCCTTGCCTCCATCACCATGGATATGCTCCGCTAATTTCTTGATTTATGATGATGACTATTCTGTATTTCCAACATATAAAGAGCACATATCGTAATATAAATTTACTAAACTCATAATTGCAGTTGTGATTACTTGGTCAAGTATCTATTCAAGTCATATACCACAACAATAGGTATCAGCATAGTGAATTCTTACTGAACAGGAAACCAGACCAGCACCATATAACATACCAGACATTTCCACCATGTTTTAGCAAGTCTTAGCTTCAAGGTAACTTTTAATTATCCTTGCTTTCTCTAAATAAACCTTACATGATCTCAAATAAACAGAGAGAAAACATCCATCATTTTATGGTCTACTATTAGAATTGAAAAATTAGTGGCTAAAACGAAGAAGAGAGTTTGACATTGAATCGATGAAACAATCTTTCAACAAAACTAATTTGATGCCCTGTGAACGCGCTGAACACACCACTAGCAAGCACATATTTGAACTTGGGAGGCTCAGAGTGAAATTACTGTTAGAATCTTACCTTGGTACTAAAATGCAGAAAACAATTGTGAGAGGTGAAGATAGATAACCTAATAGTGTCTCTCTTTTCCCTTTGTCCTGAATTTTTTCCTCAGATTCCTACGATGATCAAATACATCCTCCCTGGTATCAGTGATGAACTACAGCCTTACTTATACCCGCACTGAAACCCCGGACAACCTACAGCCTTAGATCAGCAATAGAAACATTATTCAAACAGTGAATCCCAAAGTATTGAGCATCATTACAACCGTATTGTACTACACTACGCTGCACCTTTTCTTAGATTGCTAGCAATGTTTTCTTTGTCAGAAAATTCCATGACATTGGATAATTGGAATGAATTAATGCTCTAATGACGTATTAATATCGGGAAAAATTAAAAAACTATCGAAAGAGCCTTGTACAATGACATTGTTACTACAGCTCAAATTCATCAAATGCCAATGGACAGATACTAATAAAACAAATTAAAATAGTGTATTAAAGAAATACTAGAAAATGAAGCATATAACGATAACAAAGAAATTACACATTTCCCTGCTGCTAAACCAGAACCCAACTACAAGCTCGCTGTCTTAAACATCGACTTATAGGAACTGGACATAGAATTATAATTCAAAATTAACAGTACTCATACTGAAACCTTGTATTCTTCTAGATGAGGCTGTAGCAGCAGCTTGCCCACGGAGCCGACCAGTCCTCCTGGAACTAATGAGGCCCAATCTTTGACCAGGGGGAGAATCACGACGTACAGTACTGACACGACCCATATATTGGTGATTACCATTATGAACTTTGGGCCATTTGTAAAGCACAAGAACAGAAAAAAAATGTCAGATTTGCTAACCATAAGAGATATCTTTTAATTAAAATGAAGCATGGCGTCTGAAGAGAATAATACACCGTTATCAAAATAATGATCTCCACATTATAATAAATAAGTTAAATAAAAGCTTCTCCACATTATAGTAAGTTGAATTATTATCAAAATACGATAAGCAAACAAATAAATCAAGTAAACAAGATCACGAGTTCATACTTAAAAGACAACCCAACAAAAATAGATTTAGTTAGTTCACAGACATACCAAATGTACCTAAACTTTGAACTTTGTTTGAAGATTGCTGCTGGAATTGAATGAACAACATTTTTTTTTGTCACTTTTACGACAATGAAATCTGTCAACTAGTCTAAGATTGTCAGAGAAGGAGATGCAAAAATATGGCTATAGAATGACAGTTATAATCAGTCAGATAGCAAGCAACTTATGACAAAAAAGTACTGCTCCGTATGTCCTGTTTAAATCGACCACAATTCTATATTGAATAATGCTAGGGATACCGAATTTGTTACAAAAACATGTACCAAATTACAAATCTGATTGACTCTATATTAGTGGACCCACATGCATTCACCTTAATAACACCGATAAAAACATTTTCAAATGACACATCACCATTGGCACATCATTTTGTACCAATTTTTTGTACCTAATTCGTAACTCTAGCACTACTCTTCTATATTTATTTGTCCCAAAACATTTGGCCACATAAACTAATTATGGTAAAATGAATGTTAAATTTGTTAAAATTTTACAAATATGCTAATATTTGAACTTAAAATTGGTAATTTTTGTTTGATTGCTAAATATGTGGATTCTAGTCTCTTGACAATATAAATGAGAAGGTGGGAGTATAATATATGAATGTGTGGTTGAAACAGAGGTATTCGTCAGGGTGATCCTATCTCACCTTACATATATATTCTTTGTGCTGAAGGACTTAGTTCTATGATTAGAAGGCATGAGGAAGTGGGATTAATTCATGGTGTGTCTATTGCTAGGGGAGCACCGAGTATTTCTCATCTCTTATTTGCCGACGATTGTTATTTGTTCTTCAGGGCTATAGGGACAGAAGCAAGGATAATGCGGAATATTTTGCAAAGGTATGAGAGGTTATCAGGCCAAGCCATAAATCTGCATAAATCACATGTGATTTTCAGTCCGAATACAGGAGATACTGAGTGAAGGGAAGTGTGTACTGGGATGCAGGTTCAGGAGGTCCAGGAGCCAGGTAGTTACTTGGGAATGCCAATGCGGGTGGGAAAGAATAAAAACTCAGCTTTTCAATTTTTAGCTGATAGAGTTAAGCAGAAGTTGAGTGGCTGGAGTAGTAAGTCCATGTCGAAGGCAGGTAAAGCGACGTTGTTAAAAACAGCTGCTCAGACGATTCCAAATTTTTGGATGAATCTCTTCCTTATACCTGTTGAGATCTGTGAGAGAATTGAAGTGCTAATGAATGGGTTCTGGTGGGGGCATGGTAATCAGAATAAAGGGATAAGGTGGAAGTCGTGGGAGAATATTAGTGTGATTAAGAAAGCAGGTGGAATTGGGTTCAAACGTCTTCAAAATTTCAACATTGCTATGCTTGCAAAGCAGGGTTGGTGGTTGATTAATAATGAGAACCCTCTGGTTACAGCTTGTATGAAGGCGAAGTATTATCCGGGGGGTGATTTCTTGTCTGCAACGCTGGGGTCGAACCCTAGCTACATGTGGCGAAGTTTACTAGTAGCCCAGGATATTATTAAGAGAGGGTGTCGTAGGCGAATTGGTGATGGAAAACAGACAGAGATTTGGAAGGTACCATGGCTCCCGTGTTTAGACAATGGGTATATGACGACGGAAATGCCAAGTGTGTTACAAGGAAGTAAGGTATGTAGTCTCATGGAAATTCATCAAATACAATGGGATGTGGATGTGATTCGAGACGTCTGTAATGACAGAGATCGAAGGTTGATTCAGCAGATTCCATTATCAAATCGGGAAAGAACTGACTCCTGGTTTTGGTTGCCAGATGACAAAGGGTGTTTTTCAGTAAGGAGTTGCTACAGAATGTTACAAGGTGAAATGGATACAGCTTCTGCCTGGTTCTGGAAAAAGATCTGGAGTCTGAAGATTCCGTCCAAAGTGGTATATTTCTTATGGCGTGTGTGTAGTTTTTGCATTCCGACGACGGTGAGACTGGCTAGTAGAAGAGTGCAGGTGGAGACAGTGTGCCAATGGTGTCGAGCCACCCAGGAAACTGACCTACATGTCTTCTTTGAATGTGAATTGGCGAGGGCTGTATGGGTAGCAGTTGAGTTAGAAAGTATGATCAGGATCTTACCTGGGGATACAATTTTGCAGGTGATGGAGAGGTTCTTGTCGACATGCTCGAAGGCACAGTGTACTATGTTAGCAGTAGTGTTATGGGGGATTTGGAATAGAAGGAACAAATGGGTTTGGGATAGAGTAAATATTTCAGTCTTTGGTGTTAAAGCAGGGGCGATGAATCTTTTGTCGGACTACAGGAGAGCTCACGAACGGCAATTAGGAGGTACTCCACACTCACGACAAGCAGGGAGATTATGGGAGAAGCCGCAGGCGGAGTGGGTTAAGGTAAATGTAGATGCTGCATTGTTTGAGGAAGCTGCGTGTATTGGGTTGGGGATAGTAGTTCGAGATGATATGGGGAGTTTTGTCATGGCCAGAAGTAGGAAAAAGGATGGTTTGGTTTCGCCAAGAGAGGCGGAAGCTATTTGTTTGAAGGAAGCTCTATCATGGATAAAAGGACGAGGTATTCCGAAATGCGTGTTTGAAACATATTCGCAAATTCTAGCAAATGCATGCAAAGGAACTACTGGGAGGTCATTTTTTGATACTATAGTTCGAGATTGTCTTGAGGAGTTTAAGCACTTTGAGAATGTGCTAGTATGTTTTGTTCATAGATCTGCGAATGAGGCGGCTCATGTGTTGGCAAGGGTAGCCCATTCTTTGTCAGATTTTCAGGATTGGTATGAGAATACCCCTCCTGTTATTGATCATGTAATCTCTTTGGAAGTGTTATAAGAAATGCAAGTACGATTTTGTCAAAAAAAAAATGAGTGCTATAAAAGGAAAGTTCATTATTTTTGGAACATCCAGAAAAGTAAAGTGGCTCAAACAAAACGGGACAGAGGGAGTAAAATGAAAAACAAGTCCAACGATGCCGAAAAGGCCTCGTTTGTTTGGATGTAACCCAACTACGTAATCCAAAAATTCCTTGGATTATAAATTGATGAATTAATTCCAAGTTCCAAGGTTTTGATAGTTACCACAAAACATGGGAACTTAGTTACTATAATTTTATTTTTCTTGACACTTCAAAATTACTGTATTATTTTAATATTCATGTTAATATGTTTTGAAAAATTTAAATCCTCTTAAATATTTATTTTAAACAAACTAGGTCTTTCAAAATGCCGGAGACGTCCCTATTTGACTGTATCAAAATTTAATGGAATGAAAGTTAAAAATGACATTTAAATAAGAACTAGCTTTATAGCCCGTGCGAGGCACGGGCATGTTCTAAAATATTTCGTAAATTTCATTAATTTCAACGTATTTTATGAGTTACAGATATATTGATATGAGATAATTATAATATAAATTAAAATGTCATTTTGAAATTTGAGAGTATAATTATCATTTCGCATCGAATAAATTGGCTCATTGAAATTCTTAGTTCATTGAAAAATTATTGCATTCTCCACCCCATCCTGAAATCTCCCCCTCTCTGCCTTCTATTTTCGACGTCACTCTATGGAGACCCCCCACTTATCATTCTTATCCCTCTTTTACGGTCACTTTGACTTTTATTTCCTTTCTCTCCGTCTCCTCCACTTTTTCTTCTCAACTTTTGTTTAGGATCTGTGTTTTGATCGTTCTCTCTCTCCTTTCATGCCCCCTCCAATGGTGGTTGCCTTCTATTTTCGGTGTCACTCTCTAGAGACCCCTCTCTTATGTGATGATCCTCAGTAAGACGTAATATATTACAACACATTTACTGAAATGCATGTTATGCTTTGTTTATTTAGTGTGCGTCATAATTGTTTACTCAAATGCATTCTTTGACTGTTTAGTTTGTGTTTATTTAGAGTGTGTATTATGTGTTTGATGGAATGCTTGAACCTAATTTGTAGGCTTTGTGCATGTAATGCACTTGGGGTTGGTATGCTCATAAAGTAAATATTTGTCATGGATTGTTGTTTGAGCTGGCAGTGACAAATTGTTCTTTATCGATATTGTCGAGTTTGTGCTTTTTTGGGGTTAATTTATTTATGTTATTTGCCTCTCTCTCTCTCTCATGCCTCCTCCTACGGTGTTGGTTGCCTTCTATTTTCGGCGTCACTCTTTGGAGACCCCTCTCTTATCCTTTTTATCCCTCTTTTACTGTCTCTTTGGCTTTTCTTTCCTTTTTCCCCGCCTCCTCCACTTTTTTCTTCTCAACTTTTGTCTTAGATCTGTATTTTGATCTTTCTCTCTCGACTGGGGAACATTGGCACTCCATTTACTTGTTTGTAGTTCATGGGGTAGCCGTTAAGTGAATGTTGTAATATTTGATCGGTGTGTATAATAGAGTAAAAGTGTAAAAATATAAGTTGTATTAGTACGTGTGGATATACCATTTAAACGAATGCATACCACTTTGCCCGTTTTAAGAAGGGTCTCCCTGCAGACACGATGAATGCAATAATTGTACAGTTGTGGATATACTTTATTTCAGAAAACTATTACTTATACCTCTCAAGAAGCATTCATGATAAGTTACTCGTTTCACCTTACAATTGACACTTGACACAAATAATTTAACATTTAATACATTTAATATTTTATCATAGATATTCAAAAAAATTCAAAGCGATATTAGTTTATATTTGATTTAGTTGTACGATGACAACTTCAACTTCCTTGTAAAAATCACCAACACAAATTTTTTTATTAGTATAGAAAGAGAAAACTCTTTGCATTTTTTGGGTTCAATACTTTATATACTAATAGTATATTTTTCGAAAACATATAAAATTTATCTATTGAGCACGAGACTTATAATATATTGGACCATAATAAAACTACAGTTTTAATCTATATTAGTAACTAAAATTTCAAAAATGCGTATATAATTATAAGTTGTTAAAATCTTATAATGAAGCAGTAATAAATGTTAAATAATGAATAAAAATCTGTTTTACGCTTATTATAGAAAAGGATATAATTGAAAAGGAGTAAATATGTTGATCGTTTTAAATTTTAAAATAAATATTAAAACAGAATATAATAGTTGATATTGGCTATAGATGTCAACATTTGTCACACTATGACCTAGGTCATGGTTCAATTCCTATTAAAAACAAATTTTTTTATCATCAATATACAATTTGGAGGAGTAATTTAGTAATCTAATATCATCAATATAATATTTAAAGGGTAATTTAGTAATATATATATATATATATATATATATATATATATATATATATAATCTGATAGTATATATAATTTGTAATCTAACAGTATATATAATATGGGCCATTATGTACTTAATGCAAATAAACATGCAATATACAAATATTAATATAATTCTTTTTTAATGGATCAAATCCAATTTTATAACATTTGTATATGAGTATATCTATTTTTGCGTGAGTTTTTCCCTGAAATATAATTTTGAGACACTTGTGAAAATAAATTATCTACATTTCCAAGTAGATTACAAGAAGAGACCAAAATAGAGGATAACATATTGAGTATTTGCGGATATTAATAAAGAGTTTCATATTTTATGGATCAAATTACAGTTTTTAACATTTTGTATATTTATTTTGCGCGAGTTTTTCTCTAACATGGTCAGATATATGATTTTAAGGCATTTGTAAAAATAAATTATCTACCTTACCAAGTAGATTACAAGAAGAGACCAAAATAGAATATAACATATTGAGTATTTGCACATATTATAAAAGAGTTTCATAATATAATCAAAATAGATGTTTAGCATAGTGGTAAGGAATGTCACTTCTAATTAAGAGGTCAATGGTTCAATTCCCATTAGAAACAATTTTTTTGTCATCTTAATATATGAGGGGGAGAACTATACATAGAGTATAGAGTATACCTCCTGTCATAACGGCTGATAAGAGTATGCTTATTACGAAACGGATGTCGAAAAGCCCAAAAGCTCAGAAGCCCAATACAGGGATATAATTTCATTAATTTACATATAAATTTATCTACTCAATAAATAATTCATTATTCTTATTATTGCTTCTCTTATCTACTCACACTATAGACTCTACTCATTTCATCTCTCTACAAACTCAATTTTCAATCAACAACTATCACAATAAAATGGCATTGTCTTTAGGGGTTTTCACAACTTTACTCGCCGGCACACCGCCGCCGGCCGTTAAGTCATGTTCTTTTCCGGTACCCAAGAAAGCAAACTTTGTTTTAAACAACCCATCTGCTGCTAATATGCGCAGACTAACATGCGCTGCTTCTGCTACTCCTAAAGCAAAGACAGAGAAGATTAGAGAGCCCAGAGGTATTACAAAACCCCGGCCGGTCTCGCCGGAAATGCAAGATATTGTCGGCGTGCCGGAGATTCCTAGAACTCAGGCACTTAAGCTTATTTGGGCTTACATTAAACAACATAACTTGCAGGTATATATGTGTATTTACACACAGTTGAAGTTTTAGTATGTGTTTGATAATATTGTGTTGATAGTGTTTTCTTTGTTTGTGTTGTGTTTACTTGGAATGTGGGTTTGTTTGATAAAGATGTGTTTATGGTTTTATGTTGTTTGGCAATAGGGAAGGTAGTTTCGATTTTCGGGTTGTGTTAGTAAACAGGTCAAATTAGTTGTATTAATTTTGTGTTCTACTAAATTGGGCTGAAATTTGACAAAAATGAATGTACCAGGTTGGAAAGGATATATTTTTTAAAATTTAAACCGTTTGGAGTTGTGTTCGGATTAATTATTTGGAATTTTGTTTTGTCTCCGTAAATTTTGTTGGTGATCGAGTTGGGTTTAAATTGTGTTAGAAATTCCCACGCCTATATATTATTAAACTAATACCAGATGAAACTGATTTTATTAGATGTATGTGTAGTCTTATAGAGTGGCCTGGAGTGTATTAGCTACTGCCAAGTCGTAATGCTGATGGGTTTGAGTCTGTACTAGTATAAGACTCGCAATTTCTATGTGATGTAGGTGTGACATTTGGGATGTGTTTGTGCTTTTGATTTAATGTATGTGTTGGTTCAAAGGTAATAATAGGGATGGAAAAGTGTGCTGATAATAATTTTAGAACTTGTTATACCTGATATGTCTGTAGGATCTAGTATCACTTGTGATGAATTTGAATAAACTGTGTTGTCATTGTTGACATATGTCTGTAGTCATAATCACGTTAGCGAGATTGACAGAGGATCACAGGACAGGCTGGTAAGGGCATATCCTCAGTTTTAAATTGGACTAAGTTTTGATCCTTATCTTCCTCTCCTTGGTAAAAAAAAATGTAAATGTTATCAAGATAAATAGAGTTTCAATATGTTTATTCTGTATGAGGGAAGCTTTAAAAGTTCTTCATGATCCAACTTGGTATTAAATCTGGAAGAAAAACATTTTGTAGGACTGAGTTTTGGCAAAATGAGGGAAGTCTGAAATCAACTTTGTAAAATCATTGTCTTGATTATTGTTACTGTTAGCCAGCTAAACCTTGCAACCATATGATGGCATATCTGCACTCCTACTTAAGATGCCATTAAGCGATGCTGAACACACTGTTGAGTGCTGTCTAGTTTAAAACTATGTAGCATGCTACTACATTGAAGAACATTTTAACATTCCATTAAGATAAATTGGTTATGGATACATTAGTTGTTCCCTTGTACTCGTTATTTTGTGATATGACTTTTGAAATGTGCCGATAGTAAGAATAAACTTACCTACATCAATGATATAGGATAATCTACCTCTTGAGAGACCGAAGGTATTTGTCTTGTTGGAACGACACAATCTCTTTATAGGCGGCTTCCTGGTTTCATATTTTTTTGATAGATTATAATCTTTCAATATGACAATGTCATGGTTTTTTATGCTGATGATTATGAATGTGTGATGACCATATTACGTGAGGTGATGGTTCAAACATGTGAAGACCATATTGTGACTTCTTTTTTCCTATTGTATTTGAAAGTAGCCCTTTCAGAGGACACTATTATCTGGAGCACTTGCTAAGAATATTATCTAATAAGAAGATTTAATCTCACCCAAGACTGTATACACGATTACACGGTGAAGAAGAACATGATACTATTACAGTTGGTACTTGGTTGTATCCATAACCAATGTAGTGAAATGTTTATGTCATTTGCAGCTTTACAAAAAGTATTAAATCTTTGTTCTTACTTCTTAATAGGACCCTGAAAACAAGAAGATAATCATCTGTGACGAGAAGCTGAAGAAAATCTTTAAAGGGAATGATCGAGTTGGATTCCTCGAGGTTGCAGGGTTAATAAGTCCTCACTTTCTTTAGGCGGACAGAGTGGCAAGGTCTGCGAAGTTTTCTTCTTTAGTGTAGGACTAAATGGCAGTCGAGCATGGTTGACAATATAACTTCAGGAACAGTGGTGCTGCTTTCAGTAACTTTTGTAGTTGTGTTTAGTCACACACCGGTGGAGGTGTCCAGAATTTAGCTCAATTTTGATTTCTCATTGTTTTATGGATGTTATTGAACGTTCATGGGTGTTGGTTGTGCTTTTTAAGCCACTTAAAATGTTCAACTTCTTCAACCTATCTATCTATCTTTATTTTTATTTTTGGTTTATATTTATACAAATTATTATTTATATGTACAAGAGCAGACAAAAAGTTGCATCACCTTCTGAATTGCAAAACCTTTTATTTTTTCGCTTACTTTGCCAAAGTTTAGCCAATGTCACACCCTCTAGGATAATTCCATATGCACAAACGCCAAACATTACATTAGTCAGTTTTGGCTTAAGCCACTGCAAACTACTCGCGCCAAAAAATGCAAATAGCAAAGAGATGATATGATTCAACCAACACATCATCCTAACACTTTGAAATTCTAAAAGAGAACACACTCGGAGTTTAGATTGCCATCGAACCCTGAACGACAAGAGATAAGCCAAATTATCAGTTATATTCACTCATAAAACTTGAATCTTACATGCAGAGAAACTATCAGTCCCTCATATTCTCCCAAACCCACCACCCACAAAACCTTTATTTCAAAAACCTCACCACCATCCAATCACCACCCCTCTCAAAATTATTACTTTCCCAGAAACCCTTAAACCCAAAACCCCAAATTTCAATCCAAGAATTCCAAGGCGCACTGGAAAACACAATGACCCACATAAAGGCAAACCATGGACTAATCGTCATGTTTCTCCTTTAGGTAAGCAAACCCTTCAAGCTCTAATAAACCCTCATTTTAATTTAGCTCAATTTGATGAAATTTTGTGTAATTTGTTTAGTTCAGTTGATAAAGAACCAAGATTTTCTGTAAAGTCTCTATCTTTTGATGTTTTGGGTGTAATTAAGGGTTTAGGATATCATAAGAAATGTGATTTGGCCTTAAGGGTGTTTGAATGGGTCCGAAATCGCGATGATTCGGAGGTTTTGTTAAATGGGTCTGTTGTTGCTGTGATTATAAGTATGCTTGGTAGAAATGGTCAGGTTTCGACTGCGTCTAATTTGTTTCATAAGCTTTGTAAAGATGGTATAGAGAAGCTTTACTGGTTTTTAAGAAAATGGAGGAAGAGGGGTGTAAACCTACTTTGATGACTTGTAATGTTATCTTGAATGTGTACGGGAAAATGGGTATGCCTTGGAATGAGATTACCTCGGTGTTTGATGGTATGAAGCGTTCTGGAGTTGCTCCGGATGCTTATACTTATAATACCCTTATAAGTTCTTGTAGACAGGGGTCTTTGCATGAAGAAGCTAAACGGATATTTGAGGAGATAAAAGTAGCGGGGTTTACTCTGGATATGGTTACTTTTAATGCTCTATTGGATGTGTATGGGAAGTGCGGGAGACCTAAGGAAGCCATGGAGGTTCTAAAGGAGATGGAGGTACATGGTTTATCGCCTAGTGTTGTTACTTACAATTCGTTGATTTCAGCTTATGCTAGGGATGGTATGTTGGATGAAGCAATGGAGTTTAAAAATCAAATGGTGGGAAAAGGTATGAAGCCGGATGTGTTCACTTATACTACATTATTGTCGGGCTTTGAAAAGGCTGGCAAGGATGAGGCTGCAACACGGATTTACGAAGAGATGAATAATGCAGGATGCAAACCAAATATTTGTACCTTTAATTCCCTAATTAAAGTGCATGGAAACAGGGGGAATTTTACTGAAATGATGAAGGTTTTTGAAGAGATCAAGCTTTCTGGTTGTTCTCCGGATATTGTCACTTGGAACACAGTTTTGGCAGTGTTTGGGCAGAGTGGTATGGCTACGGAAGTGTTTGGAGTATTTAGAGAAATGAAGAGATTAGGTTTTGTTGACGAGAGGGACACTTTTAACACCTTAATTAGCGCGTATAGCCGGTGTGGAGCTTTTGACGAAGCCATGGCTGTTTATAAAAGTATGTTGGAAGCAGATATTACTCCAGATCTTTCCACCTATAATACTTATTTAGCAGCATTGGCACACGGAGGGCTTTGGGAAGATTCTGAAATAGTACTTGCCGAAATGAAAGATAGACAGTGTAAGCCTAATGAGCAAACATATAGTTCCTTACTGCATGCATATGCTAATGCAAAACAAATTGAGCGGGTGCGTGCTCTCGCAGATGAGATATATTCTGGTAAGATCGAGCCACATGTTGTGCCTTTGAAGTCCCTTATCTTAGTAAGTAGCAAATGTGACCTCTTAATGGAAACTGAAAGGGCTTTCTTGGAGTTCAGGAGGAAAGGTTTTTCTCCTGATACAACTATTCTGAATGCCATGGTTTCTATATATGGCCGGCGACAGATTGTTACCAAGGCAAATGAGATCATCAACTTCATGTTAGAAAGTGGGATCACTCCTAGTTTGACAACATACAATAGTTTGATGTACATGTACAGTCAATCACCAAATTATGAAAAATCTGAAAAATTACTTAGAGACCTTTTAGGGAAAGGAATTAAGCCCGATATCATCTCATACAACACAGTAATTTATGCTTACTGCAGACGAGGTAGATTAAAGGATGCTTCACGTGTCCTAGCAGAGATGAAGAGATCTGGAGTGACTCCAGATGCAATCACATACAATACCTTTGTGTCCAGTTATGCAGCTGATGCAATGTTTGTTGAAGCTGTTGATGTGGTTCAATACATGATCAAACAAGGGTGTAGACCAAATGAGAGCACATACAATGCCATTGTGGATTGGTATTGTAAGCTCAACCGTCGAGCTGAGGCCATTAAATTTATTAGCAATCTTCGCCATCTTGATCCACACGTTCCAAAAGGGGAAGAGAGTAGATTATCAGAACGAATCTTGAAGGTAGACCAAATACGAGAGAAGAAAAAATTCCGAACATATTATTGAACTTTTGCGTTTTACCATATAATTAGCTCTGCAACTTTGCAATTCGGTTGGAATCACTTGAAACTCACTATCATCTTGTTGGCACTTCTGCTGCCTGCATTATGTTCGTATGCTTGTTAGAAGAAGACCGTAATGTGATGCCATTGTATACCATAAGTCCTGTCTTCTGCATACAGAAGGATGATCTTGTGGTTTTTGTTCTTTATGTTTACTAATGAACAACCTTATATCCTTGGCCTTGTGCCTTGTTTCTAACTTGACTGACATCAAAAGCTCAGTTATTTCAATGTTAATTTAAGCATATCTATATAATAAGGGAAAATTTATAATAAATAAAATATTAAGACATACATAGTAAGAGAAAACTGGAAATCAGATTAAGTGTATCTGATCATTATATTTAGATCAGGTTAAATTAGGGGTGACAAAATTTGATACGACCGAAACCCGACACGAAAAAGTATGAATTTGGGTTTAGTATTTTGAGTTTCGGGTCGGGTAAAAATTTACCCAAAATATTCGGATCAGTTTCGGGTTGACCCAAAATACCCGGACCCGACCCGAAAATTTAATATTTATGATAAATTATTTAAAATATATAAATTTATATTACATAATTATAGACATATCTGATATATTTTCATATTATTTAAATAATTTAATTCATATATCATATAATAATTTTTTTATTATATATTTTTAATATTTTATTAATAAAATTTAATGATATATATATAAATAATTATTTTCGGGTTAAACGGGGCATTTTCGGGTTGATCGGATACTAACAGGTCGGGTTCGGGTTGAGAAAATTCAACATGTTTTGGGTTTGGGTCGAGTTCGGGTTAACCAAAAAACAAAACCAGGTACAGCAAACCCGACACGAACTCGACCCATTACCCGAAATTGTCACCCAAGATTAAACGACACGGGCAATAAAAAATACGTTGTCAAACCACGTACGTTTTTGTACGCAGAAGTAAGAAAACTGCTTTCCGAATTAGTAGCACCAATACAACTGCTCATGTTTCCTTTTCTTCTTCTTTTTTTTAAACTAACTGCTTATGTTTCTTTTGTAATATTTTTATGTTTTGCTAATTCATCACCATATTAAAAATAATAAAATGAAAAGAGAAAGACATCTAAAATATTGTAAATTTATTGATAGTGAAATATATAAATAAAATAAAAATAAAATGTATTTAGCTTTAATTTGTCATATCTAAACCAAGGCCACAAAATAGGATTTTTTAATTTATTATTCACCATTCAAAAATTAAAAAAATCTATGTATTTTTAAATTAACCTGATAAAATTAAAGTTTTTTTGTCAAAATTTATTAAACAATTTTGATTGTACGAAAGGTTTGGTTATGAAAGAACAAGAAACACCCACTTAAAGAAAAATGATAGAGATTACGAGTGTGGATGTCGTTTGTTTTCTCAAATTATAAATTAACTAGCATAAAAACCCGTGTAAGGCACGGACTGCTAGCTTAGATTGTGATTTTAAACTAAACTACGCATTATCAATGTCATTTGATCGTATATTTTTGTTGTGGATCATATAATAGAATTAGAGTGTTCTATGGATATTTTCTAATTAAGAAGACATTTTTAATATTATAATCCTAAAAATTTTCCAATTCTTCAAAAATGATGCATTCATTTAGTTCATCTCCGACAATATTCAAGGTAGAAACTAAATAGCCTTCAAGATGTTGCAACATGATTTTACTCAAAAACTTTCATAAATCTTCTAATACTCTACTTAGACCTTGCATTTTCAGTTCTTAAAACTTTTTTTGTAACTCTTTTATGTATTTTCTTTCTGACCTCTTGATTTTAAGCATTTTTTACCTTTATTTCTCTTCCCCTGTCTACTTAACTTTCAGAACCTAGGACAATGTAGTTAATTGACTTAAGTGGAACTACCTTGTGTCAAATCAATCTATTATTAAGTACGTTTGGTACCATTTCGATGTGTTTCAATTCTTCCAAACAAACAGACTTTTTTTTAACTCTAAACTTGAGAATTGATCAATTATGGATGAATAAATATTTTTTGCTTATATCATCGTATGTTAAAATTGCTCATATGCCTTCTGAGTTCTGTCCGTGTTTTGACAATGAATTCATCCTTTATTTTTTTCAAAATACACATCTTTAATAATTAAAACACGGGTCATTTTTCTAGCAATTAACATAAATTTCTATTCTTTGCGGTTAATTTTTTTTTCTAGGTATGGTTGCACATTTTTTTTCATCTGTTACAATGTACTTACTTTAATTTATATAGATAATTTGATTGATCGGGAACTATAATTTTAAATAACACGGGATGTATAATGTGATTTGATCTGATCATAATGTATGATATGCAATATCATGTTTTTTTAAATTTGTTATGGACTATACATTTTAATTTGTTTATTGTTTACACAAATTATTATCAAAATTTTAGAATATATAATTCATTTAATTGTTTTGTTGTACTATCTATTTATTTTTATTATCTCGCCTTTTACAATATTTTAACTCAAAACAAATAGTTTTTCATATGTTTTATTTATATTTTTTAGTTATTTTACACACGCAAGAGCGCGCGCGCGCGCGCGCACACACACACACAGATATATATATATATATATATATATATATATATATATATATATATATATATATATATATATATGTGTGTGTGTGTGTGTGTGTGTGTGTGTATTAATTCAATTCCAAATAACTAATTATTTTCTTTCATAAAATTAATTTAAAATTCATTTGATAATAACAAAAAATGTGCTATATATATATATATATAATGCATCCAATCAAATTATAAATCTAGTCACTCCTATTATATATATACATATACTGTATTATTAAAATTGAAACATTGAAAGTTTGATAGTCGGCCGGTATGGTTCTCATATTTTGATATTTGTACTTTAGTTCTTTTATTTTTACTACTTTATTTAATTTATTAAAAATAACAATTTTATTCAAAATATAGTTCGGTAGTTGGTCTGTCAATACGACATTCATATTCTGATATTTGCACTTTAGTCCTTTTTCTTTTGCAATTTGACCTTAATTTATTAAAAACAACAATTTTAATTAAATATATTTTTAAAATATTGTTAAACATAACACAAAAATCTTAAAACACAATTTAATCACGCTCAAACACAAACACACACGTCAATTCAACATTAAGTTCAACAATCACATAAAACTATTCAAATTTAAGATAAATTCAAACAAAGTAAATATAAATGTAAAATAAGAAGAATATGATTGTTGTATGCATTACAATGACTTTATACTTGTAGTATAGATAAGAACAAATAATTATAAATATCATGTATACATGTTATCAATATGTGCTATTTAACAATGATTATTGTGCGATAAATAAATTAATCCTCGTTCGAGAATTGAGGCGGGTTCGACGAATGAGTTCATGTTCGGAGTATCCCTGACCCCGAAGTGACCGATCGCTCATACCTAAATTATTGTCTAATTTTTACACATGTTTTAACACTAATTTCATTAATTTAAAAATAAATAAGTCATAAATATGTAAATAAACTACTTGTAATATGTTATTTATGTTATATCAACATTTAATAATACATTTTATATATTAATTATTTGAATAATTCAAATATATTGCGTAGTACAAGAAAAGTTCGACTCTGATGCAAGAAAATAGAATATATATATATTATAGCTATCGATACATATACAAAATATTTGTTTAGTTAAAAGAAAGATAAAAAACACCACACAAAATATTGTTTTTAAAACTTAATATTAATATTTTATAAGACTGGTAGTATATATGATATTTTAAGTATTAAAAAAATAAAGTTTAATAAATATTATAAATCACCTTAATTTTTACTCAAAAATTTAAATAATAATAAATATAGCATAAGAAAAATGTGAGGTTTATGTCATATGATTTTTAGATCAAAATCAAAAAGAATCATGTAGCTCAATGGTTATAAGGATGACTTCTTTAGCGAATGTCAAGGATTCGATCCCTGACTAAAATATTATTTACTCAATTTTTTCCTCCAGACAAGAGAGTAGTGGCATGACATGTAATTTCGTAATATATAAGGGTAAAATGGTAACTTCACAGGGGGTTTATTGGCTCAAAATGTCCTTAAATTATCCATTTGTTCTCCTATTATATATAGAAGAGATAACAAATATTACCAATATCGTGTAAGAAATGAGCTTAGCACGCTGAAATAACTGTATTGCAATTTAACAATCATATCTATACTACTCCCTCTGTCCCTCTCATTTTACACTTTCATTTTTGGGATGTCCCTCTCAATTTTTTACATTCTAAATATTTTCTAAAATAGTAAAGTTTTATAATATAAAAATTAACTACATCCACTACTTTCTCCCACTATCTCCACTTTATACATTAAATATTGATTGGTCCCACCACTTTACTTACTTTTCTTCACTAAATTATATTTTTTTCTTAACCTCCGTGCCCAAGTAGGGGTGGCAAAATTTAACACGACCCAAAACCCGACACGAACCCGACACGAAAAAGTATGAATTTAGGTTGAGTATTTTGAATTTCGGGTCGGGTTCGAGTTGGGTAAAAATTTACCCGAAATATTCGGGTCAGTTTCGGGTTGACCCAAAATACCCGAACCCAACACAAAAATCTATTATATATAATAAATTATTTAAAATATATAAATTTATATTACATAATTATATACATATGTGATATATCTTGATATTATATAAATAATTTTAATTCGTATATCATATAATAAAATTTTATTATAATTTTTTAATATTTTATAAGTAAAATTTAATATATATATATATATATATAATTATTTTTAATTATTTTCGGGTTAAACAAATCATTTTCGGGTTGATCGGGTACTAACAGGCCGGGTTCGGATTGAGAAAATTCAACCTGTTTCGGGTTCGGGTCGGATTCGGGTTGACTCAAAAACAGGATCGGGTACAGCAAATCCGACACGAACCCGACCCATTACTCGAAATTGTCACCCCTATGCCCAACCTCAATGTAAAGAATTGAGGGAGACAGAGAGAGTATATTATTAAAGCCGAAACATTGAAAGTTTTGGTTTTCGGTTTTCGGTTTTTGGTCCTTTATTCTATTTAATAATTAATAAAATAATAGTAACTACATGATTACCTTTTATAAATAAAACATATTTTTTCTAACAAAATCTACTCATTTTCCAAAAATATCACAGGAAATTACCTTTAAATTAAAACATATTACCGGATAATTATCTTTAAATTAAAACATATAACCTTTTATATTTGTTATTACTAAAACTCTATTTTTCAAAAATATGAGGTGCAACCCTTACTTATTTATTTTAAAACCTATTTTAATACTCTATTTAATAAATAATAACATAAAAATAAAAATAATAACTAGATGATTGTCTTTTATAATTAAAACATTTTTTTTAAAACAAAATCTACCCATTTTCCAAAAATATCACTGGCAATTAATTTTAAATTAAAAAATATTACCTTTTATATTTGTTATAACTAAAATCTCTCTTTTCCAAAAATATCGAGTGCAACCCTTACTTATTTATTTTATAACCTATTTTAATACTTTTAATTATTTCAAAACAATTACCTATTTTAACATGTCAACGTATTTTTTTAACAAATACAATTAATATAATTAAAACACATCTAAAAATATCAAAGACAAATATTTTTTTTAATTAAAACATGTTAGCTTTTCTATTTGTCCTTATTAAAAAAATTTACATATTTTAACATGTCAGCGTATTTTTTTAATAAATACAATTAATATAATTAAAATACTTCTAAAAATATCACGGGTAGTTACTTTTTTTAAATAAAACATGTTAGCTTTTCTGTTTGTCCTTATTATTAATATTATTTTAATGAATAATAAAAAAATATTAATATTAGCCCATTTATCTTCCTCAGCCCCATCTGTATTATTTATTTATTATTTCTATGTTCCAATTAATATTTAAGTTTCTCATTTTATAATTTATCATTTTAATTTATATATTTTTCTTTAATATTTTTTGTTTCCATTAATTTTTTAATTTATTATTTTGTAAGACCCGTGTATTGCACGGGTTATGGGCCAGTAACATGTAACATGTCTTAATTGAAAAAGAAAATTGTCCGTAATATTTTTGGAGAGGGGGATATTTTATTAAAAAAATAGAAAATATTATGTATTTTAGTTGAAAAAATTAATGGATTATAAATAGATAATGTTATTATTTATAAATAATTAAAAGTATTAAAATAGATTTTAAACAAATAAGTAAAGCTTTTTCCGTGATATTTATGGAAAATGAGGGATTTTAGTAAAGAAAAGTAGAAAAGTAACATGTTTGAGTTGAAAAGGTTAATTGCTGTGATTTTTTTGGAAAGAAAGTGATTTTGTTAGAAAAAATAAAAGAAGTAATGTATTTTAGTTGAAAAAATTAATTTGTTGTAATTAGTATTCTAAAAGTCGATTAATCGAAATTAATCGTCGATTTATCGGGTGATAGTGGGCCGCCAAACTGATTAAGCGACAATCGATAAAAAAATCTTTTTTCCCAAAACCGGTAAAAAAAAAAGTCTGAAATGATCAAAAATCTCTTATGCTTAAAAAATGATAAAAAAAATTGAAAAGCAAAATTCAACATTCAAGCATGAATTGAGATCAAATATTGGAAAGGTAAAGTAATTCACTGGGTACTTACTATCCATTTAGCCATAATCTAAAGATCTTCCGAATTGTATGCGGTCGATACTCCTCTTTTGTTTGCTATTCATGATGATACAGTTAAATGTGTAATTTACATATAATATTTATAATTGATAATATTTAAAAAAAAATTATGAAATTTTTTTATAACTTAATTAACTAACTCAAAATTTGGACCAGGATATTACAACAAAGAGTAAAACAACATTTAAAATTTAACAAATATTAATCTTTAAATTTATTTAAGCTCCATAATGATTAATATGTTCATAAAAATAGCTATATTTAGTAAGTAAAAAAAATCTGCTTTAAAAGTTCAAAATCCTCTGGATAATATATTTAAAATACATATTTATTATTAGAATTAAAAATATTTAAAGGTTGAAATTTTATAATATAATGAAAATTCATAATTTAATACTCCCTCCGTCCCAACAGGAAGTTAACATTTGGAAGAGAATGCTCGACACGTATTTTAAGGCTCCTTTAAAGTATAGTTTCATTAATTGTTTTAAATATTTTTTTCTTCTGAATAAAAATTAAATGTTTTGTTTTTTATTCAAAAAAGAAGAAAAATTAAAAATGAATAATGTAATTATATTTTATAGGAGCCTTAAAATGCGTGCCGAGCCCTCCATTTCAAATGTTAACAAACGGATGAGACGGAGGGAGTATAATTTTAATTTTTTTTTAAAAAAAAAATCTTTGTCGAGTTATAAGTTAGTATACATAATTAGATTTTTTTTTGCCAAGAAGAAATAAATTTCATTATAACTTCAAATCGTCCATCAATACATTAATGAACTCCGGAGGAGCATCACTCAACCTCCAAACACGATCAGCTACATAACAATTATATCTCGCTACACAGTGAGCTACATTGTTAGCAGACCGTTTGACAAAATTCACTGACACCTCTCTATCCTTTAAACTCGACAGCAGCTCCTTGCATTCCTTAATAATCCGCCCAAAATAAGACAGAAGAGCACCGTTGCTTCTGATGGCTTGTACTGCAACAAGACTGTCCGTCTCAACTCTGACCTGCGTGTGACTACTCTTCTTAATCCAGCTAAGTGCTTCCCTGATACCTATGGCTTCAGCGCAATCCGGTGAAATACAGCCTGTAGAACAACTCGATCTTGCCTCTATTAAGATGCCATTACAATCCCTGGCTACAAAAGCGAAGCTAAAACAGTTAGAGGACTCAAAAATCGCAGCATCAGTGTTCACCTTAATCTTATTTTCGGATGGTAGCTTCCAATGCTCGTCACCATCTGCATGAGTCATGAGACCCATGAAATTATCAAATGATTTATCTTGAGCTATTTGCCATTGATTAAGGACCGTTCTCGCTGAATCTACAACTTCGATAACCTCCATACCCCTTTGACTCCAAACCAAATCATTTCGACATTTCCATATAGCCCAGCACACCATAGAACCCAACTGTCGCTGCTCAACAGACCAGGGGTCAAAAAATTTTGAAAACCACTCTAGGAACGAATTCTGTGTTTCTCTTGAAATGTCAACCCCAATTTTGTTCCAGCAGTCCTTAGCGAAAGAGCAATATAGCAGGGCATGACATATTGATTCAGGTTCATCATTACACATAGGACATAAGTCATTTACATTTACCTGCTTTGTTCTTAGCTGAACCTTTGTAGGTAAACACCCTGAAGCAGCCCGCCACATAAGATTCTTCACCTTCGGTGGAATTTTCAGATTCCACATACGCTTCCATTGGCGATTATTATCACTCACAGAATTGTTTCCTTTGCTTTCCTGAATCAAGACATATGCAGTTTTGACCGAATAATTCCCCAGTCTCTCCTTTCTCCAATACCAGACGTCCCGTTCATTCGCACGAATAGGCATAGACAGAATGAGATTAACATCTCTAACATTAAAAGTATCATACAGTAGGTCTACGTCCCACTGATGCGTATCTGTGATCATTAGAGAAGAAACCTTTTTGCCCTGAATCGCTTCACTTACAGTTTGGACATACGGCTGGTTTGTGTCAGGAAGCCATGGATCATTGGCCACACTAATACTCTCCCCATTACCCAATCTGCATCCGACTCCTTGTCTGATGAAAGTCTGTGCTTCTAATATACTGCGCCAAACGAAGCTAGGACTGCCACCTAAATTTGCAGATAGAAAGTTTCCTTGTGGATAGTATCTCGCCTTATACAGATTTGCCACTAAACTGTCAGGGTTCGATAATAATCTCCACCCTTGCTTTCCAAGGAGGGCAACATTAAAATCACGAAGGTGTCTAAAGCCCATACCACCATCAGCTTTGGCCTTGCACATGCGATCCCAATTCATCCAGTGAATGCCATTTTTCTGTTTGCTAGAAGAACGCCACCAAAACTTGCACATCATCCTTTCAATCTCTCTACACATCTCAAGGGGAAGGAGGAACACGCTCATGGCGTAATTCGGCATTGCCTGCACCACTGTCTTCAAAAGCACTTCCTTTCCACCCTTGTTTAAAAGCTTCCCATCCCAACTTTGTATACGATTCTTCACTCTTTCTTTTAAATACCCCAGCAGAGCAGATTTATTCCTCCCGATAAAATTTGGTAGGCCAAGATAAGTAGCACTCTCTTCAGCTTCGACAAAATTTAACACTTCGCCAACTTCTGTTTTCAAGGTTTCTTCTACATTTCTACTGAACACCACACTTGACTTACCTACGTTTATTTTTTGCCCTGACGCTTTCTCAAAAATTGCCAGCAAATTTGAAACTTGGACATCCTGATCTCTTGAAGCTTTGCAGAAGATATAACTGTCATCCGCGAAGAAAATATGAGAGATAGTAGGAGCTCCACGAGCTACTTGAATGCCTTTTAACAGTCCTTTCCTCTCATAGTCTTTTAAAATGGCTGTAAAACCTTCAGTACAGATTAGAAACAAGTAAGATGAAAGAGGGTCTCCTTGACGGATGCCCCTGGTAGGGGTAATGTGACCGAACTCCATCCATGCATGTGTAATCTGATATTTAGCCGAAATGACACACTGCATAAACAGGTGAACAATTCTATCCGCAAAACCCATCTTACTCAGCATTGCTCTTAGGTAACTCCATTCCACCCGATCATAAGCTTTGCTCATATCAAGTTTTAAAGCCATCCACCCTTTCTTTCCTTTGACTTTTCTTTTCATATAATGCATAATTTCATAAGAAATCATTATGTTGTCCGTAATCAGCCTACCAGGGATGAAAGCGCTTTGAGTTTCCGATATAATACTTCCAATCACCTCCTTTAATCTGTTTGCTAACACTTTAGATACCACTTTATAAATCACGTTGCACAATGATATAGGACGCAGATCCGTCATGTGCTTAGGACTTTGCTTTTTTGGAACCAAAACAATGTTTGTATCTGTAACATGATCTTCAAAATCTCCTGAAACAAAAAAGGTTTTAACCAAATTAATAACATCCCTCCCCACAATACTCCAGTATTTTTGGTAGAAACCCGGGCTCATACCATCCGGACCCGGTGACTTGTCCGGGTGCATATGGAAAAGAGCATTTTTCACTTCTTGGTCTTCAATAGGTCGCAAGAGGCTATTGTTTTGTTCTTCTGTGATTGTCCTGTCCACACATCTAACTATATCGTCCCACTCCGTATCTGAAGCTTTAAACAGGCTATCAAAGTATCCAACCATCAAGTCTTGTAAACCATTGTTCCAGTCAACATCTCGCCCACTATCGTCTGTTAACACCCTGATGTTGTTTGCTTTTCGACGAATTAGATAGATAGCACAAAATCGTACTCACTAATTTATTGCATAATTAATAATTTTAGGATTAAAATTTAGAACTAATTTATTATGAGGTTATCAATGGTCTGCAATTCTTATGTTCTCATATTTCTTTAGAGAATTATTTTACTTTATTTTTTGAATTAATAATACATTATTGACGAATTTCTTATAATTTTGATGAATTATTAAAAATAATTCCAATTAAAAATAATGAATCGAAAAAAAAGGGAGCGAATATCCAAATCCAACTGTTCACAGGAGGAAGTATTACCCTTGACAATCTATCTATCTATCTTCTATTACTATATATAACAGGCCAACACAAGGGCAAAGTTTGCCATTTTAATGCTTGTGAAGTTACGATTTTACCCCTATATTTTGAAAAATAACAAAAATACCATTGTTATATTATTATGCAAAAATATGTTAATATTTGTTATTGTAGAGAATCGAACCCCCAACCTCCTTCTAAGAAGTCCAAAGCCTAACCACTATGCTAAGTTGCTTTTTGAGTTTACTTTAAAGATTTTATTAGATAAGTCACATTATT
Source organism: Heracleum sosnowskyi (assembly GCA_030848705.1). Lineage (NCBI taxonomy): Eukaryota > Viridiplantae > Streptophyta > Magnoliopsida > Apiales > Apiaceae > Heracleum > Heracleum sosnowskyi. The sequence continues at coordinate 131,281,519 of CM061237.1, forward strand.
TTCTCTAATTCTATATTCTTTTTTTTTATTTTGAACCTTTGAGTAAATAAAATATTGGTCCATATTATTTATATAAATTTGTATTTTTTATTTACGTTATTATATATATATATGTAAATCTATCTATCTACTTATATATATTAAATGGCGTCTAAGGGCAAATTGAGCCCAAAAAATGGCTGTGAAATTACAATTTTACCCTTATTTGTTGAAAAATCACAAAAATGCCACTTTCTATAAGTTATGCTAAAAATTAATTAATTTTCATGTCTTAACCACTGTGCTAAGTTAACTTTTGATTTGTAATTTAGAATTTCTATTAGGTAAATCACATTATCTCCTTTTATTCTTTTCATAATTTAAATTTTGAGTATATAGAACGTTGACTTATATTATTTATATACCATTATGTTTGTTTTTGTAGCTTTGTATATAACTACATATCCGATCATGTTTGTAAATTTTTTATTATACATGTTTCTTTTCAATTAAAAAATACCAATTATATTGTTAATTGATATAATTTATATTTATTTGAACTGGTCAAGTATTTATACATAAAATATAATAATAATATTTGATCTAATATAAATTACATATTAGATACAAGGATCTCATTATTCGTTAGTTAATATTTTTTAAATTAAGAAAGTTAGCGTTGATATTTTTCATTAAATTATGAAATAATTATTATACAATTTGTTCGTCTCATTCATTTGTTAACAGTTTTATTTTCGAAATGTACACTCCTTTATTTTTATATTTCCAAAAGACATATTATTCTTTACAACTTTAATAAATCTCACATGTCACTAATTTGTCCATTTTTTTATCATTCCTTCACCGTTCACATCTTTCACAAAAATTTGATTTATGACACGAAAATTTAGTGTTTGATTTAATTTTTGATACATGAAATTACACGAACACGAAAATAAATGATAAAAACGTAAAATGTCTTATTGACATGTATTGTAGACTTTGTGATTATACAATAACCGCTCATATATATTATCTATACTTCCGCCAAAAAAATCTTAACTCACAATTTTTATTTAAGGGGTTGTCATTAACCAAAAAGTTGGTGATAAGACCCCTCTTTACTGTTTTCTTTTGATTTTGTTTTCGATTTGTATAGGTCTCTCTCATTATTGAGAGTTTTAGTACCCCGTTTAGTGGATTTTCTCTACCCATTCTTCGGGTTTGTTCTCTTTCCTTGTGAGAGTTTGGTTTGTTTTAGTATCCGAGATCGTAGATCTGCATGATTTATAATAGTGGTTCATTGATTTGAATTGTATGGAGTCGCAATTACGATTAATTGTTCGAATACGTATGGACGAATTAGATATATATATATATATATATATATATATATATATATATATATATATATTGCACGACTACAACAGATTATTAGATTGTCTCTCTAAAAAGGCTGCAAACTTCAGCGATATGAACGAGTGATGTGCTACAATGAATGATTTGCTCAACAATCATAGTTCGGGGTGAAGAAAATTCTGATTTGATCTATTTTATTACGTGTTTGTTCTATTTTGATTATTTTTGTAGATGTCGTATGGCCGTTTATTAATGAATTACTTGATTATCAAAAAACAATTATGTATAAGATATAAAAAATTAAGAAAATTTGTAATATATCTTAATATATAATCTCACATACATGATTATCTTTTTTACAAATATACTTTTATTACATTAAAATCACATGAGTTTACAAACATCTATGTTATACACGAACAATTATGCTATAATAATTATTTATTTTACACTTAATTGATCATTTTAATAAATTTCTTTTCACGACATTGGAAATTTAATTATTATTTAAGAAATTAATAATAATAATCATCATGTCATTTTAATAAATTTCTTTTCACGACATTGGAAATTTAATTATTATTTAAGAAATTAATAATAATAATAATCCTGTAATTATTATCGTATAGATATATTGATCCAACTTTTTAAATCTGATCAAATTATAAAATATTTGGTTCATGAAAACGGCATACAATATTATAAAATTAATTTACAAATATAAAATAAAGTTGAAATACTATAATTTACCATATATTTAATTATAAAATTATTTCGAAAATGCTGATTTGTGCGAAAATTATTTTCGTATATGAACAGGCCCGTGCATCGCACGGGCTTCTACGCTAGTTATAGTATTGTACATTGAAACATCTCTTTCCAATTTCAAGTCAGAAACTCGGATCAACAAAATTACCTATATATATATATATACACTCCCGGCTCAAGAGGGCAACACATTGCTTTTAGATTAACAATTAAAACACAACTCAAACAAAACATATATTATTACTACAATATAATAAATCAAGGATTTTTCGGGTTTCGGATTTGATTAAAATGTCGAAAGAATTGATTAATCTGTCTCTGGGATTTAGGTTCAAGTCATGTGATGATTAACTTATCATTTTATATATGAAATTGAAAGTTATGGGACATGAACTCCCCTGTAACATTATCAATGACAATATTCAAGTTTACGCCCCTGATTTTACCCCGTGGCTTTTGTTTGATCCCGATGATCCTGATTCTTGGATTGATGCCACAACAAACGCTGAGAAGACTTTTTATGTTTTTACGAGCTTATCCAAGTTAGCTAGTACTGATTCCAACAACACTACTACTACCAGAACAAGATTTAATACCAATAAAAAAAGTTGGTTGCGGGGCCTGGGTACAAAGATCAAAGCGTGTTCCGATAATTGATCGGGATGGTAATGTGATTGGGGGGAAATGATGTTGAATTTCGAGATTCATGATGAGGTTGGGTTTGATCTTGATAAAGTTGTTTATTTTAAGATGCATGAGTACTCTCTGTGGGGTGTTAATGAAAGTTTGGATAGTGATGTTTTTCTTTGCAAGATCACTTTCAATTCTTGTAAGGAACCTTTTCGTAAGTTGGCTACCAAAACTATTGATCAAGTTTCAAGACGAGGCCGTAAACCCCAAAAAAAACAATAAAAAACTTGAAGGAAGCGCTACTTCAAGGTCAAAAAGTGTGCATGTGATGAAAAGTAATATTTTTCAGGAAAATACGACGAGTTTACATCCAGAAAGTTTGGTTGGTGTTGGTAATGATGCTTTATATGACATTGATGTTTGAAGCTTGCATGAGTCTGATGGGGGCCTGTGTTTTGATGACCTAGGTGATGATGATCTTGAGGAGTCTTTCGTGGAGTATATGAAGTCCAATCTTGAAGTGGAGTCACTTGTAGACAAAAATATCAGCGGGCTTGGAAAAAGAAAATCTACAGGGGGGATAATTCCTGTCAAGCTAAGAAAATATGTTTTTGTTTATTATTAGAAGCAACAACTCGAGTGAGTGGTTGAAGGAATGTATTACTTATTGTCCATACATATACATTGAATGAAAATATATTATAATTTTTACTGAATTCATCCGTTGCCTTTTGTTGTAGAACATCACGTTCTTTTGTATAACATAAAATTACGTTTAGCAATCCAATGATTCTTTTCGTATATCCGATGAATAATTAACAATCCACTACATTGTTGCATAAGCTGTTGGAAGATTTTGAATAAAAATTAAATTGCATTTTTATTTTTGATTTGTAACTTATGTATTTGATTTTGTAACTTACAAGTCAATGTTGTAACTCCCTTAATAATGAGAAAGATATTGATGTGTTCTTTATTGGAGCTCATTATTGTAGGGGTTACATTTTTTTTGAAATGTAAGTTACACTTTTCTACTCCTATATAAGGAGACCTTGGCTTCATTGTTTGAGACACCAAAAAATCCCTCAAGCAATTTTTATAGCATTTTGCCTTTCTTCTTAGAGCTCTAGGTTCTGATTCAGTGAGATAGAAGGCGTATTTGTTCGGTTCGTAGAAGGCGGGTCTTTAAGTGCTTAAGATCACCTTTGTTCGTTGTATCCTGGGAGACGGAAGCCAACACACCTTCAAGCACCACACGGAAGGGGCTTATCTGTTTTAAGGAGAGCGTGGTTTTCACGTGCCTCGAACTTTCATTTTTGGTATTTTATTGTTGTTATCTTGATTTCAGGTATAATCTTTCTCTATACTTCCTACAAGCTTAAAACAGATCCCGTAATTCTTATGGATTAGTTTAATTGATAAACTAATTTGTTTGAATTTTACCGGGAGTATAGTGGTTTTGGTTTGCGCTGTTATATTATTGTATTATGGTGTCGGATATTGGAACTTATATGTTTTTTAATATCTCCTGATGTACATGCATGTGCTTATGTGGTGTAGACTAATCGATCTTTATCAATTTTGTTTAGTTTGGTCATTTTATATGATCCCGTACAAGTTGTATACATGGAGTAAATTGCTTGGTCATAAAATGGTGTTAATTCTTATTGCCATGTTAGTTTTCTTTACTCTCCATTTGTTATATACCTTAAGATGGTTTTAGCTGTTTCGTTGTTAACATTTTGTTATCAACCTGTTACGATCAGCTTGTAGGCTTTTATAATTTTAAAATGTTTTATATTGGCTTGTTTTTTTTTATATAGTTGATGGTTTTGTATGCCATTGGACTAGTATGTTTTACTTTATAAAGTAATTTTGGTCATTTTCTTGACCCACGTGTTATATATATATTAAAAAAAAGAGGTTTGGTTCTTTTTTACCTTTTTCTTTTGGCCTCTGTATTTTTGGTTTGGTTGATGCTTTCTTGTTTTTTAATCCTGCATGTGGTTGTATCAGTGGTCATGTTTATTTGCTATTAAGTAGCATGTTTTGTAGAGTACATAATAGCCTTTTGCTTGTGAGTTTTATGTCTCTGCCTGTTTGTGATTTAGGTGATGGACCCTTTAATTTTTAATATTTAGTTTGTAAAATAGAAAGATTTTTCCAGGACTATCTGCTTGATTTGTAACAATAGTTTTTAATATGTTCATTTTATGTTTTGGACGACAACTACTTTGAGGACTGACTTGCTTCTTGGTTTTTTTTTTAAATTCAATTTAATATCCCTGATGCCTTGGTATGTTCTTTTCTTCAGTTTAATATGTTTGTTTCTTTTGTTTATGATTTTGTGGTTGGGGTTTAACATGGATATATGGTCAGCTTGTAAAGGCATATAATTGAGTTTTATTTTTTAATTCTATCTGTGTAACACTCTTGATAAGTTGGATCAATTTAAATGTTCCTGTAACTATTGTATCATTCTGGCATGTTTTAGGAAAATAAATGTTTGTTAATATTCCTCCGTCCTGGTTATTAGTCTACTAAAATTTTTGCTAGCCGTTGTGAGATAATATGGAGTTTGTCTGTCTCAATGGTTTTAGTGCTCCTGCTTCTGTCATGTGTTAATATGCATATAATTTTAACAGGAAAAATATGAGCATGTAACTTGGACTTTTGTACTAATATTGAGTCTGTATAATGATACACATTTACCATTACTTTAGTACATGTGTGCGTTACTTTTTATTGATTTAGCAATTAATTATAAGTGCTAATTATTGAGCAAATCATCTTGATTTCAGAAATGTCGGGAGTTGATGGAGCTAACTTGTCTGGTGATGGGCGTGTAACTGCTGAGGCAGTGCCTAAAACAGCGACCCTTGTGGTGCCTAATACGGCTGTACCGGTAACCGCTCACGCGGAAAAACCGGAGAAATTCAATGGATTGAATTTCAAAAGGTGGCAACAAAAGATGTTGTTTTACTTGACCACCTTGAACCTTGTGAGGTTCTTGAACGAGGATGCACCTAAGCTGAAAGACGATGAGTCTGATGTTGAGCTTATTAGTGCAGTTCAAGCTTGGAACCACTCTGATTTCTTGTGCAGAAATTATATAATGAACTGTTTGAGTGATTCACTGTACAATGTGTATAGTGTGCTAAAGACATCCAAAGCTTTGTGGGACTCACTCGATAGAAAGTATAGAACCGAGGATGCGGGTACTAAGAAATTTATAGTGGCCCGATGGTGGATTCCAAGAAGGTGGTTAGTCAAGTTCAGGACCTTCAGATGATAATGCATGACATGGAATCTGAGGGAATGCCCATGAATGAAGCCTTCTAAGTAGCCGTTATTATTGAGAAATTGCCCCCTGGTTGGAAGGACTTCAAGAATTATATGAAGCATAAGCGAAAGGAGATGACAGTGCAAGACCTTGTCTTGAGACTCCGGATTGAGGAGGATAATAAAAATCGGTATGTCTCTTCCTCTAATGCTAATGTTGTGGAGGTGAAAAAGAACTCCAAGTTCAAAAAGGGGAAACCGGACAAGAGGCCCAACTTGGGACCTAAGGGTGGAGTTTCTAAGAAGAAATTTCAAGGAAAATGCTTCAACTGTGACAAGATTGGTCACAAGTCAACTGAGTGCAGACTACCGAAGAGAAAGAAGCACGAGGCCCACATGGTAGATGATGTGGCTCAAGATATATCTGAAATCAGTCTCTCTGCTATGGTTTCTGAAGTGAACCTGATCGGCTCCAACCCGAAAGAATGGTGGATTGACACTGGTGCTACTAGGCACATATGCTCGAGTAAGGAGTTGTTCCACACCTTCTCGCCAACTGAGAATGGAGAGAAGCTTTTCATGGGAAACTCTGCAACATCTGAAGTCCTTGGAAAAGGCAAGGTTTTCTTGAAGATGACATCTGGCAAGGAGCTGACTCTGAATGATGTACTTTATGTGCCGGAGATTCGAAGGAACTTGGTTTCTGGCTCGTTGTTGAACAAACATGGATTCCACATGGTGTTTGAATCTGATAAGCTAATTTTGTCCAAAAGTGGAATGTTTGTGGGAAAGGTTATGTAACCGATGGGCTTTTTAAGCTAAATTTAATGACTGTGAAGAGTATTAATAAGAATAATTCTTCTGCTTACTTGCTTGAGTCTTCCAATTTGTGGCATGGTAGACTAGGTCATGTTAATTATGAAACAATGCGTAGATTAATTAACTTGAACCATATACCCACATTCCAAATTAGTTCAAAACACAAATGTGAAATTTGTGTGGAGGCAAAATTAACAAGATCATCATTTCAAACAATTGAAAGACATACAAAACCCTTGGATTTGATTCACAGTGATGTATGTGATTTAAAATCAAATCAAACAAGGGATGGGTATAAGTACTTTGTCACTTTTGTGGATGATAGTACAAGATTTTGTTATGTCTATTTGCTGAAAAGCAAAGATGAAACTATAGAGAAGTTTGAGCTCTATAAAACTGAAGTTGAAACTCAACTTAAGGAAAAAATAAAAGTGATAAGAAGTGACCGAGGTGGTGAATATGTATCACCTTTTGGTGAATTCTGTGCGAAACATGGAATTATTCACGAAGTCACTACACCGTATTCGCCTCAATCAAATGGGATTGCTGAGCGTAAAAATAGGACCTTGAAAGAAATGAGCAATGCAATGTTGCTAAGTTCAGGGTTGCCTACAAGTATGTGGGGAGATACTGTTTTGTCAGCAAACTATCTTTTGAATAGGATACCCCGAAAAAATCAAGAGCTGACTCCCTATGAATTATTGAAAAGGAAGAAGCCTTCCTATAAATTCTTACGAGTGTGGGGGTGCCTTGCAAAGGTTCTTGTACCAGAACCAAAGAAGGTGAAAATCGGTCCAAAAACAGCGGATTGTATTTTTATTGGTTATGTGCCTAATAGTACGGCATATAGATTTCTTGTGCATGAGTCAAAAATCCTTGACATACACAAGAATACAATAATGGAATCGATAAATGCTTCACTTTTTGAACATGTATTTCCACGCAAGTCCATAGAAAGTTCAAGTTCATCGAAACGGACACGTGAAACTTATTCTGAAAATGAATATAGTGATGACGAGGAACAAGAAAATACGGATGAACTTGAAACAGAGGATGCACCTCATCGAAGCAAAAGAGCTAGAGTTGAAAAATCCTTCGGGCCGGATTTTCTAACATACTTGCTCGAAAATGAACCACAGTCTTATTCAGAAGCTGTGCATTTTTCGGATGGTCCTTTTTGGAAAGAGGCCATTAAAAGTGAAGTTGATTCTATTATGCAGAATCATACTTGGGAATTAGTGGATCTTCCTCCGGGTTGTAAACCACTAGGATCTAAATGGATTTTCACTAGGAAAATGAAAACAGATGGATCCATTGATAAGTATAAAGCCCGACTTGTTATTCAAGGTTTTCACCAAAAGAAAGGCATCGATTATTTTGATACGTATTCTCCGGTAACGAGAATGGCATCTATAAGGATGATCATTGCTATTGCAGCATTGCGAAATGTTGAAGTACATCAAATGGATGTAAAAACGGCATTTCTTAATGGAGATTTACATGAAGAAATCTACATTAGACAACCTGAGGGTTTTGTGGTTCCAGGATTGGAACATAAAGTTTGTAAATTAGTTAAGTCAATTTATGGCTTAAAACAAGCGCCTCGAGATTGGCATCAGAAATTTGACAGTGTGATATTGTCAAATGGATTTAAAATCAACGAATGTGACAAATGTGTATATGTCAAAGATACAATAGAGGGATACGTGATCCTGTGTCTTTATGTTGATGATATGCTCATCGTTGGTAGCAATGACAAGATGGTGAAATCTACCAAAGACATATTACATTCAAGGTTCCACATGAAAGATATGGGCTTAGCTGACGTGATTCTAGGGATAAAGATCCAAAGAACACCAAGTGGACTTATACTAAACCAGTCACATTATGTTGATAAGATCCTTGAGAAATTTAGTAAAGATGATTCTAGTGTGTCAAGAACCCCTTTTGATACGACTTTACATCTATCTAAAAATAAAGGTGAAGGTGTTTCTCAAGGAGAATATGCTAAAGTAATAGGAAGTCTGATGTACTTAATGAATTGTACACGACCAGACATTGCCTTTACAGTAAGTAAGCTAAGCCGATACACGAGTAATCCAGGTGTGGATCATTGGAAAGCGATAACTAAAGTTCTTAGGTACTTAAGGTATACGCGTGATTATGGGTTGCATTACTCGAGATATCCTGCTGTACTTGAAGGGTATAGCGATTCAAACTGGATTAATGGTGTAAAAGGATCGAAGTCCACAAGCGGATATGTATTTACACTAGCAGGTGGAGCGATCTCGTGGAAATCTTCAAAACAAACGGTAGTGACCAAATCTACCATGGAGGCTTGTTATGTCCAAAGTATCGTAGAAGGGGGGGGGGGTTGAATACGATACTCACAAATAATTCAATTTCGTTCGCGGATAAATCATTCAGTTCTATAACGAAATCAAACACAGCAAACCAAATCAAGTTTCGGGGAATATATCTTTTTATAAATATAAACCTCGAGGGGTGCTACAATTTCTAATCCGTAGATTAGCTTCAATGAGTTCTAGGTTATACACAATCACTACAATGATCAAGTTCAGAGCAATATTAATTTCTTCTGTAATTTCTCTGGCTCAAACTCTCTCTTAGTAATTGCTACTGTGAAAATAACCTCGACTGAAGAAGACACACTTCCTCTGTTGTAATTGTAGTCTTAATTTTTAGAAAACTATCGAACCTTAATTGTAGAAACAATCTTGGCCGTCCAATTCTCATCAACCTGTCCAACAAAACAAACTTTTCACCTGCTCCCATATTTGAAAACTATCGAATGAATAAATGAATTTACCATTCGATAGTTTTTAAATCAAAACTATCGAAAAGTAAATTCCTTTACTTTAGTTTTCAAATGGTTTTCTTAAATCCCATTCGATAGTTTTTTAAATAGAAAAACTATCGAATCCTTTTCTTGTCCTTGATCTTTTAGAAAAGCTTTTGAGCTTCAGGGTGTTTCAGTTTTAGACTGTATCAATTTCTTCTGAGACGATAAAACACCTTGATCTTTTAAGTGTCGTCACCTAGTGCAACTGGTCTGGTTCACAAATGAATAATCACTTGATCAAATCTTATTTTATGTCTTCAATTCAATGCTTCTGATAAGTCCTTTGTCGTTCTGGTTGCTTCATTTAAATCACTGGAATCCCGTGGTACTTAACCCTAAATCATTCACATACTTCTGTCGTCTTGAAAGTCTTGTTTCTTTTGCTGTCACTGAGGCTTGAACATTTTCATGAGCTTCTTTCCGTGACCTGTTTACGGACTTCAAGAATACATAACGTATTTTGATTTTTTGAGTTTACCTTTTCTTCTTTGATTCTGGATTCCTGTGCTTCTGTTAATACTATTGTCTGTCTTGTCCTTTGTTGAGTTGTAGTTATCTCTTTTACATCTTATGTTACATTATGCTTTACAATCTCCCCCTATTTGATTGGATAGAGTTTGACAAGCAAATACTTCGAGGATAACTCAACTAACTAAGGAAACATTAAACTAATTAAAGTAAGACAGCGTAATAATATTAAATGCATTCTGGATCAGATATGTATACATTTCCAGATTTCATAAATCAAAAAACAATAAAACTTTATACAATGAAGTTGCTCCTCTAGTCTGAGCTGATAGTTCTTTTGTTCTTTGCTTCAATCTTCAGTCCATTCCAATCTCACCTTCTTCAATCATTGGATCGGAGTTAGCAGCTTGATAATCAATCACTGATAGATAGTGCAGTGGTTCTCCAGGTTTAAGGATTGCTCCTTGGATGTGTCTTCCAATATATTCAACCTCTTGACCCACTCCAGCCCATAACCATGCAATGTTAACATCTTTCTTGTTTAGCTTTGGCATGTTGGTAATCTGGTATGCACTTCCAATCCTCTTTCCACTCTTTTCCTATAGTAAAGAACATTCTTCATTAGAAATCTTCTAAGAGTGTCTGCTGCTTTGTCCTTCTCCGTTGATGAGAATCCAGTGGATCTAAGATACTTCTCAACTGATATTAGATAGTTGCTTGGATAGTCTCTCAGTTTGTCCTCAGCCAAATAGCAGATTCTGAACAAGTCATTCGTCATGAATCTAACCATTGGGGGATCTTCAGTAATCTCTGGACCGACTTTCATCAAGATCTCCTTAACATGCTCACGGAGCAGTTCATTTAGCCTTGTCGTCCTTTGAATCTTGATGAGAATAACCTGCAACTCTGTGTATGTCCTCTGTTCTAAAACTTAGTGGAAATCACAAATGTACCTTTCTCCAGAAAATTTATCAATAAGCTCCAGGCACCATTTGCTTTAACCCCAGCTTTCAGAAAGATCATAGAGTTTCTCAATGCTTTGAAGTAAGTCTGATCTTCAAGATTGACACTTCTGATGTCCTGAATGATAACTTCCACCTCAGCATTGTCGTTGACTTCTAATCCGTCTTCAACTCCGCAAAAGGTTTTATAAGCCATCTCCCATTCATTACCTTCTTTCTTTGCCATATCTATCATCTTCTTCCTCCTCACTTCATTATACACCTTGAATCTCTTCAGTTTTTCACTCCTCAGAATTGCTTGTTGTTTCTCTTTCTCAGCTTGCCTGGCATCTACTGCAGCTCTCTGAGCTCTTATTGCTTCCAAGGCAGCTTCTTCTTCTGGTGATAGAGAATTTGCTTCTTATTCCATAATATCCTCCCAGATTGGATGTTCAACGGGCTCTGGATAATATGGCTCATGCTCCTCCTCAATTGGTTGCTCTTGCATGACCTCAAATTCCTCTTCACTCTTCTCTTCTTCCTGTACAAGTTCTTCTATCCAGTACTGTCTGATTGGAATAGCTTCAACCGTTTCCCAAACTCCCCATCCATCCTTAGGCTTCTCTTTCTCCCCTTCTCCAACTTTCTCCCCCTTAGTTGAGGAATCCTCGACGAAAGCATCCTCAGCATAAAAGGTAGTAGAAGGATCAGGTTGCTGATTTGAAGGACCCGGTTGGCCAGTTTGTTGGTTCTTCAGCATAGTCCAGATTGACTGTACTCCATCACTTTGATTTTCTATGAAATCCAATATATTCTTATTCATCTCTTGCATAGAAGCCAGCTTCAGGTCAATGTCATCCAATCTGGAGTTGGTAGTCTTCTCAATCTTGTCCAGTCTCTGGTTCAGCTTAGACTCCACTCTAGAAAGGGTGTTCATTGCATCTTTTACCCTAGCTTGACCATCCCGGATAACCAGAACGTCTTCTCTCAAAGCTTCTTGTCCTTGCGACAAAGCATCTACTTCATTCATGAATCCATCTTTAAGTTCCTTGACGTCCGTCCTCAACTCGATCAGTTCGTCCATAGCTTCCTTCTTTAAGGAGTCCACTGCCTGCTTCGTACCTGTTATAGTGCCAGATGCACTGCCAATGACTCTGAATGTTCTTCTGGAATCAGCTGCAGCCAAGTCAACCTTCTCTTGAATAGTCTTTAAAGAAGCATTGGCTTGACTAGAGGAGATCCCTTGGTCAAAGGAAGGTCGCAGTGGAACCTTGAATAGTGGATTTCCTTCTCTGTCACGAACTGTCATCTCCTTGAGGGTAGATTGAACTTGTAACTCTCTTTCTGTAGGCAGTAGCTGATCATCAATATTTGGAAGGGTTAGGGTGTCACTCCTCACGTTTGGCTCTGGTTGTACACTCAACGTTTCTGTCGGTGTTTCACTCATTTTTCCTTTCCCACTCAGGCCAGGTGTAAGTGTTTTTGTTTCACTCAATCCTTTTTTGCTCAATGTACCTGCAGAAGAAAACACTGTGGCCGTCCTTAAGGAGGTCACCAGTGGTGCAATGGGGCTTCGCAAGTCCCCGTCCTTGGTTAAACCAAGTTGCTGATCATCCGTGGATGATATATCCTTTGAAGGATCTAGAGTTTGAATCTCTAGGGGGTTAGAAACAGGCTCTATTAACAGCAGAGATCCCGAATCTTCCCCAATAGTCTGTGAAGACTTTACCTCAGTTGACTCCTCAATAGTAATTGATTCACTGTCACCGAGTTGCCGATCTGCACCTACGTCAGACCCTTTACCCGCAGGATCCAGATATGTTCCATCTGGGGAGGTAGACAATGACCCTTTAGGTTGTGCATTTAGGTCAAAGCCTTCTCTCGACGTCTGTGAAGACTCTTGGTTCTTAGAACCTTCAACCAGTGAACCTAACCGTAATATGGTCGGAACACCAGTTGCTTCCGTCAATTCTTCCTTACTTGATTGAGCTATTGGTTCAGATATAGCTTTCGGTAGCGTAGCCCAATCAGCATAAGAAAAATCAATAAAGGGCGCTTTGGAAGTTTGAAATAAAGTATCAAAAGTTGCCTCAGTTTCTGTTCGTCTCCTTTTAGAGGAAGGCAGAGCTGCTGTTGAAGGGTGTATCTCCTTATGTGGTGCTGCTAAGGCACTATCTCCCTCTACACTCACGGATGTCTGAATATTGGGTATAGGAGGGGAAGGAGGTTCGTTTATTGTTTCATTTGGCTCTTCCAAAGGCTCTTCGACCGTGGTTAGAGGTTGTGGGTTTGCAACCTCCTGGTCAGGAATGGCCACTGAGGGATCTGGATCAACACCATTGGTTCAGGTGCCATTTCAGGTTGAGGTGGAGGAATATTACCTTCAATTACCTGTTCCCCTGGGGGCAGAAGTAGTAGGGGCGCCGTTCTTAGATAGTCTGTGAGAACAGTGGGTACCCCTGGAAGATAGTTGTTCTTCCTTATCAGAGCTGTTATGGCATTGCTCTTCATCTTCATGCACTCCTGGGTGGCTTCACCTTAAAATATCTCCCGTTCATTATCTTTTAAGACATCATTGAGAATGAGCTGTAGGAACCTAGGATAGAAACAAAGCACATCGTCCATGCCTGTTCTTTCATCCAGTGGTCCCATGCATAGAATTACTTGATCAATCAGTAACTTTCCTATGTTTATATGCCTATTGTTAGCAATGACAAACCCTATCTTTTGAAGGAATAAGGGAACACCATGCAGATTTGTAAGCTTGGCAGTAAAAACATGGATTAAAGTATGAAAGAAAAAGTTCCATGACTTTGGCAAGTAATGCTTCAGAAACTCTCCCACAAAGAAGTTAGGTTGTTGACTTCTTATGAGAGTGAAGAAAGCATGTATCTCCTCAGTTGCGGGATCCGGAACATGGTTTTCTGTTGGAAAACGAAGTATTCTATTAAAGTCATGTTCCGTCACCCTTATTGTTCTGCCCCCTGGCAAAACAAAACTGAAGGACCTTACGTTATTTTCAGTTGTATCTGTGGCGGTTGTGTACAATGTAGTCAATTGATCGATGCAAAGGACCACGGGAGTACTCACAGCAAATGCCACTAATGAACGTGTGTTCAAAAACTCTGCCCATGCACGAAACTGTAAGTTCGTTATGGATTGCAAGTTCTGAAACGAGACATGATTAGTTTTGGTAACAATAAATTCTCCAGCCATTTTAAATTTCCAGAAAAATTAAATAAACCAAAACTAATTTTTCACTTAAATTTAATTAATTATTTCTAATTAATCAAACTTGAAACAAAATAACCCTAAAAACAAAATTACCCCTTTTACTCAAAAAATACACAAATTCGAACACTTAAACTAAGTAACCCTAATTGTTAAGTTTGAACATTCACCAAAAAAAAATTCAAAGAACTTAACTGATAAATCACTTAAACTCTTGAGATGAACACAGTTAACAAAGATTAGAGGTACACAAGTCACTTCGATGGTTTCTAAGACACAAATAAGAAATTGGAACCTCAATTGACTGTAAACACAAAAACTTTCACTGTTAAATGAAATTATTGTGGTAAAAAGTCAAATTGTATGGTTAAATCTTAAGAAACTCTCGAACAAAATGTTCTTGGAGGTATATATGTTTTGTAAGTATATAAACGGCTGTTTCTTTCTCAGATTTGTGAAGAATGAGGAAGAAAAAGTCTAAGGCACGCTTTTATACAGTTAACAATGACAGGGGTAAAACTGTCTTTACAGTGTTCGATATTTTTTAAAAGAACTGTCGATGGTTTTATCATAGGGGCAAGAAGGTCTATTTCCATTCGATAGTTTTTGAAAAAACTATCGAAGATTTGAAGAATAGAATGCAAACAGACTTTCTGTAAAAACCATCGAGGGTTTTTGCTTGTTTAGAACAAAAACTATCGAACCATTTTATGAAAAACTATCGAAGATTTGAATTATAAAAAGAATTAAATCTTCTTCGATATTTTTCACTAGATTTTCAAAATCTATCGAGAATTTAAATATTGAATTAATTAAATTCACTTCGATAAATTTTAAAAGTATTCTAAAAAACTATCGAGAATGGTTTTCGATAGATTTTCTTTTCCTTTTCAAAAACTATCGAAAATTAAATTCGATAGATTTATCTATGTACTTGAAAAAACTATCGAATTTCCTAAAATTCGATATTTTTTGCTTCTGTCCAAATTTTAAAACCTGTTCTTGTTTTAGAATTCAGACTTTGTATTTCCTGTCAAGTTTTATTTTGAATAAATCTTTTAAAATTTACCAAAATCAATTGTTAACAGAAAATTCACAATTTTCTCAGAATAAAATCAACTGAATATCATTAAATGATATTAATCAATTAAAATCCAATAAATTATGCTGCATTAATCTACAACGTTAAAAACAAAGTAAATTAATTCAAATTAAATAAATGCTTGAATATTTAGAAAAAATATTAGCATCTAAATAATCTTTAGAATTAATAACCAATTAAATTCCATAAGATATATCATCCATAATTATGACATTAAATTAGTACAATAATCCTAACTACGAGAATTGCTCCAGAAAATAAATTCACGAGTCCTAAGGATATGGAAATTCGTAAACTCATGTATTCACTAGGACTATCTGCAATTACTGACTTCTAATCAAAATCAATTAGAAAGATTTAACATCCCAAGTTCACCAACCAGCTTATTGAAAGTGGATTCATCAAGCGGTTTTGTAAAGATGTCTGCAATTTGATCCTCTGTGGGTACAAAATGTAACTCCACAGTTCCATTCATGACATGCTCTCGGATAAAATGATACCTAATGTCGATGTGCTTCGTCCTCGAGTGTTGCACTGGGTTGTTTGAGATTGCTATGGCACTTGTGTTGTCGCAAAATATTGGAATCTTTGTCAACAAAAGCCCATAGTCACGGAGTTGATTTCTCATCCACAAGATCTGAGCACAAAAGCTTCCAGCAGCAATGTATTCAGCCTCAGCTGTTGATGTGGAAACTGAATGCTGCTTCTTGCTATACCAGGAAACTAACCTTCTTCCAAGAACCTGACAGCTTCCTGAAGTACTCTTCCGATCAATCTTACAACCTGCAAAATCAGAGTCTGTATATCCAATAAGATCAAATCCTGTATCTTTAGGGTACTAAATTCCAAGATTTGGGGTCCCCTTAAGATATCTAAATATCCGCTTAACAGCTATTAGATGAGATTCTTTAGGATCAGACTAAAACCTAGCACACAAGCATGTTGCAAACATTATTGTAAAGCATAATGTAACATAAGATCTAAAAGAGATAACTACAACTCAACAAAGGACAAGACAGACAATAATATTAACAGAAGCACAGGAATCCAGAATCAAAGAAGAAAAGGTAAACACAAAAAATCAAAATACGTTATGTATTCTTGAAGTCCGTAAACAGGTCACGGAAAGAAGTTCATGAAAATGTTCAAGCCTCAGTGACAACAAAAGAAACAAGACTTTGAAGACGACAGAAGTATGTGAATGATTTAGGGTTCAGTACCACGGGATTCCAGTGATGAAGCAACCAGAACGACAAGGGACGTATCAGCAGCAATGTATTGAAGACATAAAATAAGAATTGATCAAGTGTTATTCATCTGTGAACCAGACCAGTTGCACTAGGTGACGGCACTGAAAAGATCAAGTTATTTTATCGTCTCAGAAGGAATTGATACTGTCTAAAACTTAAACACCCAGGAGCTCAGGAGTAATCACTAAAGGACAAAAGACAAGGAAAAGTATTCGATAGTTTTTCAATTGAGAAAACTATCGAATGGTGGTTAAAGTAATTATTGGCAAACCACTTTTACTTTATTTAGTATTCGATAGTTTTGAATTAAAAACTATCGAATGGTAAATAAAGTAATTCCATTCGATGGTTTTTTTAATCCATTCGATGGTTTTGCATTTCAAGGAGCAGGTGAAAAGTAACTTGTTGTGAACGGTTGATGAAGATCCAACGGCCAAGAATATTCTATTCTAAATGGTTCGATGGTTTTTCAAACCAAGTCTACAATTAATACTGAGAGAAGAGTGTGTCTTCTTCAGTTAAGGATTCTAACACAGAGACATTACTGAGAGAGAGAAGAGCCGGAGAAAATTATCAGAGAAATTAATAGTGCTCAGAACTTGATTATTGTTTTGTATTTGTGTTACCTTAAACTCATTGACGCTAATCTACGGATTAGAAATTGTAGCACACCTCGAGGTTTATATGTATAAAAAGATATATTCCCCGAAACTTGATTTGGTTTGGTGTGTTTGATTTCGTTATAGAACTGAAAGATTAATCCGCGAACGAAATTAAATTATTTGTGAGTATCGTATTCAACCCCCCCTTCTACGATACTTTGGACCTAACAATTGGTATCAGAGCTACTTGATTGATATACAAATCAGATCCGGTGAATGAGACCAAAATCAAACGTAGCGTGAAAATTCGAAGCAAATTTTTTAACTTTCAAAAATTTTCATTTAATTGGAATTTCTTGAATTTTAAACAATTTGAAATTTTCAGAAACCATGAGTGCTCCAAAGACAACCGCAGGTATTAAAGTTCCCCCGTTTACTAGAGATGATTTCGGTTTGTGGAAGATGAAGATGTTGTTATTTATCAAGGCATCTAATCCGTTGTATATTGGCATATTAGAGAACGGACCGTTTGTACCAATGAAACCAGTTAGTGAATCTACAGCTCTTGATGGTAGCAGGATTCCTTCAGGCACCCAACCTAAGGATATAAGTGAATTTACAGATTCTGACAAAGAACTGATTCGACTGGACACCGATTTAATGTTGATATTGGCGGACTCCGCAGACAAGGAAATGAGCTATCAGTTGATGAACTGTACAAGCGGGAAACATATGTGGGATACCATTAACCTAATAATGGAAGGAACTGAAAACGTGCAGGAAAACAGATTGGACATTCTGACTTCTCAATATGAAGCGTTTAGGTCACTGCCAGGAGAAAGTATAACTCAGGTCTTTGAGAAATATACTAAGCTCCTCAATGAATTGGCAATGAAAGGAAAGACCTATCCACTGAGAGAATCGAACAGGAAGTTCATGATGACGCTGCCCCATCATGTAGAACACAAGTCATCATCCATTAGGGAAAGAATTGACTTCACAAAGATGTCATTAGAGATGATCTATGGCAAGTTGAAGACCTATGAGATGGAACAGGAACAAAGGGTGATAATCTACGGATCAGGGACAGTGGACAGCAAGCACAATGCACTTGTGAGATCAGCAGCACTTGTAGTGGATGAACCAATAACTTCTGAGATTCAGGTTCAAACCCCTAGAGCTGGAAAGGAGGTGATAATAGAAGCAGAAATGGATTCTGTGAATCTGGGTGTTGATGAAAGTGATTACTACACCCTAGAAGAGCTTGAGCAAATGGAAGACAAAACCATGGCGTACTTAGCTGCAAAGTTTAGTCATATTCGTTTCAAGAGA
The DNA here is from genome assembly GCA_030848705.1 of Heracleum sosnowskyi. Classification (NCBI taxonomy): domain Eukaryota; kingdom Viridiplantae; phylum Streptophyta; class Magnoliopsida; order Apiales; family Apiaceae; genus Heracleum; species Heracleum sosnowskyi. Next base: position 131,300,145 of record CM061237.1, read on the forward strand.
AACCCTAAGTACAAGTTCAAGGGCTCAACCAACAGATTCCAGAAGAGCAATTATACACCTAGTACAGGCTTTAAGGGAGGCTACAAGACTGGCATGATTGATAGAAGCAAATCAAGATGCTATAACTGCAATGAGTTAGGGCATTTCGCCACTGAATGCCGGAAGCCTCGTCAAGCAAGAGACATGAAAGATGTCTATGGAAAGAAGGATTCTTATGATGAGTTGAAGAAGGAGAATGCCAAGCTTAAACAGCAGTTGGAGGCATTCTCTGGAAAGCAGAAAGGGAAGGCTTACATAGCAGAGGGAAAGCACTGGGATGATACTTATTCGGATGAAGAGGAGGAATATGTAAATGTTGCTCTAATGGCTGACTCTTCAGAGGAATCACCTCAATCATCTCAGGTACCTATCTTAACTACAATTGATATGTCTAATTCTGAGTACAAGAAAACTGTGCAAGATCTTAGTGTAGAATTGTTTAATGTACACACAAGCATGCTAGCATCTGAAATGGAAAATGCTAAACTAGTTCTTAAGATTAAAAAGCTAGAATCTAAAAATGAAGAACTAGAGCTTGTAGCTGTAACATTAGAAGATCTTAAGCAAAAGAATGCGTACTTAGAGAACAAGGTCAAGTGTAATGATGAGATAGAGACTATCCTCAGGAAGCAGATTTCAGATCTAGATTTGAAGCTGAATGCTTTTAAGAATTCCGCTCTAGTGGCTAAGGAAATCATTGATACTCAGGCCGTAGAGAATAAAACTGCTATAGGATTTGACTATAACAAGAAAGCTGGTAAGAAGATTTTGGAATTCCCTGTGACACCTTCAGTTGTCAAAAGGAATACTCCACATGTTCTTAAGAATGTTGATTGTCCAGTTTTTGTTAAGCCGTTTCCACCTCTCTTTTATGAGGATGATCTTTTCATAGCTCAAGAATTGCTTGAGGAGGATTTAGTGAAGGAAAAAGAGGTAAAGACTAAGTTGCCTAGGAAATCAGTAAAGAATGTTTTACCTAAACCTGATTTACCTAAAACTGAAGTAGGTTCCTTAGTTAGTAATGTTAAAAAGAACAGGAATGGGAGGAAAAAGATTGTTAATCAGGAATTGGTTCCATCTTCTCCCATTGCATCTAGGAAGTTGTGTTCTATTTGTAATTCTGCTGGACACCTTACACATGCATGTAAAAAGGTTAAAGTAGAAACTGCTAATGCTTCTGAAATGCATAACATGTCTGACATGCCTGATAATCATGAGCCCTGTGGAAAGAAAGAGTGTTTGCTATGTAAGTACAACATCATGCATGCTTATTTTAAGTTGATGTCTGATAGTAGCAATAGCTCTAGTAACGTTAAATCCACAGATACTATGAATATCAAACAGGGTAAGACTAAATTGAATGTTACTCCTGTTAAATCATCTAAACCTTCAGGACCCAAACAATTTTGGGTACCAAAGTCCGCTTAATCAATCTGTGATTGCAGGGTAAGGTTAAAAGCTCAAAGGTTGTGTGGATTCTGGATAGTGGCTGTTCTAGACACATGACATGTGAAGAGTCCCTGCTTACATAGGTGGTTAAGAAGACCGGCCCGATTGTAACCTTTGGAGATGACAGCAAAGGATTCACTACGGGATATGGTAAATTGAAAGTTGGAAATGTCATCATTGAAAACATCTCTCTTGTTGAAGGATTAAAGCACAATCTACTAAGTATCAGTCAATTCTGTGATAAAGGCTACAATGTAGATTTCAGAAAGGACAAGTGCTTGATCACCAACAGGAAGGATGAGAAGCTTACTCTACTGGGAGTGAGAAAAGGAAATTTGTTTATAGCTGACTTAAGTTCTACCAATGAAGGAGAAGTTACATGTTTCTATGCAAAGGCATCTTCAGAACAAAGTTGGCTATGGCACAAGAAGCTCTCACATTTGAACTTCAAAACTATGAACTCTTTGGTAAAGAGAGAGTTAGTGAGAGGGTTGCCCCTGATGGAATTCAATCAGGAGGGACTATGTGAAGCATGTGAAAAGGGGAAGTCGAAGAAAGCATCACATGGAAGCAAAGGAATGACAAGTATTACTGAACCATTACAGCTGATTCATATGGATTTATTTGGTCCAGTTAATGTTATGTCACTTTCAAGAAACAGATATGCATTGGTGATGGTGGATGACTACTCCAAGTACACGTGGGTGTTGTTCATACAAACAAAGGATGAAGCAACACAACTAATCATTGATCACATCAAGAAGATAGAAGTGGAAGCTAAGCTACCTGTGCGGACAATCAGATCAGACAATGGAACTGAATTCAAGAATGCAGTTCTAAATGATTTCTGCTCAGAGAAAGGAATATCAAGACAGTTTTCAGCACCAAGAACTCCTCAACAGAATGGAGTAGTGGAAAGGAAGAACAGGACCTTGGTTGAAGCAGCAAGGACCATGTTGAGTGAATCAAAACTTCCCACTTACTTTTGGGCTGAAGCAGTGAATACAGCTTGCTACACTCAGAATCGAACCCTGATCAACAAAGATCATGAAAAGACTCCGTAAGAGTTAATGGCCAACAAGAAGCCAACACTGAAGTATTTTCATGTGTTTGGTGCAAAGTGCTTTGTACTTAAAGATGGAGAACATCTTGGCAAGTTTGATGCCAAAGCAGATGAAGGCATTTTTCTGGGCTATTCTCTGGAATCTAAGGCTTTCAGGGTATATGTGATTGAAGATAAGAAGGTGTTGGAAAGCTTTAATGTAACATTTGACGACACTAAAAGACCAGGCCTGCAAACTGGAGAGAACTCTGAATCCTTGGTATTTGAAAATCTATCAGGAGATCTCTCTGACAATGAAGAAGTACATGAAGTTGTTACAGTCATTAATAATAATCATAATGATAATGATTCTGGACCAAGTGGTGACCAAAGTGGAAATCCTCAACCTACAGGATCCACTAGTCAGTCTTCAGAATCAACAGATCAAACCGTCAACAACTCAGGGGGAGCAGGAGAAGGATCAACTAGTCACACTCCACAACATCTAGAACAAGGAGAATCATCAAGATCGCATCTGCCAAGACAAAGGGTATGGAATAGAGATCATCCCTTTCACTTGATCATTGGTGATCCGGACACATGAGTGAGAACTAGGAGAACATCACAAAATGAATGTCACTATTCTGGGTTTCTTTCAGAAACAGAACCTAAGAAAGTTGAAGATGCTCTAGATGATCCAGATTGGGTAATTGCTATGCAAGAAGAACTCAATCAGTTTGAAAGGCAGAAAGTTTGGAAGCTGGTACCCAGGCCTAAAGGAAAATCTGTTATTGGAACACGATGGGTATTCAGAAATAAGTTGGATGAAGATGGCATTGTAACGAGAAACAAAGCCAGACTGGTTGCTAAAGGTTACTCTCAAGAAGAGGGTATAGATTATGATGAAACCTATGCACCAGTAGCAAGACATGAGGCCATCAGAATGTTTCTGGCATTTGCTGCACATTCCAATTACAAGGTATATCAGATGGATGTGAAGAGTGCTTTTCTGAACGGGGAGTTAGAAGAAGAAGTGTATGGGTTTTGAGGATTCAAAACTGGCAGACTTTGTGTACTTTCTATTCAAAGCTCTCTATGGACTCAAACAAGCTCCAAGGACATGGTATGACACTCTCTCTGAATTCTTACTTGAAAATGATTTTACAAGAGGTGTTGTAGACAAAACTCTCTTTGTCAAAAAGCATAAAAATGATTTGATATTGGTGCAAGTATATGTTGATGACATAATATTTGGTTCTACTAATGATGATCTATGCAAGAGATTTGCTAAGTTAATGCAGAGTCGTTATGAAATGAGCATGATGGGTGAATTGTCATTCTTTCTTGGATTGCAAGTATACCAGAAACAAGATGGTATATTCATTTGTCAGTCCAAGTACATCAAGGATCTTCTTAAGAAGTATCAAATGGAAGACTCATCTACAGCAAAGACTCCTATGCCAACTGCCACTAAGCTTGATAAGGATGAAACTGGTAAGAAGGTTGACATCACAGGCTACAGAGGTATGATAGGCTCATTACTTTATCTCACTGCAAGTAGAGCAGATATAATGTTTGCAACATGCTTGTGTGCTAGATTTCAGTCTGATCCTAAAGAATCTCATCTAATAGCTGTTAAGCGAATATTTAGATATCTTAAGGGGACCCCAAATCTTGGAATTTGGTACCCTAAAGATACAGGATTTGATCTTATTGGATACACAGACTCTGATTTTGCAGGTTGTAAGATTGATCGGAAGAGTACTTCAGGAAGCTGTCAGTTTCTTGGAAGAAGATTGGTTTCCTGGTATAGCAAGAAGCAGCATTCAGTGTCCACATCAACAGCTGAGGCTGAATACATTGCTGCTGGTAGCTGTTGTGCTCAGATATTGTGGATGAGAAACCAACTCCGTGACTATGGACTTCTGTTGACAAAGATTCCTATATTTTGCGACAACACAAGTGCCATAGCAATCTCAAACAACCCAGTGCAACACTCGAGGACGAAGCACATCGACATCAGGTATCATTTTATCCGAGAGCATGTCATGAATAGAACTGTGGAGTTACACTTTGTACCCACAGAGGATCAAATTGCAGACATCTTTACTAAACCGCTTGATGAATCCACTTTCAATAAGCTGGTTGGTGAACTTGGGATGTTAAATCTTTCTAATTGATTTTGATTAGAAGTCAGTAACTGCAGAGAGTCCTGGTGAATACATGAGTTTAAGAATTGCTATATCCTTAGGACTCGTGAATTTATTTTCTGGAGCAATTCTCGTAGTTAGGATTTTTGTACTAATTTTATGTCATAATTATGGTTGATATATCTTCTGGCATTTAATTAGTTATTAATTCTAAAAGTTATTTAAGTGCTAATATTTGTTCTAAATATTCAAGCATTTATTTAATTTGAATTAATTTTCTTTGTTTTTAACATTGTAGATTAATGCAGCATAATTGATTGGATTTTAATTGATTAATATCACTCAATGATACTTAATTGATTTTATTCTAAGAAAATTGTGAATTTTCTGTTAAGAATTGATTTTGGTAAATTTGAAAAGATTTATTAGAATTAAAACTGGACAGGAAATAAAAGTTTCTGATTCCTAAAACAAGAACAGGTTTTAGAAATTGGAAAAGAAGCAAAAATATCGAATTTAGGAAATTCGATAGTTTTTTCAAGTACATAGATAATTCTATCGAAATTAATTTTCGATAGTTTTTGAAAAGGAAAAGAAAATCTATCGAAAACAATTCTCGATAGTTTTTGAGAATCATTTTAAAATATATCGAAGGAATTTAATTAATTCTATATTTAAATTCTCGATAGATTTTGAAAATAAGAAGAAAAACCATCGAAGTGAATTTATGTAGATTAAAGATTTAAATTCTCGATAGTTTTTCTAAAAACCCTCGATAGTTTTTGAGTTTTCAAAGTAATAGCCTTTCGATGGTTTTTCAAATAAAGTCGGTTGAAATTCAAAGAAACTGACTTCGATAGTTTTTCTAAAAAACCATCGAAGTCCTTTTGACTTTATTACCCCTCTGGAAAACCATCGAGAGCTCATTTAAAATCTATCGAAGTCTGGAAAGACATTTTTACCCCTGCCAATTCAGTATGTATATAACAGCCCCTTGCGTTTTTTTTGTTCTTATTCTCAGATCTAAAGGTTTTGTTTATACTTACAAGATTACTTACAACTGAAAACATCACTTTCGATACAATTTTCTTCACCTTCACCGATTAAAACCTTCAAAAGTTACAGTTTTTTCATTGTTAATTGTTTTTTAACCGTGGAACTTTGTTTCTTTTAAGTTTTTGAGACATATCTAAGGAAGAAACTATCGAATCCATTTACTCGAACTTTACCAAAGCTTTTTCACTATTGTTCTTAAGAAATTGACTGTTCTCAATTGATTTTCTTAAGATAATTCTGATTATTGGTTTTACAGGATTAAAGTTCTGGGTAAAAGTGATTTAAGGTTGTATTGTTGTTTCATAAAAAAAAGGGGTAATTTTGTTAAGAATTTGATTAATTAGTAATAATTAATTAAATATAAAAGAAAAAAAATAGTTTTGGTTTGTTTAAATTTTCTGGAAAGTGTGAAAATACAATGGCCGGAGAATTTATTATTACCAAAACTAATCATGTCTCGTTTCAAAATCTGCAATCCATAACGAATCCTCAAATTCGTGCATGGGCAGAGTTTTTGAATACACGTTCGTTAGTGGCATACGCTGTAAGTACTCCCGTGGTCCTTTGCATTGATCAATTGACTGCGTTGTACACAACCGCCACGGATACAACTGAGAATAACATACGGTCCTTCAGTTTTGTTGTGCCAGGGGGCAGAACAATAAGGGTAACGGAACATGATTTTAATCGAATTCTTCATTTTCCAACAGAAAACCTTGTTCCGGATCCCTCAACTGAGGAAATACATGCTTTCTTCACTCTTATCAGAAGTCAACAACCTAACTTCTTGGTGGGAGAGTTCCTAAAGCATTACCTGCCAAAGCCATGGAACTTTTTCTTTCATACCCTGATACATGTTTTTACTGCCAAGCTAACAAATCTGCATGGCATTCCCTTATTCCTTCAAAAGGTAGGGTTTGCCATTGCGAACAACAGGCATATTAACATAGGACGGATAGTGATTGATCAAGTAATTCTGTGCATGGGACCACTAGATGAAAGAACAGGCATAGATGAAGATGTGCTCTGTTTCTATCCTAGGTTCCTACAGCTAATTCTCAATGATGTCTTAACAGATGATGAACGTGAGACATTTGAAGATGAAGACACAATGTAGTGTATGAAGATGAAGAGCAATGCCATAACCGCTCTGATAAGGAAGAACAACTATCTTCCAGGGGTACCCACTGTTCTCACTGAATATCTAAGAACGGTGCCCCTACCTCTTCTACCCCCAGGGGAACAGGTAAATGAAGGTAACTTTCCTCAACCTGAACCTGAACTTGGTCCTGAACCAATGGATGTTGATCCAGAGCCCTCAGTGGCCATTCCAGACCAGGAGGTTGCAAACCCACAACCTCTAACCACGGTCGAAGAGCCTTTGAACGAGCCAAATGAAAACATAAATGATGCTCCTTCCCCTCCTATACCCAGTAAAGAAACATCCCTGAGTGTAGAGGGAGATAGTGCCAAAACAGCACCACATAAGGAGATACACCCTTCAACAGCAGCTCTGCCTTCCTCTAAAAGGAGAAGAACAGAAACTGAGGCAACTGCTGATACTTCATTTCTCTCATTCAAAGAGCCCTTTACTGATTTTTCTGATGCTGATTGGGCTACGCTAACGAAAGCAATATCTAAACCAATAGCTCAATCAAGTAAGGAAGAATTGACGGAAGCAACTGGTGTTCCGACCATATTACGGTCAGGTTCACTGGTTGAAGGTTCTCTGAACCAAAGGTCTTCACAGACGTCGAGAGAAGGCTTTGACCTAAACGCACAATCTAAAAGGTCATTGTCTACCTCCCCAGATGGAACATATCTAGATCCTGCGGGTAAAGGGTCTGACGTAGGTGCAGATCGGCAACTCGTTGACAGTGAATCAATTACTATTGAGGAGTCAACTGAGGTGAAGTCTTTACAGACTCACGGGGAAGATTCGGGATCTCTGCTGTTAAAAGAGCCTGTTTCTAACCCCCTAGAGATTCAAACTCTAGATCCTACAAAGGATATATCATCTACGGATGATCAGCAACTTGGTTTAACCAAGGACGGGGACTTGCGAAGCCCCATTGCACCACCGGTGACCTCCTTAAGGACGGCTACGGTGTTTTCTTCTGCAGGTACAACCAGCACAATGGATTTGAGTGAAACACAAACACTTACACCTGGCCTGAGTGGGAAAGGAAAAATGAGTGAAACACTAACAGTAACTGTGAGTGAACACCCAGAGCCAAACGTGAGGAGTGACACCCAAACCCTAACTCATATTGATGATCTGCTGTTACCAACAGAAAGAGAGCTACAAGTTCAATCTTCCCTCAAGGAGATGACAGTTCATGATAAAGAAGGGCATCCATTATTCAAGGTTCCACTGCGACCTTCCTTTGACCAAGGGATCTCCTCCAGTCAAGACAATGTTTCTTTAAAGTCTATTCAAGAGAAAGTTGACTTGGCTGCAGCTGATTCCAGAAGAACATTCAGGGTCATTGGCAGTGCATCTGGCACTATAACAGGTACGAAGCAGGCAGTGGACTCCTTAAAGAAGGAAGCTATGGAAGAGCTGGTCGATTTGAGGATGGACGTAAGGGAGCTTAAAGATGGATTCATGAATGAAGTAACTGCACTGTCCCAGGGACATGAAGCTTTGAAAGAGGACGTTCTGGTTATCCGGGATGGTCAAGCGCGGGTGAAGGATGCAATGGACAACCTTTCAAGAGTGGAGTCTAGACTCAACAGGAGGCTGGATCATATGGAAAAGACTACCAACTCAAGATTGGAAAACATTGACCTGTCGTTAGCTTCTATAAATGACTTTAATAAGCAGCTTATGGATTTCTTGGAGAATCAAGGCGATGGAGTACAGTCTATATGGAGTATGCGGAAAAACCAACAATCTGGACAACCTGGTCCCTCCTATCAACAACCTGATCCTTCTAATGTCTTTTATGCTGAGGATGCTTTTATCGAGGATTCCTCAACTAAGGGGGAGAAAGTTGGAGAAGGGGAGAAGGAGCAAACTAAGGATGGATGGAGAGTTTGGGAAACAGTTGAAGCTATTCCTATCAGGCAGTACTGGATAGAAGAACTTGTGGAGGAAGAGAAGAGTGAAGAGGAATTTGAATTCATGCAAGAGCAACCTATTCAAGAGGAGCATGAACCATATTATCCTGAACCAATAGAACATCCTATCTTGGATGAGGATATTATGGAAGAAGAATCAAATTCTCTGTCACCAGAAGAAGAAGCTGCCTTGGAAGCAAATAGAGCTCAGAGAGCTGCAATAGATGCCAGGCAAGCTGAGAAAGAAAAACAGCAAGCAATTCTGAGAAGTGAAAAGCTAAAGAGAATGAAGGTGTATAATGAAGTGAGGAAGAAGAAGATGATAGATCTGGCAAAGAAAGATGGTACTGAATGGGAAATGGCTTATAAAACCTTTTGTGGAGTTGAAGACGGATTACAAGTCAACGACAATGCGGAGGTGGAAGTTATAATTCAGGACATCAGAAGTGCTAATATTGATGATCAGACTTACTTCAAAGCACTGAGAAGCTCTATAATCTGTCTGAATGCTGGGGTTAAAGCAAATGGTGCTTGGAGCTTATTGATCAGTTTTCTGGAGAAAGGTACATTTGTGATTTCTACTAAGTTTTTAGAACAGAGGACATATACAGAATTGCAAGCTATACTCATCAAGATCCAAAGAACTACAAGGCTAAATGAACTGCTCCGAGAGCATGTTAAGGAGATCGTGATGAAAGTCAGTCCAGAGATTACTGAAGATCCTCCAATGGTTAGATTCATGACGAATGACTTGTTCAGAATCTGCTATTTGGCTGAGGACAAACTGAGGGACTACCCAAGCAACTATCTAATCTCAGTTGAGAAGTATCTTAGATCCACTGGATTCTCTTCAACGGAGAAGGACAAAGCAGCAGACACTCTCAGAAGATTTCTAATGGAGAATGTTCCTTACTATAGGAAAAGAGTGGAAAGAGGATTGGAAGTGCATACCAGACTGCCAAACATGCCAAAGCCAAACAAGAAAGATGTTAACATTGCATGGTTGTGGGCTGGAGTGGGTCAAGAGGTTGAGTATATTGGAAGACACATCCGAGGAGCAATCCTTAAACCTGGAGAACCACTGCACTATCCATCAGTGATTGATTATCAAGCTGCTAACTCCGATCCAATGATTGAAGAAGGTGAGATTGGAATGGACTGAATGATGAAGCAAAGAACAAGAGAACTATCAGCTCAGACTAGAGGAGCAACTTCATTGTATAAAGTTTAATTGTTTTTTGAATTATGAAATCTGGAAATGTATAAATATCTGATCCAGAATGCAGCAATGTATTGAAGACATAAAATAAGAATTGATCAAGTGTTATTCATCTGTGAACCAGACCAGTTGCACTAGGTGACGGCACTGAAAAGATCAAGTTATTTTATCGTCTCAGAAGGAATTGATACTGTCTAAAACTTAAACACCCAGGAGCTCAGGAGTAATCACTAAAGGACAAAAGACAAGGAAAAGTATTCGATAGTTTTTCAATTGAGAAAACTATCGAATGGTGGTTAAAGTAATTATTGGCAAACCACTTTTACTTTATTTAGTATTCGATAGTTTTGAATTAAAAACTATCGAATGGTAAATAAAGTAATTCCATTCGATGGTTTTTTTAATCCATTCGATGGTTTTGCATTTCAAGGAGCAGGTGAAAAGTAACTTGTTGTGAACGGTTGATGAAGATCCAACGGCCAAGAATATTCTATTCTAAATGGTTCGATGGTTTTTCAAACCAAGTCTACAATTAATACTGAGAGAAGAGTGTGTCTTCTTCAGTTAAGGATTCTAACACAGAGACATTACTGAGAGAGAGAAGAGCCGGAGAAAATTATCAGAGAAATTAATAGTGCTCAGAACTTGATTATTGTTTTGTATTTGTGTTACCTTAAACTCATTGACGCTAATCTACGGATTAGAAATTGTAGCACCCCTCGAGGTTTATATGTATAAAAAGATATATTCCCCGAAACTTGATTTGGTTTGGTGTGTTTGATTTCGTTATAGAACTGAAAGATTAATCCGCGAACGAAATTAAATTATTTGTGAGTATCGTATTCAACCCCCCCTTCTACGATACTTTGGACCTAACAATTATATCTGGTCTACTTGCAGTGAGATAAAGTAATGAGCCTATCATACCTCTGTAGCCTATGATGTCAACCTTCTTACCAGTTTCATCCTTATCAAGCTTAGTGGCAGTTGGCATAGGGGTCTTTGCTGTAGATGAGTCTTCCATTTGATACTTCTTCAGAAGATCTTTAATGTACTTGGACTGACAAATGAATATACCATCTTGTTTTTGGTATACTTGCAGTCCAAGAAAGAATGACAATTCACCCATCATGCTCATTTCATAACGACTCTGCATTAACTTATCAAATCTCTTGCATAGATCATCATTAGTAGAACCAAATATTATGTCATCAACATATACTTTCACCAATATCAAATCATTTTTATGCTTTTTGACAAAGAGAGTTTTGTCTACGACACCTCTTGTAAAATCATTTTCAAGTAAGAATTCAGAGAGAGTGTCATACCATGTCCTTGGAGCTTGTTTGAGTCCATAGAGAGCTTTGAATAGAAAGTACACAAAGTCTGCCAGTTTTGAATCCTCAAAACCTGGAGGTTGTTCCACATACACTTCTTCTTCTAACTCCCCGTTCAGAAAAGCACTCTTCACATCCATCTGATATACCTTGTAATTGGAATGTGCAGCAAATGCCAGAAACATTCTGATGGCCTCAAGTCTTGCTACTGGTGCATAGGTTTCATCATAATCTATACCCTCTTCTTGAGAGTAACCTTTAGCAACCAGTCTGGCTTTGTTTCTCGTTACAATGCCATCTTCGTCCAACTTATTTCTGAATACCCATCTTGTTCCAATAACAGATTTTCCCTTAGGCCTGGGTACCAGCTTCCAAACTTTCTGCCTTTCAAACTGATTGAGTTCCTCTTGCATAGAAATCACCCAATCTGGATCATCTAGAGCATCTTCAACTTTCTTAGGTTCTGTTTCTGAAAGAAACCCAGAATAGTGACAATCATTTTGTGATGTTCTCCTAGTTCTCACTCCTGTGTCCGAATCACCAATGATCAAGTGAAAGGGATGATCTCTATTCCATACCCTTTGTCTTGGCCGATGCGATCTTGATGATTCTCCTTGTTCTTGATGTTGTGGAGTGTGACTAGTTGATCATTCTCCTGCTCCCCCTGAGTTGTTGACGGTTTGATCTGTTGATTCTGAAGACTGACTAGTGGATCCTGTAGAATTTTGAGGATCTCCACTTTGGTCACCACTTTGTCCAGAATCATTATCATTATGATTATTATTAATAACTATAACAACGTCAGGTACTTCTTCATTGTCAGAGAGATCTCCTGATAGATTTTCAAATACCAAGGATTCAGAGTTCTCTCCAGTTTGCAGGCCTGGTCTTTTGGTGTCGTCAAATGTTACATTAAAGCTTTCCAACACCTTCTTATCTTCAATCACATATACCCTGAAAGCCTTAGATTCCAGAGAATAGCCCAGAAAAATGCCTTCATTTGCTTTGGCATCAAACTTGCCAAGATGTTCTCCATCTTTAAGTACAAAGCACTTTGCACCAAACACATGAAAGTACTTCAGTGTTGGTTTCTTGTTGGCCATTAACTCATACGGAGTTTTTTCATGATCTTTGTTGATCAAGGTTCGATTCTGAGTGTAGCAAGTTGTATTCACTGCTTCAGCCCAAAAGTAAGTGGGAAGTTTTGATTCACTCAACATGGTCCTTGCTGCTTCAACCTAGGTCATGTTCTTCCTTTCCACTACTCCATTCTGTTGAGGAGTTCTTGGTGCTGAAAACTGTCTTGATATTCCTTTCTCTGAGCAGAAATCATTAAGAACTGCATTCTTGAATTCAATTCCATTGTCTGATCTGATTGTCCACACAGGTAGCTTAGCTTCCACTTCTATCTTTTTGATGTGATCAATGATTAGTTGTGTTGCTTCATCCTTTGTTTGTATGAACAACACCCACGTGTACTTGGAGTAGTCATCCACCATCACCAATGCATATCTATTTCTTGAAAGTGACATAACATTGACTGGACCAAATAAATCCATATGAATCAGTTGTAATGGTTCAGTAATGCTTGTCATTCCTTTGCTTCCATGTGATGCTTTCTTCGACTTCCCTTTTTCACATGCTTCACATAGTCCCTCCTGATTGAATTCCATCAGGGGCAACCCTCTCACTAACTCTCTCTTTACCAAAGAGTTCATAGTTTTGAAGTTCATATGTGAGAGCTTCTTGTGCCATAGCCAACTTTGTTCTGAAGATGCCTTTGCATAGAAACATGTAACTTCTCCTTCACTGGTAGAACTTAAGTCAGCTATAAACAAATTTCCTTTTCTCACTCCCAATAGAGTAAGCTTCTCATCCTTCCTATTGGTGATCAAGCACTTGTCCTTTCTGAAATCTACATTCTAGCCTTTATCACAGAACTGACTGATACTTAGAAGATTGTGCTTTAATCCTTCAACAAGAGAGATGTTCTCAATGATGACATTTCCAGCTTTCAATTTACCATATCCCGTAGTGAATCCTTTGTTGTCATCTCCAAAGGTTATAATCGGGTCGGTCTTCTTAACCACCTCTGTAAGCAGGGACTCTTCACCTGTCATGTGTCTAGAACAGCCACTATCCAGAATCCACACGACCTTTGAGCTTTTAACCTTACCCTGCAATCACAGGTTGATTAAGCGGACTTTGGTACCCAAAATTGTTTGGGTCCTGAAGGTTTAGATGATTTAACAGGAGTAACATTCAATTTAGTCTTACCCTGTTTGATTTCATAGTATCTGTGGATTTAACATTAACAGTGCTATTGCTACTATCATTCATCAACTTAAAATAAGCATGCATGATGTTGTACTTACATAGCAAACACTCTTTCTTTCCATAGGGTTCATGAAGATCAGGCATGTTAGACATGTTATGCATTTCAGAAGTAATAGCAGTTTCTACTTTAACCTTTTTACATGCATGTGTAAGGTGTCCAGCAGAATTACAAATAGTGCACAACTTCCTAGATGCAATGGGAGAATATGAAACCATTTCCTGATTAACAATCTTCTTCTTCCCATTCCTGTTCTTTTTAACATTACTAACTAAGTCACCTACTTCAGTTTTAGGTAATTCATTTTTTACTGATTTCCTAGACAACTTAGTCTTTACCTCTTTTTCCTTCAACAAATCCTCCTCAAGCAATTCTTGTACAATGTAAAGGTCATCCTCATTAAAGAATGGTGGAAAAGGGTTAACAAAAACTGGACAATCAACATTCTTAAGAACATGTGGAGTATTCCTTTTGACAACTGAAGGTGTCACAGGGAATTCCACTATCTTCTTACCAGCTTTCTTGTCATAGTCAAATCCTATAGCAGTTTTATTCCCTATGGCCTGAGTATCAATGATCTCCTTAGCAATTAGGGCGGAATTCTTAAAAGCATTCAACTTCAAATCTAGATCTGAAATCTGCTTCCTGAGGATAGTCTCTATCTCATCATTACACTTGACCTTGTTCTCTAAGTACGCATTCTTTTGCTTAAGATCTTCTAATGTTACAGCTACAAGCTCTAGTTCTTCATTTTTAGATTCTAACTTTTTAATCTTAAGAACTAGTTTAGCATTTTCCATTTCTGATGCTAGCATGCTTGTGTGTACATTAAACAATTCTACACTAAGATCTTGCACAGTTTTCTTGTACTCAGAGTTAGACATATCAATTGTAGTTAAGATAGGTACCTGAGATGATTGTGGTGATTCCTCTGAAGAGTCAGCCATTAGAGCAACATTTACATATTCCTCCTCTTCATCCGAATCAGTATCATCCCAGTGCTTTCCCTCTGCTATATAAGCTTTCCCTTTCTGCTTTCCAGAGAATGCCTCCAATTGCTGTTTAAGATTGGCATTCTCTTTCTTCAACTCATCATAAGAATCCTTCTTTCCATAGACATCTTTCATGTCTCTCGCTTGACGAGGCTTCCGGCATTCAGTGGCGAAATGCCCTAACTCATTGCAGTTGTAGCATCTTGATTTGCTTCTATCAATCATGCCAGTCTTGTAGCCTCCCTTAAAGCCTGTACTAGGTGTATAATTGCTCTTCTGGAATCTGTTGGTTGAGTCCTTGAACTTGTACTTAGGGTTTCTTTTGAAACGGATGTGGCTAAACTTTGCAGCTAAGTACGCCATGGTTTTGTCTTCCATTTGCTCAAGCTCTTCTAGGGTGTAGTAATCACTTTCATCAACACCCAAATTCACAGAATCCATTTCTGCTTCTATTATCACCTCCTTTCCAGCTCTAGGGGTTTGAACCTGAATCTCAGAAGTTATTGGTTCATCCACTACAAGTGCTGCTGATCTCACAAGTGCATTGTGCTTGTTATCCACTGTCCCTGATCCGTAGATTATCACTCTTTGTTCATGTTCCATCTCATAGGTCTTCAACTTGCCATAGATCATCTCCAATGACATCTTTGTGAAGTCAATTCTTTCCCTTATGGATGATGACTTGTGTGTTCTACATGATGGGGCAGCATCATCATGAACTTCATGTTTGATTCTCTCAGTGGATAGGTCTTTCCTTTCATTGCCAATTCATTGAGAAGCTTAGTATATTTCTCAAAGACCTGAGTTATACTTTCTCCTGGCAGTGACCTAAACTCTTCGTATTGAGAAGTCAGGATGTCCAATCTGTTTTCCTACACGTCTTCAGTTCCTTCCATTATCAAGTTAATGGTATCCCACATATGTTTCCCGCTTGTATAGTTCATCAACTGATAGCTCATTTCCTTGTCTGCGGAGTCCGCCAATATCAACATTAAACCTGTGTCCAATCGAATCAGTTCTTTGTCAGAATCTGTATACTCAGAAATATCCTTAGGTTGGGTGCCTGAAGGAATCCTGCTACCATCAGGAGCTGTAGATTCACTAACTGGTTTCATTGGTACAAACGGTATGTTCTCTAATATGCCAATATACAACGGATTAGATGCCTTGATAAATAACAGCATCTTCATCTTCCACAAACCAAAATCATCTCTAGTAAACGGGGGAACTTTAATACCAGCGGTTGTCTTTGGAGCACTCATGGTTTCTAAAAATTTCAAATTGTTTAAAATTCAAGAAATTCCAATTAAATGAAAAATTTTGAAAGTTAAAAAATTTGCTTCGAATTTTCACGCTACGTTTGATTTTGGTCTCATTCACCGGATCTGATTTGTATATCAATCAAGTAGCTTTGATACCAATTGTTAGGTCCAAAGTATCGTAGAAGGGGGGGTTGAATACGATACTCACAAATAATTCAATTTCGTTCGCGGATAAATCATTCAGTTCTATAACGAAATCAAACACACCAAACCAAATCAAGTTTCGGGGAATATATCTTTTTATAAATATAAACCTCGAGGGGTGCTACAATTTCTAATCCGTAGATTAGCTTCAATGAGTTCTAGGTTATACACAATCAATACAATGATCAAGTTCAGAGCAATATTAATTTCTTCTGTAATTTCTCTGGCTCAAACTCTCTCTTAGTAATTGCTACTGTGAAAATAACCTCGACTGAAGAAAACACACTTCCTCTGTTATAATTGTAGTCTTAGTTTTTAGAAAACTATCGAACCTTAATTGTAGAAACAATCTTGGTCGTCCAATTCTCATCAACCTGTCCAACAAAACAAACTTTTCACCTGCTCCCATATTTGAAAACTATCGAATGAATAAATGAATTTACCATTCGATAGTTTTTAAATAAAAACTATCGAAAAGTAAATTCCTTTACTTTAGTTTTCAAATGGTTTTCTTAAATCCCATTCGATAGTTTTTTAAATAGAAAAACTATCGAATCATTTTCTTGTCCTTAATCTTTTAGAAAAGCTTTTGAGCTTCAGGGTGTTTCAGTTTTAGACTGTATCAATTTCTTCTGAGACGATAAAACACCTTGATCTTTTAAGTGCCGTCACCTAGTGCAACTGGTCTGGTTCACAGATGAATAATCACTTGATCAAATCTTCTTTTATGTCTTCAATTCAATGCTGCTGATAAGTCCCTTGTCGTTCTGGTTGCTTCATCACTGGAATCCCGTGGTACTGAACCCTAAATCATTCACATACTTCTGTCGTCTTGAAAGTCTTGTTTCTTTTGCTGTCACTGAGGCTTGAACATTTTCATGAACTTCTTTCCGTGACCTGTTTACGGACTTCAAGAATACATAACGTATTTTGATTTTTTGAGTTTACCTTTTCTTCTTTGATTCTGGATTCCTATGCTTCTGTTAATACTATTGTCTGTCTTGTCCTTTGTTGAGTTGTAGTTATCTCTTTTACATCTTATGTTACATTATGCTTTACAAGGCTGAGTTTGTTGCTTTGGATAAAGCAGGCGAACAAGCTGAATGGTTACGCCAATTTTTAGAGGATATTCCTAAATGGGAGATGCCAGTGCCGCCACTTTGTATACATTGTGACAGTACTGCAGTAATTGGTACAGCTGAGCGTGTACTATATAATGGAATGTCGAGGCATATTCGTCGGCGACACAATTCTGTTAGACAACTACTCTCAACTAGAGTTATCACTATTGACTATATCAGGTCAAAAGATAACATTGCGGATCCGCTAACCAAAGGGTTAACAAGAGAGTTAGTTGAGAAATCATCGAAAGGAATGGGACTGAAGCCCATAATAAAAGTCGGTACAAAGGAAACCCAACCTTGTTGACTGGAGATCCCAAGATCTTGGTTCAATGGGACAACCTAATTGCAAAGACTTAGTGAGATCACTGTGGGGGTTTTACTCCCGGGTCCATTCCTATGATGAAAAACAGTGATAAAAAGTGGATAAGGCTAAGCTATGCTTTTAATGATCTTTATGTGTCGATATGTCGAACAAATAATACTTTCGTATTGTTCAAGAGATCACCTATGTGAGTGAAGTGGGGTCGTTTCAAGAAGGAATCGTGAGGCTAATTCTGGGAAAAACTCACAGAACCAGGCTAAAGCTCAAGACCAAAATGGGCTTAACAGTGAGAACTGAACAAATATAGGGAAAGACTCCAGTGGGGGATGTATCATCATTTCACAATACAGAAGGGCAGTTCAAGGTCAACGCGACTACTGAAATTCTAGAAATGTAAATATGTTCTTACAAGGGAAGGTTCAAGGGGTAACGCCTACCTATTCTATGCTGGTTTCTACCGTGCGCTCTATCTCCGTGTCAAAAAGTCATTTTGCAATGTCAATTTTTATTCATGTGGGGGATTGTTGGAAGATTTTGAATAAAAATTAAATTGCATTTTTATTTTTGATTTGTAACTTATGTATTTGATTTTGTAACTTACAAGTCAATGTTGTAACTCCCTTAATAATGAGAAAGATATTGATGTGTTCTTTATTGGAGCTCATTATTGTAGGGGTTACATTTTTTTTGAAATGTAAGTTACACTTTTCTACTCCTATATAAGGAGACCTTGGCTTCATTGTTTGAGACACCAAAAAATCCCTCAAGCAATTTTCATAGCATTTTGCATTTCTTCTTAGAGCTCTAGGTTCTGATTCAGTGAGATAGAAGGCGTATTTGTTCGGTTCGTAGAAGGCGGGTCTTTATGTGCTTCAGATCACCTTTGTTCGTTGTATCCTGGGAGACGGAAGCCAACACACCTTCAAGCACCACACGGAAGGGGCTTATCTGTTTTAAGGAGATCGTGGTTTTCACGTGCCTCAGACTTTCATTTTTGGTATTTTATTGTTGTTATCTTGATTTCAGGTATAATCTTTCTCTCTACTTCCTACATAAGCTTTATTAGTATTTCCTAAAATATGGTGTTGTTTTACGGAATATAGTATTTTCTTATAATTTACATAAATTTACATCACACCATCTTCTACTTACTTTTACAAAAGCACAAAAAAAGGGAGCGTATATCCAAATCCAACTGTTCATAACTTGGGGATGAAGTATTACCGTTGATACAAAGATACAAATCTAGGTCGTTGATCTTTAGTCCTATTAATCTATTTGGTTTTATCTTTCCCGGTGGCAGTTTTGTAAATAGACTAAACATCAATCCCATTTGTTTAAATCAGAAAGACATACGGGCTTATTCATGTCTACAGTTTAGAAACGTGATGCAAGCGATATGATTCAGTTAATCACGTCATACGATTCCTCAATAATTATGTTCAGCGATTCTAGCTTTTCATTAAATCATTCTTCTTATATACAAATCATATGATCTGATGTTGTATAACTCAAAGCGTTCAAAATTGGAAAAACACTATATTCTGTGGTGAAAATGAGAGGTAATTGATTAAACAATCGTTTGTTAATATTTTCCTGTCATCATACTTTTTTTCTATTAATTTGAATGTAATATTTGTGTATTTTGATTCCCTATATCAGGAAGAAATTCTTTTCACGTGACAAATAGATAGACCTGGACCCAGATGACTATAGTGGTGATGAAGCTGAATTAGGTAATGGAAAATCCGTAAGGGGAAACAAAAAAGTTCAATCAAATGATTTGGAAAAATCTTCTAAAGCGGTAGATAACAATGTACCTATATTGATCAATGATACTGCAAAATCAAGTACATGTTTGATATATTCTTTTACTACCTTTTTCAAATAAACATGTTCCTAAGTGACACATATAAATTATGCTATACTTTTTAATGTGTAGTTGGTATTTTGAAACGTCGATGTCGATGCAGATATTAAGAATTCCCTTAAGGTATTGAAGATGAAGGTTCCTGTGAATAAAAGAGTTCGGATATTAACACCATCAAAAGTTACTATTAATGTTATGGGTTTTAAGGATGCAAAATCTAGCAATGTGTTGTCAAAAGTGTGTTGTCGAAATATATTGACGACGACACTGATTTTCAATCACCTGTAAGGTCACGTGCAACAAATTATCAAGTTTCAGAGAATTTGTTGATTGGAGAGCTAAAGATTCGAGAGAGTAGTCCTCATAGAAAAAGAAAACTGTTGTTTGAGGTAATATATATAGCCTATATTTTCCCTATTTTTTGTAATGTTATGTATAATTTAATTGACATTATTTTTAGAATATAGTGTTTTTATAATATAGTACTTGATGACAAGGTGAAAGTAGATCAGAATGGAAAGAAAAATTATCGATTGCTGAGAGTGAGAAAGATGAAACAAATGTTCAGGGAGAGGGGATTGATAAGCCTGTACGAACTCGTCGAAGAACCAAGAAAGATTTTGACTGCTGGCTATTGATGAGATTTCAACCAAAAGTTTTAACTGATGTTGTACTGTCTCTTTCACCACAACAACGAAAATGGGTTACAAGTACAGGGTTTGGATCATTGTTATCATTTTGTATGAATGAATATCCACATGCATTGAGTCACTATCTAGTGATGTCATTTCAGAGGCAGTCTACTTCACTTTTTTTTGGTGAGACTAATATACCAATAACTGAGGAAGATGTGAATGAAGTACTTGGGTTGCCAAGAGGACCAAATATAATACATATTATGAGGAGCGGGCATTCTGAAGACAGATGGAGGTCACAATATACATTTGTTATTCAAGGTTGGAAAGTAACGGCAAATATGGTTTGTGAAGCTATCAAACGAACTGGCGAAGTTGATAGAATTTTCAAGTTAAATTTCCTAGTTCTTATGAGCAATATCTTTCTGGAAGGTCCAACAAATCCTTACGTTCGACAAACAATGATTGGATTTGCGAGAGATGTAGACGACTGTAACCAGTACAACTGGTGTGAATATCTCATCAGATGTTTGAGGATTGCTTCCATTGGATGGCTGGAAAATCCATAGATAAAATATTATACTGGATCAGTGCCATTTTTTGTCGTAAGTATCAATTTTTTTAACATATAATATTATGAACTATAGATAGTTGTGTTACACGTCGTGTTACACTACATAGATTGTTGTGATTTATGGACCATCAAATACACTCTATTTGTGCAGTACTTTTATCTAGACCGTGTTGTCAAAGAGAAGAGACAAGTTAAGAGGAGCAAACCAACATTCATTGGATGGAAAGATTCTTTAATCCTTGACAGACAAATTCAAGAGGTATCAGCTGGAACAATGTTCCAAGGTAGAATTGCAAGACCATTGAGGTACACAGATTCGGATGAGGAAAGCAGCTTCGAGGTACAATATCTATATATAGACTCGGATGAGGAAATGCTGGCTATTTGAATATTGAACTTGTAATACATGAATCATAAAATTTATCATCATTCTTTTTCAGGATTATACATGGAACAAGGTTGATGCGGATGATCCAACCCAAGATGGCGATGATGTGAAATCTGTGAACAAAAATGAGAAGCCATATATGGTTCCATTAAACACCGGACAGGTATATGATTTAGAAAGTTTCTTTGGTGGTATTATTGTTGCATCAGATATTTATCATATATTTTACTATTTCTTATCAGGAAGTGTTGATAGAAATAAGACGTGTTGATAATTTAGTATCAAATGTTAGCAACAATAATCCTGATCAAGTTGTAAACAACGAGGTAATATAATGATCATTGATTATAAAAATTAGTATTTGCACTTTTGCTTCTATAAAGTAATTCAGAAAGGATGCCCTTAATCACTTACAAAGACTAGAATCTCTATTTTGTGAATAGTTTTTAAAAAATATATATTTTATCATTTTCTTAATTGTTCAGCCCCTTGTATTGAATTTAGAGAAGTCACTTGCCGAATATGATAAGTACCAGGACAAAATCATGAAATGTTTGATATCAACAAAAGATTTGATTGGAAACAACAACTGTGTTGCTTTGTTGGAATCCAAATTTCGTAAGCTGAATATAAAAACGAATGATTTTGTTGCTAGAGAGCTAAACCGACTATTGACTTGTAGTAATTTGCCTGAAAACACTGACTTTCTTAAAGTGAAGTCTCCGCTAGATGATGATTTGTGTTTAACTCCAGAAGAATGGAATATTATTGATAAATGTTCAGTACCTAGAGCTAAGACGCCTATGAGTTCTGCTAAGGTTTTTAGCAATATGGAATCTCAGTCAAAAATTCTTTCGTTGGAGTTGGAGAATCCTGTACCAGATTTTAGAACACCACTAGGGGATACAGTCTTTAAAGCTCCTTTGGATCCCACAATACCAAGCTTTGATCTGAACATTAACATGGACGATGATAATCTAGAAAGCAATGGAGTTTCATGCAACCAAGAACTTGGTAAAAACAGCAATGGTAACAACAATATTCTTCATAGACCACGAAGGGAAACTAAGATTAGCGACAAATGTAGATCCCCGTATCTGGATCGATTTACCAATATCAAGGGAAGATTATTTAATAAAGAAGAAATTGCTTTTTGGAACTGGTTACACTCTAATAGCATGAACTCGAAGTAAGAAACCATTCTTAATGCTTTATTTCATATAAACTCTCAATTCTTATGTAGACAATTTCATTTCTATCGTGTTATATGTGTAGTCGGATATTGTTCAAGTGGAAAGGGGTAACGTGTTACAAGCTTGATTTTCAGTCACTAAACATAGGGGAAATGGTAATGACATCTATCATAGACATGTGGTGTTGTTTCCTTAATTCAATGGAAGAATTTAGATCTCCTACATCTCCAAGAAGGCTTTTTTGCTACACAGAAACTACGGTATGAATTTTATCATTTTTTTATTTATTTGACAACCCTTAATTTTAACTGTTTGATCTTATACAGCTGGGAACTCTAAATGCAATTGATGAGAAAACTATCCAGCGAAAATACGAGATTTTTGAAGAAAATCTTGATCATATTTTCCGGACATATGAGGTTGCATTAAGTGATATAGATATGGTACATATAATGTTTTATGATTTTATAGATTTTGATGTTTGTGAACAAATAACATCAACCTGTTATGATCAATGCATTATCTATTATCTTGCTAGGTTTTATTTCTGATACATCACATAGATCACTATTATGTTGTATGTTACAATATGAAGAATCCTTCCATGGATATTTTGGACAACATGCTTTTTACTAAGTCCACCACCCAACTTTATGGGCAACAACTTAAAGTGCTGGTAATGTATTCTTTTTTTTGTTAACCACGTAATGTACTTCTGTCTAGTAGATCTATTTGAATTATGAATAACAATAACTTAATTATATTGCAGCACAATCATTTCGTAAAATACTTGGAACTAAAAAAGCATGAAAAAACATTGGAAATTCTACGTTTGATACGCGTTTGATACCAACACGACTTCAGATGGCTTGGAAAATGAGAAAGAATGGCATATATTGTGGAGTGTTTGCAATGCGTCATTTGGAAACTTACCTGGGAGGTGGTGTACGTAATTGGGATTCCAAGTTTGGTGTTGAAAGTGTAAGTTCACATTCAAATTGGAACACTTTATTCATTTGTTTTTTTTATCACATATGAATTCATTAATTTATGTAATTACAGTATACGCAAGAGAAGCAGCTGAACAAGTTTCGTGTTTTGTTTGCTCATCGTATGATTTCAAGTCCTATAAATGGATGGTATGGAGTTATTTTAGATGAAATCAATGACTCAAGGTTGATACCAGATGAGGCTGGGATAGCAGGATTTGATGTTTGAGTTTTAATAACTTTCAAATGGTCTTCTTAATTTGGTTGGAGTTACATGTTCCAGTACATTATTAATAATGATATATTAATAAAGACGATGGGTTATGGTCAGCGGGGTGATGTTTAAATTTTAAGTAATTTTATTCAAATTGAGAACTTCATGTTAGTCAGTTGGTTTATCCTTTTTTATGTAGCAGTTATGATGTTTGAGTTTTAATAACTTTATTCAAATTTATTTTTGAATAAAACTAGTTTGTTCATTGTACACCTAGTTTGTTCATTATCTACATATTATCTATCATAAATTCCCTCCACACATGATGTATGTGGTTATATAAGTTTTGTACTTTGAGATTATTTATTTTCACGTGTATAATATGATTTGCTTGAATTTGAACTTCTATCGAGTAATATGGATTACCAAGTGATACTTATAATGTTGATGTAGCCACTCTGTTTCATTTCAGTAATACTTGTGTGGAAAATGATATTATTTTGTTCAGTAATACTATGGCATGACGTTGACAAACTGTATTTTGTAAATTGAGGGTTTAATAGCAGTGTTGACAAACCGATGACAGAATGAGCCAAAAGAAATTCAATCACAGGAGGTGGTGCTTAACTGGTTAAAAGTGTAGGATTGGAAAGTTGGTCAATGTTTAGTAGTTAATCATGCAAATGCAAAAGGTGATTTTAAGCTGGTTTATTAAAGATAGTCATTTATCTAAATATTCTGTTGAATATTCTGTAACATATTTAGATATGATAAGATTGTACTAGGCATTCCGTTGAAGATTCTGCTAAATAAATATAAAGATTCCGTGATTTCTGATACTTTCCTTTTTTGCCAAAATGATTTTAGATACTTTCAAAATCAAAATGAATAGACAAGCTTAAATTTTTGTAACTTAAAATCTAGTCTCAAGTTGTACATTTCCAAATTTAAGAATGTTATATGACTTCAATTACTGATGTTATTGTGCGTTAAAAAAAATTAGTTTAAAGAATATAATACATTAAATTTTGAGAATCCGTTTAAAAACAGTTATTATGAATGCTTAATTTGGCATCCATTATATCAGGCAACTCTTGTATAAACTGTGGGCATATCTGAAAATCAAAATTTAAAGAAATCTTACATTCTTATAAAAAATTTGTTTCCCTCATTTCAAAATTATTTGGTAAAGTTTTTTTGACGGGTTAGAGTATACATTTATATTAATTATAGTTAAATATGTAATTTTAATCTATACTAAAATATTTTGCAAAATACTTATCTGAATCTTTAGTTCAACATTTAATTTGATATTATAAGTTGAAAATTTATCAGAATCTTTAGTTCAACATATAATTTAATATTATAAGTTGAATTATTGTTAAATTTATTTTGAAATACTTAATAATATCTGAATTTAGTGTAATAAAATCTGAATTTAGTTATTTAAAAAGTACTTATGAGAATCTTAAGTTCAACACTTAACGCAATGTTATAAATTTAATAATATTGTTAAATTTGTTTTTAAATATTCAAAAAAATCAATACTTAGTAGAATTGTTAGGTCTGAAATGTATTGTAGGGGGGGGGGGGTTGAATACAATACTTCTTGTTTTTATCGTCTTTTTTACTAAATTTGAAAACTCAAAATAGATGCGGAATAATGAACTATGTAATCGAAAAGTAAATGAGACACAAGCAATATCCGAGTTTAAATATCTTTGTATTACACCTTCGATAAATCGAAGCAACAAGGATTACAATGAATGTAAATCTATCTACTATAATGAGAAGCGCCAAGTCTAATAAAAAGGATATTAAAAGCACTTGATGATTCTTAAAATAATAGTTACTAGTGTGTAAGATCTACTACAATTAATACTATTAATTGCTACAAGAGAAATCTGTTGGACATGACCTTCTTTCAATCAATAATAAAGTTGTAATAGTATTCTTGAATAAATGAAGTATTCAAGCTTCAAAATCAGCTCTCAAAGTGTTTTTCTCGAAGTGTATATAGCTGGTGTATCTTCAAATGAGCTGGTAGATCTATTTTATAGCTGTTGATTGATTGATATGATATGTGACAAAATCCAAGCGAGTCCTCTTTAATTCTCCTCCACATATTCTTAACAACTGCCAATAATTGAACTCCAATTTGAAAAGTTATCGGATAAAAAGAGTTGAGGAAAGAAACTATCGGAGAGAAGTAAATTAGCTGGCCAAAATCCAAAGTGAAAAGTCATCGAATAGAAATTCAGCATGGCCCCACAAGACTTCGATAGTTTCTTGTTTTGACAGACAAGAAACTATCGAATTAGCACTTAAAACTATCGAACTGTTTAATCAAAGAAAAAACCATCAAATTGTTCTTTAATTCATTCGATAGTTTTGGATTAAAACTATCAAAAATATTCTTTCTCTCTCCTGTATCATTTCGATGGTTTTAGATTTAAAACTATCGAATAGTTTTGTTCTCCAATTTGATAGATTTTTGAAATCCAAATCTATCAAATCATTGTATATTCAATGCATACACCTTGATAGTTTTTAGTTTCCAAATCCAAAAACTATCAAATCATTTAATATTAAATGCATCCTCCTTGATAGTTTTAGTTTCCAAATCACAAAACCATCTATAACTTTTTAGTACCTCAAGTTTCCACCACTTTGCATCCTCTTGATTTAACTTTAATTCTCTTCAATCAATCAACCTTTTTCCTAATAGTTGTCCTATTCTTGATACTTGGATTCCTTTGCGAACTGCTGACGCCTAGTGCAACTGGTCTGGTTCGCTGATGACTAACATTCACTCACGGTCTTCGTATCTTATCTTTATGATCACTGTTAAGACTGCAACTTATAAAAGATCTCTTCCACTGAAATCTCCTGGTCTTCACCTGAATCAAAAAAACCGCTACGAATATCTTCAATCACTTATTCCACTAATGTATGAACATATTAATGAGCAGCATCCAACGCTCTGTTGAGGACTTCTTCACTGAAGTAAATCTTGATTCCTGTATAGACCAGATCTTCATGAAATATAGATTCCTGTGGGTATAGAATTGTTTACAAGTCTTGTACTTATGTTGAGTTAACATTCCAGGGCAGACTGACTCTTGTATCCAGCTTCCAACTTCTATAACAATCTCCATTTGATATATTGTTGACTTAACTGATTCTGCTTCAATCTTCTTCAACAAGAATAGAATATTGCGCGAATTTAATATAATTCATAATAGAATCTTACTCTTTAACAAATGTGTTTGTTTTAAAAATTTCTGTAAAATTCTAAATAGAATCTTTAGTTCAACATTTAATTTAATACTACAAGATGAATAATATTGTTAAATAATATTCCCAAATTTTGTTTTTTTGCTAAATTATTTCCAAATACTTAATAAAATCTAAATTTATGTAATAGGAATCGGAAACATTCAATATAATACACAATAAACCGGTTATGATAAAATAAATTTACAATAATAAATTCATATTCATATTCAAATAAATTATAAATTATTTATGTTAAAATTTTATAAAATTCCTAGTAGAATATCAAATTTTTTTAAAGTTACTAAGAAAATACTTATAAGAATCTTAAGTTCAACACTTAACATAATGTTATAAATTGAATAATATTTGTTAAATTTGTTTTTAAATACTTAATGGAATAAATATTTTATCGGGAATTCAATATAATTGGTAATAGAATCTTACATTTTAAAATGTGTTTGTTTTAAATTTTTTTGTATGATTCTTAATAGAATCTTTACATTTATAGTCACAATTAAATGTATAAAATTATTTTATACTAGAATATTCCATAAAATACCATAATCTAAGTTCAATACTAATATAATATTTATTATAAGTTTAATTATATTTTGGTGTTAAATATTATTTTCAAACTTTTTTTGCTAAATTATTTCCAAATACTTAATAAAATATAAATTTATGTAATAGGAATCAGCAACATTCAATATAATACCCAATAAAATGTTACATTTTCATTTTCAAAATTATTTAGTAGAGTAGGTTTTATACAGTTATGATAACATAAATATACGGTAATGAATTCATATTCAAATAAATTATAAATTATTTATGTTAAAATTTTATGAAATTCTTAGTAGAATCTCAATTTTTTTTTAAAGTTACTAAGAAAATACTTATAAGAATCTTAAGTTCAACACTTAACATAATGTTATAAATTGAATAATATTTGTTAAATTTGTTTTTAAATACTTAATAAAATCAATATTTATCGGGTATAAACTATTGCCCGAATTCGTAATATAGACTTACATTTTAAAAACGTGTTTGTTTTAATTTTTTTGTATGATTCTTAATAGAATCTTTAAATTGTTTTAAAAATGTGTCCGGGGAGCTCACATCACTTAAATTATCCAACTTCATCTTCATTAGTAATTTTTTTAAATCTCTGATTTAAAAAATTAGTACGGAAAAAGTTGGACATAAATTGACAAACGTAAGAGACCTAAATATTAGAAACAACGAACTAAAAATCGAAGACAACTTCCATACCTTTTGCATAACTAGAACTGCAGAACCATAACTGAGGCTAGCCCTTCACCGGGCTAGTTCTGACTCCTATTTGCCTTAGAAGTTTTAGTTATTAGTAGATAATAGTCAGAAACTTCTATCTTAAGAGAATAATGGGAAAATTTGTAATGTGAAGTGCAATATGCCATAACTTATTTAAATTCATAAATATAGTCCATCACTTTGCAACCAAATGACACTCGTTTAACACAAGTACGTAACACTAACATGTTAACCGAGTGCAATCTCTTATAACACAACCAACAGAAATTCCTCCCACCAATGCTCAGATCAAACTCAACTCTAATTTATCCTCTAAATACCTTTATGTTATACAAAATATAGACATGTCTACATTCAAATTGTTTTGGTGCTAGTCAAACAACCGATAACAAGTATGGAATCCATCATATTCAAACTGTAAATCTGTTATACACTACTATTCCTTCTAGTACACTAAGCAATAAAAATCAGGAACATAAATGAGCAATGCAGATATAAACACATAAATTAGAATTCAATAGAATCAGTTGATAATGTATATTCTTAAGAATCATAAATATTAACAAACAAACAATCATTTATTCCCAGAGATACAAAAGTCATGACATTCCATCTCAAACATTTATTTAGTTATTTATTCAGATTTAAAACAAAGACAACGTAAATCATGCTAAGTGACTCAGATACTATGAAACATTTTGGAGATTCTTTTCCGGACAATTGCGAGAATCATGGAATACATGCTTTTTACACGTCTTGCATTCCCTCATCTGCCTTTTCTTTCCACCTAAACTTTTTTCTGCACCGCCTATAATCCTTTTCGGACAGCCTTTGTTATTGCTCTTATGTGGAGGAAGTATGGATACATTTGCCACACCTTTCGAATCAATCAGCTCTTCAATTACTTCATCATCCAGACGATTTTTTGCTTTATCCTGAGAAGATTTGATTTTTTTTCCTCATTGCCTTCAAATCATCATACACATCGTCTAGGAGATGACTGTTGCATGAAGCTTCACTTATACATGCATGGAATTCGAACCAGCAGATGAGGGAAAGATGACTGTTGCATTCCCTCGTCTATAATCCTTCAGCATTTTTTAACCATCTATTCATCAAATATTGTTCAGGTATGTTATGGATTCCACATATACCAAAGCAGAAGAAACAATGACTGCATATATAACCAACTCTGATGAATAGTTTCCATGAACACTGAATGTCACGTGTCTCCAGATTAACACAAATCTGCAACAAAAACATATTAAAACTTTACAGTTATGCCAAATGAAATCCTAGTTGAATTTATAAAGCATATGTGCAAAAAAGTTGAATTTACCTTAAAAACCTGATCTTTAAATAGTGGGTCTTTTACTAGAAACGTTTTCACACCATCAACAAAAGTCATGCCCTGAATCTTTAAATCACCACTACCAGCAATTATTTCTTCCTGAACCTTATAATATATAGACCTTGTATATAACTCAGCTGCATCTTTCTCTATCTTTTTTTTTTGTTACTAGTCTAGGCATCAAGAGGTCATAACTTTTTAACTTTGCATTTGTATTACGTTGCTTTTCAATAGCACTTTCATAACATAGATAAAACTCAGATAGTGTATCTCCCTTCTGAACAAAGTGATTAAAATAGAAGTTCGAACTCTCTGACCTAGATGTTGTTCTTAGTAGTCCAGTCATTGGATCATCATTAAAATACGCTGGAATCCATGAAGCTCGCAACTCAAACAGCTCATATATCCAATTATTATTAGTTAAATCAAATTCTGAAATGACTGCATTTCAGCCATCTTCAAATTCAGATGGGGAAATATGTTCATTCCAAACAATACTATTCAGCTTGTCCATAAAAGAAGATTCCACGCAGAATAAAGTTCCCAACTTGCATTCAGTACATAAATAAAATCAGTATGTACTTTAAAAATATTCACACCGTGTAAAACAGAAAATTCAAACTAAAAGAGTGAAAAACAGGAATTACCTTTGCTGGGAACTTTTTCATTATGTGCCACATGCATAAGCGATGCTTCGCAGGTGGAAATGAATCTGGAATAACAATCTTCATCGTAGCACATTGATCCGTAATGATACACTTTGGTGGACGCCCCATTATTCTTTTAAAAGCCTCACAAACCCATTTGAAGTTTTCAATATCTTCCTTATCTAGTAATGTTGCAGCAAATGTTACACTTTTCCCATGATTGTCTATTCCAATAAACGGAACAAACACCATACTATACCTATAAAAACAATAAATAAGAAATTAAAGTAATCACATAATAAACAGAACATAACATCCACATAGGTAATTAACGTTCATACTTGTTTGTTCGGTATGTTGCATCAAATGAAACAACATCTCCAAAAACATCATAGCTCCTCCTACCAATTCTATCAGCCCAATTCTCTATAGGTATATATGGAGACATCTTTTGGTGTGTCACATCTGAGTTTCAGTCCTGACAGTGAAAAATTCAAGTGTATTTATCTGGGAAGAAGTATGCAAAATAGCTCTGTTGAAGACCTGAGGGCAGCTATTTATCAGACTGATAAAGATGATGAAAAGTTAAAGAAGCTAAAAAGAAAAATGATTGATTTGTTGTTGACTGAAGAAGACAAGTTAATGGAGAATTTTCTTCAGAAAAATTCAGGATTCATCAGAGTTGCTGACTTTGAAGAAGTATCTAAGGCAAAATCTTATTTTGATCCTGCGAGCATTTGTTAGAAGTTTTGGCATCATTAAAATCAAGGAAATTTATGTTTTATTTCACAAAGTATAAATTGGGGGAGATTGTTAGATATTATTGATTTAATGAGTGCATCAGGATCGGTGACATCAGTACCGAGTACATCAGAAGCTGATGACATGTGACGTCATCATCAGTAATATACTGATTGATACTGTTCCATGATTTCAGGAGAGGATTGATTTGCAAGATATATTTGTTTGCTTCAAGTCAGGGATATCAGTTGTTAATAGAAGATAGATGACAAGGATATCAATCTCATTTTAATAGAGATTATCTTCTGTAACAGAAATAGAAGCTATGTATCTATATAAACACATGATAGGTTTTGCATATTGTATTATCTTACACGAGTATTTGTAAACCTAGCAGCTTTTAAGAACTCACAGTTTCTTGAGAGAGTTTGTATCAATTTTTATCAATATTAATAAAAGCTGGTATTGATTGTTTATATGTGTTTCAAGTTCGATTATTTTGTACGATTATATTCAACTCTCCTTCTATAATCGTTCTTTACTGGGCAATAGTGGCGATGATAAACTATGGTGATTTTTGTATGATTGTGATGAATTTATGTTCAAATCTAAGAATTTTGGTGCGATGTTAGTGATTTGGAGGTGGTGATCAGAGGTTGTGACTGAATATATGACGGGAGGTTGTGATGGTTGTGGCAATTTTAGCTTAATTATGGTGATCTTTACATAAATCTGGTGGTGATTTATGTATTATATATGGTGATTTTTAGGCGATGGCCAGTGGTGGAGGTCGATGGTGGTGGTCGGAGAGTGGATGAAAGTGGTTGACGATGGCGATTTTTTATCGACGGTGGTGATTTTTAGGTGGTCACCGGAAGTGATGACCGGAGGTGGTCACCGGAGTCGGAGGTGGTGGATGGGTGGGGGTGATGGAATATTAAAATATTAAAAAAAATAATATGTGGCAGGAGATGAATATAAGATATATAAATGAATGGCTAGGATTCGATCTTGTATCTCACGATAATGGGGGTTCTCAATGGAGCACGACTCTTTATAATAAATACTAATAATAAAAAATATTAAAGTAAAAAATATTAGCAGTATCGTATAAGAAGAAAAATGCTAGAGGTCCCAATAAAATGTTCCAAATTCATTTTTAATAGTAACATTCCTTATAAAAATATGAGATCTTGCATGCATACGTACGAGCCCACAAATTAAAATTTATCATGTATCGGCCACATCATTTTCTACAAATATTTGAACATTTTGTTGGGTTCTGTAACATTAGTCGCGTAAGAAATGTAGCTTATCACACTGATATAACTGAAATTTAATATTCATATAACTTAGTACGCTGATATAACTGTGTCTAATTTACCGATAAGAATAGAAAACTAATTATGTGACCGATACATGATAAAGAACCATGCTATAAAACTCAAAGCAGGTATTATTGAGTTTAGGGGTGAGCAAAAAACCGAATTAAAACCGAAACCGATAAAAACCGAACCGTAAAAAACTGAAACCGAGTTGAAACCGAACCGAAACCGAAAATTAAAAAACCGAACCGTTCTTGAGGTTTCGGTTTCGGTTTTAGGTCCAAACCGAACCGAAAAAAACCGAACCGATCCGATTAATAAAAATAAAGAAATAAATACATTATATATTCTACTAGACCAATTTTTATTAGTGGGAGTAGATTAATAAAGATCATGACAATCCTTTTAATAATTATACAATTTTGTTCTTGTTTTTGAAGTTTTAATTTGTAATAGTTGATTAATAAATGTAGTTTAATAAACTTCTATTTTATATGTTGTTTTATTTTTGGATGTGACGATTTTTCTTGGCTTTTCTGGAAAAATTCTTTAATTATACAAAGACTTCAGATAGACTCGAGATTGTTGAATTTCTAACATTGACTTATATACATTTCAAAGAAAATATTTTTGAAGATCATGTTAAATTTTCATTATTCTCGGATCATGTTGGACTTAAATAATTTATTATGAAAACTTTGTATGTTTATTTTTGACGAAAAAATAATTTGTAACTTTGCAAGCTTAAAAATTCGAAGTCATTTTATTTATTTTGTTATGTTTATTTGAGGCGGTTTTAAAACCGAAACCGAACCGATTGTAACCGATCCGATCATTTTAAAACCGAAACCGAACCGATGGTTTCAGTTACGGTTTCGGTTTTCGATTTTAAAAACCGAGGATATGCGGTTTCGGTTTTAACCTAAAACCGAACTGATCCGACCCGCGCTCACCCCTAATTGAGTTGACATCCAAGTGTAAAGTTAGCAGGTTTTAATTCGTAACTCAATACAATTAGGATTCTCTTTTTTTTTATTAGGAAAATTACTAAATAGCCAAATTTTTGGAAGATTTTTTTGTCTTTTTAGCAATTCAATTTTGTAGCAAAAATATACAATTCAATTGCAAATTAAAAAAAAATTGAACAATTGAGTAACAATGATAGGAATAAGAAAGAAGCTTTGGTTTTGCTTATTTGTCGTGCCGTAGTAGCTTTTTTATTTTTTGGAGCTGTCCTGGGGAATATTATATACGTGTACAGATTATAAACACAAATATATCCACATGTGACGCTGAAGAGAAAAAACCAGCAAAACCACAAACTCCACGTTCACAATAAAATAAAATTAAAGGAGATTTATGAAATATTGAATTTAAACTTTTTGGGTACAATAAATTGAAGAACAAGCTCAATAATTACCATGACATCGAAAATTTCACTAATTTAGTAAGTAATAAATATAAATTCACTAATAAATTATTCATGTATAAAAAATAATAAAATAATTAGAGTCCAATATAAAATATTGAAAGGTAAATAAATATGAGTGTTTAGATAAGAATGAATAATTCTATTTGCCAGATATATATGATATATATTTAAAGGGTGATCTCGTGGATAACAACCATCTCCCGCAATGAAACATATCGACAACAATCACCCTTTCGTAATAAAACATAACAGTAGTCACTATAAAATTGTAAAATATAGTGGCACGTGATTGGCATCCGGGGATCAAATTCCATATTTAAAAGTAAAAAACGTTATTTAAGTAATTTTTTATTTTTTAATATATTTTTATTATTATATGAGATAAAGGAAGAAACAAGTTCTTACAAGAGCAAGTAGTTTAAGATGACTAGAGAAGATTTTATAGTACACCGGCCTTCAATTATATCATCATCTCTGCCCCTCAACCCTTATTTATTCTGTCTATACATACAGACACTGAATATAAATCTCGCAGCACATCTTGTCCATCTTCATCTTTAACAAACAAACAACACTATGAGCTGGTGGTGGTCTGGCGCTATCGGTGCTGCTAGGGTAACTCTCTCTCTCTCTCTCTCTCTCTCTCTCTCTCCCTCTCCCTCTCTCCCTCTCTCCCTCTCTCCCTCTCTCGCTCTCTCTCTCTCTCCCTCCCCCTCTCTTCTCGTTGTTTCTACTCTCTCTCTTCTCTCTGTTTCTACTGTATGCTTTTCTCTCTCTCTCTCTCTCTCGTATCTACTTGCAATTTCAATTGGTAATTGTATCTGTTTAATTATGTGCAGAAAAAGTTAGAAGAAACTGAGATAGCGCCGAAATACGAGAGCGTAGCTCTTGTTATCGGCGTTACCGGCATAGTCGGAAACAGTCTCGCCGAGATTCTCCCTCTCTCCGACACTCCCGGCGGTCCTTGGAAGGTCTACGGTGTTGCTCGTCGCCCTAGACCTGCCTGGAACGCCGATCACCCTATTGAATACATACAATGCGATATTTCGGACTCTGATGAAACTCAATCCAAGCTGTCTCAGCTTACTGATGTTACTCACATTTTTTATGTGACTTGGTCTAATAGACCTACTGAAGCCGAGAATTGTGAAATTAATGGAAAAATGTTTCGGAATGTGTTGAATGCTGTGATCCCTAATGCGGTTGATTTGAGACATGTGTGTTTACAGACTGGGAGGAAACATTATTTAGGCCCTTTCGAGTTGTATGGGAAAGTAGCTCATAAGCCTCCGTTTAGTGAGGATCTTCCGAGGTTGGATGTGCCCAATTTTTATTATACGTTGGAGGATATTTTGTTTGAGGAGGCGGAGAAGAAAGAGGGATTGACTTGGTCTGTGCATAGGCCGGGGAATATTTTTGGGTTTTCGCCTTATAGTATGATGAATTTGATTGGTACGTTGTGTGTTTATGCAACGATTTGTAAGCATGAGGGTGTGCCTATGAGGTTCCCGGGGGTTAAGGGGGCTTGGGAGGGGTACTCGGATGCTTCTGATGCGGATTTGATTGCTGAGCATCAGATTTGGGCGTCGGTTGATCCGTATGCTAAGAATGAGGTGTTTAATTGTAGTAATGGCGATGTGTTTAAGTGGATGCATTTGTGGAAGGTGTTTGGGGAGCTGTTTGAGGTGGAATGTGGAGATTTTGAGGGTGAGGGATTGTGCTTGGTCGACCTGATGAAGGATAAAGGGCCGGTGTGGGATGAGATTGTCAAGGTGAATGGGTTGGCACCTACGAAATTGGAAGATGTAGCGATCTGGTGGTTTGTTGATATGGTACTTGGGATTGAGTGTCCGTTGGATACGATGAACAAGAGC
This sequence comes from Heracleum sosnowskyi, assembly GCA_030848705.1. Classification (NCBI taxonomy): domain Eukaryota; kingdom Viridiplantae; phylum Streptophyta; class Magnoliopsida; order Apiales; family Apiaceae; genus Heracleum; species Heracleum sosnowskyi. The sequence continues at coordinate 131,335,544 of CM061237.1, forward strand.
AAGGAGCATGGGTTTTTGGGTTTCAGGAACTCAAAGTCGTCGCTCATCACTTGGATTGATAGGATGAAAGGTTACAAAATTGTTCCATAGGTTATGTTTGGTTCACTGGTTGCATCTCAGATTGTGTTGCTTTTAAGAATATCTATGTTATTCAATGTGGAAAATGGTAATAAAAGGAAGAATTGCTTCCCCAACTTGTTGTACCCTGTTTAAGTTCTTTTTCGGACCAGTAGTCCTAATTTCTTCTTGTGTTTGTTTATACACTGCATTCCTTGTCTTTTGAAGTCTGCAAGAATCCTGAAGTCATTGATGAGCTTTTCGAGTTTGTAATGATTTACTTTCAGTTGGATTGATTGTCTTTTTTCTTGCATCATTTTGATATATCTTTTCTTTCAATTGCCAAGTCCGTTGATAGGAGAAAACCAGATTGTTTCTTTCTTAGGTAATGAGAGCATCTGATGTAAAAAAGCACTGTCGTTGTCTTGTACAATTAGACATATGCTCCCCAGATTGGTGGAACTAAATCTTAGAGAGCTTCGTATTAGCATCAGATGTAACAAAAGAATTGGTACCAGGTCAAATGCTGATTGTAGGTTTATAGCCAGAAGAATGTTATATCTAACTGTTTTCTACATGAATAGGGCACAGCCACACGAAAGAAACACATTAATAAGTAGCTAAGCTAATTTGAGTTGGACATGTACCAAGAATCTGATAAGAAGATGAATGGAAAGAGACAGTCTGAGGTCTCTGGATATGTCAATGTCAAGTTTCAATACTTTATCAAGAACCTGATAACAGCTTCAAAGGAGGCTAGGAGAGGCCAAATTTTCTGGGAATACTGCATCAAACATTGGAGAATTTGTTGCTCTCATTAGCTCCGCTCCGAGGCTCTTACAACACTGTGAGTTGTAACATTCGTTTGGAACTATGTCCTCAACTAATCATGTTCTTTATTAGCTATAAGAACAGTTGTCTAAGTCTGACCAATTAGGCAATTACTGCTTCTGCAGTTATAGACGCATAATTTCACTTGTAACAGTTTAAACTGCTGCTAATATTCTAACAGCTTTATGTAACAAGAACATAAAATCTTGCTTTTAGTTAATATGATAGGCTATAGGTTTAATCTCTCACAGGGGCTTAATATACAGAAAACAACATTGACAGTCCACTTAGTTGTGATTCCGATAGGAAGTAGTTCCACACATTGTTTCTACATAATTGATCTCAGAGGTTTGAAAGCAAAACTGCTAGCTGCTCATCTGAAACCTTTACATCAACACATAGTCCAGCTGAAGAAGCTAATCTTGCTGCTATCTGATGTTTACACTGCCAAAAAGAATAACACGTATACTAAAAGACCGTTTGAGGTCTCTGAATATTTCAACTTTGTTATGCCAACACAAGCCCTGAACATCGTTTTTGATATTACCTAAGTTATTCTTTGAGTCCTGCTAAATGATTCATTAAAGAGTAACTTGTTCATCAATAATCTTGCTACTGCAGAACTAAAACATGAACATTTGATGTTCGAACTTCCAAGTGTTGGAAAACCAAATCACTCATTCGGAACAATTGCCATAAATCTTTTACAATGCAAGTGTTTGCATTTTGTGACATACGTCTATTTGTACTTGCACGCTAATTATTTTTGAAATTATTCATAATAATTCTCATTCCACGTTGGCTTAGCAGTTAGTCCTAGAAAGAAACGAACTTAAATCTCACAGTTACTTTCGTATATATCAGAGAAATAACTTGCCCCGTAGTTGTTTGTGCAGCTAGGTCAGAATTGATATCATCAAATGTAACAGTTGCAGTAGCTAAACTAAATATTTATTGAATTCTGAAGAATAATGTTTTGCAGCTTAAAACAACGAAGCTAAAAAAAAAAAAAAATAACTATCAGCCTTGAGTTCAATACTTTATCAAGAACCTGCATCAAACATCGGAGAATTTGTTGCTCTCATTAGCTCCGCTCCGAGGCTCTTGCAACACTGTGAGTTGTAACATTCATTTGGAACTATGTCCACAACTAATCATGTTCTTTATTAGCTATAAGAACAGTTGTCTAAGTCTGACCAATCATTTCTTCTGCAATTATAGAAGTATAATTTTGCTTGTAACAGCTTAGACTGCTGCTAAACTTTAACAGCTATATGTAACAAGAATCTACAAATTTTCTTTTAGTTAATATGTTAGGCCTAAGGTTTAATCTCTCACAGTGGCTTAATATACAAAAAACAACATTGACAGACCAATTTAGTTGTGATTTCTATAGAAAGTGGTTCCTCACATTGTTTCTACATGATTTTGATCTCAGACGTTTGAAAGCAAAACTGCTAGCTGCTCATCTGAAACCTTTACATCGATACATAGTCCAGCTGAAGAAGCTAATCTTGCTGCTATCTGATGTTTACACTGCCAAAAAAAAGAACCAAAACAAGTATACTAAATGAGCACGAAAGTAGGAAACACGGCATTGCAAATCCAATTACGAAATTGCAAATCCAAAAATGATGAAAAAGGAAGTTGTTAGTACTCACAAATAGCTGTTTCCCATTCTTTACAATGTCATAGAAGAAAGATTGACAACTACAATAGTGTTCCGGAAAGCAAAAATACTCTTCCTTCCTCTTAGATTCCCCCGTAACCTACACCGAATTAGCAACCACCACAAATTATTCTCCGAAAGAAAAAATTACTGTCATTTATAGCTATTGGTGGATACAAAACAAACACATAGAAAAAACATACAGGGTTCCTCTGTATTCATTTATCAGTAAAAAATCAAATAAATAATTATCAAACTTAATCTAGTAGCATAATCAACCAACATTCAGCAACTCCATTTAGGACCGAATTCATATTATCTTGGAATTTCAACAAATGGAATAATGACTCACATTAACCAAAACCCAAGTCAATTATCAGCAAGATTGCAGAGACAAAGCCCGAAATGAAACAACACAACCCGATTAACCCCAACATGATGCAGAATCACTCATTTATTTGCAATTTATATCTTCAAGCACATGTATTCAGTCACATCAAATTTTGGAACATGAAATTTACACGTACTGACGGACACGACCCAAACCCGAAAATGCCACCCGGGAATAACATCTTAAACTCTGATCTCATAGAATAAAAGCAGCACAAAGCCACAAGCAAATGCAGGTCAATATATCAGTCATAATTATTAAAAAAAATCACAAAACACGGATAAATAAATTCATTTAAAACCGGGTTTAAGAAATCGATAAAACCTGAAAAATAGTACGGCCAGATAGTTCACCAGAAATCTTCTTGACCCCTTTAAGGTCCACAATTCTAGCAGCACTCTCCATGTTCTTGCCAAACAAAAAATTCAAACTGCTTGCACAAATTACAACAAAACATACCCACATCAAAATCTCTATTTCGGTACAAGAAATTAAATAAAAAAATATATATACACTTACCTATCTAAATGCTTATCAGTCACTGTTTATTTCCAGGAGACATCAGATATATGAAACAAAAACAGAAAGTAAAGTATGAATTAAGAATGAATAGTCAAATATATTAAATCTATATTAGTTAAGGGGAAAGGGAACGAGTTGGAAGATGGACCTGAGCGAGTTGACTCAATGTCGTTCCATACAGATTCTGCAACCAAATGAGTTGCAGTGGTCATCATATTTGAAACACAACAAAACGATGAGTGAAATCACACTCTCTGCTTCAAAAATGTTCCCAAGAACTGTTAACAGCTATTTATTGTTTTTTTTTTAATAAACTATTTATTGTTGTTATTTTTACCCGGTATTTGGTCTGAGAAGCCTGCCGTTATGTTTTATTGTGCCATAAAATAGTGACTTTCGTTATATTTTATTGCGGGATTGATTGTTTTTATTACGGGAGGTGATTGGTATTTCATGTGGAAGAACATCCACTATGTTTAAAACAAATATACATATTCATTTATCAAAAAAATTATTAATTGAAATTATTATAAATAATATTGTAATAATTTTTTTGAGGATTATTTTGTAATTATTTTTACTTTGAAGTCTAACATAAATTTTGTTCTGACTTAAAATTAGGGTTATTAACATTTTAACCCTCAAAGTTTTCAAGAAAATACACATCAGCCCTTAAAGTAAAAAAACATACTTCCATACCCTTGAAATTTGGCAACTGTACATCTGGACCCTTGAAATTATCTTTTAGAATTTTTTTTTCCTATTTTACCCCAACTTTGTTTTATGTGATTAAGATCTTAATTCAATGTTATTTTTTCTTTACTTGCACCTGTAACGAGACATCAGTGTCTAAGATCCCTCCATTATCTAGTGTACGACTTTGAAGTGGTTAAATTGTGCAGAATGAGCTTTGAAAACATCTTCATTAACTTATGATTGTTGTTAGTGGTGCTCCTAGATATTCTTTTCTAGTTCATATCTCATCCATAACTATTTCTCTATACTTACTAGTTAATATTCTTCCAAAAGATCAACATATTCATTGAATAGATCAGCAAATCGAATGTTGTGAGGATTATGAAAACAACTCAATATAAGGGTCCAAATGTACAAGTGTGCCATATTTTGAGGGTTGATGAGTACTTTTATGCAAATTTTGAGGGTTAAAATTGAAATTATGAGGGTAAAATTGGAAGAGAAAAATGAAAAAATATGAAAAAGGATTAGGATGTACAAATGTCATACATTAAGGGTGTAGAAGTACATTTTTTTATTTTGAGGACTACTGTGTATTTTTGAGAAAACTTCGAGGGTCAAAATGTTAATAACCCTTAAAATTATGAATCTATTGACATATTATGAACTAATTCTACTTTCGTAATATATATCATTACGTATGTAATTTTTCTTTGCTAAATTGAAATAAAAAAGTTGTGAAATAAAATTTGAAAAATAAATGTAACCAAGTAAAATATTTGATATCACAGTTGGATTAACATTTAATCCACCATCCTTAAATTATTTTTGAGATTTGTTTGTAAATCCAAAATTAATGGGGGTACAACAGTTGGCTTTGAAGGAAATGACTGCCAGCACAAGAACAGAATGATACGATGCCTCTACTTCTTTTTCAGAACATTTCATGAAGGTTTGCGTAATTTGGTGAAAATGTAAAATGCCTGGAATTTCCATGGAGATTTCCGTAATTTACTCTCGAATATTTTTTTGCTCAAAAAAATTTAAAACCATCAAAATAGTAGTAATCCATAGGTTATAAAAACGATGACAACCCTTTTACATTGTTTACCAAAAGGATGGAATGATCCGGCTGAAATGTAGAAGATCAAGGACTGCAATCTAACCATTGTCTGCTTTAAACAGCTGGAAGGTACTAAACTCAAGTAATATACCTATATACAATCATTTATATCTATTATCCACTATCACCATAAATCTTTGATCGAGCCTCGTTTGAAGTAACTCTTAGAATATAAGACCATCTACAACATCACCTGTTTTATGGGAGAAGATATCGACCGGAGGTGTAATGCAGCCACCGTTAGCATGCTTATACTTTCTGTTAGGAGAACCAGCATTTTGATCTAGATATATCACAATAACAGTGATGTCGTCATGGAACTTGCGCCTATTTCCCTTTGGTTTTTTTTTTATCTCACTGTATTTCATGTCCAGTTTCTTTGCAACTTCTTGGATTGCTGCTGTAACTAATCTCTTTGCTATTCCCTGCAAGTATAAAAAGATAAGGTGTTAGGAAGAACACTCATGCACGCTATCAGTTCCAAATTACTTGTAAGTTTTAATACAGATACATGCAAGTGTCACCAATCCTATAAGTACGGACAGATAGTTCAGTGTATTATGTATTTAAAATGATTAGGCCGTAAATATAAGTTTATTTACAGTAGCCAATTTGTCAAAAAAAAAAAACTGCAAGGTATGAGTATTGTTTTATAAGCAAAAAGTTCGGAAAAGTTATAGAACTCACAGCTCTTGGGTTTTTAACCACAATATCTACTACTGCTTCATCACTCAACTGTTCCCAAAGGCCATCAGATGCAAATATTAGAAACAAGTCACGTGCTTCAAGCTTTCTAGAAATCACCGCGGGCTCCGCAGACAAAACAGGGGCTTTAGACAGCTGAAATAGAGGATCTCTGCTGAACTGAGGTTTCTTAAGATATACATCACCGATAGATCTCGACACCTGGAAAAGGAAGACATTTTGAATGGCATGTCCAGAAAATATGTGCTATGTGTAAAGTTCAAGAAAAGAGGAAAATTGATATATTCTTCATGTAAAGTTCAAGATAAGAGAAAGATTGCCAGCCAGCCAAAGGCATATATTTTGTTTATCATCATAATGAAAAAACATGTCTACATTGTAATGAAGGGAAGAGATGATTGTAAAGCAATATATACCACTAGATTCACATTTCATTTCTTTCTTGGATCTTCAGGTATGTTCAGCATGGGCCAGTGTGGCCAACTGACCCCACTGAACTTGTCAATATGTATTACAAGAATATGTTAATTAAACTGAAATTTATACTTGTACAATTTGACAATTTATTAAGCGTTTTTAATTTTTGACCCTACTGACAACACTAGATACATGATTACTTGCAATGGTCGCATGATAATACAGCTGAACTATAGGCCAGCATGTGATTTTTATAATAGTACTGCACAATTACCATTAGAAAAAGACTTGACAACTGCTTTGGAAGCTTCTTCTCATAACCCCAAAGGGTAAAATTAAAGGTAAAAGCTATAAAGCGAACAAGATGCCATCAAGAAGAGATTTATGCAACCGCGTAGAATTTATGTTTCAAGCAAGATAGATTCCTTTTAATCAACAATGGAAGACAAAAATAAGAAAGAAAAGCTAAAAAGCATAAACAAGTTGAAAATAGAGAATAAAGTGCCGTAACTGTTATTGAATTATTAGAAGTGATCAACAAACCAGATGTTGACCTCCTTGGTAAACAACAAGAATCAGATATTTGCAAAATGTTAGTCGTAACGTAAAATGCATTTGCTGCTATAGCTTAAGTATGACTTCATGTTACAACTGCAAACTTATTATGGACAACGGTAAGATTTCCGAGCTGTCTTTATGGTGGAACCTTTAGCTTTCTTGATACCTCAAGTAGTGAAAGAACAAGCAATTACAAATCCGTATACACCTTGAGGTAAAAACTGAATTCGGGATTGGAAATCACAATTTTCCCCTAACAAGAAGACGGTATCAAAAAGTGGTATCTAACCTGAAGACCAGTTTACGGTTTGCAGGTGTTTGACCTTTCAAGGCAAAGAAATTTTAATTTAGCAAGTGCAAGATCGAAACTTTGCTTTAACTGTTGACAGAGACAGAGTGTTGCAAAATCATATATTTAATAGAGACGACAGCATGCTACATGACCTATTTGTGATGTAAAACCAAAAGAAAATAAAGATTACGAGTTAAACAGTTCAGTGATCAAATTTCCAAAAGTAAAATAGAGAATTCATCAGAGAAATATCATAGTAAAGAACAGACTGCAGAAAGATTGCAAAATTTGTAATTAGATTTTTCTAACCATGGTCACAATCAATATGGCACTTTAGACTTTTAGCATGTATTGCACAGGACTCTAATTTAGGATCCCAATAGCTGGTAAACTAAACTGACCAGGGTTGGTTCATAGTCAAGTATTAAATACAGTAAAATCATATAAGAATACGGTACCTGAATAATGCCATTTATTCTCCAAACCCCTTGGCAGTGTACCACAATAGGTTCAGGATGTAGTGCCTCTACCTCCTTCCGCACCTCCTCATCAGCAACATTATGATCATTTGACAAGCGTACCGCAACAACAGATTCATTTCGGCCATTTGTAGTCCTCCGCCCAAGAACTACTCTTGAATCTCCCAGGTTAGCTACATATAGTTCATTATTTGAAATGGCACCAACAAGACAGCATGATCCAACGGATGCCATTTGTGGTCTGACAGGCATTTCCCGCCTAACTAACTGATGAAACTCCTCCTCTGTATCACTAAACGCTTTCTTTATCATATCTGCTGATAAACCCTTTTGCTCTGCTTCAAATACTATAAAAAGAATTGAACAAACATTAGACCGGAATCTTGTAAACAGTTTTTTAGCAACTCAACAAAAACAAGAAAAACAAAACAAAGAGCCGCTCACCTACTCACCATAATTTACACCACACACACACATACTTGCTAGTTTCCACACACGATACAAATTTACATGTTTTCTACATACCACAAATAACATGTTAGTGAATCATATAACTGCAATACGAGAAATAAATTTTTATGCAGTAAAATATTGGTATTTACAAGACCATAAACTTTTGCTCTTTTTCACCTATATAAATTTTTATCTTTGGTAGTTGACAGACAACAATCTGAAATAACATTAAAACACAGAAAGGGGCCTGAAATATACACACAAACATATAAACACATACCCAATTACACCTACCAGTAAAACCAGAGTCAATTTCAATACAAACCAACATCAAAACAAAAAAAGATGCAAACTTTACACATTTAAACCACAAAACAACCAAAAAAAACAGCAAATTACAATACCTAAAACAAAGAACAATCAAAACCTTGAAAAGGGTAAAACCCCAACAACCATAAAAATTAACAGAGGGGTAAAAAAGGGCTTACTATTCAGAAAAGAAAACAGATATTTATTGACAAATCTAGAAGCTTCAGGACCACCATGGCCATCAAAAACACCAACATAAGTAGCATTAGGTGTTGTAATAACTTGACTTTGATCTTCAAGTGTTGAATTAGCCTGAACAACAGCTATTGAAAATTCCCCATAAGCATGTTGTTTCAAATCACTTTGCCATAACAACCCATCACTGTTTCTTAGTCCTAGACACTTTCCTAGCCCTTTGTAACATGATCTAAACATCTTTTTTGATTTTTTCAGACAACCCTTGTCTTTGTTTTTATATTTGTGTTTGTTAATGTTGGTGTCTGTGTGTGTTTCTATGAGTTTGGAAAATTAAGACAAGAATGAAATTTCTGGACAAAGGGTGTGTTTGTGAAGTGTTTTTAAGGTAAATTGTAATGAGAAACGGAAAAAATGTGTTTATGCCGCGTGAATGAAGGTGACAAGGAAAGAGAGTCTGAAATATACTTACAATTTTTTGTGTGTGTATATGTGGGATGGGGGATAAGAGAATGAGAAAAGTTTTGTGTTTGGTTTGATTTTATTTTCAAAGGGGTTTGTTATGGACTTGACCAATTCTTCACCCAATTTTATTTTATTTTTTTATTTTGTTAGTGTAACGTGTATCATACTCAGCGTATCTGTGATTTATTTTATTCATAAGAAATTAAGAAGGACAAGTTAAAGGGGTTCTAGATCAAAATATGGTTGTAGATAGAGAGAACTCAAGATAATTATGGTAAAGCATAAATGTAATTTATACAAGATTTGAATTTTGTAGGAGTATATATTTCTGGCAGTGAAATTTATAAATTAAAATAAATTATAAAGCATAAGATAAAAATAATCGGAGATAAGTTATAACGTACGCATGATAAAAATCGGTTCTAGATAAGATCAGATATAAGTTATAATATACGTGTGATAGGAGTCGGTTCTAGATAAAACTAATTGAATTTATCTTTATAATATTAAAATATATAAAATAAATGTAAAATTGAATATCATATTTATCAACAAAGTTTACAAATACGAACATAATACGCACATGATTGAAGTCGATTCTAGATAAGATCGACTGAACTTATTTCTATAATTTTAAAATATTTAAAAAAATTAATGTTAAATTGAATATCATATTTATCAACAAAGTCCCATCTAAATATAAGTTGCAAAATAAATATGTAGAATTCAGTGAAAATAATCAATATCATTTACTGAAACAAATATTTAGATTTAATTGCATAACATGTCATTTCATAATATGTCAATTCATGTCATGTAATTAACGTTAAGTCCAAATACAAATATAACATAAATTAATTCCTATATTTGAAATTAAAATATGAATATGATACAAAATAAATGAATAACACAAAATATTATTACATGAGTATATATGACACACAAGTTAAAAGATATTCACCGGGCACTGGGCACGTAGACTAAAAAAAGATATAAAAAATAAGTAAAATTAGATGAAAAGTGAGTAAAGTGGTGGGACCTATCAATATTTAATAATAGATTTGAGATAGTGGAGGAAGTAGTTGGTGTAATAGTGATTTATATTGTTATAGAATAGAGATAGTGGAGAAAGTAGTTGGTGTAATAGTGTTTTATATTATTAAAAGTTACTATTTTTGGAATGTATGAAAATGAATGAGACGTCCCAAAATGGAAAGTGTATAGAAATGGCCGGGCCGGAGGGAGTAAAAGTCATCGCCGACGATTCAGGTAAGTTATACAGTGTGCACGATACCAATTGATTCCAGATAAAATCTACAAAATATATTAAAATAAATTACAAATTTGAATATGACATTTGCTACTTATTAAGATAGGATATTACTACTTTCGCCAACTGAATTTATCGAAATATCATTAAATTAAATACCATATCATCATTTTTGAATTAAAGAATATGTATAAATACATTTTGAAATGATTTAAATTTAGAAAAATTCTGAAAAATTAGTATAAATTTTCAATTTTAGGTAGTATTATGCCAAAACATGAGTTTTACTAGAAAAGATTATTAAAAGTGACAATATCATACGCGATCCAAAATTTGATCCGTCATCCAATTTATAACCTGTTGTTTTACTAAGATAAAATTTAAAAGTGATCCAAATATGATCAGATCAACTTGAAAGTGACCTGAAGGCTAAAATAACTCAATTTCATGTTTTCATTCTTTTACACTTAGATATTTAATTTTAAGTGATTTTAACTTGAATCAAAATTGACCCGTATATATATACGAACATCACCTAAAATTTGAAATTATAATCCCTAAAGATAATGGTATAAAGTGAATCAGATATGAAATGATTAAAATAATTTATACGGTGGTGGGATTCATAGCGATTGTCAGGCAACTTGATATTGTGATTGTGCAACTTAGTTTAGGAAAAATCAAGGGAAACATACCGTAAAAATTAAAGGTGCATTTCTTATTATCATAGTGACATAAAATCATAGAAAACACTGTCAAAAAAATAAACATAGTGTTGGGTATAATTAATTAAACTACACAGCAACAATAAGGCAGTTATATATATTTTGTATTAACAAGAACAGGCAAAAATACCAATAACAAAACAAACACGAAGGTCGAAACAATAATATAACACAGAAAGTAATCTTTTCAAGAGACTGTAAATAATAAGATAAGAAAGAACACTTATCTCTCAGGAACTTTAACAAATACCGAAAGATAATAAACAGTTGAGTCGCCAAGCCTTAGAGAAGTCTTGATTGTCTTTAACAAATACCGAAAGATAATAAACAGTTGAGTCGCCAAGCCTTAGAGAAGTCTTGACTGTTCTTGAAGAGATTATTGCCCCACTTACGCTGTGTTGTCACACCAAGAAATTCGCCCAAATCACCCTTCGACTAGAGCCGAGTCGTGGCGAGGCGGGCGGCGGCGCGCGTGTGTGTGTGCGCGCATGAGGCACATAATAACACCATGCACCCCCACATGCCTTAGTAGTTGTACACTACTCTTGCACATGGTTCTATATAAACCCACCAACCTCTCATTACCATTTCTATGTGGGATACAAGTTATTTCAATATAACCAACCCACATAACCCATTTCAAGCAAACTATTTCAACTCAATTTATTTATGGATTACACTAAGAAAATGTCTTAGATACAAACATGAAAGTTTAAGTCCTCATAACAAGGAGCAACCTCCAATTGTTAGTTTCCGGAAATTCCATCAAGAACATATATATAATATGCCTCAAACTTTCCATTTTCTAACAATCCCCCACAAATCCATACAGAAATGCTTACATATCGGTCCTTATCATGACTTATTTTTCAGAGTTGGTACCCTTCCGGGTTTGAACCCTCCTAAGTCTTCTACTTCGATGGCTACCGGATCTAGATGGAATGTTTCACCTTGAATCTTTATCCGTTTGGTGTAACCACACTCCATAGACGACGACAAATCAAAGGCTATGGTGCTGATCTACGGTTTTGAGACGTTAATGGTCCTGTCTCGATCATGTTCGTCGAATGCTTCAAGGAATAACCCTTTCCTCTAATTGCGACCACACAATTACATTCGCTTAGCTGGGCATCTCCAGAGATGTACTGCTATCATCTCGTCAAATGACTTGACCCCATTCAGAGTTCAAAATAACTCTTGCTATACTGGCAGTAACAGTACCTTTTAGGTTTATAGGGGATAGACTCAGATACGTGAGTATCAAGGTATATAGTAAAGGTACTACCAACTCACCCTCACAGCTTGTTATTACCACATTGAATACACTTCAAGGGATCTCCTCTCAGGTGTATTGGGTTCCCGCTGCTGATGAATCATTATGGGCTATCAGTCCCATCCCCAACCTAGACTTAAGAACTATTGCATGCTCAAGTCCTTTAGTCAAAGGATCAGCTATATTATCCTGAGTTCCAATGAACTCTACAGCAATAATCCTCTCAGACACAAGACCCCTTATAGACTTAAGTCTAACTTGGACGTGTCTCTTTGTTTTAGCATTATACTTTTCACTACTGATCTTGTCGATAGTTGTACGACTATCACAATGAACAGCAATGGCTGGAGGCGGTCTGCTTACTACAGGTAACACTGACATAAGTCCATGCAACCATTCAGCCTCCGTCCCCGTGGCATCTAGTGCACACAACTCAGCCTCAAAAGTAGATCGAGTAATCAAAGTCTTTCCAGGATATTGCTCCACCTGCTAGGGTAAACAAATATCCAGTCACTCCATAGGTACCGGATTTCTTAGCTATCCAACTTGCATTACTATATCCCTCGAGTACTCCAGGGAATCTTCGATAATGCAAACCAAGGGAAATAGTTCCCTTAAGATATCTAAGAACTCTATCCAGTGCCTCCCAATAAGTCTTGTTCGAACAGCTTGTATATCTAGCTAACTTAGACACAGAATAAGAAATATCTGGTCTAGTCACATTAGCAAGATATTGCAAACTCCCAATAATCTGAGAATACCTTAATTGAGACACAGGAATTCCTGAACTATTCTTGACTAGGGCAACTTTAGGATCGTACGGTGTACTAGTGATTCTACAATTTGAATAACCATACTTCTCAAGTATAGATTTCTCTATATAATGAGATTGTGACAATGTTATTCCATCAGTTGACTGTGTCAACTTGACCCCAAGAATCACACTAGCCTCACCCATATCCTTCATTTCAAAGTGCCTTCTCAAGAAACTTTTTGTCTCATTAATAATCTCAATATTGGTTCCAAACAACAAAATATCATCCACATATAGGCACACGATAATACATTCATTTCCTTTAACCATATAGTAGACACACCTGTCACTTTCATTAACTACAAATTCTGATTCTAAAACAGTATCATCAAACTTCTTATGCCAGTCTCGAGGAGCTTGTTTTAAGCCATATATAGACTTGATCAACTTACATACTTTCCTCTCGTTACCAGAAGCAACAAATCCCTCAGGCTGATCCGTATAAATCTCTTCTTCAAGATCACCATGAAGAAAAGCTGTCTTTACATCCATTTGATGGATGATAAGACCATGTACGGAAGCCAATGCTATAAGCATTCATATTGTTGTCATCCTTCCAACAGGAGAGTATGTGTCAAAGTAATCAATGCCTTCCTTTTGTCTAAAACCCTTAGCTACCAGTCTAGCCTTATACTTATCTATTGAGCCATCCGGGTTCATCTTCCTTTTGAAGATCCACTTACATCCTATAGTAGTACACCCAGAAGGAAGATCAACCAACTCTCATGTTCCATTAGAAACAATAGAGTCAATCTCACTCTTTACAACACCTTTCCAGTGCCTTGACTCCGAAGAATCCATGGCCTGTCGGAAAGTCAAAGGTTCATCCTCGACATTGTAAGTGACAAAATCACTTCCAAAGTCCTTGACTACCTTTGCACGCTTACTCCTTCTAGGTTCATCTACTTCGTCAGGAGTAGAACTACTAGCATGATATGCCCCCACATTTGTCATCTTTTCCACATGATCAGGAATAGAACTTGATGTGTGAGTATGATCATCATTAGAAATACCTTGAGGTATGTCAGTCTTCATAGGAAACACATCCTCAAAGAATGTTGCATCACGAAACTCAACTATAGTGTTAGCCACTATACCGTCTATGTCAGATTTTAGCACTAAAAATCTCATAGCCTTAGTGGTTTCAATATAGCCCAGAAAGATGCAATCAACAGTTTTCGGACCTAGTTTCTTTCTCTTGTGTTCAGGGACAAGCACCTTAGCAAGGCACCCCCACACACGAAGATACTTTAAACTTGTCTTTCTACTTTTTCATAATTCATAAGGTGTATTGTCCATATGTTTCAGAGGGACTCTATTCAGAATATGACAAGCTGTATTCAAAGCCTCTCCCCACATGTACTTAGGCAACCCATAATTAATAAGCATGTTGTTAATCATATCTTTAAAAGTTCTGTTCTTTCGTTCAGCCACCCCATTAGACTCAGGTGTGTATGGTGGAGTCACCTCATGAACTATACCATTGCTTGCGTAAAATTCATTAAACGAGGTACTTGTATACTCACCACCTCTATCAGATCTCAAACGTTTAAGTACTTTACCAGTTTGTGTTTCAGCTTCAGTTTTGAACATAATGAATTTTTCTAGTGCTTCATCTTTATGTCTAAGTAAATAAACATAACAGTATCTACTACTATCATCTATAAAGGTAATAAAATATTGTTTATTATCCTTAGTCAACATGCCACCAAATTCACATATGTCTGTGTGTACTAAATCTAATACTCCTGAATCCCTAACAACATTATGAAAGGGTTTCCTAGTTTGTTTAGCAGTCACACATACTTGACATTTAGATTTCTTATCAATGACATGTTTTGGAATCAACTCTAAATCATCATATTCTTTAGAGCATCAAAATTTAAATGACCAAGTCTAGAATGCCACAAATCGGATGATTCAACACAATTAACAGAAGGTGCAACACTATCATTAATAAAACTGCCCAAAACAGGCTCAACATTTATCAAAAATAAACCATCAGACTGAAAATAATAAGATAAGAAAGAACACTTATCTCTCAGGAGTTTTAACAAATACTGAAAGATAATAAACAGCTGAGTCGCCAAGCCTTAGAGAAGTCTTGACTATTCTTGAAGAGATTATTGCCCCACTTACGCTGTGTTGGTTTGCAGCAATATCACTCCCAGGATAAAACAACACAGATCAATCCACTCACAGATATGGCAATGATCAACAGCGACCTGCACCTCAGTTCGCCCAAAAACCTATGTATATTCTGTATGTGTTGTGAGAGAGAGAAGCCGAGTCGTGACGTGGCGAGGCGGGGCGGGCGGCGGCGGCGCGCGTGAGGCACATAATAACACCATGCACACCCACATGCCTTAGTAGTTGTACACTACTCTTGCACATGGTTTTATATAAACCCACCAACCTCTCATTACCATTTCTATGTGTGATACAAGTTATTTCAATATAACCAACCCACATAACCCATTTCAAGCAACCTATTTCAACTCAATTTATTTATGGATTACACTAAGAAAATGTCTTAGATCCAAACATGAAAGTTTAAGTCCTCATAACAAGGAGCAACCTCCAATTATTAGGTTCCGGAAATTCCATCAAGAACATATATACAATATGCCTCAAACTTTCCATTTTCTAACACATAGTTCTAAAGAAGTTCATTAAAATTTTCATACCTTAAAGATTATACAAGTTTGACATTCAAGTTTGACAGGACAGTAAATTTTTTATCTTTAAAATCATATAACGAGCTTATATATATAAATTTATGTCTTAACCAGTGTTATAGAAATTGCTAGTCGGACAGATCGACTAGGAGACCATGCAAAGATTAATCGACAAATCGGGAATTAATTAGAAAAATTTGATTCAACAATCAGGAGCAATTTAATATTAAATTACATATATAATTAATTAATTACTCACACGACGTATAAATTGTAGAACCTTTTGTGTTTGTATTATTTTGCATCGAATGCATTTAAAAAAGTTGGCTAAATTTCTATAGTATCTAGTGTGTATTAACCATGTAATAATATTTGGGAAAAACATTATTTGATTATGTCCCAAAAATGGAGCAAAACGCTGTCAAAAAATGGAGTTGCAAAAGTGAAGATTAAGATTCTCTACGTGCAAATTCAAGAAGTCAAGATATGTTTGTTCGAGAAGTTCAAATTCAAAAAATCAAGTAAATTGATTTGAAAAGTCTCATTCGAGAAGTGAATACTCTAGTTATTGAATTATGGATTATAGAAGCCAAAAATATGAATTCGAGAATTCTGGATTAGAGATGTCAATTATACCGTTTCGAGACGTCTCTATTAGAGAAGTTAATAAAGCTAATTCGAGAAGTCCAGATACGTTTTATTCGAAAAATCAAGAAATAACTTATTTGAGAAGTTCACATATAGATTCAGTATATCTCATAGTTCTCAAATCAGGGACTTAAACAAATTTCAAATCAACACCAAACAAACTTCAAAAAGATTTTCAAAGACAAAGATCAATAAACTCTGTGCACCTGTAGTGATCCAAATTACTACAGAGTACACATGACAAACATACAATAAAATGTGAGTTGTGTACAAACATACAATAAAATGTGAGGAAAAATTCAAAGAAAAATAGCTAAGAAGATGATATCAATGACAAAAAATATATGAATAGTGTCAACTTACTATTTTTAGTATAGACAAACTTTGTATTTTAATTTATTATATTATAAGAATATAGAAGTCTATAAAAAGGTGAGTTGTGCACCATAAGTGTACAAACTTAGTTATTAAGCTTTCATAGAAAATATTATGAACTTTCGTCGAGAAAAATCAAAAATTTGAGAACTTGTATTCACGGATTGTAGCAACACTAATAATCGAATAACAAGTCATGGTTTCAACTTTCAACTATAAGAATAGTTTTGTTGAAATGAAAATTCAGACAAAGAAGTGTATAAATGGTGTTCTATTGATTGACTCAGGAGTCTATTCGGAGATGACTGAACATGTGGAAAGTTCAACTTTGCCTTAATTTCTCTATTAATAATAGTCTAAATTGTAGATATGAGCATTAGCAGGGAAATTCAGTGAGCGGAACGCGTGATTTTTTATTCTGTTGTAAAAAAAACAACTGTTGTTTGAAAGCCAAAACCCGTGTGTGATTCTTTGCTTTTTAATATTTGTTTTAATTCTACTCGATCCATATCGAAAAAGAACAACTGGTTTACTTTTATAAATAACTTTAAAATTTAAGTTTACAAAATATTAAATTTCATAATAAAACATTAATTATTTATACATGTCGTAAAATTACCATTTTAAATTTGAACTAAAAGTTTTTTTTTTTAATACCAAACGAAATTGCATTCCTCTTAAAAGATCGAATGAAAAAGCCTCCAACAAACACGATTAAAATTTTTGAAAATGATAACTTTATTTTTATTAAATGGATAAATCAATTTATTCTCTCCCTTAGAATATCAAAGTATTCGTATTTTCATTAACTTCCATTTTTTTTACTTTTTATTTTTACTGCCGGTTCCGATTCTTACTAAAGATCTAAACGTATTTTCATTACTAGCTTATAGCCCGTGCGATGCACGGTTACTTAAATTTTATTTATAATTATTTTGTTTAAAATTATATTTTAATTACCCATGGAACACAAGATTGTTTTTTAATATTTATAATTATATTTATTTATGAATATTTTAATATTTAAAAGTTATTAGTTACATGATTAAATTATTGTTAAAAAAGATTTAGCCAAAAAAATTATAGTTAAAAATTTGATATTTATTATATTTTACACGCTAAATTTAATATTTGTTTATATTGAGTTATAAAAGTTAGATTTGCCGAATTTTACGGTCCACATGAAATTCACAAAATAATCTTTAATTTAGTTGTGGTTTAATAGTTCTTTTTCAATTAAAAACTATTCTAAAACTAAAAAGAGAATAAAGTGACGAAATTTAATATTGAGAATTCTATTCGATTTAAGAAATATACTTATATGTAGTTTATATTATTTGAATACCCTTTATTAACCGAATACAGTTTTTAATGTTAAATCTAACTGTTTTTATTAACCGAATACACCGTGATCAAAATTCTGTATAAATTTCATTTTTTTATAGTTTAACCTGTAAATATCTATGTTATTATATTAAAGACTAAATAATGAAAGTTTCCTTATAAGTTTGGTCGCTTTGTTTGATCACTCAATCCATAATCGTTGAATCTTTCAAATTAAATTGTTGAAAAATGTTAGATATAACAATAAAATTATCATGTAGAATGATCTAAGATTTGAATCTACCAACAACATATTAAAATTTATAGGTTTTTTTGAAAAATAAGAATTTTTTCATTTTTTCTTGGAGACATGTTATTTGATAATATTTTTTGTAAAGTACGATTTTTCAGAAAAGTATTATACTAATTGATTAAAATTTCTATATTTAAAACAATTAGTGGAAAAATAAATAAATTGGTGCTACAAAAATAAAAAAAAAATTATTAAAATTTAGATACTCACTTTACTATTTGGGTTATATCATGAGTTTTAGAAATTGAATTTTGACGATTTTACAACCCATGCGAAACTAACGAAATTATCTTTAATTTAATGATGGTTTAATAATTATTATCTAACTTGACCTGTTGACCTACCCATAAACCGAAAAGAAAAGATGGTTAAGAATTTTTACATAAAAAATTCAATTCAATATAGAAAACCAATTTATAATTGGTTTAAATTATCAAAACACACTTCTTAGTATTTAAATATAATCATACCTTTAATCAAATACACATTTTAATATAAGTATTACATTCAAAATTTTCGTTTATGAATATGAAACCCTCAATATTTTGATATTATCCTTTTATGTTTGTTATATGTAAAATAATATAATTATAATTTGGATTAATCAAATTGTTATGTTCCTTCAAAAAAAAGTGTTTAAATTTATTTATGTACATGAGTTCTCGTAAGTCTCTGTAGGTTCACGTGTATCATTATTAGTATGATATACATCAGCATTATATTGATAATTTTTAATATTGTAATCAATATGAATTGTTATCTTGATATTTGGTTTAACAATTATTATCTAATTGGAACTATACATAAATTCAAGATAAAAGATATTTAAGAATTTTTACATAGAAAACTTTTAAATTATCAAAATACACTTTTTAGTATTTAAATATAATTCTATTATTAATCATATACACTTTTTAATATTAGATGTAACAATTCTCATCGATCTATTTAAGATCTAACTGTAATTATTAATTTGGTCGTATAGTGATCGTACACGGACCAGATCGATTTTAATTTTTTCTTAAATTGATTTTAATATTTTATTGAAATAAAAATAGAATTTATAAATTTAAAAGAATTAGGAAAAAAATTTAAATTGGTGCTACAATAAAAAAAATGTTTATTAAAATTTAGATAATCACTTTACTGTTTGGGCTCTATCTTGAGTTTTAGACAACAGATTTTAACGATTTTACAGCCCATGCGAAGCTAACAAAATTATCTTTAATTTAATGATGGTTTAATATTTTTTTTATCTAACTGGAACTATCCATAAACTAAAGAGAAAAGATAATTACGAATTTTTACATAAAGATTTCTATTCAATATAGAAAACCCATTTATAATTGGTTTAAATTATCAAAATACATCTTTTAGTATTTAAATACTATCATATTATTAATCAAATACAATTTTTAATATTATATCTAACGGTCCTCATCTATTTGAATATTTATAGTTTTATAATCCAACGGATCATATACTTTTGATAGTACAGTGACCGACCAAAGTTTTGGATAAGATCTCCCTTACGCTTATTATATATAAGAAGTTAATTTCTTCCCGTATCTTGACAATTTCGCAACATCGTACAAAGGCGATACAGGATAAAGCTATGCACAAAAATTGAAATTTAATAAAATAACACATTAATTAATTAATGTAGAAAACAGATGGCTGTCTTGAATATTCGAAAAACCGTTCGCAAGTAATCAAAGCTAGACGGAAACAAGTAGTTCAGCTTGTGGAAAGACATTGACTAATTAAAAAAAAAACTAGTTAGACAAAGTCGTGCTTGACGCGATGTTATAATTTTTTTAAAATTTTTTTATTTATAAAAGTATAATAATTACTCATTTTTTTCTAATAAGCCGTCCTTTCGTTAACACATTTTCTTTGTTAAGATCGAAATCTTAAATTTTATACATTGAATACCTGTCTTAGATATTAATTTTCATGTTAACATGCTATTTTCTAATAAGTCGTCTTCTCGTTCAAAAAACACATATATAAATTTGCACTCCTTTTTTACTTTTACTTCTAATAGAACTTTTAATTATGTATGTCTTACAAACGGTTATTCTACTTTTGATAGAACTTTTTTTTTATATGTATTTTTTATAAATTCGAACTCTTTTACACTATTAATTCAAAAACCTATTCTACCGATAGAATATTTAATTATATGTCTAACCTACAAATTGACAAAGTCACGCTTCGCGGCGATGTTATAATTTTTTTTTTTTAAAACTCTATATATAAAATTATAACAATCACTCATTTATCCCTAATAAAGCGTCCTCCCGTTAAACACGTTTTCCTGGTTAATATCGAAATCACAAATTTTATACATTGAATATTTGTCTTATATATTAATTTTTTTGTAAACATACTCTTTTTTTATGAGCCGCTCTCTCGTTGAAAAAATACTAATATAAATTTGCATTCCTATTTTATTTTCAATGAATTTTTTAATTATACATGTCTTACAAGCACCTATTCTAATTTCAATATAACTTTTTTTTAATATGGATTTCTTATAAATTTGAATTTTTCTACTCTATAAATTCGAAAATCTATTCTACTTCCCATAGAAATTTTAATTATATGTCTAATCTATAAAATCTCAATAAATTCGAATACCTATTCTATATCCGATAGAACTTTTAACTATGGTCATGTTTGGCCACAGCAACTTATGCATTATAAATTGATAAGAGATTACGAGGGATGTTTGTGTACTCAGCTTATTTGATAACTTATAACTTATAAAGTAATAAGTTGAATGTTAGAAATAACCAACATTTTACTTAACTTATCAACTTATTCTTTGATTTCTTTATTTTTCTAATATTTATATTTTTACATTTGTGTTTTTAAATATATTTTTTAATTCAAAATACAAGTGTTTAAATCATTGTATTTAAAAATTATTTTTTCAAATTTAATTTAGCAAATTCTTCACTAACTTATAAGTAAATTTATCCAAACACCCGTATAACTTATAAGAATTCATCAACTTATCACGTATATGACACTTACTCATTTTAAGCTATAAGTCAACTTTTTGTGATACCCCAAACACGCACTATGTCTTACAAACGCCTATTCTACTTCTGATAGAACTTTTAGCAAGTATTTAATTCGAACATATATTCTACTTTAAATATAATTTTTAATTATATGTCTTACCTATAAATTTGAATTATTCTCCTTTATAAATTCGAACACCTATTCTACTTCAAATCAAACTTTTATTTATATGTCTTCCCTATAAATCCGAACTCTTCTCCTCAATAAATTTGAACACTTATTCTGCTTCTAATAGGTTAAATGCTATTTTTTGATTTATTAGTATTTAAAATTAAAAAATTTTAGAAAATTAGAAAAATAGATCGAGACAATTTTAGAGCCGCCACCTAAATTCACACTCTTATTTTACTTTCAATACAACTTTTAATTATATATGCATTACAAACACCTATTCTACTTTTGATAGATTTTTTTTATATGTATTCCTTATAAATTCGAACTCTTCTACTCTATAAATTCGAAAACCTATTCCACCGATAAAACTTTTAATTATATGTCTAACCTACAAATTGACAAATTCGCGCTTCGCGACGGCGTTATAATTTTTTTTAAAAAAAAATTCTATCTATAAAATTACAACAATGACTCATTTCTCCCTAATAAACTGTCCTATTGTTAAACACGTTTTCCTTGTTAAGATCGAAATCACAAATTATACGGATTGAATACTTGTTTTATATTAATTTTCTTGTTAACATACTCTTTTCTAATGAGTCGCTCTCTCGTTGAAAAAACACATATATAAATTCACACTTCTATTTTACTTCCAATAAAACTTTTAATTATAAATGTCTTACAAACACCTAATGTACTTCCAATAGATTTTTTTTAAATATATATTATTTATAAATTCGAACTATTTTACTCTATAAATTGAAAAACCTATTCTACTTCCCATAAAACTTTTAATTATATGTTTAACCTATAAAGTTCTTATAAATTCAAACTCTTCTCTTCCATAAATTCGAACATCTATTCTACTTGTAATAGAACTTTTAATTATGTCTTACAAACGCATATTCTACTTCCAATAGAACTTTTGATTGCAAGTATTTCATATATATCCGAACTCTTCTCCTCTGTAAATTCGAACACATATTCTACTTTAAATAGAATTTTTATTCTATGTCTCACGTACAAATTTGAACATCTATTCTACTTCTAATAGAACTTTTAATTGTATGTCTTACCTATAAATTCGAACTTTTCTCCTTTATAAATTCGAACACCTATTCTAGTTCTAATATGATAAAAGATATTTTTTATTTATTACTATTTAAAATTCAAAAATTCTAAATAATTAGAAAAATAGATTGAGACGATCTTAGAGGCGCCACCTCACCTCCGCGTATCCTCCTTTATATATATATAGGTCATTGTTCCAGGGAGAACCATCTTATATAGAATCGGGGAGAACCATATATTCTATTATAGAATCTCATAAATAATTTTAAATTTTTTCCCATTAAATATATAATATGATTCTAATGTAGAGTATTAACATATACAAACTTTATAAAAACATTAACATTTAAAATTTGAATAAAAATATTGATTTTAAATTTGATTCTGCTGCATAATCATTTTGGATAAATTTGATTATGTTGTATAATCATTTTGGACTATTTGATTAGTTTTTAATTATTCTTTTTAAGAAAGTAGTTCAATTTAGTTTTTTGATTTAATAATTGAAATTTATAATCAATATACTTATATAAAGGAGAAGACGGGGGCGTTGAGGTGGCGCCTCTAGAATCGCTCCGTTCTATTTTTCTAATTTTCTCAATTTTTCACAATTTTTAATTTTAATAATTACAACTTCCTTTATTATTTTCGATTTTGTAAGAAGAAACTTGAAAATTACACTTTTATTATTTTCAAACTTGATAGAACTTTCTTTTATTATTTTCAAACTTGATAGAACTTTCTTTGATTTAGAAAATTACAACTTCCTTATTATTTTCGAATTTGTAGGACTTGATAGAACTTTCTTTGATTTAGAAAATTACAACTTCCTTATTATTTTCGAATTTGTAGGCTTGATAGAACTTTCTTTTATTATTTTCAAACTTGATAGAACTTTCTTTGAATTAGAAAATTACAACTTCCTTATTATTTTCGAATTTGTACGACTTGATAGAACTTTCTTTGATTTGGAAAATTTCTTTGATTTAGAAAATTACAACTTCCTTATTATTTTCGAATTTGTAAGACTTGATAGAACTTTCTTTAATTTAGAAAATTACAACTTCCTTATTATTTTCGAATTTGTAGGCTTGATAGAACTTTTTTTTATTATTTTCAAATTTGATAGAACTTTCTTTGATTTAGAAAATTACAACTTTCTTATTATTTTCAAATTTGTAGGCTTGATAGAACTTTCTTTTATTATTTTCAAACTTGATAGCGAATTTGTAGGACTTGATAGAACTTTCTTTTATTTAGAAAATTACAACTTCCTTATTATTTTTGAATTTGTAGGCTCTTATGTTAATAATTACAATTTTCTTTTTTATTATTTTCAATCTTAATAGAACTTTCTTTTATTATTTTCAAACTTGATAGAACTTTCTTTGATTTAGAAAATTACAACTTCCTTATTATTTTTGAATTTTTAGGATCTTATGTTAATAATTACAATTTTCTCTTTTATTATTTTCAATCTTGATAGAACTTTCTTTTATTATTTTCAAACTTGATAAAACTTTCTTTTATTATTTTCAAATATCTTTATACATATAAAGGAAAACCCCCAGGAGTTCTAGAATCGCTCGATTCATATTTATCTAATTTTCTAGAGCTCCTCTATTATAAATATTAAAAATTAAAATTTCTTTTTTTAGCTCCTAAATTGTAGAAAAGGTAAAACTTATTAAAGACAAGTTTGCCTCTATTTTAAACATTAAAAAATAGAATTTTCTTTTTTAGCTCCTAAATTGTAGACAATGTAAAACTTATTAATTTCCTTTAAAAAAAAATTCTAATGAAAGAAACTAAATATACAATATTAATATTTTCCTAAACTTTTGCTACAAGACAAAACTATATATTATATAAATATGTTCCTAAACTTCCATTACAATATATATAAGTTAATATTAATATGTAAAGTAAGTCTCTATTTTAAACATTAATAATTTGATAATTAAATATAAATTCTTACTTTAAGGGAACGTTGCTTTCCTTTTAATCAGATAACCAACACTATATAAATACATGGACTCTGATAATCGTCCGGTGCACTTTTTCTTGTAATCATATTTTTTCTTATATACTTTGATTTGATTTTTATTAGGGGTGTGTATATGAATATGTGAGCATGTATGATTATATGTTTTTTTGTTATATATCTAATTAAAATTTTGTGCTCTTCTAATGCAGATTATGCATGGACAAGTTATTTGATGGATGATTTTGATGGATGATGTACTGAAAGAAAAGTTAAAAAAAAAGATTCATCGATAAAAAGGATAGCCAAGCAACCACACAAGGATGTCAAGGTATTTTTTGTTAATTTGTTTTTTTTGTTTCTGTGGTGTTTTCGATGTTTAAGTATTATTGCTTTCATTATTATGTGTTGAAAGCAGGTTTCATTAAAAAAGGTACGCTTCTCTTTGTTCACTTCTCTTTGTTCTTAATAACAAAATATTTGTGTAGACATGCTTTGAATATTAATCCTTTACATGGCCAACATGTTACACGTGCGTTTTTTTTTGTTCACTGCATGATCTAATATATGTCTAATATATGTCTACATGCAAAATTGCGGATTAATTTAGAATGAAAATATTTAGGAAAGATAGATGATGTATTTGCACTTTGTTTTGGTGGCCAATTGTTGCACACGCGGACACGCCATAGTCTTGCAGGAGATTGTATTGATTATATATGTTTAGTTAATTGTTCTACTCCAATAAAGGAGAAGATGAGGGCGGTGATGTGGCGTCTCTCAAATCGTTTCGATCTATTTTTCTAATTTTCTCAAATTTTTGAATAATTAATGTTAAAGATTCGAAAATATCTCAATTGACTTTAAAATCTTTACTAATGGAGGAAACTAAATATACAATTATAATATTTTTGCCTTCAAGATCTTTATTAATGGAGGAAACTAAATATACAATTCTAATATTCTTGCCTTTAAAATCTTTACTAATGGATGAAACTAAATTTACAATTTTAATAGTCTCATACATTATTTTAATAGAAAATATCTTATTTGCCTTTTAAATTTTTACTAATGGAGGAAAGTAAATATTCAATTTTAATATTATTGCCCTTATAATATTAGATAAATTCTCAATTTCCTTTTTACTATTCTCTAACAGAATAAACTAAATATAGTATGTTAATATTCTCATAAACGCTCTCTATTAATCCAATCATATACTTATATAAAGGAGAAGACGAGGGCGGTGATGTGGCGCCTCTCAAATCGCTTCGATCTCTACTTCTATAAATATAATTTTCAAATTAGTTACCTAATTAAGTCAATTTCATATTTTTGAAATGAATGACTAATTTGATACATTTGAACCAAATGAGTTATGACTTTGATAATTATCATTTTTTTAATACTGTCTTTCAAGGAAGAAGGTTAAATATGTTATGTTATGTTAAAAATGGCTTGCTTGACTATAAAAAAAAATCTTCAAAAGGAGAAAACTAAGTATACTATATTAATATTCTCCTAAAGTTACTACACGAGTCCAATTTATTTATTAATTTTTATTTAATATCTTTTAATCAGGGAAAATAATAAAGAAGATGATTTGTGAGGTGCAAGATGATTTGAGTAGAAAATATATATATTGGCTTTTAAATCTTTAGTAATGGAAATATTAATTAACTTATATTCTACTAAATTTTTTTCTTAAATCAAATTACTATCTTAACATTGTCCTAAAATTTATCTTTAAGTTAAATTACCATGTTGATATTTTCTTAAACGTTTTTTTGAATTTAAAGTTACCGTTTTAATATTCTCATATATTTTTTCATGAAGTTCCAAAATTTATCTTTAAATCATATTATCATCTTTACATTCTCCTAAAAAATTATTAGAAATAATGTTCTCATAATTTTTTTGTAAAAAAACCCCACGTTTAATTTATCTATATGTTTTACGTATACATTAAAAATCATTTTTTTAAAATTGTTACCTTCTAATTACGTAGAAGATAATACTTACAGAAAATGCAAGTTTCTATATAATAAAATAAAATAGAGGAGCCTTATTTTCTTTTCATTTCTTTTCTCAAGTACATATATTTTAAACAATAAAAATTAGAATTTTAAAAAAGATTTGAATTAAATTTTATGATATAATAAAATTAATTAATAGATGATGTAATTGATTAAGTAATTAGTTTGTTTTATGTTCAATTTGGTAACAACGAGAAAGTTGGTCATTGGGAGGAAACATGTTTAACGAGAGAGCGATTCATTAGAAGGAGCATATTATATTCTAGAATTTAATATTTATGTATTATGTATTTTTAAACAGAAGTAGCAATATAAAGTTTTAGAAAAATTAAGTGATTAATATACTAATATTTGATATAATATTAAAAATAATAAAATATATTAAACAATTGCCCTTTTCTATAATTATTCAAAATTTCGGTAATGAACAACACTAAACGGATAATTTAAAAGAAATCTTAATTCCATGTTTTAAATATAATTTTGTTTAAAAACATATTTTTTAGAATAGTTTTTAGAAACAATTAGAGAAATTTTTACAAAGCCGCTGCGAAGCGCGGCTTAGTAAACTAGTACTATTATATAAAGGAGAAGACGGGGGCGGTGATGTGGCGCTCTCAGATCGTTTCGTTCTATTTTTTTAATTTTCTCAATTTTTTGAATTAATAATATTAAAAATTCGAAAAAATCTCAATTACTTTTTAAATACTTACTAATAGAGGAAACATATAATATTTTAGCATTTAAAATCCCTACTAATGCAGAAAGTAAATATACAATAGATCTTTACTAATGGAGGAAACTAAATATCACTAATGGAATAAACTAAATATTCAATTATAATATTCTTTTGAATTAATAATATTAAAAATTCGAAAAAAATTCAATTACCTTTTAAATACTTACTAATAGAGGAAACATATAATATTTTTACATTAAAAATCCATACTAAGGCAGAAAGTAAATATAAATGGAGGAAACTAAATATCACTAATGGAAGAAACTAAATATTCAATTATAATATTCTTGCCTTCAAAATATCTAAATTAGAAAAAAAGTATATTACCTTACATTATTTTGAACTTTCCTCTATTATTATCTATATTTTTACATTTAAAATCCCTACTAATGGAGAAAGTAAATATACAATAGATCTTTACTAATGGAGGAAACTAAATATCACTAATGGAAGAAACTAAATATTCAATTATAATATTCTTGCCTTCAAAATATCTAAATTAGAAAAAAAGTATATTACCTTAAATTATTTTGAACTTTCCTCTATTATTATCTAAATATTCTCATAATATTTTTTTAATGAAATTACTATCTTAACATACTGCTCTCCTAAACTTTTTTTTATGTAATATAATAGAAAATACAAGAACGTTTTGGTAAATAAGAAGTTAATAAATTAGATCGGTCTTGCATAAGAAATTAAGTAATTAATACCAAAAACTAGAAAAAATCTCAATTGCCTTTTAAATATTTACTAATGGAGAAAACTAAATATACAATTTCAATATTCTTGCATTTAAAATCTCTACTAATAGAGAAAAGTAAATATAATATTCTTACATTTAAAATCAATACTAATAGAGAAAGTAAATATACAATAGATCTTTACTCGTGGAGGAAACTAAATATCACTAATGGTGCATTTAAAATCCCTAATAATGCAGAAAGTAAATATACAATAGATCTTTACTAATGGAAGAAACTAAATATCACTAATAGGAGAAACTAAATATTCAATTATAATATTTTTTTGAATTAATAATATTAAAAATTCGAAAAAATTTCAATTACCTTTTAAATACTTACTAATAGAGGAAACATATAATATTTTTGCATTAAAAATCCCTACTAATGCAGAAAGTAAATATAAATGGAGGAAACTAAATATCACTAATGGAAGAAACTAAATATTCAATTATAATATTCTTGCCTTCAAAATATCTAAATTAGAAAAAAAGTATATTACCTTACATTATTTTGAACTTTCCTCTATTATTATCTATATTTTTGCATTTAAAATCCCTACTAATGGAGAAAGTAAATATACAATAGATCTTTACTAATGGAGGAAACTAAATATCACTAACGGAAGAAACTAAATATTCAATTATAATATTCTTGCCTTCAAAATATCTAAATTAGAAAAAAAGTATATTACCTTAAATTATTTTGAACTTTCCTCTATTATTATCTAAATATTCTCATAATATTTTTTTAATGAAATTACTATCTTAACATACTGCTCTCCTAAACTTTTTTTATGTAATATAATAGAAAATACATGAACGTTTTGGTAAATAAGAAGTTAATAAATTAGATCGGTCTTACATAAGAAATTAAGTAATTAATACCAAAACCTAGAAAAAATCTCAATTGCCTTTTAAATATTTACTAATGGAGAAAACTAAATATACAATTTCAATATTCTTGCATTTAAAATCTCTACTAATACAGGAAAGTAAATATAATATTCTTACATTTAAAATCACTACTAATAGAGAAAGTAAATATACAATAGATCTTTACTGGTGGAGGAAACTAAATATCACTAATGGAGAAAACTAAATATTCGATTATAATATTCTTGTCTTCAAAATATCTAAATTATAAAAAAAAGTGTATTACCTTATATTATTTTATTTAGTGTGTGCATTTTTAACAAAATTCAATAAGTCGGTGCATCTATAACAAAAGTCATACAAGAATAAGAAATGTTAAGAAGAGGTCATTAATTTATTTATTTTTTAAAAGGAAGAGGTTGTTGTTGTTTTTGTTGTTATTTGTTTTGACAAAAAGAGATCATTATTAATAAAAAAATTCTCCCAACAACAAAAAGGACGTTTATTCATATTTTTTGATTTTTTTCTTACTAGGAGTAGATTTGGAGGTAGTAAAGATTTTAATAGCTCTGAAAGCTGTGCGATGCACGAATTGTTAATTATTATTTTATTATTATTTTTTTAATATTTTATTAATTGTAATTGTGCAAAAAATAATTAGGCATTTTAAAATAGTTAAACACTTTTAATTAATTAAAAACATTAAAACAAATTTTAAAATAAATAAGTATGGGTTTGCCCATTATATTTTTGGGAAATGAGGGATTTTAGTAAGAAAAAATAAAAAATGTAACATATATTTTGTTTAAAAAGGTAAATGCCCGTGATATTTTTGGAAAATGAGGTTTTAAAATTTAGTAATTAAAAGTATTTAAATACGTTTTATAAATAAATAAGTAAATGGGTTCTTGTGATATTTTTGGAAAAAGAATGAATTTTAGTGAGAAAAATAGAAAAAGTAAATGTAAAAGACAATTTCCCGTGATATATTTAGAAAATGATGGACTTTGTTAGAAAAAATATATAATGTGTTTTAGCTGAAAAGATAATTGGTTATAAATAGGTATTTGATTATTTATATTTTAATATTTTTAATAATTGCATTTGTTAAGAAAAATAAGTAGACATGTTAAAATAGGTAAATTTTTTTAAAAAATAATTATAATATTAAAATAAGTTTAAAAATAAATAACTAAAGGTTTGTCCGTGATATTTTTGGAAAATGGGGGGTTTTAGTAAGGAAAAATAGAAAAACAAACATGTTTTAGTTAAAAAAGGTAATTGTCCGTGATATATTTGAAAAAGTAGGGGAATTTGTTAGAAAAAATAGAAAAAATAATGTATTTTAGGCGAAAAAGGTAATTGGTTATAAATAGGTAATATTAATAATATATTTCTATAAATAAGTAAGGTTAATTAAATAAAAACAGGAAATACAGTTTGTTATGGAATAAAAACCGAGCTTGCGAATTTAATGCTAGGGTTGGAGAGCTTCGAGCTTTAATGGCTGCACTTGTGTTTCGAGACTAAATCGGTCCTCACAAGATGCCTACGTATCTCAATTCGTTATTGAGAATCAAGCCAAAGACGTAGTTCTGATTGTAGGATCAGGGACCTTATATAGGCGTCTGGAGCCTAGTATTTATGGTATGTTTGGGAGTCTTAGCGAATAAGTCTCCTTTTTGATATTGGATAAACATTGTATTTCTTGCTGAATAAGTCTTTTCCTTGCTGATAAAGGCTATGACTCATTAATTGTGATTCTGGATCATTCTTTGACAAATTTACCATATTTTGGACTTTTTTCATGAGCTGTATATTTTCCCTATTCATTAATTACGAAATTAATGAATAATCAGGGTTTCGGGCCTTGAATATTGGGTTGTGTTCTTGGACCAATTCGGGTCTAATTAATATGTCATTAATTATATTTTTAGGGTTATTTTTAGCCCATATCATTTGCCCCCCAATTTCTAGGAAAACTTTTCAAGCTTTCGTAGAAATTATATTGACCTTTCTCGAGATTCGGGGTCTTTTTTATCCTTTACCTAGGACTTTATTTACACTAGTGTTTCACAAGTATCACCTTATTGCAAAGTGTGGAGCGACCTAACATTTACGACGATTGTTGCCTTATTCGAGGCTAATTTGACATTTAATGAAATATTCCTAATATTTTAGGAATTTTCATGTACCCACGGGTATTTTTAATATTTATTCCTAATATTTTAGGAATTTTCATGTACCCACAGGTATTTTTAATAATTATTCCTAATATTTTAGGAATTTTTATGTACCCACAGGTATTTTTAATAATTATTCCTAATATTTTAGGAATTTTCATGTACCCACAGATATTTTTAGAAATATTTCTTGAAATATTTCAAAAGTGTATAAAATATTTTCCCAAAATTAAGAAAATAATTTTAAAAATTATTTTCTATTATTTCAGGTATTTTCTGAATTTTTAGAAATTTTCTAAAAATTTTAAATAGCTTTTTGCTATTTATTTGCAATTTCTGAATTTTTCTTTTATTTTTGATTTCTTTGTTTCCTCCCACTCATAGCAGCATAATGCTTTATTCCCCGTGGGGGAACAGCGCCATTTGCCACGTGTCAGTCCATTAGAGGCTGGTACCTTTTTGTTTGTTTGATAAGTGAAATGCAACGTAGGCGTGCATGAGTCACGCGTGCATGAGTCACGCGTGCAAGGCAGAGAAAAAAGGCCCGCGTCCCAGGCAGCTTCCTGGGCGTGGTTTGAAAATAAATATTTTTTTTTTTTTTGAAAAATTGCTGGCCAATTCTAGATGTCTTCTGGGCGGGGTTGAGCACCGCCTAGGAGGTTTGTTTATAAACCACGCACACCAGTCTGCTTTGTAGGCGTGGTTTGATTTTTCAAAATTGATTAATTTTTGAAAAATTGTGGCCAGTTTTCTTTTGTTCCCTGGGCGTGGTTGTGCACCGCCTGGAAGGTTCCTTTGTAAACCACGTGTAGGAGACCGCTTTGTAGGCGTGTCTTGTCTGGAGCCAATTTTATTTGTTCGCTTCGCTTTTGTCTCCTAGGCGACGTTCACCCCCGCGTACAAGGCGAGGTCGTGAACCACGTTTTCAAGGATGCTTCCTAGGCGTTCTTTGCGCTTCTTTTTTAGCTGGACTTTCTTTGTCTCCTGGGCGGTGTTCACTCACGCGTACAAGACGGAATTGTGAACCACGCGTCCAAGGAGGTCTCCTGGGCGTCTTTGCCTCCTAGTCGTTGTTCAATCCTTGATTTTTCAAATGTCTTTTGGACGTTGGTCACCCCCGTGTACAAGACGGGGTTGTGAACCACGCCTCCCAGACGGTCTTCTAGGCGTTTTTTGAGGTGTTTTCGACCTCAATTTTCGACCTCGATTTGGTCCTAGATTGAACAAAACGACCTCAACTTTTTATGTATTTGAGAGGTCGTTACCCTTCAACCTCGTTTAAGGTTTCGACAACGCCAAACGTGGCTTACAGATACAAGAACTAACTTGAGTTCTAACACCTTAGACCTCATTTGAGGTTTCAACAACGCCAAACGTGGCTTACAAAGAGAGGTCTTCGTGAAGGAAGACAGACACAACGAGAGGTCTTCGTGAAGGAAGACAGACACAACGTTTCACTCGCTTCTTTAATTTGAGCTTGGGGTATATCGAATCGAAGCTCGTTCTGAGCTCTACTTCCTCAATTTTCAGGGGTTTCAACCCATATATTAATATTCTTCCAATAGGCCTCTTTAGGTTTTTAGTTTGAGATTGAGGTCTTTAGGACTACAATTGATCTTCCGACTTTAAGAATCGTGGTCTTCATGACTTTTTAATCTAAATTGGGGATCCATTTTGAGGCAGCTTGCCTTTTTGGCATCCTTCTGATACTTCTTCTTGCCAATGGAGGAGTTCGAGCCTACTGACGACTTCATAGAGGACTTAGATGCCCCTGTCCTTGACAATGATTCGTTTGATGACTTAGATCAGATTTTATTGGCCATGCGTGGCTCTCTATCTTGCTTTTATTCAGGGTCCTTTCATGGACTTTAAGATTTATTTGACGCTTGTAACATAACTCTTTGATCCTTCGAGATCTTCTATTCATGCATGCTATTTTTCGATACTTCTTCTTCGGGGTTTATGCAACTTTATTTTTGCATATTCTGTTTTGTCATTCTTGCTCACTTATATTTATTTAGCTTTTCTTTTGTAAGGCAATTCCTAGTACTTGGCCTCTTGAATGGGCTGACACTTTGATCAAGTGTTATTGGTACAACTTGTCCTTAAGTAGAACAATAAGGAAATGCTCAAACAAAGATAAGTAATAAAATAGTGAATGAGAACTTGAAATATTTCCTTTGAAAAAGAGGGTTCGACCCTTACATAGTGCTTTACTTCCTACTAAGAGCTTAAGAGCTCAGAATGGTTTCGTCGACCTTATTGCTACTTGTCCTATTTGTGGATCCTTTTTAGGAAACAACTAAACATAATAAACTTTTTAAACTTGAGGCATGCCAAGTTTTTGGCACCTCAGTCCCTTCAAAGGTTCAGGCAACAATGCTCCAATGTGAGTGACTTTGTCTGGTTCTCCATCGTTTCTCGAATCCATAACCTTGATTGGGAGAACCTGCCCCCCAACTCCATCAGGCCTTAACGCGGCTATATAGCAACTCCTAGCCATCTTTTGATCTCCTTGTTCTTCACCAACCCCGTTCCTTGTTGGGAACTTGATTTTCAAATGGTAAGTTGAGGCAACAGCCTTGAATGCATGAAGGCCTGTCCTCCCAAGGATTGCATTATAAGTCGAGGTTGCCTTTATCACCACGAAGTTCAGCATTTGAGTTGTTGTTTGTGAACCTTGCCCTATTGTCATAGGGAGCTGAATAGTTCCCTCTACTTTAGATTCAACCCCATTGAACCCGTATATGGGCATGTTTGAAGGAGTCAGTTGCGAATCGGTATATCCCATCTTGATGAAGGCATCATGGAACAAGATGTCCACGGAAGCTCCGTTATCAACCAGAACCCTCTTGGTTTTAGAGTTACCTATTACAGGTATAATGACCAACGGGTCGTCATGGGGGAACTTCACCCCTTCAAGATCAGAATCATCAAAGGTAATAGCCACTTCTGTCTTGGCACGTTTCGGCGCTTCTCCTACAACAGTCATTACCTCTCGAGCATAAGCTTTCCTTGAGTTTCGGGAGGACCCAGCAGCAGTCGGTCCTCCAAATATCATGTTGATGACATGCCCTCGGGGCTTAGGATTACGATCTAGGTCGTTGTCCCTCCTTTCATAGTCTTTTCTTTCATAGTTTCCTTGTTGATTTCCTCGATTCCCATCCTTAGTGAACTTATCGAGTTTTCCTCTTCGGATTAAGAACTCGATTTCATCTTTCAGTTGTCTACAATCGTCGGTGTCATGACCAACTTCTTTATGGAAACGACAGAATTGATTCTTGTTTCGTTTCTCCAAGTCGGATCTTAGCGGCTTTGGCCATCGAAGATCTTCTTCCTTCTCAATTTCCATCAGAATTTGACTTCTTGAGGTGTTCAACCTTGCATATTCATCGAACCTGGGTCCGAAGTTGTTCCTTTTAGGTGGAGAGTCAGAATCTTTCGTTGTCCTGGGATATTTGTCCCTAGCGTCATACTCTTGAGTCTCCTTTCTCTTTTTTCCGTTTTCACTTGCTTCCACAGTGGGTTCATATTTTCTCATGCTCTCCTCAGCCTTGATGTATTTTCCAGCTCTATCTTGTAGTGACAACATGTTTTCGGGGGGATGCTTAGCCAAAGACCTCCTGAAGTGGTCATCGGTAGTTCCTTGCTGTAGGGCTATCATAGCCACTTTATCTTCCAAATCTGGGACTTTTATAGCCTCCTTAGTGAATCTACTCAAGTATTCTCTCAATGTTTCATTCTTGTCTTGTCGAATCCCCATAAGAGAGGCGGAACTTTTCTCATGTATCTTCCCACTAACAAATTGATTGATGAACGCCTTACTCAACTCTTTGAAGGATCCAATAGAATTGGGCGGAAGCCGACTGTACCAACGTTGAGCCATGCCCGCCAGGGTTTGTGGAAACACCCTACACTTTACAGCGTCATTGGCAGGCTGCAACAGTAGTGCATTTGAGAAGGTTCTTACATGATTTGCGGGATCTCCCGTTCCATCATAAGCTTTGATGGTTGGCATTTTAAACTTTCTGGATATAATGGCCTTCATTATCTCTTGAGTGAAGGGTGGTGTAGGATCATCAGGATCTCCTAGGGGCAACAAAACAGTAGGATCACCCCTTGGGGCTTCAGCCCTCTTGGTTCTCCTTGACGGTGGATCCAAATTGATTATCGGGACTCCTCCCGTTCCTTGGTTTTGTGTCCTTGCGGCTTCTTCTTCAGCCAGTAGCTTCTTGAGCCTTGCAGTCTCGGCTTCGTGGGCCGCTAGTTTCTCCCTTGTAGTTTGGGGTCGTTCTCTATTGGTTTGAGAAGAACGTCTTCTTCTTGGGGCAACATCCCTCTCATCTCTTGTTGAGTAATTTTCATCCTCGGTATAGGGACCAGAATAGTCTAGGAAAGGGATTTCTCTAGTTTGTCGATTTTGGGGTCCCAGACCTTGAATGTAAGGGGGCACGTAGGCTTCATGATAGATGGGATTAGTCCCACTGCCGCCCACCGGGGGTCGAGGAGGCATACCGTAGGTTGGCATGCCCAGAGTTTGAGTAGCATACTGGGGGAGATCAGTAGTGTGGAGTTGAAGGCTACGAGGTGCGCTCATGAGCAGCGGGGAGGTCGTGATCGGTTGCTGGTGAACGGTCTCTTGTGGATTAGATCCATGAATAACCATCTGCAGGGGATTCGTCCCTTCAACCGAAATCGGGATTTCCGGTCCTTGAGTGTTGGTGGGGATATTCGCCCCTTCAATGCCAGTAGTTGGCGGTGGTTGGTTCCCGCGAGTATCAGCCTCAGAGGTGACAGGGCGATCTTCGGGAGTTTGAGTATCTCGAGCTGTTCTTCGCGTGTTTGCCATGGTTGATGTTGTTTTCCCACAGACGGCGCCAAATGTTATGGAATAAAAACCGAGCTTGCGAATTTAATGCTAGGGTTGGAGAGCTTCGAGCTTTAATGGCTGCACTTGTGTTTCGAGACTAAATCGGTCCTCACAAGATGCCTACGTATCTCAATTCGTTATTGAGAATCAAGCCAAAGACGTAGTTCTGATTGTAGGATCAGGGACCTTATATAGGCGTCTGGAGCCTAGTATTTATGGTATGTTTGGGAGTCTTAGCGAATAAGTCTCCTTTTTGATATTGGATAAACATTGTATTTCTTGCTGAATAAGTCTTTTCCTTGCTGATAAAGGCTATGACTCATTAATTGTGATTCTGGATCCTTCTTTGACAAATTTACCATATTTTGGACTCTTTTCATGAGCTGTATATTTTCCCTATTCATTAATTACGAAATTAATGAATAATCAGGGTTTCGGGCCTTGAATATTGGGCCGTGTTCTTGGACCAATTCGGGTCTAATTAATATGTCATTAATTATATTTTTAGGGTTATTTTTAGCCCATATCACAGTTAATTAAGGGCAATTAAGTAAAATCACAACGTACCATACCGACTAACCAAATTTTTAATGTTTCGTCTATTATATAATAGTATTGATATATATATATATATATATATATATATATATATATAAAAAATTCAAAACAAAACTTAATTTTATATTAGAAATATTATTTTATTTAAACACGTATTTTGTATAATATTTTTTGAGAAAATTTAGAGATATTATTATAAAATCGCTGCGAAACGCGACTTAGTAAACTAGTTATATATAATAACAATGTGATAAAAATATGTATTATAAATATTTATGTATCGGTTCTTTTCAGGACTGTATATAAGTAATTCTTTCTTGAGTGCTGCCATTGATGACTGTGCTTTATTAAAATATTTGCTAATTGTTTTGGTCCCCAACAATAAAATTAATATCAAGTGTTGATTGTGCTACCTAGACGGCTTGGCCAAGACTTTTTAATATACATGCCTTTACACTTTGCGTGTCTTGGGCCAAGAACTCGACTCCTCTGGGAGTTTAATATTAATTCTAAATCTAATTGTAGAAGGTGTGGTGATGTGGTCTGGTCTCCCTAATTCAATTGCATTTTTTTTAATTTACACCAAAAGAATGTTGGTTCTAATATATTTTAGGAAAAGAATTATTAAATCAAGAATGGTGTCTATACAAAAAACAAAGCGAATGCTTGCCCTCAGAGAACATTCATTCCTCTGTCCACATGCTGTGGAAATGGAATGATCCCATGGCAGGCTACTTGATCCTTAAACTCTTCGACATCCGGCAGATACTTTTGTAAATTGTAGTCTAGCGGATATCTCTCGGATTTCTCTTTTTCGAGAAATGAAACCTTGAAATATAGTGTTTAAATATTTAAAATTTTGTGATTCTTTAAAAACATCAATTTTCTTTAAAAGCCCGGAGCTATTTAAGAACAAGGGCATTAGTGGAGTGTGCATGTTAGACTATATATTCTTAGATAAGTGACGAGGAATTTATTTAACTTATAGCCATAAGCACATTATTGATTACACTTTGTCACTAATTAAATAACTTCTAACAAATAATTAAAAATAATAATCAGGCCTAGGATGATCAACTCCATCAACATTCCTCAGCCAATATGTATATTCAAAGGATGCTGCATTTTCTGGTACATCTTCAATCACTTGTTCACGGCCTTTTGGGACATAGATTCCGGTACGAGCATCCGGCATCCAGTATGACGACTCGTTTTCGTGATCGCAGTTCGACATTGATAAATTATTATTAGATGATGTCTCTGTTTTATCTCTGATATGGTTGCCAGAAAGTTTGCTCATGTAACACCTCATAGGCTTAGTAGTCCTCCCCCTTGCAGAACAAATCACAGTAAATGTCAGTACTATTTTATGACAACACAAACTATGTAAAGCCCCAAACGCTGGGACTTAGGGGGTCTCGTTGTGTTCTTTCTTTACGTCTATTATAATTTTTTTGCTTCCGTTATAACAATTTAGAATCCTGCAAGAGCTGCTACCAACCAGATACCACTTTTCAGCTATAGTTCAATGATCCTGACTACCAACTTGGTTGTGTGCGTGAGTTTAGTTTACAGAAAAATATACGAAAAAAGAGTAAGCAGTCTGGGACTAACCTGGAACTTAGGAACGTCTTTGTGGCGAAAGCTCCAACTCTAACCATGGCTTGGAGTTGTTACAGAAACAACTGCAGAAGCTCCAGTGGGATGATTTAAATCTCTACAAGATATATATGTTGATAAGCGATAAACTACCAACTTATATATAGAAAAACCTATCAGAGTACCTGAGTAAAGTACATTGGCGTACTGTAATCACGCAATAACAAGAATAAATTCTTCAAAACATGTTAATGCGTGTGACGAACTGTACGAGAAAAAGCACCTTTCAGAGAAAAAGTTACTGTAATTACCCTCCACCCAAAAAAAAGAGAGAATGGGGACTCATTTATTCTTCAAGATTTAACGTGTGAGATCATAGCGAGTTTGCATTGTTTCAGGGGAAGAATGTGCACCCTATCCTGCTGCAATTTCAGTCTGACATCTGCTATAAGAATATAAGAAAATTTTCGAATTCTAAATTTTATGCTTGTCGGGGAATATAATACTACAGAAAATCTGCTTTCAGTAGAAATAATTGAATGTACGTGAGGATATAATGAACTTTGTACTAATTTATGCAAATATATATTTTATAATTTCGGTCTTAAAATTCAATTATACGATTTTCTATATCGTTCTTGCCTCGTTCCATTTCGAACAACTCTTTTTCTGAGCGCATTTCAAATCATTCTCATTCTCATTTTACCCTCATTCCCGATCCCATTAACAATCCAAATGGACCCGTTTAGTAATTGCGGGAGATGATTGAAAGAAG
Source organism: Heracleum sosnowskyi (assembly GCA_030848705.1). Lineage (NCBI taxonomy): Eukaryota > Viridiplantae > Streptophyta > Magnoliopsida > Apiales > Apiaceae > Heracleum > Heracleum sosnowskyi. Next base: position 131,374,765 of record CM061237.1, read on the forward strand.
CTGCAGACAGAAAGAGCACACGAAACGCAATGTGGAACCAGTAACCACAACCATACTATGAAGGTGTAGCATACAAAGCACAAACACACACTATGAAGGTGAGTAAAGAAGAGACAGACTACACCAGCTATAAGATTCACGGGCAATGTAGCAGCATCGGAACCTTTCTACAGCACAAGCAATTTTACACTTAATAGTCCTTATTAACATAAAAATTCATAGAACGACAAAGATACCACTCTGTACAGCATCCTTTCTGATTAAAAGCAACAAAACAAGGAAAAAGAAAACGAAAATTCTGAAACGAGTATCGTGCATCTTAAGTTGTCCGGTGTACGTATTAAATGTTACTGAATACTGATATATCAATATTTATACACAGATAATGGACGCTGTCCATATGAAACGAGAAGCACCACTGTTCACTACAATTTCAGCCCCTTCAAACAATTCTTATATTATATCACACAATATGGAAGCATGTCCTTAACTAATGAACAACAATCAGTTTATTGATTCACTTTATTTTCAACATCTGAAATCTCCATCAAGCAGATATAGAAACATGTCCAGAATCTTAACTGTATATACAGAAGCCGTGATTTCCCTTTATACCAGCAGTTCAGTAAGTGGTAGCTTAAGGTAGTTCTCTATGATATTCAATCTTCATAAGCTAGTTACATGGAACAAGAATGACGCCCGGAAACTTTAGGAAGAATTCTCCTTCACTTTTTCATCTTTAGTAGCAGCAACTGCAGATCTCTCGTATAAACGGTACATGAAACTTGATTTTGCCATCTCGGGCTCCCTTTCGAGGGTTCTTATAACATCCTTCACGGAAACTACCCTCTTCGGAACCATTAGAAACCGGTCTTGGCAAGTCCTGTTTTCAGTACCTAGAACACAAGGAACAACTTTACCTTCAACAACTTGTATTTACTAAATACCACTTCATGCCTATGCATATCTGGGTATAAACTTCTTATTCAAAGTTTATGTCTTTCAGTAGCCATGATCTTTTGCTATGTTTTTATGTCTCAATATTTACTTTTAAAAGGAAAACTAATTGTGATTGTCAGGACAAAAACAAGAGTAATGGACATAAAAGCATAGAACAGTAGAGCTGTGGTTATAAAGAAAGCTTAGGCTTTCCACTATAAACTAAGTACTAGGATCTCAGCTTAAACGTTCACAAAGTTCAGACTCATCCTTTAATCAACTTACTGATATTTTTCTACGCCCAGTAGACTTTTGTAAAACATTTGATCTGCACTGTTTTAAAAATCTAACGATTATATGTAAAATAACATCTAATCTTTAAGCAACTAACCTTTTCCTTGAAATTCTTGTCCAGTTCCTTTTGAACCCTTGTTCATCTTTTCATTGGTATGATCACCTATTCCAGGGTCTTCCTCATGTTGAGCTTTTTGAGCTTTTGTGCTTAACAGCTTCCACTTTGATATGAAGTCATCCCCACCTAGAGATGTCCTGACAGCTTTATTTGTTCTTGCGGCTGTTTCTAGCCTCAAATCTGCTCCTATTTTCTTCTTTTTTGACTGAAATAGAAAATTGGAGGGGGGGGGGGGGGGGGGTTACTTCAGTAGTTCAGTACATCTAATACCAAGAAAGATTAGCGTATTGCCGTATTCTGATGTAGGTTAATTTAATAGGCAGCTCTTCTTAGGCGTTCATTACAAATTTGAGCCTTACAAGTTACAAAAGAAACCCATGTAGAATCTGCATGCCAACCGATTTATTGGTCTAGAGAAGCTGTAAATTATATTATATTAAATTATATCTCATAAGGTCGACTCCTTCACTCTCACCTCAGTTAATATCATTCATTTTTCCCTTCTACCTATAGTTTGTACTTTGTTCCACAATTTGTGCATCTCTCTCTTGTTCCATTCCAACCAACCAAAAACAAAAATACAGCGTCTCTTACTCCCTTTAGACAAGATGTATACATCAATAGTAAGATACTAAGATTTAAGAATGCCTTGGTTGCAGTTGGTAAAAAAAGAAGGAATACCTTGGTTGCTGCTGAGCTTTTTGCAGACTTGTCTATCTCACCATCGGAAATATCTCTGTTTGGCTACATTCAAAAGCATGAATTTAGTTGATTTTCAAATAAATTGCCACAAAATATAATATAGATGCCTTTTTCACTCAACACTGTTAACAAAACGAATTCAAAGATATACAGATCACTCACCGAAAGATCAGATATCTTTATTAAAGACACACACTTTTCACAATTTTAACAGTGTTCCTACCTTTTCATCATGCGGTTTCTTCTGGTTCTGACATTTTCGGTTCATTATCATAATATGACGATGAATATCTGATGTAACAAGAGTAAAGTGCCTTTTCTTCTCGTAATCAACTTTCTGCAGATGAGACAACAACTAAGGAAAACGAAAACTTGGTTTTACAAGAGTAGTTTCTTGCAAAAAGACAAAATTGATAGCTACCTGTTTTGACATATTTATCATATTTCTTATCAATCTATCCATCATTTCGCCAAGTCCCTGAAGATTCAATAAAAATAAGAAGTTAGAACTAGACTCCAATAGCATTTACAACACTTCAAGGCATAAGAAATCCTCTCACCAGCAAGAGGCAGTTTTCCACATCTTTGCCTACTGTTTTAAGACCACATTTAGATACTGTCACAGGCAACACAAGCGTTTAATTAGATTTTAGTTAGAAGCAAATACTCTAACAATTCAACAAGAACAGGAGGAATCAAAACAATTATTAACTGATATTCTCCATTTTTGCCCGCAGAAAAGTTTCTGATAGAAACATTTCTTCTTCCTGGTGTACAGAACATTGACGGTGTTGCCGTGATGTTGACACCTTTCCTGTTGCCTTAGGAAACAATTGCTCTTGCTCCTCCTGATAAAAAGGATTTTATTAAATAAGTTTTAACTTTATAAGTAACTCCAGTAAGGGAAATGTTTGGTGATATACATACGTCTAAGTCAATTTCAGCACAAGCAGTAACATCATTGAAATTCTCAAATTGGTGAGAAGGAACTACTTCAGCACTAGCAGTAACATCGTTGGAATTCTCAGATTGGTGAGAAGCAACTACTCCGGATGACTTTTGTCTTTTTCTGTTAAAATTAGGACACAGACAGGGAAGTTTTTAAGGCCGAAATACACAAATATATGTACCATAGTCCATATGTAGTTTGTTGTGTGTGCAGAGTGGTTAGGCTGATAGAGGTTAACAACGCACAGTCTTACACTCTAACAAATGAACAAAACAGGATAGTTTGATATACCTTTGGAATTGCAGAGAAAGATCAAATTCTTTTAACAGGTCCTCTGTACTAAAACATCTCTTTGGAGCCATCTTCTCGGTAGTTTCAGAACAACTGAAGTAGATGCAGAAAAAGTATTCACGATTTCAGGAAACATAAAATTGTGCAAGGTATTACATAAAATCAAAAAACATCATTTAAAAATTATGGCGAAATATTAAAATTTAGGGATATTCCATTTGGTACCATTGTACAATTGGCTTTTTCATTTGGTACCACACAAAGCTTTTGACTTCCAAGTGGCGCCATCATACTTTTGGCTTCATCCACATGATACCACTCCGTTAACCAAACGTTAGTCGGCCGTTACAAAATTATGAGATTGTCCATTTGGTATGACTCAAAATTTTCAACTTTCAAGTGGCACCATTCTACTTTCGGCTTAAATTCCAAAATATCATTCATCGAATTTATTAACATAGTGGTATTTTAGAGTTGAAACACAAATAGAAGGGTACTACTTGGAAGTCAAAAACTTTGAGTGGTACCAAATGGACAATCTCATAATTTTGTAACGGTCGACTAACGTTTGGTTAATGGAGTGGTATCACGTGGATGAAGCCAAAAGTATAATGGCTCCACTTGGAAGCCAAAAACTTCGAGTGGTACCAAATGAAAAAACCAATTGTACAATGGTATCAAATGGAATATCCCTAAAATTTAAAACACACATCTATTATCCGCTATTTAGATTTGACAGTAGATTTATCATAACAACGTGATATGCAGAGTCCTTCCAGTTGAGATAATGAATAACAAATATATGTGATCTGAAAGCCCTAGCCATATTACGCAACAAAAGTATTCATGAATTCAATCCCGAAATAGTATTTGGATATATGAAACAAAATTTACGAAAATTGTTAAAATGTAGGAAGATATCGAGAATTCAATGCAGTCAAAGTTACAATGCTGATAAAACCAAGCAATGTGATTAATCACTACCAATCAACTTACAAACAAACACATGTATACAGAACAAGTAAATTCCAAACCCTAATTGAAGAAACTATGCAACTTTCTCTTCAATAGTATACAAAAGCAATAGTCAGAATGAATGTAACTGGAAATTACAAAAGCAAGTAACAAATAGTATACATGATAAAGAACAGGGCACATGCATAGAAAATCATATAATACCTGTTCTCGAAGATGACAATTGAGAGGAATAGATGATCAGAATCTATGTGTGTATATACGAGACACCAAAACAAAACCCGAAGCGAATAAACAAGAATAACAAAATGACAATACAACGGGTTTGGTACAAGTCGCACTAATTTGATCTTTCACAACTGTGTGTTGTGTGAGTATTTATAATGGAAGAAATTGAGGCTAATTCTAAAATTTTGAATTCTAATTAGAGTCGAATTCTGAAATTTTTTTGGACCAAAAGAATGTTGGCTCTAATATATTTTAGAAAAAGAATCTACTTCTATATATTAAAAAGCCAATGCAAAATATATCAATAAAATGGATGTGAAAATACAATTTTACCCTTATTTATCATATAATTACAAAAATGTCACCCCTCTATCGTTTATGCAAAAATTATACGAAATTTTGTTGCTTTGAAGATTCAAACACAAACCTTCCATTTACAAATAAAGTATCATAACAATTGTGTTACATCAATTTTATTAGATAAACTGCAGGTTCCTTATAATCCTATTTTCTCTTTTTTACTTTACTTTTTGATTAAATATATTGATGGTTTATATTTCTTATAAAAAAGAAATTCTAAATTATTCATAAATGTAACCAAATTCAAATTGGGAAAATATGAATTTGTTAAAATTCGTTTGTATGTATATATTATATTATTGGATAATAATAGGATAATATTTTAAGAAAGATAAATATTTCATTTACGTGGGGATATAATTGCATCATATAATTTTTAGATATATAAATTTAAAGTTGAGTTAAAAAATAATTCTACATTATAATATAAAATATGTTTCAATTTACTTAATTTCTAAACTAGACTGTTATATAATGTGTGTAATGAATAATAAACTTAAAATAGATAGTTGAATTTAAAATTATATAAATATGAAAAAATACATATACATGGAAAAAAAGAGCAAAACAGTCTAAATGTATAATTTTACATACATAACCAATGTTTTTAAAAAAATCTACTTTTATATTTTAAAAGATCATCAAAGGCAAAAAGAGCCCAAAAATGTTCATGAAATTACAATTTTACCCTTGTATTTTTAAAATTGCAAATATGTCATCCCTTTATTACTGAAGATAGAAAAGGTCAAATTTGTATGTAAATATCGAGAATCAAAATGTTGGCTTCCTCGTAACAGATTCATGTCATAGTCAAGTGTGCTACATTGAGTTTTGAGTTTATTTTAAAATTATTATTAGATAAAGTATATTCGCGCATCATATTATCTTTTATTATTTCAACGTTTGAGTAAATAATATGTTGTTTTATATTATTTATACAACATGCTTATTCAATTTTTTTAATAAAAAAAATTTTAGTTTATATTATTTATATAGCTCCATTTTTTATAAGTTTTCGTAGTTTTAATATATAATTATGTATTTCTTTATAAATTTTATTATTTCACCCTTAATTTTTTTGATTAAATGTTAATTGTTATACGATTTATATTTTTATATAATAGTATATCAAGTATGGATAAATATATAATCAAAATTTGATCTAAAATAAGTAACATATTATACGTACCTTTTATATTTTAGAATTATTCAAGGGACTATTAAAAATGAGAATCATATTTAGGGGTGTTCATGGGTCAGGTTGTTGAGGGTTGGAAGCATTTTTACAACCCAGTCTAATTAAATAAGTTTGAAAGTTTTTAATCCAACTCACAAAAAATTAATTCATGACCCAACCGTACTTATCGTCCTTAAGTTTGCGCCGGGTTAGGTTGGTTTGAATGTGTTAAATAATTTTTATAAAAAATAAATATTACACAATGTCCTCATTTCAAAAATTCAAGTAAAGCTAAAATACGTATCACTTACGATTTTAGTGCTAATATTTTTTTTATTAACATAATAATTTTAGTTATGTACACATCTATAAATAAGACGATATACTGTATTATATAATGTACAGTTGCATATAATAATTTATATATATATATATATATATATATAAATTATCGAACAAAATTTGTAATTTAAATAGGGATGCGTTAGGTCGGCCGAAATATATAAAACTGATATGCAACCATTAAAATCGGTTTAAATTTTTTTTAGACCCAATTAAGTATCGGGTTTTCTTTGTCGGTTTGGTTGGTCGAAAAAGGGGCTCGGTAGATTTTGTTCGATTTAATCGGTTCGTAAACCAATTTTCGTCCGATTAAATTAATTTGTGCCCAGTTAATCCAAATTATATGATTTCTAGATCGATTTCTATAAAAATTGATTTTCCGATCCGATTTTAACACATTCGGATTGATTAGTCACCGTCTAGCGGTTAATCGCCAGCGTTTAGAACATATATTATACATATAAATACAACTGAGTCTGGACAAAAACAATATTAAATTAATTAATAATTACTCTACACAGATGTTAAATTATTTAGGTATATTACAATTCATATAAGATCAAACACAAGATCATTTATAATTCAAATATTAAAATCGTATGGGATGAAATTTTATGGTTGTGTTAAAAAATGATTATAAATTACATATATAACAATTTTCATTTTTTCTTTTCTATATTAAATTTGAACTATCATATTTCGCTAGTAGCCAAAATTTAAGAAAAAATATTAAATATAACTATGTAAAATTTTGGTCCAAAAATGATAACATAACAAAATTTTAGTTAATGTAGGCAATTTTAGGGGTATAAAAAACATTATTGTACATAATAATTTTTATTTTTTTGTGTTCTGCATTAAACTTCAAACTTTGTACTTTTATACAAACCAAAATTATGAAAAAAAATATTATGTATAACACTGGTATTTTTAAGTCTGAAAATGACTAAAACAAAACTTTTATTCAAGCAACAAACATGACAAACACACTTAGTAAAAATGCAAACATAAAAATATCATCGTCATTAGGGTACACAAAACCATCGTCACATAACCATTTTCTACCCATGCCTCTAAAAATATCACCACTACTATAAGTATTTGCCGTTTTTAAGATTTCATAATAATGAGCATAAGCAAGTGCACAATCATAGGGTTATTTATAAAAGAACTTAATATTAAAATTCTTAACACTTAAAGCAAATAATTTGGTTCACCGGACAATTTTCCTGTGTATTCACGGTTCCAATAATACAGAAAAATTCAGAACTGCATACACACTTTTATTGCCTTTTCCTGTGTATTCACGGGACAAGTTAACAGAAACTTGAAATTTGTGTGTTCCTGTGTATTAACGGTCTCATGTTCGGCTTTAAAATAATCATAGTTACGCTTAATATTTTTTACCAATTTTTTACTTGTAACAAAGTTGAACGGTTCAACTTTAATACACAACAAAAAAAATGAAATATTCAAATTTACAACAATGTGTTTAAACCTTCAAAATTGATGGTTAAAAACTAATTTTATTAAGTAAATAAACATGTCTTTACTAAGTGACAATTGGAAGAAGAAGAAGTGAAAAACGAAAAAAAAATAAAATTAAAAAGGAATTTTGCATGTGGCCCCTATCATTTTTGAACAACGGGTGTACTATTTCTGCAGTTCTGGTACATTTATGTATCAGAAATGTGATGGAGCCGGAGAAAAAACACCTTTTAAAAAAAGTTAATAGATTTCAAAGATTTTAGTTTTTTTTTCTAATTTCGGGTATTGTTAATTACCCTCCACCCAAAAAAAAGAGAGAATGGGGACTGATTTATTCTTCAAGATTTAACATGTGAGATCACAGTGAGTTTGCATTGATTCAGGGGAAGAATGTGCACCCTCTCCTGTTGCAATTTCAGTTTGACATCTGCTATAAGAAAACAAGAAAAACTTGGCATTCTAAATCTTATGCTTGTCGGGGAATATAATAATACTACAGAGTACAGAAGCTTTGCTTTAAGTTGAAAATATTGAATTTACCTGAGAGTATAATGAACTTTGTACTACTATTTATGCAAATACATTTTATAATTATCGTTCAGCTCGTGTTTTTAAGCTTGCTTACTGCTTTCTTATCTCGGTCTTTAAATTCATTTCTGTTTCGTTCTTGCCTCAGTTCCATTTCGAACAACTCTTTTTCTGAGCGCCTACATGAACCTTCATTCCCATGTTTTATAATTTGGATGAACAATTTGATCAAGTGAAATGGAAGCATAAGATATCACTTTACTGATTCATGATATGATATCATAGCGAGAGAATGCTAATGATTTTCAACATCTGAAATCTCCATCAAGCGGATATAGAAACATGTCCACAATCTTATGAGTACCCTTTATACCAGCAATTCAATAAGCAGTAGGTTAAGGTAGTTCTCTATGATATTCAATCTTCATAAGCTAGTTACATGGAACAAGAGTGACTTTAGGAAGATCTCTCGTATAAGCGGTACATGAAACTTGATTTTGACATCTGGGGCTCCCTTTCCAGCATTCTTATTACATCCTTCACACAAACTACCCTCTTCGGAACCATCAGAATCCGATCTTGGCCAGTCCTATTTTCAGTACCTAGAACACAATTAAGGAACAACTTTACCTTCAACAACTTGTACTTACTAAATACCACTTCATGCCTATGCATATATGAGTATGAACTTCTTATTCATAGTTTAGGTCTTTTAGTAGCCATGATCTTTTGCTGTGGACTACATAAAGCTTAGGCTTTCCACTATAAAGTACTGGGATCTCAGTTTAAACGTTCACAAAGTTCAAACTCATCATTTAATCAACTTACTGATATTTTTTTACGCCCAGTAAACTTTTGTAAAACATTTGATCTACACTTTCTTGTAAATCTAAGGATTGTATGTAAAATAACATCTAATCTTTCAGCAACTCACCTTTTCCTTGAATTTTTTTCCCGGTTCCTTTTGAGCCTTTGTTCACCTTTTCATTGGGCTGATCACCTATCCCAGGGTCTTCCTCATGTTGAGCTTTTGTGCTTAACAGCTTCCACTTTGATATGAAGTCATCTCCACCTAAAGATGCCATGACAGCTTTATTTGTTCTTGCGGCTGTTTCTAGCCTCAAATCTGCTCCTATTTTCTTCTTTTTTGACTGAAATAGAAAATTGGTCACGTTCCATTCCAACCAACCAAATACAAAAGAAAGTGTCTTTTACTGCCCTTTAGACAAGATGTGTAGTAAGATTTAAGAATACCTTGGTTGCAGTTAACAGAAAAAAAAAAAAAATTTACCTTGGTTGCTACTGAGCTTTTTGCAGACTTGTCCATCTCACCATCTGAAATATCTCTATTTGGCTACATTCAAAAGCATGAATTTAGTTGATTTTCAAATAAATTGCCACAAAATATAATATAGATGCCTTTTTCACTCGACACTGTTAATAAAATGAATTCAAAGATGTACAGATCACTCACCGAAAGATAAGATATCTTTATTAAAGACACACACTTTTCACAATTTTAAAAGTGTTCCTACCTTTTCATCAGGTGGTTTCTTCTGGTTCTGACATTTTCGGTTCATTATCATAATCTGACGATGAATATCTGATGTAACAAGAATAAAGTGCCTTTTCTTCTCGTAATCAACTCTCTGCAGATGAGAAAACAACCAAGGAAAACGAAAAGTTTGTTTTAAAGGAGTTGTTTCTTGCAAAAAGACAAATTGATAGCTACCTGTTTTGACATCTTTATCATATTTCTTATCAATCTATCCATCATTTCGCCAAGTCCCTGAAGATTCAATAGAATAAAAAGTTAGAACTAGAGTCCAATAGCAATTACAACACTACAAGGCATAAGAAATCCTCTCACCAGCAAGATACAATTTTCCACATCTTTGCCTACTGTTTTAAGTCCACATTTAGATACTGTCACAGGCAAGGAACGAGTTTAATTAGATTTAAGTTAGAAGAAAATACTCTAACAATATAACAAGAACAGGAGAAATCAAAACAATTAATAACTGATATTCTCCAATTTTGCCCGCAGAAAAGTTTTTGATAGAAACATTTCTTCTTCCTGGTGTACAGAACATTGACGGTGTTGCCATGATGTTGACACCTTCTTTCCTGCTGCCTTAGAAAACAATTGCTCTTGCTCCTCCTGATAAAAAGGATTTCATTAAATAAGTTTCAATTTTAGAAGTAACTCCAGTAAGGGAAATGTTCGGTGATGTACATACATCTAAGTCAATTTCAGCACAAGCAGTAACATCGTTGAAATTCTCAAATTGGTGAGAAGCAACTACTTCAGCATTAGCACTAACATCGTTGGAATTCTCAGATTGGCGAGAAGCAACTACTCCAGATGACTTTTGTCGTTTTCTGTTAGAATTACGACATAAACAAGGAAGTTTTAAAGGCCAAAATACATAAACATACGTACCATAGTCCATATGTTGTGGGTTTTGTGTGCAGAGTGGTTAGGCTCATAGAGCTTAACAACTAAACAATCTTACACTCTAACAAATGAACAAACAGGATAGTTTGATATACCTTTGAAATTGCATCGAAAGATCAAATTCTTTTAACAGATCCTCTTTACTTAACCATCTCTTTGGAGCCATCTTCTCTATAGCTTCAGAACAACTGAAGTAGATGCAGAAAAAGTATTCACGATTCAGGAAACATAAAATTTTGCAAAGTATTACATAAAAAGGAAAAGCACAATTCGACAAATTAAAACAGGCAATCAGGCATTTAACATCCTCTATTCAGACTTGATAGTACTTGTAGATGTCTCATAACAAATGTGATATGTAACATAAAGTCATTCCAGTTGAGATAACCAATAACAAATTAAGTGATCCGAAAGAACTAGCCCATATTACACAACAAAAGCATTCATCAATTCAATCCCCAAATCAACTTACAAACAAAATTCATCAGTGTTAGTGGAAATATGAAACAAAATTCACGAAAATTGTTAAAATCTACTAAAATATCGACAATTCAAGTAAGTCAGAGTTACAATGTCGATAAAACCAAGCAATGTCATTCATTAATCACTACAAATCAACTTACAAACAAGCACATGTGTACGGAACAAGTAAATCCCAAACCCTAATTCAACAAACTATGCAACTTCCTCTTCTACTTTTTCCAAAATAAAAAAGAAAACCAAGATAATCTTCATTTCGATTTCTCGCACACACAGAAACACATAATCAAGCAACTAATCAAGTGCAATAATAAGCATCAATGTCACTAGAAATTACAAAATCAAGCAAGTAAATAAAATATGAACCAAGAACAGGGGTAAATGTGTGCAAAAATCATACTCCCTCCATCCCCATCAATTCTTTACATCGGGGACGGCTCGGCACGTATTTTAAGGCTCCTTTAATATATACTTCGATAAATTATTTTAAATTTTTTCTAAGTCTTCAAATACGTGTAAGGCAGTATTAAAAAACCGTAAAGAAATGAAAGGGACGGAGGGAGTATATAATATACCTGTTTTCGACTTTTCGAAAAGAACAATTGAGAGGAATAGATGATCAGAATATATGATGGTGAATATAGAAGTGGGCAGGATCAACAATTGAAAGCAGGGGAGGGGGATGAGACAGGGGATGTCTGTAGTAAACTAAAACTTGCCTCTTTTGGTCTTTGAATTTTCAGGTATTTATAGAGTGTTTAATCACCGACTCCCATCTAATCATAGCCGTCAATTTTCAGTTCATCCAACGGTTGATGTGAGCGAACTTCTTGGGTTTGGTGCTCACGTCTTAGATTTCATCTTTTTTTGTGTGGAGGCTACGTCTTAGACTACCAAAATTTACACTATAGAATACATTAATTTTATTTATTTTGTTTGATCTCATCTCTTTAAAAATTAGTTTGCTTAAATTTTTAAAAATTATCAAAAATATAAATTTTTTATTTTTTTATAATTTTATCATCTTCTAAAAAAATTTGCAAAAATAACTAACGCAATCTATTTATACATTTTTTCTAAAAAAATAATTGAAGTTGTTTTTGATTATATTTCAGGTGGATATATTGTTGCATCTCAGATTATATTTGATTTAACCGGTGCAACTTGTTAAGTAATCTATTATGCAACAAATGATAAAATCTAATTATTAAATTTTTATAAATTGCATTTTTGGTTCATGTCAGTTGAAAGTATAATTGCAAAAGAAATATATCGTATTTTTGCAAATATATTCAGAAAAAAGTTAATATGTTCACAAAATAATTTTAAAAAACAGTATTTTTTCAAAAAAAATTCTAAATTCAGTTATTTCTGAAAATCCCTAAATTTTTTCACATACCAAAATTTTCTTAACTTATAAAAAGTGATTCATTTGAAATATTTGTATCAAATGTACAATGATCTTTGTAATTAGCCCAATAAAACTAGAAAAATAAAAAATTCACACGTTAGGTTCTGCTTCTTTGTTTCGTTTTCTCTTTTCGCGTATGGGCTATGCGGGGTTTTGTTTGGGTTGGGTTCTATTTTTGTCAGGGTTGTTCTGGATTGGCTGATTGTAAGAAAAGTTGGATTTCGGGCTTTCGGCCGGGTTTGCTTAGATTGGTCATTGGTTTAGAAATGGCTATCCTTTAATGGGCTTCGGCCTTTCACTATTATTAATACATTTTTTTATACCAAACAGAAAATATCATTGTAAATTTGTAATTGTAAATTGTGGTTGTGAACTCTCCTCTTCCGTTTTTTTTGTTTTTTTTCTCTTCCCTCGATTTCTGTAAAAAAAAAAAAAAAACCCTTTTTTTCAGGTCTTTATTTAGGCTTTGTTTGTGATTGCTGTTAAAAATTGCTGTAATGTTGAAAAAAGTACTGTGAAAATCAGATAACTATTTGATAATATTTTTGATATGTGTATTTTTTGATGTATAATATAAAAAATTAATGTTTTTGGTGAGTTTTGATGTTGAAATCAAGACATGAATACAAATCCTCCCCGTATTTTTCTTTTCCGTTGCTCTCTCAACACAATAACCGCATTCTGGGCCAGGTAACTGGTTTCTTTGCCATCATTTTTCTTTTTTTCCAACCTTATATACAGAAAATGCTAGGTAAAAATTTCAAAACATTTCCCAAATGCTGACATGTCAGTATATTACTGGTAATCTTTCTCATTATAATAAGGGATCTCACGTGTATAAATATGCGTTCATAAATTAAAATATGCTACGTTTTATGTCACGTCATTCGGTAAAAGTTTTGTTAATTTTTTTGAGATACTTAGTACTACTCATAAATAATTACTCCACAACAATTACGTACTTTCTTTTTTATTCCTTAAAATCATAATTCTTCAAATATCATCACAATTCAAATTCAGATTATATGTCAATAGTGAAGAATTTATGGATATTAGTTACGATCGAAGAAGTTTGGAATGTCCAAGTATGTTTTAGAATCAAGGCTCCAACAGAGAGATGGTACGCCTATGATTTATTTATTAATTCAATATATATGTACTACATTTTAATTTAATAAAAGGTACGCATTTTTTAACTTTGGAATTCTATTATGATTATTGTTTATACTAGCTTATAACCCGATGTACGGTTACTTAAATTTTATTTATAATTATTCTGTTTATAATTATATTTTTATTACGATGCAACACACGATTGTTTTTTTAATATTTATAATTATATTTATTTATGAATATTTTAATATTTAAAAGTTATTAGTTTACATGATTAAATTATTGTTAAAAATGATTTAGCCAAAAAATATTATGGTTAAAAATTTGATATTTATTACATTTTACACTCTCAATTTAATATTTGTTTATATTGAGTTATAAAAGTTAGATTTGGCCAATTTTACGGTTCACATGAAATTCACAAAATAATCTTTAATTTAGTTGTGGTTTAATAGTTTTTTTTTCAATCTAAAACTATTCTAAAACTAAAAAGATAATAAACTGACGAAATTTAATGTTGAAAATTCTATTCGATTTAGGAAATCTACTTAACTTATATGTAGTTTAGATTATTAGAATAACCTTTATTAACCAAATACAGGTTTTAATGTTAAATCTAATGGTTTTCACCTATCTATTTAAGATTAAACGATTTTTATTATTTTGATTATAAATGGGTTTCCTTATTTAATTACAACTATTTTTATGTTTTAACTTTTTGGAAAATCCAATCCTAATATAATATCTTTTAACTTATATCATTTTTAGATAATAATTTCTTTTTATATGATATAATCTTGATCATCTATTTTTAAAAGTATTGGATCTAACGGTTGAGAATGTTTTGGCCTATATGAGTTCTTATATGAATATAGTCATGCTAACAACGAAATTAGAATATAGAAAACTTATTTATATTTGGTATATTTGGTTATTTAATATTTTTATTGAAATAAACATAGAATTTATAAATTTAAAAGAATTAGGAAAAAAAATTAAATTGATGCTACAATAATAAAAAAAATATTTATTAAAATTTAGATAATCACTTTACTGTTTGGGCTATATCTTGAGTTTTAGACAACAGATTTTAACGATTTTACAGCCCACGTGAAGCTAACAAAATTATCTTTAATTTAATGATAGTTTAATAATTATTATATAACTGGAACTATCCATAAACTAAAGAGAAAAGATAATTACGAATTTTTACATAAAGATTTCTATTCAATATAGAAAACTCATTTATAATTGGTTTAAATTATCAAAATACACCTTTTAGTATTTAAATATTATCCTATTATTAATCAAGTACAATTTTTAATATTATATATAACGGTCCTCATCTATTTGAATATTTATAGTTTTATAATCCAACGGATCTTATACTTTTTGGTAGTATAGTGACCGACCAAAATTTTGGATAAGATCTCTCATCTATACTATATTATTAAAGACGAAACATCGAAAGTTTTGTAGTCTGGTCATGAAAGTTTTTGTAGTCTGGTCACTCAATTCATAGCCGTTAGATATTTTTTATCAAATCGATGAGAACCGTTAGATAAAATATTAAAATTATTATATAGAATATCTTTTCTATTTTTCCTAACTAAAACATCTCATTTTCCAAAAATATTGCAAACAATTTCATTTACTAAAATAACATAATAAAATTATAATTGCTAATAACTAACTCATTACCTTTTTTAGCCAAATTGTATATTATTTTCTATATTTTCTAACTAAAATTTCTACTTTTCTATTTTTTCTAACTAAAACCTCTCATTTTTCAAAAATACCACGAACAGATCTATTTAATAAATAAAATAATAATATGAAAGGCATATGTCCAGGCCTATTTGTAAACACCGAGGATTCTACTCAACTTTAATTAAGATGTAATAAGTAAATAATAAAAATCAATTGTCACAGGAATCTCAGAAGGTCATATCTGTCAAAGAATGAAGATTAAAGTCATCTACAGACTTGAAGTGATTCTACATTGAAAGAAGCTCAATTTATTGATCAAGCCTCAATGAAGTATTCAAGCTCAGTGGATTTATTACAGTGACAGAGATTTCAAGTGGTGACAGTAAAAGATACTGGTTACAGGGTTCTTTAATAAGAAGGAAGTGAATCACTGCTTAAAAATCAAATAGATAAAGACCAGACATTGTCGTTAGTCACTCATGAACCAGACCGTGCATTGAGTGTCAACGTACTAATATGTTTGTTCTTTATCTAAGTTTTAAGTGATTCTGGAATTAATAGGAAGTCAACTAATTCTATTTTATTCTCTTATAAATAATTAATATTTAAGTATATTATTTATTAATTTAATTCTGCAAAGAATTAAATTAATACATAATTTATTTAATTAGTTATTTAAATTAGAATATATTTGAACTAGGAAGACTTATATTTTTGTACTAGGAAGACTATCAAGGCTGTTTTACAAATTGTCTTCCTAGAGCAATATATAGTTTTCCCGATTGTCTTCCTAAGGTTATTGACTGTCTTACCGATTGTCTTCCAAGCACAAGGGCTTGTCTTACCGATTGTCTTCCAAGGCATAAAGTATTGTATTTCAGTAGGTTTTCTAAATACAATGCTGCAAGTGGTTGGCGCGTGGAATGCAGTCAAAGGAATTCTATTTAAAGGAAAACAAGGCAGTTGACATTCATATCATCAGAAGACACAGAAGAAAAAGCAAAAACACATTACATTAAAAGCTCTTCTTCATTTCTCTCAACTGTGAAGCTATTAATTTCTGCAGAGAATTAATTCTTGATTGTACTTCAACATTTAATCCATAAGAATCATTTCTCTTGTACTGCTTTAGCTTTCTAGCGGATCATAATCCCTAGATTTTATATCGAACTACTTTTTAGTATTCGATCCTTTTTATTACAAAAATAGATAAATTCATGTCGAATTTATTCTAGATTTGTTTTATTAAGTTCCTTGTAATCAAGTGATCAAATTGTAACACCTCTCAAGTTTAATAGAGTTTCTATTTAACTTGAATATTGTTTCAGTTTTTATTCCGCATTAATTTGTTCTAAACAGTTAAATCTTTAAAAGGACAAATTCGATAAAACGGTATAGTTTGTATTCAACCCCCCTTCTACAAACTTATCAGGACCTAACAATTGGCATCAGAGCCTTTTGATTGATATACAAATCAAAGATCCAATTGTTTTGAGATTTTTCTTTTAAACTCTGATTTTTTTATTTGAATTCTAAAAATCTCAAAAGATGTCTACTACACAGAAAGTGGGGACAGTTAAAATCCCAATATTCAGCAAGGAGCATTATCCAATGTGGAAGAAGAAAATGCTCCTATTTCTTAAGGTTGCAAATCCTAAATACTTGGATGTGCTGAAGAGTGGTCCCAAACTCCCTATGATTATTGATCCTGAAGTTGTTGAGGATAATGTTGTGACTAGGGCTGCTAGGATGTACCCTAAAGATCCCAAGGAATACACTCCTGATGAGAAAGAGGATGTTACCTTGGATTCCTGTCTTCAGTTGATCCTTATTGAGAGTCTTGATCCTATCATGCATAATCATGTCCTAAATTGTGAAACTGCCAAACATATTTGGGGAACCATAGAGATAATCAATGAGGGGACTGAAGAGGTTAGGGAGAATATGCTGGAAATTCTCACTTCACAATATGAGCATTTCAGATCAAACCCTGGTGAAGGTATCTCTCAGGTTTTTGAGAGATACAACAAATTAATCAATGATCTGAATCTCAATGGGAAGCACTACACCAACAAAGAGATTAACAAGAAGTTCCTTCTTACCCTTCCACCTCATTTGGAGCACAAAATTTCTGCCATTAGAGAAGCAAGAGATATGAATGAGATTGCTTTGGAGAGATTGTATGGTGTGCTAAAGACCTATGAGCTGGAGCAGATTCAACAGAAGGAGCTGTATGGAACTGGAAGGATTGTTGGTACCTCCACTGCATTGGCTGCTGAAGTCCCACAGAAACTGGAAGTGAAGGCTGTTCAACCTTCCAGTTCTCACATGAATGTTATTGATGCTGAATATGGATTAACATCCATTGATCAATCTGGTGGTGACTTCTATTCTTTGGAAGAACTTGATCAGCTGGAGGATGGTGATTTGGCTTTGATAGTCAGAAAGTTTGGGAAGTTTAGATTCAAGAGGAATCCCAATCTTAAGTTCAGACCCAGATTTCAGAGAGGTGGATCTTCATCTTCAAGTGGCACAAGGGGTGGCTACAAAACTGGAACTGTGGAAAGGAGTATAATCAGATGCTACAATTGCAATGAGTTGGGTCACTTTGCTACTGAGTGCAGAAAGCCAAAGCAAGTGACTAGAAACACATTTGACTCTAGCAAGAAGAACAAGATTGGGAAGGCCTATGTTGCTGAGGGAAAGAGTTGGGATGACACTGACAGTGATGAAGAAGCAGGTGAGATTGGGAACCTTGCTTTAATGGCTAAAGAGGAAAGCACTTCATCCAGATACATGTCAGAGGTAACCTTTACTGACGCTGAAATGATTTATCATCTTGGTGGCACCATAAGTTGTGCACGCACTGAAAATGATAGAATAAATCTTTTAAACACAAATCTTGAAAAGGAATTAAAAGATTTGAAACTTGTGCATGTTAATCAGGATGAACTTAATGAGAAAATTGCTTTTCTGGAGAATAGGGTTAAATGTTATATTCAACTGGAAACCATTCTTAAGAAAGAGATTAGTGAGCTGAAGACTAAAGCTAATGCTTATTTCAGTTCTTGTAAGACTGCTAAAGAAATTCTCAATAAGCAAGCTGTTGGTAATCATGTCAGTATAGGTTATGATTATAATGAGGCTATAGGATTGCTTGGTATTAATACACCTTGTAGGGTCAGAGAAGAAGGAAAGGCTGTTCCTTATATTCTTAAGGGCATTAAAACACCTTTCTGTAAGGAGTCTGAGGCAGAGCCTCTGAATGAATCTTCTATCATTATTGCTGAGGAGATTCATGAAGAAGATGTTGCCTTAGAAGCTGAGAAATCCAAAAAGTGTGTATCTGATATTCCAGTCAAAGTTGCTAAAACTGAAAAGACTAAATCAGATATCCATAAGTTGGATCAAAACAACTGTAGATCTAACATGCCTGCTATTAATTCTTCTCATAAAGCATGTGGTGTGGGTAATTGCATGTCTTGTGCTTTTAATGTTATGTATGCTTTCTTTAATAAAAAGCATGTATCTAGTGATAAGACTGCTCCACGTCAACATGTTAATAATAAGAAGCATGTTAAAACAAAGACTACTAGTCCTCCTCAGACTAGAGTGGATTCATTTATCCCTAAGCCTACTCAGAAATGTGTTAAGGCTGGGTATAAATGGAAACGCTCTTATGTGAAAGAGGATGAAGTAGTTTTAGTTAGAAATGTTGTTTTGCCTGACAAAGGCCAGTTCTTTAAGTATGCCGGACCCAATCAATTTTGGGCTCCGAAGAAGGACTAATCAATCTGATATTGCAGGGAGTTAAACAGGTAAACCGTGTTATGTGGATTCTTGACAGTGGCTGTTCAAGGCATATGACCGGAGATAGAGCCCTGCTATCAGATGTGGTTGTGAAAGCTGGCCCAGTAGTTACCTTTGGAGATAACAGCAAGGGTATTACGAAAGGATATGGCTGTTTGAAGTACGGAAATGTTATCATTGAAGATGTTTCATTTGTGGAAGGTCTGACGTTCAATCTTCTCAGCATCAGTCAGTTTTGTGACAGAGGATATGCTGTTTCCTTTGAAAGAGAGAAGTGTCAGATCACTCACAAGAAGAATGGAAAGCCTGCTCTTCAAGGAGTAAGGAAAGGTGACTTGTTCATAGCTGATCTGAACTCGGGATTCAAAGATGAAGTTAATTGTTTTTATGCTAAAGCTTCATCAGATGATAGTTGGCTATGGCACAAGAAGATGTCTCACCTTAACTTCAAAACTATGAACTCTTTAGTCAAGAGGGAATTAGTTAGAGGTTTGCCTCAGATGGAATTTACACAGGAAGGACTGTGTGAGGCATGTCAGAAGGGAAAGTCAAAGAAAGCTTCTCACAAGGGCACTGACACATCATCAATAACTGAACCTCTTCAGCTACTGCACATGGATTTGTTTGGTCCAGTTAATGTGATGTCCATGTCAAAGAAACAATATGCACTTGTGATTGTTGATGACTATTCAAAATATACATGGGTTTTATTCCTACATTCCAAGGATGAGACCCCATTTCTGGTGATTGGCCATGTGAAGTTGATTGAGCTGGATTATAGATTCCCTGTTAGAGCCATAAGGTCAGATAATGGTACAGAATTCAAGAATGCCATTCTAAATGACTTTTGTGCTGATAAAGGAATAACAAGACAGTATTCTGCCCCTAGAACTCCTCAACAAAATGGAGTAGTGGAAAGAAAGAATCGTACATTGATTGAAGCTGCTAGGACTATGTTAAGTGAGTCCAAACTTCCAATGTACTTTTGGGCTGAAGCAGCGAATACAGCTTGTTATACTCAGAATCGAACTTTAATCAACAAAGACCTAATGAAGACTCCGTATGAGATCATGAATAACAAGAAACCAACTGTCAAGTACTTTCATGTATTTGGAGCAAAATGCTTTGTGCTTTTAGATGAAAATGTTAAACGTGGCAAGTTTGAGGCAAAGGCACAAGAAGCTATTTTTGTTGGTTATTCCAGAAGATCTTACAGGGTTTATGTGGTTGGCAGTCACACAGTAAAGGAAAGTGTCAATGTTACTTTTGATGACACTAAGTTCCCCAATATCCAAAAAGAAGATTCATCTGAAGAGCTGAAGTTTGATAACTTGCCAGACTCAGAATCAGATGATGAAGCCCCACCTGAAGTTTTTGCTGGTAATGATAATAACAATGATGATAATGATCCTGGTGATGGTGGTGGAAACACTGGTAACAATGGAGATACCACCAGCACTGGAGAAGGATCATCAAGGCAAACAGGCAACAACTCAGGGGGAGCAAATGAAGGATCAACTAGTCACTCACAACATCAAAGTGAATTTCAAGGCGAATCATCAAGATCAAATCTTCCAAGACAGACTGTTTGGAATAGAGCTCATCCTTTTGAGCTGATCATTGGTAATCCAGATGTTGGAGTTAAAACTAGAAGTGCTTCTCAGAATGAATGTCTTTTCTCAGCATTTCTATCTAAAATGGAGCCAAAGAAAACTGAGGAAGCACTGACTGATCCAGATTGGGTGATTGCTATGCAAGATGAACTCAATCAGTTTGAACAACAACAAGTCTGGAAACTGGTACCCAGGCCAAAGAACAAGAAAGTAGTTGGTACTAGATGGGTATACAGGAACAAGTTAGATGAGGATGGCATTGTTACAAGGAACAAGGCAAGACTGGTTGCACAAGGGTATTCTCAAGCTGAAGGCATTGATTATGATGAAACCTATGCACCAGTGGCTAGACTTGAGGCCATCAGGATGTTCTTAGCATTTGCTGCTTACTCCAATTTTAAAGTCTATCAAATGGATGTTAAGAGTGCATTCCTGAATGGTGAACTTGATGAAGAAGTGTATGTGGAACAGCCCCCTGGCTTTGAAAATCAGGAGCTGCTGGACTTTGTGTACTTTCTCTTCAAGGCTATCTATGGTCTCAAACAAGCCCCAAGAAAATGGTATGACACTCTCTCTGGTTTTCTTTTAGAAAATGGTTTTGTTAGAGGTATCATAGACAAAACTCTTTTTTCAAAGAAACACAAAAGTGATATGATATTAGTCCAAGTCTATGTGGATGACATCATATTTGGGTCTACTAATGATAATCTCTGTAAGAGATTTGCTGAGCTTATGCAGAGTAAGTTTGAAATGAGTATGATGGGTGAGCTGAAGTTCTTTCTTGGATTGCAAGTAAGTCAAAGGTCAAATGGTATATTTATTTGTCAATCCAAGTATCTCAAAGAACTCCTCAAGAAGTATCATATGGAGGATTCAGCATCAGCAAGGACTCCATCTCCAACAGGAATCAAACTTGGAGCTTCTGACAAATCTATCAAGGTAGATGTTACAAGCTACAGAGGTATGATTGGCTCCTTACTCTATCTTACTGCTAGTAGACCAGATATTATGTATGCTACATGCTTGTGTGCAAGGTTCCAAGCGGACCCTAGAGATGTTCATCTCGTTGCTGTGAAAAGAATCTTGAGATATCTTAAGGGTACACCTAATCTAGGTATCTGGTACCCTAAAGATTCAGGTTTTAATCTTGTTGGATATACAGATTCTGATTATGCAGGTAGTGTTGTGGATAGAAAGAGTACCTCTGGGAGTTGTCAATTCCTAGGAGGTAGGTTGATTTCCTGGTATAGCAAGAAACAGCAAACAGTTTCCAATTCAACAGCAGAAGCTGAATATATTGCTGCTGGAAGCTGTTGTGCTCAAATCTTATGGATACGGAATCAATTAAAGGACTATGGCTTTGCATTAGACAAAATCCCCATATTTTGTGATAATACAAGTGCCATAGCAATCTCCAACAACCCTGTGCAGCACTCGAGAATGAAGCACATTGATATCAGGTATCATTTTATCAGAGAGCATGTCATGAATGGAACTGTGGAGTTACACTTTGTACCCACAGAAGAACAGACTGCAGATATATTCACTAAATCTGTTGATGAATCCACATTTATCAAGTTAGTTGGTAAATTGGGTATGTTAAACAGTCTTAGTGATTAACAATATCTCTGTCATGTTTGTTCTTTGAAAATTCATTTTCTCTTGTCATTTAAATGATATTCACTGTCAATTCTCATTTAATAGTACATGCTTGTGTATTTAAATAGCTCTGAATATTTTATTTTCTTTAAAAATATTTTTCTCATATTTTTAAAGTGGAGAAATGTATTTTTATTGAAAATATATTTATTTAGAATTATTTAGATATTTTTCAGATTGTAAATAGTGTTGTTTGAATTTTTCTGCAAGTTTATATTAATTTTATGCATTTCTAATATTCTGCATATTTTTCTAGGATTTATGGAATTTTCTATGAATTTTTCTAGAATTTTATATATTTTTCATGCATTTTTCTAAGTTTTTCAGCATTTTTTTGTATATATTCGAATTTATTCTGAATTTTTTGGTAAGTCTTCCCAGTTTTACACTAGGAAGACTACCGGGAAAACAAGGGATATTTTCATAATGTTTTTTTTGTTTTTTCCTTTTTGTTTTTTAAGTCTTTTTGAAAGTCTTCCCAGTTTTATAACTAGGAAGACTATCGGGAAGACTTAACTTAATTAGTCTTATTTACTGTTTTTCCTTTTATTTATTTTTCCGAAGACTTCCTAATTTAAACTAGGAAGACTATCGGGAAGACTATTCTAAGTCTTACCGATTGTCTTCCCAGTTTAAATTCAAAAAAAAAAACGTTTCTTATTCTTTCTTTTTACAGTTTTATGTTTACTATTATATATATATAGATATATGTACATACAGCATTTCTTATCAGTCTTTTGCCTTAACAGTTTTTCTTATTTCTAAGCATTTCCCCTTTCGATTTCCTTTCTTTTTGCAGAAATTGTGACTCTTGAATCATTATTGCTCAAGTATTAACTTAGCAAATCATTTTGTTCTTCAAAATCAGACTCACTGAGTCGAATTGCTGTCGGTTTTTAATTAAGAAAAACTGATTCGATTTGCATTTTCTTGAGTTTGTTAAGTAACTTTCTTGAGTTTTAGTGATATAAAGGATTACTGTGTGACTTTGAACTGAATGTGATGCTGTGTGTGTGTTCTTGAAGTTTTCGCCATTTCATTTGCCCAATTTCAATTCTGTTTTACTAGTGTAGTTCGAGTTTTTGGGATTAAAAATTTAAATTTAGTTAATTTTAATAGAATTGTGATTTTGTGGATTTTAAGTAATTTTGATTAATTCTAAAAATCCCTAAAATACTAATTTTATTTTAAGTTAATTAAAATTTTCTTGTGTTATTAAAATGGATCCTAATAATTTTGAACTTGTGTTAAATAATTTTGTTGGGTATTTTGATCCGTCTAGGTGTAAGGTGGAACGTTTCAGACCGTGGATTCAATTTTTAAATAGCAATACTTGTGTTAGTTATGCTATTTGTGCCAATGCACTTCTGAAAATTGATCCATTAAGGATGTTGTGTTCAAGTGCTGTTATTGCTGATAATTCAAAATCTTTTACTTTCAATATTCTCA
The DNA here is from genome assembly GCA_030848705.1 of Heracleum sosnowskyi. NCBI lineage: Eukaryota > Viridiplantae > Streptophyta > Magnoliopsida > Apiales > Apiaceae > Heracleum > Heracleum sosnowskyi. Next base: position 131,398,859 of record CM061237.1, read on the forward strand.
ATCAGCAATATACAGTTACTTTTGATTTATTTTGTGATGTGTTGCATTTTCCAAAGGACAGGTTTGATCCATTACCCACTGATGATGAGTTAACACAGTTCTTTGTGAATATTCATTATCAGGGTCCCTTTCAAATGGTAAAATTGTCAAAAACTTTTGTTGTAAGGGAATGTGATCTGTTCTTTGATACTATAGCTAGGGTATTTGGTAACTGCACAAAAACAAACTTTCATTGCATTACCAGTCTTAATCAATACATTGCCTATGCTATAGTATTTGGTCGTAGATTGAACTTTGCTGAGATTCTGTGGAACCTTTTGCTCAACAGGCTTGCTCACTCTAGGAGAGATTCTGATAATGGTGTGAAAGTAAGGTGTTGGTACCCTCGCTTTCTAACTCTTATCATTAATCATCTTCTCACTGCTGAGCAGGTAGAACTGTTTCGAGAAGCTAGATTTGAAACCTCTCCAACCACAGACACCAAATTCTACACCAGACTTGATGTCTCATCCAAATTTCCCACCATACCTGTTCTTGTTTCACCATTCATGAGACAATTCATTAATCTTCCTATCTTTGGTGAACAAGTTCCCGAACCACATCCAGTACCACTGCAGGTAGTTATTCCTAACCTTGGTTCTTCTTCTGGTACTTCAATTGAAACCCAAGTGGTTGTTAGGGCTGACCCAGAGATTGTAGATCCACAGTCTCTGACCCAGGTCATAGAGCCAAACAGAGAGTCAAACACTCCTGAAACACAATCTGAGCCTAATGTACAAACCAGTTCAAGAAATGTTAGTGATATAGCTGAAATGAGTGTTCCCACAGCTCTGTCTCCACCCTTAAAGAAAAGAAAAACCTATAGGGAGATAACTGTTAGCCCATCTGTATCCTCTCAAAAGGATATGGACATTGATATGGCCACTACACAGTCTCTGGAGACATCCTCTCAACAGGGTGGATCTATTGAAATTCGCCATCGGGCCATGGCATCTTGTACTGAGTCAAGCACACTCCCATTACTCACAATGGGAGAAGATATCCATCTAGATGACACTCAGGACACCATGTCAGGAGAGCACTTTACTTTTGATTTTGATACAGTGCCTACCATAGTTACGGTAGAAGTGCCTTCACAGGCATCTGAGGGAAAATCTGATTCTTTGCCAACTCAAATAGAATCATTTTCTCCCCTCCCAGAGGGAACATCTCTGGCTCCCCTAAGGGATTTTTCACTCGCAGTTTATACTGGAGAAAGTGAAAGGCAACCTGATGAGTCTGTCCCTGAAGCAATTCAGTATACAATGTCAAATATCTTGACAGACTCACTCAGGGATCGGGAATTGCGAACTCCCATTGCACCACCACTGACCTCTCTTGAAGAGGCTAGGGTGATTGTCCATGCAGGTACATCTACTGAAAATCTAGAAAGACAGATAGTTGTGAGAGATATGAGTCAAACAACGAGTGAAACACAAGCACGTGAGTTGAGTGAAACACCACTGAGAGCAATTGAAGTGAGTGCACACACTGACACAAACACTGCTTTGTTAAAACAGCTAGCTGATCTACAGAAGAAGTTGCAAGAGACCCAGGCTGAAAACACAATTCTAAAAGCACAAGTGGTTGCACAATCTACCACCTCTGTATCAAATCAGCTGGGTACTGTGAAAGATGACCTGGAAGGATTGAAGAATAATCTACTCCCGAAGCTGAATTCGATTCAACAATCTCAAGTGCTGGTGGCTTCAGACATTTCTGATTTAACAATGTCAAATGCTCAGATTTCAGAAAGTGTCAAGGAGATTGCTGCCATTTCTACCAAGGTGGACTTTATTCTGCAAACAGCTGATGAAAATCAAAAGTTTAATGAAGAAAGGATATTTAGGATTGAAGGAGGAATGGAGCATCTGAATGAAGGTATGAAGCACTTGTACAATATGATCAAAAATTCACATCAACCTACTGAAGAGCAAAGAACGTTCTTTGAGGGAGATGATGCTGAAGGTGATGATGCTGAAGAAGGAGGAGATGGGAGAGGAAGTGGAGAGATAAGGAGAGAAACTGAGGTGAATCCTAGGGCTTCCACAGCTCAAACTGTAGAGGATTCCTCAACTAAGGGGGAGAAGGAGAAGAAAGGAGAAGACAAAGAAGCTGGAGGAGCTTCTGGAAAGGATAAGGGGAAAGGTAAACAATCAATGGAGGAGTCTGCTTTTGATGATGCTTACTATTACCATGGTGAACAGGATGATTTTCAATTTGATATGTCTGGTAATCTGGAGAAGACTATCCCTGTAGAACCTATTGGTGAGGAGGAAGTGGAAGAAGTGGCTAACTTTGATGATTGGGAGGATGAAACTGAATTATATACACCTGACCCTGGGTTCCAAAAGGAGTTGAAGAAACAACAGGCAGAGCTGAGGAAAAAGGAGGATGAGAATGCCAAGGTCTTTGACATCATATCTCAGAAGATAAAGATTCAAAAGGCTGAACATGAAGACAAACAACGTCTTCATAGTATTCATGTCAAAGAAAGGAGATTGGATGTTAGGATGAAGCAAGGAATGAAATGGGACAAGGCAAGGGAGATGTTTGATATCCCTCAGAGAGGCACAAACAATGATGCTGCTTTTCTGAAGTTGCTTGAGAAGATCAGAAATGTTAATCCAGACAATTCATTGTACATGAAGGCTTTGAAAGAAGATATTCTAAGGATTACGTCTGCATTTGATCAAGTGAGGCAAGAACTGTACATCTATGTCTCAAGTGCTCTTGAAGGGTCTTTCACCATTTCTCTTGACCTCCTCCAAAGAAGATCTCTATCTGAATTGTGGATTCTGATGAGTAAAGTAAAGAGATCTTCTTGTTTGAATGAGCTTCTATATGACCGGCTTAGAGATTCTGCAATGAAGGCCAGTCCTCAAGTTGTACATTTTCCCTATGAAGTCAAAATCTACAGAGGTACAACTTTAGAAACTGTGAGGCTGGATCCTGATTCCATGAAGCTACAGACTGCTATGCAACTGGTGAAGTTGGAGAATCTTCTTAGAACTTCTGGGTTTGCTTCTGTAGAAAAGTCTGAAGTTGCTGATATGATTTCAGACTACTGCACGGAGAAAATTCCAAGGTATGCTCAAATGAAGAATAGATTGAAGAAGATCACCACTCAACCAGTAATGCCAAGTGGTGTAGTTTCTGAAAGTGATCGTGTCCTTGACAAAGATCTTCTAGTCACCTTGCAAGAAGCTGAAGAAGGTGAAATTAGAGACTGAAGGCATGATAGGTTTAGCTCTTTTGTAAATGTTATATGTATAGAACTAGGTAAATCAAGATAGGTAAAAGTATTCATATGTTCAGTCTAGAGGAACATCTATCTTGTATTTATCTTTACTGTTTGAATCTGGAAATTGTTATATTTAATCCAGAACTTTTTATTATTTGCTTGGCTCTTAAAAGTCTTATCTTTTCTTGTTTTAGTTGAGTTATCCTCTAGAGGTATTTGGTTGTTATTGTCAAACAAACAAATAGGGGGAGATTGAAAGGCATATGTCCAGGCCTATTTGTAAACACCGAGGATTCTACTCAACTTTAATTAAGATGTAATAAGTAAATAATAAAAATCAATTGTCACAGGAATCTCAGAAGGTCATATCTGTCAAAGAATGAAGATTAAAGTCATCTACAGACTTGAAGTGATTCTACATTGAAAGAAGCTCAATTTATTGATCAAGCCTCAATGAAGTATTCAAGCTCAGTGGATTTATTACAGTGACAGAGATTTCAAGTGGTGACAGTAAAAGATACTGGTTACAGGGTTCTTTAATAAGAAGGAAGTGAATCACTGCTTAAAAATCAAATAGATAAAGACCAGACATTGTCGTTAGTCACTCATGAACCAGACCGTGCATTGAGTGTCAACGTACTAATATGTTTGTTCTTTATCTAAGTTTTAAGTGATTCTGGAATTAATAGGAAGTCAACTAATTCTATTTTATTCTCTTATAAATAATTAATATTTAAGTATATTATTTATTAATTTAATTCTGCAAAGAATTAAATTAATACATAATTTATTTAATTAGTTATTTAAATTAGAATATATTTGAACTAGGAAGACTTATATTTTTGTACTAGGAAGACTATCAAGGCTGTTTTACAAATTGTCTTCCTAGAGCAATATATAGTTTTCCCGATTGTCTTCCTAAGGTTATTGACTGTCTTACCGATTGTCTTCCAAGCACAAGGGCTTGTCTTACCGATTGTCTTCCAAGGCATAAAGTATTGTATTTCAGTAGGTTTTCTAAATACAATGCTGCAAGTGGTTGGCGCGTGGAATGCAGTCAAAGGAATTCTATTTAAAGGAAAACAAGGCAGTTGACATTCATATCATCAGAAGACACAGAAGAAAAAGCAAAAACACATTACATTAAAAGCTCTTCTTCATTTCTCTCAACTGTGAAGCTATTAATTTCTGCAGAGAATTAATTCTTGATTGTACTTCAACATTTAATCCATAAGAATCATTTCTCTTGTACTGCTTTAGCTTTCTAGCGGATCATAATCCCTAGATTTTATATCGAACTACTTTTTAGTATTCGATCCTTTTTATTACAAAAATAGATAAATTCATGTCGAATTTATTCTAGATTTGTTTTATTAAGTTCCTTGTAATCAAGTGATCAAATTGTAACACCTCTCAAGTTTAATAGAGTTTCTATTTAACTTGAATATTGTTTCAGTTTTTATTCCGCATTAATTTGTTCTAAACAGTTAAATCTTTAAAAGGACAAATTCGATAAAACGGTATAGTTTGTATTCAACCCCCCTTCTACAAACTTATCAGGACCTAACATAATATTATAATAATTAATGACTAACCGATTAGCTTTTTTTTCCAAAACGTATATTCATTTTTATATTTCATAACTAATATTTCTCTTAACTAAAACCTCAAAAATATCACGGACTATTCCATTTAGTAACATAAAATACTAATATTATAAATCTATCTATCTATCTATACTATATTATTAAAGACGAAATATTGAAAGTTTTGGTACCTGTTTTTTTGGTACGGTACTTGCCTTATTTAATTGTTTATTTAACTATTATAAAAATTATTATAATCAGTTACCCTTTCAGTTATAATGCATTACAATTTTTTTCTAAAAAAATCACGAACAATTTCCTTTTCAAGCTAAAACATGTTACTTTTTCTATTTACTTTACTAAAATCCTTCATTTCCCAAATATATCAAGAGCAAACCCTTACTTATTTATTTTAAAACATATTTTAATACTTTTAATTGGTAATTACATTTCCCCTCTTTTTGTAGAAAAATCACGGACAATTACCTTTTTCGGCTAAAACATGTTATATTTTCTATTTTCCTTACTAAAATATCTACTTTTCCAATTATATCACGGGCAAACCCTTGCTTATTTACTATAAAATCTATTTTAATAATTTTAATTGACAATTATCTTTTTCAACTAAAACATGTCACCTTTTGTATTTTTCTTACTAAAATCCCTCTTTTTTTTTCAAAAATATCACGGGCAAATCGTTACTTTTATATTTTAAAATTCAACGAAAACATGTTACTTTCTATTTTTCTTACTAAAACCCCTCTTTTTCCAAAATATCACGGGCAACCGGTTACTTATTTATTTTAAAATCTATTTTAATACTTTTAATTTTTTAAAAATATTTAACACGCCTACTTATTTTTTTTAACAAATGCAATTAATAAAATATAAAATATAAATAATAAAATTAACAATTATTAAAAATAATTTGTGCATCGCACGGGTTTTAAGCTATATTATTAAAGACGAAACATTAAAAGTTTGGTAGTCGGATGGACGGACGGTCGGTACTTAGTGATTTTATTTAATTGCCCTAACTTATTTTTTTAAAAACTATCACTAAATAATAACATTATTTATAACGAATTACCTTTTCAGCTAAAATACATTACTTTTTATTATTTTTTTTCTAACAAACTCTTCTCTTTTTCTAAAAAAAACACGGGCGGTTATCTTTTTTAACAAAAACATGTTACTCTTTCTATTTTTTCTTACTAAAACCCCTCATTTTCCAAAAATATCACGCGCAAACCCTTACTTATTTATTTTAAAAATCTATTTTTTTATTTTAATAATTAAAAGTATTAAAATCTATTGTTGGGATTTATGGGTGATAGCATAGAAACAACTTAACTTTGATAGTACTTAATTTTTTAAATTAAGTAGAACATACTGTCATAGCCAAAGTATGTTCTTGTAATCAGTATGTAATGTTATTCTAGTTGTATTATTTGGAAGAAGTTCACTTGTGTGTTCAAGCCTCAAAGAATGCTTTTTGGATGACAACATGAATAAAGGTTACTGTCCTAAAGCTGTGACAGTAAGATTACAAGAAGACAGAATGTTGCAAGTCACGACAGCATATTCACTCTGACAGCAACATTGGCGGAAGACTACGCGACAGCAACTATTGCCCTCGACAGCAAGTTTGGGATCCTCGACAGCACTCTATGCGGGGAACTCATACTGTCACCAAAAGATCATTCCTGTGACAGCAAGCTTTGCGGCAAAAGTAACTGTCTCAATAAAGATCCTTATGCTAGGTATCTTTCTCAGTCAAATCCCGTGACAGTTTAAATGTTCAAGAAACAGGCGTGATGCAGCATCCCTAAGCTGCACCAAGTCTGCAAGACTACGACAGAAGCTTCAAGGCACTACAAATCAAAAGCAAATCAATTCAAGAGCAAGGTCAAGTCTTTATCTGCTGAATTGGTTTAGCTGGAAATAGAATGAATCTAGGTTGCTTTCTTTGTAATGTATATCTGACATGTTAGCAATTTAGGAAAGTCACATGGGTAAGACAATTTGTAAGAAGCTGCCACTTGACAGTGACAGCAGCTTTACAAACCCGTGACTGATAGTGATAGGGTTAGTCATATACCTACTATCAACTCATTCTAGACATGTAACGAAGACAAGTAAGTGTCTGTGAAGAAAACCCGAAGCTCGAGAATTCTTTCTTGAGGTTGTAGCAACACTTTGCAAAATAAATAAAACATTTATTTTGTGAATCTTGTTCTTACAAAATACTGTTCGTGATTGCATATATTGCTGATAACGTTTAATCTTGATTTTAGTTGTTGAAATTTAGATTGAATTTTATCAGTATTGCATTCACCCCCCCCCCCTTCTGCAATACTCAAGGACTAACAACTGGTATCAGAGCGTTCAGATTAACATACATATCTGAGATCCCGGAGAAAATGCAGAAATCAAACAGTATCAAGATCCCAGCTTTTGATAAAGAGAACTACAACATTTGGAAAAGAAAAATCTTGTTGTTTATCAAAGCTGCAAATCCACTATACCCAGGTATACTCGAGAATGGTCCTTTCATTCCAAGAAAGGAAATTGAAGCCACAACAGTGAATGGTGAGATTATTCCTGCACATTGGGTTCCCAAAGATCCCTCAGAATTCTTGGAACCTGAAAAGGAGAAAATGGTGCTAGATGATCATTTGCAACTTATCTTGCTCGATTCTCTCACACTGGATAAAGCCATGTGTGGAAGTGTAATAAGCTGCACATCAGCCAAGGAGATGTGGATCAGGTTAGCCTTACTCTGTGAAGGAAGTGAAGAGGTTAAGGGCAACCAAAGGCAAATTCTAATATCTCAATATGAGGCATTCATGGCCAAGCCTGGTGAAGACTTAACCTCCATGTTCGAAAGGTTCAGTAAGCTCTTAACTGAATTACAGATACATGGCAAGTACTATGACAGAAAAGAATTAAACGTCAAGTTCCTGCTCACACTGCCTGATCACCTTGAACACAAGACAACAGCCATACGAGAAGGAAGAGATCTCAACACTATAACCTTTGAGACACTTTATGGTATTCTGAAATCCTATGAACTCGAACTCTTTCAAAAGAGAGCCATACAAAGTGGAACAAGGAACATGATGGCTAATATGTCAAGTGCCCTAGTAGCACATGTGCCAAGGATCACACAGCCAAGTGAAGTACCACAGATCACACAATCAACCCCAACACAGACCTTGAAGATAGAAGAGGTGGTTGAAGATGATGAGAAAGTGGTACTACAGATTAAAGATGTGGAAGATGAAGACTTCTACACAATGGAGGAACTGGAAAGCATGGACAACCCTACTATGGCTTACATGGCCAAGAAGTTCAAGAACTTTAGGTTCAAGAAGGATAGGTCATACAAGCCTCAAGGCCAAGCATCCAAGTTCAGCAAAGGAAGCTCATCAAAGGCTGCTGTGGGAAGTTCAACCAAAGGAGGATACAAAACTGGATTTGTGGATAGATCAAAGTTCAAATGTTACAACTGTGGAGAACCTGGTCATTTTGCTACTGAATGCAAAAGACCCAAACAGGTTCAAAGATATGAGAAAGGAACTGGTGGATACTCTAAGAAAAATCAAGGTAGAGCCTATGTGGCTGAAGGAAAGTGTTGGGATGATTCTGATGATGAAGAAGAGGAAGAATATGTTAACCTAGCTCTCATGGCTAGCACTGATGAGGTAGCATCAACTCCTTCAAGTCAGGTACCTTCACTTGTCTTACTTGATATGTCTACTGATGAGTATAAGAAAACCATTAAAGACTTAAGTGCTGAAATGTTCAATGTATATACTAGCTTGTCTGCTGCTAATGAGGAAATCTCTAGAGTAAGTAAGCTAAATGAAACACTTCAGTCTGAAAATGATTCTCTTTTTCTCAAAACCAGTTCTCTAGGCTCCTTAGCTCAAGAGAATGCCAAACTTAAAAATGAATTAAAATGTGCTAAGGAGGTTGAGGAATTCCTGAGGAATGAGATTGCTGAAAATGAATTTAAGATTAAGGCCTACAGAAACTCATCAAAGATACTTCAGGATTACAATGATAAGCATACAGAAAATCAGTCTGTTGGTATAGGTTTTTCTTATGGTAGAAGACCTGGAAAGGAAACTGTGATTCAAGATTGTCCTGGAATAGCTGCTGTCAAACCCACCATTCTCAAGAAAGTTAAAACTCCTATTTTCAAAGCTGCTGAAATTGAGTTTGATGAAGAAGCCATGCTCATCAAACAAGAAATTCTTGATGAGGATGAAGGTGTTGACAGCACATTCAAGGAAGGAAAGGATACTGTCACAATCCCCAAGACAGTAAACTTACCAAGCGATCAGACAGTAAGTTCAAAGGATGCTGTCACGATTGGCAAGACAGAATCTTTCAAAGATACTGTCAAGAATGATTCCAAGACAGTAACTCTCAAACCTTCTGTCAAGACAGTAGGATTAAAAGATACTGTCAAGGATAGTTCGACAGCAACTTCTGAACATACTGTCAATCCAGTGACTCCCAAGTCTAGGAACAGGAATGGTAAGGTAGGTGTCAACAAAGGAAATGGATACACTAATGTTGGAGGTGCTTCTAGGAAACTATGCAATAACTGTGGATCTACACATCACTTAACACATGTTTGTAAGAAACCAATTGAGGATAAGATCAATGCAACTGAACTCAATGGTAACTTACACAGAACCCCCCTTATGCATAGAACTATGAGTGTCTGTAATAACATTGATTGTATGCCATGCAAAATCACTGCCATGAGTACATGCTTTAACTTACCTGTTCTCTCTACTGAAAAATGCTCATACCTAAACACTGTTGAGACTTCTGAGCCTGCTGGCAACAGCAAGAAGGCTTCATCCACTAAGAAAAGGACCAAGTCCAATTCTAAACCTAAGTGGGTGAAAAGAGAAGTCAAACAGGAAGTCTTTGATAATGCTTGTGATGTTGTGACTGGAAGAAACTCAGGGAACACTGAAACTGCAGGACCCAACAAAGATTGGGTACCATATGCAACTTAGAAACATTCTGTTTTGCAGGGTAAGAAGAAAAATCAGGTCATGTGGATAATTGACAGTGGTTGCTCAAGACACATGACAGGTGATAAAGCCCTGCTATCACATTATGTAGAGAAAGCTGGCCCAATCATAACCTTTGGAGACAACAGCAAGGGTTACACAGTGGGATATGGCTGTCTGGAAATTGGAAATGTTGTCATTGAAGATATTGCTCTTGTGGATGGATTGAAGCACAACCTACTCAGTGTCAGCCAATTCAGTGACAGAGGATTTAAGGTTGATTTTGACATGATGGTTTGCAACATCTATCACAAGAAGGATGGAAGCCTCTCTCTAAAAGGGGTCAGAAAAGGAAGCTTGTTTGTTGCTGATCTAAGCTCAACAAAGAAGGATAAAGTTTACTGTTTTTACAGTAAGGCTACTGTTGGTGACAGTATGCTTTGGCACAGGAAGCTCTCACATCTCAACTTCAAGACAATGAATATTCTGATGAAGAAGGAGTTAGTGAGAGGTTTGCCCCAACAGGAATTCTGTCAAGAAGGACTGTGTGAAGATTGTCAAATGGGCAAACTGAGAAGAGCTGTGCACAAGTCCAAACAAGTAAACACCAACACAGAAGCACTCAAGTTAATTCACATAGACCTCTTTGGACCAGTCAATGTACCATCTATGGCCAGAAAGAGGTATGCCTTGGTAATGGTGGATGATTACTCAAGGTATACTTGGGTGAAATTTCTTGAATCCAAAGATGAAGCTGCTCAAGTGATTATTGATCAAGTCAGAGTTCTTGATAGAACCCCAAACTCAAAAGTTCAAATCTTGAGGAGTGACAATGGTACAGAATTCAGAAATGCCACTCTTGGAAATTTCTGTAAAGATGAAGGAATTGTACAACAATTCTCTGCTGCAAGAACTCCACAGCAGAATGGAGTTGTAGAAAGAAAGAACAGGACTCTCATTGAAGCAGCTAGAACTATGTTGCATGATGCTAAGTTGCCAACATATTTCTGGGCTGAAGCTATCAACACAGCCAGTTATACTCAGAACAGAACCATGATCAACAAAACTCATGCAAGTACTCCTTACTGTCTGCTAACTGGAAAGAAACCTACTGTCAAATATTTTCATGTGTTTGGGAGCAAATGCTTTATGATGAAAGACAACCATGAGAAGAAAGGAAAATTTGACACCAAGGCTTTTGAAGGATTATTCATGGGTTACAGCACAGAAAGGACTGCCTACAGAGTTTATGTCATAGAACACAGGATTATTGAAGAAAGTGTTAATGTCACATTTGATGAAACCAAGTTTCCAGGACTGCATGAAGAAGGAAAGATGCAGACATTTAGATTTGAGAATCAAGGATACCTGGAAGCTGAGGAGATTGTAGATGAAGAACCTAGCTTCACTCAAATTGTTGAAGTTGACAAAGATGCTGTCAACACCACTACTGTCATTCAAACTCCAGCTCAATCACACACCATAACATCTAACATTCAGAACAGTGTTGACTCTGGAGACAATGAAGAACATGGTGGAGACAATGAAATTGATGAGCATTCAACTCAACAAGCTGAAGCAAATGTTCCTGCTCAATCAAGTAGCTTGCCCAGAATCACCAGGTGGACCAAGGACCACACAAATGACCTTATAATTGGTGATCCCAATTCTGGTGTGAGGACAAGGAACAAAGTCTCTGCTGACAGCATGTTCTCATGCTTCCTGTCACAAATGGAACCCAAGACAATTGATGAGGCATTGTTGGATTCTGACTGGGTGATAGCCATGCAAGAAGAGCTAAATCAGTTTGAAAGAAACAATGTATGGAGATTGGTTCCAAGACCTAAGGGAAAGTCAGTTATTGAGACCAAGTGGGTTTTCAGAAACAAACTTGATGAAAATGGATTGGTGACAAGGAACAAAGCAAGGCTAGTGGCTAAAGGTTACTGTCAACAGGAGGGAATAGATTATGATGAGACATTTGCTCCTGTTGCCAGACTTGAAGCTATAAGAATCTTTCTAGCTTATGCTGCACACTGCAACTTCAAAGTATTTCAGATGGATGTCAAAAGTGCCTTTCTAAATGGAGAACTGGAAGAAGAAGTGTATGTGGAACAGCCACCAGGGTTTGAGGATGCTGACATGCATAACTTTGTGTACAAACTCTTCAAAGCTTTGTATGGACTAAAGCAATCACCCAGGGCATGGTATGACACACTTTCCACCTTTCTTCTGGAAAACCAGTTTACCAGAGGAGTTGTGGACAAGACACTTTTCTACAAGCGTCATGGCAAGGACATCATTCTGGTACAAATCTATGTGGATGATATCATTTTTGGTTCTACAAATGAGAAGCTGTGTGAGAAGTTTTCCCATCTCATGAGCAACAAATATGAGATGAGCATGATGGGAGAATTGTCATTCTTTCTAGGGTTACAAATTCTTCAACAAACTGATGGAATCTTCATAAGTCAAGCTAAGTATATCAAGGAACTTCTCAAAAAGTTCAACTTGGAAGATTCATCTCCTGCAAGGACACCAATGTCCACAACAACTAGTCTGGATCTTGATCCTAAAGGAAAGAAATTTGACTCAAGCACTTATAGAGGCATGGTAGGATCCCTCCTATACCTAACAGCTAGCAGACCTGACATCATGTTTGCTACATGTCTTTGTGCAAGGTTTCAAAGTGATCCAAAGGAGTCACACTTGGTAGCCATCAAGAGAATCTTTAGATACTTAAAAGGCACTCCTAACCTAGGCCTTTGGTATCCTAAGAATACTGGATTTGATCTAATTGGCTACTCAGACTCAGACTATGCTGGATGCAAGATTGACAGAAAAAGTACTACTGGTAGCTGTCAATTTCTTGGTGGAAGATTGGTATCATGGTTTAGCAAGAAGCAGCATTCAGTTTCTACCTCAACAGCAGAAGCTGAGTACATTGCTGCAGGCAGTTGCTGTGCACAAATTCTATGGATGAAAAGTCAACTTCTAGATTATGGTCTAGTGTTAAGAGATATTCCTATTTACTGTGACAACACTAGTGTCATAGCCATCTCAGACAATCCAGTTCAACACTCTAGGACAAAGCACATTGATATAAGACATCACTTTATCAGAGAGCATGTTGAACAAGGAACTGTGAAGCTGATTTATGTCCCAACTGACAAGCAACTTGCTGACATCTTCACTAAGCCATTGGATGAAGCAACCTTCAACAGGTTGGTAAGTGAATTGGGAATGCTGAATCTGGTATGTTAATTTACTAAGGTTTCTAAATTTTCAATTTTTCTTATTGAAGCTCATGACAGCAACTTCAAACCTGCTGTCAAGAGAAGTTACTGTCTACGTGGTTTATGTCTGTTATGTGACAGCATGTGTTGATTTGACTTCTCATGTCAGTATTGTGTGCCAGTCTCATACTTTTAAACCGTGTATGACTTTAATGTGGTTATCTGTTAAGTTTGAGAGTTAAAAATCTGTTCCATTGGACTTTCACACTCTTTTGCATTAATCTGTAGGATTAAAGGAGGACACGACCATTAATTACTTTTGTGGTAGTTGTATGGGTACTCTAACTGTTGACCATTAGACTTTAATCCTTAGACGGTTTTGCCTATAAATTAACCTTAGGTTTCACCAGTCTGCTCTCAGTTTTAAAGTAAATAATGGAAAACAAAGTAGGAATTGAAGTTGGTCTAAAGAAGTGTGATAGTGAACCAGACAATGAAGAGATCGACGAGCTCTTTGAAATGTTGTTGGATGCCATGGATGAGATTGATGAGGAAAAGGAGGCCAAGGCTAAGGAAGAAGAAGCCAAGGCTGTGGAAGAAGAGAAGGAGCTTCAGGCCCTTCTTGAAAAAGAAGGTCGCTCTGAAGAAGAGATTAAGGAAGAAGTCTTAGAACTAGTTAATAAAATCATAGAATAATGTACTAAATGTTCAATTTTCATGATTTTATTAATAATAAAAGTTCCTGTTTATGTGGTTATTGAGTTTATGATTTGTCTGTGTTAATTGCTTAATATCTGTGTTCAAAAGATTACATTGCTAAATCCATAATTTGTCAATATTAAGTTAAGTATATGAATCAAGCATTCTAATAAGTTCATGACAGAACCATTTCCTAATCGAAGTTACTGTCGTTAAGAAGGATACTGTCATGTGTTTCTTGACAGCAACCTTCTTGACAGCAGGAAAAGACTTTCTGTCAAGACTTGTAAAGGATACTGTCATTCATATGCTTAACGGTGACAGCAAGTTTTTGCGCAATAGTTGCTGTCGCGCAAAACCTACTGTCACCACCACTTCTTACTGACAGATTGTTTCTAGCGCACAGGTTACTGTCAACAATAGTGGACCGTTGTAATTGGACTTTCACCCCACGATTGACAGTGAATAACGGGCAGTAACTCACGTGTTAAGAGAGTGGATTAAGACACGTCCTTTAACTCCACTTTTTGAGCAAACGTTTGAGTAACCCATATTTATTCTCCAGTTACTCAGACATATCACTCTCACAAAACTCAAGGCAAAATACTTTTCTTCAAGCAAAAAGCTACTTTCTCACTTTCTTCTTTTCTTGAAATCTCCATGGCCCCCAAACAGACTCTCTCTCAAACAAACTTTGCTGGCATCTTTTCCCCAAATGATGCTGGCGACGATTTCAAAGGACTGGTGTTTTTCTTAAACAAGTCCTATCTTCGTTCAGCCATTACCTCCACTCCAATTCTCGACCTAGACAAACTTGAGGAATTTTGGCGCACTGCTGTTGCTCAAACTGAGGGTGCAATCCCAGCTATTCAATTCACAATTAATGGGCAACAATACATTCTCACAGCTGAGGTCATCAATACAGCTCTTGGAATTACACTGGAAGCAGGCCAAAACTTTGCTCCACTTGCTAATGATGACACTCTGAAGAAGCTCTTCTTGAAGATTGGGTATGCAGGCCCTATTCTCGAAGAGGGGACAACCAAGTGGTACCCGTCTGGTGAAATGGACAGGAAGTATCTAAGGAAGGAGTGGAGCATGATATTTGATGCAATGGTCAAGGTGTTCTCTACCAAGTCCACAGGCTGGAATGGGATACCCTCTTACATCAAGAAACTGACACATTCTCTTGTCCATGGATACAAGGTGAATGTTGGTGCTCTCCTCATGGCACAACTCAAAGCTGCCATAGGTAAGAAGGTATCACACTACCCTCGCTTTCTTATGATGTGTATCAATACTTTCTGTGACTTTAATAATGGTGCCCCTCGTCTAGAGGTTTGTTCTGTCTTGAAAAAGAACACACACACACTGTTATCTTCACAGGATCTAAATGCACATATTCCACTTTGCTTCACTCAGCACATGGTTGATCAAGTGACCAACCTTGATTATCCATTACCTACTGGTTATGATTCTTTTTCTCTTGCGGATGAAGCTGGATTAGACCCAAATTCAGTTAACCCCCATTCAACACCATACACTCAGCCTAGGCCCTCTAGACTTCCCAAAGCCCAAAGAGAAGCCTTGCAAGAATCCAGAAAAAGATCCTTAGAAGCTGATGTTGGTGGTAGCTCTGTTAGTCAAGAGGGAGACACTGCACCTAGTGCAGCAAATAAGGAAGGTAGTCAAGAAGGACCCACAGTGGTTCCCCCTGAGCCTAAGAAGAAGAGAGCTAGGAGGACCAAAACCACTGTCAGCCACCCTGCAGTCTCCCAAAAGACTGTAGAGGAAACCAGGGAAATAAACTCCTCCCTAGATGTGCCTTCTCAACAAGGTGCTTCTATAGAATTTGGCCTGTCTCCCAAGGCACCCTGTACAGAGTCTGCACAAACTCATGGTTCCCAACCTGAGATACCCCCACTTGAAGAAACACACAGTGAGTTAGGGCACAGTGAGGATTTCTCTACTCCTATTGATGGTTCACATGTTTCATCTGTGAATCAGCCCCCACTCTCTACTACACTTTCACCTTCTTCCTTCCCTACACATTCTTTTGTTTCTTCTCCACAACCTAGAGAAGGGGACAGTCCCAACCCTTCAGGTTTTGATCATCCATCTCCAATCATGGATGAGCCACCCTCTAGTGGTCCACAAGAACCCATTTCTCAAAGTGAGATGGACACCACTCCTCCAAACACTGAGCTAGGGCAAAGTGGTATTTTGTCAGAAACTGAAACAGCCAACACTTTGTCTAACCTCCAAGGAGCATCTTACCTTCAGGAAGATGCTGTCACAGCCTCTGTTGCTGTCAAAGACACTGGGGATGCTACTGTCCTGGGCACAGCTACTGTCAAAGGTGGAGAGAAAGATGCTGTCACTACAGTACATACTGTCACTCCACCTCCCAAAGATGCTGTCATGCCAGAACCTGCTGTCCCGACTACAACTGACAGTAACATCCCTCCCAAAGATGCTGTCAAGTCCTCCCAGCCTAATTTTGATGCTGTACTTGTTGAGGATGCCTCTGATGATGACCTACCTCTTGCCAAACTCCTAAAGGTACATTCTAAATCTTCTCCTTCCATGCATGTTAGTACTGCTCATACCCATGCATCTAGGTTGAGTGAGGGTGTGCAAAAGAAAAGAGAGATAAAAGAAAAGAGAGGTGAGCATAAAAATGAGAGGCAGCCAAATGAGCTGGCAAAAGGAGAGGGACTTGAGCATGTCCAGAGAGATATTGAGGGAGCCCACACTATTCAGGCTCTAGGCCTTGAGAGTCAAACTGTGAGGGGTGATGAGATCACTCAAAAACACCCTGAGAGTGTGAGAACCCCCATAGCCTCCAAGCCCCTGTCTTTTCCTTCCCCTCCAAGAAGGTTAAGGTCTGGTGGCCCCTCTGCTACCTTTGGTAACAGGATTGCAGCTCTTGAAGGACAGTGTGCTACTTTGGACTCCAAGCTGGACTCTCTCTCTCAACTGGTGGTTGATGGTTTTGCTGCTACTCAACTCTCTATTCAGTTCCTTACTGACCTGGTAGCTGCCAACTCAACTAAGGGGGAGAAGGTAGCAAGATCAGAATCAATGCCTATTCAAGAATCAGGTGGAACTCAGGGGGAGCCTGTAGCTGTGAAGACCAGAGGGGGAGCTAAAAGGAAAGCAATGTCTAAGGGGGAGCAAGTCAAACCAAGCAGTGGACAACCAAAGGATAAAGCTGAAGAGCTTGTTGAAGTTGACTTGGATGGAGAAAGAGTGTTGATGTCTAAGGCAACTCAAGATGCAATGCAAAGAAGACCTGCATCTAGACATCCAATTCTACCTCCTGTGACAATCAGAGAGCCAACTCCAGCAACTCAAGAATCTGCTCTACAAAGAAGATGGAGAGAAATGGAGGAACAAAACAAACTTGGGAAAGGTAAAGGGAAACTGCCTGAATCCATCCATAAAGGAACTACTTGGTCCAATGGTACTGAGTATGATCAAGAGGAAGCCAATGTCTTGATGGTGGATTACAGGGAGAGCACATTACACAACCATGACAGTGAGTTTAGCAGTGTGGTGGAAGAAGCAATGAATGCTCCTAGCAACCGTCCAACCAACACCACAACTCTGTTAAAGGAACAAATTATCAGTGTCAGTGTAATGGTGAATGATGAGAAAAGATGGGCTGTAAGTATTTATCTAACTTCTGGCATATCTTATTTCATCACAATGCAACTATTGCAGAGTCTGCCAGCAAAGGTGTTGTGTGCTTTGAAGGGAAAGATCAGGGCAACTCAAACACCATTCAATGAAATATTGGATATGCAAATCCAGAACCTGATCATACAGAAGCTACCTGAAGTCTACTCAAATCCACCAAGTGTTTTCTACAGGTCTGAAACTAAGGATGGCACAAGAAGGAACAGCTTCATGAATATTGGTAGCCCATCCAGAATGGAAACCAAGTCAATTCTGAAGGTACTAGATGGAATACTCAGTTCAAATGCCAATCCAGGAAGAGTTCATGCTGTTCAAGAAATCTACAAAATGCTGGTGTTGAGAGACAAGGCACTGGGAGCTAAAATGAAGGAGCTAATCACTAGAGCCAATGCCAAAAGAAATGATCAAGGTGGAAGCTGCTTCTATAACATTCCTCCCCATGATGATGATGATGATGATGATGAAGATGGTGAGGATGGAGGTGGTGAAGCTTCTGGAAATGCTGGAAATGCTGGTGGAAGTAATTCTGGGAATACTGGTATTCAATCTCAGAATGAAGGCAATGAAGAAACTCCTAGCCAAGAAAAGAAAGATGCTGGTGCAACAGATGAAGAGGAGTCAAGAATACTGGAAGCTTTGGAGGCAAGTATTCTTAGATGTGCTATTGACTGCATAAATGCTGAAAAAGATGCTGTCACCAAAGGTACTGTCGACAAAGATACTGTCATAGAAGATGCTATCTTGAAAGATGCTGTCGACAAGGATACTGTCAAGGAAGGTTCTGTCAAGGATGAAACCAAGGCTACTGTCAAGTCCAAAAGACTGAAAGCTAAAGCTAAGGCATGGTTTACTAGACAGAAGCCAACAGGGAAGCACAAGTACTCAGGAAAGGAAAAGGCCACTGGATTTGGCAGGAATCTCAAAAAGCCAATTCAATCAATTCCTCCCAACAGTCTCAAGATTCAACAAATGCAATCAAGAGAAATCAAGAGCGTTGAGGTTAAGCTGGATGCAAATCAAGAGGCCACTGAGTACATTCTGTGGTGGGCAGAATCAAGGTCAGCCAAGATTGACAAGGACTTCAATCTGGTAGCCACATCAACCAAGAACAGCACATCAACCATAGATAAAAGAAGAATTGATTTCTTCTACCTGGAAAGAATGGTAGAGTTGCTGGAGAGCTATGATGATGTTTCAGAGGCTGTCATGGAACATGTTCTAAAATATCAGGCAGATAGGGATGCTGAATTTTATCAGAAATTTGGCTATAACTTTGCAGATTTTGATGATGCTGATATTCTTACTGATCTCCCAGCCTCTCCTATACCATACCACTGGTACTATGAGTTTGATGACTTACCCACAGAAGAAGGGCAAGCCCAACCAACTCAGGAAGGGCAACCCAAGCCAAGCAAAGGACCTGAATCTTCTACTAAATCTCAAGCTCAGACAGAACTTGATAAGAAGGAAGCTGAATTACTAGAAATTCACAAGGCCTCTAACAAGGTAGAAAGTGAAGCTCCAAATTATCAACCATGTATGCTGGAAAATCCCCTAAGAGTCAAGTTTCTAAAAGAAGAAATCTATGTTTGCAGCTTGCATAAGCTCAAAACATCCATTCTGAAGGATTTACAGTATATGGTAGCTGGTTCAGTTCACCCCTTGGAACAGATTTGTTCCTATGAGATAGAGAAGTTATTGGAAGGGAGAAAAGGAGAAGACTCAAAGCTGGACAAGCAAAGAAGGAAGTCTCTCAATGCTTATCCTGGAAGAAGATTCAAGCTCATTAATGAAGAACTTCATTTCAGAACTTATCCATATGATATAGAGCAATGGCTGAATCTCAGGGATGTTAGCTCTCTCATATCTCCTTCCATAAAGAAGATCATTGATGAAGTAGAGGATGATGCAGTGTCTGCTGCTGAAATTTCTCTTGTAGAAAGTCTAAGAAGCTGTTTGGCAGAAGCTCTCAAAAGAGAGGATGCAGCAAGACAGAAGAGGAAATCTCAAGCTAAGTGAAAATTCTTGAATTCTGATCTTGTTAGTTAAGTTGTCAGCACATATTGTAAATTTGCTGTTATTTTCCATAAAAACAAATTGGGGGAGATTGTTGGGATTTATGGGTGATAGCATAGAAACAACTTAACTTTGATAGTACTTAATTTTTTAAATTAAGTAGAACATACTGTCATAGCCAAAGTATGTTCTTGTAATCAGTATGTAATGTTATTCTAGTTGTATTATTTGGAAGAAGTTCACTTGTGTGTTCAAGCCTCAAAGAATGCTTTTTGGATGACAACATGAATAAAGGTTACTGTCCTAAAGCTGTGACAGTAAGATTACAAGAAGACAGAATGTTGCAAGTCACGACAGCATATTCACTCTGACAGCAACATTGGCGGAAGACTACGCGACAGCAACTATTGCCCTCGACAGCAAGTTTGGGATCCTCGACAGCACTCTATGCGGGGAACTCATACTGTCACCAAAAGATCATTCCTGTGACAGCAAGCTTTGCGGCAAAAGTAACTGTCTCAATAAAGATCCTTATGCTAGGTATCTTTCTCAGTCAAATCCCGTGACAGTTTAAATGTTCAAGAAACAGGCGTGATGCAGCATCCCTAAGCTGCACCAAGTCTGCAAGACTACGACAGAAGCTTCAAGGCACTACAAATCAAAAGCAAATCAATTCAAGAGCAAGGTCAAGTCTTTATCTGCTGAATTGGTTTAGCTGGAAATAGAATGAATCTAGGTTGCTTTCTTTGTAATGTATATCTGACATGTTAGCAATTTAGGAAAGTCACATGGGTAAGACAATTTGTAAGAAGCTGCCACTTGACAGTGACAGCAGCTTTACAAACCCGTGACTGATAGTGATAGGGTTAGTCATATACCTACTATCAACTCATTCTAGACATGTAACGAAGACAAGTAAGTGTCTGTGAAGAAAACCCGAAGCTCGAGAATTCTTTCTTGAGGTTGTAGCAACACTTTGCAAAATAAATAAAACATTTATTTTGTGAATCTTGTTCTTACAAAATACTGTTCGTGATTGCATATATTGCTGATAACGTTTAATCTTGATTTTAGTTGTTGAAATTTAGATTGAATTTTATCAGTATTGCATTCACCCCCCCCCCCCCCCCCCTTCTGCAATACTCAAGGACTAACATCTATTTTAATACTTTTAATTATGAGCACTTTTTCAGCTGAAACATGTTACTTTTTCAATTTTTTCATTTTCTAAAGAAATTATTATTAAATAATAACATTTTATAACCAACTAATTTTTCAGCTAAAATACATTACTTTTTATATTTTTTTCTAACAAAATCCTCTATTTTTCTAAAAACAATCACCGACAATTATCATTTTCAACTAAAACATGTTACTATTTCTATTTTTCCTTACTAAAAACCCTCATTTTCCAAAAATATCCCGGGTAAATCCCTACTTATTTATTTTGAAACCTATTTAAATACTTTTAATTACGAACACTTACCTTTTCAGAGAAAACATGTTACTTTTTCTATTTTTCCTTAGTAAGACCCGTACTTTTACAAAAATATAATGGATAAACTGTTATTAATTTATTTTAATACTTTTAATTATTTAAAAAAGTTTAACACACCTACTTATTTTTTTAGCAAACGCAAATTAATAAAATATTAAAACATAAATAATAAAAATAATAATTATTAATAACAATCCGTGCATCGCACGGGTTTTAAGCTAGTATACTTATTATATATAAGGAGTTAATATGTACCTTCATCTTGGTTTTATGATGTGGAGTCTTCACGAAAACAGGCTCATACTCGGTAAAGACATGTTCTACGTACATCTTACCCTCATCAGATTTGGCTCTAAGCGGGATATATCGGGTATGTTTGGTTTGGTTATGAAAAGTTACTAGCTAAAAGCCTAAAATTTGTAATTATAATAAAAAAAATCAGTTGCGTAGTAAATTTTCTTTTCTTCAAGAAAAGAAAAATAAAAACTGATAACCCAAATTACTGATCTGGTCTTTTTTCGCCGTTACATAACCTTTCATGTTGTCATTATGCATCTAGAAAATATACACGAAAGCAAACAGCAATTTAAAATGTCGAAAAATAAAAACGTGTAAGAAGCATAGCAAACAGCACAGAATGAAAATAAAAATACAGAGCAACGTGGCGAAAGAAGGATGGCCGAGAAGCTGATGAATTTGCCAGCACAACATAAGTGTTTTTATTTGATTTGATTTTTGTTTGCCGACTGCTTCCCCTTATGAGTTTTGACCATACGAGACGTCAATGTTTACGCATGGACTTGAAATTTGTATACTCCGTATAACACTACAAACATAAGTTAATTAAGAGTTATTTAACAAAAATTATTAACCTTTTTCTACAGTAATCACAAATATATATATATAATTAGGGTGATCGCGATCCAGTTTGATTCGGGTTAGATATCAAACCGGAACTAAACCGCAAAATAGCGGTTCTTGAAAAAATCAAACCAAACCGTAACCCGTAAATCAACAAAACCAAACCATTCGGTTCGGTTTTAGTCGGTTCGGATTAACGGATTTTGACGGTTCTCGACAAAATTTGGTTAACAAAATTATAAAATAAAATAATACATTTTCGATTTAAATTTTTCCAGATAGTTTGATTAGTAAAATTAGGAAATAAAAATACTTATGAAATTCAAATTTTCCTTCTTTAAATGTGCATAAATAATAAAAATTATTCTTACATAACAAAGTATCAACCGCAAATGACTAACGTTCAATTTAGTTACAACAATGAAATATTGAATACGAAAAGTAATATAAAATTTGTGATTCATAAGATAAAATTACTTTATATTATATATATATATATATATATATATATATATGCGGTTCGGATTGAGAGCGAGTTGGGTTCTTGTGAACCAAAAACCAACCCACGATTCGTGGTTTTTTAAAGTAGTTGAACCGAAACCGCGAACAACACCTTGGTTTCGGTTCGGATCGGTTCAAAATCGAATTGATTTTTACGGATTATGCGGTTTAACCCAAACCGTGATCACACATGTATATAACCATTTATTTATAGAAAATTACTTTATTATGCTCTTTAAAACATTGTCTAAAACATCATTAACTTAGTAAATTTTATTCTTTATGTCAAATTATAGTTACAAAATAAAGAAAAATGTTCGAGATCCCAAAATTTATTTTAAAATTGTTACCAAACACTGACATGTCATATGTAAAATTGGTAATTTTTCTAATAACAATTATAATACGGGAATTAAAATTCGTCAATTATGTCATTTAAGAATTATTAGTTCCTTCTCACAAAATATAAGAAAAACTAGTAATATTCTTGGGAAATTAACTCCTTATATATAATAAGCGTAAGTGAGATCTTATCCAAAATTTTGGTCGGTCACTGTACTACCAAAAGTATACGATCCGTTGGATTATAAAACTATAAATATTCAAATAGATGAGGGCCGTTAGATATAATATTAAAAATTGTATTCGATTAATAATAGGATAGTATTTAAATACTAAAAGGTGTATTTTGATAATTTAAACCAATTATAAATATGTTTTCTATATTGAATAGAAATTTTTATGTAAAAATTCGTAATTATCTTTTCTCTTTAGTTTATGGATAGTTCCAGTTAGATAATAATTATTAAACTATTATTAAATTAAAAAATAATTTTGTTAGCTTCGCGTGGACTGTAAAATCGTTAAAATCTGTTGTCTAAAACTCAAGATAGAGCTCAAACAGTAAAATGATTATCTAAATTTTAATAATTTTTTTATTATTATTGTAGCACCAATGTAAATTTTTTCCTAATTCTTTTAAATTTATAAATTCTATGTTTATTTCAATAAAATATTAAAACCAATTTAAGAAAAAATTAAAATCGATCTGGTCCGTGTACGACCACTATACAACCAAATTAATTATTACAGTTAGATCTTAAATAGATCGATGAGAATTGTTAAATCTAATATTAAAAAGTGTATATGATTAATAATAGAATTATATTTAAATGCTAAAAAGTGTATTTTGATAATTTAAAATTTTTCTATGTAAAAATTCTTAAATATCTTATAGTTCCAGTTAGATAATAATTGTTAAACCAAATATCAGATAACAATTCATATTGAATACAATATTAAAAATTATCAATATAATGCTCATGTATATCATAATAACAATGATACATGTGAACCCTACGTTATAAGAGACTCCAGTTAGATAATAATTGTTAAACCAAATATCAGATAACAATTCATATCGATTACAATATTAAAAATTATCAATATAATGCTCATGTATATCATAATAACAATGATACATGTGGAGACTTAGGAGAACTCATCTAAATGAATAAATTTAAGCATTTTTTTGAAGGAACATAACAATTTGATTAATCCAAATTATAATTATATTATTTTACATATAACAAACATAAAAGGATAATATCAAAATATTATTAAAATATTGAGGGTTTCATGTTCATAAACAATAATTTTGAATATAATACTTAACCATCTTTTCTTTTCGGTTTATGGGTCAACTGGTCAAGTTAGATAATAATTATTAAACCATCGTTAAATTAAAGATAATTTCGTTAGTTTCACATGGGTTGTAAAATCGTCAAAATTCAATTTCTAAAACTGAGGATAGAACCCAAATAGTAAAGTGAGTATCTAAATTTTAATAAATATTTTTTTATAATTGTAGCACCAATTTATTTATTTTTCCACTAATTCTTTTAAATATAGAAATTTTATCTTTCTTTCAATAAAGTATTAAAATAAATTAAGAACAAATTCAAATCGATAAAGAATATAATAATATGAAAATAAAATTGTATATAATCATAACATAATTTTTATTCTGTTTAATAATTTTAAAGTAATAATGTATTTTAAAATTTTATATACACTATAAGTAAAACCGAAACATTAAAAGTAAAAGTAGTTAGTAAGATACTAATATCAGTATGTAGTTGATATTCTTATTATATTAAACCCTTATATATAATAAGCATAATAGGGATCTTATCCAGAATTTTGATCGTCACGGTGTACTACTTTAAAAAAGAACTATTACAAAAAAAATTATATTTTAATTGATAATTTATTTTCTCAAAAGTTCAAAGTTCCCGCATCATTAACATATTACAAAAAAGAGTATATTATATTTTAGCAATAAATATTTAAAAAAATTATAAATTAAAAAAAATTGTAAATATTAAAAACAATTAATGATGTTATCAGTTTGGTCCTAAATACCGCCAAAACATTCTCAACCGTTAGATCCAATACTTTTAAAAATAGATGATCAAGATTATATCATATAAAAAGAAATTATTATCTAAAAATGATATAAGTTAAAAGATATTATATTAGGATTGGATTTTCCAAAAAGTTAAAACATAAAAATAGTTAGGGCTGAGCAACGGTCGGTTCGGTCGGTTTTTAACGATTAAACCGGACCAGACCGTATCTGGCGGTTTCGTAAATTACCAGACCGGACCGGACCATTTAAAAATTGAGACCAGACCGAACCAGACCTGAATTAAACGGTTTGGTTTGGGCGGTTCGGTTTTAAACCTAACTAGACATTCGAAGATAAATGAACTAAAAAATTAATGATATTACTAAAATTTGATAGGTAGTTGCTACACAAAAATATATTGATATTAATAATTAAAGCATAAATAACATCCTTTCCGAATAAAATTGCAATGCGCAAGATATGAGGTATAAAAAATATGTATTTTTTAATTAGGATTTTAAGATAGAAATACATTTAATAAAGTGTAAGATGTGAGATATCAATAAAATGAATAAATATATTATTTTATAATATAATAAAATGGAACGGTCTGGTTCGATCTTAACGGTCCGGTTTGAATATGAAAACCGAACCGAACCATTAAATAACGGTTTTTATTTATATCAAACCTAAACCAAACCGAACCGCCAAAAAAACCGTAAAATGCGGTTTGGTCGGTTCGACCCGGTCCGATTCGGCCGGTTTGGTTTTTTTTTGCTCAGCCCTAAAAATAGTTGTAATTAAATAAGGAAACCCATTTAATACCAAAATAATAAAAATCTTTTAATCTTAAATAGATAGGTGAAAACCGTTAGATTTAACATTAAAACCTGTATTTGGTTAATAAAGGTTATTCTAATAATCTAAACTACATATGAGTAGATTTCCTAAATCGAATAGAGTTTTCAACATTAAATTTCGTCACTTTATTCTCTTTTTAGTTTTAGAATAGTTTTTAATTGAAAAAGAACTATTAAATCACAACTAAATTAAAGATTATTTTGTGAATTTCATGTGAACCGTAAAATTGGCCAAATCTAATTTTTATAACTCAATATAAACAAATATTAAATTAAGCGTGTAAAATATAATAAATATCAAATTTTAACTATAATTTTTTTTGACTAAATCTTTTTTAACAATAATTTAATCATGTAAACTAATAACTTTTAAATATTAAAATATTCATAAATAAATATAATTATAAATATTAAACAAACAATCATGTGTTGCATTGGTAATAAAAATATAATTATAAACATAATAATTATAAATAAAATTTAAGTAACCGTGCATAGCACGGGCTATAAGCTAGTATACTAAAATACATGCATGCGAGTAGAGTTGGCGGGTTTGCCGGACCCCTGAAACCGGCTCGTTTTTAAATTTATTTTATTTGATCCGAGACGAGTCGGGTCAAAATCATACACCCGAAATCACAGCCTGTCATTTTGGGCTCAACCCGTTAATTTATACATGCAGATTACGAGTTGGAATTTTACAAAACCGAAACCGACCCGACCGAAAAGACCGGCACGAACCGGCGCAAGTAATCTGCACGTTATATAAAGGCATGTACATACAAGTTCTGTACACATAAACATACTTTCAAGACCCGTAAACCCCCCTTCCTCTTGTTTCAACTAAACCCCACGAAACCAGGAATGGCGGCCGGAGTTTTGAGAAATGCCATCAAACAAAAATTTCCCGGCCATTATATACAGCAAAGACACTCATTTTCCGACAGATTCACTAAAACTCCGGCGACTAATAATATCACTAGCCCATCTCATTATAATAATTATAGCCAACAATCAAAAGCTTATTATTCAAGATTCCCTCAATCTATTTACAGAAAAGCCAAGGAGGTTGATTTTTCAGGCCCTGTTAATGTAATTTCAACACCCTTTTTGTCAAAAAGTGGGCTTGTTGGATGGTACTTGAATATGATCAAGACTAGGCCCATTTTAACAAAGTCCATCACTTCTGCTCTTATTTATACTGTTGCTGATTTTTCTTCTCAGGTTTCTCCTTTTTTTCTACATTTTTTTTGTATATATTCAATTTGTAGAATTTGTTATGAATTAGAGATGACATGTGTTACTACTTACTAGCCTAATTGGATGTACATAAGGAATTATTTATGTGTTTATGCGTGCCGACCCCTCCCTCTCAAATGTTAACAAATGGATGTGACGGAGGGAGTATAACTTTTAAGCATGAAATGTTGAAGTTGTTTGGTTGTTGTAAGTTTTTTTTTTTCTAGATTTTCCTGAATTGTGCAATATTTTGATTAGTTGTTTTTTTTTTACTTTTATGAATAAATGCATTAATAAAGACTATGGAATTGGCCAATTTGAGGGAGAAGAAGTGAAAGAAGGGAGTGTACAGGAAAACAGATAGAACTTTTTGGTAGTCTTCTAATGATTTTACTGCGGAACAAGTTTGATATGTTAGCTATACTTATAAAGTTTAGCATATTACATATTCAAGTTTATTCTGTAATGCGATATTTATTTATCAGCCTACTACATTGAGTCTGTGAAGTATTTATTTGGTCGGATTCTTGGAATTGGAGGAGATATTTTTTTATAAACAACTCTCGTAAATTTGTGATGATTTTTTTTAATCAACTCAAAGCAAGAACCTTTACTTGTTTGGGTGTTTTGGTTAAGTTGAAATCTTTTGTGTCCTAACCTTTTGATGAAAATATAAGCTGGTTGACTTGGTGAATAAACTTCTGTGTTTGTGAATTTGTAGAAGAGAAAAATGAACTGACAAGAAAAAACTTATAGCTATTTTCATATTCCACTAGGTTTTTTCATTTTAGCATTATGCTTAGATTTGTAAATGTTAGTGCTCCTACCATATATCCCAAATGCAAACACCCCTAGCTTGCTACTTCAATGGAAATTTTAGTTGGATTGAATTCGAGTTTATCATAAAAGGTATATAAGAAGAAATTTAACCTCTAAAGGTGAGATCCTATAAGCGACTTCATTTGGATTTCGTCGAGTACATGTTAATTTGCATCTATCTGATTCAACTTTCAAGACTGTATATCTATAATTTGGTTAGTAGGTAATAATCTTGTGATACCAGTACGTTTGCTTTTTTGACCAAATTTAGTTGGCGTTTGTTTCTCATATGTGCTTATTGCTTGTGTATTTAAATTTCTGTGAATGACCTTCACCTCCAAAAAAATGTATGCTTCCTGCAAGTGTATGACAGAAATGTTGAAATCTTTCATAAAGGGGAAAAACAACTGTTCCTATGATAAGTCAGTAAAAAACATGCTGTGCTGACTGATTAGGGGAAGACATGTTGAAAATTCTAAATACCTTGTATGGTGGTGTCTCTTGTCTATCCCATTTGTCTATTAGTTGACCGCTTCACCTTAAATGTACTTTCAGTTGTATTGTAAAAGAAAAATAGAATTTCCTTATTTTGCCAATAATTTTGGACCGTAGAAAATTGGCATTGTTTTAGAAGCTAGAGGCGTCCTTTGTGGTAAATCAGAAGCCACTTTGTTTTGAACCTTTTTTGTCTTGGCAGAATATCTTAAATACTTCGATTCGGATTTGTTATTATACCAGTACTTTAAGGGCCCTAATTTTCTAGAGTTGAAGTAGACTGTTGCAAATCCATATTAGATTGATCATGTAAGAGTGCCTGGACTTAAACTTCTTATTCATACATGGTATTCTACTACAAACTCTACAACCCTGCAAGATGCATAATAGAATATTAAAATTTAAATGTAAAGTATATACTTAACTATGTTATCCTGTCTCTTCGAATGATTAGAACTTTTTAATTAGTCTTCTAATGATTTTACTGCATAATAAATTTGATACATCGTCTATACTAATAAAGTTTAACGTATTACATATTCACGTGTATTCTGTAATGTAATATTCAATTGTAAGCTTACTACATTGAGTCTGTGTGTATTATTTATTTGGTCGGATTCTTGAAAATTGGAAGGGAAATTTTCTATTAAAACAACTCTCATAAATGTTTGTGTATTTGCGGTGATGTTTTTTAATTAACTTAAAGCAAGAATCTTTACTTGTTTGGGTGTTTTGTCAAGTTGTAATCTTTTGTGTCCTAACCTTTTGATGAAGATATAAGCTGGTTGACTTGGTGAATAAACTAATGCGTTTGAGAATTTGAAGAAGAGAAGAATGAACTGACAAGAAAAAACTTATATCGACTTTCATATACGTAGTCCACTAGGTTTTTTCGTTTTAGCATTATGCTTAGATTTGCAAATGTTAGTGCTCCTACTATATTTCCGAAATGCAAACACCCCTAGCTTGCTACTTTTGAAAATGCAAATTTTAGATGGATTGAATTCGTGTTTATCATAAAAGATATACATGAAGAAGTTGTACCTCTAAATGTGAGATCCTATAAATGATTTTGTTGAGTATATGTTAATATGCATCTGTTTGATTCAAGATTGTATTTATATAATTTGGTTAGTATGTAATACTCTTGTGATACCAGTATGTTTACTTTCACCTTGCATTTACTTTCAGTTATAGTATTGTAAAAGAAACATAGAATTGCCTTTCTTTGCCAATAATTTTGGACTGTAGAAAATTGAAACTTTTTTAGAAGCTTGAGGCGTCCTTGATAAATCAGAAGTCACTTTGTTCTCATGTCTTTTTCTTTTTTGTCTTGGCAGAATATCGTATATACTTCGATTCGGATTTTATACCAGTTACTTTTAGGGCCCTAATTTTCTCGAGTTGAAGTAGACTATTGTATATCCATATATTAGATTGATTATGTAAGAGTGTCGGGACTTAAACTTCTTATACATATACAAACTCTACAACCCTGCGAGATTCATAATAGAATATTAAATTTTTAATGTAATATTTAGTACAGTATATATTTAACTATGCTACCCTGACTCTTCATTTTGCATTGAGTACCCGTGTTAGAGACTTGACATGGATGTGGACACTCAGACACTTTGTTTTAGGCCAAAAACATGTAAAATTTTCAAAAATATTGCTGCGTCCAACACTTGGACATCTATACATCATTCATATTTACTAAAATGCAAGTAAAGTTCATCACTTTTATTTAGCAAAAAAAAAAGTTCATCACTTTTGTACTTTATAATTTGTAAAATTAGTTGTATTAAATACACGCCTATGTACATATACATTAAAGCTTTTCTTTATTTCACCCTTGTGCTAGTAAGTGATTTTGCATGTTAGTTGATATAGGCCGCTTCTTATTAGCATTGAATTTCCTGTAGTGCTGCAGTTTTCCAAATTCAATTTATAATAAGACATACCTATAATACTTTTTCTCATTGTGTTGTTCAAAGTAAGTTTCTGTGCAAGTGTGCCTGTTTGTTATAAAGTTTCTGTGCAAGTGTGCCTGTTTGTTATATTGCTTAGTTGGATTTTCGTATTTTTTTCAGAAAATTGTAAGTCCGTCTTCGGAGCCCTATGATGTAGTCAGAACACTGCGTATGGCAGGATATGGGATGCTAATTTTAGGGCCATCTCTGCATTTCTGGTTCAATTTTGTCTCAAAGGCCCTTCCAAAGCGAGATCTTTTTACAACAATGACAAAGATAGTCATGGGGCAAACTCTATACGGACCTCTTATGACTGTAGTTTTCTTCTCAGTCAACGCAAGTCTACAAGGTATTGCTTTTGTGTCCTTTCTAAATATAAAACTTAATTTTGTATGATTTGTTTTCACACACACACACACATCTATAATAGTGATGGGCAAAATTATTAACCATCATAAATGTTCTAAAACTGTTGTTCATGTTGCTCTTAAAATTAGGTGAAAATGGAGAGGAAATAGTTGCTCGACTAAAGAGAGACTTGGTGCCTACAATGATTAGTGGTGTTATGTATTGGCCATTATGTGATTTTGTGACATTCAAGTTCATTCCTGTTCAGTTGCAGGTACGCATCATAGCTGTTACGTGTCAATGTCACCTAACATTTTGAAAATTTACTGATTAGTGACTACACATTCTTATTCTCGGTATATCTTTTTCAGCCTTTGGTGAGTAATTCATTTTCCTATCTTTGGACCGTGTACATGACATACATGGCAAGCCTAGACAAAGCAGGTGTGAAGTGATAATTTACTGGCTCTGGAATCAGCGCTGTATGGTTCCTATCCTGCAATCTTCACAAATTTTAGTGAAATTTTGAGCACAGCACCTTTCTACCGACTTCAAGGAAATTGTAAGAAGCAAAATTTAGGTAAAACAAGTTCACTGCTACCTGACCGGGCTGTACTGTTCTTCTATAGAAGTGGACTTTTAAGATAGTTTGGTAACTTTTAGGCTATTAAACTTGATAGTACCTCAAATCTGTAACATGAAACTTTTACCATCCTTATATTAGGTGCTTTCAAGTTTTGTCGATTGAAGCCATTCAGCCATGTCTATCATTGTCTTCGTGCAATATGTATCAACATTTTATACCATATGAAATCAATCTTTCAATTATTTATTAAGTTTACTTTACATTGTAGCATGTTACGATACTGAAACTGTCAATATTGCTCTCTTTCTTTCTTCCTCTATTAAGTTTATCAACAATAGTATCATCGTCACAGTTCAGTGGTTAACCAAAATGACAGTAATTCGCTAATGGAAATATTTTCCATAACATGCACATTGACAATGCAATACCAAACATGTTGAACAATTGTTATCTGGAAAAGCCTGAAATAAACGACACAGGACAAACAATTCGGATGCAGATTACCGGATCCATCCATCTAATCTTCAGACATTGTTAGCTGTATCAGGGAGCTTAGGTGCAAGCCTTGGAATTATAGCTCTATGTCACATCTATAGAGGCCAATCAAAAGGCTATTTATCCCTCTCTTGTACCCAAATTGGAGGTCCTTCTCATCCTGTCACTCCCGTTCCTACTATATCCTCTCAGGAAACAGCTGCTAATGAATGGACTGAGGTTACTCTAAAAATAAATTCTCTTGACAAAGAATCTGCATCTGCTTCTCCTTTGGCTTAATCTTTGTCGCATATTACACTCTCAAGTCTTTGGTTAATGTTGATGAAGTGGATGCAAAATTAGGGAAGAAACCATCAAAATCTGATGGGAAAAGGGCTAAGAAAGCCTTGGGGAACTCCGCCACTCAAGTTTAAGTGGGTTTCCAGTTACAACTCTCATCATGGATGTCGTATTTGTTTGGGTTTGGAACTCAGATTTTCGGGACATTACTATTTTATCCTCTTCCGCTAAACACATTACATGTTCAGCCTCGCTTTTTCATTACCATACCTAATATCTCTTTTATTTACGGTTTGGACACCACTTTGGAGTGTAGGGAGCTTTGGTCTGATCTTGTCTCAATGGTGGACAATTTTACAAATGTGCCTTGGGCTCTTTGTGGAGACTTCAACTCCTTTCTGAACTTGGAAGACACTCAGGGTGGTAATCTGCACTGGAACCGAAGCATGATTTATATCTTTGGGCAGAGAGAACTGGTCTGTTGAGATTGTGGCGGATGCTTGGTTCGTTCTCACAAGTAAACTTCGAAATATTTAAGATGGTGCTTAAACCGTTAAATTTGAATTTGGGCAATCTGCACTATTTGGTTAACAAGGAAGCTCTTTTTGATTATCAATCTCGGCTTCCAGATGCCCTTAATTCTGATCAACTTCTTCAACAGAGCAGGTTAAGAGAGAGACTTCACTCCAGATGACAATTTAGAGTTAAGAGAGAGACTTCACTCCAGATGACAATTTCACAATTCTTAAGAAATGGCAAAAAAACACAGCCTGGGTCCGGATGATAGTACAGAATAATCTGTCAGCCTCAGTGGAGCATTGCTGGGGAAGATCTTACAAATGGTATTCTCTTCTTCTACCAATCTCTAAAAACGATTTTCTGTCCCCGCCTTTATCTACATGAACCAAATTAAGTTGTGCATCACCTTGAGCATGTATCTGTAATCCAAAGTCTGGGAGTTTATTTTACAGGGGAATCTGGCCTTTGCCAAGAAGATGCCCACTCCCCCTGTTTATTTCTTATAGCCATGGAAGTCCTTACTGCTTGTCTTAATAGTAGTGTTTCTTTGAATGATGTATCTTTATTCTGCAAGGGAGAAATCAGTTCGGTAAAGGCTCTTATGCAAGGAGTTAACACGTTTTCTGATACGTCAGGCCTTTGCCCTAACATTTCAAAGTCTTGCTGTTTCTTTGGGAATGTTACTGATGAGATATCGACTGTCATTCTTTCTGCTACCGAGTTTCAGTGTGGTGTTCTCCCAGTTTGCTACCTAGGGCTTCCTCTTGTCTATCGAAAACTGCATGATAGAGATCTTGGTTGACAAATTCAGTCCAGGAATAGAATCTTGGACTTGCAAATTTCTTAATTTTGGTGGTAGATTACAGTTGGTGAAAACACTTCTTGATAATAATACTCTCCCCCCAAGACCCCCGCCCCAAATTTGGCATTCCTTTCAAAATTATGCTGCACCCTCCCTCCCTGTGGTTCAATGTGACTTGGATGCTCTCTCAATTCCAAAATTCTCTTTCACTTTGTGGTTGGTGCTTAAAAGTCGAGTACTCACTAAAGACAGAATGTCACAGTTTGACATGAATATTCATCCTAGATGTCTTAGTAATACAAAGCACTAATAATAGAGTGATCCTCTGCTGCAGCATTTTGAAAAACAGAATTTGTAGAAAGCCTTTCTCTTAACATCCTTTTAGCAATCTGCTCGAGGCGTGTGGCCGAAGTAGAGTGACCCGGGGAATGCAACCTTTCATTTCTTTCCTTCCACAGGAGATGTACCACTATTGATAGAGAAAGAAAACACATTAGCTGTTAAATTTGAGAAGTAATATCCAAAGTGAATTGCCCAGCTAGATAGTTTCTCTAATCACAAGCAAGCATGAGATCCGTGTCTTTCATCACTTGAGCAGAATAAACACAAGTACTGAAGAGATGCGCTCAAGATTCAATTGCATTATTGCACAAGAGACATCTCAGATCAGTATTCATTTGAAGACGAAGGTCTTTCTCAAGTCATCTTTCCTTTTATGCAAAGCAAAGCGTGAAGGAACATTTTGGGATTGAGAATTGATGCCAGACCGACCTTACCCACTCTGGACAGGCTGATTCAAACCGAGTTCAGTTCCACATGACTGAAGTGGTAGAGCAGAGTTTATCCCACATGATAGTATCTTGACTGCCAACATGAATCTGCTGGACTAAGCTACGAAGCTCCATAACCCAAGTACGGCTGACTGGGGGAGATTCCAGGTTCCATTACAAATGAAAGTAGAGAAGGAGCTGCCAAAGATCCGTGTCTTTAGTCATGTTACTAGATAATTGCTTAGCCAAAGAACCAAAGGAGCTGCCAAATTGCTGCAGTAGAGAAGTACCATTGACCCACAGGTCGGGCCAGAGTAAAAAAATTCGAATTACACCCCACCTGATAGCGAATAAATTTTAGAACTTCAGGTCTGGCATGAAGAACCTTCTTAAAACACCACGATGCATTGGAGGGTATATTCATGCTCCAAATAGACTTATTGCAGAGAACATGATTCTGGAGCCAAGCAATCTCAGGGAGTTAGCTTTAGGCAAAAGAATACGCCACGAGTGATATTTAAAAGTAACTCTATTCCATTCACAAAGGTCCCTCATACCCAAACCACCTTCATCCTTAGGTAGGCAGCAGTCTCGCCAAGACACCTTAGCCATTTTTGTAGAAGAAAGAGATCCACCCCACAAGAACTTTACAATAATCGACTGAATATGGTTAAGCACAGCTTTTGGAAGGAATAAGTGGGCAGTCCAATAATCTTGTACACCCCAGAGAACAACTTTTAAGAGAGTTAAACGACCTGCAACACAAAGAAATTGACAGGTCCAACTTTCTATTCTTTTACATAGCTTCACAATTAGAGGATTGCAATCTCTGAATAGCTTGTAGAGATGAGAGGAAGACCCAGATATTTGATAAGAAGGGTACTTCATTCAAATTCAGTTACGAAAGAGTCCTCATAGTATCGGCATCAACAGTAGGAAAGAAGCACTGACTGTTCTCCTTGTTCGGTGATAAACCAGGTGCATTAGAGAAAGTTTGAACTCCATCCCAGATAACTGAAACTGAAGTTTGACTACCATAAAAAAATAGCATAAATCTGCAAATATAATGTGGGAAATATTGAGAGAAAATAGCATAAATCTGCAAATATAATGTGGGAAATATTAAGAGTATTTGTTTGACAAGTTTCTTTGTTCAATTGTTTCCTTGCTGTAGACAGTCCTGTATTGTTATATCTTGCAGTGCTGTTTGTTATGGATTGAGCATGTTCTTTCCTGGACTTAATGGGGAAACCCCTCTTATCCCATATTCCTCATCCCTCAGCTAACCTCACACTTACATACCATGTACACAATCAGTAAAACAGCTTAGTTAATTATTTCATACAGAGAGTTTCATCTGCTTGAGTGCTTGAAGACATCTTATCTACAACAGGAGACATGTTGATCGCTAAACATTTTTTCTTCAGAAATGCTTCTTCAAAATACTAGCAAGTGTAAAAAGTTGTGAAATATATATAAAAAAGGAAATTGACTAATAACTATACATCTAACTTGCAAGTTGTAATGATTAAGCTGAGGCTTTCAGTTACATCCGTCCACCTTCAGAGTCTTCCATCTGTGGAACTTTAAAGCGAAGGAAGTAAATAACAGTCTAAACGGTAAACAGTCAACTCATAACATGTTTATGCATAAATTTTAAATCCAGAAACAGAGACAAAAGGGGGCAGAAACGCGAACAATAAAATTTCAGAAACAAAACAAAGGGGTCATTCTTAGAAGACCAGCTTAGGCAGAATCTCAACTAAAAGAAAATTCAATGGGTAAAACATTAATACTAAACAGATAAGAACTCTAATTTGTTCATGCATGCTCTACAGGGTTAGCATAAATGCATCAGGGAACTACATATGTGATACACAATTACGTACAATTTAGGGTATGGCCACCAAAGGAACAATACAGTAATGACAAAATTACAGATTTGAACTACAAAAAGAAGATGTTATGTAATATCAACATTGTAAGTTTTCCATATGCTATTTCAGCAATTGGGTGTAAGACAGGTTTATCTAGAACAAAATCTGGAACAGGAGAGAGAACATAATCCATTGTACAACAAGGCTGGAGTTCTTGCGACTCGATCTCTACAAGTACAAAAGAGAAGTGTATATTGGCCGTAGACTCACAGCATAGTAACTTCTAAATCTATCATGAAATCTGTTTATATATTTTTTTTAATCCTAGGAGAACTTAAAGCATTTTCTTTTCCTAACTGAGCTACTGTATCATGGCAGAATAATTAAGTCATGCGATCATAAAGAAAGTAATCCTCGACCAGTCATATTATTCCTCAAATGCAAGGGCACAAGCCTTCTCAAGTAGCACTGGCCAGTCTCCTCCAAGTAAGCAAGGATTTGATTCCATTACTACACGAAAATCTAGAAGAGAAGCATTTATGGAGTTGGATGGCTTTTCCGAAAATCTCTCCTTCACAGGTAACATTCCCTTCAAACCAGCTATTCTTTGATCAATTATATCTTGAGGGCACTCTTTTATACACCTTGAACCCTTTAATCGTATACAAGGTTCTATCAATCTCTTCAGGTAACAATCCAGACCATAATTCATCACATTAGCACAGTCTACAGATATGTTAAAGCCATCCATCTCAAGCTTCTGCTCCAAATGCTTCATCAAAGATTTAGCATCAGGTAGATCACCAGTTTGCTGACAGGTCAAGGCATGAAACTTCTTTTGACTTCCACCAGAAAGTGCTTTACGTGCACCCTTATTCACTACAATTCCCAATGGAGCAGTAAAAGGGCTTCTACTTTGAATGCTCGGGCTTTCAGCAGCCTGTTCAACTTCTTCGCCATCTTCCACAGATACAACTTCAAGAGGGGGTCTGCTACCAAGAGAAAGTAGCTCAGTTGCACTTTGCTGACTCTTCCCTAGAGGACCAAGAGGACTTGGACGGTCAAGAACCTTTCGATCCCTATTTACCGGAGATCTACCATTACGAGGAGTTAGAGGAACTGAATTAAGACTCTGTGTTTTAACCCTCAACGGGGAAACTGTACCAACACAAGAATTGTTGAGGATGGTCCGGATAAGCTGGTTGTGAAGACAAAGATTCTCCTTACCCAGTATCCGCACACATAATTTATCAAATTCACACTTTCCAACCTTTAACGAAAAGAACTTTTTGAGCATATCAAAGTATTTCTCTGCTCTTCTACGCCCAATCTTCCTAGACATAACAGCCTTCAGCTCTACGGTATCAACTCGAGTAAACTTCTGATTGGCCACCATTTCGACTCCAAAAGCCTCCACACCGACCAATACAAAACCTGCTTCAGGACATCCAACACAATACAAATTAAAAAAAGCCCTTTTCTTCAACTCCACAGGCTAACCATCAAGACCATTTCCACACACACATACATACATTAAATGATCAAAAGAACCAACAGTAACCTCAGTTACAAGTTACAACCATTAAAAAGTTAACAATTTAACCAAAATTAAACAGGAACAAACAAGTAGCAAACTAAAAAACATACCTTTTACACAATTCAAGATAAAGTCAATTAAATACAACTTTAAATAATAATTGTTGAAATTAAATGAAACCCATTTCGAATCTCTACAAAAACTAAAAACCCAAATAACAAAACAAGAAATTTAACAAACCCAAATTGAGAAATGACCTGAATTGAAGAAACCCCACGTTGTAGTTGTTGTGCAATTCTCCAAATTAGAAGTGCGAATTGTAGTTTTTGAAGTCAAATAAAGATGACCCACGAGGATAAAATGTAAGAAAAGCTTGTATGTCAAGAAATTAGATATGTATAGCTTGGTCGGATCTTTGTAAGAAGACGGCCAGAAAGGTCTGTAATTTAGTAAGGGAGTGTTTGGTTGTTTAGTCTCTGCAAATTTTTGGATTAAAATAATCTCATTAATCCTTTCAAAATTAACATCTGACTTTATTATTTTTTAATTTAAAAGAATTGCAATTTATTTTTTTGAAATAATGAAGTTAATATTGTGGGCTGAAAAGTGAAAATAAGTTAATAGAAGTGTCATGGGCTTTTTTTGGGTTAGTATTGTGGGCTGAAAATAAGTTCATAGAAATGTCATGGGCTTTGTTTTGGGTTAGTACTGTGGGCTGAAAATAAGCTAATAGTAGTGGGTTATGTGTTGGTTTTTTTTGTTGCTAAATGTGGGTTATGTGTTGTTGCTTAAGCTTAAGTTAGTAAGTTATAGTGCCCGTTTGGCTGCAACTTAATGTTGCAGCTTATGGCTTATAAACCCAAAATTGTTTATGGGGGGTGTTTGCCAAAATAAGTGAAACCAACTTATGGCTACTTAAAATGGATAAGTTGAATGTTAAGAATCCTTAACATTCAACTTATAACTTATAACTTATTCTCGATACACGCAATATATAATATCCTTCAAATCTTCAAAACCATATATCTTTTGATCCGTTCATTAAAAAATTGATATGTATATATCAAATTTCTCTACTCATCGAGATCTATCTATTGATATCCATTTATATATATTAAAAAATAAATATTTTAAAAATAATAAAAAAAAGTTAACTTATAAGTTCTGATTTACCCAAACACTCTACTGCTTATAAGTTCTGATTTACCAAACACTTTAGGACTTATAAAGCTCAGCTCTACTTATCAATTATAAAGCACTTACTCATTTTAAACTATAAGTCAACTTAATAAGTTGCAGCCAAACAGGCCCATAATGTACTCAACTTATTTCATTAACTTATAAATTATAACTTATTTTTTTAGCTTATGACTTATGGGGGGTGTTTGTCTACCCAACTTATAATCTAACTTATAACTTATAAAGTGATAAGTTGAATGTTAGAAAATACTAACATTTTGCTCAACTTATTTCATTTTTCATGATTTCTTTATCTATTTAGTAGTTTATATTTTTATATTTATACTTTAAAATGTTTTTTAATCTAAAATGTATTTATCGAGATCATTATATTAATTAATTATTTTTTCAAATTTATACTTTTAAATGTTTTTTAATCTAAAATGTATTTATCGAGATCATTATATTAATTAATTATTTTTTCAATTTAATTTAACAAAAAAATTATTAACTTATAAGTAAATTTATCCAAACACTTACATAACTTATAAGTTTACATCAACTTATCACTTATATAACATTTACTCATTATAAGACATAAGTTCACTTTTTTAAGTTCTCCCAAACAATTATTATAAGAATCCATCAACTTATCACTTATAAAGCACTTACTCATTTTAAGCTATAAGTCAACTTTTGTTTGATACCCCAAACTCCCTCGTAATCTTGTTTGTTTATAAAAGTCATGGTATAGCATTTCGTGTCTTAAAAGATTTTCGTGATATAATATGTTATAATAATCTCCGTAGGACGGACCCTTTAAGATATTGTGTAAAAAAGTAATGGTCAATATTTTTCAAACGCAAGCAAGAGTGTTGTTGTACATTTCATTTGCATCACGTTTATGTAATTGACAATTTATAACCCAAATATTCAACAAATAAAAGAAAGGATACGGAGAGTTTTGAAGCAAAAGCAATGCTTAAAAGTGGTTAAGTCAATCATTCATTCCCCCTTATCACTTTTAAAGTGGGCTAATGACTTAATATTTACCCACTAAAATGTATACATTTCTATTACGTACTCCCTCCGTTCGTTCTAGGAAGTTAACATTTGAAAAAGGATGTTCGACACGTATTTTAAAACTCCTTTAAAATATCGTTTCATTAATTGTTTTAAACCTTTTTTTCCGAATAAAAATTAAATATTTGGATTTTTATTCAAAAAAGAAAAAAATTAAAAATAAATAATGGAACTATATTTTATAGGAGCCTTAAAATACGTGCCGAACCCTTCATTTCAAATGTTAACAAATGAACATGAGTCTACCCCAAGTCACATGACTTCAGATTTGCAGTCTTTAACTCTTAATTAGATACTAATGACAGTGTGTTTAACTAAAACTGGAGTACTGAATATTTTTGCAGTTCAGAGATGTACTTAATTAAGATTATAATACTTAATTATGTCTTGTCAGTTGTTTTAACAACTTATAAAACAACCTATTTGGTCATTTGTCTCTGTTCTGTCTTCTAATTGTCTCCCCGGAATCCCAGTGGCTGACTCATACTCTTCTGCAACTTTACCGCACCCACTATTTGCTTAGCTGAATTGCATGCAAAATCTGCATCTGCTTTCTTTTTTAAAATTACCTCAATAAGAACACTTATATAAGTGATTTGTTTCGAAATAATTTTTCATTGTAAGTTTCTTAAACCTCAGTGTTCTGTAATTACAAGGCCTTGTTAGGAGAAATGGCCCTACTTCTACTGCATTTAGAAGATTTTTCTAGATGCAATGCTCATGTGCAGAGTAGGATCCTGAGACCAAGTCGTTTATGCTAATGAATGAGGACACTCACAAAATTAAATATTTTAGGGGCACATTTTTTTCAATAAAGAAGCAGAAAATATATAAAATATATAGAGATACCAAAACGATATAATAATTAGGGGCATAATTTTTCTGAAAATGAACAACAAAAACAAGTTCCGATATAAGGAATACCAAGAAAAATATCATACGAACTTAATTTTATTTTAGTTTTGGACACAAAAGTTTTATTCGCTTGGAGTTTTCAATATTTCAAGGCTGGCCCGACTCATATGTTCTCTTAAAATCATCTTTTTATAATTTTTTTACACAAAAAAACAATCTCTTAAAATATATATGCCCTGCAAGCATCACTGATGACAAGGAACTATAGAGTGTATAATTTATAGGAGTAATTTAGATCGTAAAATAAGAGGCATAGATCTTGAAACAATCGAAATATTTTGTTTTGTCCTCATTGTTTTGTCCATTTCGTTGTGTCTGTCGCGTTTGATATATTATTTGTTTTCTTGTTATAATTTATGGCATGAATTTCATATTTGCATCTGTAGTATATAGATTCATGTATACAATTTATAGGATACTCTTCTCCATGTCTCTCTGCAATGAGGACAACATTATTATATTAGAATTATCAAACCGAATTTTGTTCTATTCACCTTTTATAATTGAGTCATAAATTTCATGGTCATTCGAGTTTTATCTATTAAAATCAGCGACGGAATTCAAACGTCGCGATAGTAAAAATTTAATGCTACGGTTTGAGAATAGACGGAATTCAGAAAAAAATTTCATAAATTTTATCTATGAATGAGACCGGCCATCTCATGAATAGAATAATTTAGAGTAAACCGAGGAGTATATAATTAGGAGCCAGGCTTTGGTTGTATCTTAGCTTGCAAAATTTACTAGGCAGGGGCTGCTAATCATATTTATATCTACATCATCTTGTTTTTCTGCATTTGTGTTGCCTTCCCTCCATCTTCGTTTAACCTCTGAGATCAACATGTCATGGAGTAATGTGTTGGATAATCTCAAATAATAATAAGATGTTTTATTTGTTTATTTATTAATTTGTGTTTATTTATCTCATGACTGAGTCATGGTGTCTGTTAGGAGAAATTGTAGGCAATAAAAGGAAGTAGAGTACGTGTAGGAAAGTGGTTACTGCAGGTCCTTGTTTGTAGCTCAGTAGTTAGTTTTCTTTGCTTTATATTTGTAACTTGCCAGTTGAATAAGAGTATCAGTTTTGGCATTCTTGCTATTACAGTTTATATTGATATTCATATTTGAATACTAGATTTTGTATCAGAGCTAGAATGTCAACAGTGGAGATGAACAAAGCGAAAGGTGGATCGTTCGGTCTAACGTATCCAATGTTGGCCAGAGATAACTACACGGCTTGGGCACTCAAGATGAAAGTATACATGCAAGCTCAGGGAGTTTGGTGTGCAATTGAGCCTAGTGACCCAAAGGTAACAGTTGACGAAAAGACGGACAAGATCGCATTAGCCATGCTATATCAGGGCATTCCGGAAGAAATTTTGCTCTCAGTTGCAGACAGAAAAACCTCGAAGGATACGTGGGATGCGATCAAAACGCTTTGCCAAGGCGCAGAAAAGGTGAGAAAAGCAAGGGTACAAACCCTCAAGGCAGATTTTGAATCTCTCAGTATGAAGGAGACAGATGTACTTGATGATTTTTACATGAAATTGAACGGAGTCGTGTCGAACATAAGAGCACTTGGCGAAGATATGAAGGAATCAGATGTAGTCAAACGACTGCTGAGAGCAGTTCCGTCCAAGTTTCTGCAGATTACTTCTACAATGGAACAGTTCAGTGACTTGGAAACGATGACCGTGGAGGAGGCTATGGGCTCATTGAAGGCACATGAAGAGAGGATAAAGGGCAAGACAGACACAGGTGAAGCAAGGCTTATGCTCACAGAGGAAGAGTGGCGAAAGAGGGAAAGTTCTGAAGGAAAATTGTTGTTCACTCGGGAAGAATGGCTGAGGCGCTCAGGAAAGAAAGGAGCGGAGGGACAAACCTCAGGATTCAGGCCTCGAGGAGTGCAAGACAAAAGCAAGGTACGATGCTTTAATTGCAATGTGTATGGACATTTTGCATCAGAGTGTAGAAAGCCGAGGCGCTCGAGAGATCAAAACCAAGAATCAAACCTGACTAAAATGGAAGATGATGACGAACCAGCGTTGCTTCTGGTTGAGCACACTAATGATGAGACGAAACTATTGGTTCTTGATGAAAGAGGAGTGAGACCATCGCTAAAAGCAAAGTCAGACGGTGTGCAAGAAGATTCCAACTTGTGGTATCTTGACAACGGTGCTAGTAGTCATATGTCTGGGCAGAGATCAAAGTTCTATTCCTTAGATGAGGGAGTAACTGGGCGAGTTAAGTTTGGAGATGGATCAGCTGTGGAGATCAAAGGGAAGGGAACGATTGTTTTCAAATGTAAGAACGGCGAAGAAAGGACCCTCAAGGACGTCTACTTCATTCCCAGTCTATGTAGCAACATCATTAGCCTGGGCCAATTGTCTGAAGAAGGAAAACGAATCACGATCAAGGGGGAATATATGTGGATCCACGAAAGGGAAGGAAAGCTACTGATGAAAGTGAGGAGGTCTGCAAATAGGCTGTACAAACTCATCATTGAATCTGAAAAACCGAGGTGCTTGATATCAAAAGCTGAAGAGGATTCCAGGTTGTGGCATGCCCGGTTAGGTCATGTGAACTACCAAGCCATGACACTAATGGTTAAGGAGAGAATGGTCAGGGGACTCCCGAAGATCATACATTCCAAGGAAGTGTGCGAGGGTTGTTTGTTGTCAAAGCAGACGAGGAAACAGCAGCCAACAAAATCAAGTTTCAGTGCGTCTAAAGTGTTAGCGCTTGTTCATGGTGATCTCTGTGGCCCAATCACACCCGAGACTGCTGCTGGTAACAGATATGTTTTCTTATTAGTTGATGATTTCAGCCGTGTTATGTGGGCATATCTACTGAAAACCAAGGATGAAGCTTTTGATGCCTTCAGAAAATTCAAGGCATTAGTCGAAAAGGGGCCTGATCGAAAGATTGAAATGTTTAGAACGGACAGAGGAGGGGAGTTTGGATCAAATAGCTTCAAGGTATACTGCGAAGAAAATGGCATACAGCGACAATATACTACTCCTTATACGCCACAACAAAATGGCGTTGTGGAACGTCGTAACAGAACCGTCATGGAGATGGCCAGAAGTTTGTTGAAAGGGATGAATTTGCCAGCAAAGTTCTGGGGGGAAGCAGTCAGGCATGCCGTCTATGTGTTAAACCGAGTACCAACTAGAGCATTAACTGGAATTACTCCTTATGAGGCATGGACGGAAGTGAAACCAGATATAGCTCATCTCCGTGTATTCGGATGTGTTGCCCATATGAAAGTTCCAAGCCAACACACATCCAAACTAGATGATCGAAGTATTCGAGTTATAAACCTCGGAAAGGAGCCTGGTACAAAGGGCTACAGGCTATACAACCCCAAGAAAGGACAGATACATGTAAGTAAGGACGTCACATTTGAAGAAAACAAGTCATGGCTGTGGGAAGAATCAGAAATTGAGAAAGGTGAACAGATGGCTACGTTCGACATAGATGGGTTGCAGGAAGATAATGGCAATATCGTAGAAGAGAGTGAGAATGATGCAGGCCAGTCACAAAGCCCTGTGTCACCAAAAAGTTCTGTGTCATCACCTGCAACACGAACACTTCGAGTTGAAGACTATGATGACAGTGCTACACCAAAAAGAACCAGACTGTTGTCAGACATTTACGACGACACTGAGGCTGTGGTATTGGATGAAGAATTATATCTGATGGGGGTCGTTGAACCAGCAAACTACAGAGAAGCAGTCGAGGATCAAAATTGGCGACGAGCCATGGATGCAGAGATAGACTCTATTGAAAGAAATGGTACTTGGTCTCTTGTCGAGCTTCCATCGGGACAAAAGGAGATAGGCTTAAAGTGGATATTTAAGATAAAGAGGGATGCAACAGGAAAGGTGACAAAGCACAAGGCTCGCCTCGTGGCAAAGGGGTACGCTCAGGAGCACGGCATAGACTACGAGGAGGTTTATGCTCCGGT
This sequence comes from Heracleum sosnowskyi, assembly GCA_030848705.1. NCBI lineage: Eukaryota > Viridiplantae > Streptophyta > Magnoliopsida > Apiales > Apiaceae > Heracleum > Heracleum sosnowskyi. The sequence goes on from CM061237.1 coordinate 131,443,436, forward strand.
GACTCGTTTGGAGACTGTCCGTTTACTGTTGGCATTGGCTGCGAAAAGAAATTGGGAAGTACATCACTTGGATGTAAAAACCGCATTTCTCAATGGAGAAATCACAGAGGATGTTTATGTTTCTCAACCTGAGGGATACATAAAACATGGACAAGAAAGAATGGTGTACAAACTGATCAAGGCTCTGTATGGCCTCCGTCAAGCGCCTAGGGCCTGGTACGCTAAGCTTAACATGTGTCTCGAAAGTCTAGGTTTCAAACGGTGTCCATATGAGAATGCTGTGTACACAAGGGGAGAAGGAAACAAATGTTTGATCATTGCCGTCTACGTTGACGACATATTGGTCACAGGGGCTGATCTAATTGGAATAGAGAGCTTCAAGACGCAGATGGGAACAAAGTTTGAGATGACAAATCTAGGAAAATTGAGTTATTATTTAGGGATTGAAGTGGAGCAGAACCAAGGCCATATCGTTTTGAAGCAAACTTCATATGCAAGGAAGATTTTAGAGAAAGCTGGGATGAAAGACTGCAACTCAACCAAATATCCGATGGACCCGAAAGATCAGATAAGCAAGGATGAATTTGGGAAGGTTGTCGACCCTACTATGTACAGGAGCTTGGTTGGGAGTCTGCGTTATTTAGTTAATACCCGTCCAGACATTGCATTCGCCGTAGGAGTTGTGAGTCGCTATATGGAGCGACCGACTGTTCTTCATTTGAATGCTATGAAGAAGATACTGAGATATCTAAAGGGCACGCTGCAGTATGGACTTGTGTACTCAGAGAATGGAGAGAACAACATTATATCGGGGTATTCAGACAGCGATATGGGTGGCACAGTGGATGACAGAAAGAGCACCGGGGGGATGGCCTATTACCTGAATGAGAGTCTTATTTCTTGGGTATCCCAGAAACAGAGATGTGTAGCTCTGTCTACCTGTGAAGCTGAACTCATGGCAGCCACCGCTGCGGCCTGTCAAGGAATCTGGCTGAGGAATGTGTTGAGCCAAATAACAGCTGATAAGGTCGGTCCAGTTACACTATATATCGATAATATGTCTGCTATCGACTTGGCAAAGAATCCAGTGTTCAATGGGAGGTCTAAACACATCGACATTCGCTATCATTTTATCCGCGAATGCGTCGAACGAGGTGAAGTCATAGTTAAGCATGTGTGCAGCGAAATGCAGAGAGCAGATAGCCTAACCAAGGCAATGTCGACAATAAAATTTGAGAGGATGCGCAATCTCTTGGGAGTTAAGCAGCTGGACAAAATGATTTGAGATTAGGGGGGAAATTGTTGGATAATCTCAAATAATAATAAGATGTTTTATTTGTTTATTTATTAATTTGTGTTTATTTATCTCATGACTGAGTCATGGTGTCTGTTAGGAGAAATTGTAGGCAATAAAAGGAAGTAGAGTACGTGTAGGAAAGTGGTTACTGCAGGTCCTTGTTTGTAGCTCAGTAGTTAGTTTTCTTTGCTTTATATTTGTAACTTGCCAGTTGAATAAGAGTATCAGTTTTGGCATTCTTGCTATTACAGTTTATATTGATATTCATATTTGAATACTAGATAATGGACTCTCCTTTCACAGGTTGGTAAACTTTATATCACATGTACACACACAAGCACACATTTTCTTCACAACCCAAAAATTATTTTGATATTCGTAAAATGTAAATGATATAAAGCCCGATTGTTAACACCATACTACGTTATCGACTTTAGTATGATGTGCTGTGACAATCGTTTGCCTATTTCCTCAATGCAACAATTAGATCATACTATTATGCCCGAGAGAATCAGACTAGTCTTTTTATTATTCTTTAAATACTTTACAGTAAGATTATAATAACAGGCCGTAACATATGTCAATAACATATGGTCCATGAAGTTAAAGTGGTCGGACTTTACTTGAGAAAAAAGTTTTAAGTATTGTGACTTGACTAAACTAAAAGTATTTAAGTGGACAATTATGATTTATAATTACGCTAAAAAGAGAAGAAAAAAAGTAGAAAACTGGACCCGGCTAATTCCATGACCCACAATTTTATAAAAATAAAAACACTTCACACTGACCTGGGGTCACTTAAGAGTTGGAACTCTCCCAAGTCCCATCAATCCCTACTTTTAACTACTTTAAACACTTTTTTTCTACAAAAATAAGCGTTCTAAACAACGCAAACCGCAAACCGGTTCTAAGCGAAATTTTAAGCGGGTCATTAATTGGATTAGTAATATATATTTAAAATTTTAAATATAATATAATTACATGTAAAATTAAAATTATGTAATAATTAAGGTATTTTTAAGATTTTATGATAATTATAGTCATATTATAATAAATATTAATATTTTAAAATTAAAAAATTAGCAAGTCAACATCCTTTTGACCGCTTAAATCCGTTTATTAGACCACTTAATATTAAAAAACACATAATTATCCGCATAATATAAAATCGAAGCATTTAATGTCTGATTCCGCGTAAGTGTCCGCTTAGACGGTTGCATAATGCGTTTTTTTACAACATTGACGAAAATACGTATTCATCGGTCTTTTACTCACATTAATTACAAATAGATTTTCTTTATATATTTGTAATTTTTTAATACAAAAATATATAATTTTAATAAAATACTAAGACTAATACGAAAATATATTTGATTTTTACAAAATTATTTGTAACTGTTTTTTACGCACTAAAATAGAGTAGTAATATGAGAATGAGAGTAACGTCTTTGTAAAGATTCACAAAACCCCAAACCCACCTAAAATTACACAAATAGTGCCTTCCCCATTTTGCAATTACTCTCCTCCCAAATCTAACACCCCCCCACTAGCCCCATCTCCCTCTCTCTCTCTCTCTCTCTCTCTCTCTCTCTCAAACACACTGACATTCTCGCCGGAGAACAAGCTGATTTTCTCTCTCTAAAAACTGGGTGCTTTACTTACAAGCATAGAATTTAAAAAAGGTGGGATCTTTGAAATACCCATCAAGTGAATTGAATATATTCTTGAAAATCTTGAATATTTATGCAGGTTTGGGGGATTCTTGTGTAACTACATTTTGTAGAGAGACAATGTGAGGTTAGTACTTGAATCTTTGCTGTGTGTATTTGTATGTATATTTGAGTTATGATGGTAGCTGCTGTTTCTGAAGTAGTTTCAAGTAATTCATCTAGAAACCCAAAAGCAACTCCAATTAATGATAATCCAAGAAGACCCCCATTGTTACCTTCTGAAAAAGATAATGGAATTAACCCGAAAAAACCGAAAGCTAGACAAGTTTCTTCTAGATATATGTCCCCTTCACCTTCTAGTTCTAGTTCATCAGTTTCGACAAGAAGATGTCCATCTCCTTTAGTTTCGAGAAATAGTACTAATAGTTTGAGTACTCCTAGTATGCTTCCGAAAAGGTCGGTTTCTGTTGATAGGAGGAGACCCTTTAGGCCGGATCTTGAGTCTAAAGTAGGGAATGTGGGTGAAGTGACTAGTGCTACTAAGATGTTAGTGACTTCGACTAGGAGTTTGTCGGTTTCGTTTCAAGGGGAGGCGTTTTCACTTCCGATTAGTAAGACTAAAGTGGCTCCAGCTTCACCTAATTTGAGTAGTGTGAGGAAGGGTACACCTGAGAGGAGAAGGACTAGTACTCCGACAAGGGGGAAGCTTGATGGTGGTGGAGATCAAGTGGAGAATTCGAAGCCAACTGACCAGCATAGATGGCCTGGTAGAAGTCGACAACCGAATTCTTTAGCCAGGAGTGTAGATTGTAGTAGTGACATAAATAGTAAGCTAATTGGATCTGGGAATGTTATAAGAGCACTTCAGCAGTCCATGAATGGTGAGAGTAGGAGGGCATCTTTTGATGGTAGATTAAGTCTTGATTTGGGGAATACTGAGGTTATGAAGTCAATTGAGCGTACCCCAGATGGTAAATTATTAAGTTTCCCATCTGTCTCTTCTGATCTCACAGCATCAGATACAGAAAGTGTCTCTTCTGGTAGCACCTCAGGAGTGCAAGAAAGCGGTAGGTTAACCCTTCGACATAACGGGCCTCGTGGTATTGTTGTATCAGCAAGGTTTTGGCAAGAAACTAATAGCCGGTTGAGGAGGTTGCAGGATTCTGGTTCACCATTAGCGACAAGTCCTGGTTCGAAAATGGGATTCTCACCGAAGTTCATTCAGTCAAAAAAGTTCCAGTGTGATAGTTCAATATCATCACCACGCACAATGGCATCTCCTAATCGAGGAGGTACTAGACCTGCATCACCAAGTAAGCTTACACCATTTGTGGCGTCATCACCTATACGGGGGATGATTAGTCCATCTCGTGCCAGGCATTCGGTTAGTAGTACCATTAATAGTCATTTTAGTGAAACACCCTCAGTTCTTAGTTTTTCTGTTGACGTACGAAGGGGTAAAGTGGGGGAGAATCGTCTTGTTGATGCTCATCTTTTAAGGCTTCTCTACAACCGGCAATTGCAATGGCGCTTTGTAAATGCAAGGACCGAAGCTACATTGTTGGTGCAGAAGCGCAACGCGGAGGTAGGCAATTTAAAGTTTATGTTTTTTTTTGGTTTGAATTTGTTAATAGTGAGTTTGTAGTTCTACTATATTTAATGAGGTCAGACCACCTCTTCAGTGCTAGTAATTTAGATGTGAAGTATCTCTAACTTTAGAAAGTTGCCATTAAATATTTTTCTGAAAAACACTTTTGCGCAATCTGCAATTTTTTGGTGAAGAATTATATGTTAGTATCTTAGGAGCACTACTACAACATACTTATATGAAGGAAAAACTATTATGGCAGCCTGAAAAACTATTATGGAAGCCCTTTGGAAAATTCGTTAACTTACGAAGTCAAAAAAGGACAGCAATCATGCTAATCAGATTATGTTGTCAATATGCATTTTTAATCAGGATCTAAGTAGACAAAAAACAAGTTAAGATATTATATATTACTTTATTTTTATAGGCTGCATCTTTACTTTCAAGGACCTGCTCCAAGCCCTTGGTAAAATCTCTACTGAACAGTTTAGTAATTACTTTTCGGTTTTTCCACAAGTATATTTCAACATGTACATAGACTTGTTCCGCATTTCAAATTAATAAGAAACTTCTGTTTAGACTTAACATTTTGTTGAGCTACCTCTAATCAGAAATACATCTTAACTTTTTTGTGCACCATTATGGGTTAGCATGTACAATTGCACTAGGATATAAAGGGAGGTCCTTTGTTTTCTTTTATAAGCTAATGGGGGCAAATATTATAGTTAATTAATTCTGAGTGCCTTATTCGGGAAATTGTAAATGGATTGTACAATTATTCTTTGTTCCTTGGAGAATGATTTGTTGTAGATACAACATTACTACCTCTATATATGTTGCCATCAAATACAGTTTTTTGATACTGTGATGTAGAACTAGGGAATTTTTAGGGAGTTCTATAATGCTTACTTGATATTTTGGCAGTTTGCTTATGTTAAAGAGTTGTTTTTTTTACCATCAGGGTTATCCTACTTTTGATACAGTGTGAAAGGAGAATACTAGTTAAACTGTCACCAATGATCCTTTTATTACAGAGAAATTTGTCGATTAATCATTAAGTTATATGGAGTAAATTAATATTACTTTGACGAACAGTAATAGTTGCCATGTCTGTTTTTAAGAAAAACTTCTTTGACCGAAGTACTCTTGATCCAGCGGTAATCCCCTTGCTCCTTCTACGGGAGTTCCAGGGTTCAAACCTAGTCGACACAATGGGCGAGTAAATGTGTTTTATTATCGGTAAAAAAAGCTTCTGTGAAAGTGATGTTTGTATTGAATAATGAAAGAAAGCTTCATGAATGGTTTTCGGATGTGGATCTTGGGGTTTTTATTAAGAATAGAGAGTTATTATAATGCTAAGTTGAAAAGTTGTAATGCGTATCTAATGGTGTAAATTCTTGAAATCCAGTTATAACTGTTACAAAAATGTTAAAGAGGTGACGTCTAGTATTTCTTATTCCCAATCAGCTTTTGGTAGCTGTCTTGTCCTTATAAGAATTCAGATGTACATAATCTTTAGTTGTACCCCGAGTAATTATATAATCTGTTGTTCATCTTCTTAAGTGATTTGGTGGACTAAATCCTTTCCTTGTATCAGAAAAACCTATGGAATGCTTGGATAACAATCTCAGATCTTCGTGATTCTGTAACGAAAAGAAGGCACAGATTACAGTTATTGAAGCAAAAATTGAAATTAGCCGCCATCCTTAAGGAACAAGTAAGTACCTTTCCTTTAATATCTATCTCAAGAACATATGCCGACTGGGTATTTATGTTCTGCATTACTAGTTCTTTCTCCTGCCTGGTGGTTGCAGATGAAATATTTACTGCTCCCACTACTCAGTACTCAAAATTAATTTGCTCTATATTACCTTTCCTGTGACTCAATAAGGAAAAGACTTTTTCTATAGCGAATATAAGCATTCTTTGTACTTATCATCGCATGAACTTCTGAATTTAATAATAAATTCCTTTATTGTTCTAAAAAGAAATTTTGCTTACTTGTCAGTTGTCACTCATCAATCCACGGTCTCCGGAATGAGTTGCACAAGAGGCGACTTTTGCATTTTTCTCCCAAAAATAATTAATTTAGTTTAATTGGTTCTCTGCTCAGTCCCTCATATAGCTCTTTAGCAAAACATGGGCACTAAGGTTTTAGAGTATAAACATTATCAGGGGTTGTTCTATTTAGTGTCCAGGTGTTCTTGTTCTTGATGTGTGATTTGGTTTCAATTTTTTTTTTTACCATCATCACCTTCACCTTGTTGTTCTCTTTATTTTTGGTTATTGTAGTGTGCAACTGTGTATAGCTGTTGTAACAACCAGCTAATCCCCAAGAATTCAAGTTTTCAGCTCATATGGATGTGTGGATGTTTACGACTTAGTTTGTCCAGATATCAATATATCATTGACTTTGAGAATCCCTATTATATATATATATATATATATTCTTGCCATGTCATCCATGATTATTAACTTCGAACCCTGCACTATACTTGTCTAGCTAAGATATTTCCATCCACTTTCAATTCATACAAACTTTTCATTATGTTTTGTTGAGTCGGTAGAGTTTCTTCCATGATATTGCCTTTGAAGCTCATCTCTTTCCAAGAATCACTCTTGTAGAAGGATAGAGTTTCTAGCAATTACAATTTACCGTTTCACTTCTTCCTCCAAATTCAATAAGCTTAATTTTGGACTCCTAAGAACCAAATAACATGAAGGATTTGACAAAATTGCAATTCGTTACTTTCTGGAGAGACAAACTTGTTTTTCATTACTGCCTTTTTTGGGAAGCTTACATGAACGGCTTCTCTAAGTTTCTATTCCATATAGACTCTACAGACATTTTTGGTCAATGTATATTCTTTCTTTCTTTAGATTTAGTTTTGATTGTTTTCAATTAATAGTAAATTCATACCGAAATACTCTTGCTCCTTGTTGAAGCAAAAATGTGTGTGAGTGTGTTCGATTGGAAAAAGGAGAGTAATAATATTGCTTCTAATTTGGTTTTCTACCGACTACAGATTGCTTTTCTTGAGGACTGGGCTTCTCTTGATAAAAACCACTCTGTTTCTTTGCTTGGCGCAATAGAAGCACTGAAGGCTAGCACTCTTCGGCTTCCAGTTGTCGGAGCAATAGTATGTCCACTTTGTTATTCCCAAATTGAATTTCTTTTTGTAATCAAGTCTCCGCTATCATCCACTAAACATGTATTTGTGAATGAACTTGATCATATGGCCCTGTGCTTAATTTATGGCAGGCTGACATTCAAAGTATGAAAGAAGCTGTTAGTTCAGCACTGGATGTAATGCAGGCAATGGGATCCTCGATATGCTCACTTTTGTTGAAGGTAATCTCACTCGCTTCAGGACTTTTTATCATTTAGATTGCTTTTGTATTTAATGCTGTGAAAATCTTGGTGGTAAAGGCCATCACTCCATTAGTTCTATTCATGTTTATTGGATTTTTAATCATTAGTCTACTGAATCCTAATTAAGGAGTTCAAAGTTTGGTTTGACAACCAGTTGTGTCACACAAAATGTTACCATCAGTAGCTGTTTCCATGAGATATCCTTTAGGTTCCACTCCTAGCTGCACGAAAGAGATTATCAAGTTCTTAAGCCCTAATAAAGCATTTATCAGTATTTACATATGATAGGAAGAAGCAAGTTACAAAAGCTAGTTCGTTCTGCAACTAAATATATAAGCTTTAAATCTCAGGGATGACCGTCATTGGGTCAAGTAGCATATTGACTTCCAACATGCTATTACAAAACTGAAATAGTTTAAAATTAAGGTGTCTATTCATCTTTACCGGACGTCACTTTGGTGGGCTATTCTTCCTAACTCCGTCAATATCAGGCAGACAACTAATCGATTCTTTGACCGGCTTGGTTGAGCAGCCGCTCCATTTCTCTTGAACGGTCACAGCCTACATAACTCGTCTACCTCTTTTCAAGGAAGTGAGTCTCAAACCCTATTTAGTTCTCGGTCCCTTTTAAAACAGTTCCTGACAGGTGCCGTTGTATTGGTAGCTCTTCACTCCAGCCCTGAAGTAGTCTGTGATGTTAAGGAAGGCGGCGGTTAAGGCGGCCGGCCTTTCCCGCCCTTAAGTTCATATAACCATGTCAGAGTTGTTAAAAAATAAAGCAAAAATTCTATATCTTTCATTCAAATTCCTAGAAAATCGACTACTTTGGGAATATCTCTGAAAAAGAAGAAATAGATACTTACAAAAGTCAGTATTGTAGTAGGCGGGATTCGGATTATAAGCCCCCTTATGGTGATCCCATCACCCACCCCCGCTATATAATCCATTGAGATGAAAAAGATGAATGTAAAAGAAAAGCAAAGCCTAAAGGCCCAGGTCCTCTGGAGTCTGGCCTGAAAGGGCTATAAATATGATTAAGAAGACAGGAAAGCCAGTCAAAATAGAAAAAAAAGAGTGTTACAATAGAAATAGAAACTTCCGGGGTGAAGAAACTTCCATGTAATTTGACAAGCAAATATAAATATACAAATTTGAAAATACTGCAATGCTCTTTCTTCAAACGACTCAAGGGAAGCATATTTCTTAGGGGTCACCTAAGAAGAATACGGGCGCCCTCTTTGCTGTGCGCACTCCTTGTTCTTTGCCATAATGCCCATTCCAATCTTGTCTAACTTTGCTAACTCCCCCTTCTCAACCCGTATCTTGTTCGTTCTGGAAACACGTCTTCCTATTCCATCTTTTCTTGAATCTTCTTTAACCTAGTTCACCGGAAGTCACTTTGGTGGGCTATTCTTCCTAACCACAGTGTCATTTGTAACTGATGACTATGATTGGTATCCTGCATACTCATCAAGTATCACTTACATCAGAGCCTGTTTCAGTGCAAACAGCAACGATAACTATGTATAAGCTCCGGGCAAAGTAATTTTAACTTTCATAAAGCATGAAAATAAATCTGTTGCAGAAAATAAATTCGTCTTTGATGGTGAAAAAGGTCCACAGAAAAACAATTAAAAGTAATAGAAGCTTACTTTGCTGCAGAAGTATATATAGTAGAAATCATTGATCAATGGAAGAATTCACTTGATGCTCTCTAATTTTATTGATGCTTCCTCTTTATTGTATACACTCTATTACTCTTCCACAGATCATAAATGCAAAATTTGAATACGTGGAGTGTCCCAACTGAATCTTGTAGTTGGATAATTTTTGTGAAAACTAGAAATTCCATTTAATTTCATACGACAAAATCTTCACCTGCTATGTTTTTTGTTTGTTATGATTGAGCCAGTGAATCATGGATACTTTTTTTCTTTACACTTGATTTTAGTGAAAAGACTAGGTAAAATGAAAACGTTCTCGGCCTTGTTCTGGATCTCCTCAGAAAATAATAGCTAACTTCAGTTGTTACATCTAGGTGGAGGAACTGCATTCCTTGGTGGCTGAACTTGCACAAGTGTGTGACAAAGAACGGTCTGTGCTGGAACAGTGCAAAGATTTCTTGTCTGTCCTAGCGGCTATGCAGGTAAGAGCTCCTTATGCTTGATTGTTTTTAAGCAGTTCCACTCTATTTTCCGATAATTTAACTCTTCACATCTCTTTTCTTCCTCTTCTACTTCTATACAGGTCAAGTACTGTAGTTTGAGAACACATATATTACAGTATAACCATGTACCAACCACCTGACAACAGTTGTAGAATTGATAAGCTAACATAACACGGAAAAAATCAACCTAGTGAAGCGACAAGGGAAGTTAATAGCAAGGGAATTCTCAATTGGCAATTTTTCGAGACAGCTGAGGGCTTCTTCTATGTATCATATATGAAATGTCTGCTAACCATGTATTAGTTCCGTACTTTTTTTAATTAATCTTTTAAGGTTTAGATCCTGTGTAAAGAAAGATCCAGTCACTAACACCCAAAGCATTCCCATAGTCTCATTTTATAATTAAAATAGACAGGATAAATGATTTGGACTAACTAGCCTAGCCTTTGGTGCTTCACAAAGTTAATCAACACAATAGAAATAATCTTTCAAAAATTAACGGTATACTCGTAATTATTTAACGGTATACTCGTAATTATTTGATTAAGTTCAATAATTTAAAAAAAACCCATTATATATCACAAAATAATCTTTCATAGGTAAGGTGAGTACTGAGCCTCTTAAAATTATTATCTATTTACATACAATTTAGTTGAATTTTAATATAGTTTATCTACAAAATCAAAAGTTAACCTTTAGGTAATCGTGAAAATTATTATGCGAATTTATAAATTAAAATTTCTTCCAGAAATATATTTACTTATAATGCTAGAGTTAACAAATTAAGTAGCACAAATTAGTACTTGTGATTTATCATTTGTAAATTGTAATCCTGAAATGTGATTATTGTAAGAAATATTTTAATTGATGTGTTGCAAATGCGCGGAGTCCCAATTTTCCAAAGGGACCCGTTGCATTATACATGTTTTTTTTTGACTTTTGATAAATCCAAGTTACCGATATGAAAAGAATGTTTATATTTCGGTTTCCTAAATGGGACATTTCATTGAGGGAGTATCTAGACCGGTTTTAATTCACAGATTGAAACTTGTCAATAACAATTTTACATCCTCGCATTGATCTCAGAAAGAGAAAAAAATTAGTACTTTTTATACGCACTTTAAGATGCTTTTAGTATGTAGTTAGAAATATAATTTTCAATTTTTTTTCTGAATAAAAATATAAATTTAATATTTTTACTCACAAAAAACAAATTAAAAAATAATATTTATAATTATGTGATCAAAACAGCTTAAAGTGTGTGCCAAAAAATCAAGAGACAATATTCAAGAACAAAGGGAGTATTACTTTCCAACATTTGAAGACTTTTCGTTGCACTGTCAGAAAAAAAAAATCAAGACAAATTTTAAGAAGTGCTTCAAAATGCTAATATGATGTCAAAAAATTACAAAAGATTTTATTATGAAAGAATAAACGGAGAACCTCGAATGAATTCCTAAATTTCAGTTTATTTTGTGAGGGACTAACTTGACATCCACGATTTACTTCACAAGAAAAATGTTAAAGATATCTTAAAATAATTTCAAAATATGTAAGATACCGATATGAAAGGAATGTTTGACATTATTTCTGGGATATTTTGCAAATTAATTTTCGATTTCCTAACATTTCTCATTTACAAAGAAAATTAAAACAATAAACTTAATTAACATAATGTTGATGAGACTCTCAAATCAAAATCTAATTTTACCATTTATACGCATGAGCGGAAATGGCTATAAAACCTAGGCATGATAACCTTGAAACATAATCAAACATTTACTATTAAATAAACTAAATGGCAACTTCAAGAGCTCTCGTGCCCTACTTGCTTCTAATTTCCATTCTTCTTCTTTCACGTTCGCCTCTTTATGATTGTACGTTATAATTAGTTTGTTCTTAATCTTTTTTTTCGGATTTTCGGATCATCTTATGCGTTATTATCAATCATGAATGCACAAGTGCACATATATATTTTTGTTAATTTAAGTTCGTGTTTTGTTCATATAGGTAAACGCGATATCATTGAGAGAGAGATTAATGAAGTTGCTTCTAAGAACTCCAGAGCTGATCCACGGATTTTGAAAACAGTGGTGGTTCATATTTGTAGACTGGTTATATATGAAGGCAGGGATAGGTTTTGTTGCTGCGATGACCAATGCTGGGATTCTGCTGCAGAATGTCAGAAAAAATGTCCTTGTTAGCTAAATACAGAATATCAATATTTAACATGTATGCCCTCCCAAAATTAACTACTTAATTTGTTTGGTTTCTCCTCTTTAGTTACATTTTTACTTTGTTACTTGCATGGTATTCATGGTGAGCGGTCATCTTTTTTATCAAATCATTTGGATAAAAAATATTCAAAGTTTAACTGAGTTAAAAGAATTTCCAAACCGATTTAAATGGGTTGGATACGAGTTTTTGTTTTCCCGATCAACTCAACCTAAGTCGATTAAGTTACAATTTTGGTCCATGGTTACTTATAATTTTGGTTAAGTTATTTTGGTTAAGTTATAATTTTTGGTCCTAACGAAGTAACCCATGAACACTCTTAGTTACTTGAGCGGTAATTATATATTAGCCCTTTTTTCATATTAAATTAACATATAATTAGAATCATATGGCCTTTTATTTAAGGGAGAGATAATTTTAGAATTTCGAAAACTGTTTCAGAAATTTCTTAAAAATTAAATTATCAATTTTTAGATTTTTTCTTACTAATAAATATCATCATAATATATGTTTCCTCCGTCCTAATTTATGGGTCTTGTTTAAGGTTTTTTTGGTCAAATCGACCTAATTTTTGAATGTAAATTAAAAATCACTCCATAATTTTGAACAACTGAAAAGTACACATTAAAGTAGTTTAAATATATTTTCTAATGATATTATTTTTATAATTTTTTCAATTATATAATATATGTAATTTTAGTCAAAATAAATTAATTTAATCTCAAAAAATTAAACAAAACAGATAAATTGAGAAAGAGAGGATATATTATTTATAAAGATTTTTGAAAAAACTCCACGCATTGCTCTTAAACTAGGGAATTTGCCCGTGCTTCGCACACGGGTGAATTATATTGAATGATATAAAATTATTTGCAATTTTTGTCAAGATAATTTTATTATTATGAATTATAAAAGATGTTATCAAGTGCATTGCAAAATCAACTACTAACTTTTAATAAACACATCAACGCATATATATAAAATTAAAAAAATTGAAAATGAAAAAGCAATAGATCTAAAATGGATAAATAAGTAATATTCTTTGTAATCCTTCACATGTCAATAAATCTTATTTAAGTAAAAAACATAAGACGGTCCAGAAATGAACCTAATCACACTAAACAATTAGTTCTTTTATTTTTCAAAGCTTTAAAGCAAATTTCAAAACCACCTGAAAAAAGGAAATTCGGTTGGATGAATATCACTCCTTAGTGTTCCTGTAATTGAAATGCATTCATTTTTTATTAGTACAACATAAGCATAAAAATTGTATAAATACACTTTCGTGAAAAGATATATAATATTAAAGTAAAGATGAAAAACCGTTTTTATCTTCTTGTTGCATGATCTAGCAGAACCCGGGGTGTTGCAACAAAAAATTACTTCGCCACTCTGTTTGAATTACATTTGCATTATATTGTTTAATTATTATCTTAATAAAAGTAAAAATAACAAATGTAGGATATGAATAATTTTTAGGGGAATATAAGAAACTTAACTAACCCCTCCAAAGCCGGATTCAGTAGACTCAAGAATTTCTTCTACTGTTTAAGAAGTTGATGATTTTGATTTTTTTGGATAAATATGCATCAGTGACATTGTACATGGTACTATTAATCAATACATTATAATCACTGATCAATATGTTGAAAGTAACATCTTTGTTCGCAATGTCCAATATTTGTTGAGGAAATAGTTTACTTGGAGGAGTCTAACATATATAATAAACAATAAGCCATTAGCGTGAAATTTTTATGCATAATTATAACGATCGGGTTTAATTCATAAAAACATATAGTTGGTTATACCTCGGCAAGATCCTCAATTTCTTCCAACAACATGGTTGCAGTTTTACCAACTAATCGTTTAACAACGCGATCATTAAGGACAACATTAACTACTTTAGTTTTATCATGAGCAAGCACCATAATTCTATAGCTATTTAAAAATACGTATGTATTCTTACATTATTTATTTATTATCAATAATGATAATTTACAAAAAAAACGTTAGATATTTTGATATAAATACCTCTTTTCTGCATATGGCGAGCTTTTAAGACATTTAGGATTGACACACTTATACCTTCCTTCTAGCAGGCGAACCTCTTCATGGCAGAAGTTACAACCATAGTACCTCCAACTATCACCTGCTTCCACCCTTTTGATTGTAACAAAACACATGACATTTCTCTACAGAATAATAATTCAAATTACAGAGAACCATTAAAAAGAAATTAAAAAATATGTAATGAGATATTGTTTGTTATCATACCTTTATATAGTCAGTAGATGTTTTTTCGGTCAATTCCTTAAGTGTCAGAGTTTCAACAACTTGAACACTATTAGATACAGTAGATACTGCTCCAATATCTTCAGGAGTTTTGTATCCCTGTTGAGCTAGCCTAAAAAATAAATTTCACGTTAAAATTACATAAATTTTCATATAGGTTAAATGTTTTTTAAAAGTAAATTAAAAAAATTAAATATGTCCGAAAATAGACATTTAAAAATATTTATCTTTTACGAAGTGTTTTTACCACATCAGTGTCCAAATTGAAATAAATTTTGAAAGATAGCACAGTACTTATCTGGAAAGAATCTGCAAGATTAAGATGAGATTGATTAATATGTTTAAATTAGGAAACATTTTAATCATTGAAAATCTGAACTTAGATATTTGCAAAATTGAATGATAGTCTCACTCATAAATTTTTGTAACTTTGCACTGGTCAATATTGCAATGATTGGAGTTTCCAATTCGGGTTTATAATTTGTGTCCATGATTTCAGCCATTTTACCCCAAACTGTGACTTTCGGAGAGTTCATGTAGGAAATATTAGTTTTTGATAGATTTATATAAATGTGTGGAACATAAACAGTGAATTATTATAATTTTTAAATTTAATAAATATGTTTAAGTAATCTAATCTAATATATCTAATCTAATTTAATCTATACTATATTATTAAAGACGAAACATTAAAAGTTTTGGTCAGTCGGTCGGTCGGTATTTGGGCCGGGCCTATCTATAATTTGGGTCGGCCTATCTATAATCAATTTATTTATAACCAATTATTTTTTTTAGCCAAAACACATTACCCATTTTATATATTTTTCTAACCAAAACAACTTATCTTCTAAAAATAAAATAGGTAACATATATATAAAATTGTAAAACAACTCACATTTGAATTAAAAATAACACGGGCAAAATATTAATATAATGACAATATTATTATATTAAACTTATAAAATCCGGGTTTAATATAATTTTTTATAACACACAATTTAAATAAAATAATTAATAAAAAAATAAAAGTAATAGCATATGTTAGAAGAAACTCGGTACATTACATAGCACATATTTTGTTATTTGCACTTTAGTCACATTTAAATTTTTTAAGAGCAAATAAATGCAGACCGTTAGATATATTATTTAAACATATTTTATATTTTAATATCTAAAATACTATTAAAGATTACGTCAACAATTTATTAAATTAAATTATTTATATTATTAAATATATAAATCCAATTTATTATATACACATATAAATATATATTAAAATTTCACAAAATAAAATATAATTACAAAAATCTAAATAAAAAATAATAAAATATTAAAGAAAACTGTGCATCGCACGAGATATAAGCTAGTATATATAATTTATGATATACAAATAAACAATTTACAGAAAATGTAGCAGAAGATTTAGATGTTATACCATGTTAAAAAAACTACAACATGCTTAATACAAACGAATTTTAACAGTTAATAATTTTTTCATATTGAGAACGATACATTTTATATCCATGCTATTTTGATTGGTTACCTTCCATCGCAAATTCTGAACTTGACAATATTCCTTTGTCCATATTTTGTGGGGATAGGACTCAACTTTTCAAAATTCTCAACCACACCAATGATATCTGCAGAATTGAAAATTGAAACATAGTAAAGAGAATGACACAAAAAATAGTATTAAATTAGTGAATTGTAGACAAAATAGTTATTTTCATACCTGTGGCATAGTCGGGATACAGCGGAGGAACATGATTATTTATAATCTCAAATAAGTCTCCCAAATCGACAAACTCAAATTTATACATTGGTATCATGAAATCATCTTCAACAACTTTCTGAACTGTAGTAGAACTGATAAAATTGATTATATATTTCGAACATACGGGTCTGAGTTTCGTCGTTGCTTGCTTAACACTGAAATTAGTTATGACATATATGCCTTCTTCGGTAAGAGTGCTTCCAACTTGGCTCCATTTATCAGGATATATAAATGCTTGAATGTGGAAATTCTACAAAACATATTAGAAACATTTAATATGACTATATTAAAAAAAAATACGATAGAGTAACCTAATATATTTGTTCAGAACACATGTCTCACTTTACGATATAAGAAATATGCTTACATCATCATCTAATAAAATTGCATTGTATCCTATAACAGAGTTGCTCCCATCTTTGCTCCCAGCAGTTGAATCAGAAACCCACATCCTTGTTATACGAACTTTAACTTTCCAGTTGGTTCTTGCAGGGTCAAGCATCTCAAGTTGATCGAACATTACGTGTAACAAAAAGTAAGACCTAATACCTTGATGTACTTGTTGAATTTGTTTTATAATGTTTAACTGCTAAGTATGTCTATTTATATAAAAGTTATATGCAAGATGTTTGGTTAATTATTGATTAATTGTTCTTTGATTGTGTTAATTCAAGTCTAACGGACACAACTTAACGATTTGATTAGTAGAGTAGTTATGAGATGAAATAAATAGAGATTTGTTCCATAAATAAATCAAAAATATGATATTGTTTGGTCTTAAAATTTAAAAGCAAAGAAATTTTATCTAAAGCATAATCTTATAAATATGGAAAGTTATTTTATACAATTTTAAGCAATAATTCTGGCGTTGATTACGTAATTTTAATATTATGGATTGCGACTAATTAGTAGATAGTATATGATTGAGTGTGCATATATTACATAATATTAGCATAATTTGATTGTTTTATTAAATTGCTGCTGGTGACTTAAATATACAATGTTAGTTCTAGCTTGGAAGATTATTCCACGAATCAAGCAGTTAGATATTATTTTACTTAAATTTGAAATTTGAAATTACATTAAATAGAGCATATTCTATGGGATATTATTCTTCAAATTCTGAAAAGTATAATATCAATATTCAATTTTGTTGCTATAGTTTTGCCTATGATTCTACAATATTATAATGTATATGGAGAATTTGTAATTAGTTTACCTGCTTAATTTTTTAATCAAATGATCATAGATGGAGGATCAAACATGAAATATTATTTTATGAATGAAGTACATTAAAAATATCTAAACTGAATATGAAATTTGATTTGATATTACATCAATAAAAGATATGATATTAATTTAACAGAAAAGATGTGATATTATTTGATCCTAAAATTAAAAAATAAAATCATTGTATTTAATGTATAATATTATATATATGGAAAATACAATAATTGATTACATTTTGTATTATGATTTGGTTCAGGAAAAAAAGATATAAGAATAATCTATAAACCAATCAAAAAGATATTGTATTATTTGATTTCACAATTTTAAAACAAAATTATTGAACTCTTACATGTATGGAATGAACATTATTTAACAATTTCTTGAATTAGTTTTCATTATGATGGTAAAACACGATTATTAGAGATTTTTTGATTGGTTAACCATATATTGTATTAAAAAATAGAACTTTATTTATTAATTTACTGAGAAATATTAATAATCATATATTAAAAAATTATTTAATTTATTACGTATATTAAAATTGATTATTAAAAATTATTAATGTATAATAATTTTGATTTTATAACTAATTGATATTGAGAATATTTATAATAACTTTCTTTATTAATTTTACAAACTCATTAAAAATAAAAATTATCTAGAGTTATTAACGGACAAAGTTTATAGCTAAATTAAAATAATTTTGTCGACAAAGCAAATATTGTGAAATGCCTTTGGTTGGATGAAAATTCGATTATGTTTGATTTTATTTTTTAAGTTACTATATTCTTTTATTTTAATAATTAATAGTTAAATATATTTTTTTAAATAATAAAAAGTATATATATTTCATATCAATTTAAAATAAATTTAATTTTAAAATAAATAATGATAACTGAAGTTGAGCATGATTTACAAAATGGTAAAATTATGTATAATATGACATGTCCTTCATCTTTATTAACTAATTATTTATGATAATTTAATAAAATATTTTTCATCCCTGACTATCTTTTATCTTTTATTTCCTTTATCAATATTGGAATATATTTTATTGTGAGCAAATAAACAGTACTTGATTATTGAAAAATAGTATTTATTTAATGAATTGGTATAATTGATATAATATCCCATAACCAATAATTGAATAAATATATAAAATCCTACAATCTTATTCAAATCTGTGGATAAAGTTGTAGTAATATATTAAAGACTCTGAATTCTGTCTTCGGAATAATTTTCTTTCATTCGCCGAATAGTGAACCAACAAATCCTTCAAATTCAAGCCTACATCAAAAGTTAAACCAATAAGCAAGTATTCTATGTAATGGTATTATTGATATATTATTAATATAAAGTTGATCGTTGTTTTTAACCCATGATCAATAAAATTGTTTATTAAATCTCTTTTGTGATTTAATATTTAAAATATATCTTACGAACTTATTCTTTTATATATATATATATATATATATATATATATATATATATATATATATATATATATATATATATATATATATATATATATATATATATATATCATTTTGTGAATCCGATATTCTGATTGATCCACCATAATTATTAAATAATATCCTATGTGATAAAAAAAACACATAGATATTTCGCTTAAATTAAGAGATAGATTTGGTATGGACTATTTTTCTTTTTTGTATTTCATTTTGTGAATCCGATATTCTGATTGTTCCACCATAATTATTAAATTCAAAATTAACATAATTGGATTGACTTGACAAAATTAAAGATTACAAAAGGAGATAATTTTTTTTATCAAATATCAATTTATTTGAATACGGAAATTAAACAAATAAGGAAAATAAATTTAAAATTCATCCATAACACACAGAAGCATCAAACTCCAAAAGCAAATAAAACTGAATTTCAATTTTCGCATCCATGATCATTAAAAACCTACAAAAAAGAAAATAATTGAAATTTAAATCTGAATGTTGCAATAACAGTTCGTATTGTATAAAAATTGATACCTTGTCTAAAACGGTGGACAGACTCATCGTTAAGATTAGCATAAATCCTTGTAGTTGGCAAAGAAGATATACCAGTAGATCCTTAATTTTTAAGAAGGATAATATGTCATAAATTAATATCATTAAATTTTAGATCGAAAATTATATTATATCTTATACAGAATATAGAATATTATATAAAAAACAATATGTTAAAGTAAGACAAAGTTATCCAGATGCATACTCTTATCGCCGCAAATTTTTATTCTCAGATACAAATAGAGAATTGCACACTGCTAGTGCCCGTCTCTTGATAACTTGTAGCACTAAATCAAAGAAGGAGAATGATAATCATCTCCTTAGCATGGTGATGCGTGTAGGTTGCCTGTTTCGTGCTGGACATTCCCATCGTCAACCTAGAAGGCCCTGCACAGCCCCTTGAATATATCGTACATATCATTTATTGTGGGGTTTTGGTTACAAAACACGCCTAACCGAATTGTCAGAAAATAATCATTCGCATCAGGAATCACCCATGACGTTTCCATTAGGGTCTGTATTCCTGCTTATTATACAAATTTGTACAATGCAGTAAATAAGAGCCTATCAGTAAAATTTTATCTGTTAGTACTTGTTAAATCTATCAGAGTGACAATAGTCTTTAACAAATTTACTCATTGCCATATACAATTGTCTATTAATGAAATAAGATTGTTAGTACTTGTCTACCAAAGTGACACTTACTTTCTTAAACAAATTTAAATGGTTATATATATATATATATATAACCCATGTGTATGCCCAACTTAAAGTCAGATGACATAAGTCTTTGATAACCTTGGGAAGTTTTCTGCGCAAAGATGCCAATGAATCTGGCTGAAATCAGACTGAACCATCAATGATAGATGTCATTATAGTATTTTAAGCTTCATAACATTATCATTTAGCTACTTTTTTTGAAATACTAATATGACCTAAAAACATGAAAAACTACCAGCATGTCCTAATACTTGGTATTAGATTAGTCTAATCAAGAAAATAGTGATTGTAGAATAATTTAAAACAAATTACCAACTTGTTTGGGAGCTTATTGTCTACAAAATTTTTGTTTTACTTGGTTCACATTCTCATTTAACCTCCACATTTCACCTTCTAACAACCGACTGAGTTTGATAAATCTTTGTCTATTCCAACGGTCAACAACAACATTGCAAGAAGCACATTTCTTTAAGTTCTCTAAGCTCTCACATTCTTTATGCCTACCTTTTATCATTTTATTTTATCCTCTTAGTTTCAATATTATTTTTGTTCTTTCTAAAAGTAGCAATTGAACAACCCAAACTATTATGATTATGGTACTAATAATTTAACAAATGTAAATAGATTAAAGGGTGTGGGTTAAATGTGTAATTGTATCATTAATAGCTGGTTTAGTACTTATCATAGACTTTTAATATGTATATAACACCACTGCTAAAGAAAAGCATGTGCATATCTAGCATACCACTTAGGTTCTCTGTTGTGGAAACTTTATTGGCATGATCTTAGTAAGCTTTCGTTGCAAGTCCAATTCTCTTATCCCGGAGTACTGAAATTTAAAAATATGAAAATATTATTTTTTTTGTTGCAATCAAGATCACAATAAGAGCTTTATTTGGATTCTTGTAAGCAAATTTAACTCTGAAAAGCAAAAATAATTCACCCACTAACCCGTTTGATTTGTTCTTGCTGCACCTTCTTCTGATTTCTTTTCTATCTATGAGTAGTGATGTCAAAATCCAATTTCCAAAACCTATTCAATTTGGATTCGTTATTGACGGTAAAAAACATTAGAACATGACAAACTTGTAATGATGAAATTTGATTGAGAAAAGTGAAAGCAAACATGTTCGGAGAAATTACAAATGCGGAAGTAAACTTCTTCATTGCTGCGTTTTGCCAAACATTTGGTGGAACACCTGTTCATCACCATGTTTTGTAGGGTTGAAACATCTACAAAAAAATGTGACAGGAAACATAATATCAGAAATAGAATAATTAATTCAAATAAAAACTACGATAAGTATCAAATATAAAATTAATGCTTAGCAAAAAAATAAAAATAAAGAGAAATTAGCAAATCAATATAAAAATACATTAACTGATTGGTTATCAAACTTTAGCAAGATGTAACCATGTGTTCGAGAGCCCACAGAGGTGACTGGTTAGAGAAAGGATTCTGTTTAAAACCTTGAAAACATTAATAAAAATAATGGAATTCATATATGCAATTTAAGCATGGCACAACGAAAAACATGTGACATACTAACATGCTTGTTTCATTTTTGATGTACTTTTCTCTGATGTATCTTCCATATGAGTGTAGAAAAGAATAAAAACAATTTTATCGGAAAAGGGTGGTTTTAATATATAAGCATAACGACTTTATATTGCATTAATATATGTAAAAAGAAAAATCTAAAAATTCACAAACCTGATAAAGTTATAATTTTTGCAGGGAGATGAGACCGTCCAAAGAATCTCCGATCGATTGATTATAGCTGCAAAAGAAAAGATGATTATATTAGTGATTTGAATATCAGAATTACTCCTTTTAATTGTGATAACATCATTAAAAATAATGATACGTCTATGTGTAATTGGGTTATAATATAAGTTTGACTACATATATAAACATGTTTATATACAAATATGGAGAACAGTAATCATGAAATTTGATACACAGATTGAATAAACATACGGATGGAGAAGATGAGAACAATACAAAATGATAGCCTAATTCAAATTATTCAAATAATAAGTTACAAAAATCTTGTCTGTGAATGTGGATCGTAATCAATTTAAATTTGAAAATTTCCCAATCCATTATCAATCATAAAACTAATTCACTGACAGCAAAATTTTAGGCATGAGTTGTGGTATTAACGAAATTAGCTCCTCTGTGTGTGTATTGTTCTGGGTAATGGATATTTTGTGTACTATCCATGGAAATGGTAGAATATCTGAATTGTTGTAGGGAGATGAGACCGTCCAAATAATCTCCGATCGATTGAGTATAGCTGCAAAAGAAAAGATGAATATATTAGTGATTTGAATTTCAGAATTACCCCTTTTAATTGTGATAACATCATTAAAAATAATGATACGTCTATGTGTAATTGGGTTAGAATATAAGTTTGAGTACATATATAAACATGTATATATACAAAGATGGAGAACAGTAATCATGAAATTTGATACCCAGATTGAATAAACATGCGGATGGAGAAGATGAGAGCAATACAAAATGATAGCCTAATTCAAATTATTCAAATAATAAGTTACAAAAATCTTGCCTGTGAATGTGGATCGTAATCAATTTAAATTTGAAAATATCTCAATCCATTATCAATCATAAAACTAATTCACTAACAACAAAAATTTAGGCATGAGTTGTGGTATTAGCGAAATTAGCTCCTATGTGTGTGTATTATTTTGGGTAATGGATATTTTGTGTACTATCCGTGGAAATGGTAGAATATCTGAATATACCGGGTCGAAGCGGGTTATCCGTTAACCCATTTTGCTAAAGGAAATTACCAGGATACCCTCATTTCAGGGACTTTTTGGTAAAATCCTTAGTATCTAGTACTAGCAGGAATTTAGTTTTATAGATTGCTGCAAGTTGGTCAAAGGTAATTGCTAACCTTTTAGTGGCACCTGGCACGTAGGCAGGCGGATCGATAATGGGCTAGGCCCTATTGATGTATATGGGTTTTGTCCCAAATATTTGCTGATTAATGAAATACAGCAGAAATGTTGGATAAATGAATAGTCTCGTTAAATGAATAATTTTTTTCGGTCTCGACTTAGGATAATGAGCTTAATGAATAATCTCGCTAAATGCATTAACGAATATTTTTTTTCTAAGTCTTTATAGGCCCTATGTAAATATAAATGAATAATCATTATATTTTAAATAATATTTTTATATTTATGGAATATATGAATACATTTGATTCAATAAATAATTTGCATACACATTAATAAATAATACTGTAAGTCATATCTGATACTGAAAAAAAGTTTCTAAAGTTGCTTATTTTTTTCCTCCACCAAAATGCATCTAGTAATTTTATGATTGTGTGATGAAAATAAGAATTTATAATTAAATATATAGCTTGTTATAGCTGGTTCTATATATATTTTACCTCTAAATATTCTATACATAGTAGTCGAGTGTATATGGTGTTGTCTCGGTGCACTGTATATAACTTATCTAGAATTCAAAACAAAATGAATGTAATTAAACATTACATAAAAATTGGGTTAAATCTCAAAGTGACCACTGAAGTGGAGGACTAGTATAAAATTGCTCACTGTAGTTATCGGCGTCTCATGTGTACCATTCTAGTAGCCAGTGAGGACATCGACGTTAACTTCGAATATTTGACCTAACGGAACCGTCTTGACTTTAACGTCAAAATTACGTGGACACACGTGGAGCCACATGGAAAATTACATGGCGTACAACTCAGCTCGTTTGCCCAACCCGTCTCTCAATTTCTAAACCACCTATTTCCCATGAATTAGGCACCAACGGAGTACTCTCCCTTCAATTTCATCACTTTCAATCTGAACAGATGTATACTACTCACTACTATTCCGATTCCGACTTTCTTCACCCCTCGCCACCATCTCAACCTCTACAGACTCCAGATTCGAAACCCCACCAACCAACATCCCCAACACAGACCTCCCAACCTGATTCCCCCTCGAAACCACCGGCTTGGCCTCATAAATCAAAGCCGGAATTTGAGGAAGATGAGAGAGTGTAGACTAAGAGAACGACGAGAAACATGCATATAGATACAGGGGACATAACGCCTATGATTTTCGACCCGATTGATTCAAGAATGCTGCCGGATTCCATTTTTTGGGGGAGGGGTTTGATCGGAAATGTTTGTGTTGGATTTGTTCACATTAGAGCATGTGTTCAACGTTCGTGCTAAAATAAGTCTAAGTGAATTCTACTCTTTCTTATATTTTTAAAATAAAAGAGTTGTATGCCATATCAACTGCCATGTGTGTCCGCGTGTAACACATATTAGGTGACGTTGCAGTCAAGACGGTTCTGTTAGGTCAAACAATAGACACTACGCCATAGATGGCCTATCGCAACAAATTAGGGGGGTGTTACCATATTGGATGTTACTATAGCTATACAATTTTTGTGCTATCGTAACACAGTGATTTTGGATGTTACCAAAGCAATGAAACTATGTTACTATAGTTGTAAAAGGTGTTACACTGGGCAACACAGTGAGGTGTGTTACCTTAGAGTATAGTATCAATGAACAAATTAAATTTAATTTTATTTATAATTAATAGTTGATAATTGTTTAAATTTAAAAGTAATTAATTTTAATAAAATCATTGAAGTTATCATTAGAAAAAGTAATATTCCATCAAATTATTGAATTATTTATATTTCATAAAATTTAAAATATTTTTAGTAAATTTGGAGTTGAAATATTACAAAAAGTAGTATTCCAACAAATTAAAAATATTTTCAATAAATTTAGAATAAAAATGTTTTAAAATAAAATAATATCCAAAAATTATTAAATTTTGATTAAAATCATTAAAAAAATTATTAAAAAATATATTAGTTGTAAAAACCGTGTTTATTAAATATTGATTAAAATCATTAAAGATTTATTAGAGAAAACATTAGTTGTAAAAATTATGTCTTATTATAAAATGAAAATAATAAATTTAATAATAAATTTGTAATATTTCTATTAAAAAAGAAAAACAAATACACTGAATATTGACATGTGGTGAGCGGCAAAAAAACACAGAGCGGCAAATGAAAAATTTAGAACTAGGGTTAAATACAGGTTGGGGAAAAATTGGGGGCGCCTCTCTCCCTTCTCTGGCCTCTCGCTGATGGTTCAATCGAGCCAATTAACATTTGTATTTCTACTCCGTTGTTCAAGTTAGTACGTCTCTGCTGCTACTATTCGATTTGATTATGGTTTCGTCTATGATGTTGAAGACAATTGCAAATGGGTAATATTATTCTCAATCTTTGCTAATCGATTATGGTTTGTTTTCTTCTCAAGTGCTGCTAATATTCTCAATACTTGTATTTGGGTATCTCTAACTTCATCTCCGTTAAATTTCTTTAATATGATTTTCGGGTTTTGATTCTATTTATTTATTGTGTAAATTTTTGGTAGTCTTTAACTTTAAGGTATTATAATTTCATCTCTTGAAATTGAAGCTGTACAAACTGAAGGTATTATACCTTTGGAAATGCGTACGATTGAGTAATAGGTACATATCGGCGTCAACTACAAGGAAATAGAAGGTTAGACAATGGTGAAGTCGGTTATACAATAGTGTTGGTTTATAAGGGAAAAATCGATAAAACTGGCCAGGTAATTATACAGTAGTGCTGGTTTGTCTAAAAAACTATACTTGTGATCTTTATTCAATTATCACTGTAATTGTAATGTTGCGGAACACCAATGATATGCATTGCTCATATACGCTTTAGATTCAATCTTTGTATTTAACTTCTTGAAAAGTATTCCATTCAATTAACTTAATTGAAAATACAAATGTATTAGAAGTCAGAATCCTTTCAAGTCTTTTAATTGTAATGGGAGTGCAGGCAGTCATCTATAATCTATATTGGTTCTGATTAACTGTCTTCCTTATGGTTCTGGTTAACAAATTTCATCATGTCATGGTTTTGCCTATGGTTCTGGTTAATTAGTTTCATAACAGTAATTTATAATTTTGCTAATTTATGTCAGTGAGACTCTATTTTTCCGTCAGTGACAACTTAAATGGAGTATGTGTGGACAATAGTTTCGAAATTTGCAATATCAAAGGAAGATGAATGCGGAAAGGATGAAATTCCAAGGCCAAACAGGCCAAAATTTCTCTGTTCTCTATTCTGTAGACTTATGTAGGAGAAGTATTGAAATTAATTAGGTAAATATATCATATTTTATCTTATATAAATTTATGAACAGTTTTTATCTTATATATTCGACTTGATTAATTTGTAAATGTTTCCATGTGGACCCTGGTTATATGACTATGTGGTTTTGTTTACAGGTTAATTTGTAGCATAAATTTTGAGGACCCTGGTTAATTATTGAGGTACCAGTACTTTGTATTTATCCTTAGTACTTTTTATTTATCCTTAGAGCATCTGGTCGATAGGTTAAGTTCAAGCTTAAAAGGTAGTACCAGACTATCTCAATTCTCAAGTAGCATCGAACTAATTCACTGCTTAACCTGTACTATTTACAAAGAGACATTTACTAACTGAAATGGAAGCTAGACATGAGGATTTACTAACTGAAGCACATTTAGCTGATGCAGTCAAAGCGAAAGAAACTTATTCATTCAAAGTTGAAGACATTTAGCTGCTGCAATCAAAGGGAAAGAATCTTATTCATTCGAAGTTGATCCTGCTCAGGTAACTCGATGCCTCCTTTGTAACGGAAGATGTATATCTTCTTCAGCAGTTACATTGTTGAGTACATATTTTGCTAGAGGGTTCAGGTAGAGTGGGATCTTGCTTTCCATCTTTTGGTTGTAGATCATTTTCTGAATGCTGGACAGTTCATTGACAAGTATGTTTCTTACCAACAGGTTGAAAATGTTAAGAAGCGTTGCTTGCCAAATGCTTTAAACTATCCAATGCTCGAGGAATATGACTTCAGAAATGACACTGTTAGTTATTTCTCAATTTATTTAATTGTTGGCTGAATTCAGGTTACATTTCTCTAATGAATTGTCTAGTAAATGTTAAGAAAACAAAATACTTATTTTGACGAGTATGATGTTGAAAAACTAGTTAATGAAATATTAAGGAATGCAATTGCTTCTTTAAATGATTATGTGTCTTAGCCTTCCATATCATGTTTCTTCTTGCCATTAGCAGGTTAATTGTTTCTACGTTTAGCTAATGTTTTTTTTCTTCTAACAAGACATGTCAATCCTGATCTTGACATGGTGTTGAAGCCTCAGGCACAACTACGGCCCTATCAAGAAAAGAGTCTCACTAAGATGTTTAGGAATGGTGAGGTTAATTGCGACTCTTTTATCTAATTTTCTTGATAATACGCCTGCGCTTCTGACCATAGCAACTAATGTTGTTTCAGTCGAGCAATGGGTAGATCAGTTTAAGTTGTGGTCTGTATAGGCTTTTAAGTTAATTGTCGCTGATCCTGACTCAATGCGAGGCTCTTACAATGGTCTGTTCTAAGTATAGGAATTAGATGCGGAAAAAATCAAGGTTATATAGGAATTGTGTAAGTTTCTCGACTGAAGTTTCTGGACTAAAATGGAATAATACCGCTGCTATATTTTCTATAGACATCATAATTCATATATGTTCATTCGGTTAAGGGATTGTGGTGTTAAAAATATTGGGAGTACGAGAGCTTGTTAAAATATTTAAGGGAAGTAGCACGTTAAATAAAAGTGTATTTTGACTTCTTAAAATTATTTTCTAATACACTCTTCTTGCATTCGAATACACTCTAATTGCAGATCTTGCTGAAAGTGTTATTTGCAGCTCACTGAATGTATTATTGACAAACCCGATATAGGTTCTTGTGACTCAAATGCAAGTGAGTTCTGTTTTCTTCTTTTATGTGTTGTAATCATTAGATGTATATTCAATTTGGTCATGTTGTTGCTACTGTCTGAATATATATCCTTGATCGTTAAAATGCAGGATGCTTGCGTCGAAGTATTTTCATCTTTGTGCTTTATATACATAACGATCTTATGGACTACCTATGTGTAGTAGATACATACTCAAGCATGAATGAAAATGTTGGAGGCAAAAAAGGAAGCTTGACAAATGAGTGACGGACCTAGCACTTAGACATTTAGTGGTTTACGTAGTACCTTTTGACGACCTAGTATAGGTTTTTCTATCATGCTTATGACTTTGCGATGTGGTTGTTAAAAATGAACATGTAATTTTCTTCTAGTACTTGTACATTTTAATTTATGTTCTTTAGTGTTGGTGGATATTATTGGTTAATGTGATTGGTTTGTTAGTGGATTGGTTGTGTTATTGGTGAATGAAATTAGGACTTGCTTAGTTGTTGGTTTATTTGGCGGGAAATACAATTTTTAAGAAACATATTTTTATTTTGTTACACTTAAGGTGTTACTAAAGGTATAATTGTGTGTTGCAATTGGTAATATACATGTGGGATCCCTATGTGGGTCCCACATGTTTATGCGAAATTGTAATATCTTTGGTAACATAGAAAGTATGTTGGTGTAGAATGTTTATTGTGTTGCTGTAGATATCTTTAGTAACACAGTTTGCTATGTTACCTTAGGGGTCCTTAGTATGTTACTATAGACCCCTATAGCAACTGCTGAGAACCTAACACGGCTCTGATGTTACCATTGCCCTTTTTGGGGCTATAGCAACGCGAAACTGGGCTTATAGAAACATAGTTTTGTGGTTGCAAAAGGCCATTTATGGTGTAGTGAGAGTTA
This sequence comes from Heracleum sosnowskyi, assembly GCA_030848705.1. Lineage (NCBI taxonomy): Eukaryota > Viridiplantae > Streptophyta > Magnoliopsida > Apiales > Apiaceae > Heracleum > Heracleum sosnowskyi. The sequence goes on from CM061237.1 coordinate 131,472,578, forward strand.
ACGTCGATGTCCTCACTGGCTACTAGAATGGTACACATGAGACACCGATAACTACAGTGAGCAATTTGATACTAGCCCCCCACTTCAGTGAGCACTTTGAGATTTAACTCCATAAAAATTATAACCATGATAAATTTTAGTTACATTAACATAAAATGTATAAAAAATTTTGTTAAAACAAAATGTACAAAATGATATAATTATAATAAAAAGAAATCAAAAAAATAATATCTAAATGAATAAATATTCATTTATCGATAATTGAATAAAATATTTATTAATCGGAAAATAAATAATCTCAATAAATGAATATATTTTTTTGGTCCTAAGTGTATTCATTTATCGAGATTCTACTGTATTGACTTACCAAAAAAAAAGATAATTTTATGAAAGAGACATATCATACATTACATTTAGAAAATTATGTTAAATATAATTGCTAATGTTTGTTCATCAGTGTTTAAGCAACAGGTGTTTATCAGAGTTTATGAAGAAGCCGGTCAGAGTTTGTTAAACTCTGACAAGGTGAAAGTTGACTTAGCTGTCGGTGCTTACATTGAAGATTCTAGAAGCAATATATCTTGAAGATGGAAAGAAGCAAGGTATATTGATGCAGCTAAGGAAACGAGTTAGAAGATAAGAAGCAATCCTTAATTGATATAAATTGTATAGCTAATTTATAGGAATATCAATTAGAGAAGGATTGATTGTATGTAACTGTGTACTATATAAACACAGATAGGTTATCCCTAGAAGGGATGCGATTATTGAATATATTATTCTTGTAACCTAGAAGCTCTTTGTGATTCATTAACATCATAAAGAGAGAAGCTGTTAATACGATTACAGTTTTATTGATTCATAAACAGTGTTCTTAATTGTTATTCTCATACCTACTTGATTATATATTGTGTATTCGGCCTAACAATTGGTATCAGAGCCAAGGCTGTTTAATATATACAGTTTTACGATTCAAACACAGTATTAATCATGTCTGAAGAAAATCAAACTGCTCCTAAGGCTGAACAGGTTAAGCCCAATTCTGTGAGTCGATATGAAACAATCAGGGTTCCAATTCTCAGGCCAGTAGAGTATCCGATTTGGAAGGTTAAGATGACCATGTTTCTGGAGGCTACAGATCCAGAATATCTTGACAGAATATATGATGGTCCTCATATGCCAACAAAATTATCCCCTGTTGTTGATGGTCAAGAACAGAAGACTGTTCCAAAGGAAAAGAAAGATATGACTCCTGAGGACATCTCATCGATTGCAAAGGATGCAAAGGTTAGACATCTTCTCCACAGTGCTTTAGATAATGTTATGTCTAACAGAGTAATTGGCTGCAAGACTGCCAAAGAGATATGGGATGCTCTAGAAGTCAGATGCCAGGGAACAGGTGCTATTAAGAAGAACAGAAAAACAATACTCACACAGGAGTATGAGCACTTTGATTCAAGAACTAATGAAACCTTGACTGAGACTTATGACAGATTTTGCAAACTGTTGAACGATCTGTCTCTGGTTGATAAAGAATATGAACTTGAAGAGTCTAATCTCAAGTTTCTGTTATCTCTACCTGAAAAGTGGGATTTAAAGGCAACAACAATCAGAGATAATTATGATCTTGCTGATACAGATCTTGATGAGATCTATGGATTGTTAAAGACTCATGAACTTGAGATAGAACAAAGAAACAGGAGATCCAGCAAGAAGACAAAATCTGTTGCTCTCAAAGTCGAGGAGAAGCCCATTAAGAAGGAATCATCAAGGAAGAAAGCCAAGGGAAAGGCTTTAGTCATTAAATCTGAGAGTGAGTCATCAAACTCTGATGATGATTCAAACTCTGGTGAAGCTTCTGACTCTGATGATGATGAAGAACAGATGATGCAAATGGCTGCATTGATGGTGAAGACCTTCAAGAAGATGGGATTCAAGAACTTCAAGAAGGGAAAGAGATTCTCAAGGAAAGATTCAAATTCTGAGAAGAAGAATTTCAGAAAGTCTGATGGAAGGGATACCAAGTCTGGAAAGAAGGACAAATCTGAGATCCAGTGCTACAAGTGCAAAGAGATGGGTCACTATGCTCCAGAGTGCAAGAAAGGCAAATCTGAGAAAGCACTCATCTCTAAAGGCAAAGACTGGGCAGATACTTCAGACTCTGATGATGGAGAAAACTATGCTCTTATGGCAACTGTCAGAGATGAGACTGAATCATCGGAAAATAAGGGTATAATAGAGAGCACACTTATCTTGGACAGTGGATGCTCAGGACATATGACTGGAAATAAAGCCCTGTTATCAGACTTTAAGGAGAAGGCTGGCCCAAAGGTTTCCTATGGAGATGGCAACATAGGACACACTCTGGGATATGGCAATATCAATCTTGGAAGTGTCATCATTACAAATGTAGCTCTAGTCTCAGGACTCAAGCATAATCTGCTATCTGTGAGTCAAATCTGTGACAGAGGAAACCATGTAGATTTTCATAGTGAATACTGTGAAGTTATCAGTAAATCTACTGGAAAAGTTGTTCTAGTTGGACACAGGCGCAACAACATTTATGAAGCAAGTTTGGTAACAAACTCTGATGGAAAAACAGTGTGTCTGACAGCCAGAATGTCAAATGAAGAGAGTTGGAACTGGCACAAGAAGCTCTCTCATCTCAATTTGAACAACATCAATGAGCTAATAAGAAAAGATCTTGTAAGGGGACTTCCAAAATCAATACTCAGTCTAGATGGCCTATGTGATTCTTGTCAAAAGGCCAAGCAAAGGAAGTCATCTTTCAAGAGCAAATCTGAATTTTCAGTAGTGGAACCTTATCATCTTCTTCATGTTGATCTCTTTGGACCAGTGAATGTGATGTCCATGGGCAGAAAGAAATATGCTCTAGTAATTGTTGATGAATATACTAGATATACATGGGTGTATTTCTTGTCAAAGAAGGATGAAACTGCTCAAACTCTGATGGATCATGTAAATCTACTGGACAAAGGATCACAGCACAAAGTCAAAATTATAAGGAGTGATAATGGAACTGAATTCAGAAACTCAATCATAGAAGCTTTCTGCAAGGAAAGAGGAGTGAAACAAGAATTTTCTGCACCTGGAACTCCACAGCAAAATGGTGTAGTTGAAAGAAAGAACAGAACTTTAATTGAAGCAGCCAGAACTATGCTTGATGAAGCAAAGTTACGAACATACTTCTGGGCAGAAGCTGTTCAAACTGCTTGTTTTACTCAAAATGCAACATTGATCAACAAGCATGGGAAAACACCATATGAGATGGTGAAAAATAAGAAGCCAAATTTGAAATATTTTCATATATTTGGATGCAAATGCTTTGTGTTGAAGACTCATCCTGAACAGTTGACAAAGTTCGAGTTAAAAGCTGATGAAGGAATCTTTGTTGGCTATCCATTGTCAACAAAAGCATTCAGAGTTTATAATCTAAGAACTAAGGTGATCATGGAATCTATACATGTGTCATTTGATGACAAGAAAATAATTGGACTTGAAGACAAGGATGGATATGATCAACTGCGTTTTGAAAATGAAGATCTATTCTCTGATGATATAAACTCTGATGAAGCAGAGTTGACAAACTCTGACGAAGCATACTCTGAACCTCTACTGGTAAATACTGAAGAAACTGAAAATTCTCAAATTGAACAAAGTAGAGAACCAGTTGAGGGGGAGCGTGAAGAAGCTCAACAAGACACAGCAAATGAGTCAGTTGAGGAAACTGATTCAAACTCTGACAGTTCAAACTCTGAGCCATCCAATTCAGGGGGAGCCTCAGATGCTGCAGAAAGTCAACATATGAATCAGGAGAGCATGGATCAAGGGGGAGGATCAAATAATGATGCAAGAAACCACTTACCAACAGCAAGAAAGTGGACACAGGCACATACACCTGATCTCATAATTGGAGATCCTGATGCTAGTGTGAGAACTAGAAGTGCAACAAATAATGAGTGTCTGTATCATGCTTTCTTGTCTCAAACAGAACCAAAGAAAGTGGAGGAAGCTCTTCAAGATGCTAATTGGATTACAGCAATGCAAGAAGAGTTAAATGAATTTGAAAGAAATGAAGTCTGGACACTTGTACCTAGACCAAAGAATAGATCAATTGTAGGTACAAAGTGGGTTTTCAGAAACAAGACTGACAGTGAAGGTGTGATTACAAGAAACAAGGCTAGACTTGTGGCAAAAGGTTATTCACAACAGGAAGGAATTGACTATGATGAAACCTTTGCTCCAGTTGCAAGATTGGAGGCCATAAGAATTTTTCTGGCCTATGCTGCACACAAGAAGTTTAAAGTCTTTCAGATGGATGTAAAGAGTGCTTTTCTCAATGGGAAGCTTGAAGAAGAAGTGTTTGTTGAACAACCACCAGGATTCGTAGATCCCAAGCATCCAGATTATGTCTACAGGCTTGACAAGGCATTATATGGACTAAAGCAAGCACCAAGAGCATGGTATGAAACTCTTGCTCAATTTCTTTTAGAAAGTGGGTTCACAAGAGGTACAATTGATAAAACCTTGTTTTATTTCAATTCTGGTGATGATTTGCTTTTAGTTCAAATTTATGTAGATGATATTATTTTTGGATCTACTAATGACAAACTCTGTAAGAAGTTTGCAAAGCTTATGCAATCCAGGTACCAAATGAGCATGATGGGAGAGCTTAGTTATTTTCTAGGCTTACAGGTCAAGCAAACAGATGATGGGATTTTTATCAATCAAGCAAAGTATACCAGAAATCTTCTAAAGAAATTTGGTATGCTTGATAGTTCATCTACTACAACTCCCATGGCTACAGCAACGAAGCTTGACAAAGACACAGGAGCCTCAGTAGATATGACTAACTACAGAGGAATGATAGGGTCTTTACTGTATCTTACTGCAAGTAGACCTGATATCATGTATGCAACATGTCTTTGTGCAAGATTTCAAGCAGATCCCAGAGAGCCTCATCTAACAGCTGTAAAAAGGATCTTCAAATATCTCAAAGGAACCATAACCCTGGGTTTGTGGTATCCTAGAGAATCAGAGTTTAAGTTAATTGGTTACTCTGATGCAGATTTTGCAGGCTGTAAGATAGACAGAAAAAGTACAAGTGGAAGCTGTCAATTTTTAGGTGACAGATTGGTTTCTTGGTACAGTAAGAAACAGAAATCAATTTCTACATCCACTGCAGAAGCAGAGTATATAGCAGCTGGTAGCTGTTGTGCACAGATATTATGGATGAAGAATCAATTGCTGGATTATGGGTTAAGGTACTCTAAAATACCTATTTTCTGTGATAACCAAAGTGCTATTGCTATGACAGGTAATCCAGTACAGCATTCCATGACCAAGCACATCAGCATAAGGTATCATTTTATCAGAGAACATGTGGAAGAAGGAAACATTGAGCTTCATTTTGTGTCTACAGACCAACAACTTGCAGATATCTTCACCAAACCTTTGAGTGAAGCTACTTTTACAAGACTGGTAAATGAACTTGGAATGATCTCTGGTTCTGACTAGAGATACGGGTTAGACTCACTTTTATGTTCATGATTTCTTACATGTGTTAACTGTTATGTGAACCAGCATGTTAATCTCTGATGCTAAACTCTGTTGGTCATACTCTGATAGTTACAGTTTAATGTCATACTCTGTTTGTAATTTTGTCTGAAACATTTGGACCAATGAAGAAATTTGTATGAAGCATAATTCTCAGTAAGTAACTGTGAATCCTTCAGAGTCATATAGATTCTGATCTCGATTATGTGCAGTAAGTTAACACAGCATGATACTGTCTCTGTATTTATACCATCTCTTAGTTTATTGATCCTATACACTGAGTCTGTATTAGCTGTTTGCATTTTCTCTCATAAGTTAATTATATTTACTGATGAAAAGTCTAAACTCTGATTCTTAATTAAAAAGAATTCACCCTCAAATCAAGATGCCAAAAAGAGCACAAATTCCTTTGAGATCATGTTGTGCCTAGGAAGATCCAGGAACTTATTGTATGAAATAAGGGCTAAAATCGTTGATTTTTGGTGACTAGTGCCAACCACTGATTACTGGAAAAATAAAAAAATAAAAAAAAATAAAAAAAAAAATAAAAAATAAAGAAAGGGGGTGAAAAATTAAAAGATATATCCAAATGAAAGGATATCAGAAAACAGAGTTTAGATATAAAATCAGATGTTATGTTATACATGAGAGTTTAGGCAACCAGTTTTTACTACTTTAGTTTGTGGATTTTATGCACTTTGAGATGATCTAAATATTGATTACGGTAAACTCTGCTATTGCACACACATATTTTCACACCTGTACAGTTTGAGAAAAGAGTTTATTGACAACGAAGGACAAATGGTAAACACTGATGTATTGTGTGACATATGCCGAGGTAACTTTGTTTTAATCTCTGATGGTTAAAATAATTTCTTTGTTTCAGACATTTTACAATTTTGAGGAAAAACATTTGTTTTGGAATTTTAAAAGAGTATGTTTACAAACAGTTCGTTTTGTATTAAAACAGAGGAGAGAGGTTGTGTGTTTTTCAAAAAGTGTTAAAGGCGGTAATAATTGCTATTTTTACTGCGCGTGTGTATTGGTAGTTGTTGTATACAGCTGTCAGCGTTTGCATGCATGACACCTGTCCCACTCACACATTTTTCAAAACTGCCTGCTGTGTATAGTAATGATTAAAACGTTTCAGTTTTAATTTTTACAGTTATTATTTATATACACTACTTCTACGCAGTTCAGTCCTTTACACACTTTCGATTTTCAAAAGCTTTTACACACAAACATTTCAACAAACACTTTTACTGCATTTTTCACTCTGTTCTAATGGCTACTACGATGTTCACTGCTTCTGGGTTAGAATTTGTTCCCAACAATTACTCAGCACCCTTGGCAAATGAGAACGCACCGGAGGCGTTTCATTTGATCCAAAATTTCTTGACAAACTCTGCTATAGGAACTGCTCTCACTGCACCACTGAAGCTGTCTGCATCTCAAATTGCACGCTTTTGGCAGACAGGTGTTTATGATAATGGAGGCGAGACAGGGTCACCTTCGATTGTTTTTGAATTCAATGGAGAGGAGTATGTTGTCACTCCAGATACTGTTCGTGATGCTTTGGATATTGAGAGCTTTAATTCGTATACAATTGCTGTTGGTGATGATCAGTTGTTGAGCATGATGCGCGAGATTGGATATTCTGGTTCTTTGGCGAAGGTGGGTCAACTCAAAAGGCCGTTTTTGCGAAAGGAATGGAGTTTCTTTTTCGACTGCATTACTAGGGCGTTTGGCAAGAAGTGCACGAATTGGGATGCTATTCCCACAGAGAGCCTGCAAATTGGGTATTCTCTTCTCTTTGGCAACAATTTAGATTTTGCTCGAATTGTTTTGCATAATCTAGGGGAGAAAATGACAGAAAATAGGACTGTTGTCTATTTTTCTCATTTTTGTCAGTTAATATTTTCTGAATGTGTTTCTGGGTTAGACATAGCTGAGGATGATGTGATTTTATGTTTTAAGTTGCATAAACGTGTATTCTCTGATCTAACTAACAAGGATGTAAAGAAGGGCGACGTTGGTAATTTGTTGTTACCTGAAAGGGTTCAACAGTTTCTTGTTAATTCTCAACAACCAACCAATGAAGCTGGACCTTCTGTAGCTCCATCACAGAGGTCTCAGAAGAAAAGAAAGAGGATTTTAAAGTCTGTTAGGACTGAGGAGGCTGAAGCTGAGGTACCTGTTCTTGCTGGTACATCTCAGAAAAAGAGATTCAAGAAGAGGGCAAATAGGCCACATTCTGATGCTGATGAAGATAATGATTTGGAAACTCTTCAGCAGAGGAAAGTAAGGATTGGTGCATATTTATTTGGTGCACAAAATGTAGAAGCTCCTGCTGGTTTTGAAGAGGAAGCTCATGTAGAAGCTCCTACATCAAAGTCTGATGATGTAGTTGAGGACATTGCTGTTCATGCTGACAACAGTGTGTGTGAAGCTGAAGCTCATGACAATCTTATTCATGAGGAGACTCCTGTGCCTACTAAGGACAGAGTTAATGTTGAAACAGAAGATGCTGCAAACTCTGATTGCAGAATTTCTGAGCATGAGGATGCAATTATGGATTTTATGATGGATGACAGTTTTGAAGCACATCCTTCTGTCAGTGTTTGTCACACTGAGGATGTGGCAGCTGATCAAGCCACCCTTATACTTGAAGACTCTGTTGGTTCACATACAGAGATTCTTTCTGTCAACAATGCCAATTCTGAAAAGGGGGAAGAAATTGATCAGATTTTAGCATCTGCTGGGCGTTTTGAAGCTGCTGAAGAAAAGATCTTAAATGAAGCTACAGGAGAGAATTTTGTTGAAGCAGATGATGTTCAAGAGGTAGCTGCTGCAACAAACTCTGATGATGCTGTCTTGATTGAGGCTATGCAGCAGATTGTTGAAGATGTTGTACATCAAGAAGCAAAAGTTGATGCTGTTATAAACTCTGATCATGTGGAAAATGAAGCAGACATTGATGATAAGGATATTGAAGATGCTGCTGAGGGTTCTCATTCACACCCTAGTATTCAAGTATCATTGTCTGATGATGTTGCAGATTCTGTTGACGCTAGAGAAATCAACAGACAAACAGCTGAGCATTTTCAACAGATGTATTTTAGCAGATGGGCTGATGCATATTGCATATTTACTGCTCAGAGGGCTGCAGATTTTGTAGCTGATTCTGTCAAGACCATTTCTACTCCTGATATTATTACAAGTCTTAAAGCCACTGTGGTGCAAGTTAAATCTCTTCACAATAGATTTGATGAGACACACACAGCGGTTACAAATTTAAGGAATGAAGTTGGGCTGAGAGATATGACTTTGAAGAATGATAGGTCATACTATTCCTCAATGTTCAAGCAGCAAGCTAAGGACTCTGATGCTATTCAGAAGAGGCTTGGGAAAGTTGAAGACAATCAAGCTGCGATGGCTACACAACTTACTTCAATTTCCAATGCCATTGAGTTGCTGACATCAGTACTACTTTCTGATGATGTCAAAAAGGGGGAGAGTGTACCAAGTGACAAATGCAAAGACACTCAAACTCTGAGACGGAGGGATGATGGTAATGATGGTGGAAGCAAGGGAGATGAAAAGAGTTTAAGGTTGAATTCTGAGAGAAGACCACCAAGATCAAACTCTGATAGAAGATCAAACTCTGATAGAAGATCAAACCCTGGTAAGGGAAATATAAACTCTGCCAGTAGTTCAAAACTCAAAAGTTTGATAAACTCTGATAAGCCTACCACTGATGAAGAAATAGCTACTCAAATATTTTTACAAGAGCATGGTGGTGAGGTGACAGTTGAAGATATTGATGCTGAAATGAAGCTTCTTGCTGAAGAGCATCAAGAGAAATTAAAAGCTGGTACTTATAAGAAGAAAGCAACAAAGGCTCCTAGGAGAAAAGAACTAGGAATTTCTATTAAAGAGAATGTGAACTCTCAACAGAGTTTACAATACTCAAGGAGGCCTTTGGTTGCAGATAAAGAAAAAGGTAAAGGTAAGCTGGTAGAAGAAGGACAGTTACCTAAGAAGAATTTTTCAACCTCTGACAGAGCTCAAGTTGAAGTTTTTGAAGCTAGATCAACCGCTGACAAGGCTCATGTTGATGATACTACTAAAGTTGTGACAACCGCTGACAATGCTCAAGTTGTACAAGCTAAACAATTCACACACCTTCCTGGTTTCAAAAGACCTGAACTTCCTGAAGATATGAAGTTAGAAGCTGTGAATTTCTTACAAACCAGAACTGTTTTAGGCAAAGAGTCATATGATAAATCTGGTTTGGGATCACACAGGGAGAAGAGAATTACAATAGACCTGGAGATTCTTCATCACTGGCAGAACCTGGTATTGGGGTTACACAAGAAAACCTTGACAAATTAGAGTCTGTTCAGATGATATTTCATAGAGGTTTACAAAAGGCATTTTTGTTATACTTCATAGATGATGGAAGAGTTTACAGAGTTGGTGAATCTGATATTCATTTGAAGCTATGGGAAGAGCTAGAGTATGTTCTATATCTTTTCAAGATTAAGAATAGACTTACTTATGATGCTGCTATGGTTATCAAAGATAGAATGATGAAGTCCAAAGCTATGCTTGGAGGAGGTGTCTCGAGTATTTATATTCCTAAGTATAGAGATGCTTATGGAAAAATTGTTGAAATGAAGAGAAACAGTGCAAGATTCAGGAATGCACTGGGAATAAAGGTTTTGGAATTTAACTTAGAGTCTGACAAGTCTTTCTTTATAAGACTTGGAAATGAAATGCACAAGAACAGTATATATTCTCTGAGGGCTGCCATATATCAAACTGGTGAAAGTGATCCAGAATTGAAGGAGCTGAAAGAGGTTATGACTGCTGAGCTAGAAAGAGCTGAAAGAAGACTACTTACAGACTATATCAGGACAGTGCCTGAAATTCAAGAAATCAAGTAAAGTCTGATTGTAAGTTTTTAATGTTTATCTATTCTAAGTTAAAGTTAAACTCTGATATGTTAAACACTGCATTTGTTATATGTTTTGACATCATCAATTATTATTTGTTTAACTTGTACATTTTTATTATTATGCACAAGTTGGGGGAGATTGTTAAATATAATTGCTAATGTTTGTTCATCAGTGTTTAAGCAACAGGTGTTTATCAGAGTTTATGAAGAAGCCGGTCAGAGTTTGTTAAACTCTGACAAGGTGAAAGTTGTGTTAGGCCGAATACACAATATAATCAAGTATGTATGAGAATAATAATAATTAAGAACACTGTTTATGAATCAATAAAACTGTAATCGTATTAACAGCTTCTCTCTTTATGATGTTAATGAATCACAAAGAGCTTCTAGGTTACAAGAATAATATATCAATATTCACGCGTCCCTTCTAGGGATAACCTATCTGTGTTTATATAGTACACAGCTACATACAATCCTTATCTAATTGATATTCCTACAAGTTAGCTATACAAAACTTATCAATTAAGGATTGCTTCTTATCTTCCATTCTGTTTCCTTAGCTGTATCAATATATTCTGCTTCTTTCCATCTTCAGAATATGTTGCTTCTAGAATCTTCAATTCTGCACCGACAGCTAATTCAACTTTCACCTTGTCAGACTTTAAATAAACTCTGACCGGCTTCAATTTAAACTCTTCACCCTGTCAGAGTTTAACTAAACTCTGACTGGCTTCTGATAAACTCTTGTCAGTACCTGTTGCTTAAACACTGATAAACAAACATTAGCAATTATATCTAACAATCTCCCCCAACTTGTTCATAATAAAATGTACAAGTTAAACATATAATTGATGATGTCAAAACCATTTAACAAATGCAGTGTTTAACATATAACAGAGTTTAATTTAAAACAGAGTTTAAATTTGACTTAGAATAGAAAATATTAAAAACTTACAGTCAGACTTTACTTGACTTCTTCAATATCAGGAACAGTCCTGAGATAATCAATCAACAGTCTTCTCTCAGCATTCTCAAGTTCAGTTATCATAATCTCTTTCAGCTCCTTATACTCTGGATCTCCTTCACCAGTTTGATATATGGCAGCCCTCAGAGAATAGATACTATTCTTCTTCATGTCATTCCCTAACCGAATGTACTGAGCTTTATCTGACTCTAAGTTGAATTCTAAGACTTTTCTTCCAAGTGCAGTTTTAAATCTAGCACTGTTTCTCTTCATCTCCACCAATTTTCCAGTATGATCTCTATACTTTGGAATATAAGCATTTGAGACTTCTCCTCCTCCAAGCATCACTTTTGATCTCAGCATCTTTTCTCTTAAGATTTGAGCAACATTATGGGTGTGTCTGTTCTTAACTTTTAACAGATAAAGTACATATTCAAGTTCTTCCCATGATTTGAGATTTACATCAGATTCTCCAACTCTATAAACTCTTCCATCACTCATGAAGTATAACAGAAACTGCTTCTTCAAGACTCTGTGAAAAATCAACTGAACAGATTCTAACTTATCAAGATTTTCTTGTGTATCCCTAATACCAGATCCTGCCAGTGAAATATTGTCTTGAGATCTGTTATTTATTCTCTTCTCCCTATGTGAACCTAAACCAGACTTATCATAAGATTCTTTTCCAAGTACAGTCCTGGTTTGAGAAAAATCCACAGGTTGAAGTGTCAGAGTTTCAGAGAATACAGGTCTTAAGAACCCTTTGAGTTGAGAAGCTAGCTGAGTTTGCACAGCTTGAGCCTTGTCAGAGGCTGGCTCAATTTCAATAGTATCATCAACTTGAGCAGCGTCAGAGGTTGATTTTGGTAATCTTGTTTCAACTTGAGCAATGTCAGAGGTTGAATAAATCTTCTTAGGTAACTGTTCTTCTTCTACCAGTTTACCTTTTCCTTTATCAGCATTTTTAATCACAGGCCTCCTTGAGTACTGTAAACTCTGATCAGAGTTTACATTCTCTTTGATAACAATTCCTTTTTCTTTCTTTCTAGGAGCCTTGATTTCCTTCTTCTTGTAAGTACCATCCTTCAATTTCTTCTCATGCTCTTCAGCAAGACTCAGCATTTCAGCTTCCATGTCTTCAACTGTAGCTTCATTACCATGTTCTTCTAGAAACATCTTGGTAGCAATTTCTTCATCAGTTAATGGATTGGCTGAAATAATTAAACTCTTAAGTCTTGAACCACTGGCAGAGTTTGAAATTTCTTTACCAGAGTTTGTCAACCTGTTAGAATTTAATTTTGATCTTCTTTTCCCTTGAACAGAAAGTAAATTCCTCTCAGATTCCTTGGTTCCACCATCAGCAGAATCATCATCCCTCCGTCTCAGAGCTTGAGTATCTTTGCATTTGTCATTATGTACACTCTCCCCCTTTTTGACATCATCAGAAATTAGTACTGATGTCAGCAATTCAAGCGCAGTAGAAATGGAATTCAATTGAGTGGTCATTGCAGCCTGATTCTCCTCAACTTTTCCAAGCCTTGTCTTGATTTCCTCAGAATCCTTGGCTTGCTGCTTGAATTGTGTAGAATAAAATGATCTGTCAAGCTTCAAAGTTGTATCCCTGAGAGAAAATTCATTCCTCAGATTTGTAAACATCTGTTGATTCTCATCAAATCTATTATTGAGAGATTTGACTTGAACAACAGTTGCTTGTAAACTTGTAAGAACATCAGGATTTGTAATCTTCTTGATAGAATCAGATAAAAAATCTGCAGCCCTTTGCGCTGGAAAGATACAATCTGCATTAGCCCATGCATTGTAGTACATATTCTGATAATGCTCAGAAGCAGCCCTTTGAACTTCCCTTTCTTCAGTAGAATTTGCTTGAATATCAGAAATTTCCACTTGAATATCAGAGTATGAATGAGCAGGACTAGCTTCAGCATTGTCATCCTCTCTGTGAATATCTTCAAGCACATTTTCAGCAGTAAGTTCATCAACTAACTGTGCAGTTGCATCAGGTACTTGATCTGCTACAGTTTGAGGAACATCAGAGTTTGCTTGAGCAGTAACCTCTGCTTCTCTCTGAACAATCTCAACAACTGATTGTTGCAAAGTTTCAAGTAAGACAATATCCTCATGATCATTATCTGTTGCATCTACATGTACAGCAACAGCTTCTGGAACTGGATCAACTCTAATCTGATCAACTTCCTCACCTTTCTCAAAATCAAGAGAAATGATTTCTGTGTGAGAAGCAATTGGTTCTACTAATTCAGTAGTAGCTTGATCAGCTTCCAGTACACTATCTTCATGATCCACAATCCTGCTGTCAGAGTATGCAGCAGCTTCCTCAACTACATCATCAGCTTTTGATGTAGGAGCTTCTGGTTCAAAATCCATCAGAATAGTTTCAGGATTTGCAGCATCCTTAGCAGTTGGAATATCCTCCTCAACAACAATTTCAGGAGTACTTGAAGGAACAGTTGTATTCACAATCTCCTCATTATCTGATGTAGGAGCTTCAGTGTCCTCAGGTTCTTTGTCCATATTTGCAATGATATCACCAAAAAGTTGATCAGCAACAAGTCGTCTCTTTCTCTGATGAAGAGTTTCTTCATCAGCTTCAGTTTCTGAGTCTGCAATAGAATCAGCAGCAACAGACTTTGCCCTTTGGGCTCGCCTTTTCTTCAATCTTTTTCTCTGAGGCACAGCATCAACATTTGATACCTCAGCTGCAGTTTGTTGCAAACCAGACTTAACTGCCCGAACTTTAGAACTCTTTGACCTCTGTGGTTGAGACACAGAAGGTCCAGCTTCAGCAGTTGAGACATGTTGTTGTTGTGAGTTGTCAAGAAATTGTTGCACAGATGCAGGCAACATTAAAGGACCAACTTCTCCTTTCTTGTTGTCCTTGTTGATAAGGTCAGAGAATATACGTTTGTGCAATTTAAATGAAAGTATAACATCATCCTCTACAATCTCAACATTTGGACAGCAATGATTGAATATCAATTGACAAAACCTAGAGAAGTAAACAACATTTCTATTCTCTAGCATTTTCTCTTGGAATCCTGCAAGCTGCAAAGCAGAAAGAGAATCCAGGAAGATGATGATGATGATGATGATTCATCATCAGGATGTTGTCAAGCAATCCCAGATGGTATAATGATCAGTTGAACAACTGGGTTGCGCTCATCAGAAGTAATAGAGCACAATAGCTTCTGGCTCTAGCTCTTTTGCTTCAGATGTAGCATTCAAATACTTATCCTGGTTAAATAGATCTTCTCTTTTGTAACCATAGTGATTAGTATGTACCAGAAAGATTAGCTAAACATGAGTATGAAATTGTCTGAATGTAAATTTGAATCAATTAATGAAAAATTTGTTTCTTTACATATCAGTTTTATCAATATTGCATAGGAATTGTAAAGTGAAAGAAATGACATCACTTTAAACAATAAACTAACATACTCAGTAGCATTACGAATCACTATCAAGACTTATCAAACACACTCTTTCTTTTCTCCGTTCAATCATACTTTTTCCGAAAAACAAATGACTAATCTCAAAATTATAAAATGTCTGAAACAAAGAAATTATTTTAACCATCAGAGATTAAAACAAAGTAACCTCGGCGTATTTCACACAATACATCAGTGTTTACCATTTGTCCTTCTTTGTCAATAAACTCTTTTCTCAATCTGTACAGTTGTGAAAAATGTGTGTGTAGTAGCAGAGTTTACCGAAATCAGTATTTAGATCATCTCAAAGTGCATCAAATCCACAAACTAAAGTAGTAAAAACTGGTTGCCTAAACTCTCATGTATAACATAGACACTGATTTTTCTATCTAAACTCTGTATTACTGATATCCTTTCATTTGGATATGTCTTTTATTTTTCACCCCCTTTATTATATATATTTTTTTATTTTTTTTTATTTTTCCAGTAATCAGTGGTTGGCACTAGTCACCAAAAATCAAAGATTTTAGCCCTTATTTCATACAATAAGTTCCTGGATCTTCCTAGGCACAACATGATCTCAAAGGAATTTGTGCTCTGTTTGGCATCTTTTGATTTGAGGGTGAATTATTTGCAATAAATAATCAGAGTTTAGACTTTTCATCAGTAAGTATAATTAACTTATGAGAGAAAATGCAAACAGCTAATACAGACTCAGTGTATAGAATCAATAAACTAAGAGATGCTATAAATATAGAGACAGTATCATGCTGTGTTAGCTTACTGCACATATTTGAGATCAGAATCTATCAACTCTTAAGGATTCACAATTACTTACTGAGAATTATGCTACATACAAATTTCTTCATTGGTCCATATGTTTCAGACAAAATTACAGTTAGAGAATAGCATTAAACTGTAATTACCAGAGTATGACCAACAGAGTTTATCATCAGAGTTTACTTTCAGAGTATGACTGACACTTCACAGAGTTTATCATCAGAGTTTAACATGCTGGTCCACATAACAGTTAACACATGTAAGAAATCATGAACTTAAAAAGTGAGTCTAACCCGTATCTCTAGTCAGAACCAGAGATCATTCCAAGTTCATTTACCAATCTTGTAAAAGTAGCTTCACTCAAGGGTTTGGTGAAGATATCTGCAAGTTGTTGGTCTGTAGACACAAAATGAAGCTCAATATCTCCTTCTTCCACATGTTCCCTGATAAAATGATATCTGATACTGATGTGCTTGGTCATGGAATGCTGTACTGGATTTCCTGTCATAGCAATAGCACTTTGATTATCACAGAAAATAGGTATTCTAGAGTACCTTAATCCATAATCCAGCAATTGATTCTTCATCCATAAAATCTGTGCACAACAGCTACCAGCTGCTATATACTCTGCTTCTGCAGTGGATGTGGAAATTGACTTCTGTTTCTTGCTGTACCAAGAAACTAATCTGTCACCTAAAAATTGACAGCTTCCACTTGTACTTTTTCTGTCTATCTTACAGCCTGCAAAATCTGCATCAGAGTAACCAATTAACTTAAACTCTGATTCCCTAGGATACCACAAACCCAAGGTTATGGTTCCTTTGAGATATTTGAAGATCCTTTTTACAGCTGTTAGATGAGGCTCTCTGGGATCTGCTTGAAATCTTGCACAAAGACATGTTGCATACATGATATCAGGTCTACTTGCAGTAAGATACAGTAAAGACCCTATCATTCCTCTGTAGTTAGTCATATCTACTGAGGTTCCTGTGTCTTTGTCAAGCTTCGTTGCTGTAGCCATGGGAGTTGTAGCAGATGAACTATCAAGCATACCAAATTTCTTTAGAAGATTTCTGGTATACTTTGCTTGATTGATAAAAATCCCATCATCTGTTTGCTTCACTTGTAAGCCTAGAAAGTAACTAAGCTCTCCCATCATGCTCATTTGATACCTGGATTGCATAAGCTTTGCAAACTTCTTACAAAGTTTGTCATTAGTAGATCCAAAAATAATATCATCTACATAAATTTGAACTAAAAGCAAATCATCACCAGAATTGAAATAAAACAAGGTTTTATCAATTGTACCTCTTGTGAACCCACTTTCTAAAAGAAATTGAGCAAGAGTTTCATACCATGCTCTTGGTGCTTGCTTTAGTCCATATAATGCCTTGTCAAGCCTGTAGACATAATCTGGATGCTTGGAATCTACAAATCCTGGTGGTTGTTCAACAAACACTTCTTCTTCAAGCTTCCCATTGAGAAAAGCACTTTTTACATCCATCTGAAAGACTTTAAACTTCTTGTGTGCAGCATAGGCCAGAAAAATTCTTATGGCCTCCAATCTTGCAACATGAGCAAAGGTTTCATCATAGTCAATTCCTTCCTGTTGTGAATAACCTTTAGCCACAAGTCTAGCCTTGTTTCTTGTAATCACACCTTCACTGTCAGTCTTGTTTCTGAAAACCCACTTTGTACCTACAATTGATCTATTCTTTGGTCTAGGTACAAGTGTCCAGACTTCATTTCTTTCAAATTCATTTAACTCTTCTTGCATTGCTGTAATCCAATTAGCATCTTGAAGAGCTTCCTCCACTTTCTTTGGTTCTGTTTGAGACAAGAAAGCATGATACAGACACTCATTGTTTGTTGCACTTCTAGTTCTCACACTAGCATCAGGATCTCCAATTATGAGATCAGGTGTGTGTGCCTGTGTCCACTTTCTGGCTGTTGGTAAGTGGTTTCTTGCATCATTATTGAATCCTCCCCCTTGATCCATGCTCTCCTGATTCATACGTTGACTTTCTGCAGTATCTGAGGCTTCCCTTGAGTTGGATGGCTCAGTGTTTGAACTGTCAGAGTTTGAATCAGTTTCCTCAACTGACTCACTTGCTGTGGCTTGTTGAGCTTCTTCACGCTCCCCCTCAACTGGTTCTCTATTTTGTTCAAATTGAGAATTTCCAGTTTCTCCAGTATTTACCAGTAGAGGTTCAGAGTATGCTCCGTCAGAGTTTGTCAAACCTGCTTCATCAGAGTTTACATCATCAGAGAATAGATCTTCATTTTCAAAACGTAGTTGATCATATCCATCCTTGTCTTCAAGTCCAATTATTTTCTTGTCATCAAATGACACATGTATGGATTCCATGATCACCTTAGTTCTCAGATTGTAAACTCTGAATGCTTTCGTTGACAATGGATAGCCAACAAAGATTCCTTCATCAGCTTTTAACTCGAACTTTGTCAACTGTTCAGGATGAGTCTTCAACACAAAGCATTTGCATCCAAATATGTGAAAATATTTCAAATTTGGCTTCTTATTTTTCACCATCTCATATGGTGTTTTCCCATGCTTGTTGATAAGTGTAGCATTTTGAGTAAAACAAGCAGTTTGAACAGCTTCTGCCCAGAAATAAGTTGGCAATTTTGCTTCATCAAGCATAGTTCTGGCAGCTTCAATTAACGTTCTGTTCTTTCTTTCAACTACACCATTTTGCTGTGGAGTTCCAGGTGCAGAAAATTCTTGTTTGACTCCTCTTTCCTTGCAGAAAGCTTCCAAGATTGAGTTTCTGAATTCAGTTCCATTATCACTTCTTATAATTTTGACTTTGTGCTGTGATCCTTTGTCCAGTAGATTTACATGATCCATCAGAATTTGAGCATTTTCATCCTTCTTTGATAAGAAATACACCCATGTATATCTAGTATATTCATCAACAATTACTAGAGTATATTTCTTTCTGCCCATTGACATCACATTCACTGGTCCAAAGAGATCAACATGTAGAAGATGATAAGGTTCCACTACTGAAGATTCAGATTTGCTCTTGAAAGATGACTTCCTTTGCTTGGCCTTTTGACAAGAATCACATAGACCATCTAGATTGAGTATTGATTTTGGAAGTCCTCTTACAAGATCCTTTCTTATTAGCTCATTGATGTTGTTCAAATTGAGATGAGAGAGCTTCTTGTGCCATTTCCAACTCTCTTCATTTGACATTTTTGCAGTCAGACACACTGTTTTTCCATCAGAGTTTGTTACCAAACTTGCTTCATAAATATTGTTGCGCCTGTGTCCAACTAGAACAACTTTTCCAGTAGATTTACTGATAACTTCACAGTATTCACTATGAAAATCTACATGGTTTCCTCTGTCACAGATTTGACTCATTGATAACAGATTATGCTTGAGTCCTGAGACTAGAGCTACATTTGTGATGATGACACTTCCAAGATTAATATTGCCATATCCCAGAGTGTGTCCTATGTTGCCATCTCCATAGGAAACTTTTGGGCCAGCCTTCTCCTCAAAGTCTGATAACAGGGCTTTATTTCCAGTCATATGTCCTGAGCATCCACTGTCCAAGATAAGTGTGCTCTCTATTATACCCTGCAATCACAAACAAACACTAAGTGTTAGTTTTAAGGATCCAGACTTGCTTGGATCCTTTGTCTTTCTTAACAGTGTTAGCTTTTGCAGCGGAATCAGCATTATCAGAGTTTAAACTAACATTGTCAGATTTTACACTAGCAGAGTTTGCTCTAACCCATTTTAAGTTGGGTTTTAGCTCATAATAGTTATGATAAATTGCATGATAACTCTTACATGTGTAAATAGAATGCCAAGTGCTTCCACAGTGTCTGCATAAGGTCTGTGGTCTTACTCTAACATAATCATTCTTTACTTCTGAAGTAGAAGGTAAAGAATTAATATGTTTGTTCTTAGTGCAAAATCTAGCAAGATGATTAGAACTACCACAATTATAACATGTTTTTCTTGAGGCACTAGCATTAGGCATATGATTATTTCTATTATTTATGCCTACTTTTCCATTTCTATTTCTCTTGGACCCTTTAGGTTTCATGGAAGACTTTACCTCTTTCAGCTTATGATTAATCTGTTTTCCTGTCATCAAGCCAACATTAACCTGTTTTTCACAAGTTTTTACTGGTTTTCTAACAGCTTCTACTTCCATAAGTTTTTCTGTTATAATATTTTCCTGTTTTTCACAAGATTCATCTGATTCCTTATCAGCTTCCCTTATTACAACAGATTTTAACTTATTGGCTTCTGGAACAAATTTCACAGGTTTAAGTTGTGGTTTTACCTTAACCTTGTCTTTAAACCTAAGTTCATCATTTTCACAATAACCTAAACCTACAGAATCAGTCTGAAACACTTGATGAGTGTCTCTTCCAGAATCTGTCCAAGTCTTGATTATTTTCCTTTCCTTCTCTAAATCAGATTCTAGTTGCTTATATCTTTTCAGCAACTCCTGTTCTACATAAACAGCATCATCTCTTTCTTTTTGAATCTGCTTCATATTCTCAAGTTCTCTTTCAAGAAACTTGTTTCTTTCTTTAAGACTTAGATTCTCAGATTTAATCCTCTCATTCTCTAAAGTCTGATCCCTATAACTAACATGTATGTTCTTAAGATAAATTCTTAATTCAGAAATATTATCAGTATCATAAGCATAAGTAGTTAGAGGTACCTTATTTTCTGATGACTCAACTTCATCTTTGACAGTTGCCATGAGTGCATAATTCACTCCATCATCAGAATCTGAAGTATCTGCCCAGTCTTTGCCTTTAGAGATGAGTGCTTTTTCAGTTCTTCCTTTCTTGCATTCTGGAGCATAGTGACCCATCTCTTTGCACTTGTAGCACTGGATCTCAGATTTGTCCTTCTTTCCAGACTTGGTATCCCTTCCATCAGACTTTCTGAAATTCTTCTTCTCAGAATTTGAATCTCTCCTTGAGAATCTTTTACCCTTCTTGAAGTTCTTGAATCCCATCTTCTTAAATGTCTTAACCATCAAGGCAGCCATTTGCATCATCTCCTCTTCATCATCCTCAGAATCAGAAGCTTCATCAGAGTTTGAAACATCATCAGAGTTTGATGATTCACTCTCAGATTTAATCACTAAAGCCTTTCCCTTGGCTTTCTTCCTTGATGATTCCTTCTTAATGGGCTTCTCCTCGACTTTGAGAGCAACAGATTTTGTCTTTTTACTCAATCTTCTATTTCTTTGATCTATCTCCAGTTCATGAGTTTTCAATAACCCATAGATTTCATCAAGTTCTGTATCAGCAAGCTCATAATTATCTCTTATTGTGGTTGTCTTCAAATCCCACTTTTCAGGAAGAGATAACAGAAACTTGAGATTAGACTCTTCAAGCTCATATTCTTTATCAACCAGAGACAGATCATTCAATAATTTGCAAAATCTGTCATGGGTCTCAGTCAAGGTTTCATTTGGTCTTGAATCAAAGTGCTCATACTCCTGAGTTAGTATGGTCCTCCTATTCTTCTTGATAGCACCTGTTCCTTGGCATCTGACTTCTAGAGCATCCCATATCTCTTTGGCAGTCTTGCAGCCAATTACTCTGTTAGACATAACATTATCTAACGCACTGTGGAGAAGATGTCTAACCTTTGCATCCTTTGCAATTGATGAGATGTCCTCAGGAGTCAAATCTTTCTTTTCCTTTGGAACAGTCTTTTGTTCTTGTCCATCAACAACAGGGGCTAATTTGGTTGGATTATGAGGACCATCATAAATTCTGTCAAGGTATTCTGGATCTGTAGCCTCCAGAAACATGGTCATCTTCACCTTCCAAATCGGATACTCTACAGGCCTGAGAATCGGAACCCTGATTGTTTCATATCGACTCACAGAATTAGGCTTAACCTGTTCAGCCTTGGGAGCAGTTTGATTTTCTTCAGACATGATTATTACTGTGTTTGAATCGTAAAACTGTATATATTAAACAACCTTGTCTCTGATACCAATTGTTAGGCCGAATACACAATATAATCAAGTATGTATGAGAATAATAATAATTAAGAACACTGTTTATGAATCAATAAAACTGTAATCGTATTAACAGCTTCTCTCTTTATGATGTTAATGAATCACAAAGAGCTTCTAGGTTACAAGAATAATATATCAATATTCACGCGTCCCTTCTAGGGATAACCTATCTGTGTTTATATAGTACACAGCTACATACAATCCTTATCTAATTGATATTCCTACAAGTTAGCTATACAAAACTTATCAATTAAGGATTGCTTCTTATCTTCCATTCTGTTTCCTTAGCTGTATCAATATATTCTGCTTCTTTCCATCTTCAGAATATGTTGCTTCTAGAATCTTCAATTCTGCACCGACAGCTAATTCAACTTTCACCTTGTCAGACTTTAAATAAACTCTGACCGGCTTCAATTTAAACTCTTCACCCTGTCAGAGTTTAACTAAACTCTGACTGGCTTCTGATAAACTCTTGTCAGTACCTGTTGCTTAAACACTGATAAACAAACATTAGCAATTATATCTAACAAGTTGACTTAGCTGTCGGTGCTTACATTGAAGATTCTAGAAGCAATATATCTTGAAGATGGAAAGAAGCAAGGTATATTGATGCAGCTAAGGAAACGAGTTAGAAGATAAGAAGCAATCCTTAATTGATATAAATTGTATAGCTAATTTATAGGAATATCAATTAGAGAAGGATTGATTGTATGTAACTGTGTACTATATAAACACAGATAGGTTATCCCTAGAAGGGATGCGATTATTGAATATATTATTCTTGTAACCTAGAAGCTCTTTGTGATTCATTAACATCACAAAGAGAGAAGCTGTTAATACGATTACAGTTTTATTGATTCATAAACAGTGTTCTTAATTGTTATTCTCATACCTACTTGATTATATATTGTGTATTCGGCCTAACAAATTATAACTAATAAGATCAGCCTTTTCGAAATACATTTTTTCTTGAAAACTCTATTGTATAACTAACTTATAGTCCGTGCAAAATACGGGTTATTTTTAAATTTATTTTTAAATTTATTTATATGATAGTAAAATATTATAAATATTAACTTAAATATGTTATTGGCGTTCGAACCTTAAATCTTTGTATAGAACAATTTTTAGTATCAAATATAAGTTAATATGTCAGTGAAGTATTATATTATAAATATTAATATTAATATGTTGTTGTCAGTCTTGGATTATTGTGGGAAACAACTTTTAGTATTAAATCTCAATTAATATGTTATTTGCGGGATTTAAATCTTGAACCTTTGCCGATAATAACTTTTGGTACTAAATCTAAATTAATATTTTGTTGGCGGGATTTGTACATTAAACTTCTACATTAATCTATATTATGTATTAACCTTTATTAGTATATTTAGAATTTTAAATATTAGATTTAAATATTTTTTTCATGAGTTTCTAACCCAGATCTTTTATGGTACTTCTAAATTATATTTTTTACTTATTATTATTATAGATTGTTTAGTATAGTTGTAAATCTCTCTATATAAATTTTTTATTTAATATGTCGGAGATGTGAATCAGTCTCTGGATCTATGATATGATAGTACTATCTTATTATCCTTTTCACTCTTCTATACTATCTATCTATACTATTATATAATGGACGAAACATTAAAAGTTTGGTTGGTCGGTATTAGTTAGTTTTTACTTAATTGCCCTTACTTATTTATAATCAATTATCTTTTTCAGCTAAAACACATTACTTTTTTGATTTTTTCTAACACGTTAATATAATTGCTAATAACTAACCAATTACCTTTTTAAGCCAAAGTGCATATTCTTTTTTATATTTTCTAACTAACATTTCTGCTTTTCTATTTTTCTAACTAAAAAAATATCATGAACAATTGTATTTAATAAAATAAACTAATAATATTATAATTACTAATAACTAACTGATTAGCTTTTTTAGGCAAAACGTATTTTTTTTATATTTTCAACTAAAATTTATCCTAACTAAAACTTCACATTTTCCAAAAATATCACGGACAATTCAATTTAATAACATAAAGTAATAATATTATAAATACTAATAATTAACCGATTACTTTTTTTAGCCATATATCTATACTACTATTTTAAAGACGGAATATTAAAAGTTTCGTTTGTAGTCTGGTCCTCCATAGTTTAGTCACTTAATTCACAGTCGTTAGATCTTTCTGATCAGATCGATGAGAAACGTTAGATAAAATACTAAAATTATTATATAGAGTACATTTTTTATTTTTTCTAACTAAAACATCTCATTTTCCAAAAATATCACGGGCAATTTTATTTAATAAAATAAAATATAATAATATAATTGCTAATAACTAACCAATTACCTTTTTCAGCCAAAGTGTATATTCTTTTTTATATTTTCTAACTAAAATTTCTCATTTTGTAAAATTATCACAGGCGACATCTATCAGATTATATCTTTATATATAGTAAGTGTAAGGTAGATCTTATCCAAAACTTTGATCCTGGTAGTCTGGTCCTCATTACCGTCAAAACAATCACAACCGTTAGATCTAATTTTTTAAAAATGAACGATCAAGATTATATCATATAAAAATAGAAATTATTATCTAAAAAAGATATAAGTCAAAAGTGGAGGTATTATTATTAAAATTGGATTTTAAGTAATTATAACTATTACAAATAAAAAAAATAAGGATCGTTAGATTTTAAATAAATAGATGATAATCGTTGGATCGAATATGAAAAAGTGCATTTGGTTGTTAGTTGAATTAAATTAAAAATACTAAAAAATATATCTTGATATTTAAGCCAAATACCTAAAAATTTCCTAAATCGTATAGAATTCTCAAAGTAAAAATTTGTCACTTTCTTCGATCTTTAGTTTTGGTGTAGTTTTAATTGTAAAAAAAAATGGTAAACCATCATTAAATTAAAGATTATTTTGTTTCATGCTAAGATAGATAAATGAAAACCGTTGATGTAATATTAAAAATTGTATTTAGTTTTTCGTAAAACTATATTCAAATACCAAAAAGAGTATTTTGATAATAAGTTCAATAATAATTCTTAATGTAAAAATTCGTCACTTTTTTTTTCTTCTTTAGTGTCAGGGTATTTTCAATTGGGAAAAATTTGTTAAACAGTTAGTAAATTAAGTATTATTTTGTGAGTTTCGTGTGTGTCGTAAAACAGTCAAATCTGATTTTTAGAATTTAAGATACAATACAAATAGTTAATTGAGCATATAAAATCAAATAAATAAAGTCCAAAAATTAATAACAAAAAAATATTAAAAAAGTATAAATTAATATAAATAATGAGGATCGTTGATTTTGAAATAGATAAATAAGAACCGTCAGATCTGATATTAAAAATTGTGTTTGATTGTTATTAGAATTATATTCTAATACTAAAAACTGAATTTTAAAAATATAAACCAAAATGAGTATGTTTTCTAAGTTGAATAGAATTGTCAATGTAAAAATTCATAATTTTATCTTCTATGCGGGATCCTGAGTAATTTTAGTTGAATATTAATGACTGAATCATCATCAAATTAAAAATAATTTCGTTAATTAATATAATTATAAATTTTAAAAAACAACCGTGCATTGCACGGTTATAAGCTAGTTTATACTATTATATAATAGACGAAACATTAAAAGTCAGTGTTAACAGAGGAATTTGGTGATAACAAATTTCGGGGATTGCTGGAATAACGAATTATGAAAATAGGGGGATTTGGGATTTTTGAATGTTTGGGGCTGGACTTGAAAGGTGTCTCGACTTGTTTGATGTGCCGGATCCTATCCCAAGATGCCTGCGTACCCTGTTTATAGATAGGGATCAAGCCAACGCAGTTCTGTGATAGGATAATGTTTTTAATCCCTGTGATTGTTAAGGGATATATTGAGATAAGTTGATTTTATCTTTTTAGAGTTATATTAGCGTTGTGATTCTTTCCTAGATTTGAAAGAATCATTTAGAGATATTTTCCATTATTGATTGATTGGTATTGATTTTTTCCTCGTTTCAGAGAGAGGGTATTACTTAGTGGTTAAGCAATAATTATTAATAGATTAATATTGGGAAATTAGGAGATAATTGAGGCAATCGAAAATATGGTGTAACAAGTACCCCCCAGTTCTTCAGTGCAGTTTGATGTACTGGAGAACTAAAGCTTGCTTTGATCTTCCGAATTAGTCATTGAAACAACTAGGAGTAGAAGATTAGCAAATAATATGAAGCAGATAATTACCCGTAATATGTCTGTAGATGCGTGGGAGATAACATGATGTGCCCGTAATACGTCTGTAGATGCGCGGGAGACAACATGATGTGCCCGTAATATGTCTGTGCTTGCGAGAGAGACAACATGCGAGATGTGAGAAGAACATATGTACGAGTAGTTTTACAAGTGTAGGAGAATGAGCGGCTTTATGTAGATATTGTTGCGCTTCCCCTTGTAAAGTTAGTTTTGTGAATCAACTATTCAAGAGATAGAAGTAGCAGAATGTAGTAGCAGTAGTAGTGATGTCCTCGTATGTTGAAATAAGGAGAGAATGTAATGTGTTGAGATTGTAGTTCAAGCATTATCCCGTAGGATCTTCTCGTTAAGAGGGAGGACTCTCTTCTCCATAAGAGGGAGGACTCTTCTCTCCATAAGAGGGATGACTATCTTCACCGTAAGAGGGAGGACTCTCTTCACCTTAAGAGGGTGGACTCTCCTCACCTTATAAGAGGGTGGACTCTCTTCACCTATTAGAGGGTGGACTCTCTTCTCCGTAAGAGGGAGGACTCTCTTCTCTCCATAAGAGGGAGGACTCTCTTCACCATAAGAGGGTGGACTCTCTTCTTGGTGAGCTTTCTGGAAGTACGGATAAGCACCCCGGAAGTACGGGTTTACCAAGGTATTCCAAGCAGTACCCTCTTCATATAAGGGCCTTCAAAAATAAATTTTAAGCAACACTTTCCACAAAAAAGGGCCTTCAAAAAATAATTTCCAAGCAACACCTTAAAGAAGGACCTTCAAAAATAATTTCTAAGCAACACCTTCATTAAGAAGGGTCTTCAAAAATAATTCCAAGCAACACCTTCATCAAAGAAAAGCCTTCAAAAATAATTCCAAGAAATACCTTCATCAAAGAAGGGCCTTCAAAAATATCACACAGAGACAACCACAGAATCTAAGAATGTCCAATGATGATATGAATGAATGCATGATGCGAATGATGATTAATGAATGGATGATGCGAATGATGCAGGGCATTCAAAACAAGATTACCCTAAAAGACCTTCAGAAGACGATTAACCCGTAGGGACTTCAAACAAAATTATCATCTTCAAAAGAGGGTCTTCTAAAATATTATCCTCTTCGAAAGAGAGTCTTCAAAAATATTATTCTCTTCGAAAGAGGGTCTACAAAAATATTCCTTCTTGGAAGAGGGTCTTCAAAAATATTATCCTACTCGAAATAGGGTCTTTAAAAATATTATCCTCCTTGGAAAAGAGAGCTTTCGAAAACATTACCCTTATCAGATGAGTAACTTCCACACTTATTTTTGTCCATGCACGAGCTAGTGCAGTAATCAAATCATGAGCTACGGATATTGCATCACAATTCTCTTTAACATCTCCATGATTCAGATTCTGCCCAGATCTGTTTTGTTTTACCTTTTTGGCCCTGTAAACGATATTTTCTTGGAAAACACAATACATGAAAGTTGTAGGAAACGAAAAGAGCTTTCCGATGATATATGGATCGTCAGAAACACACTTATAACGAACCGGGAATCAAATAAAACGTCTGCTGATTAACTTCTTAATACTGAAAAACGAGATCTGATTATGTTTCGTGATTTCAAGAATAGATCGAAACATAATCGGAGAAAACACCAAGAACGAAAGTTGTAGGAAATCACAAAAGCTTTCTGGATCATAAAAAAATCATCAAAATCTGACATGTATTAAATTTACTACGAATTTTATAAGATAACTTATTTGTACAGACAAAATCATAAGAAAATTTATCTTAATTTTGAATAGAACCACGAACCACCGCCTCCATCGTTATGCTCCTCCATTAAAGCCGCTCCAGATCCGATAAAAACCCCATTGTACATGATGTAGATGATTTGATTGTCCTCCACAATCAAAAAATAAGTCCTCCTTCTAGCGCCAATTGTTAACGGAGCAATTTGGTGATAACAAATTTTGGGGATTGCTAGAATAACGAATTATGAAAATAGGGGGATTTGGGATTTTTGGATGTTTGGGACTGGACTTGAAAGGTGTCTCGACTTGTTAGATGTGCCGGATCCTATCCCAAGATGCCTGCGTACCCTGTTTATATATAGGGATCAAGCTAACGCAATTATGTGATAAGATGGTGTTTTTAATCACTGTGATTGTTAAGGGATATATTGAGATAAGTTGATTTTATCTTTTTAGAGTTATATTAGCGTTGTGATTCTTTCCTGATTTGAAAGAATCGTTTGGAGATATTTTCCATTATTGATTGATTGATATTGATTCTTTCCTCGTTTCAGAGAGATGATATTACTTAGTGGTTAAGCAATAATTATTAATAGATTAATATTGAAAAATTAGGAGATAATTGAGGCAACCGAAAATATGGCGTAACAGTTAAGTTGGTCGGTACCAGTTTGTTTTTACTTAATTACCTTTACTTATTTATAAAAAATATTATTTTATAATTAAATTACCTATTTAAAACCAAATTACTTTTTTCAACTAAATACATTATTTTTTCGATTTTTTCTAACAAGATCTACTCATTTTCCAAAAATATCACGGGCTATTACCCTTTTTAAACTAAACATGTTACATTTTCTATTTTTCCTTATTAAAACCCTCATTTTCCAAAAATATAATGGGCTAACCCTTACTTATTTATTTTAAACTATATTATAATGCTTTCAATTATTTAAAAGAGTTTGGCTATTTTAACATGCCTACTTATTTTTTTTAACAAATACAATTAATAAAATATTAAAAAATAAATAATAAAATAACAATTAACAATCCGTGCATCGCACAGGTTTTAAGCTATCTATAGTATTATATAATAGACGAAACATTAAAAGTTTGGTTAATCGGTACTAAGTGATTTTACTTAATTACCCTAACTTATTTATAAAAAAATTATTAAATAATTAAATTGCATATTTATAACCAATTACCTTTTTCAGCTAAACACGTTATTTTTTCGATTTTTCTAACAAAATCGAATTATTTTCCAAAAATATCACAGACAATTACATTTTTTAAACTAAACATGTTATCTTTATATTTTTCCTTACTAAAATCCCTCATTTTTCCAAAAATATAACGGACAAACTCTTACTTATTTATTTTAAAATCTATTTTAATGCTTTTAATTATTTAAAAGCATTTACCAATTTTAACATGCCTACTTATACTATTATATAATAGACGAAACATTAAAAGTTTGGTTGGTCGGTACCAAGTGATTTTACTTAATTACCCTTACTTATTTATAGAAAAATATTATTAAATAAATAAATTACCAATTTAGAATCAATTACCTTTTTCAGCTAAAACACATTAACTTTTTCGATTTTTTTATATTTTTCCTTACTAAAACCCTTCATTTTTTCCAAAAATATAACGGATAAACCCTTATTTATTTATTTTAAATCAATTTTAATGCTTTTAATTATTTAAAAGCATTTAGCTATTTTAACATGCCTACTAATTTTTTTAACAAATAAAATTAATAAAATATTAAAAAATAATGATAAAACAACAATTAACAATCCTCGCATCAGCTAAACACATTACTGTTTTTTGATTGTTTCTAACAAAATCCAATCATTTTCCAAAAATATCACGGACAATTACCTTTTTTAAACTAAATATGTTACCTTTTCAATTTTCCTTACTAAAACACCTCTTTTTTCCAAAAATATAACGGGCAAACCCTTACTTATTTATTTTAAAATCTATTTTAATGCTTTTAATTATTTAAAAGCATTAACTATTTTAACATGCCTACTTATACTATTATATAATATACGAAATATTAAAAGTTTGGTTGGTCAGTACTAAGTGATTTTACTTAATTAACCTTACTTATTTATAGAAAAATATTATTAAATAATAAAATTACCTATTTATAATCAATTATCTTTTTTCAGCTAAAACACATTACTTTTTCGATTTTTTCTAACAAAATCCAATCATTTTTCAAAAATATCACGAACAATTACCTTTTTAAACTAAACATGTTAACTTTTCTATTTTTCCTAGTTTCATCAAAATCTATACCTTCCATTTCAGTATAACATTGAGCAACTAATCTTGATTTATTTCTTACCACTTCTCCACCTTCGTCAAATTTATTACGAAATACCCATCTAGTTCCAATAATGGAAGTATTAGGGGGTGGAGGTACGAGTTCCCAAACTTTATTTCGAGTAAATTGATTTAGCTCATTTTGCATGACATCAATCCAATCCTCGTCTAATAAAGCTTCTTTAGCTGATTTGGGTTCGATTTGTGATAAAAATGCTATATTACTCACAATTTTTTGAACTTGAGCTCGAATTTGAACGCCTTTACTTAATTCTCCTAAGACATTATCAATGGGATGATCTTTAATCAAAGGAATTTCAAGAGGTAATCGAACTTCGATCTCATTAGTTTCAAGAGGATTAGTAGGAATATTTGTTCATAGATCCATGGTTCCCATTTGTCGAATAACACATTCAACCTCAGGTGTAAAACCATTTTTAGGATCATTTGAATCATTATCCCACTAAATATTTAAACTTAGAGTTTGGTTTAGATTCATCAAAAACTACATTCAATGATTCTTCCACAACTAAAGTTCCAAGATTAAATACCCGATAAGCTTTGCTAGTATTTGAATATCCAGGAAATACACCCTCACTTGATATAGGGTCAAATTTCGTTAAATAGTCTTTTGAATTCAAAATATAGCATTTACTTCCAAATACCTTGAAGTAGCTTATTTTAGGGGTTTTACCAAAATAAAGCTCATATGGAGTCTTCATTTTGATAGGTCGTTGTAAAACTCTATTTAGAACGTAGCATGTCGTAGACATAGCTTCGGCCCAAAAATAATTTGATCAACGATATTCATTCAACATCATATTTGCCATTTCTTGTAGTGTTCTATTTTTCCTTTCGACTACACCATTTGATTGAGGTGTATAGGGAGCCGAGAAGTTATGAGTTATACCACTTTCGGTACAAAAGTTAACAAAATCCGAATTATCAAATTATTTTCCATGATCTGTTCTTAGATAAACAATCGTGGTTTCTTGTTGATTTTGTATTCTTTTGCATAAAGTAACAAATGATTCGAATGCATCACTTTTTGCTTTTAGGAATTCCGTCCACGTAAAGCATGAGTAGTCATCAACTACTACGAGAGTATATAAACACCCTCCTGTAAGATCCATATGTAGAAGCTCAAGTGGTCTAGTAGTAGACACCATGAATTTGGCTTTATTAGTTGCACGAATTTGTTTTCCAATTTCACAAGCTTCACATATATGATCTTTTACGAAACTTAGTTTTGGTAAACCTCGAACATGTTCTTTCGAACAAATGTTCTTAATGAGTTTCATGTTTATATGACCCAATCTTAGATGTCATAACCATGGATCCTCATTTATGGAAACCAAACATATGTTATCGTAGTCATTTAAGTCACACGAATAAACATTCTTATTACGCGGGCATTTAAGAATTAATTTTCCATCTTTTTCATATATGACACAATGTGATGGATAAAAGATTACTTTGCAACCATTATCACATAATTGACTTATCGAAAGCTAGTTGTACTTTAGTCCCGTGACTAGTTGTACATCCGAAATTTTAAAGCTTTCGTTACCAATATTTCCACTACTAATAATAACACCTTGACTGCTATCACCAAAAGTTACACTACCGGCGGTTACATTTTTAATGTTATTCAACAAAGATCTATTTCCCGTCATATGTCGTGAACAACCACTATCAAGATACCACATGTTTTTCTTAGCAGTAAGGCACACCTACACGAATGATTAATAAAACCGTTTGGTACCCCATTTTCTTAAGGGTCCGCTGGTTCCTAAATCATAAGGTAGATGCGAACTAGCATGAATAAATCTAGGCATAGGATATTTTACATTATTATTATCATGCATGTTTCTAGATGTTTGATCCCTATTAGAAATATGATACGGATTTCTACGAGGCATGTATCTATCATTTCTAGGATAAACATGATAATAATTATTTCTACGATAAGCATCAACATGATATGCATTATTATTATTATGTAAGTTACGTCTAGCATGCACATTATCATCTAGCACATAACGATGACTCGATCTAACATAATAACCACTTGCATTTCTAGGCATATGTCGAACATTTTCACTTTGAATATAAGAGTTCGAATTAAAGTTTCTTTTAAGAACATTCGGTTG
The DNA here is from genome assembly GCA_030848705.1 of Heracleum sosnowskyi. Lineage (NCBI taxonomy): Eukaryota > Viridiplantae > Streptophyta > Magnoliopsida > Apiales > Apiaceae > Heracleum > Heracleum sosnowskyi. The sequence goes on from CM061237.1 coordinate 131,504,854, forward strand.
CCTACTAGTGTTTGCAACATCTTTAGTGTTCCCTTTTTGAAATTTAATTGGCTCTTGATGATAATGATGCTTCGATTGTTTTTTTATTTTTAACCGAATTACTTTGAACAATTTTCTTTCCTTTTCTTTCGTTAGGAATAGCTCCTTAAGGCATCCAATTATACTTCCCCTTAATCACACCTTCTTTAGCCTTTCAATATAGACTTTGATGACCATCCTTATTGCAATATGAGCATCGTTTTGTAGGTGATTTAGGTAGAGTATTTCGGGTGGGAATATGAACATGTTCTTCTCTTTTTGGAGGTTTATTTGCATCATATCCTAGACCTTCTTTGTTAGAAGATACCTTGGAGTTATATACCATATTTTCCAATAAGGTATTGCTCTTTGTAAATTGCTTAATAATAGCATCAAGATTTTGTTTTTCTTGCATCAAGACATAAATCTTGTTGTTTAGCACATTTTATTGATCCATACCTTGAGCTAAAAGCTTAGTGTTTTCATTAGCAAGCCTTTGACTCTCTAGAATATATGATTTCACTTCGGAAGCCAAATATTCATTTTCATTAGCTTCAAGGTCGAATTGTTCTTTTAAGTTTGCCAATTCGATATCCTTGTTGGCTAATAAAATTTTATAGTCAAGATCTAATTCTTTTAAGGCTTGATTTAGCTCTTTTTCTTTTGTCACTCGTTAGATTTTGTTCAAGCTCTTTAATCCGAATATTTCGTGTAGCATTTTCATTTAGTAATGCTTCATTTCAAATTTTTAAATTCAAAATTTCAACATGAAGCTCACTATTCTTTTCGGATGCTTGAATCTTTTCTTTTTCCATTTCTTCGACTTGAATAATGAGAGAAATGTTCTCTATTTCGAGATTTTGAATATTTTCATTCTTTTCGTTTATCTCGAGTTTCAAGCGATCATTTTGTGAAAAAATGAAATCAGAGTATTCTTTGTCTTCGACATGAATATCCTTTAAACGCGTCACTTCATTTTGAAGCTCAATGTTTGTCTCACGATATTTATTCCTTTCGGAATTAATCGTTGACATTTTGCAATTTACATCATCAAGACTCAATTTTAACGAGTTCACCAATTGAATAAGTTCGAAAGAACTCATATAATCTACACATGATAAATGCATACTAAAATTATCACTACTACATCATGCATCATTTAGATTTGAAATTGGAGTTTGAGTTACCTAATGATTAGTAGATGATGCATCCGTTGGTGTAGATTCTTCGGAGAGACCTATGAAACAAAGGTTGACGATTTCTTCGGTTTCTTCCGATACTTCTTCGTCTTCACTCAAATCCCATCCTTTTTCGGCAATTAAGCCTCGACCCTTAGGCAACTTAGGACACTCACATTTAAAGTGACCTGGTTGTTTACATTCGAAGCACACTTCTTGTATTTCTTCGACTATAGGTTCTTTCGGTTTAGGTGACGAATAATTTTTCATATAGTTAGGGTTATACGAATTATTATTAGCATGAGGTGCACCTTGACCTTTAACATAATTCATATTTGGGGAGTTTTTATACGAATTTGAAGGGCCTTGATTTTTAGTATAGCTCGTTTACGGAAAATTTTGTTGTAATTTGGCCTTCCTTTCGAATTAAATATTCTTTGTTAATTATTCAATTTTAGGAAACCTTTTCCGTAACGTTGAGCTTTACTTTATAACACACGACGAAGTTGTCTCGTTAATAAAGCAATTTCTTGCTCATCGAGATTTTTCAATTCTTCATTTAATTCATTGTCGTTTTCCTCCTCATCGATTAGTATTGATTTTAAAGCCATATTTTGTTGTTTATCATCCGTTTTATGGACAACAATATCCGGACTATTATCTTCCTCATACGAAGATTTCCGAATAAACTATCGATGAAGTAGTTACTAAGAGTGTGCATTTATTTGATTGTGGTAACTTTAACTTTCCAACTCGGAGGTAAGGCTTTTAAGATCCTTCGATTTTTCTCATTAGTCGTATAGACCTTACCAAGTTGAGAAAGTTCATCGATTACACGAGTAAACTTCGTTTCCATATCGATGATGGTTTCACCTTCGAGAAGTTTAAAATTCTCGTACTCATGAATTAAGGTATCCATTCGAGATTCCTTAATATCTATCGTACCTTCATAAGTGACAACCAATTTATTCCACATATCTTGTCCCAAATTACAATTGTTAACTCTTTTGTATTCTTTTTCGGCAAGTGCACTAGTTAGAATCATTTCCTTTTTCGCAGCTATGTTCATTCTTAGTTCCTCCTCGGGAGTATACTCACTAACTTTCTTTTCAACCTTTTCGTTGCCTACCTTTTTCGTAGGTATAGCAACACCGTCTTCGATAGCCATCCAAACTTTAACTCCTTGGGATTTAGCATATATTCTAAATCTTGTTTTCCAAATTGAAAATTTTGTGCCATCGAATAGTGGTGGTCTCGAACTTGAGAGACCTTCACCACAACTGATTGTACTCAAATACGCCATGTATAAGATCTACTTTTGGTTGCGTTTTTGAACTTCACGACCGTGCAAATAATGAGTTTAAAAGCAACTGCTCTGATACCAACTGATAGGTCCACAAGGGTGGTAAAATAAGCTAGAAGGGGGGGGGGGTTGAATAGATTATTACTTAAAAATTTCTTTCTCCTTTTAAAATTAATTACTTATAAATAAGTAATGTAAAGTGCGGATTATAAAGGAGAAATATAAAGAGTACGAGACAATCGATTTTATCCTGGTTCGCGATGCCCGCAATCCCCTAACGGCCTAACGGATTCGAGCACCTCTAGTCCAGTCCCCGAGCTCCTCCCGTACTAGAGATTTTTCACTAAAAACACACTCTTTAACTTAGGCGGAGAAGCCTTTACAAACCACTACTAATTTATCTTGGACCGTAAATCCAATTTACCTCCTCACAGTTAAGTAGCACAAATAAACCACTAAAATATTTATCTTGGAGTGTAACTCCCCGTTACCTCCGATCCTCAAACCTAGCAAACCTACTTGACTTGTCTTGGAGCGTAAATCCAATTTACCTCCTCAAAGCCGAAGTAGAACCCTAGGGTAGCCTTGGTGCTACCTTTGTAGGTCTTGGCTTAGGTCTTAGGTTTTGGGTCTCTCTTCCTCCTCATGGTGCAGAGACACCTAACTTCCCATTAGCACGCCTAGGACTTGGGTCTTAGAGCAAAGATTACCTCACTTCACTTCGCCTCACTACAAAGAGAAACAACAAGCTACAAACAAGATATATATTTGAGATATATAATAATGACTGTGCAAAACTAGTATGTTACGGTACTAGCCACGAGGGACGCTATTATGCGTTAAAATATTATTCAACTCACAAGTGTGAGGACCGTGAAAAAACGCTATTATGCGTACACTAGTGCGGAAAATATAGATAACGGCGAGGGAAAAGTCACACGATGGACTTGTCACACAAGCGGTACAGACACGTACACTAATTTAAATCACCACAAGGACAAGGTCGAAACCTTGAGTACACACGCGTATATATTTGGCTTTCGCCACGCTATTATGTGTTAAACTATCACACACACACACGGACAAGGCTAGGGCTTTGATAATTATATATATATATATATCAATTAGGACAAGGCAAGTGCCTTGATGAAAATAAAATGGACAAGGCAAGGCCTTGAGAAAATATATATATATAGGTGCGAAAATTAACTAGTTTATGACCTTTGGCTTTTTCCGATGGCTTTCGCCTAAAGCTTAATAATTTCTCTAAAAAGAGAAACACAAAGGATACGAACTAGGATCCGGGACTAGTATATGTAAATGTACATACACTAAACAAAAAGTAACTAACTTAGAACCACTTGAAGTCTAGAAAGAAATCAAGAAGAACAAGCTAGGATCGAAGCCTAAAGACACCACAACTATGGCCGAATATGAGCACCGAATGGATGCAGATTCAAGATGATATCAAGGGTGACTCTAAGGGTAGTAGGAATTCGAGCTAGGGGCTGCCTAAAAGAGCTTGGCCGAGAGGTGCAAGTTTGAGCAAGAAATGCTTCAAAAATCACTACCAAAACAAGGCCTTCCAAGATCAATAATGAAAGGTAATTAAAGGGGACACATGGATCCTTAAATACAATTTCAAAAGCACTTCAATATCTAGCTAAATCATGTCTTGCAAGTGGTCTTGGCCGGTGTTGTTTTAGAGCAAGAAATAGAGTGAAAAACAAGCATAAAAGTGGTGTAAAAGATGAAAATTGAAGCTTGTTTGCTAGATACTTTTGAGAGCTTTTAGAATCTGGTATATGGTGTGTATCTAGGGAGAAAACTACAGCATTTACTTGGCTCAAGAGGCTTGAGGAAATGGGTGAGAATTGGCTTGGTATTTATAGCCAAAAGTAGGGTTTTTTGGACCAATGGTCACAAGACAAGTGACAAAGCTTGAATAAAATACAAAAAACATAAATTAGTTTTTTGGCTACTTCCTGGAAAGATCCCAGCAATCAGCACGTGGGATAAAAGAATTATAAAATATTTAGGAATGTTCTATTGGTACGAAATAACCGATTAACCCGAAACTATGCGACAAACCCATTTCGTTGAAATAAATTGAAACATGTGTGGAAAATTATGAAAATTTGGGAATACTCTTGAAATATATTCAGAGAATTATGGTCAAAATTTCACATTGAAATTTGTTGACCATCTATGACCTTTAAGCGACCAATAAATCAATTACGTATCGATTTCAGGGGTCCCGAAAAAAGTCATGCAAAAATTATGAAACTTATACCAATTAATATTAGAGAGATACTAATGACAAATACCAAGTTTCAAGTCAAGTAGATATGTGGAAGTAGTTTTATGGATTTTTTCGAATGTTAAAACAGCCTTCCGGAGTGACCCAAAAATTCATTTGTCTTTTCCGATAACCCATACAAAAGTTTTGACTTCACACATATTCAAACATAATATTCCTTATTAAATAATGACTATGAGGTCCAAGGAATAAGTGAGTTTGAATTAAAAATGATTTTATCTGGATAAATAAGGACTTACAGGTATTTTGGAATAAAATCTATTTTTGGTCTTTTGGCATGACTTTTGGCTAGGCAATTTGATATTAAATATCAAATGAATATATCAAATATATTTTGGCTTAAAAACATTTAAGTTCAACACTCTTTTAAATAAATTAAACTATTTTAGCTCGTAAAAGCAATGTTTGAAATTCCTCGGAAATTGTGCATATAGCCGTCGCCTTTTTAATGTCTGAAAAAATTAACCTAGTATAGAATATATCAATAGGTAAATATTCCTATACCAAGTAAATGTCAAGTAAGATATGTCGAAAAGTGTTTTTGGTCGATTTGACTCTTTTGATTTGATTCCCGGTAAATGTCAAAAAGGAATCCTAAGGGAAATTTACTAAATGACTTAGTAACTTCCTAATTCTAATTTAATTTCTGATTTACTCTTTTGAAAAAATACCAAAACCTAAAGGTAAAAGGTTGTCTCACAATAGGAACGTTCATAGAAGCTGATACTCGTGGAGGAGTGACGTCAATGACTTCATCAGAGCCCAAGAAAGCTTGAATGTTTGGGATGGAGAGATGAACCCCTAACCCCATATCTTCATCAAGAAGTTTTTTCAGCTCTCCGAAAGGTTCAATGACTTCTGCAAATGATGATAAGTGCTCTATTCCATATTCTGCTAGATAAATTGCCGCCATGTTCATATCCGGAAGGATACATCCCACTTTCCTGTCCGTTACACCTATTATGAAATGATTTGCATGCAAAGTATTCAGCTGCCTCAAGATCTTCTCTATTTCATCATCAAAGATGATTTCATCTTGGTCCCTTACAGATTCGTATACAAACTGGTTGTCAGTCTCAAAGTGAGTTTTATGCTTCCCTAACTGAAGGGCCTTTACTGCTGCCACATGCATTCATTTGACCTGAGTTAGAAGAAGCCCAACATCTAGAACTGGACCCATGCCCCCCCCCCCAAAGCATCTTGCCTTGAGCATCTCTGATTATTACTCCCAGCCCGTTAGTGTTACCATTAGGCAATGGAACCTGACTTTCAGTGTTATGAATGTTGATCTTGACATATTCATTTATAGGAGGATATCATGCAACATCCATTAGGGTATAAAAAAAGAGAGAAATGATTTTACAATAAGGGTGGAGAAAAGAAATAGAATTTAAAGCAATAGACATGGATATGAGAATACTGCCCCAGAAAAGAGTATAAATAAAGCCTCTGAACCTATGGAGACACCTCTTTAAATGAAGTATTGAAATTTCCCAGAAAAAATGTCGTTTGAGACCTGGAGCAATGCTGAAGCTATTAACACGCTTGAGATCTTTTTTACTTGGAAAACCCCACTTAGGATAACGAGAAGTTTGGATTTAATTCTCTCAGACAAGGGAAAAAAATTAATTGGTGCAGACAGGTTGGTTATGTGAATATCTATGCAATACTTCAAACAAAATCATTTCCCATAAATCACATTTATATATAATATAATCATTACATATAAACGCATGGGTTGAGAAAAAATAGGCTGAGAACTTATAAACCTCTGGAAAGATCCCGACTTTTTAAAAATTCTCTTCTGAAAAAAGACCTAGGCCTATTGGGCCCAGTAAGACGCCGAGGCCTGTCTTTTTAGCCCATATTTGGCCAACGAGTTCGCCTCTTCATTCAGATATTTAGGTACATACCCCATCTTTATTTTCCCATCGACCCATTCTTTTATATCTTTATTACGTATGACCACTTGAAGCCCATCAAATATCCCCGACTTTACTGAACTAATTGCTTGTGATGAGTCTGAGCAAATAAGGATTTTCCCACCTTCAAATATCCGACTTGAAGAAATCAAAATTACATGTTTGATGGCTTCAAATTCTGCAGCCAAACTATCTCTGGCATTCACAGGAACATAAAATGCATAAATAATAGCTCTGCTCTTATCTTTAATATTACCACCAATTCCTCCTACCAATACTCCATAATCATTCTGAACCCATGCACCATCTACTACACTCACAAAACTGAAGTTGATCCTTTTGAATTTCCAAAAATCATTATTAACTTTGGTATAATGAATTTTGATAATCCCTTGTGGGTTTACCTTCCATATGGGGTCATCCACAAATGGTACTAAATTGGAAGCAGCCCCCTATTTAGAAATTCTTGTGAAAATGATCGACTCCAAAGTATTTTTTTGAGACTTTCACATTTTTAAAAACCAACTCATTTCTAGCAAGCCATATAGACCGACACACCTCTGCTACCACCATTCTCCAAATATGGCTTATAATTCCTCCTCCATGAAGAGACATGAGATATTCCACTGAAAAGTTTCTAATGTTTAAAAAATTGCTACCTAAACTCCACCATCTAGCCAGAAAGCACCACCCCCACCTTGCTAACTCACATCTCCACATAATGTGTTCAATGGATTCTTCAAAAAAATTGCACCATTTGCATCTCTTCTCACTGTCTCCCAGATTCATCCTGTTGGCAAGAAAAAGATTCGTTGGAAGAATACCCCATTGTATTTTCCAAAAAAAAGATACAAATTTTCGGTGGAAACTTGCTGTTCCACACCATCTTCCAGTTATTGTTCGCATCTATTCCTTACTCAAACAAAAATTCTCTGCATTTCTTTGTGGTGAAAGCTCCCCTGACAGATCAAATGATCTTCTTTATTACTCAACGAGATGGAGCCTATTATGTTTTCCAGAATTAAAATTTCCCCTTCATCCCTATCAATTAGTGGCCGAGACAATAATGTAGAAATATTCGTATGATCTCCTTTATTTCACTCCTCCTTGAACTCCTTTAAACAACAATGCTTAAACTTTGTGATTCGATACAGCCTTGGGGTTTGAATTTCTATCACTCCATTCTCCTGCCACCAGTCTTCCCAAAAGAGTATATTTTCTCCATTATTAAGCACCTACTTGAAACAATTTCTACCAACTAGTCTCATCATGTCTGCTGAGTTTCTAATAGATGTTATAGTTCTGATCATGTGAGAACTATTGCTACCTAGAGACAAATTCTCCAAATTGTAAGAGAACTTCCTTCCATATCTTTGAGATAAAATTGTATTCCACATACTTGATCTGTCCGCATAACATCTCCACCACCATTTCGTAATCAAAACCAAGTTCATTTGATCCAATGGTATTAAGCCTAGCCCACCTTTTTTTACTGATGTACCCGCACTGTATTCTCCTCAGAGAAAATGTTTTCTAATCCTTTCCAATTTTTGAATAATCCCCGATGGGATCTTGAACAGGTTAAACCAGAAATTTGGAATACTATATAGTGTTGCCTTCAGTAAAACCAACCTGCATGCCATTGATACCGAGCTTGTGTCCCAAGTTTTTAGTTTAACATTGAATTTGTTCACTAGAGGACTCCAATAGGCCAATGATGATGGAGAGTCTCCTAACACCGCTCCCAAATATTTTAAATTGCCATTTCCAACTTGACAACCCAAAATATTAGCCCATCTTGGAAGTTCTTCTTTGACACTTCCATACCCATCCACACTACTTTTGTGGAAATTAATTTTCAGACCAGTCATTATTTGGAAGCATTGGAGCACTCTTTTAACCCCCCTTACTGAACAAACATCATTTTCCAGGAAAAGTATTACGTCATCCGCATATTGCAGATGAGTAATGTGTGTTTGGCAATTTGGTAGATAGATCCATTCAAATAAACCTATATTTCTTACTCTTGTAAGAAGACGAGATAAAATTTCCCCCATAATATTGAAAAGAAGAGGCGATAAAAGATCCCCCCTGTCACAATCCTTTTTAGGGAGAATTCATCTGTTGGTGATCCATTCACCAAGACTGAGATTCTTGACAATTCGAGAATTTCTTTAATCCATTGTATCCATTTAGCATAAAAATTCATTATTTCCAGAGTGTGCAAGAGAAAATCTCAGCTAACTGAATCGAAGGCTTCTCAAAATCAATTTTGAGAATAATCCCAATGGTTCTTTTCAGTTTCAAAGTCGAGATCACCTCATTTGCCATCAAAATGCAATCGGATATTCGCCTCCCACTTATGAACCCCGACCCCGACTGAGTTTCAGAAATGATTCCCCCTATTACATTTTTTAACCTTTGAGTCAGCACCTTGGTGATGAGTTTCATTGAGGAGTTAATTAGACTTATGGGTCTGAAATCACCAGGTTTTTCAGGGCATTTTATTTTAGGCACCAAGGGAAGGAAGGAAGAATTTATACATGCTGGGATTTTGCCCTCTCTATGAAATCTGTTAAAAACCTTTAGTATGTCAACCTTTATAAATTTCCTGGTCGCCTTTAAAAAGTCAGCATTAACCCCATCCGATCCCGGTGCTTTGTTTGACTCTGTACAAAAAAGAGCTTCTTCGATCTCCTTTAAATAGATGCGAATCGTTGAATATAATATTAAGTAATATTTTTTATTTTAATAAATACATTATTTTTTCAAAATTTCAAGATTCGAAATTCGTCAACAATACATAATAAAAAAAATGTATTTTAGTATTAAAAATATTTATAAAATTTAAAAAGTAAAACAAATATTAATAATAAAAATAAAATTGTGAATTAATATAATAAAAAATATTAAAAGACACCCGTGCGGGCTATAAGCTAGTTTTTTTAATCATCATAATACAGGGTGGTCGGTTCCTACCTTATCTTTTTCGGATAAAAAGAAAAAAAACTACCTTATCTTTTTTGACATCAAAATTCACAAACAAGCCCTATCGCATCAGAGCTCCATAATATTGACCCATCTTTATAAATATGACTTGCAGCACACTAACATGTTTTTGCTGTATAAGTAATAAAAGAAAGAAAAACTAGTTGAGATGATTCATATATTTAGGAGGCAATTATTGAATTACTCCCTATATCGCATTTTTATTGTCCATCATCAAAAGTCCATCTTTTATTCAATCAATTCAAATAAACTAATAATTATCAAAAAAATATATTAACTTTCATAAATATATTAACATAATTAACACATAATTTACTATATTAACTAAATATAGACAATAGTTTTGGGACAAACATAATAGAAAATAATGGACAATAAAACTGGGACGAAAGGAGTACTATGTTTTTATTACATGTATAATCTATACTATTATATTAAAGACAAAACATTTAAAGTTTTGTAGTCGGTTTGTAATCTGGCCCTCATAATTCGGTCACTCAATTCACAATCGTTAGATCTTTTTGATCAAATCGATGAGAACCGTTCGATAAAATTCTAAAATTTATTATATAAAGTACATTTTCTATTTTTCCAAACTAAAACATTTTATTTTTCAAAAATATCACGGGTAGTTCCATTTAATAAAATAAACTAATAATATTATAATTGTTAATAACTAACCGGTTACCTTTGTTAGGTCCTGATAAGTTTGTAGAAGGGGGGTTGAATACAAACTATACCGTCTAATCAAAATTTGTCCTTTTAAGATTTAACAATTTAGAACAAATTAATGCGGAATAAAACTGAAACAATATTCAAGTTAAATAAAACTCTATTAAACTTGAAGGGTGTTACAATTCTGATCACTGATTACAAAGAACTTGATAAAACAAATCTAGAATAAATTCGACATGAATTTATCTATTTTTGTAATAAAAAGGATCGAATACTAAAAAGTAGTTCGATATAAAATCTAGGGATTATGATCCGCTAGAAAGTCAAAGCAGTACAAGTGAAATGATTCTTATGGATTAAATGTTAAGAACAAATCAAGAACTAATTTCACTGGCAAGAAATGAATGCTTTCCGTTTAGAATTGAAGAAGACAGTTGAATGAAATGTTTTGAGCTGCTGTGTCTTTTCTTTTCTTTTTGAGTTGTAATGAATGAATTAGGTGGCCAAATGTCTTCTGCCTTGTATATATACTAAATTGCATTCCTTTAAATCCACCCACGTGCAGGCCACTTCAACATAATATAAATTGCCTTGGAAGACTTGCAGGAAAACAATCTTTGTGCTAAGAAGACAATCGGTAAGACAAGGGATTGGCCTAGGAAGACTTTCGGGAAGACTCACTTGTGAGTCTTCCTAGTTCATTTTTCTAAGTCTTCCTAGTTCAAACCTAAGTCTTCCTAGTTCATTTTTATTCTAATTTAAATAATTAACTAAATAAATTATGTATTAAATTAATTCTTTACAGAATTAATTTAATAAATAATATACTTAATAGTATTAATTATTTATAAGAGAATAAATAGAATTAGTTGACTACTCAATTAATTTCTTTTTATTCTAATTTAAATAATTAACTAAATAAATTATGTATTAAATTAATTCTTTACAGAATTAATTTAATAAATAATTTACTCAATAGTATTAATTATTTATAAGAGAATACATAGAATTAATTGACTTCTCACTTAATTCCAGAATCACTTAAAACTTAGATAAAGAATAAACATATTAGTACGTTGACACTCAATGCACGGTCTGGTTCATGAGTGACTAACGACAATGTCTGTTCTTTATCTATTTAACTTTAAGCAGTGATTCACTTCCTTCTCATTCAAGAACTCCGTAATCAGTATCTTTTTCTGTCACCACTTGAAATCTCCGTCACTTTAATAAATCCACTGAGCTTGAATACTTCATTGAGGCTTGATCAATAAATTGAGCTTCTTTCAATGTAGAATAACTTCAAGTCTGTAGATGACTTTAATCTTCATTCTTTGACAGATATAATCTTCTGAGATTCCTGTGACATCTGATCTAATATTTACTTATTACATTCTTGTTTAAGTTGAGTAGAATCCTCGAATTACAAATAGGCTATTTCATATGCCTTTCAATCTCCCCCTATTTGTTTGTTAGAAAATAACAACCAAATACCTAGAGGATCACTCAACTAAAACCAAGAAAAAGATAAGACTCTTAAACCTAAGTAAATACTAGAAAGTTCTGGATCAAATATGACATTTCCAGATTTCACCAGTAAAGATAAATGCAAGACAGGTGTTCCTCTAGACTGAACATATGATAACATTTAACATGTCTTGATTTACCTAAGCTCTATGCATATAACATTTACAAAACAGAGCTAATTACCTTTACTCCCCTGAAACTCCCTCTTTACCTTTTATATCTTTTTCAGCTCCCTTTATACTAGCTTCTCCAGAAACTTCTAGAAACTCTTCTCCCCCTTAGAAACAGAAACTTCTCCCCAAACTTCTGTAGAAACTTGTCTAGAAACTTCTCCCCCTTAGTTGAGGAATTCTCTACAGATTTAACTTTATGAGTATCTTAAGCCAGTAGGAGTTGAGATAGATGATGGAGTTGATCTTGGGTAGTAAATGTCTTCAATATTTCCTTGAGCAGTCCCAGCTGATTGTTGACAGAGGTGGAAGAAGAAGACCGTTCAACCACTTGTGCTTGAAAAAGTTCTTTATCAGCCTGGGTTTAGAATATATGTTCCTGTAGATCAGCTATGTGAGCTAACTACATTGCAGTGTATGTGTCTGTGTGTGCACTCACTTGAATTTCTCTTGTAAGTGTATCACTCATCTCACGTGCATGTGTTTCACTCAGTGTTTGACTCTTATCACTCAACATTAGCTGTCTGATTGCTCCTTTTTTATCAGTACCTGCATTGAAACTCACCCTAGCCTCTTCAAGAGAGGTCAGTGGTGGTGCAATGGGAGTTCGCAAATCCCGATCCTCAATCATGTCTATCAAATCACTTGAATTTGAAATCTGAATTGCTTCAGTGATAGACTGACCAAGTTGCCTTCCACTTTCTCCAGATAAATCTGCGAGTGGAAAATCCCTTTGGGAGCCAGAGGTGTTCACTCTGGGAGGGGAGAAAATGATTCTATTTAAATTGGCAAAGAATCAAATTTTCCCTCAGATGCCTATGAAGGCACTTCTACCGTGACAATGGTAGGCACTGTAACCAGTTGCAGGTGCTCTGCTTTCACTGTGTCCTGAGTTTCATCTAATGAAATTGTTTTCTCCCATTGTGAGTAATGAGAGTGTGCTTGACTCAGTACAAAGTGCCATGGCCCTATGGCGAATTTCAATAGATTCATCCTGTTGATAGAATGTCTCTAGAAACAGTTCATTGGCCATTTCAAAGTCCATATCCTATTGAGAGGATACAGATGGGCGGACAGATGCCTCAGTATATGTTGAATTTCTTTAGAGGAGGCAGAGTTGTGGGATCACTCACTGTTTCAATCAAAATACTTCTTTGTTTAACATTTGATTTCTGTTTAGGCTGAGAGGTCAAGTAATGAAGTTGTAGACTCATTGTTTGGCTCTAAGACCTGGGATAAAGATTGTGGATCTACAATCCCTTGGTCAGCCCTAACAACCACTTGGGTTCAGCAACAGTAAAAGAAGTGGATTGAGAGATAGAAAGTAATACCTGAATTGGATTTGGCACTGAATTTCCAGCTAAGCAAGAGCTAGATCAGAAATAATATAAAATATATACACTATATTTACACAAACCAACTAAGACAAATAGAAAATAAAAGAAAATAAATAATAATAATAAACTAAAATAAAATAAAAAATAAAAAAATATTTACAGGAAACTATTTACATGCACTAAACAAGAATATTTGAATATTTTAAAATAAAAGATTTTCAATAAAAATAGATTTCTCTACAATTTTAACTTGTAAAATTTGAGAAAAATATTTTTAGAGAAAATAATTAATCTTAACTTACTCAAACTAAGAAGCTTAACAATTAGACAAGACATGGCAATAATCTATAATCAACATGCATAAGAGAAAATTGAGATGATAAAATAAATTTACAAGTGATTTAAAAATATATACAACAAATGAACACTTGTAAATTTAATTAAGAACAAACATAAAAATAAACAGAGTTAATCACTAAAACTATTTAACATACCCAATTTACCAACCAATCTGGTAAACTGGATTCATCAAGAGATTTAGTGAAAATATCTTTTGTTTGTTCCTCTGTGGGTACAAAGAGTAACTCCACAGTACCATTCATGACATGCTCTCGGATGAAATGATACCTGATGTCAATGTGCTTGGTTTCTTGTGATTATGCCATCTTCATCTAGTTTATTTCTGAATACCCACCGAGTACCAACTACTTCCTTGTTCTTCGGTCTAGGTACCAGCTTCTAAACTTGTTGTTGTTCAAATTGATTGAGTTCATCTTGCATAGCAATCACCCAATCAGGATCAGTCAGTGCTTCCTCAATTTTCTTTGGTTTCATTTCAGAAAGAAACCCTGAATAATGACATTCATTTTGAGTAGCACTTCTAGTTCTGACTCCAACACCTGGATCACCAATAATCAACTCAAAAGGATGAGCTCTAATCCAAACTGTTTATCTTGGAAGATTTGATCTTGATGATTCGCCTTGTTCTACATTATGGTGTTGTGAATGACTAGTTGACCCTTCATTTCCTCCCCCTGAGTTGTTGGCAGATTGTCTTGGTGATTCTTTTCCAGTGTTAGTGGTATCTCCATTGTAACCAATGTTTCCACCACCATCACTCTCACCATTATCATTGTTATCACCAGCAACAACCTCAGGTGGATTCTTATCATCTGATTCTGAATCTTTGCTGTTATCTCCAAAGGTAAGCACTGGGCCAGCTTTCTCAACCAAATCTGATAGCAGGGCTCTATCTCCGGTCATATGCCTTGAACAGCCACTGTCAAGAATCCATTTAACACGGTTTACCTGTTTAACTCCCTGCAATATCAAATTGATTAGACCTTCTTCGGAGCCCAAAATTGATTGGGTCCGGCATACTTAAAGAACTGGCCTTTGTCAGGCAAAACAACATTTTTAACTATAACTACTTCAACCTCTTTCACATAAGAGCGTTTCCATTTATAGCCAGCCTTAACACATTTCTGAGTAGGCTTAGGGATAAATGAATCCACTCTAGTATGAGGAGGACTAGTAGTCTTTGTTTTAACATGCTTCTTATTATTAACATGTTGACGTGGAGCAGTCTTATCACTAGATACATGCTTTTTATTAAAGAAAGTATACATAACATTAAAAGCACAAGACATGCAATTACCCACACCACATGCTTTATGAGAAGAATTAACAGCAGGCATGTTAGTTCTACAGTTGTTTTGATCCAACTTATGGATATCTGATTTAGTCTTTTTAGTTGTAGCAACTTTGACTGGAATATCAGATATACACTTTTTGGATTTCTCAGCTTCTAAGGCAACATCTTCTTCATGAATCTCCTCAGCAATAATGATAGAAGATTCATTCAGAGGCTCTGCCTCAGACTCCTTACAGAAGGGTGTTTTAATACCCTTAAGAATATAAGGAACAGCCTTTCCTTCTTCTCTGACCCTACAAGGTGTATTAATACCAAGCAATCCTATAGCCTCATTATAATCATAACCTATACTGACATGATTACCAACAGCTTGCTTATTGAGAATTTCTTTAGCAGTCTTACAAGAACTGAAATAAGCATTAGCTTTGGTCTTAAGCTCACTAATCTGATCTTTGAGAATGGTTTCCAGTTGAATGTAACATTTAACCCTATTCTCAAGAAAAGCAATTTTCTCATTAAGTTCATCCTGATTAACATGCACAAGTTTCAAATCTTTTAATTCCTTTTCAAGATTTGTGTTTAAAAGATTTATTCTATCATTTTCAGTGCGTGCACAACTTATGGTGCCACCAAGATGATAAATCATTTCAGCATCAGTAAAGGTTACCTCTGACATGTCTGGTGAAGATAACATGGAATCAAAGAGTTTGCCTCCTTTTGCCACAAGTGCAAGATTTCCAACTTCTTCATCTTCACTGTCTGTATCATCCCAGCTCTTCCCTTCAGCAACATAAGCCTTCTCAATCTTATTCTTCTTGCTAGAATCAAATGAGTTCCTTGTCACTTGCCTTGGCTTTTTACATTCAGTAGCAAAGTGACCCAACTCATTGCAATTGTAGCATCTGATTGAGCTCCTCTCCACAGTTCCAGTTTTGTAGCCACCCCTTGTGCCACTTGAAGATGAGGAATCACCTCTCTGAAACCTGGGCCTGAACTTAAGATTGGGATTCCTCTTGAATCTAAACTTCCCAAACTTCCTGACTATCAAAGCCAAATCACCATCCTCCAGCTGATCAAGTTCTTCTAAAGAATAGAAGTCACCACCAGATTGATCAATGAATGTTAATCCATATTCAGCATCAATAACATTCATGTTAGAACTGGAAGGTTGAACAGCCTTCACTTCCAGTTTCTGTGGGACTTCAGCAGTCAATTCAGTAGAGGTACCAACAATCTTCCCAGTTCCATACAGCTCCCTCTGTTGAATCTGCTCCAGCTCATAGGTCTTCAGAACACCATACAATCTCTCCAAAGCAATCTCATTCATATCTCTTGCTTCTCTAATGGCAGATATTTTGTGCTCCAAATGAGGTGGAAGTGTAAGAAGGAACTTCTTGTTAATCTCCTTGTTGGTGTAGTGCTTCCCATTGAGATTCAGATCATTGATTAATTTGTTGTATCTCTCAAAAACCTGAGTGATACCTTCACCAGGGTTTGATCTGAAATGCTCATATTGTGAGGTGAGAATTTCCAGCATATTCTCTCTAACTTCCTCTGTCCCCTCATTGATTATCTCTATGGTTTCCCAAATGTGTTTGGCAGTATCACAGTTTAGGACATGATTATGCATGATAGGATCAAGACAATCAATAAGGATCAGCTGTAGACAGGAATCCAAGGTAACATCCTCTTTTTCACCAGGAGTGAAATCCTTGGGATCTTTAGGGTACATCCTAGCAGCCCTAGTAACAATGTTACCCTCTTTTAATTCTTCCTCAATAATCATAGGAAGTTTTGGTCCATTCTTCATCACATCAATGTATTTAGGATTTGCAACCTTAAGAAATAGGAGCATTTTCTTCTTCCACATTGGATAATGCTCCTTGCTGAACATTGGGATTTTCACTGTACCCACTTTCTGTGTAGTAGACATCTTTTGAGATTTTTAGGAATAAGATAAAAAAATCAGAGTTTAAAAGAAAAATCTCAAAACAATTGGATCTTTGATTTGTATATCAATCAAAAGGCTCTGATACCAATTGTTAGGTCCTGATAAGTTTGTAGAAGGGGGGTTGAATACAAACTATACCGTCTAATCAAAATTTGTCCTTTTAAGATTTAACAATTTAGAACAAATTAATGCGGAATAAAACTGAAACAATATTCAAGTTAAATAAAACTCTATTAAACTTGAAGGGTGTTACAATTCTGATCACTGATTACAAAGAACTTGATAAAACAAATCTAGAATAAATTCGACATGAATTTATCTATTTTTGTAATAAAAAGGATCGAATACTAAAAAGTAGTTCGATATAAAATCTAGGGATTATGATCCGCTAGAAAGTCAAAGCAGTACAAGTGAAATGATTCTTATGGATTAAATGTTAAGAACAAATCAAGAACTAATTTCACTGGCAAGAAATGAATGCTTTCCGTTTAGAATTGAAGAAGACAGTTGAATGAAATGTTTTGAGCTGCTGTGTCTTTTCTTTTCTTTTTGAGTTGTAATGAATGAATTAGGTGGCCAAATGTCTTCTGCCTTGTATATATACTAAATTGCATTCCTTTAAATCCACCCACGTGCAGGCCACTTCAACATAATATAAATTGCCTTGGAAGACTTGCAGGAAAACAATCTTTGTGCTAAGAAGACAATCGGTAAGACAAGGGATTGGCCTAGGAAGACTTTCGGGAAGACTCACTTGTGAGTCTTCCTAGTTCATTTTTCTAAGTCTTCCTAGTTCAAACCTAAGTCTTCCTAGTTCATTTTTATTCTAATTTAAATAATTAACTAAATAAATTATGTATTAAATTAATTCTTTACAGAATTAATTTAATAAATAATATACTTAATAGTATTAATTATTTATAAGAGAATAAATAGAATTAGTTGACTACTCAATTAATTTCTTTTTATTCTAATTTAAATAATTAACTAAATAAATTATGTATTAAATTAATTCTTTACAGAATTAATTTAATAAATAATTTACTCAATAGTATTAATTATTTATAAGAGAATACATAGAATTAATTGACTTCTCACTTAATTCCAGAATCACTTAAAACTTAGATAAAGAATAAACATATTAGTACGTTGACACTCAATGCACGGTCTGGTTCATGAGTGACTAACGACAATGTCTGTTCTTTATCTATTTAACTTTAAGCAGTGATTCACTTCCTTCTCATTCAAGAACTCCGTAATCAGTATCTTTTTCTGTCACCACTTGAAATCTCCGTCACTTTAATAAATCCACTGAGCTTGAATACTTCATTGAGGCTTGATCAATAAATTGAGCTTCTTTCAATGTAGAATAACTTCAAGTCTGTAGATGACTTTAATCTTCATTCTTTGACAGATATAATCTTCTGAGATTCCTGTGACATCTGATCTAATATTTACTTATTACATTCTTGTTTAAGTTGAGTAGAATCCTCGAATTACAAATAGGCTATTTCATATGCCTTTCAACCTTTTTTTAGCCAAAATATATATTCTTTTTTTATATTTTCTAACTCAAATATCTACTTTTCTATTTTTCCTAACTAAAACTTCTCATTTTTCAAAAGTATCACGACAATTCCATTTAATAAAATAAAATAATAATATTATAATTGCTTATAACTATTTAATTACATTTTTTATCCAAAATATATATTTTTATATATTTTCTAAATAAAATTTTTATTTTTTTATTTTTTCTAACTAAACCTCTCATATTCCAAAAATATCATGGGCAGTTGCATTTAGTAAAATAAAATAATAATATTCTAATTAATAATAACAAAGCACTTACCTTTTTTTAGCAAAAGTGTATATTTTTTAATAATTTATATTTTCTCAATTTTTTCTAATAAAATCTCCTCCTTTTCCAAAAATATCACGGAAAATTATCCTTTTCAACTAAACATGTTATTTTTTCTTACTCAAACTCACCTTTTCCAAAAATATGACGGACAAAACCTTACTTATTTATTTTAAAACTTATTTTAATGATTTTAATTATTTAAAGAATTTTACCTATTTTAACATGCCTACTTATTTTTTAACAAATGTAATTGATTTATACTATTATATAATAGACGAAACATTAAAAGTTTGGTTGGTCGGTACTTCATGTTTTTACTTAATTACCCTTACTTATTTATTAAAATAATTTTATTAAATAATAATATTATCTATTTATGACCAATTTACCTTTTTCAACTGAAAATACATTACTTTTTTGATTTTTTTAACAAAACCCCCTTATTTTCCAAAAATATCACGGACAATTACCTTTTTCAACTAAACATGTTTTTTTTTCTATTTTTCCTTACTAAAACTCCTCATTTTCCAAAAATATCATGGGCAAATTATTACTTATTTATTTTAAAATCTTTTTTAATGTTTTTAATTATTTTAAAAAATTTACCTATTTTGACATGCCTCCTTATTTTTTTAACGAATATAATTAATAAAATTTTAGAACGTAAATAATAAAATAATAATAATAATATATAATAATTACAATATTAAAATGAAATGAGAAATGAAGGAAAGTAAATATTTTATTCATTAAAATGATATAAACTATAAAGGATGGTTGTTCCTTAAAAGTAAGGAAAATGGAGAATCTTTTAAATTTTTAAGTAGTCATTAAAAGAGGCGAGCAAGAATTTTTTGCATTTGTGCACACCCTACATTGATTGTGCACACCCTTTGTTGCCTTTTAGACCATTCTACCCTTTTTTTTAATAATTCAATTACTTTTATTTTTGACAAATTCAATAACCTGTTATATACTCGTATGTGTTGATTTGTTGAAGACTTGAATTCTTGATCAATGCATTTTAAAAATGTTTATATAATTTTTGTTTTATTTTTTTTGAGTGTCTTGTGATCAAATTTAAATAAAAATAAAAATTACATATATATAAAATTCAATTTGAAGTAGTAAAAGAAAATAACAACATACCATGATTTATTTAAAATTATTTAAATAGGGATCTAAGTTTTATACTTTTAAACTAAACTAATGTAAATTGTCATTAATTACATTATATTTGCATAAATATTAATAAAATATCAGATAGTACATATCTATAAGTTCATATTTAATATTTTATAGAAAATAAACATCTACATATTGTACTTTAAAAACAAAAAATTTAATTATTTCATAATTAATCGGTTAATAGAGGTTTAAAATACTAAATATATAAATTATTAAATATCATAATTGTACTAGAAAATGGTTTCGAAACAAAATTGTAAAAAAAGAAATAATCAATGTACAACATTAATTGAATTTAGGAAGGGTATTCTAGTCTTAAAGTTAACAAAGGGTGCACATTTTATTCAATCTAAATTGGCAAGACATTTTAATGCATTTGAAATATCCAAATTGTCCTTATGTTTACTATTTTTAAAAACATTGTTGTTGAGTGGATTCGAACTTGGGTCTATACAATAATTTGCATCTCTTTTTACCACCACACCACTCAATTATATGTGTTGTCAATATACACATCATATGTGTGTGTCGCTTGAGTAAAGAAATATTTGATAGTATTATTATTATATATCTATTTTATTATAGCCCAATAAAAGCAATGATTCATGAGACATTTAATCTAATCTAAATTGGCGAGATATTTTATTTAATTTAAAATATTTAAATTTCCCATGTGTTTACTTTAAAAAAAAAATTGTTAATGAATGGAATCCAACTTAGGTTTATGCAGTAATTTGTTCATCTTCCTACCATTGCACTATTCAGTCATACGTGTTCTCTATCAAACACATTATATGTATGTGTGTGTCGCGTGAGTAGAGGAGTATTTGATATCTATTATTATATCGATTAACATAATCTTATAATAGGCGAGATAATTTAACTATTGAAAAAAATATAAAAGGTACTCTATATAATATTTTTAGTTATAAAAAATATAAAAGGTACTCTATATAATATTTTTAGTATTTTATCTAACGGTTCTAATTGATTTCTATTTTGTCCTTATTTGTAAAACTTATATGAAAAACATTAGTTGAAAAAATATAAAGGGTAATCTATATAATATTTTTAGTTATACACAATACAAAAGGTACTCTATATTATATTTTTAGTATTTTATCTAACGGTTCTCATTAATTTGATTCGAAATATCTAACGGTCGTGGAATGAGTGAACAAACCACGGGGGACCAGACTACCAACCAAACTTTTATTGTTCCGTCTATTATATAATAGTATAGATAGATAATGTAGTTAGAAAAGAGAAATTTTAGTTATAAAAAATATAAAATGTACTCTATATAAAATTTGTAGTATTTTATTTAACGGTTCCCATTGATTTGATTGGAAAGATCTAACGAATATGGATCTAACTGTTCTCATTGATTTGATTGGAAAGGTACTTAATTCACATGCACATACTAGAAAATTCATTATATATTAAATTTTAATATTATGCATGTACACATTCTACAATGCAAATTACATTTCACAAATAAGAAAATGTTTCATTGTACACATTCTACAATCCAAATTACATTTCACAAACAAGAAAATGTATCATTCGCTCAATGAGCTAAATTAGTAAAATCGTGTAGGTTAATGTCTTTGTATGTAAGATAATCATATTTTGACATAGATCTTACACATAACAAATATCATAAGTATCGAATTTACTCATTTCTTAACTCAAAAACACCTCAACCAAGGATACTTTTCAACGCTAACTATCTCCCTACAGAGATCAAGTCCAGCTTTTGTACCCACAATGAGACGTTTGTCAAACGATCTATAAATTATCATAAACACCAAATTACTTAGAAGTTAAAACAATTATGCTAGATAGTGACATGTGCCTTGCACGGGTTTTCATGCTAGTTGTACATGGTGCGGGAATAATTTTTCATTGTTAACACATTAAATGACTGTACACATGTTACAAGCCGCTCATGCGTCTTAATAATGTTTTTGTTAACATATATTGAAATGAAATTTAGTAGTTCCTAATAATTTATTTCAAATAAATAAATTCATACTTGTAACATTAATAAAAATTAGAACATCTTTCCCAAATTCATATTTGAGAATTTATTTTAGTTTTGTTATGTAATATTATTAAATTGTATGACTCTTAGCATTTTAACTATCTTCAACGCTTAACCTTTCATTGTCATTGTAACTCCAACTCTTGGCTTTTCGCTCCGTCATTACGATGTTGGACCTTATATCCATGAAGTTGATTAACTTTTACAAACATGAAATATTGTTTTGGTATCCTAGGGAAACTTTAGCTCCAAGCCGTATTAGATAGAAGAAGTGGTTGATTTTTTTAATGTGCGTTAAGAGATACAAGTTGTTCTTATGCTCATCGACTAAGGAATCTTTCTTACTCATTTCAAAATTTAAAGTGAGAAATCCAAAGAGGATTAACCAATTCTTATTTTAAGATTAAAATGTACGCATCCCTTTATCGTTCTCTTCTTTTTCATGTGTGTTTGTATGAGTTATGCTAATTTACATTTTCCGTAAAAATCATATTGAATTTGTTTTACATCGGAATCTATATATTTTAAATATTTCGAAAAAATTCGTAGTTAATTCATTATTTCTCGAAATGTTATGATTTTGGACTCGTTGGAAAGATATTTCGATTATCTACAACTTTCGTTCTTTGTGTTTTCCATAATTCTGCTTGTATACATGTTCAAATCTGCTCTTTTTGTAATCTAGTAGATTAATTTGACTTGATGTGCTGGAGGTTTGAATATTCGTAGTAAATCAAGCTTCTATCCAATAATTACGAGTAATATCATTCTAGAAAGCTTGTTTCGATCTATGCGTTTTGTGTTCATATTCCATTGTCAAATTATGTGATTTCAGTATCTTAAACATCAAATTATCATTGTGATCAGGGGCTGATTCTGTTCTGGAAGTCTGTATTTTAATTGTTTCTTAACTCGTTACATCTTTGTTTGTGACATGCCTTACCATTCTAGAAAGGTCTCGGAATTGTCTACAAGTTTCGTCTTTTGTATTTTTTGATTTGAGTTCATCTTAATAGTGTAAATTGACTTTCTTTCGGACTGGTCGGTTCTGATTTTTATCTTCGATGGTTTATTTTTTTCGATATTTGGTTTTGTGACATTGGATCAATATGTTTTCAAATATAATCATTTAATTATTAAAAATCGTCTATCTTCATGACGGTCAAATCTGATTTTGTTCATGTACATAGTGTTATTTTTTGAGTAAGGAAATGTATAGAGTTTTAATCTTCTCCGTATATGCAATTATGTTGATATGTAAGTAGTGTTAAGATTTTCACGTTTATGTGTATTTTTAACATGATTATTAAATTATTTTGATGTGCACTTCTATTTGTGTGTATCTTATTATGCTTTTGTAGAACTCACACAAAATATTATAGCTATTGCGATATAATTGCAGTGATAATATATTGAGTGATATTATTATACATTGATGCAAAAAAAATTGATGGTTATGATTTAAAACTGTGCCAAAAAAAGGGGGGGGGGGTATTGAGAACTGAATAAGTATATAAAAATAAGACATCTTGTGACTTAACTATGCACATAATATTTTATTTCTACTATGTCGTCTTATCCACATATTTAAATATTTTATGCTTGCTTCAAATAAATGACAGTTTAATATTATACATATTTTTTTTGTGAAGTCTTACTTGTGATATATATAATACATGGTAGTGTTGTGTTATCATTATATGATTTATAAAATTGATTTTAATTGATATTACATGATAAATTTATTCAAAACTGGAGTTCAATGCTCTTTTATAATTACTTGATATTGATGGCAACCAGAAGTTGCGAAAATTACAACCAGAAGTTGTGTGCAAAATAATGACATTGTGAACAAAAGTTTTCTATATGATACATTTTTTATGTGTTTGGTCCTCTAGAATTCATGAAGGATAATTTTTTTTATATGATATTTGTCATAAATACGACACTTGGATAATATTTCATGAGGACGATAAAATTTTCTGAATTTTAATTTGACAATATCCTTGAAAGATAAATCTATATAAATGATAGTGAAATTATGATTTATAAGTTGATATCTTGATCCGTGTGGTTGATTATTATAAAAATTTATAACTTCCCCAAGTAGTATACAGGGTCAGTACTATACATCAAATATGAGTCATCCAAAGGAGAGTATTGTATATATTGGATGTCTAATTATATTATTCTAAATAGAAGACTCCAGAAGAGCATGTATTTAATCTTAGCATTACAAGAAAAAAAAAGAGGGGAACTCTAACATTATTGATATGATTGTACTCTCCTAAGTGATAGAAAAATTTTAGTTGATGATTAATCGACCACATGGAGATACTAGAATGAAAAAAATATGTCTTCGAGTCTTGAGTTAAATCAAGGTACTAAAATTAGTTCGGAGAAATGTTTTGAAATAATCCACTAATTTTATAACGTACAAACTTTTATGAAAATATCTTATAGTAAACTAGAAGTTTGCTGAAAATTTATAGTTACGGGCTAAGTCATTCCGATTTTATGCGAATGATAATTAAGATTTTATATGGATGTTCGTTGAAAAACCGGTAAATTCTCCTCAGGTATATTTGTTTATAAGGAAAATTGATCACCAACAAAAATTGATTATGAATCTATCATCTTTCGGAATAAATTATAAAACTTCAAATGTGGGCCATTAAGATATTATGTGATTGATACATGAACTATATGGTTACATGCTAGTTGTTATATACTCACAACCAAAAGCTTGTGAGTTTGATTGTTTAGTTAATCATATTATCAAGCATATGCATTTATATGATGTTGGTGAGTCTACTACCCAAATGTTCAATGAGAATTATTGTACAATGAAATTTTTTGAATATCTTGTGACATTTATTAATGCACATCTAGCCATCCAGTTATCATAATGTCTCCCTATTATAAATTAAATTTGGTCAGCTGTAATTGTTTCACCACAACAAAAAGATAAAGTTGGATATACATTACAAATGATTGGTTATCAATCATTATATATTTGGGGAATATAGATATAAATTATATAAATTTATAATTTTATTTCTAAATTTAGTAATAATTTTAGTATTATCATGTTTATGTTTTAACATGACTGTAGCGGAATTCATTTTTGAATTAATCTACAACCTCTAGGTTCAGATATACATAACCTTATATATCTAAATAATCTAAATAACACAGCTTAGATAAGATATTAACAAGCATGCATCAATATTTATAATCATAGTCTTCATGAGTAGTTTAGGCTTACTTGGACTGCCTTTTCTCTGGTATGCCTCTACGACTCCCCGTCTATGGGCTCCCAATCAGGTCTTACGCTCCTGGACTACCCCGTCCGTCTGCCACAGCTGCTCCATGAATTTTCAGATTATAACTATAATGAGCTTGTTTCTTATTTCCCCTGTGTTTCCCTGATTATTTCTACATATATGATTATATAATCCTACTACTATTGGTTGTAGAAGAGGGGGTTTAGCTGGTCATATTGAGAGAGAGAGAGAGTTTCTAAGAAAGAATTTTTATTGATAGTTGTAGGAGTTTTTCGAATGTCCTTCCCTGATTACATTTCCTCAGTTTTATAGAGGTTTTATGTTACTATTACAATAATACAGATTCTTTTTCTGTATGCTTTCAGTCTTTTCATCTTTTCTTCTATTGTCTTTTTCCTTCTCCTTTTCTTCGTCTTCTGATAGTGGGAATCTGCTTTTATAGTGCTATCCTTTCTTTTTCTTTTTAGCTGTCTTCTTTTCTTCTTAGCTTTTGTCTTCATTTGATGATAGGATTCCATTTGCTTTTATCTTCGTAGTTTTTTCTTCGTAGTGCTGTCTTTTCTTCTTTTTCTATTTTGTCTTAGTCTTCTTTTTTCTGATGATAAGATTCCATTGCTGTCTTTTCTTCTTCTTTTTCCTTGATGCCTTCTTTTATTTGTTTGAAATTCCTGCATAAAGTTTTCTTTGAAAAAATATTTTCTACAGTCACCAATTTTCATTGGGCCGTAGGGATATGTCTTTTATATTCTACAGTCACCAATTTTCATTAATTGGGCCGTAGGGATATGGCTTTTATATTCTACAGTCACCAATTTTCATTGGGCCGTAGGGATATGGCTTTTATATTCTACAGTCACCAATTTTCATTGGGCCGTAGGGATATGGCTTTTATATTCTACAGTCACCAATTTTCATTGGGCCGTAGGGATATGGCTTTTATATATACAGTCACCAATTTTCATTGGGCCGTATGATTATTGATAATATTCTACAGTCACCAATTATTCATTGGGCCGTAGAGTCATGAATATTACATTTAGGTCACCAATTTCTACATTGGGCCTAAAAATTAAATATAATTTTTTACATTTTTATTGAAAAGGATTAGAACATCCTTCTTCTTCCTTTGTTGGGACTTTCAAGGCTATTACTGATTCTTTCCTGTGTCCAATTTGTCATTTCCTGGTATATCTTCTTTGTTGTTGAGGAGTGGTTGTGTTTTAAACCTGATATTCTGGAATGCATTTCTATTAGTCTGGAAATATCTGCATTTAAAACATCATTATTAGTATAGAAAGTTAATATGTCTTCAACGTCTCCTCCTTTTCCGCATCCTATTACATATGCCTTTCTTTTGTTGATAAGATCTTTCAATTTGAATTTTATAAATGCTATTCCACTTGCTCTTTTGTTGCATATCCATTCTTGAAATTGTTCTAAATTGCATGGCATAGGTTTTCCCAAACTTGTATTTACTCCTTCTATTTCTGTATTCTTCTCAGCCCTGGATATTTGACATATTATTATAGGCTTACCTGTTAAGTCAGTACAAGCATCAAATACCTGTATTTCATAGGTTCCTCCTGGTTCATATGATTCTTTCATAGCTTCAATACTTTTTGTTATAAGTGATGGTAATTTTGATATGCTTACTAATGTATTATCTACCATAATTTTGTCAATAAATCCAAATCTTAGTAGATCTTTTACTATTACTGGATCAGCATTTTCTCTACAAATATATCTTGGATATTTACTATATTTCCTTTTTCTGAGGATAGTATCATTTGATTTGTAATCATAGTAACTTAATATTTTTTCAAAAGCTTCAATGGTATCTTTTGGGTATTTAGATTTGTCTGCCATGTTTACCATATGGTTTAGAGGTTTTTCTGGGTTGATAATTTTTAATTTTTCTTGAAGGTTTTGGATGAGGGAATTTATATTTTGGCTTAAGGCTTTTATTTGATCATATTTCCTCTTGATTTCTAATAAAATTTCTTCCATCTGCTGAGTAGTATTATTCCTTTCCATATTCTCTGCTAAGAAAATCTGCAAGAATATTCTTAGTACCTGATATATTTTTAATAACAAAATCATAACAACTAAAAAATGCTTGCCATTTTCTTCTTTTGTTTAATTCTGGAAGAGGATCAATTTTATTAACTATAAATGATCGTACTTGAGTATTATCAGTTCTTACAATAAATTTTACAGGAAGTAAATGATAATGAAATCTTTTAATTCCTAACTTTACAGCTAATAATTCTTTTTCATTTATATGATAATTTTTCTCACTATTCTTCCATGTTCCAGCTCCATATCCGCATATTAAAGGTTTATCTTTGTCTATATCTTCTTTTTCGAAAGCTATTAATACTGCTCCCCAACCTATGTTACTAGCATCAGTATATAATTCTAGTTGGTCATCGTCTTTAGGTAATCTTAATTTTGGTAAATTTTCTACTTTAGTTTTTAATAATTTTATTGCCTCTGTGTGTTCTTGCTTCCAATCAAATTTTTTATTCTTTTTTATTAATTCTTGAAGGGATTTTCTAAGTTTTGGTAAATCTTTTATATAATCTGAGGCATAATTAATAATTCCTAAAAATTGTTGTACTTCTTTTTTATTTTCTAATGTTTCTTTAAAATTTTTTATTTTTGTAGCTATGTGTTCTTGTAATTGGACTCCTTCAGAATCTATAATATATCCTAAGTATTCTATTTTATTTTTAAATATTTCTGATTTCTTTTCTGATAATAAAATACCATGTTTCCTAATAATTTGAATAAATAATTCTAGATGTTTTATATGGTTTGCTAAAGTATCACTAAAGATTAATATATCATCTATATAAACTATACAAAAATCATTCATATTTCTAAATATTTTATCCATTCTTCTCTGAAATATTTGAGGTGCATTCATTAATCCAAAGGGTAATACTATCCATTCATATTGTCCTTGAGGTACACTAAAAGCTGTTAATATTCTTGATTCTTTAGTAAGTTTAATTTGCCAGAAACCACTTTTACAATCAAATTTACTAAACCATTTCTTGTTAACTAATCTATTAATTAAATTTCTTTTATATGGTAAAAAATATCCATCAAATATTGTCTTTTTATTTAATTCTCTGTAGTCTATTACCATTCTAGCTTTTCCTCTTTTTATTTCACTATGTTTCCTTACCAGGAATGCTGGACTACTAT
Source organism: Heracleum sosnowskyi (assembly GCA_030848705.1). NCBI lineage: Eukaryota > Viridiplantae > Streptophyta > Magnoliopsida > Apiales > Apiaceae > Heracleum > Heracleum sosnowskyi. The sequence continues at coordinate 131,533,517 of CM061237.1, forward strand.
GTGGACTTTTACTTTCTTGAATTAATCCTGAATCTAATAATTCTTTTACTTGGTCTTCTAATTCTTTTTGGTCTGTTGGACTATATCTTATAGGTCTATTTCTTACTACTTCATTAGGATTTATTAATTTGATTTCTGCATAAACCTTTTCTTTTTCCCATAGACTCATTGGATTTTCTCCAAAATTTATCTTTAATAGCTCTAGATATTTTTGTTTTAATATTATTAAATTTTGCTCTCTTTCTTTTATTATATTGTTTATTCTAAGGGATTTTATTGGTATTACTCTTTTTAATATAATCCATTTATCACAAGGTGTTAATAAGCTTATAGTATTATTTTTTATAACTTGAGTTTTAAATGAATCTAAAAAATTATTTCCTAATATAATTTTTTGTTTCATATTATCTTCTTGGTATACTATAGGTAGTCTGAATCTTGTTTTATTTAATATAAATCTTACATTTTCAGCTACTATATCTAATTCTTTCATATGCTCATTAAATCCTGTTACTCTTATTTTATGGGTTTTCGTTCTTTTCCATCTATGTTGGGCTAATATTTCTTTTTTAGCTAAACAAATATCTGCTCCACTATCTATAAACATTTTTTGTTTAATATATTCATTAGGTTTATATTCTACACTAGCTTCTATATATATAGCAACCATCTTATTCACTATAATTACTGCTACTATTATTGCTGGTTTCTTCTATATAGCTTATATTTTCAGGTTCTGTTTCACTTATATAGAAATCTTTATTATTATACCAATTATTGTTTTCTTCTTTTATATATTCTAGTTTCATAATAAACTCTGTATTATCTATATATTTTACTCCTTTTTCTTTTAGCTTTGGACATGAATTAGCATAATGACCTTTTTCATTACAGTTCCAACATTTACAATCTAATATTTTATTTTTATTGTCTTCTTTTACTGGTTTTATATATTTGCTTTTTCTAAATTTTCTTCTATATTTAAATCTTTCTCTATTTTCTGGTGTATTTTTATATCTTCTAAATATTTTTCTTTTAAATCTGTTATTATAAGACTTATAGGGTCTATAAGGTTTGTTCTGATTATAATAATTATCTTGATTATTATAATTTTGTTTTTTATAATGTTTTTTATGGACTTTTTTATCTTTATTATTATCACATCCGAATACTAATTTTCTTTCTGTGAATCCACATATTTCTCTTAATCCAGTCTTTTTATCTTTCTTAATAGATTGCTGTAGTCTATAATCCTCACATTTTCGCATTAAATAAGCTCTTAATAATCTAATTCTTTCTCCTAATGTATTTTCTTTTGGTTCTAAATTAGTATATTCTTTAGATATTTCTGTATTATAGGGTGTAGGTAAATGATCATAATAAAGTTGTTGATATACTATGCTTTCCTGAGGTAAAAATCTTGCTTCATAAAAGAATTTAGTAAAACTTATAGTATATTCTGGTAATTTATTAATTTTACAACATTTCATATTATTAAGATTCATTATTATTTCAATTTTTCTTTCTGCCATTACCTGTTCTTGTGCTACAAACCATCTTTCACCTAAGAATTCTCTTTTTAATATAATATCAAACATATTTAACATATCTTTCCATGAATTAGCATAACTAGCTGCTTGTTGTTTTAATTCATAAGCGATGCTTTCTATCCAAAAGGCTGCTTTTCCTATTATTGTTTTAGATATTAATTCAAAAACATATTCTAAATCTTCTTTTTCTTTTGAGTTCATAAATGCTATATACATTCCTAAATTCCAATCTTTTATTCTTCTACTTATTTCTTGTTCATCATAAATATTATCTAAGTCTAGAAAATATCCATTTATATTTATTCCTTGAGTTACGGATCCTATAAAGTCTTGAACTTCTTCTTGTTGTCCTATAGGTATATGAGATGGAATTTTATTTTCTTTTTTAATTATATCTCTTATTTCTTCTTCTGGATAATCATCTGCATTTTCATTTATTATATTATCTGAATCTATTTCATTATCTGATTTTTTATAAGAACTTTCTTCTTCTATTTCACTTTTTATATCATCTTCCTCTATTCTAGCATAAACATTTTTCATTTTTGTTAAGGCTGCTAAAATTTCTTCATTTTCTTTTATTATTATATCGTGTTTGTTATCTTCAGATTCTTCTATAAAATTTATTTCTTTTGATACTTCGTCATTTTCAGTATCACTACTTTCTATTTTAGATTTTGATTCTCCTTTTAGTTCACTGATTTTATCCTGGATATATATGGTTTCTTTTCCTTTTATTTTATTGATCATTTCTTTTAGTTGATTTATTTCTTCTTTTAAATTAGTTACTTCTTCTTTAACTTGTATTATTTCTATTTTAGCTTGTTTTAATTCTTTCTTTTGAGTTTTATATTTATTTTTATAAAATTTATATTTTTCTAGCCATTCCATATTAGTATTAGTTTTTAACCTAATATTTTCTTCTTTTAATTTTTCTAATTCATTATTATTTTTAGTATTATCTAGCACTTCTTTCTTTTCATATTTTAATGGCTCATATTTATGTCTTTCTTTATCTATAATATCTTTTCCATGTTTTTTAAGAAATGTAATTACACTATGTTCTTGTATAGACATTTCAAAATTTTAATTTATGTTGTTAAATTAATTTTTTGTAATAGGGTTTCTTTATAGTTATTAATTATTAATTTTTCTATTTCTACTCTTCCACATAAATACTTGAAATATTCTTGATTTTGTTGATTGAATATTATATAACTCTATTTCTTTTATTAATTTATCAATTTTATATAATTTTAGTTCTGAATATTTTATTATTTTAAAACCTCTTTTTATATAACTCTGATTTGAATTAATAATTTCAAATTGTTGGTCTGTGAAATTTCTTATTATTAAATCTAATTGCTTACATAATTTTCTTCTTTCTCTATAATCCATTCTTGTTATTGAAGATAAATTTCACTTATTTTTCTTACTTTATTCTTCTTTTCTTGTATATATTTATTACATAATTCTATAGCAATTTCTTTATCATTTATTTTATGATTGTTAGTTATTATCATATCTTTGTAATTTTCATATCTTTCTATCTTTTTAAATATTCTTTTAATTTTGTTTTTTACTAAAACTTTATTTTTAAAATAAGATTGTGAGTAATCTCTTTCCATGTTATCCTGTTAAATTAGCTTTTTGTAAGAAGTTTTTTCTAAATTCTTTTATCCTTTCATTACTGTTTTCAAATCCTTCTATTATTTCTCCTAATTCTGAATATAATCTTTTCTTTTCTATTAAAGTTTCATTTGTCCAATTTATTGCCTCTATTTTTTCTTTCATTCTTTCTATATCTTGTTTTAATTTATTCTGAGATGTTATGAAGTATTTTGATCTTTTACATTTTCTTTTTACAGCATTTGGATCTAACAGGTTATTCATTCTTTCTTAATTTTTATTTATTATTTTAGATTTCATTTGGTTTCTTATTATAGTCTTAAGCTTCCTAGGTGCTCTCATTTTTAGTCTACTGATAATATATATTTTTACTATTTAAAATACTATTTATTTTACTATTCTTTTTGGACTTACTATTTGGAACACTATTCATTATACTATTCACTATTCACTATTTACTATTTTAAGTTGATTTTTACTATTTGAAGTTTCTTCTTTTCCGATTCTAAGTTTTCAAAATTCAGATTGTATTGTTAATTTTAGTGATTGTTACTATTACAATAATCATTACAATAGTAACAATCACTAAAATTAACAATACAATCTGAATTTTGAAAACTTAGAATCGGAAAAGAAGAAACTTCAAATAGTAAAAATCAACTTAAAATAGTAAATAGTGAATAGTGAATAGTATAATGAATAGTGTTCCAAATAGTAAGTCCAAAAAGAATAATAAAATAAATAGTATTTTAAATAGTAAAAATATATATTATCAGTAGACTAAATATGAGAGCACCTAATAAGCTTAAGACTATAATAAGAAACCAAATGAAATCTAAGATAGTTGCACTCTTACTAATTAAATTTAATACTAAAAATAAAGATACTCAAAAAATGTGTAAAAAACTTATTGAAAGAAATTTAATTTGTTATAAGTCAACTTTTAAGCTATAAGTCAACTTTTGTTTGATACCCCAAACACCCACATTATTTCTCTTCATAACCAATATAAGGTCATTATATAACTATGTGTCCTTTATATTTCGTAGATTTCACTTTCACATAAAGATTCATTCATACCCCCCGCTGACTTTTTATACATGTGTGAATTGCAGTTCTAAATCTTTCTCTATTTTAAAGAGATAATGATTTTTATAGCGCGCTTCCTTCACAACATCTGGTGTGCGAACTGCAAGTCCAAATCATTAATCTCTTTATAAGAGATTTTGCCTCAATCATTTACTTATATATTTGGCCAATTTATTTTCTGATCCTCATTATAATCCATAACCTCAAGTGTTAAATTTTCATATGATGTATCGTCGACATTGATTTGAGTAAATTGTTCCATTTTATTCTAGACATGACATAATATATCGAGATCTCATAATTTTCAGGTACCTTCATTTTTCTTTCTTTTGTCATGTCTACAATCTCTTCTGGAGATCATTCAAAAGTTACTCACTCCTCGATTTAGCCATCATCAATTACTGCTCCTTTTTACCTTTAAGGATAATTTTGTTATGGAACCTACTAGTCTATCACGCTTCAAGCGTTCTTTAGACACATAGCATCTTGAGGTTGTCCTTCCAGGACATATTTATTTGGAGCATTTGTAGCTGGTATATGTGATATAGCCACTTTTTCAGTTCAGCATATATGTCTGACAATAATTGAAACATATGAATGAATTATCTTATGAACTTCTAGTTCATATTCTTTACTATGAGAATCAACAAGAGGCAATGATAATTCATTCTTACAAAATATCACCAACTATTCATTTTCTCCCCCTGATTTTGAGAATACAAACTCAATAAATTAACAATACAATCTGAATTTTGAAAACTTAGAATCGGAAAAGAAGAAACTTCAAATAGTAAAAATCAACTTAAAATAGTAAATAGTGAATAGTGAATAGTATAATGAATAGTGTTCCAAATAGTAAGTCCAAAAAGAATAATAAAATAAATAGTATTTTAAATAGTAAAAATATATATTATCAGTAGACTAAATATGAGAGCACCTAATAAGCTTAAGACTATAATAAGAAACCAAATGAAATCTAAGATAGTTGCACTCTTACTAATTAAATTTAATACTAAAAATAAAGATACTCAAAAAATGTGTAAAAAACTTATTGAAAGAAATTTAATTTGTTAATGGAAAATCACAAAATAGAAAGAATTCAGATGATAGCTAACAAAAATTTAACTTATAATAAAGATATTAATCAACATATTGAAAGTTGTAAAATAAGTATTGATATAATAAATCAAAAAGATAATACAATAGACATATTAAGAAATATGTTAACAATAAAAGATAAAGAATTAGGAGAATTAGAAGAAAAATATCTAATAAATAGAAAAGAAGAATTTATAAAATTATGTAGAAAAGATATAGAAATAAAAGAATTAAGAGAAGTTATTGAAGAACAATATAAATTAATAAATGATTTAATAAGAAAAATTAATAAAAATTAAGAAAAGAATGAATAATAATCATTGGACAGACCCAAATGCTATAAGAAGAAAAACAAAAATATTAAAATATTTTTTATCATCCCAAAATAAAGTAGAAAGAGATATAGAAAGAATTCAAGAAAAATTAGAAACTATAAATTGGACAGAAGAAACTTTAATAGAAAGAAAAAGATTATATTCTGAATTAGGAGAAAGATATGAGATATATAGAATAGATAGAGTAAGAGTAAAATGGTATAAAGAAGTATTATTAGAAAAAACTAATTTAACTGGATAAAATAAATTTATAATTATGGATAAAGGAAAAGAATTAAATAATAATAATAAAGAAATTATAGAAAGTACTAAAGAAGCATATTATCAAATGGATGAATATGAAGGAGGAACATCTCAAACATTAAGTTTTAAACCAGAAACATATAGAAAAATACAAAGTGAAACCGAAGAATTAACAATAAAAAAGATTTTTAAAACTAATTATTTTGAAAGAAATAAAGAAGTAAGATATATTTGCCAAAAACATGAAAATATAATAGATATTACTACGATAAATGGAAGAGCAAAAATTAATCTAATAAATGATGATTTAATAAAAAGAGAATTATCTAAACTATCTAATAAAGAGGTTAATAAATTAAAAAACATTTATTTTGGAGGTATAGAATTTACTATAAAAGCATATTTTCAGAAAAATATTGATACTCCCATACAAATATATATTGTAGATGATAGGATATTAGGAAGTTTGCAAGATGCTATAATATCAGTAGTAAAAGGGAATTTAATATATCAAAAACTAAAATTTACAATACAACCTGATTTTAGTATATCATTAAAAGATGAACATAAAGAAAGAGCATTAACTTTATATTATAAATTAGAAGGAATAAATATGCCAAAAGGAAGTAAAGTAATAAGTATAGAAACAAAAATGGTATATGCAACATCACGTTAGAAAACAAATAGAAATGTGCACAATTGTACCAAGATTATATCAGGATATATTAGAAAGAATTGAACATAAAGAAGAAGCTAAAATAACAATACCAGAAGAAATAAGTATAGATTTTAATAATAGACAAATAGTACCTATACAAAGAATTAAGCCAATAATAGAAGGATCTAGGATAAGCTTTAAAAAAGAACAAAGTTTATCTAGGAGTATATCTAGAAGAATAAATTTAATAAAAAACCCTTATAAAGAAATTAATAAATTAAAAATAAAAACCATTGTATTTAATGGAACATATGCTAAGGAATGTATAACAGAAATAAATACTGGTACAACCAAAAGTTTAATCCATATAACTGAAATTGATGAAGAAAAATGTAATGAAATAGAACCTCAAATATTAAGTGAACCTAATTCTTCAAGAGAATCAATAATAACTAAAAGTATAATATTAAGAATAAAAATTCAAGACTTAGAATATAGGATAAATTTAGGAGTAATAGAATATGATGTGAATTATCAATTATTATTAGGAATGGATTTCTTAGATATTATAGATTATAATATAAACAATGAAGGAATAGAAATAAATGACCAAGATAAAACCAGATTTATAGAAAGAATATGAATATAGAAAAAGAATTAGAGAAAAAAGAAAAGGAATTAAAAATCGTTGAAAACATAGTAACAGAAACTTTAATCCTATCACAACAAAAATATCTAAGATATTTAGAAGAACAAACTAAATTAAAAGAAGAAATAGAACAATTAAAAGAACATATAAATAAACCTAAAACAATAAAAACTTGGATAAACGTTGAAGGAGGATGGAGAAAAAGAGTATATAAAAATGAGTAACTCAGAAGAAAGAATAAAAGCTATTTGGGAAGAATTTATAATTAAAGAAAAATTAAAATCTATAATAGAAGAAAATCAAGCTAATAACAGACAAATCATAAGAGAAGAATTAACAGATTTATGGAGTAAATCAGAAATACCTACATTTAAACAAATATTAGATAAATTAACAATAATACATAATTGTTTAAAAGAAGAAGATAAAGAAGAACCAGAAATAATAGCTATAAATAATATAGGAAGAATTAAAGAAGAAAAACCAGAAATGATAGCTATAAATACTATAGGAAGGATTAAAGAACCAATCCTAATGGATATAAGTAAAATAAAACCAAAAATGACTAAATGAGTTAAAAAGGCAATTAATAAATTAGCAGAACTTCATAAGTCAGGAAAATTTTAAATGTCCATACAAGAACATAGTGTAATAACATTTCTTAAAAACCATGGAAAAGATATTATAGATAAAGAAAGACATAAATATGAGCCATTAAAACAAGAAAAGAAAGAAGAGCTAGATAATAATAAAGACAATAATGAATTAGAAAAATTAAGAGAAGAAAACTTTAGGTTAAAAACTAATACTAATATGGAATGGCTAGAAAAATATAAATTTTATAAAAATAAATATAAAACCCAAAAGAAAGAATTAAAACAAGCTAAATTAGAAATTATACAAGTTAAAGAAGAAGTAACAAATTTAAAAGAAGAAATAAACCAACTAAAAGAAATGTTAAGAAAAATAAAAGGAAAAGAAAAAATAGATATTCAGGATAAAGATAATAAATTAAAAAATGAATTAAAAACTAAAACAGAAAGTAGTGATACTGAAAATGAAGAAAAGTCAAAAGAAATTAATTTTATAGAAGAATCTGACGATAATAAACATGATATAATAATAAAAGAAAATGAAGAAATTTTAGCAGCCTTAACAAAAATGAAAAATGTTTATGCTAGAATAGAGGAAGATGATATAAAAAGTGAAATAGAAGAAGAAAGTTCTTATAAAAAATCAGATAATGAAATAGATTCAGATAATATAATAAATGAAGATGCAGATGATTATCCAGAAGAAGAAATAAGAGATATAATTAAAAAAGAAAATAAAATTCCATCTCATATACCTATAGGACAACAAGAAGAAGTTCAAAACTTTATAGGATCTGTAACTCAAGGAATAAATATAAATGGATATTTTCTAGACTTAGATAATATTTATGATGAACAAGAAATAAGTAGAAGAATAAAAGATTGGAATTTAGGAATGTATATAGCATTTATGAACTCAAAAGAAAAAGAAGATTTAGAATATGTTTTTGAATTAATATCTAAAACAATAATAGGAAAAGCAGCCTTTTGGATAGAAAGCATTGCTTATGAATTAAAACAACAAGCAGCTAGTTATGCTAATTCATGGAAAGATATGTTAAATATGTTTGATATTATATTAAAAAGAGAATTCTTAGGTGAAAGATGGTTTGTAGCACAAGAACACGTAATGGCAGAAAGAAAAATTGAAATAATAATGAATCTTAATAATATGAAATGTTGTAAAATTAATAAATTACCAGAATATACTATAAGTTTTACTAAATTCTTTTATGAAGCAAGATTTTTACCTCAGGAAAGCATAGTATATCAACAACTTTATTATGATCATTTACCTACACCCTATAATACAGAAATATCTAAAGAATATACTAATTTAGAACCAAAAGAAAATACATTAGGAGAAAGAATTAGATTATTAAGAGCTTATTTAATGCGAAAATGTGAGGATTATAGACTACAGCAATCTATTAAGAAAGATAAAAAGACTGGATTAAGAGAAATATGTGGATTCACAGAAAGAAAATTAGTATTCGGATGTGATAATAATAAAGATAAAAAAGTCCATAAAAAACATTATAAAAAACAAAATTATAATAATCAAGATAATTATTATAATCAGAACAAACCTTATAGACCCTATAAGTCTTATAATAACAGATTTAAAAGAAGAAAATTTAGAAGATATAAAAATACACCAGAAAATAGAGAAAAATTTAAATATAGAAGAAAATTTAGAAAAAAGAAATATATAAAACCAGTAAAAGAAGATAATGATAAAATATTAGATTGTAAATGTTGGAATTGTAACGAAAAAGGTCATTATGCTAACAAATGTCCAAAGTTAAAAGAAAAAGGAGTAAAATATATAGACAGTACAGAATTTATTATGAAATTAGAATATATAAAAGAAGAGAATAATAATTGGTATAATAATGAAACCTTCTATATAAGTGAAACAGAACCAGAAGATATAAATTATATAGAAAGATTTAGTGATACCAGTGAATAAGAAAACATCCATATCAAAATCATAAGCATTTCTGATTATTATCTCTTTGTACTAAAGAATTATTCTTGCAGATTCTCTTAGCAGAAACTATGGAAAATATGAATCAACAGGTGGAAGAAATCTTATTAAAAATCAAGGAGAAGAATGAACAAATAGCAGTCTTAAATCAAGATATAAATTCCCTTGTTCAAACCCTTCAAGAAAAAATAAAAGCCATAAAAACCCTACAAACCTCACCTCAAACATTCATATCAAGATTGGCAACAACCCCAGTAATAAACCCTATTAGCCAAACAAAACTAGAAAATTCTCTAAACACTATTATCATGGCAGATAGAATCAAATACCCAAAAGAAACCATTGAAGCCTTTGAAAGGATAACAAAATATTATGATTATCAATCCAATAAGACTATTCTTAGAAATGGGAAAACTAGCAGATATCCAAGGTATATTTGTACAGAAAATGCAGATCCAACAATAGTAAAAAATTTACTAAAGTTTGGATTTATTGATAAAATCATAACAGATGATACCCTATCAAGTATATCAAAATTACCATCTCTTTTAGTAGAAAGTGTTGAAGCAATGAAAGAATCTTATGGACCAGGAGGAAGCTATGGGATACAGGTATTTGATGCTTGTACTGATCTAACAGGAAAACCCATAATATTATGCCAGATATTCAAAATTAGAAGAGATACAAGCATAGAAGGGATAAACACAAGCCTAAAGATGCCCATGCCATGTAATTTGGATCAATTTCAAGACTGGATATGCAATAAAAGAGCAATTGGAATAGCAGTCATAAAATCCAAATTGCAAGATATTATCCAAGGAAGAAAAGCATGTGTAATAGGATGCAGAACAGGAGGAGATGTTGAAGAAATATTAACTCTATATTATAACAATGATGTTTTGAATGCAGATACTACCAAGCTAACAGAAATGTATTCCAAAGTATCAGAACTAAGATACAAGCATTCTCCAAAAACAGAGAAGATATATCAAGAAATGTCTGCTGGAAAAAGGACGAAATCAATAATAACAGTGAGAGATGAAGCAAAGGAAGAAGAAGGATATTCCAATCCTTTTCAATAAAAATGTAAAAAATTATATTTAATTTTTAGGCCCAATGTAGAAATTGGTGACCTAAATGTAATATTCATGACTCTACGGCCCAATGGATAATTGGTGACTGTAGCATATTAACAATGTCCCTACGGCCCAATGAATAATTGGTGACTGTAGAATATTATCAATGATCATACGGCCCAATGAAAATTGGTGACTGTATATATAAAAGCCATATCCCTACGGCCCAATGAAAATTGGTGACTGTAGAATATAAAAGCCATATCCCTACGGCCCAATGAAAATTGGTGACTGTAGAATATAAAAGCCATATCCCTACGGCCCAATGAAAATTGGTGACTGTAGAATATAAAAGACATATCCCTACGGCCCAATGAAAATTGGTGACTGTAGAAAATATTTTTTCAAAGAAAACTTTATGCAGGAATTTTAAACAAATAAAAGAAGGCATCAAGGAAAAAGAAGAAGAAAAGACAGCAATGGAATCTTATCATCAGAAGACTAAGACAAAATAGAAAAAGAAGAAAAAGAAGAAAAAGACAGCACTACGAAGAAAAAACTACGAAGATAAAAACAAATGGAATCCTATCATCAAATGAAGACAAAAGCTAAGAAGAAAAGAAGACAGCTAAAAAGAAGAAAGGATAGCACTATAAAAGCAGATTCCCACTATCAGAAGACGAAGAAAAGGAGAAGGAAAAAGACAATAGAAGAAAAGATGAAAAGACTGAAAGCATACAGAAAAAGAATCTGTATTATTGTAATAGTAACATAAAACCTCTATAAAACTGAGGAAATGTAATCAGGGAAAAGGATTCGAAAAACTCCTACAACTATCAATAAAAATTCTTTCTTAGAAACTCTCTCTCTCTCTCAATATGACCAGCTAAACCCCCTCTTCTACAACCAATAGTAGTAGGATTATATAATCATATATGTAGAAATAATCAGGGAAACACAGGGGAAATAAGAAACAAGCTCATTATAGTTATAATCTGAAAATTCATGGAGCAGCTGTGGCAGACGGACGGGGTAGTCCAGGAGCGTAAGACCTGATTGGGAGCCCATAGACGGGGAGTCGTAGAGGCATACCAGAGAAAAGGCAGTCCAAGTAAGCCTAAACTACTCATGAAGACTATGATTATAAATATTGATGCATGCTTGTTAATATCTTATCTAAGCTGTGTTATTTTGATTATTTAGATATATAAGGTTATGTATATCTGAACCTAGAGGTTGTAGATTAATTCAAAAATGAATTCCGCTACAGTCATGTTAAAACATAAACATGATAATACTAAAATTATTACTAAATTTAGAAATAAAATTATAAATTTATATAATTTATATCTATATTCCTACCCTCTTCAGGGTCTAATAGATATAGCAACGATCCCCTATAAATTGGTATTTATAGGGGATCGTTGCTATATCTATTAGACCCTGAAGAGGGTAGGAATATAGATATAAATTATATAAATTATATAAATTTATAATTTTATTTCTAAATTTAGTAATAATTTTAGTATTATCATGTTTATGTTTTAACATGACTGTAGCGGAATTCATTTTTGAATTAATCTACAACCTCTAGGTTCAGATATACATAACCTTATATATCTAAATAATCAAAATAACACAGCTTAGATAAGATATTAACAAGCATGCATCAATATTTATAATCATAGTCTTCATGAGTAGTTTAGGCTTACTTGGACTGCCTTTTCTCTGGTATGCCTCTACGACTCCCCGTCTATGGGCTCCCAATCAGGTCTTACGCTCCTGGACTACCCCGTCCGTCTGCCACAGCTGCTCCATGAATTTTCAGATTATAACTATAATGAGCTTGTTTCTTATTTCCCCTGTGTTTCCCTGATTATTTCTACATATATGATTATATAATCCTACTACTATTGGTTGTAGAAGAGGGGGTTTAGCTGGTCATATTGAGAGAGAGAGAGAGAGTTTCTAAGAAAGAATTTTTATTGATAGTTGTAGGAGTTTTTCGAATGTCCTTCCCTGATTACATTTCCTCAGTTTTATAGAGGTTTTATGTTACTATTACAATAATACAGATTCTTTTTCTGTATGCTTTCAGTCTTTTCATCTTTTCTTCTATTGTCTTTTTCCTTCTCCTTTTCTTCGTCTTCTGATAGTGGGAATCTGCTTTTATAGTGCTATCCTTTCTTCTTTTTAGCTGTCTTCTTTTCTTCTTAGCTTTTGTCTTCATTTGATGATAGGATTCCATTTGTTTTTATCTTCGTAGTGTTGTCTTTTTCTTCTTTTTCTATTTTGTCTTAGTCTTCTGATGATAAGATTCCATTGCTGTCTTTTCTTCTTCTTTTTCCTTGATGCCTTCTTTTATTTGTTTAAAATTCCTGCATAAAGTTTTCTTTGAAAAAATATTTTCTACAGTCACCAATTTTCATTGGGCCGTAGGGATATGTCTTTTATATTCTACAGTCACCAATTTTCATTGGGCCGTAGGGATATGGCTTTTATATTCTACAGTCACCAATTTTCATTGGGCCGTAGGGATATGGCTTTTATATATACAGTCACCAATTTTCATTGGGCCGTATGATCATTGATAATATTCTACAGTCACCAATTATTCATTGGGCCGTAGGGACATTGTTAATATGCTACAGTCACCAATTATCCATTGGGCCGTAGAGTCATGAATATTACATTTAGGTCACCAATTTCTACATTGGGCCTAAAAATTAAATATAATTTTTTACATTTTTATTGAAAAGGATTAGAACATCCTTCTTCTTCCTTTGCTTCATCTTTCACTGTTATTATTGATTTCGTCCTTTTTCCAGCAGACATTTCTTGATATATCTTCTCTGTTTTTGGAGAATGCTTGTATCTTAGTTCTGATACTTTGGAATACATTTCTGTTAGCTTGGTAGTATCTGCATTCAAAACATCATTGTTATAATATAGAGTTAATATTTCTTCAACATCTCCTCCTGTTCTGCATCCTATTACACATGCTTTTCTTCCTTGGATAATATCTTGCAATTTGGATTTTATGACTGCTATTCCAATTGCTCTTTTATTGCATATCCAGTCTTGAAATTGATCTAAATTACATGGCATGGGCATCTTTAGGCTTGTGTTTATCCCTTCTATGCTTGTATCTCTTCTAATTTTGAATACCTGGCATAATATTATGGGTTTTCCTGTTAGATCAGTACAAGCATCAAATACCTGTATCCCATAGCTTCCTCCTGGTCCATAAGATTCTTTCATTGCTTCAACACTTTCTACTAAAAGAGATGGTAATTTTGATATACTTGATAGGGTATCATCTGTTATGATTTTATCAATAAATCCAAACTTTAGTAAATTTTTTACTATTGTTGGATCTGCATTTTCTGTACAAATATACCTTGGATATCTGCTAGTTTTCCCATTTCTAAGAATAGTCTTATTGGATTGATAATCATAATATTTTGTTATCCTTTCAAAGGCTTCAATGGTTTCTTTTGGGTATTTGATTCTATCTGCCATGATAATAGTGTTTAGAGAATTTTCTAGTTTTGTTTGGCTAATAGGGTTTATTACTGGGGTTGTTGCCAATCTTGATATGAATGTTTGAGGTGAGGTTTGTAGGGTTTTTATGGCTTTTATTTTTTCTTGAAGGGTTTGAACAAGGGAATTTATATCTTGGTTTAAGACTGCTATTTGTTCATTCTTCTCCTTGATTTTTAATAAGATTTCTTCCACCTGTTGATTCATATTTTCCATAGTTTCTGCTAAGAGAATCTGCAAGAATAATTCTTTAGTACAAAGAGATAATAATCAGAAATGCTTATGATTTTGATATGGATGTTTTCTTATTCACTGGTATCACTAAATTTTTCTATATAATTTATATCTTCTGGTTCTGTTTCACTTATATAGAAGGTTTCATTATTATACCAATTATTATTCTCTTCTTTTATATATTCTAATTTCATAATAAATTCTGTACTGTCTATATATTTTACTCCTTTTTCTTTTAACTTTGGACATTTGTTAGCATAATGACCTTTTTCGTTACAATTCCAACATTTACAATCTAATATTTTATCATTATCTTCTTTTACTGGTTTTATATATTTCTTTTTTCTAAATTTTCTTCTATATTTAAATTTTTCTCTATTTTCTGGTGTATTTTTATATCTTCTAAATTTTCTTCTTTTAAATCTGTTATTATAAGACTTATAGGGTCTATAAGGTTTGTTCTGATTATAATAATTATCTTGATTATTATAATTTTGTTTTTTATAATGTTTTTATGGACTTTTTTATCTTTATCATTATCACATCCGAATACTAATTTTCTTTCTGTGAATCCACATATTTCTCTTAATCCAGTCTTTTTATCTTTCTTAATAGATTGCTGTAGTCTATAATCCTCACATTTTCGCATTAAATAAGCTCTTAATAATCTAATTCTTTCTCCTAATGTATTTTCTTTTGGTTCTAAATTAGTATATTCTTTAGATATTTCTGTATTATAGGGTGTAGGTAAATGATCATAATAAAGTTGTTGATATACTATGCTTTCCTGAGGTAAAAATCTTGCTTCATAAAAGAATTTAGTAAAACTTATAGTATATTCTGGTAATTTATTAATTTTACAACATTTCATATTATTAAGATTCATTATTATTTCAATTTTTCTTTCTGCCATTACCTGTTCTTGTGCTACAAACCATCTTTCACCTAAGAATTCTCTTTTTAATATAATATCAAACATATTTAACATATCTTTCCATGAATTAGCATAACTAGCTGCTTGTTGTTTTAATTCATAAGCAATGCTTTCTATCCAAAAGGCTGCTTTTCCTATTATTGTTTTAGATATTAATTCAAAAACATATTCTAAATCTTCTTTTTCTTTTGAGTTCATAAATGCTATATACATTCCTAAATTCCAATCTTTTATTCTTCTACTTATTTCTTGTTCATCATAAATATTATCTAAGTCTAGAAAATATCCATTTATATTTATTCCTTGAGTTACAGATCCTATAAAGTCTTGAACTTCTTCTTGTTGTCCGGTATATGAGATGGAATTTTATTTTCTTTTTTAATTATATCTCTTATTTCTTCTTCTGGATAATCATCTGCATCTTCATTTATTATATTATCTGAATCTATTTCATTATCTGATTTTTTATAAGAACTTTCTTCTTCTATTTCACTTTTTATATCATCTTCCTCTATTCTAGCATAAACATTTTTCATTTTTGTTAAGGCTGCTAAAATTTCTTCATTTTCTTTTATTATTATATCATGTTTATTATCTTCAGATTCTTCTATAAAATTAATTTCTTTTGACTTTTCTTTATTTTCAGTATCACTACTTTCTGTTTTAGTTTTTAATTCATTTTTTAATTTATTATCTTTATCCTGAATATCTATTTTTTCTTTTCCTTTTATTTTTCTTAACATTTCTTTTAGTTGGTTTATTTCTTCTTTTAAATTTGTTACTTCTTCTTTAACTTGTATAATTTCTAATTTAGCTTGTTTTAATTCTTTCTTTTGGGTTTTATATTTATTTTTATAAAATTTATATTTTTCTAGCCATTCCATATTAGTATTAGTTTTTAACCTAAAGTTTTCTTCTCTTAATTTTTCTAATTCATTATTGTTTTTATTATTATCTAGCTCTTCTTTCTTTTCTTGTTTTAATGGCTCATATTTATGTCTTTCTTTATCTATAATATCTTTTCCATGGTTTTTAAGAAATGTTATTACACTATGTTCTTGTATGGACATTTAAAATTTTCCTGACTTATGAAGTTCTGCTAATTTATTAATTGCCTTTTTAACTCCTTTAGTCATTTTTGGTTTTATTTTACTTATATCCATTAAGATTGGTTCTTTAATCCTTCCTATAGTATTTATAGCTATCATTTCTGGTTTTTTTCTTTAATTCTTCCTATATTATTTATAGCTATTATTTCTGGTTCTTCTTTATCTTCTTCTTTTAAACAATTATGTATTATTGTTAATTTATCTAATATTTGTTTAAATGTAGGTATTTCTGATTTACTCCATAAATCTGTTAATTCTTCTCTTATGATTTGTCTGTTATTAGCTTGATTTTCTTCTATTATAGATTTTAATTTTTCTTTAATTATAAATTCTTCCCAAATAGCTTTTATTCTTTCTTCTGAGTTACTCATTTTTATATACTCTTTTTCTCCATCCTCCTTCAACGTTTATCCAAGTTTTTATTGTTTTAGGTTTATTTATATGTTCTTTTAATTGTTCTATTTCTTCTTTTAATTTAGTTTGTTCTTCTAAATATCTTAGATATTTTTGTTGTGATAGGATTAAAGTTTCTGTTACTATGTTTTCAACGATTTTTAATTCCTTTTCTTTTTTCTCTAATTCTTTTTCTATATTCATATTCTTTCTATAAATGGTTTTATCTTGGTCATTTATTTCTATTCCTTCATTGTTTATATTATAATCTATAATATCTAAGAAATCCATTCCTAATAATAATTGATAATTCACATCATATTCTATTACTCCTAAATTTATCCTATATTCTAAGTCTTGAATTTTTATTCTTAATATTATATTTTTAGTTATTATTGATTCTCTTGAAGAATTAGGTTCACTTAATATTTGAGGTTCTATTTCATTACATTTTTCTTCATCAATTTCAGTTATATGGATTAAACTTTTGGTTGTACCAGTATTTATTTCTGTTATACACTCCTTAGCATATGTTCCATTAAATACAATGGTTTTTATTTTTAATTTATTAATTTCTTTATAAGGGTTTTTTATTAAATTTATTCTTCTAGATATACTCCTAGATAAACTTTGTTCTTTTTTAAAGCTTATCCTAGATCCTTCTATTATTGGCTTAATTCTTTGTATAGGTACTATTTGTCTATTATTAAAATCTATACTTATTTCTTCTGGTATTGTTATTTTAGCTTCTTCTTTATGTTCAATTCTTTCTAATATATCCTGATATAATCTTGGTACAATTGTGCACATTTCTATTTGTTTTCTAACGTGATGATTTCCTGTTATTGCATATACCATTTTTGTTTCTATACTTATTACTTTACTTCCTTTTGGCATATTTATTCCTTCTAATTTATAATATAAAGTTAATGCTCTTTCTTTATGTTCATCTTTTAATGATATACTAAAATCAGGTTGTATTGTAAATTTTAGTTTTTGATATATTAAATTCCCTTTTACTACTGATATTATAGCATCTTGCAAACTTCCTAATATCCTATCATCTACAATATATATTTGTGTGGGAGTATCAATATTTTTCTGAAAATATGCTTTTATAGTAAATTCTATACCTCCAAAATAAATGTTTTTTAATTTATTAACCTCTTTATTAGATAGTTTAGATAATTCTCTTTTTATTAAATCATCAGTTATTAGATTAATTTTTGCTCTTCCATTTATCGTAGTAATATCTATTATATTTTCATGTTTTTGGCAAATATATCTTACTTCTTTATTTCTTTCAAAATAATTAGTTTTAAAAATCTTTTTTATTGTTAATTCTTCGGTTTCACTTTGTATTTTTCTATATGTTTCTGGTTTAAAACTTAATGTTTGAGATGTTCCTCCTTCATATTCATCCATTTGATAATATGCTTCTTTAGTACTTTCTATAGTTTCTTTATTATTATTATTTAATTCTTTTCCTTTATCCATAATTATAAATTTATTTTATCCAGTTAAATTAGCTTTTTCTAATAATACTTCTTTATACCATTTTACTTTTACTCTATCTATTCTATATATCTCATATCTTTCTCCTAATTCAGAATATAATCTTTTTCTTTCTATTAAAGTTTCTTCTGTCCAATTTATAGTTTCTAATTTTTCTTGAATTCTTTCTATATCTCTTTCTACTTTATTTTGGGATGATAAAAAATATTTTAATATTTTTGTTTTTCTTCTTATAGCATTTGGGTCTGTCCAATGATTATTATTCATTCTTTTCTTAATTTTTATTAATTTTTCTTATTAAATCATTTATTAATTTATATTGTTCTTCAATAACTTCTCTTAATTCTTTTATTTCTATATCTTTTCTACATAATTTTATAAATTCTTCTTTTCTATTTATTAGATATTTTTCTTCTAATTCTCCTATTTCTTTATCTTTTATTGTTAACATATTTATTAATATGTCTATTGTATTATCTTTTTGATTTATTATATCAATACTTATTTTACAACTTTCAATATGTTGATTAATATCTTTATTATAAGTTAAATTTTTGTTAGCTATCATCTGAATTCTTTCTATTTTGTGATTTTCCATTAACAAATTAAATTTCTTTCAATAAGTTTTTTACACATTTTTTGAGTATCTTTATTTTTAGTATTAAATTTAATTAGTAAGAGTGCAACTATCTTAGATTTCATTTGGTTTCTTATTATAGTCTTAAGCTTATTAGGTGCTCTCATATTTAGTCTACTGATAATATATATTTTTACTATTTAAAATACTATTTATTTTATTATTCTTTTGGACTTACTATTTGGAACACTATTCATTATACTATTCACTATTCACTATTTACTATTTTAAGTTGATTTTTACTATTTGAAGTTTCTTCTTTTCCGATTCTAAGTTTTCAAAATTCAGATTGTATTGTTAATTTATTGAGTTTGTATTCTCAAAATCAGGGGGAGAAAATGAATAGTTGGTGATATTTTGTAAGAATGAATTATCATTGCCTCTTGTTGATTCTCATAGTAAAGAATATGAACTAGAAGTTCATAAGATAATTCATTCATATGTTTCAATTATTGTCAGACATATATGCTGAACTGAAAAAGTGGCTATATCACATATACCAGCTACAAATGCTCCAAATAAATATGTCCTGGAAGGACAACCTCAAGATGCTATGTGTCTAAAGAACGCTTGAAGCGTGATAGACTAGTAGGTTCCATAACAAAATTATCCTTAAAGGTAAAAAGGAGCAGTAATTGATGATGGCTAAATCGAGGAGTGAGTAACTTTTGAATGATCTCCAGAAGAGATTGTAGACATGACAAAAGAAAGAAAAATGAAGGTACCTGAAAATTATGAGATCTCGATATATTATGTCATGTCTAGAATAAAATGGAACAATTTACTCAAATCAATGTCGACGATACATCATATGAAAATTTAACACTTGAGGTTATGGATTATAATGAGGATCAGAAAATAAATTGGCCAAATATATAAGTAAATGATTGAGGCAAAATCTCTTATAAAGAGATTAATGATTTGGACTTGCAGTTCGCACACCAGATGTTGTGAAGGAAGCGCGCTATAAAAATCATTATCTCTTTAAAATAGAGAAAGATTTAGAACTGCAATTCACACATGTATAAAAAGTCAGCGGGGGGTATGAATGAATCTTTATGTGAAAGTGAAATCTACGAAATATAAAGGACACATAGTTATATAATGACCTTATATTGGTTATGAAGAGAAATAATGTGGGCGTTTGGGGTATCAAACAAAAGTTGACTTATAGCTTAAAATGAGTAAGTGCTTTATAAGTTATAAGTTGATGAATTCTTATAAGTGTTTGGGAGAACTTAAAAAAGTGAACTTATATCTTATAATGAGTAAGTGTTATATAAGTGATAAGTTGATGCAAACTTATAAGTTACGTAAGTGTTTGGATAAATTTACTTATAAGTTAATAATTTTTTTGTTAAATTAAATTGAAAAAATAATTAATTAATATAATGATCTCGATAAATACATTTTAGATTAAAAAACATTTAAAAGTATAAATTTGAAAAAATAATTAATTAATATAATGATCTCAATAAATACATTTTAGATTAAAAAACATTTTAAAGTATAAATATAAAAATATAAACTAGTAAGGGCCTGTTTGGCTGCAACTTATTAAAGTTGCAGCTTATGGCTTATAAACCCAAAAATGCTTATTGGGGGTGTTTGACAAAATAAGTGAAACCAACTTATGGCTACTTAAAATGGATAAGTTGAATGTTAAGAATCCTTAACATTCAACTTATAACTTATAACTTATTCTCGATACACGCAATATATAATATCCTTCAAATCTTCAAAACCATATATCTTTTGATCCATTCATTAAAAAATTGATATGTATATATCAAATTTCTCTACTCATCGAGATCTATCCATTGATATCCATTTATATATATTAAAAAATAAATATTTTAAAAATAATAAAAAAAAAGTTAACTTATAAGTTCTGATTTACCCAAACACTCTACTACTTATAAGTTCTAATTTACCAAACACTCTAGGACTTATAAGCTCAGCTCTACTTATCACTTATAAAGCACTTACTCATTTTAAGCTATAAGTCAACTTTTGCTTGATACCCCAAACGCCCACTAAATAGATAAAGAAATCATGAAAAATGAAATAAGTTGAGCAAAATGTTAGTATTTTCTAACATTCAACTTATCACTTTATAAGTTATAAGTTAGATTATAAGCTAAAAAAATAAGTTATAATTTATAAGTTAATGAAATAAGTTGAGTACACAAACACCCTCCATAAGTCAAAATTGATTTATAAGCCATAAGCTTATAAAATAAGCTTATGCCAAACATGCCCAATATCTTGTGGTGGACATGATTACATAATTACCAAATAGTCTGGCAATATACGAAGGATTTGATTTTAATTTTATATGACCCACTTGACAACATTTAAATTCAATTCCAGAATGATTAAAACTGCTAGAATCAGAAAATTAAGTTCTTGAAAACTAACCCTATCGAGTTGTAAAGAGTTCTGGACCAGTAGTCCAACATAAAATTATTGCGGAAATACTTCTTGTTATTTTTATAAAATTATACTTTGACATATTCTTTAACTCATGGAGTACACATAAGGGTATGTACGGGTATACGAAGATATACGTGAAATGTGATGATTGTTTAATCTTCTACTATTTTTTGAAGATAATATGATTTATGATATGTGATAACTCATATAAATCTCTGGCCAGAGTGGATGAAAATTAGAATGTGTTTCTAATTGACATTCGAATGAGTTTCACCTCATAATCATAATATATTAGGATTATTGAGTTTGTTTTGTAAAGCTGTGAATTTTATTATTATTTTACAGTTTCCCCGAAACCATGCAAATTTTGAAAGGGAAAACTACTTTTGAGCGGAGACGAATATAATTTTTATGAAAATGCTTAGAACTTGCAACTTATGAAAGTCGATTGGATAAAGATCCCAGAAGGATTATAATTACATGATTATGTTTCATATATATTCAAGAGATGCTAAAACATTCTGAAATACAACTTCTTCCCTGAAGAAAGATGATAGTCACCGCTCTGCACACTTAAAAAGACAATTCTTGGTCATGAAATACCATATATCATAAAGCGTAAGATATTCATTTATCTTGCTAATTATACATGTTTCGATTTATTAATTAATAAATTCACTAGAGGAGTTTAAAGCAAGTCGAATATGAAGATATGAGAATCTTGATGAGAATTTTTTATTTGATCTCCACTGACCTATTCGACAAAGGTTTATATTGATTTTTCAGGTGCAAAGTGTTTACATGATTATCATAATTTGCGTCTCAGAATTGAATATGTATTCCCATATGGCGGAGATGTTATTATTTTGGTATGCTATGAAATTAACAATTGCAGGGACTTTTTATGATTGTATCATGCAACCCATGAGGATGGTCATTTATGTATTTGGTTAAGATTGGAGATCTGAAATTAAAGGTGATAGGACGAAGTACATTGATCCAAAATTTTTCTTCACTCATGAGCTTCAGCAAATGGGAGAAATTGATGTCTGTCAGATTCGCTCATGTGAGAATCCAGCAGATTTGTTCACAAAAGCACTTCCTACATCATCCTTCAGGAAATTGGTAAATAAGATTGGAATGTGTAAGTTTCGAGATATATTGAAATGAGGGGGAGACATGATACTTTTGTTACATTACATTATGTGCAACACATGTACTCTTTTTCCTCCACTCGGGTTTTTCCCACAGGGTTTTTCCTAGTGAGGTTTTAACGAGGCATGATGTTTGTACGAGTCATTCAAGGGGGAGTGTTATGTAATATTATTAAATTGTATGACTCTTAGCCTTTTAGCTATCCTCAACGCTTAACCTTTCATTATCATTGTAACCCCAACTCTTGACTTTTCACTACCTTTGTAACTTATGTCTAGTAGGCTATATATAGCCTTTCTTGTAACTTGATTGTACACATAGATAAGATGATGATCTTCCCTTTTCTCTATAACTCGTTCTCCTGTATATATTATATCCATTATCTCTATAATAGGCCAACATGGCTTTCTATGCAATTTAGTAAATTACTGATATACCCCTATAAATATACTAAAAATATTGTTAATAGCAAGAATTGAACCCATGACCTTTGGTTGCAAAGGTATTTTATGTTACCACCTCAACCATCATACTAGGAGCCCATTTGATAAAATTTTGAAGCTCATTTACCCTATACTTAAATAACTCTTAATATGTGTATGTTTTTTAAACTTTTTTTTAAAAACTCATCCATTCATCCATCCATTATATATTATATTATATTACATATATTATAGGTCAACAAGCCCTTTCAAAACTGTTTAGTAATTTACTAATTCGCTCTTCCATCATATTAATATTAAAAAAATGAATTATATTCGCATCTCCCAACCACTACACCAAAGAAATTTTGAGAACATTTTTATGAATCATTGGAGCATCTCCAATGGGGTTAGCTAAAATGGTTGGCTAAAATAATATAAAGTAATAGTTGAGTAAAATTTACTGAATCTGTAAGGCGTTGTACTCCAATGGGTTGGTTATAATGGTTGGATATATTTTCAAAATAGTATATTTATAATTTTAAACAATACCTTTTCAATGACAAATTATTTATATATATTAGTACCAATGCTAGATGTGCCGAAATTGAGTACACGATAATTTGGAGTTGCTAATATGTCAATTTGAAATATTTTAATTTGTGAAAATGATGTAAATGACATTATACATTTATTTATAAATAATCAAATAATGAAACGTGTCATTTTATATCTATTTTTATATCCAATTTAATACCTCTGGCATTATTTTTAATATTAAAACTAACTAATTTTTGTGTTGCCTCCATAATTTTTAATTTCACACAAAAAAAGATTAAAAAGGATATTGAAAATTTCGGTGCAAATCAAAGCTGCAGCTGAAAAGAAAAAGAAAGAAAAAAGCAAGGAAGAGAAAAAGCAGGTAGAGAAAGTCTCTACAGATCTGTAAGCCTTGGCCAAATATGGCCAACCATATCTTGATGGCTATAATTTTGAACAACAACAGTTAGTGATTGGAGTGACCATATTCACAGAGGTTGGCTATAAATCACATTGTTTAGTTGTCAGCTGTACTTTTAACCTAAGGGTTAAGTAAGGTTGGTGATGCTTTTAATTACATACACCAATAACTCATTGTTATAATTTTTTACATTTTTATTTTCATATATATTACATTACATATATGTTATAGGCCAACAAGTCCTTTCGATCAAGAATATTTAGTAATTTACTAATCATTTTAATATTAAAAAAAATGAATTATATTCACATCTCTAACCACCACACCAAAGAAATTCTTAGAACCTTTTTATGAATCATTAAATACATACACCAAGAACTCATTTATTATAATGTTTTATATTTTTATTTTTATATATTTTATCGAGTCAAACCCGAGCTGAATTATTCATATTCAAACTTTTTTTGAAATAGGTTCAATTCAAGCTTTCGAGTTACTTGATCTCGACTAATAAAATTTTCAAATTCAGTTTGATAGTATTCGAGTTGAACTCGAGTTAGCTATTGTTATACTGTTCAATTTTTTTATTAATTTATATGTTTTATCGAGTCAAATCTGAACCAGATTGTTCATATTCAACTTTTTTTAAATAGTTTCAATTCGACTTTTCGAGTTACTCAATCTCAGCTAATAAGATTTTCGAATTCAGTTTGATAGTATTCACGCTGAACTCGAGCTTTTGTTGTTTAACTAATTTACCGAGCAAAGTTCAAGTTTTAAATTACTCGAGTCTTGAGGTTCGCGAGACTAATCGAACTTTTAATATTTAATTTTTTTAAGAATTATAAATATATTTCAAAGTAAATATTCAAGATTTTATATAATTCATATATTTTATCGAGTTGAACCCAAGTCGAACCGTTTATATTCAAACTTTTTTTCAAAACAAGTTAAATCGAGTCAAGATTTCAAGCTTTATGAGTCAAGTTTTAAAGTTAAAATTGAAGGACCAATTAAACTTGAGCTCGAGTTCAAGCTTGACAGAATTTTTTTATCGAGTTTGAACTCGAGTCCTGCAGTGTTCGACTCGATTACACCCCTACTCTCACTGCTATTAGGAAAAATATTTTAATAGTCTATAAAAAGATAATTTAAGATGAAAAAGATGAGATTTGGAATTCATATTAGTTATTAGATGAATATTTAGATAAAACACATAGTTAGTTCAAAAATATTTATTAAAAAATAGACTAAGGATACTATATTAAAAATAATTTCAAACGTCTAACTGTATTATTCAAATATGTTACTTAATAGATAATATATCACAATGAACATGAATACAAACCAAAATTTTAGCTAATTTTAATATGAACTACAAGAATATTAAATCACTGTCACATGACCACTACCACGCCACCACCACTAACCACATGAACACCACCACTTACACCACCAAAATTACCATTATCAAAGCAAATCACTAGAAATTCAACTAAAATTATCAAAATTTAAACGTAAATCACTAAAAAATTTGAACGCAAATAACAAGAATATTCCAAATTTGGAATTGTGTAAATGTTCGAAGTTGTTGGTAATGGTGTTGACGGTAGTAGAGTGAGTGAAAATGACATTGATCGGTAAACTTAGATCTGTTGAGAGAAGGATGAATGAATTACTGGAGGTGTGGTCAGGAATGAGACTGGAATTTGCGACAAACATGTTCATAAGTTACTTTCGGAGTGGTGGTCGATTTGGTGACAACAAAAGATCGTAGAGTGATTATGGTTTATTATACACACAATCCCTCTCTCTCGCCCACTCACACACGTTATATATATATATATATATATGTGTGTGTGTGTGTCATGAATGATGATGACAAATGGAATGAAATGGTGATAACAACGGTGTAAAGTAAGTGATGGTGTGTAAGGTCACCGATAATGGAAGGGGCATACGAGTGGATATGGGTGATGGTTGAGATGTAAATTAGATTTGAATGTGTGACCATGATTAGTTTTCGCTTATTATTTATGTAAATTATCTTATTCAGCACTTCTTTATATATAAACACGTGAGTCTACTGACTCATGATTAGACTTTTAAATTACATATTTTTTAATCATTCCAAGTTATGTTTTTTAAATTGCTAGATGTGATTCTATTGTTACGATCATATATGAAATTCAAGTAAGAAATTTGAGCTATTGCCAATGTCCATAAAAAATACCACATTAACGACGTATAGTGTTTCAAAAATTATAAATCGTCTATTTAATAAAATCAAAACAACAACATTTTATGAATTTAAATGGTGCCCGTGCAACTATCATGCTAGTTATATATAACATAACAAGTTTCGATTTTTTTGAATTTCTAGCTCCGCGACCGATTTTAGACCTGTTTTCAAAAACCGAAAAAACTAGAAAATCAACGCAACTAGTTTGGTCTTGGGGCAAGACAAGGAATGTAGAAACTGTTTGTAATGATGTAATGTTTATGCACGGATGCCTGAAAATCCATCAACGTGACATCAAAAAAAAACAACTAGATTGCTTAAACTTACACCAACTGATTGTAATAATGCCCCAACCAAAAAAAGGAGTCTGTTACTTTCCCGCTGTAAATATGTTTCCTCAAGAGTTCGTTGCTTTCACTCATAATATATTCCCCCCCACCCCATCTTATATTTGTCATTGTCACTCATCATATTAAAAAAACTCATAATCTTCTTGATAAGACACTGCTACATTGTATATTTAAATACAGCCCTCTTTTTATTTTCCTTTGAAGTTTGGGGCACACCAACAATAACCCCATCTTCCCAAATCACTCATCTCTGTGCCTTCCATCTTTTTCTTGATTATTTTTCACTATGGAAGGCTCCACAGATGATAGACTTGATTTTGGGAAGATGGGTTTTGGGTAATTCTCTTTCTTTTTTCTTGAATTTTCTTTCTTTTATGACTTTATGTATCTCTCATCTTTTTATTTGAATATATGGATTTAATGATGCATGGATCTGTGGTTTTGATTTTGACAGTGTGATTGATCTTTTATGCAGATGTAAGCATTACAGGAGAAGATGCAAAATTCGAGCTCCCTGTTGCAATGAAATCTTTGATTGTAGGCATTGTCACAATGAAGCCACTGTATGTTATTTGCTTTTCTTCTTTTCTCATCTCTTTGCTTTGCATCTACAAGTATGTCTTTGTTTGATCTGCTTTTTTGCTATCATGGATTTTATTAGATATTCAACTGAAGCATTGTGGAGCATGCTATTTGATTAATCTGAGCTCTTTTATCATGTTCATTGTACTTGACTTGATATCCTAAGTGACTTTATGTACATGTTTATGTTGATGTTCAATTTCCGGGGTTGAGTCGGTTGACCTTCGTTTTTTATCAGGGCACATTCAGCATCCCTTCTGAGATACACGATCTGGTCCGGTCTGATGTAAAACAAGTATGTTTGGATCTACTTTCTTTTGTTTATTAGTCTCATTGCAATCCTAAATTTTCCTCTACCTTTGTAACTGATGACTAAGGTGCGTACAATCAAATGTTTGTTGTAGGTTATTTGTTCTGTTTGCGACACAGAGCAGCCGGTATGTGTTTCTTAGCTGAATGTTGTACAGCTTGTTCTATGAAATCTTGTCTGTAGCTCAACATTTCTGTTCCTTCTTCTGCTTATTGTTATCAGGTTGCCCGCACTTGCACAAATTGTGGTGTGAACATGGGAGAATATTTCTGTGCCGTGTGCAAATTTTACGATGATGATGTAATTGACCTAATACTACTTCACATCTATTTAATCTGTATTTAAATTATAGTTTGTTCTAGTTTCCTTTATTTCAAACTTAGGTGTAGGTACCCTAGATGTTGTAGTTTGGTTTCTCATTTTCTTTATGTACATACATATCCATTGCAGACAGACAAACAGCAGTTCCATTGTGATGATTGTGGAATTTGTAGGTCAGTGACTATTATTTCTTATAATTTCTCCCGTATTCTGTTTGCATTGATCTCGATTAAAGTACTGAATGTATGTGCAATGATGGTCTGCTAATATCCATTTCCTTTTTATGCCAGAGTTGGGGGCCGTGAAAATTTCTTTCATTGCAACAAGTGTGGTATGCATTACATGACATTTTCACTTTCAAATGCATCTCATCTTACCATTACAGGATATTCCATGTAAATATTTAGTAGATAATTCAGTTTGATGCTCAAATTTTCATAACCCTGTTTGAGATTTTCTTATTTGATTTGACCTTTCAATATGGTGTCAATCCTGAATGACTTCGTAAAAAATGATGGATATCATATTCATTTCGTACTTTAGTCGAGGTGTAACTTTGACAGTTACTTCCCTGAGAATCCTGTAATAAGAGAAGTTAAAATACATGTACAATTTCCTAAGTAAACGTGGTGAGGTCTCAGCTTAAAAACCTAAATAAGTGCAGATTACCTAATTTCCAAGAATTTAGAATGTTTTTATTGCATCTCCCTCCTTCCATCTAAGTAGAAAATGTGGGATTGTCATGATTGTGGTATACTGTCAAACCCATTGCTGATGGTATTACCAACTCTTATTGTTAAATTTCGTCTTGCAAAGTAAGTAGCCTTTTTGTTTCTATAGCTTCAAGCAGCCCCCTACCCTATGATAGATAAAAGGAACTCTAAGGGTTAACAGGTGCTCAATTTTGGGTAATATAGCTTCTTTTACGCCCCATGCTATATGCCTACGCCTATGCCTCAAGTAATAAATAAGCTAATAGCGACTGCGCGTTGTAGCTGCAAAGAGGAAGAAATTTTCTGCTGCTAAAAGAAGATAAGGAGGTTTCTAATACCCAAGGAGTGAACTTCACTAGAAAGTCTATAGAAGTACATCACTAGTTTAAATTCCTTGCTTTGAGCATAATCATCTAGAATTTAAATTTTCTTTTAGAGTTGCATGTTTTATTGATATGTAAGCATACAGGATCTTGCTATTCAGTCGGCCTGAGGAATAACCATTCATGTGTAGAGAACTCCATGCATCATCATTGTCCAATATGCTATGAGGTTTGGTCCATGACTCTCTAGTGTTTGTTAAACTGAAAATTTTGTTGATTTCTAAGATGTAGCACTTGTGAATTTTCAGTATCTTTTTGATTCGCTGCAAGATACTACTGTTATGAAATGTGGGCATACTATGCACTTTGAATGTTACCATGAGATGATAAAGCGTGACAAGTAAGCAGCGAGATTGTTGTATGCTACATATATTTTTATATTACAAGTCTTTTGTTTTTTCTAACTATCTAAAACATGTTTTCAGATACTGCTGTCCCATCTGTTCAAAATCGGTAGTCGACATGTCTAGAACTTGGAAGAGAATAGATGAGGAGGTGGGTCAAAAAGACAATGCTCTGTTTTGCTTCCTGTCATTCGCTTGGTGCAGATATCTAATTAATTAGGAACCCTCTATTGTCTGTAGTTTAATTATAACTGTAAATTATCTTTGATAAGTGCAAATAATTATAATATAATTAATCTGATACATCACCACCACAGATATGAAATGTCCTTGTTGGCCTACGTAGAATAATTATGGCCTGTGGGGCAACTCAGTGCACTTCCTTCCCTTTCTGGCCGAACAAGAGTTTTTGAAACACCAGCATTGTCATTAGTGCTATTCAAATAATATACTTGTGTTTTGATGATTCATTCTCATTGTTGGCATCATCTTTATATTGATTAGTCTTACCATTTGGAAAAAAAGTGAGACATGATAAAGCTCATTTAGAAGTACAATTTTATTATTGTGAACAGTTTTAAATCATAAGTTCGATTTTCTTAACTACAACCTCATATATACTAGTTTCCTTTCAACACTTGTACGTTTATTGAACATGGGAACTCTTTTGATAGTTCTGTTATCTTAAAATTGCATGTTTGCACAATTTCTTGAAAATGGGAACTCCAAGGTTCTTCACCATTTATAAATGTATGTTATATTGTTATTCATATGCATTCCTGTACAAGCATTAGAGACAGGTAAAGAGGATTAGTTCTTGTGCATGATACTAATGAATCGAATTTGCTTTACCTGATCATTAGAGTTGGGAAGTCACCATATTATTTCTCCGAGCACACCCCTTCTGCATGAATGCCTTATAGAATTCTGTAATACAGAAATTATCTGGCGATATTTTGCGAAAAGTTTTCTAGCATAATTTGTAGTTCTTAGTACCATAATTTCTTTTACTTGATAAAAGTGGTTAGGGAACTTGTGTTGGTTTCATCATTTTGTTTTTGTATTTAAGATAAATATTAACAAGTATTATTCTTTTAAATTTCTAGAATTGTGCTTAATATCTTTAGACTGTCCCAGTAATTGTATGTATAATTTTCAGTTCTTGATTCTTTTGGAAAGACTAAAACGATGATCATGCAAATTCTATGACCACAGTTATTTAGAATGCATGAAAAGTTTTCGATGCAATTGTACAGTAAATTATGTTGATTTGCTCACTTGATGATTTTCTTTCACTTCTATTTTTCCATCAGATTGAAGCAACTGTCATGCCCGAGGATTACAGATATAGGAAGGTACTTTGTTTCTGTCGGTAAATCTGTACTACTTTAAATGTTGGTCTATGAGTGTCTTAGATGTAGAAGTTGTTTTTATATCGCCCCGTTTAAATACTGTACTTAAACAATTATTGTTCATTGTTGGTACACAATTTTGTTTGATCTTGTCAAGTTCTGTCGTTTGAGATCTATCCTGTATGTTCTGTCCATATTTTTTAAACTTGTGCACATCCTTCCACAATCAGGAAACATGCCGACCAAGAGCCAACCATCCATTTTAAGTCCTATCCATTAAGATTCGTCACAATTGCTAATGTTTTTACTTAAAAAAATGCTGACACAAGTTTTGACAGGTATGGATCTTATGTAACGACTGCAATGACACAACAGAAGTTCTCTTCCACATTATTGGACAAAAATGTAAGCACTGCAAATCATATAATACACGCACAATCGCCCCTCCGGCTCTTCCTCAATAATGAGGTAAACTCGGTTTTGCATAGACATTTTTCTGACAACATTGTAGTACATTGGGAATGGACTGCGAGGCTCTTCTTGCTGCGCCTTAACAGTTGGATTTATATAATTTCTCATTTATTGTTCTACGGATCCATTGGAAGTAGCATTGATTTGTGCTTGCTTAAGAAATCATTCCTAATCAATCTCTTATTGGAGAAAGCCTAGTTAAAACTTTTCTAGGTCATTGTACAATATATCCTGTAATGTGAACTGGAAAGTCCTTTTATATAAGTTGCAAACAACTCCATTCGTTGTCTAAATGTAGATACTAATTGTCAAGTCTTTCTTGGCTATTTTTTTATACTCATTTTCTTGCATTTTTCTGTGCAATGCGTGTCTACACACTTCATGTGTGATTTGTGGAAGGCTGATAGGCCATCAAAGTAATGTTTGACAAAACAGTTAGCTGAAGTTGGTCATAAGAAGTCTGATGGGACTTCAAAATTAGTCATGAGAAGCAATTCTTTACCTTCATAGTTAAACCAAGGGAATTTTATGTTAACAAATTAAATTTATTTCCTCTGAGTAGAACATATTTGGTATGTTTGGTTATTACTTATTAGTATGGTTATTGAGTTAATTTATTCAGCAGTACACATGAATATTTACAAGCTATTCTCTTGATAATCAGGTATTTATTTAGTGAAATCTCCACTACAAATGAGATTTGGTTTGGGCAGTTTATTTGGTAAAGAATGGTTGGACTAGACATTTGAAAATAATACCATTTTGCAAGGATGTTCTTAATACACACAGGTACAAAGATGAACTATCGAAAGCCATTGGCTATTTTGCCCTGTTGTTCTGGACAAGAGTTTTAAGCTCTTCGACTGCTCTATCAGTTTCTTCCTCTCCCCTCACTTCCATTTCTTCACGCAACTGTTGTGCCTTTTTCCTCATGGTTTCCCCACCTTTCTCCACCACAACCTGTTTCACAACTCTTGCTACTTCCTCTCTGCCAAACTCAACCTTCTCATCTTTCTCGACCTCTAATCCAAACCCCAACTCTACGGCAAGCCTAGCATTCAAAGGCTGGTCATTTTGCAGAGGAATTGCTATAATTGGAACCCCAAAGCTAAGACTTTCCATGACTGAACTCCACCCACAATGACTCACAAAGCCTGCAATATTCGAATGTCTCAAGATCTTGGCCTGTGGAGCCCACCCCTCTATAACCCTGCACTTGTCTCCAGCCCTCTCTAGAAACCCTTCAGGCAGAACCTCCAAAGCCTTCTCCCCTCCGGGAAATTTAAGCACCCATATGAAATTCACATTGCTAAGCTCAAGCCCATAAGCTAGTTCCAAAACTTCTTTCCTGCTTAAATAACTCTCAGTGCCAAAAGATACATAGACAGTAGAGGAAGCATCTTTTTGGTTTAGCCATTTCATGATATCCTCCTCATCATTATTTTGTTGATCATTGACATGAACATCTTGAACAAGTGAACCAACCGGTACAATCTTCTTGTTGAGTAACATGGAGAGACAATCGAGATATTTCCCCTCCATTTTTCTACTACTTTTGATCAATAAGATATCTTCTGTGCCTGTAATGCAATCAAAAACACGACCTTCGTCGTCCTCTTGGCCATCTCCTCCTTTGTGAGTTTCATACATTTTTATCAACTCAGAGTTCTTAAGAAATACACTTGTGGATGGAAATGGAGCCTGAAGTTTTTTTATAAGACGAAACATGTATGAAAGTGCAGCGGCTCCAGATGTTAAGAAATGAACAGCAGGAATCTGATAAGCAGCAGCAAGTTTAGGCACCATTGGCAGATTAATATCATATATAATTAAATCTGGACTAACAGAGTCTATGATATCTGAAAATTTGGAGCTGGCAAATTGTAAGGCTTTTGTAAGAGTTTTCATGAGATGGGGTGGCAGGCCATTTGTTGTGTGATAATGAGGAGGAAGTTGTGAGGAAGATTGTAAAGTGAGTTCAATCAGCTCAATACTGGAATTGCAATCAATTATTTTATTTTTGATAGGATTCAAATTTATTGGTGTGGAGCAAATATAGATTTGGAAGTTTTTTGTTGAGAGCTTCTTGGCTAGCTCTAGAAAGGGTGATATGTGACCATGGCCAAGCCATGGAAACATCACAACTTTCATTTTAATGTTTCTCTTGGCATCTATCTCTGTCATGGTCTTACGTTGGATATGAATTGGAGAGTAAGTTATGTTCTAATAATGGGTATGGCCAAATATGACTCATATTTATATGCAAACACTGACACAAGACACTTGGAAAATACTATGAATTTGCATTATACGCATGTCATCTCAGATTGGTTTGATTTATTAATATTCCCCCTCAATTTTTTACATTGAGGACGGGCTCATAAGACTACTTTAATATATATAAATTATTTTAAATTCTTTCTTCTTCTCAATTAAAATTTAAATAAATAGTGTAAAAAATTGTAAAGAATGAGAGACGGAGGGAGTATATAATATTTAAATAAAATATCTTCTAGTTATAAATGATCTGGACCAAAAAACAGTACGTTATAATCAATTTTGAACATCTAAAAATCTGATCTGAAAGCCTGACCATAAAACAAAAAATATCTAATTGAAAGAAGCTTTTTTTTTTATTGACATTTATACAGTTCAGTGCATAACTTAATTAACCTGCTGCATCTAGTGTTCTAAAAATCGGCGATTAATCGGGATTAATCACCGATTCATCGCTAGACGATGGGCCACCGAAATTATTAAGCGAAAATCGGTCAATTAATCGGTTTTTCAGAAAAACGGTCAAAAATCGGGCTAATTATTTAAAAATAGTAAAAAATAGTTAAAATTAAAAAAAATAATTAAAAATTTAAAAGGTAAAAACTTGATTAAACAATAGGAAAAAATATTATTTTTGTACATATAATTATAATTTTAGATGCCTAAATCATAAATTCTCTTTATTTTTCCTCTTAAATTAATCTCTAATTGAAAAGTTAAACCTTCAAAATTTTATTTATTACAATTATATAACATTTTTAACATATTTGCATAAATATATGATAATAACATATGTTTAGTTGAAATAACGAAACAATTATATATATGAATATAATTGTATATAAAAAAAATATTATTAAATTTATTCCGATTAATGATCCGATTAATCATTCTGATTAATCCTCGATTACTCGATTAATCCCTGGACGGTGCCTTCACCGATTAACTCCGATTCCCGTTTTTTACAACAGTGGTTGCACCTCGAATTAAACATGAAGAAAAAAGTGAATAATAATTTCAAAATTGAAAACTACACTAATATTGGTCAACACCCAAATATTTAAATTAAATTATAAAATATATTATTTTTAAAATATAGGTATAAACGGTTCGGTTCAATTATTTCGATAGATTTGAAAATGAAAACCGACTCGAACCAAAAAGTTACAGTCTTCTAATTAACAAAACCAAAATGCTAAAAAATCATAAAATTCAGTTTGAACGATCAATTTCCGATAATTATGATCAGCCCTACTTTTAATCAAGATTTATTATTCATGTTTTTGAATGGTCTGGAATACAACTCAACCAAAATGATCTAAACCAGATTTCCACTAATTCAGCCGGTTCTCGGTTGACTTAAGCTATACATAAAAACTTTTGATTACATGCATTCTTCGTGATCTTTAAATAGAGGTGCATCATGGGATAATGACCGAAAACAGAACCATATCAAAACAGACACGACATTGAGCAATGCATAAAACTGTTCCGTGATTGGCAAGTAACTAAAATACCCCAACACAAGCCTCTATTCTTATAATAAACACTCTACGATCACGAAAACAAGTTTATGTAATTGATAACTCCAGAATCCGATTCAGTCTTTCCTAGCCGTTTTCATGCCTGGAAGTGGTGTAGCTGTTGGTGGGTGTCTACAAAACAATACCAGAGGGGAGTTTGGATCCTAGCGACGCCTCCGGCGTGAGAATAAGTCTGGACTTTGGAAGGGAAGATAAGACTATAGAGATATCTGAACGTGAAGGGTGTGTGTATAGGGTGTGTAGAGAATGAGAGAGTAACCCCAAACCTTTCCTTCTTGGATTATTTATAGGCCCAGAATTAGGGTTCAGGGGGTGTACCTACAATCATGAGCATTGAATCCTAGGCAGGTAGGACACCTGAGTGATGTTGATGGGTCACACGTGCCCATGTGAGAATTGTGGTGTCGTGTGCCAGGCTCCTGCTGGCGTGTGGTTTAGATAGGACATAATTGTGCCAATCATTGGTTATTCAGAGGTGTCGTGGCCAGGTGTGATTCCTAACAACGACCTGTATTTCCTACGTCATAGTTGACGACCTTATCCCATGTCATTTGAGCTTATCATTTCTTGAGTGTTGTGGAATTATATTTCTTGAGTGTTGTGGAATTATATTTCTTGAGTCCGAGTTTAGTCTCGAGTCAGGGCTCCCGAGCAGCTTTGGGTACTAGCTCTGGGAGTCGGGGCTCTCGTAGCCTATTAATGGGAGTCTGGGCTCTTATAGCCTATCATTTGCCCCCCACTCCCTTATTCGGATTTTCTAGATGAGGGAGTAGAATTCTCCAGTAAGATCTCGGGTGGCTTAGAAAAATTTTGGTTGGTAGTTACCCCCAATCTGGATAGTTATTAGTGACATGAGTCCGGATTCGAGAGTTGAGAGAGCTCTTTCTTAAGTCCAAGGTTGTGAGCCTTGGGTAACTTAGAAGAAATTTTGGTTGGTATTTGCCCCCAATCCGGATAGTTGTCAGTGACAGGAGTCCGGATTCGAGAGTTGATAGGAATCTTGGTTCCAGAATTGTACTGAAACACAGCCAGGGTTGACATGAGTCCGAGATCTAGTGCTAATTTCAGCTTTTCGTTGGAATTTCAATCGATTTCTTGGTTTCCCCCCCCCCCCAAAATTTGAAATCGTGCTACTCCCATTTTTCTTGGGGACCGTATGTAACTGCTGGCATTAATAAATGCTTTTGTCTTTTCATTGTTCTGCGTCCACTCAAATAGCGCCACGTGTCCCGGGGGGGGGGGGGGGGGTTATAAGATAGTTCATATAAAACCCCTTTCTTACTTCTTCTTTTCATTTTCCCGAAAACTCATACCATTTTCTCTCTTTTGTTCGAGTTTCACCGACAAATTGGAGCTTATTCCGGCATGACTCTCTTGAAGCCACCTTATTCTTTTGTCATCTGTAAGAATCTTCATCTCTCGTTGTTTTATCCTTTGTCTTTCGTTCGATTTGCCTTGCTTTTCTCCCTTTTTGTTACTGTTCATCTTTTAGTGTTTGGGGTTTGGTCGAGATTTGTTGTGGTTGAGTTGTTTGTTTTTTATGTGGTTCAATTGTGTTTGTATGAATGTTTTGTGTTCGAATCTGGTTTGCATGTGCAAGTATTTGCGAATTTGGGGGTTCTTGAATCTGGGTTTCGTTGATGTTCTTGGGGGTTATATTTGTGTGTATGATTGTGTGTATATGTATTTTGATCTGTATTTGGGGGTTTAATTTTGTGTTGATTGTGTTTCTGGCTGTTCGTTTGTGACAAGAGTCCGGGTTGACTCTTGGCCGGGCTCCGTGTCATTGTTTTGTATAGTATAGTAAGCCACATATGTCTTGTTTGGGTTTATAAGTGTGTAATCGTATCCGAATAAGCTTTGAGTCCGGGTTGATAATAAAAATGTTAGGTTTATAAATGAACTAGGGCTGGTATTAAGACCAGACTAATTATAAAAATATTAGGTTAAATTGGAAGGTTGGAGTCCGGACTGATTCAATATAGGTTGAGAGAGACTGGATTTTGGACTTCGGACAAAATTTGAGACCAGGATGTCTTTAATTTGTTATAGATTTTTGGATCGTGCTTAACTCGAACTACTATGAGTTCGGGTTATGTATTGTTTTAACTAACTGAAGATAAAAACAGTTTATTTCTAGGTTTATGGTTCAGATAAAAAGGAGGGCTAATAGACCGGACTTTGAACCATCCACAAGTTCATCTAGTTCAGATTCGGAAGTATTAGAAGTAATGGACTTACATTGGAGTATAATAGCTAAGAAGAAGAACGCATATGTGATCACCCAACTTAATACCAGCGTACTTGCTAACCGGGGTAGTCTCATTACTCCTGATGGTTATTGGTTTGACTCCGAGTTCATGTTCGTTAGGAAAGATCTTGATGAAGACATGTCTCGTCTATATAGTTCCCTTAATTTCTCATATAAGCACCGACACGAACATGGAAACCCCGGGCCATATGACAAGGTGGCTATGGATGCTCGATTTGCTAAAAGCATTGTTGGTGAACCCCTCCCCCCACTGAAAGAAAACTTTAGGAATTTGCCCCTTTCAGAAATGGATGAAATAGTCCGGGCTACTTTCCATCTCGGACCCCGGATACAGTGGAGGTGGCCAGAGCCCGGGGAGAGGGTATATGATAGAACCGAAGATGGATTCGTTGGAGTCTGGTTAGAGCATTTGCGCTCGGGGTGGAATCCAGAGTGTCATATTTTCGTTAAACACCTCTGTAAATATGTGTATGAAATTCCAATAACTCAGATAACCCCAAATGGTGTGAAGTGGATAACCTGGTTTCTTGCCTGTTGTGAGAAGTCCGGGCTCTTTCCCACCTTCAAACTCTTCCACCAGCTCTTCTACATACTTCGGTCTAATAAAAGACCGTTATATGAGTTAAGATTTTGGGCTGAAGAGTGCGGGTATCCATCAGGTAGTGCGAAGCTGGTTATGCAGAATATTTCCCTTAAGGGTTGGAATGGTGAGGTAATTATGTTGAAAGGTTTAGATTTAATCTATATGCCCCATTTTGTGGCTGGTGAGAGACCCAAGAAGTTTCCATATTACAAACTTGAGGGACATGCTCGAACTAAAATTCGTGCCTTTTACGAGTGTCTTGGGCATCAACTGATTCGAGACACTTTCATGGATCACAAAAAATTATATGATCTTGGATGTAAGTAACTATTATATTGTCTATGAATCCGGATTCCTTGATTGTTCTCTAATCCAGTTTCTCTTAATTTTTCAGGTCGACCCTTTTACATACCCGAATTCGACGAGATAATGGCTGCTAAGAATTATTCCTTTTATTTACGGCAATTGTCCGGAGTCCATATTCCCCGACCACAGAAAATTGGTGAAGAGTTTGGGTCATGTGCCCATAAAGAGGATGGTGCTGAATCGGTTGTTCGTGAACCGGTGATTGCTGAGCCTGATGTTGAGGTTTCTGACGAGAACCCGGATGGTGGTTCTGCAAGGAAGTCAAAGAAGCAGAAGAGAAAATCTGTTACTCCCACTCCGAGTTCTGGGGCCAATGCTGAGAATGATGCTGAGAACATTGCTAAGAAGCACGTTGATGAAGAAGACCGGGTTGGTAAGTACAACTTGGAGGAATTTGGACAGTTGGTTGGTGATATACCCCGGGAAGAAGACTGGAAAGCTATGGGAGATTCCGGGATGCGGGAGGTGTTGAGAGGATTAATTGGGGATCTTGGGAAGGTATATTTTCTAGCTTGATCCTTCTTTTAAGTTGTATTTCTATCTGATTATTGACTTGTATTTTGTTTGCCACTTGTAGGCTGCGATTAAGGCTGCTGGGGCTTCTGTTTTGATGAAAAAGAAGGATGATAAACTGACCAACTCTGTCAAAGTGAAAGATCAACAGATCCTTGAGCTCGGTAAAAGCCTGTCCGAAATGAAGGTTGCTCATGAAGAGGAAGTGTCCGGGCTCAAGGATGACTTGATTACGGAGCAGGACCGGGTTACTGATCTTGAAAGAAGACTTGCCGAGGCTGAAAGGAAACTTGAAGCTGTGAAGCCTGAGAAGGAGGTCATTGAGGAATTTCAGAAGACTGATACTTATAATCAGGCTATTGCTAATGCTGGTCCTCCTAAAATTCTGAGGGCTTGGAAAGTTGCTGAGAAGCTCATCAAGACTGATCCTGTCGCCAACTGGGATTCTTTCATAGAAGCCTTCATAACTGCAAAGGAGGCTATTGAACGGGGTGAGGGAGAGCCCGAATTATTTGACGGTCCAAATCCTATGATCTTTCAAGTTTGCCCAAGTGCTGCTCATGCCATCAATCCTGAAGACAAGACTACGTAGTAGATCATAGCAATTGTGTTTGCTTTTGGGGACGTAGATCCCATGTAATCATTAACTTTGTTTTGGAAAACATGTCCTTAACATTTCGGAGTGTTTCCGGATTGTACGGCCAACCCGGGCTCCTTTATCCTTTATATTTGAATGCATGACTTTACTTTTGTAATCTCATTGCGTATATCTTGGAGTCCAAAATCATAACTTTGTCTTTACCTGTTTCATATTGCTAGGAGTCCGGCCTCGTAGTTTAGGTTCGGCCGGGCTCATGATTTTTGCACTTAGGAAAATTTTCCCAAGATTTTTTAGATTGCCTATAGCTGGGGACCCTGGATTCACTATGTGCTTATTGCTCCGAGCCAGGGTTGATGAGTTGCGTATTGGTAGGAGCCCGACCTCATAGCTTAGTCTGGGCAGGGATTGTGATTTTTGCACTTAGGGATTTTTCCCAAGTTTTCTGCTTGTATATTACTGGGGACCCTGGCTCTATTGTATGCTTATTGCTCTGAGCCAGGGTTGATAGATTGCATATTTCTGGGAGCCCGGCCTCGTAGCTTAGTCCGGGTCGGGCTCATGGTTTTAGTACTTAAGAAATTTTCCCAAGATTTTTTAGATTGCATATAACTGGGGACCCTGGCTACATGTTATGCGTTTTGCTCTGAGCTAGGGTTGATAGATTGCATATTGCTGGGAGTCCGGCCTCATAGCTTAGTTTGGACCGGGCTCATGATTTTAGCACTTAGGAAATTTTCCCAAGATTTTTTAGATTGCATATTGCTGGGGACCCTGGCTTTATGATATGCCTATGTCTCTAAGCCAGGGTTGATAAATTGCATATTGTTGGGGCCCTGGCTACATGTTATGCTTATTGCTCTGAGCCAGGGCTGTTACAAAATTTGAAAAATGTAGAAAATGTAAAATACAAGTTTATATGAAATAACATGCCCGGTTTTTATTCATAGAAAGATCCGGAGTACAAATTTCTTATTCTTACTTCAATACAAAAAGTGATACTACTTGCTGAAGCTTCTGGGCTTTCGGGAGCTCCTTATTCCTAGTCCGGGCTTTGAATTCTTCTTAATGATAGAACTTCCTGAGTCTGAGGCCATGCCAAGTGTTGGGGACCTCAAAATCATCCATGTGAGCAAGCTTATAAGTTCCAGGTCGGAGTACTTCAACTATTTTGTAAGGTCCTTCCCATTTTGGCATAAGTTTTCCAGTATTGGTTGGGTCAGAAGCCTCAGTATCTCTAAGCACCAGGTCTCCAACTTGAAAGTTCTTAACTCATGCCTTTTTTCCAAAGTACTCTCGAATTTTTTCCTTATACTTCTCCATTCTTCCAACAGCTTGATCCCGGGCTTCATCAATCAGGACTCGATTAGTGTTTAGCCCTTCTTCATTAGCGACCTCTTCAAAATTGATATCTCTGTGGGAAGGATTCCCCACTTCAATGGGTAACAAAGCTTCAGTACCGTATGCAAGCTTGAATGGGGTTTCACCAGTGCTAGTCTGGGGACTAGTCCTGTATGCCCACAACACGTTGGGTAGCTCCTCGGGCCATTTGTTCTTGCTTTCCTAGAGTCGCTTCTCAATTCCCCTTAGCAAAATACGGTTTATGACTTCGACTTGACCATTTCCTCTAGGGTAGGCAACAGATGACCTCTTGTGCTTGATTCCTCTTTCATTCAGATAATTTTCGAATTCGGATCCCACAAATTGTGGCCCGTTGTCAGAGACCATAACCATGGATAGCCCGAACCTCATCAAAATATTGTCCATGAACTTAATGCATTCTTGCTGGTTGATGGTCCTCATTGCCTTAGCTTTAGCCCATTTAGTCATGTAATCAATTGCCACCAATAAGTATCTCAAGTCGCCCTTAGCCTGGGGAAATGGACCCATGATGTCAACTCCCCATACTGCAAAGGGTATTGGAGACAAGACTGAAGAAGGCAGGACCGGGCTCTGTCTTGGGACATTGCTGAATAGCTGGCATTTCTTGTATTTCTTCACAAAATCAATGGCATCATTGTGGATAGTCGGCCAATAGTAGCCTTGCCTGATTATCTTGTGAGCCCCGACTCCCTGATTATCTTGTGAGCCCCGACTCCGAAGCCCTGACTCGAGACTCAACTCGGACTCTTGGCTGGGGCACATTCAACGGCACCTGAGCCCTGACTCTCAAGCAACCCTAATTCGCTCCCAAATCCTGACTTAGACAAATCAAATTCCACAACAATCAAGAAATGATAAGCTCAAATGACGTGGGATAAGGTCGTCAAATATGATGTAGGAAATACAAGTCGTTGTCAGGAATCACACATGGCCACGACACCTCTGAATAACCAATGATTGACACAATTATGTCCTATCTAAACCACACGACAGTAGGAGCCTGGCACACAACACCACAATTCTCACATGGGCACGTGTGACCCATCAACATCACCCAGGTGTCCTACCTACCTAGGATTCAACGCTCATGATTGCAGGTACACCACCTGAACCCTAATTCTGGGCCTATAAATAACCCAAGAAGGAAAGGTTTGGGGTTACTCTCTCATTCTCTACACACCCTACACACACACCCTCCACATTCAGATATCTATATAGTTTTATCTTCCCTTCCAAAGCCCAGATTTATTCTCACACCGGAGGCGCCGCCAGAGTCCAAACCCCCATCTGGTGTTGTTTTGCAGACACCCACCAGCAGCTACACCGCTTCCAAGCGTGGGAACGACTAGGAAGGACTGGATCGGAATCGGAGTTATAGTAATAATAAAGTATATAGTTAAATCATAAATTACACAGGAACATGAATTAATTCAAAGTCTTAGGTCTGATTTAAGTTTCTAAAGCTGCAAACAATATTATAAGTATCAACAAACCCTAATAATAATTCTTCTTCGGGAGGTCAAGAGAGATAATACCGACGGTTGAGACGGCTTCCGGAGGCTAGTACTGCCAATACTAGAATGTTCAAGGATTGTTAAAAGTCCAGCTCTTTTGCCTCTAGTAGCCAGTACGAGAATTAGTGAAACAGCTCCGTAGGAGCATTGTATTGACTTTGTCACCACAAAGTACCTGTCATATTGTACATTTCCAATAAAGGATCTGTTACTGTTAAGTTTTACTTCTTTTATAGAGTATTAAATTAAAATGTATACTTAGTATTAAATATATTTTGAGAATTTGAGTTTTAGTAGAAGACGAGTGTCATGTGTCAAAGTTCAAAAATAAGATAATAGTCCAAGTTTCATGTATGAGATTAAATTTAACATAATGAAGTACTTCCTCCGTCCCATCCATTTCTTTGCACTTTTCTTTTTGTGATGTTCCATCCAATTTTTTACATTCCAAAACTTTTCTAAAATAGTAAATTTTTATAATATTAAAATCAACTACTTCAACTACTTTCCTCCACTTTACCTACTTTATACTCTAAATATTGGCCAGTCCCATCAATTTACTTCTTTTCTTTACTCTTTTCCATTACTTTACCTATTTTTCTTAAACTCCGTGCCCAACTCAAATAATACTCCCTCCGTCCCATTCATTTCTATACACTTTCTATTTTGGGATGTCCCATTCATTTCTATACATTCCAAAAATAGTAACTTTTAATAATATAAAACACTATTACACCCACTACTTTCTCCACTATCTCTATTCTATAACAATATAAATCACTATTACACCCACTACTTCCTCCACTATCTCAAATCTATTATTAAATATTGATAGGTCCCACCACTTTACTCAATTTTCATCTAATTTTACTCATTTTTTATATCCTTTCTTAGTATACGTGCCCAATCCCAGTGTATACAATTGACTGGGACGGAGGGAGTAATTATTATGTGGGACGGAAGGAGTATAAAAGAAGCCTCGTTATTAGGTGATATATGATTATGGAACAAGTTGTTTGTTGGGTCATAAATGTACTTGTTGGGAGTTTTTTTTTTGAAGTATACTTGTTGGTAGTTGCTATAATGGCTCCTTTACATTTATGGTACATTTATGTATCAGAAATGCAAAAGTATATGGCGTCACATGAGATGGCGACCTCAGAATTTTCCGCCACCTCA
Organism: Heracleum sosnowskyi; assembly: GCA_030848705.1. Lineage (NCBI taxonomy): Eukaryota > Viridiplantae > Streptophyta > Magnoliopsida > Apiales > Apiaceae > Heracleum > Heracleum sosnowskyi. The sequence goes on from CM061237.1 coordinate 131,577,063, forward strand.
GGTGGCGACCCTCTTTTTTATTTTATTTTTTCATTTTTTTCTTCTTCCCCCTGTGGTTCACTTAGTAAAAATGGGTTGGTCACTGGTACAAATTTGTTTAGAAGTACAAATTTCTAAAAATACCATAATTTTTTAGGGATATTCAGACCTAAAAATATCATTGTTCTACATAATATTTTTTTCATAATTTTGGCTCGTTTACAAATTTTGAAGTTTAATGCGGAACACAGAAAAATAAAAAATAATATGTACAAAAATGTTTCTTATACCCCTAAAACTGCCTACATAAACATAAATTTTGTCTAGTTATCAATTTTGGACCAAAATTTTACATAGGTACGTTTAATATTTTTTCTCAAATTTTGGCTACTAGCGAAATAGGACAGTTCAACTTTAATATAGAATAGAAAAAAATGAAAATTTAAAATTTGCAACTACATTTTTTAAACCTTCAAAATTGATTGTTTAAAATAAATTTTTACTAGTGACCAACCCATTTGTACTAAGTGAACCATGGAGGAAGAAGGAAAGAATGAAAAAAATAAAATAAAAAATGGGATCGCCACATGAGGTGCCGGAAAATTCCGAGAGTCGTGGCGCCCTTGAATGCAGCTGTACTATTTTTTCATTTCTGATACATAAATGTGAAGAAGCCAATGTAGCAACTCCTAACAAGTATACTTCAATAAAACAAAAAAAAAACTCCTCTATGACCCAACAAACGTGTTCCATAACCATATATCACCTAATAACGTGGCTTTTTTTATACTTCGTTATGTTGAATTTAATCTCATACATGAAACTTGGACTATTATCTTATTTTGAACTTTGACACATGACACTCGTCTTCTACTAAAACTCAGATTCTCAAAATATATTTAATACTAAGTATATATTTTAATTTAATACTATATAAAAGAAGTAAAACTTAACAGTTAACGTATCCTTTATTGGAAATGTACAATATGACAGGTACTTTGTGGTGACAAACTCATTGCATGCTCTTACGGAGCTGTTTCACTAATTCTCTTACTTTAACAATCCTTAAACATTCTAGTATTGGCAGTACTAGCCTCCGGAAGCCATCTCAACCGTCGGCATTATCTCTCTTGACCTCCAGAAGAAGAATTATTATTAGGGTTTGTTGATACTTATAATATTGTTTGCAGCTTTAGAAACCTAAATCAGACCTAAGACTTTGAATTAATTCATGTTCATGTGTATCATTTTTGAAAAGTTGAATTAATTCATGTTTGGGCCTTATATCATTTTTGAAAAGTTGAATTCAGTTGTAACATTTCTGTACCATTTTTGCATTTCTGGTACAAGAAATGTGAAGGAATCTGGCTGCAATCTTACTTGCAGAATGGAGCATTGTATAATGGGCTTCATCACATTTCTAGTACAAAATTGATACAATGGGCTACTTGAGTTGGCGACCTAGAAACACGGTGACCGTGCGCCACTCCAAATGGCCACCCTTGTTCTAATTATAAAGTATACCTTTTTCACGTTGTAACATGTCTTTTACCCATTTGTCAAAAAAAAAACATGTTTTTTTACCCTATTTTAGAGGCAAAAAAAATTATTTGAATAGTTTTTTTGGTTGATACACAAGTTTAACAATATTATTACTATAAAAAGAAAGTATTATATAAACAAAATCATAGAAATTTGGTATAAATTATTATTTTTACATTTTGCAAATACTTGTATATATTATTATTATTATTATTATTATTATTATTATTATAATATGTTGTTTAACTTCTTAATTACCATGCAAAAAATTAACCATTATTTTTAATATCATTTGTAAGGTAATTATTAACGAAGATTATCAATAAATAAAGTATTATCATATTTTAGTAACTAAACATAGACAATTCGTGGCGACCCCTTTTTTTTTTTTCTTTTTCACCTTACTTGTTGAAACATTATCTTATTCTTGAAACAATTTTTTCTATAATCACCAATAATTTATATTTTAATTATAACTAATAATTAATTAGTTACTTTTAAAAATAATTAAGAGAGTATAAATTTATTTATAATTTTTTAAATTTTCTTTTCTTATTAGTTAGATTTTGTATTGATATAAATTTTTATTACATTAATTTCACTCATAGTAGAGGAAACATAGAATCTTTAAATTATAAAAAATTGAAACAAAATAATCAAGTATTTGTTAAAATAAAAAAAAAGTTCTCCCTCCGTCCCTTCTTTACATTGAGGTACTGAAGTATGAAAAATGAGTAAAGTGGTGGGACCAATCAATATTTAATATATAAAGTGGGTATATAATTGAATGTGATTGGATTTTATATTATAAAATGTTATTATTTTTTGTATGTAAAGAAATGAGAGGGAAGAGGGAGTAACATTTATTAGATTTAGACATTCATTTTACAATTTTAGTTATATTTTGTTTAAAAAATGGATGCAATTATATCTTAAGATTAAAAAACCAACTTGACAAGTTTACATATTGAAGAAAAAGTTATTAATATATTTTAGTGTAGTTATAAAATTAATTTAACGATAGTTCAACAATTATAATATCAGTGGAACTACCCAAGAAAAAAATATTAATATTTAAGTTTCCACTTTAATGTTTTTGCTTAATCTTAAATTTTAAAAATTAGGTTGAACAATTTTACTGCTCACACACGCGAAATCTACAAATTTATTTTTAATTTAATGATAGTAACAACTATTATATAAGTGAACTACCCAGAAATATAAAAGAATTTTTTTCACAAATTCTTACATTCAAAATTCTATACAATATTAAAAATTTATTTATATTTGATTTAAAGTAATAAAATAAATTTATTATTATTTGAATATAACTTGATCATGTATGATTTTCTCACCATGCTTTTTTCTTTCTTTTGTAGTTAAATATTGCGGTAGCATTTGTAAACAAAGTTAAAACACAAAAAAGATTCATTTACAAATATATGTTTTTTTTTCTTTCAATTTGTTTTTTATATGTGAGTCTCTTTATGAAACTTATGTAATTTTGATTATTTTTTTTACCATTTTTGAGGATCTGAAAAATAAATCTCAATAATCAATTTTGTTAACAAAAAAATTTGTATAATTAAACTTTTGTTTGTTCACTTAAAATTTGTGTGTGTTCTTATCATTTTCGGATAAAAAATTAACATATTTACACATAATTTTTTTTCGAGATTTAGTACGGAACAAAAAAAATTTATTTATAAATACATTTTTTGAGCCTCTGAAAATGATTATTAACAAACTATTTTAACTTATTTTCTACAAATGACCAATAATGACCAACGGAAGAACGAAGCTGAAACATGAAAAAAAATAAAAAATTAGTAGGTTGAGTTGGCGTAGCGTACCCTGACTAGGTCGCCACCTGAACTGGCTTATTTTGTAAAACCCAACTTAGATGTATCATTTTTGTAAAGATTACGTTAACAATTATCGCAAATACGATTAACATTACAAAATGATGTAAATGCAAGTGACACGTTACTCTATTCCCACAATTTTATTTAATTTTAGGATTCTTCCTCTACACGATAATTTTTCCCAAACAAATAATTTACCAACCCCCTTGTATAATTTATTTAGGATTCCCTTGTATAATAACCATTAGTAGTGAGTAGAGGGATTGATACGATAGGTCAATTTATTTGTTGAACTTTTAAATGCGTTATAACTTCTGATTGACCAAATACATAAATAGCATGCCCAATATTTCAACCAGCCCGATCCAACTGTATTTTAACATTATCCCCATCCCATTTCCCGGTTCTCATTCCCCGATTTATATATTTTATTAAAATAATATATTTTTATATTTATATTAACTAGATTAATATATAAACAAGTACTATATATATTTATTTTTATATTTTAAATTTTTTAATCCATTTTTTCTATTCAAAAATTTCATAGTAGAATATAATTTACTTATAATAATTTCAATTTCATCTTTATTTTTTGTTTAAATAATTGTTTCAAAAAACATATTAGTTCTAAAATATATATTCCACATTATGATTTATTAATTAAATTTATTAGGAAATGCATTATAAGATATAGAGTAAATTTCACTTTGCATCATATTATTTTCGTTTGAAAACAGACTGGGTCCAATACTTCTAATCAATGCATTTTACATCTCACAACAATGTTTCCTGGTGCACTTTGCACCATTTCCGTCAAAATCAACCGGATCAGATATGTAATCATTAAGAAGTTAAAAGGTAATTAGGGAAATATATCCAAGTTTATAAATCGCAAAATGCATATATACGAAGTTTATTAATATATTTAAACAAAATTTAAAAATAAAATCTTTATTTACTATAATTACTGAAATATTACATAATAATAATTTAATTTCAATTCATAATGAAGTTCATTAATATAACAAACAAAATTTTAATTCGTTACACAATTTTTTAATATACTAGAAATTACGTTAAGATATGATGAACAAAATATAGATATCTTGCGGTGATAAAATAGAAAAGGTATAATTTGACAAGACAAAAAGGAGCACACAACACTAATACACTAGTAATTATAATTTATTGTTTAGGTGAAAATTTTTAAAGGTATATTTTTATTAATTAGAAAGAGACAAAGAGTACATAATGCAATTAAATTTATATAACGTTTAGTATTTTTTATGTGAGATTAAGTAATTTACAAGTAAAAATTGTGATTGAATATGATATATACATGTTTAAATATAATAAAAAAGATAAAAATATACATTATAAAAATTCATGAATTGTTATAATGTGGGACTAATTAGATTGTATTAAACCCTTTTGAATTCAAAGAAAATATATATGTTATATATAAAGTAGAAAATTAAAACATGTAATTAAAAATTTACAATAATTGAGTATAAATAAATAAGTATATCTAGCTATTATTTTTAAATGCAGTAAGGCTAACATGATTATCATTATAAATTACAAATTTATTCTTAGTCTTTATGAAATTATAATCTCCACTAGCTCAATATAGCTCCACTGTCATAGGCCACGGGTTTTGTTATGTGCATATATAATTGTCCAATTACATAAATAACCTCATAATTTAACTTTAACGGAGCTAATCCAGATGACTTGACAGAATTGGTGCATACTGTATCGGCAAACATTCACGTGGGATGCAAAGTGCATTTGTTAAAAGTGTTAAACCCAATCTGTTTTCAAACAAAAATAATAGGATGCAAAGTGAAATTTACTCTAAGAAATATATAAATTTTAATTTTCAAAAAAATAAAAATCCCTAATTTTTCGCGGGAATCCAGTTCCCCATTCAGGCGGGATCGAAAAACAACATAATCCATGTTTGGGGATTGGGGCGGGTACGGGAATTGGACCTGATGCTAAACCCTTCTCAACTGTTCTTTTAGTGTGGAGCTCCTTTTTCTAGAACATGAATGTGAGAGCGAGAAACACACACAAAAAGGGAATAAGCAGGAAAACAAACATAGAGAAAAAATCGCAAAGAGACAACAACAATTTTAGATATCATGGTCGTGAAATTGATTAGATAAAGGAAGGAAGAAGAAACAAAACATAATAATCACAAATATTTCAATGGTGGCTTTGTAATTGATTCATGCTTTACACAATTGATTCATAATCCTTGCCATTAAATTTTTTAAAAATCCTGCGGAAATCATATACCGCTGCCGTCGTGGAGTGTATACTTACCTGTCTGCAATGATATCTTGGTGATCGAGACTTGACACTTGTGTTGAGATTTTCGTAGTCGAAGTTGTCTTCGATCGAACTACAGACTCCATTCTGAATTGACTCTTTGGTTAGGGTGTAATTTTTTTTATCCTATACTGAAAAGGTGCCTTGAATTTGAGCAAAATGATAAATTAAGGTTCGAACTGTGTGACAAATGTTCGATTCAAGTCGTTTCTTTGATATGTTATGGGTGTTTATTTGATTTATTCTCTAATAAAATTATTAAATTTTTGTGGAGCGGAGTTGGTAATGTTGCGATGGTTCAGTAATTTGTGGAGTTTGTAGAGTGTTACTCGGTAGAATTGATTATGAATGGAGATTTGTTTTTCATATTTCATGATAATATGATACAAATGTTGCATATGGCACTGGTAGATGGTAGGGATAAATTAAGAAGTTGATTTAATACAAACTCCTTTGGAAGTTCTAGTATATTTATTGGGGATGATGTTGCCTGCTAAAATGGGTTGTGCCACTGGACTTTGTGGTCCTGGAATGGATATGTTTCTTATTGTTGCCATGGAATAATTCTTGTGATTCACAAGGGAATATTGTAACAGTATTAAACCTTATCGAATGACATTTTTTGGTATGATTTTACATGCCTTGTTGAATCTCACTTTATTACAGAATCTGTTGTTTGGTGAGAATATTTTTACTAGTTTTATTCCTGAGAACTTGATGACATTGGAGCAACTAGTACTTCTTGGTGTCCAGTACCATCTTTAAATCTAGTCGAGTTTACCATGGCAGGTGGCTTGTTTCTTGGACTAGAGAAATAAGAATGAGAATTCAAAGATGATTTCAAAGCTAAGATTCAAACTTGGAAATTGAACACTAAATGGGAAAATGGAGCAATTCTTGTATGGAGTAATTTTTGTTAGGCTTGTGATCTTTCTTCGTTTTTTCTAAGTAGTAATATAGTTTGCAAAAACATTTTGTTGTTGTAGTTATAAGAGTGATATTCTCGTGTTGCGAGGAGATGTGACAAGTATCTATAAGCAAAAATACGTTAGAGCATAGAGTAGAACTGGAGTAGATGGTCTCCCGATTAAACTGAAATATTTCTGGCCAGTTATAGTAATTTAGTCAAAGGCTTTTCTGCTTTTGTGAAGTGGTAACAATATAGCTTAGTCTTGGATGACCTAAAAGGTGTGAAGTGACATCTTAAGGTTTTAGAGCGACTGATTACTTAACATGGTATCAGAGCTCGGTCTGGGGGACTCAGGTTCGAGTCCTCCCACCCTCAGTATTTAATTTAAACATTTGTTGAATTGTTGGTATTGGTATATGTTGTCTCTATGGTCAATCGTGACGAAAAGTATCGCACGATTGAGAGGGAGTGTTGAATAATATTATAGTATAAAATCCTATTGGGGCCTTCCTTTGACACCTTAAGGTGACTACAAAATAGATTGGCTATTGCAACGCGCACTGAAAAAATTGCTTAAAAATCGTTGCTATTTAATGACAAGTTTTGACAAGTTTACAACTATAGTAATGATTTTTAATATCGTCACAATTGAATTTCAATTTTGCAAAAACTGAATTTTATTGCAATGAATATAAATAAACGTTACCATAAGTTCAAGATTTTGGTATAAAACTTTGGCGGGCAACATTAAAAAGGAAGAAGCGAGCTTACCAAATTTTTTTGCCCGGGCTTTCTAACACTAACACTAATATTTGACTAAAACATTTTCACTAAAAAAAAACACTCAAACACACACTCAGACACAGAGACAAGCGAGAGAGAGAGAGAGAGAGAGGAGGCGATAGAGAGAAATTCAATCTTGAAGTTTCAAGCCCGATTTTCAAAGCTCGATAGAGAGAGGAGCTTTGAACACTCAAAGCTCGAAAACTCAAGCTCAAAAATTCAAGCTCAAAGAACACTCAAGCTCGACAAAGGTATCTTCTTTCCCCAAATCAATTTTAAAATCGTTTTTAAATGTATCAATTAGGGTTTAATTGTTAATTTGTGCTTTTTTAAAAATCGATTTATATGGTTAATTTGTTAATTAGGGTTGAACTGAGATTTTGTTTAAAATTGATTTTTAGAATTAGGGGTTTTACATTAGGGATTTGGTTTGGCTCTGTGTTAGTTTTATGTTTAAGGGTATAGATACGTGTATTCGCGAAAGATATTGAAATATGTATGCACAAAATGATTTACACTTTAATTAGGGGTTTTACACTTTAATTTCACTTGATTGCTAACAATTTGTGTTTATTCGTCGACTGGATGATTTTCTGTCTTTAGTCAGTTATGAACTCAGCCAAGTAATTTGTTGTTGCTCATGCTTGAAGACTTGTTGTGCTTTCACCTAACTGCTTGTTAATTAATATTCAGGTCAATATTTGATTTCCTGTCTATCCAGAAGTTAGTTGCATCTCCGCAATTCTCATTTTGGTACATAACTAGCGGCTTGATCAGAATTTATGTGAAGAAAAGCATTTTCCATGAGTTTGTTCTTCCTTGGGCTATGTATTGGGGCGTAAATATTACGTGTATGGTTTAATTTATTTTTTTTCCCATTCTTAGTTATGTCGCACTTCATGGAGTTGCTGGTGCTTATGCTAAACGCATATTTGTTGAAGAACTTGGTGCACAGGAGAGCTCATTGTTAAATTTTGTGGCAAAGGTGTTTCTATGTTGTTTAATTACTTAACTGTTACTCATGTAGTTCAGGGTTTAGTTTAGTTCCCTTATTTATCTTGTCATCTTGTACTTGAATATCCGAAAATAGGAGGACTTTGGCGGAGGACACCCAGATCCCAATCTGACCTATGCAAAGGAATTGGTAGCACGTATGGGGTTGGGTAAATCACAGGCTGAACATGAGCCACCGGAATTTGGTGCAGCTGCTGATGGTGATGCAGATCGTAACATGGTCTTGGGTAAAAGGTAACATCTGGCCTTAGGTTAGTTTACGAATCCTGACTTGTTCACTTCTTAATTCCCACTTTGTTTGGTCATGCCAGGTTTTTCGTGACTCCATCTGATTCAGTTGCTATTATTGCTGCAAATGCAGTGCAGTCAATACCTTATTTTTCATTTGGTATAAAGGGAGTTGCCAAGTTCTCACTTCCTCTAGGTTATTTTGTTTTTTAAGATTGTATCTGCCTAGTTTTGCACGCTGTTTCCTGAGGTTCACAGACATGCACACCATATATACCTCTTTATTCTTGCTCAATTGTGCTTTGATCTATATCAATTTGATTCTCATATCTCGATAGAGTTTAATTACTTTTCAGACCAGCTTTTTCTTCACTTCTAGAAATTTTAAAGACAAAGAACCTAAGATGTCATTTCTTCTTGCAGGAGTATGCCAACATCAGCCGCTCTTGATGTTGTGGCCAAACATCTAAACTTGAAGTTTTTTGAGGTATTCATTGTACAAACGCTGAATTTTTGTTATAGTCAAGCCCCCTCCCCGTTTCTCTTTTGCCTCTTGTACGCAAAAGTAATTATACCAATCCCTATGTAAGGTGCCCACTGGATGGAAGTTTTTTGGCAACTTGATAGATGCTGGTATGTGTTCAGTGTGTGGTGAAGAAATTTTTAAAACTGGTGAGCTTCTATCTTTTTTACACTCTTGAGTGTTTAACCAGAGAAATGATCACTTTATCTACATATAAGTTGCATTTGTGATATATAAGTTTATAATATCTGTTCTACATATAATAGGCTCAGACCACATATATGAGAAGGATGGAATATGCTCCCTATATTAACTTGGATAGTTTTTAGGAATAACTAAAATGTTGACGCCTTTCATTTGCCTTCATGTTTTCAGAAGATATAGCAATTTCTGAAACACTCCAAAAAAAATGTTTATTGGAATCTTCATCTTATCCTCTTGTTTTCAAGTTCTGTACAACGTCCTGATATGCTTTGTTACCGCGTTATGCTACTATGTTTATTGTTTGATGTTTTTTTATTTGAGAAAACATAAAAGACTATAATATGTGTAGATCATCTATCTACTACGGGAAAAAGGTTAGCCTTGTTTGTAATCATTATGGCTCAGGTATGAATGTATGATCATTAACACCCAACATGTGCTGACCAATAGATGCTGAGGAGCATGGGTTTAGTCTCTCTGCAGTGTCACTTACATTACTAGTTGATGTGAGAAAATTCAACGTTCGGCTACGGTTAATACACTGAACAGAGTGGGACAATTGTGTAACATCACATGTATTCTCTATCTTTGAACATTACATAGCAGGTATCCATAATATTTCCAAGCCTAAAAATATGTGATATGGCTACTCTGGTAAATAGTATGCTAAAGAATTATTATTTTGAGTGTTCTTTAAAGCTTTTATACGCTCACTTTTATTATGTCTTTATGAAGTCATTGTTGCTCCATTCAAGACCTAAATCAATTACTGACACTCTGCGGTACAGTAATATTTCTTTGCCCTTATAAGTAATAATTGTCATATCATAGATCCCAAAACAATCCATGTCGACTTTTTTGTAGTATCGCAGAATTTTTTGTAATTCTTTATAATTAATTTTATTTTTAGGTGGCTGACAGGTGATGGAAAACTTTCGCTGCATCCATGCTCTAGGTGTACAAATTCTTCGGCTGGATGTTACCCTTCAAACGTAGCAGTTCTCATTCAACCGTATTAGTTACTCACAGCAATGTTGTATTGTAATCATCAGTTGTATACTTTAGGTTTATTATGTATTGTACGAATCAGTCAGGAAGATAGGACTTTGTCATTTTGTCTTGATTTATCTTTTGGATGGTTTCGAGGACGACGCTGTTGCTACTTGTGAATTGTTTTTAAATAGTAATTTCAATGAAATGATATTTATGCTTGGTTTTGCATCGATTTATGGCTTTTATGCTTGGCTAGATGTATTTTAAAGAGAATCATTCGCCTTTATTTTTATAAATTGTTGCAATTGTGTCCAAATATGTTGCAAATAAATATTACAACTGCTATAAAATTATTGCAATAATGGCATAAACTGTTGCGATTAGTCTAAAAAATTCATTGCAATTGGACTAATATTTTTTGCCTTAAAGTGATTTGTTTGCTAGCCATTTGCTACTGCAATGATTTTTAAACGTTGTTGAAGACTATAAAACGTTACTACATGTCTTTATTGCAATGATTTTTAATGTTGCTGTATGGTGCTGAAATGGTTGCTAAATGGCTCTATTGCAACATGGGCAGATGCAACGCTGAAATTTTTCACATTCGTTGCAATAAAATCAATTGCAACAAATATAGGCCTTAAGGCAATATATTTCTGTTGTTGCAATATGTGATCTATGGTGTAGTGGGTTTTAGAGCGACTGTTTACTTAACAGAAGAGGAATCCCACAATCTTGAAACTGCTACATATTTGTTGACATTATATTTAGTGTGGAGGTGTGTTGTACTTTGCTTCTGTTTAGAGGAGGTTACATTGAATTTCATGATGGTTATCTCAATTTCTTGTTACTGGGTACTTTTTTCTTTTGAATCCTTTTAATTTTTATTATGGCGGCATGATGAGGTGCTCAAACATTAATTAGATAATTTACTCCTAAATCATATAATAATAGGCTAATATTTTAAAAAAAATGTTATCATATCCGCTTTAGAAAATTTTGGAATGACTTTAGTATGCCACATGGAGATCCCCATAAGGGAGCTAAACCAAACAGGTCGTCCGATCATGGAACCCGAAACAAGAAATGCGCCCATAAAATGTACGACAATATTTGGAGATCGCTAGTAAGTTATCATAGTAGATGTTAACTGTATGACATTCTTAAATGATGTAGGAGGATTTTCGGTGCTAATCGAGGTTCATGACTCGCGAGAAGACAACAACAAAATAAAGGCATGATCACGCTACTAAGGATGCTTGATGGCATGACCACACTGTTGATTGGCATGATCATGCCAAACTGGGAAATCTTGGCAGACACTTCAAACGAGAGGATATGGAGAGATTGTGCATGCTCACGCCTAAATCTGTATGATCACGCTTCTTTTAGTTATTATTTAATTTTAATTAGGATTTGTTTTATTTTTTAGGGTTTCTTATTTCTATATAAACAACACTATGACGTAACATATAATAATCTTTTATTGAAATTAAAACCCTAGAGATTTTTCTCTTCTTTCTTGTGGATTCAAGAAACTCCTTATGGATTCAAGGATCGCCTTGTGGATTCAAGGTATTTGAGTATTTCTCGTATAAGAGTCCTTGTAAGGATTAACGCTTACTTTTCCTTGGCTTCCGTGCTACTTCAGTTGGCATCAAAGCAGACTTTATCCTATCTTTTCGCTACTTGATTCACTATGGGAGATGAACCAATTACCAAAAAAGATCTTGTAGAGGTTACGACGGCTTTTACCGCGACTCTCAAGGTTTTGATAGACAAGGTGACTGCGTTGACGGACAACAGGAATAAAAATAACAAGCAACGTAGATGTGAAAGTGAAGATCAAAATCGAGCCCCTCGAGGCTCGAAAAATCATGTCGGTGAGAATTCTGGCTCGAAGTCAATTATGGGTAATCGACTCAACGACAATGATATTGTAAAGGCCGATATACCATTGTTCTACGGGTCTCTTGGAGTTGATGAGTTCCTGGATTGGCATATTGATGTTAATCATTTCTTTGATGTTATGGATGTTCCCGAAAGTAAACAGGTGAAGATTGTAGCTATCAGACTAAAGAGTACTGTTGTGATTTGGTGGGATAAGTTGGTTATACAGAGAAAGAGGCAAAGAAAGGAACATATCAAGACTTGGAGGCGGATGAGGCGATTGATGTTTGAGAGGTTTATACCAGATGGCTATGAGTCTAAGATGTATACAAAGCGAATGCAAGACGATGATCTGGCTAAACACTATGAACCTGATTGTGTCAATAAGGTGTTCGATGAAAGTCATCAACCAAAATCGGGTAGTGTTAGGAATTATGTTGATTCTTGATGATAACCAAACTAACTTAGTAAAATTTGTATAAGTGAAAATGTAACTTTCAACGGATAGCATGTCATTAAAGTATCCGTTGAAGGGTAGCTTATCCGTTGATAAGACTAAATGTAGCATACTCTTTCTATTCTGTAAATAGCAGTTGAAGTGCATTAGTATAGGTTGAACAAGTCATGTTGACTTACAAATAGATATGTAGAATATGGAGGCTAATTGTAAATATTTGGTGCCTTGTAATTTTACATAAGTGAAATTGTAATTCAACGGATACTCATTCAGCCATCAACGGATGCACCTTGGAAAGCTTTAATAGATGTACCCTGGAAAGCTTCAACGGATGCAACCATAACACTTTCAACGGATGCTAGAAGATCAACCTCAACGGATGCAAGTTCAATAATTAACAGTTGACATTGTGAAAGGGACAGTCCTGACAAGTCACATGGGTTGATGAAACAGAAAGAGCATGTAAACCAGCATTTTGGGAAACCCTGAAGAAAAAGAAGTATTCTATTTCCATATGGTCGAAAGAGATGATTCTACAAGGACAATCAGCTAAAAGGCAATTCATTACAAGGACCATTGGACTTAGAGTAAGAAAGCAAGCTTTTGGACTCTACCTACTATACAATTCTATGTAGTTCAATTTAGCTTGTAAACTTGGAGTATATAACCAAGTTGTTGGGATTTATGGGTGATAGCATTGAAACAACTTAACTTTTTATGTACTTAATTTTTTAATTAAGTAGAACATACTATCACAGCCAAAGTATGCTCTTGTAATCAGTATGCAATGTTATTTTAATTGTGTAATTTGGAAGAAGTTCACTTTCTGTGTTCAAGCCTCAAAGAATGCATATTAGATGACAGCATGAATAAAGGTTACTGTCATAAGCATTGACAGTAAGATTACAAGAAGACAGAATGTTGCAAGTCACGACAGCATATTCACTCTGACAGCAACATTGGCGGAAGACTACGCGACAACAACTTTAGCCCTCGACAGGAAGTTTGGAAACCTCGACAGCACTCTATGCGCGGAAGACTACGCGACAGCAAGCTTTGCGGCAAAAGTAACTGTCTCAAGAAAGATCCCTATTCTAGGTATCTTCTCAGTCAAATCCCGTGATAGTTTCAATGTTCAAGAAACAGGCGTGTTGCAGTATCCCTAAGCTGCACCAAGTCTGCAAGACTACGACAGAAGCTTCAAACACTACAAAACAAAAGCGAATCAATTCAAGAGCAAGGTCAAGTCTCTATTTGCTGAATTGTTTTAGCTGGAAATAGAATGAATCTAGGTTGCTTTCTTTGTAATGTATATCTGACATGTTAGCAATTTAGGAATGTCACATGGGTAGGCAATTTGTAAGAAGCTTCCACTTGATAATGACATCAGCTTCACAGACCCGTGTTGACAGTGATAGGATTAGTTTTATACTTAGACTATCAATTCATTCTAGGGAAGTAACGAAGACAAGTAAGTGTCTTGAAGAAAACCGAAGCTCAAGAATTCTCTCTTGAGGTTGTAGCAACACTTTGCAAAATAAATAAAAAAATTTATTTTGTGAATCCTGTCTTCAGATTATACTGTTTGTGAATGCATACATATTATTGATAACATTAAATCTTAGTTTTGGTTGTTGAAATTGAGATTGAATTTTATCAGTATTGCATTCATCTCCCCCCTTCTGCAATACACGAGGACCAACAACTGGTATCAGAGCAAACAGATTAACAAACATATCCGAGATCACGACGACAATGCAGAAATCAAACAATATCAAGATCCCAACTTTTGATAAAGAGAACTACATCATTTGGAAAAGAAAGATCTTGTTGTTTATCAAAGCTACGAATCCACTATACCCAGGTATTCTCGACAATGGTCCTTTCATTCCAAGGAAGGAAATTGAAGCCACAACAGTAAATGGTGAAGTCATTCCTGCACATTGGGTTCCCAAAGATCCCTCTGAATTTTTGGAACCTGAGAAGGAGAAAATGGTGCTAGATGATCACTTGCAACTCATCTTGCTCGATTCTCTCACGTTGGATAAATCCATGTGTGGAAGTGTGATAAGCTGCACATCTGCCAAGGAGATGTAGATCAGGTTAGCTTTACTATGTGAAGGAAGTGAAGAAGTTAAGGGCAACCAAAGGCAAATACTGATATCACAATATGAGGCATTCATGGCCAAGCCTGGTGAAGACTTCACTTCCATGTTTGAAAGGTTCAGTAAGCTCTTAACTGAACTACAGATACATGGCAAGTACTATGACAGAAAAGAATTAAATGTCAAGTTCCTGCTTACACTACCTGATCACCTTGAACACAAGACAACAACCATACGAGAAGGAAGAGATCTCAACAATATAACCTTTGAGACACTTTATGGCATTCTGAAATCCTATGAACTTGAACTCTTTCAAAAGAGAGCCATACAGAGTGGAACAAGGAACAAGATGGCCAATATGTCAAGTGCCCTAGTAGCACAAGTGCCAAGGATCACACAACCAAGTGAAGTACTACAAATCACACAATCAACCCCTGCACAATCCCTGAAGATAGAAGAGGTTGTTGAAGATGATGAGAAAGTAGTACTACAGCTCAAGGATGTGGAAGATGAAGACTTCTACACAATGGAGGAACTGGAAAGCATGGATAATCCTACTATGGCTTACATGGCCAAAAAGTTCAAGAACTTTAGGTTCAAGAAGGATAGGTCATTCAGGCCCCAAGGCCAAGCATCCAAGTTCAACAAAGGAAGCTCATCAAAGGCTGTTGTGGGAAGTTCAACCAATGGAGGATACAAGACTGGATTTGTGGATAGGTCAAAGTTCAAGTGTTACAACTGCGGTGAACCTGGTCATTTTGCTACTGAATGCAGAAGACCCAAACAGGTTCAGAGGTTTGAGAAAGGAACTGGTGGATACTCTAAGAAGAATCAAGGTAGAGCCTATGTGGCTGAAGGAAAGTGTTGGGATGAGTCTGATGATGAAGATGAAGAAGAATATGTCAACCTAGCTCTCATGGCTAGCACTGATGAAGTGACATCAACATCTTCAAGTCAAGTACCTTCACTTGTCTTACTTGATATGTCCATTGATGAGTATAAGAAAACCATTAAAGACTTAAGTGCTGAAATGTTCAATGTCTATACTAGCTTATCTACTGCTAATGAGGAAATCACTAGGGTGAGTAAGCTAAATGAAACACTAAAGTCTGAAAATGAGTCTCTTGTTCTCAAAACCAGTTCACTAGACTCTTTAGCTCAGGAGAATGCTAGATTTAAAAATGAATTAAAATGTGCTAAAGAAGTTGAGGAATTTCTGAGGAATGAGATTGCTAAAAATGAATTCAAGATTAAGGCTTATAAAAACTCATCTAAGATAGTTCAGGATTACAATGATAAGCATACAGAAAATCAAACTGTTGGCATAGGTTTTTCATATGGTAGAAGACCTGGAAAGGAAACTGTGATTCAAGATTGTTCTGGAAATGCTGCTGTCAAACCCACCATTCTCAAGAAGGTTAAAACTCCTGTTTTCAAAGCTGCAGAAATTGAGTTTGATGAAGAAGCCATGCTCATCAAACAAGAAATTCTTGATGAGGATGAAGGTGTTGACAACACATCTAAGGATGGAAAGGATACTGTCACTATCCCCAAGACAGTAAACTTACCAAGCAATCAGACAATAAGTTCAAAAGATGCTGTCACAGTTGGCAAGACAGTATCTTCCAAAGATGCTGTCAAGAATGTTTCCAAGACAACAACTTCCAAACCTTCTGTCAAGACAGTTGGAATAAAAGGTACTGTCAAGGAGAGTTCGACAGCAACTTCTGAACACACTGTCAATCCAGTAACTCCCAAGTCTAAGAATAGGAATGGTAAGGTAGGTGTCAATAAAGGAAATGGTTACACTAATGTTGGAGGTGCTTCTAGGAAACTATGCAATAACTGTGGATCTTCACATCATTTAACACATGTTTGTAATAAACCAATTGAGGATAAGATCAATGCTACTGAACTCAATGGTAACTTACACAGAACCCCCCTTATGCATAGAACTATGAGTGTCTGTAATAACATTGAATGTATACCATGCAAGATCACTTCCATGAGTACATGCTTTAACTTACCTATTCTTACTGCTGAAAAATGCTCATACATGCACACTGTTGAGACTTCTGAGCCTGCTAGCAACAACAAAAAGGCTTCATCCACTAAGAAAAGGATCAAGTCCAATTCTAAACCTAAGTGGGTGAAAAGAGAAGTCAAATAGGAGATCATTGATGATGCTTGTGATTTTATGACTGGAAGAAACTCAGGAGACACTGAAACTGCAGGACCCAACAAGGATTGGGTACCATATGCAACTTAAACACATTCTGTTTTGCAGGGCAAGAAGAAAGGTCAAGTCATGTGGATTATTGACAGTGGTTGCTCAAGACACATGACAGGTGATAAAGCCCTGCTATCACACTATGTAGAGAAAGCTGGCCCAATCATAACTTTGGAGACAACAGCAAGGGTTAGACAGTGGGATATGGCTGTCTGGAAATTGGAAATGTTGTCATTGAAGACATTGCTCTTGTGGATGGATTGAAGCACAATCTACTCAGTGTCAGCCAATTCAGTGACAGGGGATTCAAGGTTGATTTTGATATGATGTTGTGTAACATCTATCACAAGAAGGATGAGAGCCTCTCTCTAAAAGGGGTTAGAAAAGGAAGCTTGTTTGTTGCTGACTTAAACTCAACAAAGAAGGATAAAGTTTACTGTTTCTACAGTAAAGCAACTGTTGGTGACAGTATGCTTTGGCACAGGAAGCTCTCACATCTCAACTTCAAGACAATGAATATTTTGATGAAGAAGGAGTTAGTGAGAGGTTTGCCCCAACAGGAATTCTGTCAAGAAGGACTGTGTGAAGATTGTCAAATGGGCAAACTAAGGAGAGCTATGCACAAGTCCAAGCAAATGAACACCAACATAGAAGCACTCAAGTTGATCCACATAGATCTTTTTGGACCAGTCAATGTACCATTTATGGCCAAAAAGAGATATGCCTTAGTAATGGTGGATGATTACTCAAGGTACACTTGGGTGAAATTTCTTGAATCCAAAGATGAAGCTGCTCAAGTGATTATTGATCAAGTCAGAGTTCTTGATAGAACTCCAAACTCAAAAGTCCAAATCTTGAGGAGTGACAATGGTACAGAATTCAGAAATGCCACACTTGGAAATTTCTGTAAAGATGAAGGAATTGTACAACAATTCTCTGCTGTAAGGACTCCACAGCAGAATGGAGTTGTAGAAAGAAAGAACAGGACTCTCATTGAAGCAGCTAGAACTATGTTGCATGATGCCAAACTACCAACATATTTCTGGGCTGAAGCTATCAACACAGCTTGTTATACTCAAAACAGAACCATGATCAACAAAACTCATGCCAGTACACCTTACTATCTTCTAACTGGGAAGAAACCTACTGTCAAATACTTTCATGTGTTTGGGAGTAAATGCTTTATGATGAAGGACACCCATGAGAAGAAAGGAAAATTTGACACCAAGGCATTTGAAGGACTATTCATGGGTTATAGCACAGAAAGGACTACCTACAGAGTTTATGTTATGGAACACAGGATTATTGAAGAGAGTGTTAATGTCACATTTGATGAAACCAAGTTTCCAGGACTGCATGAAGAAGGAAAGATACAGACATTCAGATTTGAGAATCAAGGATACTTGGAAGCTGAGGAAATTGTTGATGAAGAACCTAGCTTCACTCAAATTGTTGAAGTTGACAAAGATATTGTCAATACCATTACTGTCAACCAAACTCCAGCTCAGTCACAGACCATAACTTCTAACATTCATAATAGTGATAATTCTGGAGACAATGAAGAACATGGTGAAGACAACGGAATTGGTGAGCATTCAACTCAACAAACTGAAGCAACTGTTCCTGTACAATCAAGTAGCTTGCCCAGAATCACCAAGTGGAACAAGGATCACACAAATGACCTTATCATTGGTGACCCTACTTCTGGAGTGAGGACAAGGAACAAAGTCTCTGCTGACAGCATGTTTTCATGCTTCCTGTCTCAAATGGAACCCAAGACAACTGATGAAGCATTGTTGGATTCTGACTGGGTGATAGCCATGCAAGAAGAGCTAAATCAGTTTGAAAGAAACAATGTATGGAAGTTGGTTCCAAGACCTAAGGGAAAGTCAGTCATTGAGACCAAATGGGTTTTCAGAAACAAGCTTGATGAAAATGGATCAGTGACAAGAAACAAAGCAAGGCTAGTAGCTAAAGGTTACTGTCAACAGGAAGGAATAGACTATGATGAGACATTTGCACATGTTGCAAGACTTGAAGCTATAAGAATCTTTCTAGCCTATGCTGCACACTGCAACTTCAAAGTATTTCAGATGGATGTCAAAAGTGCCTTCCTAAATGGAGAGTTGGAAGAAGAAGTGTATGTCGAACAGCCACCAGGGTTTGAGGATGCTGAAATGTATGATTTTGTGTACAAACTCTTCAAGGCTTTGTATGGACTAAAGCAAGCACCCAGGGCTTGGTATGACACACTTTCCACTTTTCTTTTGGAAAATCAGTTTACTAGAGGAGTTGTGGACAAGACACTTTTCTACAAACACCATGGCAAGGACATCATTCTGGTACAAATCTATGTGGATAACATCATTTTTGGTTCTACAAATGAGAAGCTGTGTGAGAAGTTTTCCTCTCTCATGAGTAACAAATATGAGATGAGTATGATGGGAGAATTGTCATTCTTTCTGGAATTACAAATTCTTCAACAACCTGATGGAATCTTCATTTGTCAAGCTAAATACATCAAGGAACTTCTCAAAAAGTTCAACTTGGAAGATTCATCACCTGCAAAGACACCAATGTCCACATCAACTAGTCTGGATCTTGACACTAAAAGAAAGAAAGTTGACTCAAGCACCTATAGAGGCATGGTAGGATCTCTCCTATATCTAACTGCTAGCAGACCTGACATCATGTTTACTACATGTCTCTGTGCAAGGTTTCAAAGTGATCCAAAGGAGTCACACTTAGTAGCCATCAAGAGAATCTTTAGATACTTAAAAGGCACTCCTAACCTAGGCCTTTGGTATCCTAAGAATACTGGATTTGATCTAATTGGTTACTCAGACTCAGACTATGCTGGATGCAAGATTGACAGAAAGAGTACTACTGGTAGCTGTCAATTTCTTGGTGGAAGATTGGTCTCATGGTTTAGCAAGAAGCAGCATTCAGTTTCTACCTCAACTGCAGAAGCTGAATATATAGTTGTAGGCAGTTGTTGTGCACAAGTTCTATAGATGAAGAATCAACTTCTGGATTATGGTCTAGTGCTAAGAGACATTCCTATTTACTGTGACAACACTAGTGCCATAGTCATTTCAGACAATCCAGTTCAACACTCTAGGACAAAGCATATTGATATAAGACATCACTTTATCAGAGAGCATGTTGAACAAGGAACTGTGAAGCTGATCTATGTCCCAACTGACAAGCAACTTGCTGACATCTTCACTAAGCCATTGGATGAAGCAACCTTCAACAGGTTGGTAAGTGAATTGGGAATGCTGAATCTGGTATGTTAATTTACCAAGTTTTTCTGCATTTTCAAATTTTTATTGAAGCTCATGACAGCAACTTCAAACCTGCTGTCAAGAGAAGTTACTGTCTACTTGGTCTATGTCTGTTATGTGACAACATGTGTTGATTTGACTTTACATAGTTACTGTCATTAAGAAGGATACTGTCCCGTGTCTCTTGACAGCAAACTTCTTGACAGCAGGAAAAGACTTTCTGTCAAGACTTTTAAAGGATACTGTCATTCAAATGCTTAACGGTGACAACATGTTTTTGCGCAATAGTTGCTGTCGCGCATAACCTACTGTCACCATCTCTTATTACTGACAGATTGTTTCTAGCGCACAGGTTACTGTCAACAATAGTGGACTGTTACAATTGGATATTCATCCCACGTTTGACAGTAAATAACGGGCAATAACTCACGTGTTATGTGAGTGGGTTAAGACACGTTCTTTAAACCCACTTTTTGTGCACAAACGTTTGAGATACCCCTTTTTATTCCCCAGTTACTCATACATATCACTCACATCGAACTCAAGGCAAAATACTTTTCTTCAAGCAAAAAGCTACTTTCTTACTTTCTTCTTTTCTTGAATCTCCATGGCACCCAAACAGACTCTCTCTCAAACAAACTTTGCTGGCATCTTTTCCCCAAATGATGCTGGTGAAGGTTTCAAAGGACTAGTGTTTTTCATGAACAAGTCCTATCTCGGTTCTGCCATTACCTCAACCCCCATTCTCGACTTAGACAGAAATGAGGCATTTTGGCAAACTGCTGTTGCTCAAACGGAGGGTGAGAACCCATCTATTCAATTCACAATCAATGGGCAACACTACATTCTTACAGCTGAGGTCATCAACACTGCTCTTGGTATCACACTTCAAGCAGATCGGAATTTTGCTGAACTTGCTAATGATGACACTCTCAAGAAGCGCTTCTTGAAGATTGGGTATGCTGGCCCTATTCTCGAAGAGGGCACAACCAAATGGTATCTGTCTGGTGAAATGGACAGGAAGCATCTGAGAAAGGAGTGGAGCATGATACTTGATGTGATGGTCAAGGTGTTCTCTACCAAGTCCACAGGCTGGAATGGAATACCCTCCTACATCAAGAAACTGACACATTCTCTTATCCATGGATACAAGGTGAATGTTGGAGCTCTCCTCTTGGCACACCTCAGGGCTGCCATAGGTAAGAAGGTATCAATCTACCCTCGCTTTCTTATGATGTGCATCAATTCTTTCTGTGATTTTAATAATGATGCCCCTCGTTTAGAGGCTTGCTCTGTTTTGAAAAAGAACACACACACACACACACTGTTATCTTCACAGAATCTCAATGCACATATTCCACTTTGTTTCACTCAGCACATGGTTGATCAAGTGTCCAACCTTGATTATCCATTACCTTCTGGTTATGCATCTTTCACTCTTGAGAATGAAACCGAATTAGACCCAAATTCAGTTAACCCACATTCAACACCATACACTCAGCCTAGGCCCTCTAGACTTCCCAAAGCCCAAAGAGAAGCCTTGCAAGAATCCAGAAAACGACCCTTAGAAGCTGGTGTTGGTGGTAGCTCTGTTAGTCAAGAGGGAGACACTGCACTTAGTGCAGAAAATAAGGAAGGTAGTCAATCAGAACCCCTAGTGGTTCCCCCTGAGCCTAAGAAGAAGAGAGCTAGGCGGACCAAAACCACTGTTAGCCAAACTGCAGTTTCTCAACAAACTGTGGTTCCTGAAAGGGATTCAAACACCTCCCTAGATGTGCCTTCTCAACAAGGTGCATCTATTGAAATTGGCATGTCTCCCAAGGCACCCTGTACAGAGTCTGCACAAACTCATGGTTCACAACCTGAGGAACCTCCACTTGAAGAAACACACAGTGAGTTAGGGCACAGTGAGGATTTCTCTATTCCTTTTGATGATTCACATGTTTCTCCTGTGAATCAGCCCCCACTCTCTGCTACACTTTCACCTTCTTCCTTCCCTACACATTCTTTTGTTTCTTCTCCACAACCTAGAGAAGGGGATAGTCCCAACCCTTCAGGTTTTGATCATCCATCTCCAATCATGGATGAGCCCCCATCTAGTGGTCCACAAGAACACATTTCTCAAAGTGAAATGGACACCACTCCTCCAAACACTGAGCAAAGGCAAAGTGGTATTCTGTGAGAAAATGAAACAGCCAACACTTTGTCTGAACTCCAAGGAGCATCTTACCTTCAGGAAGATGCTGTCACAGCCTCTGTTGCTGTCAAGGACATTGGAAATGTTGTTGTCATGGACACAGCTGCTGTCATGGGTGGAGAGAAAGATACTGTCAACACAGGACCTACTGTCACTCCACATCCCAAAGATGTTGTCATGCCAGAACCTGCTGTCCACACTCCAACTGACAATAACATTCCTGCCAAAGATGTTGTCCAGTCCTCTCAGCCAGATTTTGATGCTGTACTCCTTGAGGATGCCTCTGATGATGACCTACCTCTTGCCAAACTCTTGAAGGTACATTCTAAATCTTCTCCTTCAATGCATGTTAGTACTGCTCATACCCATGCATTTAGGTTGAGTGAGGGTGTGAAAAAGAAAAGAGAGATAAAAGAAAAGAGAGGTGAGCATAAAAATGAGAGGCAGCCAAATGAGCTGGCAAAAGGAGAGGGACTTGAGCATGTCCAGAGAGACTTTGAGGGAGCCCCCACTATTCAGGCATTAGGCCTTGAGAGTCAAACTGTGAGGGGTGATGAGATCACTCAAAAACACCCTGAGAGTGTGAGAACCCCCATAGCCTCCAAGTCCCTTTCTTTTCCTTCCCCTCCAAGAAGGTTAAGGAATGGTGACCCCTCTGCAAATTTTGGTAACAGGATCACAGCTCTGGAAGGACAATGTGCTACCTTGAACTCCAAGATGGACTCTCTCTCTTAACTGGTAGTTGATGGTTTTGCTGCCACTCAACATTCTCTACAGTTCCTTACTGACCTAGTAGCTGCCAACTCAACTAAGGGGGAGAAGGTAGCAAGATCAGAATCTATATCTATTCAGAAATCAGGTGGAACTCAAGGGGAGCAAGTAACTGTGAAGACCAAAGGGGGAGCAAAACAAGGTTCTGGAGTCAAGAGTAAAGCAATGACAAAGGGGGAGCAAGTCAAACCAAGCAGTGGACAACCAATGGATAAAGCTGAAGGTCTTGTTGAAGGTGACTTGGATGGAGAAAGGGTGTTGATGTCTAAGGCAACTCAAGATGCACTGCAAAGAAGACCTGCATCTAGACACCCAATTCTACCTCCTGTGACAATTAGAGAACCAACTTCAGCAACTCAAGAAACTGCTCTACAGAAAAGATGGAGAGAAATGGATGAACAAAATAAGCTTGGGAAAGGTAAAGGGAAACTGCCTGAATCCATCCATTAGGGACATACTTGGTCCAATGGTACTGAGTTTGATCAAGAAGAAGCCAATACTATAATGGTGGATTACAGGGAGAGCACATTACAGAATCATGACACTGAATTTAGCAGTCTAGTAGAAGAAGCAATGAATGCTCCAAGCAACAGTCCAATCAACACCTCAAAACTGCTAAAGGATCAAATCACCAGTGTCAGTGTAATGGTGAATGATGAGAAAAGATGGGCTGTAAGTATCTACTTCACTTCTGGCATATCTTATTTCATCACAATGGAACTATTGCAGAGTCTGCCAGTAAAGGTGTTGTGTGCAATGAAGGGAAAGATAAAGGCAACTCAAACACCATTCAATGAAGTGTTGAATATGCAAATCCAGAACATGATCACAGAGAAGCTACCTGAAGTCTACACAAATCCACCATGTGTTTTCTACAGATCTACTACAAAGGATGGCACAAGAAGGAACAGCTTTATGAATTTGATCAGTCCATCCAAGATGCAAACTGAATCAATTCTGAGAGTGTTAGATGGAATACTAAGCTCAAATGCCAATCCAGGAAGAGTCTTTGTTGTTCAAGAGATCTACAAAATGCTGGTGTTAAGAGACAAGGCACTGGGAACTAGAGTGAAGGAGCAAATCTCTAGAGCCAATGCCAAAAGAGCTGATCAAGGAGGAAGCTGCCTCTATGATGTTCCTTTTCAAGATAATGATGATGATGATGAGATTGGAGGTGGTGAAGCTTCTGGAAATGCAGGCAATGCTGGTGGAAGTAATTCTGGGAATACTGGTATTCAATCTCAGAATAAAGGCAATGAAGAAACTCCTAGTCTAGAAAAGAAAGATGCTGATGCAACAGATGAAGAGGAGCCAAGAATACTGGAAGCTTTGGAGGCAAGCATTCTTAGATGTGCTGTTGACTGCATAAATGCTGAAAAGGATGCTGTCACCAAAGATACTGTCGACAAGGAAATTGTCATAGAAGATGCTGTCATGGAAGACACTGTCGACAAAGGTACTGTCAAGGAAGGTTCTGTCAAGAATGAAGCCAAAGCTACTGTCAAGCCCAAAAGACTGAAAGCTAAAGCTAAAGCATGGTTTTCTAGACAGAAACCTGAAGGAAAGCACGAGTACTCAGGAAAGGAAAAGGCCACTGGATTAGGAAGAAATCTTATGATGCCAATTCAATCAATACCTCCCAACAGTCTTAAGATACAACATATGCAATCTAGAAAAATCAAGAGTGTTGAGGTTAAGATGGATGCAAATCAAGAGGTCACTGAGTACATTCTGTGGTGGGAAGAATCAAGATCTACCAAGGTTGATAAGGATTTCAATTTGGTATCCACATCAACCAGTGGTAGGGTATCAACCTTAGATAAAAGGAGAATTGACTTCTTCTACCTGGAAAGAATGGTAGAGTTGCTAGAGAGCTATGATAATGTTCCAGAGTCTGTCATGGAACATATTCTGAAATATCAGGCTGATAGGGATGCTGAATTCTATCAGAAATTTGGCTACAATTTTGCAGATTTTGATGATGCTGATATTTCAACTGATCTACCAGCTTCTCCTATACCATATCACTGGTACTATGAGTTTGATGATTCACCCACAGAAGAAGGGCAAACCCAACCCACAGAGGAAGGGCAACCCAAGCCAAGCAAAAGACCTGAATCTTCTCAATATTCTCAATATCAGTCAGAACTTGATAAGAAGGAAGCTGAACTCCTGGAAAGATGCAAGAATGCTAACAAGGCAGAAAGTGAAGCTCCAAATTATCAAAAATGTATGCTGGAAAATCCCTTAAGAATGAAGTACCTAAAAGAAGAAATCTATGTTTGCAGCTTGCACAAGCTAAAAACAACTATTCTGAAGGATTTACAGTATATGGTAGCTGGATCAATTCATCCCTTGGAGCAGATTTGTTCTGATGAGATAAAGGAAATATTAGAAAGGAGAAAAGGAGAATGTTCAAAGCTAGACAAGCAAAGGAGGATGTCTCTCAATGCTTATCGTGGAAGTAGATTCAAGCTCATTCATGAAGAACTCCACTTCAGAAGATATCCATTTGATCAAGAGCAATGGTTGAATCTCAGGGATGCTAGTTCTCTTATCTCTCCTACTATCAAGAAGATTATTGAAGAAATAGAAGATGCTGCAGTCACTCCTGCTGAAATCTCTCTTGTAGAACGTCTAAGAGGCTGCTTGGTAGAAGCTCTCAAAAGAGAGGATGTAAGAAGACAGAAGAGGAAATCTCAAGCTAAGTAAAAATTCTTAATCCATTCTGATCTTGTTAGTTAAGTTGTCAGCATATATTGTAAATTTGTTGTTATTATCCATAAAAACAAATTGGGGGAGATTGTTGGGATTTATGGGTGATAGCATTGAAACAACTTAACTTTTTATGTACTTAATTTTTTAATTAAGTAGAACATACTATCACAGCCAAAGTATGCTCTTGTAATCAGTATGCAATGTTATTTTAATTGTGTAATTTGGAAGAAGTTCACTTTCTGCGTTCAAGCCTCAAAGAATGCATATTAGATGACAGCATGAATAAAGGTTACTGTCATAAGCATTGACAGTAAGATTACAAGAGGACAAAATGTTGCAAGTCACGACAGCATATTCACTCTGACAGCAACATTGGCGGAAGACTACGCGACATCAACTTTAGCCCTCGAAGCAAGTTTGGAAACCTCGACAGCACTCTATGCGGGGAACTCATACTGTCACCAAAAGTACATTCCTGTGACAGCAAGCTTTGCGGCAAAAGTAACTGTCTCAAGAAAGATCCCTATTCTAGGTATCTTCTCAGTCAAATCCCGTGATAGTTTCAATGTTCAAGAAACAGGCGTGTTGCAGTATCCCTAAGCTGCACCAAGTCTGCAAGACTACGACAGAAGCTTCAAGCACTACAAAACAAAAGCGAATCAATTCAAGAGCAAGGTCAAGTCTCTATTTGCTGAATTGTTTTAGATGGAAATAGAATGAATCTAGGTTGCTTTCTTTGTAATGTATATCTGACATGTTAGCAATTTAGGAATGTCACATGGGTAGGCAATTTGTAAGAAGCTGCCACTTGATAATGACAGCAGCTTCACAGACCTGTGTTGACAGTGATATGATTAGTTTTATACTTAGACTATCAATTCATTCTAGGGAAGTAACGAAGACAAGTAAGTGTCTTGAAGAAAACCGAAGCTCAAGAATTCTCTCTTGAGGTTGTAGCAACACTTTGCAAAATAAATAAAAACATTTACTTTGTGAATCCTGTCTTCAGATTATACTGTTTGTGAATGCATACATATTATTGATAACATTAAATCTTAGTTTTGGTTATTGAAATTGAGATTGTATTTTATCAGTATTGCATTCATCCCCCCCCCCCCCCTTCTGCAATACACGAGGACCAACACAAGTGTAGCAATGTTTTTTATGTTAAGAAATCAGACTTTATTTTCTAGAGATAAAGTAATATTCTGTTGTAAATTGCTGAAGCAAAAACATTGTAACTGCAGTTGTGAGTTTGTTCAAAAACTACACAGAGATTTCTTCAAACAAAATCTCTCGGGTGGAACAATCAATCCACCTGAATTTTTAATTCTTGTGTAATTTATTTTCTGAAATTTTATATTTATGTTCTAATTTAAACTTTGTCTGCAAAAGAATTGGAAATTTAAAGGATTGTATTAAACCCCCCCCCCTTCTACAATCCTGTAATTTCATTGTTAGAGAATAACAGGTAGCTTGTTGGGTGTGGGAGATAACAAAGTGTTTGATTATTCTAATTTGAAAGAATTTGTGGAAGATTTGAAAGGTGTGGAGATAATTGGAGAAGAGACTGAGATACTGAGTTCTGAAAATTTTGTGGTTAATGAAGAAGACAAAGACAAGGATGGAGAAGAACACATCCAAGAAAGTGTCAATGATGTTTATGAAGATGAAAAAGATTATCATAATCATCTTAAAGGCGTGCAAAAAATTTCTTCGACACTTATAAATTCACAGGTGATTTGCAACCTCATAGTTTAATCAAATCATTGTGTAAGGTGAGTTCCCAACCATTTGAGATTGTGGTTGATTGTGAATATCGCGTGAACTTATTTATGTGTGATATGGTCAATGAAATCAAGTTGCCTCCGCTTATTCATGCGGCACCATCTAATGTTGTGTGTCCATTGGTTGACACTTACGTAAGTGAGAATTTGTGATTGATATCGCTAGTGCGAAATACAAAGATGCTGCAACTTTTGATGAGATTGATATGGATATATGCCAATTAGTATTGTATAATCCATATCAATTTGATTTGAATATATGTCAGAAAAGTAGGGATACGATAGTTGACTTCGTAAATAATGATGGAAAGTATGTTTTACATCCGCTGGAAGATAAGGGTGTCTTGAACTCACCATATGAAAGTATATTGTCTCTTGGTACAACATATGAGTTTTCTGATGTTGATTCTAAATTTGTTCTTGCAATGGTTGGTTTGCGATAATTCTGATGACACTTTTATGCTTAAAAGATACTTTAGAGGAAGGGGTGAAATGCAAAATTCCAATAACGTGTATGCATATATAGATACCACCATGGAGAGATAAATAACAAGGTGATGCAGTTCTTTTCCTAGATTAGAACTCAGGGTCGAGTTCTTTTGAAGTGAAGGAGACTGATGTAGGAGGATTTTCAGTGCTAATCAAGGTTCATGACTCGCAAGAAGACAACAACAAAATGAAGGCATGAACACGCTGCTGAGGATGCTTGATGGCATGACCACACTGTTGATTGACATGATCATGCCAAACTGGGAAATCTTGGCAGATGCTTCAAGCGATAGGATATGGAGAGATTGTGCATGCTCACGCCTAAATCTTCATGATCACGCTTTTTTTAATTATTATTTAATTTTAATTAGGATTTGTTTTATTTTGTTTTAGGGTTTCTTATTCCTATATAAACAACACTATGATGTAACATATAATAATCTTTTATTCAAATTAAAACCCTAGAGATTTTTCTCTTCTTTCTTGTGGATTCAAGAAACTCCTTGTGGATTCAAGGTATTTGGGGATTTCTCGTGTAAGAGTCCTTGTAAGGATTATCAATTGTTTTTCCTTGGCTTCCGGGCTGCGTCATTAAAACTCCTCTTTTGAAACATTCAATTAAGAGATAGGACATGATGGTGTAGAGTTGTTCTCCCTTAAAGAAATATTGATAGTTTTTTAATGTATTCCAAAAATGCAACAAGAAAGAAAAAGATCTCTAGAACTAGGCTAAATCAACTTGTTAAAATAAATGAAAATAAAAAACAGTGTTATTTAAAAATGAGACATGCTTCTGATATTAGGCTCTAGACGGATTAACCACCGATACAGGGAATGTGCTCAGTATTGCAGGGAACTTCAGCAATCCTTTGCGTATGGAGACAATTTCATCTTCGTACCGTCAGACTTTGTCTTATTGATTTAATCATTTATCCTAGCTATCTTGTAATCAAGATATATTATTCATCTGATTTTGAATGATCTCAATACAACTCCACCAAAATTATCAAAACCAGCTTTCCCCTGATTCAGCCGGTTCTCGATTGAGTTAGGCTATACATAATGTTATAACCAAAATTTGATATCGTGTTTTAGGGGAAGACTCGGATCAAGTACTAGGTAATTGGGAATATCCAAGATATAATTAGGGATTGGACAGACATAAGGAAGTTTAGGGCTTGCCCTCAGTGGGAAAGGGCGCGCCTTCTAACCCTTTACCTCTTGAGGGCGCGTCCTAGTTGGTTGAGGTGGTTACTTGGCAAAGAAGGATGATTCTTCTAGTTTGGCAGTGGTAAGATGTTGAAGACCTCTCACTTAGGGTGCGCCCTAAGAGAGGGATGTTCATAGCTAAAGAATTCCCTCCTGAAGGCCTCTAGAGGTATTCCTGATGATTGAAGGCCCTCCTCCTGTATTCAATGGGCGCGTCCTTATTGGGGATGTGGGGTGAACCTTGGTGTGTGATTTGGGAGCTCTGTTCCTGTACTCAATGAACGCATCCTCATTAAGGAACTTTGGAGTAATCCTGCACTTTGTACCTAAACACTTGGGATCAGTTGTCCTGCAATCTGGTGGATGCTTCTCATTCGGGGGACAAGGATGCGTCTGACATTTGGGGTAAGTCATGACTATACCTGCGTCTATGAAATAAGGAAATAGCTGGTAACAGATAGGACTAGTCCTCGATGGGGGAAGTTTCCTTATTCGTGAAGTCCTGAAAGCATAGACGAGCCTTGGGCCTTTGTGACTAGGCCCCATCGTTGGACATTCCTAAAGCGAGTCGAAGACCAATTCCAGAAGACGGATCAGGTATCCTAGTGGGCCTCGGAAATCAGAAACCAGCCCATATAGGTTATTTGCTCTCCCCAAGAACTACGTAGGGCTTGATCCCCTATAAATACGAGGTACGTAGGCACATTGTAAGGGGTTGGAAGCAAAGAACTCATCGAGCCACCACCAAGAAAACCCTTGCAATCTCAGCCCCCAATTCATCACAAACACCACACTTCGGCGACTTTCCAGCGAAGAACCACCATCGTAGATCTTGATTCCGGCGACGAAACTCAAACTTTGTTAATACCAAATTCCTCCATTAACCCGTACAAACTTTGATTACATGCATTCTTTGTGATCTTTAGTTAGAGGTGCGTCATGGGATAAAATGTCTGAAAACAGAACCATATCAAAAGAGACACGACATGGAGCAAGCACGTACACTGTTCCGTGATTGACAAGTAACTAAAATACCCCAAAACAAACTTATAATCATAATAAAAAAAATTCAACAATCTCGAAAACAAGTTTCTTGTAATGAAGTATTTAGTTAAATCATAATTAAATTACACACCAACATGAACCAGTTCAAAGTCTTAGGTTGATTTAGATTTATAAAGCTGCAACAATATTATTATAAATATGAAAAAACCCTAATGATAATTCTTCTTCTGGAGATCAAGAGCGGAAAGCACTAGTAAAAATAGATGGGCGAGTGAACCAAGCAAAGAAACAGCAACCGCACCCAAAACTTGGTGGCAGAACTTTCCGAATATATGACATACTTTGTTCCAGTGCACATGTTTATTTCCGTTATAACCGATAACTCCGACGGCTGAGGCGGCTCCGATTCCGGAGGCTAGTAGTGCCAATATTAGTATGTCAAGGATTATTATTGTGGTGGCCAGAACTCCAGTCCTTTTACCTCTATTAGCCAGTACGAGAATCAGGGAAACAGCTCCGTAGGAGCATGCAAGTGAGTTTGTCACCACAAAGTACCTGTCACATATTGTACAATTCTAATTAAAGATCAGTTTTTTTTATTACTTCTCTTATATTAAAATGTACTAGCTGATAAACTGGGATAATATCAAAAAAAAAATCAAATTAATAAAATTTTGAATTATGTAGTTATAAAAAATTGAACCTTTAATGGTTGTACGGAATCAAACCCGAATTTTGTGTTCACCAAATTTGATATTTTGATACTTTTGCGCGTTATTTATACATTGTTTTGATTATTAATAAAGAGTAGTATAGATACTTATTAAGTACTAGCTAATAGTTTGTGCGAAACACGGGACGAGATTAAAATATTAATAGAAACCAGGATGAAACCAAAAATATAAATCAAATCATTAGTAAATTTTTGAATTATGTAGTTATAATCTTGTTTAATTATGTTATTTCAGGAAATCGAACCCGGATTTTATGATAACCAAATTTAATAATTTGATATTTAGTACTTTGTTACTTTTGTATTTTATTTACACATTATTTTAATTATTAACAAATAGTATATATTAGTTGCCGACACTGAGTGCACATACAAGCCAATCCATTCCATCAATTTGAAAGACTAGCGAAACTAAAACATAAAGCAGTGATAAACCTTTTTACTGATTTATTTGTACCGGCTGATAACTCGCGTAAAGTATAGGCCGGTATTAAAATATTAATCGAAATCAGGATAAAATCAAAAATAATAAATCAAGTCAATAAATCTTTAAATTATGTAGTTATAGAGAATCGAACCCGGGATAAAACAAAATAAATTAAATGAATTGTAGATAATCGAACTTGAATTCTGTGATAATTAAAAATATTTTTATACTTTTGCGCGTTATTTACCCATTATTTTATTTATTAAAAATAGTATAGATTAAAGTATTTCAAGAATTCAAGTTTCGGTAGAAGCTTGTATATCGTGCGTTAAAATTCAAAAAAGATGAATAGTCGAAGTTTCATGTATAGAGATTAAATTCAACATAACGTACTCGATCTACTTGCACAATTTAAGATGACTCTCATTATTAGGTGATACAGTGAAATATATTTAGGGATATGGTTATGGAATAGGTAAGTTGTTAGGTCATAAATGTACTCGTTTGGAGTAGCTAAAGTCTTACTTGCAGAATAGTATCGTAACATAAACATTAATGGTAAGTGGATGCATTGATATGGTAGGTCAATTTATTCGTTGAACTGCGTTATAACTCTTTATACAGTACTAGCTCATTGATATGGTAGGTCAATTTATTTGTTGAACTGCGTTATGCTTCCTCCGTCCAAGTGAATTGTATACATTGGTATTGGATACGTAAACTAAAAAAAGATATAAAAAATGAGTAAAATTAGATTAAAAGTGAGTAAAGTGGTGGGACCTATCAATATTTAATAATAGATTTGAGATAGTGGAGTAAGTAGTGGGTGTAATAGTGATTTCTATTGTTATAGAATAGAGATAGGGGAGAAAGTAGTTGGTGTAATAGTGTTTTATATTATTAAAAGTTACTATTTTTGGAATGTATAGAAATGAATGTGACATCCAAATGGAAAGTGTATAGAAATGAATGGGACGAAGGGAGTAACTCTTTATACAGTATTAGCTTTATACCAGTGCAATGGGACATTTAATAAGTTGTTTTATTTTAGTGTTTTAATAATTTTATTTATGTATTAATATCTTTGTGTATTTTCATAAAAATATAAATTCATTAAGTTAACAATATGTTTTTTCATATGTATATATTATATCGGTTTATGTTGTACTTCTTGAAATTATAAAAATTACGAATTTTTTATATATACAAATTCACTAAAAGAATGATTATTTATATGTTTATTCATTATTTTTATAAATTCAATTTTAATAAATTTTAGTTTAAATATTTAAAATATTAAAATTATACTACTTCTATTATTATTAATTTTATATAAATATTACTTTTTCTTCAAAGTAGAGCATTATTAATAACTCTAATTACTCTAATTGTGTAATTGTTTTATAGTAGAGAGTTTTTAGTTTATATTAGAGAGTTTTTAGCTACGTAGGACTCGTTTTATTTTATAAATTCAATTTTAATAAATTTTAGTGTAAATGTTTAAAATATTAAAATTATACTACTTCTATTATTATTTACTTTTATAGAAATATTACTTTTTCTCCAAAGTAGAACATTATTAATAACTCTAATTACTTTAATTGTGTAATTATTTTATAGTAGAGAGTTTTTAGCTTGGGTAACTGTTTTATAGTAGAGAGTTTTTAGCTTAGTAGAGAGTTTTTAGCTATGTAGGACCCGTTTTATAGTAGAGAATTTTTAGTTATGTAGGACCCAGTGACTTACACTAATTATATATAAAGATATAATTATGTTGGAGAATAATGCTAGAGATATTCAATTGAATATAAAAATAATATAAAATGACAAATATCAATATTTGATTGATTATTAAAAATTGGATCTCATACATTCACATCATTCTCGGTCATTAAAATATTTTAAATTCACATATCATCAATTTCACATTATTTTGTATCTCATTTCGTTATCTCTAATATTACTCTATACTAAATTGTCAACCTAAATATCATAGTAAAATGCTACATACGTCAAATTAGTTCTCGAAACATTTTCCAAATATCAAGTATAATGATTTATAATAAAATGGGCCCCCTTACATTTACACTAATCACTCTAATAAAAAAATTTCATTATGCTACATCACCTTAGCCGCATCATTTGAAAATAATTAATTTTGAAAACAAATTTGGAGTAATTAATGTTACTCTGTAGTTTTCGGGGAGCTGGACAGAAGGTCGTCTGAGCAAAGATTACTTTTATTTTTGTATAAAAAGTATTTCTTTAGAAATAAAGAAAAAGTATAAAAAGTACAAGACAGGTGCGTTTAGGGACGGAAGGAGTATGTTCAGAAAGTTGAGACAGTATTGTTGGGTAATGCTGCAAGTAGCGTAGGTTCTTATATATGAATCTTTCATGAACTCCAAGCTCAGTTTTAATAATTATTTTTTTCCTGGAGAACCCTGAAAACGAATTTTGACTGAGTGCAGCTTATTCGTACTTGTCTGATTTTCCTGTTACTAGACTATCCGTATGTACTATGTAGCACCGTTCCCTTACATGCAAATATAAACTTCCATCCAATTAAAATAAATAAACAAAATAACGAAAGAGGATTCCCTAATTTCCATCCAACATTAATATTAATTGTTTTCCCTATATATTAACATTAATATTAAAAGAGAAATGCTAGAGGCCCCAAAACTATTTCCAAAAATTGTTACAAAATGAATTTAGAATAGTAAGTTTCCTAATAATAATATAGAACCGCGTGCATTAATATGCACCCACGAATTAAAAAAAATCATGTGTCATCCACATCATTTTGTAAATATTTTGGGAACAATTTTTGGGGTGTCTAGCACTACTCATATTAAAATTTGTTTCACGTATAATAGATAATATATTATTCAACGGCTTTAACTTTTAATTTAACATTTTAACATGTATGCAGACAAGGAAATGCATGTATATATATATGTTCGATCGGTAAAGACCATGTTCCTTGCAATGGCAATTAGATCATGTGCAAGTTTGAATTAAGTTTAAGTCAGAGTACGAGAGAAATTACTTACGTGAAGGCTGACATGTCATGCCATTTAGCAGTGACCGGAACATTTATCGGCGGCAGTGTCGAAACCACAGTAATGGGGACGATGGCAGTCTGTTTACTGACCCCAAGAGTTACAGCAGCAGCAAGAGTGAGGGCCACAGCCATGAACCTCAAAAGTAAATCCGAAACTCGAATACTTCTCTTAGTTGCCACCCTAACATCTTTAGTATTCTCTCCATTAGTCTTTTCTGTTTCCATTTATTTGCAAGTATTAGAGCAATGTACAAGAGAAAGGGGTGAGAATATATTTGTTAAGTCGAGGAGATTTATATCCAAAAAATGAAAGAGAAAGTATTGATTGTGTCATACTGTAGATCGTTAAGCTCATCTACTTCTTGAAACTAATAAATGCGGCAGATTTGAACATATGGGTTGTGTTGTATCTTCCTCATCTACACTACTTGTCGGTATATATATATTTTATATTGTTCTCTTTTTCTTTTAAAATGAAATGAGACTAAGCTACTTGTTGTTGAAAAGAAATACAGAGAATGTGTAACTTAATTGGGAATTATAATCAGGAATGAATGAGATTAATGGAGTGTATAATAACGGGGTTTCTGAGAATGATATAAAAATTTAAGAGGCCGGAAGGTGTATAATTTGGGGTTCCCACTCCATACCATCAAATAACTAATCTATTAACATTATAAAGCCTGTTGCCAATTTAAGATCTAAATTACTAAGTTACCCCTACCTTTTTTCTTTATTTACATAAAATTGCCACTTGATTCTGTTGACTTATACTATCCTTTCATCAGAGCCATATAATTTTCTGGTAGATCGTATTACTGCTGCTGAAGTTGTTGTCTTTCCCCAAAATCAAAACCAATTTCAAATTCAAATTCAAACACGCATCATCGGATTTCTCTCTCACATAATGCTTTTATCTCTCTATTTCCTAAATCAAGTTTAATATTTCAATCTATCTAAATTAGATAAGTTCTTTGAGTTTATGTTTTCATCTGTAATTTTGTTTATCAAGAATCTCATATCTTCTCTTATTTTTACTAGATATTTACATTACATTTCGTCACAAAACTATATTTACGAGTTTGTTTTACATTGTTTCAGATGGATGTATATCGAAATTTTGAAGTTGATTGATAACTGCAGTTTCGTGAAAGAGAATGGATGTGTTGTGTTGATTCTATCCAGGTGTTTTTCTTTCTTTTCTTTATGATTGTTATTTTGTGTCACATTATTTCTGTTAATATATCAATACTATAGTGATTTGAACTGATGCAGTTAAACTGTTTGATTGAAGTTCTGAAAGAATTTTTATTATGTTTTTATGTTTAAAGATGACAAAAGCTAACTTCAAATATAGATTTTTTGTTTGCAGATTGTGGTACTGCTTTTTTATAAATCGGGTACGTGTTTATTTACAACTTTCTTATTTATCAATGTCAGTTTGTTAATTTTGATCAATATTGAGGATAATATATAGAAATTGAAATGTTCAAAGGGAATGATGTTTGTAATTTCAAAACGAGAGAAAACATAATCCGCCTTGCTTCGAAAAACAGTTTTTAAAATATTTTGCAATATAATACTATTGCACTATGAAGTGAAATCTCACAACTTGCACTTATGATGAGTTGTTGCCCATTGGACATTTGTTAGGTATATGATAGGTACCGTCAAATGGTAGTGATATGGCTTTGTGTAACCTTCTCTAATGCGTCATTCTTGAAGGTGGTCCAACATATTCTACATTGAGACGATTGTATGCTTTTGGTACACATGTGGTTTTCTAACGATTTTTTATGTGTTTCACAGAAAAGCGTGGACATTATATTCTCTGTTAGATTTGAAAGATAGCACGTAAGGTAATTAACATTAATGTCTTTATTGGATTAACATTAACATTATCTGTTAATAGACATGATAGAAATCTTACGATTTTGGTAGTTCGTGTTAGTTTGATCGATTTTAAAAATTTATGATTCAGATGAGTAATGAATCATTATGACACTTCTAATGAGTTGTTGCCTCTCGAACATCTGTTTTGAAGATGATTATTGATCTCTGAATTTGTGCAGGATACACAAGAGTTAAAGGGGATTAAGAAGAGGATGATATTGATGATTTAGACAATGAATTCAATTTTTACATTAGGTGATGGGGAGAATTCTTATCCTGCTCTTACTGAGGTTGGATTTCTTTAGGATCATTTAGGGTCATGAACGCAACTTGAGCTATGGGAGCTCTTATGAAGGAAATATGTTTAGTCCACCAACCCAAATTCATCTTCTCACTAATGGTCAAATGGTAAGTATCTCTGTACATAAATTCAAGTGAATGTGGCAAGTTTTTATGTGTTTTTATTACTGTTACACTGTCAAAGCTGGAGTCTTTATGGAAACGGAATCTCCACTCCTAGGGAGTAGATGTAATGTTTATATACATCCAGACTATGCTATCAAGATACACTGTTTAGTTTAGTTTGGTTTAAGTGGTACATTTGCTGTGTAGCTACTACCTTTACATATTTTATAATATATTTTCAGAATTATTACATCACAAGAATTATTACAGCACAATAATAAATATCTTAATATAGGACACTATGGTTTGTTTTTGTAATGTTTAGCAAGTGTCGTATGTATTAGAAGATTGTTCTGAAGTGTAGCTGCTCTTTTCTACTCATTAATAAGGTTAATGATATTTCTCCTGAACGACATGCTTTGGTTCCATCATAAATGAAAAGTGGAGGCAGAAGGATTCAGCTGCTTCCTTTGTCGGATCACGCCAATTCAGGTAATTGTTTTTGTTAGACTAATGCAACATCTCTTTATTTTGTAGAAATTGTAACTCATGAATGATCAAGATGTCAAAAAAGAAAGTGAGTTCCCTAGAGGAGAGAGGAGAGAGGAGGAAGGGTTTGTTACACCGAATATGTTGGGAGAAGTAATTGCGTATATGATATAAGTTTGCTACCGTCATTGCGTATATGACATACCTTTTTTGATTAATAATATTGTGTCATTTCTCTTGGTCTTCGATGTAAACTATTTCTCCAAATTTGGTTAATTGATTTGCAGATATGTTGTTGACGGAGACAATTTTAGTCGCATATAGTCAGTTGTTCAGATTGCAAGTACTTGGCCGAGCTATACAAGTACTATAACTTTTATAAGGTTGGTTTACTCATTCTTTTTATATATCTTGACTTGGTGTATTCATCTTATTTCACTGGCGTAATTTGTCATCCTCAAAATGATTAGTGTGGCCGTAAAGAAAAGAAACAAAGGGTAAGCTTTCTGCTCTATTTACTTGTGATCTGTTGTGCTGTTATTAGTGATATTTCTAATTAAGCATGTGATTTGTTTTTGTTTTTTTTAATAGTTTTGTTAAGATACTTCTTCAGTAGCTCCTATATATGCCCAAACTACTAAAGCTCAAACTACTAAAGATATGAAGATATGGATAAGATATATCTTAATCCTTGATTATAGATACTCTGAAATTTGGTATTGATTCTCTAACACTTTTTTTATATCTTTAAATTGTAGTCGATTCTTTTAGTTTCAATGAGAATGGTGATTATGGTTTCATGTTTCACAAGTTCCTGTTGAATGAGTTGAAGCTGGTGATGCCTCTTTCGGATAAAGAAAATGCCAGACTAATTGGATGGTTCAGCTTATATAGATGATCTTCTCAGGGTAGACATAACCCAAATGCTGGACAAAAAAACAAAGTCTTAAATTTATATCTACATCTTTGGATAAGAGTCTACTGGAAGATGAGTTAACTAATGATGCCTCTCTTCGTGAATAATTGTACAGCTAATGACTGAATTTGGGAGCTGTTCTCCAAATATTGCTTTGATATGATCAACACAATTATTAAGATTAGCAATGATAGTCAATCCCAGCCTTTGTATACCTAGATGCTGAAATGGTTAGTTTGCAGGTACACTGAGCCTAATGACTGAAATGGTTAGTTTGCAATTATTAAGTTTGTATGTACTGTAAATATTTCATAAAGTCTTATGCAGAGAAATTTGTAATCTATATCATTTCATTGTAATACGTTTGACATACAAAAATTAATACTTAAAATGAACATATTTTTTATTATTTATGTCTAATTCTATTATTAACTTTTTAAATTATTATGTTGTAATATCACACTGCATAACTACATTAAAAATATGATAGACATTTCTTAATTATATATAAAATAATTTTTTTAGTTAGTTATTGCACATGACATTTAATAGTCATATCTGATATTTATTTAATTATTAATTTAATGTTACACCATAATAATTGAAATTTTTTAAACAAAATGATAGAATGCAAGTTTTCCTTAACAACACATATTTAGTTTTATATAATTATTATATTAATTTGATTATACATGTGTAATTATCATATTATTATATATTTATACAAATACATTTAAATATATATATATATATATATATATATATTTAAATATATATGTAATTTAAATATATAAATTTTATAATATCAATTTAAAATAATTAAATTTTCAAATATTATAACTGATAAATTTAGAAAAAGGTACATGTATAGCTTAAAAGAAATTCAAGGCCAAAAATCAATATGCTAGGTGATAGAGTCTATATTTATATATATTTTATACGATTTTATTACTCATATTTATTATATTTTGCATTTAATTGGATTTTTATTTAATAAATTTTAATGTTTTATTGTAGGAAACAAGGAAATCCTAAACTTGGAAGGATTGGAGAATAAAGAGCTTAATTTGGAGATTTATTAGAAGGAAAATCGGATTTGTTGGGCTGCCTGCACATAATTCACTGTTTGGGTCATATCTTGAGTTCTAGAAGTCAGAATTGGACGATTTAACAGCCCACGCGAAGATAATGGAAATCTCTTTTATTCTAAAGTGGTCCAATTATTAAATTAATTAAGGAACGGCTCAGATTTACTGAAGAAAAGTCAGCTACGAATTTTCCTTGTAAAACAGAATCAGTTTAGGAAACGTACTTGTACTTTCCTCAAGGCATTAAAATATTTGAGGATATATATATATAGACATCAGATCTGAGAGATAGGGAGACATACATATATACATATATACAGAGATACATACAGACATAGAGAGACTTGTACTTTTCTTCTTGGAGAAAGATTAAAGGTTTTTATTCTCTGTTCTTAATATTATCATGTGTTCTTATTATATTATGTGTTTTGTTAGTTTAATTATGAGTGAGTAGTTATTTAATCTAGGGTTAAGTTGAACCCTAGTTATGATTGATGTATGATTTTTCACAAACCCCCAATTTAGTTATGTTGTATGCTCTTGCTTATTGAGTTGTGCTTAATTAACAATAACATGTCAGACGTGATTATGCATATTGTTTGAACCCAATATCTATTTATCATCGAAAGTTGGACTTAGATGGTTGTGATTTATCCAATAAGGACATGAACTTCTCCATGAAAATAGGTAGAACGGATTGTTAGGAAGTTAGGATGCTGTGTTTAATGTCTCTAAATTGCATGATACCATGAAAATAGGCTTGAGTGTATTTTTAGAGAAGCCATTAATACTCGAGAGAGGTTATTGGTATTTTATAGGGCGCATCTTTCCTCTTGAGTAGTGTATGATTAATTGGGGTGGAAAATCATGATTGCATTGATTCATGCTAGTGGGGATACTTAATTCTAGATGTTTTAGTTAATTGATAATACAATACAATTTGCCTTAGTATAATATTAGTTTAAAAATCTCTCAATAATTTATTGTGTTACTTGCTTAGTTGAATTGAATCAAGAATAACTAGTGATTGATACGTTTGTCTCTGTGGGATCGACTCTGACTTACCCTACTACATAGTTAGAAGGATTTGTTAGATATTATTATTTGATAGGCACGCGACAGCCTTGTCAAATTTTTGGCGCCGCTGCCGGGGACAAAGCAGTATCAGATTAGTTAATTTTTGAGTTTGTTTAGCTAAGTCTTTTAGTTGTGTTGCTTCGGCTATTATTCCCTTGTTATTTGATCCTTGTTTCTAGTTTCCTTGTTGCATGCACACTCGAAGTTCAGGTACAGAAAATTTGATTGCTCTTGATCCTAAAATTGAAGCTACATCAAGAAGACAAGCAGGACTACGAAGGAAAAATAAAGACAAGAAAGTTATGGGTGAGACAGCAGCTAAAGCTCTCAGGGAGCATGGTATGCCAGACGCTACAGACGTACTCTCAAGTATTGTCAGACCAATAATCACGGCTACCCACTTTGAACTCAAGCCACAATTCATACAATTCATCTCCAATGATTCTTTCGCAGGATTATCAACTGAAAATCCTGTTGATCATCTTGAGAGTTTTCTGGAAAAGTGTGATACTATAAAGCTGACCAATGTTAGTGATGATGCTATAAAGCTGCGCTTATTTCCTTTCTCTCTCCGAGATGCAGCAAAAGATTGGTTGAAGGATGAAGGACCAAACACATTCACTACCTGGGATAGTCTTGCAAAGGCGTTTCTACTTAAATTCTTCAGTCAGAAGAAGACTTCAAAGCTCAGGAATGAAATATCTAACTTTCGTCAAGATGATGACGAGTCACTTCATGATGCTTGGAGAAAATTCAAACGACTTCAGAGACAATGCCCTCACCATGGAATTCCTGACTGGTTGTTGATCCAAACATTCTACAATGGGTTAACACAAGAGTTTCGAAACTTTGTTGATGCTTCTTCTGGTGGATCTATTATGAAAAAGAGTACGGAGGATGCAAAAACTTTGTTAGACGAGATGGCGTCTAATGATAATTATCCTTACAGTGACAGAAATCATCCTAAGAAGGGTGGTAAGTATGATGTTGATGCTCTAACCATGTTGAATACTACTATGCAGGCAATGGTTAAGAAGATTGAGCAATTGGATTCTAGAACTTCATCTACAGTTGCCTCATGTGAAATATGTGGTGTAGTTGGACACACTCAACATGCTTGTCAATACAATCCCTCTAGAACAGCAATGGAACAAGCAAATGCCCTCTACAACCAAAATCAAAGGCCACAATATAATCCTTACTCCAACACATACAATCCAGGTTGGAGAGATCATCCTAATTTCTCCTACAGAAATAACCAGGCTCAAGCTCAACCTCCACAAAATAACTTTTCTCAACCGCCAGGTTTTCAACCAGCTCAGCCACAAAAATCTAACTTGGAAAATCTTTTGGAAGGATTTATTTCTACACAGACAAAGAAGAATGATTACTTTGAATCAAGTATCAATGAGATAAAGGCTCATAACAAGTTAATGGAGAATTCAATCACTCAAATTGCTCAACAGTTGAATCAACTTAACAAGTCTTCAGGCCAACTTCCTGGTCAAACTGAACAACCACATAAAGCCCACGTGAATGCTATAACTTTAAGAAGTGATAAGGAATTTCAAGGGCCGGAGATGAAGATGAGTAGTGATAATTTGAACGTTGAAGAAGATGTAGAGAAAATTCAATCTGAAAATGTGATTGTGCAAGAAGCGATTGAAGAAGAGAAGAAGGAACCCATAGTTGCTCCTGTCAGACCTTACGTACCACCTGTTCCGTTTCCTCAAAGATTGGTGCAAGCTAGGCTTGGAGAGAAGTTTATGAAGTTTATGGATATCTTGAAGAGGTTAGAACTTAATATCCCTTTCTTAGATGCTATCAAGGAGATGCCTTCTTATGGGAAGTTCCTTAGGGAATTATTGTCAAACAAAAGAAATATTGAAGAAAGTTCTATTAGCTCATTAACGGCAGAGTGTAGTGCCATCTTGCAGAATAGTCTTCCTAAAAAGCTAATTGATCCAGGTAGCTATTCTATTCCTGTGAAACTTGGGAATTTTGAAATCAAAAGAGCTCTATGTGATCTTGGGGCAAGTGTAAGTCTGATGCCCATATCAATCTGCAATAAGCTTCAGATGGGTGAACTCAAACCCACACGTATATCTCTACAATTGGCAGATAGAAGTGTAAAAGTTCCACTTGGAATACTTGAAGATGTTCCTGTCAAGGTAGGAAAGTTTTTTATTCCATCTGATTTTGTTGTCATGGAGATGGAGGAAGATGCACAAAATTCTATTATTCTCGGGAGACCTTTCTTAGCTACAGCTGGTGCAAAAGTTGATATGATGCAACATAAGATTTCTTTTGAAGTTGGAGATGAGAAATTGGAATTTAAATTTTCCAACTCTTTGCTTAGCCCTTCTCTGAAGAAGAGTGATCTTGAAAAGAGTAATGAAGCTGTTCTTATGGTTAAGACCTTGGGTGAAGATCAAGATATGAAGGCTAATATTTTCCTCTCTAAACCTCCTGCAATTTTGGTGAGAGATTTACATGTCACTAATGTTGATTTGAAGCCTTCAATAATGAAATCGATTGGTGAAATTCAGTTTGGTGGATTATCTGTTGAAGATCCTGATGCTCATCTTGAAATTTTTTTGAAGATTTGTGATACTATTAAGTGTGATGGAGTTTCTGATGAGGCCATTCGACTTCAATTATTCCCTTTCTCTTTAAGGGATGGAGCTAAAAATTGGTTATTTTCGTTACCCTCAAATTCCATTACCACTTGGGAAGACTTACTTATTAAATTTCTTTTTAAGTTTGTCTCACGAGAAGACACGTCAAGGATAGTTGTTGCACTCTTAAAGTTTGCTCGAGATAGAAGAGAAGTATTGTTGGATAAATCCGTGGATGAAAGTTATAAGTTTTTGGGAGAGGTCATGAGAAAATATGTTGAGAAAGTGGATGCTCCACTTTCGATCCATTCACCAGGTTGATTAACAAGAAGGTCGAGCTAATGACCTTAAAAAAGCGCTTCTTGGGAGGCAACCCAAGGTTTTGGAGGAGGAACACTCTCCCACATTTTCCAACCGGGACTTCATGCACTAGGGGAGTATTTCTAACCTTTCTTTGTATAATTTTTCACTCTTATTCTTTTTGTATTTCTTTTAGGATCTTGTTAGTTTTGTATATTTATATATATTGTTCATTGAGGACAATGAACTACTTAAGTGTGGGGATGAGTTCTCAATGACGTAAAAAACCCAAAAAAATTATATAGTATAAAATCCAAAAAAAATTGAAAAATTAAAAACTTTTTGTATATAATTGTCTTGTCTCAAAAGCATGTTAGCATTGATAAGTACACATTGTGTAGATTAATTTCGCATGATTAATTCTGAGTGTCATATTCATGAAAAATCATTTGATGCTTGGTAATTCCTTGTGTGTGCTTGCGAAATTTGAAAACTTGAGATGTTTCTTGGTCAATTTTAGTGAGTTAAGCATGTTTTCACCTTGTGAGAATTTGAGCCTAATTTATGATTGATAGATTTTTTATCAATCCATTTCTTTTGTTGTGTGTTGTTCATCATGATTCTTGTTGCTCTAGAACTTGTTTTAAACCGTTTTGAGACTACATGATATGTGTATGCATGAATATGATAAAGGCACTAGGATTAACCTCATTTACCCATA
Organism: Heracleum sosnowskyi; assembly: GCA_030848705.1. Lineage (NCBI taxonomy): Eukaryota > Viridiplantae > Streptophyta > Magnoliopsida > Apiales > Apiaceae > Heracleum > Heracleum sosnowskyi. Next base: position 131,621,323 of record CM061237.1, read on the forward strand.
CAGTACCCATATGAAAAATAATCCTTAGTGAACCCCTTGAGCTTATACCCGTTTCTTTCGTATATCACCAATCTAAAATTTTTTGAGCCTACTTATTTATTCTTGTCTTGATTTACTGGTAGAGCATATTGATTCAATTCAAGGGTTGGTGAATATTTAGTGTGGGGATTTCTTTTGGTTAAAGTGTTACATTTTGGTGGGATACAGTATGATTTGAGAATTGCAAACAAGTATCAAGTACTCCTTTGAGATCAATGGGTAGCAAGTGCAATATTATATGAAAGGGACGATCCATGTGTGCTGGTATTAAGTACATTCTTGGTGACTTTTCACTGCCCTTGGTTACTGGAGAATGACTTGACTTTTGAAAAAAAAAAGAAAAAAAAAAAGAAGTTATGAGCAAGAGGAAGATAAAGTAGAGTGTGTTCATTTGATTGATACAATGTGAAAGTGGGAAAGTACATGGGTTATATGTGCTTTGCAGTTTAATGCTTGTGAAAGCTTGATCAACTTTTACATGATCTAAGTTTCATGTTGGGTGCTTTAATTAAAAGTGAACATTATGCTCTATTAGTTATCAAGTTTAGCCACTTGTTAGCCTGTTTCTTTGATATCCTACCCCGTACCTAAGCCCCGTTACAACCTTTAACAAAGACCTTTTGATTCATGTATGCATATAAACGAGGTGGTGGAGATTTGGTGGACAACCAAGCATATGGTAACACATGAGTACATTGATTGAACTTGAGCGATACACTTATACCCATACACTTGTATGAAGTGAGAGCAATGTGAGATATTTATCCATAGCATGCTTACTTGTTGAATGCGACTTTGATGTCTATCTCATGATATTTTTGTCTATCTAGACATTGTGTGCATACTTGGATTATTTTGTGTTAATGATGCTTAAAGTGAGAGTACTTGTACTTTCAGACACTTTCAGGTTGTTATGTGATTGAGATTTACAATGTGTGGAGTACTATGACATGTTGCATGTTTGAGAGACTTGGTGGTTGAAAATATTTGATTTTGTGGGTATATCTTCTATAAACCCTCACGAGACAAAACTCGTCCTACTAGGGCTGCCTAGGGGTTTAACGGCTTGTTGCATATGCTCAATGCAATCGTGTCATCTACGAAAGTGATGATCCTATTAGTTAATATTATTTTTATTTCTTTATTTGCCCGAGGACGTGCAAAATACTAAGTGTGGGGATGTTTGATAGAGTCTATATTTATATATATTTTATACGATTTTATTACTCATATTTATTATATTTTGCATTTAATTGGATTTTTATTTAATAAATTTTAATGTTTTATTGTAGGAAACAAGGAAATCCTAAACTTGGAAGGATTGGAGAATAAAGAGCTTAATTTGGAGATTTATTAGAAGGAAAATCGGATTTGTTGGGCTGCCTGCACATAATTCACTGTTTGGGTCATATCTTGAGTTCTAGAAGTCAGAATTGGACGATTTAACAGCCCACGCGAAGATAATGGAAATCTCTTTTATTCTAAAGTGGTCCAATTATTAAATTAATTAAGGAACGGCTCAGATTTACTGAAGAAAAGTCAGCTACGAATTTTCCTTGTAAAACAGAATCAGTTTAGGAAACGTACTTGTACTTTCCTCAAGGCATTAAAATATTTGAGGATATATATATATAGACATCAGATCTGAGAGATAGGGAGACATACATATATACATATATACAGAGATACATACAGACATAGAGAGACTTGTACTTTTCTTCTTGGAGAAAGATTAAAGGTTTTTATTCTCTGTTCTTAATATTATCATGTGTTCTTATTATATTATGTGTTTTGTTAGTTTAATTATTAGTGAGTAGTTATTTAATCTAGGGTTAAGTTGAACCCTAGTTATGATTGATGTATGATTTTTCACAAACCCCCAATTTAGTTATGTTGTATGCTCTTGCTTATTGAGTTGTGCTTAATTAACAATAACATGTCAGACGTGATTATGCATATTGTTTGAACCCAATATCTATTTATCATCGAAAGTTGGACTTAGATGGTTGTGATTTATCCAATAAGGACATGAACTTCTCCATGAAAATAGGTAGAACGGATTGTTAGGAAGTTAGGATGCTGTGTTTAATGTCTCTAAATTGCATGATACCATGAAAATAGGCTTGAGTGTATTTTTAGAGAAGCCATTAATACTCGAGAGAGGTTATTGGTATTTTATAGGGCGCATCTTTCCTCTTGAGTAGTGTATGATTAATTGGGGTGGAAAATCATGATTGCATTGATTCATGCTAGTGGGGATACTTAATTCTAGATGTTTTAGTTAATTGATAATACAATACAATTTGCCTTAGTATAATATTAGTTTAAAAATCTCTCAATAATTTATTGTGTTACTTGCTTAGTTGAATTGAATCAAGAATAACTAGTGATTGATACGTTTGTCTCTGTGGGATCGACTCTGACTTACCCTACTACATAGTTAGAAGGATTTGTTAGATATTATTATTTGATAGGCACGCGACAGCCTTGTCACTAGGCAGAACCATGAGTTGACATCCAGTTCAATATATTGATCAAAATAAAATTCAAAACAAAAGTAATATGTTTGTCACATGAATAAGGTTCTTGATGAACTAAAAACTTTCTTTTGTTTTAAATAAATTTAGTTATTTACTTACAAAATTAATTTGAAAAATATTCAATGTACTATCGTAGTACCTGTGCTCATTCAATAAACAAAGAAATATACACTTTTGCATAATTACGAATACACATATTTCAAGATTTCACAAGTAAACATAGAAACTAACCTGTACAAACACAAAAGCTATAAGTGAAAATTGTTTTTGGGGTTAATTATTTTGTTGGTCATTAAAATGGGTATAAAGTATCAAGTTGGTCACCAAACTGAAAACGGTCTCAAACATGTGACTAAAGTCATCTAGATGTACATTCTATTATATAACTTACTTTTTTCTGAACGGAAAACACTAATATTAATACTAATTTCTTCGATTTTATGGTCTGAAATGGGTATATTACTCTAGCTGACTTTAGCGGAGTGTATCATTTTTCGTCTAAAAAAATTCTTTATTTAGCGGAGTGTACCTGTAGTCGACTTTAGTGACCTGATTGAGATCATTTTCAATTTGGTGACCAACTTGATATTTTAGGCCCACTTTAGTGATCAACAAAATAATTAACCCATTGTTTTTTGGGGCCAAAGGAAAAAAGTAAAATTAGGCAATTAAATATTATTCATTATTAATTTAATAATTAAATTAAAAAATAAAGTTTAGGCCCATGCGCAGCGGGCAAACATACTTGTTCATATATTATTGCATGAGATTGATGATTGAGGTTCCAATTTCCGTTAATCACACTTATTAATCATAAATTTCTTTAAATATAATACTCCGTATTATATAAGCGATACTTGCATGTATCCATATACATATAATTACGTTATTCGCACAAAATATAAGGCATTACTTTTTGCTGATTAGCATTTTGGTACTAGCACAATCGAGGTGTTTTAGTCACCGAATCTCCAAAATTTGATATTAATTAGGGTATTTATTTATGTACAAGATCCATAATAGCAGGATGCTACCGGTCTTGATAGAAAGAAGCGAAAAATACTAGAGGCATCAAATTTATTTTTAAAATTGTTTTCAAATTTATATGACAGATTTTAATTTGTTGTAATAATAAATAGGTTCCCTACATTTACATCAACATACTAATCTAAATATTTCAAATGTCACATTATCCATCTCATGTCATTTGTTAATAATTTCTTATATCAAATTTTGTGAATCTAACATTATTATAACGTAAATACTACTGCAATATATAGATGATCCGCTGTGTGAGCCGAAATGAAGGAAAAGAGGTGATCGATCGAGGCATTCTGTTGATCACATTTCACATTGTTGGGCCAGTCTAGGGTAGGTCATATGTATTTGTACGTACCGATTGTGGTTGTCATATAGGAGGCCGTGCCTTTTATTAGGAGGATGGGTGTTTCTCGAAAATAAATGTGATGTTAGTATGAGAGTTGCTCTTTCCATGAGTTGGCAAATGAAAACGTAAATCTACTCCAAAAGATATGCATGAAATGGCACTTCTCCTCTTATTGCATCTTGAATGACATTAGCTAAATTAATTGGTTATAATAATATTAATTAATTAATAATTAGTTAAAATTTGTTGAACCTATAAGATCATGGATTTCAATATAATTGACTATAATGGTTGACTAAATTTTAAAAATAGTATGTTGTTATTATTTCAAGTTGTTAAAAATAGAATATATTATTTTAATATGATAACAAATGATGTGAAAGTTTATTACAAGTTACTAAATGTTCGACAAAAATAGCTAACAAAAAGGGGTTGACTAAAATTATAGCTAACAGTTATGTGTCATTGGAAGTGATGAAAAATTTAGGCATGCCAACAAGACTTTTAGTGAGGGTTTCACCCCTAGGAGATGGTTTACACCGCAGATTAAAGTAGTTTTATTAAGAGGCTGATTATTTATTTTTATTTTAATATATTTCGTAAAAGAAAAATGCTAGGTACCCCAAAATTTTTCCCAAAATTTTTATCAAATGCTTATATATGTTAGTGTAAAATTGGTAACTTTGCTAATAATAATATAAGACCTCGTCGCACATATATATGCGCTCACAAATAAAAATATATTAAATATTGTGTCATATCATTCCGTAAATAATTTAATAAAAAATTTGGGATATGTAACCTTACCCTTAGTAAAATGAAAAAACTCTAGCTTACCTTGTGAGAGTACGTAGTTGACTTGATGGCATGGGATAGTTAGAAATTCTTAGAATAGTCAAGAAGGATTTTATTACATGATCTGACCTACTTAGATCTTTCAGCAACCACATCATTAATGACGGTAAGTATATATGACAATCCATTATATTTGGGGTTTTCTTATATCCTCAACTTTTCCAGGTCTATTGGAGTATACGAAATTTCTACCAACAAACTCGTGGTAAAGCATGGAACACGTACTACTAAGAAGTAACTCGGAAATGAGCTCATTACGTCTAGGATCATTTTAAAGGAGTGCTTTTCAAGATACCAATTTCCGTAAGAAATGCAATTTGGTCTACAAGAAAGGAAGGTAGTCTTAATTACCTCCGATACAACCGAATCCGGCCTATATACACATCGGAACACTACACAGACCAGAGTACGAAATAAGCATTAATGTTTAATGTTTATTTGTGAGATATGTAAGCAAGTTAATTACCCGAGGATAATATAAAAATTCTCAATAACAGTCGATTTCATCGTGCATGTCAATACCGTAAGCTCATTTGAGTTCCAAAAATATGCCCGGACTGTGTCACACCGGACAACGAATGTTTTTCAAACCTTAGAATATATGTATACAGAGTATTGTTAATCATAAAGAAGTAATAGAGTACATAAATTAAAATATAATAATGTACAAGTAAATATTAAATAAAATTTGACGTACATAAAATTGACGTAGGAGCCTCTGATCAAACTTGATAAATTGACAGAAAAGGGTTTCAAATACTTCAAGGAAACAGGACAAAATCGACCAAACAGATGGGTCGATTATGTCAAGAATCGGTCGGTTTAACAGTTAAAATCGACCAACGGCAATGGTCGGTTAAACCCTGGTCGGTTATGCTGAATTGGTCAGGTTTAAGGTCATAACTGACCACTCTTGACGGTCGGTTATGTGACTTCGCATTTTATTCAAAGTGGGTCCTCTTTGCCACACGTGTCCATACGTGGCGCCAGGTCAGCAACAAAAAACTGACCGTCCTCGGTCGGTTATAACGCCCAAGAAAAGTTTGACCAAGAATAAAACCGACTGTAGTCAAATGTGCATATTTGGTCGGTTTTTCAACAGAAGTTTGTTAATAGGCAAAACCGACCGTCTCATAACCGACCGTGTTCCATAATCGACCGTCCTATGATGAATACGGTCGGTTTTCTGGGTTGTTTATGATAAAAAATGGTCGGTTTTGTGTCATAGTGGTCGGTTTTCTGGGTAGCTTATGGTAAATATGGTCGGTTTTGTGTCACAGTGGTCGGTTTTCTGCATTTTGAGTGGTAAAAAACGGTCGGTTATTTATGTTGACGGTCGGTTATGTTGGTTTTTTTTTTAAAAAAATCTACAGAATTGCAGTACCAGTTCAGCTGTGCACACTATATTTATCAATATACCAACAAACATCCATCAACATCCATTCAACATCCATTAACGATTAATTATCAACCAAGTCTAACATCCAACCAAATAACAATACGCCAACTAATATAATCATAGAATGTTAACACCAACCATGCAAATGTTAAGTCAGATATATATAATCTGACACACAAGTACACAACCAAATTAAAGCATAGAATGTTTAAACCGCAAACACTAAGTTCATACTTAAAATTCACTTAAAATAGAACATAATTAATTACTGCGATAAAGACACATCGGAGTCTTCATTGCCATCATTCTCATCCGATCCGTTGCCTCCGTCATCTTCATTGCCCCCGCCATCTTCATTTAAATGAGAGTTGTCTGTACCCCTCCCTTCAAACCCTAGCCACCACCTTTTTTCCTCTCCCCTTCATCCATCTTTTTCTTTTCTATTCATTTCTCTCCTTCTCGTGATTCTTCCGATTCAGATTGTGCTTATGCTTTGTGGGATATTTCGTCTCCGAAATTGGTTACCATGGTGCTTCTTGAGTTTTTTAAAGACCTTTATCCATTGTCTTTGGATGTTTCTTCCTTGATTTTTCTAAGAGTGAATGATAGTGAGACAATGGAAGTAGAGTTTTTTCTCTTTCCCTTCACACTCACTACTAACCAATTGACTAGCAAATTGGTTGAGAACTATGTTAGAATCTTGGTCTTTGGAGGCTTCGACGAGATTGGGTTTTTGGGGATTCCCTCAAGTGAACAAGTGTATGTGACGGAGATGGATTTTCATACTCGGAATACCTCTCGATTTACACAAGAACTAAGATCTGAACTTCCAAGGGCGCTGATATGGTCAGAAAAGTAATTATAGAAATATAATTGACAAGTCAATGGAAAGACCGATATTTAAGGCCCGACACCCTAATTATTCATTAATTTCGTAATTAATGAATAGGAAAAATATACAGCTCATAAAAAGAGTCCAAAATATGGTAAATTCATCAAAGAAGGATCCGGAATCCCAATTAAAGGCAATTAATGAGTCATAGCCTTTATCAACAAGGAAACGAATTCTCCAGCAAGAAATACAATGTTTATCCAATATCAAAAAGGAGACTTATTCGCTAAAACTCCTAAACATACCATAAATACTAGGCTCTAGACGCCTATATAAGGACCCTGATCCTACAATCAGAACTACGTTTTGGGCACAGCTCCATACGTCACAACGCCTCGAAGGCGCAACAAGCCACGAAGGCACCCCTAGAACTACGTTTTAGACTTCATCCTCGAATAAGGACATACAAGTCACTACGTCCTTGGTGTGCCCCTGCCGCCATAGCCCCGAGGGCAACACCAAGACTACGTTTTATTGGCTTGATTCTCTATACAGCAGAGATACGTAGGCATCTTGTGAGGACCAATTTAGTCTCGAAACACAAGAGCAGCCATTAAAGCTTGAAGTTCATTAATCCTAGCAATTAATACACAAGTACACTTTTTAATCCATAACATTTGGCGCCGTCTGTGGGAAAACAACATCAACCATGGCAATCACACGAAGAACAAATCAAACTTATGAAGGAACTCTTGTCGCCTCCGAGGCCGGTGCTCAAAGAGCCCAACCACCGCCAACCACTGGCGCTCAAGGGGAGAATGTTCCCGTCACCACCACTGAAGGACCCGAGGTCCCAATTACGTTTGATGGGACGATGGTTGTCCACGGATCTGTCCCTCAAGAGACACCTCACCAGCAACCAGTCACGACTAATCCACTGCTTATGAATGCACCACACAACCTTCAAGTTCATACCACTGATCTCCTTCAATATGTGAATCAGACCCTTGGGATGCCTACCCATGGCAGGCCCCCTCGACCCCCGGTGGGCAGTAGTGGTACCAATCTGGTACAACATGAGGCATATGTACCCCCTTACATACAAGGTTTGGAACCCCTGAACCGTCAAACCCAAACTCGTCAGATGTATCGAGACAATTTCTCTGGTCCTTACACTGAGGATGAAAATTACAATACTGATGATGACTATCCCCCACGAAGAAGACGTTCTGCAAACAAGGAGCAAACCACTCAGGAAAGGATTGCAGCCCATGAGGCAGAGGTTGCAAAACTCAAAAAGAAGTTAGAAGAGGCTGCAAGAGCAGCCGGGAGGCCTCCGGTAATTAATCTGGATCCTACTCCTCCGAGATCCAGAAGGTTTGAAACCCCAAGAGGAGATCCTACTGTATTGTTACCCCTAGGAGATCCTGACGATCCTACACCACCCTTCACTCAAGAGATAATGAAGGCCAATATATCCAGGAAGTTTAAAATGCCAACTATCAAAGCTTATGATGGAACGGGAGATCCCGCAAATCATGTAAGAACCTTCTCAAATGCACTGCTGTTGCAGCCTGCCAATGACGCTGTAAAGTGTAGGGCGTTTCCACAAACCCTTGCGGGCATGGCTCAACGTTGGTATAGTCACCTTCCGCCCAATTCTATTGGATCCTTCAAAGAGCTGAGTAAGGCATTCATCAATCAATTTGTTAGTGGGAAGATACATGAGAAAAGTTCCGCCTCTCTTATGGGGATTCGACAAGGCAAGAATGAAACGTTGAGAGAATACTTGAGTAGATTCACTAAGGAGGCTATAAAAGTCCCAGATTTGGAAGATAAAGTGGCTGTGATAGCCCTACAGCAAGGAACTACCGATGACCACTTCAGGCGGTCTTTGGCTAAACATCCCCACGAAAACATGTTGTTACTACAAGATAGAGCCGGAAAGTATATCAAGGCTGAAGAAAGCATGAGAAAGTATGAACCCACTGCTGGCGGTAGTGGAAACTCAAAGAAAAGAAAAGAAACTCAGGAATACGACGTCAAGGAAAAGTTCCCCAGAACATCAAAGAACTCTGATTCTCTCCCCAAGAGAAACAATTTTGGGCCAAAATTCACAGAATATGCAAGATTGAATACTCCCAGGAGTCAAATTCTGATGGTGATAGCCAAGGAAGAAGATCTCAAATGGCCAAAGCCAATGAGGGTTGATTTGTCCAAACGGAACCAAAATCAGTTTTGTCGGTTCCACAAAGAAGTTGGTCATGACACCGACGATTGTAGGCAATTGAAAGATGAGATTGAGTTTCTGATACGAAGAGGAAAACTCAGCAAATTCACCAAGGATGGAAATCAAGGGAGTCAAAGAGGAAACTATGAAAGGAAGGATTACGACAGAAGGGACAACGACCAAGATCGTAACCCTAAGCCCCGAGGGCCAGTCATCAACATGATATTCGGAGGGCCAACTGCTGTTGGGTCCTCCCGAAACTCAAGAAAGGCTTATGCTCGAGAGGTAATGACTGTGGTTGGAGAAGCACCGAAGCGTGCCAGAACAGAAGTGTCAATAGGTTTTGACGATTCAGACTTGGAAGGGGTGAAATTCCCCCACGATGACCCTCTAGTCATCATACCTGTGATTGGCAATTCTGAAACAAAGAGAGTCCTAGTCGATAATGGAGCTTCAGTGGATATCTTGTTCCACGATGCTTTTATCAAGATGAGTTACACTGATTCTCAGCTAACACCCTCAAATATGCCTATATACGGATTCAACGGGGTGGTATCAAAAGTAGAAGGCACTATCCAACTCCCAATGACCATGGGGCAAGGGATGAATACGTCTACTCAGATGTTGAACTTCATAGTTATAAAAGCGACTTCAACCTACAATGCAATCCTGGGAAGGACTAGTCTTCATGCGTTCAAGGCTGTTGCCTCATCTTATCATCTAAAAATCAAGTTCCCAACGAGGAATGGGATTGGTGAAGAACGAGGAGACCAAAAGATGGCTAGAAGTTGTTATGTAGCCGCGTTAAGGCCTGATGGAATCGGGGGGCAAGTTCTCCCAATTGAAGACATGAATATCAGTGACAATGAGGACCGAAGAGGGAAACCAACTGAGGATTTAATCCCAATTCCCTTAGTCCCTGGTGAGCCATAGAAGGTGACATATGTTGGAGCACTACTACCTGAGCCATTGAAAAGCAAGCTCATATCTTTTCTTCAAGAGAATAATGACGTTTTTGCTTGGACAGCGGCCGACATGTCAGGGATTGATCCCCAATTGATAACTCACAAACTGAATGTGGATCCTGAAAGGAAGACGGTGAAACAGAAAAAGAGGAATTTTACTCCAGAGAGGCTTGAAGCCATTAAACAGGAAGTTAATAAACTTTTCGAAGTTGGGTTCATTGAGGAAATTCAATTCCCAGAATGGTTGGCTAACCCCGTGATGGTCAAAAAGGCTAACGGAAAATGGAGGATGTGCGTCGACTTCACTGACTTGAATGATGCATGTCCTAAGGATTGTTTTCCCTTACCAAGGATTGATGCACTAATAGATGCTACAGCTGGACACGAGATGTTTAGCTTCATGGATGGCTTCAGTGGATACAATCAAATCAAGATGCATGAGGATGACATCGCCAAAGTATCATTCATCACTGACTTTGGTGTTTTATGCTTCTTAGTCATGGCATTTGGACTTAAGAATGCAGGGGCAACCTATCAAAGGTTGGTGAACAAAATTTTTGGACACCTAATTGGAAAAACCATGGAGGTCTACGTAGATGACAAGTTAGTCAAGAGCCTCGATAAGGCCGATCACATTAAGCACCTCCGAGAGGTATTTGAAGTGCTAAGGCACCATAAGATGATGTTGAATCCAGCTAAGTGTGCCTTTGGTGTAGGCTCGGGAAAGTTTTTAGGCCTGATGGTTTCCAAGAGAGGAATCGAGGCCAATCCCGACAAAATCAAAGCAATTCTAGACATGGAGCCACCACGGACTGTCAAAGATGTCCAGAAATTAACGGGAAGAGTGGCAACATTGGGAAGATTCATCTCCAAGTCAGGAGAGAAGTGTTTACCCTTCTTTAAAGCACTCAAGAAAGTGAAATTTTTTGAATGGACAACTGAAAGCCAAGAGGCCTTTGAGGCCTTGAAGAAATACATGGCTGAGCCACCACTATTGGCCAAACCAAAACCAGGAGAGGTTCTTTATCTATACTTGGTAGTATCCAACACTGCCCTGGGAGCTGTTTTGGTAAAAGAAGAGTTAAAGGTTCAGAAACCCATCTACTACGTGAGCAAGATCCTACATGGGGCAGAAATAAACTACTCTACCATAGAGAAGTTTGCCTTAGCCTTGATTATGGCCTCAAGAAAACTACGTCCATACTTCCAGGCTCACAAGATAGAGGTCTTGACTGATCAGCCTCTAAGAAACATCTTGCATAGCCCTCAAGTTAGTGGAAGATTGATCAAATGGGCCATTGAATTAGGCGAATTCGACATCAAGTATAAGCCTCGAACGGCCATAAAAGCTCAAGCACTTGCTGACTTCATGGTTGAATGTACCATTGACAACCAAGAAGTCGGGGGGCAGGAAGCAATAATGGAAGACAAGGAAGCTGAAGACGTAATCTCCAAAGAATGTTGGGTGCTCTATTTTGATGGAGCATCAAAAACAAAATCAAGTGGAGCCGGTTTAGTGCTACAAAGTCCTGATGGATTCCTCATAGAGTATGCACTAAAACTTGACTTCCCAACGACAAACAATGAGGCTGAGTATGAAGCTCTGATAGCAGCTGGTTTAGGGCTGGCTGGAGCCTTGAGGGTCAAAACTCTGAAAGTATGTGGAGATTCGAGGCTAGTGGTTTCCCAAGTGAATGGGGAATTTGAGGCCAGAGATGAAGTCATGGCCAAGTACTTGAAACTTGTCAAGGCCATCATGACTCAGTTCGACGAATGCTATGTAGAGCACATTCCAAGGGAAGAAAACGTGAAGGCTGATGCCTTGTCTAAATTTGCTTCTTCCGAAATTGAAAACTATGCAGGAAGTGTTTACTTCCAAGTCCTGAGGACCCCAAGCATCAATGGAAAGTTGGTAGCACCCATTGATGTTGGCAATTGTTGGATGGATCCCATCAAATCTCATCTAGAAACTGGGTGGTTACCCAACGACACTTCAGAAGCACGAAAGCTGTACGTCAGAGCACTAAGGTATACCCTGATTGAGGGAATCCTATACAAAAAGTCTTTCATCATTCCATATCTAAAATGTTTAAGACCTCAAGAGGCAGAATTGGCCCTGAAGGAAGTACATGAAGGAATTTGTGGGCAGCACTTGGGGGGGCAGAGCCCTTGCCCATAAAATCACTCGTCTAGGTTTCTACTGGCCAAACATACTTGCTGATGCTAAAAGCTACGTGAATAAATGTGAAAGGTTCCAGAAGCATGCACCAGTGGTTAGGCAACCACCAGAGATGTTGACATCCATAAAGTCACCAATTCCATTTGCCATGTGGGGAATGGATATACTTGGACCTTTCCCAATGCCAAGTGCACAACGAAATTTCTTGATAGTAGCAATCGACTACTTCACCAAGTGGATTGAGGCTAAGCCATTAGCCAAGATAACCACCAAGCAAGTGATACATTTCTTCTGGGAAAATGTGATATGCAGATACGGGATTCCACGTATCTTGGTCACAAACAATGGAACTCAGTTTAACAACGATGAGTTTAAGAAATATTGTGATGAGAACGATATCAAGTTGCGCTTCACTTCTGTCGCCCATCCTCAAGCAAATGGGCAAGCTGAGGTTGCAAATCGAATTATCCTAGATGGACTGAAGAAAAGAGTTGAACGCTCCAGAAACACTTGGGTGGACGAATTGCTCCCCATACTATGGGCATATCGTACTACCTGCAAAGTCACCACTGGAGCTACCCCCTTTCTGTTGGCATATGGGGCAGAGGCAGTGGTTCCAGTGGAGATTACTCACACGTCTCCAGGAATTGAGGCTATGAGCCAGAAACAAATGAGGAAGGCTTGAGGCTGGCCTTAGATTTGATTGATGAAGTTAGAGATGAGGCAAATGCCAAGATAGTTCAGCATCAGAAATGAGCATCTTTCTATTACAACCTAAGGGTTAAAAAGAGATTCTTTCGACAAGGAGATTTAGTCCTCCGAAAGATTGAGGCATCCGGAGTTGGACAAAAAGGCAAGTTGACCCCAAATTAGGAAGGACCATATCGCGTCAAGAACGTATTTGGTCGAGGCTCGTACAAGCTAGAAACCCTCGAAGGGCATGAGGTGCCAAGGACTTGGCATGCCTCAAATTTGAAAGTCTATTATGTTTAAAGTGTGTCCTGATTGGACTCACTACTAGGACAAATAGAAATAAGGTTCGATGAAATCATGAGCTTCCTAGAAAGAAAATGAAGGGTTGAAACCCCAGAAACCTAAGACATTCAGTCCAAACCTCATCATTCGATATGCTCAATGAAAGGCTTGAAGCCAAAACAAGACGGTATAAGACATAAAAGGCTTATGCAAATGTCAAGTTAGCCTCGAATAAGGCAAAATCGTCGTAAATGTGTAGGTCGCTCCACACTTTACACCAAGACGATACTCGTGAAACACTAGTGTATATTAAAATCCCCAAAAAAGGGTAGTAAGTCCCAGGCAAGGGATAAAAAGACCCCAAGTCTCGAAAAAGAGCGGTATAACTTCTATGAAATCCTAGTGCATTATCATAGACGTTGGGAAGCGCGATCGACCATTTTAAACCCAGAATCTTCAAAGAAATTCCCAGGAAATCTTCAAAGAAACCCAGAAATCTTCAAGGGATGAAGGTGAAAACCCAGAAATCTTCGAGGGATGAAGATTGATCCCAGAAAAAGAAGAACACCACCGTACAAAAGCTCACCGGGAATCGCCTTACCACGGAATAAAAGAGAGAAAAGCTAAGAAGACTAGAGAGAAATTTTCGGAAAGAAAGAAGTATGAAGTGAAGAAAAGAGTGAAAAATCACTCTTTTATAAACAAAGTGACTGGAAACCCTACCGGTTAAGGAAGGGCAACCGTCTATAGCCAGTAAGGCCCATAAAATCCATTTATGGATTACAAAGGCAAAAGCCCAAATAAATTAAGTATCAGGCACATTCGAAGCCCAAAATAAGAAAGGCCCAATAAGGCCCAAATAATTTAAGTCCAAATTAAAAATTGGGCTAAATAAGCTTGTAATAAAACCAAGGCAATGATAAAAAATCGAGGTCGAAAAGACCCTTGATCGACATCGAAGGCTTGAAGTCGAAAGTATATGGGAAATTGAGGTCGTATCACTCGACCTCACTCCCAAATAAACTCAAAAATTAAAGATTTAAGGTCGAAAAACCCTAAATCGAGGTCGCACGACCCAAGTCAAAAATACACATGAAATTGAGGTCGTGTCCATCGACTTCGCACCAAAAGAAAATCAAAAAATTGGAAATACGAGGTCGAAAAAACCTTAGATCGAAATCGATTGATTGAGATCGAAAATACACTATAAATCAAGTTCGTGTCCCACGACCTCACACTAAAATGAGGTCGAAAAACAGAAGGATTCGAGGTCGAAAGAATGAGGTCGAAAAAGACCTAGAGATCAAAGTTTAAAATGACCTAGGAAAATCCTGGTCGAAAACACATGGAAACGAGGTCGACACGTCGAGGTCGAAAAAGGCCTACCAATTGAAGTCGACAGCTTCGACCTCACAACCAATCGAGGTCGAAGATATATTTGATCGAGATCGAACAAATGAGATCGAAAATACACTGGAAATCGAGGTCGTATTATATGACCTCGTACCAAAATAAAGCCAGGAAATCATAGAATCCTGGTCGAAAAATGACTAATTAAAGTCGAAATCAAGGTCGAATGGTCCTGATCGAAAAGGACCTAGGAAATCCTGGTCGAAAAATGGCTAATTGAGGTCGACACATCGAGGTCGAAAATGGCCTTCGAAGTGAAGTCGACTACTTCGACCTCACCGCAAATCGAGGTCGAATATATATTGAAACGAGGTCGAACAGGTGAGGTCGAAAATGACTTGGATATCCTGGTCGACAACTTCGACCTCACAGCTGTTCCTGGTCGAAATCGTACTGACTTCCAGGTCGAATTCCTGGTCGAAATTGTACTGACTCCTAGGTCGAATTCCTGGTCGAAATTGTACTATTCCAGTTTGAATTCCTGGTCGAAAATGACCTAATTTAAGGTAAAAAAATGCCCTTAAAAATGGAAAATTTTGGGAAAAATATACTATAACTTCTACGAAAACCCCAGGGGAGATTTTCCCAGAAGTTGGGGGGCAAATGATATGGTCAGAAAAGTAATTATAGAAATATAATTGACAAGTCAATGGAAAGACCGATATTTAAGGCCCGACACCCTAATTATTCATTAATTTCGTAATTAATGAATAGGGAAAATATACAGCTCATAAAAAGAGTCCAAATATGGTAAATTCATCAAAGAAGGATCCGGAATCCCAATTAAAGGCAATTAATGAGTCATAGCCTTTATCAACAAGGAAACGAATTCTCCAGAAAGAAATACAATGTTTATCCAATATCAAAAAGGAGACTTATTCGCTAAAACTCCTAAACATACCATAAATACTAGGCTCTAGACGCCTATATAAGGACCCTGATCCTACAATCAGAACTACGTTTTGGGCACAGCTCCATACGTCACAACGCCTCGAAGGCGCAACAAGCCACGAAGGCACCCCTAGAACTACATTTTAGACTTCATCCTCGAATAAGGACATACAAGTCACTACGTCCTTGGTGTGCCCCTGCCGCCATAGCCCCGAGGGCAACACCAAGAACTACGTTTTATTGGCTTCATTTTCTATACAGCAGATATACGTAGGCATCTTGTGAGGACCGATTTAGTCTCGAAACACAAGAGCAGCCATTAAATCTTGAAGCTCATTAATCCTAGCAATTAATACACAAGTACACTTTTTAATCCATAACAGGCGCAAACTCCTCTGACTAATTTTGGGTTTAGTGGGGCGGTTTTCCTCTTGATAGTGAATGAGTTTTCAACACAGGAGATGGCTAAAAAGCTGGAAGGCAATCAAATTTGGGTCGTGCAGCAAGTGAAACAAGACCAGTTAGATATGGGAACATCAATTAAAGCTACAGATTTTATTCATCAACAAACCATTGGGGATATGGTCAACACATAACTGGATACGCAAGGGCAGAGAGGTTGTAATGTCTCTAAAGGAAAAGGTAAAGATGATTTATCTGATCACTTTACCCTTTGTTCCATGAATTTTGCTTTTGACAATGAACTTAGGTTTCCTAAGAATTGTAATTGTGCTAACTTTCGGTTTTTCTCGGATTCGTGTTTTGATTACTTTGACTCTGTTTTAAGAGCCGATGTTTTACTCTCGGGGATTAATATAGACGGTTTAGTTCTGAACCTTGCTGGTGTTAAGAAAGTTGTGATGGGAATAACTAATTGGTAGGGAATGATTGATATTCTATATCTTCCGGAATTTTTGTTTTCTCGCTTTGTTGGTCTGTATAGCGTCTGTACGCTTGTTCTTACTACTCCCTGTGAACATTTCGATATCATTCGTCATGCCTCTGTGACTTTGTGTTCTCCTGAGGACGAAGTCATTATAGATATTATGTACGGTAACAAATGGACGTGCCAGAATTAACGTGACCAAGGTACTTTCCTGGATTTATATGGGTGTTGCTGCAATAGTGTTGATCGCAAAACTTTCACCACATTTGCTGAATATAGAGGATAAGGACGCTTAGAAATGTTTAGAATCAATCCTTGTTGTGCTAATTTCTATGATTTGCAGAATAAGAACTCTGTGAAGGGGATTTTGTCTCATGTACAAGCACAAGGACAACAAAAGCAAGGATTTAGA
This sequence comes from Heracleum sosnowskyi, assembly GCA_030848705.1. NCBI lineage: Eukaryota > Viridiplantae > Streptophyta > Magnoliopsida > Apiales > Apiaceae > Heracleum > Heracleum sosnowskyi. The sequence goes on from CM061237.1 coordinate 131,638,323, forward strand.
GTGTTGGAGCATAAGGACCTGTTGAGTCCTAGGACAGGTAAATTTAGTGTTGGTGGTGATGCCACCGTTGAATGGACAAAGCGTCGTAGGCTTGCAGCTGTCGTCGTGGGAGATGGTGGTCTATGTGGAGGCGTTTTGCTTGATGTTCTACTAGACATGGGACAAGATGAGCATGCAGGCATTGGAGGCAGGAGCACGGTACCTGGGTGCAGTGATAAAGGACAAAAGGATAATAGTGGTGAAAATCATGGCAATATTGTGAATCATGGGAACGTGGTTGAGGCTAAGTTTGGAGCGCTCTCCTAGTCGTAGCAGCAACAACAACAACTAAAGGAAGAAGAATGTAGTATGATTTCAATCTTGCTTTTACATTTATGTAGTGAATTTGGCCTTGTGTCGTGAACTTGTTTATAGTGTTTACTAGGCCCTATGTTTTTCATAGGGTCGCATACGGTTTCATATGCTTTTTATCTATATAAATTAAAAAAAGGTTACAAAAAAAAAGTTGATAAATTGACGAAGGTGGTCGAAGATGGTTGGTCTAGTTCATATGCCTTCTTATTCCGGGTCAGAAGTATCATGATCTTAGATAAAGTTAGTCAAGTGGTAAGGACTTGGCCCCAAGAAGTTGTTTTAATAAACAATAGGTTAAAGGTTTCGAGTTCGACTTTTCTGTAATATTTATTTATAAATTTTTTAATAAATAAATATTAAATTTAAATGAATGTAGTGCAATAATCATGTTAGCAATACAGTCAATGGAACCAATTACAAACATGATATTTGGTTGAGATATCACTCACGTTATTTCACATTTTTATTTGAATGGTCATGTTCTTATAACCAATCTATCCACCAGACTAACATGATTTGTTTGTCTTTGATTTCTTAGCCATGCTCTTGTTCTTTCAGATTTAGTGTTGCTCTTCTTCTTACCAAAAACTGATATGATTTATTTGTTTCAATTTCTTATCCATGCTCTCTTCTTTCAGGTTTAGTATTACTCTTTTTATTAGGGGTGCGGATGGTGAGGTTTTTTCTTAAAACCGCAAACCAACCCGCATATGCGGTTTGCCCAAAACATAAAAACCGCTAAAACCACACCACAAAAATGCGGTGCGGTGTGGTGCGGTTTATATATTAAAAAATAAATTTTATTAAAATATATATTGCTTCAAATTATGTGGAATTAAATAATTATTTTCTTAGATGATAGAGTCATTTTGCAATATCAACAAATTCAAATGTATTTTATCTACCTAAACAAAGTTAATGTTATATTAGAAAGTAGCAGGGCAGTAAGGGTAGCACTGGATACTTGACTATTGGCAGTTGTTGCTCTAAAAGAAATGATAACACTGGTGCAAGTTGCTGTTGATACACTTGTAATTAAGTTAATAATATGAAACTATCTTTAATATTTAAAGGAGAAAAATCATCTTAATCTATACTTTAAAGCATTATGAAATAATTTTTGTAGTATGTAAAAATATATTTATTTATAGATTATATGTAAATTGCGGTGCGGTTTGAATCGCACTATTAAAATGTCAAACCACAATCCACACCGCACCACGCGATTTGTCAAAAATGTAAACTGCAACCGCACCGCAAGAATTAAAAACCACACTTAACGATGCGGAGCGAAGCGATGTGGGCGATTTTTGCGGTTTATGTGGTTTGATGAACACCCCTACTTTTTATTACCAAAATTTATTTTCTGATTAGTACTTTACTATATTAACCTTCACATTTCACTTTCAGTAAGCATCATGTGTTCATATTTGAACTTGTTTTATTCTTGTACAGAGATATCTAACATCATATTAATTCAAGCGATTTCCCTTATGTTTTTTCAGTGAAAGAACAATCGATTTTTGTGACTTAAGTAAGTTCTCAATTATAGAACTCAAAATTTCTCGGAGAGGTCTGTGATGAACTCTTTCAAAGATTGGACAAACATTTCAAACTCATACAACTACTCGATCAATCGTGATTTATTATCCCCTATCTTAAAGTCCAAGAATTTTGTCACAAAACAACTTTTAAAATCTTAAGAATTAGTATTATAACTCCGATCCAGTTTCTTCTACAATAACTTAATATTGCAAGCATCTGATGAATGTACATTAAATAAGGTATTTGCTAAAATCGCTAGAATATCAGCGTGAATCGCTTCATTTTTGTTGATCCACATAACATAAATTGTTACGATTTCAGATTTTTCTTAATCAACGGGTTGATCATATTTTTGCCGATTATATACATCATTAATCACATAATTATTTTTTTTGGTAACCTTTTTTTATAATATTAGATAGAAGCATACGAAACCATATGCAGCCCTATGGAACCATAGGGCATAGAGTACAAACTCACAAGTTCACGGCACAAGGCCAAGTTCACAAATAAAAAGTACAAGATTTAACAGACAATCTTGTAAGAACCATCTTCAACTTCAACAACCTCAGCAACAGGAACAAAGCATAGCGATCTGGAGCTAGAGGAGATCACTGGAGACCCTGGAATCACCAGAGACAGAGTTCACTATTGGAGTGTACATCACTTCATTCTCTTCATTAATCTCATCTAGTGTCTCTGTCTGTGTCTCTGTCGGTGTCTTTGTCGGGGTTTCTGTCGGAGCAACCATCATTGAATCCGGGTTTTCCTCCCAGTTGCTCACCAAGCCAGAACAGCCTCCCAAACCTCCCTGGTCCTTTGTCTCTGTAGGGTTTCGGGCATGAAAACGCAACGGAAAAACGCGTAAAAACAGAAAATAACGAAACCCTCAGCAGGATCCATGCAAAACACGATGTTTAATTCGTGAACAGAATTATTTACCTTTTAATGAGCTTTACGAATGGTTGACAGATGGAGGTCCTTTGCTATGATCACCACGTGTTCCGCCTTGCGATACACGTCTCTAATCAGTCCACATGAACGCCCGATCGTCCAACGATCACCGGAGTTGGTACTAGCCAAGAACTGCCCTCGAAACTCTCTCTATCTCTCTCTAGCCTCTCTTTGATGTAGAGCTGCTAGGGTTTTTAGAAAAACGAATTATGTATCTGTAACCCTAAAACAATACATCTTAATGTATTTATATGGAGAGAATTATGGAAATTTACCTAATCTGATTGGGCTTCCAAAACCCAATCTGATTATTAGTAGTTTTTCTTATTATATTCGAATTATATATAATTAATCAAGTCCTACTTAATTAATCCAATAATTCAATATAATACTAATTCAATTAAATTCGAAATTTAATTAATGCTCCGTTTAAAACGTTCTTTGTTTGTGACCCTTTAAGTTATTATTACGTTGGCAATAATTTTAATATCTCATAATAAAATTATAAACAATGAGCGGCATCTAGTAATACATCATTGCTACCCAAGTAATAATAATAATTGATGATCCAATTAAACCTTTAATGAATAATGTTCCATGTAATATAATCCTTTTAACCTTATATTATAGATTAAACTCGAGGCATGGTATATGTCATCCTCTTCAACATTTAATCCCGGTTTACTTGATCGATGAGTAGACTATTAAACAAATCACAATTTGAGCATGACCATGCATTTCATAATCTCACTCAATCAAGAGTCCAATAATATCACTCCTAAAATAAGAGGGTTAAATCCTATATCTATCATTCATATTTCTCATATGATTCATAATATACCCAATGTCCACCTTTATCATTACCCGGTCAAAGGTAACTTTGAGTAGAATCAAAGTAAATTAATTCTCATATAGAAATATAATGATTTCAAGTCTAAGGATCATTACACCATTATCATTGTGAGAATTGCTTATGACACTTGATAACACTTACCATGAAGAATTCACACGGTGGGTCTATCCAGTGCCATGTTCTGCTAACATGCACTTATGTCTTTGACTTTAGTATCACCATACTTATGACCAATGAGATGTGGTCATCAGTCAATAAACATACTAGTCTTAATGCATTATTATTGTCCTCAAATAATAAAACTCGACTAGGGATCTTTTAGGATTATAACCACTACTCATATAATCTCATTTCTAAGTCACATACTTAGAGATATAGAATTCATGCTTATATTCCAAGGACATTTATTATTCTAACATTTATATCACAGTTAATAAAGACATAATAAATAACTGAAATAAAATCCATAGAACATATTTATTAATAATAAAAATGTCTTCCCTAAGAACATTATAGTATTGTCTCTAGGGCACAAGCACTAACAGTCTCCACCAATTCCCCTTAGTCCACTTGGTGTAGCTGACCCACCCATTCCATTTCAGAAACTTCTTGATCAGCAGGAGCCTCCCTGGTTACATGCATAAGCCCTCTAGCGCCATTATGCTCCGTTCCATCACTCTTGCCAAGATCGCTGCGATCCAGCACATTCCTTAAGTATTGTTCATGTCTAAGAGTGAAAAAACGGACATCAAATTCATCATAATCAAGCCCATCAAAAGAGGCATGGCAGCCAAAGAAGTTCGTAGCTTTGAAGATCATCATATCATGTTTGAAGGAGGAGTAACGAGTCGCCCTTAATCTAGAGGTGCTCCATATAGGTCACCCGAGTAGGGACATTCACCAAGTCAGAGTGATCATCCAGGAAACCAACCCAAATACAAGTGGGTTTAAGTCCTTGAGAGTTTAATTGGATCAACAACCTCTCAGCACCATCATCCTCCAACGCCCTAGAAGGTTCGTCATGACAGATAGGTTTCCCAATAGCACTAGCTACATAACTAATACCATCCAAATATCTCAAAGTATGAGGAACATTGAACATGGTAACCCAAGAGAATTGAGAAACCATATCAGTACGGGAGAACCCCAATCTGTCATGCCAATTAGTAAGAATCATAACACTATCTCTAAAGACAATTTTACCTAGATCAAGGGCTGTCAACATGCTCTGCTCATTCAAAAAAACAAACTCATAATAACCCAATTCATTGTAATTTGCATCTTTCAAGTCATCCCATCTTAAAAAGGCACAAGACCTCACAAAGAGGTGAGGGAGAGTGTCACCAATCAAGTATCCAATTAAGGACACCTTATCTAAATCAATTTCATTAAAATCCTGAACATTCTCATTAAGGTTCACAGTCCCATTCACATCAACATTTCTCTCATTATCATCAGTAATAGTCTCATTCACATTCTGATTCTAAATTAAGTTCACATTCACATTAGACATCGTATTGGTACTATATAAACCAATACAAGAATCAAGGCTAGCCGAATACCCAACAAGACTAGTATTCAAGATCTGAGGTTGAAAATTAGGAAATAAAACAAACCCGTTATCATCCACGCATCTGTTGGAAAGTGAGTGTTGAGTAGCATTCAAAATAGCATTCACTCGATATTTTGCCAAGTCAGACTGCTCCAGTCCTTGCACCACAGAGCTCAGATCTCGTTCCAGAGAAGAAGGAAGAGAAGGATCTAGGCCCAAGCTCCAGGAGTCACTCTTGAATTACAATTCAAGGAAATTTCATCGAAGAACTCAGGGTGTGAGTCATCGATAACATCAAATAGAACCGTTTCCCCAAAAGGAGATTCATCCCAAGTTAACGCATCTTCAACCGAATCAGAAGAATTCGGTGATGAAGGAGTGAAATGGTGAGGAAGAGATATGACAAAGAAGTCGGAGAAAGAGGAAGGAAAAGAGGAAAAGAGAGAGAGAGGTGAAGACAAAAAGGGGGGAAGGCAATTAGGGTTAACAGAGGGAGAGAGGGGAGGAGAGGAAAAACGTCGGTAGACTCTCGTTGGTTAATCACAACATCTTTCTCTGCTAATAAAAAAAAGAATCAGAACTTTCGCCGAACGTTTCAAACATACTTTATAAATCAACGGTCAATTCAATTCCAACAACACTAATAACAGGTCCAGGACTATTAAAAGAGACAAAAAAATTATCTACCATCCTAATTTATGTTCTTATAAGACCATAAATTTTGTGTGCTCAAAACTCCGGTTGGCCATAATTGACTTTACAATTCAGAAAATGTAACCTTACAGCTGACACGTCCCTGGACATTTACATTGTCTAGGGTTTGCCTTTCACTTAATTAGAAACAGGGCAGGTACTGGCTCAAAAATCCCTTTCTGTGAGCTACGAAGTCGTGACTGTAGATTTAAATTTTTATGGCCGGTAGATTAGACCCAGACATTGTTATTTTAAGTGTCGATCCTGCATTTAAATGAAAAGTTCAACGAAAGAAACGCTAATATATGGGTGTTTTGGTGTGAACCGATTATCTAGCTATTTTTGTTGACTGTTGTAAGAAAGCTTTTCACCCGGAATTGGATCGATGTAGAGGTCAAACATTTGATAGTATATTTTTTCCGAGATGACAGAAGAATCAAATACAAATTGGTTGGTTTGGTTTATATCAATTGCATGCGATACATTTTTTTTTTTGGCAAAGTATCGCATATGATACATCGTTTGAGTTGATTTATAGGAAAATTAGAAATATTGATTAACAAATTGCATGCGATATTATAATACACCGATTAATTTGGTTTAAAAGAAAGTTTTACATCAATCGCATGCATGCAATACAGAGAATAGCCTTCTTTAATTTTTCGTACGCATAATATGTATTAAATATTGACAAAATAAAGAATTATATAAATTAGTGAAAAAAATTAATTATCTGGTTTAAGTTATACATTCACGAAAAGCTCATCACCGTGTTTATTGTCCATGTACTTGAATATAAAGCGTTTTGCAATGTGAGAAGTAAGAAGTCGTATGCATACAATTGTACAAATGGGAAATTTATGAACTTGTATTAAAACTTAAAAGGTGAAGTTACGTATAGAGGGAAATGACAGGAATTACAACCCTACTTCGTTGGTCTTATTACATGACTATTTTTACCTCAACTTGTTATTATTCTTCCCTTTGACCTAAGGTTGACAATATAAGTCGAGATAGGAGTCCGGAAATTTACATTAACATAATAAAAGTATACATAATGGCTTTGATTGTCCCTGCAGAGTCCGGAACAAGGGAGGTAGAGCAGGGAAAGTGTTGGGATGGGAATTATAACATAATAAAATACTGGGGGGTTATTGACAGGGCCGTCTAGAAGGGTGTGCAAGGAGCCCAATAGCACAGGGTCCCAAAATTATTAGGGCCCTCAAATCATAAAAGCCCATGTAAATATTCTATATATGTCCATCTAATTATCAACAAAATCCCACCAAAATTGACTTATTCAGTTACTCACGTCCATAATCAATAACTCATCTAGTGTCTCTTCAAATATCACGCCTAATAATTAGGAAATTGTCATGTAAAAGTGTTGAAAATATATTTATTATATATAACTAGTTTAAATTTTGAATAAATTAAGGATCCAATTTTATAATTAGCACATGGCCCATGTAAAGTTTGAGACGGGCCTGGTTATTGATTTGGTATTAAGAGTCAACTTGTTTGTAACAACCTTAGCTCATGTTATACTGGTGGTATATGTTAAGCAAACTGTGTTTTTCAACACACCATCCCTTCCTTACGGTGGTGCATCTGTTTCAGCAAAGTTCACTGAGGTAACATCTATAATTTAAGTAATTAGATTCCGAGTTAGGACCATTTTGGACGGTCGGTTATGTCCTGTTTTCCTGTAGTGAGAGTAAAGTTTTAGAGCATCTCCAATGGTTGACATCTTTTAAGGGGTGCCAACTTTGACACATAATCAAAAATATTATTTTTAATATTCTCTCTCTTCCACATCATTTTTGGCACCCTTCTTTTGAAAAACAGTATTCCAATAGTTGGCACCCCTAAATGCCAGATTAAAAAAAATGAATTATATAAATATATTAGGAAAATACTATTTTATTAACTATTTGGACCACAAATAAAGTTGTCACCCTACTTTATGGGACCCCAACTTTTGGCACCCCAGGTTGGCATCCCATTTCACATCACTTGGCACCCCAATGACATCCCAACAACTTCAATAGAGTCCTAACAAGGGTGCAGACGGGCTAGCTTGTCTCTTCATGCATGATATGTGTGTGTGTGTTAATGTGTTTGTCTGAAAATGGCCTAATGAATCTGCATGCATGTCCCAGATCTGTACTATACGTACTCTCGGTGACTTGTTTGTATAGCATCATAACAACACTCTTATCCTTCTCCATTTCTTCAACATATCGTCAAAAAACAACATTTAGATATCATTTTACTGAATATCATCCCTAAACAGATTGTGTATGTACCGCTATATTCTATTAATAGTAAATTTTCTTTTTTTATTATTCTTCAAGTAACTGCTCATTTTCGCAAGAAATGCAAGGATGTAATATATGACATGTTATATATATTAAAAATATATATAAGTTGTCTTGGATAATTACAAATATATATAAGTTATCTTGTATGGCTCTGTTTCTCATAGTTGAAAAAAACATTTATCTTTTATTCGCCGATTCGTTGTTCCTGCTATGAAAATGTTAGTACTTCAGCGTTTTGAAACTATATGTATGTATCATTTTACATTTTCTACCAAAGTTTTACATGCCAATTAAATTAATTAAATTTCACTTAGTTACATCCGCATCCCTTTCATATTCCTATCTTCATCTTTTTATCTGATCTGTTGTTCTCCAAGCGGCAACTCCAACGCAATAATATAACACCAAAATATGATCAATTTTAGTGCAAAAACTACTATAATCCAATATTATAATAATGTAAAAATGATATTAAATACATGAGATGATTTCAAATTTAATGTTAAAAATATATTTGATGTAAATTTTACATCAATTTGACTTTTTAATAATTACTACTCTGTACTATATCTTTATGTTTGTTAACCAAAATAAATCGATTAATTATATATAACTTAACTAAATTGCATTCTATATATTTTAAATTTTTAGTGTAAACATAGAGTAACTATTTTAATTTAATAGATTGAAAAAGAGTAAAATTGTTATGAATGGTTAATCAAACAAAAACAAATAATTACATCCGCCCAATATGTAAAAGAAAAATGTTAGATATTCCAAATTTTTTCCCAAAAATGTTAAAATTAGGTGAGCTTCAAGTATTAATTTGTATATTGGGTCAGTCCCTCTACTTGTACGAAATAATTTAAGTCCTTTGAGTTATATGATCTTGATATTCATCCTATCACTAGTATAAACTAATAAAGTACGAATATGTAGTTAAACCTGTTTTATTTTATTTATAAAAATTAGAATAGGAAAGAATTACATTCGATTAGATATATTTTGATAAAGCATCTTTAATGGGGTTACATAAAATAATTGGCAAAAATAATATTAAATAATGACTATCTAAAGTTTGTTGAAAACATGTAATGGGTTATTCTTCAATTAACACTACAAGAAAAACGGACATTTGTGACCAATTTTTTTTTGACCAACGATACCTGGTCGGAAATGATATATTATAACTGACCGAAACAACCGACCACCTAACTCGGTCGTAAATAAAGTCATAACCGACCAACATTGGTCACTAATGAAACGATAAGGGCCCACTATCCATGTCACTCTCATTTCCGACTAACTCATTTTCGACCAACAACGTTAAAACCGACCATACGTCAGTTGCATTGGGGTACACAGACACGTCACTATCATTTCCGAACAACTCATAACTGACCAACGGCGTCAAAACCGACCATACGTCAGTTGCATTGGGCCCATAGCCACGTCACTGTCATTTCCGACCAACTCATAACCTACCAGCTCTGATAAAACCGACCATTCACGTTGTATTAAATTTTGTCACCTAATTTTTAATAGGTGTCATGTTCTTATTGGTTGAGACGAAGTAGTTGGCGGAGTCAACTCATTTTCAACCGATAATGGTAGGAAATGACTCTGCTACTTTTTGTAATTTTTTTGAAAAAATATATATGATAATACGATATATACCGCAAAGAATAAATTGTAAATGACATGAACGTCAAATATATCACTATATCATTTTAATTTCTACGTATTTATTTTTCATTAATAAGAAAAGAATTTAAAAAAGTTCATATAAATTTTATGTGCTACGATGATTAATAATGAAAAATATGTATTTAATGGTCTTTTATAAGAAAAAATTTATGTTTGTAAAAGAAAAGAATTTGAAAATTTTGGAATATCATTAAAATAAATAGATCCTAAAAGTTATACGGTTGAATCGTCGACAAATATTTTTAATAAAATTGCAACACCAGTTCGGGACGAAACTCACTACAAGATAAGCGATTAAATACAACGGACAATATTTCGTTGAATTTAACATATTATGTAATTTATTAAATTTTTATTTTCTTATTAGTATAATATGAAGAGGTTAAATAATTTTTAGAAAACAAATGTGTAGCTAAATTATTATTCATTTTATCATAAATTAAAAAATTAGGATGTTTGATAAATTATCAATTTGTATATTATGACAAATAACAGTTTACTTTTTTCTAAAAAACAAATTTTTTTATTGTAAATAAATATATTATTTCAATATATGTTCTAATATGTGTTCTAATAAAATTCCTATCGAATTGTTTTTAAAAAAAAATCAAAATATCAATCCGGGAGGAAACACTAGTTACAAAAATTAGTCAAATCACTGTTAAAATCTGAAATGAAGTAAATTTATCTTTATCTGAAATATTTGAAATATCATTAAAATGTATATATCTTGACATCCATACGGTTGGATTATAGAGATTTATTTTTAAAAGTATCAAAATACCAATTCGGGAAGAAACATTATTGAGAAGTATTGGCCAAATCACTTGTTGACTATTAAAATCTCAAACCAAGTAAAACAAATTCTGAAATGTTTGAAATATCACTAAAATACATAAATATTGATATCTATATGGGTGGATCATCTAAAATATTTTTTTAAAAAATCTAAATACCAATTCGGGAGGAAACACTAATTAACATTATTAACATTATTAATCTATTATAATGATTAAAATATATAGGATCTATATGTAATGGGCTTATATAAGATGGTAAGTAAGGTGACAATATAAAAAATTAAAATAATAATGTATTAATAAGAGTTAATCAATAAACATACATTATTGTCAATGTCGAACTTTAGGTTTTGGATTTAGCTTAAAAGTTTAGGGGTTAGACTAGGGTTGGATAGTTTGAAATTTTTAAAAGTTGATTGAGACGATCCAACCGTACGGATGAGAACATACCAACTATAAGTATCTATCCTAAAAAAATTAGATTATTTAAATATTATTTGTTCACTTTTTATAATAAAAAATAATGGGTGAGAGGTATGGATTTAGCTTGAAAGTTTAGGGGTTAGACTAGGGTTGAATATTTTGAAATTTGAAAATTTTATTGATTCGATCCAACCGTATGGATGAGAACATAGCTACTTTAAGTATCTATCCAGAAAAAATTAGATTATTTAAATATTATTTGTTCACTTTTTAATTAAGTTTTAATATTTGTATTTTTGAAATTAATATGGATATGTAATAAATTATTTTTATCAATAAATTGTTCAATTGTACTAGGTGGTCCAGTGGCTTGGGCGTTGTATTTGTTCCTCAGTAGCGCGAGATCAAATCCCTCGTCATCATTTTTCACCAAAAGTTGAAACCCTGTGACCAATTTCAATTGCTTTTATATCTCGATAATCCATTCCTTTGCAGTGTAAGTATGTCTATATCCATTCCTTTCCACTCGATATCTACTAAGCATTTGTTCTATCGATTGATTTAATTAGCCACTTTATACAGTCGATATTGCTTTGTTGGTATAATAAACACATATTGCTTTGTTTTGTAACTATTGTGATCTACCCCTATATCAATTATTGTCGATTTGTTCTATACCTTCTTGATTTTTTATTTGTTTGATATTTATTTTGTTTCTTGATTTTCATTTTTCATTTTGATTTGTTTTTGTTAGTTTTTGATTTGATCTTTAAACACTTGTATATATAGTTTTTGGGTTGTACTTTTATTTGATTTATTCTCTCTATCACTATGTAAAAAATTGGGTTTTAATTGATTTTTGTTAAATGAAGGTATATGTTTCTTCTAATAATGGTCTCAATTTTGTTTGCACAGAGAGCAGACTAGTTTGCACAGAGTGTACTAGTCTGTTTTGAGTGTACTTGTTAGAGGTCTGTAAGCTGATTAAGAAAAAAAAGGACTTATAACATATGTTCCAACTGTATTTCTATGAATTCACAATGACAATGCTACAGCCTACAGATTCCTTAAATATACAATTTAGTTGACCTAATTTTTTATTTTTAATCTTATAATTAGGCAAGCAAGAGATACTACTTTGAAATCAGCAGGGCCAGCTACGAAATGACGAAGGAGAACAAGGATAAAAAGCCGAAGTGCCTTCAGTTGTGGGACCACACACCTACAACAGCAGCTTCGAGGAGGGCTAATAAGGGGAAGGTTTACACTTCGCCGGAGGCCATGGCTATTGCGATTAGTGTACACCTGGACTTTTATTGTTTTTTATGCACTTATTTTAGTTACTGCTTTTAAGTACAAGAATTGTTTATACAATCTTGAACTAGAGTAAAATTTGGTCTCAGGCACTCTCATCACTTCATCCTACTCCTCAAGTGGGTGCCCAACTTCATCTGCTAGATGCACTGAGATAAAAATGTGTCTACTTTACTATATGACCGACATCTGCAACATATACGAGGCTGAGACACAAGCAGTAAGCCTACTTTTATTTATATATTACCTTTTGTTCTTTCATTTTGGTAAATATTTTACAATATTACAAAAGCAGTGCACTAGTAAGTACCTTAAGCCACTCTATCTATAGTTCACTCTGCATTTAAGATCAAAGGACCTCTAACACATGTAAATATTTGTCTGTTCTCTAACTACTAATGATTCAGAACTGGTTACCTCTTTATAAAAATGAATTTTAGTAAACTACTTAGAAATATGATGAACTTGAATTCAGCACTACAATGCTATTTTTTGTGAAAATGGGAACACAATCAAACGGCGGAGGGGCCTTTGGTTGAAACAGAACTAGCATTTTAGCTACTCCTGGATCAGCGATGCCCTCTTCTTTGTTCTCTAGGTTGATAGTACCTGGTGAAGCCTGAGATAAGCCAACGAACACCGCTAAAGTGAATAGGGAATTGACATTAATAAGATCATCTAGTGTTTTAATATGAGCTTTTTTCCTATCTTTTTCTGTTTTTTAATGTTCATCGGTTACTTTTACATCTACTGGAGCTGCACTTCCATCCATCTGAAATAGCAAACCAAAATTTAAATTAAAGTTGACCACTATTTGACAAATTCTATTGAAGATGCATCTTAGTGAAAACATTGAAACAGAGAATACAAAGACTGAAACTTATACACACTCGAGGTTACTCATTTCAGAGAGTAAGAAAAATATAAATGCAAGTAAAAAGACAATATTACAAATCAAGTGGATCAGTTTATATATCTTGAACTAGGATTATTTTAGTGAATTACATATTTAACTGCTTCTTTGTTTTGGTTAGTATAGAGATAAAGAAGTTTATATTTGTTACTTTCCAAAATACTGATGTTTAGTGGGATGTCTAGTACTTTGAGTGCCATCAAAACTGATGGATTTTTTTAATTTACTATTCATGTCAGTCGTAAATAAAAAAATTTATTCTAGATCCCTACCTCCTTGATCGTACCTCCTTTGCTTTACAAGTTTGATTTCAATTCATTTATTATTGGTATAGATTTTATTTACTTACTTTAATTCCTGAAATTGGGTGACATATTTATTTTGTTGCTCTAAAAAGTCTAATTTTAGAAAATCAAAGGACCTCTAATAACACATGTAAATATATGCCTGTGCTCGTGATAAAATCAAAGGATCACCTGAATCATTAGGAATTAGAGAATTATTAAATTTCAACTATAACATTTTTTAATGTTGTTAATTTAAGGTTAATGTAGCAGGTCTAGCTATGTCCAGGTAGTGATAAGCTAAGTTCGTTAATCAGAAATGACCATCAAATCCGAAGTATAAACATATAGTTGCATTATGACTGCTCGAGTATACACAGAAAGTTTGGTCAAATATTTTCTGCATTCTGCAAAAGTCTAAAAATATTAGAGCTGTTATATATTTCTGATTAACCATTTCTAATTGTAGGTATGTTAATTTGATGGGTTGTAGCTCTGTCACTTATTCTGGTATTTTTTAATGATATTAATATGTTTGCGGTGTTTTCAGTTTGATGTATGCATTTATATTTGTTATTTGCAGGCAATCGAGTAAGCAAATCAAGAATTCACGGAAAGCTCTGAATATGGTGAGTCTGAGGGCGAGGATGGTGAAGATCGTGAAGCTGGTGCAGATTGCGAAAATGACCATGGTGATGATGAAATGTGATGTGTCCGCTCTAGGAATCAGTTGCTCGGGTTTTTGTTATTTTAATGTTGAAAATTAAGTTGACAGGATATTGGCTAAAATGTCAACTATAATTTTGTGTTGTGTGATGTCTGGTAACTAAACTTTGCTGATCGGAAGTAGCTTTTGTTTTGCTAGTTTGGTACTGAACTTAATTAAGTAATTTCTGTTTCGATGTAATGGTGATCAAGGATATTGGTGAACTTTGTTTGTTTGTAATGAATGAATGTAATGTTGTGTTGCGTATGGTTGATTTCTTGTTTCTTTAAGGTTTATGCTTTTAAGTTTCAGATTATGATTTTAGCAGGTGGTAGTATTCTGGCATGATTTGTTTTTTTGCCATAAACTGGCCCAGAAAACTGACTATCTTCTATCTATTACTGACCAGTTCATGGGGAACACATACCTAGAAATCCGATCATATTCATTGACTAGTGGTTGGTTATAACTGGTCAGAAAAAGGTATTTTACTGACCATTTTTTTCCGACCAATGATGATAGGTTATAATGTGACATTACTGACCATGATTTTCCGAACAAGCGTGGTAGGTTATAATGTGACATTACCGACCACTTTTTTCTGACCATGATTGGTAGATTATACTGTGATGTGGCAATGTACATGTGACTGCCACATTGTATGTGGGGCCAATCAACAGACAGGTGGAATGTGATAACCGACCATTTTTTTGGTCGGATAACGGTCGGTAATAATAATTATAACTGACCGAGCGGTCTTTTACGACCAGGTTTTAACCGACCACTCTCATCAGTCGGCGGTGGTCGGTTTTGATGGTCATTTCTGACCGAATAGGCTCATTTCTGACCAAATTTGATGGTCAGAAATGTGCGCTTTTCTTGTAGTATAAATTAGCTAAAATGATTGGATATATTTTAAAGAGTGAAGTCAACAAATAACAAATTTTTATACAATGAAAAATAAAGATTACCGAAGTAGATGGTTAAAAATAAAAAAATTGGTTATGTATTTTTAAGTTGGGTATTAGATATACATGTATGGTTTCGGTATTGTGCATTATGTTTATATTTAAAAACTAGATACCCAAGTTCATGTTGGTTAACATATACAAACTGAAGTTGAAGTACGCATTTGCAAGTTGGGTATTCAACATAATTGAGTTACCCCATTTTTAAATGTGTATCCAAATCATTAAAAATTACCACTGCACCTAAAAATTATTTTTTTTATTTATTTTAACAAAAAAATTGTCATTTTAAAAAAAAATTCTATTTTAAACATATTAAGTTGTTATTATTTCAAGATGTTATAAATTGGATATATTTTTTCAACAAGACAGTAGATCGAGGTGAAATTTTGCTACATGTCTCTAAATTTTTTGTCAATGTAGAGCATCTATATGGGAGCAATCCCTTAGCTAAAAATGTATTTAACATACCATAAATATAAGTTATAAAGATTATGTAAAAAAAAAATTGCAACACAAAGGTTCATTCCTCTTAGTTGGCTATATTTGTTGAACATGTAGGGACATGTAGCAATATTCCATATCGTAAATTACCATATCAAATTAATATATTCTATATTTATATCAATTTAAAAAAATAATAACATATTATTTTTAAAATATAACCAATTATTATAGTCAATTCCACTAGAGTACAACACATTACAAATGCAGCAAATTTTATATAATCACTATTTTATTTTTTTTAGCAAGCACCATTGGATATAGGGTGAGCGCGGGTCGGATCGACCTAAAACCGAACCGAAACCGCATATCCTAGATTTTTAAAATCGAAAACTGAAACCGCAACCGAAACCGTCGGTTCGGTTTCGGTTTTAAAATGATCGGATCGGTTACAATCGGTTCGGTTTCAGTTTTAAAACCGCTTCAAATAAACATAACAAAATAAATAAAATGACTTCGAATTTTTAAGCTTGCAAAGTTACAAATTATTTTTTTGTCCAAAATAAACATACAAAGTTTTCATAATAAATTATTTAAGTCCAACATGATCCGAGAATAATGAAAATTTAACATGATCTTCAAAAATATTTTCTTTGAAATGTATATGTTATAAATTCAACAATCTCGAGTCTATCTGAAGTTTTTGTATAAGTAAAGAGTTTTTCCAGGAAAGCCAAGAAAAATCGTCACATCCAAAAATAAAGCAACATATAAAATACCTATATAGAAGTTTATTAAACTACATTTATTAATCAACTATTACAAATTAAAACTTCAAAAACAAGAACAAAATAGTATAATTATTAAAAGGAATGTCAGGATCTTTATTAATCTACTCCCACTACTCATAAAAATTGGTCTAGTAGAATATATAATAAATTTATTTCTTTATTTTTATTAATCGGATCGGTTCGGTTTTTTTCGGTTCGGTTAGGACCTAAAACCGAAACTGAAACCTCAAGAACGGTTCGGTTTTTTAATTTTTGGTTTCGGTTCGGTTTCAACTCGGTTTCGGTTTTTTACGGTTCGGTTTTTATCGGTTTCGGTTCGGTTTCGGTTTTAATTCGGTTTTTTGCTCACCCCTAATTGGAGATACTCTAATGGAGCTGGCCAAATTTTTAGCTTAGGAGAATGTTCCACTGGAGTGCAAATTCTTTTTACATGTTCTCTATAATTTTATTTATGATATGTCACATAAATTGTTGGTATTACAGTTTACAACTATATTTGCAACTGACATCAACCAAAATCAACCAAATATGCGACTTTAAAATTTTAATTCCAGACCTCCTCATCCAAGTTATCCTCAGGTAATGAATGATTCCAGACTTCCTCAAGAAATGGTTCATCCATGTACCCACTATCCAGTGAGATGAGGTTCTAACAAAGTAGCTCTTAAGGACATCACAGTCCACCACAGTACGCATATGAGAAAAGCAGTAATTACAAGATTCAAACTTATAATAACCATGCATGAGCATGCAAGGCAACTGAGACATGACAAGGCCTAGGATCGGCAGTCTCCATTTCAATCAATATTCTGGCAACTTCAATCGGCTCATTATTGAACGCAACATCAAAGGTGTCTTCAGAACATGCAATAAACTTACCAATAGCTTGAGCCACATAACCCAAGCTCTTTAGAGTCCAACAAATAAAGGGTGAATTCTGTAGTTCTATCCACATGTCAAATTTTTATCATGAACGAAATTATATATGTTCACTCAATGTCTTCGAAAAGTTTAATATATTTTCGCTCACCCAGGCCAAAATTTGTAGCTCCTGCAGGGTAATGTAGGATATTGTGATTTTATTTGCATAAGTTTTATAATTACATTTGTATAGACAAAAATGCTAGGTAACCAAACAAATCTACCAAAAAAGTTGTTAGAAAACTAAACTTGCAATTGAATCTATCATTAATCTTCATCTTACCATTAACAATCAACAATCTCACAATGTTTGAGTTACATCAATACTGTAAATGTGTAGATGAATGTATATTATGATATTGAAGGAAATGTAAAGAAGAATTATAGAAAGATTGTTTGTTACATTCTTAGAGAGATCAGTTACATACAGAGAGAGATAGAAAGTTGTTAGCTGAGAGAGAGAAATGAGGCTTATCTATAAACTAATTCTCAGCCACACACTCTGTAACAACTTATTGGCGGGAAAGTTTAAATGGAAAGTTGGGAAAGTCATTTATGTTGACTAAAATCCCCCCTCAAGTTGGAGAGGAAGGAACCTGAACAACTCCCAACTTGGAGAGTAAGAAGCGCAACTGGGAAGAAAATAAAGACTTAGTGAACAGATCATCAAGTTGATCCATAGTAGAAATGTGATGAGTAGTAATAAGGCCAGCCTTGAGTTTGTGACGAACCAAGTGACAATCGATCTCGATGTGCTTGGTTCGCTCATGAAAAACATGATTCAAAGCTATATATATAATCGACTGATTATCACAAAACAAGGGAACATACGTGAGATTAGCAATGTGCAGTTCAGTAAAGAAAGAGACCAACCAAGTGAGTTTATAATACACATCAGCCATGCTTCTATATTCTGTCTCATTAGAGGAACATGAAACAGTATTTTGTTTCTTACACTTCCAAGAAATGAGGGTGCCACCAAATGTAACACGGTACCCAGTAAGGGATTGATGTGTAAGCTTGCAGCTGCTCCAGTCAACATCACAAAAAGCTGACAGCACTGGATTAGTCTTAGAGGTATACAAAATACCTTGAGTAGTAGTATGAAACAAATAACGCACAAGCTTTAAGACAACATGCCAATGAACTGATTGAGGAGCTGTCATAAACTGGGCTAAGATATGAACATGATAAGACACATCTGGACGAGAAATTGTCAAGTAAATGAGACGACCAACCATTATACGACAGCTTGTAGTGTCTATGAGTAAAGGACTATCAGATTCATAGAGAAGATCATGATGCTGATCCATAGGAACAATAGAGGACTTGTTGTGCAGTGAAGAAAAATCCTTCAAAATATCAGCAAAATATTTGTACTGATGCATCAATAAACCATCAGCTATATGAGTCACTTGAATACCAAGAAAATAACTCAAAGATCCAAGATTTTTTTTTTTGAAATGAGTACCTAAGAAATCAGTAACTTGAGACAGGAGAGAAACATCCAGTCATTACCATATCATCCACATAGACTAAAAGATAGATGAGAGAGGATTGTACAGACAACACAAATAGGCTGGGATCACCGATGGTTTGAACAAATCCAAAAGACAGTAAGGCATTAGACAAAGTAATGAACCATTGCATTGGTGTTTGTTTTAATCCATAGAGAGATTTAAGTAACCTGCAGACCAATTTTTGATTAGGAAATTGTTGTTGAATATATAGAGGAACATCATATCCAAGAGGGAGAGTCATATAGACCTCCTCATCCAATGTACCATGCGGAAATGCATTTGTAACATCCAATTGGGTGATAGACCGTTGATTCATAGCAGCAATAGCCAACAAAATTCTGAAAGAAGTCATCTTTGCCAACGGGGTAAAAGTCTCAAAATAGTCCATATTGGCAGTTTGAGTAAAACCTTTGGCAACCAAGCATGCCTTATACCTGTCAATTTTACCATTAGACAAATACTTAATCTTATAAAGCCATTTACAACTAAAAGTTTTCTTGTTGGCAGGAAGGGGTACTATATCCTAGGTAGAATTTGCCTCTAAAGCTGCTAATTCTAAATTCATAGCTTCACACCATTCTGAAACCAAAACAGCTTGTTTGTAAGTCTGAGGTTCTTGAATAGGAGAAGAACTGACATCACAACCAAGAGGGGAACTGATGTAGGGCAGGAACAGAAGCAGAACTAGGTTCAGATTTAAAGTTGATCTCATTAACACAATGAGATGGTAATCCTGTGTAGTCCAATAACTTAACAGGAATATGTTTCTGCCTTGTAGACGTTCTAACAGGTAAAGTGTCAAGACTTCATGATTCAGACTTAGAACAAATGCCACTATGCACTAGAACATTAACAGTAGAGGTATCAGTAAAAGAACTTTGCAATGGCTCATCTTCCACATACAAAGGAGAAGGTGGGAATAACATATGAGGAGATATGACTTCCATAATCTTGAAAGGAAAGATGTTTTCAAGAAATCTAACATCTCTTGAATTGAAAACCTATTTAGTATCTAGGTTTAGCACTTTTTATCCCTTCTTAGCATAGGGATAACCCATAAACACTCCCTTAATTTCTCTTGCAGCAAATTTATCACCAGGCTGTGGAACTACTATAGCATAGCATAAACAACCAAGGACTCTCAATTCATCATAATCAGGAGTAAAACCAAACAAAACTTCAAAGGACTTTTACCTTGAAGAACTGCAGAAGGATTTCTATTAATAAGAAAAGCTATAGTCAACAAACAGTCTCCCTAGAATACAATAGGAAGAGAGGCGTGAAATCTCAATGACCTTGCACAATTGAGTAGATGTCTATGTTTTCTTTCTACCAAACCATTCTGCTGAGGAGTATATGCACAGCTGGTTTGATGAATGATACCAAGACCTTGTAAAAAAACTAGCAACAGATTTATTTATAAACTCTGTACCATTATCAGTTCTCAGAACCTTAATGATAGTATGAAACTGTGTTTTAATATGCACAATAAACCGTTGTAATAGAGTAGGAACTATAGATTTATTAGACAACAAATACACCCAGGTTGTCCTTGATTTATCCTCAACAAAAGGTTAAAAACATATTGCAAGTATCATGTGTCTTAAATCTGTATGGACCCCACAAGTCAACATGAACTAAGTTAAACACGTTAATACTCTGGTGGGAACTAACAGGATAACACTTCTGTGTTGTTTGGAAAAATAGCAGTTCTCACAAACATCCAACACATCATTTTTATATGTGACGGGGAGAAGTTAAGAATATCTGCAGGAGCATGAGCCAGTCTAGCATGCAAGACATTACTGTTAGAAACATGAGCTATGAGAGAAAGACTGTCAACTGGTACAGAAGAACTAGACTTTTCTGATGCAGTAGAAGAACCGGAGACTTGCAGAAGAAATAGACCATTGTCTTCACTGTTAGGTCCAAAGTATCGTAGAAGGGGGGGTTGAATACGATACTCACAAATAATTCAATTTCGTTCGCGGATTAATCATTCAGTTCTATAACGAAATCAAACACACCAAACTAAACCAAGATTCGGGGAATATATCTTTTTGTAAATATAAACCTCGAGGGGTGCTACAATTTCTAATCTGTAGATTAGCTTCAATGAGTTTAAGGTTACACAAATTCAATACAATGATCAAATTCTGAGCACTATTAATTTCTCTGATTTTCTCCGGCTCAAACTTCTCTCTCAGTAATGTCTCTGTGTAAAATGCATTAACTAAATAAGACACATTCTTCACTCTGTATTAACTGCAGTCTTTGGTTTGAAAACTATCGAACCACAATTGAAGAATCAATCCTGGCCGTCCAATTTTCAATCAACCAATCACAACAAATACTTTTCACCTGCTCCTTTGAATTGAAAACCATCGAATGATTAAAAAGAATTTATCATTTTAACTTCAATTCTGATGGACTTCTTTTATCTCATTCGATAGTTTTTCGAAAGTAAAAACTATCGAGCCATTTTATTTTGCTTGACCTTTTAATAATTCTTCTGAGTTTCAGGGTGTTCCAGTTTTAGACTGTATCAATTTCTTCTGAGACGATAAAACAACTTGATCTTTTTAGTGCCGTCACCTAGTGCAACTGGTCTGGTTCACAGATGAATTACACTTGATCAATTCTTCTTTTATGTCTTCAACATTCAATGCTTCTGATAAGTCCTTTGTCGTTCTGGTTGCTTCGTTCAAATCACTGGAATCCCGTGGTACTTAACCCTAAATCATTCACATACTTCTGTTGTCTTGAAAGTCTTGTTTCTTTTGCTGTCACTGAGGCTTGAACATTTTCATGAACTTCTTTCCGTGACCTGTTTACGGACTTCAAGAATACATAACGTATTTTGATTTTTTGAGTTTACCTTTTCTTCTTTGATTCTGGATTCATGTGCTTCTGTTAATACTATTGTCTGTCTTGTCCTTTGTTAAGTTGTAGTTATCTCTTTTACATCTTATGTTACATTATGCTTTACAATCTCCCCCTATTTGATTGGATAGAGTTCGACAAGCAAATACTTCGAGGATAACTCAACTAACTAAGGAAACATGAAACTACTTAAAGTAAGACAGCGTAATAATATTAAATGCATTATGGATCAGATATATATACATTTCCAGATTTCATAAATCAAAAAACAATAAAACTTTATACAATGAAGTTGCTCCTCTAGTCTGAGCTGATAGTTCTTTTGTTCTTTGCTTCAATCTTCAGTCCATTCCAATCTCACCTTCTTCAATCATTGGATCGGAGTTAGCAGCTTGATAATCAATCACTGATAGATAGTGCAGTGGTTCTCCAGGTTTAAGGATTGCTCCTTGGATGTGTCTTCCAATATATTCAACCTCTTGACCCACTCCAGCCCATAACCATGCAATGTTAACATCTTCCTTGTTTAGCTTTGGCATGTTTGGTAATCTGGTATGCACTTCCAATCCTCTTTCCACTCTTTTCCTATAGTAAGGAACATTCTCCATTAGAAATCTTCTAAGAGTGTCTGCTGCTTTGTCCTTCTCCGTTGATGTGAATCCAGTGGATCTAAGATACTTCTCAACTGAGATTAGATAATTGCTTGGGTAGTCCCTCAGTTTGTCCTCAGCCAAATAGCAGATTCTGAACAAGTCATTCGTCATGAATCTAACCATTGGAGGATCTTCAGTAATCTCTGGACCGACTTTCATCAAGATCTCCTTAACATGCTCACGGAGCAGTTCATTTAGCCTTGTCGTCCTTTGAATCTTGATGAGAATAACCTGCAACTCTGTGTATGTCCTCTGTTCTAAAAACTTAGTGGAAATCACAAATGTACCTTTCTCCAGAAAATTTATCAATAGGCTCCAGGCACCATTTGCTTTAACCCCAGCTTTCAGAAATATCATAGAGTTTCTCAATGCTTTGAAGTAAGTCTGATCTTCAAGATTGGCACTTCTGATGTCCTGAATGATAACTTCCACCTCAGCATTGTCGTTGACTTCTAATCCGTCTTCAACTCCGCAAAAGGTTTTATAAGCCATCTCCCATTCATTACCTTCTTTCTTTGCCAGATCTATCATCTTCTTCCTCCTCACTTCATTATACACCTTGAATCTCTTCAGTTTTTCACTCCTCAGAATTGCTTGTTGTTTCTCTTTCTCAGCTTGCCTGGCATCTACTGCAGCTCTCTGAGCTCTTATTGCTTCCAAGGCAGCTTCTTCTTCTGGTGATAGAGAATTTGCTTCTTCTTCCATAATATCCTCCCAGATTGGATGTTCAACGGGCTCTGGATAATATGGCTCATGCTCCTCCTCAATTGGTTGTTCTTGCATGACCTCAAATTCCTCTTCACTCTTCTCTTTTTCCTGTACAAGTTCTTCTATACAGTACTGTCTGATTGGAATAGCTTCAACTGTTTCCCAAACTCCCCATCCATCCTTAGGCTTCTCTTTCTCCCCTTCTCCAACTTTCTCCCCCTTAGTTGAGGAATCCTCGACGAAAGCATCCTCAGCATAAAAGGTAGTAGAAGGATCAGGTTGCTGATTTGAAGGACCAGGTTGGCCAGTTTGTTGGTTCTTCAGCATAGTCCAGATTGACTGTACTCCATCACTTTGATTTTCCATGAAATCCAACAGATTCTTATTCATCTCTTGCATAGAAGCCAGCTTCAGGTCAATGTCATCCAATATGGAGTTGGTAGTCTTCTCAATCTTGTCCAGTCTCTGGTTCAGCTTAGACTCCACTCTAGAAAGGGTGTTCATTACATCTTTTACCCTAGCTTGACCATCCCGGATAACCAGAACGTCTTCTCTCAAAGCTTCTTGTCCTTGCGACAAAGCATCTACTTCATTCATGAATCCATCTTTAAGTTCCTTGACGTCCGTCCTCAACTCGATCAGTTCATCCATAGCTTCCTTCTTTAAGGAGTCCACTGCCTGCTTCGTACATGTTATAGTGCCAGATGCACTGCCAATGACCCTGAATGTTCTTCTGGAATCAGCTGTAGCCAAGTCAACCTTCTCTTGAATATTCTTTAAAGAAGCATTGGCTTGACTAGAGGAGATCCCTTGATCAAAGGAAGGTCGCAGTGGAACCTTGAATAGTGGATTTCCTTCTTTGTCACGAACTGTCATCTCCTTGAGGGTAGATTGAACTTGTAACTCTCATTCTGTAGGTAGTAGCTGATCATCTATATTTGGAAGGGTTAGGGTGTCACTCCTCACGTTTGGCTCTGGGTGTACACTCAACGTTTCTGTCGGTGTTTCACTCATTTTTCCTTTCCCACTCAGGCCAGGTGTAAGTGTTTGTGTTTCACTCAATCCCTTTGTGCTAGTTGTACCTACAGAAGAAAACATCGTAGCCGTCCTTAAGGAGGTCACCGGTGGTGCAATGGGGCTTCGCAAGTCCCCGTCCTTGGATAAACCAAGTTGCTGATCATCCGTAGATGATATATCCTTTGAAGGATCTAGAGTTTGAATCTCTAGAGGGTTAGAAACAGGCTCTATTAACAGCAGAGATCCCGAATCTTCCCCAATAGTCTGTGAAGACTTTACCTCAGTTGACTCCTCAATAGTAATTGATTCATTGTCACCGAGTTGCCGATCTGCACCTACGTCAGATCATTTACCCGCAGGATCCAGATATGTTCCATCTGGGGAGGTAGACAATGACCCTTTAGATTGTGCATTTAGGTCAAAGCCTTCTTTCGACATCTATGAAGACCCTTGGTTCTTAGAACCTTCAACCAGTGAACCTGACCGTAATATGGTCGGAACACCAGTTGCTTTCGTCAATTCTTCCTTACTTGATTGAACTATTGGTTCAGATATAGTTTTCGTTAGCGTAGCCCAATCAGCATCAGAAAAATCAATAAAGGGCGCTTTGGAAGTTTGAAATAAAGTATCAACAGTTGCCTCAGTTTCTGTTCTTCTCCTTTTAGAGGTAGGCAGAGCTGCTGTTGAAGGGTGTATCTCCTTATGTGGTGCTGCTAAGGCACTATCTCCCTCTACACTCACGGATGTCTGAATATTGGGTATAGGAGGGGAAGGAGGTTCGTTTATGGTTTCATTTGGCTCTTCCAAAGGCTCTTCGACCGTGGTTAGAGGTTGTGGGTTTGCAACCTCCTGGTCTGGAATGGCCACTGAGGGCTTTGGATCAACATCCATTGGTTGTGGCACAGGAGCCAGTTCAGGTTCAGGAATGTTACCTTCATTTACCTGTTCCCCTGGGGGTAGAAGTGGTAGGGGCACCGTTCTTAGATAGTCTGTGAGAACAGTGGGTACCCCTGGAAGATAGTTGTTCTTCCTAATGAGAGCGGTTATTGCATTGCTCTTCATCTTCATGCACTCCATGGTCTCCTCTTCGGCGAATGTCTCGCGCTCATCATCTGATGTCGATGTGCTTCGTCCTCGAGTGTTGCACTGGGTTGTTTGAGATTGCTATGGCACTTGTGTTGTCGCAAAATATTGGAATCTTTGTCAACAAAAGCCCATAGTCACGGAGTTGGTTTCTCATCCACAAGATCTGAGCACAGCAGCTTCCAGCAGCAATGTATTCAGCCTCAGCTGTTGATGTGGAAACTGAATGCTGCTTCTTGCTATACCAGGAAACTAACCTTCTTCCAAGAAACTGACAGCTTCCTGAAGTACTCTTCCGATCAATCTTACAACCTGCAAAATCAGAGTCTGTGTATCCAATAAGATCAAATCATGTATCTTTAGGGTACCAAATTCCAAGATTTGGAGTCCCCTTAAGATATCTAAATATTCGCTTAACAGCTATTAGATGAGATTCTTTAGGATCAGACTGAAACCTAGCACACAAGCATGTTGCAAACATTATATCTGGTCTACTTGCAGTGAGATAAAGTAATGAGCCTATCATACCTCTGTAGCCTGTGATGTCAACCTTCTTACCAGTTTCATCCTTATCAAGCTTAGTGGCAGTTGGCATAGGAGTCTTTGCTGTAGATGAGTCTTCCATTTGATACTTCTTCAGAAGATCTTTAATGTACTTGGACTGACAAATGAATATACCATCTTGTTTTTGGTATACTTGCAGTCCAAGAAAGAATGACAATTCACCCATCATGCTCATTTCATAACGACTCTGCATTAACTTAGCAAATCTCTTGCATAGATCATCATTAGTAGAACCAAATATTATGTCATCAACATATACTTGCACCAATATCAAATCATTTTTATGCTTTTTGACAAAGAGAGTTTTGTCTACGACACCTCTTGTAAAATCATTTTCAAGTAAGAATTCAGAGAGAGTGTCATACCATGTCCTTGGAGCTTGTTTGAGTCCGTAGAGAGCTTTGAATAGAAAGTACACAAAGTCTGCCAGTTTTGAATCCTCAAAACCTGGAGGTTGTTCCACATACACTTCTTCTAACTCCCCGTTCAGAAAAGCACTCTTCACATCCATCTGATATACCTTGTAATTGGAATGTGCAGCAAATGCCAGAAACATTCTAATGGCCTCAAGTCTTGCTACTGGTGCATAGGTTTCATCATAATCTATACCCTCTTCTTGAGAGTAACCTTTAGCAACCATTCTGGCTTTGTTTCTCGTTACAATGCCATCTTCGTCCAACTTATTGCTGAATACCCATCTTGTTCCAATAACAGATTTTCCCTTAGGCCTGGGTACCAGCTTCCAAACTTTCTGCCTTTCAAACTGATTGAGTTCCTCTTGCATAGCAATCACCCAATCTGGATCATCTAGAGCATCTTCAACTTTCTTAGGTTCTGTTTCTGAAAGAAACCCAGAATAGTGACATTCATTTTGTGATGTTCTCCTAGTTCTCACTCCTGTGTCCGGATCACCAATGATCAAGTGAAAGGGATGATCTCTATTACATAACCTTTGTCTTGGCAGATGCGATCTTGATGATTCTCCTTGTTCTAGATGTTGTGGAGTGTGACTACTTGATCCTTCTCCTGCTCCCCCTGAGTTGTTGACGGTTTGATCTGTTGATTCTGAAGACTGACTAGTGGATCCTGTAGAATTTTGAGGATCTCCACTTTGGTCACCACTTTGTCCAGAATCATTATCATTATGATTATTATTAATAACTGTAACAACTTCAGGTACTTCTTCATTGTCAGATAGATCTCCTGATAGATTTTCAAATACCAAGGATTCAGAGTTCTCTCCAGTTTGCAGGCATGGTCTTTTGGTGTCGTCAAATGTTACATTAAAGCTTTCCAACACCTTCTTATCTTCAATCACATATACCCTGAAAGCCTTAGATTCCAGAGAATAGCCCAGAAAAATGCCTTCATCTGCTTTGGCATCAAACTTGCCAAGATGTTCTCCATCTTTAAGTACAAAGCACTTTGCACCAAACACATGAAAGTACTTCAGTGTTGGTTTCTTGTTGGCCATTAACTCATACGGAGTCTTTTCATGATCTTTGTTGATCAGGGTTCGATTCTGAGTGTAGCAAGCTGTGTTCACTACTTCAGCCCAAAAGTAAGTGGGAAGTTTTGATTCACTCAACATGGTCCTTGCTGCTTCAACCAAGGTCATGTTCTTCCTTTCCACTACTTCATTCTGTTGAGGAGTTCTTGGTGCTGAAAACTGTCTTGATATTCCTTTCTCTGAGCAGAAATCATTAAGAACTGCATTCTTGAATTCAGTTCCATTGTCTGATCTGATTGTCCGCATAGGTAGCTTAGCTTCCACTTCTATCTTCTTGATGTGATCAATGATTAGTTGTGTTGCTTCATCCTTTGTTTGTATAAACAACACCCACGTGTACTTGGAGTAGTCATCCACCATCACCAATGCATATCTATTTCTTGAAAGTGAGATAACATTGACTGGACCAAATAAATCCATATGAATCAGCTGTAATGGTTCAGTAATGCTTGTCATTCATTTGCTTCCATGTGATGCTTTCTTCGACTTCCCCTTTTCACATGCTTCACATAGTCCCTCCTGATTGAATTCCATCAGGGGCAACCCTCTCACTAACTCTCTCTTTACCAAAGAGTTCATAGTTTTGAAGTTCAGATGTGAGAGCTTCTTGTGCCATAGCCAACTTTGTTCTGAAGATGCCTTTGCATAGAAACATGTAACTTCTCCTTCACTGGTAGAACTTAAGTCAGCTATAAACAAATTTCCTTTTCTCACTCCCAGTAGAGTAAGCTTCTCATCCTTCATGTTGGTGATCAAGCACTTGTCCTTTCTGAAATCTACATTGTAGCCTTTATCACAGAACTGACTGATACTTAGAAGATTGTGCTTTAATCCTTCAACAAGAGAGATGTTCTCAATGATGACATTTCCAGCTTTCAATTTACCATATCCCGTAGTGAATCCTTTGTTGTCATCTCCAAAGGTTACAATCGGGCCGGTCTTCTTAACCACCTATGTAAGCAGGGACTCTTCACCTGTCATGTGTCTAGAACAGCCACTATCCAGAATCCACACAACCTTTGAGCTTTTAACCTTACCCTGCAATCACAGATTGATTAAGCGGACTTTGGTACCCAAAATTGTTTGGGTCCTGAAGGTTTAGATGGTTTAACAGGAGTAACATTCAATTTAGTCTTACCCTGTTTGATATTCATAGTATCTGTGGATTTAACATTAACAGTGCTATTGCTACTATCAGACATCAACTTAAAATAAGCATGCATGATGTTGTACTTACATAGCAAACACTCTTTCTTTCCACAGGGTTCATGAAGATCAGGCATGTCAGACATGTTATGCATTTCAGAAGTAATAGCAGTTTCTACTTTAACCTTTTTACATGCATGTGTAAGGTGTCCAGCAGAATTACAGATAGTGCACAACTTCCTAGATGCAATGGGAGAATATGGAACCATTTCCTGATTAACAATCTTCTTCTTCCCATTCCTGTTCTTTTTAACATTACTAACTACGTCACCTACTTCAGTTTTAGGTAAATCAGGTTTAGGTAATTCATTTTTTACTGATTTCCTAGGCAACTTAGTTTTTACCTCTTTTTCCTTCAACAAGTCCTCCTCAAGCAATTCTTGTCTTATGAAAAGGTCATCCTCATGAAAGAGTGGTGGAAAAGGCTTAACAAAAACTGGACAATCAACATTCTTAAGAACATGTGGAGTATTCCTTTTGACAACTGAAGGTGTCACGGGGAATTCCACTATCTTCTTACCAGCTTTCTTATCATAGTCAAATCCTATAGCAGTTTTATTCCCTATGGCCTGAGTATCAATGATCTCCTTAGCAATCAGGGCAGAATTCTTAAAAGCATTCAGCTTCAAATCTAAATCTGAAATCTGCTTCCTGAGGATAGTCTCTATCTCATCATTACACTTGACCTTATTCTCTAAGTACGCATTCTTCTGCTTAAGATCTTCTAATGTTACAGCTACAAGCTCTAGTTCTTCATTTTTAGATTCTAACTTTTTAATCTTAAGAACTAGTTTAGCATTTTCCATTTCTGATGCTAGCATGCTTGTGTGTACATTAAACAATTCTACACTAAGATCTTGCACAGTTTTCTTGTACTCAGAATTAGACATATCAATTGTAGTTAAGATAGGTACCTGAGATGATTGTAGTGATTCCTCTGAAGAGTCAGCCATTAGAGCAACATTTACATATTCCTCCTCTTCATCCGAATCAGTATCATCCCAGTGTTTTCCCTCTGCTATATAAGCTTTCCCTTTCTGCTTTCCAGAGAATGCCTCCAATTGCTGTTTAAGCTTGGCATTCTCTTTCTTCAACTCATCATAAGAATCCTTCTTTCCATAGACATCTTTCATGTCTCTCGCTTGACGAGGCTTCCGGCATTCAGTGGCGAAATGCCCTAACTCATTGCAGTTGTAGCATCTTGATTTGCTTCTATCAATCATGCCAGTCTTGTAGCCTCCCTTAAAGCCTGTACTAGGTGTATAATTGCTCTTCTGGAATCTGTTGGTTGAACCCTTGAACTTGTACTTAGGGTTTCTCTTGAAACGAATGTGACTAAACTTTGCAGCTAAGTACGCCATGGTTTTGTCTTCCATTTGCTCAAGCTCTTCTAGGGTGTAGTAATCACTTTCATCAACACCCAGATTCACAGAATCCATTTCTGCTTCTATTATCACCTCCTTTCCAGCTCTAGGGGTTTGAACCTGAATCTCAGAAGTTATTGTTCATCCACTACAAGTGATGCTGATCTCACAAGTGCATTGTGCTTGCTGTCCACTGTCCCTGATCCGTAGATTATCACTCTTTGTTCCTGTTCAATCTCATAGGTCTTCAACTTCCCATAGATCATCTCTAATGACATCTTTGTGAAGTCAATTCTTTCCCTTATGGATGATGACTTGTGTTCTACATGATGGAGCAGCGTCATCATGAACTTCCTGTTTGATTCTCTCAGTGGATAGGTCTTTCCTTTCATTGCCAATTCATTGAGGAGTTTAGTATATTTCCCAAAGACCTGAGTTATACTTTCTCCTGGCAGAGACCTAAACGCTTCGTATTGAGAAGTCAGGATGTCCAATCTATTTTCCTGCACGTCTTCAGTTCCTTCCATTATCAAGTTAATGGTATCCCACATATGTTTCCCGCTTGTGCAGTTCATCAACTGATAGCTCATTTCCTTATCTGCGGAGTCCACCAATATCAACATTAAACCTGTGTCCAATCGAATCAGTTCTTTGTCAGAATCTGTATACTCAGTAATATCCTTAGGTTGGGTGCCTGAAGGAATCCTGCTACCATCAGGAGCTGTAGATTCACTAACTGGTTTCATTGGTACAAACGGTCCATTCTCTAATATGCCAATCTACAACGGATTAGATGCCTTGATAAATAACAGCATCTTCATCTTCCACAAACCGAAATCATCTCTAGTAAACGGGGGAACTTTAATACCAGCGGTTGTCTTTGGAGCACTCATGGTTTCTGAAAATTTCAAATTGTTTAAAATTCAAGAAATTCCAATTAAATGAAAAAATTTTGAAAGTTAAAAAATTTGCTTCGAATTTTCACGCTACGTTTGATTTTGGTCTCATTCACCGGATCTGATTTGTATATCAATCAAGTAGCTCTGATACCAATTGTTAGGTCCAAAGTATCGTAGAAGGGGGGTTGAATACGATACTCACAAATAATTCAATTTCGTTCGCGGATTAATCATTCAGTTCTATAACGAAATCAAACACACCAAACCAAACCAAGATTCGGGGAATCTATCTTTTTATAAATATAAACCTCGAGGGGTGCTACAATTTCTAATCCGTAGATTAGCTTCAATGAGTTTAAGGTTACACAAATTCAATACAATGATCAAATTATGAGCACTATTAATTTCTCTGATTTTCTCCGGCTCAAACTTCTCTCTCAGTAATGTCTCTGTGTAAAATGCCTTAACTAAAGAAGACACATTCTTCACTCTGTATTAACTGCAGTCTTTGGTTTGAAAACTATCGAACCACAATTGAAGAATCAATCCTGGCCGTCCAATTTTCAATCAACCAATCATAACAAATACTTTTCACCTGCTCCTTTGAATTGAAAACCATCGAATGATTAAAAAGAATTTATCATTCGATAGTTTTTAAATAAAAACTATCGAAAGCTAAATCCTTTTAACTTGAATTCTGATGGACTTCTTTTATCTCATTCGATAGTTTTTAGAAAGTAAAAACTATCGAGCCATTTTCTTTTGCTTGACCTTTTAATAATTCTTCTGAGCTTCAGGGTGTTCCAGTTTTAGACTGTATCAATTTCTTCTGAGACGATAAAACAACTTGATCTTTTTAGTGCCGTCACCTAGTGCAACTGGTCTGGTTCACAGATGAATAACACTTGATCAATTCTTCTTTTATGTCTTCAACATTCAATGCTTCTGATAAGTCCTTTGTCGTTCTGGTTGCTTCGTTTAAATCACTGGAATCCCGTGGTACTTAACCCTAAATCATTCACATACTTC
Source organism: Heracleum sosnowskyi (assembly GCA_030848705.1). NCBI lineage: Eukaryota > Viridiplantae > Streptophyta > Magnoliopsida > Apiales > Apiaceae > Heracleum > Heracleum sosnowskyi. The sequence continues at coordinate 131,670,305 of CM061237.1, forward strand.
TGTTGTCTTGAAAGTCTTGTTTCTTTTGTTGTCACTGAGGCTTGAACATTTTCATGAACTTCTTTCCGTGACCTGTTTACGGACTTCAAGAATACATAACGTATTTTGATTTTTTGAGTTTACCTTTTCTTCTTTGATTCTGGATTGCTGTGCTTCTGTTAATACTATTGTATGGCTTGTCCTTTGTTGAGTTGTAGTTATCTCTTTTACATCTTATGTTACATTATGCTTTACATTCACTACCAAGTTCTATAACAGTCTTCTGTTAGGGATCCTGAAGATAACATTTGTCATGCATAAAACAAACTTGCTGAACAGTACCATGAATCAACTTGGAGATAGACAAGAGATTGTAAGCAAATGTAGGCACACACATGACACTAGTTAAGATGATAGAATCTGAGAGAACTAAACTTCCAACATGTGTGATAGATGCAGTTTAACCATTTGGTAATTGTAGTGTAGTGTCACAACTGGTAACATCATGAAGTAAATGCAGAAATGGAGTGACATGATCCATGGCTCCAGTGTCAATAATCCATTGAGACTGACTACATGATTGAACAGTATAAACTTGAGGAACGGTATGTGTTGCCATACCTGAGAAATGGATTGTGTTGATAGAAGGCCAAGAACTAGATGAGGCAGACTGAACAGAACCACCAGAAGTGTTATTGGTACTCATTATTCTTTGTAACATTTGAAACAACTGTCTACACTGACCATCAGAAAGGTTTAATTTGTCAGGTGTAGACATATGAGACCCAACACTCATAGTATCCATGCTAGAGATAACAATTTGTGGTATAGTTGCATTTGTAGATACATTAGTTGTAGATACATTTATTGCTCAAATACTTTGGTTTAGGCTTGGGTTTACTAAACAGTTTATTCCAGGTTGGATAGCCATGAATACAATAACATTTATCCCTCAAGTGTCCAGGCATGGGACAGAAATCACAAATAAGGGAAGAATTGTTAGATATAATTGCTGACGTTTGTTCATCAGTGTTTAAGTAACAGGTGATCATCAGAGTTTACATTGAAGCCAGTCAGAGTTTGTTAAAGTCTGACGTGGTTATAGTTGAATTAGCTGTCGGTGCTGAATTGAATATTCTAGAAGCAATATATTCTGAAGATGAAAAGAAGCAGAATATATTGATACAGCTAAGGAAACGGAATAGAAGATAAGAAGCAATCCTTGATTGATATGAATTGTATAGCTAACTTATAGGAATATCAATTAGAGATTAATTGTATGTAGCTGTGTACTATATAAACACAGATAGGTTATCCCTAGAAGGGATGCGATTATTGATATATTATTCTTGTAACCTAGTAGCTCTTTGTGATTCATTAACATCACTAAGAGAGAATTATTTAATATAATTCAGTTTGTTGATTTACAAACTTGTGTTCTTGATTGTTATTCTCATACATACTTGATTATATATTGTGTATTCGGCCTAACAATTGGTATCAGAGCCAAGGCTGTTTAATATATACAGTTTTTCGATTCAAACACAGTAATAATCATGTCTGAAGAAAATCAAGCTCCTCCCAAGGTTGAACAGGTTAAACCTGATTCTGTGAGTCGATATGAAACAATCAGGGTTCCAATTCTCAGGCCAGTGGAGTATCCAATTTGGAAGGTGAAGATGACCATGTTTCTGGAGGCTACAGATCCAGAGTATCTTGACAGAATCAATGATGGTCCTCATATGCCGACTAAATTGTCTCCTGTTGTTGATGGTCAAGAACAAAAGACTGTTCCAAAGGAAAAGAAAGATATGACTCCTGAGGACATCTCATCAATTGCAAAAGATGCAAAGGTTAGACATTTTCTCCACAGTGCTTTAGATAATGTTATGTCTAACAGAGTAATTGGTTGCAAAACTGCAAAAGAAATCTGGGATGCTTTGGAAGTCAGGTGTCAAGGAACCACTGCTATAAAGAAAAACAGGAAGACAATACTCACATAGGAGTATGAGCACTTTGATTCAAGACCTAATGAAACCTTGACTGAGACTTATGACAGATTTTGCAAACTATTGAATGATCTGTCTCTGGTTGATAAAGAATATGAGCTTGAAGAGTCAAATCTCAAATTTCTCTTATCCCTACCTGAAAGATGGGATTTAAAGGCGACAACAATCAGAGATAATTATGATCTTGCAGATACAGATCTTGATGAGATCTATGGATTGTTAAAGACTCATGAACTTGAAATAGAACAAAGAAACAGGAGATCCAGCAAGAAGACAAAATCTGTTGCTCTCAAAGTTGAGGAGAAGCCCATCAAGAAGGAATTATCAAGGAAGAAAGCCAAAGGAAAGGCTTTAGTCATTAAATCTGAAAGTGAGTCATCAAACTCTGATGATGACTCAAACTCTGATGAAGCTTCTGACTCTGAGGATGATGAAGAACAGATGATGCAAATGGCTGCATTGATGGTGAAGACCTTCAAGAAGATGGGATTCAAGAACTTCAAGAAAGCAAAGAGATTCTCAAGGAAAGATTCAAACTCTGAAAGGAAAAGTTTTAGAAAGTCTGATGGAAGGGAGACCAAGTCTGGAAAGAAGGATAAATCTGAAATCCAATGCTACAAGTGTAAGGAGATGGGTCACTATGCCCCAGAGTGCAAGAAAGGAAAATCTGAGAGAGCACTCATCTCTAAAGGCAAAGACTGGGCAGATACTTCAGACTCTGATGATGGAGTAAACTATGCTCTTATGGCAACTGTCAAAGATGAGACTGAATCATCTGAAAATAAGGTACCCCTAACTACTTATGCTTATGATACTGATAATATATCTGAGTTAAGAGTATATCTGAAAAGCGTTCATGTTAGTTATAGGGATCAGACTTTAGAGAATGAGAGAATTAAATCTGAGAATCTTAGCCTTAAAGATAGAAACAAGTTCCTTGAAGGAGAACTTGAAAATATGAAGCAGATTCAAAAAGAAAGAGATGATGTTGTTTATATTGAACAGGAGTTGACTAAGAGATATAAGCAGCTAGAATCTGATCTAGAAAAAGAAAGAAAAATAATCAAGACTTGGACAAACTCTGGAAGAGACACTCATCAAGTGTTTCAGACAGACTCTGTAGGTTTAGGCTATTGTGAAAATGATGAACTTAGATTTAAAGACAAGGTTAAGGTTAAACCACAACTTAAACCTGTGAAATTTGTTCCAGAGCCCACTAAGTTAAAATCTGTTGTAGTAAGAGAAGCTGATATGGAATCAGATGAAACCTGTGAAAGACAGGAAAATATTATAACAGAAAATCTTATGGAATTAGAAGCTGTTAAAAAGCCAGTAAAAACCTGTGAAAAACAGGTTAATGTTGGCTTGATGACAGGAAAACAGTTCAATTATAAGCTCAAAGAAGTAAAGTCTGCCATGAAACCAAAAGGGTCCAAGAAGAATAGGAATGGAAAGATAGGCATAAATAAAAGAAATAATCATGTACCTACTGCTGCTGCTCCAAGGAAAACATGTTATAATTGTGGTAGTACTAACCATCTTGCTAGATTTTGCAATAAGAACAAAGATATTAATTCTTTAGTTTCTACATCAGGAGTAAAGAATGATTATGTAAGGGTTAAACCACAGACTTTATGCACACACTGTGGGAGCACTTGGCATTCTATGTATACTTGTAAGAGTTATCATGCTATTTATCACAACTACTATGAGCTAAAACCCAATCTGAAGTGGGTTAGAGCAAACTCTGCAAGTGTAAAGTCTGACAATGTTAGTTTAAACTCTGTTGATAGTGATTCCGCTGCAAAAGCTAACAATGTTAAGAAAGCCAAAGGATCCAAGCAAGTCTGGATCCTTAAAACTAACTCTTTGTAATTGGTTGTGATTGCAGGGCATAAAAGAGAGCACCCTTATCTTGGACAGTGGATGCTCAGGACACATGACTGGAAATAAAGCCCTGCTATCAGATTTTGAGGAGAAGGCTGGCCCAAAGGTTTCCTATGGAGATGGCAACATAGGATGTACTATGGGATATGGCAATATCAATCTTGGAAGTGTCATCATCACAGATGTAGCTCTAGTCTCAGGACTCAAGCATAATCTGCTATCTGTGAGTCAAATCTGTGACAGAGGAAACCATGTAGATTTTCATACTGAACACTGTGAAGTTATCAGTAAATCTACTGGAAAAGTTGTTCTAGTTGGACACAGGCGCAACAACATTTATGAAGCAAGTTTGGTAACAAACTCTGATGGAAAAACAGTGTGTCTGACTGCAAGAATGTCAAATGAAGAGAGTTGGAATTGGCATAAGAAGCTCTCTCATCTCAATTTGAACAACATCAATGAGCTAATAAGAAAGGATCTTGTAAGGGGACTTCCAAAATCAATACTCAGTCTAGATGGCCTATGTGATTCTTGTCAAAAGGCCAAACAAAGGAAGTCATCTTTCAAGAGCAAATCTGAATCTTCAGTAGTGGAACCTTATCATCTTCTACATGTTGATCTCTTTGGACCAGTGAATGTGATGTCTATGGGCAGAAAGAAATATGCTCTAGTAATTGTTGATGAATATACTAGATATACATGGGTGTATTTCTTATCAAAAAAGGATGAAACTTCTCAAACTCTGATGGATCATGTAAATCTACTGGACAAAGGATCACAGCACAAAGTCAAAATTATAAGGAGTGATAATGGAACTGAATTCAGAAACTCAATAGTGGAAGCTTTCTGCAAGGAAAGAGGAGTGAAACAAGAATTTTCTGCACCTGGAACTCCACAGCAAAATGGTGTAGTTGAAAGAAAGAACAGAACTCTAATTGAAGCTGCCAAAACAATGCTTGATGAAGCAAAGTTACCAACCTATTTCTGGGCAGAAGCTATTCAAACTGCTTGTTTTACTCAAAATGCTACACTGATCAACAAGCATGGGAAAACACCATATGAGATGGTGAAAAATAAGAAGCCAAATTTGAAATATTTTCATATATTTGGATGCAAATGCTTTGTGTTGAAAACTCATCCTGAACAGTTGACCAAGTTCGAGTTAAAAGCTGATGAAGGAATTTTTGTTGGCTATCCATTGTCAACAAAAGCATTCAGAGTATACAATCTGAGAACAAAGGTGATCATGGAATCTATACATGTGTCATTTGATGACAAGAAAATAACTGGACTTGATGACTTAGATGAATATGATCAACTGCGCTTGGAAAATGAAGATTTATTCTCTGATGATGTAAACTCTGATGAAGCAGTACCGACAAACTCTGATGAAGCGGTTCTGACAAACTCAGACGAAGCATACTCTGAACCTCTACTGGTAAATACTGGAGAAACTGGAAATTCTCAAATTGAACAAAATAGAGAACCAGTTGAGGGGGAGCGTGAAGAAGCTCAACAAGACACAGCAAGTGAGTCAGTTGAGGAAACTGATTCAAACTCTGACAGTTCAAACTTTGAGCCATCCAATTCAGGGGAGCTTCAGATGCTGCAGAAAGTCAACATATGAATCAGGAGAGCATGGATCAAGGGGGACGATTCAATCATGATGCAAGAAACCACTTACCAACAGCAAGAAAGTGGACACAGGCACACACACCTGATCTCATAATTGGAGATCCTGATGCTAGTGTGAGAACTAGAAGTGCAACAAATAATGAGTGTATGTATCATGCTTTCTTGTCTCAAACAGAACCAAAGAAAGTGGAAGAAGCTCTTCAAGATGCTAACTGGATAACAGCAATGCAAGAAGAGTTAAATGAATTTGAAAGAAATGAAGTCTGGACACTTGTACCTAGACCAAAGAATAGATCAATTGTAGGTACAAAGTGGGTTTTCAGAAACAAGACCGACAGTGAAGGTGTAATTACAAGAAACAAGGCTAGACTTGTGGCTAAAGGTTATTCACAACAGGAAGGAATTGACTATGATGAAACCTTTGCTCCAGTTGCAAGATTGGAGGCCATAAGAATATTTCTGGCCTATGCTGAACACAAGAAGTTTAAAGTCTTTCAGATGGATGTGAAAAGTGCTTTTCTCAATGGGAAGCTTGAAGAAGAAGTGTTTGTTGAACAACCACCAGGATTTGTAGATTCCAAGCATCCAGATTATGTCTACAGGCTTGACAAGGCATTATATGGACTAAAGCAAGCACCAAGAGCATGGTATGAAACTCTTGCTCAATTTCTTTTAGAAAGTGGGTTCACAAGAGTTTGCAAAGCTTATGCAGTCCAGGTACCAAATGAGCATGATGGGAGAGCTTAGTTATTTTCTAGGCTTACAGGTCAAGCAAACAGATGATGGGATTTTTATCAATCAAGCAAAGTATACCAGAAATCTTCTAAAGAAATTTGGTATGCTTGATAGTTCATCTGCTCCAACTCCCATGGCTACTGCAACAAAACTAGACAAAGACACAGGTGCTACAGTGGATATGACAACCTACAGAGGCATGATTGGGTCTTTACTGTATCTCACTGCAAGTAGACCTGATATCATGTATGCCACATGTCTTTGTGCAAGATTTCAAGCAGATCCCAGAGAGCCTCATCTAACAGCAGTAAAAAGGATTTTCAAATATCTCAAAGGAACCATAACCTTGGGTTTGTGGTATCCTAGAGAATCAGAGTTTAAGCTAATTGGTTACTCTGATGCAGATTTTGCAGGCTGTAAGATAGACAGAAAAAGTACAAGTGGAAGCTGTCAATTCTTAGGTGACAGATTGGTTTCTTGGTATAGCAAGAAACAGAAGTCAATTTCCACATCCACTGCAGAAGCAGAGTATATAGCTGCTGGTAGCTGTTGTGCACAGATTCTGTGGATGAAGAATCAGTTGCTGGATTATGGTTTGAGGTACTCTAAAATACCTATTTTCTGTGATAACCAAAGTGCCATTGCTATGACAGGTAATCCAGTACAGCACTCCATGACCAAGCACATCAGCATAAGGTATCATTTTATCAGGGAACATGTGGAAGAAGGAAACATTGAGCTTCATTTTGTGTCTACAGACCAACAACTTGCAGATATCTTCACCAAACCTTTGAGTGAAGCTACCTTTACAAGATTGGTAAATGAACTTGGAATGATCTCTGGTTTTGACTAGAGATACGGGTTAGACTCAAAAACTATACATGTTTGATTTTTATGCTCATGATTCCTTGCATGTGTTAACTGTTATGAGTACCAGTGTCATAAACTCTGAAAGTAAACTCTGATGCTAAACTCTGTTAGTCATAAAGTGTTGGTCATACTCTGATAGTTACAGTCTCATGCTATACTCTGATTGTAATTTTGTTTGAAACATATGGACCAATGAAGAAATTTGTATGAAGCATAATTCTCAGTAAGTAATTATGAATCCTTAAGAGTTGTATAGATTCTGATCTTAAATATGTACAGTAAGTTAACACAGCATGATACCGTCTCTATATTTCTAGCATCTCTTAGTTTATTAATCCTATACACTGAGTCTGTATTAGCTGTTTGCACTTTCTCTCATAAATTAATTGTATTAACTGATGAAAAGTCTAAACTCTGCTAATTAATAGCAAATATTTCACCCTCATAACAAAAGATGCCAAAAAGAGCACAAATTCCTTTGAGATCATGTTGTGCCTAGGAAGATCCAGGAACTTATTGTATGAAATAAGGGCTAAAATCTTTGATTTTTGGTGACTAGTGCCAACCACTGATTACTGGAAAAATTAAAAAAAAAAAAAATATATATATATATATATATAAAGGGGGTGAAGAATAAAAGATATATCCAAATGAAAGGATATCAGAATACAGAGTTTAGATATAAAAATCAGATTTTAGGTTATATGAGAGTTTGAGCAACCAGCCTTTACTGATTTATTTTGTGGATTTTATGCACTTTGAGATGATCTAAATATTGATTTCGGTAAACTCTGCTATTGCACACACAATTATTCACACCTGTACAGTTTGAGAAAAGAGTTTATTGACAAAGAAGGACAAATGGTAAACACTGATGTATTGTGTGAAATACGCCGAGGTAACTTTGTTTTAATCTCTGATGGTTAAAATGATTTCTTTGTTTCAGACATTTTATAATTTTGAGATTAGACATTTGTTTAGAAATTCGAAAGAGTATGATTACAAACGGTTCATTTTTGTATTAAACAGAGGAGAGAGAGGTTGAGTGTTTTGAACAATGTGAAAAGCGGTAATAATGGCTATTTTTACTGCGCGTGTGTATTGGAAGTTGTTACATACAGCTGTCAGCGTATGCATGTTTGACATCTGTCCCACTCACACATTTTTCAAAGACGCCTGATGTGTGTAGTAATGATTAAAACGATTGAGTTTTAATTTTCACAGTTATTATTTAAACTTACTACACATAAACGGTTCATTCTTTTACACACTTAATCTTTTCATAAGTTTTTACTCACAAACACTGTCTCAAACACTTTCACTGCATACATTCTACACTTTTCTCTGTCTTATTCATTGCTTACTTCTAAAATGTTCTAATGGCTACTACAATGTTTACTGCTTCTGGGTTAGAATTTGTTCCTAATAATTATTCAGCTCCTTTGGCAAATGAGAACGCACCGGAGGCGTTTCATTTGATTCAGGATTTCTTGTCAAACTCTGATATTGGCACTGCTCTCACCGCACCTTTGAAGCTGTCTGCATCTCAAATCAGGACTCTTTGGCAGACAGGCACTTATGATAATGGAGGAGAGTCTGGGTCTCCGTCCATAATCTTTGAATTTCAAGGCGAAGAATTTACAGTTACTCCAACAACTGTTCGTGATGCTTTGGGTCTTGAGGATTTCAATGCTTTCATAATCTCTGTTGGCGATTCTGAGTTGGTTAAAATGATGAGAGAAATAGGCTACTCTGGACCATTGACAAAGATTGGTCAACTGAAAAGGCCGTTTTTGCGCAAGGAATGGAGTTTCTTTTTCGATTGCATCACCAGGGCTTTTGGAAAGAAGTGCACGAATTGGGATGCAATTCCCACTGATAGTCTGCAAATCGGGTATTCTCTTCTTTATGGAGGTAATTTTGATGTTGCTAGGCTAGTTTTAAATAATATAGGTGAGAAAATGACTGAAAACAGAGGTGTAGTCTATTTTGCAAGATTTTGTCAATTGATATTCTCTGAATGTGTTTCTGAAGTAGAGATAGCTGAGAATGATGTGATTCCCTGTTTTAAATTACATAAACGCATATTCTCTGATCTAACTAATAAGGATAACAAGAAAGGGGATGTTGGTGTCTTGTTGCTACCTGAGTCTGTGCAACAATTTCTGGTCAATTCACAACAACAACAACTACTTGCAAATGCTGAAGCTGGACCTTCTGTGTCTCAATCACAGAGGTCAAAGAAATCTAAATTGAGGGCTGTTAAGTCTGCTAGAGTGAAGCCATCAAATACTGAAGCTGGGATATCAATTGCTGATGATATGCCTCAGGAGAAAAGGTTAAAGAAAAGAAGAGCCAATAGGGAAAAGTTTGATAATGCTGATGAGGAGAGTGAAACTGATGTTGAAACTCTTCATCAGAGGAAAAGAAGATTGGTAGCAGCACAATTATTTGGTGCTGAGAATGTTTCTTCACAAGTTGTTGCAGCTCCTGAAGTTGAGTTTCAGGAGGATGAAGCTGTCAATGTGGACAGAGTGTCTATGGAATTTGCAGCTCCTAATACTGCTAATCAGGAGATTATGAATAAAGCTACTGTGCCTACTGAGGACATAGCAAATGCTGATGCAGAGGATGTTATGCCTGCTAAGGAAAATTTCTTTGAAGATTCTGCATTGGATTTTGATTTGGAAGCACATCCTAGTATCAGTATTTGTGATACTGAGGATGTGGCAGCTGATCAAGCCACCTTGGTCATTGAAGATTCTGTTGCTTCTCACACAGAGAATCTTTCAGTTCACAATTTACATTCTGACCAAGGTGAGGAGGTTGATCAGAGGATAGGAGTTGCTACAGAGACAATTCTTGATGAAGCTGTAGCAGAGAATGTACAAGAGGCTGCTGATAAGCTAAACTCTGAGGATATTATTCTTGAAGCTTTGCAACAATCTGTTGTTGAGATTGTTCAAACAGAAGCAGAGTTTGATACTAATGCCCACTCTGATGATCCAGAAAGAATGGCCGAGAATGTTCCTGCAGAGAATACAGCAGAGGATGATAATGTTGAAGATAGTTCTGCTCATTCAAGAGGAGGTCAATCTGATATTCGATTAAACTCTGATGAGGAAAGAGAGGTCAATCGAGCTACTGCTGAGCATTTTCAGGATATGTACTACAATCGATGGGCTGCTGCAGATTGTATCTTTTCTGCACAGAGGGCTGCTGATTTTCTTAATGATTTTGTGAAGCAAATTTCAAACTCTGATGTTCTTACAAGTTTAAAAGCCACTGTGGTTCAAGTCAAAGCCTTAAACAATAGGTTTGATGAAACACATACAGTGGTTACAAATCTTAGGAATGAAGTTGGTCTAAGGGATCTTACCTTAAAGACTGATAGATCTTATTATTCTGCCATGTTCAAGCAGCAAGCCAAGGATTCTGATGAACTTAAGAAGAGGCTTGGGAAAGTTGAGGAGAATCAGACTGCAATGTCTGCACAATTGAATTCTATTTCTACTGCTCTAGAATTGCTGACATCAGTACTACTTTCTGATGATGTCAAAAAGGGGGAGAGTGTACCTAATGACAAATGCAAAGACACTCAATCTCTGAGACGGAGGGATGATTCTGCTGATGGTGGAAGCAAGGAAACTGAAAAGAAGCAAATTTCTGCTCAAGGGCAAAGGAGATCAAGATTAAATTCTAATAGGTTGACAAACTCTGGTAAAGGAATCTCAAACTCTGTCAGTGGTTCAAGACTTAAGAGTTTAATTATTTCAGCCAATCCATCTACTGATGAAGAAATTGCTACAAAAATGTTTTTAGAAGAACATGGTAATGAAGCTACAGTTGAAGACATGGAAGCTGAAATGCTGAGTCTTGCTGAAGAGCATGAGAAGAAATTGAAGGATGGTACTTACAAAAAGAAAGCTGTCAAGGTTCCTAGAAGGAAAGAAAAGGGTATTTTCATCAAAGAAATCTCTCAACAGAGTATACAAGACTCAAGGAAGCCTATGATAACAAACACTGATAAGGGAAAGGGTAAACTGGTAGAAGAAGAACAGTTACCAAAGAAGATTTATTCAACCTCTGACATTGCTCAAGTTGAATCAAGGTTAAACAAATCAACCTCTGACGTTGCTCATGTTGATATTGCTACTAAAATTGTGACAACCTCTGACAAGGCTCAAGTTGTACAAACTCAACTCAAAGGTTTCTTAAGACCTGTACTTTCTGAAACTCTGACATTAGAACCTGTGGATTTTTCTCAAACCAGGACAGTACATGGAAAACAATCTTATGACAAGTCTGGTTTAGGTTCACACAGAGAGAAGAGGATAAATAACAGTCCAATGGATCAAACATCACTGGCAGAACCTGGTGTTGGGGTTACTCAAGAGAACCTTGACAAGCTAGAGTCTGTTCAGTTAATTCATCATAAGGGACTTAGGAAGGACTTTCTGTTATACTTCATGGCTGATGGTAGAGTATACAGAATAGGTGAAAATGATATACATTTGAAAATGGCTGAAGAGTTAGAATATGTCTTATATCTACTCAAAGTCAGAAATCAAAGGACTCAAAATGCTGCTGAAGTTTTGAGAGTAAGGATGATGAGAGCAAAGGTTCTTAGTGGTGCTAAAATTACAAGTGCTTACATCCCTAAGTACAAAGATGCTCATGGAAAGATTGTAGAAATGAAAAGAAACAGTGCAAGACTAAGGACTGATCTGGGAGTTAAAGTCTTAGAATTCAATCTAGACTCTGATAAACCATATTTTATTAGGCTAGGGAATGAGATGAGGAAAAATTCCATCTATTCTTTGAGAGCTGCAATTTATCAGACTGGAGAATCTGATCCAGAGTTGAGAGAGTTGAAGAAAGTTATGGTTGAAGAGCTGGAAAGGGCTGAAAGAAGATTTCTCATGGATTATCTCAGAACTGTTCCTGATATTCAAGAAATCAAATAAAGTCTGACTGTAAGTTTTATTAAAAGTTTTCTATTCCAAGTTAAAGTTAAACTCTGATATATTAAACACTGCATTTGTTATATGTTTTGACATCATCAATTATCTGTTTAACTTGTACATTTTTATTATGCACAAGTTGGGGGAGATTGTTAGATATAATTGCTGACGTTTGTTCATCAGTGTTTAAGTAACAGGTGATCATCAGAGTTTACATTGAAGCTCGTCAGAGTTTGTTAAAGTCTGACGTGGTTATAGTTGAATTAGCTGTCGGTGCTGAATTGAATATTCTAGAAGCAATATATTCTGAAGATGAAAAGAAGCAGAATATATTGATATAGCTAAGGAAACGGAACAGAAGATAAGAAGCAATCCTTGATTGATATGAATTGTATAGCTAACTTATAGGAATATCAATTATAGGTGGATTGTATGTAGCTGTGTACTATATAAACACAGATAGGTTATCCCTAGAAGGGATGCGATTATTGATATATTATTCTTGTAACCTAGTAGCTCTTTGTGATTCATTAACATCACTAAGAGAGAATTATTTAATATAATTCAGTTTGTTGATTTACAAACTTGTGTTCTTGATTGTTATTCTCATACATACTTGATTATATATTGTGTATTCGGCCTAACAAGAATCATTTACTTTTCTCTGATTTTGATACTGAGCTCCTCTTTGTTGAGACTTGAGGTTATACACTGGTTTCACACTCATTGCCAAGTTATCAGAAGAGGAACATTGTGCCTCTCTTTGGCTATCTTCTTGTAGTAACATATCATAACTCTGACTTAGGGTAGGTAGTGGTTTCATCAATAAGATTTGGCCTCTAATGCCAGTAAAAGAGTCATTTAGACCTATCAGAAATTGTGTAAGTTGAAGGTTTTGATCCCAATCATTCATCTTAGAATTTACTGTACAAGTACACAAATTACAGGTACACTTAGATTTTGTGGTCAAACACTCCAATTCATCATGTACAGTTCTAAATTTTGTAAAATAGGCAGACACACTAAGAGTGCCCTGAGATAGATGTGCAATTTCCTTGCGAAGGTGAAACAACTTAGGTATATTACTAACAGCATATCGAACTTCAAGATCAATCTAGATGTCTTGTGCAAACTGTATATAAACAATACTATTGCGTATCTCTACTGTAACAGAGTTAATGATCCAGAAAGTGATCATATTGTTACAACGAATTCAATAGATCAGAAGTGGTGAATTAGTAGCATGTTTGACATAAGTACCGTCAACAAAACCTAACTTCAACTTTGAAGATAAAGCTAATTCCATGGAACGACGCCATTGATTAGATGATTATAATCAAATGTAGCAGGTAGCGATGTTGATCCTACTGTAGCAGATGAATATGATGCACTTATAGACATTTTATCACTTAATTCATATGCAATAATAGTAGACTTTCAATTTGTGAAAAATCAAAGCACAAATTCAAGTAAAGTTGAGAAGAAGTTGGAAGATTTGCACCAGAATGAGATACATATGGAGTGAAAAATCAATCGCAAGTTTAAAAAATCAATTGCAAGTTGTGACTTTCTTATTGAAACTATTTCAATCAAATGTCATGTATTTTATTGTAATTGGTTGGTAAAATAACTTATAAAAAGGATCCCATATAACCCTTTCAATCCAAATTCTTCACTTTAGCAGCCTAAATTTGTCACATCATATTAGAAATATTTTTAGGAAATTTATTTAATTCCCTATCATTACTCAAAGAACTCTTGTATAAAAATATGTGAACCATGATGTTTGAGTGTGAACAAAAACACCAACCATTTTGCCGGAATTGGTGAGCCAAACATACGTTTGGTCATCCATAATCATTGTTTAAAAATGCTAGTGTATATATAATACATTAAATTCTATTGTTTATTCCAAATGGTTGGGTCACACGTGTATTTTTTATCGGGCAGTAGTAATCGTACACGTCAAAAAAGATATAAATAAATTATAATCGCACTATATAATTAATACATGAGATCGCAACAAAATCTGAAATGATACAAAATTAACATGGACTTGGACAAATAAATGGATAAGCTAGCATCCAATAATCCATGTCGTTGATGTATACATCGTTGTCAACGTTTCGTATCGGCTTGTGCATGTCACTATTTTAAAGTTTAAACTTGTTGTAGCCTTTGTGAATTTTTATTTTATATTGCGCCTGTAGCAGGTTTTGAACGCAATTCAATTTCATGAGTTAATCAAGTAATATTCAACTTGGGTTAACAAAAAAAAGAAAAAGTAATATTCAACTTGGCTCGCTAATTTATTTGTTTTATTACTTAGAACGCGAAAAATGATAATCCATTCCCACGAGACTCAAATAATTAAGACTTTGTACGATCAGGGTTCAGTCTTTGTTCATACTTTTCTTTGTTCATATTAGAAAATTGTGAGGGGTAACAAATTGATTATCAAAATATTTTTCGATACGGGACGGATCTTGATATGTTGTAATAATATTATTGTCACATCACACGTATCATGTTATTTAAGAATAATATTTTGTATCTAATTTTGTACTTCTAACACTAATCTATTTGCACATTTCTAAGAATAGTCGAATTATATTTAAAATTACACCTTTGATAGTTCGAGAGGTTCACTTTTTTTCTTCGTATTAATCATATTTATTACTAGCTGATAACTCGTGTGAAGCACAGACGGAGATTAAAATTTTAATCGAAATTAGAATGAAACTAAAAAATAATAATCAAATTAATAAATCTTTGAAATATGTAGTTATAGAGAATTGAACCCGAGTGAAACCAACGATATTAAATCAAATAAATAAATCTTGTTCAATCATGTAGTTGTAGGGAATCGAACCTGAATTTTGTGATAATTAAATTTGATAATTTGTACGTTTATAACTAAAATTATTTTTGCAGACCATTTATATATTATTTTACTTATTAATAAAGAGTATATACGATTATAACTATGATTATGAATTAGGATCAGATCAAGTACTTACGTGTTGGTAAAGTAAATGCCAACTAACACCTCCACTACATATATTTCTTATCTGTATGTAGAGGGCCTCTGTATAAATTCAGTAACATACTAACTCAAATAATTAAGCAGGAGCAAGTTTCATAATAAAACGCATGGCTTCTACGGATAAGCCTGAGGTAGAAAATGTTGCAGCAGCACCTGAGAAAGGAGCTGTGCCGCCAGCAGCGCCACCACCGGAGCTTAAATCAGAAACAAACACTCCAACTAGCTACTTGGCAGTGGCCGAAGTTGTATTGAGAGTCTTATTGTTTGCAACAACAGTAACGGCTGTGGTAGTTATGGTGACTAGCAAGCAGACAGAGTGGATTCCTGATCGCTTACCACCTTTTCGTATACGCAATTCTTCGAGGTTCACCGATTCCCCTGCTTTCGTGTAAGTCGTCACGGTTTTCCGGGAATAGCATTGTTTTCACTAAGCATTTACGTACTGATTTCTCAGGTCTGCATGCATGGTTGTTCCAGAATATTAATGATTCATATATTTCATATTTTGTAGTTGTGCCTGGGTCTTTATTTAAGAAAAACACCAAATTTCAAATGTTGGAGAGAAGGCAAAATCGGGCCAACATGTCTGAACTTTCACATGTGATATATATTCTTATGGGATGTTCTTATAAAAACGTATTGTTCTAATATTTAACTAAATTCAGCACAATGAATTTTTGAAACGCACCTATTTCTTTCTACCTCATTAATCTTGTGTACTGAATTTCGCATGTTTGTAAAATATGAAATCTGAAACATATTCTCATATTGCAGTAACACCTGGACACTTTGTTTTAAATTTTGCTAAATCTGATTTAAACACTTTGATGTTCATGATGCAAGCTACTCCCTCCGTCCCCCTCAATTCTTTACGTTGAACAAATGTAAAAAAATGAGAGGGACGGAGTGAGCAGTATATATTCTACACTGAGGTCCTCTTGATGTTACTCCCAGCTCTCAGATTCGGGGGTCTCTGTTTCCGGATTCTCAAAGAAAAGAATCCGTAAAACTAATCATGTTCTTTTAATTTGCACTTGTGTAGATACTTTGTAGCAGCACTTTCTGTGGCTGGCCTGTACAGCATCATAAGTACCCTTTTAAGCATCTTAGCTCTTTTGAAGCCCGGGAACTGGAAACATCTGGTGTCCCACTTTGTAGTAATCGACGTGGTAAGCCACCATTGTAACACCTCTGCTCTGATTTCATACAATTTTTAACCTCATCAACTACTGAACTGACCGTAAAATAATTGGCAGCTGTTGTTGGGGATTGTTGCTTCAGCAACTGGGGTAGCCGGTGGAGTTGCTTACATAGGATTGAAAGGAAACTCTCATTCACGCTGGCTCAAGATCTGCAATATCTACGATACGTTCTGTGCACACGTAGCAAGCGCCACTGCAGTCGCATTGGTAGCCTCCATTGTGCTTGTTTTGCTCATCCTCCTCTCTGTTTTTACCCTTTCCAGGAGAAGCCTCAAGTAAATTATAAAT
This sequence comes from Heracleum sosnowskyi, assembly GCA_030848705.1. Classification (NCBI taxonomy): domain Eukaryota; kingdom Viridiplantae; phylum Streptophyta; class Magnoliopsida; order Apiales; family Apiaceae; genus Heracleum; species Heracleum sosnowskyi. Next base: position 131,686,920 of record CM061237.1, read on the forward strand.
TAGTCAGATATTTTAAAAAAATTATGTTGGCATAAATATGTTTGTGATGTTGTGCTTTACATGTATGTAAAACGTCTTCATGTTATGTAAATGTAAAATTACATGTTACCTAACGATATCCAATTTAATTTGAAAAATCCAAAGTCTACCTAAAATCATAGACTAAACTGAGCTACGTGATGTCACCGCTTGGATGGCCATTGTGCACGCGATTTAAAGTGATTTTTGATTTTAAATTAAAAAATGAAAATTTATGTACCAAGTCAAAATAATGTGTGTTTGTGTACATTACGGTCAGCAATCAAAATCACAAAAAGTATATCCCTCTAAATTAGTATTCCCTCCGACCCAGTGAATTATATACACTGGGATTGGGCACGTAAACTAAAAAAAATATAAAAAATGAGTAAAATTAGATGAAAAGTGAGTAAAGTGGTGGGACTTATCAATATTTAATAATAGATTTGAGATAGTGGAGGAAGTAGTGGGTGTAATAGTGATTTATATTGTTATAAAATAGAGATAATGGAGAAAATAGTGGGTGTAATAGTGTTTCATATTATTAAAAGTTACTATTTTTGGAATGTATAGAAATGAATGGGACATCCCAAAATGGAAAGTATATAGAAATGAATGTGACGGATTTAAATTGATAAAAAGAAAGTTTCGATCTCACTCGATAATAGGTCGTTATAATTTTACAAATCTAATATGATAAACTATCTAAAATGATAATTTTTTAGGTTCCCGCCGATATCACTTTATAGGAGTTCTACTATAATGCAATTCGCAATTGAATATATTTCACTATTTGTTGGAAGTGGTTTGGACAACTTATACAAAATTTGATCATTTTCTGGGGATATTCACCCATCAATCGGAAATGGTTACCCACGCAAACAAATTGTTAGACCTGTATATCATCCTCTATGCATGTGAAGGCCAGCTGGTATTTCTATTCCGCAAGACGTGTGCATACTCTGTTAGAAAATGGAAATTTCGAGACCTAATTTCAGTAGATTTTTGACGGAATTTCCAAAAACTATCTAGCGGAGCTTCTTACTTGTTACGAAAACTTAAAGTTTTATATTTGCATCCAGGCATTTTCTTAGTATAATTCATAAAGAAATTGAAGAACAGATGATTGTTTAAATGGGTAACGTGGATTTGTCCCATTACGATTTTGTTATGAGAAGTTGGTGAGTTTATAATAAACAAGCTTAATGTGGCAAATATATACGACAAGACACACTGTTGAGTGACTCTTCAATGGCAAGACAACAATCCTCGAAAACAGATGGAGGAACCATTTGACATGTAGCTGTAGATCCATTATCAAGCATACTATATTCCCATAAGATAACATAATGTCCAGGAATTGTGCTTGTGTCTGCATATGCAGTATAATCAACTAAAATCACATTTAGTGGCCTTAAATGGTTGACTACAGTTTCTGATACAGCGTTTTGCAGCTCAGATTCATCAGTTTTGTCAGCTTCTATGCTTAGAGCAACGTTTTTCCGACTGATGAAGTTGAATTGAGGAGCCTTATTCTTGAATCCAGAAACTCGCAACAAATCTCCCACTCTAAACCGGTAAAGCCCTACAAAGATTCAAATAATACCAATCATGTTGGTTTTTGGCACAGGCAAGAACTCAAAAAAGGCCATGGTTGGAATGAGGGTATAGGAGACTTCACTTGGCTTGCAAAGAGGTCAAGATTAAGACCGAAATAACACTCTGAAGAAGTATACATAGGGCTCACAAGAGGGACTTGATTGCCATAGTATTCAAGAGTTGGTAAGTACTGTGACATGGTCCCTGTCACGACAGCTTGAATGCACTTTGTATTTGGCCACAACCTTGTTATAATCCCTTTCCATGACTTGTTACTACATTCTGTCTCAATAAAATCTGCAAAAATAGGGTCCGCTTTAAGGATATTAGTGAGTACTGACTTTCTGACTGAGTTGTCTGTGATTTCAAGGTTAAGAGTTCCAGTCCGAATGTCTTCACACAGTAGTGGCCAGTTGTCTTGAAGAAACTGAATGGACCGGATCAAGCCAGAAGCATATGAAGCTCCAAACACAGAATACATCTATCAACCAGGATTCTACTAAAAGAAATTAAACAATTAAAATGTAGAATTCATATACCAACCTTAACCCTTATAGATACTGATCATCTAAAGGGAAGACCAGCTATATATGGCGGACTTGGTAACAGATTCGCTTTCTCATTGTTCATATGAAATTAGAAATTTCAGTGTCAAATAAAAAAAATCTTCATAATTCGATTCAGCATTGTTATTGCCGAAATGACAACCTCGTCTTTTAAGTTGGCATCGCCCTCTTTAGGTCGAGAAAAGAAGGCCTAGATTAATAACCCTTTGAGATAGTAAAGAATCTTTGATGGGCCTAACCCGTTTATTTACAAACCTCACTTTAATTGGAGCAAGGATTACATATAGTCTGGGCTTAGAGCAGCTCCAGCGCGGGGTCATGCCCACCCTGGTGGCCATGGCCATTTGTTTGCTTTTCTTTTTTTTTATTATTTCTCTTTCATATGCATGCAATAAAATAGTCACAGGTTCTCTTTTACTTTTATAACGTCTATTTATAACGTTCATTTTATTAACGGTAATAATTTTTTCCTATAAATATCAAATTCTCACACCCCATTATTCATACTCTTTACTCCTTAAAAATATTTAGATTTTTTTTCTATCAAAAAATGAATCCAAATAACCCTCCACCTCCAAATTCTCAAAATCCAAATCCTCAATTTCCATTTCCATATCCATATCCAAATTCCTATTTTCCATTTTCATATCCTCAAAATTCTCCACATCAGTTTTCTTTTCCTCCATTTTCAAATTCACAATTTGAAACCCAACAATCACCTATGATGCAAAATTCTCCAGAATCACAAGTGCCAGCCTTTGGTAACACAAACTTTGTTGATCTAAATGATGATTGTGAGGAAACCGAAGATGTACGAGAAAGTATTGGTCAGTGGAAGTGGGTTGAAGATAAGCTCTTAATAAGTGCATGGTTGAATGTTTTCAATTTAATAATATTTTATAAATTTTCAAGTACTTTAATTTTATTATTACAATTTTAACATTGAAATAGAAATATAAATAATCATTTAACTAAAAATATAACTAATATGAATAAATTGGGTCCTACAAAATAGAGTAAGTGGGCTTAGCATTGGAGGGTGCTGGTCACTTTTCTTTATGTGCCCAGTTTATATTACAGGGCAACAGTGGGGCCTAGAAAAAATTGAAATGGGCGGCCATGCACTAGAGGTGCTCTTAATCCGATTTTGCTCGTTCAGTACATATTCTCGCCCACGCATCAGGTGGCGGCCTCATTTGGGACTTACTAGCCAACCTCGCCTTGAGGTAATCTCGCATTTATAGTAATCTCGCCCTCAGGTAATCTCGCCCTCCTCATGCTTAAGAATAACTTCGCCCAAGAAGGTTTTGAAGGCAACTTCGTCCAGGAGGGTGAGAAGTCTCACTTAAGGTAAACAAAATATCTAAATTATGTTAATTAAAAACCATCTAGGCTAGTGAACTTTGCTTTACTAGGAAAGTTGAAGGATATTTCCCTTCCTTTGATATGCATAGAGCTGGTCTTTCGCTATCTCTTATTAGATAAGTATTGACCCCGATAATCTTGGGTCAATAATTATCTTATCATATCCCGAGATAATAGCAAGACCATGACAACTCATAATGATGTATCAAAGGCGGTGATCCCGGTCTTTCCGCTGTTAAAGAAGGAAACTTGGCGCATGGGTTACTTGTTCCCCAAGAACTACGTCTGGCTTGATCCCTATAAATAGAGTACGTAGGCACATTGTATGGCACGATGCAAACTTGCAAACAAGAGAGAATTCAATATTCAATCTTAATTGCGACCTATTCTCACATATAATCTCAGTCATCCCCAAATCATAAACCATAATTCCCACAACTTACGTTACGAATCATCATCGGTCACCACCACAATTCCAGCAACCCTCCCCGAATTGGTTATCACCAAATTCCTCCGTTAACAAGCATCAAATATTGAACTAGTACATATGCTGTTATAGAGGCTAGCCTTCAGGGTCACAATGCTCAATAACTCAGTCTCTAAACAACCTTGGAAGGGAAGTTGCAGCTCATTTCTTTTAGTTACAGTAACAGGAAATTCAGGCAAGTGAAGTTCCAGAGGTTCCAATATCTCCTTAAACGTCGCAATTCAAGGATTGTACAAGACAAGTTCTTAGCTAACCATTCAAGGATCGTACAAGAAAAGTTACTTAGATGACCAATTGGTAGCTTGTTGAAGTCTTTCTACCAACTTATAAGTTAAAATTCATCGTCAATAGTGGAATTAACTTTTATCTATTTTCTCCCACTTATTTGTTTAAAAAAAATCAAATAATTTGTATGTTAGGAGAGAACAATTACATAAATATTCATAATACATAATTTTATCATATTTTTTATTAAATATAATTATAAATTTCAATTATTCAATCAAAAAGCGAAATTAAACTACTTTTTTTTAAAAAAAAATTGAAAATTAGTTAAATAGTCCAAAGTAATTTTACAACAGAATCAAATTTATCCAAAATGATCTTGCAACAGAATCAAATTTAAAATCAATGTTTTTATTCAAATTTTAAATGTTAAATTTTTTATAAAGTTTGTATATGCTAATATTCTACATTAGAATTAGATTATATATTTTATGAAAAAAAATAAAATTATTTATGAAATTATATAACAGAATATATGATTCTTCCCATTCTTCTATGGTTCTCCCTCGAATAATGGCTAATATTATCTATGCACTATGCTTTTAGAATGTGTGTCAAATCATACAATTAATGATTTTCAATTGGGGAATATGATACTCCCTCCGTCCCAGTGAATTCTATACAGTGGACTGGGCACGTAGACTAAGAAAAGATATAAAAAATGAGTAAAATTAGATGAAAAGTGAGTAAAGTGGTGGGACCTATCAATATTTAATAATAGATTTGAGATAGTGGAGGAAAGTAGTGGGTGTAATAGTGTTTTATATTATTATAGAATAGAGATAGTGGAGAAAGTAATGGGTGTAATAGTGTTTTATATTATTAAAAGTTACTATTTTTGAAATGTATAGAAATGAGAGAGACATCCAAAATAGAAAGTGTATAGAAATGACTGGGACGGAGGGAGTAGTATTTGTTAATAAGTTACTATCTTCCTCCCATTCAAACTGGCTTGTTTGATTTTTCTTGGTCAAATTGACCAATTTTGTAAATTAAATTACTTATATCATATGTTAAATATAACAAGTGAAAAATATATCATAAGAAAATATAGATAATCTGTTAGGAATATGTTGTTCTTGATGATAAACATAAAACACTTAGTAGAATTTGTGTAAAGTCATTTTGTAGATGTCAACGAAATGGCATGCTTTGCAGCATTCCATTGACAGGAAGCTCATCAACGAAATGAGTGATGTAGCAATTGCATTGTACAATACTTCATGGTTTGATAGGCATTTTGTTGTATGTATTAGATAGGTTTTCTAAGTCATGTTGACTAAGTACTAGATAGGCAAAATAGGTTGGTTAATTGTAAATATCTTGTGCCTTGTAATTTTGCCTAAGTGAAGACATGTCAACGGAATGAAGATTACTCATCAACGGAATGAAGTTTACTCATCAACGAAATGGAGTTTACTCATCAACGAAATGGAGAATAAAGTTATCAACGAAACACATCTCTCTGCTATCAACGAATCATTATTGCTTTTCTGAACAGTTGACAAAGTGATAGTGACAGTTTACTGTACTGATCTAAAAGGTGATGTGGGAGTGTACTTTGCATTGGAAACCATTATAATGGACATGGGGAATAAGGAAACATCCCAATTTCCATTTGGGTTCTTGGGAGTGATCATAATAAGCATGAAGACAAAAGCAAGGATCTCCAAGGACCACTGGATAAAGGGATGAAAAGCAAACTATTGGCGGTTACCTTTAGTGTACTCTAGTGTAGCCAAAAGTAGCTTTGTAAACTTGGGAATATATAACCAAGTGTAGCAGTTAAAATAAAGAGAGAGAAGAAAAACAAATAGATTGTATTAGCTATCTTTGAGAGCATACTTCTCTACACTCTTGTAACTGAGCAGCTGTGTACATTTTGTATCACAGATTATTTCCGCAATAAAAATCACTTCAGTTGGATCATCAAACAATCCAACTGAAATTATTTATGTGCTTGTGATTTTTACATTAAGTTCAGTTTTTATTTGTAAGTTGTTTTTAAGTTTAAGAAATATCAAGAATTGTATTCAACCCCCCCCCCCCCCCCCCTTCTACAATTCTGTTAGGTCATTTGGGATTAACAATTGGTATCAGAGCAAGCTTCTAACATACAAGAAGTTTAAAGATCAAGACCAAAATAGTAACCATGGTGAAGAAGGATGCATCAGTAAAGATACCAGTTCTTGATAAGGACAATTACTTTCACTGGAAAGTAAAGATGCATTTACATCTCATGTCTATGGATGAGAGATATGTAGACTGCATTGAGAAAGGTCCACACGTTCCCATGAAGTTTGCATCTAGAGTTGGACTGCCAGATGATGCTCCTGATGTGGAAATTCCAAAACTTGTCTCAGAATGGACTATTGAAGATGCTGCAGAAGTCCATAAAGATAAAAGAACCATGAACATTCTGTTTAATGGTTTGGAGCAAGAGATATTTGACAATGTCATAAACTGTACAACCTCCAAAGAAGTATGGGACACTGTTAGAACTCTCTGTGAAGGTACTGAGCAAGTTAGGGAAAACAAAATGCAGCTCCTTATACAACAATATGAGCATTTTCATTTTAAAGCTGGTGAAACCCTAAATGACACGTTTAGTAGGTTTCAAAAGCTTTTGAATGGATTAAAGTTGTATGGGAGGATCTATCAAACCAAGGATTCAAATCTTAAATTTCTTAGAGCTCTTCCAAAAGAATGGAAGCCTATGACTGTTTCTCTCAGAAACACTCAAGAGTACAAAGACTACACTCTTGAAAGGCTTTATGGAACCTTGAAGACATATGAGTTGGAAATGGAGCAAGATGAAGAAATTGAAAAGGTACAAAAGAAGGGTGAATCTATTGCATTGATTGCATCTGTGAACCAACTGGAAGATGACAATGAAGAAGCTGCAAAGGCCACAACTAGTCGAGCTAGTTGTAGGAGTGATGTTAGCAAGGGTAAAGGCAAGATGACAGAAGAAGAAGAATCAGAACCAGCCAACTTGGATGACTTAGATGAGATTGATGAACACATTGCTTTTCTGTCAAGAAAATTCTCTAAGTTCAAGTTCAAGAGAAACTCAGAAGCAAGGCCACCAAGGAGAGACTTTCAACCTAACAAAAGTAACTGGATTGACAAGTCTAAATCTAAATGTTTCAATTGTGGAATGCTTGGTCACTTTGCTGGAGACTGCAGAAAGCCCAAGATTGAGAAGGGCAACAGGAAATTTGAGCCTGTTGATTATAAAAAGAAATACTTTGAACTTCTCAAGCAAAAAGAAAAGGCTTTCATGTCTCAGGAGTATGATTGGGCTGGTAATGGTGAAGATTCTGATGATGATGTTGAGTATGTCAACTTGGCTCTTATGGCTAACAATCATGAGCAGGAAGCAAGCTCCTCAAGCAACTAGGTAACAATTACTAATCTTTCTGAGCTTTCTAAAGAGGAATGCGATAGTGCAGTAAATGAAATGTCTACTGTACTATATAATTTGCGTGTTACTCTTAAATCACTTACCAAAGAGAATTCAAGAATAAAAGAGACTAATTTGCTCTTAAGTGATAGGAATGCAATGTTAGAAGCACAGCTCATTGAATTTGAGAAAATGAGATGTGTTAGTAGGGATGCTAAGAAGGAACTTGAGAACGTGTTACAAAGGGAAGAAATTCTTAAAACACAACTTGAGATAGAACAAAGTGTGATTGCAAAATGGAAAGATGCCAGGAATGTTGCTACCAACATCATTAATGTTCAAGGTATGGAATCTTTCTGTGAGCAATCATGGAAAAAGAACAAAGAGAAGCTAGGGTATGTTGGTGAAACCTTAGAATCAGAAACAGAGTCAACAAACAACAATGATCATTTGTTGAAGGTTGATATGTCAACGGAATGCAATGTTTCGTTGACAAATGAACCATCAACCGATCAGGCTGTTTCGTTGACAGAGAAAAGAAAAGATAAACTCACTAGACTTAATAACAAGTATGGTCCTGTCACCAAGAACTTTGTTCAAGGTGAGTCTAGTAATTCAAAGAAAGTTGAGAAGCCTGTTGAGAGAGCTAATGTAGGTCACTTGTCTAACAAGCAATTGAAGGACAAGTTAGAGAAAGTTCAAGTTGAGGTTAAGGGAAATAAAAAGAATAACAAGAATGGCAAAGTAGGGATTAACAAACACAACAATTACACACCTGATAAATATGCTCCTAGAAAGACATGTGTCAATTGTGGAAGTGTTAGTCATTTATCTACTAACTGCAAATCTGTTAAGAAGTCTACTAATGTGAAAATTCCCAAGCCTGCAATGAACAGTTCTATGCCCACAATGCCTGTTATGCCTAACATGTTTGCTCCATATGCACAATTTCAGAATCCATATGCTAGCATGTCGTTTGTGCCTAATCCATACATGAATATGTTTAATGTGCCACAAATGCCATGGAATGTGAATAACATGTTTGTTCCACCAACTATGCATGCTATGAATGAAAATGTGAGCAACTCTCAGAAATCAACACCAAGGGTAAAGATTGATTTAAATCAATCTGAACCCAAGGTGAAAAATGATATTAAAGGAAAAGCAAAGGCTAACAAAACAGGACCCAAGGAAACTTGGGTACCAAAATCAACTTGATTTGGTTTTATTGTGTGCAGGGAGACAAAAGGAATCTTTGGTACTTGGATAGTGGTTGTTCAAGACACATGACTGGTGATTCTACCCTGCTCACAGAGTTTCAGGAAAGAGCTGGCCCTTGTATTGCTTTTGGAGATGACAGCAAAGGCTACACTAAGGGATATAGCTTGATTTCAAAAGAGAATGTCATCATAGATGAGGTTGCATTGGTGGATGGTCTTAAGCACAATTTGCTTAGTATCAGCCAACTTTGTGACAAAGGATTTTTAGTTACTTTTTCTAAAGAAGCCTGTGTTGTTTCTAAAGGAGGAAACAATAATGTGGTAATGACTGGATTCAGAAGAGGGAATGTGTACATTGCTGACTTTAGTAGCACAAGTCCAGATACCATCACTTGTCTTTTCAGCAAGGCAAGCAAGGATGAAAGTTGGCTATGGCACAAGAAACTGTCTCATCTGAATTTCAAAGTTATGAATGATTTGGTGAGGAAAGATCTTGCTAGAGGAATTCCACAAGTGGAGTTTTCCAAGGATGGTTTGTGTGATGCCTGTCAAAAAGGGAAACAAAAGAAGGCATCATTCAAAAGCAAGACAGAGTCATCAATTGTCCATCAGCTTGAGTTGCTTCATATGGATCTATTTGGCCCTGTGAATGTCATGTCTATTTCAAAGAAGAAATATTGTCTTGTGATTGTTGATGATTTTTCTAGATTTACATGGACTTTCTTTTTGCTCTCCAAAGATGAGGCAAGTGAAATCATTATCAATCACATCAAGATGGTAAACAATCATCCTGACTTGAAAGTAAGAAGGATTAAGAGTGACAATGGGACAGAATTCAAGAATTCAAGCATGAAGGTGTTCTGTGAAGAAAATGGTATTTTGCATGAGTTTTCAGCAGCAAGGACACCACAGCAAAATGGTGTAGTTGAAAGGAAAAACAGAACACTTATTGAAGCTGCAAGGACAATGCTAGATGAATCAAAGTTACCAACTTATTTTTGGGCTGAGGCAGTTAATACAGCTTGCTTCACTCAAAATATTTCTTTGATTAATCAGGCCAAAGGAATGACCCCTTATCAGCTACTCAAAAGAAAGAAGCCACTATTGGATTTTCTTCATGTCTTTGGATGCAAGTGCTTTGTTATGAGAAATCAAGCTGAGCATTTGGGGAAATTTGAAGCAAAGGCAGATGAAGCAATATTTGTGGGATATGCAGCAGGGAAAGCCTACAGAGTCTATAATCTCAGAACCAACATTGTTATGGAATCTGTACATGTTGGTTTTGATGATCTCAAAATTCAAGGTCTCTGTGATGAAGGCTTCCATGAAAGTCTTTCTTTTGAAAATGAGGAAGGAGATCAAGTGAATCATGTTAAGGCTACTGAGAAACAGCCTAAAGTTGTTGTATCTAGCACAGATGAAAGCAGCAGTGAAGATGAAATTGCTGCATTAAGGTTGAAAAGAATAGCTGCTAGCAGACCAAATAGTCATTTCGTTGACAGTCATGATGGTGGATTCGTTGACAGTCAAAATGAGCGTTTCGTTGACAGCCAAAATGGTCATACCGTTGACAGTCATAGAAATGCTTCTAGAAGTGATTATTTAGGGACAACAAACTCAGGGGGAGTTTCTCAAGGACAAATATCCAATCAAGGCAATCATGATCATGAAGCTACCTCTGCAAGAGCAAATCTACCTCCCTCAAGGAAATGGACTAAAGATCATCCCTTTGAACTTATTATAGGTGATGTTACTTCAAAAGTCCAAACTAGAAGAACAACTCAAGAAGAATGTCTATATAGCAGCTTTCTGTCTCAAGATGAGCCAAAGAAAGTTGAGGATGCACTTCTAGATCCAGATTGGGTTTTAGCTATGCAAGATGAGCTAAACCAATTTGAGAGGAACAATGTTTGGAAGCTGGTGCCCAAGCCTAAGGACAGGAGTGTCATAGGTACAAAATGGGTGTTCAGAAACAAGATGGATGAAAATGGCATAGTCACAAGGAACAAAGCTAGATTGGTTGCAAAAGGCTATTCACAGGAAGAAGGAATTGATTTTGATGAAACCTTTGCTCCTGTTGCTAGACTAGAAGCAATAAGGATTTTCCTAGCCTATGCAGCCCATGCCAATTTCAAAGTCTATCAAATGGATGTGAAGAGTGCTTTTCCGAATGGGGAATTGGAAGAGGAGGTGTATGTAAGTCAACGTCCTGGCTTTGAAGATGATGATTTTCCAGAATATGTATACTTCCTCCTCAAAGCACTCTATGGTTTGAAACAAGCACCTAGAGCCTGGTATGACACACTTTCACAGTTCCTCCTTGAGAATCACTTCACTAGAGGTACTGTAGATAAAACTCTTTTTCACAGGGTTGTGAATGGCTCTACTATACTTGTTCAAATTTATGTAGATGACATAATCTTTGGGTCTACAGATGTGAAACTTTGTCAAAAGTTTGCCAAGCTTATGCAAAGTAAATATGAAATGAGCATGATGGGAGAATTAACTTACTTTCTTGGTCTTCAAGTGAAGCAAGTTAATGAAGGCATTTTCATTAGTCAAACAAAATATATTCATAATTTATTAAAGAAGTTTAACTTAATGGAATGCTCTCCTGCCAAAACTCCCATGCCTACTGCCACCAAACTTGAATTGAATACTAAGGAAAAATCTGTGGACATTTCAGGTTACAGAGGCATGGTAGGCTCACTTTTATATTTAACAGCTAGTAGACCTGATATTATGTTTGCTACATGTCTATGTGCTAGATTTCAGGCTGATCCTAGGGAATCCCATTTAGTTGCTATTAAAAGAATTTTCAGATATCTCAAAGGAACACCAAACCTTGGCATTTGGTATCCTAGAGAATCTGGCTTTGAACTAATTGGTTATTCAGATGCAGATTTTGCAGGATGTAAAATTGACAGGAAAAGCACAACAGGCACCTGTCAATTCTTAGGAAACAAGCTTGTCTCATGGTTCAGCAAGAAACAAAACTCAGTTTCTACCTCCACAGCTGAGGCTGAGTATATTGCAGCTGGAAGTTGTTGTGCACAGATTTTATGGATGAAAAATCAACTACTTGATTATGGAATAAGAGTTGAGAAAATTCCTATTTTCTGTGACAACACTAGTGCCATTGCCATTACTGAAAATCCAGTGCAGCATTCAAGGACCAAGCACATTGACATCAAGTACCATTTCATTAGAGAACATGTTATGAATAGTACTGTGGAGTTACATTTTGTTCCAAGTGAACAACAACTTGCAGACATCTTTACCAAGCCACTTGATGAATCCACATTCTCAAGATTAGTAAGTGAGCTAGGTATGCTAAATTTCTCTTAATTATTTTAAGATTTTTGCAAGTTAAAATGCAGCCAGAAACTTGCTATGTTTTTCTGTGAATTAATTCTCTCAGGAAAATGTGAAATTTTGTCTAAGTCAAAATTACTATGCCAACGAAACGAACCATTTCGTTGACAGTCTTAGCATTTTTCTGGGTGTTTCGTTGATAGCTCTTTTATATCAACGAAACGCAGCTTTATCAACGAAATAGGCGGGACCTTAAACGCCCAAATCTGATTCGTTGATATAGCGCTTTTAATCTGAACCGTTGAAATTGGACACGTCCGTTACCACGATCTATGCATACACCCCTGTAAGTATAAATCATGGTAATTCTTTAAAAGTAACGGTTATATTTTTAAGCCAATCCAGTAATTTACATTTATTATTGGACTCTTTTTCTGAGAATTTTTGGGGGAGTATTTAAGAAATTCTATTTTCTTTATTTTCTTTTTACCTGTTCTCAAAAATTCCAAAGGTTTTTCTCTCTTCTTCTCTCTAACAAGCAATTTAGTTCAAAGCTCTTCTTCACACAACAATGGCACCCATAGTCAAGCTTATGTCAGCAGGAGGGTTCATTTATGAAAAGAACAACTCAATTCCATTTGTTGTCAAGGAGGGTCCAAACAGTATCTTTTTCAAGATGATGGACTTCATGAAGAACTGCAAATTGAGCTATGCAATGTTTCACTCAACTCCTCTCTATAATGAGATAATCGAGGAGATTTGGACCTCGTGTGAGTACAGTGGAACAAACTGCACACTACAATTCACCATCCAAGGTAAAGAGTACATAGTTAATTCTGATGTACTGCAAGCATGTTTACACATTCCTGAAAATAACTGTAATGCTTTGCCTACAAATACTGAAATGGTTAACTTGCTAAACTCCTTAAACTACTCTTTGCCTACTGATAATCTGGGTAGAATAATTAGGAGAGGATTGGTTAGAGAATATAGTTATTTAGCTGATGCATTTATCAAGGTATTTTCTGGTAAGATTAGCAATTTTGATGCATTGACCAATTCTATGTTAATTCTATTTACCATGCTCCTAACTGATAGATATTACAACTTTAGCACCCAACTTATGTATGAAATTGGTGCTAAGTTGGGTGATAAGGCTAATAGGAAAAAGAATATCTATTATGCTAGGTTTCTGATGATGTTGGCTAATCATGTTAGTCCAACACCATTAGTTATCTCTAACCCTGTTTCCAAGTTTGAGTGTTTTGTGCAAGAAAAGAGAGTACTGACAGACATACTGAGGCTGAACCACAATGGTGAGGTTCCAGTGGTGTATCTGCCAGTAATTGAGGTAACTACTGCTATCCCTTCTAGTATAATTGTCACTTCAACTGTATCACCCAGTCCTGTTACTGTGGAGTCTGTAGTTGTGACCCAACAGGCTCCTATCCCAGCAACAAAACCAAAATCAAAGAAATCCTCCAAGCCAACCTCAGGTGCTTCCCAAAAGGCACCTGTTGTAAAATCCACTACACAACCTAAGGGGAGTGTTGTAGGTGCTGTGAGAGGTGGGGGAAGGGGTGAACATAAAAGAAAACCCTAAGGATAAGGAAGGAAAGATGAGTGAGATCCAGCCAAGCCCCATTGTGTCTTCCCAACAAGACACAATGAGTAATATGGATTTAAGCACAAGTCTAATTGCATCCTCCCACAAGGATGTTGTTAGGCCGATTACACAATATATAATCAATATTAATATGATAATAACACTTAAGAACACTGTTTATGAATCAATAACTGAATTATATAAAATAACTCTTCTCTTTGTGATGTTAAAGAATCACAGAGAGCTTCTAGGTTACAAGAATAATGTATTCAGTATTCGCATCCCTTTTAGGGTTAACCTATCTGTGTTTATATAATACACAGTTACATAATCAATCTCTAATTGATATTCCTATAAATTAGCTATACAAATTATATCAAATTAGGATTGCTTCTGTCTTCTGTTCCGTTTCCTTAACTGTCTCAATATATCTTGCTTCTTTCCATCTTCAAGATATATTGCTTCTAGAATCTTTATATCAGCACCGACAGCTAAGGTAAACTTTCTCCCCGTCAGCCTTTAAATAAACTCTGACTGGTTTCCAGTAAACTCTGATGAGTACCTGGTACTTAAACACTGATGAACAAACGTCAGCAATTATATCTAACAATCTCCCCCAACTTGTGCATAATAAAGATGTACAAGTTAATAGATAATTGATGATGTCAAAACATATAACAAATGCAGTGTTTAAATATAATCAGAGTTTAACTTTAACTTAGAACAGAAAACTTTAAAAACTTACAGTCAGACTTTACTTAATTTCTTCAATATCAGGCACTGTCCTGAGATAATCGATAAGAAGTCTCCTTTCAGCCTTTTCAAGCTCTTCCACCATGATTTCTTTCAGTTCCTTGAGCTTTGGATCACCTTCTCCAGTCTGGTAGATAGCAGCTCTCAGAGAATAAATGTTGTTCTTCCTCATTTCATTCCCTAGCCGAATATAGTATGATTTGTCTGACTCCAGATTGAATTCCAAGACTTTAATACCCAGTGTTGTCTTGAACTTAGCACTGTTTCTCTTCATCTCAACAATCTTTCCATAAGCATCTCTGTACTTAGGAATATATGCACTAGAAACACCACCTCCAAGAAGCACTTTGGATTTCATCATCCTATCTCTTAGAACTATAGCAGCATCATGAGTACTTTTATTTTTGACTTTGAGAAGGTATAAAACATACTCAAGCTCTTCCCATAGCTTCAACTGAACATCAGCTTCTCCTACTCTGTAAACTCTTCCATCAGACATAAAATATAACAGAAACTCTTTCTTTAATCCTTTATGATAGACCATCTGAACAGATTCTAGTTTATCAAGGCTCTCTTGAGATACCCCAATACCAGCTTCTGCCAGTGATGTTTGATCTAAAGGTCTGTTATTTATTTTCTTTTCCCTGTGTGAACCTAAACCAGACTTGTCATAAGATTCTTTTCCAAGTACTGTCCTAGTTTGAGAAAAGTTCACAGGTTCTAGCGTCAGAGTTTCAGAAAGTACAGGTCTTAAGAAACCTTTAAGTTGTGGAGCTAGCTGAGTTTGTACAACTTGAGCCTTGTCAGAGGTTGTCTCAGCTTTAGTAGAAATATCAACATGAGCAACGTCAGAGGTTGATTTGTTTATCCTTGATTCAACTTGAGCAACGTCAGAGGTTGAATAAATCTTCTTTGGTAACTGTCCTTCTTCTACCAGTTTACCCTTTCCCTTATCAGTATTTGCTATCACAGGCCTCCTTGTGTATTGTATACTCTGTTGAGTATTTTCTTTGATAGAAATTCCAACTTCCTTCTTTCTAGGAGCCTTTACTGACTTCTTCTTATAAGTACCAGCTTTAATCTTTTTCTGGTGCTCTTCAGCAAGAAACTTCATCTCAGCATCTATATCTTCCATTGTAGCTTCATTTCCATGTTCTTCCATAAAAATCTTAGCAGCAATCTCTTCATCAGTAATTGGATTTGATGAAATCACTAGACTTTTAAGTCTTGAAGAAGATTGACTACCAGAGTTTAACCTCTCAGAGTTTGTCTGTCTAGCAGAGTTTGACCTAAGTCGCCCTTGCTCTTGAGAAGACTTTGACCTTTTCTCTGTTTCTCTGCTTCCACCATCATTTGAATCATCCCTCAGTCTTAAAGTTGGAGTCCTTCTGCATTTGTCTTTAGGTATTTTCTCCCCCTTTTTGACATCATCAGGAATAAAAACTGATGTCAGCAACTCAAGTGACGCAGCAATAGAAGTAAGTTGAGAAGACATAACAGTCTGATTGCTTTCAACATTAGTAAGCCTCTGCTTAATCTCTTCTTGATCCTTTTGCATGGATGAAAATTGAGCTTTATCCTTCTTCAGTGCTAACTCCTTCAGAGCAATATCATTACTCAATCCAAGAACAACCTTGTGAGTCTCATCAAAGCGGTTGTGCAATGATTTAACTTGGACAATGGTCGCCTTAAAATGTGATAATAACTCAGGATTAGTAATCTCTGTAGCAGTCTTATGTACAAAATCAGCAGCCCTTTGAGTAGAGAAAATGCAGTCTGCTCCTGACCAATTAGCATAATGCATTTCCCTGAAATGATCTTCAGTGGCATTGTGATTTGCTTTGATAGACTCTGCTGTAGGATCTCTTAGAAAAGGTATTGACTCATCAGAGTCTGAAAGCTCAGCATTATCAGCATTGATCCTAGAGTTTGCATGATCAGCATTATCAGAAACAACTCTAGCTTCATTAGCATTTTCCTCTAACTGCTCTGCAGCTTCTTCATTAGCATTGTCTGCAGTAACCTCAGCATTTAGCTGTGCAGCTTCAGGAATCTCAGAGTTTACAAGAATCTCTTCTGTTTGAACAGCAGATTCTGTCAAGATCTCTGCCAAAGCTTCATCAAATTTCTCTACAGCAGCTTCAGGAATTATCTGAGCAGTTTCCACTACCTGATCAACCTCCTCACCCTTTTCTGGAATTATATTATTGACAGAAAGAATTTCTGTATGAGTTGCAAATGACTCATCTACTATCTGGGTGGGTTGATCAGCTGCCACATCCTCAGTATCACAAACACTGATACTAGGATGTGCTTCAATCTCCTCTTCATTGTCCATCTCCAATATAGGTTCAAGGAACACCTCAGGAGTTTCATCAGTATTTACTATGTCCACTATAGGCACAGTAGCTTCATCATTAACTTCAGTCTCCTTAGTAACAGCATCAGGTTCTACAGCAGCATCCTGAATTTCAACATCAGGAGCTACATTCTGTTCATCCTCATGAACAGCTTCAAAAACAGCCTCAGGAATAGCTTCATTATCTGACTCATCAAACAAATAGGTAGATATCAACCGTCTTCTTCTCTGAGTCAGAGTCTCAGTATCATCCTCAGCATCAGAACGAGGTCTCTTGGCTCTACTCTTCTTAGATGTACCAACAGAGTTTGGCACAGAAGTTTTAGAAACCCCAACCTCAGTAGTTGGATTAACAGACTTTGCTGGTTTAAAAGCCCTATGTTTGATTCTACCACCAGTACGAATTGGTTGGGAAGGAGCAGCTTCTGTTCTTACTGGTTCTGGTTGTTGTTCTACTTGGATAGAGTCATCCAAAAACTGTTGCACTAATGCAGGTAGCAACAGGTCTCCAACAACCCCTTTCTTAACATCTTTATTAATAAGATCAGAAAATATTCTCTTGTGTAATTTAAAACAAGAAACATCTTCATCAATTACTTCTACCCCTTCAACACAGTAAGAGAATAAAATCTGACAAAATCTAGAAAAGTAAACTACCCCTCTATTTTCTGTCATTTTCTCCCCTAAGTTATTCAAAACAAGTCGTGCAAAATCAAAATGATTATCATATAACAGAGAGTACCCGATTTGCAGACTGTCTATGGGAATAGCATCCCAGTTGGTGCATTTCTTTCCAAACGTCCTTGTAATGCAATCAAAGAAGAAGCTCCACTCCTTCCTTAAGAACGGTCGTTTCAACTGTCCAATCTTAGTCAAGGGTCCAGAATACCCAATCTCTCGCATCATCCTTATCAAATCTTCATCACCCATTCCAATAGTATACGACGAAAACTCAGGAAACCCCATTGCAGCCCGAATGGTTCCAGCAGTAATTACATACTCCGTTTCTTCATATTCAAAGATTATAGATGGGCTACCAGTCTCACCACCATCATCATACATCCCGGACTCCCAAAATGCCTTGATTTGTAAACCAGAAAGTTTTGCTGGTTCAACTAAAGCACGCCCAATCGCTGACTGAGCAAGAAAATCTTGAATCATATGAAAAGCTTCTGGTGCGTTGGCAGTGTTTAATGGTGCTGCATAGTTATTTGGAACAAATTCTAACCCAGAAGAAACAAAAGTTGTAGTCGCCATTAGTAAGATTTGAAAGAAATCAAAGAAACTGATGCAAAAGCTTCGATAAAGTTTGAAAGTAAGAAACTGTTTGTGAATATGTGTGTGTGACAATAGATATGAATTGAAGTAAGATGTGAAAAGTTTAGACGTATGTGTGTGTATTGTATAAATATGAAATTCAAAATTAAAAACCGAACAGTTTTTAATCATTAATACACAACTGTCTTACTCCGTTAACTGTGTGAGTGGGACACGTGGCACACATGCAATGACTGACAGCAAATAATTGACAGTTTCCAATGCGCATGCGCAGTAAATACAACAATTATTACCGCCTTTTACACTTTTCTAGACAATCAACCTCTCTCCTCTGTTTAATACAAATTAGAACCGTTACCAATCATACTCTTTTATTTTCAAGAATGTTTTCTCAAAATTGTTAACTGTCTGAAACAAATAATTAATTTTAATCATCAGAGATTAAAATAAAATTACCTCAGCGTAGAGTACACAACTCATCAGCTTTTACCAATCCTCCTCTTTTATAAATAAACTCTTTTCACAAACTGTACATGTGTGAGTATTTGTGTGTGAATTAGCAGAGTTTACTGAATATGAATATTTAGACCATCTCAAAATGCATAAAATCCACAAACTAAAGCAGTAAAAACTGGTTGCCCAAACTCTCAGATAAAATAAAATCTGATATTTATATCTAAACTCTGTATACTGATATCCTTTCATTTGGATATATCTTTTATTTTCACCCCCTTTAAATTTTTTTTTTTTTTATTATTATTTTTCCAGTAATCAGTGGTTGGCACTAGTCACCAAAAATCAAAGATTTTAGCCCTTATTTCATACAATAAGTTCATGGATCTTCCTAGGCACAACATGATCTCAAAGGAATTTGTGCTCTTTTTGGCATCTTTCGATTTGAGGGTGAAATTATTTGCAACTTAATAATTAGAGTTTAGACTTTTCATCAGTTAATACAATTAATTTATGAGAGAAAACACAAACAGCTAATACAGACTCAGTGTTTAGGATCAATAAACTAAGAGATACTATAAATATAGAGACAGTATCATGCTGTGTAAAATTTCTGCACATTTTGTAATCAGAATTTATAACACTTAAAAGGATTCATGATTACTTACTGAAAACCCACTTTGTACCAACAATAGATCTATTCTTTGGTCTTGGTACAAGTGTCCAAACTTCATTCCTCTCAAACTCATTTAACTCCTCTTGCATTGTTGTTATCCAGTTAGCATCTTGAAGAGGTTCTTCTACTTTCTTGGGCTCTGTTTGAGATAAGAATGCATGAAACAGACATTCATTATTTGTAGCACTTCTAGTTCTTACACTAGCTTCTGGATCTCCAATTATCAAGTCAGGTGTATGGGCTTGTGTCCACCTTCTTGTTGTTGGTAATTGGCTTCTATTATCATTATTTGATCCTCCCCCTTGATCCATGCTATCCTGATTTTGTTCTTGACCATTTGCATTCTCTGAGCCTCCCCCTGAATTGGACTGTTCAGTATTTGAACTTTCAGAATTTGAGTCATCACTTTGAGAAGTTTCTGAAGTTTCTTCACGCTCCCCCTGAACTGGTTCTCTATTTTGTTCTGTCAGAGAAAATTCTTCAGTGTTTACCAGTAGAGGGTCAGAGTATGCTTCGACAGAGTTTGTTGGATTTGCTTTATCAGAGTTTACATCATCAGAGTTTAGATCTTCATTTTCAAAGCGAAGTTGATCATGATATTCTTCATCTTCTATTCCAGTTATTTTCTTGTCATCAAATGACACATGAATAGATTCCATGATCACTTTAGTTCTCAGATTATAGACTCTGAATGCCTTTGTTGACAATGGGTATCCAACAAAAATTCCTTCATCAGTTTTTAAGTCGAACTTGGTCAACTGTTCAGGATGAGTTTTCAACACAAAGCACTTACATCCAAAAATATGAAAATACTTCAAATTTGGCTTCTTATTTTTCAACATCTCATATGGTGTTTTCCCATGCTTGTTGATCAGTGTTGCATTTTGAGTAAAACAAGCAGTTTGAACAGCTTCTGCCCAGAAATAGGTTGGCAATTTTGCTTCAACAAGCATTGTTCTGGCAGCTTCGATTAGGGTTCTGTTCTTTCTTTCAACTACACCATTTTGTTGTGGAGTTCCAGGTGCAGAAAATTCTTGCTTCACTCCTCTTTCCTTGCAGAAAGCTTCCAATTGAGAATTTCTGAATTCAGTACCATTATCACTTCTTAGAATTTTCACTTTATACTGTGATCCTTTGTCCAGTAATTTTACATGATCCATTAGTATTGAAGCAGTTTCATCCTTCTTTGCTAAGAAGTACACCCAAGTGTACCTAGTATGCTCATCAACAATGACTAGAGCATATTTCTTTCTGCCCAATGACATTATATTTACCGGACCAAAAAGATCAACATGTAGAAGGTGATAAGGTTCCACAACTGAAGATTCAGATTTACTTTTGAAAGATGACTTCCTTTGTTTGGCCTTTTGACAAGAATCACACAGGCCATCTAAGCTGAGTATTGACTTAGGAAGTCCCCTTACAAGATCTTTTCGAATCAGCTCATTGATGTTGTTCAAGTTTAGATGAGAGAGCTTCTTATGCCATTTCCAACTCTCTTCATTTGACATTCTTGCAGATAGACACACAGTTTCTCCTTCAGAGTTTGTTACCAAACTTGCTTCATAGATATTATTGTGCCTGTGTCCAACTAGAACAACTTTCCCTGTAGATTTGCTGATTACTTCACAATGTTCATTATGAAAATCTACATGGTATCCTCTGTCACAGATTTGACTCACGGAAAGCAGATTATGCTTGAGTCCTGAGACTAGAGCTACATTTTTGATGATGACACTCCCAAGATTGATATTGCCATATCCCAGAGTACATCCTATGTTGCCATCTCCATAGGAAACTTTTGGGCCAGCCTTCTCCTCATAGTCTGATAGCAGGGCTTTATTTCCAGTCATATGTCCTGAGCATCCACTGTCCAAGATAAGAGTGCTCTCTTTTATGCCCTGCAATCACAAACAATCACTATGTGTTAGATTTAAGGATCCAGACTTGCTTGGATCCTTTGGCTTTCTTAACATTGTTAGCTTTTGCAGCGGAATCATTATCAACAGAGTTTAAACTAACATTGTCAGACTTTACACTTGCAGAGTTTGCTCTAACCCATTTCAAGTTGGGTTTTAGCTCATAATAGTTGTGATAAATAGCATGATAACTTTTGCAAGTATAAATGGAATGCCAAGTGCTCCCACAGTGTGTGCATAAAGTCTGTGGTCTAACCCTAACATAATCATTCTTTACTCCAGATGTGGAAGGTAAAGAGTTAATATTTTTGTTCTTTTTGCAAAACCTGGCAAGATGGTTAGTACTACCACAACTATGACATGTTTTTCTAGGAGCAGCAGAATTAGGCAGATAATCATTTCTTTTATTAATGCCTACTTTTCCATTTCTATTCTTCTTAAACATTTTCTGTTTGTTGACAGACTTTACTTCTTTGAGCTTATGTTTAAATTGTTTCTCTGTCATTAAACCAACATTAACCTGTTTATCACAGGCTTTTACTGGTTCTTTAACAGCTTCTACCTCAATCTTATTCTCTGTTTTTGAACCAATATTAACCTGTTTTTCACAAGTCTCAATTGGCTCCATAACAGCTTCTTTTACAACTACAGACTTTAGCTTACTGGATTCATGAACAAATTTCACAGGTTTAAGTTGTGGTTTCACTTTAACTTTATCTTTAAACCTAAGTTCATCTTCCTCACAGTAACCTAAACCTACAGTATCTGTTTGAAAAACCTGATGTGTGTCTTTTCCAGAATTGGTCCAGGTTTTAATCACTTTCCTCTCTTTTTCCAACTCAGATTCTATTTGCCTATATCTTTTAAGCAATTCCTGTTCAACATAAACAGCATCATCTCTCTCCTTTTGAACTTGTTGCATGTTAACAAGTTTCTCTTCAAGAAATTTATTCCTTTCTTTAAGACCTAGATTCTCAGATTTTATTCTCTCATTCTCTAAAGTCTGATCCCTATAACTAACATGTATGCTTTTAAGATAAATTCTTAATTCAGATATATTATCAGTATCATAAGCATAAGTTGTTAAGGGTACCTTGTTTTCTGATGACTCAGCTTCATCTCTAACAGTTGCCATGAGAGCATAATTGACTCCCTCATCTGAGTCTGAAGTGTCTGCCCAGTCCTTGCCTTTAGTGATGAGTGCTTTCTCAGATTTTCCTTTCTTGCACTCTGGAGCATAATGACCCATTTCTTTACACTTGTAACACTGGATCTTTGACTTGTCTTTCCTTCCAGACTTGGTATCCTTTTCATCAGACTTTTTGAATTTTCTTTTATAAGAATTTGAATCTTCCCTTGAGAATCTTTTTCCTTTCTTGAAGTTCTTGAATCCCATCTTCTTGAAAGTCTTTACCATTAAAGCAGCCATTTTCATCATCTCTTCATCATCATCCTCAGAATCAGAAGCTTCATCATCAGTATTTGAGCCATCATCAGAGTTTGATGACTCACTTTCAGATTTAATGACTAAGGCCTTTCCTTTGGCTTTCTTTCTTGATAATTCCTTCTTGACAGGCTTTTCTTCAATTTTAAGAGCAACAGATTTTGTCTTCTTTCCAGATCTTTTGTTTCTTTGTTCTATCTCCAATTCATGAGTTTTGAGCAACCCATAGATTTCATCAAGATCTGTTTCTGCAAGATCATAATTGTCTCGTATTGTTGTTGCCTTCAAATCCCATCTTTCAGGCAGTGATAACAGAAATTTGAGATTTGACTCTTCAAGTTCATATTCTTTATCAACCAGGGACAAATCATTCAACAATTTACAAAATCTGTCATATGTATCTGTCAAACTTTCATCAGATCTAGAGTCAAGTGTTCATACTCCGGTGTTAGAATAGTCTTCCTGTTCTTCTTTATAGCACTAGTTCCTTGACACCTGACTTCTAAAGCATCCCAAATTTCTTTGGCAGTCTTGCAGCCAATAACTCTGTTAGACATGACATTATCTAAGGCACTGTGGAGTAGATGTCTAACCTTTGCATCTTTTGCAATTGATGAGATGTCCTCAGGAGTTAAGTCTTTCTTCTCTTTTGGAACAGTCTTTTGTTCTTGACCAGAGATAACAAGAGACAGTTTAGTTGGCATATGAGGACCATCATAGATTCTGTCAAGGTATTCTGGATCTGTGGCTTCCAGAAACATAGTCATCTTCACCTTCCATATTGGATATTCAACTGGTCTTAGAATTGGAACCCTATAGTCTCATATCGACTCACAGAAGTAGGTTGAACCTTCTGAACATTAGAACCTGCATTAGAACCTTCCTGAGAGTTGTCAGTCATGATTATACTTGTGTTTAGATCGATAAACTGTATATATTAAACAGCCTTGGCTCTGATACCAATTGTTAGGCCGATTACACAATATATAATCAATATTAATATGATAATAACACTTAAGAACACTGTTTATGAATCAATAACTGAATTATATAAAATAACTCTTCTCTTTGTGATGTTAAAGAATCACAGAGAGCTGCTAGGTTACAAGAATAATGTATTCAGTATTCGCATCCCTTTTAGGGTTAACCTATCTGTGTTTATATAATACACAGTTACATAATCAATCTCTAATTGATATTCCTATAAATTAGCTATACAAATTATATCAAATTAGGATTGCTTCTGTCTTCTGTTCCGTTTCCTTAACTGTCTCAATATATCTTGCTTCTTTCCATCTTCAAGATATATTGCTTCTAGAATCTTTATATCAGCACCGACAGCTAAGGTAAACTTTCTCCCCGTCAGCCTTTAAATAAACTCTGACTAGCTTCCAGTAAACTCTGATGAGTACCTGGTACTTAAACACTGATGAACAAACGTCAGCAATTATATCTAACAGATGTAATTATTGAAACAAGCTCTCCTCCAAGAGCACACTCCAAGAGGGTAAGGGACACTTCAAGCCCACAGTCTACTTTTTCCCAATACCAAAGGAGGGTGAAACAAAAATCCAAGGGTTCACAGGGTGCACACACTCTGGAAGCTACACTTCCAGTTTCACAAATTCAGTTTGATGTAACCCCTATCATTACTCTGGGGTTACAGTCCCATTCTCTAAACATCAACCTTGAACTATCTCCATCAAATTCACCAACTCTATCTCTAGATGTGGACATGATCCATTCATCTATTCCTGATTCTCCAACTCTAATCTTGGAGAAGCCCCACTCTGAAGCTGGTGGCCATCACTTGTTAAGTGATTTGTTGGGCCATCAACCAATTTTTTCTGAAGTTGCAAGAGGATCTGTGGACCAATCTCTAAAATCAATCACCACAGATTCTACTGTAATTTCACTTTCTCAAAGTGCTTTATTGACTTCATCAACGAAACAGCTTCTTTCGTTGACAAGTGTTTCTCCATCAACAGTATCCATACCGTTGACAGTTCAAACTACCATTCCGTTGATAGGTCAATCTACACCCCTTATTGCAAATCCAGTTGTTTCCACAACTAGTGTAGATGACCTGGTGGTAGTTGAGACACTTTTAGGTTTGAGAGGGAGTGAAATTGAGAGGCTGGCTTGCAGCCAGGCAAAAGGAGAGTCTGAGAGTGAGAGGCTGGCTATTTCTTCCAACCAGGCAAAAGGAGAGATTGAGAGTACCACCTTAGTAGGTGAAGGTGAGGGTGTGAGAGGTGTGAGCCATGGGGAGCCCATGATGCAAGAAAAGAGTGGAGAGAGAGAAAGGACTACAGGAGTGATAAGGGAAGAAGCAGCCATTGCTAGTGAGTTAATGGGGGTCAGTGAGGGAGAAAGGGAACTTACCTTCCAAGAGCATTATCAACAAACTCTGGAAAGTATTTCCCTGGATCCTGAGACCTTTACTCATCCTGTGTCAGCCTATCAAATTATGGCTCAACAGGGCAATGTGGAGGCAGAAAGGTCACTCAATTTAATTCATACTACTGCATCAATGCAAAGAGCAAAGGATGCCCTGACCAATCTATCTCCAGCAGCTGCAGCAAGTGGAGACTTCATTTTTTCTGATGATGAGGACAGCTTTGGTGACAATTTACAGGTGGCCACTTCTACACAGACTGGGACTTCTGTGGTGCTTCCTACACCAAACTGGCTTTCTCAAGATATGCATGGTAGATCCAACTTGGATGCTGCTATTACAAGGCAGTACAATGAGGCATATCTAGCTCATGAGTCAGCAACTGCAAGGGACAAGAAATTCTACAAGGCCATAATGGATTCTCTGGAAATTCAAAGGCTACAAATGTTGCAGACAAGGATTGAGGCTACAGAAATCAAGGATTCAATTAGCAACCTTAGGGATGCTACTGACAGGAGGCTAGATGAAAAGCTTCCTCTTCACACTGTCTCCAAGATGTCAAGGTTTTTCACCAAGGAACCTGAAATGTCTTCATCTTTGAAAACTCTCTCCTCTAGAGTGGACAAAGTTGAAGCTACACTTTCTCACATGCAGAAGGAACAGGAGAAGCAAACTCATCTACTCACCCAGCTTCTGGCAGCTCAAGGAATCCCTATCATCTCACTTGATGATAACAAAAAGGGGGAGAAAACTAAGGAGCTTGATATACAAATCACAAAGGTTTTGGTCCCAGCCATCTCCTTACCAGAAGAGCCATTAGCAATGGGGGAGTTTGGAAAGAAGAAAAAGGATGGTATTGACCTGATCCAGGAAGCCTCTATGAGGATGAAACTTGCAGAACAGATTAAGGATCACTGGTCAAATATAGAAGCAAGAGTAAAGAAGTTAGCTGACACTGCAAAGGCATCAACGGTTCAAGCTACTTCAATACCTCCATCAACGGATCAACCATCAACGAATGCCATGGTTCTAGTATCAACGGAATGGGAGCCACAGACCAATTCTTTCTATCAGGTAGAGCCCCTTCTACATGGAGTCACTCAAGGTCCAAGGAAGGAAAAAGGACAAACTTCATGCATTAGGGATGTGGTACAAGCTACACTCCAAAGAAGCTTATCTCCCAAGTCCCCTGCTAAACCAAAAGGCAAAAATTTAGCAAGGATTATCTATCCTACACCTTATCCAGATGAGCTCAAGCTTCTTGGTCTACTTATCACAAAGAGCAAGAAAAGCAATGATCCTGAGATAAGGAAGCAAAGGGCAATTGTCTATAGGAATGGACAAGAAATCTGTGTTTGGGTTGGTCACCCAAACTTTGCTGAAGCTAAAGCTGAAGAGTCAGAAAGAGCAGCAATGCAAGCACTTGCAGTTGCTCAATCTCTTGATGAAGAAGAAAGACAGCAAGAAGAAAAAGCAAGAGAGGAAAGGAGTGCAAAGAAGAGCACAAGGCAACCAAAGGCTAGAGCTAAAAGGAATCTGGACTTTGACAAAGAGGATTCTCAGGACACTACTCAAGCCTCTTCCACAACAAGTGCACATCAAATTCCTGTTGATCAATCTCATGAAGGAAAATTGGCATGTGATCCTGCACATCCTGTCAACTTTCATGATCAACCAATCATGCCAAAAGAGGAGCCTATTGAATTTGATGAAGCCTATTTTCCAAGGTTCCTATTTGAAAAGGATCAGCCAACAAAGTCAAAGAAAAGGGTTGTCCAGGCAAAGCCAATATTTGTGAGAAAGCCACAACCTCAGAAACCCCCTTCAAATCCAGAGGACTGCATGTACATTGCTGACATCAGGGAAGAATCTAGCTTACATCTTGATTTAGACAACCTGGTGGAAGTAAGGGGCATTGCAGCTTCTCAAAAGTTGCATGAAAGATTAGTTTTCACATTCAAGGGTGGTAGAGAGCAAGTGTGGCCTCTCTACAGGATTTTAGGAGAAGACTACCAAACACTACTCACAGTGTTTAGATGCTTGAAGAAGGACTTTGGCTTCACCAAAACAGCCAAGTCTGAGGTGGTCTCCAAAATATGTCAAATAAAGGCTAGCTGGAACAAACCTGAGGCTCTTCCCAGAATGCTCAGAGTGCCCTCAACAGGAAAGAAGATCCATCTTCAACCTTACTGGATGATGGAATTTAAGGACAAGGACAACTGCAGCAGATTCTTCAGGATGGAAGACCAACTGGATAAAGCATCTAATCAAACTCTAAAGGTTATGCAATCCATGCTTGGTGATCAAGATGAGGAAGAGAAGATTTTTTACAGAAGGCTACAGGTCCAAATTGAGGAAAACAACTCTAAGAGAGGGAAGAAGACTATGCCACAAAGAAGACCAAGATGAATCATTTGCTCAGTCTAGAGGAGCACTTCTAGGCATTAGTCTTGTAAGTCTTTTATTTTGTTCAAAATATTATGAAGCTTAATGCATTTTCTACTTTTGTAATTTATAATGTATCTGAGTGTTTTTGTTATCATCAAGTCTCTTGATTTATGGTTGTTATTCTATCAGTTATAAATTGGGGGAGATTGTTAGGAATATGTTGTTCTTGATGATAAACATAAAACACTTAGTAGAATTTGTGTAAAGTCATTTTGTAGTTGTCAACGAAATGACATGCTTTGCAGCATTCCGTTGACAGGAAGCTCATCAACGAAATGAGTGATGTAGCAATTGCACTGTACAATACTTCATGGTTTGATAGGCATTTTGTTGTATGTATTAGATAGGTTTTCTAAGTCATGTTGACTAAGTACTAGATAGGCAAAATAGGTTGGTTAATTGTAAATATCTTGTGCCTTGTAATTTTGCCTAAGTGAAGACATGTCAACGGAATGAAGATTACTCATCAACGGAATGAATTTTACTCATCAACGAAATGGAGTTTACTCATCAACGAAATGGAGAATAAAGCTATCAACGAAACACATCTCTCTGCTATCAACGAATCATTATTGCTTTTTTGAACAGTTGACAAAGTGATAGTGACAGTTTACTGTACTGATCTAAAAGGTGATGTGGGAGTGTACTTTGCATTGGAAACCATTAAAATGGACATGGGGAATAAGGAAACATCCCAGTTTCCATTTGGGTTCTTGGGAGTGATCATAATAAGCATGAAGACAAAAGCAAGGATCTCCAAGGACCACTGGATAAAGGGATGAAAAGCAAACTATTGGCGGTTACCTTTAGTGTACTCTAGTGTAGCCAAAAGTAGCTTTGTAAACTTGGGAATATATAACCAAGTGTAGCAGTTAAAATAAAGAGAGAGAAGAAAAACAAATAGATTGTATTAGCTATCTTTGAAAGCATACTTCTCTACACTCTTGTAACTGAGCAGCTGTGTACATTTTGTATCACAGATTATTTCCGCAATAAAAATCACTTCAGTTGGATCATCAAACAATCCAACTGAAATTATTTATGTGCTTGTGATTTTTACATTAAGTTCAGTTTTTATTTGTAAGTTGTTTTTAAGTTTAAGAAATATCAAGAATTGTATTCAACCACCCCTTCTACAATTCTGTTAGGTCATTTGGGATTAACATAATCTATAATAGTATACAAATTTTAGATTTATAAAAATGTATGTCAATTTCTTTTAAAAATTAATCAAAGTTTAGTTGACCAAAAAAAATCAAACAAGACAGTTTAAGTGGGACGGAGGGAGATACAAAACCAAAATATGTTAGTTTGAAATAACCAATTATTTAATTAAATTATAAATAAAATTATAAAAATAAATGTTACTTGAATGTTAAAAATTATATAAAATCTTTTCTCACAAAAGAAAATAGTTTTGAATAACAGAACTCCTTTAGGACAGCACTCTGACTTTATGCTTCTCTGTTTCCTCTCACGTAATCCTTCATACTTTTATGTAGTGTGTAAGTTAGCTGACAACATCAATCACCAAAGATATACATACACAGTTTTTGACTATTGAAGAACACGCATGTAACATATACATCACATATAATTCTCCTTCACTTTAAAAATATCTTTTTTAATAAAAAGTTTGATAGTATAGACCAAATTATGAGTGAATTTAAGTACATGGATAGCTCAATCCCAGATGATATTGCCCTCAAATTGGTTTCTTCTCTTCAGGTTCTTATTTCCCTTTGCAACAATTTTTAGTTGTTTTTTTTTTTGTGATTTTTATGTAATTTTGTATGTGATTCTGAAATGAAGGTATGGGATGTGTGTTCACTTGGTAGCTGCTCTAGATTTTGGCAGGAGCTGTGTGGGTTGGATTGTGTTTGGTCTTCTCTGTACAGGGATAGATGGCCACAGTTAGTTATGGATGATAATCAAGAATCTTCTGTTCTTGATGTTGATCATACCCATCAGCCTCATCAATCTCAAACCAGCTTTAAGGTTATTACTAGAATTGTAATAAGATTTTTAAGTTAATTTTTTGTACAACTCTTTTATACTGCAATTATGTATGATGCTAGCAAGAACCGGACATATTGGATATATAACTTTATTAGTTGATTTGAATTGGTTAAGATTTTACGGCTTGTAGGGATGGAGAGGGTTATACATGAGCAAGCACAACGAAATGGCTAGCAAGGCAGCCCTGGTAGTTGAATTTCTTTCAAATTGTGTGAACTCTGAATCAATTGAAGTGGGTCAGTATCTTAAGGCGATAAAGGACCTATACACTATGCAGTTTGGATTTAAAGATGTCCAAATGTTCTTTCTTAAAGCAGAGACTAATGTGTTGCTCAACTTGGTTGGCCTGCACTATTGCATTAGCTGGCTCAGACTTCCGGTAATTACTTTAGTAGTCCTGTATTCGTTACTAATATCTTATGCAGATGTGAATTTGTGAATAGGCAATATAACAACTTTTGATACTATTCTATAAGTACTTCTTGAGAACTTTTTCCTGAATTGGTATATTGTTACCTTGTTGGGATACGATGATTGTGTCACGAAGAAGGAAATACATAGTTCAGTAAATGAGTTGAAGTGAATATATCTGGAGACCTGCAATTGCATAGTATTGTTCCGCACAAGATATAAATAGCACTGCAGTGTGGAACATAGTTATGCGACTAAAAGAACCAAATAGTCCTTATCAAAAGCCCTGATTTGCAATTTCCTGTTTCCAAAGATTTTGCACCGAAATTTAAGTGTTTTTGTGAGTGGCTCTATGTAATAGTCAGATGTGTAATTTGACCATACCAGTCTGCTGAAAGCTCTGGCCTCTTAGTGTTGCAACATATAAAAAGTTGCTGCATAGGCAGTTGGGAGCCATTTCGAACCTTTAGCATTTTACAAAAAGATTATGTGGTCACTCTTGTTAGTACATAAATTTTGTTCAAAAATTTAAGAGGTCCAATGGTGTTGCATTCTGCACACAATCATCTGTGCCTACATATCAAAGTCTCTGTAGCTGCCAAATTCAAGCAACATAGTTCATCTTGTAAACTTGAAAAGTTGTGAACTAGACATCTTATTTTATAATTATTAAATGGCTATTGCATGGTTTCTATCAGCCGGAGCATATAATGGAAGCACTGGGAAGCTGCAAGATTTTAGAGCGGAAAGTGTGTGTCCAGTGGTGGACTTTAGGCCGGTGGTTTCATGGCTTCCGCATGCGCGATGAGTCCCATTCTCGTGAAGTCTCTCTGGGAGATCTTGCTAGGGCCAAAGAGGAAGAAGTCCTTGCAGTGCTTTATCGAGGTGCCATTTATGAGGTTTTACGTGTTCGTATTTCCGTTGCTAAGCCCTCAATTGCTCATTGGACAAGCCAACACCTAAATACTTGTCACTAGCTAGGATAGCTTTCTCTCTATGTTGGTGTTATGGTGTATATGTACAGTGAGTATATAATCTTCAAATTCGTTAATAGAAATGTGCTTGTGTCATTTTCTGCGCTCACAAATCTTCTGCAACCTCTAGGATATAATTGGTATATATGTGATATTCTTGTACAAAATGTAAAGTTTCACTAAATTAAAGTTGCCTCTTTTCGGGATCCTCTATCCATTTATGGACTTGTTGTTTATCTTTGGA
Source organism: Heracleum sosnowskyi (assembly GCA_030848705.1). NCBI lineage: Eukaryota > Viridiplantae > Streptophyta > Magnoliopsida > Apiales > Apiaceae > Heracleum > Heracleum sosnowskyi. Next base: position 131,718,163 of record CM061237.1, read on the forward strand.
TGAAATTCTGATGAATGATATGATTATAAATCGATAGAAAAACTGATGTTTTGACAAAGATGAAATTATATGAAGAAAATTAGGGGGAGCAAAACCGGATATCCTGTCCGGTTTATTTCTATAATTTGGCAAACATATAATAAGCTAGCTTATAGCTTATAAATTCATAAGAGTTGTGTAACAACGTACGTTTTTCTTAACTTATGGTTTGATTTCTTTATCTTTTAATACTTCATATTTTTACATTTGTGTTTTTAAATGTTTTTTTAATTTAAAATGCATGTATTTAGCTCATTGTATTTAATAATTATTTTTAAAATATAAATTAGCAAATTTGTAACCAACTTATAAATAAATTTATCCAAACACCAATACAACTTATAAAAATTCATCCGCTTAAGATAACATGCACTTTGTTTTATAAATTGCTTGTAGTTCTTTGGCAATTTACCTTGAAAGACAATTTGGTAACAAAATTGTGATTCGAGAATCAAACATTTGGTGCTTGCAGAACAGCAGCAGTTTGCTTAAATTGCAACATATAACAAAAACACGCTTGTTTGGAACAATTGTGCAGAACATCCGTCTTGATTCTTCTGCGTCTGGGTACTCACATCAGTCTTGAAACAATATTGAATCTTCTGCATCTGGGTTATTGAAACACAGGCAGTCCGATCCTTTCTATGATATATTACATCCTCAGGAAGTTGAATTTGCAACTAAAAAGAAAAACAGGAACATCAAAGACAAAAGAAACAAGTTTAGCGAGATGCACGTATCTTTACTGATCAACAAAAACGACGAACAAGAATGCGCTGCTGCCTTGGTGGTGCCATGAAACATTGAGCAAGGATAAGCACCGCGACAATTATAATGATCATATGTTTGGGATCCAGATCCAACCCCAAGCTCCAACCTGAGCCCTTGTCATCTTCACAGCAACAACATTTTCCCATTTCCAGCGCCAACAAGAGTTCTAGATATATGAATCCTGTTATTCTTGCTCTGAAAATATTGAAGTGTTACATACATATATAGAAGAGTTGACAAATTGGAAAACAAAAGGGAAGGAACTACTACAAAGAACAAACCAACAACCAGCGAAAGGGAATTCTGGTCAACTCATAGACAATTTCTTTCCTAGTTGACAATATGTTATTGTCGGATTCTTTTTTCCCGGTCATCAAAGTTCTGACATTTCAACACCAACTGCTTACCACACATCCTTGATTTTGACTGGTAAGCATATTGCTCAAGACAAGAAGATAAGACATTTATTTAAAAAGCACTAATTTGTTTCTCCTGCCAACTTTAAATCACATTATCTCTCCAACTTAAAATCATAGTATGTCTCTTGCACTGAACAAAATTTTGCAACAATCAAAATTCGACTCTTTTAAATACAATATTTCAAATCATATTGCCCATGATACATGCTTAGGAAGGCTTAATGACGAAAATCATAGAGAAAGAAGATTACAGGTGCCTGCACAATAAAGAATGTATAATCTTGGTTTAATCCTTAACAAATAAAGTCGGTCCAAAATGGGAGCAGCATTATTTAGACAATTCCAAAAATTGAGAAAAGCTTGGGTACTTCGGCTCCCATCCTGCTTCCTGGCGAGTCTTTGAGTTGTTTAATTTCTTTCCCAAAGGATCATTAGTTCCTGTAGAGCAGCATTATTGTCAGCAATGGAAATATGTACAGTTATTGCTGACAGCTTTCACAAGAAGAAAAGAGATAATTACTACTGCTTTACTTTGTGTATACACATTCCTTCAACGTCAGCTAGTAATCAATTATAACTGACCTGTAAATCCTACAAATTTTGTGCTGAATTTCCCGCTCTTCTCAACAATGTCCATTACTTCCTGCCTGTAAACCATTGTTAAGTAAGAATACCACTCTGAATCCAAAAAGATGAAAGAACAAAAGTCTATCCCAATATGCCTTCCAAAAAGAACAATAAAAAGATAGAAAACGACTTAGAGACAAAATATACGAAACACGAAAGAGAGAGGCAAAAGACCTGGACAATGGATGATTATCACAGCCCAAAAAGGTCCGACCACGAGGCTTCTTCTTCAAGATTGCAACTGCAAGCGAAGCTGCATCCTGCACGCCAGAACAATAATCAAAATACAATGCGATTGCGAGAACATAAATGATGTTTTACCCGAAGCAAAGTGGGCAAATTTGCTGAAGAACACTATATATATTTGATCAATAGATATTCCCGAGATTAGGCTATTTCTATACAGTCTACCTGCCCTGGTGGCTCTCCAAAATTGGCAAAATTGACTGTAAATAAATTCAATCATAATGGGACCACCTTGAAATTTCATTATATTTTACTAATTTACTGCAAGAAGCTCTCCTTTAGGATATCAAAGACTGAAAAGATAAACTCAAATAAAAGTAGAGTAAATATAACGATAAAATTTAGAACAGTGGGTCTGTGACTAATATATGGTTACAGTTTCATACAAAATCCATTTGACAAATTATAAATGTTTATATAGCCAACTGAATACATTCCAGATAGATTGTGTAATTCTACGTGACTTCAGTTTACATAAATTATTCTCATATATGTACTACAACATTTATAAAAATATATATGTTTTATTGTCAACTGTATATGTTCAAGATAGATTTTTATTACAAATTATTCAATTATTTTAACAGAAATTTATTAATAAAGAGGAACGATAAAATCTGAAATACGAAATGTTGTTAACAAATTTTGTTCAACTTCCAAAATCTTTATGCTTTATTGTTAAAGATAATTGACTACTATTTTTCAGGTTAAATGATGTCTACACTTTTGCTTTATGAGTTTCAACTAAGACTACTTAATTTGTTAATATGCATCATCTGGTACTTGTCACGTTTGTGTTTTGGTATCTCCTTTATAAGCGTACATAAAGCAAATTTAAACTCTGTAATTATGCGCCTAGCTTGGATAGGGCACACGCCTCAAGCCTAGGCTCCAGGACGGTCTTGCGCCTGGCACGCCTTTCACCTAATATAATATTGCGCAAAAGTGGTTACCTCATAGTGTATAAGATTGACGATGTGATCAGGCCGAGATTCAACAGTCCCTTTCCTCAACCAATAGACATGTGCCCCTCTATCTGCTTTGTATGATTGTTAAGGTCTTGTCCGGTAAACATTCACAAAATACTGCCAGAGCCTCTTTAAAATCATGCTTGATAAATCGTAAGTAAATTTGCATGAAGGATATATAGAGTCCCGCCAATCTGAGGACATTGCCGCCAGATTCTATTACTACTTTTTCTGTATTTAAAAGAAGGTCTGTCCTAGGGCTCCTCCCAATTGGCACTACTGGACTGTCCTGTTACATAATTTTCAAAAACAAAAGTGAAGACAACGAAAACAAACACACCACAGCAATTTGAAATAGTAACTAAGAACACAGCTCCAATAATAAATATCATTACGAATTCCTAAAAGAAGTACTTGGACTATTTTGTTTTATTTTTAAAATTAAACACACTCCTACACCATCATGCCTTTCACAAGATGTGAACCCTCACCTACCATAGAGGGCTCCAGCACATTTCTAGTATAGAAATGTGTTGGCTTTCACTTTATGGTACATCTGAATGGAAGATTGCAAAACTTGTATAGCTACAAAAAGTAATAGATTTCGCCACTTAGAGTGGCGTTTTCTATTGAACAAACTTCCAATAGAAAACGCCACTTCAAGTGGCGAAATCTATTGACCTACTTTTTTTTATTTTTGCACTTGACCATTTTGGAGTAGTAGTTTAATGCTTTGTTAGTTGTCATTTTGAGAGGTCTATAAAATGTATCTGTAAATAATTTGTTTTGTTTTTTTTTGTTTTGTATTAAAGTTTTAACGCCCTACTTTTCTATAAGCCAAAAATCTCGAAAAAATATTATGTGTAACTATAGTATTTTTTGTTCCGAAAATGAGAAGATCACATAAAATTCATAACAACTAGTTTGTGGAGGCATTTTTAGGGGTCTAGAAAACATATTTGTACATAATTGGTTTCCGTTTTTTTCGATTCATATCAAAACTTGAACGTCCTACTTTGCTATAAGCCAAAGATCTCGAAAAAAGATTATGTGTAACTATGGCATTTTTTTGTTCCGAAAATGACAAACACATAAAATTCATAACAACTAGTTTATGGAGGCATTATTAGGGGTCTAGAAAACATATTTGTACATGATTTTTTCCCGTTTTTTTCATCCGTATTAAAGCTTGAACGTCCTACTTTGGTACAAGCTAAAGAACACAATTTATATAGGGTTCACCAGTAAATTATCACATGGTAATCAATTGATCCCGTGAATACACAGGAAAGAACAGTACAATGGTCTATGGAGTTCTGAAAAGATTTGAAATAATTTGTAAATTGGTCTGAAAAGCACTGAAAAGCTTTGCAAGTTGCAACACTACTCGTCTTTTTATTTTTCAAAGTTTTTCAAAACATGACATTTGTATAGTGCTTTTATCCGTTTATTCACCGGCCAACTGAAGGCCAACACAAGTTTTTAACAATTTTTGGGTTTTTTGGTCATTTTCAGCCTTTAAATTGACATAGTTATACAAAAAAAAATTGTGTTCTTTAGCTTGTACAAAAGTAGGGCGTGAAAGCTTTAATACCGAACGAAAAAACGAGAAAAATGTATAAATATATTTTCTAGACCCCCTTAAAATGTCTCCATAAACTAGTTGTTATGAATTTGATGTGTTTGTCATTTACAGAGCAAAAAATACCATAGTTACACAGAATCTTTTTTCGAGATCTTTGGATTATAGCAAAGTAGGACGTTCAAGTTTTGATACCAATCGGAAAAAACGGGAAAAAATTATGTACAAATATGTTTTCTAAACCCCTAAAAATGCTTAGAGAAACTAGTTGTTAGGAATTTAATGTGTTCTTCTCATTTTCAGAACAAAAAATACCATAATCACACATAATATTTTTTCAAGATTTTTGGCTTATAGAAAAGTAGGATGTTAAAACTTTAATACGAAACAAAAAGATGAAAAAAAATTATTTGCAAATACGTTATATAGACCTCTCAAAATGACAACTAACAAATTAAACTACTACACCAAAATGGCTAAGTGCAAAAATCAAAAAGAAAAAAAAAGTCAATAGAATTCGCCACTTTTCTATTTTAAGTTTGTTCAATAGAAAACACCACTCTAAGTGGCGAAATCTATTACTTTTTGTAGCTATACCACTTTTGCAATCTTTCACTCAGATGTACCATAAAGTGAAAGCCAACACGTTTCTAGCATAGAAACGTGTTGGAGCCTCCCATAGAGGTAGATATCATTAGACCAAGAGGCCATTGGTCTACTTGGACTATTTTCCAAATTAATGTAACATTAGATATATGAAGTGCTATGTTGCCTCCTACATAGAGAAAAAAATGTTATGACTTAGTACAGGATATTCATTATAGACTTAATTGCAGAAGAGTGGCTTCAATTATTATCATTTTGCATAAAAATGACTCTTTTATAAAAGTGAACATTTTATGAACCTAACTATTTTTATTTAAACAATTTATTGCACTCTGTTAAGTTTTATAGACGGGGTTAAATTTTGGAGGGTACAAATGTCTAATCCAATTTCTATTTCATTTTACTTCTATCAACTCTTCAAACTAACCTACTTAATTTTGTTTTTTGACAGGAACCTACTAAAACTACACATGAACACACACATAGCTCATAAAAGAAAAAGCCCGAACAAATCTGTAAATCGGGTTTAGGTGGTATGGGGTTTAAATTTTATTATTGACATTATGTGTTTGGTTCAATGCTGGAATTAATCTATTTAATTATTAATTTTATTAAAAACTTGAAAATATTTTTTTTAATATTAAAAACATTTATTTGTATATAAAAATATATTTTTTTGTTATTATTAATGCTTTTTGAAGAAATAAAAAAATAACAATAAAAATGATACTCATACCACCCTTTCATACCCACATCCCTCCTTGGGTATCAAAAACTCATACTTTGGGGGTTTGAGGTATGGGTATGGAATAAAAAAAAGGTCAACCAAACATGAGGTGGGTTTTGTTCATTCTAAACCCATACCTGATTCCCTGATACCTCCCAACCAAACGACCCCTAAAGTGTTTGATGAATTGTCTAAGAGAAATGTTGTGTCTTGAACTAGTTTTATTTGTAAGTATGTGAGGTGGGGTTGTGGCGAGGTGATTTTTTCTTCAATTTTCGAAATGGTTTGAAATGGGGTTAGAGCAAATAAGGTTATAATGTGTCTAATTTCAGCTTGTAATAGCATGCAGGAAACTGGAGTTGAGAAAAAAATGTGTGGAAATGTAGTGGTGAGTTGGGAAGAAGGACAAAGGCACAACGACGGTGTTGCCGGAAAGTTAGATGGCAGGAGTACGATATAAACAGTGTGTGTGGGCGGGGAGAGTTGGACGATAATAATACGGTAGAAACACAGGGTGTGGTTGGTGTGTTTGCTGTGTATGGATGTGTACTGTACTACTGTGTAACTTTTTATTTTGCTAAAGTATCAAAAGTAAAATTAAATAAAGCAAATGAATTGGACAAATATACCCTTGAAAACTTAACATCCGTCGGTAAAACTTAATGGGATGCAATCATCTGCTAAGAAAAAAATAATTCAGTTCATAATGTGATGACTTTTATAAAAGAGTCATATTTGTGTGAAAAAATAATAGTTGAAGCCACGAACGTGCAATTAAGTCTTCATTATATCCTTATATATAATTGGAGTAAAGGGGTTGTTTGGTATGGTTTGTTATGGTCGTTAGTAGGTCCTACAAGAGCAAAAAAAAGATGAAGAAATATAATTATTATAAAAAAGTTGATTTAATACAGGTTAAAATATAAATAAGATAAAATACATTCAGTAATAACATGACATGAAAATATAAACATGTATAATTGTAAAATATATATTATTAAAATAAATAATATTTCTGAAAAAAGCTATGATTTTAAAAAGAAAATAAATATATTATATTCATATGAATAATATTTATAAAATATTCCGTGCATCGCACAGGTATAAAGCTAGTATGATGAGATGTAGGAAGGATCTGGCCTCTAGGATTGATGGGCTGGGGGTAAATTACTGTTTAGCTCATCTGAAGCCGCTCTCCTGCACGCCACCGCTTGGTTCCATCCTGATGAGCTGCTTGTAAATGCTTAGTAGTAGATCATGACATGCACTTTTAGTCAAATATAACTAGATTGCACATATTCATGGGTTTGATTAATTATACAAATTTAATAACGGTTAAAAGGGAGACTATCTTTCTTCTGCCTTGATTATTCCTGTATAAAAAAGGTGTCCAATCAATTCTCCTTTGATTATAGAACCTCAGCTATGTAGCAATTCAAACTGCCATCTTGAGGGTGATATGATAACTAATCAAAGTTCGCTAGGTCTACAAATGTAGTCCTGCAACTATTTAATTAATCATTCACAACTATGCTAATTTGTGTCATGAGATCAAGCACTAGCCCAGAAGGGAACAAAAACTATTTAATTAATTACATTCAAAACTGTTTTACCATTCTACCTTGCATGCAATTGTGTCAAAAGTAAATAAGTAATACTACTCTGAAACCAGTGTTCGAAAAAATGGCTGACGGACAGTAAATTTTTAATCCATAACTGGTTTCGAAAAGGGTTTACGCAGAACTCAGTTAAAGTTGTTCAGGAATTAGTCAAAATTCGAACAACAGGTAAAAGAGGAGTATCACTGTACATCTCTTATGTTTGAGACTGGGTACAGATGAAAATCACAAAGTAATAGTGCATCAAAAGCTAAGAATGATGTGCACAAGCGAAATCTGTTAGGATGCTTAATGTCAGAGACGGAGCCAGGAATAGACATGAGGGTGCTCTGAAATAATTCATAGCACATTTATTATTAACCTGCTGTCGAGAGACCATATTATGGAGGAGACTATCTAACTACAATATCAAATGCTTTCAGATTCACCAATCTTAATACTTCCCCATTCACCCATCTTCATTCCTCTGTTTATTTCTTTAATTTTAGATGTTTAGGGTCAGAGATAAGAAAATAAATATAGTATATAGGTATTGTTGAATAGCTAACGAGTGACTTCCTCCGTCCCAAATTAATTGTCTTGTTTAACTTCTTGGTGGTCAATTTGATCCAACTTTAACTGAAAATTAAAAATGATTGTTTCATAATTTCAAAAAACTAAAAGGTACATTTTAAAGTAGATTTGATAATCTTTTCAATGATATATTTTGTATAATTTTTTATTTTTTTAAATACGTATTTTTTAGTCAAATTTTGGTCCACAGTTAATTTGGGATGGAGGGAGTATTAAATTCATGATTTATGAACTGTTTGAGTCATTTGAACTGGACCCGACTGATAAGAAATAGCCCATCATTTTTTTGGTCTGGACTGTTATGTATATAAAAAACAAAACTCTAAAAAAATCAGGGTAAGCGGAAGAACCCTCTCGGTTCTTAATACCTCCTCCCCTGCTTAGAGTACACTACAAAGCGAAGCAAAGTTCCTGATACATTGGTTTGACAACTAGGCATATGATTATACCCCACATATGACAGGTACAATAGATCCCACCTAAAATTCCAGAATTTCTTATTTTTTTTCCGTAACTCTCCACCAATTACAGATCAAGAGAACTATAAAAATAAAAAATAGAACAACTGACAAATAGATAGAGGTCAGGAAAAAAATTTGTGAACAGGTAGAGCCTTACTTCAGAGCTACAACCAGAAAAGGAATTATTTATGACCGGTCATAATGTACTATATTAGATACTGTATAATACCTCATCACAATGGCCATTGTCGTAGCAATCATATGGTGCGGAGCTTGAGGTAAACAGGAAAGAACCGTGACCACTCCAGTTTGATGCTGCTTCCCTGCTTATTGTTCCATGTCAAAACCAATGACGTTAAATTCAAGAAGCATTTGCCTTCTACTACGAAGGATTAAGTGCATCTAGTAAGAAACATCACATAACAAGCAAAAAACACTCTAAAACTTTAATTTGATACCAGAAAAAATATAAAGTCGTTAAGTTCCCAAATTAATTTTGTGAAATGCATTCCCACTACCATGGATATCACTCGATTTGACTCTTTTTAAGAGTTTACCTCATGTCTTAGTAATGATGTGTTTCTTTAAACATATACAGAAAAATAGTAAACCATCCACATCTGAATGTGTGTGTCTAATTCTTCGTTATAACTTCTTGCACATAATTATCTTTAATATGTTGGTCTATATAATAGGACTACTTTGGCAACTCCGTATAAAGTTACAATATTAAAATATAACATACAAAACTGCACATGCCATTTCCCTGTTATTCCGTACCATAACATCATTGTGGCTTTAACGAACAATTTGAAGCTATACAAGCTGTTTCCACTGCTAAAATTGGCATGTCCGACAGTTTTTTGGGTTGGAATCAGCTTTTACTTCAATTTTGAAATAGTTTCCATTCTACTTATTCTTATTAAGAATTATCCTCAGAGACACTAAGGATATGTAAAGGTGTTCTCTTCATCTCATTGTTCTTCACCATTAGGATAGCTAATTTTATTTCCGTTGGTTGGGAGATTCAAATCATACGTAATAAAGATGCAAATTATGTCACCTTAAAGGACAACTTTTGGTACTTCTATGTCATCCTTTGACAGAGGGAGTAATATAAATGATGTGTTAAATTTATGTGGACCATTGTAGAGGCAAAGGAATTCACACGAAATGCCAGCAAGAAAGTGCACTTTGAAGTCCCAAAAAGTGTGAAAAGGTTGCGCTATGTAGCTCATGCAGATACATGGTTTATACTTTATACTATGACTTAACTAGGTATCAGTTATAGCCTAGTTGGCTTACAGGAGATAAGAGAAGTACTATTACTACCTTTGGATAAGAGCTACTTTAAAACTTCACAAAAGATAAGTACACTGTATATAACCGTGATTTGACAAAACATATATCTAACTTAACTCTTCCCCAAAATATATTATAAAAGAAAGTTAAGCTACATAAACCAACAATACTAACTAATTGTAGACATGTCAACAAGTAACTAGAAAAATGTGTTGGAGTTTGATACTACCTAACATCCCCAGGGTAGTCTGGTGTCCTTGATGGAGGAGCACAGAAAACCACATAAGGATACTTTTGAGATGCTTTCATTCCCTTCAGAGATGGAGTGATTCCCATCTTGACCAAATCATCATGGTGATCAGTAGTAAATGTTTGCCCAGTAATTTGACATCCCTGATGATCCTGCAGACAATTAACCAGATTGCATTACGTCTTTACCAATGCATAAATGCTCAAGTAAGACTGCGGGAAATCTTTTTTAGTTCAGCATTAAATGATAAATGAGGATGCAAATTTCCTTTCTGCAGACAATGCAGGTTTTAGGGAAGAAGAGAAATCGTTCATGTCCGCTTAGAAGAAAACGGTTAAATTCATTTGCATATACATCTGACCGGCCCCATAGTTAGCACATTAAAATTACTCTCGAGTCTCAACTACTATTCATACATCTATGTATTCATACTCGTTGGCAACATCAACAAACTAAGGTGCCAATTGTCTCACAAACTCTGCAGTTCATTTCATGCAACTAAGTTACATTGCATAATTTCCAGAAATAAATACCTAATCTACGTTTAATTCATCACTACGCAACTAGAAGTTAAATAGTCAATTCTGCTAAATTAGACCAAGCACAACTAAAAAACTACGCAACTTGGCATGATTACGAGAAGGTCTAGGTAACTAAAAGTTCCTACATTTTGTCGTAAATGCAAGAACATGGAAACTCCAAGTATCTAGGCTCCAACGAGTAATCGCACAGTTCGTTAATTTTAAAAACAAACGAAACCTAAAATGTAAATTAAGATCAACAACAACAAATGCAATTCGAATATATAAATAGTAAATAAAGCAATACATTACGCCATTTTTGAGCAATTAAACGGCCAAGAACCCCGGGACCAACGATCAACAAATCATCCGCTCCGACTAATCCAGAAGAAGAAGTCTCTACTTCCATCTTCGCCGCACCTTAGAGCATACAAAACATACATACAACATCAATACATTAATAATTTTAGAATGTTTGATCACATTTTTAAACAATTCACCAGTTTAAATATACAAATCACTTGTTTTCAATTCATTTTAAGCTGATTTTTATATATACAACTAGTGTGTATGTATAATGAGTAGTAGAGAGGGTAGGAGAGGACTAACATTGGCGGTGAGGTGGAGAGTGTAGACTTAGTTTCGGAGTTGTGGAGCGTGAGGGAATGGAAACACAAGTGGTGGCGCGTGTGAAATTTATATACGGCGGCGTTGAAGTTCCGGCGATTGGACTCAGTGATGACGTCATTTGGGATGTGAAGGCGACACTGAACATTGCTGCTGATAAAAAATAGTTTGACATGTTACCCGGTGGCTTAAATTAGGAAAAATGACAAATTACTAAAGTGAAAATTACCGACAAAAATGTTTTCTTATACATTTTAAAATATAATGTTCTTCTACAGAATATCGAGTTTTTTTAACAAATTAAATGCTATTTTTATAAAATAAATTCAATTTTAACATGATACGATATTACTCTCATTTTCATAAAAATATAATTAAATAATTATTGTGAAAAATATAATTAATAATAGAAAAAAGCAATACATTCTGCGTAAGCACTGTGCCGCAAGGTGTTCACTTAAGTCCCGCAACGAGTGCAACCCTCGTGTTTAGTTGTCATCATCTAGTTAGGACCCTGTGTCGTCAGCTCGTGTCAGCTCGTGCCTTAAAGTGTTAGGTTAAGTCTCGCAAGAAGTGCAACACTCGTATTTAGTTGTTGTCATTTAGTTTGGAACCATGCATTCATTTGTCGTTAGTTCGTGTCGTTGGGTTAAGTCCCGCAATGAGCGCAACTCATGTGTTTAGTTTTCATTATTTAGTTTGAAACCCTGAACAGACTACCGGTGATAAGCCGGAGGAAGGTGATGATGATGTCAAGTCATCATGCCCCTTATGTTATGTCTCGGGCGACACAACACACATGCTACAATGGCCGAGACAAAAGGGTCGCGATCCTGCAAGGGTCAACTAACTCCAAAAACCCATCATCAGTTCGGATTGCAGAATGCAACTCGCCTACATGAAGCCAGAATCGCTAGTAATTGTCGGTCAGGTAAATGAGTTCTAAGGGTTCTAATTATAAGTGATTTTATGTGGAATTTGACCCTTTCTTTCCTTGTAATTCATAAATTTTTTGAATAACTAGTATATTTAAGGGAGGGGGGGGGGGTTTAGAAATGTCTACAGTCGGATTTTTTTTTTACGAAGATATCATTTTTTTTTTAATATCTTGTAAGAAAATCAATTTTTAAAAAAATATTTGTAAATATACGATTTGCAATTTTGCAACCATATTTGCAACTGATATCAACAAAAAAAAAACCACAATATGCAACTTAAAAATTTTAGTAACTGAAATCACTTTGATTGTATAATAGGTTATTTAACAAGTTGTGCCAGTTAAATGAAATGTAATCTCATATACAAGTATACAACCAAAATCAACCCCAAAAACAACTTCAATTATTTTTTCAAAAAAACGTAAAAGTGAGTTGTATTTGATTACTTTGGTTGCAAACATATTTTCCAAAAAATATTTAAATATAGTAAAATCACAAAAAAAATTAGAAAATTATTATCATTGATAATTTCTTTATATTTAAATTAGCCATGTTTATTAAAATATTGGAACTTTTAGAATATTAATATGAACATGATATTATATGTATTAATTTAAAAATACAAATATGTAAAGTAGTTTGTCGGGCGTCATCTGAGCTGGTAACTCTGGACAAGTCGGCTACAGTTAGACCTGGCAATTCGTGTCGTTCGTGTACTTTCGTGTCGTGTATTTTCGTGTTTCGTGTTTGAAAATGGTAATCCATGAACGAAACGATAACTAATCGTGTACTAATATTACAAAACGTTACACGAAACGAAATTATTCGTGTCTACACGAAACGATCCGTTAAGTACACGAACATATTTTGTGTATTTGTCATGGACACGAAACGAAACGGGAACGAACCGACAATGAAACGAAAACGAAACGAATAGTACACAAAAAGAACTGAAATATTACAGAAAATGAAATATTACACAAAAATGAAGAGAAATAGTCCACGATCCACCAAACATATTAAAATTAATGTTTACATCCGAGAATTCAGATGAACATATTAAAACATAAATAAATCTCCACAAGAAAGCTTTTATAGAGGAACATATATAACATCAATTTGTTCTTGGCAAAGTAAGAAACAAAACAAATGCTTCCAAGTTCCATCACTACACTGACTATCGAAACCTTCAGAATTTGTTACAGAATCAGGCAGCCAAGCAGGTACTTTCCTCTTGTTTTCCTTTGAGAAATGCCTACAAAATGGCAAAAACTTAAATCATATGCAAAAACACTGGCAAACAGAAATTATTTAAAACGCAGTGTGTGTACTAATGATGTGAACAGAAATAAGCTGAAACACACCTTCCACAACTGGATGTCAATAAATGTCATACAATGCATAAAATGGCACTATCACATACTCCTAGGACCAGTATTAGGACCAGGATCATCCGTAATCGACAATTTTATGATATCTTGAGTAAGCTCTTCCAAAGTATAATTCGGAAGTACTATGAAAGAAAAGATCAGAAGGAATATTTAGCTATTATTCCTATTATAAACATGTATAAAATATACCACATTAATTGCTATTTAGTATATACTACCTTCTTTTTCATTAAATCTCCAATCTCGAGTGCAGATCAAACTCTCAACAACTGCATGCGCCAAACAACTTCGATATTGGTCCAGTATTCTTCATCCGGTATTAAATGCAGATTCAGAGGCCACGGTAGAAATAGGTGTTGGAATTTACGGATGAGCGGAAGCGTGATATAACAATTATTCCGTAAAAACCATGTATCGCACATATAGAAAAACATATAAAAATCTATATCAAAGGGAATCGTAACCGTACCTTGAAAATCGAAGCTTTATAAAAATGGATTCTAGCAGTTGCTCCTCAGAGTGTGAAGCACTCTACCGGTATCCACCAAGAATAATCCTTCGATGAATCTTTTTATAAAACTAAGCTTTTATAAAAATGGAGTTTTTCTTCTTTTGAGAGAGAGAGATGAAGAAGAAGAGGGTGACAACTAGGTTTTCACAAAAACTCAAGTCTTTTAGAATGAACTATCTCATTCTATTTATAGGGCTCTCCTAGGGTTTTTTTTTAATATATCTTTATATATATATATATATATATATATTAACCCCACATTTTATCTTATAAAATGCTTTAATAATAATTAAAACTATTTTAATCATTATTTCCTTTTCTAAACTATTTAGAAAATAACTTGCTCTCTCAAAATACCTTCATCAATAAATTAATCTTTTATGGTGTGACCCTGTAGGTTCAATATTAAGCCGGTAGCAGAAATAAATAATAATAATAAACTTTTTATTTATTAATTATATGAATTCTAAAATTCATTAAATATAATTAACTGATTAATTATATTTATTCTACATCGTGAGGGATGCTTCTCAACATATCGCGACTATCCGGATAATATGAATTCACTGCTTAGAATACCAAGAACCTGTCAGTGACTAGTTACCGTACAATGAATTCCTTCTACCCTACAATATCCCGATTAAATATAAGGCATGGATCTCGTGTCAGGCCTTATCAAATTTAATCATATGATTTCTTATTCACAATGCTAAGTTCATATTAATGCAAATTAGAAACTCCTTTCTAATTTCATACACTCTGGCCAGAGATTCCAGAACTCGCATACTAAGAATAACATAGGATATTCTCTTCCTATACTAGAAGGGGTAGATCCTCTATTGACGTTAACTATCTCCATACACAAATCCCTATGCCCAGAATAGACCTAATGGATGTCCTTGAGACTAAGGACTAATCCAAAGCATAGTTCATTATATACAAGATAACTCTAACGATCTCAAGTCTAAGGACACTTGTACAACTATCACTCAGTGAATAACTATTGACACGTGAGTAAACTCCATTAGCTATTCAACTTATCGAGTCATGTTCAGTGAACTTATTCCCTAACAAGCACCTACATACTAGCTATAGTGTCACCACACAAATGCCTATGAGAACAGACATCCTCCTGACGGGAGCAAGCATAGTATGTACCAATCTTTGCGGATTCACCAACTTCCGATTAGTTATCCTATGATCAGGAACTGTTTAAGTCTAGAGTTATCATCTTCTAGATCTCACTATTATAATCTCATTATAATTCTAGAAGCTTTACTCTAAACTATGGAACATCTTATTTAAAACACTTTAAATAGATAAGGCCCGTAATAAAAACAAAACAAGTCTTTTATTAACATTAATGAAATCAAATAAGAATACAAGAAAGTTCTTCCTAACTCATCATACATGATTGGATTTAGGACAAACACTTTCAATCTCCCACTTGAACTAAAGCCAATCACACTGGTATCTAATACCCATCTTCTCTTTATGACGATCAAAGTGAATCTGAGACAATGTCTTTGTGAGTGGGTCTGCTACGTTGTTATGTGTGTCAACTCTCTCAATTTTGACATCTCCTCTTTCAATGATCTCCCTAATCAAATGAAAGCGCCGCAAAACATGTTTGGTATTTTTATGAGACCTAGGTTCCTTGGCTTGTGCTATTGCTGCGTTGTTGTCACAATACAACACAATAGGCTCCTCAATGCTAGGAACAACTCCTAACTCAGAAACAAATTTCCTCATCCAAACGGCTTCTTTTGCAGCCTCACTTGCAGCTATATACTCTGCTTCCGCTGTGGAGTCAGCCGTTGTAGACTGTTTGGAACTCTTCCAACTAATCGCTCCACCATTCAGAGTAAACACGTACCCTGACATGGATGTGCTATCATCACTTTCTGATTGAAAACTAGAGTCAGTATAACCCTTTATTTTCAACTCAGATCCACCAAAAACAAGAAAAATATCCTTAGTCCTTCGCAAATACTTAAGGATGTTCTTCACTGCTTTCCAGTGGTCTTCACCTGGATTGGACTGATATCTGCTCGTCACACTAATTGAATGAGCAACATCAGGCCTAGTACACAACATCGCGTACATGATAGATCCTATTGCCGAAGCATAAGGAATCTTACTCATACGTTCCCTTTCTTCAGGTGTCTTAGGAGACATCTTCTTCGAAAGGGATACTCCATGGCTCATTGGTATGAGACCTCTCTTGGAGTTTTTCATGCTGAACCTTTTAAGTACTTTCTCGATGTACGTACCCTGGGTAAGACCTATCATTCTTCTAGATCTATCTCTATAGATCTTCATACCGAGAATGTAGGATGCTTCTCCCATGTCCTTCATAGTGAAGTTCTTTGATAGCCACACTTTGACTGATTGTAGCATCGGTATATCATTTCCTATCAAAAGTATGTCATCCACATACAACACAAGAAATGTTACCACGCTCCCTCTAACCTTCTTGTAGACACATTTCTCTGAGTCAACACCACTCATAGCCTCATTATAGGTCATCGGGTCGTCATCATTAATGATTGACAACTCATTATCATTCTCAATGACAAGGCCATAATACCTCTCAGGTTGGCGAGACACTCTCTCTGACCTACGAATGGGCTGTTCCACAGAAGGTTGTTCAGTCTGAACAGGTGTTTCCTCTTGAACCGTAGTAGTTTGTGCTTCTTGAACTTCATTAAGTTCTATTTTGCTCCCACTGTTCCCTTCAAGGATAAACTGTTTTTCTAAGAAGGTAGCATGTCTGGAGACAAATACCCTATGATCGGTGTAAAAGTAATACCCTAAAGTCTCTTTAGGATATCCCACAAACTTACATTTTACGGATCGAGATTCCAGCTTATCCGGGTCAACTTTCTTGACATAAGCTGGACATCCCCAAATCTTAACGTGTTTAAGACTCAGTTTCCTTTCTTTCCATATCTCATATGGAGTTTGAGGAACAGATTTGGAAGGCACCTTATTCAGTAAATATGCTGAGGTTTCCAATGCATAACCCCAAAGGAATACTGGAAGATCTGCATAGCTCATCATGGATCGAACCATGTCTAACAAAGTTTGATTTCTCCTTTCAGATACCCCATTCAACTGTGGAGTATATGGAGGAGTCCACTGAGAGACTATACCATTTTCTTTGAGATAATCTAGAAACTCACCATTCAAGTATTCACCACCTCGATCTGATCGAAGGGTTTTAATACTATGTTTGGTTTGTTTCTCCACTTCATACTTGTATTCTTTGAACTTTTCAAAGGCTTCAGACTTGTGTTTCATCAAATACACATATCTGAATCTAGATCGATCATCTGTGAAAGTAATGAAGTACGAAAATCCACCCATGGCTTGCGTAGACATCGGTCCACATACATCTGTGTGTACCAATCCTAGCAAATCTGCAGCCCTCTCTCCATGTCCACTAAATGGAGATTTGGTCATTTTACCCAATAGACAAGACTCGCATGTAGGATATGATTCAAAATCAAAGGGTTCAAGTAACCCTTCCTTATGCAATGTACGAAGTCTATTTTCACTAATATGACCAAGTCTGCAGTGCCACAAATAGGTGAGATTTTCATCATCCCTTTTCCTTTTATTAGTACGTTCAATTTGTAGTAAATTATGCTCCACGTCACATACATACAGACCATTATTTAAAATACCACTACCATAAAGAACATTATCTCTAAGAATTGAACATTTATTATTCTGAATAACAAACGAAAATCCAGCCAAGTCTAACATGGGAATAGAAGTAATATTCCTCACAATCGAGGGAACAAAATAACAATTATTTAAAACAATATGTTAGGCCGAATACACAATATAATCAAGTATGTATGAGAATAACAATAATTAATAACACTGTTTATGAATCAATAAAACTGTAATCTTATTAACAGCTTCTCTCTTTATGATGTTAATGAATCATAAAGAGCTTCTAGGTTACAAAGAATAATATCTCAATGATCGCGTCCCTTCTAGGGATAACCTATCTGTGTTTATATAGTACACAGCTACATACAATCCTTCTCTAATTGATATTCCTACAAGTTAGCTATACAATTCATATCAATTAAGGATTGCTTCTTATCTTCTATCCTGTTTCCTTAGCTGTATCAATATATTCTGCTTCTTTCCATCTTCAGAATGTATTGCTTCTAGAATCTTCAATTCTGCACCGACAGCTAATTCAACTATCACCTTGTCAGACTTTAAATAAACTCTGACCGGCTTCCTTTAAACTCTTCACCCTATCAGAGTTTAACTAAACTCTGATCGGCTTCTGATAAACTCTTGTCAGTACCTGTTGCTTAAACACTGATAAACAAACATTAGCAATTATATCTAACAATCTCCCCCAACTTGTTCATAATAAAATGTACAAGTTAAACATATAATTGATGATGTCAAAATCTTTTAACAAATGCAATGTTTAACATATAACAGAGTTTAATTTAAAAACAGAGTTTAAATTTGACTTAGAATAGAAAATATTAAAAACTTACAGTCAGACTTTATTTGATTTCTTGAATATCAGGCACTGTCCTGAGATAATCAATTAGAAGTCTTCTTTCAGCCTTTTCCAGCTCTTCAACCATGATTTCTTTCAGTTCCTTGAGTTCTGGATCAGATTCACCAGTCTGATAAATAGCAGCTCTCAGAGAATAGATGGAATTCTTCCTCATCTCATTCCCTAGCCTAATATAATGTGCTTTATCAGATTCTTGATTGAATTCTAAGACTTTAACTCCCAGATCAGTCCTTAGTCTTGTACTGTTTCTCTTCATTTCTATAACATTTCCATAAGCATCTCTATACTTAGGAATGTATACCTTTGAAATTCCTCCTCCAAGCATCACCTTAGATCTTTGCATCTTTTGTCTTATAAATGTAGCAGCATTGTGAGTGTTTCTGTTTTTGACTTTTAACAAGTACAGAACATACTCCAATTCTTGATAAGATTTGAGATCTATATCAGACTCTGCAACTCTGTAAACTCTTCCATCATTCATAAAATACAACAGAAAATCTTTCTTCAAACCCTTGTGAAATATCAACTGAACAGAGTCTAGCATATCAAGATTCTCTTGAGTAATAGTGCCAGATACTGCCAATGATGATTGATCTCCAGATCTGTTGTTTATTCTCTTCTCCCTATGTGAACCTAAACCAGCTTTATCAAAAGTTTCTTTTCCAAGTACAGTCCTGGTTTGAGAAAAATCCACAGGTTGAAGTGTCAGAGCTTCAGATAGTACAGGTCTTCTAAAAATACCTTGGAGTTGTGGAGCTAGCTGAGTTTGCACAGCTTGAGCCTTGTCAGAGGCTGGCTTAACTTCAATAGTATCATCAACTTGAGCAGCGTCAGAGGTTGATTTTAGTAATCTTGTTTCAACTTGAGCAATGTCAGAGGTTGAATATTCTTTCTCCTTCAGGTTAGGCTCTTCAATCATTTTGCCTTTACCCTTATCAGAGTTTCTAATCATAGGCCTCCTGGTGTATTGTATACTCTGTTGAGTATTTTCTTTAATGATAATTCCAGTTTCTTTCTTTCTAGGAGCCTTGATTTCTTTCTTTTTGTATATCCCAGCTTCAAGATTCTTCCTGTGTTCTTCAGCAAGCATTTGCTCTTCAGCTTGGATATCTTCAATTGTAACATCTTTTCCATGTTCTGCTATAAATAATTTAGCAGCAACTTCTTCATCAGTACTAGGCTTATCAGTGTTTATCAAACTTTTGAGCCTTGAACCACTGGCAGAAATTACTTTTTCCTTGCCAGAGTTTGATCTTCTCTCAGAGTTTGATCTTTTTGAGTTTGATCTTTTTGATCTTGATCTTGGTCTTAAGCCTAAACTCTTTTCAGATTCACCTCCCTTGCTTCCACCATCATTACCATCATCCCTCCGTCTCAGAGCTTGAGTGTCTTTGCATTTGTCACTTGGTACACTCTCCCCCTTTTTGACATCATCAGAAAGTAGTACTGATGTCAGCAACTCCAGAGCATTAGAAATTGAAGTTAGTTGAGCAGACATAGCAGTCTGATTCTCCTCAACTTTCGACAATCTAGAATTTAAAGTCTTTTGCTCTTTACACAAAGAGATGTATAGAGATTTGTCCTTCTGCTGTGTAAGCTCTCTTGTAGCTATATCATTCCTTAACCCTTCAATCATCTTATCAGAAGCATCAAAACGATTGTTTAATGATTTGATTTGAACAACAGTTGCTTTGAAATGACTGAGAAGTTCAGGATTTGAAATTTCTTTAACAGAGTTAGCAGTTAAATCAGCAGCCCTTTGTGAAGTGAAAATACAATCTGCTGCTGTCCAGTTGTTAAAGTACATCTCTTGAAAATGTTCTTCAGTAGCCCTATTGAACTCTCTTTCTTCATCAGAGTTGGCTTGAACGTCAGATATGTGTGAAGGTGAATGAGCAGGACTAGCATTAACATTGTCATCCTCTCTTGCAATCTCTTCAGGAACATGTTCAGCAGTGATTTCATGTTCTAACTGTGCAGCTTCATCATTGACTTTCTCTGCAACAGTTTCAGGAATATCAGAGTTTGCTTTAGCAATTACCTCTGCTTCTCGCTGAACAATCTCAACAACTGATTGTTGTAGAGCTTCAAGAACAAGAGCATCTTCAGAGTTTGCAACAAACTCTGCTGCTACAGGAACATTCTCTGTTGCATCAGCAGATTCAGCAACAGCTTCTGTAGGATGATCAATTCTAATCTGATCAACTTCCTCACCTTTCTCAAAATCAAGAGAAATGATTTCTGTGTGGGAAGCAATAGTTTCTACCAATTCTGTAGTAGCTTGATCAGCTTCTTTTACATTTTCTTCAAGATCAAAAATTCTGCTGTCAGAATGAGCAGCAGCTTCCTCAACTACATCATTAGCCTTTGATGTAGGAGCTTCTCTATCAAAATCCATTTCAATATCATCAGTATTTAGCCTGTCTTGATTGACAGCTTCTGGATTTGCAGCTTCCTCCTGAACAAAAGCTTCAGGAGCTTCATTTTCCTCAGGAACTTTGTTCATATTGGCAATAATACCACCAAAAAGTTGAGTAGCAACTAATCTTCTCTTTCTCTGATGAAGAGTTTCTTCATCAGCTTCAGTATCTGAGTCTGCAACAGTCTTTGGTCGTTGGGCTCTCTTTTTCTTCATTCTTTTTCTCTGAGGCACAGCATCAACATTTGATACCTCAGCTTCAGTTTGTTGCAAGTTAGACTTAACTGCTCGAACTTTAGATCTCTTTGACCTCTGTTGTTGAGATACAGAAGGTCCAGCTTCAGTAGTTGAGACATTTTGCTGTTGTAAGTTGTCAAGAAATTGTTGCACATTTGCAGGGAACATTAAAGGACCAACTTCTCCTTTCTTGTTGTCCTTGTTGATAAGATCAGAGAATATACGTTTGTGCAATTTAAATGAAAGAATTACATCCTCATCTAAAATCTCAACATCAGGGCAGCAATGATTGAATATCAATTGACAAAACCTAGAGAAGTAAACAACATTTCTATTCTCTAGCATTTTCTCACCAATATTAGTTAAAACTAATCTAGCAACATCAAATTGACTGCCATAGAGAAGAGAATACCCGATCTGTAAACTATCAGTGGGAATTGCATCCCAGTTTGTGCACTTTTTCCCGAACGCTCTTGTAATGCAGTCGAAAAAGAAACTCCATTCCTTTCTCAAGAGCGGTCGCTTCAATTGACCAATCTTTGTCAGTGGTCCAGAGTAACCTATTTCTCGCATCATTCTTACTAACTCAGAATCTCCAACAGCAACTGTGAACGAATTGAAATCTTCAAGACCCAAAGCATCACGAACAGTAGTAGGAGTAACAGCATAGTCATTGTCCTCATATTGAAAAATGATAGATGGAGATCCAGACTCTCCTCCATTATCATAAACACCTGTCTGCCAAAAAGATTTGATTTGTGTTGCAGACAGCTTCGATGGTGCGGTGAGAGCAGTGCCAATATCAGAGTTTGACAAGAAACTCTGAATCAAATGAAACGCCTCCGGTGCGTTCTCATTTGCTACAGGAGCGGAGTAGTTATTTGGGACAAATTCTAATTCAGAAGCGATAAACGCTGTAGTTGCCATTTGTCAGATTTGAAAACAAAAAGTACTGGGCTTTGAAAGTGTTTGAGTGTTTGTGTGTGAGTAAAATGTTATGAGAAGATGAAATGCGTAAAAGATTGAATCGTGTGTATGTAGTGTATTAAATAATAACTGTAAAGATTAGAAGTATGTTAGTGGGACAGATGTCAAACGTGAATACACTAACAGCTGTATCTAACAACTTCCTATACACACGTGCAAACGTGGAGACACCTGTCATCACATATAACACTCAAAATATTCGCTTAAAAGAAAAAAAATCAATAATAATAAAATTATCAATTTAAATAATAAAGAACAAAGAACTCAACAGTCAAAATAATAATGACTGTCTCGAAACTCCGCACCTTAGTATCCCAAGCGCTTCGAAAACCTTTCAATCTCCAAGAAAAACCTTTCAGATACCCTGTTTGAATGCTTTAAATACCAAAGCAATGTAACAACAGGCTTCATATCTTAAACTTACTATACACCAAAATGGCTGGAACTTTCGAATTTCTGGATGTGGAAGAGTTTTTGAACATGAACTGGCAGCAACAAGAAAACTATCTTATCGATGAGTTTCTTGTTCTCTCATTCTTGAATGATGAAGGCCTTATCGTAGATGATGAAATAGCCGAAGGGCCTTTCTCCAACCCTCATGTATACATCTTCCGTCCAGGACCATATGATGCACCAATCCTCGCAGATGAAGATGCCATGGAGATCTGCTTCATGCTTTTTCAACTGAGTTTCTTGTCGGGTTCAAAAGAAAACCTCTTCTTAGAATCCTGCAAGCTGCAAAGCAGAAAGAGATCCCGAGAAGATGATGAAGATGATTCATCATTAGGAGGATTTCATGCTATCCCAAATGGTATAATGACCAGATGAGCAACTGGGTAGCTATCATCAGAAGTAGTAGAGCACAATAGCTTCTGGCTCTAGCTCTTCTGCTTCGATGTTGGATAGCATTCAAGTACTTGTCCTGGTTAAATAGATTTTCTCTTTTGTAACCATAGTGATTAGTATGTACCAGAAAGATTAGCTAAGCATGAGTATGTAATTGACTGAATGTAACAGAGTTTGAATCAATTAATGAAAAAGACTCATTTTATTGCTTTACTTTCAGTATTATCAATTTTACCTAGTAATTGGAAAGACAAAAAAAAACTTTAACCAATTAACTAACATACTCAGCAGCAATACAAATCACAAACAGGACTTAATAAACTTACTCAATAGCAACAAACTCTATCTTTTCTTTGTTCAATCACACTTTTTCGAAAAACAAATGACTAAACCCAAAATCATAAACTGTCTGAAACAAGGAAATTATTTTAACCATCAGAGATTAAAATAAAGTAACCTCGGCGTATTTCACACAAAACATCAGTGTTTACCATTTGTCCTTCTTTGTCAATAAACTCTTTTCTCAAACTGTACAGTTGTGAAAATATGTGTGTGTAGTAGCAGAGTTTACCGAAAACAGTATTTAGACCATCTCAAAGTGCATAAAATCCACAATCTAAAGTAGTAAAAACTGGTTACCTAAACTCTCATTTATAACATAAAATCTGATTTTATATCTAAACTCTGTATTACTGATATCCTTTCATTTGGATATGTCTTTTATTTTTCACCCCCTTAATTTATCTATTTTTTATTTTTTTTTATTTTTTTTTTATTTTTTTTTTTATTTTTCCAGTAATCAGTGGTTGGCACTAGTCACCAAAAATCAAAGATTTTAGCCCTTATTTCATACAATAAGTTCCTGGATCGTCCTAGGCACAACATGATCTCAAAGGAATTTGTGCTCTGTTTGGCATCTTTTGAATTTGAGGGTGAATTATTTGAAATTAATAATCAGAGTTTAGACTTTTCATCAGTAAATATAATTAACTTATGAGAGAAAATGCAAACAGCTAATACAGACTCAGTGTATAGGATCAATAAACTAAGAGATGCTATAAATATTGAGACAGTATCATGCTGTGTTAGCTTACTGCACATTTTTGAGATCAGAGTCTATACAACTCTTAAGGATTCACAGTTACTTACTGAGAATTATGCTTCATACAAATTTCTTCATTGGTCCATATGTTTCAGACAAAATTACAATCAGAGTATAGCATTTAAACTGTAATTATTAGAGTATGACCAACAGAGTCTATCTTCAGAGTATGCTTTCAGAGTATGACTAACACTTCACAGAGTTTATCATCAGAGTTTAACATGCTGGTTCACATAACAGTTAACACATGCAAGGAATCATGAGCAACAAGAATTAAACATGTATAAATTTTGAGTCTGACCCGTATCTCTAGTCAGAACCAGAGATCATTCCAAGTTCATTTACCAATCTTGTAAAAGTAGCTTCACTCAAAGGTTTGGTGAAGATATCTGCAAGTTGTTGGTCTGTAGACACAAAATGAAGCTCAATATTCCCTTCTTCCACATGTTCTCTGATAAAATGATATCTTATGCTGATGTGCTTGGTCATGGAATGCTGTACTGGATTTCCTGTCATAGCAATAGCACTTTGGTTATCACAGAAAATAGGAATTTTAGAGTACCTTAACCCATAATCCAGCAATTGATTCTTCATCCATAAAATCTGTGCACAACAGCTACCAGCTGCTATATACTCTGCTTCAGCAGTGGATGTAGAAATTGATTTCTGTTTCTTACTGTACCAAGAAACCAATCTGTCACCTAAAAATTGACAGCTTCCACTTGTACTTTTTCTGTCTATCTTACAGCCTGCAAAATCTGCATCAGAGTAACCAATCAACTTAAACTCTGATTCTCTAGGATACCACAAACCCAAGGTTATGGTGCCTTTGAGATATTTGAAAATCCTTTTTACAGCTGTTAGATGAGGCTCTCTAGGATCTGCTTGAAATCTTGCACAAAGACATGTTGCATACATGATATCAGGTCTACTTGCTGTAAGATACAGTAAAGACCCTATCATTCCTCTGTAGTTAGTCATATCTACTGAGGCTCCTGTGTCTTTGTCAAGCTTCGTTGCTGTAGCCATGGGAGTTGTTGCAGATGAACTATCAAGCATACCAAATTTCTTTAGAAGATTTCTGGTATACTTTGCTTGATTGATAAAAATCCCATCATCTGTTTGCTTGACCTGTAAGCCTAGAAAATAACTAAGCTCTCCCATCATGCTCATTTGATACCTGGATTGCATAAGCTTTGCAAACTTCTTACAAAGTTTGTCATTAGTAGATCCAAAAATAATATCATCTACATAAATTTGAACTAAAAGCAAATCATCACCAGAATTGAAATAAAACAAGGTTTTATCAATTGTACCTCTTGTGAACCCACTTTCTAAAAGAAATTGAGCAAGAGTTTCATACCATGCTCTTGGTGCTTGCTTTAGGCCATATAATGCTTTGTCAAGCCTGTAGACATAATCTGGATGCTTGGGATCTACAAATCCTGGTGGTTGTTCAACAAATACCTCTTCTTCAAGCTTCCCATTGAGAAAAGCACTTTTCACATCCATCTGAAAGACTTTAAACTTCTTGTGTGCAGCATAGGCCAGAAAAATCCTTATAGCCTCCAGTCTTGCAACTGGAGCAAAGGTTTCATCATAGTCAATTCCTTCCTGTTGTGAATAACCTTTTGCCACAAGTCTAGCCTTATTCCTTGTAATCACACCATCACTGTCAGTCTTGTTTCTGAAAACCCACTTTGTACCTACAATTGATCTGTTCTTTGGTCTAGGTACAAGTGTCCAGACTTCATTTCTTTCAAATTCATTTAACTCTTCTTGCATTGCTGTAATCCAATTAGCATCTTGAAGAGCTTCCTCCACTTTCTTTGGTTCAGTTTGAGACAAGAAAGCATGATACAGACACTCATTATTTGTTGCACTTCTGATTCTTACACCAGCATCAGGATCTCCAATTATGAGATCAGGTGTGTGTGCCTGTGTCCACTTTCTTGCTGATGGTAAGTGGTTTCTTGCATCACTGTTGGATCCTCCCCCTTGATCCATGCTCTCCTGATTCATATGTTGACTTTCTACATTCTCTGAGGCTCCCCCTGAATTTGATGACTCAGAGTTTGAATTGTCAGAGTTTGAATCAGTTTCCTCAACTGACTCACTTGCTGTGTCATGTTGAGCTTCTTCACGCTCCCCCTCAACTGGTTCTCTATTTTGTTCAATTTGAGAATTATCAGTTTCTCCAGTATTTACCAGTAGAGGTTCAGAGTATGCTTCGTCAGAGTTTGTCAACCCTGCTTCATCAGAGTTTATATCATCAGAGAGTAGATCTTCATTTTCAAAACGTAGTTGATCATATCCATCCTTGTCTTCAAGTCCAATTATTTTCTTGTCATCAAATGACACATGTATGGATTCCATGATCACTTTAGTTCTTAGATTGTAAACTCTGAATGCTTTTGTTGACAGTGGGTAGCCAACAAAAATTCCTTCATCAGCTTTTAACTCGAACTTTGTCAACTGTTCAGGATGAGTCTTCAACACAAAGCATTTGCATCCAAATATATGAAAATATTTCAAATTTGGCTTCTTATTTTTCACCATCTCACATGGTGTTTTCCCATGCTTGTTGATCAGTGTAGCATTTTGAGTAAAACAAGCAGTTTGAACAGCTTCTGCCCAGAAATAAGTTGGTAATTTTGCTTCTTCAAGCATAGTTCTGGCTGCTTCAATTAAAGTTCTGTTCTTTCTTTCAACTACACCATTTTGCTGTGGAGTGCCAGGTGCAGAAAATTCTTGTTTCACCCCTCTTTCCTTGCAGAAAGCTTCCATGATTGAATTTCTGAATTCAGTTCCATTATCACTCCTTATTATTTTGACTTTGTGCTGTGATCCTTTGTCCAGTAGATTTACATGATCCATTAGAATTTGAGCAGTTTCATCCTTCTTTGACAAGAAATACACCCATGTATATCTAGTATATTCATCAACAATTACTAGAGCATATTTCTTTCTGCCCATTGACATTATATTCACTGGTCCAAAAAGATCAACATGTAGAAGATGATAAGGTTCCACCACTGAAGATTCAGTTTTGCTCTTGAAAGATGACTTCCTTTGTTTGGCCTTTTGACAGGAATCACATAGGCCATTTAGACTGAGTGTTGATTTTGGGAGTCCTCTTACAAGATCCTTTCTTATCAGCTCATTAATGTTGTTCAAATTGAGATGAGAGAGCTTTTTATGCCAATTCCAACTCTCTTCATTTGACATTCTTGCAGTCAGACACACTGTTTTTCCATCAGAGTTTGTTACCAAACTTGCTTCATAAATATTGTTGCGCCTGTGTCCAACTAGAACAACTTTTCCAGTAGATTTACTGATAACTTCACAGTATTCACTATGAAAATCTACATGGTTTCCTCTGTCACAGATTTGACTCACAGATAACAGATTGTGCTTGAGTCCTGAGACTAGAGCTACATTTGTGATGATGACACCTCCAAGATTAATGTTGCCATATCCCAGAGTATGTCCTACGTTGCCATCTCCATAGGAAACTTTTGGGCCATCCTTCTCCACAAAGTCTGATAGCAGGGCTTTATTTCCGGTCATATGTCCTGAGCATCCACTGTCCAAGATAAGTGTGCTCTCTATTATACCCTGCAATCACAAACAAACACTAAGTGTTAGTTTTAAGGATCCAGACTTGCTTGGACCCTTTGCCTTTCTTAACAGTGTTAGCTTTTGCAGCGGAATCAACTTTCTCAGAATTTAAACTAACATTGTCAGATTTTACACTAGCAGAGTTTGCTCTAACCCACTTCAAGTTGGGTTTTAGCTCATAGTAATTATGATAAATTGCATGATAACTCTTACATGTGTAAATGGAATGCCAAGTGCTCCCACAATGTTTGCATAAGGTCTGTGGTTTTATTCTAACATAATCATTCTTTACTTCTGAAGTAGAAGGTAAAGAATTAATATGCTTGTTCTTGGTGCAAAATCTAGCAAGATGATTAGAACTACCACAACTGTAACATGTTTTCCTTAAAGCACCAGCATTAGGCAAATAATTATTTCTATTGTTTATGCCTATTTTTCCATTCCTATTTCTCTTGGACCCTTTAGGTTTCATGGCAGACTTAACCTCTTTGAGCTTATGTTTAAACTGTTTTCCTGTCATTAAACCAACATTAACCTGTTTTTCACAGACTCTTATTGGTTCTTTAACAGCTTCTAACTCAACAGGCTTCTCTGTTTTAGATTCAGTATCTACTTGTTCAACACAAGTTTCAACTGGCTCCATAACAGTTTCTTTCACAACTGCAGATTTTAACTTTCCAGATTCAGGAACAAATGTTACAGGAGTCGAATATGAACTTGTGAAAGCTCTAAACTTAATTTTATCTTGAAACCTAAGTTCATCTTCCTCACTGTATCCTAAACCTACAGCATCTGTTTGAAAAACTTGATGTGTATCTCTGCCAGAATTAGTCCAAGTTTTAATTATTTTTCTTTCCTTCTCTAAATCAGATTCTAGTTGCCTATACCTTTTAAGCAACTCCTGTTCCACATAAACAGCATCATCTCTTTCTTTTTGAGTCTGCTTCATATTCTCAAGTTCTCTTTCAAGAAACTTGTTTCTTTCTTTAAGACTAAGATTCTCAGATTTAATCCTTTCATTCTCTAAAGTCTGATCCCTATAACTAACATGTATGTTCTTAAGATAAATTCTTAATTCAGAAATATTATCAGTATCATACGCATAAGTAGTTAGGGGTACCTTATTTTCTGATGATTCAGTCTCATCTTTGACAGTTGCCATAAGAGCATAATTTTCTCCATCATCAGAATCTGAAGTATCTGCCCAGTCTTTGCCTTTAGAGACGAGTGCTTTTCCAGTTTTTCCTTTCTTGCACTCTGGAGCATAGTGACCCATCTCTTTGCACTTGTAGCACTGGATCTCAGATTTGTCCTTCTTTCCAGACTTGGTATCTTTTCCATCAGACTTTCTGAAATTCTTCTTCTCAGAATTTGAATCTCTCCTTGAGAATCTCTTTCCTTTCTTGAAGTTCTTGAATCCCATCTTCTTGAAGGTCTTCACCATCAATGCCGCCATTTGCATCAACTGTTCTTCATCATCCTCAGAGTCAGAAGCTTCATCAGAGTTTGAGTCATCATCAGAGTTTGATGACTCACTTTCAGATTTAATGACTAAAGCCTTTCCCTTGGCTTTCTTCTTTGACGATTCCTTCTTTTCAATGGGCTTCTCCTCAACTTTGAGAGCAACAGATTTTGTCTTCTTGCTTGATCTTCTGTTTCTTTGATCTATCTCGAGTTCATGAGTCTTTAACAAGCCATAAATCTCATCAAGATCTGTATCATCAAGATCATAATTATCTCTGATTGAGGTCGTCTTCAGATCCCATTTTTCAGGTAGAGATAAGAGAAACTTGAGATTTGACTCTTCAAGATTATATTCTTTGTCAACCAGAGACAGATCATTCAGTAATTTACAAAACCTGTCATAAGTCTCAGTCAAGGTTTCATTAGATCTTGAATCAAAGTGCTCATACTCCTGTGTGAGTATTGTCTTCCTGTTCTTCTTTATAGCAGTGGTTCCTTGACACCTTACTTCCAAAGCATCCCAGATTTCCTTTGCCGTTTTGCAGCCAATTACTCTGTTAGACATAACATTATCTAAAGCACTGTGGAGTAGATGTCTAACCTTTGCATCCTTTGCAATTGATGAGATGTCTTCAGGAGTATAATCTTTCTTTTCCTTTGGAATCAGTGTCTGTTCTTTATCACCAACAGCAGGAGATAATTTAGTTGGCTTATGAGGACCATTATTGATTCTGTCAAGATATTCTGGATCTGTAGCCTCCAGAAACATGGTCATCTTCACCTTCCATATTGGATACTCTATTGGCCTGAGAATTGGAACCCTGATAGTTTCATATCGACTCACAGAATTTGGCTTAACCTGTTCAGCCACAGGAGGAACTTGATTTTGATTTTCTTCAGACATGATTATTACTGTGTTTTAATCGTAAAACTGTATATATTAAACAGCCTTGGCTCTGGTACCAATTGTTAGGCCGAATACACAATATAATCAAGTATGTATGAGAATAACAATAATTAATAACACTGTTTATGAATCAATAAAACTGTAATCTTATTAACAGCTTCTCTCTTTATGATGTTAATGAATCATAAAGAGCTTCTAGGTTACAAAGAATAATATCTCAATGATCGCGTCCCTTCTAGGGATAACCTATCTGTGTTTATATAGTACACAGCTACATACAATCCTTCTCTAATTGATATTCCTACAAGTTAGCTATACAATTCATATCAATTAAGGATTGCTTCTTATCTTCTATCCTGTTTCCTTAGCTGTATCAATATATTCTGCTTCTTTCCATCTTCAGAATGTATTGCTTCTAGAATCTTCAATTCTGCACCGACAGCTAATTCAACTATCACCTTGTCAGACTTTAAATAAACTCTGACCGGCTTCCTTTAAACTCTTCACCCTATCAGAGTTTAACTAAACTCTGATCGGCTTCTGATAAACTCTTGTCAGTACCTGTTGCTTAAACACTGATAAACAAACATTAGCAATTATATCTAACACAATAGTCTTGCCCGTAGGCATATGTAAATCAAATGATCCTACAGCTTCAGCAGCAACTCTTGCTCCATTTCCCATCCGTAGAATCACCTCCTCTTCCTCAAGAGTCCTACTTCTCCTTAGTCCCTGCAACGAATTGCATATGTGAGAACCACAGGCGGTATCTAATACCCAAGTAGAAATTTGATTTAATGACATATTCACTTCAATCATGAACATACCTGAATCAGAAGCGGCAGTCTCACTACCCTTCTTCTTCTTCAATTCTGCAAGGTAAACCTTGTAGTTCCTCTTCCGGTGCCCCACCTTGTTACAGTGGAAGCAAACAGCTTTTCTTTTGGGGTCTTCAGCTTTTGGTGGAACCGGCTTTTTCTCACCTACTTTCTTCTTCTTGGTAGGGTTCTTCTTCCTTTTCTTAGGATTGGAACCTTCACCAATTAGAAGAACAGAACTCTTCTTGGAGGGAAAATTCGATTCAGCAGTCTTCAACATGTTGTGGAGTTCAGCCAGGCTGACGTTCAACTTGTTCATGTGAAAGTTCACAACAAACTGCGAAAACGAACCCGGAAGTGATTGCAAGACCAAGTCTTGACTCAGCTCCCCATCCATGTTGAAACCAAGTTGTCCAAGACGTTCAATCAAATTGATCATCTTAAGTACATGGTCATTCACAGACGATCCCTCAAACATCCTACAGCGGAACAGCTCCTTCGATATCTCATATCGAGCTGTCCTCCCCGCCACATCATACAACTCTTGTAGATGCATTAGGATAGTGTAAGAATCCATATGCTCATGCTGCTTCTGTAGCTCAATGTTCATGGAAGCTAGCATGATACATTGAGCAACATTTGCATCATCTATTCACTTACGATACACAACATGTTCATCATCATGTGCATCGTCAGCAGGTTCAGCAGGCTTAGGTGAGTTAAGCACATATTCCAGCTTCTCAACCCTGAGAACAATTTTCAGGTTTCGAAGCCAGTCAGCAAAATTAGGACCAGTCAATTTGTGAGCATCCAATATGCTCCGGAGTGATAGTGCAGAAGACATAGTGTATATAGTAAATCTGTAAATTATTAACACATAACAACACTTAGCAAATATTCAATTTCATTTTAAAACACTATATGAATCGGGTCTTTATTCATAAGTGGCTCCCACTAGTTTACCTAATTTATACAACCCCCAAGTGGAAAAATTAATCATTCATAATGCTAGTGGGAATAGGGATCCTACATTCCATCACACAACCTCGGCTGTGGCACGAAACGCCATGTGATGTTCAGTAGGCAGACAACTCTTGTCAATTACATCTCATGTTATTCCCTAATATAACTTTTAGCCTCTTGAATAATTGAGTCACGGCTGTAGCACGACAAACTCAATATTCTAAGTCAAGTCTAACCCAACATTTCATACAATTGAATCAGTCTCCAACAGCCCACGGCTGTAGCACGTAACGACCATTAGATTCTAATTCATTGTACACATCTCTATGTAATAGACAAGTATTTCTTATTTCGAAATCAAAGCCCTCGGCTGTAGCACGAAACGACAATGATTCAAAAATAAGAACTACTTTCTACCATGTTGGAAGGCTATGACCGACACAAGCCCGTTGTGTCATTGGCCAATTACTACTTGATATTATTTAATTTTAGAGGGATTATATTATGTTATAATCATAATCATATTATAAAGAGATTCTTCCTTTTAAATTAAATATTTCAAATCAATAATCGATAATTGGATGATTCCCAGATCGGGGGGAGCATTGTCAAGAGGCGTCACTTAATACCCCTTTCTTACAGATCGAAATCTGTTTTTGACAGAATCATCCTTTATCTCAATATTGAAAATTCATATTTAATTACGTGTTTCACAAACACAAGAATCTCATGATTGTATTCATAATATTATTACTAAGGCATGAAACGATTCATATTCTAGATTTTCTAGAGCGCGCCTTATTTTGATTTAAGTTCACCTAAATCTATCATCGCATGGTAAATATAGGCATATATCTCATATATAAAAATAAATAAACAAGTAAGCATGCAATTAATATCATGTCATACAATGATATAATGATGTATGGATTTATTATAGTATTTAAAAGCAATTAAAACAATTAATACATGCTTAAAAACACTTTCGGGAATATAAACAGTTCCAAACTTTTATATAAAAAATATTTGACCACTCCATTAAATCCGTCTCGGAAAAACGAATCCAACGGTATATTGCACGCCCAAAACGGAGTTACCAAACTCCCAGAAAATCAAATTTAATGTGGATAGAGGGGCTGTAACGGATTACCGGAATGCGTTACAACAATGTAAAGCCATTAAATGTGTAACGCATGACACTCATGCGTTACAGGCCTGTAACACATTCTCAGAACGCGTTACCTCCTTTTCCCAGCAGTTTTTATTATTTTTTTTCTTTATTTTAATGATATTTAATGCTAAGTAAGTTACAACAATTCTATGCTATTTTATTTAATGCTTGTAACTCCTTTAGCATTTATAACACTTAAAAAAAAAAAAAAAAAAACTCCTCTAGCCATTAATGCCCTTTATTGTTATTATTATTTTATTTTAATATTAATAAATTAATTAACAATTAATTAATAAATTAATAAAAAAATCAAAATAATATGATTTCTTGAATCATGCAGTAGCAAAAATTACCAGGTGGATATAAGGTCCTTGTGCAATCTTAATTTCATATTATTCACATGTATGATTATTTTATGAATTTTAATTAAAACAATTTTAAAAAATTCATAACAAATAATATACACATCACAAAATTATGAAACAAATACCTAGATTATCTACAACACTTGTAGAACCCAGATCAGTAGTCAAAATCCAATGCAAAAATTATTTCGAATTAATTCATAATTAAATCTAAAAAATTTGCAAAAATCATAATAAATCCATATATGCATAAAAAAATCTGAATTGTTTTATATGAATCTCTATATGCATAACCTAGCTCTGATGCCAATGAAGGAATTTACGGATGAGCGGAAGCGTGATATAACAATTATTCCGTAAAAACCATGTATCGCACATATAGAAAAACATATAAAAATCTATATCAAAGGGAATCGTAACCGCACCTTGAAAATCGAAGCTTTATAAAAATGGATTCTAGCAGTTGCTCCTCAGAGTGTGAAGCACTCTACCGGTATCCACCAAGAATAATCCTTCGATGAAGCTTTTTATAAAACTAAGCTTTTATAAAAATGGAGTTTTTCTTCTTTTGAGAGAGAGATAGATGAAGAAGAAGAGGGTGGCAACTAGGTTTTCACAAAAACTCAAGTCTTTTAGAATGAACTATCTCATTCTATTTATAGAGCTCTCCTAGGTTTTTTTTTTTAATATATCTTTATATATATATATATATTAACCCCACATTTTATCTTATAAAATGCTTTAATAATAATTAAAACTATTTTAATCATTATTTCCTTTTCTAAACTATTTAGAAAATAACTTGCTCTCTCAAAATACCTTCATCAATAAATTAATCTTTTATGGTGTGACCCTGTAGGTTCAATATTAAGCCGGTAGCAGAAATAAATAATAATAATAAACTTTTTATTTATTAATTATATGAATTCTAAAATTCATTAAATATAATTAACTGATTAATTATATTTATTCTACATCGTGAGGGATGCTTCTCAACATATCGCGACTATCCGGATAATATGAATTCACTGCTTAGAATACCAAGAACCTGTCAATGACTAGTTACCGTACAATGAATTCCTTCTACCCTACAATATCCCGATTAAATATAAGGCATGGATCTCGTGTCAGGCCTTATCAAATTTAATCATATGATTTCTTATTCACAATGCTAAGTTCATATTAATGCAAATTAGAAACTCCTTTCTAATTTCATACACTCTGGCCAGAGATTCCAGAACTCGCATACTAAGAATAACATAGGATATTCTCTTCCTATACTAGAAGGGGTAGATCCTCTATTGACGTTAACTATCTCCATACACAAA
This sequence comes from Heracleum sosnowskyi, assembly GCA_030848705.1. Taxonomy (NCBI): domain Eukaryota; kingdom Viridiplantae; phylum Streptophyta; class Magnoliopsida; order Apiales; family Apiaceae; genus Heracleum; species Heracleum sosnowskyi. The sequence continues at coordinate 131,753,130 of CM061237.1, forward strand.
TCCCTATGCCCAGAATAGACCTAATGGATGTCCTTGAGACTAAGGACTAATCCAAAGCATAGTTCATTATATACAAGATAACTCTAACGATCTCAAGTCTAAGGACACTTGTACAACTATCACTCAGTGAATAACTATTGACACGTGAGTAAACTCCATTAGCTATTCAACTTATCGAGTCATGTTCAGTGAACTTATTCCCTAACAAGCACCTACATACTAGCTATAGTGTCACCACACAAATGCCTATGAGAACAGACATCCTCCTGACGGGAGCAAGCATAGTATGTACCAATCTTTGCGGATTCACCAACTTCCGATTAGTTATCCTATGATCAGGAACTGTTTAAGTCTAGAGTTATCATCTTCTAGATCTCACTATTATAATCTCATTATAATTCTAGAAGCTTTACTCTAAACTATGGAACATCTTATTTAAAACACTTTAAATAGATAAGGCCCGTAATAAAAACAAAACAAGTCTTTTATTAACATTAATGAAATCAAATAAGAATACAAGAAAGTTCTTCCTAACTCATCATACATGATTGGATTTAGGACAAACACTTTCAATAGGAATCGATAAGATATCTCGAGCCATAAGAACGAGATTAGGAAATCTGAACTGGTTTGAGTTCCAATATTCCAGAATATCGATATCAGTGATCATATTCAACATTTTCTCTTCTAAGTACCTATCTAACTCAGTTTTCTCTAAAGTGGGATTCAATTCCATATCCAAGACATCGAATTCCTGAAATACAAGAAAGATTATTCAAGGCAGATTATTCCAATATGACAAATTATTCAAATAGAAGATTTACTTTCATCACATCTGATCCATCCATCTGAAGTGAGGTTCTAGGCTCAGGTTCACGGACAACACTATACGTGGGTATTCGACTTTTGTAGACATTGAATATTTGTTTTAAAGTCTCAACAAGTGATTTGGAGAATCTAACATTCACCACTTTATCCTCTCCAATAGGCAGTTCATCAAACGTGTTCCAAGCTTTAGATCTTTTCTGTCTAGTACCCTTACGCTTGTTCCCAGTCCCAGGTTTCACAAATGATGCCATTGTTGGGTCAGTCGGGTTACTTGGCTCTTCTTGATCTTCATCGTGCATATCGCCTTCATCTTCACTCAAAGATTCGTACAATTGCATAAACAATATTCGCAATCAGTTCACAATACTCGTAATCGATTCAATATATATATATATATACTATAATACACACATCTAAAACTAGGGATATGAACTTACCGGAATATTGGTGTTAGTTTCCTCCATTTCGAATTTCAGCAGACAACAGTTCCGTCGATTAGGAAATAGTCGATTAAGGGAGGAAATAGCTCGTGGAGGCTTTGAATAATTGGGGGAGAAAATGAAACCCTAAAGGGCAAAGGCTTAAGTGAGAAACCCAGTTAACTTTAGTCTTTATTTTTAATACTTAAGTGTTTCCAATTCCAAGTCAAGAAGTCACGGTCATATTTTCTTAAACTTATATTTTAAATAATTTTATTTACAAAAATTATTTATATAATTTTTATTTGTAAAAAAATTTATATATAATTTTAATATATTTATTTATTTAATTATTTATTTTGTGTACTTCCGTTTCATGTCGTGTACCCAAGGCTAAACACAAAACCGACACTATAATTATTCGTGTAATATCGTGTTCATGTACTTTCGTGTTCGTGTACCGAAAAGGTGAACAGAAACCCAATATTATCGTGTCGTGTTCGTGTCGTGTACGAAATTGTCAGCTCTAACTACAGTCGACTACTATTAAGATGAACATTTATAAAAAAATATAATGTTAAGAATGGATGGGACATAGTAATATTTTACACACGTCTGATCATTTATAATACCATTCTTTAGCTTACATCGGATGTTCAATTTATAACTAAATTCAATTGACTAACAATATATCCTTAATTAGTATGCGCGTATAAGATTTCATGGCTAATTAATTTTAAATTTTATTAATAGAAATAAAATGTGGAACAAAAATAAAGCTAAATAAAATTAGATATGTCTGGTAAAATCTCATTACACATTAGGATAAGATATATGCATATTTTACATATATAAAAGAGCAGAGACAACACATTACTACCCCGATAAGAATAACCACATGTTTCTCAAATCTTCAACTTTGTTTGAATTTCATGTTTTCTTTGATGGACTTGGAAGTCTGGAACACTTTCCATGTGGAGAGAGATCAAGCCGAGACAATTACCCCAAGAAGTATGATCACATACTTTTCAAATTTTCAGCATTTTTTGGATGTCATATTTCCTTTGATAGACTTAAATATGTCTTGCACACTATCCTTGTGTGTTATTCCCAAACAATGTAATCACAGGATTGTAGAAGGGGGGTTGAATACAATCCTTTAAAATTTTCAATTCTTTTGCAGACAAAAGACTTTAAAACAAAAATTAAAATTACAGTAAATAAAAGTACAAGAATTAAAAATTCAGGTGGATTGATTGTTCCACCTGAGAGATTTTATTTGAAGAAATCTCTGTGATGTTTTGAACAAACACACAACTGCAGTTACAATGTTTTTGCTTCAGCAATTTACAAGAGAGTATTGCTTAAGCTTTTTGAAAACTAAAACTGATTTCTTGCTTACAAAAACATTGCTACACTTGGGTATATACTCCAAGTTTACAAGCCTAATTGAACTACATAAAATATTCAGTAGGTCAAGTCCAAAAGCTTGCTTTTCCACTCTAAATCCAGTGGTCCTTGAAATGATTTGCCTTTTAGTTGAATATCCTTCTTCAATCATCTCTATTGACCAGATGAAAATAGAATGCTTTCTTTTTCTTCAGGGTTTCCCAAATTGTTGGTTTTCATGCTCCTTTTTGTTTCATCAACCCACGTGACTTGTCAGGACTGTCCCTTTCATAATTTCAACTGCTAATAATTGAACTAGCATCAGTTAAGGTTAATCTTCTAGCATCCGTTGAAAGTTTTGTGGCTGCATCCGTTGAGGCTTCCTAAGGTGCATTCGTTGAAGGCTGAATGAGTATCTGTTGAGATACAATTTCACTTATGCAGAATTACAAGACATAGACTATTTACAATTAGCCTTCATATTCTACATATCAGTTGAAAGTCAACATGACTTATACAGCCTAAACTGTTACACTTCAACTGCTATTACATAACCAAAGAGAGTATGTTACAGTTAGTCTTATCAAGTGATAAGCTACCCTTCAACGGATACTTTATACACATGTTATCCGTTGAAGGCTACATTTTTACTTATACAAATTTTACTGAGTTAATTTAGTTATCATCAAGAATCAATATAATTCCTAACAATCTCCCCCAATTTATGCCTGATTGAGAATCAGACATAAATTAAGGACTTGGTAATAACAAAACACTCCTTAAGAATATACAGACAAATGCAAAATTTGTATTGAGCTACAGATTTGTAATAATATGAAAGAGTTGGATTGTGAAGTACATTATAGAGAGAGTGCTCATCTAGTTTGAGCAAGTTTTAGTTCATTTTCTTTTCTCTGGGAGGAAGTATCTTCTTTTTCCCTTGCCTGACATAGTTGGCCTCTATTTACTGCTGAAGTTGGTTGTAGAAGTTGTCTTCCTCAACAATATTAGGATTTGGCTTAGATTGCAACCATCTAAGATACTTAGTGCTTGCCTTAGATAGTTGGTCCTCCAATCTGAAAAACATTCTCCAACCATCTTCATCCCTGAATTCCATCATCCAAAAGGGTTTTGTCCATTGTATGGGATCTTTAGCTTCATAGGAAAACTTTCAGGTGAGTTCCAACTAGCCCTTATCTTCTCAATCTGTTTCATCACTAACCCCTTACAATTGGGGAGAATCCTCTTAAACTCTTTATGCTTGAGAATACCTTAACCAATGTTGGGTATCCTTCTCCTAGGATTCTTTGCAAGGGCCATGGCCTTTCCACTCCATCTCTGTAGACAAACATGAGTCTTTCTGGCAGATTCTTGTGTGTGTCAATGCCCCTGACTTCAATCAATTCATCTAGAAAGAGGTCCAAATCTGAGTACTCTTGAATATCAACTATATATAGATAATCATCCTTATTTTCTACAGGCTTGACAATTTGAGGTACAGATTGGAGTTTGACTGGTCTCTTAAGAATTTTCCTCTTTGGCTCCTTTTTTTTCTTCTTCTCAGCTTCAAGAATTATTTTTTGGAATTCCAAGTTGTCAAATTATATGGCATCTTCTTTAAGTTCAACAGGAGTCCCATGAAAAGTAGTGTCTGATTGAGTTGTAGGCTTAAGAATGTCTTCAATAATGAAAGATTTGCCCTCTGTCTTCTTCACAGCTTCTTCTTTCTCAGGGGAGACAGGCCTCCTGGCTTTCATCTTTTGCTTTTTGATTAGATTTGTTTTAGGCATTTTCTTTCCCTTGTTTCTCTTTTTAGGAGGTGGATGGGCCACTTCTTCTTCAGCCTCCTCTATTTCTTCTTCTGCTAACTCATCCCACAGTTCTTTAGCTAGTCTAGCTTGCCTCTCAAGAGATGTTTCATCAGGAAATTCAAAAGAACTGGGATGAGCTTCCCTCAGTAGCCTTGAGGAATTTCTTCTCTCTTGGCTTCAGTAAATCTAGGATGGTTGTTGGTGATATGCAATGCTTTTCCATTCCTGTAGATTATTGTCATTCCTTCTTTCTTCTTCACATCAGTTGCCTCCTTGTATTCAATAATAATCTTTCACATCACTTTATCTTCATCAGGCTTTGGAAATAGATAATCCAACTCAACCTTGTTTTTGTCATGATGTTTAGGTGGAGAACCAGTCCTCCCACTAAACATTGATTCAAACTCCTTAAGAAATGAAGGTTCAGCATCATAAAGTTTCTTTGGGAGAACTACTTCAGGAGTAAGAACCTTTAGAATTATGGTGTGGATAAGAGCTGGTTCTGAGGATACTAGTGTTGAAGGAATTTGAGAGGTAGTCACAGCTTTGAAAATGGATTCTTTGATTAGTCTTTCAGAGTTTAGAATCCTTTGATTGATTGCTTCATTTGTCCTTTCAACCTCCATTTGCCTTGCAGCCATCTCTTCTATACTTAATCCAGAGAAATCAAAATCACTAGCCTTGACCAGAGGAAGAGACACCACCACCTTTTTGAGTTCAAACTCAATTGGATTTTCAATTATCTGAGGTGTTGGTAAAGATTGCTCCCCTATAGTAGATGACAAGTGCATGTAGTACTTTTTCTGTCAATCTTGTAATCTGCATAGTCTACATCTGAATAACCAATTAGATCAAAACCAGATTCTCTAGGGTACCAAATGCCAAAGTTTGGTGCCCCCTTGAGATATCTGAAAATTCTCCTAATAGCAATTAAATGAGACTCCCTAGGATCAGCCTGAAATCTAGCACATAAACATGTGGCAAACATAATATCAGGTCTACTGGCTGTCAAATATATAAGTGAGCCTACCATGCCGCTATATCTTGTAATGTCCACATATTTTTCCTTAGTATTCAATTCAAGCTTAGTGGCAGTTGGCATAGGAGTTTTTACAGGTGAACAATCCATTAAGTCAAATTTTTTTAGAAGATCATAAACATATTTTGTTTGACTTAAAAAGATTCCCTCTTTCACTTGTTTAACTTGTAAACCAAAGAAATATGTAAGTTCTCCCATCATGCTCATTTCATATTTGTTTTGCATAAGTTTGGCAAACCTTTTGCAAAGTTTCTCATCTGTAGACCCAAAAATTATGTCATCCACATAAATTTGAACAAGTATACTAGAGCCATTCACATTCCTGAAGAAAAGAGTTTTGTCCACGGTACCTCTAGTGAAGTGATTATCCAAAAGAAACTGTGATAAAGTGTCATACTAGGCTCTAGGTGCTTGCTTCAGTCCATAAAGTGCTTTGAGTATGAAATAAACAAACTTTGGATAATTTGAATCTTCAAAACCAGGAGGTTGACTGACATACACCTACTCTTCCCGTTCCCCATTTCAAAAATGCACTTTTGACATCCATTTGATAGACTTTGAAATTAGCATGAACTGTATAGGCTAGGAATATCCTTATTGCTTCTAATCTTGCAACAGGGGCAAATGTTTCATCATAGTTAATTCCTTCTTCTTGAGTATAGCCTTTAGCAACTAATCTAGCTTTATTCCTTGTAACTATGCCATTTTCATCTATATTGTTTCCGAATACCCATTTTGTGCCTATAACACTTCTATTTTTAGGTTTAGACACCAACTTCCATACCTTGTTTCTTTCAAATTGGTTTAGCTCCTCTTGCATAACTAATACCCAATCTGGATCTAGAAGAGCATCTTCAACCTTCTTTGGTTCATCTTGTGAAAGAAAGCTATTGTACAAACATTCTTCTTGAGTGGCTCTTCTAGTCTGAACTTTTGTAGAGGCATCACCAATTATTAGTTGAAATGGGTGATCTCTAGTCCATTTTCTCTGCGGTGGTAGGTTTGATCTTGATGAAGTTGCCTCATTATCATGATCATGTTAAGATGAATAGTTTCCTTGAGAAACTCCCCATGAGTTAATTGAGTTTGTCATTCTGTTTCCTGGTCTTTCAACGGATGTCCCAAAATGACTTTCAACGGATGCATCATGATGACTTTCAACGGATGCCCTATCACCAGATGCACCAGAATGATCTTCAATGGATGCTTCAATGTTGATGAATGGTCCTCTTTCACATTCACCATTTATTCCATCTATTGAAGAAACATTAACTCTTGATTGATCATGATCATTAACTTCATTATTTTCTTCATTGCATTCTATACCTTCAACCTCATTTTCAAATTTGAGAGTTTTGATGAAAACCCTCATCCGTAAGTCCTTGAATATTTGAGAGTAGTTTGTCATGCGTCATCTGAGCTGGTAACTCTAGAAAAGTCGACTACTATTAAGATGAACATTTATAAAAAATAAAATGTTAAGAATGGATGGGACATAGTAATATTTTACACACGTCTGATAATCTATAATATCATGCATTAGCTTACATGGGGTGTTCAATTTATAACTAAATTCAATTGACTAACAATATATCCTTAATTAGTATCCGCGTATAAGATTTCATGTCTAATTAATTTTAAATTTTAGTGTTAGAAATAAAATGTGGAACCAAATAAAGCTAAATAAAATTAGATATGTCTGGTAAAATCTCATTATAAGATATATGCATATTTTACCTATTTAAAATAGCAGAGACAACACATTACTGCCCTGATAAGAATAACCACATGTTTCTCAAATCTTCAACTTTGTTTGAATGTCATGTTTTCTTTGATGGACTTGGAAGTCTGGCACACTTTCCATGTGGAGAGAGATCAAGCCGAGACAATTACCCCAAGAAGTATAATCACATACTTTTCAAATTTTCAGCATTTTTTCGATGTCCTATTTCCTTTGATAGACTTAAATATGTCTTGCACACTATCCTTGTGTGTTATTCCCAAACAATGTAATCACAGGATTGTAGAAGGGGGGTTGAATACAATCCTTTAAAATTTCCAATTCTTTTGCAAACAAAAGACTTTAAAACAAAAATTAAAATTGCAGTAAATAAAAGTACAAGAATTAAAAATTCAAGTGGATTGATTGTTTCACCTGAGAGATTTTATTTGAAGAAATCTCTGTGATGTTTTGAACAAACACACAACTGCAGTTACAATGTTTTTGCTTCAGCAATTTACAAGAGAGTATTGCTTAAGCTTTTTGAAAACTAAAAATGATTTCTTGCTTACAAAAACATTGTTACACTTGGTTATATACTCCAAATTTATAAACCTAATTGAACTACATAAAATATTCAGTAGGTGAAGTCCAAAAGCTTGCTTTTCCACTCTAAATCCAGTGGTCCTTGAAATGATTTGCCTTTTAGCTGAATATCCTTCTTCAATCATCTCTATTGACCAGATGAAAATAGAATGCTTCCTTTTTCTTCAGGGTTTTCCAAATTGTTGGTTTCTATACTCTGTTTTGTTCCATCAACCCATGTGACTTGTCAGGACTGTCCCTTTCACAATTTCAACTGGTAATTATTGAACTAGCATCGGTTGTGGTTAATCTTCTAGCATCTGTTGAAAGTTTTGTGGCTGCATCCATTGAGGCTTCCCAAGGTGCATCCGTTGAAGGCTTAACGAGTATCCGTTGAGATACAAATTCACTTATGCAGAATTACAAGGCATGGACTATTTACAATTAGCCTTCATATTCTACATTTCAGTTGAAAGTCGACATGACTTATACAGCCTAAACTGTTACACTTCAACTGCTATTACAGAACCAAAGAGAGTATGTTACAGTTACTCTTATCAAGAGATAAGCTACCCTTCAACGGATACTGTATACACATGCTATCCGTTGAAGGCTACATTTTTACCTATACAAATTTTACTGAGTTAATTTTGTTATCATCAAGAATCAACATAATTCCTAACATTGTGGAAAAAGATCAAGCCGGGACAATTGAAGGCGACGGACAAATGCAATCATATACCCAGAAGACTAAAAACAAGAAGGGGCGAGACCAAGATCATCTTTGATAACAGTAGCAGCAACAACAATACATGTCATGAAAAAAAGAGCTAAAAGTGACGATTTTTTAATTAAAAAAAACAGGATTACCATTTCTCGGAGAGGGTTTAAAAATACCATTTTCATTACCCACAATACAAATGTGTACTACCCAATACCGTAGGGCTGTGCACGGTTCGGTTTGGGCGGTTTTGGAGGTCGAAAACGAACCTAATCGAAATTTTCGGTTTAGAAAATATAAAAACCGAACCCAAACCGAGTGCCATAAAAACCAATCCAGACCGAACCGATTCTTAACGGATTGGTTCGGTTTGGTTTCGGTTTAATCCAAAAATATATTTTTTTAAAATTATATTTTATCATTAAATTAAAATAAATAATTACGAATGTTACCCTTGTTTGTCCCTGTAACAGCCCCAAATCTGGGGTCAGGGATTTAGAGTAGTCACGATCCACTTACTTCTTGTCTTGCTTGCTTTACTCACAATAGACACAATTCATCTGCTTATGACCCCACAATGAATATATCTCTCTCACACACACACACAGGTTAGAGTCTCAGAAACGACACAAATACAACCATTGCGGAATAAATAATCTTTATTACAATACCCAAATGTCTTTTGAATTTGCTACTGATACAACTCCTAAGTAATGGTACATTACCAACTTAGCCTTGTAATACTCACCACCCTCTCATACCATTCATATATATACATAAGATAAATACCAAAAGCTCCAGCTTGATCTGACTGGTTCACACTACTTCCAGGATCACTGCTAGAAACTGCTCATGAGACGGCCTTAGGCTTGCCAATCGCCTGAGGGATGTGCGCTGAATCCTTGGTATCCTACTTCGTTGCTATATTAGATTTATGAAACAATAGCAAGAGTGAGTGATTGCTCAGCAAGGTAATTAAATTGTGGCATAATCCTGCCTTTAACTCAACCCAGAATAAAGCGGGTATAAGACAATAATTTGTCAAAATATCTCGATACTGAAATTATTTCCTTATCGGAATGTATTCCAAAAACGGTACCATTGTTGTATTTCAAATATCATTTCATAATATTTCTGCAAACTTTTGCTATATTATGAACAAAGTTCTAGTATAACATAAAAGATGATGTTTCAAAATAACCAATATAACCTTTCCGAAAAATATCTGCTATGTAAGCAGAATATCAACATATAACTTAAAAGATGAAGTTATAAGGTGATTCAGTATAAACAACTCCCTTACCATAACTCATGTTATGTAAGTTATCCACAGAGTCATATGATATAAAATATGATGTTACGAGGAAAATTTCATATAATGTTCTGTAACCCAAAATCCACTTATGCATATATAATCTGAGTAAGGTTTTATCAGAGTCATAACTCATAAGGTAAAAGATGAAGTTGCAAGGATTTATTATAACTTCATTTTTGAACACTTTTCAACCCCCTGCCAACATGATCGGTAAACCTGTACCACGGGGTCATCCTTAGTCCCTTTCAATACATGTTGCAGAACCCCCTGCCAACATGATCGGTAAACCTGTACCAAGGATGTCATCCGTAGTCCCTTTCAATACATGTTGCAGAATTATCCAAAATGGATGATGAACTAATACCGGAGTTGCTACCGCGCCCGTCGTACCAACCTTACTATGATCAGTAGCAGGTCGTACAACAAAAATATGTTCTCTACATGTAGATGGAAGAATCACGACAGCCTGACATTGTCTACTGCCTTCCCGGATCTCCCGGCCCATTTGGGGCAATAAAATGGATGGGTCGGCGCAACTGGACCACTTATACCACTCCTAGTTCGGATGAAATCCATGACTCTGAAACGTAAAGATCGTCCTCCTTTCCCCAAGTGTAATACTTGTTGATACGACTCCACTAAGTAGTTATATCTAGGTTGGAAAGGAAGATTCTCCAATATTTCCCAAGCGATGTTTGTTAATGGATATCGACTTGTTCCATCAATTTACCCTTCGATCGTTGAGGTGGTAACACAACATTTGACTTGCAGCAATTAAATTGCTCAGAGAAAATATCTGTCCCAGGACAGTTTTGAGTTGAGAGTTTAAAATGAGTAGCAGTCACTTAAATCAGTGAGTTCTCCCTCAATAATCATAGGGACTTTGGGACCGTTCTTCAGCACATCAATGTATTTAGGATTTGCAACCTTAAGAAATAGAAGCATTTTCTTCTTCCACATAGGATAATGCTCCTTGCTGAACATAGGGATTTTGACAGTACCAACTTTCTGTGTAGTAGACATCTTTTGAGATTTTTAGGAATAAGATAAAAAATCAGAGTTTAAAAGAAAAATCTCAAAACAATTGGATCTTTGATTTGTATATCAATCAAAAGGCTCTGATACCAATTGTTAGGTCCTGATAAGTTTGTAGAAGGGGGGTTGAATACAAACTATACCGTTTTATCGAATTTGTCCGTTAAATGATTTAACTGTTTAGAACAAATTAGTGCGGAATAAAAACTGAAACAATATTCAAGTTAAATAGAAACTCTATTAAACTTGAGAGGTGTTACAATTCAGTGCACAGATTACAAGGTTCTTGTTAAAACAAATCTAGAATAAATTCGACATGAATTTATCTATTTTTGTAATAAAAAGATCGAATACTAAAAAGTAGTTCGATTGAAATTCTAGGGATTATGATCCGCTAGATTGTCAAAGCAATACAAGTAATTGAATTCTAGTGGATTGGATATAACATTTATGTCTAGAATTTATTACAAGGATTTAAATTGAATTTTGCAGTTGGTTCGCTTGAATGCAGAAGAGAGAAATGATACTTTGCTTTTTGCTTCTGTATTGAATTGTGTTCTGTTCTTTTTGTGTTCTGTGTCTTTAACTTGTATTTAACAAGTCACAGAATTCAATATGCACGCGCCAACCCACTTGAAAATTCCTTCTGTTTAATACTAGCAGTACTGACTCATTTTGCCTAGTAGTACTATCGGTAGTACTAACCAAATAAATTGGTAGTACTCTTGGTAGTACTAAGCTTGATAGTACTATTAGTATAAATCAGTTAGTACTACTAGTACTAAATAGAATTTAGAATAAACATTTTTAATAAATTCTACTTTTAATTGATTTAACAAATGAATTAATTCTTTTAGAATTAATTCACTGATTAAATAAATTAAATAAATGACCCAAATAATTTCATAAATAAATTAATTCTGAGAATTAATTTATACATTAAATTACTTAAGATCTAGATTGATTAATTTAATATATGAATTAATTCTGAAAGAATTAATTCATAGATTAAATTAAATATCTTATAGAATAATATTAAAAGAGAAATAAACTAAATTCTTAGAACCACTGAAATTGATGACGAATTTCCACTGACTGACGTTGACACTCCATGTACTGTCTGGTTCATGAGCGACTAACTTTAATGGTTGTTCTTCATCTTTAACTTTAAGCTGTGATTCTTTTCTCCTTTTATTTAAACAAGGACTGTAACCTGTACTTTTTCCCGTCACACTTCTGAAACCTCTGTCACTTTAAATAGATCCACTTTCTTGAATACTTCACTGAGGCTTGATCAAATAAATGAACTTCTTCCAGTGTAGAATAACTTCAAGACTGTAGATGACTTTAATCTTCATTCTTTGACAGATATAATCTTCTGAGATTCCTGTGACATTTGATTTTTATTATTTACTTATTACATCTTAATTAAAGTTGAGTAGAATCCTCGGTGTTTACAAATAGGCCTAGACATATGCCTTTCAATCTCCCCCTATTTGTTTGTTAGACAATAACAACCAAATACTCTAGAGGATAACTCGACTAAAACAAGAAAAGATAAGACTTTTAAGAGCCAAGCAAATAATAAAAAGTTCTGGATTAAATATAACAATATCCAGATTCAAACAGTAAAGATAAATACAAGATAGATGTTCCTCTAGACTGAACATATGAATACATTTTCCTATCTTGATTTACCTAGCTCTAAACATATAATATTTACAAATGAGCTAAACCTATCATGCCTTCAGTCTCTAATTTCACCTTCTTCAGCTTCTTGCAAGGTGACTAGAAGATCTTTGTCAAGGACACGATCACTTTCAGAAACCACACCACTTGGCATCACTGGTTGAGTGGTGATCTTCTTCAATCTATTCTTCATTTGAGCATACCTTGGAATTTTCTCCGTGCAGTAGTCTGAAATCATATCAGCAACTTCAGACTTCTCTACAGAAGCAAACCCAGAAGTTCTAAGAAGATTCTCAAACTTCACCAGTTGCATAGCAGTCTGTAGCTTCATGGAATCAGGATCCAGCCTCACAGTCTCTAAAGTTGTACCTCTGTAGATTTTGACTTCATAAGGAAAATGTACAACTTGAGGACTGGCCTTCATAGCAGAATCTCTCAGCCGGTCATAGAGAAGCTCATTCAAGCAAGAAGATCTCTTTACTTTACTCATCAGAATCCACAATTCAGATAGAGATCTTCTTTGTAGGAGGTCAAGAGAAATGGTGAATGACCCTTCAAGCGCACTTGAGACATAGATGAACAATTCTTGCCTCACTTGATCAAATGCAGACGTAATCCTTAGGATATCTTCCTTCAATGCCTTCATATATAATGAGTTGTCTGGATTAACCGTTCTGATCTTCTCAAGCAGCTTCAGAAAAGTAGCATCATTGTTTGTGCCTCTCTGAGGGATATCAAACATCTCCCTTGCCTTATCCCATTTACTTCCTTGCTTCATCCTAACATCCAATCTCCTTTCCTTGACATGAATACTATGAAGACGTTGTTTGTCTTCATGTTCAGCCTTTTGAATTTTCAGCTTCTGAGATATGATGTCGGAGACCTTGGCTTGCTCATCCTCCTTTCTCCTTAGCTCTTCTTGCTGTTTCTTCAACTCCTTTTGAAACAAAGGGTCAGGTGTATATAGATCAGCTTCATCTTCCCAATCATCAAAGTTGGCTACCTCCTCAACCTCCTCCTCACCAAAAGCTTCTTCAGGTATGGTCTTCTCCAGATCACCAGATGTGTCAAAGTGGAAGTCATCCTGTTCACCATGATAGTAGTAGGCATCATCAAAAGCAGACTCCTCCATTGATTGTTTACCTTTCCCCTTATCTCCTCCAGAAGCTTCTCCAGCTTCCCTTTCTTTTCCTTTCTTCTCCTTCTCCCCCTTAGTTGAGGAATCCTCTACAGTTTGAGCTGTGGAAGCCCTAGGATTCACCTCAGTTGTTCTCCTTATCTCTCCTCTTTCCCTTCCATCTCTTCCTTCATCAGCCTCATCATCCCCATCATCATCTCCCTCAAAGAATGATCTTTGCTCCACAGTAGGTTGATGTGATTCCTTGATCATGTTGTATAGGTGCTTCATTCCTTCATTAAGATGCTCCATTCCTCCTTCAATCCTAGATATCCTTTGCTCATTAAACCTCTGGTTTTCATCAGATGTTTGCAGAATGAAGTCCACCTTGGTAGAAATAGCAGCAATCTCCTTGACACTCTCCGATATCTGAGCATTTGACGTTATAATATCAGAGATGTCTGAAGCCACCAGTACTTGAGATTGTTGGATTGAATTCAGCCTCGGGAGTAGATTATCCTTTAGTCCTTCCAGGTCATCTTTCACAGTACCCAGCTGATTTGATACAGAGGTGGTAGATTGTGCAACCACTTGTGCTTTCAGAAGATTGTTCTCAGCCTGGGTTTCTTGTAACTTTCTTTGTAGATCAGCTAGTTGGTTCAACAAAGCAGTGTTTGTGTCAGTGTGTGCACTCACCTCAATTGCTCTCAGTGGTGTTTCACTCAACTCACGTGCTTGTATTTCACTCGGTGTTTGATTCATATCTCTCACCACTAACTGTCTGTCAAGATTCTCAGTAGATGTACCTGCAGGAAAAATCACCCTAGCCCCTTCAAGAGAGGTCAGTGGTGGTGCAATGGGAGTTCGCAATTCCCGATCCCTGAATGAGTCTGTCAAAATATTTGACATTGTATACTGAATTTCTTCAGGGACAGACTCATCAGGTTGCCTTTCACTTTCACCAGTAAAAACTGCGAGTGAAAAATCCCTTAGGGGAGCCAGAGATGTTCCCTCTGGGAGGGGAGAAAATGATTCTATTATAGATGGTAAAGAATCAGATTTTCCCTCTGATGCCTGTGAAGGCACTTCTACCGTGACAATGGTAGGCACTGTTTCAGATCCTAAGTGCTCTCCTAACAAAGTGTCCTGAGTTTCTTGTATTTGAATGTCTTCTCCCATTGTGAGTAATGGGAGAGTGCTTGACTCATTACAGATTGCCAGGGCCCGATGGCGAATTTCAATAGATTCATCCTGTTCAGAGGATGTCTCCAGAGACTGTTCAATGGCCATTTCAAGGTCCAAGTCCTTTTGGGAGGACATGGATGGGCTTACAGATGTCTCTCTATAGGTTTTTCTTTTCTTTAATGGTGGAGACAGAGCTGTGGGTGCACTCAGTGTTTCTTCACTACTTGACCTTTGTCTTATTAAAGAAGCAGTTCCAGGTTGAGAGGTTAAAGGATTAGACACTGTGTTTGGCTCTCTGACCTGGGATAGAGATTGTGGTTCTACAACCTCTTGGTCTGTCCTATCAACCACTTGGGTTTGAGCAGAGGTGTCAGATGATCCAGAGATAGGATGTATTACCTGTAGTGGCAGTTCCTCTGAAGTTCCAGCTGCAATGACTAGTTGTTGATCAGGAACAAAGGGTTCAAAAGTAGGTAGGTGAATGAAATGAGCCATGAATGGACTTACAACCACTGGTGTCATATTCCATTTACTAGAAGTATGGAGTCTTTGATAGAACTTACTAAAAGTAGTAGGAGAAGGAATAGATACATCATTTAAAAACAACTCCTTGTGAGCATCAGATAGCACATGATTGATTAAGATAGTGAGAAATCTAGGATAGAAACACCTGACTTTTCTACCACTATCATGATCAATCCTGCCATTAGATACTCTCCTAACTATAAGACTCCAGATAAGATGACCAATGTTAAGTCTAACATTAAACACAATAGCATAAGCAATGTACTGCAACAAGGATGGAATATGTGGAAAATTGCTCTTAGTACAATTGCTGAAAACCTTAGCTAAAGTATCAAATAAGATATCCCATTCACAGACTAGATTTGCTTTACTGAGTTTAGGCAACTCCAAAGGACCTTGACAAAAATCACACTCAGTACTATTTTTAAAATCCAAAAACACCTTCTAAATCACTAAAAACGAAAAGGAAAAACCTTTGAAATTCAAAAACTCGAAAACTTAAAACTCAATGAAACTTGGATTTTAAGTACTCGAATTAATGGGCTTGAGAAGATCTATTCAGTGATGGTCTCAGATTTTAAAACTAACAAGAAACGAATTCAGAAATTGAAAAACAAAATGGCAGCACTTCGTTTCTTAGTAAAAACGAGAGAGAAAAGTAAAAAAGCAGTTAAGTTAAAACTTGAACTGTGTAGTACTCAGTAATAAAAAAAACTATACATATTTATATATAAATACACTGTAAGTACTATGGTAAAAGAAAAGAAAAAAATACTGATAGTACTATGGTTAAAAAACACGGTAGTACTATCAATAAAACAGAAAAAGAATAATAATAATTAAAATGGAAAATGCGGTAGTACTATGAAATTGAACTGGTAGTACTATCAGAAATAAACAGAATTTAATTAAAAATAATACTAGAAATACTATCTAAACTACGGTAGTACTAATCTAAAAAGAACTAGTAGTACTATCACTGGATAGTACTACCGATAGTACTACTAGTTCAAAACTAGTAATACTAACGAAAATTAAATAAAAATAAAAAGAAAATGCTGAAAGTAACTGAAACTTTACAGAAAAATGCAGAAATAATATAGAAATGCATGAAAAATACTTACAAACCTAGAAAAATTCACAGAAAATTCCATAAATCCTAGAAAAATATGCAGAATATTATAGAAATGCATAAAATTAATATAAACTTGCAGAAATATTTAAACAACAATATTTACAATCTGAAAAATATCTAAATAATTCTAAATAAATATATTTTCAATAAAAATACATTTCTCCACTTAAAAAAAATATGAGAAAAATATTTTTAAAGAAAATAAAATATTCAGAACCATTTAAATCAACAAGCATGCAATTATTAAATGAGAACTCTCAGTGAATATCATTAACAAAGCAAAAGAAAATGAATTTTGAAAGAACAAACATGACAGAGATATTGTTAATCACTAAGACTGTTTAACATACCCAATTTACCAACTAACTTGATAAATGTGGATTCATCAACAGATTTAGTGAATATATCTGCAGTCTGTTCTTCTGTGGGTACAAAATGTAACTCCACAGTTCCATTCATGACATGCTCTCTGATAAAATGATACCTGATATCAATGTGCTTCGTTCTCGAGTGCTGCATAGGGTTGTTGGAGATTGCTATGGCACTTGTATTATCACAAAATATGGGAATTTTGTCTAATGCAAAGCCATAGTCCTTTAATTGATTCCGTATCCATAAGATCTGAGCACAACAGCTTCCAGCAGCAATATATTCAGCTTCTGCTGTTGAATTGGAAATTGTTTGTTGTTTCTTGCTATACCAGGAAATCAACCTACCTCCTGGGAATTGACAACTCCCAGAGGTACTCTTTCTATCCACAACACTACCTGCATAATCAGAATCTGTATATCCAACAAGATTAAAACCAGAATCTTTAAGGTACCAAATACCTAGATTAGGTGTACCCTTAAGATATCTCAAGATTCTTTTCACAGCAACGAGATGAACATCTCTAGGGTCCGCTTGGAACCTTGCACACAAGCATGTAGCATACATAATATCTGGTCTACTAGCAGTAAGATAGAGTAAAGAGCCAATCATACCTCTGTAGCTTCTAACATCTACCTTGATAGATTTGTCAGAAGCTCCAAGTTTGATGGCTGTTGAAGATGGAGTCCTTGCTGATGCTGAATCCTCCATGTGATACTTCTTGAGGAGTTCTTTGAGATACTTGGATTGACAAATAAATATACCATTTGACCTTTGACTTACTTGCAATCCAAGAAAGAACTTCAGCTCACCCATCATACTCATTTCAAACTTACTCTGCATAAGCTCAGCAAATCTCTTACAGAGATTATCATTAGTAGACCCAAATATGATGTCATCCACATAGACTTGGACTAATATCATATCACTTTTGTGTTTCTTTGAAAAAAGAGTTTTGTCTATGATACCTCTAACAAAACCATTTTCTAAAAGAAAACCAGAGAGAGTGTCATACCATTTTCTTGGGGCTTGTTTGAGACCATAGATAGCCTTGAAGAGAAAGTACACAAAGTCCAGCAGCTCCTGATTTTCAAAGCCAGGGGGCTGTTCCACATACACTTCTTCATCAAGTTCACCATTCAGGAATGCACTCTTAACATCCATTTGATAGACTTTAAAATTGGAATAAGCAGCAAATGCTAAGAACATCCTGATAGCCTCAAGTCTAGCCACTGGTGCATAGGTTTCATCATAATCAATGCCTTCAGCTTGAGAATACCCTTGTGCAACCAGTCTTGCCTTGTTTCTAGTAACAATGCCATCCTCATCTAGCTTGTTCCTGTATACCCATCTTGTACCCACTACTTTCTTGTTCTTTGGCCTGGGTACCAGCTTCCAGACTTGCTGTTGTTCAAATTGATTGAGTTCATCTTGCATAGCAATCACCCAATCTGGATCAGTCAGTGCTTCCTCAGTTTTCTTTGGCTCCATTTTAGAAAGGAATGCTGAGAAAAGACATTCATTCTGAGAAGCACTTCTAGTTTTAACTCCAACATTTGGATCACCAAGGATCAGCTCAAAAGGATGAGCTCTATTCCAAACAGTCTGTCTTGGAAGATTTGATCTTGATGATTCACCTTGAAATTCACTTTGATGTTGTGAGTGACTAGTTGATCCTTCATTTGCCCCCCCTGAGTTGTTGCTTGTTTGCCTTGATGATTCTTCTCCAGTGTTGGTGGTATCTCCATTGTTACCAGTGTTTCCACCACCATCACCATGATCATTATCATCATTGTTATTATCATCACCAGCAATAACTTCAGGTGAGGCTTCATCATCTGATTCTGAGTCTGGCAAGTTATCAAACTTCAGCTTTTCAGATGAGTCTTCTTTTTGGATACTGGGGAACTTAGTGTCATCAAAAGTAACATTGACACTTTCCTTTACTGTGTGACTTCCAACCACATAGACCCTGTAAGATCTTCTGGAATATCCAACAAAAATAGCTTCTTGTGCCTTTGCATCAAACTTGCCACGTTTAACATTGTCATCTATAAGCACAAAGCATCTTGCTCCAAATACATGAAAGTACTTGACAGTTGGTTTCTTGTTGTTCATGATCTCATACGGAGTCTTCATTAAGTCCTTGTTGATTAACGTTCGATTCTGAGTATAACAAGCTGTATTCGCTGCTTCAGCCCAAAAGTACGTTGGAAGTTTGGACTCACTTAACATAGTCCTTGCAGCTTCAATCAATGTACGATTCTTTCTTTCCACTACTCCATTTTGTTGAGGAGTTCTAGGGGCAGAATAATGTCTTGTTATTCCTTTATCAGCACAAAAGTCATTTAGAATGGCATTCTTGAATTCAGTACCATTATCTGACCTTATGGCTCTAACAGGTAATCTAGAATCCAGCTCAATCAACTTCACATGGCCAATCACCAGAAATGGGGTCTCATCCTTGGAATGTAGGAATAAAACCCATGTGTATTTAGAATAGTCATCAACAATCACAAGTGCATATTGTTTCTTTGACATGGACATCACATTAACTGGACCAAACAAATCCATGTGCAGTAGCTGAAGAGGTTCAGTTATTGATGATGTATCAGTGCCCTTGTGAGAAGCTTTCTTTGACATTCCTTTCTGACATGCCTCACACAGTCCTTCCTGTGTAAATTCCATCTGAGGCAAACCTCTAACTAATTCCCTCTTGACTAAAGAGTTCATAGTTTTGAAGTTAAGGTGAGACATCTTCTTGTGCCATAGCCAACTATCATCTGATGAAGCTTTAGCATAAAAACAATTAACTTCATCTTTGAATCCCGAGTTCAGATCAGCTATGAACAAGTCACCTTTCCTCACTCCTTGAAGAGCAGGCTTTCCATTCTTCTTGTGAAGGATCTGGCACTTCTCTCTTTCAAAGGAAACAGAATATCCTCTGTCACAGAACTGACTGATGCTGAGAAGATTGAACGTCAGACCTTCCACAAATGAAACATCTTCAATGATAACATTTCCGTACTTCAAACAGCCATATCCTTTCGTAATACCCTTGCTGTTATCTCCAAAGGTTACTACTGGGCCAGCTTTTTCAACCATATCTGATAGCAGGGCTCTATCTCCGGTCATATGCCTTGAACAGCCACTGTCAAGAACCCATATAACACGGCTTACCTGTTTAACTCCCTGCAATACCAGATTGATTAGTCCTTCCTCGGAACCCACACTTGATTGGGTCCGGCATACTTAAAGAATTGGCCTTTGTCAGGCAAAACAACATTTTTAACTACAACTACTTCAACCTCTTTCACATAAGAGCGTTTCCATTTATAGCCAGCCTTAACACATTTCTGAGTAGGCTTAGGGATAAATGAATCCACTCTAGTCTGAGGAGGACTAGTAGTCTTTGCTTTAACATGCTTCTTATTATTAACATGTTGACGTGGAGCAGTCTTATCACTAGATACATGCTTTTTATTAAAGAAAGCATACATTACATTAAAAGCACAAGACATGCAATTACTCACACCACATGCTTTATGAGAAGAATTAACAGCAGGCATGTTAGTTCTACAGTTGTTTTGATCCAACTTATCGATATCTGATTTAGTCTTTTTAGTTGTAGCAACTTTGACTGGAATATCAGATATACACTTTTTGGATTGTTCAACTTCCAAAGCAATATCTTCTTCACGAATCTCCTCTGCAATGATGATAGAGTCTTCATTCAGAGGTTCTGCTTCGGACTCCTTACAGAAGGGTGTTTCAATACCCTTAAGCACATATGGAACAACCTTTTCTTCAGATTTGAATCTACAAGGGGAGTTAATTCCAAGCAATCCAATGGCCTCATTATAACCATAACCTATACTGACATGATTACCAATAGCTTGTTTATTGAGAATCTCTTTAGACGTCTTACAAGAGCTAAAATAGGCATTAGCTTTAGTCTTGAGCTCACTAATCTCTTTCTTAAGAATGGTTTCCAGTTGAATATAACATTTAACCCTATTCTCAAGAAAAGCTATTTTCTCAACAAGTTCATCCTGATTAACATGCACTAGTTTTAATTCTTTTATCTCATTTTCAAGATTTGTGTTCAAAAGAATTATTCTATCATTTTCAGTGCGAGCACATTCTAAGGTGCCACCAAGATGACGAATCATTTCAGTATCAGTAAACATTACCTCTGACATGTGTGCAGATGAAGTGCTTGCCTCTTTAGCCACTAAAGCAAGGTTCCCAATCTCACCTGCTTCTTCATCACTGTCAGTGTCATCCCAACTCTTTCCTTCAGCAACATAAGCTTTCCCAATCTTGTTCTTCTTGCTAGAATCAAATGTGTTTCTAGTCACTTGCTTTGTCTTTCTGCATTCAGTAGCAAAGTGACCCAACTCATTGCAATTGTAGCATCTGATTGCGCTCCTTTCCACAGTTCCAGTTTTGTAGCCACCCCTTGTGCCACTTGAAGATGAAGAACCACCTCTCTGAAACCTGGGTCTGAACTTAAGATTGGGATTCCTCTTGAATCTGAACTTCCCAAACTTTCTGACTATCAAAGCCAAATCACCATCCTCCAGCTGATCAAGTTCTTCTAAGGAATAGAAGTCACCACCAGATTGATCAATGGATGTTAATCCATATTCAGCATCAATAACATTCATGTTAGAACTGGAAGGTTGAACATGCTTCACTTCCAGTTTCTGTGGGACTTCAGCAGCCAATGCAGTAGAGGTACCAACAATCTTCCCAGTTCCATACAGCTCCCTTTGTTGAATCTGCTCCAGCTCATAGGTCTTCAGAACACCATACAATCTCTCCAAAGCAATTTCATTTATATCTCTTGCTTCTCTAATGGCAGAAATTTTGTGCTCCAAATGAGGTGGAAGTGTAAGAAGGAACTTCTTGTTAATCTCCTTGTTGGTGTAGTGCTTCCCATTGAGATTCAGATCATTGATTAACTTGTTATATCTCTCAAAAACCTGAGAGATACCTTCACCAGGGTTTGATCTGAAATGCTCATATTGTGAGGTGAGAATCTCCAGCATATTCTCCCTAACTTCCTCTGTCCCCTCATTGATTATCTCTATAGTTGCCCAAATGTGTTTAGCAGTATCACAGTTGAGAACATGATTATACATGATTGGATCAAGACAATCAATAAGGATCAACTGAAGACAGGAATCCAAGGTAACATCCTCTTTCTCATCAGGAGTGTAATCCTTGGCATCTTTAGGGTACATTCTGGCAGCCCTAGTCACAACATTATTCTCAATGAGTTCTCCCTCAATAATCATAGGGACTTTGGGACCGTTCTTCAGCACATCAATGTATTTAGGATTTGCAACCTTAAGAAATAGAAGCATTTTCTTCTTCCACATAGGATAATGCTCCTTGCTGAACATAGGGATTTTGACAGTACCAACTTTCTGTGTAGTAGACATCTTTTGAGATTTTTAGGAATAAGATAAAAAATCAGAGTTTAAAAGAAAAATCTCAAAACAATTGGATCTTTGATTTGTATATCAATCAAAAGGCTCTGATACCAATTGTTAGGTCCTGATAAGTTTGTAGAAGGGGGGTTGAATACAAACTATACCGTTTTATCGAATTTGTCCGTTAAATGATTTAACTGTTTAGAACAAATTAGTGCGGAATAAAAACTGAAACAATATTCAAGTTAAATAGAAACTCTATTAAACTTGAGAGGTGTTACAATTCAGTGCACAGATTACAAGGTTCTTGTTAAAACAAATCTAGAATAAATTCGACATGAATTTATCTATTTTTGTAATAAAAAGATCGAATACTAAAAAGTAGTTCGATTGAAATTCTAGGGATTATGATCCGCTAGATTGTCAAAGCAATACAAGTAATTGAATTCTAGTGGATTGGATATAACATTTATGTCTAGAATTTATTACAAGGATTTAAATTGAATTTTGCAGTTGGTTCGCTTGAATGCAGAAGAGAGAAATGATACTTTGCTTTTTGCTTCTTTATTGAATTGTGTTCTGTTCTTTTTGTGTTCTGTGTCTTTAACTTGTATTTAACAAGTCACAGAATTCAATATGCACGCGCCAACCCACTTGAAAATTCCTTCTGTTTAATACTAGCAGTACTGACTCATTTTGCCTAGTAGTACTATCGGTAGTACTAACCAAATAAATTGGTAGTACTCTCGGTAGTACTAAGCTTGATAGTACTATTAGTATAAATCAGTTAGTACTACTAGTACTAAATAGAATTTAGAATAAACATTTTTAATAAATTCTACTTTTAATTGATTTAACAAATGAATTAATTCTTTTAGAATTAATTCACTGATTAAATAAATTAAATAAATGACCCAAATAATTTCATAAATAAATTAATTCTGAGAATTAATTTATACATTAAATTACTTAAGATCTAGATTGATTAATTTAATATATGAATTAATTCTGAAAGAATTAATTCATAGATTAAATTAAATATCTTATAGAATAATATTAAAAGAGAAATAAACTAAATTCTTAGAACCACTGAAATTGATGACGAATTTCCACTGACTGACGTTGACACTCCATGTACTGTCTGGTTCATGAGCGACTAACTTTAATGGTTGTTCTTCATCTTTAACTTTAAGCTGTGATTCTTTTCTCCTTTTATTTAAACAAGGACTGTAACCTGTACTTTTTCCCGTCACACTTCTGAAACCTCTGTCACTTTAAATAGATCCACTTTCTTGAATACTTCACTGAGGCTTGATCAAATAAATGAACTTCTTCCAGTGTAGAATAACTTCAAGACTGTAGATGACTTTAATCTTCATTCTTTGACAGATATAATCTTCTGAGATTCCTGTGACATTTGATTTTTATTATTTACTTATTACATCTTAATTAAAGTTGAGTAGAATCCTCGGTGTTTACAAATAGGCCTAGACATATGCCTTTCATTTATACATGGCAAAAACAGTATTATATAGTCAATACTTCAAAGTATAGATTTAGAAACTTTCCTGATGCTCGAGAAGTGACAGGGGTTCGCGACGATGTCGGACAATCTAGACAAAGTCAAAGAAAACGCACGATTAATCCCCTGAATAATCCACTTGTACCCAATGCTTAGACACGTAAGCGAAACACAACCAAGGCATTACTAGCTCGATATAGGCTCATACTAAGTCCATGTTAATCGACAATTAATTAAGTTGTAGGTTTAGTCCGAAATCGATCCTCGAATACATGTTATACTTAACCATTTACAACATTGGTTTCTAAGTCATGTTCTTAGTGGTTTTCACTTGCGCAACCTCGGCTAACACATTTTTATAAAATCGAAAAATAATCTTTTGGACTCGAAACCTTCGTACAAACTTTCGTAACTGACCTTGGCACTTCAATACAAAATTTCATATTTTAAAACAACTTTTAAGGGTCTCCAACATAGCCACAAAGTTGGTACATTTCTGCAATCTCATTCCTTGAACCACTTTCACTAAAATGGTCATATCTCATAAACCGTAAACTCTTTTGACATGATTCTTGCGCTCACGTAAACTAGAAACAAATCTCTACACACTCATGTTCATCACTGAACCAAAAGGGGCAGTTAGGTTTTCGGATTCTAGGCAGTTTTTAGAGTTACCGAAAATCGGGCATTACGACGGCTTAAAATCGAATTATCCAATTTTTTTAACCAACCCAAATAAGCATTCAACCAACACCCAAGACTCATATACACCATTCATCATCTTCCTCACTGCCTCAACAGGTCTTGGAGTTACAATACTTATTTTTCCATTTTCATAACAACCACATAAGATTCATGCCTCTAAACATGCATACCACATCAAAACTCCATTAAAACACAATATTCATCAAAGGGGTTTCCAAAGATTTATACCTTGGCTTGAAGCTTAGAAGTACTCTAAATACTTTACAACTCTTAAACCTTGCTTAGAACATCCTTTGGAAGCCAAACCATCAAGAAACAAAATATGAAAATTAAGTTAGTAACTAATCATCCTAGAACACACCATCTTGTAAAAATCATATAAAATCGAAAAATAAGAGTTTAGTTCTCAAATATTTTACCACACCTTCTGATCTTCAAGGGCTTTCTTTTTAGTCCTAGATCATCACCAGGGAATGCTTGAAGCTCTACTTATGGGCGTTTTAAGATCGGTGGCAGAATCTGCCAGGAACAGGGCAGATTGGAATCTTCAACTTGGGGAAGGGATTTGATTAGGCTACACCCCTTTGTTTGTAATTAAATTTTTAAAGAACCTTACCCATGGAGTGGAGAAGCTACGGTAAACATTTGGTGATTTATGGATGGATAGAAGTGGAGATATGAATTTTTCTTTGAGTTGTGTTCTTGGTTGACAGATTGGAGAGCTTCTTGCTCATCTTTACTTTTGTTTTGTTTTTCACTTGGATGCATCTTTTCTTTTGTGTTGTTAACCACCCATTAGTCCACTTGTTGCTCTCTCATTAGTCCAAGGGTTGGCCTCTCATCAAACAACCCCATTTTTGCCAATGTTGCAACTACACCACTAGCTTTCTGGTTGACTTTCATGCATGACACCTTGGTTTTTCTTCTTCCACCAATTGGATCGTCTTTGTGTTTTTTTAATAAAATCAATACGTTACAGCTTATATGTTGCATTTTATTACTCCACTGTGGCACAATCCCTTAAATCAATATTAACTTCAACATCCCTTATCTATTCCCTCTTTATTCCTTGTTCTTAGAAAATGTTCTCGCGTTTCTTCGAATATTCTCAAATCAAATATAATAAAATTCCAAAATATTAAATCCTCAAATTTAACATCTCATTTCTTGAATATAATAATATATAATTCGCTGCCCGGTCAAATATTACACCAAAATAAAATTTGGAATTTCTGAATTCCGATCGTCTTTGCATACACTTATTTACTCCGTAGATCACTAATATGACTTCGAAATATCCACACTACGTCTCGTACATAGGTGGCATGAAATTTTTTCTTAATCCTCAAAATCACTATTCATCCACCAAATTCACTATTCACTGATGCACTTAATCATAATAAAAAAAGTTTTAATTTTACCAAAAATTCGGGTTATTACAGTCTCCCCTCCTTAAAAGGATTCTGTCCCGGAATCAGCTTAGGAATAACTGGGGGTACTTCTCTCCCATTGCACTTTCTAACTCCCAAGTGGATTCTTCCACCTCTTGGTTTTCCACAAACCTCTCACTAGCTTGGCAACCTTGTCTCTTAGCACTTGCTCTTTTCTATCCATGATTTCCACAGGTTGTTCTTTGTAAGTCAGACCAGGTTGTATATCTACCTGCTCGTACTCTAACATATATCGGGCATCTATAGTATACTGACGTAGCATTGACACATGAACCCCGTTATGACCATTCTACAAGTTTGGGGGGGGGGGGTAAGGCTGGCTCGTAGGCCACCTTCCTGACGCGTTTTAAAAATCTCAGATGGCCCAATGAATCTCGGGCTCAACTTCCCTTTCTTTCCAAATCTCATTAATTCCTTCCACGAGGATATCTTTTAGCATCACGAATCTCTAACCTCATATTCTCTATCTTGTTTGTACAGAAAAATACCCCAACATAAACTTGCTTGTCATCCATCAACATGCCATTTAGCTTATCAATAGCAGTACTATCTCTATACTCACGGGCTTAGTTCGCATACTTTCTCTGTCTGTCTTGGCTGTCACTAGCCGCTTGTTGGTGAAATCTTTTGTCTTTCTAGTTTGTTGGACTAACTTGGGTTTTGTGTAAAATCTCATCCTTTAATTCCCGATCATTCGGAATCCATCTCTGTCTCATTTTAATTAAGGGTATCGGCCACCACATTGGCCTTCTCCGGATGGTAGTGTATCTCACAGTCATAATCCTAGGTCAATTCTAGTCATTTCTCCATCTCATGTTATCTACTATCACGGATAATTCAAAGCCAATTCATTATATTCCATAAAATTTGTGGGTGAATTAGTCAAACCAAAATAACCTCGCTGAAAACTCCAAGTGTCTATTCCTAGTACGAATCGCAGTCTTGGGTATATCCTCGGATTTAACTTCCAACTGGTGATATCCAGTTCTTAAATAAATTTGGAATACACAGCGTTCTTCCGCTGATCAAACAATCATTTACAAGGGCACCTATTCTCCATGTCGAACTCATTCAACTCTCGAGGTTCGATGCATAATCTTGTGCTAACATTTTTCTCTCTTACAACAACACCGGGCTATCCACGGTGGTACACTGGGTCTTATCATATTCTTGCCCAGCAATTCTTGTAACTGAGTTGCTAACTCTGTCATTCCCATTGAGGCTAACAGGAGATGCGGCACTAGAACCTGAATACTCGTTATTCATTCTCATGTCATCCCAATCGATATTTGGTAGCGCATTAAGATCTTGTACAGTCTCCCAAAATCACTGTAGTTTCCTGTATACTTGGTGTCTCTTTTCTTGGCGTCAACCATAAGAGCTAATTAAGCCTCATATCTCTGGCATAATAATTTCTTAGTTTGGACTATATTCAATAATCTCTGAATCGGTTTCTGTCCCTTAAATGTTATTCTCTATAATACTCAGTATCTCAAATGATTCATTTGTTTCTTTGAGCCAAGCTCTGGCCTCCCCTGGAATTCAACGAGGATAACAAAAATTATGGGGTCTTGAAAAGATAGCTCCCATATCAAGGAAAACGTCACACACTGGTGATCATAAGGTTATGAGTTTTAAGGTAACCTTATTGGAGGTAAGAGAATTTACCGAGAGATCAACATGATCATAAGAACTCAACGTTGTGTGCCTCGATTGAGACATTACTAAAGGTAATTAGCCTTCTTGTATTTCACAACTTACAAGTGATGGCGTCCCATCAGACTTCTATCACATAGACAGATAGTCCTTGTAGCCCCTATAAGTATAGGGTTGTTCGTCTCAGTGGAAGTTGAAAAGTATGAAAGCAATTCGAGATCAATTTAATGATTATCGCCTTTCGACAATATTTCTCAAAGGAACACCTTGGATTAAAATTGAACAGATTCCAAAGGTGCGATTTACAAGAAAAGGATAGCCGTAAAGATACTGGTATTCAACAAACAAGTGGTGAGGTATCACCATAGGGTCATTCATTATTTGAAGAAAAGTGAAAGCTTAAATAACATCATTTGACAGGGCTTCGAAAACCTGAAAGTAGGCATTGTGACAGGCTCTGGCACAATTGAAACTGAATATGGTTTAACACAAGTGTTATAAAACAACTTCAAAGAAGGAGTATATCTTTTATCGAAATTCTCTCTAAGAAGAGGTCAAGATAGATTATAGATTGGGGAGTTTTGCCAAGGTCTCTACGGATGCCTTTTATGTCGGCTCCTCTAACGGATAATCGTTCGATTCTAAAGCTTTTCTTCTCCATGCACACCCTAAGGTGCTCGATACTTACGTTATTGCCGACTCATAATAGTCGCTAAGGATTCAACCATCGACCTTTGCAATCACAGGGAATTCTATTCGACTAGGCGCAAACATCTTAAGTAAGCGTTATGTTCTATAAGAAGACTTCGATACCGTCGTCGCCCATAGCAATGACAATTCCACATGTCGACTGGGCGGTACTTCGGAAGATCGTTAGAAACTACAAGCTTAAATCCGGTCTCTATTTCAATCATCCTTATACCCAATATTTCTTCTCCCATATCAATCCCGTGTGCTACATAAGCTTAACACTTTTGGCACAATAGCCTTTTCATTTAAGTCAATCCCGGAATTTCTCAGTCCATCTTGGTCCTTAAATACATTTCGCCTTTACCGTCCAATCTCAACTTCATCATTTTATCTCTACAATCAATTGTAGCAATCAGGGTCTGTCCACCAACCCATATAGCGGCCATCTTACCCAATCAACAGGGTTCGCTCTAGTTTCCACCCTCTTTGGTGACATCCTCTGGTAATCAGAAAGACAAGGTTTGCCAAAATTTGCTGAATTTCTTTCCAAAATCAGGGAAATTTGATCAATCTATTTACCCACTAGTAATACTCGGATCTGATTTCCGACCTTTCTGTCCTATCCTCATAGCCAAAACAATTCCTTCCACTATTCTAGGCAACTAAGTACCCCTAATCGTTCGTGGAAATCTGAACATCTTGGTTCTTACGTATGCCGCCTCCTTATGGGAAACTATAACCGACTACGGGTAACAGGTTTCGTTCAAGTCGAATCAATCCACTGATACTGGCTATACTGCCTCTACCTCTTCTGCTTTGGAGACTCTACTCCATTTTCTTGGTCATATCTCTGGATGAATCATAAACGATCCTTAAACTCTCGTCTCGTCACTTATTTATCCTCTAAAGGTTCGTCCGGTCCTATTATACGACCTCAAGTAACAAACCACATCTTTATCAATCAACACGTTCTCTACAAGACTTTCTCCTTGACCCACCATGGGGTCTTCCTCTAGATCCTCCTATGGATCTTCCTTTATCGGGTCTCCATTCATTTCAAGGAACGCGTCATCAATTGCCTACTCGAGGGCCTCGGGGTCTGGTATCTCAGAATCCCATCAATCTATAACTCATACGAATCGAGGTGACTAACCATGAAGTCCTAAGTACGGTTTCCCAGAAGAAGTCCCATCTCGGGCTTCATCTTAAACAGTCAGGGTCATGTCTTTTAACTCGACTACGAACTCAATCTGAGCTCTAGATGTTCTTATCATTATTAAGGGTATTGTAAGACTCGATCTCCTATCGTTTCTGAGGACTGTAACCTAACGCTCTGATACCATTTCTGTAACAGCCCCAAATCCGGGGTCAGGGATTTAGAGTAGTCACGATCCACTTACTTCTTGTCTTCCCTGCTTTACTCACACTAGACACAATTCATCTGCTTATGACCCCACAATGAATATATCTCTCACACACACACACAGGTTAGAGTCTCAGAAACGACACAAATACAACCATTGCGGAATAAATAATCTTTATTACAATACCCAAATGTCTTTTGAATTTGCTACTGATACAACTCCTAAGTAATGGTACATTACCAACTTAGCCTTATAATACTCACCACCCTCTCATACCATTCATATCTATACATAAGATGAATACCAAAAGCTCCAGCTTGATCTGACTAGTTCATACTACTTCCAGGATCACTGCTAGAAACTGCTCATGAGACTGCCTTACGCTTGCCACTCGCCTGAGGGATGTGCGCTGAATCCTTGGTATCCTACTTCGCTGCTATATAATATTTATTAAACCATAGCAAGAGTGAGCGATAGCTCAGCAAGGTAATTAAAGTATGGCATAATCTTGCCTTTAACTCAACCCAGAATAAAGCGGGTATAAGACAATAATTTGTCAAAATATCTCGATACTGAAATTATTTCCTTATCGGAATGTATTCCAAAAACGGTACCATTGTTGTATTTCAAATATCATTTCATAATATTTCTGCAAACTTTTGCTATATTATGAACAAAGTTCTAGTATAATATAAAAGATGAGGTTTCAAAGTAAACCAATATAACCTTTCCGAAAAATATCTGCTATGTAAGCAGAATATCAACATATAACTTAAAAGATGAAGTTATAAGGTGATTCAGTATAAACAACTCCCTTACCATAACTCATGTTATGTAAGTTATCCACAGAGTCATATGATATAAAATATGAAGTTACGAGGAAAATTTCATATAATGTTCCGTAACCCAAAATCCACTTATGCATATATAATCTGAGTAAGGTTTTATCAGAGTCATAACTCATAAGGTAAAAGATGAAGTTGCAAGGATTTATTATAACTTCATTTTTGAACACTTTTCAACCCCCTGCCAACATGATCGGTAAACCTGTACCACGGGGTCATCCTTAGTCCCTTTCAATATATGTTGCAGAACCCCCTGCCAACATGATCGGTAAACCTGTACCAAGGATGTCATCCGTAGTCCCTTTCAATACATGTTGCATAATTATCCAAAATGGATGATGAACTAATACCGGAGTTGCTACCGCGCCCGTCGTACCAACCTTACTATGATCAGTAGCAGGTCGTACAACAAAAATATGTTCTCTACATGTAGATGGAAGAATCACGACAGCCTGACATTGTCTACTGCCTTCCCGGATCTCCCGGCCCATTTGGGGCAATAAAATGGATGGGTCGGCGCAACTGGACCACTTATATCACTCCTAGTTCGGATGAAATCCATGACTCTGAAACGTAAAGATCGTCCTCCTTTCCCCAAGTGTAATACTTGTTGATACGACTCCACTAAGTAGTTATATCTAGGTTGGAAAGGAAGATTCTCCAATATTTCCCAAGCGATGCTTGTTAATGGATATCGACTTGTTCCATCAATTTACCCCTCGATCATTGAGGTGGTAACACAACATTTGACTTGCAGCAATTAAATTGCTCAGAGAAAATATCTGTCCCCGGACAGTTTTGAGTTGAGAGTTTAAAATGAGTAGGAGTCACTTAAATCAGGTTTCCCATATTTTTGATAGTTGAGCGGGTATTTAAATCCTCTTAAAAGATAGATTTAAATGGAAAAACGGTGTTTTGGTAACCTCTTTTTGATTTAAAATAATTAATAATACAGCTTAGAGTATCCTTCGTAATTATTGAAGGTCGAGGATAAACTTTAAATAATATTACTCATTTTCAAAATGTGTTGAAAGTATTTAATAAATAATCAAATAATATTTATTAAATAATAAACTTTAAATGAATATTCAAAAATAATATTCATTAAATAAATAATGATTAAATGAATATTCAAAATAATATTCATTAAATAAATAAACCTTGAATGAATATTTAAAATAATATTCATTAAATAAATAAACCTTGAATGAATATTTAAAATAATATTCATTAAATAAATAAACCTTGAATGAATATGTAAAATAATATTCATTAAATAAATAAAACTTGAATGAATATTTAAAATAATATTCATTAAATAAATAAACCTTGAATGAATATTTAAAATAATATTCATTAAATAAATAAACCTTGAATGAATATTTAAAATAATATTCATTAAATAAATAAACCTTGAATGAATATTTAAAATAATATTCATTAAATAAATAATCATTGAATAATAATTGCCCGATATCTTTATCGGAAAATAATCTTTAACATATACAGAAAATATAACTACTATCGGTCTAAAGAATAAAATCATACGCCCTTTTACCTAGGTCATTTATAAAAACCTGGCTTCTAACTAATATCTTATATTTAGCTTAGAAGCCCATAATTAAATCATAAAGCAAGTATCACAATATACTTTCGAAAACAGTTATGCCTTCCATTAGCATTTATAACTGAAATAGTATTCAAATAGTATTTCTTGACCGAGATAATACTCAAATAACATTCCTTGAAAGATATAGTAAGCAAATATCATTCCTCGAATGATGTCACACTCGAATAACAATCCTCAAAATACATAGTATTCTGCCGATGGAATCCCTCCGGGTTTCCACGGCTATCTACATATCTCAAAATACCGACTCCCGATTTAGAGTCGAAAACAATGAATAGGCTCTTATATTTAGAGCTACCAGGTAAACCGGTTCATAACTACATAACTCAAAAGATTTTATATAATCCAAAGGTCAAATCCATTTCAACAAGAAATAAGATATATAGCAAAACTGTCCAATTTTATACATGGCAAAAGCAGTATTATATAGTCAATACTTCAAAGTATAGATTTAGAAACTTTCATGATGCTCGAGAAGTGACAGGGGTTCGCGACGATGTCGGACAATCTAGACAAAGTCAAAGAAAACGCACGATTAATCCCCTGAATAATCCACTTGTACCCAATGCTTAGACACGTAAGCGAAACACAACCAAGGCATTACTAGCTCGATATAGGCTCATACTAAGTCCATGTTAATCTACAATTACTTAAGTCGTAGGTTTAGTCCGAAATCGATCCTCGAATACATGTTATACTTAACCATTTACAACATTGGTTTCTAAGTCATGTTCTTAGTGGTTTTCACTTGCGCAACCTCGGCTAACACATTTTTATAAAATCGAAAAATAATCTTTTGGACTCGAAACCTTCGTACAAACTTTAGTAACTGACCTTGGCACTTCAATACAAAATTTCATATTTTAAAACAACTCTTAAGGGTCTCAAACATAGCCACAAAGTTGGTACATTTCTGCAATCTCATTCCTTGAACCACTTTCACTAAAATGGTCATATCTCAAAAACCGTAAACTCTTTTGACATGATTCTTGCGCTCACGTAAACTAGAAACAAATCTCTACACACTCAGGTTCATCACTGAACCAAAAGGGGCAGTTAGGTTTTCGGATTCTAGGCAGTTTTTAGAGTTACCGAAAATCGGGCATTACGACGGCTTAAAATTGAATAATCCAATTTTTTTAACCAACTCAAATAAGAATTCAACCAACACCCAAGACTCATATACACCATTCATCATCTTCCTCACTGCCTCAACAGGTCTTGGAGCTACAATACTTATTTTTTCCATTTTCATAACAACCACATAAGATTTATGCCTCTAAACATGCATACCACATCAAAACTCCATTAAAACACAATATTCATCAAAGGGGTTTCCAAAGATTTATACCTTGGCTTGAAGCTTAGAAGTACTCTAAATACTTTACAACTCTTAAACCTTGCTTAGAACATCCTTTGGAAGCCAAACCATCAAGAAACAAAATATGAAAATTAAGTTAGTAACTAATCATCCTAGAACACACCATCTTGTAAAAATCATATAAAATCGAAAAATAAGAGTTTCGTTCTCAAATCTTTTACCACACCTTCTGATCTTCAAGGGCTTTCTTTTTAGTCCTAGATCATCAGAAGGGAATGCTGTAAGCTCTACTTATGGGCGTTTTAAGATCGGTGGCAGAATCTGCCAGGAACAGGGCAGATTGGAATCTTCAACTTGGGGAAGGGATTTGACTAGGCTACACCCCTTTTTTTGTCATTAAATTTTTAAAGAACCTTACCCATGGATTGGAGAAGCTACGGTAAACATTTGGTGATTTATGTATGGATAGAAGTGGAGATATGAATTTTTCTTTGAGTTGTGTTCTTGATTGGCAGATTGGAGAGCTTCTTGCTCATCTTTACTTTTGTTTTGTTTTTCACTTGGATGCATCTTTTCTTTTGTGTTGTTAACCACCCATTAGTCCACTTGTTGCTCTCTCATTAGTCCAAGTGTTGGCCTCTCATCAAACAACCCCATTTTTGCCAATGTTGCAACTACACCACTAGCTTTCTGGTTGACTTTCATGCATGACACCTTGGTTTTTCTTCTTCCACCAATTGGATCGTCTTTGTGTTTTTTTAATAAAATCAATACGTTACAGCTTATATGTTGCATTTTATTACTCCACTGTGGCACAATCCCTTAAATCAATATTAACTCCAACATCCCTTATCTATTCCCTCTTTATTCCTTGTTCTTAGAAAATGTTCTCGCGTTTCTTCGAATATTCTCAAATCAAATATAATAAAATTCCAAAATATTAAATCCTCAAATTTAATATCTCATTTCTTGAATATAATAATATATAATTCGCTGCCCGGTCAAATATTACACCAAAATAAAATTTGGAATTTCTGAATTCCGATCGTCTTTGCATATACTTATTTACTCCGTAGATCACTAATATGACTTCGGAATATCCACACTACGTCTCGTACATAGGTGGCATGGAAATTTTTCTTAATCCTCAAAATCACTATTCATCCACCAAATTCACTATTCACTGATGCACTTAATCATAATAAAAAAGTTTTAATTTTACCAAAAATTCGGGTTATTACAGTCCCTTAATAAAATAATTAGATAAAAGATAAAGATGAAATTTGTAATCGTCCAATATAAATAATTCTAGGTGCTACTTGTTTGTTGTTATGAAAAAAAGTTAACTCATTTTATTTCCAAAAAAGAAAGAAATTATTGTTCAAAAAGAAAAAAAAGAACCAATGATTATTAACGAGAAGTAAATAAAATAAGGATGTAGATAGAAGTGGAAAATAATTTTAAAATTGAGAAATAACTATAGTAATGATCAACATTTTAATTTGTAAATTAAATAATAAAAATATTATTTATAAAATATATGTATTAACGGTTCGGATCGGTTATTTCGCTCGGTTTGAAAGTGAAAACCAAACCCAAACCTTCGGTTTGCTATTTACCGAAACCAAAACCAAACCGAACCGTTAGTAAACCGAAAATTTCGGTTTGGACAGTTTTGATAGGCTGGTTTGGATCGGTTTTAGATACTTATGCTCAGCCCTTATGATGTAGGAGGAATCCTAGCTTGAAACGAGGTTGCAATGGATGGTAAAAAGACAACGGTAGAACGAAATCACGATCATGCCGAGGATCGCGTGATCATGCCAAAACAAGATAATGGTACAGTAGGAACGTTTGGAAGTATTAGATGTTATGCATGCTCATACTGTCGGAATGTTTGGTCATGCCAAATTGGAAAATTATGGTAGTGAGTTCGCGAGATTTGGAGAGATTGTGCATGCTCACACCTAAAGCTACATGATCACGCTACTTTTATTTTATATTTATTTTAATTAGGATTTGATTTTATTTTGTTCTAGGGCTTATTGTCCCTATATAAACAATACCATGATGTAACCGAAAATGATCTTATTATTGAAATTAAAGAGATTTTTCTCTTCTTTCTTGTGGATTCAATAAACTCCTTGTGGATTCAAGGTTTTTAAGGATTTCTCATGTAAAAGTCCTTATAAGGATTTGCGCTTGCTTTTCCTTGGCTTCCGTGTTGCGTCAGTTGGCATCAGAGCAGGTTTTTTCCTATCTTTTCGCTACTTGATTCACTATGGGAGACAAACCAATTACCGAAGAAGATCTTGCAGAGGTTACGACAGCTTTTACCACAGCTCTGAAGGTTTTCACAGATCGAATGGATACTTTGTCGAACAAAGTGGGTAACAGTAACAAGCAACGTAAAAGTGAACGAGAAGATCAGAATCGAAACTCTTGAGACGGAAAATATCATGTTGTTGAAAATTCTGGTTTAGAGTCAGTTATGAGTAATCGGCTTAATGACCATGATATTGTAAAGGCTAATATAGCATTATTTTATGGGTCTCTCGGAGTTGATGAGTTCTTGAATTGGCATGTTGATATTGATTGTTTGTTTAATGTTATGGGTGTTCCAGAGAGTAAGCAAGTAAAAATGGTTGTTGTCAGACTAAAAAGTACTGCTGCGATTTGGTGGGATAAGCTGGTTATACAGAGAAAGAGGTAAAGAAAGGAACCAATCAAGACTTGGAGGCGGATGAGGCGATTGATATTTGAGAGGTTTATACCAGAGTGCTATGAGTCTAAAATGTAAAAAAAGCGAATGCAAGATGATGATCTGGTTAAACATTATGAACCCGGTTGTGTCAATAAGGTGTTCGATGAAAGTCCTCAACCAAAATCGGGTAGCTTGTTGGGTGTGGGAGATAACAAAGTGTTTGATTATGCTAATTTGGAAGAATTTGTGGAAGATTTGAAAGGTGTGAAGATGGTTGGAGAAGAGACTGAGATACTGAGTTCTGAAAATTTTATGTCTACAAATTGTGATAAATTTGACGTGGTTAAGGAAGAAGACAAAGACAAGGATGGAGAAGAACACATCAAAGAAAGTGTCAATGATGTTTATGAAGATGAGAAAGATGATGATAATCATCTTAAAGGCGTGTAAAAGTTTTCCTTCGATGCTTATAAATTCACAGGTGATTTGCAACCTCAAAGTTTAATCCAATCATTGTGTAAGGTGAGTTCCCAACCATTTGAGATTGTGGTTGATTGTGAAAATTGCGTGAACTTATTTATGTGTGATATGGTCAATGAAATCAAGTTGCATCTGCTTATTATGTGGCACCATCTAATGTTGTGTGTCTATTGCTTGAAACTTACATAAGTGAGAATTATGTGATTGATATCGCTAGTGCGAAGTACAAAAATACTGTAACTTTTGATGAGATTGATATGGATATATGTCAATTAGTATTGTATAAGCCATATCAATTTTATTTGAATATATGTCAAAAAAAATAGGGATAAGATAGTTGACTTCGTAAACAATGATGGAAAGTATGTTTTACATCCGCTGGAAGATAAGGGTGTCTTGAAGTCACCATATGAATGTATATTATCTCTTGATAAAACACATGAGCTCTTTGATGCCGATTCTAAATTTGTGCTTGCAATGGTTGACCGTGGTTGGTTTGGACTAATTCTTATCTGGCCTTCATGTCTAAAAGTTATTTCAGAGGAGAAAGTTAAGAATAAAATTCTAGCAAGGCCTTTCCCTATAAAAATACCACCATGGAGAGATAAACATCGATCAGATGCAGTTCCTTTTTTTTAGATGAGAACTCGGGGTCGAGTTCTTTTGAAGTGAAGGAGACTGATGTAGGAGGAATCCTAGCATGAAACGAGGCTGCAATGGATGGTAAAAAGGCAACGGTAGAACGAAAGCACGGTCATGTCGATGATCGCGT
The DNA here is from genome assembly GCA_030848705.1 of Heracleum sosnowskyi. NCBI lineage: Eukaryota > Viridiplantae > Streptophyta > Magnoliopsida > Apiales > Apiaceae > Heracleum > Heracleum sosnowskyi. The sequence continues at coordinate 131,790,593 of CM061237.1, forward strand.
GATCATACCAAAACAAGATAATGGTACAGTAGCAACGTTTGGGAGTAGTAGATGTTATGCATGCACATGCTGCTGGAATGTCTGGTCATGCCAAATTGGAAAATTATGGCAGTAAGTTCAAGCGAGATTTAGAAAGATCGTGTATTCTCACGCCTAAAGCTGCATGATCACAGTGCTTTCATTTTATATTTATTTTAATTATGATTTGATTTTATTTTGTTCTGGGCTTATTGTCCCTATATAAACAATACCATTATGTAACAGAAAATGATCTTATTATTGAAATTAAAACCCTAGAGATTTTTCTCTTCTTTCTTGTGGATTCAAGAAACTCCTTGTGGATTCAAGGAATACCTTGTGGATTCAAGGTTTTTAAGAATTTCTCGTGTAAGAGTCCTTACAAGGATTAATGTTTGCTTTTCTTTGACTTCCGTGTTGCGTCACCTTACCCCTTTAGCATATGTGTATTCCATAACCGACCCAAAGCCGTATACACCAGCATCAATTTTTTCCATTACATTCCTCACTTACACCTAATATATCACTTTTATGTGTGTAATAAGGCGAATTAAAGCGACAAAGTGTTGAACAATCATATCCAAATACTCTTGCAACTCAACTTCATACCCTCCATATGCATATACATATCGATTCATCTATAAGTCATATTATAGTGTTACCCAATCTGCATTTGGGTATCCAGTTTCATATTATAGTGTTTAGCAAGTAGCATATTTGTATGTTTTATTTGAACTTGTGTGTAACTAAGTTTTCGAGCATAAACTTGTTTCATATGATTTATATTGACTCTTAATTTATATTCGCATAGAGTTTAACATGTTATAATGACATGTTTTATTTATAAGATTATCAGATGGTTAATAAAAAAGAGGTGCAAATATGAAAAGAAGTAGTCCAAAAAAAAATTGCTTAAAGTATTATACAATAACTTAGAGTTTAGGGATGAATATATGTATTTAGGAGCGTCGATTTTATGATAGCAAAGATACCTGTGTTTTCATCGATGAGGTCCACCTAAAAAATTATGACAGATGTGCCTAAATCATTTTAACATGTGAAAAGCTGAAATTGTAATTGTATTAATAACTGACCATTAATAATTGTTAGGGTTTTTTTAGAAATACCCAAGCTCGTAAACTTTTTTTGCAAAAATATTATGATTTTTTAAAATATTTTGCGCAAATACCAACTTTTTGAAAATATTTGCAAAAATACCAATATTTGAAAGTATACGGTCTGCAACTTTTGCAACCATATTTGCAACCGAGATAAACCAAAATAAATCACAAATGCAACTTATAAAAATTTAATAATTGAAATCATCTTTGGTTGTATAATAAGTTGTACAAGTAACTAATAAGTAATTGCCCTACGAGGCTGATTAAAAGAAACTCAACCCCAATTGTTGATTTTGAATCCAAGCTAATATCATTTCGAGTATAACGACAGAGTCCTCGATGAGCACCACCTTGAAAACATAGTCCATTTTTTGACTTGCATCATCGTATGCAACACTACTCATATAATGCACGCTAAATGGAGGTCATTTCGCCAACCAATTGTGTCTACTGTACCAAATGGTTAAACTTCTGATACATGCGTGTGGAGTTTATCAAATTCACTTGTTAATACAACGTTGCACCTGGTTGCTTTGGTTGCAAACCATATTTTTACAAATATTTTTAAGTTGCATCCGGTTACTTTGATTGCATACCGTATTTTTGTAATATTTTCAGAAGATGGTAAAATCACAAAATAAAGAACTTAGATAAAGTATTTTTGATGATTTCTCTAATTGTTATAGTCATGTGAGATTACGAGTCCCGAGTCCTAATGTGTTATAACTAATGTGTCTTATTCGCACAATTTAAATTATGAATCGCGTTTATATTGGATTTTAATTATTATTTGGGTTATTAATAATTTTTCTAGAAACAACATATGATTTATTAATTTTTAAATCATGTTCAAAAAAATTAATAATTTTTATTTTTTTAACGGGGAAAAAAAGTACAGTAATAATTTATTGATAATATGTCATGGTTCTAAGAAAGTTATTGTAATATCCGTGATTTTTTTTTATTTTATATATATAAATGATATATTTGGTGTAAAATATTTCGTGTGGAATAATTTGAAGATTAATAAGTTACGGTTATTAAGTGATTATGTGTTATTTGGTGAGTCGAAAGCCCCTTTCAAATATTTCGTCAATTAAAATCTTATTCAATTTTGAGCCCCGTTTTGAAAATTCAAGGGCCCCGTTGAAATTTTGTACATCATTATTATCCCTTCGTCCTTCGTATTCGAATCGTTATCAAAAGAATTATTCGTATCATTTCATCCCTATCTATTTGATATTGTCAGTGTAATTCGTTTTGTTCAAAAAGGGAAAAATTATTCCAAACCCTAATTGTTCGGGGTGACGGATATGTCGTTTATATCAATATTTCATCTGTTATAGCCCCAGTATTCTTGAGCATTAGTTATATAATGCTATGTATTGATTTGGATAACTATCAGTCTTTGTAGATAGTTATCTTCTCGTAAAACGTATTTTTAACCTAATTAGGGTTTTTAAACGATCCGGTGGATCTATATCGATCCAAAAATGTTTTTTAGGGTATTTTTTTTCCAAAAATATAAAAAGACGAATCGTACCTTAAACCTCACATAATCTATATTTCATAATCTCGAAAAAGTAAAAATCCACGAACCGTGTTCTTCGTGTTCTTGAATAATCAAATCAACTTTTGAGGGTGTTATTGAAATCAGAAATTGAAGTTCAAATACTCAAAACAAAGATCTTGAGCTCTAGTTTCAGAATCTTCCAACCTCATCATCATCCGGTAATTTTTCGATTTATTATGAATTTTAAAATTTTTGAATTAAATTAGGGTTTATGTTCGAATTGGGGATTTTCATTCTGTTGATTCTCCGTTCAATTGGTTGCTTCTAACATGTTCCTAGGGTTCTAATTAGCAGGAATCCATGTTTTAATTTCATGTTTATGTTCGATTTTTACGGTTTTGATTTTCGGGTTTTGACCCGAATTCTTCTTTTGAACAGTCTGTTCTTGTTGTTGATCTGACATGAATTCTGATAGAGGGCTTTCATTGTGTGAGTTGTAAGCTTCATTTTAACATAAAGAACGTAGAGTTTCATGTACAAAATTTGTAGATCGGAAAATTTGTTTAAGGTCACCGGAAAATAGTCGGGTTTGGAGTTCCGGTGATGTTTTTGGTTTTTTTTATCGGAATGTATTGGTATGGTTATTTGGAATGTTTTGGGATCAAAAGCCCTAAATTTGATCGTGTTTTTGGCTCGCCGGATTCTGGAAATGTCACCGGATTCTGGGAAAATTCCGGTTGTTCTTGGCGACCCGTTTTCTGACCCGGTTTCAATCTTCAAAACCCTAATTCATTTTCAGAAAACTGTTTTTGAATTTTATTTTTAAAAATAATTCGAAAATAGTTTAAAATCTTTAAAAAAATCATATTTTATTTATAAAAATATATTTTTATTTCAGAAAAATTCTGGGAAATTATATTTATTATTTTAAATTCAAAAATTGATTAAACTTAATTATTTTAATTATTTTTAATTAATAATTAGTTTATTTAATTGATTGATTGATTAATTCTTTAAATCAGTTCATTCTTAAAAATTAATTATTAATTAGATTTAATTAATTAAAAATTCAGTTTAATTATTTTCAAACCTGTTTTATTATTTAAAAATAATTTGAGCATTTAAAGAGTGTCAATTAATTTTATTAATTGATTTATTTGAATTTAAATACTTATATTGGGTTTAAAATCCGATTTTTGATTTAAAAATTTGTTTGCGACTTATTTAAATTCTAATAAGTCTCGAATATTGTTTTAAAAATATTTATAAGCACTATATGGTTTATATAAAGTGGAATAATGTGTTTAGTGTCCGTAAATATCTTATAAAAAGAATAGAGTATGAGTCTGTCTATCGGAAAAATAGGTCGGGCATTCGATAAATCTCGAAATTGGCTCGATAAGATGTTTAGACTTAAAAAAATGATTATGAGTTTATATTGAGGATAGAATAAATGATGGGATGTACTAATATGAGTTATGTATTATAGAATCGAGTTCCCGAAGCAAGGGAAAGGAGAAGGTAGAATAGCAACGGTAGAAAATTGACTACGTCGAACCAGACAAGTGTCTATTTCTTTCACAAATCCTTGAGTAATCTTACTCTGAGTTATTATATGCATGTTGTCATCAAACCAATACCAATGATTCAATTATTATCCTGTATCAAAACCGATAACATTGTTTCCATTAAAAATTCCTGATTTCTTTGATTATTCACAATCTTGTTGAATATTGAGAATCCTCATCTTCGATTCACTTGCGTACATTATAACCTTGTTTATTTTCCTTGATACGGATGTGTTGATTCTATGAAACCATCCCGAACTTGTTTCACGAACCTTATTTGGTCTTGATCAGTTGAAGCTCTTTTGCAATTCATTATACTATTTCACCCTCGTTGTGATTGATTGTCAGATGAAGCTTTTGTTATTGTCATTCTATTTTGTTCTTGTTGTGATTATTGTTGAAGTCTGTATTGCTTATGTGCTGTAATAGGATTGGAAATGTTTTTGAAAATAAGGACCAGATTTATGGTCGATGATAATTAAGGCCAGGATGGCCAAGGATCCAGTGGAGGGCTTTGCTATAAGCAGACCCGGGGTTGATGTGTGGCTGGACAGCAGCTCAACCTTTGATTTGAATAAGATAAATAAAAATCCAATTCTAATCTGTTTTCTTCAGAAGAGATTGATATAATCATGCATTGTGCATTGATTCAAATTCTTGTGATTTCTTTTCATTATAAACTGCATTGGATATATATATGATGTTGCTGAGCACATTTGGCTCACTCTTGCTTGTTGTTTTCTAACCCTATTCTAGTGAAGCGAGAGTATGAGTCAACACAGCATGACTGATAGTTCACCGGGAGCTAGGAGAGCTCCTCGAGTGGTTGTCATGGGCAGGGTAGTTGTTTGTTTTATATTACTAGACTAGAAGTCTAGCTCTGGACTTAAGTTGTGATGTAATAACTCTGATAAAACTGGTTTGTATTAATAAAAGATTGTAGAAACTTGTGTTCAATGCCATAATCTGGATGCGGTCTTGGATAAGGGGTATTTTATGATATTATTATATTATGCATGTGTTATATTCAGGTATGTTGAGTTTCGTTGGTCGGGTGACTCCCCAAATCTGTACCCCGGATTTGGAGGGCGTCACAGTTATGAATACTAGCTTCTAAGCCGTGCAACGCACAATTGTTTTTTTTTTCAAATTAATAATTATATTAATTAACGAAATTATTTTAATTTAATGATGATTTAGTTATTAGTATTCAACTAAATTATCCAGAATCCCGAATAGAAGATAAAGTTATGAATTTTTACATTGATAATTGATATGGACAGAAAAGTAATTATAGAAATATAATTGACTAGTCAAACAAAAGGCCGATATTTAAGGCCCGACACCCTAATTATTCATTAAATTCGTAATTAATGAATAGGGAAAATATACATCTCATAAAAAGAGTCCAAATTATGGCAAATTGGTCAAAGAAGGATCCAGAATCCCAATCAAAGGCAATTAATGAGTCATAGCCTTTATCGACAAGGAAAAGGCTTATCCTACAAGCAATACAATGCTTATCCAATATCAAAAAGGAGACTTATTCGCTAAGACTCCTAAACATACCATAAAAACTAGGCTCCAGACGCCTATATAAGGTCCCTGATCCTACAATCAGAACTACGTCTTTGGCTTGATTCTCAACATTAATTGAGATACGTAGGCATCTTGTGAGGACCAATTTAGTCCGGAAACACGAGTGCAGCCATTAAAGCTCGAAGCTCATTAATCCTAGCATTAAATTCACAAAGCACGTTTTTTAATCCATAACATTTGGCACCGTCTGTGGGAAGCAACATCAACCATGGCAAACACGCGAAGAACAGCTCGGGATAATCAAACTCCTGAGGATCGCCCTATCACCTCTGAGGCTGATCAGCCACCGCCGACTACTGGCACTGAAGGGGCGAATATCCCCACCAACACTCAAGGACCGGAAGTCCCGATTTCGGTTGAAGGGACGAATCCCCTGCAGATGGTCATTCATGGATCTAATCCACAAGAGACCATCCACCAACAACCAATCACGACCTCCCCGCTGCTCAGGAGTGCACCAAGGAGCCTTCAACTCCATACTACTGATCTCCCTCAATACGCGAATCAGACTTTGGGGATGCCAAGCTATGGCATGCCCCCTCGACCCATGGCGGGCGGTAGTGGAACTAATCCAATCTACCATGAGGCATATGTGCCCCCCTTATATTCAAGGTCTGGGACCCCAAACTCGTCAGACCCCTTTCGTTCAAGATTACTCGGGCCCATACACCGAGGATGAGGGTTATACAACTGGGGAGGATATCGCCCCAAGAAGGAGACGTTCTTCCCAGACCAATCGGGAACAACCCCAAACTACTAGGGAGAAACTTGCAGCCCATGAGGCAGAGACTGCAAGGCTCAAAAAACTCCTTGCTGAGGAGGAGGCCGCCCAATCTCGAGGCCGAACAACTGAAGGGATCCCAATAATCAACTTGGATCCACCGGCAAGAAGGACCAAGATGGCCGAAGCCCCAAGGGGTGATCCTAGTATTCTGTTGCCCCTAGGAGATCCTGATGATCCTACACCACCGTTTACTCAAGACATCATGAAAACGACTATATCCAGAAAGTTTAAGATGCATTCGATCAAGGCCTATGATGGAACGGGAGATCCCGCAAATCATGTAAGGACCTTCTCCAATGCACTGCTGTTGCAGCCAACCAACGATGCGGTCAAGTGTAGGGCGGTTCCACAAACCTTGACAGGCATGGCCCAACGTTGGTATAGCCGTCTACCTCCCAACTCTATTGGGTCATTCAAGGAACTAAGCAAGGCTTTCATCAATCAGTTCATTAGTGGAAGGGTGCATGAGAAAAGTTCTGCATCACTCATGGCAATCCGGAAAGGGCAGAATGAGGCCCTAAGGGACTACATCAATCGATTCACTAGAGAGGCTTTAAAAGTCCCGGACTTAGAGGATAGAGTGGCTATGATAGCCCTGCAACAAGGAACCACTGATGACCACTTCAAACGGTCATTAGCTAAACATCCCCCCGAGAGCATGCTGAAGCTCCAAGATAGAGCCGGAAAGTATATCAAGGCTGAAGAAAGCATGAGAATGTATGAACCCACTACTGGCGGTAGTGGAAACTCAAAGAAAAGAAAAGAAACTCAAGAGTACGACGTCAAGGAAAAGTTCCCCAGAACATCAAAGAACTTCGATTCTCCCCCCAAGAGAAACAATTTTGGGCCAAAATTCACAGAATATGCAAGATTGAATACTCCCAGGAGTCAAATTCTGATGGAGATAGCCAAGGAAGAAGATATCAAATGGCCAAAGCCAATGAGGGCTGATTTGTCCAAACGGAACCAAAATCAGTTTTGTCGGTTCCACAAAGAAGTCGGTCATGACACCGATGATTGTAGACAATTGAAAGATGAGATTGAGTTTCTGATACGAAGAGGAAAACTCAGCAAGTTCACTAAGGATGGAAGCCAAGGGAGCCAAAGGGGAAACTATGAAAGGAAGGATTATGATAGAAGGGACAACGATCAAGATCGGAATCCCAAGCCCCGAGGGCCAGTGATCAACATGATATTCGGAGGGCCAACTGCTGCTGGGTCCTCCCGAAACTCAAGAAAGGCTTATGTTAGGAATATGTTGTTCTTGATGATAATTATAAAAACACTTTGTAGATTTTGTATTAAGTCATTTTGTAACTGTCAACGGAATGGCATGCTTTGCAGTGTTTCGTTGACAGGAAGCTCATCAACGGAATGAGTGTTGTAGCAATTGCACTGTACAATACTTCACAGTTTGATATGCATTTTGTTGTATGTACTAGATAGGTTTTCTAAGTCATGTTGACTAAGTAATAGATAGGCAAAATAGGTTGGTCAATTGTAAGTATATCATGCCTTGTAATTTTGCCTAAGTGAAGACATGTCAACGGTATGAAGATTACTCTATCAACGAAACGAGGGATACACCATCAACGGAATGAAGTTTACTCATCAACGAAATGGAGTTTACTCATCAACGAAATGGAGAATAAAGCTATCAACGAAACACATCTCCCTGCTATCAACGAATCATTATTGCTTTTCTGAATAGTTGACAAAGTGATAGTGACAGTTTACTGAACAGATCTAAAGGTGATGTGGAAGTGTACTTTGCATTGGAAACCATTAAAATGGACATGGGGAATAAGGAAACATCCCAGTTTCCAATTGGGCTCTTGGGAGTGATCATAATAAGCATGAAGACAAAAGCAAGGATCTCCAAGGACCACTGGACAAAGGGATGAAAAGCAAACTATTGGCGGTTATCTTTAGTGTACTTTAGAGTAGCCAAAAATAGTATTGTAAACTTGGGAATATATAACCAAGTGTAGCAGTTAAAAAGAACGTAAGAGAAGAAAAACAAATAGTTTGTATTAGCTATCTTTGAGAGCATTCTTCTCTACAACTCTGTAACTGAGCAGCTGTGTACTTTTGTATCACAGATTATTTCTGCAATAAAAACACTTCAGTTGGATCATCAAACAATCCAACTGAATTATTTATATCTTGTGTTTTTGTTTATTCAGTTCAGTTTCATTTTATCAGTGTTTTAAGTTTAAGAAAATATCAAGAATTGTATTCAACCCCCCCCCCCCCCCTTCTACAATTCTGTTAGGTCATTTGGGAATAACAATTGGTATCAGAGCAAGCTTCTAACATACAAGAAGTTTAAAGATCAAGACCAAAACAGAAACCATGGTGAAGAAGGATGCAGGTGTGAAGATACCAGTTCTTGATAAGGACAATTACTTTCACTGGAAAGTAAAGATGCATTTACATCTCATGTCTATGGATGAGAGATATGTAGACTGCATTGAGAAAGGTCCACACGTTCCCATGAAGGTTGCATCTAGAGTTGGAGTGCCAGATGATGCTCCTGATGTGGAAATTCCAAAACTTGTCTCAGAATGGACTATTGAAGATGTTGCAGAAGTCCATAAAGATAAAAGAACCATGAACATTCTGTTTAATGGTTTGGAGCAAGAGATGTTTGACAATGTCATAAACTGTACGACCTCCAAAGAAGTATGGGACACTGTCAGAACACTATGTGAAGGAACTGAGCAAGTAAGGGAGAACAAAATGCAACTCCTTATACAACAATATGAGCACTTTCACTTTAAAGCTGGTGAAACCCTAAATGACACGTTTAGTAGGTTTCAAAAGCTTCTGAATGGATTAAAGTTGTATGGGAGAATCTACCAAACTAAGGACTCAAACCTTAAATTTCTAAGAGCTCTTCCAAAAGAATGGAAGCCTATGACTGTTTCTCTAAGAAACACTCAAGAGTACAAAGATTACACTCTTGAAAGGCTGTATGGAACATTGAAGACTTATGAGCTGGAAATGGAGCAAGATGAGGAAATTGAAAAGGTACAGAAGAAGGGTGGATCCATTGCATTGATTGCATCTGTGAACCAACTGGAAGATGACACTGAAGAAGCTGCAAAGGCCACAACTAGTCGAGCTAGTTGTAGAAGTGATGTCAGCAAGGGTAAAGGTAAGATGACAGAAGAAGAAGAACCAGAACCAGCCAACTTGGATGACTTAAATGAGATTGATGAACACATTGCTTTTCTATCTAGAAAATTCTCTAAGTTCAAGTTCAAAAGAAACTCAGAAGCAAGGCCACCAAGAAGAGACTTTCAACCTAGCAAAACAAACTGGATTGAAAAGTCTAAATCTAAATGTTTCAATTGTGGAATGCTTGGTCACTTTGCTGGAGACTGCAGAAAGCCCAAGATTGAGAAGAGCAACAGGAAATTTGAGCCTGTTGATTATAAAAAGAAATACTTTGAACTTCTCAAGCAAAAGGAAAAGGCTTTCATGACTCAGGAGTATGATTGGGCTGGTAATGGTGAAGATTCTGATGATGATGTTGAATATGTCAACTTGGCTCTTATGGCTAACAATCATGAGCAGGAAGCAAGCTCCTCAAGCAACCAGGTAACAATTACTAATCTTTCTGAGCTTTCTAAAGAGGAATGCGATAGTGCAGTAAATGAAATGTCTACTGTATTATATAATTTGCGTGTTACTCTTAAATCACTTACCAAAGAGAATTCAAGAATTAAAGAGACTAATTTGCTCTTAAGTGATAGGAATGCAATGTTAGAAACACAGCTCATTGAATTTGAGAAAATGAGATGTGTTAGTAGGGATGCTAAGAAGGAACTTGAGAACGTGTTACAAAGGGAAGAAATTCTTAAGACACAACTAGAAATAGAACAGAGTGTGATTGCTAAATGGAAAGATGCCAGGAATGTGGCTACCAACATCATTAATGTTCAAGGTATGGAATCTTTCTGTGAACAATCATGGAAAAAGAACAAAGAGAAACTAGGGTATGTTTGTGAAACCTTAGAATCAGAAACAGAGTCAACAAACAACAATGATCATGTGTTGGAGGTTGATATGTCAACGAAATGCAATGTTTCGTTGACACATGAACCATCAACCGATCAGGCTGTTTCGTTGACAGACAAAAGAAAAGAGGAACTCACTAGACTTAATAATAAGTATGGTCCTGTCACCAAGAACTTTGTTCAAGGTGAGTCTAGTAAATCAAAGAAAGTTGAGAAGCCTGTTGAGAGAGCTAATGTAGGTCACTTGTCCAACAAGCAATTGAAAGATAAGTTAGAGAATGTTCAAATTGAGGCTAAGGGAAATAAAAGGAATAACAGGAATGGCAAAGTAGGAATTAACAAACACAACAATTACACACCTGATAAATATGCTCCTAGAAAGACATGTGTCAATTGTGGAAGTGTTAGTCATTTATCTACTAACTGCAAATCTGTTAAGAATACTGTTAATATGAAAATTCCCAAGCCTGCAATGAATAATCTTATGCCTACAATGCCTGTTATGCCTAACATGTTTGCTCCATGTGCACAATTTCAGAATCCATATGCTAACATATCATTTGTACCTAATCCATACATGAATATGTTTAGTATGCCACAAATGCCATGGAATATGAATAATATGTGTGTTCCTTCAAATATGCATGCTGTAAATGAAAATGTGAGCAACAATCAGAAATCAACACCAAGAGTAAAAGTTGATTTAAATCAATCTGAGCCCAAGGTGAAAAATGATATAAAAGGAAAAGCAAAGGCTAACAAAACAGGACCCAAGGAAACTTGGGTACCAAAATCAACTTGATTTGGTTTCATTGTGTGCAGGGAGACAAAAGGAATCTTTGGTACTTGGATAGTGGTTGTTCAAGACACATGACTGGTGATTCTACCCTGCTCACAGAGTTTCAGGAAAGAGCTGGCCCTTGTATTGCTTTTGGAGATGACAGCAAAGGCTACACAAAGGGATATGGCTTGATTTCAAAAGAGAATGTCATCATAGATGAGGTTGCATTGGTGGATGGTCTTAAGCACAATTTGCTTAGTATCAGTCAACTTTGTGACAAAGGATTTTTAGTTACTTTTTCTAAAGAAGCCTGTGTTGTTTCTAAAGGAGGAAACAACAATGTGGTAATGACTGGATTCAGAAGAGGGAATGTGTACATTGCTGACTTTAGTAGCACAAGTCCAGACACCATCACTTGCCTTTTCAGCAAAGCAAGCAAGGATGAAAGTTGGCTATGGCACAAGAAATTATCTCATCTGAATTTCAAGGTTATGAATGATTTGGTAAGGAAAGATCTTGCTAGAGGAATTCCACAGGTGGAGTTTTCCAAGGATGGTTTGTGTGATGCCTGTCAAAAAGGGAAACAAAAGAAGGCATCATTCAAAAGCAAGACAGAGTCATCAATTGTCCATCAGCTTGAGTTACTTCATATGGATCTGTTTGGCCCTGTAAATGTCATGTCTATTTCAAAGAAGAAATATTGTCTTGTGATTGTTGATGATTTTTCTAGATTTACTTGGACCTTCTTTTTACATTCTAAAGATGAGGCAAGTGAAATCATTATCAATCACATCAAGATGGTAAACAATCATCCTGACTTGAAAGTAAGAAGGATCAGAAGTGACAATGGGACAGAATTCAAGCATGAAGATGTTCTGTGAAGAAAATGGTATTATGCATGAGTTTTCAGCAGCAAGGACACCACAGCAAAATGGTGTAGTTGAAAGGAAAAACAGAACACTTATTGAAGCTGCCAGGACAATGCTAGATGAATCAAAGTTACCAACTTATTTTTGGGCTGAGGCAGTTAACACAGCTTGCTTCACTCAGAATATTTCTTTGATTAATCAGGCCAAGGGAATGACCCCTTATCAACTACTCAAAAGAAAGAAGCCACTATTGGATTTTCTTCATGTCTTTGGATGCAAGTGCTTTGTTCTGAGAAATCAAGCTGAGCATTTGGGGAAATTTGAAGCAAAGGCAGATGAAGCAATATTTGTGGGATATGCAGCAGGGAAAGCTTACAGAGTCTATAATCTCATAACCAACATTGTTATGGAATCTGTACATGTTGTTTTTGATGATCTCAAAATTCAAGGTCTCTGTGATGAAGGTTTCCATGAAAGTCTCTCTTTTGAGAATGAGGAAGGAGATCGAATGAATCATGTTAAGACTACTGAGAAACAGCCTAAAGTTGTTGTATCTAGCACAGATGAGAGCAGCAGTGAAGATGAAATTGCTGCATTAAGATTGAAAAGAATAGCTGCTAGTAGACCAAATGGTCATTTCGTTGACAGTCAAGATGGTGGTTTCGTTGACAGTCAAAATGAGCGTTTCGTTGACAGCCAAAATAGTCATACCGTTGAAGGTCATAGAAATGTCTCAAGAAGTGATCATTTAGGGACAACAAACTCAGGGGGAGTTTCTCAAGGACAAATATCCAATCAAGGCAATCATGATCATGAAGCTACCTCGTCTAGAGCAAATCTACCTCCCTCAAGAAAATGGACTAAAGATCATCCCTTTGAACTTATTATAGGTGATGTTTCTTCAAAAGTCCAAACTAGAAGAGCAACTCAAGAAGAATGTCTATATAGCAGCTTTCTGTCTCAAGATGAGCCAAAGAAAGTTGAGGATGCACTTCTAGATCCAGATTGGGTTTTGGCTATGCAAGAAGAGCTAAACCAATTTGAAAGGAACAATGTTTGGAAGCTGGTGCCCAAGCCTAAGGACAGGAGTGTAATAGGCACAAAATGGGTGTTCAGAAACAAGATGGATGAAAATGGCATAGTCACAAGGAACAAAGCAAGACTAGTTCCTAGCCTATGCAGCCCATGCCAATTTCAAAGTCTATCAAATGGATGTGAAAAGTGCTTTTCTGAATGGGGAATTGGAAGAGGAGGTCTATGTAAATCAACCTCCTGGTTTTGAAGATGATGATTTTCCAGAATATGTATACTTCCTCCTCAAAGCACTCTATGGTTTGAAACAAGCACCGAGAGCCTGGTATGACACACTCTCACAGTTTCTTCTTGAGAATCACTTCACTAGAGGTACTGTAGATAAAACTCTTTTTCACAGGATTGTGAATGGCTCTACTATACTTGTTCAAATTTATGTAGATGACATAATCTTTGGGTCTACAGATGTGAAACTTTGTCAAAAGTTTGCCAAGCTTATGCAAAGTAAATATGAAATGAGCATGATGGGAGAATTAACTTACTTTCTTGGTCTTCAAGTGAAGCAAGTTAATGAAGGCATTTTCATTAGTCAAACAAAATATATTCATGATTTATTAAAGAAATTTAACTTAATGGAATGCTCTCCTGCCAAAACTCCCATGCCCACTGCCACCAAACTTGAATTGAATACTAAGGAAAAATCTGTGGACATTTCAAGTTACAGAGGCATGGTAGGCTCACTTTTGTATTTAACAGCTAGTAGACCTGATATTATGTTTGCTACATGTCTATGTGCTAGATTTCAGGCTGATCCTAGGGAATCCCATTTAGTTGCTATTAAAAGGATTTTCAGATATCTCAAGGGAACACCAAACCTTGGCATTTGGTATCCTAGAGAATCTGGTTTTGAACTAATTGGTTATTCAGATGCAGATTATGCAGGATGTAAAATTGACAGGAAAAGCACAACAGGCACCTGTCAATTCTTAGGAAACAAGCTTGTGTCATGGTTCAGCAAGAAACAAAACTAAGTTTCCACCTCCACAGCTGAGGCTGAGTATATTGCAGCTGGAAGTTGTTGTGCACAGATTTTATGGATGAAAAATCAATTACTTGATTATGGATTAAGAGTTGAGAAAATTCCTATTTTCTGTGACAACACTAGTGCCATTGCCATTACTGAGAATCCAGTGCAGCATTCAAGAACCAAGCACATTGACATCAAGTACCATTTCATTAGAGAACATGTTATGAATGGTACTGTGGAGTTACATTTTGTTCCAAGTGAACAACAACTTGCAGACATCTTTACCAAGCCACTTGATGAATCAACATTCTCAAGATTAGTAAGTGAGCTAGGTATGCTAAATTTCTCTTAATTATTTTTTTGAGATATTTGCAAGTCATAATGCAGCCAGAAATTTGCTATGATTTTCTGTGATTTAATTTTCTCAGGAAAAAGTAAAATTTTGTCTAAGTCAAAATAACTATGCCAACGAAACAAACCATTTCGTTGACAATCTTAGCATTTTTCTGGGTGTTTCGTTGATAGCTCTTTTATGTCAACGAAACACAGCTGTATCAACGAAACAGACGGGACTTTAAACGCCCAATTCTGATTCGTTGATTTAGCGCTCTTAATCTGAACCGTTGAAAACTGACACGTCTTTTACCACGATCTATGCATACATCCCTGTAAGTATAAATCATGGTAATACTTTAAGAGTAACGGTTATATTTTTAAGCCAATCCAGTAATTTTCTTTTATTATTGGACTCATTTTCTGAGAATTTTTGGGGGAGTATTTAAGAAATTCTATTTTCTTTAATTCTTTTTTACCTGCTCTCAAAAATTCCAAAGGCTTTTCTCTCTCTTTCTCTCTAACAAGCAACTCAGTTCGAAGTTTTATCTCACTCAACAATGGCACCCATAGTCAAGCTTATGTCTGCTGGAGGGTTCATCTATGAGAAGAACAACTCCATCCCTTTTGTTGCAAAGGAAAACCCGAACAGACTTTTCTTCAAAATGATGGATTTCATGAAGAATTGCAAGTTGAGCTATGCAATGTTCCACTCTACACCAATCTATAATGAAATAATTGAGGAAATTTGGACCTCATGTGAATATAATGGAACAAATTGCACTCTGCAATTCACTCTCCAAGGTAATGAGTACATAGTTAATTCTGATGTTTTGCAAGCATGTTTACATATTCCTGATAATAACTGTGATGCTTTGCCTACTAACACTGAAATAACTACCATGCTAAATTCTATAAACTACTCTTTGCCTACTGATAATCTGGGTAGAATAATTAGGAGAGGTTTGGTTAGGGAATACAGTTATTTAGCTGATGCATTCATTAAGGTCTTTTCTGGAAAGATTAGTAATTTTGATGCATTAACTAACTCTATGTTAATTCTCCTAACCATGCTTCTAAATGATAGATATTACAACTTTAGCACCCAACTTATTTATGAAATTGGTGCTAAGTTGGGTGATAAGGCAAATAGGAAGAAAAATATCTATTATGCAAGGTTTCTGATGATGCTGGCTAATCATGTTAGTCCAGCACCATTAGTTATCTCTAACCCTAATGCCAGGTTTGAGTGCTTTGTACAAGAAAAGAGAGTATTGACAGACATACTGAGGCTGAACTACAATGGTGATGTTCCAGTGGTGTATCTGCCAATCATTGAGGTAACTACTACTATCCCTGTTAGTATAGCTGTTACTTCTATTGTCTCCTCCAACCTTGTTGCTATGGAGTCTGTAGCTGTGACCCAACAGGCTCCTGCCCCTGCAACTAAATCAAAATCAAAGAAATCCTCCAAGCCAACCTCAGGTGCTTCTCAAAAGGCACCTGTTGTAAAAACTACCACACAACCTAAGGGGAGTGAGTCTGGAGTTGTGAGAGGTGAGGGAAGGGGTGAAAATCAAAGAAACCCCAAGAATAAGGAAGGTGAGGTAAGTGTTTCCCAGCCTAGCCCCATTGTGTCTTCCCAACAAGGCACAATGAGTAAAATGGATTTAAACACAAGTCTAATTGCATCCTCCCAAAAGGATGTGATTATTGAAACAAGCTCTTCACCTAGAGCACAGTCCAAAAGGGTAAGGGACACTTCAAGCCCACAGTCTACATTTTCCCAATACCAAAGGAGAGTGAAGCAAAAGACCAAGGGTTCACAGGGTGCACACACACTGGAAGCAACACTTCCAGTTTCTCAAATTCAGTTTGATGTAACCCCTATTATTACTCTGGGGTTACAGTCCCACTCTCTAAACATTAATCTTGATTTATCTCCATCCAATTCACCAACTCAATCTTTAGATGTGGACATGATCCATACATCTTTTCCTGATTCTCCAACTCTAATCTTGGAGAAGCCCCACTCTGAAGCTGATGGTCATCACTTATTAAGTGATTTGTTGGGCCATCAACCAAGTTTTTCTGAAACTGCAAGAGAATCTGTGGACCCCAATCTCAAATCAATCACCACAGATTCTACTGTAATTTCACTTTCTCAAAATGCTTTATTGACTTCATCAACGAAACAGCCTCTTTCGTTGACAAGTGTTTCTCCATCAACGGTACCTATACCGTTGACAGTTCAAACTACCATTTCGTTGATAGGTCATTCTACACCTTTTACTGAAAATCAAGTTGTTTCCACAACTAGTGTAGATGACCTGGTGGTAGTTGAGACACTTTTAGGTTTGAAAGGGAGTGAAATTGAGAGGCTGGCTTGCAGCCAGGCAAAAGGAGAGAATGAGAGTGAGAGGCTGGCTATTTCTTCCAGCCAGGCAAAAGGAGAGATTGAGAGTACCACCTTAGTAGGTGAAGGTGAGGGTGTGAGAGGTGTGAGCCATGGGGAGCCCATGATGCAAGAAAAGAGTGGAGAGAGAGAAGGGACTACAGGAGCAATAAGGGTGGAAGCAGCCATTGCTAATGAGTTAATGGAGGTCAGTGAGGGAGAAAGGGAACTTACTTTCCAAGAGCATTATCAACAAACTCTGGATAGTATTTCCCTGGATCCTGAGACCTTTACTCATCCTGTGCCAGCCTATCAAGTTATGGCTCAACAGGGCAATGTGGAGGCAGAAAGGTCACTCAACTTAATTCATACTACTGCATCAATGCAAAGAGCAAAGGATGCCTTGACCAATCTACCTCCAGGAGCTGCAGCAAGTGGAGACTTTGAGTTTTCTGATGATGAGGACAGCTATGGTGATAATCTACATGTGGCCACCACTTCACAGACTGGGACTTCTGTGGTGCCTCCTACACCAGACTGGCTTTCTCAGGGTATGCATGGAAGAGTCACTCTAGATGCTGCTATCTCAAGGCAGTACAAAGAGGCCTATCTAGCTCATGAGTCTGCAAATGCAAGGGACAAGAAATTCTACAAGGCCATCATGGATTCTCTGGAAATTCAAAGGCTACAAATGATGCAGACAAGGATTGAGGCTACAGAAATCAAGGACTCCATTAGCAATCTCAGGGATGCTAACTACAGGATGATGGATGAAAAGCTCCCTCTTCTCACTGTGTCCAAGATGACCAGGTTTTTCTCTAAGGAACCTGAGGTGACTACATCCTTGAAAACTCTCTCTACAAGAGTGGACAAGGTGGAAGCTACACTTTCTCAAATGCAGAAGGAACAGGAGAAGCAAACTCAGCTACTCACTCAGCTAGTGGCAGCTCAAGGACTCCCAGTCATCTCTCTTGATGCTAACAAAAAGGGGGAGAAATCTAAGGAGCTAAACATTCAAATCACAAAGGTGTTGGTCCCAGCCATTTCACTGCCACAGGAGCCACTAGCAATGGGGGAGTTTGGAAAGAAGAAAAAGGATAGTATTGACCTGATCCAGGAAGCTTCTATGAGGATGAAACTTGCAGAACAAATCAAAGATCACTGGTCCAACATAGAAGCAAGGTTCAAGAACATTACTGAATCTTCAAAGACAGATCAGCCATCAACAAATGTAATGGTGACTGTACAAATGGAGCCACAGTTCAAGAGCTCTTATGCTATAGAGCCCCTTCAGCATGGAATCCTTCAAGATTCAAGAAATGAGAAGGGTCAATCTTCATGCTTTAAGAATGTGGATGCAAGAGGGATGTCTCCAATATCACCTACCAAACCCAAAGGCAAGAACATTGAAAGGATATTTTATCCTGCTCCAAAGCCAGATGAGTTCAAAGTCCTAGGGAAGCTGATCATTGAGAGCAAGGAAAGCAATCATCCAAGCATAAGGAATCAAAGGGCCATCATCTACAGGGACAGCAAGGAAATCTGCATTTGGGTTGGTCACCCAAATTTTGCAAAGGCCAAGGCTGAAGAATCTGAAAGGGCAGCAATGCAAGCATTGGCAGTTGCTCAAGCACTTGAAGATGAAGAGACCTTTCAGGAAGAAAAAGCCAAGGATGGAGCTAATGAAGCTGAACCAGCAAGGAAAAGTGTAAGGCAACCAAAGGCTAGAGCTAAGAGGAATCTGAACTTTGAAAAAGAGTGTTAGGCCGAATACACAATATAATCAAGTATGTATGAGAATAACAATAATTAATAACACTGTTTATGAATCAATAAAACTGTAATCTTATTAACAGCTTCTCTCTTTATGATGTTAATGAATCATAAAGAGCTTCTAGGTTACACAAATAATATCTCAATGATCGCGTCCCTTCTAGGGATAACCTATCTGTGTTTATATAGTACACAGCTACATACAATCCTTCTCTAATTGATATTCCTACAAGTTAGCTATACAATTCATATCAATTAAGGATTGCTTCTTATCTTCTATCCTGTTTCCTTAGCTGTATCAATATATTCTGCTTCTTTCCATCTTCAGAATGTATTGCTTCTAGAATCTTCAATTCTGCACCGACAGCTAATTCAACTATCACCTTGTCAGACTTTAAATAAACTCTGACTAGCTTCCTTTAAACTCTTCACCCTATCAGAGTTTAACTAAACTCTGATCGGCTTCTGATAAACTCTGACCAGTACCTGTTGCTTAAACACTGATAAACAAACATTAGCAATTATATCTAACAATCTCCCCCAACTTGTTCATAATAAAATGTACAAGTTAAACATATAATTGATGATGTCAAAACCTTTTAACAAATGCAGTGTTTAACATATAACAGAGTTTAATTTAAAACAGAGTTTAAATTTGACTTAGAATAGAAAATATTAAAAACTTACAGTCAGACTTTATTTGATTTCTTGAATATCAGGCACTGTCCTGAGATAATCAATTAGAAGTCTTCTTTCAGCCTTTTCCAGCTCTTCAACCATGATTTCTTTCAGTTCCTTGAGTTCTGGATCAGATTCACCAGTCTGATAAATAGCAGCTCTCAGAGAATAGATGGAATTCTTCCTCATCTCATTCCCTAGCCTAATAAAATGTGCTTTATCAGATTCTTGATTGAATTCTAAGACTTTAACTCCCAGATCAGTCCTTAGTCTTGCACTGTTTCTCTTCATTTCTATAACATTTCCATAAGCATCTCTATACTTAGGAATGTATACCTTTGAAACTCCTCCTCCAAGCATCACCTTAGATCTTTGCATCTTTTGTCTGATAAATGTAGCAGCATTGTGAGTGTTTCTGTTTTTGACTTTTAGCAAGTACAGAACATACTCCAATTCTTGATAAGATTTGAGATCTATATCAGACTCTGCAACTCTGTAAACTCTTCCATCATTCATAAAATACAACAGAAAATCTTTCTTCAAACCTTTGTGAAATATCAACTGAACAGAGTCTAGCATATCAAGATTCTCTTGAGTAATAATGCCAGATACTGCCAATGATGATTGATCTCCAGATCTGTTGTTTATTCTCTTCTCCCTATGTGAACCTAAACCAGCTTTATCAAAAGTTTCTTTTCCAAGTACAGTCCTGGTTTGAGAAAAATCCACAGGTTGAAGTGTCAGAGCTTCAGATAGTACAGGTCTTCTAAAAATACCTTGGAGTTGTGGAGCTAGCTGAGTTTGCACAGCTTGAGCCTTGTCAGAGGCTGGCTTAACTTCGATAGTATCATCAACTTGAGCAGCGTCAGAGGTTGATTTTGGTAATCTTGTTTCAACTTGAGCAATGTCAGAGGTTGAATATTCTTTCTCCTTCAGGTTAGGCTCTTCAATCATTTTGCCTTTACCCTTATCAGAGTTTCTAATCATAGGCCTCCTGGTGTATTGTATACTCTGTTGAGTATTTTCTTTAATGATAATTCCAGTTTCTTTCTTTCTAGGAGCCTTGATTTCTTTCTTTTTGTATATCCCAGCTTCAAGATTCTTCCTGTGTTCTTCAGCAAGCATTTGCTCTTCAGCTTGGATATCTTCAATTGTAACATCTTTTCCATGTTCTGCTATAAATAATTTAGCAGCAACTTCTTCATCAGTGCTAGGCTTATCAGTGTTTATCAAACTTTTGAGCCTTGAACCACTGGCAGAAATTACTTTTTCCTTACCAGAGTTTGATCTTCTCTCAGAGTTTGATCTCAATCTTGATGATCTTAAGCCTAAACTCTTTTCAGATTCACCTCCCTTGCTTCCACCATCATTACCATCATCCCTCCGTCTCAGAGCTTGAGTGTCTTTGCATTTGTCATTTGGTACACTCTCCCCCTTTTTGACATCATCAGAAAGTAGTACTGATGTCAGCAACTCCAGAGCATTAGAAATTGAAGTTAGTTGAGCAGACATAGCAGTCTGATTCTCCTCAACTTTCGACAATCTAGAATTGAAAGTCTTTTGCTCTTTACACAAAGAGATGTATAGAGATTTGTCCTTCTGCTGTGTAAGCTCTCTTGTAGCTATATCATTCCTTAACCCTTCAATCACCTTATCAGAAGCATCAAAACGATTGTTTAATGATTTGATTTGAACAACAGTTGCTTTGAAATGACTGAGAAGTTCAGGATTTTTAATCTCTTTAACAGAGTTAGCAGTTAAATCAGCAGCCCTTTGTGAAGTGAAAATACAATCTGCTGCTGTCCAGTTCTTGAAGTACATCTCTTGAAAATGTTCTTCAGTAGCCCTATTGAACTCTCTTTCTTCATCAGAGTTGGCTTGAATGTCAGATATGTGTGAAGGTGAATGAGCAGGACTAGCATTAACATTGTCATCCTCTCTTGCAATCTCTTCAGGAACATGTTCAGCAGTGATTTCATGTTCTAACTGTGCAGCTTCATCATTAACTTTCTCTGCAACAGTTTCAGGAATATCAGAGTTTGCTTTAGCAATTACCTCTGCTTCTCGCTGAACAATCTCAACAACTGATTGTTGTAGAGCTTCAAGAACAAGAGCATCTTCAGAGTTTGAAACAAACTCTGCTGCTACAGGAACATTCTCTGTGGCATCAGCAGGTACAGCAACAGCTTCTGTAGGATGATCAATTCTAATCTGATCAACTTCTTCACCTTTCTCAAAATCAAGAGAAATGATTTCTGTGTGGGAAGCAATAGTTTCTACCAATTCTGTAGTAGCTTGATCAGCTTCTCTTACATTTTCTTCAAGATCAAAAATTCTGCTGTCAGAATGAGCAGCAGCTTCCTCAACTACATCATTAGCCTTTGATGTAGGAGCTTCTCTATCAAAATCCATTTCAATATCATCAGTATTTAGCCTGTCTTGATTGACAGCTTCTGGATTTGCAGCTTCCTCCTGAACAAAAGCTTCAGGAGCTTCAGTTTCCTCAGGAACTTTGTCCATATTGGCAATAATATCAGCAAAAAGATATTCAGCAACTTGTCTTCTCTTTCTCTGATGAGGATTGTCTTCATCAGTTTCAGTTTCTGATTCTGCATCAGAATCAGCAGTAACAGACTTTGCTCTTTGAGCTCTCTTTTTCTTCATTCTTTTTCCCTGAGGCATCTCTTCAGTTCTTGATACCCCAGCTTCAGCATTTGACTTAGCAACCCTAATAATGACTGTCTTGGAACTCCGCACGTTACTGTTTCCAAAAGCTTCAAAAACCTTTCAATCTCCAAGAAAAACCTTTCAGATACCCTGTTTGAATGCTTTAAATACCAAAGCAATGTAACAACAGGCTTCATATCTTAAACTTACTATACACCAAAATGGCTGGAACTTTCGAATTCATGGATGTGGAAGAGTTTTTGAACATGAACTGGCAGCAACAAGAAAACTATCTTATCGATGAGTTTCTTGTTCTTTCATTCCTGAATGAAGAAGGTCTTATCGTAGATGATGAAATAGCCGAAGGGCCTTTCTCCAACCCTCATGTATACATCTTCCGTCCAGCACCATATGATGCACCAATCCTCGCAGATGAAGATGCCATGGAGATCTGCTTTATGCTTTTTCAACTGAGTTTCTTGTCGGGTTCAAAAGAAAACCTCTTCTTAGAATCCTGCAAGCTGCAAAGCAGAAAGAGATCCCGAGAAGATGATGATGATGATTCATCATTAGGAGGATTTCAAGCTATCCCAAATGGTATAATGACCAGATGAGCAACTGGGTAGCTATCATCAGAAGTAGTAGAGCACAATAGCTTCTGGCTCTAGCTCTTCTGCTTCGATGTTGGATAGCATTCAAGTACTTGTCCTGGTTAAATAGATTTTCTCTTTTGTAACCATAGTGATTAGTATGTACCAGAAAGATTAGCTAAGCATGAGTATGTAATTGACTGAATGTAACAGAGTTTGAATCAATTAATGAAAAAGACTCATTTTATTGCTTTACTTTCAGTATTATCAATTTTACCTAGTAATTGGAAAGACAAAAAAACTTTAACCAATTAACTAACATACTCAGCAGCAATACAAATCACAAACAGGACTTAATAAACATACTCAATAGCATTGGTCAATCACTATCAAACAAACTCTATCTTTTCTCTGTTCAATCACACTTTTTCGAAAAACAAATGACTAAACCCAAAATCATAAACTGTCTGAAACAGGAAAATTATTTTAACCATCAGAGATTAAAACAAAGTAACCTCGGCGTATTTCACACAAAACATCAGTGTTTACCATTTGTCCTTCTTTGTCAATAAACTCTTTTCTCAATCTGTACAGTTGTGAAAATATGTGTGTGTAGTAGCAGAGTTTACCGAAAACAGTATTTAGACCATCTCAAAGTGCATAAAATCCACAATCTAAAGTAGTAAAAACTGGTTACCTAAACTCTCATGTATAACATAGACACTGATACTATCTAAACTCTGTATTACTGATATCCTTTCATTTGGATATGTCTTTTATTTTTCACCCCCTTTATTAATTTTTTTTTTTATTTTTCAATATATATTTTTTTTTTTTTTATTTTTTTTTCCAGTAATCAGTGGTTGGCACTAGTCACCAAAAATCAAAGATTTTAGCCCTTATTTCATACAATAAGTTCCTGGATCTTCCTAGGCACAACATGATCTCAAAGGAATTTGTGCTCTGTTTGGCATCTTTTGAATTTGAGGGTGAATTATTTGAAATTAATAATCAGAGTTTAGACTTTTCATCAGTAAATATAATTAACTTATGAGAGAAAATGCAAACAGCTAATACAGACTCAGTGTATAGGATCAATAAACTAAGAGATGCTATAAATATTGAGACAGTATCATGCTGTGTTAGCTTACTGCACATTTTTGAGATCAGAGTCTATACAACTCTTAAGGATTCACAGTTACTTACTGAGAATTATGCTTCATACAAATTTCTTCATTGGTCCATATGTTTCAGACAAAATTACAATCAGAGTATAGCATTTAAACTGTAATTACCACAGCATGACCAACAGAGTTTAACATCAGAGTATGCTTTCAGAGTATGACTAACACTTCACAGAGTTTATCATCAGAGTTTAACATGCTGGTTCACATAACAGTTAACATATGTAAGAAATCATGAACATAAAAAGTGAGTCTAACCCGTATCTCTAGTCAGAACCAGAGATCATTCCAAGTTCATTTACCAATCTTGTAAAAGTAGCTTCACTCAAAGGTTTGGTGAAGATATCTGCAAGTTGTTGGTCTGTAGACACAAAATGAAGCTCAATATTCCCTTCTTCCACATGTTCTCTGATAAAATGATATCTTATGCTGATGTGCTTGGTCATGGAATGCTGTACTGGATTTCCTGTCATAGCAATAGCACTTTGGTTATCACAGAAAATAGGAATTTTAGAGTACCTTAACCCATAATCCAGCAATTGATTCTTCATCCATAAAATCTGTGCACAACAGCTACCAGCTGCTATATACTCTGCTTCAGCTGTGGATGTGGAAATCGACTTCTGTTTCTTGCTATACCAAGAAACTAATCTGTCACCTAAAAATTGACAGCTTCCACTTGTACTTTTTCTGTCTATCTTACAGCCTGCAAAATCTGCATCAGAGTAACCAATTAACTTAAACTCTGATTCTCTAGGATACCACAAACCCAAGGTTATGGTTCCTTTGAGATATTTGAAAATCCTTTTTACAGCTGTTAGATGAGGCTCTCTGGGATCTGCTTGAAATCTTGCACAAAGACATGTTGCATACATGATATCAGGTCTACTTGCAGTAAGATACAGTAAAGACCCTATCATTCCTCTGTAGTTAGTCATATCTACTGAGGCTCCTGTGTCTTTGTCAAGCTTCGTTGCTGTAGCCATGGGAGTTGTTGCAGATGAACTATCAAGCATACCAAATTTCTTTAGAAGATTTCTGGTATACTTTGCTTGATTGATAAAAATCCCATCATCTGTTTGCTTGACCTGTAAGCCTAGAAAATAACTAAGCTCTCCCATCATGCTCATTTGATACCTGGATTGCATAAGCTTTGCAAACTTCTTACAAAGTTTGTCATTAGTAGATCCAAAAATAATATCATCTACATAAATTTGAACTAAAAGCAAATCATCACCAGAATTGAAATAAAACAAGGTTTTATCGATTGTACCTCTTGTGAACCCACTTTCTAAAAGAAATTGAGCAAGAGTTTCATACCATGCTCTTGGTGCTTGCTTTAGTCCATATAATGCCTTATCAAGCCTGTAGACATAATCTGGATGCTTGGAATCTACAAATCCTGGTGGTTGTTCAACAAATACCTCTTCTTCAAGCTTCCCATTGAGAAAAGCACTTTTCACATCCATCTGAAAGACTTTAAACTTCTTGTGTGCAGCATAGGCCAGAAAAATCCTTATGGCCTCCAGTCTTGCAACTGGAGCAAAGGTTTCATCATAGTCAATTCCTTCCTGTTGTGAATAACCTTTTGCCACAAGTCTAGCCTTATTCCTTGTAATCACACCATCACTGTCAGTCTTGTTTCTGAAAACCCACTTTGTACCTACAATTGATCTGTTCTTTGGTCTAGGTACAAGTGTCCAGACTTCATTTCTTTCAAATTCATTTAACTCTTCTTGCATTGCTGTAATCCAATTAGCATCTTGAAGAGCTTCCTCCACTTTCTTTGGTTCAGTTTGAGACAAGAAAGCATGATACAGACACTCATTATTTGTTGCACTTCTGGTTCTTACACCAGCATCAGGATCTCCAATTATGAGATCAGGTGTGTGTGCCTGTGTCCACTTTCTTGCTGATGGTAAGTGGTTTCTTGCATCATTGTTGGATCCTCCCCCTTGATCCATGCTCTCCTGATTCATATGTTGACTTTCTACATTCTCTGAGGCTCCCCCTGAATTTGATGACTCAGAGTTTGAATTGTCAGAGTTTGAATCAGTTTCCTCAACTGACTCACTTGCTGTGTCATGTTGAGCTTCTTCACGCTCCCCCTCAACTGGTTCTCTATTTTGTTCAATTTGAGAATTATCAGTTTCTCCAGTATTTACCAGTAGAGGTTCAGAGTATGCTTCGTCAGAGTTTGTCAACCCTGCTTCATCAGAGTTTATATCATCAAAGAGTAGATCTTCATTTTCAAAACGAAGTTGATCATATCCATCCTTGTCTTCAAGTCCAATTATTTTCTTGTCATCAAATGACACATGTATGGATTCCATGATCACTTTAGTTCTTAGATTGTAAACTCTGAATGCTTTTGTTGACAGTGGGTAGCCAACAAAAATTCCTTCATCAGCTTTTAACTCGAACTTTGTCAACTGTTCAGGATGAGTCTTCAACACAAAGCATTTGCATCCAAATATATGAAAATATTTCAAATTTGGCTTCTTATTTTTCACCATCTCATATGGTGTTTTCCCATGCTTGTTGATCAGTGTAGCATTTTGAGTAAAACAAGCAGTTTGAACAGCTTCTGCCCAGAAATAAGTTGGTAATTTTGCTTCTTCAAGCATAGTTCTGGCTGCTTCAATTAAAGTTCTGTTCTTTCTTTCAACTACACCATTTTGCTGTGGAGTGCCAGGTGCAGAAAATTCTTGTTTCACCCCTCTTTCCTTGCAGAAAGCTTCCATGAATGAATTTCTGAATTCAGTTCCATTATCACTCCTTATTATTTTGACTTTGTGCTGTGATCCTTTGTCCAGTAGATTTACATGATCCATTAGAATTTGAGCAGTTTCATCCTTCTTTGACAAGAAATACACCCATGTATATCTAGTATATTCATCAACAATTACTAGAGCATATTTCTTTCTGCCCATTGACATTATATTCACTGGTCCAAAAAGATCAACATGTAGAAGATGATAAGGTTCCACTACTGAAGATTCAGTTTTGCTCTTGAAAGATGACTTCCTTTGTTTGGCCTTTTGACAGGAATCACATAGGCCATTTAGACTGAGTGTTGATTTTGGGAGTCCTCTTACAAGATCCTTTCTTATCAGCTCATTAATGTTGTTCAAATTTAGATGAGAGAGCTTTTTATGCCAATTCCAACTCTCTTCATTTGACATTCTTGCAGTCAGACACACTGTTTTTCCATCAGAGTTTGTTACCAAACTTGCTTCATAAATATTGTTGCGCCTGTGTCCAACTAGAACAACTTTTCCAGTAGATTTACTGATAACTTCACAGTATTCACTATGAAAATCTACATGGTTTCCTCTGTCACAGATTTGACTCACAGATAACAGATTGTGCTTGAGTCCTGAGACTAGAGCTACATTAGTGATGATGACACCTCCAAGATTAATGTTGCCATATCCCAGAGTATGTCCTACGTTGCCATCTCCATAGGAAACTTTTGGGCCATCCTTCTCCACAAAGTCTGATAGCAGGGCTTTATTTCCAGTCATATGTCCTGAGCATCCACTGTCCAAGATAAGTGTGCTCTCTATTATACCCTACAATCACAAACAAACACTAAGTGTTAGTTTTAAGGATCCAGACTTGCTTGGACCCTTTGCCTTTCTTAACAGTGTTAGCTTTTGCAGCGGAATCAACTTTCTCAGAGTTTAAACTAACATTGTCAGATTTTACACTAGCAGAGTTTGCTCTAACCCACTTTAAGTTGGGTTTTAGCTCATAGTAATTATGATAAATTGCATGATAACTCTTACATGTGTAAATAGAATGCCAAGTGCTCCCACAATGTTTGCATAAGGTCTGTGGTTTTACTCTAACATAATCATTCTTTACTTCTGAAGTAGAAGGTAAAGAATTAATATGCTTGTTCTTAGTGCAAAATCTAGCAAGATGATTAGAACTACCACAACTGTAACATGTTTTCCTTAAAGCACCAGCATTAGGCAAATGATTATTTCTATTGTTTATGCCTATTTTTCCATTCCTATTTCTCTTGGACCCTTTAGGTTTCATGGCAGACTTAACCTCTTTGAGCTTATGTTTAAACTGTTTTCCTGTCATTAAACCAACATTAACCTGTTTCTCACAGACTCTTATTGGTTCTTTAACAGCTTCTATCTCAACAGGCTTCTCTGTTTTAGATTCAGTATCTACTTGTTCAACACAAGTTTCAACTGGCTCCATAACAGTTTCTTTCACAACTGCAGATTTTAACTTTCCAGATTCAGGAACAAATGTTACAGGAGTCGAATATGAACTTGTGAAAGCTCTAAACTTAATTTTATCTTGAAACCTAAGTTCATCTTCCTCACTGTATCCTAAACCTACAGCATTTGTTTGAAAAACTTGATGTGTATCTCTGCCAGAATTAGTCCAAGTTTTAATTATTTTTCTTTCCTTCTCTAAATCAGATTCTAGTTGCCTATACCTTTTAAGCAACTCCTGTTCCACATAAACAGCATCATCTCTTTCTTTTTGAGTCTGCTTCATATTCTCAAGTTCTCTTTCAAGAAACTTGTTTCTTTCTTTAAGACTAAGATTCTCAGATTTAATCCTTTCATTCTCTAAAGTCTGATCCCTATAACTAACATGTATGTTCTTAAGATAAATTCTTAATTCAGAAATATTATCAGTATCATACGCATAAGTAGTTAGGGGTACCTTATTTTCTGATGATTCAGTCTCATCTTTGACAGTTGCCATAAGAGCATAATTTTCTCCATCATCAGAATCTGAAGTATCTGCCCAGTCTTTGCCTTTAGAGACGAGTGCTTTTCCAGTTTTTCCTTTCTTGCACTCTGGAGCATAGTGACCCATCTCTTTGCACTTGTAGCACTGGATCTCAGATTTGTCCTTCTTTCCAGACTTGGTATCTTTTCCATCAGACTTTCTGAAATTCTTCTTCTCAGAATTTGAATCTCTCCTTGAGAATCTCTTTCCTTTCTTGAAGTTCTTGAATCCCATCTTCTTGAAGGTCTTCACCATCAATGCCGCCATTTGCATCAACTGTTCTTCATCATCCTCAGAGTCAGAAGCTTCATCAGAGTTTGAGTCATCATCAGAGTTTGATGACTCACTTTCAGATTTAATGACTAAAGCCTTTCCCTTGGCTTTCTTCTTTGATGATTCCTTCTTTTCAATGGGCTTCTCCTCAACTTTGAGAGCAACAGATTTTGTCTTCTTGCTTGATCTTCTGTTTCTTTGATCTATCTCAAGTTCATGAGTCTTTAACAAGCCATAAATCTCATCAAGATCTGTATCATCAAGATCATAATTATCTCTGATTGAGGTCGTCTTCAGATCCCATTTTTCAGGTAGAGATAAGAGAAACTTGAGATTTGACTCTTCAAGATTATATTCTTTGTCAACCAGAGACAGATCATTCAGTAATTTACAAAACCTGTCATAAGTCTCAGTCAAGGTTTCATTAGATCTTGAATCAAAGTGCTCATACTCCTGTGTGAGTATTGTCTTCCTGTTCTTCTTTATAGCAGTGGTTCCTTGACACCTTACTTCCAAAGCATCCCAGATTTCCTTTGCCGTTTTGCAGCCAATTACTCTGTTAGACATAACATTATCTAAAGCACTGTGGAGTAGATGTCTAACCTTTGCATCCTTTGCAATTGATGAGATGTCTTCAGGAGTATAATCTTTCTTTTCCTTTGGAATCAGTGTCTGTTCTTTATCACCAACAGCAGGAGATAATTTAGTTGGCTTATGAGGACCATTATTGATTCTGTCAAGATATTCTGGATCTGTAGCCTCCAGAAACATGGTCATCTTCACCTTCCATATCGGATACTCTATTGGCCTGAGAATTGGAACCCTGATAGTTTCATATCGACTCACAGAATTTGGCTTAACCTGTTCAGCCGCAGGAGGAACTTGATTTTGATTTTCTTCAGACATGATTATTACTGTGTTTTAAATCGTAAAACTGTATATATTAAACAGCCTTGGCTCTGATACCAATTGTTAGGCCGAATACACAATATAATCAAGTATGTATGAGAATAACAATAATTAATAACACTGTTTATGAATCAATAAAACTGTAATCTTATTAACAGCTTCTCTCTTTATGATGTTAATGAATCATAAAGAGCTTCTAGGTTACACAAATAATATCTCAATGATCGCGTCCCTTCTAGGGATAACCTATCTGTGTTTATATAGTACACAGCTACATACAATCCTTCTCTAATTGATATTCCTACAAGTTAGCTATACAATTCATATCAATTAAGGATTGCTTCTTATCTTCTATCCTGTTTCCTTAGCTGTATCAATATATTCTGCTTCTTTCCATCTTCAGAATGTATTGCTTCTAGAATCTTCAATTCTGCACCGACAGCTAATTCAACTATCACCTTGTCAGACTTTAAATAAACTCTGACTAGCTTCCTTTAAACTCTTCACCCTATCAGAGTTTAACTAAACTCTGATCGGCTTCTGATAAACTCTGACCAGTACCTGTTGCTTAAACACTGATAAACAAACATTAGCAATTATATCTAACAAAGAGGACTCTCTGGACACTGCTCAAGCCCCTTCCACAACAAGTGCACATCAAATTCCTATTGATCTACCTATTGGAGGAAAGTTGGCCTGTGACCCTGCACACCCTGTCAACTTTCATGATCAACCAATCATGCCAAAGGAGGAGCCTATTGAATTTGATGAAGCCTATTTTCCAAAGTTCCTATTTGAAAAGGATCAACCAATGAAGACAAAGAAAAGGGTTGTCAAGGCAAAGCCAGTATTTGTGAGAAAGCCACAATCTCAGAAACCCCCTACAAATCCAGAGGACTGCATGTACATTGCTGACATCAGGGAAGAATCCAGCTTACATCTTGATTTAGACAACCTGGTGGAAGTAAGGGGCATTGCAGCTTCTCAAAAGTTACCTGAAAGATTGGTTTTCACATACAAGGGTGGTAGAGAACAAATATGGCCTCTCTACAGAATTTTAGGAGAAGACTACCAAACACTACTCACAGTGTTTAGATGCTTGAAGAAAGACTTTGGCTTCACCAAAACAGCCAAGTCTGAGGTGGTCTCCAAAATATGTCAAATAAAGGCTAGCTGGAACAAGCCTGAGGCTCTTCCCAGGATGCTAAGAGTGCCCTCAACAGGAAAGAAGATCCATCTTCAACCTTACTGGATGATGGAATTTAAGGACAAGGACAACTGCAGAAGGTTCTTCAGGATGGAAGACCAGCTGGATAAGACATCTAATCAAACTCTAAGGTTCATGCAATCCATGCTTGGTGATCAAGATGAAGAAGAGAAGATCTTTTACAGAAGGCTACAGGTCCAGATTGAGGAGAACAACTCTAGGAGAGGGAAGAAGACTATGCCTCAAAGAAGACCAAGATGAATCATTTGCTCAGTCTAGAGGAGCACATTTGGGCATTAGTCTTGTAAGTCTTGTTTTATGTCTAAAACTTTATGAA
Source organism: Heracleum sosnowskyi (assembly GCA_030848705.1). Classification (NCBI taxonomy): domain Eukaryota; kingdom Viridiplantae; phylum Streptophyta; class Magnoliopsida; order Apiales; family Apiaceae; genus Heracleum; species Heracleum sosnowskyi. Next base: position 131,822,043 of record CM061237.1, read on the forward strand.
GCTCAATGCAATTTTTACTTTTATCATGGGTAATATGTCTGAGTGTTTTTGTTATCATCAAGGCTCTTGATTTATGGCTGTTATTCTATCAGTCATAAATTGGGGGAGATTGTTAGGAATATGTTGTTCTTGATGATAATTATAAAAACACTTAGTAGATTTTGTATTAAGTCATTTTGTAACTGTCAACGGAATGGCATGCTTTGCAGTGTTTCGTTGACAGGAAGCTCATCAACGGAATGAGTGTTGTAGCAATTGCACTGTACAATACTTCACAGTTTGATATGCATTTTGTTGTATGTACTAGATAGGTTTTCTAAGTCATGTTGACTAAGTAATAGATAGGCAAAATAGGTTGGTCAATTGTAAGTATATCATGCCTTGTAATTTTGCCTAAGTGAAGACATGTCAACGGTATGAAGATTACTCTATCAACGAAACGAGGGATACACCATCAACGGAATGAAGTTTACTCATCAACGAAATGGAGTTTACTCATCAACGAAATGGAGAATAAAGCTATCAACGAAACACATCTCCCTGCTATCAACGAATCATTATTGCTTTTCTGAATAGTTGACAAAGTGATAGTGACAGTTTACTGAACAGATCTAAAGGTGATGTGGAAGTGTACTTTGCATTGGAAACCATTAAAATGGACATGGGGAATAAGGAAACATCCCAGTTTCCAATTGGGCTCTTGGGAGTGATCATAATAAGCATGAAGACAAAAGCAAGGATCTCCAAGGACCACTGGACAAAGGGATGAAAAGCAAACTATTGGCGGTTATCTTTAGTGTACTTTAGAGTAGCCAAAAATAGTATTGTAAACTTGGGAATATATAACCAAGTGTAGCAGTTAAAAAGAACGTAAGAGAAGAAAAACAAATAGTTTGTATTAGCTATCTTTGAGAGCATTCTTCTCTACAACTCTGTAACTGAGCAGCTGTGTACTTTTGTATCACAGATTATTTCCGCAATAAAAACACTTCAGTTGGATCATCAAACAATCCAACTGAATTATTTATATCTTATGTTTTTGTTTATTCAGTTCAGTTTCATTTTATCAGTGTTTTAAGTTTAAGAAAATATCAAGAATTGTATTCAACCCCCCCCCCCCTTCTACAATTCTGTTAGGTCATTTGGGAATAACAATTGGTATCAGAGCAAGCTTTTAACATACAAGAAGTTTAAAGATCAAGACCAAAACAGAAACCATGGTGAAGAAGGATGCAAGTGTGAAGATACCAGTTCTTGATAAGGACAATTACTTTCACTGGAAAGTAAAGATGCATTTACATCTCATGTCTATGGATGAGAGATATGTAGACTGCATTGAGAAAGGTCCACACGTTCCCATGAAGGTTGCATCTAGAGTTGGAGTGCCAGATGATGCTCCTGATGTGGAAATTCCAAAACTTGTCTCAGAATGGACTATTGAAGATGTTGCAGAAGTCCATAAAGATAAAAGAACCATGAACATTCTGTTTAATGGTTTGGAGCAAGAGATGTTTGACAATGTCATAAACTGTACGACCTCCAAAGAAGTATGGGACACTGTCAGAACACTATGTGAAGGAACTGAGCAAGTAAGGGAGAACAAAATGCAACTCCTTATACAACAATATGAGCACTTTCACTTTAAAGCTGGTGAAACCCTAAATGACACGTTTAGTAGGTTTCAAAAGCTTCTGAATGAATTAAAGTTGTATGGGAGAATCTACCAAACTAAGGACTCAAACCTTAAATTTCTAAGAGCTCTTCCAAAAGAATGGAAGCCTATGACTGTTTCTCTAAGAAACACTCAAGAGTACAAAGATTACACTCTTGAAAGGCTGTATGGAACATTGAAGACTTATGAGCTGGAAATGGAGCAAGATGAGGAAATTGAAAAGGTACAGAAGAAGGGTGGATCCATTGCATTGATTGCATCTGTGAACCAACTGGAAGATGACACTGAAGAAGTTGCAAAGGCCACAACTAGTCGAGCTAGTTGTAGAAGTGATGTCAGCAAGGGTAAAGGTAAGATGACAGAAGAAGAAGAACCAGAACCAGCCAACTTGGATGACTTAGATGAGATTGATGAACACATTGCTTTTCTATCTAGAAAATTCTCTAAGTTCAAGTTCAAAAGAAACTCAGAAGCAAGGCCACCAAGAAGAGACTTTCAACCTAGCAAAACAAACTGGATTGAAGAGACTCAGAAGCTGGACACGAGATGCTCAGCTTTATGGATGGCTTCAGTGGATACAACCAAATCAAAATGCATAAGGGTGACATCTCCAAGGTATCATTCATCACTGACTTTGGTGTTTTCTGTTATCTAGTCATGGCATTTGGACTTAAGAATGCAGGGGCAACCTACCAAAGATTGGTGAACAAAATTTTTGGACACCTAATTGGAAAAACCATGGAGGTCTACGTAGATGACATGTTAGTCAAGAGCCTCGATAAAGCCGATCACATTGAGCACCTCCGAGAGGCATTTGAAGTGCTGAGGCACCACAAGATGATGTTGAATCCAGCAAAGTGTGCCTTTGGTGTAGACTCGGGAAAGTTTTTAGGCCTGATGGTTTCCAAGAGAGGAATCGAGGCCAATCCCGACAAAATCAAAGCGATTCTAGACATGGAATCACCAAAGACTGTCAAGGATGTCCAAAAACTAACGGGAAGAGTGGCAGCATTGGGAATATTCATCTCCAAGTCAGGAGAGAAGTGCTTGTCTTTCTTTAAAGCACTCAAGAAAGTGAAAAATTTTGAATGGACGACTGAAAGTCAAGAGGCCTTTGAGGCCCTGAAGAAATACATGGCTGAGGCACCGCTGTTGGCAAAACCCAAGCCAGGGGAAATTCTCTATTTGTACTTGGCGGTCTCTAGCATAGCCCTTGGAGCCGTTTTGGTAAAAGAGGAGTTAAAAATTCAGAAACCCATCTACTACGTGAGCAAGATCTTACATGGGGCAGAAATACACTACTCAACGATTGAGAAGTTTGCCTTAGCCTTGGTAATGGCCTCAAGAAAACTACGCCCGTACTTCCAGGCTCACAAGATAGAGGTCTTGACTGATCAACCTCTAAGAAACATCTTGCATAGCCCTCAAGTTAGTGGAAGATTGATCAAATGGGCCATTGAATTGGGTGAATTCGACATCAAGTATAAGCCTCGAACGGCCATAAAAGCTCAAGCACTTGCTGACTTCATGGTTGAATGCACCATTGACAACCAAGAAGTCGGGGGGCATGAAGTAATAATGAAAGACAAGAAAGATCAAGAAATAGACTTCAAAGAATATTGGGTGCTCTATTTTGATGGAGCATCAAAAACAAAATCAAGCGGAGCTGGTTTAGTGCTACAAAGCCCTGATGGATTCCTCATTGAGTATGCACTAAAACTTGACTTCCCAACGACAAACAATGAGGCTGAGTATGAAGCTCTGATAGCTGGCTTAGGGCTGGCTGGAGCCTTGAGGGTCAAAACTCTGAAAGTATGTGGAGACTCGAGGCTAGTGGTTTCCCAAGTAAATGGGGAATTTGAGGCCAGAGATGAAGTCATGGCCAAGTACTTGAAACTTGTCAAGGCCATCATGACTCAGTTCGACGAATGCTATGTAGAGCACATTCCAAGGGAAGAAAACGTGAAGGCTGATGCCTTGTCTAAATTTGCTTCTTCCGAAATTGAAAATTATGCAGGAAGTGTCTACTTCCAAGTCTTGAGAACCCCAAGCATCAACGGAAAGTTGGTAGCACCCATTGATGTTGGCGGTTGTTGGATTGATCCCATCAAATCTCATCTAGAAACTGGGTGGTTACCCAACGACACTTCAGAAGCACGAAAGTTGTACGTCAGAGCACTAAGGTATACCCTGATTGAGGGAATCCTATACAAGAAGTCTTTCATCATTCCATATCTGAAATGTTTAAGACCTCAAGAGGCAGAATTGGCCCTGAAGGAAGTACACGAAGGAATTTGTGGGCAACACTTGGGGGGCAGAGCCCTTGCTCATAAAGTCACCCACCTAGGTTTCTATTGGCCAAGCATGCTTGCTGATGCTAAAAGCTATGTAAAGAAGTGTGAACGGTGCCATAAACATGCACCAGTGGTTAGACAGCCACCAGAGATGATGACATCCATTAACTCACCTATCCCCTTTGCTATGTGGGGAATGGATATACTTGGGCCATTTCCAATGGCAAGTGCTCAAAGAAAGTTTTTGATAGTAGCAATCGACTACTTCACCAAGTGGATTGAGGCTAAACCCTTAGCCAAGATAACCACCAAGCAAGTGATGCATTTCTTCTGGGAAAATGTGATATGCAGATATGGAATTCCACGAGTCCTAGTTACGGACAATGGAACTCAATTCAACAATGACGAGTTCAAGAAGTATTATGATGAGAACGATATCAAGTTGCGTTTCACTTCTGTTGCCCATCCTCAAGCAAATGGGCAAGATGAGGTTGCAAATCGAATTATCCTAGATGGACTGAAGAAAAGAGTTGAACGCTCCAGAAACACTTGGGTGGACGAATTGCTTCCCATACTGTGGGCATATCGTACTACTTGTAAAGTCACCACTGGAGCTACCCCCTTCTTGTTGGCATATGGGGCAGAGGCAGTGGTTCCAGTGGAGATTACTCATACATCTCCAAGAGTCGAGGCTTATGAACCAGAAGAAAATGAAGAAGTCTTGAGGCTAGCTTTAGATCTAATTGACGAAGTTAGAGATGAGGCAAACGCCAAGATAGTTGAACATCAAAAGAAGGCATCTTTATACTACAACCTTAGGGTTAAAGAAAGGTTCTTTCGTCAAGGAGACTTGGTTCTCAGAAAGATTGAAGCATCCGGAGTTGGACAAAAAGGGAAGCTGGCCCCAAATTGGGAAGGACCATATCGCGTCAAGAACGTATTTGGTCGAGGCTCATACAAGCTAGAAACCCTTGAAGGGCATGAGGTGCCAAGGACTTGGAATGCCTCCAATTTGAAAGTTTATTATGTTTAAAGTGTTTCCAAAGTGGACTCACTACTAGAAATAAGGTTCGATGAAACCAGCCCAAGTTTTTAAACTTGAGTACTATGTAAGGGTTGATCCCATTTTTAAAGTTATGAATTTCATATTCTTATGATTTCATTAAATATGCAATGCATTATGTTAGACATGTGAACTAAGCATGCAAAATCAAGAAAAGCTAGAAAAGCTGAAATTAACTTACTAAGAAAGTTAAATTAAAACCCCGAAGGGTGAGTTCAGAAAAGAACATAAAATAAAGAAAATAGCCACACAGGGCCAACCTATGTTATATCATCATGAGGAGTCTCTTCCTCTAAGTTAAGGGGAACATCATCCTTAGCAGCATCCATCAAATCTCCATCCAGAAAGAGCTCAGAATCATCAATGGGCTGTGATGTGAGGTCGGCAGTATCCATGATAGTATCCTTGGATGCCCCAGATAAAGCAGGAACGGGGAACTTATCCAAGGACACTCCTTCAATCTTCGTCCCCAGCTCTTCAATGATTGATTCCCAACAATCCTTAAGGGTGCTAGGAAAGTTAGCATCATACTCAGCATTAAGGAGGTCATCAAACTCCTTAGATGCTCTGTACTCAGCAATAACATCCTCGCGACCCCTTTGGAGTTGGGCCTCCAGCTGCCTGACCTTCTCCTTCTCATCTATAAGCTCCCTCTCAACCCCTCTAAACATCTCAAAATTTAAGGTAGAGGAGGCGAAATACCTGTCTCTATCCCTCTCAGCTATCAGCTTTTCAGCTCGAACTACCTTCAAGTTGTGAAGAGCAGCTTGATGATAGGTGTTAGCCTATAAAACAAAGGCACATATTTCAAAAAGTGAACAAAAGAAAGAAAGAATAAACAAAAGTGAAAATTACTTACAGAAGCAAGGGCTTGGGCCCCAAGAAGCTCAATCTGGAGATCCTCTGAGGACTCCACAACGTGGGCCATGTCCCTTGGAGTGACCACATTTCTGGACCACTCTGCGGCAGCCCTGGAATCACCAACTATGGTATCCTTGTTAAGTAAACCCCATTTAACCACAAATGGGTTGGGATCCTTGTCAACAAGGACAGCCCGCTCAGCCAAAAAAGAGGGCACCTTTTCCATAGCAGGGGAGCCATCTACGGCCTTCTTCCGCTTGGAAGGCCTATCTATCTCCACGATCACCGCCTTAGAGGCATGGTCCTCCCTCCTCTTGAAAATAGCGTTCAAAGCGGTTTTGGCTGGAAAGAAAAGACAAACGTTACAATCATATTATATGACAACAAAGAATAAAGGAAAGGAAGTTAAGTTTATATACCCCGAGGTTCAAGGGTGCTAAGCCCCATAGCTTGAAGGTTATCCTCAGAAATTAGGAGATTGCAATGATGCAAGCAATCACCCGTCAGGAGTTGAATTGCCGCAAGATCATCTACCCCTAATTTAAGGGACCTTAAAGAACCGTCTGTAGCCCTTGTGAAGTTAGGACAAAAATAATTGTTCCAATCATCCCCATCTAAGTAAATATAAAACCACTCTTTCTTCCACAAGGGAAGAGAGTCGGGAGAAGAGCCAGAAACGAAGCAACTACGGTTTAAGGTTCGATATTGAATCTTAACCCAACCTATATCATCTGGAGCATTTACAAATTTAAAGAGATATCGAAATACTTATACACTGGGCTCTACCCTATGTTTCATGCATTGGGCCAGGAAACAATATATGAATCTCCACCCATTGGGCATTAGTTGTGTGGGACAAATTTGAACCTCAGCTAATAAACGACAAACAAAAGGGTGAGGAGGAAGGCGAAAACTAGAATAAAAAGTTTCTTTGTATATCCTAATGGCCCCAGGCTTAGGATAACAAGCCCTGTCATTTGGGCCAGGTGCTACGGCCCTATATGGGGCCTTTATGCCAAAAAGAACGGAAATATCATCAACCCTACTCTGTTTGTATTTAGAAGGAATATTATAGGCCTCTAAATGGAGAAGATTTGGGAAAGCATCCCCAAAATCAGAAAGTAAATCTCTAAGGGAAAAAACGTTTGCATGAACTAGAGACTTTGGAGGTGGATTACCTCGATTTGCTCTGGCAGGGCGAGAAGGTTGAGATAGCTGGGATTGAGATGACCTTGAATCCGCCATTAAAATCCTTCCGAAGAATGCTTGAACCCAAAAAACTTGATGGAGAAGATGAAGATTTAAACGGAAACTGGAAAATGCACGGTGGCTTGAACGCCGGAAATCGCTTTGCCGCGGAACCCTAGCAGAGCTTTTCTGAGGAAAGTTTCTGAGAAAATTTAGTAGAATGACTTTGAAGTGTGAAAAATGGAAGTTCTACTCTACCTAATTTATAGGGATTACAGCCGGTGGTAACGTTCAAATGAACCGTCTATATACGGTAAATGGGCCAAGAACAGGTCATTGGGCCTTTCATAGGCGGGAAGCCCAAACGAATTCAAAATTTGAATCACAAGTTCTAGAAGAACCTAGAAAATTGACAGGCGGGAAGCCCATATGAATTCGAATTTTGAAGGTTCTAGAAGAATCTAGAATATTCAACATATAAAAAATAGATATTGATTAAGGCAGGGCCTCTAAAACCCACGCCCAGGAGACATGATTTCTAGGCGTGGCAACCTAGAACGTCTCCTAGGCGGGGATACCAACGCCAAGAAATTGATTAAGGCAGGGCCTCTAAAACCCACGCCCAGGAGACATGATTTCTAGGCGTGGCAACCTAGAACGTCTCCTAGGCGGGGATACCAACGCCAAGAAATTGATTAAGGCAGGGCTCCTAGGCAGGGATACCAACGCCAAGAAATTGATTAAGGCAGGGCCTCTAAAACCCACGCCCAGGAGACATGATTTCTAGGCGTGGCAACCTAGAACGTCTCCTAGGCGGGGATACCAACGCCAAGAAATTGATTAAGGCAGGGCCTCTAAAACCCACGCCCAGGAGACATGATTTCTAGGCGTGGCAACCTAGAACGTCTCCTAGGCGGGGATACCAACGCCAAGAAATTGATTAAGGCAGGGCCTCTAAAATCCACGCCCAGGAGACATGATTTCTAGGCGTGGCAACCTAGAACGTCTCCTAGGCGGGGATACCAACGCCAAGAAATTGATTAAGGCAGGGCCTCTAAAACCCACGCCCAGGAGACATAATTTCTAGGCGTGGCAACCTAGAACGTCTCCTAGGCGGGGATACCAACGCCAAGAAATTGATTAAGGCAGGGCCTCTAAAACCCACGCCCATGAGACATGATTTCTAGAATGTCTCCTAGGCGGGGGTACCCACGCCAAGAAACTCCTTGAGCCAACTTTGAAAAATCCACGCCCAGGAGACATAGTTCCTAGGCGTGGCGACCTAGAACGTCTCCTAGGCGGGGGTATGCACGCCCAGAACACAGATTTTCCAAGAAATAAAGGAAAAATAATTATTATTAATTATTTTCCAGGAAAGTGGAGCACAAATTCGTGAAAAATAAGATCTCGAATCTCGAAAAATGACAATTATAACTTCTACGAAAACCCCGAGGAGATTTTCCCAGAAGTTGGGGGGCAAATGATATGGAGAGAAAAGTAATTATAGAAATATAATTGACTAGTCAAACAAAAGGCCGATATTTAAGGCCCGACACCCTAATTATTCATTAAATTCGTAATTAATGAATAGGGAAAATATACATCTCATAAAAAGAGTCCAAATTATGGCAAATTGGTCAAAGAAGGATCCAGAATCCCAATCAAAGGCAATTAATGAGTCATAGCCTTTATCGACAAGGAAAAGGCTTATCCTGCAAGCAATACAATGCTTATCCAATATCAAAAAGGAGACTTATTCGCTAAGACTCCTAAACATACCATAAATACTAGGCTCCAGACGCCTATATAAGGTCCCTGATCCTACAATCAGAACTACATCTTTGGCTTGATTCTCAACATTAATTGAGATACGTAGGCATCTTGTGAGGACCAATTTAGTCCGGAAACACGAGTGCAGCCATTAAAGCTCGAAACTCATTAATCCTAGCATTAAATTCACAAAGCACGTTTTTTAATCCACAACAATAATTCTATTCAACTTAGAAAACCTACTCATTTTTTGTTTATATTTTATAATTAAATTTTTAGTATTTGAGTGTAATTCTAATAACAATCAAAAACACTTTTTAATATTAGATATGGTGGTTTTTATTTATAAATTTCAAAAATCAATAATCCTTATTAGTTTGACGGAACATGAACCAAAGTCTTGGATAAGATTTGTGCAACGCACAGTTTTTTTAATATCTATAATTATAATAATTTATATATTTTTTAATATTTTATGTTATTAAATTTTGAACTTTATTTATTTGATTTTATATGCTCAATTAACTATTTGTATTGTATCTGATTTCTAAAAAATCAGATTTGAATGTTTAACGGCACACACGAAACTCACAAAATAATATTTAATTTAGTGACGGTTTAACAATTTTTCCCCAATTGAAAATACCCTGAAACTAAAGAGAAAAAAATGATGAATTTGTACATTAAGAATTCTTATTGAACTTATTATCAAAATAATCTTTTTAGTATTTGAATATAGTTTTACGAACAACCAAATACAATTTTTAATATTACATCGACGATTTTTATCTATCTATTTTAACATATAACAAAATAATCTTTATTTTAATAATGGTTTAACAATTTTTTACAATTAAAACTACACCAAAACTAAAGATCGAAGAAAGTGGCAAATTTTTACTTTGAGAATTTTATTCGATTTAGAAATTTTCATGTATTTGATTTAAATTATCAAGATATATTTTTTAGTATTTTAATATAATTTAACTAACAACCAAATACACTTTTTCATGTTCGATCTAACGATTCTCATCTATTTATTTTAAAAATCTAATGATCCTTATTATTTTGTGTTAGGCTCAAGGCATGTCTGAATACCACTATTAACAAGCCTACTCATTGTGACTATGTCACTTTACATGACCTAGTGAACTCTATCACTGTGATATAATATAGGTCTCTATTGTACTTGTCTTGTTTTTATGTACTTAGCTTTATTCTGTATGCTCAAAGTTATAATGAGCTTAGTAAGTTCCTTGCATCTAGAATGTACATAGGCCATGCAATAATTGTCCTGGTAGAAGTTCAAATTGTTCATGCAGCAGGATGAAAGTGAATAAGGCCTTGAAGAAATAAGTTGCAGAAATTTGTCTAAGTCCCTATATCGTGAAGTCAGAATGAGCTATGTCGTGAAGTCCCAAATTTCCATGTTGTGAAGTACTGAGATCGCATAGTCCAAAATGAACTATGTCGTGAAGTCCTCAAGGCTCATGTCGTGAAGTGTTGAGATCGCAAAGTCAGAACGTACTAGATCGTGAAGTCCTCAAGAAGGCTATATCGTGAAGTCCTCAAGAAGGCTATATCGTGAAGTCCTCAAGAAGGCTATGTCGTGAAGTCCTCAAGAAGCCTATGTCACATACTCCTGAAATAGTCATATAGCAAAGTCCTCATATAGCAAAGTCTCAAATGCTCTATGTCGACAAGTCAAAGAATCAGGAATATGCTGGAGTTCACGATGTCAACACTTAGCCGCTTATAACAAGACAAATTAAGGTACATAACCAAGATTCTAAGGAGACAAATACTGAAGCATCTGTTACGGTGAGGTGGTCCAAAGACAGATGGCAAATCTACAGCAAAACTTGGAGAGAAAGAATAGAGACAAGCAACTACAAATACGGGATAGGACAACCGAAAGCAAGTGGTCCTTCCTGACACAGTTAACTTCTTATGGCAGGACAAGTTGGAGTTACAGTTAGGAGTAACTGTGTAAATAGGTGTGTGCACCAGTTTATATAGGATATATATATTATGCACACCCTATTGATAGCTGCAAGAGAGATACACACAGAAATATTCAAGCACTCTTTTCTCTGTAAGAAAATAAGAAAACACTGTTCTTGTTTAGAAGCCAGAATTTCACTTGTGAAATTTTGGAAGCTGTGGTATTTGATTTACTTAATACAAAGTAGATTAAAGTGATTGTGTGTGTTCTATTTATTTTATTCCGCATTTTCATACAACACAATCTAACTCAGCTTTTTAGTTTTAAGAAAACGAAAAACATTCAAACTACCACTTTTGACTTATATCTGTTTTAGATAATAACTTAATCTTTATACTATATAATCTTGATCGTTTATTTTTAAAAATATTCAACGATTGAAATTGTTTTAGTGGTACTGAGAACCGACCAAAATTTTGGATAAGATCTCTGTTACGCTTGTTATATATACTAGTTTAAAACCCGTGCGATGCACGTATTGCTTTAATAATTGTTATTTTATTATTTATGTTTTAATATTTTATTAATTTCATTTATCAAAAAATAGGCATGTTAAAATATGTATTTTTTTAAAATAACCGTAAAAATTAAAATAACTTTTGAAATAAATAAGTAAGGATTTGTCCGTGATATTTTTGCAAAATAAGGGGATTTTATTAAAAAAAATATATAGAAATTACATTTGAATATTTTATTAATTATATTTGTTAAAAAAATAAGTAGGCGTGTTAAAATATGTAAACCTTTTTAAATAATTAAAAACATTAAAATAGATTTTAAAATAAATAAGTAAGGGTTGCCCGTGTATTTTTGGAAAAAGAAGGATTTTGGTAAGAAAAAAAAGAAGTAACATGTACACCAATTCACCAAAATTTTAATATTTCGTCTATTATATTATAGTATAAATATATATAACGATTTAATAATCCCTCAATAATTTAAAATAATGATTTTGAGTTTTGACTATGGTAGAAATGGTAACCTAAACTACAAACACGACATCATTAGAATACAATTGCACTATTTAGTCGATGGAGAAGCTTACCTACGTTACACTGTGTTCGAGAAATTTTTTCCGGAAAGAAAAGAAAAGAAAGTGATGGATTTATTTTCTTCAGCTTGTTCCCGAAAGATTTTTTAGGAGAGAAAAGAATTGATTTCTGAAGATTTGGGAAGAAAATCTTTATAAATTTATCTTCAAAATCTTCTTTCCACTTTTGAAGTGATTTAGAGAGAAAGGAAAAAATTCTATTTTCTATTCTTTTCTTTTCTCTCATAGATTCGGGAACACAGCGTAACTGTTCTCGTCTAGTCGTCTTCGTATCTTTGTACTTGGTATGATTGATTAATTTGTGTTTTTCCTGCCTTTCCTACTGAGTAGAGGTTGACAACTCACCACACTCTGTACCCCAAAAAAAAAAAGGAATAATAATCAGCCTTACTTATCCCACCGTTGGACATTAATTCTTTTTTGTTTATAACAAAAAAAATTATAATTATTACACGACTTTGTGTAATGGCAAGAATTGAGTTAGCATATTGTTGACGACTTTCAATTGTTAGGGCATCTCCAAAAACCATGAGTAAAATGATTGATTATTTTGATTTATTATAATGATTTTGTAATATTTTTGCTAAAAGTAATTATATGTATTTTAATGATATTATCTAAATTTCTTGTTAAGTAAATTTAATGGTTCAATAAATATAGTCCATCAAATATGATTATTTATATTTTTTTTGTTAAGTACTATGTAGTTGGAGTTCTCAAATTTGTACGTATTATTTAAGGGGTGACAACTAAATGTCACATATATTATTTAACTAAGGATTTTATATCTAAGGAGATATCTAAATTAGTCTATTAATAATACTATATCTTAGGAGCGGTTATTACTAATAAAATTATGTAGAGCTTCTTCAATGGTGTGTTGACTAAAATAATTGGCTAAAATAAGATAAAATAGTGATTATCTAAAATTTACTCAACCTGTAAATTATTGTGTTTCGATGAAATTGACTATAATGATTGACTATATTTTAAAAATAGTACGTTATTATTATTTCTAATTGTTATAAATAAAATATATCAATTAGTATATGATATTATATGATGTGTATAATAAATAGTAATGTCTTATACTAAAAGATGAGAGTAATTATATGAAACCAAAAATATATTTTAAAAAATATCCTAAATGATATGATATGACATATGACGTATTTTGATTTTAAACGCATATTTATACACGCGAAATCTCATAATTTTATTATAAAAATTACTAATTAAACAAAATAATAACTAGATTAAGTTTGAATTATTTGAACAAGTTCAAATTCAAAATTAATAATATTGCCAGCTTTTACCTAAGAGCATCTCTAATAGGCTATTTATAAAAGGGACTCTTAAATGTTCTTTAAAAGTTTAAGTGTTTATTCTCTCTCCTCAATTTTAAGAGACTCTAGTTGGCTATTAACTTGTTTTTAGTAATAAAATATTCCTTCCCTCTGATTGATTGTTCCTGAACTTGAATTCAATTTTTTTTTTAGTGAACTTTAAATATGAATAAAATATAAATTAAGATCAATTATAAATAATATTGTTAGAATTGACACAAAAATCAATATAATAGCTTACTAAAAGCATAATTATTTATATTATTTTTAGGAGTGAACTAAGAAACTATTGAAGATACTCTTAAACCTCTATTGTGTCCAACCAAATAAAACTAGCATAAAAGCCCGTGCGAGGCATGGGCCGCTAGTTTAAATTGTGTTTATAAATTATTCTATGTATAATTTATCGTTTCAAGTATATGATTGATATATATGGAGTTTTTCTTATTGATGGTATATGTAGTTATTGGATGCTTACTTAAGTATATTCAAGTTTTTAATTTAGAAATTAATACGAGTATTACTAATAGCTGTCATGTTAGTTTACAATTTTTTTGCAGGATAAAATAGATACCGGGTGTTCTAGATGAGTTTTAGAACATTGCAATCCTAAGTTTTCTTCCAATTCTTCAAGATGGTACATTCTGGAGAGTAGGTTTTAATACTGATTTTGATCAAAAGCCTTCGTAAATCTTTTAATACTCTACTTAGGTCTTGCGCTTTCGGTTCTTAAAACTTTCTTTCTGACTCGTTCATATCTTTTCTTGCAATTTGTTGATTTTAAGCATTCTTTTCATTTGTTTCGCTTCCTCTATCTTTCAGACTTTCAAAACATCGAATAATTCAGTGTCAAGTAATTAGCCCAAATGCAATAACTTGGGTAATCCAAAAACCCACTCTAAGTTCCCAAAATATCATGATTTGTTAGTGCAGTTTGTAGTAATACTTTGTGTTATAAACTGAACTAAAGTCCCAACTCTTCTCGATTTTGAGACTCGAGTGGTACAAACTCCCCCACTTAAACTCTTGACGACATCGTTAGATCTGAACCGATAGCTCATCGGTCAAATATCGTACATCTCTAGCGAAATCTCATAATTTTATTATAAAAATTACTAAATAAACAAAATAATAACTAGATTAAGTTTGAATTATTTGAACAAGTTCAAATTCAAAATTAATAATATTGCCCGCTTTTACCTAAGAGCATCTCTGATAGACTATTTATAAAGAGGGACTCTTAAAGGCTCTTTAAAAGTTTAAGAGCTTATTCTCTCTTCTCAATTTTAAGAGCCTCTAGTTGGCTCTTAACTTGTTTTTAGTAATAAAATATTCCTTCCCTCTAATTGTTCCTGAACTTGAATTCAAATCTTTTTTTTGCAGTGGACTTTAAATATGAATAAAATATAAGTTAAGATCAATTATAAAGAATATTGTTAGAATTGACACAAAAATCAATATAATAGCTTACTAAAAACATAATTATTTATATTATTTTCAGGAGTGAACTAAGAAACTATTGAAGATACTCTTAGACCTCTATTGTGTCCGGCCAAATAAAATTTGAAATTAAAATCTCCACTCCCTCGATCATATAAGTTGTGCAAGAAGTAGAACTAGCGAGGTGGTCTTTTAATTGATTTCTGGGCAGTGGTCCGCAACTGTCATGAATGCAGAGAAATTTTCAATCCGTTTCATTTCAATTATGCATGTTCCACCACCGTAGCCTGGATCAATTAATTAATTTAATGCAACAAATTAGTAATTAATACTTGTTTTAATTCACTTGAACATGTTTCGATAAATTTCATAAAGCCGCCTCATAATTCTTTTAGGCCAATAATATATATTGTCTAAAACGATGGACTAAAATATTATAAAATAATAATTATAAATTTATTGAATTTATAAAATATTTTACTCAAATGGAGTGAAATATAATAATTGGTTATATATTAAAAATAATATGTTATTATTATTTTAAGTTGTTAGAAATAAAATATATTATTCAATAATAATAGATGAAGTGAAGTTACACTACAAGTATTTAGAGATTCGACAAGTATAGTCGATATGAAGGAGTTGACTATAATTTTAGCTAATAAAAAACGCGTGTGGGAGATGATTATTTTTTATAAATTCTCTAAAATATTTACTTTTAGCTAGGAATTTTCGATGACTTTTAGCTAGGGCTGAGCATTCGGTTGGTTCGGTTCAGAACCGGACAGAACCGAATAAACCGAAAACCGAATTATCATTTTTTTTCCGAACTGAACCGAACCAAAATTGTATTTTGGACTGGACCAGAACCGAACAGAAATAATGCTATTTGGTTCGGTTTTTTCCCTCAAGAACCGAAATTTTTTCAAAAAAAAAATTATATTTCAAAAAAATCCAAAAAGTATAATTTTCCTAAAAAGGAAAATATTAGCTAATGACATACAAGTCTGAGATGTAAATATAATAGTTCAAATTTCAAATCTCGAACAAAAAATAAGTAATGCAAAAGTTTATAAAATTAATGTAAACAAATTATATAAATAAAAAATAAAAAAAAAATCGATTTATTCGGTTTGGACCGATTTTTTTTTGAAAAAACCGAACCGATATTTATTTCGATTTATTCAGTCCGGACAGAAAAAACCGAATTTTCAGAAAATTAGAACCGAATCGAACCGAAATTACAATATTCGGTTCGATTTTTCGGTTCTAATTCGGTTTTGCTCGGCCCTACTTTTAGCTAGGAATTTTCGATGATTAAAATACTCTTAGAATTAGAGTAGTAGTAAAATACTGGTTTATTAAATTATCTTTTGATACTACTATATACTTTTAGTCTAAGAGTATCTTTCGATAATTTTTTACGGTAATATTTATGATATTAGTGTATAGATTGTGAAGTGATTAATAAATTAACACAATAAAGAGTAGCTTTTTTGTTAAAAAAATATGAAAGAAAGATCTATCAATGAGACAAAAGCAGAAAAAGATAAGAATGTATTCCCTCGTGAAAAAAAAAAAGTTTAGTAATGAGACCAATCCGTATTTAATATATAAAGTGAATATAGTGGAAAAAAGTATTGGAAATCGTTGATTTTTTATATTATAAAAAATTATTATTTTTAAAATTTTTAAAAATATAAAAAATTGAAAGAGACATTCACAACAAAAAAAATATAAAGAATTTGCTGGTATATAGAATATATCTGAGTTTCACACTTTCACATCAACTAGATCTCAAGATATTGAATATCCTTCCTGCTAGTTACACAAATATATTATTTTACATATTGGTCCCAATCTCAAAGCCATTCCCACATACCTCCAATTTATCCGAATATTATTTTCTACACACATTTGTGTGTCATTATGCACTAATGTACATACTAGTTGTCAAAAGAAAATTAATTGAAAAAAATAAATAAATTAACTAAAAATATAATTATCTAATACAACAAATAAATTGAAGCAACAAATGAATGTGTCACGTCCAATTATTAACATTTGACAGGAGGACTCAACATATATTTTAAAATTTCTATAAAATATAATTTTATTAATTATTTTAACTTTTTTTTAAGCGAACCATTTATTTTAAATATTAACAATTGAATGAGACATACTTGTTATTTATATTTACACAGAAAAATCATTTATACAAAATAATAAATTTATACACAAATATGTATAAAATTTTATTATACTTTTTTTTTAAATACAACCAAACCATTTATTTTAAATATTAACAATTGAATGAGACATCCTTGATATTTATATTTACACATAAAAATCATTTACACAAAATAATAAATTTATGAACAATTATGTATAAAATTTTATTATAATTATTTTCATAGAGAAAATATTTGGTGTGAAACTAGACAGAGAGAGATTGAGAGAGAGAGAGAGGGGAGAGAGATGAGTGAGGACAGATGGAGTTGCGGCTATCAGACTCTTTATCTATTTGTTATTACATCTTTTATGATTTATCACCCGGGCTGTATGTATAATTATTGTATAGAATATACATACAACTACTTCACAGGGTAGTACTACAGTAGTAACATTTTCTATTATCAATCTCTCTCTCTCTCTCTCTGTATAAAGCTTGAATACAGAGAGAAGAAAAAACCAAGAATTACAGATCAAGTTTACATCTTTCTTACTCAACACATTCTCACTCAAAACCATTATTCAAACAGTAAGTTCTCTTTATTCAACTTCAAGTTTTCAACTTTATTACTATCTGATCTATTTTACACATTTATTAAAGCTTGTTTTAGTCTACTGTTTTAGCTACTTTACTTTCCTTTTTCTTGACTTTATTTACATATTTGTTTGTGGGTTTTGTGTGTATTGTTTCTTTATGTGACCACCATAATTTGTGGGGGCTAATATTTTGAACTAATCATTGTTGCCTCTGCTTTGTTGGACAAGAAAGCTTAGGGTTCTTGAATTAGCGTATATTTGCTGTATTAATTAGGCCCCATTTGGGTTTTTTTAGTGAAAAGGTGTTATTTTTATTTGTTTTGTGTTTTTTTTTTTGTGATTTGGGTTGGTTAGGTTTGTGAATGGTGGTGATTTGTGTGGAATGTGATGAGAAATGAGAGGTAAAGTTTGGGTTTTTATGAGATGGGGTGTGTTTTTGGGAGAGATGTGTCGTCTTCGAGGCCGAGTAGTTCTGGTGTTGTAGCTGAAAGGGATAGAGTGGGAGAGAGTGATTTGTCTGGGAGGAGAGAGAAAGTTGTTGTAGAGAACGATGAGAAAAGGGAAGGTTTAGTTAAGATTCAGAATGGCGGAGATCAGAAGGAGCAGAAAGATGGGAGAAGTGGTGAGAGGAGACGGAAACCGAATCCGAGGTTGAGTAATCCTTTGAAGAATGTACATGGTGAGCAAGTGGCTGCTGGATGGCCGTCGTGGCTTTCGGCAGTTGCAGGCGAGGCAATTAATGGTTGGACGCCTCGTCGGGCGGATACTTTTGAGAAAATTGATAAGGTAAGTGGTGGTGATTTGGTTGTATGACTTTTTAGTTGTTTATTGATTTTGTTATTTATTTTGTGTTTTTCTTGTTGTGATTAGATTGGGCAAGGAACATATAGTAATGTGTACAAAGCTAGGGATACGGTAACAGGAAAAATTGTTGCACTGAAGAAGGTCCGATTTGATAATTTGGAGCCTGAGAGCGTAAAATTCATGGCTAGAGAGATTTTGATTTTGCGTCGTCTGGATCATCCTAATGTTATAAAACTGGAAGGCCTGGTTACGTCAAGAATGTCATGTAGTCTGTACCTTGTGTTTGAATATATGGAGCATGATTTGGCTGGACTAGCTGCTAGCCCAACAATCAAGTTTACAGAGCCACAGGTTGAATTTTATATGTTTATTTTTTTGCTAGTGCTTTAAAGTTGTAATAGAAATAGTTGGCTTTATTATAGTTGGGTAGTTTTGTTGATTGGGATTGTTCATCTGAATTGATGTGGTAGGTCAAGTGTTACATGCATCAACTATTGTCAGGTCTCGAGCACTGTCACAACCGTCATGTGTTGCATCGAGATATTAAGGGTTCCAATCTTCTTCTTGACAATTCGGGGACACTTAAGATTGCTGATTTTGGTTTGGCTTCCTTCTTTGACCCTAAACACAAGCAACCAATGACTAGTCGGGTTGTTACATTATGGTATCGACCCCCGGAACTTCTTCTTGGGGCCACTGATTATGGTGTAGGCGTGGACCTTTGGAGTGCTGGTTGCATTTTGGCTGAATTGTTGGCAGGGAAACCTATAATGCCTGGCCGCACAGAGGTACTCCAAAGTTTAAGTATCAATTCTCGACTCACTGCTGCTGGTGCTTTATAATGCTTTCACTTTTCATGAATTGAGTTTATTACAATGAATTGAAGTACTTTTCTGTTTTGATTGTGCTATCAAGTGAGACTTTTTAGCATAATGATAATAAAGTGACGTAGAAGAGAAGGTTTGTTGGTGTTTGGTAGGTGTCTATGACAAACCATATTAAGAAAATGACTAGTGCTAATGACCGGGAATATGTACCTTAAATGACACATAACATCTTGGTAGACATTGTAGTGGCATTCAATACTAATAAATTAATACGTTGTGTTTGAATACTGATTTTTAGAGATCTCTACCACATTCTTGAAACATTTGTCTTCAAAGAATGCGATTATGCTGTTTTTGGTCATAAATAGTCAGTAATTAGCCAGCTATGTTTTTGTATTGCTCAAATCAATTTCAACAGCGGGCGCTTGTCAGTTGTTGAGCATGTCTGATTCATTCTTTTAATTGTTTATCCAATGTTTTGCTCACTTTGATTGTAAATTTGGAGCCATTTGTATGCGATTTTGTGTGCATAGAATTCCATCAGTGGTTACAATGTTTTTTTGTGTGTATATGCAAAAGTGAGTTGGTAATAATGATTTACAATTATACACAGTATAGTAGTTTAAATAAAAATACAGCATCTGTTGACCAGAATCAATTTTTTTTTTCCTCTAAAGGTGGAGCAGCTGCACAAGATTTTCAAGTTATGTGGTTCCCCTTCTGAAGAATATTGGAAAAAATCGAAGTTGCCGCATGCAACCATATTTAGGCCCCAGCAGTCATACAAACGATGCATAGCTGATACGTTCAAAGATTTTCCAGCTTCATCATTGCCATTGATTGAGACTCTTCTTTCAATCGACCCAGCTGAGCGCCAGACTGCAACATCTGCGTTGAGGAGTGAGGTTAGCCTTTGTATTCTAACACGAGATTGATTTTTTTATGTTTCATACCTGTACTTGCTGTGTCTAAAGCACAAGTGCTAATAAGAAACTGGTCTTCGTGCTTCTGCGACTGCGACCAATAGTATATCTAGTTTCAGCAGGAGGCCTCTTGTTGAAGCAATTACATATTACCAGATTATGTTCTTATGCTTATATCAGGTGTTTGGTCTGGCTGTGGTGTATATAAATGGTGAACATGATGTGTTCTCTTATGATTCAGTTTATAGATATTTGTCACCTTGCGTGGTGTTAACTAGAAATTATCCCTTAAATAGGGTTGACTTAATTGGACTTTGTAGCAAATAATTAAAGTGTTTTAGCACTTGCTAGGTATGCTATAATCTTAGATCATCAGTCCTGGTAGGGGTGGCAATTTCGGGAACTGCGTCGGGTTTGTTGTACCCGATCCTGTTTTTGGGTCAAACCGAACCCGACCAGAATCCGAAATGGTTGAAAATTCTAACCCGAACCCGACTTGTTAATACCTGATCAACCCGAAAATGACCCTTTTTGACCCGAAAATAGTTAAAAAATAATTGTTTTAATTATATAAATTAATTTTTATTTATAATATCGTAAAAATTAAAAATATATTATAGTAACTTTGTGAGATGATAAATGAGTTAAAACTATTTAAATAATATTTAAATATGTCACGCATGTATACAATTATGTAATGTAAATTTATATATTTTGTATAATTTATTAATATATTAAATTTTTGGGTCGGGTTCAGGTATTTTGGGTTAACCCGAAAGTGACCTGATTTTTTCGAGTAAATTTTTGGCCAACCTGAATCCATCCCAAAACTCAAAACACTCAACCCAAATTCGTATTTTTCCGTGTCGGTTCCAGGTCGTGTCAAATTTTCCCACCTTTAAGTCCTGGCTTCTATGTGACAACCCGGGTCAAATCCCGAGACTTTTTTCGAAAATCGGGTCAAATCCCGATTTCGAGTCCGAATAAGCCGAAGCACACTTGGGCCCAAATGCACAGCCAACTTGGGTAACGACTAGCCCACCACAGTCTCCAAAAAAATCATGATTTGTTGGTGCTTATTGGTAGTAGTACTTTGCCTTGTAAACTGAACACTGAACAGAAGTCTCAAATCTACTCGATGTGGGACTGGGGTGTTAGCACATAATAAGTTAAACAAATTCATTGAAATTTAAGAGTATTTTATATATTCTTAGTTGCAGTTTGCTCCTTATATAGCAAGTACTCAGTAACACTCGCTAAGAATATGATGAGAGTGCATCCTGAGTAAAGGCGCCTTGAGTACTCTACCCAGTTTGCCACGATGATAGCTACACGTGATGACTTGTATGGGCCAATGCCTAAAAGCTGAATTTGAGATTTTTTTTTTCAATTGAGAACCAAAGATTTATTCCATGAATCAATGCAAGAGTATTTGACAAGAAGTCTTTACACTTTATAAGCAAGAACTCAGTATCTTGCTAGGAATCTGAAGAGAGTGCATCTTCAGTAAAGGCGTCTGATGAGTACTCTCTTCAGTTGGTCAAGTTGATATCAATATGTAATGACGTGTACAAGCGAATGCCTAAAAGTTTTATCGACCTATGAAGAGATATGCTATGCATCATGCCTGCCAAGTAATTTAAGAACTTTGTCAGAGAGTGTTGTATTATTTTTGCCACCATACTTATCTTCTCCTCATTTTTCAGTTTTTTGCTACCAAGCCTTATGCGTGTGACCCTTCAAGCCTTCCGAAGTATCCTCCCAGCAAAGAGATGGATGCAAAATTACGGGATGAAGAAGCTAGAAGGTGTGTATGTCATTTAAGATGTACCTATGCTCATATTTACATTTTTATTCCTCAAATATAAGATACATATTTTTGGTTTCTAATCCTTGTTAATTGTGAATATGGAATGTTTGGAGAGATTAAATTTTATGCCACGTTATATGTTCTTATTCATGTATGAATCTTTGTAAACCTCCAAACCTAATCTTTTATTATCGTATCTTTTACTCCTTATGTGAGCATTTGACTCTCTGCATGCACTTTTAAGTCGTGTAAAAGAGTTACATGTAGATAATATTTTTCATGCCTTTTGAATTGAATAAAAAACACTTTTAGTTAAAAGATTCGAAAATGAAAAACACAAATCATGTATAGATATTTCATCTGTAGACATTAAAGTGTGCAAAAAGTTAAAGGCTCACATTTACATAGGGAGCTAGCGCTATACAAGTAGATATCGAAGATTAGGTTGTATATACCACTAATATTGTGACTGCATAATTTTAGACTGAGGGCTACTGGAAAATCCAATGCTGATGGTGTAAAGAAAACTCGTACTCGTGATCGAGCTGCAAGAGCAATCCCTGCTCCAGAAGCTAATGCCGAGTTGCAAGCAAATCTTGATGTATGTCCAGATAAGCTTTTTCTCCTAATAACTTTATCTCTCTTCAGACTAGTCAGGTCTAGAATTTTTTATTCTTGCGAAATACTACTGTAGTTTTAGTTTGGTATAAAGTTTCTTCTTAATATGCAGCAGGACTTTGTTGATGGATAAAACGTTATTTGGTTTCTCTTTATTGTTATCTTTAATAACATATGAAGAATATAAGTCACGGATCTTTACTGTATGGTTTGAAGTTGGGAAAAGTGTTCTCTAATATTTTGTGCACAAATCACTTGTCATTTTTGAAAAAATCTTGTTGGAAACAGACATTTTACTTTGCAAATCTCAGTGAAAACAGACACCTTAGTATTTTTTCCAAACTGCTAATATGTTCTATGATATGGAGTAGATCATATTTCAGTGTTTCATGTAGGCATTCATGCAGTTGTATGTATATGAATTAAAGGTAAAGCAACAGGAATACCAAGAGTTTGTACAGATCATCTTTTTTGGTTAAGTTTGTAGAGATCATTAATTACAAAATGACACGGGTACATACACACACACACACACATTCTACTTTCTATCATAGTGTTAATAACTAGGAAACATCGGATTAAAGCACGGTTTTAGACATTTCTTTGAAAGCAATATGTTGACCAATCCTTTGTAAAACAATAGGCTCCCCTTCTTTCCTACTTCTTTCTTGGAAATTTGATGCATTGTTCAGTCATGATGTTTATTTAAATGTTAGTATAAATGTGTACTTTATTACAGAAATTCATTTGATTTTGACTACTTGGTAGTATTAAGTATTATTATCTTCCCTGATACAGAGGCGACGCTTAATCACACATGCAAATGCAAAGAGCAAGAGCGAGAAATTTCCTCCTCCTCACCAAGATGCAACACTTGGTTATCCATTGGGTTCTTCACACAACATAGATCCAGCCTTTGATCCTCCTGATGTTCCATTTAGTACCATGAATTTCTCATATGCAAAAGCACCCATGCAAACTTGGTCCGGCCCATTGCAGGATCCTGCTGCTGTTGGAGCCCCAAGGAGATCTAAGCCATCGAAGAAGGATTCTCAAAGAACTAGACATTCTTCTCGGTCCAGACAATAGAGAAAGATGCACTCTGTCCGTTCCACAAAAGTCTCATTTGACTTTTAAAAGTCAATTGACGGCAATACAAACTCAACAAGTTTTGTGATTAGTTGGACTTATATGAAAAACTCAATTATTATAATACTTAACTCAAATAAAAATAAATGAAAATCATGCCACTTTTAAAAGTAGAAACACTGTCATTTGCATTTCAAAAGTCAAAATGAGATCATTTTCTGGAACGGATGGAGTAAAATTTTTAAGTACATTTATATCAATTTTCCAAACCTCTACTGGAGTGGGTATGCGATGCTCTAAAAAAATTGAAGAAATGCTTGTGATATTTGGGCCAGGGGATCTTGAAGTTGCAGAGGTAATTTACTGTGTTACTGTGTAGTCCATTCTTTTTTCTTCTCATACAGTATTTATTTTTTGGATCATGAGAAGTTTGTCAAGAGTTGTATATGATAATCGCCTATCTCCCTTATGTGTACTCAGTCTAGTGTCTTGATCAGTTAATTTTCTCTTTACTGATAAGAAAAATGTTGTGAAACCCAGTACCAATGTTATCATGTATATGATGAAGTTTGATTCGGTTTCATTATAGTCCAGAGGATTTCGGGCTGAAGTACTCTGGGGCTTGTTCATCAGGAGGGTTTGTGTGTGTTCCATTTATAACCCCGGCAACAAACATGTGGTCTCTTTGATTGACAAATTTTTACAGGACTTGGTCTTGTGACTAAATGTTAGTAAGAAGTTTGAATGGATGGTCGAACTAAGAATTACCAATGGAAATTGTTTGAATGTTTCCTGTTTAAATCTGGTCTGTTCATGCCATCTTTGTTGTTTTTGGCGCTTGAACAAAACCAAATATATTTGCCTGCTGAACAAGATTTTCTCAAAGCATAATTAAGTAGTAATATTTGCCAAGATCTCTAATTAACATTCTTAGCTGTTCAAGTGCAGGTTAGAATACTGCATTGATCATCATTCATTACCTTTCTTTGATCCATTGTAGAAAATAAAAGAACCAAGAGTAACCATTAGTTCTTGAGTTTATTATGTCTCTCACAATGAAACATGTAGAAATCCCATACCGGGTGGAATAAGCTAGAAGCATGTGGCTGCATGATCAACCAATTTGGTTTTATGTAACAAACAGAACGAGCAACTTAACACAAAAAAAAAAAAAAAAAAAAAAAAAAACAGAACGAATAAATTGAACAGATTTGTACTCTATTTGCGGTGGAGATAGAGATACTCCCTTCGTCCCTACTTACTTGTCATGTTTTTCTTTTTAAAGTTCAAAATGATCAAATTTTGACCAAAATTTATATTTCGGGGAAAAAAGTGTATCTTGACTATTTTAAAATGTAATTTTTAGTTTTTTAAGATAATAAATATAAAAAATTTAATCATTGATCAAAGATTAGCCCATTCGACTGTTGAAAATCAAAACATAACAACCAATTAGGACGGAGGGAGTACTGTACATAAGCTAAGTTACCTTCAATTTTTTGAGGAATTGATAAATAAATTTCTTGATTACTAATCAAACTCCATTGTGCAAATGCAGAGTTTGGAATTTAAATCTAAATTATTATTTTCCACTTTCGTTCTTGCCTCTCTAATTCATACTACATGACAGAGATTTCTCGGGGGATAAATGTTTGGCACGAGATGTTTAGTTGACGAGTAAATCTTGACATCACTACAAAAAATTACTACAAAAGTCACCACTACTATTATTTTAGAAACCTCTTTTAAGTTATGTATATTTCATTAATCACTATTCTTATTTTGGTAATGATAATGACCCACATATTTTAGAAGTTATGAGTATGTCTTAATACAATAATAGTAACTACCATCGTAAGGTAGTTAATAATTCCTAAAATAACAATAGTGACTTTGTAGATAGTGATGCCAAAATTTACTCTCGGCTGCAATCTGACGACAGTACAAACTGAAAGCACTACACTTGGCTGACACGTACGCAACTTTGCTGACTCTTCACATTTAATGCAAAGCTTTATTTTATCATCAAAGGAAACTACTTGTATCTTTACAAAAATAGCGCAAGTATCCAAATATCACGAAACTACACTTCTCCATCTTCTCCACTGGTAAATTAGCTTCCAGTAGAGTCTTGGGAAGCAATCATCTAACCAAGGATTTTCGAATAAGAAGACATGAGACCAGGATATGATCCCTGGGAAGAAGGAAGCAGGCATGGTTTGTTAGACACCTTCTGTCGTGGTTTTTGCAACTCCATATGTTCATGGTTTGTGTTCCTCTTCTTCCTTCTTTTGAACATGGGACGGGTTAGATTTACGCAGACCTTATACTACTTGAAGAAATAGATAGACTATTTTTGTAAAAACATTAATGAATAGTACTCGTGATTCTTCCACCTAAAAGTGAACATGCATGCTATGAACATGTACAACTCTTTAGTATCATATACTATAAGTTTACACTGGCGAATTAATTGAAGATTTTAATTAATTAACTTTGTTTATTGCAGTCTCTACTTCTTTTCTTGTTGCTGGCTCTTACAGGACTGCCTTCCTGGCCTTGGCCGTCCTGGTTACTATAACAATCCTCCCGGGACATATGCCCCTTCATCTGGGCTACCTTTTGGCCCTTCCCATGATCATCATCACAGGCTCACTGATCCTCTTGTAGGCCCTGGTCCAGCTGCTTCTCGATATGGGCCTCCCCCACCTTATGTTCCTGGCCCGTTAGCTGGTCCTCTCGGCGAAGATCCAATGATGTTTGATCCACCTGGTCCACCTCTACCCCCTGGTCCGCCTCGTTATTGATCTTCAGGCTCTTATTTTGTAATGTTCTATCCTGTAATCATGTTAATTCAGAACTAATAATTCACTACTTAAGTGGAAACGTACTGCTTAGTCTGCTTTCATCCAAACAATTTCATGTAATGGTCAGTCCAAACTCTACTAATATTGTTCTATAATAATTGTAGACAACAAGATGTGCTGAATGGAAAAACTTGTAATCTTTCTCTGTATATAGCACAAGTAGTTTGAATAGTTTAGTTACAATTTACGAGAGACATACACCAGCAAGAATACATAAGAAGCCAAAAGGAAGGAACATAGAAAGAGGCAAAACATCAAGGTACCTACTGGTAGTGATAAATTTACATTCCATGTGTCTCCCTGAATTCCGAAGTTTGAGCAATTAAAGTAGCTGTTCTTAAGACCCAAGGAAGAACCATCTAGACCAGCAAGCTTGGATTTTCAAATTTTTGTAGCACATACACGTAGCAAGCACCGCTCGATCTATTCTTCATAATCTGGCACCTTCATTGCTAAGATGAGACTCTTCATTGGCTAAACAGATATCAGCAGTTACATGTTTAGTGCACAGGAAACGATGTCTAACAGATGACTTAAACAGTACGATACAATTAGGTTTCACATTTGAACTTTGAACAGCATATATTAACTTCTGCACATATATTACCAATCAGATTGTCTAGATTGATATCTTCTGCAAGAATATTGCTACCTACAATATGTGATGTAGCATACTAATTCTATGTACATACAACGAGAAACTCAAAAAGCTAAGAGAAAGTTCATCCAGCTGATATTACTCATATTAGTACAACTATCTATGATTATCAATTAGAAGCTTGAGGAGCTAAAATGATATTATTAAAACTCTCAATTTCCATGGTGCATCGACCTTTAACTTAATAAAAGTTTGATATATCCATTTAATAAGTATAACGAAAGGAGAAGACACTCCACTTTAAATCTATCGAAAACCCCCCTGTTTTATTCCACTTATTATCACTTAAACAATATGGTAATTGTCTCCTTGAAAAAAATTCACAACCAAGTTAAATCCTCAGACCTCTTCATCTAGTAAATACAGAACTGAAGACAGGACTGCCAAGTTGAAGGATAATACATTTGTAGACATATATTTATAAATTGGTAGGACTTGAGAGGTATGCATATTTTCCGTCACATCAAGAGGTCGAACAGAGATCATGACCATAGCCAGTACGGCAATGGCAGATTCATAAGTGGTGGCATACCACAGTTTTTATATTTTTTATAGTTTTTATACCACAGTTAGCGGCTTGAGGAAAGATTAGCGGATTGAACCAAGTTAGAGGTTTGACTAAATGAATTGTCTATTATTGGTGTTTGTTAGTTAGCGCCTTAGCGGATTGAAATAGCGGTTTGGACCCAATCCGCTAATTTTGAAAAAACTCATTGGAGGAGTTTTTTCAATTACAGGATTGTCATGTGTCTAGCTAAAATACAAATAGCTCATTCAAACAGCTATATACCAAACAGTTTTATTCAAAATAGTAATTCAATCCGCAAGTCAAAATAGCTAATTCAATCCGCTAATTAAAACAACTAATTACAACTAACCGCTAGTTGCCAAACAGGGCCAATATATACGAGCACTCCATTGGTCGTAACATTTTCAATAGTCGATATATCATAATATATTAATAGATGCATAAATTATTCCATTGAGCATGCAGATAATTTCATTTATGTAAATTTTCAAAAAAGAGAACACATAAACAATAATTTTCTTATGACATTCTAACCTGTAAGTTAATATCGTTCACAAGCAATCTTCATGTCACAGCTACCAAGGCAGATGGATAACGCCTGGAATGCAGATATGATATGGATGCATTTATTGGGAAGTATCAAAAAAGGAAGAGATCAGCATAATAATCGGAAAAAAATCAGCTAATAGAGGCAAGCAGCAGTAGTTTTGAAAAGAATTCAGCAGCAGTAGCATCCAGACTTTTATTGTTTCCTGTTTTGTTATATTCTGTTTTCCCCGTGATTAGCCTGTGGATTAGGATCTGTCTCTTGATATATGTAGCCTGTATAAAGGCCTTCACAAAGGTATAAGAAATTCGATCTAATTCTCTCAAAATTTAGCCTAATAGAGTCGTGCTGAGAACAATAACTACAGCTTCACACAAAAGTTCTCTCGTGTCCAGACCTGTGACTAGATCTTGCGCCAAGGCTGATAAATAGATATCGGATAGCGGTTATCCAAAGTACAAACATCCTTGTCCACTTTCCAAAATTGTGAGATAATTTCCTCATGTTCATCTATAGTTTCTCCACTCTTCGCGACTAGCTAAAAATTCTTCAATACACAATTGTTACACGTCCACTGTAGCTACACATCTGGGAGATTTTTTTATTTTAATAGGCGCTGTCTATCTGACCTGACAAAAGTCCAGAAAATATCTCATTTGTGCAATTAATTTCGATATGTTAATAGGTAATGCTGGAGGAGTCAATAGTAGCCGAAACTCATTTTGTGTCGGAGCCACACCTCCTGGTTTAATAGCAGAATGAGATAGAGACCTCGGTTGAGGTGAGAGGGCAACATGCCTGTGATGAGAAGGAAACACATCAATGAACGTGATGTGAGAACTGCAAAATTTAGAAAGCAAAAGAGAAATTCTACTCTGCTGATGGTAACTTCTAAGAACTTTTTACTGATTTTGAGTCTAAACAATTAAAAACAATATTTTTGGAATTAAACAAGGGCAGATGCTTTTCCCCATACTCTAATTAATATGGGAAAACACTAGCTTTTCAGTAAACAAAGTAACATGCATAAGAAGGTTTGTCGTTTTGAAACAGGCCTTGAATTTGGAAATCAGAATTCAGTACCTACAAAAAGCATATGGATTGATATGGAATGCTGCAGAATCAATTAGTGGTATGCATTTCAGAAGTTCAAATTTATGCATTTCTTAGGAAGTTTAAATGTTTGCATTTCTTAGTCATGGAAGATAAGATGAAGAACATATACTTTGAACGTACATTGTATCAGCACAGAGCCACGGAGGTAAGTAGGATGTGTAAAACTTATTCTTTTTCCAGATTGCAGAAATCTGTAAAGGAATAAAGATCTTGGTCGACTTGATCAACCAAACTAGAATAACTTATCCAGATATACAGTCACTGAACTTCCAATTATAGGCTTCATCAAAACTCAGTCACGTGACTGGATGTGAGGATACCAAACTTCTAACTATAGTAGCATGAATTCGGTACATATAATTACTGTACTCCTTTTGCATCAACCAAAGTCACTCCAACATTCATCAGTAGATGCCTTGTATAAATCACTGATGGCAGAACGGATACGCTGATCTCTCTGACAATAATAAATTTTGGTCGCCAAAGGAGCTGGAACACCTGTTTTATTGGATTGTAGTGACTATCGGTAACATTTTAAATTCAAACTGAGGCAGTATTTTTAATCAGGTCAAATTAAATATGATCACAGATAATACCTCTGGTTGGACTGTAGCAGTTATGGACTTGCCTTGGCATTTCATATCCAACAACATGTTCAGATGTCTTTCCGCTTCCTGTTTTTGATCCGTTCCGATATTCGCCTGGCAACAGGAATATAAAACAATCCAGACATGAGAAAAACTGTTCCCCCCGATAAAGTCTGTGCACTAGATATTAGTCTGCTGCACTTTAAGGACATCACTTTGTGAGAAATGAAAAACTTAAAAATGAAACACCATGGTTAAGGCTTTGATATTTTGAAGCATTAATTACCCTGAAAGGCCCACTTCTTCTTTTGTGTTCTCCAGTATGCAGTGTGCACTTGACATACATAGGAAATAAGTTATATATTTTATCGTTTTTCCTTAATGCTATTTTTCAGTTAGGAACATGTGATAGGTGTGTATAAAAGTATCTACTAGCTTATATCCCATAATCCTTTTCGAAGCACAGGTTACTTTCAATATTTGTTTTTTTTTTATATTTGTTTTTTGCAAGTTATGCCCCAAAAGATGGGAGCCCGTGATCCACTCTTCGACCCAAAACGGGCTTTCGAGTGAGGGGGAGTGTGAGAATATAGTTTAAGATCCTGGTAAAGCCTCCTTCTAACACCTTAAGGTTTTAGAGCAACAGGTTACTTAACATTTTCGTTATGAGTATTTTAAAGATAATACGTTTTTAAATTAATTATACCCGTTAAAATAGGTTTTTGGAATAAGTACGCCCTAGATGTTTCTAAATTAAAATAGTTATATGTGCTTTAATTAAAATAGGTTTGTAAAGTAGTTTGGCCAGTTAAAAATATGTTTTTAATAATCAGGCCCCTAAAAATAAGATTTTAAAATAAGTAGGCCCTAGGATCTGTTCAAATTAAATTAGTTATATATGTTTTAATTAGAATAATTTTATAAAATAATTAGGCCCGTTAAAATATATTCTTAATAACTATTATTGTTAAAATAGATTTTTAACAGTAACACAATATATACAATGTAGAAACACACACACACACACACACACACACACACACACACACAGGCAGAGATCAACAAAACATGGCCAAATTTGATTTGCCGTCGTTTATACACAATTTGATGCGTGCAGCAGCCATTGATATATAAGGATGTCTTGTGCTATTATGCACATACTAAGAAGCATAGTAGACATAAATGCCTGCAACACCAGCTAATCACTAATAAAACGTACACTGAAGTCAAGAAAACTAGTTCTTATAATTTATCACGCTACTTTCAGAGCATGATATCCTAAGCCACGAGTGGAGTTCAGAAAATTGAAGGTTAACTTTAGCAGGGTTCTACATGGTGCACTTTGAGTAGACACATAATAGGAGCCTGTTTGTTTTAGCTCATTCAAGAAAAGTACATATTTTTTAGAAAAAAAATACATGTATAGGTACTTTTTCCGATAAATAAGTACTTATCTTTTGAAATAAGTTCAAAAAACACCCCAAACCTCTGTTAGGCTTAACTTACATTCTATGTTACTCGGACTCGGCTAGAAGTGACCGACATGGATACGTGTCCAAGTACCGGACTCGGCAAGATTTTGAAAAATATACATGTTTTTGGCCTAAAATAAGTGTCCGAGTCCGAGTGTCCATGTCTGAGTGTCGAGTGTCCGACACGGGTACTTGAAGGTAAAATGAAGTGTCCGAGCAACATAGCTTACATTAAGAAAATAAGTGCATATTTCTCCAAAATATAATACCTATTTACAAATAAGCTTATTTACGTTACTGTGCATATGAGTTTTACATGGGAACATCTATATAAGCAGACCATATCACACTCTGTACAAGTAGAAATGACACCCGACAAGGATAAGCATGAAGGAATTCATCCACAATTTACTACCGTGTTCAATAGAAACAAAGAATGGGATGAAGGAAATGTCAAGTTCAGAAATAGATTTACGTTCCAAAGTCAAATCTAACATAGTTAGATGTCACCATCTTCCTAGAGAATTGTGTAAACTTGGCTCCCTGAATAGACAATTCTGTTAACACTATAACAATCAGCAGAGAAGTCTGGAAATTTGTGAAAAAAATAAGGGAAGGCAGGGTGGAAAGCTATAACAAAAAAAGTGACTATTTCTGTCCATTAAAAATAATAAATATTCATTCCTATATCCCTCGACATTTGGGATTTCGTATGTAAATTTTAAGAGGTAGAGTATCACTTTTTTCCTTCTCTTTCCTTCAAAATATGTGTAGCACAGAAAATTCTGCAACTAAATTGACCGGGTTTAAAATTGTGAAAAATATGAAGATCAGCCTCCATGATGCATCATGTTAATTATTAAAATATGTGACCTGCAAGGCTGCAACTACAACATATTTGTTTACATGTTTTTAAAAAAATTCTCTTAAATGCCTTTCCCTTTCCTGCCAGACATAAATCTATTCCTGTCATTTTCATTCACTCAGCAGCCAATTATACAGACAAGCACAAAGCAATCTTACTAACACAGATTAGCGACACAGAGAGAGGGAGGGGAATCAAAAATGAATAGTAATAAATAACTAAACAATATAACAGATAGAAAAGGAGGCTATGATCAGAATAGTACATAAAATTCTGAACTATTATCCACAAGCTGCTATAAGAAGGATCCTGAATCATGCTAAGAAATAAACAGAACTTGGGAGATTGGAGTCAGGCCTTACAGGTAATTGCCTCCTGAGTATTTAAAAACAAATTTTTGTTTACACCTTTCGCAGTTCCTAAATGATCCAATATTAGTTGACTGTCAGCAGCTAACCTACAACATACATGAAATTTACATTACATTTAGAAAAGACACGATTGATGACAACTACTTTTTGCAGAAAAATTGACTACTAGTGAACTATAACTTTCCACTAGGTTCCAGTAAATTTTCCGTTTCAAACCAGTAACAGTAATTCAGGCCATGTAACATTAAGAATCAAACAACATCGAGATAGCAATAGAACCACAAATGAGCAAGTCTAGAGAAATTTATAGGGTGTGGCAAAAGCAGAGCATTTATGGTTCACCTGAAGTCACATGAATAACTCCTAGTTATAAACTATATTGACTAACAACTTATGCATATTACACGTGCTATGCCAAAGCACTGTGTTGCTTGTTGCATCAACTTTATAGTACTGCTAAAGGAGGTAGCATGCAGTATAAATAACAAATACATTGATAAGCTCAACGATAATGAAGTACATCATTTATTTATTACGTGAGAAATTGTGGGTGGGAGTGGGACGCAGGGGACTTTGGATAGCCATGGGAATAAGAATGTGGCGAAAGTTAAAAAAATCAGAAACTAAACATTAATTAATAGAAGCTGAACAGTGAAGACATACAACTTGGAATGTTTAAGCAGGGGTTCCTCTGCACCTGCCGCGCTATCCACAAATCCGGAATTAATTCCTGAACTATTCATCACAAGCAGCCCATCTGCAATGGGGGCATTTCCTGAGCGGAAAATCAAAAGACAAGCAGTTTAATACGTGATTGTGTAGAGATAATAACTTATATCTTTCAAAATAGTTTGTAAAAAAGTAAAAGATTCCTTAAAATAGAACAAATAATAAGGGCCAGCACAGAGAATAACGATCAAGCCAGTACTCAAAAAGCCCATGGAATGTGGCCTAGTGGTCATTGATCCCTCATGTTTACTTAAATTGTTGAGAATTAATATATCCAATGCCCCAGGTGGTACTAAAGATGCTATTTATTGTTGGAAAAAAGTGCTTTCCCTAAAACGGATCGTCAATTACTTTCTATCAAGTGATGAACAAGAGAAAAATACACTTACATCTCCTTGTTTGACTGAAAGACTTCAGCTTGGTAGATATTACTATGTTCCGTTTCTAAATGAAACAATATATTCATAAGCATGCATCATAGTACCATAAAAAACATTACCACTATAGAGAGTCTTTTGTGCCTCGCTTTGATATGTATCCATCCCTTAAGCAAGTAATATAATATAAATATATATATGTTGTCTATATAAAGACCTATGATATCAGTATATGGATGATGAGTTTATCAAGTTATATGGCTTAAACTTAACAAACAAAGTTCAGAGATATGAATTTGACACCAAACTTCTTCTTTATTTTCCTTAACTGTATGCCATCCAATTGCCAGGGACTGGAACAGGAAAAGCACAAAGTTTTAAACATTACCTTTTGGTTCATTGGGGGAGGAAGAAGTCAGTTGCATTTTCTTGTTCAAACGGGAGTTTGAAGGAGCACTTCCATGGCTACCAACAGTTTTTGAAGGTTTCATTTCTTGAGCCAAAGTTGGTTGGACTATGGAAAATTAAGGACTACAAATCATTGCCGACATTAAAAAATAGAAAGATAATACTTTTCATCCATTTCTCAGCAGTAGCATGCAGAACCCGGGCTTACAGACTTCATCTATCTGAGCAATGATCATCAACTTTGCATTTCTAGTTCAAAAAGATATTTCACTATTAACACTGCATTAAAGATCCTCGTCAGATCTTTAAAGGAGATTAAAAAGGATACCAGCAGGCACTTTTGATGACTTCTTTCTCTCCTTCCTTGGAGGTTTTTTGCGTTTGGTACCATGATTAAGCTTCGGCGCAATTTCTTCAACAGAACTCAATGATCTACAGAGCGCTGAAAGATGATGCACAAAAACATATTTAATGTAAACCTTCCAGTGCGACCACCAGTTATATTCATAATGAAAGAGAATTGGTTCAGAATCCTAATTAAACTTGAGGCAAACAAACAAAAGTAGGACACAGGGTCATCATTAAAGTTTAGGTCAATCTTAGACCATCTCCAACCCATGACACTAAAATAGTGTCACTATAACACTATTTTGGTGTCAAAAAGACACTATCCATAAAATGTACTCCAACCCATTGACACTATAATTTGACACTAAAAGGAATCTTTCACATTAAAATTGGAATATTCTAACTTTTTCTTTTATTTTTATATTGTCAATAAAATCTGAAGTTGAAAAGTACAAAAGAATAAGTTCAATAGGACAAGAAAAAACTTGTTTTATTAACAAAACATAAGGGTATAGTGGGAATTATGAAAGTCACCAAATTTGGTGTCAAAAGATCACCAAATGTACTTTTGTCACCAAATTTGGCGACCCAAAACTCATTTGGTGTCCTTGGGTCACTATTTTAGTGTTGCACTGGAGTTGTTTTGACACTATATCCATCACTATTATGGTGATTTAGTGTTGGGTTGGAGTTGCTCTTAGGCATGAAAACTGGTTTTTTCATCCAAGGCAGAAGATTAATGTACCCCATTTGGGACTACTTTAAACTACATAAAACAATAGCAATTCAGATAAAAAATTCCATATCCCTGGTGAAATAATCGTTTTCTAATTTGAGGAAACATCTGAGGAAAGTATTATAGGTGAAAAGTCACTAATATTGTATAAGAGAACATAATAATTAATAATGAAAAGAATAGCCCTTTGCTCTTTCTGATTCAATTTGATCCACTCCTTCAATTTCTTGTAAGTAACCTCGTGACAACCTTCTGGCTGATTGACACTGATTATAAACTCTATGCTGTAAAATATACTATAGGTAGCAGCTAATTGTACATATTACATATTGAATTTCCTTGGTTCCTCTTATGCGTACTCCAGATTTTGGTAACATTTATGATCAAGATATTTTCTGCTTTGTTGACACCCTATGTTTTTCTTTTTCTGTGAAATTAAAAGGGGAGGGGTCTATCATATCATAAATCACAACTGCTCTTAGACAGCTAAGTATTATAAGAAAAAAACATAGTGCACCTGCATGAGCCGCAAACTGACTGTCCCTCACCGGCTTCTTACAAGCATTGCAACATACCTTCACATTAATATCAAAGAACATATAATGCAAAGAAAGCAAATAAGTGTACTTTGAACTACAAAATAGTGATAACTATCACATCATAAAAATGAGCAATCCGCTTTCTTTTTATATTTAGACAATAATAAGGCAATACAGCAAACAGGAAGCCTGATTAAGCAGTTGCAATAAGATAGATACTAGACAAAGCTCATCATATATCCAACATATGTAATAATTATTCGAACTACAACCAACAGAAGCTCCAACTTTACCAGATTCAAAGGATCTGTAGTAGGCTTCAAACCAAAGACATTCATATCTGCAACAAAGAATTCATCCAAGTCATTGGAAACTGAAACTCACAACAGCGTGCCACGCAAAAATATAAGGCAGAAAATTGCACATTGCTCTTTGGATTTGATTATTAAAAATTGCACATTGTTACACATATTACAAAGGCATCACAATAATCATCTGCATAAACCACACCAGAAAATTATAAATAAATAACTACTGTGTTATTCATGTTGCACTATCTCGGGATTTTCGAAGCAACTACTTGACCCTGTCACGAGACGCTGACATAACTTAAAATAACTGGATCATATATTATTGTTATCACGAAGACGACTAGTCGACACGAAGGTACCCGGGCGCCGAGAGTCTCGAAACCCAACTTGTTGTCGACTAGTCAATGTGAAGGTTCGCCCGAGTCTGAGAGTCTCGAAGCCCGATTTGGGGCCTTGATAACCATGATTGTGGTGTACCATGACCTGATCCAACCAAATGACAGTACACAAGAAAGAGATGAAGATAAAAATGATGTTAAGATGGATGAATTGCTTGATATTCATCATACCTATGTTTTTATTTGCTTGTATATGTTTGATATTTGGAATATGGATGTTATTATGCAGTAACTATGCTTATTTTGAACTTATTATGCTAGGACTTTTGGTTTAAATTATAGAACTGACATGTTTAGTTATATTTAATATTAAATCTAGTAAGTATATTTATAAAGAACATTTTGTCGACGTTTTACGATTAGTTGGGCGACTTGTCGACTAGTCTTCTCGAAGGTACTCGGGCGTTGAGGCTCGACTTGGCGTCATGATAACCATATATGATATATTAACACTCTCCCTCACTCGAATCCCATTTTTGGCTTGAAGAGGGGATCACTACGATCCCATCTTTGGGACAATAATAAACCTTGGTGTCAATAATAAATATTTGAGAAATATTGATGGTTCACGTGCCCCTGTTAGTTTTAAAAAAATTAGTTTTTGATGTGGATCCCACAAATTTGGTGATTAAAATATCCAACCTAGTACTTGTGTGCCCCAATCCCGTGGCTAAGTCTGATGTCTTATTTTTATTTTAATTAGTACTAGCTGATAACTCGTGCGAAGCACGGGCCGAGATTAAAATATTAATGTTAGAATATTAAACTTATTGAATTATTGAGAACAAATGTAATTAATAAGTATTATTAAAATATGTTGTTGTAGAAAATTAAACATGAAACTAAGATGAAAGTCTATAATAATAAATATTATTTAATTATGTAGTTAAAAGGACTCGAAAAAAACAAAGAAGTGGAATTAAATAATTCCAAATCTTGTATAATTATGTAGTTATAGGGAATCGAACCCGAGTTTGGAGTGAAACATTTTAATTTCATTATATAGTGATAACCAAAATTTGGTACTTTGGTACCATTGTGTTCCATCGAAAAGGGGTTTCACTATAGAGATTTCCTTTATGTTTTCTTCTTTAAAGTCGAAAGGGGAATTGGGGAGAATAGAGAAGACACAGTTCACTAAACCTGTATCGTTCATTCATCTCTGTACAGATTAAATCAGGTATTTCGTATCATCCTTAACATCTTTATTATCCTTTTTTTGTTCTTGAATCACTTAATATGTAATTTGTAATTGATTACTTGATTATGCATATTCAGAAACTTTTCAGGGTTTAGATGACTCTGTTATGTGTGTATCATGATGTTAAATCCATACATTATTTGGCTCTATTGTTTGATTTTCTAAAACTCTTTTGAGTTTAAGATTTATCCTAATCTTGTTTTTTTATTCTTGTTCTCGAATTGTCATTAAATTGTACCAAGTATGCATCAGTGATTATTTTTTCAAACTATAAAGTGTATTAGTGAATTTCACGATATTAATAATGAATAAGTCTTAAAAGTCTTGTGGTAATTAAAGTGTGTCGCCATTGGGATTGCAGGGCGACCGTTAAACGCAAATGGAGAGATTTTACAAAAGAAATGTAGATTTGGTTGTATCTACAGAGGAACATGCTCCAAGTGAGAAGGAAAAAACTGATTCAACTTGCTTAGTATTATCCAAATGATTTTCCTCTCAACCAAGATTATGGAACTTGATGATCAACTTCAGAATTACATTGTTGACATGTGCTCAAGCATAGAATTTTCAAAATTGAAAGGTATTAGCAACCTTTCCAGAAGAATGGTTGAAGTTGGAAGAGACAGAGACTATCCGTTTGTTTATCGATTATTAACATTGTCACTAATTTTGCATCAGTTGAAAGAGTTTGAGTTTTTTCAGGGATGCAATTTGTGAAGACTAAGCTAAGGAATCGCATGGGGGATCAATGGTAAAATGACAGCCTAATTATTTTTGTTGAAAGAGAACTATTTGGTTGTGTCAGTAATGAATCCATTGTGCAACGTTTCCAGAACATGAAAACTCATCATGGAACTCTGTAATAGTCGTGTTAAATTTATATATAGACTTTGTATGATCTATTTTGTCGAAAAAAATTTAAGTTCCCCCTTGAGTACTACAACCTGGCTCCCGCTCCGCCACATGTGCTTGGAGGGGTATTTAACTAGAACATATATTATCTTAACACTAAACTTTATAAATACGAACACAAATGTTGTTTTTTTTGAAAAGCAACCATCTCATATACTAATGATGAAGAGAGATCCCCAAACCCACTCCTAGAAGTATTGAAGTACCAAGGAGAAGATTGCCAAGAACGCCTTTAACATTCTTTCAGTTCGGCAAAAACCCCGATTTACGAGAAAGCCACCACACCAACAACAAAGACTCAACCTCGGATGACAAATATGTCTATTATAGATTTTAAACCACCACATTTGCAAATACCCAAATAAACAAAAAACTTATGTCCTTTAGTCCTTTTTTCTGAAAATTAAATGGCATTTATTTTACATGTAGTTTGTCCTAAAAAATAGACATGAGTCGGATGGCTTAATTGGATCATATAATATCTTAACACTCTGACTCTCCCTCACTCGATCCCATTGTTGGCTTCAAGAGTGGATCACTAGGATCCCATCTTTAGGACAATAATAAACCTTAGTGTCAATAATAATATTTGAGAAATATTAATGATGCGAGGGTTTAAACCCTAAACATAATCTCGAAAAGTAATCTGACACATGTTAAGATGAGATTTCTCCTAAATTCCTAAAATCTTAAGGTGTTGGGAGGGGAATTTAACTAAATCATAAACTATCTTAACATACATTTTCTAAACACTAGCACAAATGTTTTATTTTATTTTTTGAAAAGCAACCATCTCAAATACTAATGAAGGAAGATCCCCAAAACCCACTCCCTGAAGTACGAAGGAGAAGATCGCCAAGAACGCCTTCAACATTCTTTTACTGCAGCAAAAACCCCGATTTACTAGGTAACCACCACACCAACAACAAAGACTCAACCTCGGATGATAAATATGCCTATATATACATTTCAAACCACTACATTTGCACATACCCAAATAAACAAAAAAACTTATTCCTTTTTTCTGAAAATTAAATGGCATTTATTTTACATGTATTTGTCCTAAAAAGAGTCAATCGAAAAGTTATGTCCTTGAATTAAAAGATTAAATTCCATTTTCCTATTACATGTGCAAGAAGAACAAAACACTAGTTCTGGACTAAATGCCAAACCATATGAAAACATTTACTAACTTAATTCTTAAATGCTTGATTAAAAATGTTGCCTTAACCTTAGAGCTGGCAATTTGAT
The DNA here is from genome assembly GCA_030848705.1 of Heracleum sosnowskyi. Classification (NCBI taxonomy): domain Eukaryota; kingdom Viridiplantae; phylum Streptophyta; class Magnoliopsida; order Apiales; family Apiaceae; genus Heracleum; species Heracleum sosnowskyi. The sequence continues at coordinate 131,861,795 of CM061237.1, forward strand.
ACACGACACGTGAACACGGTACGAACACGACACGAATAATTAGTGTTTGGGTGCAAAAATTTGGTACACGAACACGAAAAAACACGAATATAATTAGTGTCGGGTTTGGGTTTTCACAATAGGTACACGACACGGAACGAAAGTACACGAATTAATGAAGTAAATAAATAATTTTAAAAAATATATATTATTTATAGTATTGCATATTTAGAAAATATATAAGCAATTACATATGGACAATAAATAAAAGTTTCACGATTAATTGACAGTAAGTTATACATTTATATATAAGAAGTATACATTTATATATATAAGTTATATTTACAATTTTTTGTAAAATTGTATGTAATACATATTTAATACACATTTCATAAAAAAATAGTTTTATAATATATAAATTTTAATTAAATTAAATTTATATTTTTGTTTAATGTACACGAATACGACACGTAAAGTACACGACACATTTTGAATTGGATATGTGTTTCAAATTTAGTACACGAATCCAAAACGGGTCGGATATGGGTTTTACATTCAAGTACACGAAAACACGAAAGTACACGACACGAAAGTACACGACACGGTCCATTGCCAGGTGTACAATAGATGCACATACAGGAATGAGCAAAGCAGCAAACAACATTAGATTTTGGATGTGTAAGAATTACATGGAGGAGCAACATAGGGCTGAATCCAAGTTGAGGCATAGTGAATTGTTTATTTCCAAATGTCGATAACTACAACTACGCAGCCTTCATTTACTCTAAAGTCTAAACTAGAATGACATAGAACCTGCAAGTAAGGGATATTGAATCTGGCGACTTCTGTATCATTTCTTAAAAAACTTTCATTACTAAGATAGTTACTAATTAGTCCAAGCTAGCTTAACCAAAGTACAAACAAATGTATAAGTATCTCAATATAGGATGCAAGACATACCATCTTCATCGAGCAAATTTGCTTCGTCTGCCTCCCACAATTCTCTCAGTGTATATTGAGCAGCCAATTTGTTAGAGCCTACATCTTCTGCAAGATAAATTAGAAAAGGAGTGGTTACAGTCTAAATATATATCAGACATTTAATGGTTAAGGCATACAGCAACAAGCTAAAAGCTTAAAAGGTACCTGTGATAAATTTACGATCATCTATGCTTTTATATAGCAAGTTTTACAAGCTATTATGCATGTGAATTGTGAAACATTTAAGTATACATATATATGTTTCTTTTTAAATATATGTATGTATGTTTACATACACGCATCCGAGAGGAATTGACAAAGGGGACTGCACACAGACAACAATACAAGTGCACTTGGACAACAATACAAGTATATAAGATAGAGAAAGACACAAATCTGAAATTTGGAATGCCTATAAAGCATATACAAACAGATAAAGTTAGCAACGTATCAAAGCTAAGGGTAAGAAAGATGGGAAACTTAAACTCCAGAAAAATTTAAAGAATATAGATTCTTTACACAGAATTACCACTGTAGCCACTGTAATTTCAGTGGCTGCAATTTCAGTTTAGTGTAGCCACTGTAGTAGTGCAGTGCAGTTGCAGCGACTACTGACTAGTGCAGTAGTGCGGCCACTGGCACTGCAGTGCAGTCTTGCAGCCACTGCTGTGCAGTGTGCTTGCGGAGTTGGAGAAAAGAGAATTTTTTTTGTTACAACTTAGAAGTAGAAGTTAGAACACACATATATCATATATATATATATATATATATATATATATATATATATATATATATAAGTAATTAAGTATGTAATATATATATATATATATATTTAATTTTATATCATGTTGACTTGTCTCGACTAGTCACGACTCGACTTGCCGGGCACCCCGGTCGACTCGACTCGACTTACCGACGTAACAACCATGCGAGAGAGATCAAAAAGCTTATCCTGTTAACAACAGATTTTGAGATTAAATAGTAACCACCTCCCCTTAAGTTCTCCACCTCTTAGTGCACCCAGCAAAATATGGCTGAATACTATAAAAATACAGTTTAGATTTTAATATGGCTGAATACGATAGAGACATAGTTTGAATTTTCTTTAATTTTTCATAAACAATTGACAATATTGTCACACGGTTGCAACAATCTTCATTCAGGATATACATCAGTCATCAGAGAGTCACTCTAGGAAAGGTGATACAACTTTAAAGCATTCGACAGCAGAAACTACTTAAAAGCATCCTACCGGTATTTGTCTGTGAAACACTTTCCTGCGCCAAAACCCTTGCTATGGCCGCCATTTTACCACTTCCAATTGAGTGAACCATTGTGTTTCAAGAAGCTTGTACACATGGACCAGCCTGAAAGAATATGCACGAAGAATTCTTACCTGCATTCAGTACAATAGAGGTGAGAGTGAGCTACATGTAAAACACCAGAAGGTGTCGAACAACTACTTGCATTTATACAATTGGCCTGTAGAAACTGTTAATAAAAAACAATTAAATGACTTGGAAAAGTTAGTAGTATGATCGTGAGCTCTCAACCTTGAAAATGAGGAGAAAATCACAAACTTAAACATCTAACAATTATTTCTAACGCAATACTAACTACTAGTGAGTGGTAACACTTTTTGTCCTTAAATAATTAACCTTATGTACCCTTAGAAAAACATTTCATGCTATACTATACAGCAAGGAAATCACACACAAACACTAATTTGATCCGAATCAAGGACCTTTTCCCCTAATAGCAGAAGTTCAAACATACTGGATACGGGTAAATGAAAATTAATATTTGATCAATATAAATTCCAAAAAAAATATGAATATCATAAGAAATGTATTTTTAAGTATTATACAATTCAATTTTCAGAATTGTTAAATTATACAACTACAAATTTTAATCATAATTCAAACCTTATGTAACACCCTAGTTCCACATCGAGTAGATTTGGGACTTCTGTTCAGTTTATAAGGCAAAAGTACTACTACTAATTAGCACCAACAAATCATGATCTTTTGGGGGTTTGTGGTGGGCTAGTCGTTACCCAAGTTGGCTGCATTTGGGCCAGTAGGCTTCGGCTTATTCGGACTCGGAATCGGAATTTGACCCGATTTTCGAAAAAGGCTCGGGATTTGACCCGGGTTGTCACACCTTAGTAAGCCCAAAAAATGTAAGCGAACTATAAATATAATTTTCTAGGCCAAAATAAACGGGACAGAAGGAGTACTATTGTCATTGCTACTAATTCAATTCCGAAACAAACACTCACAAGTAAAAAACGAGAAACACGAGCAGCTACAATTTCACCCTTGTGAACAACAACATTATCATCAATAATTCAGCAATGTGCATCCAATTAGTGAAAATTAAAGTTTATAATATCTACAATAAATCACATACCTAATCTACACATTCAATAACCATGCCTAACAGATATTTTTTAAATTTCCCACAATATAACAAACAATAAATAACAAAATAAAATTCAAATGTAGACATACATTACCAACCAAATCATATGCTAAATTCACATAGCAATCACCAAATATACATACATATATAGATACAGGATGGAATGAATAGATTGTTACCTAAAATTGGGAATATAAAGGCGTGTGAATCTAACAAAGGAGCTTTGATTTTGTGATGGGGAGATTCGAAGCCCTAGAGAGAGAAAATAAATGTACGGAATTGAATTGTTTCTCGCTCTAGAAATTGAAAAATATGAGAGGCTCGACTCGATTGAAAATATATAAATGTTTTCGCCGCGCGGAAGTCCGATTTTGCACTTACTTTTTTCATTCAAAATAAAGTGAATGGCTAATTGCCATTTTTACTATCGTGATAGATTTCGGAAATACGAATAAATAGGTTGAGATATCGTATAGCAATTTATCGATAAATTAGATATTTATTGGAATGATAAATCGGATAAATTTTAATATTTTAAATATATTAATCTTATATATAATATAATAAATTATTTAAAAATAATTCATAGCGATATATCGGATTTCAAAAATTAAATCAATCAGTCAAATATTTTTTAACGATAAATCAACGATTTTTCAAAAATCGGACGATTTTTAGAATACTGTTTTTACTTCAAAATTTCAAATAAAATATGCTAAAAATGTAAATATATATAAAACTTATCGAAAGATTACGTCGTGTTGGATCACTTGAACGTCGTAAAATATCATCCACGTTTTCGGTGTTTTTGGGTGTTTGAAATTTTGAAGATTGTTCTGATTTGTATCGAGAGATATTTTACACTTATAATTTCAGATTTTAAATCTACAATTTTGTGTTGATATATATCGAAAAATGTTATTCGCTATCAATGAATCATCAATCATCAATGTACTTATATAAAGGAGAAGACGAGTGCGCTGAGGTGGCGCCTCTAGAATCGCTCCGTTCTATTTTTCGAATTTTCTCAATTTTTCAAAAATTTTAATTTTAATTATTACAACTTCCTTTATTATTTTCGATTTTGTAGGAAGGAAATTGAAAATTACATTTTGTATTATTTTCAAACTTGATAGAACTTTCTTTGATATTTTCGAATTTGTAGACTTGATAGAACTTTCTTTTATAATTTTCAAACTTGATAGAACTTTCATTGATTTAGAAAATTACAACTTCCTTATTATTTTCGAATTTGTAGGACTTGATAGAACTTTCTTTGATTTAGAAAATTACAACTTCCTTATTATTTTGGAATTTGTAGACTCTTATGTTAATAATTGCAATTTTCATTTTTATTATTTTCAATTTTAATAGAACTTTCTTTTATTATTTTCAAACTTGATAGAATCAATCTTTTTAATATTTTAATTTGTATGGAAGAAAACAATTATACAAATCTTTATGTTTCATATTAGTAAATTGATTTATTTGTCAAAACCTTCCTATTTTAAATGGATTTATGCATATATATTGAATCGTTCGGCTCTACGCGTTGATCTACCCTTTTCATCTCATGTCTTTTATTTATTTTTTTTGTTTTGTTAATTCTGTGCATGTTCTTTCTATTATAATTTTGTTCGTGTTTTAATGCAGGATGGTACAAGTTATGTTCTGTTCAGAGTCTTCTTTTTTTGACAAAGAATTAACCAATACTACATCTCGCGTAGGTCTAAAAGTCACTGAATTTGTACACGCCATGGGATTTGTTGATGGTCATTTGATCTTATTGCTTAGAATTTTAAATTTTGTTGATTTGTTTCTGATTTGTTATTCATATTATTGTTAGATGCGTTCTATCTTTTTTTTTAATATTTTGTGTTGCAGGATTGGGTTGACAACCAGCTCATGTTCATGGATTGACGATCGATAACAATTTTGTATGTGATTAGCTGAAGAAAAGTATATTTGTTTTTAATGCTCTGTTACAAAAAAAGGATGATATTCCTCTGAGTAAGCTGTTATGTTTTATTTAAATTGCTACATGAGTTTATGAATTGTAGACTTTCTTTTATATAGTTCTTCGATAGAGATTTCAGCAAAAGTAAAAGAACATGAATAAGTTTCTACGGACATGATGTTTGTGAATTCTTTTTTTGTGGAGAGTTTTAGATCGAGCAATAATACTAATTAATAGTAGCAAATCTAAAGTCCTAAAACTATATACGTAGTTTATTAGTTTACATTTACCCAAACACATGTCGTACATAGTCATTGCTGGTTTTTATAAAGATTAATTAATTTACCAAAGTTTATTTCAAAAATAATGTTTAAATCTTCTATTGTGTTTTACGATCGTTCCAAGTCTTCATAATTTATTTGGTTAATATATTAAGAAACAATGATGTTGAAGGAGGCAAGGTGATGTCATAATGCATAGTGTAACAGCCCCAGATCCGGGGTCGGGGATCCGGTCGTTACGGTCTCAATTCCCATCAATAATACTTGCACTTGAATCAAAATAACTAAACCACATGTTGTGACCCCACAATAACAACACCACACACACAACAAGTTATAGTCCCAGAGATGAAATTGGAATAAGTATCTAGTCATATGGTACTAGACCCGGCAATTTTATACACGACATACACGACACGAAACGACACGAAAATTTAGTGTTTGTGTTTGCATTTTAAGTACACGACACGAAAATACACGAACACGAAAGTACACGACCCCGATTTAGTGTCGGTTTTGGATTTACCCTTCAAGTACACGACACGACACGAAGTACACGACATAAATAAATATATAAATAATTAAAAATATATATTATATATATTATAAATATTAATTGATATTTTATAAATTATTCATAAAATCAAATAACTAATACAATTATTAATTATAATTATACACGGACACGGTCACACACCTCACACGAGTCAATGACAATTGACAAAGATGCGGGTCAAATGGTCAATACTCAATACAATTTAGGATTTTAGTTTTAGGGTTAGCAGTTAGCACTTAGCCGCACACCAGTCTACTTGAATCTACTCTCAAACTCAATCCAGAATCCAGAATCCAGAATCCAGAATCCAGAATCCAGAATCCAGAATCGATTAATGGCCGAAGAACATCCAGAATCGAACATTCCGGTAATACTTAAATCTTTATTTCAATTCGAATTCGAGCTTGTGTTTTAGTCCTATGGTTTGTTTGGATATGGTTTGTTTGGATAGGATAATTGTTCGATTATTGTTCGTGTTCTTGAGCGGCTGAGCCATTATGTTTGTCTATGAATAGAAAACTGAAACTCGACATTAGTGGTTACTGGTTAACATCCTTGTATAATCGATTGAACTTGGTTTTCTCGTTTTCTATTGTTTAGATTGTAGTGGGAGTCTATATTCGAACTTGTAGTTTTCTATTTAATTGTAGTTTGTTTATATTTAATTGTAGTTTTCTATTGAACTTGGTTGTTTATATTCGAATGGGAGTCTTTAGTTTACTATTGATTGGATGTCCTAGTTCGGATTTGTTTACTATTAACAGGCACTAATTGTTTGTTGGCGTACTTTCTTGGATACAGTTATGCAGTTGTTAGTTTATCTTGCAAGGTATATTCTTTTTAGTGCATTAGCTGGTACCTGCTGAAATCAAAGATTCTGGATTATTATTTTTACTCTGTAATCCTTTATTGCTGTTATGCTTATGGTTTACTAATATGTCTACATGAGCTAGAAAGTGTATAACTTGTAGAGAGTACACAGTAGTTTGTGATTTGGTTGATGTATCATGTATAAGGTAATTTTAAGAAAGTACTTAATTGCAATGCTTTGGGGATCCTTGATATTTTAAGAATTCGTTTTGCATGTATCTGTTGGTGTCCAATTTGTTTTGCTTAGAAATCATAGGCTTAAGAAAATTATGGTGTAACTCCTGTAACTCCTGATCTGCTTAAAAAACGCAATTGAAGACATGAATTATGTTGCAAGGTCTATGGCTATAAAAATGATTTGCACTCGTGATTGGAAATTCAATGATCAAGAAGGTAATAAACTAATAACGCTTACTACTTCTATTTTTCTATCGTAGTTGTTTGGCACACAATTTTTTTAATGTTGTTATGTATCTTCCATTGCAGTTTATCATAATTATCCTTTGGAAGAACTCACTCAAGATATCATGAAAGTTGACATTACGGATCACCCTGATCAAGATGGTTAGAGTGTTGACATTTCTGGTTGCTAATCTTGTTACTCTATGAATATATGTTCATAGTTATCTGCTCTGATCAGCAACTACTTTGCAGCCTGTTTTATTTTCTTTAAATCATCATAGTTTCTTGCATTCTTGTAGTTTTTCAAAGGTTGATCTTAATCTACGTTACAGATTTGGGACTCTACTCCGGCAAAACATATCAAACAAGCTCCTCGCCATTCGCCAATGACAATGACTAGTGCTTGTTGCTGAAAAGTATAATGTCCAGGATGCTTTTTTCAATTTGGTTTCTGTTTAATGTAATATGTAATTCTGAAGAACAATTTTATTAGCTTGACAATTTTTAATGTGTAATGTAATTCTGAAGAAATTTCGTGTAAACAGGTGTTTTCGTTGCTATTCGTTTCATTTCGTTTCGTTTCGTTTCGTTTCGTGTACACGAATGGTACACGAAAAAAATCGTGTATCTCGTGTCGTGTCGTGTCAAGTCGTGTAGCACTCGTGTCGTGTTCGTGTAACAGTTTTGGGTACACGATTTGATTTCGTGTCGTTTTCGTGTATAGCCAAAAAGTACACGAAACACGAAATTACACGACACGAAACGACACGACACGACTGATTTGCCAGGTCTATATGGTACACAAGTTAAAAGTTATTACAAACCCAAAAGATTACAGAGCATTTAAAAGTTCTTGCCGTTGATTACATTAATCATAATATAAATAAGTCTGATACACAAAAGTTGAAGCTTAAAACACTGGTGGTTACTACCTCAGCTATGGCAGCTACGACATCAACGGGTAAATCTCTGACGACTGCTACCCGCTTTCGCAGGGTGTGACTGTTGCGGGCCATCGGCTCTAGCTGTTGTTGTGATATCATAAATAAAGCAAGGGTGAGCAATAAAGCCCACCAAAATAATGTATAACAACTAATAGTTCAAAAATATCCCTGCTACCACATACTATGCCTTTACTGAATAAGAGGCTAGTATAACATAAAAGATGACGTTATAGGGAAAATTAATATAATGTTCCCGTAACCCAAAATCCACTTATGCATATATATTCTTAATCAGGTTTCATCAGAGTCAAAACTCATAAAATAAAGATGAAGTCGCATGAATTTATTGTCACTTCAATTTCAACCACTTCTCAACCCCCTGCCAACATGATTGGTTCTTCACCCCAATACATGTTGCAGGAAATATCCAAATTGGATGATGAACTAATACTGGAGTTGCTACCGCGTCCGCTGTGCCTAACCTTACTATGATCAGTAGCAGGTCGCACCGCTCAAATAGTTTTCTACATGTAGATGGAAGTATCACGACGGCCTGACATTGTCTACCGCCTTACTATGACCTCCCGGCCCATTTGGGGCAATATAAAAGTTGGATGGGCCCACGCAACTTGACCACTTACACCACTCCTAGTTCAGATGAAATCCATGACTCTGAAACGTAAAGATCGTCCTCCTTTCCCCAAGTGTAACACTTGTTGATACGACTCCACTAAGTAGTTATATCTAGGTTGGAAAGGAAGATTCTCCAATATTTCCCAAGCTATGCTTGTTAATGGATATCGACTTGTTCCATGAATTTACCCCTCGATCATTGAGGTGGTAACACAACATTAGACTGGCAGCAATTAAATTGCTCCAAGAAAATATCTGTCCCTTGACAGTTTTTGAATTGAGAGTTTAAAAAGAGTAGTAGTCACTTAAATCAGGTTTCCCGTATTTTTGATAGTTGAGCGAGCATTTGAATCTTCTTAAAAGACAGATTCAAATGGAAAAACAGTGTTTTGGGAACCTCTTCTTGATTTGAAAATAATTAATAATATTTATTGAATAAGTAAACCTCAAATGAATATTTGAAAATAATCTTCATTAAACAACTAATCCTTAAATGAATATTTGAAAATAATATTCATTAAATACATAATCCTTAAATGAATATAATTAACATCCTTTAAGTAAATAATTAATCCTCGAATGACAGTACCCGATATCTTTATCGGAAAATAACCTTTATCAAATACAAAATATAATCACTACTGATCTTTCAAGAAAATCACACGCCCTTATCCTAGGGCAACTATAAAATCCCTGGCTTATAGCTGATATCCCATATCTAACTCATAAGCCCCAACTTCAAGTCATAATCCTCAAGTATTGCTATACATAGCAATTCGACAACAAGTAAGCAATTTATATATCGCAATCGCATATCATAATTGAAAACAGTTAATATCACAACAACAGTAGTATAGGTTTAGAAAACTTGCCTGGTGGTGAGGTAGGGGTAGTGTGCCTCGAGTCAGTCCGGCGATCTATACATAGTCAAAAGATCCAAGGTTAATCACTTGAATACTTGCACGAAACTAAGTATGTACTTCACTTAAACCAAGACATGATTTCTAGTTAACTCCTTAAGAATCCTCTTGCGCACGCTCGACTCAAACATTTTTATAAAATAGAGATTAAATCCTTTTAACACGAAATCTTTTCGAGGGTCCTCCTAAACATACCTAGCATGTTAACACAAAGTTTCACATTCTGATTGGTTACTTAAGGGGTTTGATCATTGCCTCAAAGTTGGCTAAGTGGTATAGCTCGGTTTCTCGAAACATCCTTAACTAAAACACTCGTTTCTCCTAAACCGTAATTCGGAATCACATGATCTTTATATCAAAACGAACCTTGAAACAATACCTACACAATACTAGGCAGTGGTGACTCTGGACAGAAGTCCTTATGTCCGAACATCACAGACAAAACAGAGCTAGGGAAAATCGGGCATTATAACGGCTATGTTTTAACGATTCCAAAGTTTAATCATAAACTTTACATAATCAACCAAACCAATACACCAAATCAAATCCTCAACATCATTACCAATCCATAACCATCATCAATCTGTCAAAACCAACCTCTACTTATTTATTATCAAAACAACCTCAAACTTTCATCAAAATCACTTAATCGTTCTTACGATTACACCGACTAAACTATACTTAAAACTAATCATATAAATCGAATTTACAAACAAGGGTTTCAAGAGTTATACCTTCCTTGGAGTGTATATGAGCCTATTAGTCCTTGTATAGCTCTTATATAACCTTAATATAGCTTGAATCAACTAAAGAAATCAAGAAACAAAAGTTAGTTCTTGAAATTACTATTCACTCCTCAACTTTGAATGAACATTTGATCATGTTATCCTACTTGGATAGCCATGAAATTTTGAGCGTACCTTGCCTATGAGGTGAGGAAGATATTGTCCAAATTTGGGGATTTTAGGATGAATAAATCTCAAGTTATGAATTCTTTTCTCTTCTACTTTCTTGCTGGGCAGAATTCTGAAAATGGGGTGGGGGAGAGAGTTTCTTTCTTTTCTTTTGTCTTGGTTGATTAATTAGAATGCTGATTTTTTTGTGTTAAAATGGTGAGTCATAGAAAAGTGATGAGTCATGGCTTGGTGCATTGTCCTCTTGACACTTGTCACACATGCAAGAGTGGTGTGCAAGTGGCTTACTGCTTTGCTTCACCGGTTTATTTTACTGGTTTGTTTCCTTTCACAGGGATGATCCAAATGTTGCATTCCTCGAATTAATCTTGTTACATGTTACTTCCATGTCTATATTAAATCTTGTAAATGTCTCGTTGTTCCGTCTCCGTTTAATCTCGTAAAATGTTCGCAGGGTTTCTTAAGGGTTCTATCGAAGTAGTTTATCGCAATCGTTCTTAATATCTCTAATTCTTTTATTAAATCCATATCCATGGAATTGATAATTTAAATTCTCAATTATTCTCAAATAATAATTAATCCGTCCATTAATGGTGAAATTTCGGAGAAAACGGAAATGCTATTTTTCCGATTCTGACAGCTTTTGCATTCCTTTATTTTCATCGTAGATCACTAATACGGCTTTGAAAGTTCATTATATCGACCCGTATATAGGGTGGTCTGAAAAACTTTTAAACGACAAAATTTACTATTCATCAAAAGTTACTATTCATCAGTGGTTTTTCTATAATCCTTTGGATCAATATTCGTTCCAATATTCCTGGTTTACTTCTCTTTACTCCTTGCACTTAGAAAACGTTCTAGTGCTTTCTCGGGCATACGCTATCTTGTTTACGGAGTTGTCGGATGTATTCCAGATATTGATTTGGATGACATAAAAATACTTTTCTTCCCTGGAGTATTGTATTCTTATCTTCCAGATTGATTGTTCTTATTTACACGATCAGTCCATTCTTATTATTCTCAAAATGTTTGAAAACTGACATCCATATTCATTTCATACTTAATTCTCCAAAAACCATTACCACCATCCACATATGTATACATCATCATACAATAAAAGTTTTAATTCTACCCAAAAATCTGGGGTTTTACAGTCTCTCCTCCTTAAAAGGATTCCGTCCCGGAATCACTCTGAAAATAAATGGGGATGTCTTTCTAGCATCTCGCTCTCTAGCTCCCAAGTCGATTCTTCCACATTATGGTTTTGCCACAAAACTCTGACTAGCTTGATGACCTTGTTTCGGAGCACTTGTTCCTTTTGATCTATGATTTCCACTGGCTGCTCCACATAGGTTAGGTCTGGCTGCATGTCTACTTGTTCGTATTCCACTATGTGCTTAGCATCCGGGTTGTACTTCCTCAGCATTGAAACATGAAACACATTGTGCACTTGTTGCAGGTTTGGGGGTAATGCTAGCTCGTATGCTAAGTTTCCAATACGTCTTAAGATCTCAAATGGTCCAATGTATCTAGGACTTAACTTTCCTTTCTTTCCAAACCTCATCAAACCTTTCCAAGGAGATACCTTTAAGAACACTAGGTCTCCCACTTCATATTCCTTGTCCTTCCGGGCCAAATCAGCATACTTCTTTTGTCTATCTTGGGCTGCTACCAGCCGTCCTTTGATTAGTTCTACTATGTCCTTAGTCCGTTGGACCACTTCGGGCCCAAGCATCTTCCGCTCTCCAACTTCGTCCCAATACAAGGGAGATCGACATCTTCTTCCATAAAGGGCCTCATAAGGCGGCATTCCTATACTCGAATGAAAACTATTGTTGTAGGAAAACTCAATCAGTGGTAGGTGATCATCCCAATTTCCTTTAAAGTCTATAGCACAGACCCTTAACATATCCTCTAGTGTTTGGATGGTCCTTTCACTTTGTCCGTCTGTTTGGGGGTGATAGGCAGTACTCATGTTCAGCCGGGTTCCTACACATTCCTGGAAGCTCCTCCAGAATCTGGAGTTAAATCTGGGATCTCGGTCAGATACTATGGCGACTGGGACTCCATGTCGTACCACTATTTCCTTCAAGTAAATATCCACTAGTCTGTCGACAGTGTACCTTTCGTTAATCGGAAGAAAGTGTGCTGACTTCGTTAATCTGTCTATAATTACCCATATGGCATCGTGATTGGCCTTGGTCCTTGGTAAACCTACCACAAAATCCATGGCTAGGTGTTCCCATTTCCATTCGGGAATCTCCAGGGGTCGCAACAGTCCACTGGGTCTCTGGTGTTCCGCTTTCACTCGTTGGCAGGTCAAGCATCTGCTTACCCATTCTGCTACATCCTTTTTCATGTTAGGCCACCAGTAGGACTCTTTCAAATCTCCATACATCTTGGTGCTTCCTGGGTGGATTGAATACCTAGAACTGTGACTCTCGTGTAAAATTTCGTCTTTCAGTTCTCGAACATTCGGAACCCAAATTCGGTAAGTATACCTCTTTATTCCTTTATCATCCTTGACAGTGTGGATCTCTTCTCCGGTCATTGACTGCATGTCTTCACTTATCATCCTTTCCTGACACCTTCTTATCTTTTCTAGCAACTCTGGCTGCAAGGAAATCTCAAACAGCTTTTCGGTACCGCCTCCGGTCACCTTCACTTCTATTTCCATATTTTCAAATTCTCTGATCAGTTCTTCTGATGTCATTATCATCTTGAGTCTCTCTTTCCTACTAAGGGCGTCAGCCACCACATTGGCTTTCCCTGGGTGATACAGAATTTCACAGTCATAATCCTTGATCAGCTCTAACCATCTTCTCTGGCGCATGTTGAGCTCCTTCTGGGTAAAAATGTACTTGAGGCTCTTATGGTCAGTGTAAATCTCGCACTTCTCTCCATACAAGTAGTGCCTCCAAATCTTTAAAGCGAAAACTACTGCCGCTAGTTCTAGATCATGAGTAGGATATCGAATCTCATATTCCTTCAATTGCCTCGACGCATATGCGATTACCTTACCGTGTTGCATCAGCACGCACCCTAATCCCTTATGCGAAGCATCACTGTAAATCACAAAATCTCCTTTTCCATCTGGTAATGCCAACACAGGGGCAGTCACCAATCTCTTCTTTAACTCTTGGAAACTACTCTCGCACTTTTTCGTCCATTCAAACTTCTCAGTTTTTCGGGTAAGTCGGGTTAACGGGGCTGCGATCTTCGCAAAATCCTTAACGAATCTCCTATAATACCCTGCTAATCCTATGAAACTTCTCACCTCTGTTGGTGTGGTTGGTCGTTCCCAATTTGAAACTGCCTCTATCTTGGAGGGGTCAACCAACACTCCCTCCTTATTGATCACATGTCCTAAAAACTGAACCTCATTTCGCCAGAATTCACACTTTGCGAATTTGGCATACAATTGTTCCTTCCTGAGTATTTCTAGAGTTATCCTCAAATGTTCTGCGTGTTCTGCCTCTGTCTTTGAGTAGATAAGAATATCATCTATGAAAACTATAACAAACTCGTCCAAATACTTCTTGAACACCCTATTCATTAAATCCATGAAAGCTGCTGGGGCATTGGTCAATCCAAATGACATCACCAAGAACTCATAATGTCCATATCTGGTACGGAATGCAGTCTTTGGAATATCTTCTGGTTTAATCTTTAATTGGTGATATCCGGTTCTCAAGTCAATCTTAGAGAAGTACACAGCATCCTTTAGCTGGTCAAACAAATCGTCTATTCTGGGCAACGGGTACTTATTCTTTATAGTTAGCTTGTTCAACTCTCGGTAGTCGATGCATAACCTCATGCTCCCATCTTTCTTCTTAACAAACAACACTGGTGCCCCCCACGGCGACACACTGGGCCTTATCATACCCTTATCCAACAGTTCCTTTAACTGGGTAGCTAACTCTTTCATTTCTACTGGGGCTAACCGGTACGGGGCCTTCGAAACTGGCGCCGTCCCCGGGGCTAATTCGATAGCAAACTCAATTACCCTATCGGGTGGTAGTCCTGGGAGATCCTGTGGAAACACATCTTCGAACTCATTGACTACTGGAATGTCCTGTAACCTAGGCACCTCTCTCTGGGTGTCTACAACATATGCTAAGTAAGCCTCATTTCCCTTTCGTAACAATCTTTTGGTCTGCGCCATGGTTAGAAATTTCTGTGTCTGTTTCATTCCCTTAAACACTATTTCCTTCTTTCCTGGGGTATTTAATCTAACCTTTTTTCCCTTTACAATCTATCTGCGCGTTATTGCGAGACAACCAATCCATCCCCAAAATGACATCGAATTCTCCTAGCCTAAAAGGAATCAAATCCACACAAAAAGACTGTTCCCCTATTTCCAATTTGCAGTTGGGGTGAATCTGATTAACTGGGACTATTTCGTGGTTAGCTATCTCTACTTGTAGGGAATCCTTTAATGGTTGGGCTTTAAGTTTCAACTTATGCGCGAAATCCCTCGATATAAACGATTTAGTCGCCCCAGAATCAAATAAAACATTTGCGCTAACTGAATTTAGAGAAAAGGTACCTGCTATCACATCCGTGTTCCTCACGGCATCCTGCACTGTCATGTTGAAAGTCCTAGCAGTCGGTGGTTTGTTGGAGGCAGCCCTGCTTGCCCCTGATGCTGCGTGTCGGTTCATGGGACAATCCCTCTTCATATGACCCCGACGTCCACACTGGAAACAAGTGAGGCTTTGGCTGACACTAGGGTTAGCGGTGGTACAAGCACTAGCATAATGGCCCTTTCGCCCACACTTGAAACAAGTTACCGGTTCCTGGTTGCACCCACCGAGATGTTTCCTTCCACAAGTTGTGCATGCTGGTAATGGAGGTCGAGATTGGTAGGAGCGGGACACTCCTGATGGGTTGCCGCCCTGGTTTACACTTGTGCTCACGGATCGCTTGAACCCCGTATTCCTCTCAGGTAGGGAGACTGCTCCGCGGTTAAACCTATTTTGGGAGTTTCCTCCTGCAAAACCTCCACCCATACTTGCATGTTTCCTTTTTATCCCCCCTTTCTCTCTTTCCTTATGCATCTGATCACTCCATGCCTCCACAATTGAAGCCTTTTGCACCAATGTGGCATAGTCTGTAATCTCCAGAACTGCTACGCGATTCTGAATCCACTGCTTCAATCCCTGTTGAAACCTATTAGCTTTCTTCTCTTCGGTATCTACAAACTCTGGCACAAACCTTGATAGCTCGGTAAACTTTGCCTCATAGTCAGCCACTGTCAGATTATTCTGCTTTAGTTCCAAAAACTTGAGTTCCATTTGAGTCTTCATGAACCTTGGGAAATATTTCTCTAGAAACAATTGCTTAAACCTTTCCCAAGTTATAATAGCGTCCGTCTCCATGTTCTTCTTGGCCTCCCACCAATAGTTGGCCTCTCCTTTCAGAAGGTAAGTGGCAAAAACAGTCTTCTGTGCCTCCTCAATACTCAAAATCTCGAAGGACTTTTCCATCTCCTTTATCCAGGCTCTTGCCTCTACTGGGTCAGCCGACCCTTGGAATTCTGGGGGCTTGAGTGACTTAAAGGCCCTGAAAGAGTTTGTTATGGCATTGTTGTTCCCTTGGGGTGGTTGGGGATAACGGTCCAAATTTTGCCTAAGTAGATTCATGAACTGACCCATGGGGTCTCCACCCTGGTCCTCTATTCTTTGTTCCTCTTCGATTTCCTCTTCCTCATCCTCAAATTCCGCAGTGAAAAAGGATTCATCTGCCTCCCCGTACTGGGAGTCGTCCTGTTCATTATAATCCTCATCCATTTCTTCATTATACTCAGGGTTTTCCCTATTTTGATTATGGCTTTCTTGATCATCAGATTCAGGGGGATTAGCCCTAGTTCCCACTCTTCGTGGAGGCATCTTACTGAAATTTGGAAAATTCACATTAGGCTCGTATACTGGGTTACAAATACAGTCGTTACATAATTGGAAGTAGACTTCCGCAGTTCTATATTTTATCGCAATTCTATCATATGGTGCAGACAATAGTATAGTAAACTTGTGATCGAGTCATAACAGGACTGGATTCAACTGAAAGGAAACAAATATATACATGGTACTGAAGATACAAAGTCTGGGTCAACATCAACAGTTTATAAGTACAACTGTTCTACCAACATCTAGTCAAAAGTGAAATACATGGTCTATCCTTCTAGTCAGAAAGGGATAACATATACAATGGGACAATCCCACCAAAAATCGGCACTACTATGTCCGTACGTGACTAGAAGACTAGACTACCATATCACTAACTCTGAAATCAGCCACTGGTGCGGTGCCATGCCCTCACCCTCGCCATGGCTAGGCGAAAGATCTCCTCAGCATCAACCCTGGATATCCTGCCATTGCCATCAGCAGGCAAAGCTCGAATCCTCATCCGTGCCCTCAACTCAATGCGAGTCATCGCCCTCCGGGCAACCCGAGGGGGCACAGACCTCCCGCCGCCCTGGCGTACCATCCTGGCATCCCTCTCTACTGCTAGCTGCATCCGGGACTCTGCTAGTCTAGCCTCAGCTACCACCAAATCTGTCTGAACTCTGCTCACGGTCCAGTTGTGCACACACACTGGTATCCCCTCTAACGGAACATGGGGTGGGGTAACCGGCTCGGCTGGTGGTGCAGCCTCTGCCTGCTGTGGCTCAGGGGTAGGCTCCTCATGATCATCAGGGCAAGGGCTCAAGGGCAGTGGTGGAGGGGTAGGGGCTCTCTCAGTAGGAAGTGGAGGCTGGTCCTCAGCATCCCCCTCCATATCCTCAGTATCCGCTAGGGTCTGATCCTCCTCTGGATCCTCATCATCAGAATCCTCAATATCCTCGGTATCCGCATCTACCTGGACCTCCTCCGGGTCCTCCTCAATATCCTCATAGTATGGATCTGAACTCCTAAGCAAGTCCTCGTCGTGCTGTCTCTCATAAGCCGCAGGGTCAAAGATATCGCTCACCTACACAATAACGAACTATGTTACTATCATGATATTAAAGTTCCCATAAGGGTTTTAATCGAACTTGGCAAGAGTTCTTATTATCTTAGTGAATTTATTATTGTAACGTCGCATCATCTCTGGGGTTTATAACTCTAACGCTCTGATACCATTTCTGTAACAGCCCCAGATCCGGGGTCGGGGATCCGGTCGTTACGGTCTCAATTCCCATCAATAATACTTGCACTTGAATCAAAATAACTAAACCACATGTTGTGACCCCACAATAACAACACCACACACACAACAAGTTATAGTCCCAGAGATGAAATTGGAATAAGTATCTAGTCATATGGTACACAAGTTAAAAGTTATTACAAACCCAAAAGATTACAGAGCATTTAAAAGTTCTTGCCGTTGATTACATTAATCATAATATAAATAAGTCTGATACACAAAAGTTGAATCTTAAAACACTGGTGGTTACTACCTCAGCTATGGCAGCTACGACATCAACGGGTAAATCTCTGACGACTGCTACCCGCTTTCGCAGGGTGTGACTGTTGCGGGCCATCGGCTCTAGCTGTTGTTGTGATATCATAAATAAAGCAAGGGTGAGCAATAAAGCCCACCAAAATAATGTATAACAACTAATAGTTCAAAAATATCCCTGCTACCACATACTATGCCTTTACTGAATAAGAGGCTAGTATAACATAAAAGATGACGTTACAGGGAAAATTAATATAATGTTCCCGTAACCCAAAATCCACTTATGCATATATATTCTTAATCAGGTTTCATCAGAGTCAAAACTCATAAAATAAAGATGAAGTCGCATGAATTTATTGTCACTTCAATTTCAACCACTTCTCAACCCCCTGCCAACATGATTGGTTCTTCACCCCAATACATGTTGCAGGAAATATCCAAATTGGATGATGAACTAATACTGGAGTTGCTACCCGCGTCCGCTGTGCCTAACCTTACTATGATCAGTAGCAGGTCGCACCGCTCAAATAGTTTTCTACATGTAGATGGAAGTATCACGACGGCCTGACATTGTCTACTGCCTTACTATGACCTCCCGGCCCATTTGGGGCAATATAAAAGTTGGATGGGCCCACGCAACTTGACCACTTACACCACTCCTAGTTCAGATGAAATCCATGACTCTGAAACGTAAAGATCGTCCTCCTTTCCCCAAGTGTAACACTTGTTGATACGACTCCACTAAGTAGTTATATCTAGGTTGGAAAGGAAGATTCTCCAATATTTCCCAAGCTATGCTTGTTAATGGATATCGACTTGTTCCATGAATTTACCCCTCGATCATTGAGGTGGTAACACAACATTAGACTGGCAGCAATTAAATTGCTCCAAGAAAATATCTGTCCCTTGAGAGTTTTTGAATTGAGAGTTTAAAAAGAGTAGTAGTCACTTAAATCAGGTTTCCCGTATTTTTGATAGTTGAGCGAGCATTTGAATCTTCTTAAAAGACAGATTCAAATGGAAAAACAGTGTTTTGGGAACCTCTTCTTGATTTGAAAATAATTAATAATATTTATTGAATAAGTAAACCTCAAATGAATATTTGAAAATAATCTTCATTAAACAACTAATCCTTAAATGAATATTTGAAAATAATATTCATTAAATACATAATCCTTAAATGAATATAATTAACATCCTTTAAGTAAATAATTAATCCTCGAATGACAGTACCCGATATCTTTATCGGAAAATAACCTTTATCAAATACAAAATATAATCACTACTGATCTTTCAAGAAAATCACACGCCCTTATCCTAGGGCAACTATAAAATCCCTGGCTTATAGCTGATATCCCATATCTAACTCATAAGCCCCAACTTCAAGTCATAATCCTCAAGTATTGCTATACATAGCAATTCGACAACAAGTAAGCAATTTATATATCGCAATCGCATATCATAATTGAAAACAGTTAATATCACAACAACAGTAGTATAGGTTTAGAAAACTTGCCTGGTGGTGAGGTAGGGGTAGTGTGCCTCGAGTCAGTCCGGCGATCTATACATAGTCAAAAGATCCAAGGTTAATCACTTGAATACTTGCACGAAACTAAGTATGTACTTCACTTAAACCAAGACATGATTTCTAGTTAACTCCTTAAGAATCCTCTTGCGCACGCTCGACTCGAACATTTTTATAAAATAGAGATTAAATCCTTTTAACACGAAATCTTTTCGAGGGTCCTCCTAAACATACCTAGCATGTTAACACAAAGTTTCACATTCTGATTGGTCACTTAAGGGGTTTGATCATTGCCTCAAAGTTGGCTAAGTGGTATAGCTCGGTTTCTCGAAACATCCTTAACTAAAACACTCGTTTCTCCTAAACCGTAATTCGGAATCACATGATCTTTATATCAAAACGAACCTTGAAACAATACCTACACAATACTAGGCAGTTGTGACTCTGGACAGAAGTCCTTATGTCCGAACATCACAGACAAAACAGAGCTAGGGAAAATCGGGCATTATAACGGCTATGTTTTAACGATTCCAAAGTTTAATCATAAACTTTACATAATCAACCAAACCAATACACCAAATCAAATCCTCAACATCATTACCAATCCATAACCATCATCAATCTGTCAAAACCAACCTCTACTTATTTATTATCAAAACAACCTCAAACTTTCATCAAAATCACTTAATCGTTCTTACGATTACACCGACTAAACTATACTTAAAACTAATCATATAAATCGAATTTACAAACAAGGGTTTCAAGAGTTATACCTTCCTTGGAGTGTATATGAGCCTATTAGTCCTTGTATAGCTCTTATATAACCTTAATATAGCTTGAATCAACTAAAGAAATCAAGAAACAAAAGTTAGTTCTTGAAATTACTATTCACTCCTCAACTTTGAATGAACATTTGATCATGTTATCCTACTTGGATAGCCATGAAATTTTGAGCGTACCTTGCCTATGAGGTGAGGAAGATATTGTCCAAATTTGGGGATTTTAGGATGAATAAATCTCAAGTTATGAATTCTTTTCTCTTCTACTTTCTTGCTGGGCAGAATTCTGAAAATGGGGTGGGGGAGAGAGTTTCTTTCTTTTCTTTTGTCTTGGTTGATTAATTAGAATGCTGATTTTTTTGTATTAAAATGGTGAGTCATAGAAAAGTGATGAGTCATGGCTTGGTGCATTGTCCTCTTGACACTTGTCACACATGCAAGAGTGGTGTGCAAGTGGCTAACTGCTTTGCTTCACCGGTTTATTTTACTGGTTTGTTTCCTTTCACAGGGATGATCCAAATGTTGCATTCCTCGAATTAATCTTGTTACATGTTACTTCCATGTCTATATTAAATCTTGTAAATGTCTCGTTGTTCCGTCTCCGTTTAATCTCGTAAAATGTTCGCAGTGTTTCTTAAGGGTTCTATCGAAGTAGTTTATCGCAATCGTTCTTAATATCTCTAATTCTTTTATTAAATCCATATCCATGGAATTGATAATTTAAATTCTCAATTATTCTCAAATAATAATTAATCCGTCCGTTAATGGTGAAATTTCGGAGAAAACGGAAATGCTATTTTTCCGATTCTGACAGCTTTTGCATTCCTTTATTTTCATCGTAGATCACTAATACGGCTTTGAAAGTTCATTATATCGACCCGTATATAGGGTGGTCTGAAAAACTTTTAAACGACAAAATTTACTATTCATCAAAAGTTACTATTTATCAGTGGTTTTTCTATAATCCTTTGGATCAATATTCGTTCCAATATTCCTGGTTTACTTCTCTTTACTCCTTGCACTTAGAAAACGTTCTAGTGCTTTCTCGGGCATACGCTAGTGCTTAAAAAAATCAAATCCGTAGTGTATGTATTGTAATTTACAGAAATTGGGTTTGATGATAAGAAAAAGTATAAGTAATTTGTTTGTTTGTTATTTGTTTTAAACCAATAATTAAAAAAATAGGTTTTAACCCGTAGGGTTTTCCTATATGATATATTTAGGTATGTATTAATAAGTTTTACATATTTTATTAATTATTAAAACATATAGTGTATAATATTTTCGGAGTGTATTAATGATTGAAATATATTGTATATATTTGTTGGTGTGTCTCTAAAAGTTAATATGATTTAATTAAAAGGTGACGCGTTATAAATGAAAAAAACAATGCTAATAATTGTAAAAGGTAACAATATTTTATATTTAATATTTTATTTAATATTTTTGTTTTATATATATAAAGGAAAACCCCATGAGCTCTGAGATCGTCCCAAAAATATTTTTTTTTTCTAGAGCTTCTTAATTTTAAATCAATAAAATTAAATTTACTTATTTATTCGAATTTTTAGAGAAGACATTCCTTATTTACACTCAAATTTTTATGCAAGACAATAAATATATAAAAGTCAATCATATTTAAAATTTAATTAAACAAATTTTAACCCTTTTTCTCAACTAAATTAAATTCTATTTAAGTTTTAATCTATTTTTCTAGAGTTTCACTATTTTAATTCAATTCGAATTTTAGAAAGGACAATAAATATATAAAATTCAATAATATTTAAAATTTAAGTTTTAATTTATTTATCTAGAGCTTCACTATTTTAATTTGATTCGAATTTTTAAGGAAGACAATAAATATATAAAAGTCAATCCTATTTAAAATTTAATTAAATTAAATTAAATTTTTTCTCAAATAAATTAAAAAAATATTTATCTATTTTTATGGATCTCCTCAATTTTAATTCAATAAAATTATATTTTCTTATTTACATTCGAAGTTTTAGGAAACACATTCCTTATTTACACTCGAATATTTAGGGAATACAATAAATATATACAAGTAAATCTTATTTAAAATTTAATTAAACAAATATTCTCTTTTTTTCTCAACTAACTTAAATCATATTTAAGTTTTAATCTATTTTTTCTAGAGTTTCACTATTTTTATTCAATCCGAATTTTTAGGAAAGACAATATATATATATATATATATATATATATATATATATATATATATAAATCAATCTTATTTAAAATTTAATTAAACAAAATTAACTTCTTTTCTCAACTAAATTAAATTATATTTAAGTTTTAATCTATTTTTCTAGAGTTTCTCTATTTCAATTAAATTAAATTAAATTTTCTTACATAGTTTCGAATTTATGGATAAGACGATAAATATATATAAATCAATCTTTTTTAGAATTTAATCTTTATTATAACGTCAAATTACAATCTTATTTAGGATTTAATTTTTATTAAATCTTAATATTATAATCCTATTTGAAATTTAATCTTTATATTAAATCTTAATTGTTTATTTTGAGGATTTTATGATAATTCGTATGCATTAATAACATTGCATATTAATGATAATTGTTTGTATATTTTAATTTATTTTCTTCTTTTTATATAGGTTATATAACATACACATTGTTAATCAATTTTTTGGATTTATGAATATGTTATTTATATATGTTTTAACACAAGCTTCGTACACAAAACTATTGTAAATCACTTTTTTGGGTTTATGAATACTAGCTTTATGCCCGTGCACCGGGATAATTTTTAAATATTATTTATAATTTTTTTATGTAATATTAAACTATAATTTTATTTTGATTTTGGAAGAAATGTAAAATAGTGTTTGCAAACTCATCAAGTTGATGACACTTAAATTTTTAACATTAATTTTTATTATTTTAGTTATTATTGTTTTTTTTATGTAGTTTTTAATTTTCTAACATTATTTTTAATGTTATTTCTAACATTAATTTCTAACATTAATTTATAATAATAATTATATTTAATGTTATTTTTGTATGTAGTTTTTGATATATTATTTTTCTGATTTTAGGAATTAATTAGAGTTATTTAATACCATTATCTCATAATTGTTTTAATTAATCATGTTTAGATAATTGAGTTTCTTTATTTATATTCAAATTCATAGTAAAAAAATAAATATATAAAAGTCAATCATGTTCAAAATTCAATCCAACAAATGTTAATTTTTTCCCCTTAACTAAACTAAAATTGAAATACCTTATTTACATTCAAATTCACATGAAAGACAATAGAATCTTTTATATTATAATGATGCACATGTACGCACTAAAAAAATTATTATAACGTCTAAGAATATTAAAGAAATTTATAATTTTTGTGATAATATAAATAGTTGCAGTTTGAAGCGGTGATTAATACTTAAATTTTCATTATTGCTTAATTTTAATATTTTTAATTTATATGTATTTAGTACAATGGAGGTTGACTAAAGAAAGTATGATATAAAATCGGCATATAAAGTCTAGGGATATTTAAGAAATTTTTAATTTTTGTTATAATACTAATAGTTGAAATTTGAAGCGGTGGTTAATACTTAAATTTTATCATTGCATATTTTTAGTATTTTTTATTTATACGTATTTATGCAACGGGCGTCAGCTTAAAAAATATGTCACCAAATCGGCATATAAAGTCTATGGATATTTAAGAAATTTGTAGTTTTTGTGATAATATGAATGATTGAAGTTTGAAGTGGTGCTTAATATTTAAATTTATATTACTGCGTATTTTTCATATTTTTTCTTATAAGTATTTAGTGTAGCGGGTTTTGACTCAAGAAAATATGATACAAAATCGGCATAAAATACGTCAATAGTTTATTTTATTTTTTATGTATGTTACTTTATAAAATATTGTTTTCAATATTTATATATTTTTTATTTTATTTTTTCTTGATTTTTTTCTTAAATAGTTAATTAATATTTAAAATTTTACAAAAATATTATAGGGTCGCTGCGAAGCGCGGCTTAATCGACTAGTTTAATTTTGAAACTCGAAAGCTATTTGTGAATTTATTTTAAATGAATCACAAAAATTCATTCATGGTTTTGATTTTCAAATTCGAAATCAGTCTTCGAGATTGTTCTGATAAATAGAAATTGTGTTTTCGCTTCTTATTCTTCTCATCTCTTAACGAAATAGCCAATGCGGTTGCACGTAATTAAAAAAAAAAATCAAAATTTTCATATAAGATTAGGTATATTTAAAATTTTGGAAATGAGTTGGATTTCGTCCGCCTCATTTTTAAGCCCTAAACACGCCCCAACCCACAAAATAATGTAAAGAAATAATATATTCACTAGTCCTAATGCCCGCTTCGCAGGGCTGGGTAAAGTACGATTAGCTCCGAGTTGATTTGTAATTCTCTAATGTCAGTTTAATAATGTTTTTCCTTTTCTTTTGTTAACAAAGTTGATACTACTATTTTAAGGAGTGTACAAATAATTTAGTAACTATTGTCAGTGCCAACCCCAATGAAGACTTTGCAATGATTTTATATAGACTTTATTTTGAAGAAAGTATTTTCAAAATTTTAAGTAAATGCACAATCATCTTCTCCCGAGGATTTAAAATCTCTTCTAAACGTTAGAATATTTAGAGCGAGTAGGAGATAAACCCTGGTATATAAAACTCAAATTGAATTCTGGGAGATTGTGATTTGTCGATATCAATTTGAATTTTGAATTTCAAAATTAAAGCTTCTAGATGAAGCTTCTTGGATTGCAAGTGGGAGGAGTAATATCATAGATGAGTGGACAACAATGTGGACACGTTGAACTGACGCCGTTGTCACACGTGGATGATGGCATTTTTGAAATAAAACTGAAAATGAAGGGTAAAGAGTTAAAATCAGAAATTTATGGTACAAAACAGGCAAGAAATACTATTATATAAGATAGAAAAGTATTTTTAAAATAAAATTATAAATATTAAATAAAAAAACTACTCGGCCCCGTCTCCGACGGCGCCTCGAATCCTACACAATAATAAAATTACCTGCTTTTACTTAAACAATTCATGTAAATATTTAATAACTCAGATGAGTTTAAAGTTTATATGTGCCTCAACAATCATGCAAATAATTTGTTCGTAAAATTCCTCGGCGACTGGACCTCGACCTCTAAATAATTAAAATATAATTCATGTAGGTATGCCGAATTTTAAATAATAAATTTTTTATTTCTTAGATTTATAACTATAAAATTTAATATATATTTGAAACTTGAAAAATAGACTTATATATATTCTATACAAAAAATTTAGAACTACAATTTAAAAAAATTGTTAAAAAGATTTAACGACCTGGTGGCATGTCTTGTTCTGGCCGTTTTCTCAAACATTACAATTTTACTCTACAGCCTTTTTCTCAAAATTTTGAAACAATGCTACAACTTTATAATTATTCCCTGTTTTCATATATGCTTCCATTATCTGGCAATTACATCTAGGATCTAACAAAATGCCAGCAGATTTCATACCAGGAACATCAATAATTTTATTTAAAAATGAAAATTTTCTAGCTCTAATGCAACTACTAATTTAATTTACATGTAGAACTATCAGGAAACACATGAAATATCAACAGTTCTACATCTATTCAATGACATCCAATGCCTGAGAATGAAACAGATACACCGTAAGAATTATGAGCTTTATTTTTAGAAGAGTAAATGTATTAGTATGCAGGACATAAGTGCCCTACAGGACGCATATAAATGAAATTCTTCAGAAACTAAATTTGTAAAAAAAAATATTGGGAATAATGTCTATTGTTATTTGTTACACTGTGCTCTAAAAATGAATAATCCAAAAAACTATTATCAAAATTGCGCACCATCATTAACATAAAACTCGACCCCCTCTTCTGGAGTTCTTGCAAGAAGAGTACCATCGGCCAGCGTAACCACATACTTCACTGCAAACTAAGAGTATTAGTTTTTCATTATTTTGGGCTATAAAGTTCAATTTTTTGAAGCACCAATCACAGGGTAACAGAACATTTTTCTAAAGATAAATCTGTCTCTTATTAGAAGACTAAAATACCTAGAACTTCATCCAGATCACAAGGTTTTCCAGTTTGTTCCCCCTTCACTACAACCCTCTTAATAACACCCCCATCCTTGGAGACATCAATAACTGTAATCCATGAAATGAGTTCGACCTGAAACTTAATATAAGAATTTGGTGGAACACCGTCTCTGCCTGCTTCTCCATAAGCCAATTCAGGAGGCAATGTGAATAATCCTTTTTCGTCTTTTTTCATGGTTACAATCCCACGATCAAGGCCAGAAACCATTTCTCCTAACAAACAAACAAATATGAAGATATCAGGTAAAACACTACATTTTCTTTCAAGCATGTATTGATGAACGTAGATAAAACTGAAGTTCGTTTGTTCTTTATTTCCTTCTTCAGATAGATACTACACATTCGGATGCACTAAAATTATATGAGCAACAGAACTCAACTCTCAAAAGAATACAACTTAACAGTCTCACAAACCACTGATTATTAATCAAAGTTCATATACAAACGAAAACATACATGTGCCTAATCACAAAAATCAACACCAACCAATTACACACGCACACACATGTAGGCCTGAAAATGGAAATGAGTTACTGAGTCCAAATCAAATCCACTACAAACAATTATACACGGAAACAATTCACTATAGAACAAATACTACTACATTATATCCGGCTAGTATGGACTTATCTCTAATTAAATACTATCAATACACTCGCACAATAAGAATCTAATCAAAATACAAATTAATGTCCAAACCGAGTGAAATAGAGTAGTAAATACAAATAAAATGCCGAAAACTCACCACTGCCAACCTTATAATTACGGTCATCACTTTCATCAAACCTGGTTCCGTCCAATAAACAACCAACAAACTTAACTGAAACCAAAACAATAGCTAATTAACCAAAACAGAGAGAGAGAGATAAGAGAGAGAGAGAGAGAGAGAGAGAGAGAGAGAGAGAGAGAGAGAGAGAGAGAGAGAGAGAGAGAGAGAGAGAGAGAGAGCAATCACGCAATTCGCGGCAACAAATGAGGCAAAGATCATATAAGCAATTTGCACAGCTCCTATGGAAGTCAACAATAGAAGTTTTGCAGTTGTTGCTGCATTGGACATGTAAGGTAATTGAGTTAGTTGCGATACTAAGCAGATGAATGCTCTCAAAAAGATATTTAAGAATCTAGAAACCCACCAATACGATCGGTCATCGACATCACAGTTTGCCACTTGCAGTTTAACCTCCGAAAGTGATAATCCTTAAAATAACAAACATAGATCAGGAACCACTTATGATGGCATAAGTGGCTGGAGATAAACTGCACCAGCTTTAATAAACATAAACACTTAAGTTATCCTCATTTCCAATTGCATCAAATGTAAGTCACTACAACTTATGAAACCAAATTCAGAAACATAAACATTTAAACACACACACTGAATAAGTTGTACTACAAACACAATTTAGTACATACATAATCTACAAACACTTGCTATTGGCTTAAAAACAAAAACAACTCACCATAAGATATAATTTTCTTCTCATATTCAATGCGTCGAACAGTTGATGTGCATAATGTAGTGTTCAAAAAACGCAAATGCGTCTATTCTTATAATCTTGTTCTCCTGCACAAATCATCGAACAACTCATTTACAATAACAATAAACTATAAAAAAATCAATTAAAAAAATACCTAACAAACTATATAGCAGCTATAATGTTCTCGAGGATAAAGTTAAAAAGAAAATAGATATACCTTATGTATAACTCCACCAAACATATAATGTTGTATCTATCAATCTTCTTCTACTATTCAAATAACCCAGATGCAAAGTTCAATCTGCAAAATAGCAATAGAACAAATAAGATTATTAAAATGTTTTTAACAAACACGATCATACAACAAAATTAATAGAATACTATGAGACTACCAAATAGGAGAGAAATACATAAAGAAGCAAGAGAAATGCATTAAGAACTTTAGAGAGAAAAAGAAACTGAAAGATGAGAAGAGTAGTCCGTAAATACAAATAAATTTGAATTCTTGGATAGTGTGTTTGATTTTGTGAATTCAAATTTGAAATGAAGATTCCAAAGAAAGTTTCAATATACTTTTAGTTGTATATGCAGATATAGGTGAGACTGGTGGCATTTTTGAAAATAGACTGAACAGTAGGGGTGAAGATTTAATTTGAGAAGTTACTGTACAAAAGGGGCAACAGACACTATTATATAGTTGATACGTAAAATCTTTTCACACAAGCATACACATTTTCTTCTCTCTTTAATTTTTTTTCTTTTCCTTTTCTCCCCCTCCGAACCCTAAAAGCCCCAAACTTTTTCCAATCTTCTTACTCATTTAGGTTCCGTTTGACATTATTGTTGCAGACAGCAACAACAACTTTGTGTTTGATAAAATTTAAAAGCTACTTTTAGAGAAAGCAGGTCCTTCATGCTTTTGAAAAAAGCTGCTTTTTCGTTTTTGCGGGAAGCTGGTTTCAACATTAAAACTCACCAAAAAAATTAATTTTTTAAATTATACACCAAAACATGCACATGATTTTGAAAAAAGCTGCTTTTTCGTTTTTGCGGGAAGCTGGTTTCAACATTAAAACTCACCAAAAAAATTAATTTTTTATATTATACACCAAAACATGCACATATCAAAAATATTATTATCAAACAATTATCTGATTTTCACAACAACACTTATTTTAACAGCACAACAATTTTTAACAACAATTCCAAACAGAGCCTTAGTCAACTCATTCCATATCTTTACTGGGCGAATTTACCTTGTATCTACGTGTCTCTCTAATGACACTATTTTAAAATTATGCTGTTACTTAATATATACATTAATTACAGAATTATTATTATATAATTATAAGTAGGGTAACTTAGTAGTTTCAAACTGAATACATTATTTCAATTAACCCCTAGTTGCTCTATTATATATACTAGCTTAAAACTCGTGCGATGCACGGATTGTTAATTGTTATTTTATTATTATTTCATTAATTGTAATCGTGCAAAAAATAAGTATACATGTTAAAATAGCTAAACATTTTTAATTTATTAAAAACATTAAAAGAGATTTTAAAATAAATAAGTATGAGTTTGCCCATTATATTTTTGGAAATGAGGGGTTTTAGTAAGAAAAAATAAAAAATGTAAAATATATTTAGTTTAAAAGGGTAAATGCCTATGATATTTTTGAAAAATGAGGTTTTAAAATTTAATAATTAAAAGTATTTAAATACGTATTAAAATAAATAAGTATATGGTTTCCTGTGATATTTTTGGAAAAAAAATGAATTTTAGTGAGAAAAATAGAAAAAGTAAATTGTAAAAGACAGTTTCCCGTGATATATTTAGAAAAGGAGGGACTTTGTTAGAAAAAATATATAATGTGTTTTAGCTGAAAAGGTAATTGGTTATAAATAGGTATTTGATTATTTATATTTTAATATTTTTAGTAATTGCATTTGTTAAGAAAAATAAGTAGTCATGTTAAAATAGGTAAACTTTTAAAAAATAATTATAATATGAAAATAGGTTTAAAAATAAATAACTAAATGTTTGTCCGTGATATTTTTGGAAAAAGAAGGGTTTTAGTAAGGAAAAATATAAAAACTAACATGTTTTAGTTAAAAAGATAATTGTCAGTGATATATTTGAAAAATAAGGGGAATTTGTTGGAAAAAATAATGTATTTTAGGTGAAAAGGGTAATTGGTTATAATAGGTAATATTATTATTTAATAATATATTTCTATAAATAAGTAAGGTTAATTAAGTACATTTAATTAAGGACAATTAAGTAAAATCACAACGTACCATACCGACCAACCAAACTTTTAATGTTTCGTCTATTATATAATAGTATTGATATAATATATTTCTTGTGATTTTTTGACATGTATATTGAGGTGTTAAAAGATTATTTAAATATAATTATTATTATTAAAACTTATATGATATAAAAATTTAGCTATTGGACTTGCATTTGATATAAAAATTAAAATTCTATAGAAATGATTTGTTATTTTTTCCCTTTAATAAATGTGTCAATAATTCATCATATCTATACTATCTATCTATACTATACTATGTTAGGAATGAATATCAACTAGAAACTAGACAGAGGGGGGTGAATGGATAGTTTGATGGATTTTTGCTTTCTTGAAACTAAATGTAAACTGTATATGATTATGCTATGTAATATGCAGAAAGTAAACAACACGCACAATCACTTTAATCTACTTTGTATAAGCAAATTAAATACTACAGCTTTCCAAGAAATTCACAATCGAATTTCTGGCTTCTAAACAAGAACAGTTTGTACTTGCTTGATTACAGAGAAAAGAGCTTAGCAAATAACTATGTGTATCTCTCTTACAGCTAACAATAGGATGTGCATGATATATATAAGCCCTATACAAACTAGTGCACACACCTATTTTTACACAGTTACCCCTTGCTGAAAGTCCAACTTGTCCTGCCATAAGACGTTAACTGTGTCAGGAAGGACCACCTGCTTTTCGGAGTCTTTCCCGTTTCTGTAGCTGCTTGTCTCTTATCTTTCTCTCCAAGTTTAGCTGTAGATTTGCCATCTGTTCTTTGGACCACCTTGCCAGAACAAATGCTTCAGTATTTGTCTCTTTTGATTCTTGATTCTGTACCTTGATTTGTCTTGTTATAAACGGCTAAGTGTTGATATCGTGAACTCCACTTCATTCCTGACTTCGCGATCTCCCTTGTGAGGACTACGCGATATAGCCTTTGAAGACTTTGCGACATAGGTCATTTGATGACTATGCGACATAAGTCATTTGACGACTATGCGACATAAGTCATTTGACGACTATGCGACATAGGTCATTTGATGACTATGTGACATAGGTCATTTGATGACTATGCGACATAGGTCATTTTGATGACTATGCGACATAAGGCTTCTGAGGACTTCACGATCTAGGCTTCTTTGACTTTGCTGACTTCAACACTTCACGACATGTGTCTTGAGGACTTCTCGACATAGACCAAAATGGACTATGCGATGTAGCACTTCACGACATAGATATTGGTGACTTCACGACATAGCTTTCTTTTGACTTTGCTATATAATGCCTTAGACAAATTTCTGCAACTTATTTCTTCATGGCCTTATTCATTTCTATCCTGATGCATGAACATTACTGAACTTCTACCAGGACAATTATTCAATGGCCTATATACAATCTAGATGCAAGAAACTTTACTAAGCTCATTATAGATCTGAGCATACATGATAAAGCTATTGTTCATGAGAACAAGACAAGTACATTTAGAGACCTATACTATATCCCAGTGATAGAAATCACTAGGTCATGTAGTGTGACATAGTCACATAGTGTAGGCTTGTTAATAGTGGTATTCAGACATGTCTTGAGCCTAACAATCTCCCCCAAATTGTGAGTAAGATCCTTAGGCACAATTTCATGTCTGATAACAAGCCTAATTTACATAAAAGGAAATTTAGTAACAGAGAGGACAATTCATGAACATTGAGATCAGGAATTTGATTACATAGAAAAATTGAAAGCTTACAGATTATTTTTGTTGCTCAGCAGCTTCAGCTTCCAATTGCTTCTCTAGTAAATCATCATACATCTTCTTTTTCCTTATCTCTTCTCTTCTCTTCATGTCTATGATGGCTTCTTGAAGTTCTTCTCTTGCAATCAGTTCTTCAATGAGAGGTGAGCCTTTCAAGTCATCAATTGCAGCCTTGAGTGCACTTTCTACATAGGAGTCCAGAAACTCCATCTTTATTTTGCTTTGGCCTCCATTTGAGTTTTTGTACTCCACAATGTAAGGATTTTGTTTGACCCTGCACAACCCTTTCTGCCTTAGCTCTTTAGCCCTCTCCTCCATCTCAGCCATTTCTTTCTCTCTCTGTATGTTTTTCTCTTCATTCTCTTTCCTCATGTTTTCTTCATAATCAGCATGCATTTTCAAGTACCTGGCAATATCTATCTTCCATGTCCTTTCTTCTTTTTCTTCAAAATTCAGTAAGGCATTTATCCTTTCAAGCTCATACTTATAGAAATATTGCCAGCCTCCTTGCTTCATTATCCTTTCTCTTCCATCAGTGTACTTGATCTCTAGATGATCTAGCGTCACCTTGACTTCAAAGATTCTTTGAGCTCTCAAGAATGCTAGGGCATCTTCATCATAGTCTTCATCAAGAGGAAGCACTTTGATCCATACAACATTAGTGATTATCCCATTCTTCTTTCTTATCCTTGTCCTCTTAGCTGCCCTCTTGATCTTCATGTGCTTCACTTGAGCTAGCTTTGTGGAGCAGGGAGAATTAGTCTTCAGTGCCACATCACTTGGGAGTAGCTTCATTCCCTTCCCCTTCATCCACTGTAACACTCCACTAGCTGTAACTTTGTGGAAGTGTTTTCTTGATATTCCTTTTGTGGTTTCAACTTTCTTCTGTGGCAATTCAGGTTCAGAAGTCTTAGATAATGATTTTGGAGGATCATTACTAACAGTACCCACCCTAGACTTAGAGTCTTGTGTTGTGGTTAAAGTACTGCTAGCAATGTCCTTGACTTGCTGAATTCCATTCCTTGTTCTCTTGATTGTTTCTTTTGTCCCCTTAGAATCCCTCTTGTCATCGTCAGCACCTTTAGTCTTCTTTGAGGATTTGCTCCTGCTACTTTCACTTGGTCCATCCTTATCACTCCTTGAATGAGATCTCCTTCTGTAGGTTTTCTCCTCATCATCATCCTCACCATCCTTCTTCTTGCTCTTTTCTTTGACAGATTCAAGAATGACTCCATGAATCAGAAAAGATTGTAGAGTGTGAATCATTTCTAGTTCCTCAACTGTCCTAACTCCTCTCTTGGCTCTCAGCATTTGTAGCACCTGATTGATCTTTGCATTGTTCTTCATTTTCAGGTCTGAGGGAATGACAAGTTGGTCAATGCTGTTATCTTGAGATAGACTTTGGTAGATAATTGTCCTTGGCTTGGAGATAACCTCAGGCAATCTTTGATTTTGATCTATCTTCAAGTCATTGTATAGACTTTCATTGTTCACTCCATGCTTTTCAATCAACTCCAGAATGATTGACAGCTCAGTAAATCTCAGTCTTTCTAGAGTTTGAAATGATAGATGCCACAAGCAATTGTCCTTGCACACCATGATAACCTCTCTTAGATGAACATCCCTGATTTTCTTTACTGCAACTGTGAAGTACTTGATGCTTTCCTTGAGCTTCTCTCTGTAGCCTCTTGCATCTTCATGAGCATTTCTGTAGATGGCTTTCAGAAACTCCAGGAAGGTCTCATCATGATAGATGTTTGAATTGGCAACTTCCTGTAGCTTGGCCTCCGTGATAACTGTATGTTAGGAATATGTTGTTATTGATGATAAACATAAAACACTTAGTAGAATTTGTGTAAAGTCACTTTGTAGCTGTCAACGAAATGGCATGCTTTGCAGCATTCCGTTGACAGGAAGCTCATCAACGAAATGAGTGTTGTAGCAATTGCATTGTACAATACTTCTCAAATGATAGGCATTCTGTTATAAGATAGGTTTTCTAAGTCATGTTGACTAAGTACTAGATAGGCAAAATAGGTTGGTTAATTGTAAATATATTAGGCCTTGTAATTTTGCCTAAGTGAAGACATGTCAACGGTATGAAGATTACTCTGTCAACGGTATGGAGTTTACTCATCAACGAAACGAGGGAAACACCATCAACGGAATGAAGAATAAAGCTATCAACGAAACACATCTCCCTGCTATCAACGAATCATTATTGCTTTTCTGAATAGTTGACAAAGTGATAGTGACAGTTTACTGAGCAGATCTAAAGGTGATGTGGAAGTGTACTTTGCATTGGAAACCATTAAAATGGACATGGGGAATAAGGAAACATCCCAGTTTCCAATTGGGTCTTGGGAGTGATCATAATAAGCATGAAGACAAAAGCAAGGATCTCCAAGGACCACTGGACAAAGGGATGAAAAGCAAACTATTGGCGGTTACTCATTGTACTTTTACTGTAGCCAAAAATAGGGTTGTAAACTTGGGGATATATAACCAAGTGTAGCAGTTACTTTAATTATAGAGAAGAAAAATAAATAGTTTATATTAGCTATCCTTGAGAGCATTCTTCTCTACAACCTTGTAACTGAGCAGCTGTGTACTTTTGTATCACAGATTATTTCCGCAATAAAAATCACTTCAGTTGGATCATCAAACAATCCAACTGAAATTATTTATGTGCTTGTGATTTTTACTTTAAGTTCAGTTTTTATTTGTAAGTTGTTTTAAGTTTAAAGAAATATCAAGAATTGTATTCAACCCCCCCTTCTACAATTCTGTTAGGTCATTTGGGATTAACAATTGGTATCAGAGCGAGCTTCTAACATACAAGAAGTTTAAAGATCAAGACCAAAAACAGAAACCATGGTAAAGAAGGATGCAGGTGTGAAGATACCAGTTCTTGATAAGGACAATTACTTTCACTGGAAAGTAAAGATGCATTTACATCTCATGTCTATGGATGAGAGGTATGTAGACTGCATTGAGAAAGGTCCACACGTTCCCATAAAGCTTGATTCTAGAGTTGGACTGCCAGATGATGCTCCTGATGTAGAGATTCCAAAACCTGTCTCAGAATGGACTGTTGAAGATGTTGCAGAAGTCCATAAAGACAAAAGAACCATGAACATTCTGTTTAATGGTTTGGAGCAAGAGATGTTTGACAATGTCATAAACTGTACAACCTCCAAAGAAGTATGGGACACTGTTAGAACTCTCTGTGAAGGAACTGAGCAAGTCAGGGAAAATAAAATGCAACTCCTTATACAACAATATGAGCATTTTCATTTTAAAGCTGGTGAAACCCTAAATGACACGTTTAGTAGGTTTCAGAAGCTTTTGAATGGATTAAAGCTGTATGGGAGGATCTATCAAACCAAGGATTCAAACCTTAAATTTCTTAGAGCTCTTCCAAAAGAATGGAAGCCTATGACTGTTTCTCTCAGAAACACTCAAGAGTACAAAGACTACACTCTTGAAAGGCTTTATGGAACCTTGAAGACATATGAGTTGGAAATGGAGCAAGATGAAGAAATTGAAAAGGTACAGAAGAAGGGTGGATCTATTGCATTGATTGCATCTGTGAACCAACTGGAAGATGACACTGAAGAAGCTGCAAAGGCCACAACTAGTCGAGCTAGTTGTAGAAGTGATGTTAGCAAGGGTAAAGGCAAGATGACAGAAGAAGAAGAACCAGAACCAGCCAACTTGGATGACTTAGATGAGATTGATGAACACATTGCTTTTCTGTCAAGAAAATTCTCTAAGTTCAAGTTCAAGAGAAACTCAGAAGCAAGGCCACCAAGGAGAGACTTTCAACCTAACAAAAGTAACTGGATTGAAAAGTCTAAATCTAAATGTTTCAATTGTGGAATGCTTGGTCACTTTGCTGGAGACTGCAGAAAGCCCAAGATTGAGAAGGGCAACAGGAAATTTGAACCTGTTGATTATAAAAAGAAATACTTTGAACTTCTCAAGCAAAAAGAAAAGGCTTTCATGTCTCAGGAGTATGATTGGGCTGGTAATGGTGAAGATTCTGATGATGATGTTGAATATGTCAACTTGGCTCTTATGGCTAACAATCATGAACAGGAAGCAAGCTCCTCAAGCAACCAGGTAACAATTACTAATCTTTCTGAGCTTTCTAAAGAGGAATGCGATAGTGCAGTAAATGAAATGTCTACTGTATTATATAATTTACGTGTTACTCTTAAATCACTTACCAAAGAGAATTCAAGAATAAAAGAGACTAATTTGCTCTTAAGTGATAGGAATGCAATGTTAGAAGCACAGCTCATTGAATTTGAGAAAATGAGATGTGTTAGTAGAGATGCTAAGAAGGAACTTGAGAACGTGTTACAAAGGGAAGAAATTCTTAAGACACAACTTGAAATAGAACAAAGTGTGATTGCTAAATGGAAAGATGCCAGGAATGTTGCTACCAACATCATTAATGTTCAAGGTATGGAATCTTTCTGTGAACAATCATGGAAAAAGAACAAAGAGAAACTAGGGTATGTTTGTGAAACCTTAGAATCAGAAACAGAGTCAACAAACAACAATGATCATTTGTTGAAGGTTGATATGTCAACGGAATGCAATGTTTCGTTGACAGATGAACCATCAACCGATCAGGGTGTTTCGTTGACAGAGAAAAGAAAAGATGAACTCACTAGACTTAATAATAAGTATGGTCCTGTCACCAAGAACTTTGTTCAAGGTGAGTCTAGTAAATCAAAGAAAGTTGAGAAGCCTGTTGAGAGAGCTAATGTAGGTCACTTGTCCAACAAGCAATTGAAAGATAAGTTAGAGAATGTTCAAGTTGAGGCTAAGGGAAATAAAAAGAATAACAGGAATGGCAAAGTAGGAATTAACAAACACAACAATTACACACCTGATAAATATGCTCCTAGAAAGACATGTGTTAATTGTGGAAGTGTTAGTCATTTATCTACTAACTGCAAATCTGTTAAGAAGACTGTTAAAGTGAAAATTCCCAAGCCTGCAATGAATAGTTCTATGCCTACAATTCCTGTTATGCCTAACATGTTTGCTCCATATGCACAATTTCAAAATCCATATGCCAGCATGCCATTTGTGTCTAATCCATACATGAATATGTTTAATGTGCCACAAATGCCATGGAATATGAATAACATGTTTATTCCTCCAACTATGCATGTTGTGAATGAAAATGTGAGCAACCCTCAGAAATCAACACCAAGGGTAAAGATTGATTTAAATCAATTTGAGCCCAAGGCGAAAAATAATGTAAAAGGGAAAGCAAAGGCTAACAAAACAGGACCCAAGGAAACTTGGGTACCAAAATCAACTTGATTTGATTTTATTGTGTGCAGGGAGACAAAAGGAATCTTTGGTACTTGGATAGTGGTTGTTCAAGACACATGACTGGTGATTCTACCCTGCTCACAGAGTTTCAGGAAAAAGCTGGCCCTTGTATTGCTTTTGGAGATGACAGCAAAGGCTACACAAAGGGATATGGCTTGATTTCAAAAGAGAATGTCATCATAGATGAGGTTGCATTGGTGGATGGTCTTAAGCACAATTTGCTTAGCATCAGTCAACTTTGTGATAAAGGATTTTTAGTTACTTTTTCTAGAGAAGTCTGTGTTGTTTCTAAAGGAGGAAACAACAATGTGGTAATGACTGGATTCAGAAGAGGGAATGTGTACATTGCTGACTTTAGTAGCACAAGTCCAGAAACCATCACTTGTCTTTTCAGCAAGGCAAGCAAGGATGAAAGTTGGCTATGGCACAAGAAATTATCTCATCTGAATTTTAAAGTTATGAATGACTTGGTGAGGAAAGATCTTGCTAGAGGAATTCCACAGGCGGAGTTTTCCAAGGATGGTTTGTGTGATGCCTGTCAAAAAGGGAAACAAAGGAAGGCATCATTCAAAATCAAGACAGAGTCATCAATTGTCCATCAGCTTGAGTTGCTTCATATGGATTTGTTTGGCCCTGTAAATGTCATGTCTATTTCAAAGAAGAAATACTGTCTTGTGATTGTTGATGATTTTTCTAGATTTACATGGACTTTCTTTTTGCTCTCCAAATATGAGGCAAGTGAAATCATTATCAATCACATCAAGATGGTAAATAGTCATCCTGACTTGAAAGTAAGAAGGATTAGGAGTGACAATGGGACAGAATTCAAGAATTCAAGCATGAAGATGTTCTGTGAAGAAAATGGTATTTTGCATGAGTTTTCAGCAGCAAGGACACCACAGCAAAATGGTGTAGTTGAAAGGAAAAACAGAACACTTATGGAAGCTGCAAGGACAATGCTAGATGAATCAAAGTTACCAACTTATTTTTGGGTTGAGGCAGTTAATACAGCTTGCTTCACTCAGAATATTTCTTTGATTAACCAGGCCAAAGGAATGACCCCTTATCATCTACTCAAAAGAAAGAAGCCACTATTGGATTTTCTTCATGTCTTTGGATGCAAGTGCTTTGTTCTGAGAAATCAAGCTGAGCATTTGGGGAAATTTGAAGCAAAGGCAGATGAAGCAATATTTGTGGGATATGCAGCAGGGAAAGCCTACAGAGTCTATAATCTCAGAACCAACATTGTTATAGAATCTGTACATGTTGTTTTTGATGATCTCAAAATTCAAGGTCTCTGTGATGAAGGTTTCCATGAAAGTCTTTCTTTTGAAAATGAGGAAGGAGATCAAGTGAATCATGTTAAGGCTACTGAGAAACAGCCTAAAGTTGTTGTATCTAGCACAGATGAAAGCAGCAGTGAAGATGAAATTGCTGCATTAAGATTGAAAAGAATAGCTGCTAGCAGACCAAATGGTCATTTCGTTGACAGCCATGATGGTGGATTCGTTGACAGTCAAAATGAGCGTTTCGTTGACAGTCAAAATGGTAATACTGTTGACAGTCATAGAAATGCTTCTAGAAGTGATCATTTAGGGACAACAAACTCAGGGGGAGTTTCTCAAGGACAAATATCCAATCAAGGCAATCATGATCATGAAGCTACCTCTTCAAGAGCAAATCTACCTCCCTCAAGGAAATGGACTAAAGATCATCCCTTTGAACTTATTATAGGTGATGTTTCTTCAAAAGTCCAAACTAGAAGAGCAACTCAAGAAGAATGTCTATATAACAGCTTTCTGTCTCAAGATGAGCCAAAGAAAGTTGAGGATGCACTTCTAGATCCAGATTGGGTTTTGGCTATGCAAGAAGAGCTAAACCAATTTGAAAGGAACAATGTTTGGAAGCTGGTGCCCAAGCCTAAGGACAGGAGTGTCATAGGCACAAAATGGGTGTTCAGAAACAAGATGGATGAAAATGGCATAGTCACAAGGAACAAAGCAAGACTGGTTGCAAAAGGCTATTCACAGGAAGAAGGAATTGATTTTGATGAAACATTTGCTCCTGTTGCAAGACTAGAAGCAATAAGGATTTTCCTAGCCTATGCAGCCCATGCCAATTTCAAAGTCTATCAAATGGATGTGAAGAGTGCTTTTCTGAATGGGGAATTGGAAGAGGAGGTGTATGTAAGTCAACCTCCTGGTTTTGAAGATGATGATTTTCCAGAATATGTATACTTCCTCCTCAAGGCACTCTATGGTTTGAAACAAGCACCTAGAGTCTGGTATGACACACTTTCACAGTTCCTCCTTGAGAATCACTTCACTAGAGGTACTATAGATAAAACTCTTTTTCACGGGGTTGTGAATGGCTCTACTATACTTGTTCAAATTTATGTAGATGACATGATCTTTGGGTCTACAGATGTGAAACTTTGTCAAAAGTTTGCCAAGCTTATGCAAAGTAAATATGAAATGAGCATGATGGGAGAATTAACTTACTTTCTTGGGCTTCAAGTGAAGCAAGTTAATGAAGGCATTTTCATTAGTCAAACAAAATATATTCATGATTTATTAAAGAAGTTTAATTTAATGGAATGCTCTCCTGCCAAAACTCCCATGCCTACTGCCACCAAACTTGAATTGAATACTAAGGAAAAATCTGTGGACATTTCAGGTTACAGAGGCATGGTAGGCTCACTTTTATATTTAACAGCTAGTAGACCTGATATTATGTTTGCTACATGTCTATGTGCTAGATTTCAGGCTGATCCTAGGGAATCCCATTTAGTTGCTATTAAAAGAATTTTCAGATATCTCAAGGGAACACCAAACCTTGGCATTTGGTATCCTAGAGAATCTGGCTTTGAACTAATTGGTTATTCAGATGCAGATTTTGCAGGATGTAAAATTGACAGGAAAAGCACAACAGACACCTGTCAATTCTTAGGAAACAAGCTTGTCTCATGGTTCAGCAAGAAAGAAAACTCAGTTTCTACCTCCACAGCTGAGGCTGAGTATATTGCAGCTGGAAGTTGTTGTGCACAGATCTTATGGATGAAAAATCAACTACTTGATTATGGATTGAGAGTTGAGAAAATTCCTATTTTCTGTGACAACACTAGTGCCATTGCCATTACTGAGAATCCAGTGCAGCATTCAAGGACCAAGCACATTGACATCAAGTACCATTTCATTAGAGAACATGTTATGAATGGTACTGTGGAGTTACATTTTGTTCCAAGTGAACAACAACTTGCAGACATCTTTACCAAGCCACTTGATGAATCCACATTCTCAAGATTAGTAAGTGAGCTAGGTATGCTAAATTTCTCTTAATTATTTTGAGATTTTTGCAAGTTAAAATGCAGCCAGAAACTTGCTATGTTTTTCTGTGAATTAATTTTCTCAGGAAAAAGTGAAATTTTGTCTAAGTCAAAATTACTATGTCAACGAAACGAATCATTTCGTTGACAGTCTTAGCATTTTTCTGGGTGTTTCGTTGATAGCTCTTTTATATCAACGAAACACAGCTTTATCAACGAAATAAGACGGGACTTTAACCGCCCAATCCTGATTCGTTGATTTAGCGCTTTTAATCTGAACCGTTGATATTTGACACGTCCGTTACCACGATCTGTGCATACACCCCTGTAAGTATAAATCATGGTAATTCTTTAAAAGTAACGGTTATATTTTTAAGCCAATCCAGTAATTTACATTTATTATTGGACTCTTTTTCTGAGAATTTTTGGGGGAGTATTTAAGAAATTCTATTTTCTTTATTTTCTTTTTACCTGTTCTCAAAAATTCCAAAGGCTTTTCTCTCTTCTTCTCTCTAACAAGCAATTTAGCTCGAAGCTTTTCTTCACACAACAATGGCACCCATAGTCAAGCTTATGTCTGCTAGAGGGTTCATTTACGAAAAGAACAACTCAATCCCATTTGTTGTCAAGGAGGGTCCAAACAATATCTTTTTCAAGATGATGGACTTCATGAAGAACTGCAAATTGAGCTATGCAATGTTTCACTCAACTCCTCTCTATAATGAGATAATCGAGGAGATTTGGACCTCGTGTGAGTATAGTGGAACAAACTGCACACTGTAATTCACCATACAAGGTAAAGAGTACATAGTTAATTCTGATGTATTGCAAGCATATTTACATATTCCTGAAAATAACTGTGATGCTTTGCCTACAATCACTGAAATGGTTAACTTGCTAAATTCCATAAACTACTCTTTGCCTACTGATAATCTGGGTAAAATAATTAGGAGAGGTTTGGTTAGGGAATATAGTTATTTAGCTGATGCATTTATCAAGGTCTTTTCTGGTAAGATTAGTAATTTTGATGCATTAACTAATTCCATGTTGATTCTTTTTACCATGCTCCTAACTGATAGATATTACAACTTTAGCACCCAACTTATGTATGAAATTGGTGCTAAGTTGGGTGATAAGGCTAATAGGAAAAAGAAAATCTATTATGCTAGGTTTCTGATGATGTTGGCTAATCATGTTAGTCCAACACCATTAGTTATTTCTAACCCTGTTTCCAAGTTTGAGTGTTTTGTGCAAGAAAAGAGAGTACTGACAGACATACTGAGGCTGAACCACAATGGTGAGGTTCCAGTGGTGTATCTGCCAGTAATTGAGGTAACTACTGCTATCCCTTCTAGTATAATTGTTACTTCAACTGTATCACCCAGTACTGTTGCTGTGGAGTCTGTAGTTGTGACCCAACAGGCTCCTGCCCCAGCAACAAAACCAAAATCAAAGAAATCCTCCAAGCCAACCTCAGGTGCTTCCCAAAAAGTACCTGTTGTAAAATCCACTACACAACCTAAGGGGAGTGTTGTAGGTGCTGTGAGAGGTGAGGGAAGGGGTGAACATAAAAGAAACCCTAAGGATAAGGAAGGAAAGATGAGTGAGATCCAGCCAAGCCCCATTGTGTCTTCCCAACAAGGCACAATGAGTAATATGGATTTAAGCACAAGTCTAATTGCATCCTCCCAAAAGGATGTAATTATTGAAACAAGCTCTTCTCCAAGAGCACACTCCAAGAGGGTAAGGGACACTTCAAGCCCACAGTCTACTTTTTCCCAATACCAAATGAGGGTGAAACAAAAATCCAAGGGTTCACAGGGTGCACACACTCTGGAAGCTACACTTCCAGTTTCATAAATTCAGTCTGATGTAACCCCTATCATTACTCTGGGGTTACAGTCCCATTCTCTAAACATCAACCTTGAACAATCTCCATCAAATTCACCAACTTTATCTCTAGATGTGGACATGATCCATACATCTATTCCTGATTCTCCAACTCTAATCTTGGAGAAGCCCCACTCTGAAGCTGGTGGCC
This sequence comes from Heracleum sosnowskyi, assembly GCA_030848705.1. Classification (NCBI taxonomy): domain Eukaryota; kingdom Viridiplantae; phylum Streptophyta; class Magnoliopsida; order Apiales; family Apiaceae; genus Heracleum; species Heracleum sosnowskyi. The sequence continues at coordinate 131,904,828 of CM061237.1, forward strand.
ATCACTTGTTAAGTGATTTGTTGGGCCATCAACCAATTTTTTCTGAAGTTGCAAGAGGATCTGTGGACCAATCTCTAAAATCAATCACCACAGATTCTACTGTAATTTCACTTTCTCAAAATGCTTTATTGACTTCATCAACGAAACAGCTTCTTTCGTTGACAAGTGTTTCTCCATCAACGGTATCCATACCGTTGACAGTTCAATCTACCATTCCGTTGATAGGTCAATCTACACGCCTTATTGAAAATCCAGTTGTTTCCACAACTAGTGTAGATGACCTGGTGGTAGTTGAGACACTTTTAGGTTTGAAAGGGAGTGAAACTGAGAGGCTGGCTTGCAGCCAGGCAAAAGGAGAGTCTGAGAGTGAGAGGCTGGCTATTTCTTCCAGCCAGGCAAAAGGAGAGATTGAGAGTACCACCTTAGTAGGTGAAGGTGAGGGTGTGAGAGGTGTGAGCCATGGGGAGCCCATGATGCAAGAAAAGAGTGGAGAGAGAGAAGGGACTACAGGAGCAATAAGGATGGAAGCAGCCATTGCAAATGAGTTAATGGGGGTCAGTGAGGGAGAAAGGGAACTTACCTTCCAAGAGCATTATCAACAAACTCTGGATAGTATTTCCCTGGATCCTGAGACCTTTACTCATCCTGTGTCAGCCTATCAAGTTATGGCTCAACAGGGCAATGTGGAGGCAGAAAGGTCACTCAACTTAATTCATACTACTGCATCAATGCAAAGAGCAAAGGATGCATTGACCAATCTACCTCCAGGAGCTGCAGCAAGTGGAGAATTTGAGTTTTCTGATGATGAAGACAGCTTTGGTGACAATCTACAGGTGGCCACTACTACACAGACTGGGACTTCTGTGGTGCCTCCTACACCAAACTGGCTTTCTCAAGATATGCATGGTAGATCCAACTTGGATGCTGCTATTACAAGGCAATACAATGAGGCATATCTAGCTCATGAGTCAGCAACTGCAAGGGACAAGAAATTCTATAAGGCCATAATGGATTCTCTGGAAATTCAAAGGCTACAAATGTTGCAGACAAGGATTGAAGCTACAGAAATTAAGGATTCAATTAGCAACCTTAGGGATGCTACTGACAGGAGGCTAGATGAAAAGCTTCCTCTTCACACTGTCTCCAAGATGTCAAGGTTTTTCACCAAGGAACCTGAAGTGTCCTCATCTTTGAAAACTCTCTCCTCTAGAGTGGACAAAGTTGAGGCTACACTTTCTCACATGCAGAAGGAACAGGAGAAGCAAACTCAACTACTTACCCAGCTTCTAGCAGCTCAAGGACTCCCTATCATCTCACTTGATGATAACAAAAAGGGGGAGAAAACTGAGAAAACTAAGGAGCTAGAGATACAAATCACAAAGGTTTTGGTCCCAGCCATCTCCTTACCAGAAGAGCCATTAGCAATGGGGGAGTGTGGAAAGAAGCAAAAGGATGGTATTGATCTAATTAAGGAAGCTTCCATGAGGATGAAACTTGCAGAACAGATCAAAGATCACTGGTCCAACATAGAAGCAAGGTTCAAGAAATTTACTGATTCTTCAAAGACAGATCAGCCATCAACAAATGCAATGGTGACAGTACAAATAGAGCCACAGTTCAAGAGCTCTTATGCTATAGAGCCCCTTCAGCATGGAATCCTTCAAGATTCAAGAAATGAGAAAGGCCAATCTTCATGCTTTAGGAATGTGGATGCAAGAGGGATTTCTCCAGTGTCACCTATCAAACCCAAAGGCAAGAACACTGAAAGGACATTTTATCCTCCACCAAAGCCAGATGAGTTCAAAGTCCTAGGGAAGCTGATCACTTTGTGCAAGGAAAGCAATCATCCAAGCATAAGGAATCAAAGGGCCATCATCTACAGGGACAACAAGGAAATCTGCATTTGGGTTGGTCACCCAAATTTTGCTAAGGCCAAAGCTGAAGAATCTGAAAGGGCAGCAATGCAAGCATTGGCAGTTGCTCAAGCACTTGAAGATGAAGAAACTCTACAGGAAGATAAAGCCAAGGATGGAGCTAAGGAAGCAAGGAAAAGTATAAGGCAACCAAAGGCTAGAGCTAAGAGGAATCTGGACTTTGATAAAGAGGACTCTCAGGAAACTGCTCAAGCCTCTTCCACAACAAGTGCACATCAAATTCCTACTGGTCTACCTATTGAAGGAAAGTTGGCCTGTGATCCTGCACACCCTGTCAACTATCATGATCAACCAATCATGCCAAAGGAGGAGCCTATTGAATTTGATGAAGCCTATTTTCCAAAATTCCTATTTGAAAAGGATCAGCCAACAAAGTCAAAGAAAAGGGCTGTCAAGGCAAAGCCAGTATTTGTGAGAAAGCCACAACCTCAGAAACCCCCTACAAATCCAGAGGACTGCATGTACATTGCTGACATCAGGGAAGAATCTAGCTTACATCTTGATTTAGACAACCTGGTGGAAGTAAGGGGCATTGCAGCTTCTCAAAAGATGCCTGAAAGATTAGTTTTCACATTCAAGGGTGGTAGAGAACAAACATGGCCTCTCTATAGAATTTTAGGAGAAGACTACCAAACACTACTCACAGTGTTTAGATGCTTGAAGAAAGACTTTGGCTTCACCAAAACAGCCAAGTCTGAGGTGGTCTCCAAAATATGTCAAATAAAGGCTAGCTGGAACAAGCCTGAGGCTCTTCCCAGGATGCTTAGAGTGCCCTCAACAGGAAAGAAGATCCATCTTCAACCCTACTGGATGATGGAATTTAAGGACAAGGACAACTGCAGAAGGTTCTTTAGAATGGAAGACCAGCTGGATAAGGCATCTAATCAAACTCTAAAGCTTATGCAATCCAAGCTTGGTGATCAAGATGAGGAAGAGAAGATCTTCTACAGAAGGCTACAGGTTCAGATTGAGGAAAACAACTCTAAGAGAGGGAGGAAGACTATGCCACAAAGAAGACAAAGATGAATCATTTGCTCAGTCTAGAGGAGCACTTCTTGGCATTAGTCTTGTAAGTCTTGTATTTTATTCAAAATATTATGAAGCTTAATGCATTTTCTACTTTTGTAATTTAGAATGTATATGAGTGTTTTTGTTATCATCAAGTCTCTTGATTTATGGCTGTTATTCTATCAGTCATAAATTGGGGGAGATTGTTAGGAATATGTTGTTCTTGATGATAAACATAAAACACTTAGTAGAATTTGTGTAAAGTCACTTTGTAGCTGTCAACGAAATGGCATGCTTTGCAGCATTCCGTTGACAGGAAGCTCATCAACGAAATGAGTGTTGTAGCAATTGCATTGTACAATACTTCTCAAATGATAGGCATTCTGTTATAAGATAGGTTTTCTAAGTCATGTTGACTAAGTACTAGATAGGCAAAATAGGTTGGTTAATTGTAAATATATTAGGCCTTGTAATTTTGCCTAAGTGAAGACATGTCAACGGTATGAAGATTACTCTGTCAACGGTATGGAGTTTACTCATCAACGAAACGAGGGAAACACCATCAACGGAATGAAGAATAAATCTATCAACGAAACACATCTCCCTGCTATCAACGAATCATTATTTCTTTTCTGAATCATTGGAAACCATTAAAATGGACATGGGGAATAAGGAAACATCCCAGTTTCCAATTGGGTCTTGGGAGTGATCATAATAAGCATGAAGACAAAAGCAAGGATCTCCAAGGACCACTGGACAAAGGGATGAAAAGCAAACTATTGGCGGTTACTCATTGTACTTTTAGTGTAGCCAAAAATAGGGTTGTTAACTTGGGGATATATAACCAAGTGTAGCAGTTACTTTAATTATAGAGAAGAAAAACAAATAGTTTGTATTAGCTATCCTTGAGAGCATTCTTCTCTACAACCTTGTAACTGAGCAGCTGTGTACTTTTGTATCACAGATTATTTCCGCAATAAAAATCACTTCAGTTGGATCATCAAACAATCCAACTGAAATTATTTATGTGCTTGTGATTTTTACTTTAAGTTCAGTTTTTATTTGTAAGTTGTTTTAAGTTTAAAGAAATATCAAGAATTGTATTCAACCCCCCCTTCTACAATTCTGTTAGGTCATTTGGGATTAACACTATAGCTTTGACAGGTTGAGCATTATGAGTAGGTTGAGCAGCCGAAGTGTCTTTGGGCATCGTGGATGGATAGTAGGTGGTTGTGACTGTGCTTTTCTGACCTTGTGCACTTATAACCTCTACAGGGGGTAGGATTATTGGTTTGATTGTTTCTTCAGAAATTTTGCCCTTAAGCTTCTGTTGCTTGGCAGGTACTCCCCCTTTCTTTTGCAGAATGACCTCTTTTTGTTTCTCCCCCTTAGGCTTGGAATCAAACAAGATGTCTTGAGCTTCCCCAGGGATAGGCAGGTTCATTTGTCTCATCATAGAGGTCAACATTTGTTGTTGCACCAGCAGGATATTGGAGGTATTGTTGCCTTGGTCATCCAGCTTGTCATTGAGCTGGTTTAGAGATTGAGAAAGTATCCTGTTTTCATCTTTCAGAGAGGCCACTTCTCTTTCTAGACCATCCACCTTGGAGAATAGCTGTTGAGACTTGAAAGAATTTAGAGATTGATCCTTGATCTTGGCAAAGTCAAATTTGGAGATGTTTGACATAGGAACTTCATCCACCAATTTGTCACCATATTGATTCTTCCAAATCACATTCAGCATTGCATTAGAGTTGATGTTGGCCTTGACTTGATTTTCCAATGTAGTAGCCAGTTTCTTGATGTTGTCAGTGACCATGGCTAGAGAGATGTCCATCATGTTGACATTGGAGTTGGTTTTCTGGATTTCCTTGAGGATGCCATCCACCTTGGGAAAATCAGAGAGATATGAGTTTCTTAGCTGAGTGAGAGATCTTTCTGTCTCCTCCTGGATAGAATAAATATCTGATTGAAGCCCTTTCCCAAGATAGTGCAGAGCCTTTAGCTGATTCTTGTAGACATCATTTATAGCATCATAAACTGCAGCAGGAGAGAGGTCCTTTGTATTGGAGCCTAGAGAGGTGAGATAATTTTCTCTCAGAAAAGCCAGGGCATCCTTGAGTTTGATAGACCTCTTAGCATCCAACCAGGCATCCACATTTCCCTCTGGTTCAGCTGCATCCACTATTTTCTCCTGCTGAGCTACAACATCCTCCTTGTGACAAAGAAGAATAGCCTCATAATCAGCATTTGGCAAGTTGGAGGTGAGGAGGTGTTGAGCTATGTTAGGAATATGTTGTTCTTGATGATAAACATAAAACACTTAGTAGAATTTGTGTAAAGTCATTTTGTAGCTGTCAACGAAATGGCATGCTTTGCAGCATTCCGTTGACAGGAAGCTCATCAACGAAATGAGTGATGTAGCAATTGCACTGTACAATACTTCATGGTTTGATAGGCATTTTGTTGTATGTATTAGATAGGTTTTCTAAGTCATGTTGACTAAGTACTAGATAGGCAAAATAGGTTGGTTAACTGTAAATATCTTGTGCCTTGTAATTTTGCCTAAGTGAAGACATGTCAACGGAATGAAGATTACTCATCAACGGAATGAAGTTTACTCATCAACGAAATGGAGTTTACTCATCAACGAAATGGAGAATAAAGCTATCAAAGAAACACATCTCTCTGCTATCAACGAATCATTATTGCTTTTCTGAACAGTTGACAAAGTGATAGTGACAGTTTACTGTACTGATCTAAAAGGTGATGTGGGAGTGTACTTTGCATTGGAAACCATTAAAATGGACATGGGGAATAAGGAAACATCCCAGTTTCCATTTGGGTTCTTGGGAGTGATCATAATAAGCATGAAGACAAAAGCAAGGATCTCCAAGGACCACTGGATAAAGGGATGAAAAGCAAACTATTGGCGGTTACCTTTAGTGTACTATAGTGTAGCCAAAAGTAGCTTTGTAAACTTGGGAATATATAACCAAGTGTAGCAGTTAAAATAAAAGAGTGAGAAGAAAAACAAATAGATTGTATTAGCTATCTTTGAGAGCATACTTCTCTACACTCTTGTAACTGAGCAGCTGTGTACATTTTGTATCACATATTATTTCCGCAATAAAAATCACTTCAGTTGGATCATCAAACAATCCAACTGAAATTATTTATGTGCTTGTGATTTTTACATTAAGTTCAGTTTTTATTTGTAAGTTGTTTTTAAGTTTAAGAAATATCAAGAATTGTATTCAACCCCCCCCCCCCTTCTACAATTCTGTTAGGTCATTTGGGATTAACAAGCTATTTTTGAGAACTCATCAATCTGTGCCACATGTAGATCTTGAATGGCTTCTTCTGTCATTTTAGAAGGCACAGTTGATGATCCTGAAGGCCTGTCATGTTGCACAGGCTTCAGCCATTCTGACAGAGTGGCCTGAGCCAAGTGAGAGCTAGTGCTAGGCACTTCAAGGGATGAAAGTTTTTGAGTCTCCTCCAGCCTTGGAATGGCTGTAGAGTCTGATGTTGTCTCCATTGAAATGGGATGTGTTACAACATCAGACCTATTTGTCTGTGAAGACAGTTCCACATCCCTAAGGATGGGAGAATTTGGCATAGAGTCTCCAGTGAAAACTGCTGAATCCTCCATGTTTGTGTTGGTGTCATTAGGATATGCCCCAGCTTGTATTCCCTGACCAACTAGATGTGGTTCCTGGGTGGTGAGCACAGTGTCATGCACCATGTCACTTGAGGTTGGCTCAATCACAGTGTTGGATTGTGATTGATCAATTGCAGAAAAGTCATGTGAATGACTGATCTGTTGAGAAGAAATGTTAGATGTAGATTCTGGAAGAGAAGTGTGGTGTGGATTGAATTTTGGCAACTACCCCTGAGAAATAGGAGGAGTTTCAAGTGTGATGTGCTCTCCACTCAATGTGTCAGCATCCTTATTTCTCCTAGGATCAAGAGTGAGTTCTTGATCCTGTGCAGACTCAGTACAGATTGTAGTGGGGAGACTACTCTTTTCAATGCCAATAACCTGTTGGGAGGCCATTGACAGTAATAGGTGTACCCCTTTTTCCACATCTGAATCCTGTTGGGAGGATCCAGTGGTAGGTTTGGATTTGGATTTCTTACTTTGTCTAGTGAGAGGTGACTCAGGATTCTCACTTTCTAACTCTTCAGTTTCTTGAATCACTTTTAGGAGTCTCTTCTTAGTCTTCTTTTTAGTAACATCAGTCTTTTGGGAGACTGATGCACTTGGCTCCCTAATTTCTACAGTTGTGTTTGCAGTGGGGTTGCTGGATGGGATAGGAAGGCTAGGGTTAGACTGTGCAGCTCCTTCAGTCTTTGCCTCCCCTGTCCAGGAAAGTTCATGGTATATGGGCTTATCAAGTGGATAAGACTCAAATGTGTCCTGCATATGCTTGGTCACACTTAGAATCACATCCCAACATTTTCCCTCAGCAATAAAAGCTTTACCCTGCTGTTTCTTGAGTAGAGCCTCGTACTTAGCTTCAAGATCTAAGTATGCTTTGTCCTTCTTGACCTGTTTAGGCTTTTTGCACTCAGTGGCAAAATGCCCAAGTTCATTGCAGTTATAACATCTTATTTTGGACCTATCCACACTCCCAGATTTGTATCATCCTTTAACTGCACCAGTAATCCCTTTTCCTTTGATGAAAGAGTTTGAGCTACCTGAACCACCAACATTTCCACTATTGAATCTAGACTTGAATGGCTGCTTCCTCTTAAACCTTATGTTAGGGTATCTCCTAGCCATATAAGCAAAAGATTTGTTTTCCATCTTATCCAGTTCATCAATGTTGTAGAACTCATCCTCTTCAGGTAAATCATACACAACCTGAGTTTCATCACCAGTGTCATCACTTTCCAGTTCCTCAATCTTGACATGACTGATTTTTAGAGAATCCATTCTTTGACCTAGATTGTCAGCAATAAGGGCACATGAGGTATTGGCCACTAATCCTTGCTTTGCTTGAATCGATCTCTTTTGAAACAGCTCTAACTCATATGTCTTCAAAACACCATACAACACATCAAAACCAATCTTTGTTAGATCTCTTTCTTTAAGGGAAGAGATTCTTGGTTCCAAGTGATCTGGAAGAGTTAGTAAGAACTTCATATTGAGCTCTTCTGTCTCATAGTGTTTGTCATAGAGTTTGAGCTCGTTTATCAGCTTGTTGAATCTCTCAAACACTTCTGTGATTCCCTCTTTTGGCTGAGCCATGAAGGCTTCATATTGTTAAACAAGAATCTGCTTCTTGTTCTTTCTTACTTCAGTAGTTCCTTCACAGAGCACTTCTATAAGATCCCACATCTTCTTGGCACTAGTACAATGAGCAACAGTGCCATACATGTTGAAGTCCATAGATTCACAAATGATAAGTTGAAGATGTCCATCCAGTGCTACTTTCTCCTTTTCAGGATCAGTGTATTTTGAGGGGTCTTTGGGCACATGTTTTGCTGGTACAATCTCAGTGCCATTGGTTGTTTCACCAATCTCGATCATTGGAATAAAGGGACCATGCATTAGAATATCTAAATACATGGGGTTAGAAGCTTTGATGAAAAGCAACATCTTCTTTTTCCATAAACTGTAGTGCTCCTTGTTAAAGGGAGGAATCTTGATACTGCTCAGTTTCTGTGAACTCATTCTTGATCATTTCCTGTTTGTACGTTAACAGCCTATGCTCTGATACCACTTGTTAGGAATGAATATCACCTAGAAACTAGACAGAGGGGGGGGGGGTGAATGGATAGTTTGATGGATTTTTGCTTTCTTGAAACTAAATGTAAACTGTATATGATTATGTTATGTAATATGCAGAAAGTAAACAACACGCACAATCACTTTAATCTACTTTGTATAAGCAAATTAAATACTACAGCTTTCCAAGAAATTCACAATCGAATTTCTGGCTTCTAAACAAGAACAGTTTGTACTTGCTTGCTTACAGAGAAAAGAGCTTAGCAAATAACTATGTGTATCTCTCTTACAGCTAACAATAGGATGTGCATGATATATATAAGCCCTATACAAACTAGTGCACACACCTATTTTTACACAGTTACCCCTTGCTGAAAGTCCAACTTGTCCTGCCATAAGACGTTAACTGTGTCAGGAAGGACCACCTGCTTTTCGGAGTCTTTCCCGTTTCTGTAGCTGCTTGTCTCTTATCTTTCTCTCCAAGTTTAGCTGTAGATTTGCCATCTGTTCTTTGGACCACCTTGCCAGAATAAATGCTTCAGTATTTGTCTCTTTTGATTCTTGATTCTGTACCTTGATTTGTCTTGTTATAAACGGCTAAGTGTTGATATCGTGAACTCCACTTCATTCATGACTTCGCGATCTCCCTTGTGAGGACTACACGATATAGCCTTTGAAGACTTTGCGACATAGGTCATTTGATGACTATGCGACATAAGTCATTTGACGACTATGCGACATAAGTCATTTGACGACTATGCGACATAAGTCATTTGACGACTATGCGACATAGGTCATTTGATGACTATGCGACATAGGTCATTTTGATGACTATGCGACATAAGGCTTCTGAGGACTTCACGATCTAGGCTTCTTTGACTTTGCTGACTTCAACACTTCACGACATGTGTCTTGAGGACTTCTCGACATAGACCAAAATGGACTATGCGATGTAGCACTTCACGACATAGATATTGGTGACTTCACGACATAGCTTTCTTCTGACTTTGCTATATAATGCCTTAGACAAATTTCTGCAACTTATTTCTTCATGGCCTTATTCATTTCTATCCTGCTGCATGAACATTACTGAACTTCTACCAGGACAATTATTCAATGGCCTATATACAATCTAGATGCAAAAAACTTTACTAAGCTCATTATAGATCTGAGCATACATGATAAAGCTATTGTTCATGAGAACAAGACAAGTACATTTAGAGACCTATACTATATCCCAGTGATAGAAATCACTAGGTCATTTAGTGTGACATAGTCACATAGTGTAGGCTTGTTAATAGTGGTATTCAGACATGTCTTGAGCCTAACATACTATATTATCAAAGCCGAAACATTGAAAGTTTTGGTTTTCGGTTTTCGGTCATTTATTATAAATAATAAAATAATATAAAAATAGTAACTAGCTGATTGCCTTTTATAATTAAAACACTTTTTTCTAACAAAATTTACTCATTTTCCAAAAATATCACGGGCAATTACATTTAAATTAAAACATATTATCATTTATATTTGTTTTCACTAAAATTTCTCTTTTTTAAAAATATCACGGCCAGTTACTTTTTTAATTAAAACATGTTAGCTTTTGTATTTGTCATTATTATTAATATTATTTTAATAAATAATAAAATAATATTAATAATGCCCCGTTTATTATCATGGACAATTACCTTTAAATTAAAAAAATATTACCTTTTATATTTGTTCTCACTAAAATTTCTATTTTACAAAAATATCACGAACACTTATTTTTTTTAATTAAAACATGTTAGCTTTTCTATTTGTCTATTATTAATATTATTTTAATAAATACTAAAATAATATTAATAATGCCCCGTTTATCTCTCTCAGCCCATTTGTATTCTTTATTTAATTTTTCTATGTTCCAATTTATATTTAAGTTTCTTATTTTATAATTTATTATATTGATTTTTATTCTTTATTCAATATTTTTCGTTCCTATTAATTTTTTTAGTTTGTCATTTTTTAATCTATTTTGATGGCCTGTGCCTTGCACGGGTTATATGCTACTACTACGTTATTAAAGCCGAAACATTAAAAGTTTAATAATATAAAAATATAAAAATAGTAATTAGTTGATTGCCAATTATAATTAAAACACTTCTTTCTAACAAAATCTACTTATTTTCCAAAAATATAACGAATAATTATCTTTAAATTAAAACATATTACCTTTTATATTTGTTCTCACTAAAATCTCTGTTTTTCAAAAGTATCATGTGCAACCCTTTAATACTATATTATTAAGTCCGAAACATTGAATGTTTCGGTTTTCGATTTTCGGTCATTTATTCTATTTAATAAATAATAAAATAAATAATAATAGTAACTAACTGATTGCATTTTATAATTAAAACACGTTTTCTAACAAAATCTACTCATTTTCCAAAAATATCACGGACAATTACCTTTAAATTAAAACATATTACCTCTTATATTTTGTTAGGCTCAAGACATGTCTGAATACCACTATTAACAAGCCTACACTATGTGACTATGTCACATTGCATGACCTAGTGTTTTCTATCACTGGGATATAGTATAGGTCTCTAAATGTCCTTGTCTTGTTTTCATGGACAATAGCTTTATCATGTATGCTCAGATTTATAATGAGCTTAGTAAAATTCTTGCATCTAGAATGTATATAGGCCATTGAATAATTATCCTGGTAGAAGTTCAGAAGTGTTCATGCAGCAGGATAGAGTTGAATAAGGCCATGAAGAAATAAGTTGCAGGAATTTGTCTAAGGCATTATATAGCAAAGTCAAAAGAAAGCTATGTCGTGAAGTCACCAATATCCATGTCGTGAAGTACTATATCGCATAGTCCATTTTGTACTATGTCGAGAAGTCCTCAAGACACATGTCGTGAAGTGTTGAAGTCAGCAAAGTCAAAGGAGCCTAGATCGTGAAGTCCTCAGAAGCCCTATGTCGCATAGTCATCAAATGACCTATGTCGCATAGTCATCAAATGACCTATGTCGCATAGTCATCAAATGACCTATGTCGCAAAGTCTTCAAAGGCTATATCGCATAGTCCTCACAAGGGAGATCGCGAAGTCAGGGATAAAGTGGAGTTCACGATATCAACACTTAGCCGTTCATAACAAGACAAATCAAGGTACAGAACCAAGAATCAAAGGAGACAAATACTGAAGCATTTGTTCTGGCAAGGTGGTCCAAAGAACAGATGGCAAATCTACAGCTAAACTTGGAGAGAAAGATAAGAGACAAGCAGCTACAGAAACGGGAAAGACTCCGAAAAGCAGGTGGTCCTTCCTGACACAGTGAACTTCTTATGGCAGGACAAGTTGGACTTTCAGAAGGGGTAGCTGTGTAATATTGTGTGTGCCTAGTTTGTATAGGGGAATATATATATCGTGCACACGCAACTGTAAGCTGTAAGAGAGATACACATAGTTATTTGCTAAGCTCTTTTCTCTGTAAGCAAGCAAGTTCAAACTGTTCTTGTTTAGAAGCCAGAAATTCGATTGTGAATTTCCTGGAAAGCTGTAGTATTTAATTTGCTTATACAAAGTAGATTAAAGTGATTGTGTGTGTTATTTACTTTCTGCATTTTACATATCATAATCACATACAGTTGTCTACTTAGTTTTCAAGATCGAAAAATATATCAAACTATCCATTCACCCCCCCTCTGTCTAGTTTCTAGTGGTATTCATTTCTAACAAGTGGTATCAGAGCCAAGGCTGTTAACGTACAAACAGGAAAAGATCAAGAATGAGTTCACAGAAACTAAGCAGTATCAAGATTCCTCCCTTTAACAAGGAGCACTACAGTTTATGGAAGAAGAAGATGTTGCTTTTCATCAAAGCTTCTAACCCCATGTATTTAGATATTCTAAAGCATGGTCCCTTCATTCCAATGATTGAGATTGGTGAATCAACCAGTGGCACTGAGATTATACCAGCAAAACATGTGCCCAAAGATCCCTCAAAATACACTGATCCTGAAAAAGAAAAAGTTGCCCTGGATGGACATCTTCAACTTATCATTTGTGAATCTATGGACTTCAACATGTATGGCACTGTTGCTCATTGTACTAGTGCCAAGAAGATGTGGGATCTTATAGAAGTGCTCTGTGAAGGAACTACTGAAGTAAGAAAGAACAAGAAGCAGATTCTTGTTTCACAATATGAAGCCTTCATGGCTCAGCCAAAAGAGGGAATCACAGAAGTGTTTGAGAGATTTAACAAGCTGATAAACGAGCTCAAACTCTATGACAAACACTATGAAACAGAAGAGCTCAATATGAAGTTTTTACTAACTCTTCCAGATCACTTGGAACCAAGAATCTCTTCCCTTAAAGAAAGAGATCTAACAAAGATTGGTTTTGATGTGTTATATGGTGTTTTGAAGACATATGAGTTGGAGCTGTTTCAAAAGAGATCTATTCAAGCAAAGCAAGGATTAGTGGCTAATACCTCCTGTGCACTTATTGCTGACAACCTAAGTCAAAGAATGGACTCTCTTAAAGTCAGTCAAGTGAAGATTGAGGAACTGGAAGTTGAAGACACTGGTGATGAGGTCCAGGTCATCTATGATTTGCCTGAGGAAGATGAGTTTTACAGCATGGAGGAACTGGACAAAATGGAAAACAAATCTTTTGCTTATATGGCTAGGAGATATCCTAACATAAGGTTTAAAAGAAAGCAGCCATTCAGGTCCAAGTTCAATACTGGAAACACTGGTGGATCTAGTGGCTCAAACACCTTCAATAAAGGAAAAGGGATGGCTGGTGCTGCTAAGGGTGGATACAAGACAGGAAGTGTGGATAGGACCAAAATAAGATGCTATAACTGCAATGAACTTGGGCATTTTGCCACTGAGTGCAAAAAGCCTAAACAAGTCAAGAAGGACAAAGCATACTTAGAGCTTGAAGCTAAGTATGAAGCTCTACTCAAGAAACAACAGGGCAAAGCTTTTATTGCTGAGGGAAAATGCTGGGATGACTCTGATGAAGAAGAAGAACAAGAGTACTCAAACTATGCCTTGATGGCATTTTCTGATGATGGTGATTCAAGTCAGGTACCCATTCTTACTTCTCTTGATATGACTCCCATTCAATATAAGCAAACTGTTGAAGATATGAGCACTGAGATGTTTAATATTCATACTAGCATGTTAGTAGCTAATGAAGAAATTGATAGACTAACTGCTAAGAATGTTGAGCTTACAGAAAAGAATGAGAAACTTGAGTTAATGGTTGTGAACCTGGATGGTTTGAAAAAGGAGGTTGAGTATCTTAAAAACAAAGTGATTTGTGCTGAGCAGATAGAGAAAGCCCTTAGAGAACAAATTGCTGAAACTGAACTGAAACTAAGAAGCTTCAAAAACTCCTCTGAACTTATTCAAACCTACCACAAGGAACACACTGAAGACTGCAAGGTTGGAGTTGGTTTTGACTATGATAATGACAAAGGAAGGAAGAAGGTCAAGGGCAAAGGAAAGGAAACCTTTACAAACAAAAATGTCCCAACCATACTGTCAAGTGTTGAACAGCCCATCTTCAGAAAGAGTGATGTTGAGTTTGATGAGGAACTACTGATCATCAAGCAACAACTACTTGAAGAAGATGAGGCTGCTAAGAACACTTCTTCCTTTCCTGATCTTGTCAATCAGAAAGAGACCAAAGACAATCTTGTCAAGAGTCCTAAAGCAAAGAAAGAAGTTGTTAAGAAAAGGAAACAAAACAGAAATGGTAAAGTTGGTGTTAACAAAGGAAACAACTATGCTTATGTGCCAAATGCTCCCAGGAAACAATGTCAAAAATGCCTATCTGTTAATCATTTGACTCATAAGTGTAGTAAGCCTGAAATTGTTGAAGTTGATAACCTAAGTAACCTTTCTGCAAGCATAAATTCTAGTCATGATTCTTTCTGTGGTAAGCCAAACTGCATGACATGCTATGTGACTGTGATTGCTAACTGTTTATCTCTTAAACATAAACTTGACTCTGCACAATCTGGTGAATCACACACACACATACATTCTCATAGGACAGGGTCCCCAATCAGGGTTGAGAGGGTGAAAACTTCATGTGAACCTAAGAGTGTAAACTCCAAAGCCACAGAAAAAGTGAAGTCTCCTACTATGAGAAATGCAATTTATGACAGAAGAATTATTAATCAAAATGTTTCTAAATCATCTGGACCCTACCAAGTGTGGGTACCAAAAACAACTTAGTCACTTTGTGAATGCAGGGCAACAGGAATAAAAGAGTCATATGGATCTTGGACAGTGGATGCTCAAGTCACATGACTGGTGATATAGCCCTGCTATCACATTTTGAGGAAAAGGCTGGCCCATCAGTAACCTTTGGAAATGACAACATTGGTTATACAATGGGATATGGCAGTGTTAAATCTGGAAATGTCATTATTGAAGATGTAGCATTTGTTGAAGGACTGAAGCATAATCTCTTGAGTATTGGACAGTTTACCAACAGAGGCTTCAAAGTGGAATTTGATGAAGACCTTTGTTCAATCTCAAAAAGGGAAAGTGGTGAAGTTGTTCTAACTGGTGTGAAGAAAGGAAGCTTGTTTGTAGCTAATCTCAAGGCTGCAGATAAGGGAGAAATTTGTTGTTTCTACACAAAAGCCACAAATGAGGAATTCTGGCTGTGGCACAAGAAACTGTCTCACTTAAATGTTCAGGCAATGAACTCTCTAACCAAGAGAGAACTTGTTAGGTCCAATTTAGTTTGTAGAAGGGGGGTTGAATACAAACTATGTCGTTTAATCGAATTTGCTCTTTTCTTAAAATATTAAATCAAGAACAAATTGATGCGGAATAAACGAATACCAATATATCAAGTTAAATATAAAAATATATTAAACTTGGAGTGGTGTGTCTAAATACACGGGTACAGATTACAAGGTTTGATGACCAAACTAATTATTACAAATTCTATAGAAAATTCGACATGAACTTTTCTATATTTGTAATAAAAAGATCGAATGCTAAAAGCAATTCGAGAGATAAAAACTAGGAGTAAAAACTCGCTAGATAGTTCCAAGATTGCAAGTAAACTATTTCTATCGGTTTAGATTTAATGATACAGCTCAGAAATAATTTACAGGAATTTAATTTGAAGCAGAACTCTATCTCTTTGATCTCTCTCTTTTCTCTCTTCTGTGTCTGTCTATTTTTGAGAAGTGAAGAAGCGTGTTGAATGAGCCGCCTGCTTCTTTTATACAAAAACTACTGAACAACCAGCTGAGAACCAGTCGCAGGAGAGGAAAGTGGAGTGCAGGCGCGGCTTTTTCTGTCCATTTCTCGGGCGCGTGAGATACACGCGCTGACAGGCGAGTGGCGTGACTCTGCCGACAGCCTTCACGTGCACAGACATGTTTTTCTTTATTTCAATTCATTTGCCATTCGGAAATTTTGTAAGCTTTGTCAATTTATTACACATCTGTTGGGCCTTGAGCCCAATCCAATTTCAACCAACCCAGTACATTTCTCTTGGATTCAGCCCACCAAATTTAAACATCTAGCCCAGCAAATTTTATAACCCATTCTCTTTAGTTTTAATTTAATTAATTACTTAATCAATTAATCATTTAAACAAATAATGATTAATTCATTAATTACTTAATTAAATCAACTTAGATTAATACATTAATTCAACGTTAATTAACATGATAATTAATTTAATAAATAAATTAATTCAGAATGAATTAATTTATTAATTAAATAAATTACATAATATGTTAATTAAATAAGAATTAATATAAATCTATTGATAGCGCAAATTCTTTCCTCGAACCACTGTATGTAATAAAGAAGTACCACTGACTTGACTGTTGACGTTCGATGCACGGTCTGGTTCATGAACGACTAACTCCAATGGTTGTTCTTCACATTTGACTTTAAAACTGTGGTTCATGTCTTCCTTTTCTTCACCCTTTTTCAAACCTTTCTAATCTGTATTCTGTCACTGTAGGAATCTCTTGTCACTATAAATAGAATCCACTGTCTTGACTACTCCATTGACGCTTGATCAAACAATGAACTTCTTCAATGTAGTAAAACATCAAAACTATAGATTGTCTTTGTCTTCTTTCTTCTGACTGTTGAGCATTTGAGATCCCTGTGACAGTATGTATATACTATTTACTATTACATTCTTGTTTAAGTTGAGTTGAATCCTCGATGTTTACAAATAGGGTAAACATATGACTTTCAATCTCCCCCTATTTGTTTGTTAAACATTAACATACAAATACCTAGAGGATAACTCAACTATAAACAAGAAGAAGATAAAGCATTAAAGAACTATAGTAAATAATACATAAAAAATTTCTGGTTTAGATATAACATTTCCAGAATCTCAGTAGATGAAATGAAAGATGATCGTTCCTCTGACACTGAACTGATCTTCATTAAGTAACTCATCTTCATTTCTGGACATATCTGCATGATAACACTTTACATTTAACATTGAACATTATCAGCAGATACTTGGAAATTCTTCAGTGGTAAAGAATATGACTTTTCAACCACATACTGAAGAATTCTTCTTTGTCGTTTCATACTTCTCTCCTTCCTTATGTCTCCCTACCTAAGGTGATATGTCTCCTCCTTATAATGGTGTGAATACTCCCCCTTTATAAGGTATATCCTTTTTCATATCTCTCCCCCTTAGATAGAAAATCTCCCCCTCAAATATATCTTCTTCTTCAAAATATCTCTCCCCCTTAGTTGAGTAATCCTCCAAGCATTCAATTATAGCAAACATCCAATTAAATTAGATGATACCAAATATTCAATTATAACTCACCTCTTACCTTTAGTACAACAGATTCTTCATACATGTAACATTGTCTGCTGCAATAAAGAAAAGAAGCTTTGCTTGTGTTGAAGGATTTTCATGAAGACTTCCAGAATAGAAGTATGTAGACTAATCAACTTTGCCCTTTAGATATTATAGAATGGCTTCACTGTTGATCATCCTGACAACCAAATCTCCCGACAATTTCCTTATATCTCCCAACTCTTGTAAGTGAACCTTGTTTGGGGAATAGGGAATGGGATTTGGTGTTTATGTTTCTTCCTCACTGTGAGTGTGTGATTCTGTTTCGTGTACCTCACAAGTGTTTAACTCATCTCTCCACTCATATCACTTAAAATGAGTGATCTCTTCTCTCATCTCTAAAAGTGTTTACACTCATGCTCACTAGTGTATCACTCTTATCTCTCATAGCTCCAACATCCATGTGTACCTGCAAGGAAAATCACCCTAGCCCCTTCAAGAGAGGTCAGTGGTGGTGCAATGGGAGTTCGCAAATCCCAAATCTCGTTGGACTCGTCAGACGAATCTGAGTCATAATCTACAAGTTGATAAAAAATTTCCCTTTTTGTGGGTTTCAGAATTGAATTCTGAGAAAGTAAACAATGAAATCAAAACTTAGAATTAAGATCATGTTTCCTTCTAATGTCTGTGACGACATCTCCTTGTTTAACTCATCAGGTGAATCTGAATCATAGTCAATAAGTTGCCGATCCGCACCTATGTCGGAACCGATACCCGCAGGATCCAGAGATGTTCCCTCTGGGGAGTTAGACAATGATCCTGAAAGATTTTGCATTAGGGATCAAAGTCTTCTCTCGAGGTCTGTGAAGACTCTTGGTTCTTTGAGGAACCTTCAACTTATAATCCTAACCGTAATATGGTCGGAGTATTAGTTGTTTCCGTCAATTCGTCCTTAGTGTGTGCAATCTCACTTTGTGCATAGGAAGTATTTTAGTCTTGTGTATGAGGTAGTGACTTACCAACAGATGCCCTGGCTGACAGGCAAATTTCAATAAACTCATCCTTTTGAGAGAATGAATCTAGAGACTGTTTTAGTGCCATTTTCAGCTCTGCATCCTTTTGGGAGAATGCAGGCGAGCTTACAGATACCTCAAGTTGTATACATCTTTTCTCCTTGAGAGGTAGAGCTGTGGGTTTACTATCCCTCACATCCTTATTTGCTGCACCAAGTGCAGTTACTCCCTTAACCAGCTTCAGTATATAAAAGGTTACTTCCACTTCAGGGGTAAGTTAGGATGTGTTTAGATTTGGATTTATAGTCCGGGATAGAAGTTGTTGGGTTTACAACCTCATGACTTTCAGTTGTGAGAAAACTTCCACTAAGAGCTGAACCTGCATCACATAGCAGTAGAGCAATATAGAGATAGAATGCATTTACATCATACCAAAACATTGAGTGAAAGCATATGCATTGTATCATGTGAGAGAAATGATGTACAGTTGTGACTTCAAAAATTTTTACAATATAAGCAATCACAACTGTAGAAAGAATTGAGTTTAGGAAATATATAGATCTTGAGCCAGTTTTACTGAACAACAACAAAGTCAAAAATTCAATTAAAAAAATAATCGAATAAATGTAAGTTAATGTTCAAACCAATACAAACAAAACTATCTTAACATGTTTTAGGGCCTGTATGTTAAATACCAACTGTTAGCAATTGTTAGGTCTTGTCTTCCAATTGTTAGGTCCTGAAAATCAAACGTTAGTTCCTAAAAATCAATTGGATTGACAGATACCAATATTGATGCCAACATTGGTCAATTGTTAAGTCCTTAACATGAAGGTCTGTTAACAGCAATCACAAAACAAAGATTTAGACTCAAAACTACAGGTTTTGTGTGTGTTAAGAAGAAGAACAACAAAAGAACCAAGTACAGGGACCTGTTTGTAAGTTTTGCAAGTATAGTGACAAAACTGTAAAAACTATACAAACTATATATATTTAAAACAAAATACTATATATAAAAATAAGAAAAAATATGCATAATAACTTAAACAAAATAAGAACTATACATAAATTAATAAATTACATAGGTTGACTTATAAACAGACATAAGACAAAAATAAAGGACAAACACTACAAAACATATTAAACTAAAATAACATTCGAAAATTACAATACCTGTACAAAAACATATTAAATATATATACAAGAATATTTATAATAAGTTAGTAAATCCATATATTTTCTAACAAAATAACTTTCTAATAGAAAATTATTTAGAGAGAAAATATGATTTAATAAAATATCATAAACACTGGAATTTCTTTAAAATAATGAAATTTTTAACAAAAATAGTTTCCTCAAAAATTCTAACTTGAGAATTAGAGAAAAATATTTTTAGAGAAAATTTATTATTCTAAAATACAGAAACATGGAGTATAACAAGAGAATGACTATGACAATCCTTTTAGAAAGATAAAAAGTAAGAATTTGGAAAGAATGTCATACCATTTACTTGGTGCTTAGACCTGGGCACCAGCTTCCATGCTTCTTGTTGTTCAGGATCAGCAAGTGCTTCCTCAGATGCCTTAGATTCTATACCTTGATTCTGAGAAGCCCTTCTAGTTCTTACTCCAACATCTGGATCACCAATGATCAGCACTATTCTAAACAGACTGTCTGAGAAGGTTAGATCTTGATGAATCGCCTTGTTCTTCATTGTGATGTTGTGTTTGACTAGTGGATCCTTTGTGTACTCCTTCCGAGTCATTGCCAGAATAAGGCAACTCCTCGATAATAACAATTGTTAACTCCTAACAACTGTTTGTTGGTAGACAACCTTGGTTCTATAGATAAGACTTTATTACCAAAGTTGTCTTGTCTTATGCAATCTTAGAAATGATATTCTAAGTCCAATACACCTTGATTCATAGTAAACAACATTATTATCAAGGTGATCAGAAGTTGCAAATAAGCCTAAAAATTATTCCAAGTAAATGAACTATGGTCTCTTTAGATATTACAAAATCCATAGTTCTACTCAGAGAATTTTCACACTATGTATAGTAGTATGAGTGAATTTCAAAAGATACAACATAAATTACTTAGAGGAGTTCTAAGTAATTTCACTCATACCAATACATCTCACAATTAGTTAGTAAATAGAATTTTAACTAAATATCATTAACTGATATAGGTCAAAACTTCAATACAACCAATTGTTAGAACCATGATATTAATTATAGTGAATTTTTGAAAATGGAGCATTGATAAATTCACTAGAATTAACATCTCACAACCAATTGAAGACCAAGACAGATAGGTCCAAATTAGTTATGATGTATATTTATTTTAATAAATATGAGGTACAGAGCAAATACTTATATTGAATTGCTTCAAGTTCCATAACCCATATAAATCAAAATAAATAACAAATAAATAAATAAATACTAAATCTCTATGAGTTAGATTTTAGCATTTAAGTATTTAAATTATCCTTAAATAATCACCAATGAAATATATTCATTTATACACATGGCAATCATTCAATAGATAATTAGAGGTCTGGATGTAAATGAATTCACAAGTCCTTACAATACGGACAATTGAGTACTTATGAAATCATTTAAATATTACTTACAAGTCCTTTCAATACTGACAATTGAATACTTGTAAATAAACTTCAAAAGTCCTTGAGATATGGACAAAGTGGTACTTGCAATCATGAGCTCACAAGTCCTTTCAATACGGACAATTGACAACTTGTGAACTATGTAAGAAACACATTCTTAGCATGCAAGACAAGCTCTCGAAAGAATAAATACCTTATGCAAGATGCTTGGCCTTCAGTGTCCCACAGAGTTGTTGGAGATGAATTTGATTCCTTGTGTTCTCCTGCTTTCGTACAACTCATTTGATCTGTCTCTATGCAGCAAAACATGTCAGAACTGATGTCTCTAGGGTACCATCTCCGCAGATTTGGGTCCAACTTAAGACATCTGAAAATCAAGTGTAATAACTACAAGAATAGATTCTCTAGAATCCACTTGGGGCCTTGCACATTTGCATATTGAGAATATAATATGTGTGTAAGTGATCTATTAGCAATTGAATAAGATAATGAGTTTTCATTGATTCCCCTAAAGCTTGTAAAGTCCAAATAAAAGGTAGGTACCAAGCAAGCTCTAGTGGCTGATATTGACAGGGAGTCTTGGCAGGTCTAGAATCTTATCAAAAACAAAAGATTGTAGACTTACTTTAATTGCCATAATTCTTTTGCCTTACAAGAAGTAATTCAAAAGAATTGCAACTTTACCAACATCAAAACAGCAAAAATCTTATACCAATTTATAGTTAGTAGACCAACATATAATATAATCAAGATATCATTGCACATATATATCATTGTATTTGTGCCTAATGATGTAGAGAGTTCTATAAATATGACACCAATTGCTAAATGATATCAATTGTTAAAGATTGATACCAAATGTTAAATTATAGTTAGGGTGTCATACCATGTCTTCCATGATTGCTTGAGTGATGATACCAGTTCATACTAACCTGTAGAGATCTTCATTATCTCACAACCAGGAGTGCACTTGTTCACATTCTTCTAGCATCCAGATTCAGTAGGTCCAGATGTCCATCAAAATCTTGAATGTGTAGCAGGTGCCTGATATCCTCAAGTCTTGTCACTGGTGCATCTTGTCAGATATACTGTCTTATCAGCTAGTGACCTTGCATCCAGTTTGGCTTTGTCCCTCATAACAATGCCTTGACATCCAGTTAGACTTTTGGTTATCCTTGTACCAATTACAGCCTTGTTGTTTGGTCTGGATACCAGCTTCCCTTCAATCTGCCTTTTGTACTGATTGAGATCATCTTGCATTGCAATCACTCAATCTGGATCTTTCAGAACTTTTGTAACTTTCTTAGTTTCTTCTAAAAGAAAACTAAAGAAATAATCATTGATACTTGAAGCTCTGCTAGTCTTTCACTTCCACCATTAGGAACACTAAGAACTAGGACAAAGAATTAATTGAGTCAATATTCTTTGTCTTGGCAGACATGTACTCATAGTGTCCTATGATTTTCAATGTGGCGTTGAGTTGACTAGATGATCCTTCTTTTGCTCCCCCTAAGCTGTTGCTGGGTTTACATGAAGATTCTCCATGTTTATCACTGCTTGGATCTGAATCATCATAACCATTGATAGCTGGGAGCATGAAGTTATTGAACATCACTAAGACTTTCAATCACCTTCTGTTGATTAATAACAATCACCCTGAAGGCTGTAGACTCCATTTAGTAACCAAGGAAAATTTTCTTTTGAGCATTAGCTGATTGCTAGGATGCTCACTTTCATTTATCATTGCAAAACAATTTCCTTCATACTTGTGGGATCTTCCTATATTTCTCACTGATCAGGGTTCGATCATGCTAGTAGCAAACTATTGACTCCCTTAACATTAATACTCTTGAAGGTGCAGAAATCATCCAGAACACTAATTGATAGGTCCTGTAATCTGTCTCCAAGTTGTCATAGTCAGTTTTTCTTCCTGCAAATCTTCTAGATGTGATTAATCACCATCAGTGGTGTCTTGTCTTCAGATTGTCTGAACAACAACTTGTTTGTTGAGAGAAGCCATCAGTCATCACCACTAAAGTATATTTTTATTTGATGTTGAACTTCTGTGCGATGCTTCTTTGACTTCCCTTTATGACATGCCTCATAATTTCATTTTGTTTTAGTTCCAGATGAGGCAGTCTCCTTTACTGATTCGATTTCCAGGAAAGAATCTCTTGATTTGACATTCAGGTGAGAGAGCTCCTTATGTCATAGCTGAACTCTAGTCTGATGAAGCTTTAGATTAGACCTTGTTGACTTCACCTTTGACTGAGATTCCATGTCAACTACAAATAAGTTCTCTTTCCTTACTTCTCGAATAGTAGGCTCTTCATCTTCTAAAGATGCTTTATTACTGACAACATTCCTAGCTATTGAATAGCCATGACCCTGGGCCATACCCTTGCTGTTGTCTCCAAGGGAAAACCACTTGGCCTGTCTTCACAATCACATTTGATAGTAGAGTTCTTTCTTCGATGATATGCTTTGAATAAATCATTGACAATGCATAATCGATTAACCTGTTAAGCCCTACATTCACAAATGGATAAAAAGTTCTTGGTACCCAAATTTACTTGGGTCCAGATGGATTAGAGATTTCTCTATTTATAGAGTAATCTACAGACATGGCATACATACGGCATTTAAACCATCGCACATTTAAAACATGCAAACTATGACATGTATGCATTAGTGGTAACAACAAACATAGCATTCATATGGCAATTAAACCATCACACATTTAAAACGTGCAAACTATGACATGTAATGCTATTTAGAAAATCCATTTAACCTATATGCAAGAATTTTCTAAAACCAGTTGGAATAGAAAAATTAATAAGTAATCACTAATTCTATCCAGTCCAAGTATGTTGTTATAAACCAGCTAATAGTCTGTAATACCTAAGTAAATAATCCATCTTCTAAACTTTTTAAACCTTAACAAACAATTCAGAATGAATAAGCAAATCTGTTTTACTGGGGATCCTGAAACTAGCTTAAGCAGAAGTCTTAGATGCTTAACATATAACAATTAAGAATTAAAAGATATTGTCTAAGAAACAGCTCTAACTCACTGCTGCAATTAATTAAATTCAACAAATATTCATACACATATTAAGATCTTCTAACCAAAGATATAACAATTAAAAACTAAGATCTTAACATGCTTTGAATTTCTGAGAATTACATATTACAATAGTTCGAAGAATTGATACCTGAGACATGTGAGGTGAATTATCTTCAGAGATTGCTATGAAAGCAAGATATTCATTAAGTTCTTCTCATCATCATATGATCCATCCCAACTCTTTCTGTTAGCAATATAAGTTCTGCACTGATGCTTCTGTTTCATCTCAATTAATGAATCCCTATTCATCCTTGTCTGTCAGTCATCTGTACTGTGTTGCACACCTTGATAGTTATTTATTACATATAGCTTTCCATAGCTATAACTATCAAGTCTTGTTTCTTTCCACCATCTCAGTCTTGTAACCACCTCTTGAGTTGAACTTTATCCTGAAGAGTTTCCGTTTCGGAGTAGATAGGCCTGTTCCCTGGATGTAACATTATACTCCTTCTGAATTAATAACTCTCCCTGTCTGTTCTGAGGTTCCATCAATAATTCCTGACTGAGATGTTTGCAGTCTAGTCCATTCTCAAACCTCCTTGATTCCATTCTTCTAAAATCTCTATTGATTCCATGATTAGATATTGCTTTTGTACAAACCACTAAGTGTTTGTATATCATTAAAAAAATAATCACTAGAGTTGACTAAAATCTTCAAGAAAAATTCCATCCACTAAAACCTCTTTCATTCCTGCTTCTGAAAAACCAATAAGTCACATGGGATATGACTTACAAAAACTTAACAAAGTTATCTTCAGCAGGTAGAAATTAATTCCATTGAAATAATGCATTTTCTTCAAAAGATTCAAAATCATCTTTGACGTCCGGAGGAATCTTCAACTAACAATCTTCTAAGAACCATTGGCTTAGAATAAATTCAAAATATTTAAAATTCAAAAACTTCAAGGACTTGAAAATTTTTGAGAAATAAAAAAAATTTGAATGTAAGTTCAAATTAATTAAAATTTGAAATTAGAGTCAAATTAATTAAGAATCAAAAAAATATCAAGAAATGACAATTTTGAGAGTTAAAGAATCCGAAAATAAATTCAAGTTGATTAAAATTCGAAAGTATCAAAAATTAAAATTTTGAAAATTAAACAATTTGAAAATTAACTCAAGTTGTTTAAAAATCAAAATTTCCAAGAATTAATCATTTCAAGAATTAAAAAATTCGAATATAAGTTAAGATTATTTAACAATCGAAAATATCAAGAAATGAAAATTTTTGAGGGTTAAACAATTCAAGAATAAATTCAAGTTAATTAAAAATTGAAAATAAACTCATATTGTTTAAAAATCAAAAATATCATAAATTGAAAATTTTTGAAGGTTAAAGAATTCGAAAAGAGAGGAGTTGACTTTTTGGTCTAATACCAGATTTAATTTGTGTATGGGTCAACAAACTCGAAAACCAATTGGAGGACCACAAAAATAAGGATCTTGATTTGTGCGTCAATCAAAAGGCTCTGATACCAATTGTTAGGTCCAATTTAGTTTGTAGAAGGGGGGTTGAATACAAACTATGTCGTTTAATCGAATTTGCTCTTTTCTTAAAATATTAAATCAAGAACAAATTGATGCGGAATAAACGAATACCAATATATCAAGTTAAATATAAAAATATATTAAACTTGGAGTGGTGTGTCTAAATACACGGGTACAGATTACAAGGTTTGATGACCAAACTAATTATTACAAATTCTATAGAAAATTCGACATGAACTTTTCTATATTTGTAATAAAAAGATCGAATGCTAAAAGCAATTCGAGAGATAAAAACTAGGAGTAAAAACTCGCTAGATAGTTCCAAGATTGCAAGTAAACTATTTCTATCGGTTTAGATTTAATGATACAGCTCAGAAATAATTTACAGGAATTTAATTTGAAGCAGAACTCTATCTCTTTGATCTCTCTCTTTTCTCTCTTCTGTGTCTGTCTATTTTTGAGAAGTGAAGAAGCGTGTTGAATGAGCCGCCTGCTTCTTTTATACAAAAACTACTGAACAACCAGCTGAGAACCAGTCGCAGGAGAGGAAAGTGGAGTGCAGGCGCGGCTTTTTCTGTCCATTTCTCGGGCGCGTGAGATACACGCGCTGACAGGCGAGTGGCGTGACTCTGCCGACAGCCTTCACGTGCACAGACATGTTTTTCTTTATTTCAATTCATTTGCCATTCGGAAATTTTGTAAGCTTTGTCAATTTATTACACATCTGTTGGGCCTTGAGCCCAATCCAATTTCAACCAACCCAGTACATTTCTCTTGGATTCAGCCCACCAAATTTAAACATCTAGCCCAGCAAATTTTATAACCCATTCTCTTTAGTTTTAATTTAATTAATTACTTAATCAATTAATCATTTAAACAAATAATGATTAATTCATTAATTACTTAATTAAATCAACTTAGATTAATACATTAATTCAACGTTAATTAACATGATAATTAATTTAATAAATAAATTAATTCAGAATGAATTAATTTATTAATTAAATAAATTACATAATATGTTAATTAAATAAGAATTAATATAAATCTATTGATAGCGCAAATTCTTTCCTCGAACCACTGTATGTAATAAAGAAGTACCACTGACTTGACTGTTGACGTTCGATGCACGGTCTGGTTCATGAACGACTAACTCCAATGGTTGTTCTTCACATTTGACTTTAAAACTGTGGTTCATGTCTTCCTTTTCTTCACCCTTTTTCAAACCTTTCTAATCTGTATTCTGTCACTGTAGGAATCTCTTGTCACTATAAATAGAATCCACTGTCTTGACTACTCCATTGACGCTTGATCAAACAATGAACTTCTTCAATGTAGTAAAACATCAAAACTATAGATTGTCTTTGTCTTCTTTCTTCTGACTGTTGAGCATTTGAGATCCCTGTGACAGTATGTATATACTATTTACTATTACATTCTTGTTTAAGTTGAGTTGAATCCTCGATGTTTACAAATAGGGTAAACATATGACTTTCAGAACTCATCAGGGATTTGCCTGCCTTGGAGTTTGTGCAAGATGGAGCATGTGAAGCTTGTCAGAAAGGGAAGATTAAAAGATCAAGTCACAAGAACAAGTTGCTCAATACAAACTCAAAACCTCTGCAACTAATTCACATGGACTTATTTGGCCCTGTGAATGTAATGTCCCTTTCCAAAAAGAAATATGCTCTAGTGATGGTAGATGACTATTCAAGATATACTTGGGTGGAATTCCTATTCTCCAAGGATGAAGCACCCCAAGTCATAATAGAGCATATCAAGAGAGTTGATAAAGAAGCACAAAGCACTGGTGCCTCTGTAGTTGCTTTGAGAAGTGATAATGGGACTGAGTTCAGAAATTCAACATTGTATGAGTTTTGCAAAGATAAAGGAATTTCTCAACAATTCTCAGCTCCTAGAACACCTCAACAAAATGGAGTAGTTGAGAGAAAGAATAGAACTCTCATTGAAGCTGCAAGGACAATGCTACTGGATGCAAAGCTACCCACTAGCTTTTGGGCTGATGCTGTTAACACAGCGTGCTATGTGCAAAATAGAACATTAATCAATAAGAAGTCTGGCAAAACTCCTTACTCATTAATGACTGGAAAAAGAGCATCCTTCAAGCACCTGCATGTGTTTGGAAGCAAGTGCTTTGTGATGAAAGATACCTCTGAGCATGTTGGAAAATTTGATGCTAAGGCATTTGAAGGTATCTTCATTGGATACTCTCTGGAAAGGACAGCATACAGAGTGTTTGTACCTGAGCAACACAAAGTCATGGAAAGCATGGATGTTACCTTTGATGACAAGAAAACTCCAGGACTGAAAACAAGTGATCAAGACAGTGTGCTATTGAGATTTGAGAATCAAGGTTATCTTGAGGATTCTGAAAGTGAAGATGAACCCCCTGTTCAAACTGTTCTAGAAAATGAAACTCTTGAAGTTGACAATCTTCTTCAAACACCTGTGCAAGGATTCACAAACACAGGGGGAGAAGAAGAGAATGCAACTGTCAACCAAAATGAGATTGGAACAGATCAAGGAAATGAACAGGGGCACACAAGGAAATGGGACAGAGCCCACACTAGGGATCAAATCATTGGAGATCCTAGTGAGGGAGTTAGAACAAGAAGGGCAACATTAAATACTTGTCTGTATAGCTGCTTT
The DNA here is from genome assembly GCA_030848705.1 of Heracleum sosnowskyi. Classification (NCBI taxonomy): domain Eukaryota; kingdom Viridiplantae; phylum Streptophyta; class Magnoliopsida; order Apiales; family Apiaceae; genus Heracleum; species Heracleum sosnowskyi. The sequence goes on from CM061237.1 coordinate 131,933,248, forward strand.
CTGTCACAAGAGGAACCTAAATTAATTGAAGAAGCTTTGAAGAATTCTGATTGGATTGTTGCCATGCAAGAAGAGTTGAATCAATTTGAGAAAAACAAGGTATGGGAACTAGTGCCACCTCCAAAAGGAAAGAATGTTATTGACACCAAATGGGTGTTCAGAAACAAGATGGATGAAGAAGGAGTGGTAGTAAGAAACAAAGCAAGGCTGGTTGCCAAAGGATATTGTCAGCAAGAAGGCATTGACTATGATGAGACATTTGCACCTGTAGCTAGACTGGAAGCCATCAGAATCTTTCTGGCTTTTGCAGCTCACTCAGATTTTAAGGTGTATCAAATGGATGTGAAAAGTGCATTTCTCAATGGTGATCTTGCTGAAGAAGTTTATGTGTCTCAACCACCTGGCTTTGAGAGTGAAGACTTCCCAAACTTTGTGTATAGACTGCTCAAGGCACTCTATGGACTCAAACAGGCACCAAGAGCCTGGTATGAAACTCTATCTCAATTCCTTCTTGAGCATCAATTTACCAGGGGTACAATTGACAAAACCCTATTCTTCAAGAAGCATGGAAATGATATCATTCTTGTTCAAATCTATGTGGATGATATCATCTTTGGCTCTTCAAATGAAAAACTCTGTGAAAGGTTCTCTAAGTTGATGCAAAGTAAATATGAGATGAGTATGATGGGAGAGTTAACCTACTTCCTAGGCCTGCAAGTACATCAAAGGGAGGATGGCATCTTTATAAACCAATCTAAGTATGTCAAGGATCTTTTAAAGAAATATGGTTTAGAAGAGTCATCCTCAGCTAAAACTCCTATGTCTACTGCAATCAAGCTGGATGAAGACAAGAAAGGCAAGAGAGTTGATATCAAGGTCTATAGAGGAATGGTTGGATCCCTGCTCTATCTCACAGCTAGCAGGCCAGACATCATGTTTGCCACATGCCTTTGTGCAAGGTTCCAGTCTGATCCCAAGGAATCTCATATGATGGCCATCAAAAGAATTTTCAAATATCTGAAGGGGACTCCTAATCTTGGGCTATGGTATCCAAAGGGCACTGGGTTCAACTTGGTTGGTTACACAGATTCTGATTATGCTGGATGCAGGATTGACAGGAAGAGCACCTCTGGAAGCTGTCAATTCCTAGGTCAAAGGTTAGTGTCCTGGTTTAGTAAGAAACAACAGTCCACAGCAACATCCACAGCTGAGGCTGAATATATTGCTGCTGGAAGTTGTTGTGCTCAATTGCTTTGGATTAGAAATCAACTCATGGATTATGGACTAGTGTTAGAACACATTCCTCTGATGTGTGATAATACTAGTGCAATATCCATTGTAGCTAATCCTGTTAATCATTCTACTACAAAGCACATTGAGATCAGGTACCATTTCATTAGGGAACATGCTGCAAATGGTACCATAGAAGTCTCTTATGTTCCAACTGAGAAACAATTAGCTGACATATTTACTAAACCTCTGAATGAAGCAGTCTTCAACAGACTTGTGAGTGAAATTGGAATGCTCAATCCTTCATTCAGTTGTTCTAAGTAAATATGCTGGTTAATAGTTGCAGCAGTAAATTTTCACTGTATTTAAATGATCTATTTGTTTGGAGTGAAAATTAGCTGAGATATGATTTATAAATATTTCAGTATTTTACTGCATATTTTTCAAAATCATATTTGTTAGTGGTGTTGTGAGCTTTTGAGACATCTCGACATAGATGATTTTCAGAGTTCACGACATAGTTCAAATTAAACAGACTTATATCGCAAACTGTTAAGATTGTGAGACTTCGCGACATAGTTCATTTCATGAGTTTGCGACATAGTTAATTTTATGACTTCGCGACTTCGAATAACTATATCGACAAGTCTCCATAGTTGACAGAATTTTGATTTAAATTAATTTTATTTCAAAATTTGATAAAAGTCTGACAAATTGCTCAAAATTCCTAAAAGAGAGCTTTAGACAGGGTATTTCTACTATATCGCAAAGTCTCCCCGATCCTTTCATTTTGAAGACTTTGCGACATAGTTCATTGTTGAGACTATGCGATATACTTTGCAAGACTTTGCGGTACAGGCCACTTTTGACTTCACGACATACAGATAGACTGTACACATTCATAACTCCATATCGCAGTGTCTCTATCATATAAATACCATTTACTAACCGTTTGCAACTTTTCATCTTGTCTATTGCTCTCAAACTTTCTAACCTAAGCACAAATTCTCTACTCTCTTTCTTACTCTCTCTCTCAAGAAATGGCACCCAAATCTCAAACAGAATCCTCCTCTATTCCTTTAACCATCCCCAAAGAAACAAATCTTCTCACCATTCCCTCTGAGGCTGAGGCTAAACCCAGGTACAAGTGTTTTGTACGGTTCCTGAACGACTCCTACCTCCGCCGAGCCCTAACCTTGAACCCCACGTTGTATGTTGATGTATTGGAAGGATTTTGGCGAACGGCGTTGGTTTCTACAATGGCCAGGGAAGATGGAACTTCGTTCCAGGAGATAGCTTGTTCAATTGGAGGCAAACACTTCCAGTTTGGGGAGAAGGAGATAAATGAAGCTTTAGGGTTCAAGGTGGAGGGTCATGACCAAGAAGCTACTGATGCTCAAATAGTAGACTTCATGACCTTCATTCAGTATGCTGATGAGATAGATACTGGAAAGCTGAATAAGAAGTTTGTAAGAAGGGAGTGGTCATTTCTATTTGATGCACTCCAGAAGGTGTTCCTTTGCAGAAAGACAGGATGGGACCATATCAGTCACATTGCTGTGAAGCTGGCCTATTCCCTAGCCTACAATCAGGAAATCAATGTTGGAGCAATAATCCTCAAGGAGTTGACTCAAAGGCTAGGGAGGACAGTCCGTGGAAGAGGTAATGACATCTTTTACCCTCGCTTTCTTCAAGTTATTTTAAATTATCTTGATGCTAATGTCCATGACTTGAAGGGTATTGATAAATCAAAGATGGCTTATTCCAAGTCCATGTCCAAGATTCTGTTTGGTTCATTGGACACAAGGAATCAAGTGGATGTGATCTTGAGTGTGACCCCGCATATGCAGGACACATTCGCGTCTTATCCACTTGATAAGCCCATATACCATGCTCTTTCCTGGACAGGGGAGGCTGAGACTGAAGGAGCATCACAGTCTAACCCAAGCCTCCCTATCCCATCCAGCAACCCCACTGTAAACACCACTATAGAGGATAGTCAGCCAAGTGCATCAATCTCTCAAAAGGTTGATGTTACTAAAAAGAAGAAGAAGAGAACCCTAGCTATTATCCATGAATCTGTAGAGTTAGCAAGTGAGATTCCTGAGTCACCTCTCACCAGACCAAAGAAGAAATCAAAATCTGTAGCCACCACTGCATCCTCTCAACAGGATTCAGATGTGCAAAAAGGGGTACACCTGCTACTGTCTATGGCCTCTCAACAGGTCATGGGTATTGAAAAGAGCAGCCTCCCCACTGCAAGTTGTAACGAGTCTGCACAGGGTCAAGACCTCACTCTTGACCCTAGGAGTGATAAGGGTGATCAAACACTAAGTGGAGAGCACATCAATGTTGAAACTCCTCCTATTTCTCAGGGGAAGTTGCTAAAATCCAATCTGAACCCCACTTCTCTCTCAGATTCTTCCACTAAAATTTCTTCTGAACAAGAGAGTCATACTCATGACAATCTTGCCCTTGATCAATCACAATCCAGCCCTGTGATTGAGCCAACTTCAAGTGACATGGTGCTTGACACTGTGCTCACCACTCAGGACCCACATTCAGTTGGTCAGGGAATGCATGCTGAGGCATATCCTAATGACACCAACACAAACATGGAGGATTCACCAGTTTTCACTGGAGACTCTGTGCCAAATTCTCCCATCCTTAGGGATGTGGAACTGTCTTCACAGACATATAGGGCTGATGTTGTAACCCATCCCATTTCAATGGAGACAACATCAGACCCTACAGCCATTCCAAGGCTGGAGGAGACTCAAACTCACACATCTCATGAAGTGCCTAGCACTAGCTCTCACTTGGCTCAGGCCACAATGTCAGAATGGCTGAAGCCTGTGCACCATGACAGGCCTTCAGGATCGTCATCTGTGCCTTCCAAAATGTCTGAAGAAGCCATACAAGATCTCCATGTGGCACAGATTGATGAGTTCTCAAAGATAGCTCAACATCTCCTCACCTCCAACCTTCCAAATGCTGATTATGAAGCTATCCTGCTATGCCATAAGGAGGATGTTGAAGCTCAACAGGAGAAGATTGTGGATACAGCTGAACCAGAGGGGAATGTGGATGCCTGGTTGGATGCTAAGAGGACTCTCAAGCTCAAGGATGCCCTGGCTTTTGTGAGAGAAGAATACCTCACCTCTCTGGGCTCCAATGCTAAGGATCTTTCTCCTGTTGCCATCTATGATGCTGTGAATGATGTATACAAGAACCAGTTGAAGGCTCTGCATTATCTTGGGAAAGGGCTTCAATCAGAGATTTCTTCAATTCAGGAGGAGACAGAAAGATCCCTCACTAAGCTCAGAACCTCTTATCTCTCTGATTTTCCCAAGGTGGATGGTATCCTCAAAGAAGTCCAGAAAACCTCCACCAATGTGTCCATGATGGATGTGACTCTTGCCATGGTCACAGACAACATCAAGAAACTGGCTTCTACACTGGAAAATCAAGCAAAATCTACCATCACCACCAATGCTATGTTGAATGTCATGTGGAAAAACCAGTATGGTGATAAGCTGGTGGATGAAGTCCCTCTGTCAGACATCTCCAAATATGATTTTGCCAGGGTCAAAGATCAATCCCTCAACTCATTTAGGTCTCAACAATTATTCTCCAAGGTGGATGGCTTAGAAAGAGAAGTGGCCTCTCTCAAGGATGAAAACAGAATGCTATCTACATCTCTAAGCCAACTCAATGATAAACTAGATGATCAAGGCACCAACACAACAAACATTTTGCTGGTGCAGCAACAAATGATGACCTCAATGATGAGATCTATGAACCTGCCCATTCCTGGGGAAACTCAAGACATTTTGTCTGATCCCAAGCCTAAGGGGGAGAAAGGAAAGGATGTCAATGTGAAAAAGACAGGGGGAGCACCTACCAAGCAGTCAAAACTTAAGGGCAAGCTCATTGAAGAGACAATAAAGCCAATCAATCTTCCCCCTGTAGAGGTCATCAATGCACAAGGTCAGAAAAGCACAGTCACCACAACATTCTATCCATCCACAATGCCTAAAGACATCTCAACCTCTCAACCTGCTATACCTACTCCAATTGCTAAACCTACCCAAGCTTCACTTATCACTGAGGCCAAGCTACAGGAAGTTGCCAACTCTAACATCTATCATGATGAGGCATTCCTGGAGTTTCTGAAAGCCACCTACAAGAATGCTCAAGGAGATGCACAAGCATATAGAAAGAAGCTCAGGGAAAGCATCAAGTACTTCACAGTTGCAGTCAGGAAAATCAGGGATGTTTATCTGAGAGAAATAATCATGGTATGCAAGGACAACTGCTTGTGGCACTTAACATTTCAAACTCTGGAGAAACTGAAGTTCACTGAAGTGTCAATAATTCTGGAGTTGATTGAAAAGAGTGGGGCTAACAATGAAAGTCTTTATAATGACTTGGAGATGGACCAAAATCAAAGACTGCCTGAGGTCATACCCAAGCCAAGGACAGTAATTTTTCAAAGTCTATCCAAAGTCAGAAGTATTGACCAACTAGTCATTCCCAAAGATCTGCAAATGAAGAATAACACAAAGATCAATCAGGTGCTGCAAATGCTGAGAGCAAAGAAAGGAGTCAAGACAGCAGAGGAATTAGAGATGATTAACATTCTACAATCTTTTCTGATTCATGGTGTTTTGCCAGAATCTGTCACAGAAAAGAACAAGAAGAAGGATGGGGAGGATGATGATGAGGAGAAAACCTACAGGAGGAGATCTCATTCAAGGAGTAATAAGGATGGACCAAGTGACAGCAGCAGGAGCAAATCTTCCAAGAAATCTACAGATGCTGGTGATGACACAAAGGGGGCAAAGGAGACAGTGAAGAGAACTAGGAGTGGAATTCAACAAGTCAAGGACATTGCTAGTAGTACTTTAACCACAACACAAGACTCTAAGTCTAGGGTGGGTACTGTTAGCAATGATCCTCCAAAATCATTATCCATGACTTCTGAACTTGAGTTGCCACAGAAGAAGGGTGAAGCCACAAAAGAAATATCAAGAAAACACTTCCACAAAGTTACAGCTAGTGGAGTGTTACAGTGGATGAAGGGGAAAGGAATAAAGCTTCTTCCAAGTGATGTGGCACTGAAGACTAATTCTCCTTGTTCCAGAAAGGTATCTCTTGTGAAGCATTTGAAGATCAAGAGTGTACCCAAAAGGATAAGGATAACAAAGAAGACTGGAAAACTCACAAATGTTACTGGCATCAATGTGCTTCCACTAGATGAGGACTATGATGAAGATGCCCTAGCATTTTTGAGGGCTCAAAGGATCTTTGAAGTCAAAGTGAAGTTGGATCATCTAGAGATCAAGTACACTGATGGAAGAGAAAGGATAATGAAGCAAGGAAGCTGGCAATATTTCTATAAGTATGAGCTTGAAAGGATAAATGCCTTACTGAATTTTGAAGAAAGAGAAGAAAGGACATGGAAGATAGATATTGCCAGGTACTTGAAGATGCATGCTGATTATGAAGAAAACATGAGGAAAGAGAATGAAAAGAAGAAGATTCAGAGAGAAAAAGAAATGGCTGAGATGGAGGAGAGGGCTAAAGAGCTAAGGCAGAAAGGGTTGTGCAGGGTCAAGCAAAATCCTTACATTGTGGAGTACAAAAACTCACATGGAGGTCAAAGCAAAATAAGGATGGAGTTTCTTGATTCCTATGTAGAAAGTGCACTCAAGGCTGCAATTGATGACTTGGAAGGCTCACCTCTCATTGAAGAACTGATTGCAAGAGAAGAACTTCAAGAAGCCATCATAGACTTGAAGAGAAAAGAAGAGATAAGGAAAAAGAAGATATATGATGATTTGCTAGAGAAGCAATTGGAAGCTGAAGCTGTTGAGCAACAAAAGTAATCTGTAAGCTTTCAATTTTTCTATGTAATCAAATTTCTGATCTCAAGGTTCATGAATTGTTCTCTCTGTTACTAAATTTCCTTTTATGTAAGTTAGGCTTGTTATCAGACATGAAATTGTGCCTAAGGATCTTACTCACAATTTGGGGGAGATTGTTAGGCTCAAGACATGTCTGAATACCACTATTAACAAGCCTACACTATGTGACTATGTCACATTGCATGACCTAGTGTTTTCTATCACTGGGATATAGTATAGGTCTCTAAATGTCCTTGTCTTGTTTTCATGGACAATAGCTTTATCATGTATGCTCAGATTTATAATGAGCTTAGTAAAATTCTTGCATCTAGAATGTATATAGGCCATTGAATAATTATCCTGGTAGAAGTTCAGAAGTGTTCATGCAGCAGGATAGAGTTGAATAAGGCCATGAAGAAATAAGTTGCAGGAATTTGTCTAAGGCATTATATAGCAAAGTCAAAAGAAAGCTATGTCGTGAAGTCACCAATATCCATGTCGTGAAGTACTATATCGCATAGTCCATTTTGTACTATGTCGAGAAGTCCTCAAGACACATGTCGTGAAGTGTTGAAGTCAGCAAAGTCAAAGGAGCCTAGATCGTGAAGTCCTCAGAAGCCCTATGTCGCATAGTCATCAAATGACCTATGTCGCATAGTCATCAAATGACCTATGTCGCATAGTCATCAAATGACCTATGTCGCAAAGTCTTCAAAGGCTATATCGCATAGTCCTCACAAGGGAGATCGCGAAGTCAGGGATAAAGTGGAGTTCACGATATCAACACTTAGCCGTTCATAACAAGACAAATCAAGGTACAGAACCAAGAATCAAAGGAGACAAATACTGAAGCATTTGTTCTGGCAAGGTGGTCCAAAGAACAGATGGCAAATCTACAGCTAAACTTGGAGAGAAAGATAAGAGACAAGCAGCTACAGAAACGGGAAAGACTCCGAAAAGCAGGTGGTCCTTCCTGACACAGTGAACTTCTTATGGCAGGACAAGTTGGACTTTCAGAAGGGGTAGCTGTGTAATATTGTGTGTGCCTAGTTTGTATAGGGGAATATATATATCGTGCACACGCAACTGTAAGCTGTAAGAGAGATACACATAGTTATTTGCTAAGCTCTTTTCTCTGTAAGCAAGCAAGTTCAAACTGTTCTTGTTTAGAAGCCAGAAATTCGATTGTGAATTTCCTGGAAAGCTGTAGTATTTAATTTGCTTATACAAAGTAGATTAAAGTGATTGTGTGTGTTATTTACTTTCTGCATTTTACATATCATAATCACATACAGTTGTCTACTTAGTTTTCAAGATCGAAAAATATATCAAACTATCCATTCACCCCCCCTCTGTCTAGTTTCTAGTGGTATTCATTTCTAACATATTTTTTCTCACTGAAATCTATCTTTTTCGAAAATAACAGGTGCAACCCTTACTTCTTTATTTTAAAACTTATTTTAATACTTTTAATTATTCAAAAAAGTTTACCTATTTTAACATGCCAACGTTTGTTTTAACAAATAAAATTAATATAATTAAAACACTTCTAAAAATATAGCGGACAATTACTGTTTTTAATTAAAAAAATTCAGCTTTTCTATTTGTCCTTATTATTTGCCTTTTATAATTAAAACACTTTTTCTAACAAAATCTAATTCTTTTCCAAAAATATCACGACAATTACCTTTAAATTAAAACATTTTAACTTTTATATTTTTTCTAACTAAAATCTCTATTTTCCAAAAATTTCAGGTGTAGCTCTTATTTATTTATTTTAAAACCTATTTTTTAATTATTTAAAGAAGCTTACCTATTTGAACATACCAACGTATTTTTTTTAACAAATATAATTAATATAATTAAAACACTTCTAAAAATATCGCGGGCATTTACTTTTTTTAATTAATACATGTTAGCTTTTCTATATGTCCTTATTATTAATATTATTTTAATAAATAATAAAATGATATTAATAATGCCCCATTTATCTTTGTGAGTCCCATTTGCATTATTTATTTATTTGTTTTCTATGTTCCAATTAATATTTAAGTTTCTCATATTATAATTTATCATATTAATTTTTATTCTTTATTTAATATTTTCCATTCCCAATAATGTTTTTAGTTTATCATTTTTTAATATCCTTTAATGACCCTGGTAGTTTTGGTATTCGGTCATTTATTCTATTTAATAAATATATATTAATATAAAAATAGTAACTAGCTAATTGCCTTTTATAATTAAAATATATTTTTTAATAAAATCTACTATTTTCCAAAAATATCACGGACAATTATCTTTAAATTAAAACATATTACCTTTTATATTTGTTCTCACTAAAATCTCTATTTTTCAAAAAATATCATGTGCAACCTTACTTATTTATTTTATTAACACCTATTTTAATAATTTTAATTATATAAAAAATTTAAATATTTGAACATGCCAACATATTTTTTTAACAAACACTTCTAAAAATATCACGGGCACTTACTTTTTTTTTAATCAAAACATGTTACCTTTCTATTTGTCCTTATTATTAATATTATTTTAATAAATAATAAAATAATATTAATAATTCCCCATTTGTATTCTTTATTTATTTTTCCTATGTTCTAATTAATATTAAGTTTCTCATTTTATAATTTACCATATTGATTTTTATTTTTTATTTAATATTTTTCGTTCTCATTAATTTTTTTAGTTTGTCATTTTTTAATCATGGCTCGTGCATTGCACGGGTTGTAGGTTAGTCAATACTATTATATAATAGACGAAACATTAAAAGTTTGGTTGATCGGTATGGTACGTTGTGATTTTACTTAATTGTCCTTAACTGTATTTCGTATTTTTAGTTAATTAATCTTACTTATTTATAGAAATATATTATTAAATAATAATATTACCTATTTATAACCAATTACCTTTTTTCCCTAAAATACATTATTTTTCTAACAAATTCCCCTACTTTTTCAAACATGACAATTATCTTTTTTAACTAAAACATTTTAGTTTTTCTATTTTTCATTACTAAAACCCCTCATTTTCGAAAAATATCACAGACAAATCTTTAATTATTTATTTTTAAACCTATAATATTATAATTATTTTTTAAAAGTTTACCTATTTTAACATGTTTTTTTAACAAATGCAATCATTAAGAATATTAAAATATAAATAATCAAATACCTATTTATAACCAATTACTCTAAAAACACGTTATTTTTCTAACAAATTCTCCTATTTTTTCAAACATGACAATTACCTTTTTTTTAACTAAAACATTTTAATTTTTCTATTTTTCCTTACTAAAACCCCTCATTTTCCAAAAATATCACGGACAAACCTTTAAATTATTTATTTTTAAACCTATAATATTATAATTATTTTTTAAAAGTTTACCTATTTTAACATGTCTACTTATTTTTCTTAACAAATGCAATCACTAAGAATATTAAAATATAGATAATCAAATACCTATTTATAACCAATTACTCTAAAACACATTATAGATTTTTTCTAACAAAGTTCCTTATTTTCTAAATATATCACGGCAAATTGTCTTTTTCTATTTTTCTTACTAAAATTCATTTTTTTTTTCCAAAAATATCATAGGAAACCCTTTACTTATTTATTTTAAAACGAATTTAAATACTTTTAATTATTAAATTTTAAAACCTCATTTTTCAAAAATATCACTAGATTTTTTCTAACAAAGTCCCTTCTTTATTATATATATCACGAAAAATTGTCTTTTTCTATTATTCTCACTAAAATTCATTTTTTTTTTCAAAAATATCATAGAAAACCCTTTAATTATTTATTTTAAAACCAATTTAATTACTTTTAATTATTAAAATTTAAAACCTCATTTTTCCAAAAATATCACGGGCATTTACATTTTTAAACTAAATATATGTTACATAATTTATTTTTTCTTACTAAAATCCCTCATTTTCCAAAAATATAACGGGCAAACTCTTACTTATTTATTTTAAAATCTGTTCTAATGTTTTTAATTAATTAAAAGTATTTAACTATTTTAACATGCATATTTATTTTTTAACAAATACAATTAATAAAATATTAAAAATATAATAATAAAATAACAATTAACAATCCGTGCATCGCAGGGGATTTAAGCTAGTCAATTCTATTATATAATAGACGAAACATTAAAAGTTTGGTTGGTCGGTACGGTACGTTGTGATTTTACTTAATTGCCCTTAATTACTTCGTGTTTTTACTTAATTAACCTTACTTATTTATAGAAATATATTATTAAATAATAATATTACCTATTTATAACCAATTACCTTTTTCACATAAAATACATTATTTTTTCTATTTTTTCTTACAAATTCCCCTAATTTTTCAAATATATCACCGACAATTACCTTTTTTAACTAAAACATGTTAGTTTTTCTATTTTTCCTTACTAAAACCCCTCCTTTTCCAAAAATATCACGGACAAACATTTAGTTATTTATTTTTAAATCTATTTTAATATTATAATTATTTTTTCAAAGTTTACCTATTTTAACATGTCTACTTATTTTTCTTGACAAATGCAATTACTAAAAATATTAAAATATAAATAATCAAATACCTATTTATAATCAATTACCTTTTCAGCTAAAACACATTATATATTTTTTCTAACAAAGTCCCTCCTTTTTCTAAATATATCACGGGAAATTACCTTTTACAATTTACTTTTTCTATTTTTCTCACTAAAATCCATTCTTTTTCAAAAAATATCACATGAAGCCCTTTACTTATTTATTTTAAAACGTATTTAAATACTTTTAATTATTAAATTTTAAAATCTCATTTTCCAAAAATATCACAAGCATTTACCTTTTTAAACTAAATATATGTTACATTTTTTATTTTTTCTTACTAAAACCCCTCATTTCTAAAAATAAAACGGGCAAACCCATACTTATTTATTTTAAAATCTGTTTTAATGTTTTTAATTAATTAAAAGTGTTTAGCTATTTTAACATTTCTACTTATTTTTTGCACAATTACAATTAATAAAAATATTAAAAAAATAATAATAAAATAACAATTAATAATCCGTGCATCGTACGGGTTTTAAGCTAGTATTATATAATAGACGAAACATTAAAAGTTTGGTTGGTCGGTATGGTACATTGTGATTTTACTTAATTGTCCTTAACTGTACTTTGTGTTTTTACTTAATTAACCTTACTTATTTATAGAAATATATTATTAATTAATAATATTACCTACTTATAACCAATTACCTTTTTCCCCTAAAATACATTATTTTTTCTAACAAATTCCCTACTTTTTCAAACATAACAAATTACCTTTTTTTAACTAAAACATGTTAGTTTTTATATTTTTCGTTACTAAAATCCCTCATTTTCCAAAAATATCACGGACAAATCTTTAGTTATTTATTTTTAAACCTATAATATTATAATTATTTTTTAAAAGTTTGCCTATTTTAACATCTCTACTTATTTTTCTTAACAAATGCAATCACTAAGAATATTAAAATATAAATAATCAAATAACTATTTATAACCAATTACTCTAAAATACATTATAGATTTTTTTTCTAACAAAGTCCCTTCTTTTCTAAATATATCACGAAAAATTGTCTTTTTCTATTTTTCTAACTAAAATTCATTTTTTTCAAAAATACCACGGGAAACCCTTTATTTATTTATTTTAAAACGAATTTAAATAATTTTAATTATTGAATTTTAAAACCTCATTTTCCAAAAATATCACGGGCATTTACCTTTTTAAACTAAATATATGTTACATTTTTTATTTTTTCTTACTAAACCCCTCATTTTTCAAAAATATAAAGGACAAACCCTTACTTATTTATTTTAAATTTTTTTAATGTTTTTAATTAATTAAAAATATTTAGCTATTTTAATATGCCTACTTATTTTTTTAACAAATACAATTAATAAAATATTAAAAATCTAATAATAAAATAATAATTAACAATCCGTGCATCGCACGGGTTTTAAGCTAGTATTATTAAAACCGAAATATTGAAAATTTTGGTTTTCGGTCATTTATTCTATTTAATAAAATAATATAAAAATAGTAACTAGTTCATTGCCTTTTATAATTAAAACATTTTTTCTAACAAAATATATTTTTTTTCCAAAAATATCACGAGCAATTACCTTTAAATTAAAGCATATTAGCTTTTATATTTGTTCTCACTAAAATATTCATTTTCCAAAAATATTAGGTGCAAAACTTACTTACTTATTTTAAAATCTATTTTAATACTTTTAATTATTTAAAAACACTTACCAATTTTAGTTACTTATTTTTTAATATTTTTTGATGGCACGTGCGAGAGTTATATGCTAGTATCGATTAAAACTAAAGGAGAACATTATTGATGGATCTTGATATACAATTTTCTACTTGGACCGTCACTGGGTTTGCTCATACACTAAAATAAATAAATTTATTGGCAGAAATTGAATGGACTTCATATGTTGTGAGGAGGGATCAACAACGGCCCAATAGCCTAATATCATATAAATTTATTTTATTTCGAACAGAGTGTCTATGATGATTAACTAAAATTGTATAAAATAATGATTATATAAATTTATTGAACCTGTAACATATTATCTCTAATGAGATTGACTATAGAAATTAGTTATATTCTAAAAATAGTTATCATTTGAACTTGTTAAAAATATAAATCTACTTCTATATATTAAATAGGGTTTAGGGACAAATTGATCCAATAAAATGACTGTGAAATTATAAATTTAACCTTATTTATTTAAAAATCACAAAAATGTCACCCTTTATAATTTATGATAAAAATGAGAGAATATGTATGCTTACTAGGAATCAAACTCATGACTTATTCTTAGTAAGTCCATGTCCTAATCATTATGTTACATTAATTTTTAAGTATAATCTAAAACTTTTATTAGATTAACCCCAATATCTTCTTTTATTTTATTTTTAATTTAACTTTTAATTATGTAAAATGTTGGTCGTATCATTTATAAACTATTTTTTAGTTTTTGTTATTTAACATATAACTACATATTCAAGATATAAGTATATAAGTATTAATACACAATGTATAATATTAGAATTTGATCTAATATAAGTTACATATTATGTGTAGTGATCTTAGTATTCGTTAATTAAATATTTTTTAAATTAAAAAATTAGTGTTAAAATTATTTATCATTAAATTATACAGTAATTATTTATATAATTTGTTCGTCTCATTCATTTTCTAACAGTTTTATTCCCGAAATGTACATTACTTTGTTTTTATCTTTAGAAATGACATGTTATTCTTTATTTACTATAATATATCTCACCCTATCGCTAATTTGTCCATTTTTTCTTCATTCTTTCACCAGCCTCACTTTTCTAGATCTCATTATTAAACTCAGAAATTTAGTTTATGATACGAACATTTAGTCTTTGATTTGATTTTTGATACACGAAACATGAAAATAAACAAAAAAACTTATAATGTCTTAGTGACATGTACTCTCACAACTTACAAGTTTTTCTCACAACTTACAAGTTTTGTGACTGTACATCAACCACTCATATTATACATATATATATATATATAGTTAATTTCTACAGAGATCACCTTTTTTGTGGAGATCTGGAGACCACATACGTTCTGCAATCTAAATTTGGCAAAATAGATCATATTTTGTAATCAAAAATTTGCAAAACGTACTGTTTTGCAAAGTATATTCTATGAAAATCACTATTTCATTGAAAATCATGTAAATTCTGCAAACTAAACATGAATGTTCTGCAAACCGAACATGTTTTGCAGAACAATATGTTTTACTATGTTTTAGTAGCAAAACAAATATAATTTTAAAGATTTTAAATGAAAATAGTTATTTACATAGAACATAATTTATAAAATATTATATTTTTCTAAATTTAGATTGCAGAACGTATGTGGTCTCCAGGTCTCAACAAAAAGGTGGTCTCCATAGAACTTATATATATATATAAACCAAAGGGGGATATTTCAGGCAACAAGGGAACAAGAGATACAAAATCAAGAAAATTTACTAAACCAGGCAAAAAGATATGATGCCGCACAGTTGAATATATAGTTGAAAATTAAAAAAGGTTTACTAAAAACATGTATTATTTAATGGAAGTTACTTGCTATATACAAGACGTACATACAGTACTTAGAGAACTAGAAGAGAAGAGATGAAAAACTTACAAAGCAGTTTGCATCCTGCCTTAAACATACAAAGAAAACTCATATTTATACTACAAGAAAAACGCCTATCAGCTACCGCATATCAGCGACCGTTTGCCGTAGCTAAAGCCTATCAGCGACCGATTACGGTAGCGGATGTTGGTAGCACAAAAACTGGTAGCTAATACAAGTTTCAGTGACGCCATTCAGCGACCGTTATGTTAGCGACCGCTATCAGCAACGGAGTAGTCGCTAATCCTAGTCAGCTTTTACTTTTCAGAAGTCCACGTGTCAGCGACCATCATCAGCGACCAATCCGTCGCTACTGTTAGTGACCAACTTCAGCTACAACATCCTGTCGCTAATATCAGCGACCAAAACATTAGCTACTGCGTCCTGTTGCTAACCTCAGCGACCAACAATAGCTACCACATTCTGTCGCTAGTTTTAGCGACCATCATCAGATACCGTTGTCTGTCGCTAATTTGTACAGAGTATTGGCTACCGCATGCGGTCGCTGATGTATAATTTACGGATACAATATTTCTGTTGTTTTTGCAAATACCCAAAATTTTACACCTGTTTTGTTTCACCACATTCACAACATAAACATATTCTACATCTCACATTCATAACTTAAAGATATACTACCAACCAAATCCAACCATAACCATATCATCTTAAAAATTTCACATCATCTTAAAAATTCAACTTTGTATCCTTAAAAAACATAACCATATGTTCGATATCGTTCAAGTACGAAATTACAACGAAGACATAAGTGCGACCAAAACAAACTAAGATCCGCCAGACTCGTCTTCCTGATCATCATGATGATCACCCTGTAATTAACAAATTAATAAAACTAGTTACCTATACAAAACTATTTACGCAAATGCAAGAAAAGAAATAAAGGGATCTCAATTAGCTTTACTAAACAATATACCTGGTTGTCATCAGCTCGTTGTGATGTTGTTGCCTCCGCCACTGCACGAGCTAAGACATCGGGATCCAAAGCCCCAAGATGCCCGCCTAATATGCGAAGAAGCTCAGGATCTGCGCAAATGGCCCTAACGCAATCTGCCGGAGTATGAGTAGGTGGATGAGTGGAGGATTGCGATGATTGAGTGCTCCCAGAACCATTGAATGAACCACTAAAAGATGGGCGTCTTTTTTGTCCTTGACCCTTTATATAGTTTTTCCTCACAACAGAAGCCCTTTCCCACAACTCTTGATCAAAGTCTGGACGCTCAGTGCCCTCAAGGTAGCGCTCATTAAATAAACGTCGATAATTATCCTGTTATAACAATTAAATAGGTAAAAATAAGGTTAAAATGATCCTAAAGTTATTTATCAAAACTACATTTTATTGACAAAGATTTTGCTGCTCACTAATAATTCAGTAAAATCCTAGAGAATGATGTTGAACTTAAACAAAAACTATCAAAGTTATACCGCTATTTTCTGCGCATCGGGGAGACCATCACGAGTGGACTCGTAGACATCCAACCATTGGATAGGAGTGCCCTCAGACTCAGCCTCCTATGAAAAACATTATTATTAGTAAAAAAACTTATTTATATGTACCTTATTATTAGTGATATATATGCAAGTTAAATTAATTATGTCCTATCCACAATAGTGAGATTAACATTTAGAATTTAGTGTCTCCGTCTTTATATTTACATATTTATCATGTTGTAAAAATAACAGTGATGGACTCTATATTTAACTTAGTATCTCAAACAACAATGCACTTCAGAATACTTTTACTCACGTCTTTAAGTTCAAAAGAAGTTGTTAGTTTATTAGATTCAGTATCAAATGAAAAGGTACAATATATTCATGATTGTACAAATAAACCAGAATCATTAATATGTACCTTATTAGCAATATGATGCAATTGGGAAATACTGCCACCCCTGTAGGTACCTTTGGCCTTGTCGGCACTAGGTGCACCTGCGAATCTGTTATTGGAGGCTATACCGCGCTTCTCGATCCAGTCCTCCTCTCTCCACTTGTCACACATCTGAGTCCATATATCCACGCTGCACCACCAAGGGCTATACTCGTGCATGTGCAACACACCATTGCCCGCATGGTCGGCACCAGCATTTTGTAGGGCTTTCCTGCGTTCCTTTGAAAGATTATCCTTGGTGCGAGTAGCACACTTCTGCCAAAAAAGAGTAGTTATCTCCGAACCATCCTCGTCCGCCCACCTGTAACGTTTCTGCATAAAGAAGCAATTATTAATGCATTAGCATGTAATTCTGGAAATTGCAATATTTATATATAGATGAAAAATATTTAAAGAAATTTTAGAAATGAAATTCAGGGCAGAGTGTACTAAGCATCCTATGGCAGAGTTGTACTTTTTCATGTTGGTTTCCTTGGAAAGCATCATAGAGCAGCGTGTAAAAAAAGATTACCAAAAATTCAGCCCACACTGCGTCCTTGTGGGCGGCAGGTGTGGCAGCCCATGTAATAGCAGAAGTAGGCCAATTCTGAAGGCACAGCTGAGATATACATTTCACAACTCCGGGATCTGCAAATTCACTACAATATAGAACATATTTACATTAACTATGTAGTTAATTTATAGTTTTTAAAATGGAATTCAAAATGCTAGCAAAAATAGATCGTACATGGTATTAGGACCGGGACGAATCTGAATAAGAGTCCGATCATTTAGGTTAGTAGGGGCCCTTGGGATGTTATTGGGCCCCCTACCCAAGCCCCGCTTTTTCAGTGTAGTTGCCGATGCTTGAGAAGCCATCTGTATAAATTTAGATATAAATTAGCCTAATGCAGAAATTTAGTTTAGAGACTTGTTTAAGGTGGGCGGTAGAAAGTTAGTTTAGAAATCACAACAGGGTCCAGATTTAACAAATATATATACTGAAAATAAATTAATGCGTAGTCACAAATATATATATACAGGGCTACCATTGTGCTTCTGGCAATCCGATGAAATGGACTAGCAGGAATGTTATCAGAAGGTCATTCAACAAACTAGTCAGATTTATAAATGTTTATATTCAGTTGAATTTAAGATATATTACGCTGAATTTTGTTGATTGTTAATAATTTTTATTTATACTTTTTACCAGAACCAAACCCTATATATGTATGTACCTGTTTATATATCCAGCACATTTATTAAAACAGATTCAATTTACTGTATGTCATGTGCAACACTGATATGGTTATTTAGAAGAAAGGAAATAAGGGTCTAATAAAAAAGAGTAATAATTTGTGCATCAGAATCTTTGATCAAGACTCAAGAATTGAATATAGCATCTAGCGTCAAACTTTGCAGTAAGCAGTTTACAAAGTATTATGAACCAAGAAAGGTTGACAGAAAGTGTAGTTGCAGGTTTTACACAAACAAAGACCAGGCAAGGACATATCAGAACAGCACTGACAAATGGGAACTATCTAGAGTTATTATATATAGCAGCCTAGCAGGTAAAAGTGGCTGTCAATTCAGAAAATTGACAAAAGAAAAATAGATTTAGAAGAAAATACAAATGGATTTTTCCCTGTATTAAGATGAAAAATCCAAACAGAATAAGATTGAATTCAGTTTTTGTGCTTATGTCAACAGAATTGGAAAGATCTGAGGTTGGTTTCAATCTATTTAATATTGCCATGTCTTACAATACCTGTCTACTAATGTCCAAACATTATACATTAAAAAAATGTTTTTAAAAACTGAATGCTATATACTAGTTGCTGATTTATTTCCAGGATTTTAAACAATATCTAAGTCATTTATCTGTTTGCAAACTCTTCTTTGCATTTATCTGTTTCTTACCACACTGCTAGTGCTGGTATGCTAGTCTGGTCTGCTACAGTTAGAATTATTCACCATACTCATTCTTTTTCTCAGTACACATTCTAAATAGTTTCAAGATTCAAGCTCATGTTTCTAAATTTTAATCTTGTGTTTGGATGTAAACATATTAAGCTCTCATGTTTTAAATTGGTGCTAAACTAGCAGGCATGTGCAAATGTGCAATGGATATTTTTCTGAATTTTTATGCATTTTTGCAATTTTTTCAGAATTAATATTCAAATATTTAAAAGAACCATACCTGCAGCTAGGGACACAACTATACTTTGTAATATTTGAGGTCTATATAATAGATAGCTTAATGCTAATATATAAAAATAATTTGTTTTCTGAGAATTACACATCTAGAACTTATCACATGTCTATTACCAGCAAGGTCAAAAAGTGTTATTGTCTGGGTCAGAATCATCCTCTCTTGCGGATTCATAACCATCATCTTCCTCATTTTCTAAGTCGGTATCAATGTCGGTCAATAACTCTTCCTCCTCCTCATTGTCCGACACAAGTATTAGCCGAGGATCTATTTCTTGTGGATCATCTCCACCATCTAACTGGATTATTTCATCATCGTCCACATTTATTACAACTGGACTATGAAGCATCGGTTCTTGGTAAAATTCCCCATCCACTACTTCTTCACGTTTGCGTGCGGGAGTATGAATGACAACTTGCCAGTCTGCAGGCGGCCTATCCCTTTTTTTACCAGCACTAGGAGTGTAGTACACTTGTGTTGTTTGAGTTGGTAAAACAAATGGTTCGTTGGAGTACGTAG
Organism: Heracleum sosnowskyi; assembly: GCA_030848705.1. Taxonomy (NCBI): domain Eukaryota; kingdom Viridiplantae; phylum Streptophyta; class Magnoliopsida; order Apiales; family Apiaceae; genus Heracleum; species Heracleum sosnowskyi. The sequence continues at coordinate 131,953,245 of CM061237.1, forward strand.
ACTTATGGAGGTCAATATCGATAATTCTATGTTTATCAACACAGATTCCTTTTTCAGAATCAAACCAACGACATTTGAACAGGTTAATATGACCCCCGTATGTGCCCTTGTACGACAACTCTATGATTTCCTCCAACTCGCCATAAAAGGCATGACTAAGCTCATTGTAACAATCTCCTTGGACGCACACACCTGAGTTCGTAGTTCTTTTACTGAGGCCATATGACTTGGTATGAAAATCATAACCATTTACTTTGTAACCATTACGGCTAACTTGGTCCCTGTCTGGTCCCATAGCCAAGGCGAGTACATTTGCCGGAATCGTTGATTCGACAGCCAAAGCCTACAAATTTAATATAGAACATAAGTATAAATCAGTGGTTAATATAGAGTTTATATATATATATATATATATATATATATATATATATATATATATATTCTGCTTAATAAATTTAACTTACTTTGTCCTTTATCCAAAGTGCGAATCCTTTAGCACGAATAATTTCAATATCTTTGTCAGTTATACCGGGATGCTTCATTTTTAACTCACCATCGTACAATCTATAAAATGTGTACTCAAATTATAAACAGTGTTAATTATAATACGCATTCAATTAAAAATTATAGTTTATTAATATATAAACGAATTACATATGTACCTTACATATTCGTCAACCTCCTCGCAATTGAGAAGAATATAAGTATGTGCAGCATGTAATTCTTCCTCGGAAAGGAATATGCGTTTCTCTTTTCCATAAGCACGACCAGGTAGACCAAATACATAAAGGCGACCATTTAATTCAACATTTCCCCCATCATCATTTCTCGAGACTCGATTGGCCTTTGTTAAGACTTCATCCGGAAAATAGTCTGAGACAAAAGTAGATATCTCATTGAAACTGTAGGCTTCACAAATTGATCCCTCGACACAAGCTCTATTTTTTACCGCTCTCTTAAGCATTCCCATCAACCTCTCGAAAGGGTACATCCATCTATATTGCACTGGACCCCCAACACGAGCTTCATATGGAAGATTTATCGTCAAATGCTCCATTGAGTCAAAAAAACCTGGTGGGAAGATTTTTTCAAGTTTGCACGTTATCTCTATGATGTTCTTTTCAAGTATAGACATGTCCTTCTCATTCAAGGTTTTTGAACATAAGTCATTAAAGAAACGACTAAGTTCTGTCACATCATCCCATATTGGTTTGTACAGAAGGTCTCTAAATGCTATAGGCAGGAGTCTTTCCAAGAACACATGACAGTCATGACTCTTCATCCCTTTTAATTTCTCATGCGGTTTCTTATCTGAAACACACCTTGCAATGTTCGACGCATATCCACCTGGTAGTTTCAAAGACCTAATCCACGTGCACACTTCTTCAACTTGCTTTTTAGATAATGTGTATCTTGCTTGTGGTTTGACAGTCTTACCATTAGAAGATTTATAAATTTCTAAAGTAGGACGCTTGCAAATATCTTTCATGTCTTCACGTGCTTTATCATTATCTTTTGTCTTCCCGGGAACATTCATCACGGTGTTAAACAAATTATCGAACACATTTTTCTCGACATGCATCACATCTAGATTATGACGAATTAAATTTGTAGACCAATAAGGCAATTCCCAAAAGATGCTTTTTCGAACCCAATTATGAGTTTCGCCAAACCCATCGATTTTCTTATCATTCTTACCAAATGGGACTGCCGGCAGTCTCATCATACGGGATCTTATCTCCGTTCCCGATAACCTTGGTGCAGACATATCATTTTCCACTTTACCTTTCCTGAAGTTTTCTCTATTTCTTCGAAATGGGTGATCTACGGGCAGGAACCGTCGATGACAGTCAAACCAGCAAGGCTTTCGACCTTTTGATAGAGTGAAAGACTTTGTACGTTCCATACAATGCGGACAAGCCAACTTCCCGTGTGTACTCCATCCAGATAACATACCATATGCTGGGAAGTCACTTATAGTCCACATTAGCGCAGCCCTAAGGTTGAAATTTGTTTTTGTCGCTACATCCCAAGTTTGTACTCCATCTTTCCAAAGTACCTTCAACTCATCTACAAGAGGTCTCAAGTAGACATCTAAGTTCTTTCCAGGACTCTTAGGACCAGGAATCATGAGTGAAAGAAACAAGTATGGTTGTTTCATACACATCCAAGGAGGCAAGTTGTACGGAGTAACAATCATAGGCCAACACGAATACGGAACAACAGAGTGGCCAAAAGGGTTAAAACCATCAGTAGACAGTCCAAGCCTCACATTTCTGGGTTCCAATGCAAACCCAGGATGTGTTAAGTTGAAATCTTTCCAAGCCTTCCCGTCTGCAGGATGATTTAGTTCTCCATCTTTAGCGGGACATTTCACATGCCAAGTCATATGTTCAGCTGTTCTTGAAGACATGTATAATCTTTTTAGCCTATATGTCAATGGAAAGTACCTCAGAATCTTGAACGGTATAGTTGATTTTTTTGTAATCAACCCCTCTTTATTAGGTCTAAACCGATCATGACCGCAAATTGTGCACTTTGTTTTTTTGTCATCTTCCATATAGAATAACATGCAATCATTGGGACATGCATCGATCTTTTGGTATCCAAGACCCAACTTCTTCACCATTTTCTTGCAATAGTAATAATTATCAGGTAATTTCTCGCTGTCGGGCAACATACTCTTAATTGCCTTCAAGAGTGACTCAAAACAATCATGGCTCATGTTGTGATCAGCCTTGATGTTAAGTAATGTCGCCACTGCAGACAATTTACTTTGTTTGGTGCAACCATCCCATAAGGGCTCGCTACCCTCATCTAATAATTTAAAAAAGTCTTTGGCATCAGCATTTATAGGTTGCTCCCTGGCTTGGTCCCAATCAAAATCAGGCCCTGCAAAATCATGAACCATCTCATTCATACGATAAGTACTACTGCCCGCATTGTTTACTGTGATGCCACCATCTCTTTTCTGCCCATGAGCCCACCAATATTCTTCATAATTTCTCATGAAACCGTTCACAAGTAAATGATAGTTTACTATGTCTCTATCCTGATAATAAACATTCTTACACTTCCAACATGGACACCGTATCTGGTTCTTATTATTCACACATTCAAGGTTACTATACGCGTAATCCAAAAACACTTGACAGCCGGCTCTAAATTCAGCAGTAGCACCTATCTCAGTACTTGACTTTCGCCGTGCCATCCAACTACGGTCTATCAAGGGATTCATGATACCACTATACCTAAATTGCAATTTTAAATTCAACAAATAAACATATAGGTAATTCTACAGGTAAATAAACATACACGTACATGATTCTAAATAAATAAACAGGTAAATAATTCTACAAGTAAATAAATAAATAGATTCTAAATTACAGATTGTCCGTTAATGATTTTATTTTTTTAAATGTATAAGTTTCTAGAAATATATGGCTCCATGCTAAATCTATCTAAAATTTAGTTCTCTGTTTTTCAATATAAAAACCTTCAAAATTTTAGGATCTCTACATAAAAGGAACAGGGTATCACGGATGCAGAGTGGCGAATAACCTGAATCACAGAACCTGTTAAATGTTATGGTGAATTTTGCTGCATCTCTTCAAAATTATGAAAGAGAACGACTTCCAAAAGCTAGAAAAGCTAGAAAATTATGAAACATTGACGAGTCAAGATATTACATGATTCTGACTATTTAATACTCTTTGAGGTTCCTATGATTACTCTAAAGTGTGTAAAAGTAAGATTTATTTTTTTTTAAAATAATTTGTTTCTAGAATTGGTATGGTGGTTCTATATTGCCAACATTTGCATGCTCTCCGACCAATCTAGTTTGTGATATTTTCCCTCATTTCTTTCACCAGAATAAGTTCACTGTTTGTGTAATTTCTTGTCTTCCTGCTGGTTTTAGACCTCCTGCTATGATTTCAGCCAGATAATTTTTTCAAGAGGTCTGTATAATCATTTTCTATTGAAGAGACTGTATAACTTTCTTTCTATCTTAAATTAAATCAAAATCACGAAAGCCAATCGACAACTTGGTTATACGTCGCAAGTACATAATTTACACAATACTTTGAATTATTTGATAGAGCAACGAATTACTACGAGAAAGTTGGTGCTCTGTTCTACAGAGTTTACGAAAGCTATATTCTGCTCTTTTCTCTACATAAACTACATAAACTATTTTAGAGTCAAGATCATTTTGGTACAATCATAAGACAGGTTTCATAAACTGGAGATGACAATATGCAGAAGGTTAAAACATCCACTTGCAGAGAGTGTTGTACCTATTCAGAGATTGTCGGTATTCTGCGCAAGCTATATCCTTCACTTCAACTTCCAGACAAGTAATTTTTTCAGAAATATTTCAACTATAATGTTGAATACTATTGTAATACTCTTTGACTATATCTGGTAAAGTTTTGTAATTGAATTAGGTAATCATGGACACATTAACCCTAAAATTCACAACCATCCAGTTGGATGAAAGCAACACCAAAGGCCACTACACCAAAAATGATCTATTGCAACTCCATCATATAGTTGTGTTGCATAAAATGTTGCTATAGACAAGAAACCTGCATATCTATTGTAATACTTCTGAAATGTGTTACTTCAAATTGAAAGTGTTGCAAGCCTAAGAAACATTTTGACAGTTTTAGAACTATAGCAATACTTGAGAAAAGTGTTACAATAGCATGATACGCTTTTGGTTGATTTAACCAAAATATGCAGGGGCGGGAGTTTAATTTTTCACTAGGCGGGCGTTTTTAGTACCAATTTTGGTACCAAAATTTTTATTACACACAAATAAGTTTTATTAAAATTACTCACCCCCCTATCTCACACTCTCTCGACCTCACTCTCTCCAAAAACATCTCTCTTGACCTCACCTCTCTCTGGCTAACCCTTATCTGTGTCTCATCTCTCCTCTCGTCTCATCTCTCAGACTCTCACCACTCTCAAAATCCTAAAATTGAAAGCAAAGATTAGAGAAAAACCTCAAAATTGGTTAGAGTTTTAATTGATTCAATTGAAGCTTCGATTTAGGGTTTGATTAGAGGTAAAATACCCAATTTATTTCTATTGTATATGTATATGTATAATTTTTTTTAAATCATAATTAGGGTTCATTCTCCAAAACCGATTAGGTTCGATTAGAGATATGTGGAAAAATTTGTCCAAGCATTGATGTCGTTCGATTAGATTAGTTAGTGTTATTTGAAATTTTCATTTTATCTAAGTTAATTTTGTGTTAGATTAGACAACAATATTGTTTGACTATATGTGTGTGTATTTAAAAATTACAGTCAATCCCATAAAGTGTGTACCAGTATATGCTAGATATATGTTTAATTTTTGCACAGGAATTGTTATCCTTACGACTACTTGTGGTATTATCCAAGGAGGTCAGGACTAATTATTTGTTTGCTTTCTATCTAGATGTAGCACGTGTCACATCTTTGCGGGATGGAATAAATCTCGTCAGCTATGAGTTTGTGGTATGCCAAGATTCAAAAAAAGGAGTTCTTATTCTGAGTGAAGTAAGTATTACCCTGTATTTATGCTTAGCCCAAAATTTTGTTTTTGTATGCATAGGTGCTCCTACAAATTTTCCAATTGTGTTGAACTATGAAATCAGGCATTGCAATAGTCGTAACGTTTCATTTTTCATAGTACAAAGAACAATTTAACTGAAGTCTTAGCTCCCTTCTTGTTTATTCATTTGTCTAACTTATTTTGATGGTTTTCAAGAATGTATGGCATAGTCTTGTAATTTTATAAGCACGTCTATAGTGATAACCTTCTGAATCTCGATCAGTTGAAATTGTACAAACAATATGGATGATGTTTTTGGATTGTTGGTTTAACTCTTAAAATTTTGTGGGAAAAATATAAATATAGCATTTTTATCTAATTTGAACTAATATATTTTCAGTTTTCCACCATCTGTGACCTACGCACGAATTTTATTTATTACAATTACAAGCATATAAATATACTCTTATGCATTTATTTGGGTATTTGCTCTGGTGTTTTGTAGTGAACTAAATGACACTGTAGTTGAAGCTCAGCAAAGAATAAGAGAAGTGCCACCAGTACTTCCAGGCAAAGTTACAATCAAACAGTACACAATCCAGCAACCGTTTACTCATACTGGTATATTTGTTTCTCCAAATTCTGCGACTTCGACCAACATAAGCAGTGATACTCTTTTGTCATCACACAACCACACTAAAAGTCTTAAACTACATATATTGCCCGACACACAAAACTCACTGTTATAGCTAGGCCTCATATATTAGTTGGCATGGCTTTGTATTTATTTTCCCAGTAAGAAATTTATTTTAGTCTTGATAAAGTTATTATTGTTCGCAATTGGGTGTTAACTTCCACAGGGATTCAATGCCATGTTAACCGAACCAGTTGATACACCCGGTAGAAGAGGTGGAGATCAAATAAGAGCAATGGAGCTGAAATTGCATCCAGATATTAAAGAGCCATTGTTGGAACTTTGCAACCATCCAAACACAACTGTTGTCGTCCTCAGTGGAAGTGATAGAAGTGATCGATTTTTTATTGGTACAAGTGATTTGTTTCATGAGTCAAACACTTGGTACCTTTATTGTCAGCATCTCAAAGTACAAGGTGGTCTCTTTTTCTAACCAACTTCATATGTATATAGAACTCATAAACTCACCTTTCAACTCCTAATGCTGCTCTAAATTCTAGATTACTCCTCTAACCACACTTTCTGCCTCTTATTTTCTCCTTTTGTCAGCTATTTAATGGACTAATTGTTGTGTGTACATTTGTATTATTGGTCTTAGCTATGAATTATGGGTATTCCTGTATAACATCAGTAAGAAGTGGATCCAGTCGGATATTCTTATTTTCAATTCAGGGCATTGGTGGACTCCTGGAAAGTTTTTTGACATGTAAGTCACCGTGCATTTCATTCTTTAGTTTTTCTTTTTTCTTTTTTGTTGAAACTAATAGCAATATACACTTAAACTAGAAGCAAATTGGTATTTGTTTGTATTGTCTTTGAGTAAAAATACACGGAACTGAGAATTCTTGGGCTTGGTACATTGGTTTTAATTTTCTCTAATTTTTTATCTGATGGGATCTGGTGAAGATATAGAAATTTTGATCACAATTTATAGGATGGTTGATAATGGCATATCACATGTGTATAATCTGAGTTTCTTCTTTGATGTAAACTAGTTTTGTAAAAAACTTAGGTTATGATGAAGCTAATTCATGACTCCTTCGACATGTGCTGATAGAGTTATTCCAAACTTCATTATCCTACCCAGTGAACCTGCTAGTTACTTGGTAAAAAGAAAAAGAACTTGCTAGTTAAGACACTCTTCAGTTATTGGATTTGATCTGATGCATAGTGTTCAGTTAAGCTAATTGTGCCTATTTTCAGGTTCAGGATCCTCTTTCAAGTATTTGTGGTTCAAGTAGTACTTTGTTTTGAATAAGCTTCTTTAGAATTTTCTATCATGAATGTAAGTCACTGTGCATTTCATTCTTTAGTTATTCTTTAGTAGAAAGTAGAGGAATGCTTATTGTAGTCTGTTTGTGTTGAAGTAATGAAGTTTATGTTTATTCTCTACTGACTGCTTGTATAACTGCAGTTTAGATGATATAGTCGGGGAGGACAAAAAATATCGTCTTCGTAAGGTACATCTACATAGTTCTTTCTGGAAGTTTCTCAATTAAACTATTCTAATTCTATTAGAAGTTGTAGATTGATATGTGTTACCAAAGGTTCATTATGCAAGACAAACTACACGGGTTTAATCTAGTAACATGTGTAGCCATGTCAGTTATTACTCACATGTATGAGTATATTACATGATTTTTATGAGAATTCTCAAAAATTTGCTACTTTCAGTGGACTAACCAGGAAACTCAATGCACGCTTTAGGGCAGGCTCTAGGGTTTTACTATTTTCTATTTTGATATTAATTATGATATACATCTGCAAGCTCTCATCTCCAATGCTTTGAAAAACAGGGATTGTTCCGAACAGGATGTTGTTTACTATGTTGCAATGGATAGGAAGGACAATCTAGAAGACAATGATCATGAGCCGAAAATCAAGAGGATGAAAAAAGTGATGGTTTATGATCAGTTCTTTTACTTTGTATGTGCCTACTTTTTTTAGAAGGTTGGTAATTTGACATGAAAAACTATGTTTAATGTAGAATTCTGGTGTAAGTCGACCATGTACTTCGATTTGACTTAAGTACTAGATGTAAGATGATATTGTGCTACAACCCGACTTTGGGCTTTATTGACATATGTTTTGTTGGTTTGTTGGTTTGCCATTTGAAAATTTTGGAATTTGATTTGTGGTTTGGTATGCTTTTGTGATTGGTGTATTGAAATTTCAAATAGGGCATAACAATTGGACTAATAAAAAGTTTTGCAAACAAGAATTGCCAATAAAATATAAAAGTATTACAATAGGGATAAAAAAGTTGCAGATAAATGTTGCTAAAAAACCAAAAGCATTACAACAGGCATCAAAATGTTGCAGATAGTTGTTGCAAAAAAACCAAAAAGTATTGCAAAATGCATCAAAATGTTGCATTAAAATGTTACAGTAAACTGACTTTGTAACATTTTAACTTAATAAATGTTGCAAACAAATGTTGCATTAGTCTATTGTAACACCTTAAAAAAGTTACTAAAACAGACAAAAGTGTTACAAAAAAGTGCTATTGTAATATTTCAAAAAATGTTGCAACAAGTACACATAATGTTGCAATAGAGGCCATAGGCAACGCCGGCAAATGTAACGCCGAATTTTGGCAAAAACGTTACATAAACATCTACTGTAACATTTTTGGGGTCTAACAATACACTTTTTTGGGGTTGCAATAGGTCATTTTTGGTGTAGTGGGCCTCGTTTTATTGTCTATTTGTTATTTCCTTACATAGTTCTCAGAATTAGAAGTTGTTTCGATCTATCCAACATTGTTTAATTCTCAATTCACAATCATACACAATAAGAATCATCAATTAAACATACACCCATAGTTAAACACACACACATATATATATATATATATATATATATATAAACAGATGATGATTACCTAGGTTAAAAACACCATTACATAGGTTTGTAAATGATGATAAAAATACAATTACATATACATACACAGGTAGAATGAAATAAATATGTTACCTCTTTTTCTTTAACGATGGATGAATACAGAAAGATGATGATGATAAGTAACCCACGATGACGATAATGAGTAGAGTAAAAACCACCGATGATGAAGTAGAAAGACTGATCATCTCTCTCTCTTTTAGTGTTTTTAATTTTTTTATGTTTCTTAAAAATCAGCAATGTCTAAAAAAAATATAAAATCCACAATAAAAACACTTTTTTTAAATACCTTTTTTTGTTTTTTTATAAAGCTGTAATATCTAAAAAATCACAAACTATTTAATGCCACAAGTTTTATCCTCAATAATAATTTTTTTTAACTTTTTTTAGAAAAAAACAAATATTATAATTTTTTTTGACAAGAATATTTTTTAAGTTTAATATCTAATTATATATAATCACTGTTCTAAAAATTCGCTTTAAGTGGTTGAGTATTCGGAAATTGATCAATTGACTCGAATATAGGTAAGTGCACGGATGATAAGGGCCGATAAGCTAAATATATACTCTAATATATTAGAGTCGTGTTTTGCAAGATAAAATATATTAATTAAAGTTCCATTAAATTAAAAATAAATTTTAATCTCAAAATCTATATATTATAAATTTGTGGATATCCCATACCTTAGGTTCGAAATTCATATTTAGGTTCGGATAACATTTTAATATATAGATTTGATCCAATGGACTATCCATTTTAGGCTTGGTATCCATATTTAGGTTTATAAAATATCCATATACTTATTTTGACCCATCTTTAATTATAGAACTTTCTATTTCATTTTTTAATATCATGATCAATACTATAATAATATTTATGGTAAGTTCATTAATTAAAATATAAACTAATTTTTTAATTTTGGATAAGCATTTAATGTAAATTATCTTAAAATATATGTTACATATACAACAAAATATAGATAAAAAAATTTGAACAAATTTATTTTAACATTTAAAGCAAAACAGTTATTATACCTTTGATCTTAAATCTAAATTTAAATAATTCATTATAATTAAAAAAAAATTAAATACACGTGTGCGTAACACGGACTATAACCTAGTTGACCTTAGATTTGCAAAAAAAAACATTAAATTAAATTTTTATAATCAAATATATTATAACATTGCGATGGCTATCTGCGACCGATTCAGTAGTTGAAAACTGATGTGGCACTTTTTCCTACCGATTTCGGTCGCTGACAATATTGGGTCGCTAACATTTACCGCGCAATTTTCGTAGGAAAAAGGGGAGAGGGAAATTTTACTACAGCAACGGAATAGCTACCGCTATCGGTCGCTGATGTTTTGCTCACGTGGCATTACCTGCGACGGATTGCGGTCGCAGAAACAACTTCGTCGCTGATAATAAAGCGCCAAATTTTCCCGGTGTTTCGTTTGGCGCGAAATGAACCTTAGCGACGGAATAGCGACGGACAGTTGTCGCTGAAATTCTTTAGCTACGGATTTATTGTTCGTCGCAGAAATCGGTCGCTGATAGTAGTTAATAGCGATGGAATTCGCGGTCGCTGAAAAATGTGGTAGCTGATAGGCGTTTTTCTTGTAGTGAAAATACTGGAAAGAAATAACCTTTCAATTATTACAAAGTAAAAGTAGAAACATTTTACTTAAGTGAAAGTGATTCACTTGGGTTAAAGCAAAAGTAAAAGTAAAAGTAATTTACTTAGGTAAAAGCAAAAAGTAAAAGCAATTTACTTGGGTAACTGGTCGGTTGACTGTTGTTTTGACCGTAAATTTTTACTGATGAATCCTAACAAAAGTTTTTACTGTTCATGCATAGTAAAAAATCTGATTCATGCATATGGGTCTTGAACATCTTGTAAATCTGCACTGCCAAATGGATTTGTGACTGATTGTTGACTGGTTTCTGAGGAATTATCCTCGGAAGCTTCATCTTTGAGGCTGCCAGCTCTTTCTTGGATGACTCTCAAGAGATTAGTTAATTCTGTCGCTGATAACTTGTTGATAGTAGAAATATCTATTGGAGGATGACTAGATGAGATTTTAGACTTATCTTCTTTAATCCACTGTGTCTTAGTAATTACATTGCATTTACTATAGTATTTTTCATACGAAGAATAAAAAGTAATATTAATTTTTTCTTTTGTTAAGAAAATCTTCCATTTATTAACTATTTTATCTCTTTCTTTCTGACTATGATTATCTCTAAATTAGTGTCTTTTTAATTTATTTTCTTTTGAATTGAAATCTTATGTTAAGAATTTTCAATTGATTTAAACCTCTTTATTAATAGTTCTTAATTGGTGATTAATATGTTTGGTTTCAAAATCTGATTGTGTAGGAGATATCTGTTCATTGTCGTCTTCAGATTGATTACTAGATTGATGTTAATAAGGTTGGCTAGTTTGTCCTTCATTAATGATACATTTTAATTTTATATCTTTAATATTTGTTTTGCTGAGTAGATCAGAATCTTGTCTAGATGATATTACTGAATGAGCAGCAATTTCTTCCAACATAAGTGGTTTCCTATGATTATCAAAACTTATTCTAACAGTTCCATCTAAGTATTGTTTTATGTTATCTAGAATCATTATACAGTTTGTTAATGATGTCTGAGGTATTTCATTATCTAAGACCCATTGACTAGGAAGGTTAATATATTTCCAAAGTATTGTTTTTGGTACTTGGATATTAGCATCACTAGTACTACTTTGGATTAAAACAGTTTTGTCTTTTGGACATTTACTAAGTGCATGAATGTTTAAATTAGTTCTCATTGTTTTATAATAAATTCTATAAATTAATGTAAGTGGTTGGGATCCCTCAATCATATGAGTGATTTCACCAGCTGTTTTAATATTTAATGTTAATGCTTTTAATAGGTGGGGGTCATTCAGACTTAAAGTAAAGTCTGGGAAACAATTAAAGTGGACTAGTCCATTATGGAGGCTAGATTCCATGATTCCTAATATACTAGGGACATAGTTTAAATATCTTGCATCTCTTAAACATAAAAGGATGCTAGAATTAATTCCTTTTACTAATAATGGCTTTACTGCTACGTGTATTAATCCTATGTGAATAAAATTATAATTTTTCTTTTTATATTTTTTTTATAATTTCATTTGTTAATAAAGAACAATTTTCGTGTTCTTTGTTGATAGTATAAATTTTCTCTACAGTTTTAACATTATAATTGGTTTTATTTTTACCATATTGAATGGTATGACCTAGAAATCTTACTTTTGTTTGAAATAATGAACACTTACTAGGTGAAAGTACTAATCCATTGGTCTTGACTGTTTTGAAAAAAAAATTAAATGTTTCCAATGTTCTTCAATTGAATTGGAATAAATAAGAATATCGTCAATATAAATAATTGTAAAATTACTAAATGGGTTGAATATATTGTTCATAATATTCTGAAACTCACTAGGGTCATTCTTAAGTCCAAATGGAAACACATTCCAGTCATAATATCCAAAGGAAGTAGTAAATGCAGTTTTATACCTATCTTCATTACAGATTTGTATTTGCCAAAATCCACTTTTTAGATCAAATTTACTGAATATAACTGCTTGGTTTAATCTGTTTATTAAATCTTTTTTATTAGGTAAAGGATATCGAATCCATTCAAGTACTTTGTTTAATGGTTTATAGTTAATTACTAGTCTTGATACTCCTCTTTATTTTTCAGCAATTTTATTGACATAAAAGGCTGCACATGACCAAGGTGATTTACTATTTCTAATTAATCATTTACTTAGTAATTCATCATTTTTTTTTTCAATATTCAAATTGTTCGTGGTTCATTTGAATAGGTTTAACTTTTGTTGGAATTAAATGTTCTTAAATTCCTTTGCATAAGGTAAATTAACTATATGTTTCTTTCTATGCCAAAATGCACGAGGAACATCTGAACATATTTCTTTTAATAAAGTTTTATTGAATTGTTTAATTTTATTTTGTAGAAACTGATGCCTCTGAAGTTGGATTTGGAGGAATTCTCAAACAAAAGTTAAATCCCTCTTCTAATGAAGAAATTGTTTGTTTTCATTCAGGAGCTTGGGATACCACCCAACAAAATTATTCAACCATTAAAATAGAAATTTTTAGCCTAGTTTTGTGTATCAACAAATTTCAGCATGAACTTTTAAATCAAAATTTTTTAGTTAGAATTGATTGTCAGTCAGCAAAATATATTTTAGAAAAAGATGTTCAAAATATTGCATCAAAACAGATTTTTGCTAGATGGCAAGCATTATTAAGCATATTTGATTTTGATATACAATATATTAAAGGAAGTGAAAACTCTATCCCAGATTTTCTAACTAGAGAATTTCTGCAAACAGGAGTGAAAAATGAGTGTTAGAGGTAACCCTGATAGTCGAGGAGGAAGCAGCCCTCGCGGCTCTCGCGGGAAAACCAGTTATGACAGTAAACTCAAGGGAATCATAATTCCCCATCCAGTTATTCCAGTTCAACCAATAGACGTAGTAAATAGGTACCAGGTTTTAGGCCAAATCCCTAAACCATATAACACTGTTCTTGCTAGTAAACCACCAGTTATTGATCCCTTTTCAAAAACAAATAAACCAATTGTTATTGCCAATAAACCAGTTATCCCATTTGATATCTGTGGAAAGGCAGTCAATGAATATACTCAAAGATCTGAGTATAATTTATTTTTCATAGAATATTTTATGAAACCCAGTAACAACCCAGTCAAACTAGCAACACAATTCTTTCCACCGGGATGGTATTTTGCTCCTTCAGCTCCATACAAATCTTTGTCATACTACAAAGATATTTTATTTGAAACAGACTCAGTAACTATAAAACCAATTATGGATAGAAGGGATGAATCCAAAGTTCTTTACCATTCTATCTACATTAAACAGATAATTTCTCAAGATAAATGGCATAGTCACCCATCTAATCTTCAATTACTGACCACTAGTAACCCACCTCAACATTTTTGTTATTACGATTATATGGATACTTGGGAACACGTATTCCTATATCAAAACCAGTCAGTTAGTCATTCATGGTTCATCCAGTTTGACAAATATTTCAAAAGCCCAATACCACTCTGGTTCACAGATTGGTGGAACACCTATGGTCCTTTAAAGGCCATCATTCCAGATATACTCTTACATCAGATAGAGTATTTTAGTAAAGTTAGGACCAGTAAAAATCCTGACTATGCAGGATATGAGATTCTCCATTTCTTTATTAAATACAAAGTCCTTTGGATTTCAAAGTGGCAATACAAGATAGCCACCCCTATTCAAGACTCAACCACAGTCCATGAAATAGGAAGTCACATGGCTTTAGTAACTCAACATGACAGACATAGTTGTGTTGCCAGAATTCATTATGTTAAATAGTGGGAAAAATTTGACATAAACAACATAGTTAACCAGGTTCAAAAAGAATTCCCAGAAGTAAAACCCAAGCCGGTAACCCAGGAAAAGAAATTATCTGAGGGATCTTCATCCTCGTTAGATATTTCTACTATCAACAAGTTATCAGCGGCTGAATTAACTAATCTATTGAGAGCCATCCAAGAAAGAGCTGGCAGTCTCAAAGAGGAAGCTTCCAAGGACAATTCCTCAGAAGCTACTAGCTAGTCATAACTTCAGTCAACAACCAGTCACAAATCCATATGGCAGTGCAGACTTACAAGATACTCAAGACCCTTATGCATGCATCAGATTTTTTACTATGCATGAACAATAAAAACTTTTGTTAGGATTTATGGGTGATAGCTTAGAAGACAACTTAACCTTATGTTTTGTAATACTTAATTTTATTAAGTAGAACATACTGTCACAGCCAGAGTATGTTCTTGTAGCCATTTCATTTGTTGTAATAAACTTGTTTATAAATCTTGCCAGAAATGTTACTGTCATTTCACTGACAGTAAGGTTACAAGAAGACAACATGTTGCAAGTCATGACAGAATATTCTCTCTGACAGCAACATTGGCGGAAGCCTTGAGACAACAACTTTTTATTCTCCTGAGAGCAAGTTTGGAACTCTTGACAGCATCTATTGCGGGGATTTCTTACTGTCACCAAAAGCGCATTCTTGTGACATCAAACTTGGAAATGCAGGATACTGTCTCAAAGGGATAAACTTTGAATTGGGGATCTACCCAGTCAAACATGTGACAGTTTAGATGTTCAAGAAACAGGCGTGCTGCAGTATCCCAATACTGCATCAGGTCTGCAAGACTACGACAAAAGTTTGAGAGATCACATGACAAAGATCACCAATTCAAGAGTATGACAAATCAACATCTACTGGAATTGTGTTAGCTAAATATAGAATATATCTAGATTGCTTTTTCATGTAATAATAAACTTGTTTGTATAGCAATTTAGGTAAGACACACGGGTATGCAAATTGTAAGAAGCTGCCACATGAAAATGACAGCAGCTTCACAAACCCGTGATGATAGAGATAGGATTAGTTTACTTAGACTACCTCTCTCATTCTATACACGTATCACTTGAGGAATCGAAGCTTGAGAAAAATATACTTTCTCTCAAGGTTGTAGCAACACTTTCGCAAGATAACTAAAATATTTATTTTGTGAGAAAACTACTTGTGATTGCATTTCTTCTACTGATAGGATTTAATCTTAGTTTTAGTTGTTGAAGCATAGATTGAATTTTATCAGTATTGCATTCAACCCCCCTTCTGCAATACTCAAGGACCAACAACTGGTATCAGAGCAACAAATTGATATACAAATCTGAGATCATGACGAGTATACAGAAGTCGAGTAGTATCAAGATCCCAGCTTTTGATAAAGAGAACTACAATGTTTGGAAAAGAAAAATCTCACTATTTATCAAAGTTGTGAATCCACTGTACGCTGGAACCCTCGAGAATGGTCCCTTTATTCCACAGAAAGAAATTGCAGCCTCGACCGTTGATGGTGTTGTTATTCTAGCGCATTGGGTTCCCAAGAAGCCATCCGAGTTCTTAGAGCCAGAAAAGGAAAAGATTGTTATGGATGACTACTTGCAACTCATTCTGCTTGACTCTCTCACATTGGATAAAGCCATGTGTGGGAATGTCATTGGATGCTCATCAGCCAAGGAAATTTGGAACAAAATCAAGTTGTTGTGCGAAGGAAGTGAAGAGGTCAGAGGGAACCAAAGACAAATTCTTATCTCTCAGCGTGAAGCCTTCATGGCAAAGCCTAGTGAAGAACTTACTCAAATGTTTGAGAGATTCAACAAACTTATCACTGAACTCCAGATTCATGGAAAATTCTATGAGAAGAAAGAACTCAACCTTAAGTTCTTACTCACTCTTCCTGAGCATCTTGAGTACAAAGTCACTGCAATCAGAGAAGGAAGAGATCTGAAAAGTGTCTCTCTTGAAACTCTGTATGGTGTGCTCAAGTCATATGAGCTAGAACTCTTTCAGAAAAGAGCTATACAAAGTGGATCAAAAGGAAAGATGGCCAATATGTCTGTTGCTCTTGTAGCTCATGAGCCAAAGATTACTCTGCCCAGTGAAGCAGTACAAATCATTCATCCAACTCAAGCGTCTTCCTTAAAGATTGAAGAGGTGGTGGATGATGAGGAGAAAGTAGTGTTGCAACTGGATGATGTTGAAGATGAGGAATTCTACTCTATAGAGGAGATGGAAAAGATGGATAATCCAACCATGGTTTATATGGCAAAGAAGTTTAAAAATATAAGATTCAGAAGAAACAAGTCATACAAGCCTCAGGGTCAAACATCAAAGTTCAGCAAAGGAAATTTCTCCAAGACTGCTGGCAATGCTACAAGAGGAGGATACAAAACTGGAATGGTGGATAGGTCTAAATTCAGATGCTACAACTGCAATGAGCTTGGTCATTTTGCTACAGAATGCAGAAGGCTAAAGCAAAATCAGAAAATGGACAAAGGGTCAAATGGACAGTACAAAAGAGGACAAGGAAGAGCCTATGTGGCTGAAGGTGGATGTTGGGATGAGTCTGATGAGGAAGAGGAAGAAGAATATGTGAACTTAGCCCTGATGGCTAAATCAGAGGATGAATCTCCAAGCCCTTCAACTCAGGGCAAGAAAAAGAAGCAGGCCGTGTGGATCATTGACAGTGGTTGCTCAAGACACATGACTGGTGATAAAGCCCTGCTATCACATTTTATGAAGAAAGCTGGCCCAATCATAACCTTTGGAGACAACAACAAAGGTTACACGGTGGATAAAGTTGGCCCAATCTCTGTGCAAGATTCCAAGATGATCCAAAGGAGTCACACTTAGTTGCTATCAAGAGGATTTTTAGATATCTAAAGGGCACCCCTAATCTAGGCCTTTGGTATCCTAAAAATACTGGATTTGAGCTTATTGGGTATTCTGACTCAGATTATGCTGGATGTAGAATTGATAGAAAAAGCACAACAGGTAGCTGTCAATTTCTTGGTGGAAGATTGGTGTCATGGTTTAGTAAGAAGCAACATTCAGTCTCTACATCAACTGCAGAAGCTGAATATATTGCAGTTGGGAGTTGTTGTGCACAAATTCTGTGGATGAAGAATCAGCTATTGGACTATGGACTAGTGTTGAGCAACATTCCTATCTACTGTGATAACACTAGTGTCATTGCCATCTCAAACAATCCTGTTCAACACTCTAGGACAAATCACATTGATATCATACATCACTTCATAAAAGAGCATGTTGAAAAAGGAACTGTGAAACTGATCTATGTCCCAACAGAAAAGCAATTTGTAGACATCTTCACTAAACCATTGGGAATGCTTAATCTGGTATGTTAACTTACTAGTTTTTACATTTTCAATATCTAAATGCAGCTTGTGACAGTAACCTTCAAGTTTCTGTCATGAGAAGTTACTGTCCACATAGTCTTTACTCTTTTGGACAACATGTTTGCTATGACTTTGCTAAATTGAATTTTGTGCTAGTCGTCTTGGATATAAGATTTTGTGTGTCATTAACTTGAAAAACCTCAAAGTTTGAGATCTTTGGTCAAAGGTTTTACTTTGATTGGTTGTATGTGTGTTTATTGTTGGATTAGTGGAGGACATGAATCTTAATTGCTATATGTTGTAGTTGTATGGGTATTCCAAACTGTTGACTGTTTACCTTACCATTCACCCAATATGCCTATAAAATGAACTATAGGTCATATTAGTGTCTCTTTCAGAAAAACGTTAAATGGAAAATAAAGTAGGAATCGAGTACAGACCCAAGATTCAGTGTGGTTCTCCATACAAAGAAGAGTATGAGAAACTATTTGATCAGTTAGAGGACATTCTCGATGAAGAAGAAGAGAAAGAGGCTGCTGCCAAAGCCAGTGAAGAGGCTAATGGCGGGAGCAAGAAGAAGAACTTCAAAAGCTTCTCAAGAAGGAAGGAAGCACTGAAGAAGAAACTCGTTCAGAAGTTTTAGGATTAGTTAATAAAATATTGGAATCTTAATTTGTAATTTCCTTTTGCTAAGATGAATTTATTAATAAAACTGATTCTATTATTTCTATTGTTTCTTGCTTTATGTGGTTTGTATTTGTGTTAATTATCTGATTACTCTGTTGTGCATGATACCTAGCTTTCAATTGAATATCTGTGAATGGGTTTATTGAGTTAAGTACATTAATGATAACATCCATTAAAATTCATGACAGTTACTGTTTTCCTCAAACGTTACTGCCATCAAGAAAAGTAACTGTCACGGAATTTCATGACAGTTAGTTTCTTGACAGCAGTAAATAACATATTGTCAAGAGTTTTAAAAGATGCTGTCAGTAAAGTACTTAACGATGACAGTAAGTTTCTTGCCACAATGTTACTGTCAAGACAAACCTACTGTCATCACCGATATGTCACTGACAGTTTGTTTCAGCGCACAGGTTATTGTCAAAAGTCGTGGACCGTTACAATTGATAATTTAACCTCCAAGTTGACAGAAAATTAAGGGAGTAACCCACGTGGTGGAGTTACTGAGAAACTAGCACGATTCCAAATATCCCCTTTTTCAGCATAACGCTTGAATTTATACAACAATTAATCAGACAATATCAAACCTGACACAGAACAACCTAAAAGCAAAACAACTTTCTTCTCTACTTTCTCTCTCTACTTACTAAATTCATTCTATTTCCTCTCTCATACCAACAATGGCACCTAAACAATCAATTTCTCAGACTAACTTTGATGGCATCTACTCTCCAAATGATGCTGGTGAAGAGTTGTGACAACCCGGGTCAAATCCCGAGTCTTTTTCGAAAATTGGGTCAAATCCCGATTCCGAGTCCGAATAAGCCGAAGCCTACTGGCCCAAACGCAGCCAACTTGGGTAACGACTAGCCCACCACAGGCCCCCAAAAGATCATGATTTGTTGGTGCTAATTAGTAGTAGTACTTTGTCTTATAAACTGAACAGAAGTCCCAAATCTACTCGATGTGGGACTGGGGTGTTACAAGAGTTCAAAGGGCTTGTTTCTTTCTTGAATAAGTCCTATCTTAGGTATGCTATTACTTCAACTCCTGTTCTAGACCTAGAAAAGATTGAAAACTTTTGGGAGTCGGCTGTTGCTCAGGGAGATGGAGACAATACCACCATCAATTTCAAAATCAAATAGCATAGTTACAATATCACTATTCAAGGCATCAATGTAGCTCTAGGAATTGTGCTTGAACTAGGAAAGACCTACACAGAGCTTGCCAGTGATGAGACTTTAAAGAAGCTCTTCTTGAAAATTGGGTATTCAGGACCCATTCTTGAAGAGGGTACAACTAAGTGGTACCCATCTGGTGAAATGGACAGGAAATATCTCAGAAAGGGAGCATGGTTCTTGATGCTATGGTGAAAGTGTTATCAACAAAGACCACTGGTTGGAACGGGATTCCCACTTACATCAAGAAGCTCACGCACTCTCTTGTCCATGGGTAAAAAGTGGATGTTGGAAAGCTACTCATGGCACACCTCAAGGCTGCCATAGGTAAGAAGGTAAATCTCTATCCTCGCTTTTTAATGATGTGTGTTAATTCTCTCTGTGATTTTGATGAAGATGCCCCTCGTACAGAGGTATACAACATTTTGAAAAGAAACACACAAAAAACTCCCACTTCACAGAATCTCAATGCACATATTCCACTTTGTTTCACTAAACACATGGTTGATCAAGTGCCTAACCTTGATTTCCCATTGCCCTCTGGGTATGAGACCTTCACTCTTGAGGATGAGGCTAGATTAGACCCAAATTCAGCTAACCCACATTCTACACCATACATTCAGCCTAGGTTCTCTAGACTTCCCAAAGTATAGAGACAAACCTTGCAAGAATCCAGAAAAAGACCCCTAGAAACTGATGTTGGTGGTAGTACTGAGAGTCAAGAGTGAGTTCCTGCACCTAGTGCAGCAAATAAAGAAGGTAGTCAAACAGAACCCACAGTGGTTCCTCTTGAGCCTAAGAAGAAGAGAGCTAAGAGGGCCAAAACCACTGTCAGGCACCCTGCAGTCTCCCAAAAGACTGTAGAGGAAAATAGGGCAGTAAACACCTCCCTAGATGTTCCTTCTCAACAAGGGACATCTATTGAAATTGGCACCTTGTACAGAGTCTGCACAACCTCATGTTTCCACTCATGAGGAGCCTCCACTTGCAGAAACACACATGGAGTCAGGACACGGTGATGATTTCACTTCCCAAATTGATGTTTCACAAGTTCCATCTGTGGAGCAGCCACTATTCTCTTCTCCACCTTCACCTTATTCCTTCCCTACTCATTCATTTGTTTCTTCTCCACAACCTAGAGAGGTGGACATTCCCAACCCTTCAGGTTTTGATCATCCATCTCCAATCATGGATGAGCCCCCATCTAGTGGTCCACAAGAACCCATTTCTCAAAGTGAGATGGAAACCACTCCTTCAAACACTGAGCAAGAACAAGGTATAACTCTGCCAGAAAGAGAAACAGGCAGTGCCTTGTTCAATCTCCAAGGAGCATCTTACCTTAGGGAAGATGCTGTCACAGCCTCAGTTGCTGTCAAAGACACTGAAAATGTTGCTGTCACAGGTAACCCTACTGTCGAGGATTCAGTCAAAGTTGTTGTCCCAACCAAACCTGTTGTCCAAGCTGTAGTGGAACCTATTGTCAATCCTTCAGGTGATAGTAACATTTCTGGAAAAGCTACTGTCCCCTCTGCACATCCCAATTATGATGAAGTTCTCATTGAGGATGGCTCTGATGATGATGTGTCACTCTCTCAACTTTTCAAGGTACATTCTAAACCATCTCCTTCAATGCATGTTAGTACTGCTCATACCCAAGCATCTAGGTTGAGTGAGGGTGTGCAAAAGAAAAGAGAGGTGAGCTTAAAAATGAGAGGCAACCAAATGAGCTGGCAAAAGGAGAGGGACTTGAGCAGGTCCAGAGTGAAATTGAGGGAGCCCACACTGATCAAGCACTAGGCCCTGAGAGTTCTTCTGTGAGGAGTGATGAGATCACTCAGAAAACCCCTGAGAGTGTGAGAACCCCCTCAGCCTCCAAGCCCCATTCTTTTCCTTCCCCTCCAAGAAGGTTAAGAACTGGTGGCCCCTCTACTCAAACTGCTCTCAAGTTGGAAGCCCTAGAGCACATATGTCTATCCATGGAAACTAAGCTTGACAACCTGTCTACCATGGTGGCCTCTGGCTTTACTAGTATTCAGGAAGCTCTTCAAGCTCTATCTGCAAGTATTGATGCTGCCAACTTACCTAAGGGGGAGAAAAGTGTAATATCAGAATCTGTCCCAGAGCAAGGTGTTGGAGCACAAAAAGTACCTGATACTGAAACTCAGAGGGAGCCTGCAAGTAAGGGGGAGCCTGCATCTAAGGGGGGGGGTCAGGAAGAAATGATGAACACCAAGGAAGTGGAGCTGGAAATCTATTTGAATATGATATTGATGGGGAGACAGTATTGATGTCCAAAGAAGTATTGGAGGAACTGCAAGGAAAATCAAAATTAAATAGGCCAATACTTCCTCCTGTATCAATCAAAGAACCAACTCCCCAGCCTTAGAAAACTACACTTCAGAAGATGTGGAGAGAAAAGGAGGAACAGAATAAGTTGGGGAAAGGCAAAGGGAAACTGCCGGAATAATGCAATTCACCAGCCATGTGGACAGAAGGAACAGAAATTGATTAGGAAGAGGCAAATACCCTAATGGTGAATTACAGAGAAAGTACACTACACAGTCAGGATGAACAACTCAACAGAGTGATTGAGGAGACAATGAGGAGGCCAAGCTTAACTCCAGCTCAAGTCTCAACATCCTTGATGGATATAATTGTGAGTGTATGTGTGAAGATTAATGAGGAAAGAAGATGGGCAATTGATGTGTACTTGAACACAAGGATCTCATTGTTCATAACTATGCAGTTGTTACAGAACCAACAAGCAAGGGTGCTGAGTGTGATGAAAGCTAAGATTAAAGCAAACCACTCAACCTTCAATGAGATATTACACGTGCAACTTCAGAATCTAATGACAGAGAAACTTCCAGAGGTGTACTTTGATCTATTCTGTGTCTATTATGGAGCAATCTCAAGAGAAGGTGTCAAGAGATGTGCATATTTAGATCTACAATGCACTTCAAGAATGGAGACAAAGACAATAATGAAAGTGCTTAATGTAATTCTCAAATCCAAAATCACCAAGGAAAGAGTCCTAGTTATCAAAGCAATTCACAAGCAACTGGCAAGAAGAGATGTTAAGCTAAGCTCCAGAGTGAAGAAGTTAATTTCTAAAGCTAATGCTAACAGAGCTGATCAAGGTGAAAGCTGTGCTTTTGATGACTCTCTTGATGATGATGAATTGGATGGAAGTGGAGGTTCTGGAGTTGCTAAGAATGTTGGTGGATCAACTGCTGGAAACACTGGAAATCAAGCTCAGGAAACAAGCAAGGAAGAAGCCCCTGAGCAAGGAAAGAAAGATATTGTTGCTACAGAAGAAAGGGAGAGTGAGATACTTGAAGCTTTGGAGGCAAGCATCTTAAGGTGTGCTATTGACAGTATCAATGCTGAGAAAGATGTTGTCACCAAAGATGCTGTCAACAAAGAAAAAGATATTGTCATGGAAGGCCTTGTGAAAGAAGACACTGTCAAGAAAGACACTGTCATGGAAGAAGATATCGAAGATGAAACCAAGAATGTAGTCAAGCCTAAAAGGACAAAATCCTTAGCAAAAACTTGGTTTTCTAGACAGGAACCTTAAACTGAGGAGACTATAAAAGCAAAGAAAGGAAAAACTAAGTACTCAGGATAGGAGAAAGCCACATGACTTGGCAGGAATCTGAAGAAGCCAATCCAAACAAAATCCTACAGCTCCTTTGACCTACAGGAAAAAGAAGCTCAAGGAATCAAGAATGTTGAGATAAAGTTGGATGACCACAATGAAGCATTCCAGTATGTTCTCTGGTTTGATCAGTCAAGGTCAGTAAATGTTGATAAGGACTTTATCATGGAGGTGATTTCAAATGAGGTAACATAAGCTCTTAAACGCTTAAAGAGGATGGTCACAAGAAGAATTGAGTACTTCTACTTATAGAGGATGGTCAATTTAATGCAAGGTTATGACAATGTACCTGATAAAGTCATGGAACATGTTCTGACATACAAAGCTGAAAGAGATGTAGAATTTTATCAGAAACATGGAGACTGGTCATTGCATGATGATGCTGATATTGTTCATCTATTGGAACTCTCTGATGAAGAAATAGCTGACCATGAGGATGACTTTCCTGAAGAAGAAGTGCAAGCCATGCCAAGTCAAGAGATATCTACCAAAGCTGATCATGATCAGTCTGTTGAACAAATGGAAACTAAACTGTTGAATGCATGCAAGGATTTGAACAGTAGAAGAAGTAAAGAACCAAATTTTCAACCTCGTGTGCTGGAGAACCCCTTCAGGATCAAACATGGAAAGGAAGAAATCTACTTGGATAGTTTCCACAAGCTCAGAACCATTGTGCTGAAAGAATTGAACTTCTCAGTGGTTGGATCAACTAACCATCTAGAGATGTTGTGCTCCTTTGAACTTGAGGATATTATTCAAAAGAGAAAGGGTGAAGACTCAAAGCTGGACAGGGCAAGAAGGACAACTCTAAATGCATTCCCTGGCAGGAGATTCAAGCTGGATAAAGACATCTTAAAATTTAGAGTCTATATCTTTGGACAAGAAAATTGGATGGATCTCCAGGATGCTCAACAAAGTAACTCCAGAATAGTTCAACAATACATTGATGAAATTGAGGATGATGCTTTATCTACCATGGAAGTATCTCTGGTGGAAAGTCTCAGAAAGCATGTAGTAGAAGCTCTCAAAGAAGAGGAAGAAAGAAGGAAGAAAAGAAAGACTGAATCTCAAAACTAGGCAAATGTTTCTATTTGCTCATTCATTATGGAGCACCTATGTTTGTATTCATTCTGATCTTTGTTAGTTGAGTTGTCAGCATGTATAGTTTGAAAATTTGTAGTTATTATCCATAAAAACAAATTGGGGGAGATTGTTAGGATTTATGGGTGATAGCTTAGAAGACAACTTAACCTTGTGTTTTGTAATACTTAATTTTATTAAGTAGAACATATTGTCCAACCATAGTATGTTCTTGTAGCCATTTCATTTGTTGTAATAAACTTGTTTATAAATCTTGGAAAAAGTTCATTCGTTTGTTCAAGCCTCAAGAAGTATATCAGGATAATGGCAAGAATAAATGTTACTGTCATCTCACTGACAATAAGGTTACAAAAAGACAACATGTTGCAAGTCATGACATCATATTCTCTCTGATGGCAACATTGGCAGAAGCCTTGAGACAACAACTTTTTATTCTCCTGACAGCATCTATTGCAGGGATTTCTTACTGTCACCAAAAGCGCATTCTTGTGACAGCAAACTTGGAAATACAAGATACTGTCTCAAAGGGATAAACTTTGAATTGGGGATCTACCCAGTCAAACATGTGATATTTTAGATGTTCAAGAAACAGGCGTGCTGCAGTATCCCAACACTGCATCAGGTCTGCAAGACTACGACAAAAACTTGAGAGATCACATGACAAAGCTCACCAATTCAAGATGACAAATCAACATCTACTGGAATTGTGTTAGCTAAATATAGAATGTATCTAGATTGATTTTTCCTGTAATGATAAACTTGTTTGTATAGCAATTTAGGTAAGACACACGGGTAGACAAATTGTAAGAAGCTGTCACATGAAAATGATAGTAGCTTCACAAACCCGTGATGATAGAGATAGGATTAGTTTACTTAGACTACCTCTCTCATTCTATACGCGTTTCACTTGAGGAATCGAAGCTTGAGAGAAACATACTTTCTCTCAAGGTTGTAGCAACACTTTCGCAAGATAAATAAAATATTTATTTTATGAGAAAACTACTTGTGATTGCATTTCTTCTACTGATAGGATTTAATCTTAGTTTTAGTTGTTGAAGCATAAATTGAATTTTATCAGTATTGCATTCAACCCCCCTTCTGCAATACTCAAGGACCAACAACTTTTTTACTATTCATCAGTCAAGTAAATTACTTTTACTTTTTGCTTTTACCCAAGTAATTACTTTTACTTTTGCTTTAACCCAAGTGAATCACTTTCACTTAAGTAAAATGTTTCTACTTTTACTTTGTAATAATTGAAAGGTTATTCATTTCCAATATTTTGCTCTATAAATATGAGCTCCCTTTGTATGTTTAAGGCAGGATGCAAACTACTTTGTAAGTTTTCCTCTCTTTTCTTCTACTTCTCTAGAATTGTATCTTCGTCTTGTATATAGCAAGTAACTTTCATATGTTTTTAGTAAATCTGTTTTAATTTTCAACTGTATCATCATATGCATACCGGCTTCTTGCCTGGTTTAAGTAATTTTTTTAAAATTTTGTATCTCTTGTTCCTTTGTTGCCTGAAATCTCCCCCAAATTTTGTTCATTTTACAAGTCGTGGTTAATAAATAAAAATATGTAATCATTTTCATCAACAAGTAAAATATATTAAACTCTTGTGGTAAATTCTATACTAATTACTGGGTTAAGATCAAATATTAATATTAGTTAAAAATCAAATATTAAAATCGATTAATTTTTGTTTGCTAAGTAAAAATCCATTAATTTTTAAATCAGTTATACATAAAATTTAAGAATATAGATTTAAGAATACATGGAATATGTCTTAAGGTATAATCTCACATATATCATTAGTTTTTTTAAGATTTTACAAATATGCTTATATTATTTTAAAATTACATTAATTTACAAACGTACGTGTTATACACGAACAATTATGTTATAATTATAATTTATATTACACTTAGTTGATCAATTTAATAAAATTCGTTTCACGTAATTGAAAATTAAATTATTATTTAAGTAATTATTGATAATCATGTGATTATCATCGAATATATATTTATTCAGTTGTTTTTGGAATCTATTCAAATTATAAAATCTTTGATTCAAGAAAACGTTATGCAATATTGTAAAATTTACTATACAAATATAAAATAAATTGAAATATTATCATTTATCATATTTTTAATTATAAAATTATTTCAATAAGTGTACTGGTTCGTGCGAGAAATTATTTCTGTTTATGAACTGATCTGTGCCTCGCATCGCACAGGTTTTTACGCTAGTTATTATATGAACATGGAAATAAGATGATATGACAATGTGCAAGTTCAGCATATATAGTCAACCTGATTGGGTTAGCTAAAATTTTAGTTAAGAATGTCCTCTTAAAATCTTAAAATTTTATTAAGAGCATCTTGAAGGATATAAAATCTTTAATTAAATAATACATTTAAGTGTCGGTCTTTAGATAATATGTAAATATTTGAGCACTCCAACCACATAGCCTTTAACGAAAAAATATAGACAATCATATTTGATTGGTTAATTTGTTGGACCATTAAACCACTTGTGTATTAATTTTACCTATCAAGAAATTTTGATGATACCAATGAAGCACATATCCTTACTTTTAGCAAATATATTACATAATAAATATAGACAATCAAAATAGCCAATCATTTTATCTATTGCTCTCACAGATGCTCTAAGAGCATCTCCAATGTGAGCAACCCCTTAGCTAAAATTCAAATTAACATGCCATAATTACGAATTATAAAAATTATGTAAAAAAAGATGCACTCCAATGGTCCATTCCTCTTAGCAAAAAATTTAGCCAACCCCCTTACGTTGGCTATATTTGCTGAACCTCTAGGGACCTGTAATAATATTCCACATCATCTATTGCCTTATTAAAATGACATATTCTATTTTTAACGATCTGAAATAATAATAACATACTATTTTTAAAATATAACCAATTATTATAGCCAACTCCATTGGAGCACAATACCTTACAGGTTCGACAAATTTTAAATAATCAGTATTTCATCTTATTTTAGCTAACTACTTTAGCCAATACCATTGGAGATGCTCTAAAGAAATAAAAAATTTACAAATTATGTATAATTTTTAATTATGGTAGCTCTAAATTTTATCGTGGTAGATAACCTCACCGACATTTTCTAAAATTGGAGATAAGCTTAATTATAAAATCTTAATTAACTTTAATTACAAATATCATGGCGTGCATGCAGCATGCCTGTTAATTAGTTTTAAGTGACATTATAAATTTAACTTAAGTGCTGATTAGAGTGACTAATTAAGAATCCCCCACAGGAGAAAATATATGACAAAGCTGTTGGAAACGAAGCTTGTGTAATTATAGCTATGCTTCCCACAAGTGCATGTTAATGTTTTTTTAACCTTGAACCACCAACATTTGTACCTTTATGCCACTTAACTTTGTTTCAACTGTAACATTTCAGGGGAATATTGTTAAATGTTGTTTCAAGCGTGGGGGGGAAATGATCACTTTTATGTTGGGATTACTTTTTTCATATGTTGTAATGAACTGACCAAATGAGTTTGGTGTATAGTTTAATTGGAAATCTGGTCCACTAATTACAAAATCAAGTCTAAACTGGAGGCTATTTGGCTCCCGCTTAAAACGAGTTTTTTACTTTAAGCTGAAAAATATTTACGAAAATTGTGGCAAATGACTTAATTGACAATTAGATTGTATCACATTTAATTCGGTAGTATCACATCCGTTTCTCGAAATCAAAATAAAATAAAATTTGTAGCTCCATGTCCGGATTGTAAATTTACATCAAAATCATTAAGCGGAAAAGGTCCTTGAAAAATAAAATGGGTCGGTCACCGTCTCTGTGTATGTAAAATGTATTCCAGTTTTTCATTCGAGAAATGCTAAAAGCCCCAAAACTATTCTAAAAAATTGTTATCAAATGAATTTAGAATAGTAAATTTCCTAATAATAATATGAAACCCCGCGTGCATTAATATGTGTCCACGAAATAAAAAAAATCATGTGTCATTCACATCATTTTATAAATTTTTTGGGAACAATTTTTTGGGTGCTCTAAAACTGCTCTTTTCATTCTTCAACGAATATAAAATCAGGGATCATGATCGGTCCCTTTATGGCAATTATTTATATCATGAATTGGCGATATAAAAAGAAAAATATAATTGTCTAATGTATAATCACAATCATACTACGTATTTTGTCTAAGCATAGACATAATCAATCACAACTAAATTATACATAATCCAACTAAACGTGGGAAGCAGTGTAATAAATCTGAGATTAGTAGTATAATTTATAATTTTTGATTTGATGTCGGCTAAATTAATACTCCTAC
This sequence comes from Heracleum sosnowskyi, assembly GCA_030848705.1. Taxonomy (NCBI): domain Eukaryota; kingdom Viridiplantae; phylum Streptophyta; class Magnoliopsida; order Apiales; family Apiaceae; genus Heracleum; species Heracleum sosnowskyi. The sequence goes on from CM061237.1 coordinate 131,982,206, forward strand.
TTAACACGAAAGCAATCAGAAGAGAAGTTTGAAAAAGATTGCAGGGTCTTAAACAATGAGGCAGTATATAATTAAGAATTAAGATTGACCGATAGAAGCACGATGCAATCGCAGACGCAGTTCCCATTTGGCTTCTAAACTCTGACTTTGTTTATTACGTGACTATTAAAATGTTCTACCAGCCTAAACAAAATTTCTAGTCAAGTACGAGGAAGTATTAAAATGCGGAAAAACATTTTCAATGCGGTTGACTAAAATGATATAAAATATTGATTATGTAAAATTTGTTGAACCTATAAGATGTTTTGCTCCAATGGTCTTAGTTATACTCATTGACTATATTTTATAAATAAAATGTTCTTATTATTTCAAATTGTTATAAATATAATTTATTATTTCAGCATAGTAATAGATGACATTAAATTTTGCTACATGTCCTGAAGGTTGGTCAAATATAGCCAATATGAAGAGGTTCGTTAATTTTTTTGTTAACAGTTATAACCCCATTGAAGAACCAACATTTTTACATAATTTCTATATTTCTTATTTAAGGTGTGCATAAGTGCTTATCAGTTGGAGATGCTCTAAGTCTGGACTTATTTCGTATCTTAAACAATTTAAGAGTAATGATAAGCATCATAAAAGAGTTCTAAAAAATGACGTGACATTGACAATTGAAATATTTATTCTCCAACAAGTATTGACATGGATCGAGTTCGATTGTATCTCACTCGAGAATTACTTCAAAGTAAATGATACTCCTATTTTTTTTTTTTTTTTGCTAATTAAATGATACTCCTATTTGCTTTACTTTTAGTAAAACAAATCCTTGAATTTGTTGTAATCAAGTAAATTATCGTGAGCTAGTTTTCTTTATAAAGTGCAGATTTTGCACATCATGTGATGGGGCTGGTTGGGAGGCTTTTAGCAGTAGAAATGTATGAGCATCATGTGAAATCAACAGATTTGCTGGAGTTTCCACACCAGTATACGTGGTGGCCATAAGGCTCTGGCCTCGTGCGAAGTAAATGGAAAGTAGACTCTTATCATATTTTCTTGCCGGCCATTTTAATTAGTACTTTTATAGAGGATAGGTAGCTCTTGCTGTTACTTGTTTGCGGAACCATTGGGTTTGAATCTTTTTTGTAAATATTATTTTGAGAGGAGAGTCTTCTCATGACTTAATTATTTTTACAGGAAGGTGTGAATTTATTTTCATTTTTCTGAATAATTTTCTTTTTAGAGTTGTCCTGTAGTAATTTTGCTGAGGTTACAATCTTTCCATTCAAACTTGGATGACAATAAAGTCCATTTTATAAACTTGAATAAACTTGGATGACAATAAACTTGAATAAAGTGTTGAGTAACCGATTCATTTAAAATTTTAAGGTGTTTTAAAGTAAGGTCCTAAATGGATATTATGCTAAGAACACTCTCCCTCACTCAAAAATCCATTTTGGGTTGAAAAGACCTTAAGGTGTTTTAGAGTAAGATCCCAAATGAATTTTATGTTTTATTTTAACACTCCCTCACTCGAAAGTCCATTTTTGGATTGAATAGTGGATCACGGACGCCCATCTTTCGGACATCAATTTGCCTTCATATCTATATATTATAAATTTGTGGATATCTCATATCTTAGGTTCGACATTCATATTTAGGTTCAGATAACATTTTAATATATAGTTTTGATCCAATGAACTATCTATTTTAGGCTTGATATCCATATTTAGGTTTGTAGAATATCCATATACTTATTTTGACCCATATTTAATTATAGAAACTTTCTATTTCATTTTTGAATATCATCAATATCATAATAATACTTATGGTAAGTTCATTAATTAAAATATAAACTAATCTTTTAATTTTGGGTAAGCATTTAATGTAAATTATTTTAAAATATATATTACATATACAACAAAATATATAAAAAAAATTGAACGAATTTGTTTTAATATTTAAAGCAAAACAGTTATTATACCTTTGATCTTAAATCTACAATTACTTAATTTATTATAATTAATTTTTTTAAAAATATCTGTGTGCGTAGTACACACTATAACCTAGTCCTTAATAAATTGTGAAAATATTGGGGGTGGTAGGGAGTCGAATTTGTGACCCTCGTAAACCAAAACTCTGATACCATATTAAATAAATAACTAATATAAAATTTTAAGATGTTAGAGTAAAGTTACAAATGAATTTTATGCTGTATTTTAACATAAAGGGAAATTATTAATAGTGTCCCTCTCGTATTGACTTTTATGAATGGTACCATTTCGTATTATAAAAATATTTCCTCAATTCTCTTTACTTCTCCGATAAGTTTTCCAATTTTTCTTCAATTTCCTTTTGACTTCAAGTATTTCCACCTCCTTGCTTTTTTCACATTTTTCTGCTTAAAATCTGATTTTATTTATTTTCCTACAAAACAAAAGAAATCAATTTATTAAATAATAAAATTACAAAAACGAACATAAAATAGGTATTAAAAATGTATTAAATTATGGACCTATCAGGTACCGTTTGTAAGTCAAAAGTACGAAGTGGTACCATTCATAAAAGCCAATACGAGAGGGGTACTATTAATAATTTCTCAAGTTTTATTTAGTTTTTTTTAATGATTTAACGTTTAGTTAACGTTTGAATTGACAGAATGCTATTTTAATGGAAAGATAAATACACAGTGGTACCGTTTATAAGTCAAAAATACGAAATGATACCATTCATAAAAGTCAATACGAGAAAGGTACTATTAATAATTTCCCTCACATAAATCAAATGCTGCAGTAAAATATAACACGCGGTTCTCATCCAAGTTGATCGTGAAAGGGTGCCCTATGTTAAATTAGACCTACTCAAGCACAATGAAATGATGAATTAGCATAACTTTCGTGAGCTTAATAATTATTGCATGTATTTACAACAAAAATGGCGAAACATATATATATATATTTAAGTTACTTTATTTAGTTTTCTGACAACAAAAAGAGGAGTATTATATTTAATTTTGGTTGGGTAATTCAAGCGTAAAATATAAAATGGGTGTGGCGACACATAACTACAGAAGTCAATTACTCCCGCGTTGGGCCTCTCATTTCTTTATATATTTTTTTTACGTCCCTCTCATTTTTTTACATATCAAAAATAATAACATTTTATAATATAAAATTCAATCGCATTCACTACTTTTCTCCACTATACCTACTTTATACTCACTTTATACATTAAATATTGATTGGTCCCACAATTTTACTCATTTTTCTTAATTTTCCCTATTAATTTACATTTTTTCTTAAATTCTGTGTCGTTTCTTCAATGTAAAAAATTGAGGAGGACGGAGGGAGTATTTAACAGACAAATCTGTCACTTCTCATTCTCCAACATGTTGAACTCTAGTACTCCCTCCGTCCCATTCATTTCTATACACTTTCCATTTTGGGATGTCCCATTCATTTATATACATTCCAAAAATAGTAACTTTTAATAATATAAAACACTATTACACCAACTACTTTCTCCACTATCTCTATTCTATAACAATATAAATCACTATTACACCCACTACTTCCTCCACTATCTCAAATCTATTATTAAATATTGATAGTTCCCACCACTTTACTTACTTTTCATCTAATTTTACTCATTTTTTATATCTTTTCTTAGTTTACGTGCCCAATCTCAGTGTATACAATTCACTGGGACGGAAGAAGTAGTATTAAATACATTCAAATATCACATCATCGATATTTTTCTTGTTTCGTTACATACCCACCAACCCAAGGGATAGAACATGGGTTCTTCTTGTTTCTACGCTGTTTGTCCGTTATTCCATCAGTACATTGACGTGACTTGACTACCTAGCCACGTATATATATATATGTATTTTTTAATTTTTTGTTACATTTTGTTCATATCCGCAAAATAAACGTAAATTTCATCAATTAATACAACAACCTTTGTGGTACTTTAAGTTTCGCTACTTCAAATTATATTTTACTTAACGTATCTTTTTTTTTTTTTAAACTCAAGAAAACTTCATTAATGAATCAAAGCATCAGTTACAATAGTCTCCAACAAAGAAACTGGAGGAGATAAGAAAACATTGTGGTAATTTAGATAACAAGGTTCACGCGCCATTAAATGGGCCACCTTATTCGCTTGCCTTTTAACAAACTGCACCGAGACATTCTCTCGCTCAACAAGCAAAGATCGACATGCCTCAATAATATGACCTACTTCCACCGGATACTCCAAACCTGTGAAAATTGCATTTGCAACCGTAAGGGAATCACATTCAACCGTAACCTTCATGTCTGGTAGAGTACGCAGCCAAGACAATGTTTCAAGAACACCCATTGCCTCAGCTTCAAGAATAGAAACAGCACCTGCAATCTTCGCATTCCTTCCCCGAACAAACATACCAGCATGATCACTTAACGTATCCTTAATTTAGGATGTATGGCCACTCTCTAAAAGTTTTCGATTTTTTCAAAACAAAATCAATCAATTTTTGATTAATTTCTCGAAAATATTTTGATAAATTTAATTTTTAAAATCTGAATCAGGTAAGTACATTAAAAATTGTTGAGATATTAACATGCATCCAATTTTCGTTTTGACTAATTTCCAATTTACCTATTACTCCATCCGTTTCGTCCAATTTTTTACGTTGGTTTTGAGCACTAAGGTTAAGAAAAAATCTAAATTAGTGGTGAAAAGTAAGAAAAATGAATAAAGTGATGTGATCAATCAATATTTAATATATAAATAGAGTATATATAGTGGAGGAAAGTCGTGAGTAAAGTTAATTTTTATATGACAAAACTTTACTATTTTTGGAAAGTTTTGGAATGTAAAAAATTGAGAGTGACATCCATAAAAGGAAAGTGTAAAGAAATGGATGGAGCGGAGAGAGTAATTCCTAATCCATATCTCAACTTATTTATTTCGAGTGTTGCTAGGGAACCCAAAAACATCTCCCAAAATTTGTACAAAATGATGTGAAAGATAATTGACGTGTTTTAATTCGTAAGCGTTTATATATGCACGCAATGTTCCATATTTGTATTAGGAAAGTTATCAATTGTAAGAGGACACATAAACTTTTGGAAGATTTTTTGGGATAAATTTTTGGATTATTTGACCATTTTCATTTCAATTCTCAAACTTTCACTATCATGTGTACGAAGTTGAAGGAACTAAAATTAAGTAAAATGTTTTTTTTATTAAAACCTAGTGATGCCTTACATTATGGATCTGAAAGAGTACAAGACAGCTAAAACATCAGCAAACACGAGCCTGGAGGATCACATATTCAATGGAAAAAAACCCGAGTAAAGTTCAATTCTTCTCGTTTCCTATGACTGCTGGATCAAAGATTCAAAAGCCAGATTGCTTGTTGTCCATAACTCTTAAATTTTATTGATCTGTCTCTGAATTGTGATCGATTCACGTTTTAGGTTTTACGCACAACACTGAGAGAGTTAGTTGTATCAGAACTTGTAATTAACCTGACAATAGTTTTTAGGGAACCATTCATAAAAATTATCATAATATCATGTATTTTTTTTCAGCCGGTGATACAACAATTAATAAAAGGAATCTGCTCAAAATATTTTTATTTTCACATCTCACTATCATGTTATTCTGATAATTTTCATGTAGATTTTTATGATCCCCTAACATTACTCGTAATTTATCACCATAATAAGGTTAAATATCAAATAAATCACTCATTGTGTCCAAATATATCAAATTAGTCACTCATTACAAAAATGACTTAATTTAGTCACTAATTTAAAATTTCGTGTCAAGGACATCACCTGTGAATGACTAAATTAATACAAAATTTTAACATTTTAATGACTAAGTTGATACAAAATTTTAAATTAATGACTAAATTGAGTCATTTTTGCAATGAATGACTAATCTAATACATTCAAACATAATAAATGATGTATTTGATATTTAACCCCACATTACATTGTACAATTATAATAATTTTATGGGATATTCCATTTGGTACCATTGTACAATTGGCTTTTCCATTTGGTACAAATCGAAGTTTTTGGTTTCCAAGTGGAGCCATCATACTTTTGGCTTCATCCACGTGATACCACTCCGTTAACCAAACGTTAGTCGGCAGTTACAAAATTATGAGATTGTCCATTTGGTACCACTCAAAGTTTTCGACTTCCAAGTGGCACCATTCTACTTGTGGCTTCAATTCGAAAATACCATTCATCGAATTTATTAACATAGTGGTATTTTGGAATTGAAACACAAAGTAGAAGGGTACTGCTTGGAAGTTGAAAACTTTGAGTGGTACCAAATGGACAATCTCGTAATTTTGTAACGGCCGACTAACGTTTGGTTAACGGAGTGATATCACGTGGATGAAGCCAAAAGTATGATGGCTCCACTTGGAAACCAAAAACTTCGATTGGTACCAAATGGAAAAGCCAATTGTACAATGGTATCAAATGAAAATTATTATACGTAGTAAATTATTTATGTGGATCAGCATTTATTAAGACATCCAGTGGTCCTGCACTCCTGCTCCGACACCTGGTTATCCATGTGCGTAAGCACACAACAAAACAAGAAAAGAAGCTTCGCTTATATCTATGAATCCTGCCTAAAGTCATTTCCCACTTATATAAAACCACAAGTCCATAATTACTCAATTTTGGAGGATTTCAATTATTTTCCTAATCTTGGAGGACTTCTAATTGCTAATTGAAAAATGTAATTGATATTTATACTAGATTACTAAAATATAAATATTAAAAGTTTGATAGTCGGATGATAATATGTATTTTCCCGAGTTCTACGAACTCACCAATTTTATACAATTTTTTTTATTTATCTAACTAGTTTAACGTTAAATAAGATTTATGCCTATCTTGTTTATATTTTATAATCATTATATTACGTAATTTGAAAAAATCCCAAAATCTTTCCCAAATAATACATGACGTTTTCTTATTCGTGAGACTCATGTATGCACAAAGAATCTGTTAACGGGGGAATTTGGTGATAACAAATTTCGGGTATTGCTGGAATAACGAAATTGTAATAATGGGGGATTTTTGGATGTTTGGGACTGGACTTGAAAGGTGTCTCGACTTGTTATATGTGTCGGATCCTATTCCAAGATATCTGCGTACCCTGTTTATATATAGGGATCAAACCAACGCAGTTTTGTGATATGATAGTGTTTTTAATCCCTGTGATTGTTAAGGGATATGATGAGATAAGTTGATTTTATCCTTTTTAGAGTTATATTAACGTTTTGATTCTTTCCTGATTTGAAAGAATCGTTTGGAGATATTCTATGATTAAAATTGGGAAATTAGAATATAATTGAGCCAACCGAAAATATGGCGTAACAGAATCCATTTTATTTATAAAAATTTAACTAATAACAAATTTACAAGTCAGTATTTCGGGAATGATTTTGAAAACATTCAGAAGACTATTGCATTTCTCTGACACAAACAAACATTACAGAAAAACATGCGAGGGAAGGTGAGTCGCTGAATGAGCGAGAGATAAGTAACCTCCATGGTTGATAAGGTGCATGAATTATTATGCAATTTCATTTGGAATTTACTTGTGTTTGTATATATCGATATTTACAAAAATACAAGGTGTGTGATACCAGGATGACCACGTTCCCACCTAGAATGTAGTTGAATAGCAAGAATCATATTTGTATACGTGTTCTGAACATGGCTATGTACGTGTTTAATTACGTCAAGATCTGTACCTATATATTTTCAACTCAGTCATGTAACCAGTTTTAATATGCATCTTAGAAGATGGTTTACTTAAATTTCTCATTAATTGATAATTAAATTATTAAATGACAATTTCTTTAGTTAATTTTACTTTTGTTTCAATTCATTAATAACCTAAGGTTTGTAACTCATAACCATTTTTAACATGATATGACAAAATGAAAATTAGTCGTTGCATGTGATTGTCAGACGGTTCATTTCGACCAGAGAATCTATCTCACATGATAGAAAAATTTTCTATCTAAACTTTCAAAATTCATGTTTTTATCGATTTTTTCATAAATTTAACTGTATCGATAAAAAATTTATGTAAAAATAAGTAGATGTGCAAAATATTATAAATTTTAATGATTAAGAATACATATATATTATCATGATATTTTATTTATCGTTTACAATATGAATGCAACGGCTCAGATTTTATATCTTTTGTTGATTAATTTTTATATAATCTAGTATATCCAATAATTTTTACGTAATTTTTTAACCAGCACAGTTTGATGTGCGAAAGGCCTGTTGAAAATATGAAATTGAGAACGTTTAGGTAGAGAAATTTTATAGAATGTCAGGTAGATTCTCTTTAACTTTTCAAAATAATCAAGTGAGTAATGCTAGATATCTCAAAAAAAATTCCAAAACTTTTCTCAAATATTGTGGCATGATAAGTGGCTAATTCGTGGGTGCGTATGTATGTACGCATGATACCATATTACTATTAGAAAAGTTATCAATTATACAAATTTTTAGAAATAATTTTGGGATATTTTTTAAGGACTCTAGCATTTTTCTAATTAAATTTACAATCACCTCTAAGAGTATCTCCAACCATATAAAATTCTTAGTTAAAATTGAATAAAATTTACCATAAATAATATATTATAGATAATATGTAAAAAAAAATTCACTCCAATGGATCACTATTGTTATCTAAAATTTTAGTCAACCTATACATATTGACTAAATTTGTTGAACCACTTATGATAAAAAATCATGTCATCTGTTTCTATATTCAAACAATATATTTTTGATCAAAAAAATATATTTTCCGAACATCCCAATTGATACCACGCCAAACCGTATCAGGGGCAATACTATTACCTAAACCAGACATACCAATATGAAGAATCACCCCAGATAAATCAGCCACGAGAGAGATTCATTAACAAGAGGCAAGACTATTACCACACAAAGATTAAAGATACCACTCTGTTAATTGATTAGATTCCATTGAAGACATAATTATTGCAATTTCTAATAAATTTAAAATCGGTGGCCCTTTATTTTCTCCATGATTACATCCATTCTAACAAGAAATAAAAATTATATACGGGTACAATTAGATTTTGATTCGGATTATAAATAATAGGATGACCAGAAATTCCGGATGCTAAATATTTTACAGAACCACTATAAATGGCTCTAGACAATTTGTTTGTGTCGTGTGCGAAGAATTTTATATACTGTATTTGTGTTTTTGCTATATATAATTTTTTAAATATTCTTTTAATATACATAAATTTTTTTATAATATAAAATGATTTAATTAAATATTATTATCTAAAATATATCTTTTCTTACCAAAAAACCCTAATTTTTAACGTCCAATTTTCTGTCATATTTACGTATGATTCACATAATCTACACGGTAAAATAATTTGCATTTGAACACCCGTCCCTATCGCTAAATCAAAAAAAGGAAATAAAAAATGTAGTTGAATAAACAATTATAAAATTATGAGAAGACTAGACTTTTTATATCACAGGGCAAAAGGAGGGAGAATAATAGTAGTATTTAAGCAGACTAGAACTTCTCCAGTTCTCCTTCATTCTCTCTCTCTCTCTCTCTCTCTCTCTCTCTCTCTCTCTCTCTCTCTCTCTCTCTCTCGAATTTTCTTTGTAAATTCTGTGCATTTACACAAAACCCCAGAAGAATTTTCTTGGTTTCTAGAAGTTAATTTGTCCTGTGTAGCTTGAATTACAACAACTTGAAAAGCTGAGATCTTTTTGTTGGGCTGTGTTTTCTTGCTCCAAGCTTCAATTTTTATGCAACTTACTTCATCTTTCTTAGGTAATTTTTTATGTTTTCTCGTTGTTGGGCTGTCTATTCTTGTATGTATCTTTGGAGTTGTGATTTTAAAGTTTCTACATGGCTTAAATTTTCAGAAATGTAGGTTGATTTTATTTGAGTAGTCTGACTATTTAGAACAAGAACATTGTGTAAATGAGTTCTTCATTTGATTTCTTCAAGCTTTTGAGGAATGCGAGATGTAATTTGTATGTGTGTGTTGTTTATTGCATATGTTGTAAAGATTATTTTTTTTGATATGATTTTTAATGTGATTTTAAGATTTAATGAGTTTGATGTGTATAAGATTAGGTGATACATTAAGTAGAAAATTGCAAATTACTTCAAATTATATATCTTTATGGTATATGAATATTGTTAACATATATATAATATTACAAAGGAAACTATTACGATAATGAAACTCTATCCAATAATAATATATGTTAACAAAATAAGACCAAAAATTTAGAATTTGATATTACAATACTGAATATGAAGGATGATAAATTGATGTGTATATGTGTGTCTACTGATTAAGAAAGTTTGAGTAATGTTGTGGACACTGAAGTTTTGTGAAGGTTTGGGACTTGTTTGATTTGTTTATTTATGTTGATTTGCAGTATTTGTCAGCACTGATTTGTTTGCTGACACGAGGTGGGAGAGAGTGATTTACGGTAAGGAAGGGGGACTTAAGAGCTAAGATGATGGGGGGTTATGCTCTTGGGGGTGTATTGTCGAAGATGAATAATTTATCTACCTCTGATCACTCGTCGGTGGTGTCTGTGAACTTGTTTGTTGCACTTCTTTGTGCCTGTATTGTTGTTGGCCACCTATTGGAGGAGAGCCGATGGATGAATGAATCCATCACCGCCCTTGCTATCGTGAGTTTTCTAATTTTAGTCATTTTAATCAAGATATGCGCGTGCATCTGCTCTGTACTCTTTGTTGTAATGTGTATTTATTTTCTGTTTCTTCTTTTTGCAGGGGCTTTGCACTGGAGTTGTTATTCTATTATTCAGTGGAGGGAAGAATTCACATCTCTTGGTTTTCAGTGAAGATCTTTTCTTCATCTATCTTCTTCCACCTATCATTTTTAATGCTGGGTATGTTGTAACCTGTTTAATTCTTTCCTCGTGTGCGTGTGTGTGATTATCAATGCTGGATATGTGATTTGGTTATAGTTAATTTTTAAAAAGTGAATCAATAGAATCTGGTCCTGCCCTAAATTCGAAAGAAAAGGGAGGCACCAAAATGACCTCCAGATTAATTAACTACCCGAAACATTAATATAACAATTTGGGTTCTTGTAGCCCAACCAACCTACCTGAATGATCATGTTTTTTACTTGACTGTATAGTAGAGGGTAGTCTCATGCCTACATGTTTTATACACATATGTTTTAATGCAGCAGTGGTGGCTGTTTACTGTATCTGATACTTCTGCAAGTGATGATAAGATCTGAATTGTTTACTATTATATTTTAGTAATGACTAAAAAGTGTCAATTTCCCGAATCTGTAACTTAAATGCATTAACTTATCTGTACACTTTCATAGGCATTTTGTCTCTCTGTTGTCCTCTGTATGTCATACACTAACAAGATATGTTTTTCTATATATGTTTTTCAATATGCGACTTGATATTGGGCTGGTACTTTCTGATATGTGAAAAGCATAGAATACCAAATTTCCTTTGTAAGAAGATGGATTAGATCTTCTGTATTCTTTTTCTGACATGATTGTTTTATGGTGGCCATGGTGCGACATGCTACAATGTAGAATGTTGTGATTATTTATATTTGTTCTACAGCCCTTAATATCAAATACATGTCGCCTTGCTGATGACACATTGATTGTCTTGCTTTCATACTGGGCATATGTACGGTAAGAGTATGAATAACATTTTTCTTGGCAAATGTTTAAATCAGGTTCCAGGTGAAAAAGAAACAATTTTTTCGAAACTTTATGACCATCACTCTCTTTGGTGCCATCGGTACTTTGATATCTTTCAGCATAATATCAGTGGGTATGTAACTAATAACAGATAAGCTCTCCTCCTTTACTTCGAAAATTTCTGCTAAGAATTCATTTACCTTTTCTAAATGAAAGATTGTTATATACATTGTCTTTGATTCTGGGTTGCGAAGCCTTTACCAGAACGTTCCATGCACTTGTATAGTTGTAATTACAACGACTTCTACAGAAACACCGGGACTCTTTTTAGCCAATTAAGCAACAACGTCTATGAGCATGCAACAGAAGCACAATTTGTTTATAGATTTAAATTTTTTATATGTACTTGCATTAATTTTCTCAACCATAAAATTAAAGTACATATTTAGAATCAACTATGATTCCAGTGTGCTATTTTTCGTTTTTGGATCCCTTGTGCATTATTAACGTTTTACTTTTGAAGTCAAGATTTCAACCTATTTCTATATTGCATAAGTAGCTGATAAACATTAGGAGTCATTTGTTAGGATTTCTCAACACTGTAAAAATAAATGATAAGAATTGGGTTAACTCGGTAGATTACAAAGAAATACGCTTATTTATATAGGGTATATGTAGTTATTAAATCCTACATCTTTTTGTACCAGGTGCTATCCACTTCTTCAAAAATATGAATATTGGTTCTCTTGAGATAGGAGATTTTCTGGGTAAGATAACTGTTTCTGTCAATGTTTCTGTCAATGTTATATCCCAATGTACTTTTTCTTAACACACATCACCTGATTCTATTACTTTTTATCCAGCAATTGGTGCAATCTTCTCTGCCACAGATTCTGTTTGTACATTGCAGGTATGTAGGGCTTAAGAACCTGTAATCATTCGGGACTGCAATATCTGTCTGCTTTCTAATGCTCTATTTAATGTTGCAGGTGCTTAATCAGGATGAGACGCCCTTACTGTATAGTCTAGTTTTTGGGGAAGGTGTCGTTAATGATGCCACATCAGTAGTCCTTTTCAATGCAGTCCAGAACTTTGATTTGTCTCACATCGACGCAACTACGGCTTTGCAGTTGGTCGGAAATTTCATATATCTATTTATCTCGAGCACTTTACTGGGAGTTTTCGTGAGTCTCTCTCTCTCCCTCTCTCTCTCTCTCTCTCTCTCTCTCTCTCTCTCTCTCTCTCTCTCTCTCTCTCTCTCTCTCTCTATAAATATATATATATATATATATATATATATCCCTCTTTAGCATCAATATGCTTGTGGTGAAATACTTCTGAATGTTACACTTTGCTTTCATCTTCTGCAGGCTGGACTGCTTAGTGCATTTATCATTAAAAAACTCTACTTTGGACGGTTAGTAATTTTGTATCACATTTGCTTTATTTGATCTGTACTTTCTAGAATCTAGATATATAGGCATTGTGAGATTAAATCTGTGCTACATTTGTACTTGGCAATTGGTTATTTAGCTAATTACTTATTTGTTAATTCTTATATTGTTTATGGCTTTCAGGCACTCTACTGACAGAGAGGTTGCTATCATGATACTCATGGCCTACCTTTCTTACATGCTGGCTGAGGTAAAAAAAATTGCAGATCACTTGGCCATAAATAATACTTGTCTGTAATTGTTTTTGACATAATACTGATCCATAATTTGTTGCAGTTGCTTGATTTAAGTGCTATCCTCACAGTGTTCTTTTGCGGAATTGTGATGTCTCATTATACCTGGCATAATGTCACTGAGAGTTCAAGAGTCACTACCAAGTATGTCGTTGAAAGCAGTATTTTATCGATTGCTGTTAACATATACAGTATCCCTTTTATTCTAGTTCTGTAATTATACAAAACCATACAGTCATACACCCATTTCTTTCCGGTAGTGATATGTTTTCTGCACTTCTTCAGGCATACTTTCGCAACATTGTCATTCATTGCTGAAATATTTATCTTTCTTTATGTTGGTATGGATGCCTTGGATATTGAGAAGTGGAGATATGTAAGCGACAGGTAAAGTTTGCTGTTAACTTTTGTGCTTGCTAGGGTGTCAAACCATGATCAATTGTAATAGATGAGTTTTCTAACTTTGAATTTTCTTTTCCCCAGCCCTGGAACATCAATAGGTGTAAGTTCTATTCTGTTGGGACTGATTTTAGCTGGCAGGGCAGCCTTTGTTTTCCCTTTATCATTCCTATCCAACTTGACCAAAAAGTCTCCCGAAAATAAAATCGAGCTAAAACAGCAAGTATGGGTTTTATACTCTTCGCTGCATTCATTTTGCTTAAGCTGGTTGGCGAGTGAAGTAAATAAACACATTTATCCCTGATTTTACAGGTTACAATTTGGTGGGCTGGTCTTATGCGAGGTGCTGTTTCAATGGCCCTTGCTTACAATCAGGCAATTGTTTTCCCTTTTATTTTTTACAGTGGAATTATGATTTTTCTTAAATTTTATCTAATTGGCAAATTAAGAGAACTGTATGAACTCAACCACATCAATGTTGTACTTTTAAAGCTTTTTGGTCCAGTTTAGTGTTAGTGTGGCTTATGGACCATGGGAAAATGAAAGTGGATTGTGCAAGAAATTTATACGGGATCATGGTATGTATTTGATTGAGCTTTTTTTCATCATGCAGTTTACAAGAGAAGGACACACTACTCTACGTGGAAATGCAATCATGATCACCAGCACCATCACAGTAGTTCTTTTCAGCACAGTGGTAAGACATCTAACTTTTCACATTTCAACACTGCCCTATCCATTAATGCTATGGTGTGGGATGGAAGGGAGGGAACTAGGAATTGCAATAGTTTGCTTGAGGGGTGAGGAAAAATTAAAAAACAATAAGACACAATTAGGAAGCAGAATAATTTGGTTGGGTGTTATGGTATGAGGTGGGGGTGGGGTGGTAATGGGAGGGGGTACAGGAAGTTAGAGGTGGAGGGTGATTGAGATAATAAAAGCTGGTAACTGGAAGAGGGGAGAGAGAAAAATTGATGAAACTGAAGAAAATGTAGGTGATTGGAATGTTATAACTGTTAGAAATGTAAAGGATGTAGTTTGCGTTAGCTGCTTTTCAATCAATAATATTGCTTAGTACTTCATTTCCGTTCCATTTTACCAGAACCAAGCGAAACACAAGTCACTCTAATTTGGAACAATCACGTGTGCTTTTCATTCATGGGAGGAATTAGGAATACATCATTAAGTTTGACCAGGAAACATATTCTTGGTTGACTAATCCTGCTCGTCTTCATCCTGTTACTAATCCTAGTCTTTGAATCTATATGTGCCACCAGCCACCAGGGCTTTCATCCAAATTATACAGAACTCATATTAGAAAACTAAAAAAGCTGAACGTAATGCAATTTTCAATTCCAGTTTCAGGAGCAACACCTGTAGATAAATTGAATTCTTAAAATTGACGACGACTTGAGATTTTCATTGAATCTATGCAGGTATTTGGATTGCTCACCAAGCCTCTAGTTAGACACTTGCTACCTTCCCCCAAACACTTGATCGGCATGCTTTCGTCTGAGTCACTCACTTCTAAATCTTTCACTATACCTCTTCTTACAAATGCTCAAGATTCAGAAGCTGATCTAGGCTCAACCATAACCCGTCCGACAAGCTTAAGGATGCTTCTGACAGCACCCTCTCGCTCTGTCCACCATTATTGGAGAAAATTTGATAATGCCTTCATGCGCCCTGTTTTTGGTGGACGAGGTTTTGTACCCTATGTTCCTGGCTCGCCAACAGAGCAAGATGATTCTCAATGGCAAATAGACATGAGTAAGGGACAGAACATATAGCGGCCTTTTTGTTCTTTGGTGTTGCATTGAAGTATGCACTTTTGTTTTGAAGTTTGTTCTGGGGTGGCGAGGTTACCAGCACAGCTAAGTAACTTCCACCAATTTTACAGCGTCTTACTGTATATATCAGATTTGCAGTGGTAGTAGTGACTTGTTTGCAGTCTGCAAGTATTTTTTAATTATTTTTACCAATATGCTTCCTAAGCAAGTGTTCTACGGGTTGTGGAGCACACAGAGCTTGTCTGAGTATTCTATTCATTTTGGTAGCTGTCTTTTTCATCCAATCTTGTATTCTCAGTCAGTCACTCTGCGACCGAGGACAGATCTTTACAAGATTGCCGCTTCATACCTGACATCAATGTTTTTTGGGAAAATGATATAGTTTGGTTAGAGAGCAAATAGAGATTGTAACATACTACCCTGATAAACATCCTTGAATGTGTGTTTATCAACAATTTGGATTGTAATATAGTGTTTTAATTAGTATCATAAGTTTTGTTTGTTGATAGGCCAAGGGATGCCTACGGCCTTTACGTGTAGTACTTCCTGGATTACAGAAAAGAATTCATCAAGTATTTTTGAAATCGAATGTTTTATGCTCTCAGTAGAGTACTTTGAGCTGTGACCAGCCACCTTTTGTTCAGGGTTTGAGCATAGTATGACAGCTTGAGCTTGATATGTAGTTCATTTATTTTATTAACAAATGATTTTAATTTAACTGGTTTAGAGTGGAAACTATTGATCTATACGACTATACATAAAAAAAAAAGGGAAATTACCAAAAATACTATTTTTTCTAAATTTTTTTGCAATTTTACCATCTTCTGAAAATATTTGCAAAAATATCAAAATAATTACAAAAATACGGTCTGCAACTACTTTCAACCATCTGCAACCCTAAACCCTAGACTCTAAACCCTAACCTACCCTGATTTTAGGGTTGTTCAGGACGCCGGAAAAAAAAATCGTTTTTATTAAAAAGTTGCATCTGTGTTTGATTTTGGTTGCAGTTGCAGATATGGTTGAAAGTAGTTGCAGACCGTATTTTTGCAAATATTGGGTGAAGGTCAAGTATGACCGATTTTCAGATCGGGGTAACCATAATAGCCGATCTGAAATTAGTGGACAAATATGGCCGATTGAATACGCATTGTTCAATGGAGTAATCAGAATACGCATTTCGTGATGGGGTATTCTGTGTGGCTTACGCATTTTCAATCGGAGTATCCAGGGAATACACATATCTCAGTGGAGTATCATGAACTTAATAAGCATATGGCATATGCGTATTACTGTAATTCATTTTGTAAGTGACCTCAGCAAACTTCAACAAACAGTAAAAAATGATTTTAATTGATTTTTTTAATAGACCGGCGGCCTGATTTTAGGGTTGTAAACAACCCTAAAATCAGGTTAGGTTAGGGTTTAGGGTCTAGGGTTTAGGGTTGTAAACAACCCTAAACCCTAAACCCTAAGTCCGTATACGGATTCGTCGTTCTGAATATTTCTAAAACCCAAAATGGAACTATTGAACCCCAAAGGTTAACTGTTGAACCCCTAAGGAAACGGTTAAACTAAGAACACACGTTTATTTTTGTTCATTTTGTATTAAAAAAGAGTTTAATTTTGACTTATGGGATACCCAACTGTCAGTGGAGTATCTTGTATATGGGATACCCAACTACCAGTGGAGTATCCCAAAGGCTAAAATTGGCCACTTTTTTCAGAATGGTTATTTTTGTTTATTTTGTCAAAAAAATGATTATTTTTGTCATTCTTTCGCAAATATTTTGGTATTTTTGCAAATATTTTGGTATTTTTGCAAAAAAATTAAAAAACACATAGTATTTTTGCAAAATAAAATTTGGGTCGGGTATTTATTAAAAAAAGCCCTTAAAAAAATTGTTAATATAGATAGAAAAATGTTAAAGGTAACCAATTTGGTTAAAAAATGTTAATCAAATTTTATGTTTTCTATTTTGATGGGTTAAAGCTCAATTAAATATAATGGATTGGACACAGATATTGATCAATTGAAAAATATTATGTAATATCATATCACCCACAATATTTTATAATTATTTTTAATACCCACTTTGATAATTCTCATATTACCCTACCCTGACACAATATTATATTGCTTCTTTACATAAAATAGTTTTTGTGGAAGTACATACAATAGTTCGTTTGTTACAACCAACTAGCTTTATAACCCGTGCAAGGCACGGGCACACGCTAGATTGTATTTGTTGCTGATTTTAACACAATAATTTGTTCAAATGCACAAATTTATAAATGATATTATGATATAATCCGTGTTCAAAATTATTATAGTTGATCTATGCTGCCGCTAGTTAGTCTTCATCTGCATTTGATCAGAGCTGCTACTTGCTAGTATCCATGACTTCCAAACGCCTTTGATCACTGGCTTATCTAAATTGCAATATCGCCACCCTTACTCGGTTATATATACTTTGTACTGAGTAGGATGGATGTTTCATTGTTGACCAATAACCAAAAGCAGTGACTCCGCCTGATAATGTGAAAGTGTCTCAAACCTAATTTCATATCCTGTTGTTGTGCATGTTTTTCATTTCACATGCATCATTTTGATCGTCCAGGCCGCATGCAAGCATGATGGGTTGCTCCCTTTGTTCTATCAAGGAAAGAATTAAAATTACAATTATTATGTAAACATTCTTTGCACCAAGGAGTTTCAATTTAGAGAAAAAGGTGAGCAACAAGATTTTAGTAGGAAAATAATTTATCCGTAAGTTGGGCAACAAATTTGGAATCTGATAATTGACTGTATTGCAAGGACATCATAGTTTTTCAATTAAATAATAGATAATTTTCTCTAAGACATATGACCTATGTTGGTGCTCAAAGCAATATGAAATTACAGCTTGAAATTTAAAATGGAGCCAAGCTTCACTTAAAATCTTAAGCTAGTATCAAAGCACACGAAACCGTATTTGTATCAAAATAAAGAAAAAGTATAAGCAGGAGGAAATCCAACAACTGAGCAGAGGACAGTAAAACCACACTTAGAAACATTTTTAGTGTATCTAGTAACATTATGCGTAACAAAATAACATTTTTTTATATTTGGTTTGTGAAAAACTCAGCAATAAATATAAGCATAGAAACTATAAATAGTAGAAGGGGAATTACAATAAATTTTAGCAAAATTGAAAGAAGAAGAAATCATGGACAATATAAAAGGTATGGATAAAGTGACTTGGTGGAGATCGAAAACATACCAGTCCTAAAAGCTCAGTCATGGCCAGTTGATTTGTTATATAAATTTACATGTTAAAATTACAACTATAATGTACTCAATATTTTGCATTCTGGAGTTTTAATTCGATACACATTGTACTACAGGAACTCTCTTATCATTTTATCATTTTGATCTTCAGGAGTTTCAATATAGTGCATAATATGGTTTTTTGAAATGTTTATAGTAATGACATAAACAAATAGGGGAAAATAGTTACCTCTTTGAAGAGCATTGCATCACAGTAAATCTAACCTAGATGGCTTGACCATCGCCTCTGTAATGAGAAACTTAGGACGACCTCTCTTTGCAGAGTCTCTGTTCCTCCAATGTAGCGGGACAAAATATAAGCAGCTAACAAAAGGTGATTTGCATGTTCAAAGGAAATTACAGTTGGTAAGAAGTTGGAAGTGGTAGAATAGTAGGCAAGCAACTAAACAAAATTTGTAACCTTAAAATGGCCAAGCATGTCCACCAACAAAGGCAAATCCAGTTGAACAAACCCGAGAAGCCAAATATCTATCTAATAGATTATCAACTATTTAACATTCACGGTGCCATCACCCAATCAATTATTCGTCACTTTCAGTTATATCAAAATACAACTTATCCCCCGTTCTATATGCGGTAATTCTAGCTACAATTTACTCCTGCCTAATAAGGTTCCAAGTAGCTGTAAAATTGTCGAGCAGACCAAAAAAGGTGTCTTCTATACCCCACCTTTACGAATATCATTTTATAAGCTACATTTATAAAGTGTAATCTGACAAATAAAGCACAAATGATCAGTAAAACTGATTACATAAATAACAACAATAATAGGACATAGAGAACATCATGAAAGAGAGCACATTGTAACAATTAAATCTATTAGAAATGAGCACATTGTAACAACTAAATCTATTAGAAATGAGATTTAGGCTACTAAACAAAGTGAAGGTGATTGCTACCTATCTAATGAGCATATGTTGGAACCCTTATTTTGACCTAAACTGCTAAATGAAACTTTCAAGAAGTAGGTAAAATACAGTTATATATTTTGGCACCTTTTTCTTTTCATTATAAAGTTTAAGTTACACACATTTACTTATACATGGCGTATGGGAATTATTCAGAAGCATAAGCAAGAGGTATGAACTTTCCCAGATGATTTCATCTTCTTTGCTCGTTCTTGTACTTTCATCTTGTCGTGTTTCTTTTTCTCTTCAAACTGTGTTCTTGCTCTCCCTCAGCAATATTATCAATCTTGGCTAGCTTGAATTGGTAATGCTGTGAATTTCTTGCCCTTCTCCGATCTAGTTCACCCTGCATTACAACAACTTGTCAGTAAAGTTCTTGTAAGCTGAAAAAAATATCTAGAGTCCTATTTATTAACATTTCTCCTTTCCATTTGAATCTTAGCTTTCTTTTTCTTCTCATTCTCCCAAGCAAGAATATTGGAACTCATTTTCTCATACTCGAATTGAAGCGTAAATAAATGAATGCCACTATTAGCTCGTACATAATCCTTAATATGTTTTTTTTACCAGTTAATTTTTAATCTTTCATACAAAATCGTCTATCCTAATTAACTGCAAACTCAAAAAGGTTGACCGTTTTTGAATCTTTGCATTCTCAGCTTTTTCCCAAGCCTCCGCTCTGGTGTTTCCATTTCTACCTTGGGTAGAATTTCGAATAAGTATTTCATTTCCAGTAGCAGGAGTTGCTGTCCTAGATGGCTCACGTCCCACTGGCCTTCTCACGGATGATTCTACAAATTCAGATTAATATTGTCTATAGCATATTGACATATTATTTTCGCTTGAGAAGATCATCGGGATTTACTATTTTAGTTATTTCTCTCCTCCAGAAACAACTACTGAAGATTAAAGTTCATAACCATTTCAGGATTCACATACAGAAAAAGGTAAAATTATACATAAAAAATATGGGCTCCAGCCGGTTTCTTTCCTTTTTAAACTTATTATTTTAAATAAAACATACCAGGGAGCAATTGACTTGAAAAATATCTCTTATCACTCAATAACTCAAAAACTCAACAACTCAACAACTATGGTTTCAAGATTTCAGGCAAGGTTAAAATATCTCTTAACAAAATTGAACAATCGAATTTATTTATTAACTTAATGTGCATTGAATGGTAACATACCTCTTTTGCTGCTGCTGTTTGATCAAGTTTTCCATTCTCAATAACTCCACTAACACCCATTAGAGCTATAAAAACTCATGGCCTGAATGCACCACCAACACCTTTCAATATTTCTAGTCATTCTTCAGTGACACCTCAAGCTTTCAATTCCTGTATGTATTAGCGTGTGCAATGTTTACAACTGATTTAAAAAAATCTCTGTCACGCATACCAGTAAATTAAACACTAATAGAATAGCATTACTTAAACCCTTGATTTCTCAAAGAATTTCGTCGCAGGTGAATATGCAAAAAATCTGCCATAAATAACGCTCGCTGACTTGTAGACAACATATGATAACAGTGTTTATTTCACCCTACTTCATGATTACATGCATAAGACTATCTTTATAAGAAAGCATGTAAGATTGCAATTAGAGTTTCCCCGTTTAATATAACCAGTACTTGTGCACTTTTAATCATGGGAAGGGAAAAATAATACAAAATTTTTTAAGCTATTTGTCCAATTGAATGGCCTAGGTTAGGACTTACGACTGCTGATAAACACTAATTGCAGCCCTGTTTCTTGTCAATAGACCCTCTGATTCTATGATAAGGATGCATTAGTAATTGCCCTGTGATTTTTTGCCCTGAGATAAATTCTAACAAAAAATCCCACTTTTCGGAGTGGTGAACACTGTCGGACCTCCGCCATGTCCAATAAACTATTAGTCAGGTTCTTCAATCTATAAAACATAAAGAATTTAAATTTAAAATTTTTACAGTTGTAGGGCTACCTAGAAAAATAACCAAATAGCTTTAGATCTTCATACATAAAAATCAAAAGGTTGAATAAAATTCAATCCAAAATATTTTATATCAGGAAGATAAAGTTAGTTTGGTATTACTTTATAAATCTTGCATATGAAAAATGATAATGTAGCTAAGTACCTTTGAACAATATTACAACATAACTAATGGTTGGGTATGCCACAAGACCAAAACCAGTCAAAATTAGGAAAATACATATCATTTTAGGAAAATATATATCCCCTTAATATAATGGAAAATACATCTGCTCCAAAATTAGGAAAATTAATCACAAACCAAAAATCAAAAGAGGCATGATTATCTCTACGTCAATGTATACCTGAAGACACCTCCAGTCAAGATCAATGCGAAAAAAGCTTACTTTGTGCTGTCCTGCTTTCTGTACAGATTGTAAATGCTAAATTACATGAATATTAAAGAGAAAATAAAAGAAATTATAACCACCAAAATATAAGTACGAACAAACCATCAATGCTCCAGATGGATGGCATGACAAATAGGTACACCTCCACATGAAACTCAAAGCATTGGATGAGATCTTGGTTTTTTACACTTGATTGTACAGTTTGTATGGTTGATTGTACATTAAGGCGACTCCATTCACACACCTGATATAGCACTATCACAATAGATATTAGCTGCACCTCGAACATATGAATTGCAAGCAATGTTAAAATTTTGATTTTCAAATAGATTGGACTAAAAACTTGAAGGTACAATGCAAGTAACCAACTAAAACCAAACAAATTCTGACTTCAGGTGCTATATACCCAAAGGTTCCTGCCAATCTTGTCAAAATTGAAGCTTTTCCATCCAGAGCAATATAAACAAATCCAAAGTTTGCAACTTTGGCTCACACACCAGCCTGGGAATATCGTTGAAAGATTCAAGATTCCTGTTTTCCGATTTACAATATGACAATTTCAAATTACTTAGGTTCCCTATGACTACTCCCAGTTCTATATGCACATTCTATTCCTCCACTGGTACGTGTGTTCTTTGACAACACAATAGTTTGCCTAAGTTGACATAAAATTCAAAAAGAACACAATGATAAAGATTTAATTCATTAAAACATTTTATCAAACACATAGTGAGACTGATCATCAACTGCAAGTTGTGACTTACAATATTCGGTTACATAAGTATCCTAAGTAAATTTCTAGATTCTCAAATCTCATTCCACAAATTGTAAAACCTCTATATCACAGAAAAGGTAACCAATATATCACAATTCACAAGTAAAATAGAGGTTGTACCATTTGGGAGAGGAGACGCAATTATACATACTTGCAATAGACATATACAGGGTAAAGAGGGTTCTCAAATGGATTCCATATTTGATGATAGCATCAAATGGAACCCTGATTTTATAGATTAATACCTGATGAATGACGCCACTCTTATACGTTCATCAAGTCCGCTTGACTGGAGATGAAAGCTGTATTGCAGACGTGGGAACAGCTGAGAAGGTGCCTTCTGACGTGGCTATGATGGGGCGCTGAAATGCTGGGTGGAGTTACAGGGAGAAAAGGTGAGGAAGCGGATGAGGCTGGTGGAGTTACGGTGAGAAAGGCAGCCAAGAAGATGACAATGGTTTTATTGAATAGGGGCATAGATGTCATTACATTAGGAATAAAATGTTTCACAAACGTGTATGTTGCAGTATTAGATATATAATAGATTGAGTTGGAGCCTATTTTCACATATACCCATTTCATTTATAATTTTTTTCACAAATTCAAAAATATTTTATACGAAAAATTGGAAAACTGAAAATTCTTCGTATTTCTCGGTATGTTATCCGATTAATGTACTTTTTGTTACTACATTTTGTTCCTCTAAACTATCATTTTATAAAAAAAAGTTGATACACTCCATTAACTGATTTTTTATTAATTAATACTCATTCCGTCCCGTTCAATTGTTTATATTTAGGTTGGGCACGGAAATCAAAGAATATAAGTAAAGTAGAGAAAAAAAGTAGGAAGAATGAGTAAGAGCAAGTCCAACAATGTCATA
Organism: Heracleum sosnowskyi; assembly: GCA_030848705.1. NCBI lineage: Eukaryota > Viridiplantae > Streptophyta > Magnoliopsida > Apiales > Apiaceae > Heracleum > Heracleum sosnowskyi. The sequence goes on from CM061237.1 coordinate 132,006,109, forward strand.
GTGTGTTACTTATAAATATAATAAAATAAAGAGTCTTAGTGATTTAGGACAAGTTTTTGAATGTCAATTCCAACAATAATCCCTGTACTCATTCCTTATTATTATTATTATAATAAATTTGAAAAGAGATTGAACAATAAGTTTAAAGAGAGAGAAAAGAAGTTAAGAAAAGGAGGGAAATAAATTTTTTATTGATATAAATGAAATAGGTAATGGTTAGGGGTTACCTAAAGATAAGTAATAAAAGCAATGTCCTAGTGTTTTAAGAGTAAGTCCAAGAGCTTACTTATATCATGTCCTAAGCTTAAATATAAGTAATCTAGCAAAAAATGGTGCTCCAACAATATCCTAGTGGTTACCTAAATCACTAGCACATCCATCTCATTACCTGTTAATAAGTAACCACTAGCCATTACCTATTTAATTTCTATGAATAAAATATATTATTATATATTTTCAAATATATAATAATAGGGAATGAATGTAAGTAATGTTGTTGGAGTTACTACAAGAAATCAAGTCCCTAAATCACTAGGACACATTATTATATAATCAATACTATTATATAATAGACGAAAGATTAAAAGTTTGGTTGGTCGGTATGGTACGTTGTGATTTTACTTAATTGCCCTTAATTTTGGTTGGTCGGTATGGTATGTTGTAATTTTACTTAATTGCCCTTAATTAACTGTACTTTGTGTTTTTACTTAATTAACCTTACTTATTTATAGAAATATATTATTAAATAATAATATTACATATTTATAACCAATTATCTTTTTCACCTAAAATACATTATTTTTTCTATTTTTTCTAACAAATTCTCCTACTTTTTCAAATATATCACAGACAATTACCTTTTTTTAACTAAAACATGTTAGTTTTTCTATTTTTTCTTACTAAAACCCCTCCTTTTCCAAAAATATCACGGACGTTTAGTTATTTATTTTTAAAACTATTTTAATATTATAATTATTTTTTAAAAGTTTACCTATTTTAACATGTCTACCTATTTTTCTTAAAAAATGCAATTACTACAAATATTAAAATATAAACAATCAAATACCTATTTATAACCAATTACCTTTTTAGCTAAAATACATTATATATTTTTTCTAAAAAGTTCCTTCTTTTCTAAATATATCACGGGAAATTGCCTTTTACAATTTACTTTTTCTATTTTTCTCACTAAAATCCATTCTTTTTCCAAAAATATCACAAGAAACCATTTACTTATTTATTTTAAAACGTATTTAAATACTTTTAATTATTAAATTTTAAAACCTCATTTTCCAAAAACATCACGGGCATTTAACTTTCTAAACTAAATATATGTTACATTTTTTCTAACTAAAACCCCCCATTTTCAAAAATATAACGGGCAACCCCATACTTATTTATTTTAAAATCTGTTTTAATGTTTTTAATTAATTAAAAGTGTTTAGCTATTTTAACATGTCTACTTATTTTTTGCACAATTACAATTAATAAAATATTAAAAAAATAATAATAAAATAACAATTAACAATCCGTGCATCGCACGGGTTTCAAGCTAGTATTTATAAGTAACCAACTAGGACATTGTTGTAACCACTATGACACTGTTGGAGCACTTTTTTGTGCCATATTCCCTAAATTTTGACTAGAACATGAAATATTATAAAGTATAAAGTAAGTAAAGTGGAGGAAAGTATTAGAAGTAGTTGATTTTTATATTATAAAACTTTACTATTTTTGGAATGTAAAAAAATGAATGGAACATAAAAAAAATATAAAAAAATGAATAAAAGAAGAAAGTATAAAATATTAAATTTTAAAATAAATAAAACCAAAACCAAACCCAAACCGAAGTCAAAACAATCCAATTCAAGAATCGTTAAAACCAATGTAAACCAGAGTCCCACAACAAAAGTCCTCCTCAGCCCTCCTACCCATAAATACAAAACCACTCTTAAGTCTCATCTTCTCAATCACTCAAATATCACTCCCCTTGGAACACTCCGCCCAGTTCTATAAATCATTAGATCTAGCTCTACAATTCTCTTCACCTCCAAATGGCTGCTTCTTCTCTCTCAGCTTCTTCGCTTTCCTTCGCCTCTCCTCTCGCTCCCTCTCTCTCTCTAAACAAGGTATCATTTCTCTTTTCCCGATTTTTTCGCTGATTTTTTCGTTTGAATTCATTATTTTTGCTTGGGTTTTACTTTAATTTGTCTTCAATTTTGTTTTTGTGGCTAAAGATTGAATCTTTGTTGCTAATGTGTTCGATTTCTCGAAATGTTGTATTGTTTTAGTTATCAAGTTGTAGTTGTTTGTATGTTTTAGCTGTATTTATTTTGTATGCATGTATTCAATTGTGATGTTTATAGCTATTTATTGATTTGTAAGGTTTTGATTTTAAATTGAATTTGGGATTTCGTTAGTGATGATTTTTAAGCTGCTGATTTCAGTGACTATAATAAACTTCATAGCAAAATTGAGCACCCCCCCCCCCCCCCCCCCCCCCAATTATCAGAATAAAACCTTCATTTTATTCGGAAATTTTGAGTATTACATTGCGAGAACTATAAAGCCTCAAATTTTATTGATATGTGATGTTATTAGCCGTTGTTCCTGCGGGGTTTGAAAACTTCTGTGGTAGGAGATTAAGAAAGTCTCCTGCTTTATAAAATTACTACTAAAATCCTCGGTTTTGACTGTGAAATCACCTTTTTATTTTTTGTTTTCTCTTTTAGAAACTATACTGATAACACGGTACATTTCGTCTTCCTGCGTTTTATCACTTTATTTTTTATTTTATTTTTTTTGCTAATTGAACACACTCACACACCCACCCTGTCTTTGACAAGGTTCGAACCTTCAACATCCCGTAAAGGGAGCGAGGGAGATACTAAACAACACCAAGAGGTGTTGGGTTGTCGCTTTATTTTTCGTGCTTTTATTTGTTATCTTCATCATTTTTGCTTCGATTTCACTTGAATTTGTGGCGAAAGATTGAATCTTTCTTATGTATGTGTTTGTTTTAGAAAAAATGTAGGATCTTTTTGGTTATCTATGCATAATTGTGTTTATATATGCTTTAGGTCTAATGTTTATACATATAATTCTGCTGTTTTACAATATTGTTAAGGCTGCTCATACTTAATTAATAGGGCTCATTGTATATAAAACTGGTAATTAAGAATTTTTGAATATTGCGTATGAGAATTATGAAGCCTGAAATTTTATGGATGTGTGATCTTGTAATAACTGATAGCTGCTATTCTTGATGAATTTGAAGATCTCCGTGGTAGGAAATGATTTTTTTTTTCATATTAAACTGTACTGAATGCTCGATTTTGATTGCCAACTCACCAAATTATTAAAATTTTGATAATTTTAATTTTATCTGTTATATAATGTAAATGGGTTTCACTGACTCTTCTATTGTTAAATTGCACAGGGACTTGCCAAGAATTCAGTCTCTCTCTCCATCAATGGGAAATCGTTCCCTGCACTTAGGTTGCAGTCAGCATCACGTCACTTCAGGGTGTCCTGCGCTGTATGTTTCTAAGAATATTTGTTTTTTTGTTCAGTTTTCTGATCTTGCATCTCAAATTTTGATTTTGTATTTTTGTTGATATTGCATGACAACAGTAGCATCTAATTTGAAATGCCAAGATATGGTCCTGCATTATTGTGTATTATACACAATAGATAAATTGAATTCGGCCGGATGTTTTGTGATCATGTTAACAACTTGTTATTCCTTCTCGCTAGCATCAATGTAGATGATGATTATCTTATACTACTTACTTATAATCAAATACAGCTTGGCAGCTGCACTTTTTTTCATGTGACTTTTTTTTACTGTCCTTGCAAATTAAGCAAAATGTTATTTCTTTGAGCAGGCCAAACCTGAGACAGTGGATAAGGTATGTGAAGTCGTCAGGAAGCAACTGGCATTACAATCTGATGTTGCAGTCAGCGGAGACTCAAAGTTTGCAGCACTTGGGGCTGATTCTCTGGACACAGTATAAATTACTAACTTTCAAATCGTTCTCATGCTTCACATCCATTTTACATATTTAATAGGCTGATACTTTTTTTTGCTAACTGAGAATGCTCACAACTTCCTTTTATAGGTCGAAATTGTGATGGGACTAGAAGAGGAATTTGGAATCAGCGTGGAGGAAGAGAGCGCACAGACCATTGCTACCGTGCAGGATGCAGCAGATTTGATTGAGAATCTTGTTGAGAAGAAGGGCAGTGCTTAAAGAATGAGGGAATATTCTGCAAAAATATGCTAGAAGAAAATTGAGTCTGCTAGTATGCAATGTAGCAGTAGCTATTAAAGATGAACTTTACATTTAGTGTTTGTTGTCAGAGTCACAGAGCTTTGTGCTTTCTCTTGTTTTGTTGTGTTTTATATTGTCTTCCTAGACTTCTAGTCGGAGTTTATCAAAAGATCATATAATGAAGTTAAAACTCGTGGAGTTGTTGCCTTATCTGCTGAATGCTTCTTGGTTTAATTACTATGCTCAAGTTGGTGGGTTTTTTTGGATATAATTGTGTTCTTTGTGACAAATGGGGTGTAGTAAGCATATGAGTACATGGAAGAGGCAACTCTGCTCTGCCATGTTAAATGAGTAGGAAGTAGGAACAGAGTATACACCGTATTGAAAGGAGGGAATATTTAAGTAAATTTCTGCAATATCCAACGTTGGTATGCTGTCAACTATTCATTTTTTGTCTTGATTATGTTCCTGGAATTAGATCTTCCACATCTTGCTTTTGACAATGTTTATAACCTTGATGTAATCTTTCTACGTAGAAGAAGGGTCCATACATTTGTAGAAGGTGATCAAAGCAGCCCCAAGGTGGTTCAAAGTGATGATCAAGGCAGTGCTTAGGTATTGCCAAGTAACAATCTTTTATGATTTGCTAAACCAACAGGGACATTTACAGTAAACATAGCATCAGATACTGTCCTTGCCTGTTTATGTTTTTGAAAGATTATGCATAGAATTCTTTATAGTTTGCTTTAACCTTTGTAGGATCAAGGATGAGTGTTTTTTCATTAGGGTATCATTTTAGTTTGTCCCTACTTAGACAATCATCCCTGGTTAGTAGTAGAATAACAAGAGTAGTTAAATAGACTACTTCGGTCAATCTACAAGTACTTTATTTCAGATTTTGAAAAAAAGTTGTGTATGAAATCGAAAGCAGGAGAAATTTCGGAGCTTCCGAATTGAAGCTAATATATAAGATATAGTTTGGTGATATTTAATATTTTTACCAAGTTTATCATATATATTTCAGATCAAACGAAGCTTACATGAATATGAGAAGTTCTGGAATCCAGTAATGAGAAAATATGTACCCAAAATATTTAGAACTTGTAATACAACGAGTATAAACTGATCATATATTACTGCTGTAAATTAAAAGTAATCTAGATGATTTATCTCCTGACCAAATAGATAAATTTTGGAATTTTTTCCCACCCCAATCAAGTAGATAACTCAACTGCTACTAAACAGGCCACTGACCTGGAACTATAGTGCATTATTGTAATGTACACTAGACATAAAATGTTTTTTTCACATAACTAACATGTATAGCCAGGAATAGTAGCTAGTTGATCATTCTTAAGCCAATAGAAACCTCCTTAAACTGCAAAACTGTGAATTGACCAGCATGAAACCAAGACCATAAACACTTGAAACTTTAGAGACCTGGTAATACTCAGTGTCCCGGCAGACGAATCAAGCAAGTGCCCAGATGGTGAAAGTGCAGAATCCGGGCTAAAAGCGGCTACTTCATCGGGGTTCTGGCTCGGGTTTGATGGGATAGTTGGGGTGGAAGCAGAGTCAGTTGAAGGCACCACTCCACCAGAGGACGGCAAAAGTGGTGAGATATCTGGTGATAATTTAGTAGATGGAGATACAGGGACAGTATTAGGCAACAATGCTGGAGCTGCTGGTATTGTATCTATTTTCAGCTGATGAGAAGGTAAAGAATATGAAGGTGAGACCATTAAAGACATGGCAAAGAGTGTTACTACCATTTGCATTACCATAAAAGATGCCATCAACTATATACAAAGAAAGAATGATGTTTTTCTAGTGCAAACTCACTTTAATAAATGTGTAATGAGGAGGGAGGCTATGAGAAAGTGAGACTTTTTAAGGAGCAGAGTTATGATTTATATTTTAGAATATGAAAAAGCTATGGTTAGAAAAAGTATTCATGGGTGGGGTATAAAACCATGTGGATGGTGATTATAGGAGAGTGATTAGAATATACAGGTTGGCAATGTTGGAGAAGAAGACAATCTTTGTTAAGCTTTTTCAACAAATTATGCACAGACTTATGATTACATAACAAATTCGCATTATTTCCAAAATTCGCATTATCCAATGCATTTTATCGACATCCCGTCGATGCACACATTTGCATTTGCCGCCACTCGAAATCTCGATATTTGATTAACAATGATACGGTATATATTCTTTAAGCAAAAATTTTAAATTATTTGTTTATCGACAAATTATTAAAACTTTGGTATCAAACGATATTAAAATTTAAAAGTGTCGAATAGGAGTGTGTACATTGACCTTAAGATGAACTAGGAGTCCACCTTTAATTCAAAAATGAGTAGACTTCTGTTAATTTATTCTGTGAATATATCCATTTGAATATGAGGTACCTCATACCTGGTTGCAGTAGTATTCTCTACAGCTGTGTAGGCAATATTAAATTAAAGGAAAATGTTAAAGATTTCAAATTTTGTTCCAAATTTTTTATCAAATGCTGATGTGTTACTCGTAAACTTGATAACTTTTTTAATAATAAAATAGAACCCCGCGTGCATTCATATGTGTCTTCAATTAAAATTTGCCACGTGTCATGTCACATCATTCGGTAAGAGATTTGGTAACACTTTTGGGTACCTAGCACTAGCACTGCCCTAAATTAAATTATACTCCTGTCAAGAATTTCTTAACGCTGTTACGAGAACATGTTCATCTGACAGTTGCTCATTTATCTCTTATTCATGTTCTCTAACATTTATTAATAAATAAGTCACATTATAAAAAAAAGGTTAATTTTTGATTAAAAGCAGGGCAAGAAACATGTTGGCTGCAAAGATGTTGTCTTTGGGTTGCAAACCTTGTACACCCTAAATAAAAGTCGTGTGGAATGCAAACCTTAAAGCCCATGCTAAAATTTGCCTTAAAATAGAAGTCCATGCTAAAGTCCAAAAGAGGGGAAGTCGTTTTCGCCGGTTAAATACTCAAATATTATGAAAAACTAGTATTTTACCCATGTTACGCACCGAAAATACTATGTCAAAAATTGTAAATCCATTATTATAACTCGATAATTTTCTTTAAGTTTTAAGGGATTTTTTAAAATCAAATCTGTTTCCAATATTTTTTTCCACATATCTTTACGAATTATGCTAACACATGTACCTGTATTAGTAAATATGATATATGCTAAACGAATATAGTTTTTTTAGAAAATAAATATTTGTAACAAAAATTTATATATGCAAAGATGACAATCAATGCCTCAATTAATTAAAATTACAAAATGACACAAAAATAAGAAGTTAAAAACTATTTGGAACGTAAAATCATATGTTTGTGTTTTTTTCAATCAAAGATAAAGTAGGTGCTAGATTTTTTTTCCTATGATGACTTTCAATTTTCCAGGATACTGGTCGCCTGTCCCTTCCTGCAATGGAGGTTTTAAATTCGTCATAATATTTTTTAAAGTTATATTGAACATGCTATATTCTAAAGACTCTATATTTATTGCATAATTACCTTTCGTTTCTGACAGATGATGTTGTTAACATTTGTTGATGTTAAGTGTCTCACTTTATCTATTTTTACATAATATTATAATGTAAAAATAAAAAATAAAAGTACATATCCCTTATTTACACGAATTATATTAATATATTCATCAATACCTAAATATAGGTATTGAAAGGCATATGTTTAGCCCTATTAATATTCCGAGGAAACAACTTAATTTAAACAAGTATGTAATAAGTAAATAATAAGGTTATATGTCACAGGAATCTCAGATAGTTTTATCTGTCAAGAGAATGGAGAATTAAAAGTCATCTACAGACTTGAAGTTATTCTACATTGAAAGAAGTTCAATTTATTGATCAAGCCTCAGTGAAGTATTCAAGTTAGTGGATTTACTACAGTGACAGAGATTTCCAGTGGTGACGGAAGAAGTACAGGATACATAATTTTGTCAAGCTAAAGAAAGGAAGCCACAGCTTTAAATGTTTTAAAGATGAAGAAATTTTCATTGAAGTCAGTTATTCATGAAACCAGACAGTGCATCGAATGACGACATCATCAGTGGAATTAAATCATATATATTCAGTGGTTTTCAGAAGAGAGAGAGATGCAAGGTTTTAAGCTATCTTATTTAATTTACTAATTTAAATTTAATTAATAAATCAATTCTATTTAGAATTAATTTATTAATTAAATTAATTAGGCTAGTAGTTTAAATTATTTATTAACTTAATTCTATTTAAGAAGAATTAATTTAATCTATAATTTAATCTATCTGATTAAATTAAAAGGATTTTCTGAAAATGAACTAGTATGACCTATGTTTATTATTATCAAAAACTCGGTAGGACCTTAGTAGATAATTCGGTATGACCTATGTTCTAGGTTCTACTGAATTATTTATTAGGTCATACTAAGCCTTTTTTACAGGTCATACTAGGTGCTTTTTCTAGGTCATACAATTCTCTTTTTTGGTCATACCGAAAATTAGAATTTATGTTGGCAGGTCATACTAGCATTCTAGGTTCTACCGAGCATTCTGTTGGAGGTCATACAGGCTTAATTGATATGTATTAATTGAAGACAGAAAAGAAGAAAAAGCAGTGTTGAACAAAAAGAAAGAAAAGCATACAGAAGCATTTACTGAAGAACAGCTCAAGCTTTAAATTTCATTTCTTCTCAAGCAATTAATTCTAGTTTGTATTGTTAAATCCAAACCACTAGAATTTGATTACTTGTATTGCTTTGACTATCTAGCGGATTTTTATCCCTAGAACGAATATCAAATTATCAAATATTGTTAAATCATTTTATTACAAAAATAGATAAATTCATGTCGAATTTATTCTAGATTTGTTTTAAGTTATTTGAGATTCAATCTTGTACTAAGTATCATTTGTAACACCCTTCAAGTTTAATATAAGTTATATTTAACTTGAATCTTGTTTCATTTTTATTCCGCATCAATTTGTTCCTAAACAGTTAAATCATTTAAAGAACAAATTCGATAAAACGGTATAGTTTGTATTCAACCCCCCTTCTACAAACTTATCAGGACCTAACAGGTATACAAATTATAAAAGACATCATTGTATCATAAAAAGTATTTAAGTTTATGTTCATTAGTTAAATTAGTAATTAATCATTTCTTAGATAAATTTTGTAATACTGGTCTATTTTATATATAGACATTCATGATTAAAATTTAAACCCCCCCCTCGGTTTTTTCGAATCTATTTATGTTGTATCGATTTTATCGACTCTTCACCAACACATGTTTCTATGACACATTATTTATTTCTTTTAGTTTGTCTTCTCGGTGATATTTGCTTGTACTGTATTTGGTTTTCAATCAAATAATGATGACCTGTAGATATTGGTGGTAATGGTGGTGACGGTGATGGTGGAAAGGCCGGTGATAAGTGATGACAATGTGATTATTTGGTTATTTCAATTTGTTGATGAAGATTTGTAGGTGGTTGTCGGAAGTGGTGGTTTGAGGTTGGGACAAAAGTTGATGGTTGGATGCAGTGGTTGCTGGTGGTCGGAGATTATGGTTGAAGTAAAAAGAAGATTGTGGGAGTGGATGTAGATGTGGATAACATTACTGGGTGGTAGAAGATGAAGATGGAGCATATATTGGGTGAATAAGATTAGATCTCATATATTGAAATGGGTGGCTAGAATTAAATTTCACAATTCATTTAGGAGAGGTTTTCATCAAAATATTACTTTATCTCAATATATACATTCTTAATCATTCAAATGATTAATATCTTTAGTTTTTATTTTGAAAATCGACTATATATATAAAGTAACTATGAAAAAAAGTTCTCAAATTAAACAGAATAGTAAACTAATGGTAATGGATTTTTTTTATCCATTCATTTTTCATATTACTCTTAAAAGATGCATATCTGATTCTATTCTCGGATAATAAAATGTTGAAGATTTTATCTCTTTATTCTTTATAACATATCTTTTTTTGGTTGATTATATTTGTTGATTCCATGTTATTCACGTTCATACGACGATGATGATCAATTAATAAGACTTCTGAATGGTGATCAATTTGTAGAATTTGTGTGACAATGCTAAAATCAGACCACAGTAGGTCGAATGTGTATCGACTTGATTATTACGATTGATCGTCATTCCCTTAACTATTACGCTATTACAAATAAACACTTTTAAGTAAATTGTTGTAAAATTATTGGTTAATGATTGATTTTAATATTTTTTCGTCAGTTGAATATTACTTTTTACATTTTACAGATATTATTATTTAATTTTTAAATTTATATAAATTAAAACTTGACCCATTGTTATAAATCGTCGATTCCGGTGATTAATCGGTCGACATATCGAAATCTGGTCGATTCTCGATCTTATCTGCCATAATCGGTGTACTAGTCATTTTTCTTCGTATATGGTCAAAATTCTATGAAAATCGATGAATATCAGAGTTGTGAAGCAAAATTCTGAAAGAAATTTTATTTTCCGACGAAAGTTTAACACCTTAATTGGAGTTGTCGTTTTTTCCATTCTAACTTCGATTTTTTTTTAAGATTTTTGATATGTATGTGTGTATATGAAAGGGAAAAGTGATATGAATATATGTGAGAGAGAGAGAGAGAGAGAGAGAGAGAGGAATTATTAGAATTGGTAAATGCAGGAGGGGTGGGAGGATGTGTTATTTGATTGAAATTACTAATCTGCAACCGTGCAAGTGGTGTATTTCTATTTTTCTTATAAAATTGTTTGCATGTATTACTTGTTAAGATATTTTCAATTTTTTTTTCAATTCTTTAGTTCTCTATTATTAAATTTTGATTTGTTTTAGTATTTTCACACATAGATATATTTATTTATAATAAAATACGAAGTATATATATTCGTAAATAGAAAATAAATAGTTTAATTTAATAGATATCATAAAATATATTATTAAATAAATACATTTGATTAGAAGTCGTAGATGCAGGGTGGTGAGAGGATGTGTTATTTGATTGAAATTACTAATCTGCAACCCTGCAAGTGGTGTATTTCTATTTTATTTATTAAATTGTTGGCATGTCTTACTTGTTAAGATATTTTTATTTTTTCCAATTATTTAGTTCTCTATTAACAATTTTTGATTTGTTTTAGTATTTTCACACATAGATATATTTGTTTTTATATATTTGTAGATAGATAATAAATATTTTAATTTAATAGATATTATAAAATATATTATTAAATTACATCTGATTAATTCCCGATTTATCGTTCCGATAAATTCCCGATTTCCGATAAATCCCATATTGGTACCTAGACCGATTTATTTCGATGAACGATTTTTGAAACACTCACTTGAACACATAATTAGGATTTTGTTGTATATCGATAGACGAAATTAAATATATTTTTTATAAATTGTTTAATTTAATGTAATCACAAATTTGCTAAAATTTGACTACGTTTTATAAATTACGATTTGCAAAGTATCATATGTATTATAATCGAGGTTATTGAGTTTGAAGCGAACCCAACTATAAAAAATAATCAAACTTTTCAATATTTCTTCAACCTTATTCACAAATAAAATATCTTTCGAACTCAAGCAATGATTTAATGAATTTAATATTGTTTGATAATTTTTTTTATCGAACTTGAGTTCAATAACATACCCAACCGAACTTATCGAGTTCAGACCAAGTCAAACTCGAACGAAATTATTGGATATCTCAATTCGTCTACAACTCAAATTATATGTTCATTAGATTATTACAATTTGAAAAATAAATCAGTGAATACATATGTTTGTTTGAAAAATAATGATATATTTTCAGTTGCTTGGAAAATAATTTTAAAATTTTAATTGATAATTGTATTATAATAGTATTACAATAATAGAGTTTTTTTTGCTAATGCTATATTATACCTATGATATTATATTGAATATAATAATAATATTTAACAATAATATTTGTAATGATGATAATAATAATAATAATAATAATAATAATAATAATAATATTCAATAATAAATTTTATTATAATTATTGAATATAATTAATGAATAATATTAATAATTTTTTTTATTGAATATTAACATTATCAAAAATAAATTTTATTGAATATAATGTTGTTAGAATTATATATCTATACTATATTATTAAAGACGAAAAATTATAAGTTTGTTAGGTACGATAGTTGTTTTTTGGTATTTCGTGTTTTTACTTTATCATTGTTACTTATTTATAAAAAAATTATTAAATAAAAAAATTATCTATAACGAATTAACTCAATTTGTTTTAAATTAAAAAAGTGAATTATTAATACTACTGTATTTAGATTAGAATTGTGTAATATATGACTGATATGGGTTGAAAAATAATCCTAGAAGTGCAATTAATTACGTATTAATTAGACCTAGATTGGTCCAAGAACACGGCCCAATAAGCAAGGCCCAAAACCCTAATTATTTATTAATTTCGTAATTAATAAATAAGGGAAATATACAGCTCAGGAAAGAAGTCCAAAATATGGTAAATTCATCAAAGAAGGATCAAGAATCTCAATTAAAAGAAATAATGAGTCATAGTCCTTATTAACAAGGAAAAGACTTGTCCACCAAGAAATACAATGTTTATCCATTATCAAAAAGGAGACTTATTCGCTAAGTCTCATAAACTTACTCTAAATACGAGGCTTCAGACGCCTATATAAAGGACCTGATCCTTCAATCAGAACTACGTCTTTGGCTTGATTCTCAGCACTGATTGAGATACGTAGGCATCTTGTGAGGACCGATTTAGTCACGAAACACAAGAGCAGCCATTAAAGCTCAAAGCTCTCTTAAATCCTAGTAATTAATTTACAAGTACACTTTTTAATCCATAACATTTGGCGCCGTCTGTGGGAAGACAACATCAACCATGGCAAACACACGAAGAACAACTCGAGATACTCAAACTTCCGAGGAGCTTCCTATCACCTCTGAGGCTGATACTCACGGAAATCAACCACCGCCAACTACTGGCACTCAAGGGACGAATATCCCCACCAACACTCAAGGACCTGAAATCCCGATTTCGGTTGAATGGACGAATACCCTACAAATGGTCGTTCATGGATCTAATCCACAAGAGACCACTCTCCAGCAACCAATCTCCCCACTGCTCATGAATGCACCAAGTGGCCTTCAACTTCATACTACGGATATTCCCCAATACGCAACTCAAACTCTTGGGATGCCAAGCTATGGCATGCCCCCTCGACCCATGGCGGGCGGTAGTGGTCTCAATTCCACTTATCATGAGGCATACGTTCCTCCTTATATACAAGGTCTGGGACCCCAAAATCAACAAACTCGTCGGACCCCTTTGATTCAGGACTACTCGGGTCCCTATACTGAGGACGAGAATTATACATCTACAGAAGAGAGGGATGTTACCCCAAGGAGGAGGCGTTCTTCCCAAACAAATGGGAACAACCCCAAACTACTAAGGAAAAGATTGCGGCCCATGAGGCGGAGGCTGCAAGGCTCAAGAAATTACTGGCAGAACAGGAGGCCACGAAAGAACAAAGGCAAGCAACTGGAAGAGTCCCGATAATCAACCTGGACCCAACACCGAGAAGAACCAAGAGGGCTGAAGCCCCAAGGGGTGATCCTAATGTTTTGTTGCCCCTAGGAGATCCTGATGATCCTACACCACCGTTTAATCAAGACATCATGAAAGCTACTATATCCAGGAAATTTAAGATGCCAACGATCAAAGCTTATGATGGAACGGGGATCCCGCAAATCACGTAAGAACCTTCTCCAATGCACTGCTGTTGCAGCCAACCAACGATGCGGTCAAGTGTAGGGCGTTTCCGCAAACCTTGGCAGGCATGGCCCAACGTTGGTATAGCCGTCTTCCTCCCAACTCTATTGGGTCTTTCAAGGAATTAAGCAAAGCATTCATCAATCAGTTTGTTAGTGGAAGGGTGCATGAGAAAAGCTCTGCATCACTCATGGCAATCCAACAAGGAAAGAATGAGGCTTTAAGGGATTATATCAACCGATTCACCCGGGAGGCTCTGAAAGTCCCGGACTTAGAAGACAAAGTAGCTATGATAGCTCTGCAACAAGGAACCACTAATGATCCCTTCAAAAGATCATTGGCAAAACATCCACCTGAGAGCATGCTGAAGCTCCAAGATAGAGCCGGAAAGTACATCAAGGCTGAAGAAAGCATGAGAAAGTATGAACCCACTGCTGGCGGCAGTGGAAACTCAAAGAAAAGGAAGGAAACTCAGGAGTACGACGTCAAGGAAAAGTTTCCCAGAACGTCAAAGGATTCTGATTCTCCACCCAAGAGGAACAATTTTGGGCTCAAGTTTACGGAATATGCAAGATTGAACACTCCCAAGAGCCAAATTCGGATGGAAATAGCAAAGGAGGAGGATCTCCGATGGCCGAAGCCACGAAGGACTGATATGTCTAAAAGGAATCAAAACCAATTCTGTCGGTTCCACAAGGAAGTCGGTCACGACACCGACGATTGTAGACAATTGAAAGATGAGATTAAGTTTTTGATACGGAGAGGAAAGCTCAATAAGTTCACCAAGGATGGAAATCAAGGAAGTCAAAGAGGAAACTATGAAAGGAAGGGACAACGATCAAGATCGAAATCCCAAGCCCCGAGGGCCAGTTATCAACATGATATTCGGGGGACCAACTGCTGCTGGGTCCTCCCGAAACTCAAGAAAGGCCTATGCCCGAGAAGTAATGACTATGGTCGGAGAAGCACCGAAACGTGCCCGAACAGAAGTATCAATAGGTTTTGATGATTCTGACTTGGAGGGAGTGAAGTTTCCCCACGATGATCCCTTAGTCATCATACCTTTGATAGGGAATTCTGAAACAAAGAGAGTTTTGGTCGACAATGGAGCTTCAGTGGACATCTTGTTCCATGATGCTTTCATCAAGATGGGCTATACCGACTCTCAGTTGACACCCTCGAATATGCCCATATATGGGTTCAACGGAGTGGAGTCGAAGGTGGAAGGCACTATCCAGCTCCCAATGACAATGGGACAAGAGTCGAATACGTCTACTCAGATGTTGAACTTCATAGTTATAAAGGCAACTTCAACCTACAATGCAATCCTGGGAAGGACGGGTCTTCATGTGTTCAAGGCCGTTGCCTCATCTTATCATCTGAATATCAAGTTCCCAACGAGGAATGGAATTGGTGAAGAACGAGGAGACCAAAAGATGGCTAGAAGCTGTTACGTAGCCGCGTTAAGGCCTGATGGAATCGGGGGGCAGGTTCTCCCCATTGAAGATATGGATACTAGTGATAATGAGGACCGAAGAGGGAAACCAGCTGAGGATTTAATCCCAATTCCCTTAGTCCCTGGTGAACCGGAGAAGGTGACTTATGTTGGAGCACTATTGCCTGAACCATTGAAAAGCAAGCTCATATCTTTTCTTCAAGAGAACAATGACGTTTTTGCTTGGACAGCGGCTGACATGCCAGGGATTGATCCCCAACTGATAACCCACAAACTGAATGTGGATCCTGAAAGGAAGACGGTGAAACAGAAAAAGAGAAATTTTGCTCCAGAATGGCAAGAGGCCATTAGACAAGAAGTAGAAAAGCTTCTGGAGGCCGGGTTCATTGAAGAGATACAATTCCCAGAATGGTTGGCTAACCCGGTGATGGTCAAAAAAGCCAATGGAAAATGGAGAATGTGTGTAGACTTCACCGATTTGAACGATGCATGTCCTAAGGATTGTTTTCCCTTACCAAGGATTAATGCCTTAATAGATGCCACAGCTGGGCACGAGATGCTGAGTTTCATGGATTGCTTCAGTGGATACAACCAAATCAAAATGCACAAAGATGACGTCTCCAAGGTATCATTACTCACTGACTTTGGTGTTTTCTGTTATCTAGTCATGGCATTTGGACTTAAGAATGCAGAGGCAACATACCAAAGATTGGTGAACAAAATTTTTGAACAACTGATTGGAAAAACCATGGAAGTCTATGTGGATGCCATGTTGGTTAAAAACCTCAATAAGGCCGATCATATAAACCATCTACGGGAAGCGTTTGAAGTGCTGAGGCACCACAAGATGATTTTAAATCCAGCTAAGTGTGCCTTTGGTGTAGGCTCGGGAAAGTTTTTAGGCTTGATGGTTTCCAAGAGAGGAATCGAGGCTAATCCCGACAAAATCAAAGCAATTCTAGACATAGAACCACCACGGACTGTCAAGGATGTCCAGAAACTAACGGGAAGAGTGGCAGCATTGGGAAGATTCATCTCCAAGTCAGGAGAGAAGTGCTTACCTTTCTTCAAAGCACTCAAGAACGTGAAAAATTTTGAGTTGACAACTGAAAGCCAAGAGGCCTTTGAGGCCCTGAAGAAATACATGGCTAAGGCACCACTGTTGGCAAAGCCAAAGCCAGGAGAAATTCTCTATTTGTACTTGGCGGTTTCTAACACAGCCCTTGGAGCCGTTTTGGTAAAAGAAGAATTGAAGGTTCAGAACCCATCTACTACGTAAGTAAGATTCTACATGGGGCAGAAATAAACTACTCTACGATAGAGAAGTTTGCCTTAGCCTTGATAATGGCCTCAAGAAAGCTACGCCCATACTTCCAGGCACACAAGATAGAGGTCTTGACCAATCAGCCTCTAAGAAACATCTTGCATAGCCCTCAAGTTAGTGGAAGGTTGATCAAATGGGCTATTGAATTGGGAGAATTTGACATCAAGTACAAGCCTCGAACGACCATAAAAGCTCAAGCACTCGCTGACTTCATGGTTGAATGCACTATTGACAACCAGGAAGTCGGGGGCAGGAAGTAATAGATGAAGATAATAAAGATAGAGACATGGTGTCTAAAATTTAGGAATAGAATCTGATTGGTCCTAAAATAATTTACATTTTCTGAATGGTTAACTGGACATTGGTAATGAGGAAAGTATTTAACTTATTATAATTGGTCTAAAATTTAGGAATTGACTGTGATTGGTCCTAAAATAATTCAAAATTTCTGATTGGTTAACTGCATACTTGGGTAGACTCAGGTATTATAATAAAGGATAATTCAAATTATTCCACATGTTCTATTGTAATTGGTTGGTAAAATAACTAATAAGATGGATCCCGCGTGGATTCATATAAATCCCTTCAATCACAATTTCTCATTTTGCCAACTCGAAATTAACACATCATTTTGGAGATAATTTTGGAAAATTTGTTTGGTTCCATAATCCGTAGCATTGAAACCCTGGTATTTTGATGATCACACTGTAGCAGCAAGCTGGGTATATTGTCTTGAACTAATTTTGTTTTGCAGGAATTTGAATATTAAATTTTCTAACAAAAACAGGGTTAACAGTTAGCTGACAGAGTAAATTTTTTATACAGGCAGCAAGCTGGAAACACTTTCAGCAAATAGAGTATAGTTTCAGTCCTATTTTATAGGAATCTTCTAGGAACTGATTTGTAAGGACTCTATCAGTTATATAAGTCATATATATATATATATATATATATATATATATATATATATATACGAGCTCAAATATTTTCAAAACTATTTTCATATATATATATATATATATATATATAATCCCTATTAAATAGGAAGTTTGTTTACAAATGTTTTATTCCTTTAACAACTTCTATTTTCTGGGCTTTGTATTAGTTGAATGTGTCTCTTCTTCAACGTTTTTATTCTCAAACGTTTTTATACTTTTCTAAACGTTGGGTTTGAATTAATTAAGGAACAAAATACGCGAGACTTGGTAGTCAAGACCGTTGGTTGTTATTTGATTAATTCAGAATCTTCGATTCATATAAATAGACTTGTGTGGTTTTCATTCTAGGTTGTTGGACAACATTCAAAAGAAAACACAAGTGCTTTCGAACTGATTTGATATATTCTTACTTATACTTTTGAGCTCTATTATATATTACATCTTATATCTTTGATTAGAATTCGTAGTTTCAATTGTAATTGATTATACTTGTATTGTTTAACTTGTAAGTTGGTAGTTGCTGGATTTGTGAGCTTGGGAAACAAGGGTTCAAGGAACTTGATAGCTAGAGGAGTTTATACTTGGTTTAGTATAATACTTAGAGAGTTGCGTTCAAGAAACAAGGTGTTTCAGCAAGCTGCAATCAGTAACTGGGAGATCAAGGAGATATATTATTGGATTGTGTAGTTATAATTCACTTTGATCAATAATATATTCTTTTACCGTGTTGATAGAGGACCAGGACGTAGACCAATAGGAGATAAGGGTCGAACCTGGCTAAAATTACTGTGTGTTCTTTACTTTCTGCACATTTTATCTACTGATTTACATATCGTAACTAGATGTCACTTTATATTATCTGTGAATCTAGTAAGCTGCCAGCCAACAAATTAGACTGATTTTTGCTCTTTCAGTCACATAACTTGGTAACTTTTAAAATCGGTCATTGTTAGTCATAACACCTATTCACCACTCCCTTCTAGGTGTTGATTTTCAAGCATTATTCTATTATGATTGTTTCGTTGATTTATTCGAGATTGATTTGCATTTTAATTTTATATCAGAATTCAGAGGTGTATTTAATATGAATATATAAAAAAATTAGAATTCTAAGTATTTATATGTATTAAACTTAAAATTTAAAAAAAATTCATCAAGATCTTGAGATATTAAATATTGTTTTGAAAAATCTATTAAAATTCGATGTATTCCATAAGAATTGGGCAATGCTACAAACTTCGAATTGGATCTCAAATATGTCCCCGAATGACACATGACATATTTTTATTTGTGGAATTCATATGTATACACAATGGGCTCATCTCATTTATGAGAGAAGAACCAGTAATATATTAACAACTCATCATTCATATTCGATTTCAGAAACTATTTTGAGGACTTTAACATTTTTCATAAGAATTTAAATAATTGTTAAAAACTTATATGTACAATTAAGATTCCGTAATATCTTTGAAATCTTGTGATACTATTAATTGATTTTATTTTTACAATGAAATAATGAATTTTAGTCGATTGCTTAACATTTTTATATTTTCAGAAATCTCTTATAAATCATAAAAATTTAAACATTTGGTCTTAAATTTTAGAAAAAAAGTCGATCGTGAGTTAAGATTCACTCACATCAAGTCATCAACTGATTGATATTCTGCGTACTCTACAAAAATTAGTTTTGTACCCGTACAATTCAGATAATGCTCTAAGAATTATTTATATAAATTCTTTAATCCAACTGTATTTGTTTTTATTAAATTTTGATATTTTCTTAAATTTTCAATCTAATTTAATTTTTAATTTTATAAATTATAATAGTAAGAATTAAAATACATATACGTTGTTTACTAATTTTAACTTTTAGAATAAAGCCCGATCTGAAGGGCTTGTTGTGCATCTGTAGCAGCTACATAGAGTTACAAGCTTTTTGAAATCGAACTATTACGTAATTTTTCAATTTTTTTTAATAATTCGATATCCAAGTCAACTTTCGCGTGATTTTTCAATTCAAGAGAATTGCTATAAGATTACAGATTTATGATGATTTTTGAGAGCCATCATATATACGTCTACGACCTTATTTGTTTCTCTGCTTTCATGATTACACGGGTATTTAAAGTTTCTTAGAACAAGATTACATACTTAAACTTCCTGTGTTTATCAAAAGTACGTGTTTGGTTTTCATTTTGTAATTCCACTAACATTGTTACCTAGTTTCTGATAGTGTTAGTCATTTTTATTCAAATTACTTATAAAGTTTTAAAACATAATATTTTTGAAGACAATATATACAAAGATAAATAAATTACAAAAAAATTATAGAATTACTACATAAAGTTTTTAAAATTTTGAATGTTTATGTTTGCTTTTAAAAATATGTATATTACAAACTGTCATTAAGATAGATAAAAAGTTAATAAAAAAGTTTTTAGTATGATGAATTAAAAATTATGTATTTATGAACAATTACATAATTATTATTTAAAAATAATAATATAAACTCATTATAAACTATTTTAAAGATAGCATATCACAAATTAAAAATACAAATATTAAAAAATGTTATTAGAAAGGAAATATTAATTTTAGTCATTGAAGAAAAGATAAAAGTAATCTAATAAAAATGTGGATGAAATTCAATTTAAAAATTAAAAATATATGAAAATTGTTTAACAACAACGTAAGTGAATAGGGATAAACTAGGTAACTAAGTTATCGTATTTTGCATTAATCCTAATTACCTGGAAAGTGTGGGTTACATCGTTCATTTCAAAAATCACATAATCAAACAGTGTAATTTATTTATTTTCCTAGGAACTACAAGTTACTTAGCTGAATTACACTGAACCAAACGAGACTACATGTAACTTCTTTTGCATATTATGTTTAACTATCATAATAACCCGTGCAATGCACGGGCCTTTTTCTAGCAAAGTACGAAAGTGCGAAGTGCTTAGAATTTGAGAATTCTGATTGTACACTTGGGTAATCCACAAATGCATACTGGCCCAAATATTGCAACCAACTTGGGTAATCCACAAGCCCACCATAGGTTCCCAAAAGATCATGATTTGTTCGGTACACTTAGTAGTAGTACTTTGACTTATAACTGAATTAAAGTTTCATATCTAATCGATGTGGGACTGGGGTGTTATAAACTCACATACTTAAACTCTTGACGTCCTCGTCAGGCCTGAACGGATATCACAAAGGTCCAAGATCGATCCTCCCTAGCCATTGTGGAATAATACCAGCTGACTTCGTGTCCCCACCTCCGAACCTTTGTTCATTGTGACATAATACCACTAACCTTCGTGTCCCCACCTCCGACAACTTGACGAATCAAGTTTTCGAGAGTCGGCGCGCTCTGATACCGTTATTGACAACCTGGGTCAAATCCCAAGTCTTTTTTGAAAATCGGCTCAAGTCCCGATTCCAAGTCCGAAATAAGACAAAGCATACTGCCCCAAATACGTCCAACTTGGGTAATCCACAAGGCACAAGCCAACAACATGTATCCAAAAGATCATGATTTGTTGGGTGGACTTGGTAGTAGTACTTTAACTTATAAACTGAACTAAAATCTCATATCTTATCAGGTGATAGTGGATCGTGTTATGTTTGCCATTTTTCCTCATTTGTTGACGTTTTGAGGCTACGATGATGCTGGTGATCACATATATTTTGGTTGTAAGTGATCCGTAACTGATTTTCTCATGTACATTGAATGAATCTTTAATCTTCTGATAGCACAAAAATTTGTTGTGAACTCGGCACTGTCATAGCATTTCGAGGCTACACCTGGTGTAAAATTGGGATGGTATAAGTTAGATTGCTATGTATATATGTGTGCATGCATCTATGTGTTGATATTAGATGGAATTTTAATATAATACATTATGTCTTTTTTTGCTTGTCAGCAGCGGTAGGGGAAATTCTAAATAGCTGTGCTAGTTTCTTAGTCTGACGAAAGATTTAGCAAGCTTCGATTTAGGAGGTGAGCCTGTTGCATATTCTAGTGTCATTATCTTTGATTCGGTAAATAGATTCTCAGTCACAAGTTATTTTTTAGCGATTGACATAAATCTGTATACTTTATGCTTAAAGAATACATTTTTTGTTCGTATTGTCATAATGTCCCTACTGTAATTTATAGATAATTCGACTTATTCAAAATTTGGTGTGCACTAAAAATATGATATTTCTTAATATATATATATATATATATATACACTTTATAAGACATATTAAGACTGATTCACTTAACGTGTATAAATCTATGACAGGTCTTGCAACAACTTTGAATCTTAAATTTCTAGCCGAACAAAAAAGAACTGAACTTAAGAGAACATAAAGTTTAAAAAATAGGTGTGTTTTTTATTTTTCAAACTCCATAAATCTATCTATGGAAATTAAAATTTGAAGTTAACTGTTTAATATTTTACTCTAATCGTTTTGCCATTCTTTTATTAAAATATTTAATGAACACAAGAAAATTAAAGTTCTCTATTTTATTTCTTTTCAAAACTATACTCGAAAACACAGTTTTAGTGTTAGTTGGACATGGTGACATATTTACTTGTGTCCGTTACGTTCTTTAAATTTTTGGCCATGTAGGAAATTTAATATCTATCCACGTAATGATGAGAAACGGCATCCAATCAATTTAATGTAATTTACATAACTTAAAATTTTATCTTTTTAGGCCTATAATTTTATATAACTCCGAGTGTATAATGTTATTGACCGACCATAATATTTTTCGTACTTGTACGTAATGAAATATTATGTTTTCTAAAATTTGTCAACTTTACTATAAATTTTAATCTTTTGAATTTTTTACACAATTTATTCTCAAATGTTTACTAATTATTCCAACCCGAGTTTATCTCTTTGTATTATCCGACATTCTCAACATGATTATATAATTTGTTTAGCAATTTTTTGTACTTTCTAATATTTTTAAAATCTCATATTTCAAATTTTTTAACTGAAAAGAAAATATTTTTTTTATATGTATCATTTATGATTTTCAGTTTTTTTTTCAAATTTACCTATATATTTACTAATTCAATTCTAAATAAATAATTATTTTATTCCATAAAATTAATATAATAGTTTACATTGATATTAATTAAAAATACGTTACATACATAATGCATTCAATATAATTATAAATCTAGTCATTTCTAAAATATTTACACTATATCATTAAAACTGAAATATTTAGACTTTGATAGTTGGTCGATATGGTACTCATATTTTGGTATTTACACTTTATTATTTTTATTTTTACAATTTTACATAATTTTTTTAAAATAATAATTTTATTCAAAACACATCTCTAAAATATTATTAAACAAAAAACTCTTAAAACACAATTTATCGCGATCGAATACAAACACCTATAAGTGATTAGATTAAAAAATCAATTTCATAAGAAACAAATATAAGTATAAAAATAAAATATTAAACTCGTACATGACACATGTTATGAGCTTGTACTTGCTATAACTGTGATTGTTGTAGAATTTTAAAATATTTCGATAGTAATTATTTCTTAATTTAAAAAGAAATAATTAAAAAAACATAAAAAAAACTACTTGTAATATGTTAATTATGTTATATCAATTTTAGTATTACGTTTTATATATTAAATATTTGAAGAATTCAAATATATTGTGTAGTACAAGAAAAATAGATCGTTGTTCAAAAATATAAATTATATCATAGTTAACATTCACTACGCCATATATGGGCAATAATAACGCTTTTTTCAGTGTTATAAGTAAAAGTGTAACCATACATGTCTTAAAAATGATCTAAGCCTACACCTTTTTTCAGTGTTAGCATTACTATAAATCAGTGTTACCGTAGACCTCATTCAGTATCTATGCTAACACAAAAGTCAGTGTAGCCGTTGCTCTTAAAAAATGTATTACTAATTAATGTGAAAAAATAGGCGGGCTAATCAATTTGTCAAGCGGGTCATTTTTTTTTCCCAAAAATTCACTGAAGTAAGGCGGGTCAACTCTCAATTATTCATTTCTCAGTCTATCTCTCTCAAAACTCTATTTCTCTCATCTCTCTGTCTCACTAAGCTCTCTATCTTCTACGTGTCTTCAGAAAAATTAGGGCTTGCTCGAGTACAATCTTCTTCGGGTCTTACTCGGGTTCTCTACGGGTTCAATTACAAAATATCAGCGGCATTGTTTTGCAATTAGGGGTTGTTCAGAAGAAATTAGGGCTTGTAATTGGGTTCAATTGGGTCTTCAATCGGGTTCTCTACGCTCTCTTCACAAGAAATTAGGCTTGTTCAGGTCTTCTTCTTACTAATTCCTCGTATCTTCTTCTTAATTGTTTCGATTTTTACTGTTTTTATTTTGTGAGATATATGGGAGATGGGATTTTGGGAGTCTAGGGCTGCAACCTATCCACTTCCCTCTCATATATTTTTCTCAAGTTTGCAAGTTTTATACTACTCTGCTGTCGCTCTTGAAGTTAATTTTGATACTTTTTAATTTGTACCAAATTAAAGGGTTGTACTTTATTGTATATTTGTATTTTTCAATTGGTGTTTATGATGAAGTTGTTTGGTTAATGCAGGTCAATATCAAGCTCTTACGATTTGTATATAAATCTCTTAGGGGTGATCTTACTGATTGTTTTTTGTGTTTGTGATGTTTTTAATTTTTTTGAATTTGAGTTTCAGATTGATTGTTAGGTTTTGTATTAATTAATGTGTGTTTTGTGATGCAATGTGTGTGTGTGATTTGCTAAGTGCTTGACTGGACGACCTAAGACCGTGGAAAAGGGGCAAGCAATTTTTATGTTGGGTTGAGTTGGAGGCTATTGATACACTTCTGGTATGCTAATAACAGAGAATTACTTGTATATTCCATATTACTATCACTTATTAATTCTTTTATTACCAGCCTTATGAGCCTTTGCTGCGTCCCTGTGGTGTTTCAGTTAGTAATAAATCTATTGGATGGGCCGGATTGTCACATTCATTTTTGTTGTTGGTGTGTGACCTAAAGCTGGTCCCTCAGCAAGCGTGACCCTTGTAACCACACTGGTGTCAATGTTTAGTCATAAAAGAGTAAGATCAGATACGACAATGTCAGGGGAGATGACATTGCGAAGTCTAGTATTTCTAGTTGGTGGTTTTAAGGATGAGGTATATGTATTCTGTTTGTGTTTATTTCTGCTGACTTGTTATTACCTACAGTGATTACATGTGATAAACAGTATAAACATTGCATATCTAAGTTCAATGAGATATGGAAGGGTATTGTATACTAGTTTACATCACCTATGACTTTGTGTTATTTTGTTAATAATTTGAATTGTTTCTTTGTTTTGCAGTATAATGAGATTCTTGGCAGAGGGGCATCAAAGATAGTGTATGAATGTCTTTTCCTTTGCATCAAATTTATGAAAGGTTTGAAATTTTATAGCATTTTGTGATTTTAGTTGTCATTGCTTGTTATATTGGTTTATAGAGTTCAAATTTTACTCATTTTCTTGGGTTGTGTAGGTATAGAGCTTTTGATGAGTATGAAGGGATTGAAGTGGCCTGGAATCAAGTAAAGCTTTTCGATTTTCTACAAAGCCCGGAAGATCTTGAGAGGCTGTATTGTAAAATTCATCTTCTCAAGACTTTGAAACATAGCAATATAATGAAGTTCTATACTTCTTGGGTTGATCCTTCTAATAGAAATATTAATTTTGTGACAGAAATGTTCACTTCTGGTACTCTCAGACAGTAAGTTATTTAGAGAGTCTACTACTTATTTACTCTTTGCTTTCATGATTCATCCATTGTCTGTGATGAGCTGATGGTTTTGGTCATTTTGATAGGTATAGGCAAATGCACAAAAATGTGAACATTAGAGCTTTGAAACACTGGTGTAGACAGATTTTGCAAGGCCTGCTATACCTCCATAGCCATGACCCTTCTATTATACACAGGGATCTCAAATGTGACAACATATTTGCAAGGCCTGCTATACCTCCATAGCCATGACCCTCCTTCAAATGATTTTATAGTACAAAAGTTTGGTGGCGAAGATAGTCGATAGAAGTTGATGTATAGTTGTAAATTGATTTTATTACACACCAGCCAGTTTTCACTGAACTATGATGGTCTTAGAGAAGCTGCTTTCAGCTACTGTGCAGGTACGAGGCTATTAACTGTCTAGTGTCTTGTGTACGATTGTTAACTGCTACATATTCTTGTTTCTTGTTACTTATTTATATGTTTCAGAAAGAACAAGTATGGTGATTTTCCAAGTTTGCCTTCTATTCTTCTTCTTTTTTCCCAGGAGGCTAAAGTCATTTCCATATAGAGTTAAATTGTATCAATCCTTATTTTACAAAAATGTATTTTATTTGATATAGAAATTATTTTACGCTGTTTATTTGATATACAATGTATTTAAAGGTACTGTCTTTCATTTCTGATAACCTGATATGCATGTTATTATTATGATTTTTGTTTGATAATAGGTTGAACCACTTGTTTTCATGTCCGCAGGGTACAGGGAGAAACATTTTGCAATTGTTGGTGTTAAAGTGTATGCCGCTAGATTATATGTGGATCTTTCAATTTTAGATGAGTTAGATGCCACGAAAGGGGAATCAGATGCATCTCTGTTTGACTTAATTTTTCGAGGTAAATCTACACTCGAGACAGTAAGAATGATACCGAAAGAATATCACACAGTTTCTTATACTAGCTCTTGGAAAGTGCAGTACCTTTGGGGAAGTCATTACAGATTGTTCTAGTAAGAGATGTTGATGGTAAGACCTTTTGGGATGCATTGGACGATGCGATAACTCCTAGGATAAAATCACTGACTATAATTGATGAATCTGCTCTTTCTACATTCCGTAGCACCTTTGAAAAACGAGCACTTAAAAAAGGGACTTTCATATTCCTGACTTGGCTCAATCCGACAAAAATGCTTGTAAGCACGCACTTACATTAAAGCCTTTTTTGACATTAGTTTGAAACTATAAGCAGTGTGGAGGTTTTCTCAACGTCCAAAAAAAGGAAAGGGTACATTTACAAGCTAAAGTGCTAAAAGAGTAGGTATTATTTGCTGACTTGCAGGTTAGCGTATCAACTGAAGGTATGCCTTCTGGTACAGATGCTACAATTGACTCGAGTAATGTAACACTAGCTCTTTTTGATGTTTTCTTCGGAGGTGAACCAGTCTCTCCTTCACTGAAAGCTTCAGTAGCCAGCGGCTTGGCAACAACTCTCAAGTAAATGCTGGTACATCGCTTCTTCAAATGCTGGTAACTGAGTTTTGATCTGTCAATCCATTTTACTAATTTAGTGCCTTCCTCAATAAAAGTTTCATCATTCGGCCTTCTTCCTGTTAAAAGTTCAAGTAGAACAACACCATAGCTGTAAACATCTCCTTTCACAGTTGCTCTTCCGGTGTCAAAACTTTAATTGGTGAAATTTAGGTATTCAGAACTTTAATTGTGATCTACAGTTATTATGTATGAGGCTATGTAATCTTGTATATATAAGAGCTAATCTGGTTCCATGATATTCCTTTTTTCAGATTTTGTCTCCACCTATGCAGTCTTTTGCTTCAAATGGCATGATATGTGGTATCTGGTATCAACAAATACTCAAAAGTTACATAACAAAGTTCTGTACCATACATGTTAATTTATTGCGATAGCCTGGTAGAATTTAACAGTTGGTTTGATATAATATATTTACTACTAAATATTATTATTTTTAAAAAAAATAATAGATCCAGTCAATAATGTCTTATTGATCCTTTTGAATGCTCTTGGAATCATGATGTATCTATACTAAATTATAATAGCCAAACCATAGAATAATTGGTAGTTTGGTTAACACCTTCCTTTTTAGTCACCCCTTTCCTTTGTGATTTTTTTTTAATATTAGTTAATTCAAAATAAAAAAATAAAAAAAGATAAATTTGTGAGGCATGCAGGTTTGTAAGCACTTTCTGGAAGCAGTGGAGATAAATCAATATGGTTGGTTTTGGGTCTGTCCAAATGGTGGTAAAAGTTGTCATTACAGGCATGCACTTCCGCCAGGTTATATATTAAAATCTCAAATGAAGGCCCTATTAGAGGAAGAGGTGGAGAAAATATCAGAAGATATTGAAAACCAGGTTATTTTGACTTGTTAATGATGATTTGATATTCATTTACATTTTATCTGCATCCCTATAATATTCTTATAATATTCCATATTTATCACATCAACTAAAGATTGAGGAAGAATCTTTTTTCTCGATATTCCCATTTGATGATTTATGACAAGATTGATTCTTCAATTTCAGCATGCTAAAGTAATTACTTCAACTCCCATGACTCCTGAGTTATTCTTAGAATGGAAGAAGATGGAAGCACGGGACACTGCCGAGATGGCAGAGAGAGCAATAATGATCGTATGAGCAAATAATGATCGTATTGGCTGCTTAGCTATTTCGTGGTATTTTAGTTAGGTTTTGGATGTTGGTTTGGTTTATGTAGTAGATGGATGATTGATTGGAATGGTTTTTTAGTTAGGTTTTGGATGTTATTTTGGATGGTTTTTTATGTATTGAAATGACTTCTTGACAACCTGTTTATGTATTGGAATGTTTGGTAATATTTTGAATGAGAAGTTCTATATTTCAATGTCATATGTTGCCATTCTGTATTTAAAGTGTTGGTAAAAAGCATGCAAAGTGTAACTATTGACTCCAAAGTATTTAGTCTTTATGTGTTGGCAAAAGTATAGCAAAGTGTTGGCACAAATTCTAAAAATGTTTAAGAAAAAGTGTATGCATAGTAGTAAGGGTGTTGGTAAAAACATCTAAGTGTTTCATAATTTGGTGTTACAGTAGTACTGAAAATGTATTGGCATAGGTCTATAGCAATACTATTAGTAGTGTTACTACAAAGATAACTGTGTTGACATAGATCTATAGCAACAACTAATAATATGTAGCCACAGAAATAGAAAGTGTTGGCGTAGGGGTCTACGCTTACACATTTCTCCCGTGTTACCAAAAACTACAAAAATGTTGGCGTAGACCCCTATGATAGCGGCCATTTTTCTAACACCCTCAAATTTGGTCAAAGTGTAGCCGTAGCCTGTTTTTTTTCTTTTACCAACCGTTTTTTGGGCTATAACCACACTTTTTCAGGTGTTGCTGAATCCCACTTACGGCGTAGTGATTACATATACAAAATATTTGTTTAACTAAAACAAATATAAATATATACTTCACACATGACATTGTTTTTAAAATTTAACATTAAAATTGTATAATATTGGTTGTTATATAATTTTGTACAACACTTTGAAAACTGAAAAACATAGTTTTATAAATGTTATAAATCACCTCTGGTTTTGCTCAAAAATTAATATAATAAAAAATATAGGATAGAGAGAGATGTGAGATTCATGTAATAAAAGTTTTAGCTCATTACCAAAAGAAATAATATAAGGATGAATCTATTAGAGAAGGTTAATGGTTTGATCCATTTCAGAAACATTGTTAATTTTTTTTTTAATAAGAAGTGACACATTTATGTAATTTCATAAAAATTAAGGATAATATTGTAATTTCATAAAAACACATTTATGTATGCGTTTACATTAATGTATGTATTTTTTTTTATAGAAGTTTGTATAAAGAATTAAAACTAGGAATATACCCGTGCTTCGCACACGGTAATGTTTTATCCTTTTAATTTTAGTAATTATCTTTGTTAATATTTTTTTTAGCAAATTTAAGTTTTATATATATATATATAGTATCATGTCCATTAATCTCAGGTAACTTTACTGAGCTAACCTCGTGATTGTTTTCTCATATATATAAGCTTCTTTCTAAATTTTTTATTGTAACACTAAAAAATATCTCGCATCACATATTGATGTATTTTAAACATTAGATAATAGAAGAACCCAACAAAAGAAAATAAAAGATCAATCAATGAAACAACTTTAACTAATTAGAATTATAATTGATATGACTGCAATTAGTCTCTAAAGTATATTATATAATTTTGTTCATTTACCAAAAAAATATTTTTAATAAAATGTTTATCATATCTCCATTTTTCACATAATATAAATAAATGATTAAGCCATAAAAAGCAAATGTTAAAACAAACGAAAATCTTAATTCACATTGAAGTAAATTTAAGGTATATTCACCCATTTTGTATAAATGAGCCACTAAATTCTGGTACCTTATTTGTTCTAAAATTATCAAATACTCCCTCCGTCCCCATCAATTCTTTACATTGAGGTTGGGCACGGAGGTTAAGAAAAAATGTAATTTATTGAAGAAAAGTAAAAAAAGTGAGTAAAGTGGTGGGATCAATCATTATTTAATGTATAAAGTGGGAATAATGGGGGAAAGTAGTGGATGTAGTTAATTTTTATATTATAAAACTTTACTATTTTAGGAAACTTTTGGAATGTAAAGAATTGAGAGGGACATCTCAAAAAGGAAAGTGTAAATAAATGAGAGGGACATGGGGAGTATATCGCTGCATTGAAATTGTAGCATAAACACAATATAACATAGAGAAGAAGATATACAAAAAAGTTTGTGCTAAATTTTCCTTGCAGGCACGGTGCCTCGTTTTTCTAGAATTGTAAAACCAAGGAGAAAGACTAAAAATCAAAGTAAAATAATTGAAGAACTAACTTCAAATTCTAAAAAAAACTATAATATGTATAATACATGAAAAAGACACATATTAAAAAAATTAGAGTAAAATATTTGTAATCATTGAAATTTAAACGTCAATTCTCTTTTAATCCAAACATCAATTCTCTTTTTGCTAGATTATCATTTCAGTTGACTACAGACTATTCTGCACATTACTAACTTGGATTTAACGTTATAAATATAACACCTTCAAAGGGTCTCATTATGGGGTAGTCACATTTTAATTTGACTACTTCCTCTGGTTCTTTTATATATATCAACCAAATATAAATGGGTAACTATTAATAAATGTAGTGAAATGAAGTCAATCACAAACTGAAAATTATAACATTACAGAATATAAACTTGTCTAGATTATAAACGGTGTAACTATTAAATGAAAAATAGAGGAAAAAACAATATTTAATTTACTTATCTTTCAACCTTCTTATCGCAGTCATCTGCACCTTAAAAGAATTTATGTGTGTAAAAGATGAGGATTAATTAAAAATAAAAAACATGATTTCAAAGATATCAAAAAAATTTAGCCGAACTTTATAAAAGCTCCAACAATAAAACACTTCACCACTTAATTTGACTAATTGTAAGACTTGCATCAATCATGACCTAATCCATTTCTTTGTTTAGAAACCTAAAGCTAACATATATACGTGTTAGTGATTTGTATGATCACAATGACAATATCCCGAGAATGGAAACAAAGAACATACCTAGCATGAGAATATGACATGAGGTATTGTGTCTAAAATCATGTTCAAGTAGTTTCTAATAGTTGGTTTTGTCAATCCAAGTAGAGTCATACCCATACCAGTTAATCTTGTGAAACCTAGACATTAACTAATAATGTAGTGATTTACTACCTAAGATAGAAACTATATGTTATAATTTTTTACAAACATCCATGACACATGATCTAGAAACATCAATCCATGGCTAGAGCTAAATACTCATATTTTTACTATTTCTCCAAGAATTTAACACACTGATGAGGTGAAAAATTGTGTTAGCAAAAAATGATAGTGTGTCACACGATTCTTAAAATGTTAAAAATTGATGTTCATGTCACATTATTCTTAAAATGTCAAAATCAAGAATATTATGACGTATACATTAGAAACAACTGAGAGCATATTTAAATATAGATTTAGACAATCGCCAAATTCTATTAAAGAACAATTGGCTATCAAATATGTATCATCTTTTCTTTGCAATTTTTGATATATGTACCTTGTACTAAAATGACAACATGTATAGGCTATTTTGTTCATTATAGTGCTTAACCACACAACTATCAACATTAACTTCATTTCAACTTCGATAACACGTACTTCGCTTCATAGAATCAGTTCATCCATTACTCCGTTCTGATGCTTCAAGGCTCTCAAAACTTTGTACTTGTTTATTTTTAATATGTTGCAAGATATTTCGCTGCAATGTCATATAATAAGAAAGGTGTAAGAGTTGGATAAAAAAATTAAATTCACTTATACATGCTAATCACTATAGAATAATTTACCACAGATTTACTAATATATCCAGAAAAACAAAATTGGAGATTAATAATTAGAATCAATATTTAAAAACACATCAAAATAGAAAACAGTTGATATATTTAAAAGGTATTCAGATCCTACAAAATTGTAGTGGAGACTTGAGCGTGCCTTAAATCTTAGTTAACATAATAACATATACACATAATCAATCAAAATGATCGTAGACAAAAAGAACACCACAACCATCTAAGCCATCAACCGCAATATAATTAAACCCATCAACCTCCACCACAACCTCCAAAGCCATCTAACTCCCATGCATTCCTCTAAAATCTGAAAAATTCTAAATTTGCCTATTGTTGCTAGCTGATTTACCTTTGTATTGAGATGTTTTGAAGGTATTAGAGAAGTTTATATTACATGCCAAGTAAACCAATAACAGGAGAGAATGGTCATTTTTTTGCTCAGAGTTCTCTAAGATAAAACAGAAACAAATAGAACTCAGTGGCACTAATATTTGAATGTCTAGTTCTCATCACTGCTCCGGAGTTTATATTAGTATTTTTCTGTACTAATAAAATTCTGACCTAACACCTAAACATATCATGCTTTAGTATGAAACTGGTAGGTTTGAACTACCAACTATTTTGTTGGCATATATTACTTGGTTGAACACCTGTCAAGACTTCCATTCAAAACTCAGGTGACAACGATATATTACAATTATTTGAATCTCTATACATATTGAAACAATCATAAATTTACATAAAACTTGTATAGATATGCGGTACTATATGATGAGATATTCCTATTAATTTGAAATTCTAAACATAAACATAAAGAAATATAGTATACAACAGACATATCAAACACATGTATTAATATCCAAAAAAAACACACTAATATAAAAAGAGGGAGAACCAATAACATAAAACAACCAAATCACCAATAAATTGTATATCTCTGTTTAAATAAATATAATTTAAATAATTATATATATATATATATACATACATAGATAAACGATTTAATCCCTTTTTGTGAACTGATTTAAGCTTCTTCTTCTTTATCATCATCATCATCATCATCATCATCATCATCATCATCATCATCATCATCATCATCATCATCATCATCATCATCATCATCATCATCATCATCATCATCATCATCATCATCATCATCATCATCATCATCATCATCATCATCATCATCATCATCATCATCATCATCATCATCATCATCATCATCATCATCATCATCATAATCATCATCATCATCATCATCATCATCATCATCGTCGTCGTCGTCGTCGTCGTCATCATCATCATCATCTACATAAGCCAGACAAATATAAAGTAAACAACAAATATATATAAACACATAAATCAACATAAACATAAACAATTAAAACAAACATCAATAGTGAAATCATGAAAGAGAGAGATACTGAAGATGAAGAAAGAGAAAAGATAGAATAACCGAAAAAAATGAGGTACTGAATTCATATACGTTTGATATAAGATTTTGTAATTAATAAATATAATCATTTGAATTTAAAAATAGATAACACCATTCATGTCATGATTTGTGGGATTGTTAAAAAATTTGAATTAGGAGTTTAATTGTGAGTGTATATTAGCAAGATTTATGGGATTATGTTGAATGAGTATAGCCTTTACGTTAAAACAATCAAATCACAACTGGATCCTTAATTAACGCATATTACAATGAAAAATAGCGTATATTGGGAAGTCGAGTTACATGTGGAAAGTCCGTTAACCCGCTTAGACATGGAAATCATAAAATAGCATACCATATATGCATATTCAAATCTTAAAAATCCCACAATTTTAGCTAATTTTCAAATCAAATTGATTACATGGATATGTTGATTATCACACGGGTCTTGTCATTGATCTTATCCTTTTCAAAATTCAAATCCATGATTTTTCGTCATCTTCTTTTTTTATTTACTCTCTAAGAATATTTATTGAATCTCAATTCTCTTCCTCTTTACCGTGTTATTACTTTTATTCTACGGAATAATTCATGTTTTGTGTATGTATATCATGTTTATATATGTTTATATATGTGTTATATTTATTGTGCAAGTATAAGTATATAGAGTGACCTGATTAACAAATATACATGTTATATTAAAACACAATACATTCCGTAAATAAAAGTAAAAATGAGATAAAAGAGACGAAGAAAGAGAAAAGAGAGAATTGCCGAAGAAAATGAGATATTGAATTCATGTACATTTGATATAAGATTTGGTAATCAACAAATATAATCATCTGAATGTTGAAAATAGATAACACCACTCCTGACATGATTTATGGGAGAAATATAATCATTTAAAATCTGAAAATAGATAACACCATTCATGGCATGATTTGTGGGATTGTTAAAATTTTTGAATTGAGAATTTAATTTTGTGTGTGTGTATATCGCAAAATTTGTGGGATTATGTTGTTGAATGAGTATAGCCTGTATGTTAAAACAATCGGGTCACAACTGGATCCTTAATTAACCCATATTACAATGAAAAATAACATATATTAGGAAGCTGAGTTACATGTGGATAGTCCGTTAACCCGTTTAGACATGAGAATTTACCAAAACAACCTTATTTTAGGGACAAAAGTGGAATTTCCACTATACCCTTCACTGGCAGGAATTTAGTTTTATGATAATATTATTTTGAGACAAGTGGAGTATCCTTTAGTTGAATGAATTTATTCTATGCGATTCTAATTTGAATACTATATTATGGGGATATTGGATAATAATATTATCAACAATGTAACAGTCAGCAAGTAAACGCATACGTTTTTTTTTTTAATGTAGCCGGATAAGGTTCTGTAACGTCAACCGGCCTGACTTGGACCGTACCGAAGCTTTAAACCCAACTAAAACCCGGCCCAACTATTTCACGTGGTCGACATGCTCAGTACCCGTAACGCCACCACACTCCCTTGTCAAGCGCGTCTATATCACTCCCTTCTCGGTCGACATTAAATTCGTTTACGAAACAGTTTCCAATCGCGTATACTCACGCTCTTCATCCGCAACTCAAACAAGAAATGAAAGAGTGGTAGGTGATCACTATTGCTCAAATTTTTATATGTAACCGGCCAGTCATCAGTAGGTAGCTGCTATTCGTTGAATCTCTCTCTCTCTCTCTCTCTCTCTCTCTCTTTCTCGCTCTCTCGCTCACTATACAAGGGGTACTCTGAGGTACTTTAACTCTATTTTCTAATTTTCATCCTTCAATCTCCATACATGTATGCTATCTATGACTTGTATCTATCTCTGATATGTTTTCTCTATATAATTTAGATGATATCTGTTGTATCTATCTTTGTTTTTGATCATCGATGTGAACTGTATACATGTTGTATCGGAGAATTTCAAGTGTTTGTTTGTTTGTTTGTTTGATTTTCAGTTTTATGTTTTGAATTTTGTTTACTTTAGCTTGATTTTAAAGCTGATTGAAACGATTAAGGACTGTTGATTTTGTTGTTGTTCTGATCGTATTGATTTATCGCTTGATTGATTGTTGATGTGTATATAAATTGTAGATCTAAGTACTAAAATGATAATATTTTATTTCTTGGAGATTAGAGTTTATTTGGCTTGATTTCAATTAGTTAACCTAGTTTACGTGGAGTTTATATCGATCGAGGTGCTATATTGTTACCACAGGGGTTAGGACCCAAGAGAAGTAGTATTTAAGTGATGACTGGAATTGACTTGCAGTATTTAAGTAGTATTTACGACACGGACTGTGAATTTGTTGTTATTCTGATCGTATTGATTTATCGCTTTATTGATTGTTCATGTGTATATCAATTGTAGATCTAAGCACTACAATGAACCTGATAGAAATGAAGCGAAACAATGGATTTTGTATATATATTTTATTTGGAGATTAGATTTTATTTGGTTTCATTTCAATTAGTTAATCTAGTTTACTTAGAGTTTTTATCGATCGAGGAGCGATATGATTACCGCAGGAGTTTGGACCTGATAGAATTAGTATTTAAGTGATGACTGGAATTGACTTGAGGATTTTGGATAAGTTTGTTGGTGTTTAACATTTGCCTCGAGTCCTTTGTGGAGTTTGTATTAAATTGTTTGGTTATATGATCATTGGACGATGTATACATATGATGTATAACCTCTGTAAATTTATAGCCTTGATTTTTTCCAATATAATCAAGATGTATCAATACAATGCCTATTATATAGTAAAACAGAGGGGAGGTTTATATCTGATCGAGATATTAAATTGTAAGAATATTGTATTAGGGAGGTTATACACTTCTGTTAACTAAGATGAGTTTTGTGATGGCTTGCTTAGATCACATTTCACAATGGCAAAGGGTGTTGCAGTTCTTAACAGCAGTGCAGGAGTCAGTGGCACTATTTACTTTACCCAGGAAGGAGATGGTAATTTAATTAGTATTTTTTCGTTTATATATGGTTTGTATGCTACACATATTAAAGTTTATAAAAGAAGATGTATAATGTATGATGTTTGTTCTATTTGTGTTTCTCAGGTCCAACTACAGTTACCGGAAATGTCTCTGGACTTGCACCTGGACCTCATGGTTTCCATGTCCATGCCCTTGGTGATACAACCAACGGTTGCATGTCAACTGGTAACTGTTACTCCTCATTTCTTATACATTGCCCCTTTATTTAATGAGATTAGAAAATTGAAAGTAGATAAAAATAAATCTTGTTCATCTACTGTGTCAAGTTATTTAATAATTAATAGTGAGTATATTAATCTGCAGGACCCCATTACAACCCTGCTGGCAAAGAGCATGGTGCCCCCGAAGATGAGAACCGCCATGCTGGTGATCTTGGGAATGTAATAGTTGGTGAAGATGGTATGCATGCTTCAAATGATATGTCATAGGCTCATAGCTCGTTTCAAACTACTGATTATTTATTTATTTCTTTAGTATCTATTTAAATCATGTTCCACACCTTACCTGGCTTTCCACTACGATTTTCTTTGTGAAGATGAACTACATTTCATTTGGATAATTTTTAATCATGTAACTGATATCAGACGGTCAGAAATGTTGTAGGAGTAATGACATTCATTTGTTTTGTGAAATCCAGGTACTGCCAGTTTCACTATTGTTGACAAGCAGGTATTGGATCTAGTCTGAACTGTTTGTTTACATCTTGTATAACATATTGTTTATCCAGATTTCTCAAATGTGGGCTATTTGCTGCAGATTCCTCTCACTGGACCAGGCTCCATCATCGGAAGGGCCGTTGTTGTCCATGGTGATCCTGATGACTTGGGAAAGGGTAAGCACCATCTATTCTGTTGCCTTTGTTGACCCTGCTTCTCTTTTTACCCGAGCCCAGCATTACTAAATTTGCTATCAGCCTATGACCGTATTGATATCTGATAGTGTAAGTGTTATAGTTGATATCAGTACTGCCTTTGCTGTGTTTTTAGCATTTTAACGGAAATTTATATATTTATGTAAATATATAAATATAAGATATGGACCCTGTTATATTCCTTGTTTTGGAAATAAGATATGTATTAATTGTAAAACGAAAAGTTACTGTGTAATAAATTATCTATGAGTAGTTGGCTTTACAAGTCGGTGGTTGTATTAACTTTGTACTGTATTTACTAAAATTTGATAGTCATAATAACCATTAACCAGGCATGTACCATTGTAAAATTTGGATGTGATTCTACTTTTTAGCACACGAATATGTTACATCTGTAAACTTTGTCGATTGACCTGCACTCATGTATATATGTTCAGGTGGCCATGAACTCAGCAAAAGCACTGGAAATGCTGGTGGAAGGGTGGCCTGTGGTAAGTCTTCAGTTGACAATAAGAGAAGCTAAACTGTTAAATGTCTACTATATAAACTTGTGTCACATATTATAATGTAGGGGTGCTTATTGTTGCCTTGTTGGCTTCCTTGACCACATATGAAATCAACTTAGTATAGTAACTTGTTGATATCGATCTCAGCATGTTGCTGTACCCGGTTAAATTACTTTTATCAGGCCACTATCAGTTATTGTGTTGTTTCTGTGCTATGATATTAATTCATGACCGGGTATCACTGTTGCAGGTATTATTGGTCTGCAGGGTTGATTTGCTGCTCCTTGGTTTGATCAGGCAGAAGTCAGATTCCTATATAATTTCTCAGGGTTTAGAACACTTCAAATCTTATTATTGGCTATGACTTTCTAAATAAAGAAGTGTGTACTAATGACCTTTATGGCCTTTGTAATCTGGTTGCAATTGGTTCCTTTTCAGTGTCAAATGAGTGTCGTTGTGCCATGATCCTGGAAATCTATTTAGAGGAAGAATAAGAGCACACCTAATAAACAACACCTGAAAATATTTAAAAAGTAAAATCTAGAAACTAGTCTTTACTTTGTTCAGCCTTGTCTGGTTATTTGTTCGAGTAATAATTTATTTTGCGATAAGTTGTTTTTTTGTTTGACTGGATTAAGGGGTTACTTTTAGTTACTTGAAGTAAGAACGGTTAAATTTATTACAAAAATCTGAATATTCACGCACTTGATTAGCACTTGATTAGCACTTGATTAGTTGATTCTATGAAAACTTGAACACTAGGCTTCTTGATAAATTAAGCAGGCGAAAAAGTATATATACCATTTTTTTTTGAATGTGTCCGACTGTTGAGAGGATACGTAACACCAACTGAAGAAGTAAATATGAAATGGATTTTGTTAGAGCAGAATCAATGATTGTGCTAAAATAGGGGTAGTTAATGTTATATTTTAATATCAAAAAATAATTTTTAGTGATAAAATTGCATAATATTTTCAGTATACAAATCTAAAACTAACCGCATTTATGCCTACAAAATTGTCTAGTTTCATTACTCTTATCTCTTCTTTTCGAAAATATGATGTGACGAATGAAGTATAATGTCATAGTTTGTGTACATGATACAAACTATAACATTATGTTATCTTACTACAAAATTTAGCCCACTGAGATTAACAAATACTATGTCCCTCTCATTTTTTTTTATAGTTTTTTACATTATTTGACACGTATTTTAATGTTTCTATAAAGTATAATTCTACAACTTATTTTCAAATTTTTTTTTTCTAAATAAAAATTTAAACATTATACTTTTATTCAGAAGAAAAAAATATTTAAAATAATTTATGAAAATATATTTTATAGGAGTTTTAAAATACGTGCCGAGTCCCGTCCCTCACTATAAAGAACTCAGGAGGACAAAGGGAGTACTTTATAAAAATTGTTAGATTTTGTAGTGATAATAATTCAAGTCAGTTCTTTTTTTTTCCCCAAATATTGAATCCAATCTTAGGGCCTGTTTGGCTAACCAATAATAAGCTAGCTTATACCCGTAAAAATTTATGGAGGGTGTTTGCCAACCCTAACAACGTACATTTTCCTTAACTTATTGACTTATTGTTTGATTTATTTGTCTTTTAATACTTCATATTTTTATATTTGTGTTTTTAAATATTTTTTTTAATTTAAAATGCATGTATTTAGCTCATTGTATTAAATAATTATTTTTAAAAATTTTAAATTGACAAATTTGTAACTAACTTATAATTAATTTATCCAAACACCAATACAACTTATAAGAATTAATCCACTTATCACTTGTATAACACTTATTAATTTTAAGATATAAGTTAAATTTTTTAAGATACCCCAAACACGCACTTAATCTCGAATACACTCGATCGTGAATATGAAATAAGTCAAAATACAACAATTCATTTGTAATAACTTAGATAACTCAAATGTCTATTGAAAATACGTTTTTACTTTATAACTTGGACAAATTATCATGCTTACATCAATTTAAACTGGGTATTACATTTCGTCAAAAAAAAAAACCATACTCCTAATATTCTTGTTAGTAGACCTGGCAAAATGGGTTTAGAATCGAAAAATCGAACCGAAATACATGGAACTGAGATCCGATTATATTTAAAAACTAAAAGTGTATTTTAATATTATAAACCAAATATGAGTAGGATTTCGAAGTTGAATATAATCTTAATGTGAAATTTATAACTATTTTTCTTCTTTAGTTTTAAAATTATTATTTGGCTACAAATATACTATATGTGACCGTGCTCAATAAATAGTACTATTAAATAAGTTTTTCAAATAATTAGGTTTACTTTTAAAATATTTAGAGTAATTTGTGATTATCTCTCTTATAAAAGCCGAGTCAACCACATGTATTAGTTAACTAATCACAGAATTTTAAATAATTTTCGACCAATTAGAAGCAAGGATTTTATTTTTTCAACCAATCAGAATTTATGTAGCACATTTCCTTTTTTAAAAGTTA
Source organism: Heracleum sosnowskyi (assembly GCA_030848705.1). Classification (NCBI taxonomy): domain Eukaryota; kingdom Viridiplantae; phylum Streptophyta; class Magnoliopsida; order Apiales; family Apiaceae; genus Heracleum; species Heracleum sosnowskyi. The sequence continues at coordinate 132,046,570 of CM061237.1, forward strand.
ACTAAAGATGTTTAACCATGGTACCATTCATTAACCACCAAAGAAAACACTTTTAATGCACTTTAACTACAATATTTGTTTCCTTTTCAAAATTATATTATTTCTTTTTAAATTGAATCCTATTAATTATTTACCAAGTCAAATTAACTCTTATTTATTTATTCAAATTAATATAAATCATTATAATAAAATGGTAATATGAATAAACTTTATATCGCTTAATTAAATAAAATTTGAATTAAATCTCTCTTTATAAAAGCTGAGTTAACCACATATTAGTTTACAAATCACATAATTTTAAATAAATTTCGATCAATCAGAAGCAAGGATTTATTTTTCAACCAATCAAAATTCATACAACACATTTATTTTTTAAAAATTAACTAAAGTTGTTTAACCATGGTACCATTAACCACTATCTAAAAGGAAATACTTTTAATGCACTTTAACTACAATATTTGTTTCCTTTTCAAAATTATATTATTTCTTTTTTAATCGAATTCTATTAGTTACTTACCAAGTCCAATTAACTCTTATTTATTTATTCTAATCAATACAAATAATAATAATAATAATAAAAATAATAAAATGATAAAATGAATAAAATTTATATCGGATAATTAAATAAAAATTTAAATTAAATTAATGTAATAACAATAAAAGTTTCGTTTCATAAATACGATTTTCTTTAATTATTTTGCAAAAATACGTTTTTTTAAATATTTTTGCAAAATTACGATTTTTCAAATTTCTTGCATTGTAAATTGTAAAAAATATTGTATCTGGTTGCTTCTGATTGCAAACCGTTTTTTTGCTAATATTTTTAAAAAATTGTAGAATCGCAAAAAAACTTAGAAAAATTAGAAAAGATCCTATAAAATTTTAGAGTGATTATAAATTGATATATAGTTATCAAAAGTTTAAAACGCAAGATATATTTTACTGTTAGTTGATATATGTATTAATGTAATATATGTTAATTAATGTAATAATGATAATTGTGGATTGATTGATTTAAGCCAAAATTAAGTAATGACTATATAATCTTATACATATAAATAGGTCTATGTGTATTTGTTAGATTACTCACCAATCTCTAATTACACATCAATCATTTCTACAACATACATTTAAAGTGCAAGGAGCTCTTTTTAATCGTATCCCTTCCTTGACATGTGAGAAGACAAACTGGTGAATCAGAGTACGCTTGACCAGGATGTGGCATGGGATCAACAACGCTACAGGTGAGTTCAAAGGGTTCAATCTAATCTTACTTGACGATGATATAAGTATTATTTTTTACTTATACACAAAATTTAGTGACATACAAAAAATAAGACAAATTCATAAAACTTTATTCAATATAATTAATTGTGTTTGTCAAATGCAAAAAACTCACATTCATGCGTACGCTCGACCTGAATTTTGTAACGGGCAAGATTCGGAACCTGTAGAAGGACATCTTTATACAATTTCAAATTTCGATGTTGCAAACTCAAAGTTTAACCATTCTCCTGTTAGCAACAAGAAGTATACATTTTTCCAAAAATATACTAAGATGGAGCCAATAACAGTTGTGGATGAGATGATACAACGTCACAAGTTTGAATTTGTCTCTCCTGGATGTTTACATACAAGAGTTGGTGAATCGAAAGTTCTTACAGGTTTTGCATATTTTTAATTCAGAAACCTATATCTATATTGATACTATTTCAATTATATCTCTCATCTTACTACAATACAAATTTTATTGAAGTTTACGAGGGTCCAGGTACAACAGCGTCACGCAACACTCAATATGGGTCAATATATATATATATATATATATATATATATATATATATAATATAGGGGAAAGATCCAGAGAGAACTTATCTTTTTGAGAGAACCGAGAGAACTAATCAATCACCCTTAATTTCCCGCACCATCCAACGACTGATATGTTTTAAAGATTTACTATAATACTTTTATTAGTATTTTAAGATTCTTTTAAGTATTTTAATAATTTTATAAGATTCTTTAAGTGTTTTAATAATTATATTAAAATTAGGATTCTGTTAAGTATTCTATAAAGTGTTTTATAATATATTTCAATATAAAATTTATTTATAATAAATTTCAATTGATAATCAAGATTCTTTTAAGTGTTTTATTAAGATTCATTAAATATATTATAGTATATCAATGGTCTTAGAAGGTTTCTCTCGGTTCTCTCGATAAAATGGTTCTCTCTAGAACCTTACTATATATATATATATATATATATATATATATATATATATATCTTTAAAGATATATAATAATAATAATAATAATAATAGTAATAATAATATCTAATAATTACAATAATAATAATCTTTTTTGTTTCAACCCGTAGAGAGTGTAGATTAGATAATAATGATATGATCACTTAAAATCAAAATTTCAAACAATTTATATTGTAATATATGTACATAAATACAAGTGATGTTACTTGATTTATACATAAATAAATCTTGACTTATGAGTGATTTTAGGTTGAAAATTTTGTATTTGGAATCTAAATTAAATACTTTCAAAACACAAAGTAACAACAAAATACGGTAAGATACGTAAAATAAATATAATTGATACTGATTTGATTCATTCATATGTACTTTATTTTTATTGAGATACTATAATATATTTGCATTTATGTAACTGATTTACAATCTACTTTATTTGTATTGAGATGATGTAAGATATTTGCATTTATGTAATTGATTTGAGTTGCATAATATGTAATTAAACTTTAAATACATTCAAAACAAACCTTCAAAACTAAATATAAAGGTCCATTAAGATTAATATAGAGATTTGTTTCATTGTCTTTCATCCCTTGATATGTCTAACAACAATTGGAGAGTTAAAGTTCGTGTTACTAGGATGTGGCCTTCAATATCTGAAGAACAAGTTTGTTGGTGAGATCACAAGGCAGTATGAACAGGAAGACATGATAACTCAACACTAGAACATGACAGGTAAATAATACCTCCGCCTACACAGAAATAAGGAAGAAATGAATTCAAGGCAAATACAAAGAATCAAAACATTAGATAGAGCTTTGAAGTCTACTACAGGTCACTGAAAGAAGTTCATTAACATGTTCATGCCTCAGTGAAGAATAAGGTTTGAAGACTTTCAAGGTTTCAGAAGGTGTGTAGATTCAGTATAAGTGCCACAAGAAGATTTCAGTGTATTAGCATTGATTGTGTTATAGACAGTGTTCGAAGCATAGGAATCTGGTTTAATTGAATACATGGTAAAGACAAAGGTTAAAGAAGATAGCTACAGCCTTGAAGTTATACTCACTGAAAGAAGTTCATTTATATGTTCGAGCCTCAGTGAAGAACAAATAATGAAGTATTCAAGATTGTAGTAGCAATGAAGACGTTGTCTAAGTACCAGGAATGACTCTAGTGAAAGTTCGTTGTTTATTGACAATCTTTGTTCGAAGCAATTTGTACTGTTGCCGACTTATCAATTGGAATGCAATGAAGATGTGAAGATTCAATTCAGTGTTAGTCGTCTGTGAACCAGACCAGTTGCACCAGGCGTTAACACATACGAAGAAGATCAACACATTTATTCGACAGAAAGAATTGATGAAGTCCGACATGATAATTCCAGAAAATATCAAACAGATTAACAAGAATTATCAGTGTTGAAGAAAACCATGATAAGCTAAATTGTCGAAAGGAAAATCGTACAGTCAAAAGGTGTTAAGTGTACAAAAGTTGAAACCTCAATAAAGAAACTACAAGAAAGGAAACTTGAAGGTTTAAGTACTGACCAACCAAAACTTGGGTACTAATCTACATTTTGACAAGGTTGGCCAAAAACCACTTCGATGGTTTTTGTTTGAAAAACTTTGATAGTTTCTTTTGGGTTCACACTGGAATCAGTTCAGCTTTGTTGGGGCTGAGAATTTTGACTGCTGTGATACTTTTAATGCTCCGATAGTTTATGAAATTTATTTTATAAACTTAAATAAATTTATTTTATACTTATTAATTAAGTTTATTATAAATTTAAAATAAGTTTATTTTATAAATTTATTAAAACTAATAAGGAGTATTTCGATAGTTTCTTTATAAGAAGCCATCAAAGTGGTTTGAAAAAGAGAGAATGGTTCGATAGTTTTCTAAAAGAAACTATCGAATTGTTTTTAAATGATTTGATGATTTTCTTTGATAGTGTTTTTCTCCTACATCATGAAGAATTGTGTGGACACAATTTAAAGTTGTGTTCGATAGTTTTTTTTTTAAAGACTATACAAGACTACACATTTTGAAGCAGAAGGAATTATTGAAGAGTACTTCTTCTGTTCTTCATCTTCCTCGACGAAGAGAAGAAAAACAGAGAGAGACAGAGAAGGAGACATTTATTTTATACCTGAACTTCTCACCGGGTAAATGTTATAATGCCCAAACTTTGTTTAATCTTAAGGGTCATTATAAAGTTTCTCCGGTAATTAAATCCTTTAGATAAACAAATAAATACAAACATTGTTTAGGATTTAATTTGTACAATCTTTGTAGAAGCAAGAACAAATTGTTCTTGGTAGCCGGTAAATTTATTTACCGGGTGTAGCACCCCTTCAAGATTTATATCGAATATAATTCTTGGAAAATCTTGTGTTGTTATTTTCATGTCCGAATTACTATTCACCCTCAAGAACACGAACCCACTACAAGAACACTAATTTAATTATCCGCAAAAGATTCGATTTTTTTTTAGAATCAGTGAGTATCGTATTCAACCCCCCCTTCTACGATACTTTGGGACCTAACAAAGTTTAAATTGACTTTAATCTTTTTCTTCTTGATGACCAGGTAAATCTATACAATTGATAAGATTAATATGATGTCTACATTTACAAATTGTAGCATTTATAAAATTAATGATCCAATTCACCATTTGTAACAGAACTATCATACACATGCATTTGTGAAGGAAGACTTATGGAATGGTTTTGCAAATGATATCAACGAGGGAAACATTTATCAATTAGCTAATTTTTATACGAAACAAGCAGATGCAAAATTCAGTCCTGTTCATTCCGATTCATGCATCATTTTTTCATCTTCAACTATAGTCCACAAAATTTTTTAAGATGACTTGACGATACCCAGACATAAATTAAATTTGTACAACTGCCAAATCTGATAGAAAATATTGCTACTTATGATAAAGATCATTCTTTCGCTATAGATAACTAACTTCTCAACATTTACTTTATGCATAATAACTATGATTAAACACTTATTAAGTTTTCATGACTATGACGTTTTACAGATGTTATTGGAGTAGTTGAAAATCTTCAACCGGTGCAACATCAAAATACAATATTTGGCTTAAAACATAAGGTGAAATTCAGCATTGGTCATGGAAGGTACCAAAAATTCATTTCGGTGTTATTTTTCAGTTTTATTATTCATATTGAAAAAATAAAAAAAATATGAGTTTGTATATGTTAAATACAAGGTACTCAGCAAGAGTTCATAAATGGGGAGAACTTATAGAGAGTATAAATCCATTATATGAAGAAGGATTAGAAACATTTGTGATAATTGTTTTTGCAAGTGCTAAAGTGGAGATGTGCGAGTGTAAGATTTTACTTTCAAATTTCAAAAAAATATAATAATCTAATGGAATTAAATCTGTGTAAATTAATTACTTATCTACTGCATTTAATTTCAAGGCCAGTTTCAATAACCAATCTCCCATCATCAAAAATATACATTAATCCTAATTTGTATGAGGTTTTCTCGATAATGGTAAGAATATTCTATTACTTCAAATTTCATTATTAAGTTTTTATTTTGACCTATTCATATTCTATATTTTTTCAGTCTTGAAGTTATTGGATATGATGATCATAACAATGATGCATGAAATGAAATGATGTTGTGAACTTTTGGATGGTTAAAAATGTTATGTATTTCTAATAATAATGTAATTTATATAAGAAAAAATATAGTGCAAAATGAGACAAAAAGAAAAAGAAAAAAAACCCTCGGTGCGAAGCACGGATAAAATACTAGTTAATTATAATATATTATACTAATTAAAAATAATATACTTTATTAGTATATTATTTTAATTGATGTGTAATAATTATGCTTAAATAAATATCTTTAGAGATGTACTAAAATATTTTTAAATAAATAAGCCCGTAAATTAGTCTAAGTATATTGACTTATAAAGTATAAGCTGATCACACGACCCAAATAAATAGGTTTAAGAGATGCGTTCTAATTAGCATAGTTATTTTTTTTTAATATATAAATATGTTAACTATTGAATGAACAAATTAAAGAACGACTAATCAAACTACTAATAAAACTTTCTTTTGCAAGTGTTACTTTCAAAAATTTTCAAACTTAATTTTTAATTTTTGTTAGTTATTGTTAATCCCAAATGACCTAACAGAATTGTAGAAGGGGGGGGGGGTTGAATACAATTCTTGATATTTCTTAAACTTAAAACAACTTACAAATAAAAACTGAACTTAAAGTAAAAATCACAAGCACATAAATAATTTCAGTTGGATTGTTTGATGATCCAACTGAAGTGATTTTTATTGCGGAAATAATCTGTGATACAAAAGTACACAGCTGCTCAGTTACAAGGTTGTAGAGAAGAATGCTCTCAAGGATAGCTAATACAAACTATTTGTTTTTCTTCTCTCACACTTATTTTAACTGCTACACTTGGTTATATATATTCCCAAGTTTACAAATCTATTTTTGGCTACACTAAAGTACACTAAAGGTAACCTCCAATAATTTGCTTTTCATCCCTTTGTCCAGTGGTCCTTGGAGATCCTTGCTTTTGTCTTCATGCTTATTATGATCACTCCCAAGAGCCCAATTGGAAACTGGGATGTTTCCTTATTCCCCATGTCCATTTTAATGGTTTCCAATGCAAAGTACACTTCCACATCACCTTTAGATCTGTTCAGTAAACTGTCACTATCACTTTGTCAACTATTCAGAAAAGCAATAATGATTCGTTGATAGCAGGGAGATGTGTTTCGTTGATAGCTTTATTCTTCATTCCGTTGATGGTGTTTCCCTCGTTTCGTTGATGAGTAAACTCCATACCGTTGACAGAGTAATCTTCATACCGTTGACATGTCTTCACTTAGGCAAGATTACAAGGCATAATATATTTACAATTAACCAACCTATTTTGCCTATCTAGTACTTAGTCAACATGACTTAGAAAACCTATCTAATACATATAACAGAATGCCTATCATTTGAGAAGTATTGTACAATGCAATTGCTACAACACTCATTTCGTTGATGAGCTTCCTGTCAACGGAATGCTGCAAAGCATGCCATTTCGTTGACAGCTACAAAATGACTTTACACAAATTCTACTAAGTGTTTTATGTTTATCATCAAGAACAACATATTCCTAACAATCTCCCCCAATTTATGACTGATAGAATAACAGCCATAAATCAAGAGACTTGATGATAACAAAAACACTCATATACATTCTAAATTACAAAAGTAGAAAATGCATTAAGCTTCATAATATTTTGAATAAAATACAAGACTTACAAGACTAATGCCAAGAAGTGCTCCTCTAGACTGAGCAAATGATTCATCTTTGTCTTCTTTGTGGCATAGTCTTCTTCCCTCTCTTAGAGTTGTTTTCCTCAATCTGGACCTGTAGCCTTCTGTAGAAGATCTTCTCTTCCTCATCTTGATCACCAAGCTTGGATTGCATAAGCTTTAGAGTTTGATTAGATGCCTTATCCAGCTGGTCTTCCATTCTGAAGAACCTTCTGCAGTTGTCCTTGTCCTTAAATTCCATCATCCAGTAAGGTTGAAGATGGATCTTCTTTCCTGTTGAGGGCACTCTAAGCATCCTGGGAAGAGCCTCAGGCTTGTTCCAGCTAGCCTTTATTTGACATATTTTGGAGACCACCTCAGACTTGGCTGTTTTGGTGAAGCCAAAGTCTTTCTTCAAGCATCTAAACACTGTGAGTAGTGTTTGGTAGTCTTCTCCTAAAATTCTGTAGAGAGGCCATGTTTGTTCTCTACCACCCTTGAATGTGAAAACTAATCTTTCAGGCATCTTTTGAGAAGCTGCAATGCCCCTTACTTCCACCAGGTTGTCTAAATCAAGATGTAAGCTAGATTCTTCCCTGATGTCAGCAATGTACATGCAGTCCTCTGGATTTGTAGGGGGTTTCTGAGGTTGTGGCTTTCTCACAAATACTGGCTTTGCCTTGACAACCCTTTTCTTTGACTTTGTTGGCTGATCCTTTTCAAATAGGAATTTTGGAAAATAGGCTTCATCAAATTCAATAGGCTCCTCTTTTGGCATGATTGGTTGATCATGATAGTTGACAGGGTGTGCAGGATCACAGGCCAACTTTCCTTCAATAGGTAGACCAGTAGGAATTTGATGTGCACTTGTTGTGGAAGAGGCTTGAGCAGTGTCCTGAGAGTCCTCTTTATCAAAGTCCAGATTCCTCTTAGCTCTAGCCTTTGGTTGCCTTATACTTTTCCTTGCTTCCTTAGCTCCATCCTTGGCTTTATCTTCCTGTAGAGTTTCTTCATCTTCAAGTGCTTGAGCAACTGCCAATGCTTGCATTGCTGCCCTTTCAGATTCTTCAGCTTTGGCCTTAGCAAAATTTGGGTGACCAACCCAAATGCAGATTTCCTTGCTGTCCCTGTAGATGATGGCCTTTTGATTCCTTATGCTTGGATGATTGCTTTCCTTGCACTTAGTGATCAGCTTCCCTAGGACTTTGAACTCATCTGGCTTTGGTGGAGGATAAAATATCCTTTCAGTGTTCTTGCCTTTGGTTTTGATAGGTGACATTGGAGAAATCCCTCTTGCATCCACATTCCTAAAGCATGAAGATTGGCCTTTCTCATTTCTTGAATCTTGAAGGATTCCATGCTGAAGGGGCTCTATAGCATAAGAGCTCTTGAACTGTGGCTCCATTTGTACTGTCACCATTGCATTTGTTGATGGCTGATATGTCTTTGAAGATTCAGTAATTTTCTTAAACCTTGCTTCTATGTTGGACCAGTGATCTTTGATCTGTTCTTCAAGTTTCATCCTCATAGAAGCTTCCTTAATTAGATCAATACCATCCTTTTGCTTCTTTCCAAACTCCCCCATTGCTAATGGCTCTTCTGGTAAGGAGATGGCTGGGACCAAAACCTTTGTGATTTGTATCTCTAGCTCCTTAGTTTCCTTAGTTTTCTCCCCCTTTTTGTTATCATCAAGTGAGATGATAGGGAGTCCTTGAGCTGCCAGAAGCTGGGTAAGTAGCTGAGTTTGCTTCTCCTGTTCCTTCTGCATGTGAGAAAGTGTAGCCTCAACTTTGTCTCTAGAGGAGAGAGTTTTCAAAGATGAGGACACTTCAGGTTCCTTGGTGAAAAACCTTGACATCTTGGAGACAGTGTGGAGATGAAGCTTTTCATCTAGCCTCCTGTCAGTAGCATCCCTAAGGTTGCTAATTGAATCCTTTATTTCTGTAGCTTCAATCCTTGTCTGCAACATTTGTAGCCTTTGAATTTCCAGAGAATCCATTATGTCCTTATAGAATTTCTTGTCCCTTGCAGTTGCTGACTCATGAGCTAGATATGCCTCATTGTATTGCCTTGTAATAGCAGCATCCAAGTTGGATCTACCATGCATATCTTGAGAAAGCCAGTTTGGTGTAGGAGGCACCACAGACGTCCCAGTCTGTGTAGTAGTGGCCACCTGTAGATTGTCACCAAAGCTGTCTTCATCATCAGAAAACTCAAATTCTCCACTTGCTGCAGCTCCTGGAGGTAGATTGGTCAAGGCATCCTTTGCTCTTTGCATTGATGCAGTAGTATGAATTAAGTTGAGTGACCTTTCTGCCTCCACATTGCCCTGTTGAGCCATAACTTGATAGGCTGACACAGGATGAGTAAAGGTCTCAGGATCCAGGGAAATACTATCCAGAGTTTGTTGATAATGCTCTTGGAAGGTAAGTTCCCTTTCTCCCTCACTGACCCCCATTAACTCACTTGCAATGGCTGCTTCCATCCTTATTGCTCCTGTAGTCCCTTCTCTCTCTCCACTCTTTTCTTGCATCATGGGCTCCCCATGGATCACACCTCTCACACCCTCACCTTCACCTACTAAGGTGGTACTCTCAATCTCTCCTTTTGCCTGGCTGGAAGAAATAGCCAGCCTCTCACTCTCAGACTCTCCTTTTGCCTGGCTGCAAGCCAGCCTCTCAGTTTCACTCCCTCTCAAACCTAAAAGTGTCTCAACTACCACCAGGTCATCTACACTAGTTGTGGAAACAACTGGGTTTTCAATAAGGGGTGTAGATTGACCTATCAACGGAATGGTAGTTTGAACTGTCAACGGTATGGATACCGTTGATGGAGAAACACTTGTCAACAAAAGAAGCTGTTTCGTTGATTAAATCAATAAAGCACTTTGAGAAAGTGAAATTACAGTAGAATCTGTGGTGATTGATTTTAGAGATTGGTCCACAGATCCTCTTGCAACTTCAGAAAAAATTGGTTGATGGCCCAACAAATCACTTAACAAGTGATGGCCACCAGCTTCAGAGTGGGGCTTCTCCAAGATTAGAGTTGGAGAATCAGGAATAGATGTATGGATCATGTCCACATCTAGAGATAAAGTTGGTGAATTTGATGGAGATAGTTCAAGGTTGATGTTTAGAGAATGGGACTGTAACCCCAGAGTAATGATAGGGGTTACATCAAACTGAATTTGTGAAACTGGAAGTGTAGCTTCCAGAGTGTGTGCACCCTGTGAACCCTTGGACTTTTGTTTCACCCTCCTTTGGTATTGGGAAAAAGTAGACTGTGGGCTTGAAGTGTCCCTTACCCTCTTGGAGTGTGCTCTTGGAGAAGAGCTTGTTTCAATAATTACATCCTTTTGGGAGGATGCAATTAGACTTGTGTTTAAATCCATATTACTCATTGTGCCTTGTTGGGAAGACACAATGGGGCTTGGCTGGATTTCACTCATCTGTCCTTCCTTATCCTTAGGGTTTCTTTTATGTTCACCCCTTCCCTCACCTCTCACAGCACCTACAACACTCCCCTTAGGTTGTGTAGTGGATTTTACAACAGGTGCCTTTTGGGAAGCACCTGAGGTTGGCTCGGAGGATTTCTTTGATTTTGGTCTTGTTGCTGGGGCAGGAGCCTGTTGGGTCACAACTACAGACTCCACAGCAACAGTACTGGGTGATATAGTTGAAGTAACAATTATACTAGAAGGGATAGCAGTAGTTACCTCAATTACTGGCAGATACACCACTGGAACCTCACCATTGTGGTTCAGCCTCAGTATGTCTGTCAGTACTCTCTTTTCTTGCACAAAACACTCAAACTTGGAAACAGGGTTAGAAATAACTAATGGTGTTGGACTAACATGATTAACCAACATCATCAGAAACCTAGCATAATAGATATTCTTTTTCCTATTAGCCTTATCACCCAACTTAGCACCAATTTCATACATAAGTTGGGTGCTAAAGTTGTAATATCTATCAGTTAGGAGCATGGTAAAAAGAATCAACATGGAATTAGTTAATGCATCAAAATTACTAATCTTACCAGAAAAGACCTTGATAAATGCATCAGCTAAATAACTATATTCCCTAACCAAACCTCTCCTAATTATTCTACCCAGATTATCAGTAGGCAAAGAGTAGTTTATTGAATTTAGCAAGTTAACCATTTCAGTGATTGTAGGCAAAGCATCACAGTTATTTTCAGGAATATGTAAACATGCTTGCAATACATCAGAATTAACTATGTACTCTTTACCTTGTATGGTGAATTGCAGTGTGCAGTTTGTTCCACTATACTCACACGAGGTCCAAATCTCCTCGATTATCTCATTATAGAGAGGAGTTGAGTGAAACATTGCATAGCTCAATTTGCAGTTCTTCATGAAGTCCATCATCTTGAAAAAGATACTGTTTGGACCCTCCTTGACAACAAATGGGATTGAGTTGTTCTTTTCGTAAATGAACCCTCCAGCAGACATAAGCTTGACTATGGGTGCCATTGTTGTGTGAAGAAAAGCTTCGAGCTAAATTGCTTGTTAGAGAGAAGAAGAGAGAAAAGCCTTTGGAATTTTTGAGAACAGGTAAAAAGAAAATAAAGAAAATAGAATTTCTTAAATACTCCCCCAAAAATTCTCAGAAAAAAGAGTCCAATAATAAATGTAAATGACTGGATTGGCTTAAAAATATAACCGTTACTTTTAAAGAATTACCATGATTTATACTTACAAGGGTGTATGCATAGATCGTGGTAACGGACATGTCAAATTTCAACGGTTTAGATTAAAAGCGCTAAATCAACGAATCAGGATTGGGCGGTTAAAGTCCCGTCTTATTTCGTTGATAAAGCTGCGTTTCGTTGATATAAAAGAGCTATCAACGAAACACCCAGAAAAATGCTAAGACTGTCAACGAAATGGTTCGTTTCGTTGACATAGTAATTTTGACTTAGACAAAATTTCACTTTTTCCTGAGAAAATTAATTCACAGAAAAACATAGCAAGTTTCTGGCTGCATTTTAACTTGCAAAAGTCTCAAAATAATTAAGAGAAATTTAGCATACCTAGCTCACTTACTAATCTTGAGAATGTGGATTCATCAAGTGGCTTGGTAAAGATGTCTGCAAGTTGTTGTTCACTTGGAACAAAATGTAACTCCACAGTACCATTCATAACATGTTCTCTAATGAAATGGTACTTGATGTCAATGTGCTTGGTCCTTGAATGCTGCACTGGATTTTCAGTAATGGCAATGGCACTAGTGTTGTCACAGAAAATAGGAATTTTCTCAACTCTTATTCCATAATCAAGTAGTTGATTTTTCATCCATAAAATCTGTGCACAACAACTTCCAGCTGCAATATACTCAGCCTCATCTGTGGAGGTAGAAACTGAGTTTTGTTTCTTGCTGAACCATGAGACAAGCTTTTTTCCTAAGAATTGACAGGTGCTTGTTGTGCTTTTCCTGTTAATTTTACATCCTGCAAAATCTGCATCTGAATAACCAATTAGTTCAAAGCCAGATTCTCTAGGATACCAAATGCCAAGGTTTGGTGTTCCTTTGAGATATCTGAAAATTCTTTTAATATCAACTAAATGGGATTTCCTAGGATCAGCCTGAAATCTAGCACATAGACATGTAGCAAACATAATATCAGGTCTACTAGCTGTTAAATATAAAAGTGAGCCTACCATGCCTCTGTAACTTGAAATGTCCACAGATTTTTCCTTAGTATTCAATTCAAGTTTGGTGGCAGTAGGCATGGGAGTTTTGGCAGGAGAGCATTCCATTAAATTAAACTTCTTTAATAAATCATGAATATATTTTGTTTGACTAATGAAAATGCCTTCATTAACTTGCTTCACTTGAAGCCCAAGAAAGTAAGTTAATTCTCCCATCATGCTCATTTCATATTTACTTTGCATAAGCTTGACAAACTTTTGACAAAGTTTCACATCTGTAGACCCAAAGATTATGTCATCTACATAAATTTGAACAAGTATAGTAGAGCCATTCACAACCCTGTGAAAAAGAGTTATATCTACAATACCTCTAGTGAAATGATTCTCAAGAAGGAACTGTGAAAGTGTGTCATACCAGGCTCTAGGTGCTTGTTTCAAACCATAGAGTGCTTTGAGGAGGAAGTATACATATTCTGGAAAATCATCATCTTCAAAACCAGGAGGTTGACTTACATACACCTCCTCTTCCAATTCCCCATTCAGAAAAGCACTCTTCACATCCATTTGATAGACTTTGAAATTGGCATGGGCTGCATAGGCTAGGAAAATCCTTATTGCTTCTAGTCTTGCATCAGGAGCAAATGTTTCATCAAAATCAATTCCTTCTTCCTGTGAATTGCCTTTTGCAACCAGTCTTGCTTTGTTCCTTGTGACTATGCCATTTTCATCCATCTTGTTTCTGAAGTAGATTTGCTCTTGAAGAGGTAGCTTCATGATCATGATTGCCTTGATTGGATATTTGTCCTTGAGAAACTCCCCCTGAGTTTGTTGTCCCTAAATGATCACTTCTAGAAGCATTTCTATGACTGTCAACGGTATTACCATTTTGGCTGTCAACGAAACGCTCATTTTGACTGTCAACGAATCCACCATCATGACTGTCAACGAAATGACCATTTGGTCTGCTAGCAGCTATTCTTTTCAATCTTAATGCAACAATTTCATCTTCACTGCTGCTTTCATCTGTGCTAGATACAACAACTTTAGGCTGTTTCTCAGTAGCCTTAACATGATTCACTTGAACTCCTTCCTCATTTTCAAAAGAAAGACTTTCATGGAAACCTTCATCACAGAGACCTTGAATTTTGAGATCATCAAAAACAACATGTACAGATTCCATAACAATGTTGGTTATGAGATTATAGACTCTGTAGGCTTTCCCTGCTGCATATCCCACAAATATTGCTTCATCTGCCTTTGCTTCAAATTTCCCCAAATGCTCAGCTTGATTTCTCAGAACAAAGCACTTGCATCCAAAGACATGAAGAAAATCCAATAGTGGCTTCTTTCTTTTGAGTAGCTGATAAGGGGTCATTCCTTTGGCCTGATTAATCAAAGAAATATTCTGAGTGAAGCAAGCTGTATTAACTGCCTCAGCCCAAAAATAAGTTGGTAACTTTGATTCATCTAGCATTGTCCTTGCAGCTTCAATAAGTGTTCTGTTTTTCCTTTCAACTACACCATTTTGCTGTGGTGTCCTTGCTGCTGAAAACTCATGCAAAATACCATTTTCTTCACAGAACACCTTCATGCTTGAATTCTTGAATTCTGTCCCATTGTCACTCCTAATCCTTCTTACTTTCAAGTCAGGATGATTGTTTACCATCTTGATGTGATTGATAATGATTTCACTTGCCTTATCTTTGGAGAGCAAAAAGAAAGTCCATGTAAATCTAGAAAAATCATCAACAATCACAAGACAATATTTCTTCTTTGAAATAGACATGACATTTACAGGGCCAAACAAATCCATATGAAGCAACTCAAGCTGATGGACAATTGATGACTCTGTCTTGCTTTTGAATGATGCCTTCTTTTGTTTCCCTTTTTGACAGGCATCACACAAACCATCCTTGGAAAACTCCACCTGTGGAATTCCTCTAGCAAGATCTTTCCTCACCAAGTCATTCATAACTTTAAAATTCAGATGAGATAATTTCTTGTGCCATAGCCAACTTTCATCCTTGCTTGCCTTGCTGAAAAGACAAGTGATGGTTTCTGGACTTGTGCTACTAAAGTCAGCAATGTACACATTCCCTCTTCTGAATCCAGTCATTACCACATTGTTGTTTCCTCCTTTAGAAACAACACATGCTTCTTTAGAAAAAGTAACTAAAAATCCTTTGTCACAAAGTTGGCTGATACTAAGCAAATTGTGCTTAAGACCATCCACCAATGCAACCTCATCTATGATGACATTCTCTTTTGAAATTAAGCCATATCCCTTTGTGTAGCCTTTGCTGTCATCTCCAAAAGCAATACAAGGGCCAGCTCTTTCCTGAAACTCTGTGAGCAGGGTAGAATCACCAGTCATGTGTCTTGAACAACCACTATCCAAGTACCAAAGATTCCTTTTGTCTCCCTGCACACAATAAAACCAAATCAAGTCGATTTTGGTACCCAAGTTTCCTTGGGTCCTGTTTTGTTAGCCTTTGCTTTTCCTTTTATATCATTTTTCACCTTGGGCTCAGATTGATTTAAATCAATCTTTATCCTTGGTGTTGATTTCTGAGGATTGCTCACATTTTCATTCACAACATGCATAGTTGGAGGAACAAACATGTTATTCATATTCCATGGCATTTGTGGCACATTAAACATATTCATGTATGGATTAGACACAAATGGCATGCTGGCATATGGATTTTGAAGTTGTGCATATGGAGCAAACATGTTAGGCATAGCAGGCATTATAGGCATAGAACTATTCATTGCAGGCTTGGGAATTTTCACTTTAACAGTCTTCTTAACAGATTTGCAGTTAGTAGATAAATGACTAACACTTCCACAATTAACACATGTCTTTCTAGGAGCATATTTATCAGGTGTGTAATTGTTGTGTTTGTTAATTCCTACTTTGCCATTCCTGTTATTCTTTTTATTTCCCTTAGCCTCAACTTGAACATTCTCTAACTTATCTTTCAATTGCTTGTTGGACAAGTGACCTACATTAGCTCTCTCAACAGGCTTCTCAACTTTCTTTGATTTACTTGACTCACCTTGAACAAAGTTCTTGGTGACAGGACCATACTTATTATTAAGTCTAGTGAGTTCATCTTTTCTTTTCTCTGTCAACGAAACACCCTGATCGGTTGATGGTTCATCTGTCAACGAAACATTGCATTCCGTTGACATATCAACCTTCAACAAATGATCATTGTTGTTTGTTGACTCTGTTTCTGATTCTAAGGTTTCACAAACATACCCTAGTTTCTCTTTGTTCTTTTTCCATGATTGTTCACAGAAAGATTCCATACCTTGAACATTAATGATGTTGGTAGCAACATTCCTGGCATCTTTCCATTTAGCAATCACACTTTGTTCTATTTCAAGTTGTGTCTTAAGAATTTCTTCCTTTTGTAACACGTTCTCAAGTTCCTTCTTAGCATCCCTACTAACACATCTCATTTTCTCAAATTCAATGAGCTGTGCTTCTAACATTGCATTCCTATCACTTAAGAGCAAATTAGTCTCTTTTATTCTTGAATTCTCTTTGGTAAGTGATTTAAGAGTAACACGTAAATTATATAATAAGTAGACATTTCATTTACTGCACTATCGCATTCCTCTTTAGAAAGCTCAGAAAGATTAGTAATTGTTACCTGGTTGCTTGAGGAGCTTGCTTCCTGCTCATGATTGTTAGCCATAAGAGCCAAGTTGACATATTCAACATCATCATCAGAATCTTCACCATTACCAGCCCAATCATACTCCTGAGACATGAAAGCCTTTTCTTTTTGCTTGAGAAGTTCAAAGTATTTCTTTTTATAATCAACAGGCTCAAATTTCCTGTTGCCCTTCTCAATCTTGGGCTTTCTGCAGTCTCCAGCAAAGTGACCAAGCATTCCACAATTGAAACATTTAGATTTAGACTTTTCAATCCAGTTACTTTTGTTAGGTTGAAAGTCTCTCCTTGGTGGCCTTGCTTCTGAGTTTCTCTTGAACTTGAACTTAGAGAATTTTCTTGACAGAAAAGCAATGTGTTCATCAATCTCATCTAAGTCATCCAAGTTGGCTGGTTCTGGTTCTTCTTCTTTTGTCATCTTTCCTTTACCCTTGCTAACATCACTTCTACAACTAGCTCGACTAGTTGTTGCCTTTGCAGCTTCTTCAGTGTCATCTTCCAGTTGGTTCACAGATGCAATCAATGCAATAGATCCACCCTTCTTCTGTACCTTTTCAATTTCTTCATCTTGCTCCATTTCCAACTCATATGTCTTTAAGGTTCCATAAAGCCTTTCAAGAGTGTAGTCTTTGTACTCTTGAGTGTTTCTGAGAGAAACAGTCATAGGCTTCCATTCTTTTGGAAGAGCTCTAAGAAATTTAAGGTTTGAATCCTTGGTTTGATAGATCCTCCCATACAGCTTTAATCCATTCAAAAGCTTCTGAAACCTACTAAACGTGTCATTTAGGGTTTCACCAGCTTTAAAATGAAAATGCTCATATTGTTGTATAAGGAGTTGCATTTTGTTTTCCCTAACTTACTCAGTACCTTCACAGAGAGTTCTAACAGTGTCCCATACTTCTTTGGAGGTTGTACAGTTGATGACATTGTCAAACATCTCTTGCTCCAAACCATTAAACAGAATGTTCATGGTTCTCTTATCTTTATGGACTTCTGCAACATCTTCAATAGTCCATTCTGAGACAAGTTTCGGAATTTCCACATCAGGAGCATCATCTGGCAGTCTAACTCTAGATGGAAACTTCATGGGAACGTGTGGACCTTTCTCAATGCAGTCTACATATCTCTCATCCATAGACATGAGATGTAAATGCATCTTTACTTTCCAGTGAAAGTAATTGTCCTTATCAAGAACTGGTATTTTTACTCCTGCATCCTTCTTCACCATGGTTACTGTTTTGGTCTTGATCTTTAAACTTCTTGTATGTTAGAAGCTCGCTCTGATACCAATTGTTAATCCCAAATGACCTAACAGAATTGTAGAAGGGGGGGGGGGGTTGAATACAATTCTTGATATTTCTTAAACTTAAAACAACTTACAAATAAAAACTGAACTTAAAGTAAAAATCACAAGCACATAAATAATTTCAGTTGGATTATTTGATGATCCAACTGAAGTGATTTTTATTGCGGAAATAATCTGTGATACAAAAGTACACAGCTGCTCAGTTACAAGGTTGTAGAGAAGAATGCTCTCAAGGATAGCTAATACAAACTATTTGTTTTTTCTTCTCTCACACTTATTTTAACTGCTACACTTGGTTATATATATTCCCAAGTTTACAAATCTATTTTTGGCTACACTAAAGTACACTAAAGGTAACCTCCAATAATTTGCTTTTCATCCCTTTGTCCAGTGGTCCTTGGAGATCCTTGCTTTTGTCTTCATGCTTATTATGATCACTCCCAAGAGCCCAATTGGAAACTGGGATGTTTCCTTATTCCCCATGTCCATTTTAATGGTTTCCAATGCAAAGTACACTTCCACATCACCTTTAGATCTGTTCAGTAAACTGTCACTATCACTTTGTCAACTATTCAGAAAAGCAATAATGATTCGTTGATAGCAGGGAGATGTGTTCCGTTGATAGCTTTATTCTTCATTCCGTTGATGGTGTTTCCCTCGTTTCGTTGATGAGTAAACTCCATACCGTTGACAGAGTAATCTTCATACCGTTGACATGTCTTCACTTAGGCAAGATTACAAGGCATAATATATTTACAATTAACCAACCTATTTTGCCTATCTAGTACTTAGTCAACATGAC
Source organism: Heracleum sosnowskyi (assembly GCA_030848705.1). Classification (NCBI taxonomy): domain Eukaryota; kingdom Viridiplantae; phylum Streptophyta; class Magnoliopsida; order Apiales; family Apiaceae; genus Heracleum; species Heracleum sosnowskyi. The sequence continues at coordinate 132,065,626 of CM061237.1, forward strand.
TTAGAAAATCTATCTAATACATATAACAGAATGCCTATCATTTGAGAAGTATTGTACAATGCAATTGCTACAACACTCATTTCGTTGATGAGCTTCCTGTCAACGGAATGCTGCAAAGCATGCCATTTCGTTGACAGCTACAAAATGACTTTACACAAATTCTACTAAGTGTTTTATGTTTATCATCAAGAACAACATATTCCTAACAATCTCCCCCAATTTATGACTGATAGAATAACAGCCATAAATCAAGAGACTTGATGATAACAAAAACACTCATATACATTCTAAATTACAAAAGTAGAAAATGCATTAAGCTTCATAATATTTTGAATAAAATACAAGACTTACAAGACTAATGCCAAGAAGTGCTCCTCTAGACTGAGCAAATGATTCATCTTTGTCTTCTTTGTGGCATAGTCTTCTTCCCTCTCTTAGAGTTGTTTTCCTCAATCTGGACCTGTAGCCTTCTGTAGAAGATCTTCTCTTCCTCATCTTGATCACCAAGCTTGGATTGCATAAGCTTTAGAGTTTGATTAGATGCCTTATCCAGCTGGTCTTCCATTCTGAAGAACCTTCTGCAGTTGTCCTTGTCCTTAAATTCCATCATCCAGTAAGGTTGAAGATGGATCTTCTTTCCTGTTGAGGGCACTCTAAGCATCCTGGGAAGAGCCTCAGGCTTGTTCCAGCTAGCCTTTATTTGACATATTTTGGAGACCACCTCAGACTTGGCTGTTTTGGTGAAGCCAAAGTCTTTCTTCAAGCATCTAAACACTGTGAGTAGTGTTTGGTAGTCTTCTCCTAAAATTCTGTAGAGAGGCCATGTTTGTTCTCTATCACCCTTGAATGTGAAAACTAATCTTTCAGGCATCTTTTGAGAAGCTGCAATGCCCCTTACTTCCACCAGGTTGTCTAAATCAAGATGTAAGCTAGATTCTTCCCTGATGTCAACAATGTACATGCAGTCCTCTGGATTTGTAGGGGGTTTCTGAGGTTGTGGCTTTCTCACAAATACTGGCTTTGCCTTGACAGCCCTTTTCTTTGACTTTGTTGGCTGATCCTTTTCAAATAGGAATTTTGGAAAATAGGCTTCATCAAATTCAATAGGCTCCTCCTTTGGCATGATTGGTTGATCATGATAGTTGACAGGGTGTGCAGGATCACAGGCCAACTTTCCTTCAATAGGTAGACCAGTAGGAATTTGATGTGCACTTGTTGTGGAAGAGGCTTGAGCAGTGTCCTGAGAGTCCTCTTTATCAAAGTCCAGATTCCTCTTAGCTCTAGCCTTTGGTTGCCTTATACTTTTCCTTGCTTCCTTAGCTCCATCCTTGGCTTTATCTTCCTGTAGAGTTTCTTCATCTTCAAGTGCTTGAGCAACTGCCAATGCTTGCATTGCTGCCCTTTCAGATTCTTCAGCTTTGGCCTTAGCAAAATTTGGGTGACCAACCCCCAAATGTAGATTTCCTTGCTGTCCCTGTAGATGATGGCCCTTTGATTCCTTATGCTTGGATGATTGCACGTGTGTGTGGCTGCATGCGTGCCACGTGTGTGTGGCTGGGTGTGATGTGGATGAGCGTGAGTGGTTAGAAATTCTTTGTAAATGATTAAACTGAATAAAGTGTAATAAAAAGGAATAAATACTTGTTAATAATTTAGAATTAGAGTTTATTTAAAAAGAGGTTTAATTATTTAAGATGGATTAAAATTAGAGTTTATTTTGAAATTAGAGACGTTTTATTTTTGAATAAATAAGGATAAAAAGAGATTATTTTAGAAACGTTAAAATAGAATAACGTTTCTGCAAATCGGGTAATTGATTTTTAATTTGAATAAAATAGGATTATTTAATTAGGAATTTCTGAGATACTTTTCCGATAATTATTTTAGAAATATTTGAGGAATTTTGAGATTTAATAGGGATTAATTGTGACGTAAATTGTCCCGAGGTTTTATTTATTTAAATTAGTGTTAAAATTAGAGAAAGGCATATAGGTTATTAAACGGAGTGAGATTTAAAAGGAAAATGCGTAGTGACGGTTTAAAAATAGTAGATGTCCTATTTGTTTGATTTTGATATGTGATTTTATTTATTGCTGATCTAATTTATTTATTTTAATTGCTCACGTACTGTGGTTTATCCTTTTAGAGTAATTCCCTGGTACGTAACTGAAGGAAAAATACGCGGGTAGAGTATAATTGTTATTTGATTTTGTGCACAAGCGCGATCGAGGCAAGTTCTTTCTGACCCTCACCCCTATTGCATTATTTTGAGGAGTATTTATTTTCTGAAAGTTTGAATTGTTTATTCATTTCTGGAATATTTATTTAAGAATTCTATCAGTTGATCTGGAGGAATATTATACTTTTTGATATTGAGACACACTAAAAATATTCACTGTCCTTAAAGTGTATTTCATCGAATTTTCTGGGCATCTTATTTGTTCAAGATGACCCTAACGACCATTCAGCTATAGCTACGCTCCTTTATCGAGGTAGCTAACACTTTATTCGATTCAGTCGGATTTATTGTCCAGATCCGATAATTTTGTTCTTGGCTTCTAAATTTGATTCATTTTTCGGATCAAATTATTTTGAATCAGGATAGTGGTAAGCTGGTTCGAGATTTCATCATAACTACTCATAACTAATTATTCTAGCGTGTTGATATATCGTTTGGTTGATTCGAGTCGTTCCCATTATTCGGGACGATTCTAAATAATTTATTTCATTCAACGAATCTCTTTTGTTCGAGATTTGTTGACCTGTTCGTCTAGGGTTGACATATTGTTCGTGTCAACATAAGAATTTTCTTTTGAATTATGGGATGACCTATTGTTCAGGTCGTCATCGCACAGATAGTAGAATGGCGGTCGACCAGAGTTAAGTCAGAAATTTCCTATCTAATTATTCATACTTCATTCTCATAACGTTTCCGGAGGAAAATCTTTTCTTCAACTGGTCAACGTGGGAGTGGCCCACGGATTTTTCTTTCTGATCAACACGAGATATAAACTCGTGATATCAAGAGAGGAATATATCTATTTTGGCACGATAGTTGCCGGGTTGACTTTACAACCCACTAATTGCTAGCAAAACGAAATTGTGATACTTGAGACATAGTAGTGATCGTGCTATGGGGTATCACGGATGTACGGTACTTGAGACACGGTAGTTGATCACGCCGTGGGGTATCGTAAAGGAGACAAGACCAGTATCTTCTACTCTCAAATTCCGAATGTGAGTGTTTTGAGACAAATGATTTGGTCAGTCATTGGACATCGAGTCCGTCAGTATAAATTATTACCTTTTGAGTTTTTGTTGACATGGTTCTTCTTTTACCTCAGTAGTAGTGTTGATAAGAGAGAGACAGTCAGTGGAATTTGCTGAGCACATAGTTGCTCACTCTTGTTATTAAACTATGTTTTTCAGTTAAAGAGGAAAGAGGCGGATCGTCCTGGTACAGAGATAAAGGGAAGGAAAAAATGCAGCACGACACCGACTTGGAGTAGCAGCGCTGTTTCAGAGATAACGTCAGGACGGATACACCAGAAAGAAATATGTACTCACTAAACTTTATGTATTCAGTGACTTGGTGTGTATTCAATAAATAGCGATGTAATAATTTGGAGATAGAACGATGCCTGGACTTGTGGGCTGGAAGCACTACGTGTTGTATGTATTACTATGGTATGTATTATATTTTGAGTGATAATGATGTTATGGATCGTGGCGACCCGAGTTCACTGATAGGTGGATTAGGGGGCGTTACAGTTTTGGTATCAAAGCGATAGTTATATTCTTAGGAAAACGTGAGATCCTAGGGATATAATACGATGATTGAGTTAAGATAGTGAGACGGGTTGCGATTACTTAAGAGCTATAGCCTCACACATGGATTTCTATACCTTGATGAGTTTTAAGCTTAGATATTTATACACCCCTATACATGCTGCTAGATAGAACCTGTTATGATAGAATTTTCTTTACTTTTGTGGATGTCTTCATCAGAGTCCTCAGATTTCCATGCTATTCGAGACAGATCTCCTACTCCTATCGGAGAGACCATGAAGACTATAGTTCAAAGTTAGACACTAAACCATCGAAAGAGTATATGATCATAAACAATGACATTGAGGATTTTCTATTGGGATACTTGCACCTCCTTCCTATTAGGTGATAGGTTTAGTAGAATTACCTCCTTTTTGATGTGAAGGAAGTGGGTTCCCCTCTAGAAATTCCTGACTAAGTTACCTTAGTGGCAAAAGGCCAGTTTTAAGATGATCCTGTGACGTATGTTAATACATCCCTAGCTGGTGTGACCCGGACCTTAAAATATCATTCTCGATTACTACTTTGGGATTTGGAAGAGATATGGATGGAGATCTTCAGATGATACCCCTATTGAACTTGTTCCATTCTTTTGTAAATTGTTGTGATACCCGTTTTTCAGAGTCGGACCAACTCAAGGTACATGCACCATAGAGGGACTCTAAGATATACAACTATGTGTTCCGAAATTCGAAACTAAGCTATTGAATGATTTCGTGACCGAAATTAATAGTTTGAAAGGTGAAGCTTATAGGAGTTGAGGTAGAGCCCTCCGACAATAAGTCTTCGTACATATCCTCTTAAATATTTTTCTTCTCTGATGAGCTGTTAGTGTTTACAAGTGACGTTTTCATTCTAGAATGAACGGTTGCGCCTTATTAGCTACGATTGTCGGTAATTTTTTTTATCCTTTGAGTTCGCTCAGACGTTTTCATTCTTGCTTGAAAGGTATCCATATTATTCAGAGGTCAATTTATCTATCACTATCTACTTCGAAATACGAGTTCTTTTCACAACTCTTCTTATATTTGACCCTTTTGTGATATTGAGATGAACAACCCTATAAATAGGGGATGACTGTCTGTCTGTGTGATAGAAGTCTGGTGGGATGCCACCTATTTGTACTGTTGCTTGTCGTTAGAGTACTGAAGGCTGGCCACCTTGTGTACTATGACGGTTGCCCTAATGACACATGCGACGGAACAAATGTTCACTGATCATTTTGATCTCTCAGTTAATCTCTTATAAAAGATTAGCGTTACCAAGAATTGATTATACATATGTCATTGATTAACATTTTCCGTCTCTGAGTGATCTTGTTCAAGGGTCTTATGGAGCAATTATCATAACAACCCTTTGGAAGTGAGAGAATAAGTTATGATTGGATAAGCTTGCGATATCTTGCGTAATGACACAATAACAACCGTCTTCCATTTGAGAAAAGATATAGTACATAATTCCCATTTCCCTATCTCTTAAATTTCGATATAGTAGTTAAAGGATGGTTCAACTATGGAAGTTTTGAGATTCAATATTTAAGACATTAAATTGATTTTGAGCCTTTTCTTATAGAAGTTTCAAGATGATTCCACGAATTAGTCCAGAATGACATATCCCGAACCTATTAAAAAGGGACTATTGATGTCAAGGAAACGTGAACATGGTTTGGAGAGATGAAGAAAACTTATGAGAATTTTAAGTTGAGTAAGTTGAGAATACCATCAATGCTATATATTAGGTTAAAGAGGAAATCGAAACTGGTATAAGGCAAATGAGAACTATTAAAGGCACGATAATTGAGAGGAGTTTTAGAAATTTGCAACCTGTTAGTAATTTTATCTATGAACCTAAGCTGTTTACTTAAGGATTTATCTTGTGGCTATTTTTACCACCTCGACACAAGGGTTACGTTTTGACAACACTTATGTATTATGACTTATGATTATAAGGATTGTTTTATTTGTCAGTAAGGATGTTCTGGTTCGCAACTATATACATACTTTGTTATGTATAACCAAACTTTGTGTTTTCAATATTAATAGAAAAGATGCCACCCAGAAGAGGCAGACCTCCCAAGAACCAACAAGTACCACCTGAAGTGGGCCAACACAATGATGGCCCCATTCTTCACCAACAACCAGAACCAGAACCAGCACCTGCTCCAGTAATACACCAAACCAGAACCAAAATGATCCTATGGGTTTACTTGTGGAATTCCTGAGACAGTATACCCAAAATCCTCCACTTATACAAGAAATACCCCTGGTCAGAGACAATCAACCTCCTGTACAACCAGTTAAGAATACAGTTACCTTCAAGTCTTTCAAATCATTGAATTCACCTGAGTTTAAGGGTACCACTGACCCGGTTGAAGCAAGAACCTGGTTACGAGAAATGGAAAAGACCTTTGAGATTGTAGGAGTGGAAGAAGAGAAGAAGACCATTTTTGCAGCCTACATGTTGAAAGGTGAGGCAAATTTCTGGTGGGAAGCGAAAAGAGTTATGGAAGGGAACGCAGTAATACCTTGGATTCGGTTTACCCAGTTGTTTTTGGAAAAGTATTTCCCTAAGTACTTGGAAAATCAAATGGAGGTTAAATTTTTGGAATTAAAGCAAGGCAATATGACCGTGGCTGAATATGAAGCCAAGTTTACTGAACTTTCTAGGTTTGTACCTTATCATGTTGATACTGATGAGAAAAGAGCTAAGCGTTTTCAGCAAGGAGTAAAACCATGGATTCAGAATCGAGTTGCAGTATTAGAAATCACCAACTATGCTACCTTGGTTCAGAAAGCAGCTATAGTAGAAAGTGGGGCAGAATTGTATTCGAAGGATAAGGACGTAAAGAAAAGGAAGTTTCAGAATCGTGGAACCAATTTTGACAAGAAGCCTGATAATAGGATTGGAAAGAAACCGTTTGTGAGACGGGATGATAGAAGCAATGACACCAAGAGAATTGAGAAGCATGACACTAGAGGATCTAATCAGAGGTTCAGACCACCACAGACAGCAAATTTGATTCAAGGTAGGCCACCACTACCAGAATGCAAAACTTGTGGAAGAAAACACCCAGGACCTTGTAATCTTGCAAATATTGTTTGTTACAATTGTGGACAGAAAGGACATTACTCTTCCAACTGCAAAGAGAAGGCAACCACTTGTTTCAAATGCGGAAAGAAAGGACACATTGCACGAGATTGCAAGTCACCTCCGAAGGAGACCACTGTACCTAGACTCATGGCACCTTCTGACAACAAACCGACTGCACGTACCTTCAATATGACGATGAAAGATGCCATCGCTGACAGTGACGTAATTGCAGGTACACTTTTAGTAAATTCTGTGAATGCATGTGTTTTGATTGATTCGGGAGCTACAAGATCTTTTATATCAGAAAATTTTATGAACAAACTGGATATTCAGTCAGTACCATTAGGAGAAACTTTGGTTATAGAAGTAGCAAATCAGGAAACAGTTTCCATAGATAAAGTATGCCCAGATTGTGCTATCGAGATCCAAGAACAACAATTCAACATAGATCTTCTTCCTTTTAAGTTAGGGGAATTTGATGTAATTCTTGGAATGGATTGGTTAGCTCGTTATGACGCTCATATAAATTGTCGGCGTAAATGGGTTAGCGTAAAAGGATCAAATGGCAAGAGAGTACAGTTTCGCGAAAGAAAACCTACCCGGAATTTTCTAACCATGGTTCAAGTGAAGAAGTTATTACGGAAATGATGTCAAGCTTATTTAGCCCATGTGGTTGACAAAGATAAACAGACTCCTGCTCTTAACGAGATTCCTGTAGTAAATCAGTTTGAGGACGTATTTCCTGAAGAGTTACCTGGATTACCTCCTGACCGAGAAATAGAATTCACCATCGACCTAGCTCCAGGAACAACACCAATTTCTAAAGCACCGTACCGGATGGTGCTAGTAGAGATGAAGGAATTGGCAACGCAACTGCAAGAATTATTAGACAAAGGCGTAATTCGACCAAGTGTATCCCCGTGGGGAGCCCCAGTGTTATTTGTGAAGAAGAAGGATGGATCTATGAGATTATGTATTGATTACAGAGAGTTGAACAAGATGACAATCAAGAATAAATACCCTCTACCACGAATTGACGACTTATTTGATCAACTGAAAGGAGCTGCTTATTTTTCTAAGATTGACCTTAGATCGGGTTATCATCAGTTAAAGATTAAGCCTGAAGATGTGCCAAAGACTGCTTTTAGGACACGTTATGGGCATTATGAGTTTCTAGTGATGCCTTTTGGATTGACGAATGCTCCAGCTGCTTTTATGGATTTAATGAATCGTGTATTCAAGAAATATTTGGATAATTTCGTGATTGTATTTATTGATGACATCCTGATATACTCAAAGAACCAGGAAGAACACGCAGAGCATCTTCGTCTAGTTTTGGAAACTCTACGCAAGGAAAAGCTATACACCAAGTTTTCTAAATGTGAGTTTTGGTTAAATAAGTTGCAATTTTTAGGTCACATTGTGAGTAGTGAAGGGATTTCTGTGGACCCTGCGAAAGTGGAAGCAGTAGCAAATTGGGAAAGACCGAGGACTCCAACTGAGATAAGAAGTTTTCTTGGATTAGCAGGATACTACCGAAGATTTGTAAAAGATTTCTCAAAGATAGCTACACCGTTGACTAAACTTACCAGAAAGAATGAGAAGTTTGAATGGACGCCCAAGTGCGAGGAAAGTTTTCAAGAGCTTAAGCGATGATTGACAACTGCTCCAGTTTTGACATTACTCGATGATACTGGGAATTTTGTAATCTATAGTGACGCGTCACACAAGGGATTAGGATGTGTATTGATGCAACATGGGAAAGTGATTGCTTATGCTTCTCGACAGTTAAAGGATTACGAGCTGAGATACCCTACCCATGATCTTGAGTTAGCCGCAATTGTTTTTGCATTAAAGATTTGGAGACATTACTTGTACGGTGAAAAGTGTGAAATCTACACGGATCATAAGAGCTTAAAGTATATCTTTACCCAGAAAGAGATGAATATGAGACAAAGAAGATGGCTGGAATTGATCAAAGACTATGATTGTTCGATTAACTATCACCCGGGAAAGGCCAATGTAGTAGCTGATGCCCTTAGTAGGAAAGAAAGACTCAGGATGTTAATAACATCAGAAGAATTGATCAAAGAGTTTGAGAGGTTCGATTTGGAGATTAAGATTCCAGTTCAAGCCAATGAGCGGGTATATGAAATCTTACTGCAACCATAGTTGATTGAAAAGATTCGTCGTTGTCAAGAGAAAATGATGGAAGAAGAAAGGTCTTAATTAACCGGAGAAGAACTTCAAAGTCCAAAAGATGATAAAGGAATTAAAAGATTCGCCTCAAGAATTTGGATACCGAACGTTGTAGAACTTAAAGAAGAAATTTTGAGCGAAGCCCATAATTCAAGGTATTCTATTCATCCAGGAAGTACAAAGATGTATCAAGATCTCAAGCAGAATTACTGGTGGCCCAATATGAAACGAGAAATTGCAAAGTGGGTTAGTAAATGTTTAACTTGTCAGAAAGTGAAAGCAGAACACCAGAGACCGAGTGGACTTCTACAGCCCTTAGAGATATCTGAATGGAAATGGGAGCATATAACCATGGATTTTATCGTAGGTTTACCCCGAACTAGGACCAGTCACGATGCAATTTGGGTTATTGTGGATCGACTTACCAAATCCGCGCATTTCTTACCAATTAGTGAAAGGTATTCAGTTGAGAAGTTGGTGGGTATATACCTGAAGGAAATTGTGGTTCGTCACGGAGTGCCTGTTTCAATTGTGTCTGATAGGGATGCCCGATTCACTTCTAGATTTTGGAAATTTTTTCAGGAATGTCTTGGCACGAAATTAAATCTGAGCACTGCATACCATCCACAAACTGACGGACAAAGCGAAAGGACAATTCAAACGGTTGAGGACATGTTAAGAACTTGTGTTTTGGATTTCAAAGGAAATTGGGACGATCATTTACCCCTGGTCAAGTTTGCATATAATAATAGCTACCACTCTAGCATAGGTATGGCACCATATGAAGCCTTGTATGGAAGAAAGTGTAGATCACCATTATACTGGGATGAAGTAGGAGAGAGAAAGATACTAGGACCAGAGATGCTCCAGCAGACCAAGCAAGTTATAGAGATTATTCGAAAAAGGTTAGTGGCAGCTCAAGATCGACAAAGAAAGTACGTGAAAGACATATGTTTAGGCCTATTTGTTTTCATCGAGGATTCAACTCAACTTAAACAAGTTTGTAATAAGTAAGTAATAATTCAATTGTCACAGTCACAGGAATCTCAGAAGATCATATCTGTCAGAAGAATACAGATTAAAGTCATCCTACAGATTTGAAGATATACTACATTGAAAGAAGTTCAATTATTTGTTCAAGCCTCAGTGAAGTCTTCAAAGATGTGGATTTATTAAAGTGGCAGAGGTTTCAGATTTGTGATAACAAATGTACAGGTTACAAAGGTTGATCAACAGTCAAAAGCAGACAATGAACCACAGCTTAAAGTCAAGATGAAGAACAGACGTTGAAGTTAGTCATTTATGAACCAGACAGTGCATCAAATGACAACCGCAGACAATGGATATTCTTCATCAAGTTCAAGTGGTTCAAGGACTGGTTTTACTATCTTGTAAGAATTTACATTCTCTTTTAAATTAGTTATTAATTTATTTATTAAGTTAATTCTTCTGAATTAACTTAACAAATAAATTAAGTAATTAATTTAAATTAGAATGTTATCTTGTAAGAATTTAAATTCTATTTTAAATTAGTTATTAATTTATTTATTAAGTTAATTCATCAGAATTAATTTAGCAAATAAATTAAGTAATTAATTTATTGAATAAAATAATTCATCAGAATTAATTTATGAAATAAATTAATTATTAGAATTGATTTAAATTAGAACTAGAATTTATTTAGAATTTCTGAATTAAAATGAACTGGAATGACTAACCAGGATAGTCATCCCGGTAGTCATTCCAAGTCATTTTGATTAAAAATGATCTGGAATGACTATCAGGGATAGTCATCCCGCTAGTCATCCTAGTTCATTTTTATTTATTCTAAATTAATTCTCCTAAATTCGGATAGTCATTCCAGTACAAAGCATAGTCATTCTAGGCTTAAAAATAGTCTTTTTAGACTATTTTGATAGTCATTCCTAGTGGAATGAAAAGCAGAAACGTGCAGGCTTTTGTGTCAAGTGGATTGATATAAGTAAAGAATAGAAGACAGACAGAAGAACAGATATACAACATTTCATCTATCAAGAACATCAACTGTCAAGAAAAGAAAAGAAACTGCCGTGCTAATTTCTTGAGTGAATTAATTCTAGAAAATCATTGTGTTAAATCTAAACCACTAGAATTCATTTACTTGTACTGCTTTAACTATCTAGTGGATTTTTATCCCTAGAACGAATCTCAAATTATCACCTATTGTAATATCTTTTTATTACAAAAATAGATAAATTCATGTCGAATTTATTTTAGATTTGTTTTAATTAGTTTGAGATCCAATCTTGTAATCAGTATCATATTTGTAACACCCTTCAAGTTTAATATAAGTTTTATTTAACTTGAATTCTGTTTCATTTTATTCCGCCATAATTTGTTCTTAAATTGTTTGATTCTAAACAGAACAAAATCGATAAAACGGTATAGTTTGTATTCAACCCCCCTTCTACAAACTTATCAGGACCTAACAATTGGTATCAGAACCTTTTGATTGATATACAAATCAAAGATCCAATTGTTTGAGATTTTTTTTAACTCTGAAATTTTTATTTTTCTAAAAAATCTCAAAAATGTCTACAACTCAGAAAGCTGTTACAGTCAAAATCCCAATGTTCAGCAAGGATCATTATCCTATGTGGAAGAAGAAGATGCTCCTGGTTCTTCAAGTGGTTAATGTTGCATATCTTGATGTGCTGAAGAATGGACCAAGAATTCCTACGTTTGTTGAGGAAGAGCTAATAGAGAATGATGTTGTTACTAGGGCTGCTAGGATATACCCTAAGGATCCCAAGGACTACACTCCTGAAGAAAAAGAAGATGTTTCCTTGGATGTCTGTCTACAGTTGATACTGGTTGATTGTGTTGATCCAATCATGCATAATCATATTTTAAAATGTGTTTCTGCCAAACACATTTGGGATACGATTGAAATAATCAATGAAGGGACAAAGGAAGTCAGAGAGAATAAGATGGAAATTCTCACCTCTTCATATGAGCACTTCAGATCAAATCCAAGGGAAGGAAGAGTGGTTAGTATGTCTACTTCACTGGTAGCTGGAGTCCCACAGAAACCGGAAGCGAAGGTTGTTCTACCTTCCAGTCCTAACAAGGATGTAATTGTAGCTGAATATGGTGTTACATCTACAAGTCAATATGGTGGTGATTTTTATTCTATGGAGGAGCTTGAACAGTTGGAAGATGAGTCTATGGCCTGGGTAGTGAAGAAGTTTGGAAACTTCAGGTTCAGGAGAAATCCTAGTTTCAAGTTCAAGACATATGCTGACGAATACCAGACAGGTGGTTCTTCATCCTCAAATAGCACAAGGGGTGGCTATAAAACAGGGATGGTTGAGAAGAACAAGCTAAAGAAAAGAGCTGGGATGATACAGACAGTGAAGATGAATAAGTTGGAAATCTTGCACTCATGGCAATAGGAGACAAACTCTTTGATTCCATGTTATCTTCACCCAACATGTCTGAGGTAAAGTTCACTGACACTGAAATTATTCGTAATCTTAGTGATACTTTAAGTTGTGCACGCACTGAAAATGATAGAATAGTTCTTTTAAACACAAATCTTGAAAATGAGATAAAAGAATTAAAACTAGTGCATATTAATCAAGATGAACTCACTAAAAATGTAGCAGTTCTTGAGAATAGGGTTAAATTGTATCAACAATTGGAAACCATTCTCAAAGATCAGATTAGTGAGCTTAAGACCAAAGCTAATGCCTATTACAACTCTTGTAAGACGGCTAAAGAGATTCTTAACAAACAAGCTATTGGTAATCATGTCAGTATAGGTTATGATTATAATGAGGCTATTGGATTGCTTGGAATTAATTCCCCTTGTAGAGTCAGATCTGAAGGAAGGGGTGTTCCATATGTGCTTAAAGGTATTGAAACACCCTTCTGTAAGGAGTCCCAGGCAGATCCTCTGAATGAATACTCTATCATCATTGCTGAGGAGATTCGTGAAGAAGATATTGCTTTGGAAGTTGCACAGTCCAAAAAGTGTATATCTGATATTCCAGTCAAAGTTGCTTCAACTAAAAAGACTAAATCAGATATCCATAAGTTGGATCAAAACAACTGTAGAACTAACATGCCTGCTGTTAATTCTTCTCATAAAGAATGTGGTGTGATTAATTGCATGTCTTGTGCTTTCAATGTTATGTATGCTTATTTTAATAGTAAACATGTATCTAGTGATAAGACTGCTCCACGTCAACATGTTAATAATAAGAAGCATGTTAAAGCAAAGACTACTAGTCCTCCTCAGACTAGAGTGGATTCATTTATCCCTAAGCCTACTCAGAAATGTGTTAAGGCTGGCTATAAATGGAAACGCTCTTATGTGAAAGAGGTTGAAGTAGTTTTAGTTAAAAATGTTGTTTTGCCTGACAAAGGCCAATTCTTTAAGTATGCCGGACCCAATCAAGTGTGGGTTCCGAGGAAGGACTAATCAATCTGGTATTTTAGGGAGTTAAACAGGTAAACCGTGTTATGTGGATTCTTGACAGTGGCTGTTCAAGGCATATGACCGGAGATAGAGCCCTGCTATCAGATTTGGTTGAGAAAGCTGGCCCAGTAGTTACCTTTGGAGATAACAGCAAGGGTATTACGAAAGGATATGGCTGTTTGAAGTATGGAAATGTTATCATTGAAGATGTATCATTTGTGGAAGGTCTGAAATTCAATCTTCTCAGCATCAGTCATTTCTGTGACAGAGGATATGCTGTTTCCTTTGAAAGAGAGAAATGTCAGATCCTTCACAAGAAGAATGGAAAGCCTGCTCTTCAAGGAGTAAGGAAAGGTGACTTGTTCATAGCTGATCTGAACTCGGGATTCAAAGATGAAGTTAATTGTTTTTATGCTAAAGCTTCATCAGATGATAGTTGGCTATGGCACAAGAAGTTGTCTCACCTTAACTTCAAAACCATGAACTCTTTAGTCAAGAGGGAATTGGTTAGAGGTTTGCCTCAGATGGAATTTACACAGGAAGGACTGTGTGAGGCATGTCAGAAAGGAAAGTCAAAGAAAGCTTCTCACAAGGGCACTGACACATCATCAATAACTGAACCACTTCAGCTACTGCACATGGATTTGTTTGGTCCAGTCAATGTGATGTCCATGTCAAAGAAACAATATGCACTCATGATTGTTGATGACTTTTCAAAATATCCATGGGTTTTATTTCTACATTCCAAGGATGAGACCCCACACCTGGTGATTGACCACATAAAGTTGATTGAGCTGGATTCTAGATTCCCTGTTAGAGCCATAAGGTCAGATAATGGTACTGAATTCAAGAATGTCATTCTAAATGATTTTTGTGCTGATAAAGGAATAACAAGACAGTATTCTGCCCCTAGAACTCCTCAACAAAATGGAGTAGTGGAAAGAAAGAATCGTACATTGATTGAAGCTGCAAGGACTATGTTAAGTGAGTCTAAACTTCCAACGTACTTTTGGGCTGAAGCAGCGAATACAACTTGTTATACTCAGAATCGAACTTTAATCAACAAGGACTTAATGAAGACTCCGTATGAGATCATGAACAACAAGAAACCAACTGTCAAGTACTTTCATGTATTTGGAGCAAAATGCTTTGTGCTTATAGATCACAATGTGAAACGTGGCAAGTTTGATGCAAAGGCACAAGAAGCTATTTTTGTTGGTTATTCCAGAAGATCTTATAGGGTCTACTTGGTTGGCAGTCACACAGTAAAGGAAAGTGTCAATGTTACTTTTGATGACACTAACCTCCCTAACATCCAAAAAGAAGATTCATCTGAGAAGATGAAGTTTGATAACTTGCCAGACTCAGAATCAGATGATGGAGCCTCACCTGAAGTTATTGCTGGTAATGATAATAACAATGATGATAATGATCATGGTGGTGGTGGTGGTGGAAACACTGGTAACAATGGAGATACCACCAATACTGGAGAAGAATCATCAAGGGAATCAAGCAACAACTCAGGGGGAGCAAATGAAGGATCAACTAGTCACTCACAACATCAAAGTGAATTTCAAGGCGAATCATCAAGATCAAATCTTCCAAGACAGACTGTATGGAATAGAGCTCATCCTTTTGAGCTGATCATTGGTGATCCAGATGTTGGAGTTAAAACTAGAAGTGTAACTCAGAATGAA
This sequence comes from Heracleum sosnowskyi, assembly GCA_030848705.1. Taxonomy (NCBI): domain Eukaryota; kingdom Viridiplantae; phylum Streptophyta; class Magnoliopsida; order Apiales; family Apiaceae; genus Heracleum; species Heracleum sosnowskyi. Next base: position 132,080,902 of record CM061237.1, read on the forward strand.
TGTCATTATTCAGCATTTCTATCTAAAATGGAGCCAAAGAAAACTGAGGAAGCACTGACTGATCCAGATTGGGTGATTGCTATGCAAGATGAACTCAATCAGTTTGAACAACAACAAGTCTGGAAGCTGGTACCCAGGCCAAAGAACAAGAAAGTAGTTGGTACAAGATGGGTATACAGGAACAAGCTAGATGAGGATGGCATTGTTACAAGGAACAAGGCAAGACTGGTTGCACAAGGGTATTCTCAAGCTGAAGGCATTGATTATGATGAAACCTATGCACCAGTGGCTAGACTTGAGGCCATCAGGATGTTCTTAGCATTTGCTGCTTACTCCAATTTTAAAGTCTATCAAATGGATGTTAAGAGTGCATTCCTGAATGGTGAGCTAGATGAAGAAGTGTATGTGGAACAACCCCTGGCTTTGAAAATCAGGAGCTGTTGGACTTTGTGTACTTTCTCTTCAAGGCTATCTATGGTCTCAAACAAGCCCCAAGAAAATGGTATGACACTCTCTCTGGTTTTCTTTTAGAAAATGGTTTTGTTAGAGGTATCATAGACAAAACTCTTTTTTCAAAGAAACACAAAAGTGATATGATATTAGTCCAAGTCTATGTGGATGACATCATATTTGGGTCTACTAATGATAATCTCTGTAAGAGATTTGCTGAGCTAATGCAGAGTAAGTTTGAAATGAGTATGATGGGTGAGCTGAAGTTCTTTCTTGGATTGCAAGTAAGTCAAAGGTCAAATGGTATATTTATTTGTCAATCCAAGTATCTTAAAGAACTCCTCAAGAAGTATCACATGGAGGATTCAGTATCAGCAAGGACTCCATCTTCAACAGCCATCAAACTTGGAGCTTCTGACAATTCTATCAAGGTAGATGTTACAAGCTACAGAGGTATGATTGGCTCCTTACTCTATTTTACTGCCAGTAGACCAGATATTATGTATGCTACATGCTTGTGTGCAAGGTTCCAAACGGACCCTAGAGATGTACATCTCGTTGCTGTGAAAAGAATCTTGAGATATCTTAAGGGTGCACCTAATCTAGGTATCTGGTACCCTAAAGATTCTGGTTTTAATCTTGTTGGATATACAGATTCTGATTATGCAGGTAGTGTTGTGGATAGAAAGAGTACCTCTGGGAGTTGTCAATTCCTAGGAGGTAGGTTGATTTCCTGGTATAGCAAGAAACAACAAAAAGTTTCCAATTCAACAGCAGAAGCTGAATATATTGCTGCTGGAAGCTGTTGTGCTCAGATCTTATGGATTATGAATCAATTAAAGGACTATGGCTTTGCATTAGACAAAATTCCTATTTTGTGTGATAATACAAGTGCCATAGCAATCTCCAACAACCCTGTGCAGCACTCGAGAACGAAGCACATTGATATCAGGTATCATTTTATCAGAGAGCATGTCATGAATGGAACTGTGGAGTTACACTTTGTACCCACAGAAAAACAGACTGCAGATATATTCACTAAATCTGTTGACGAATCCACATTTATCAAGTTAGTTGGTAAATTGGGTATGTTAAACAGTCTTAGTGATTAACAATATCTCTGTTATGTTTGTTCTTTCAAAATCATTTTCTCTTGCTGATATTGAATGATATTTTTTGCCAATTCTTGTTTAGAGTAAAGCTTGTTAATTTAAATATTCTGAATAATATATTTTCTTTAAAAATACTTTTCTCATATTTTTTTTAAGTGGAGAAACTTATTTTTATTGAAAATTTATTTATTTAAGAATCATTTAAGTTAGTTTCAGATTGTAAATATTGTTGTTTAAATATTTCTGCAAGTTTATATTATTTTTATGCACTTCTATAATATTCTGCAGTTTTCTAATGTTTGTGCATAAGTTCCTGTAAATATTTTTTTTAGTATTTTATTTTTATTGCTTATTATTTATTATCTTTTATTTTCTATTTGTCTTAGATGTTTTTGTAAATATATTGAATATATTATTTCTGATCTAGCTCTTGCTTAGCTGGAAATTCAGTGCCAAATCCAATTCAGGTATTACTTTCTATCTCTCAATCCACTTCTTTTACTGTTGCTGAACCCAAGTGGTTGTTAGGGCTGACCAAGGGATTGTAGATCCACAATCTTTATCCCAGGTCTTAGAGCCAAACAATGAGTCTACAACTTCATTACTTGACCTCTCAGCCTAAACAGAAATCAATGTTAAATAAAGAAGTATTTTGATTGAAACAGTGGGTGATCCCACAGATCTGCCTCCTCTAAAGAAATTCAATATATACTGAGGCATCTGTCAGCCCATCTGTATCCTCTCAATAGGATATGGACTTTGAAATGGCCAATGAACTGTTTCTAGAGACATTCTCTCAACAGGATGAATCTATTGAAATTCACCATAGGGCCATGGCACTTTGTACTGAGTCAAGCACACTCTCATTACTCACAATGGGAGAAGACTATTTCATTAGATGAAACTCAGGACACAGTGAAAGCAGAGCACCTGCAACTGGTTACAGTGTCTACCATTGTTACGGTAGAAGTGCCTTCATAGGCATCTGAGGGAAAATTTGATTCTTTGCCAAATTTAAATAGAATCATTTTCTCCCCTCCCAGAGTGAACATCTCTGGCTCCCAAAGGGATTTTCCACTCGCAGATTTATCTGGAGAAAGTGGAAGGCAACTTGGTCAGTCTATCACTGAAGCAATTCAGATTTCAAATCCAAGTGATTTGATAGACATGATTGAGGATCGGGATTTGCGAACTCCCATTGCACCACCACTGACCTCTCTTGAAGAGGCTAGGGTGAGTTTCAATGCAGGTACTGATAAAAAAGGAGCAAACAAACAGCTAATGTTGAGTGATGCGAGTCAAACACTGAGTGAAACACATGCACGTGAGATGAGTGATACACTTACAAGAGAAATTCAAGTGAGTGCACACACAGACACATACACTGCAATGTAGTTAGCTCACATAGCTGATCTACAGGAACATCTATTCAAAACCCAGGCTGATAAAGAAATTTTGCAAGCACAAGTGGTTGAACGGTCTTCTTCTTCCACCTCTGTCAACAATCAGCTGGGACTGCTCAAGGAAATATTGAAGACAAAGTTACTTCCCAAGATCAACTCCATCAACTATCTCAACTCCTACTAGCTTCAGAGACTCATAAAGTTAAATCTGTAGAGAATTCCTCAACTAAGGGGGAGAAGTTTGGAAAAGCTAGGAAAAGGGAGCTGAAAAAGATATAAAAGGAAAAGGAGGAGTTTCAGGGGAGTAAAGGAAAATTAGCTCTGTTCTGTAAATGTCATATGTATAGAGCTTAGGTAAATCAAGATAGGATCAATGTAAACACATGTTCAGTCTAGAGGAACATCTATCTTGTATTTATCTTTACTGTTTGAATCTGGATAATGTTTAATGAAATCCAGAACTTTGTGTTATTATTTACTTAACTTTTAGAGTCTTATTTTTACTTGTTTAATTAGTTGAGTTATCCTCTAGGTATTTGCTTGTTATTCTCTAACAAACAAATAGGGGGAGATTGAAAGGCATATGTTTAGGCCTATTTGTTTTCATCGAGGATTCAACTCAACTTAAACAAGTTTGTAATAAGTAAGTAATAATTCAATTGTCACAGTCACAGGAATCTCAGAAGATCATATCTGTCAGAAGAATACAGATTAAAGTCATCCTACAGATTTGAAGATATACTACATTGAAAGAAGTTCAATTATTTGTTCAAGCCTTAGTGAAGTCTTCAAAGATGTGGATTTATTAAAGTGGCAGAGGTTTCAGATTTGTGATAGCAAATGTACAGGTTACAAAGGTTGATCAACAGTCAAAAGCAGACAATGAACCACATCTTAAAGTCAAGATGAAGAACATACATTGAAGTTAGTCATTTATGAACCAGACAGTGCATCAAATGACAACCGCAGACAATGGATATTCTTCATCAAGTTCAAGTGGTTCAAAGACTGGTTTTACTATCTTGTAAGAATTTACATTCTCTTTTAAATTAGTTATTAATTTATTTATTAAGTTAATTCTTCTGAATTAACTTAACAAATAAATTAAGTAATTAATTTATTGAATAAATTAATTCATCAGAATTAATTTATGAAATAAATTAATTATTAGAATTAATTTAAATTAGAATGTTATCTTGTAAGAATTTAAATTCTATTTTAAATTAGTTATTAATTTATTATTAAGTTAATTCATCAGAATTAATTTAGCAAATAAATTAAGTAATTAATTTATTGAATAAAATAATTCATCAGAATTAATTTATGAAATAAATTAATTATTAGAATTGATTTAAATTAGAACTAGAATTTATTTAGAATTTCTGAATTAAAATGAACTGGAATGACTAACCAGGATAGTCATCCCGGTAGTCATTCCAAGTCATTTTGATTAAAAATGAACTGGAATGACTATCAGGGATAGTCATCCCGATAGTCATCCCGCTAGTCATCCTAGTTCATTTTTGTTTATTCTAAATTAATTCTCCTAAATTCGGATAGTCATTCCAGTACAAAGCATAGTCATTCCAGGCTTAAAAATAGTCTTTTTTAGACTATTTTGATAGTCATTCCTAGTAGAATGAAAAGCAGAAACGTGCAGGCTTTTGTGTCAAGTGGATTGATATAAGTAAAGAAAAGAAGACAGACTGAAGAACAGATATACAACATTTCATCTATCAAGAACATCATCTGTCAAGAAAAGAAAAGAAACTGCCGTGCTAATTTCTTGAGTGAATTAATTCTAGAAAATCATTGTGTTAAATCTAAACCACTAGAATTCATTTACTTGTACTGCTTTAACTATCTAGCGGATTTTTATCCCTAGAACGAATCTCAAATTATCACCTATTGTTATATCTTTTTATTACAAAAATAGATAAATTCATGTCGAATTTATTTTAGATTTGTTTTAATTAGTTTGAGATCCAATCTTGTATTCAGTATCATATTTGTAACACCCTTCAAGTTTAATATAAGTTTTATTTAACTTGAATTCTGTTTCATTTTTTTCCGCCATAATTTGTTCTTAAATTGTTTGATTCTAAACAGAACAAATTCGATAAAATGGTATAGTTTGTATTCAACCCCCCTTCTACAAACTTATCAGGACCTAACAGTACGCAAATCAAAGAAGAAAAGACAAAACATTTGAAGTTGGAGATAAAGTGATGTTAAAGGTTTCACCTTGGAAATGAGTAATGAGATTCGGGAAGAAGGACAAGTTAAGTCCCAGATATATAGGACCTTTTGAGATTTTCAAGAAAGTAGGAGCGGTGGCATCCCAGTTAGCCCTACCGCCAGATCTTCAGCATATCCATGATGTATTTCATATATCATTGTTAAGAACGTATCACCCAGATTTCAGACATGTTCTTGCTTACGAACTAGTGGAGATTAGGCCTGATTTGACATACGAAGAACAACCAATGCAGATCCTAGATTATAAAGCGCAAGAGTTGCGAAGTAAGAAAATTAATTTGGTAAAAGTACTTTTGATTAGCTTGGGAATTAGAAAGTGAAATGAGGTATAAATATCCTCACCTGTTTAGTGATTAGCTTTTGATTCCGAGGACAGAATCCTATAAGGAGGGAAGACTGTAATAACCGTAAGTATTTAATACTTTCTACGTTCAATGACGTTTAATTTAATAATATTTTCGTATGATACGGTTTTATTAAAATTTAGGATTTAAAATATATTCTAGTTTTAGGATTTATTAAATTTTACTATACTTATTAAACTTTTTGGGCTGGAACATTTTTTTTACTAAATTGTTTTTTTTTAAAAAGCCAGTTATATTTTTTGAAGCCCAAAATACTGTTGGGCCTTTAGAGCCCGATTAGTAGTAGGTTTTTTTAACAGCTTAGGAAAGAGTAGGGGCATATCATTTTCTAATCACAGTTTGTATACACGGCCGCACAAAACAGAAAACAGAGAGAGAGTTTTAGAGTTTTCAGAAATCAAAGGGTATGAAAACTTTTATGAAATCAAACTTGATTTCGTTTTTTTTTCTTGATTTAATCTGTTGGTTTTCTGTTATCTTGTACGGTTTTAATTAGTTTTGTTCTAGAATTTATTTTCGAAAACTAGGGATTGTTTCTATGAGATTGGGGGTTTGTTTTTATATGAATTTGGTTGGGTGTTTTGACGATTTTGGTGTGATTTGGGTTGATTGGGTTGTGATAATCGATCGGAGGATGAGTTTGGGGGTTGTATTGGGTGTTGGTGGTGTAATCGAGGATGAAGGAGGGGGAGAACCACCACCGCGGCGGCGATGGTGGCCGGCGGTGGTGGTGGCGCTGTTTGAGTCGGAAAAACAGAGGGAGGTCGCAGAGAGAGAGAGGAGATCGAAGAGAGACAGATAGGCGAGAGAGAGAGAGGGTGACAAAAGAGAGATGAGGCGGTGAGAGAGATTGAGAGGTTAAGAATTGAGAGAGATGAGGTTTCGTGAGAGAGAGAGAGAGAGATACTCGCAAGAGAGAGAGAGAGAGAGAGAGAGAGAGAGATCGATGAGAAAGAGATTGCCGGGGATGGGAGAATTCCGGGGGCGGCCGCGGTGGGGCAGCAGTGGCGCGTGGGCCCCACGCGCGGTGTGTGAGTGTGTGGGTGCCACCTGCGTGGCTGCATGTATGCCACGTGCGTGGCTGCATGCGTGCCACGTGTGTGTGGCTGGGTGTGATGTGGATGAGCGTGAGTGGTTAGAAATTATTTGTAAATGATTAAACTGAATAAAGTGTAATAAAAAGGAATAAATACTTGTTAATAATTTAGAATTAGAGTTTATTTAAAAAGAGGTTTAATTATTTAAGATGGATTAAAATTAGAGTTTATTTTGAAATTAGAGACGTTTTATTTTTGAATAAATAAGGATAAAAAGAGATTATTTTAGAAACGTTAAAATAGAATAACGTTTCTGCAAATCGGGTAATTGATTTTTAATTTGAATAAAATAGGATTATTTAATTAGGAATTTCTGAGATACTTTTCCGATAATTATTTTAGAAATATTTGAGGAATTTTGAGATTTAATAGGGATTAATTGTGACGTAAATTGTCCCGAGGTTTTATTTATTTAAATTAGTGTTAAAATTAGAGAAAGACGTATAGGTTATTAAATAGAGTGAGATTTAAAAGGAAAATGCGTAGTGACGGTTTAAAAATAGTAGATGTCCTATTTGTTTGATTTTGATATGTGATTTTATTTATTGCTGATCTAATTTATTTATTTTAATTGCTCACGTACTGTGGTTTATCCTTTTAGAGTAATTCCCAGGTACGTAACTGAAGGAAAAATACGCGGGTAGAGTATAATTGTTATTTGATTTTGTGCACAAGCGCGATCGAGGCAAGTTCTTTCTAACCCTCACTCCTATTGCATTATTTTGAGGAGTATTTATTTTCTGAAAGTTTGAATTGTTTATTCATTTCTGGAATATTTATTTGAGAATTCTATCAGTTGATCTGGAGGAATATTATACTTTTTGATATTGAGACACACTAAAAATATTCACTGTCCTTAAAGTGTATTTCATCGAATTTTCTGGGCATCTTATTTGTTCAAGATGACCCTAATGACCATTCAGCTATAGCTACGCTCCTTTATCGAGGTAGCTAACACTTTATTCGATTCAGTCGGATTTATTGTCCAGATCCGATAATTTTGATCTTGGCTTCTAAATTTGATTCATTTTTCGGATCAAATTATTTTGAATCAGGATAGTGGTAAGCTGGTTCGAGATTTCATCATAACTACTCATAACTAATTATTCTAGCGTGTTGATATATCGTTTGGTTGATTCGAGTCGTTCCCATTATTCGGGACGATTCTAAATAATTTATTTCATTCAACGAATCTCTTTTGTTCGAGATTTGTTAACCTGTTCGTCTAGGGTTGATATATTGTTCGTGTCAACATAAGAATTTTCTTTTGAATTATTGGGATGACCTATTATTCAGGTCGTCATCGCACAGATAGTAGAATGGCGGTCGGCCAGAGTTAAGTCAGAAATTTCCTATCTAATTATTCATACTTCATTCTCATAACGTTTCCGGAGGAAAATCTTTTCTTCAACTGGTCAACGTGGGAGTGGCCCACGGATTTTTCTTTCTGATCAACACGAGATATAAACTCGTGGTATCAAGAGAGGAATATATCTATTTTGGCACGATAGGTGCCGGGTTGACTTTACAACCCACTAATTGCTAGCAAAACGAAATTGTGATACTTGAGACATAGTAGTGATCGTGCTATAGGGTATCACGGGTGTACGGTACTTGAGACACGGTAGTTGATCGCGCCGTGGGGTATCGTAAAGGAGACAAGACCAGTATCTTCTACTCTCAAATTCCGAATGTGAGTGTTTTGAGACAAATGATTTGGTCAGTCATTGGACATCGAGTCCGTCAGTATAAATTATTACCTTTTGAGTTTTTGTTGACATGGTTCTTCTTTTACCTCAATAGTAATGTTGATAAGAGAGAGACAGTCAGTGGAATTTGCTGAGCACATAGTTGCTCACTCTTGTTATTAAACTATGTTTTTCAGTTAAAGAGGAAAGAGGTGGATCGTCCCGGTACAGAGATAAAGGGAAGGAGAAAATGCAGCACGACACCGACTTGGAGTAGCAGCGCTGTTTCAGAGATAACGTCAGGACGGCTACACCAGAAAGCAATATCTACTCACTAAACTTTATGTATTCAGTGACTTGGTGTGTATTCAATAAATAGCGATGTAATAATTTGGAGATAGAACGATGCCTGGACTTGTGGGCTGGAAGCACTACGTGTTGTATGTATTACTATGGTATGTATTATATTTTGAGTGATAATGATGTTATGGATCGTGGCGACCCGAGTTCACTGATAGGTGGATTAAGGGGCGTTACACCGCGCTTCGCAGCGGCATTAGAATATATTTGTTCAGAAAAAGAATATTAGAATAAAAATTATGAAATTAATATCTACAAAATTATTTAAATTATCAAATAAAATATATTCTATAAAATTTGCATTTGGGTAGGTACTATAATAAAATATTTACATATTTTGTTTGTTTATATAGTTTGATTTTTTATTTTGTTGAACCGATACCATTGTCATATATATATATATATATTATATTGACAAAAATCAATATGAACATATAATATTACTTATATTTATATAGTATTATTAGAAAAGATAATATATAATTTATATTATATATTATAAATCTTATAGTTTGTAATATTTCAAATCTTATCAAAATTCCATCCTTATTGAAACAAACATAATAATTAAAAATAGTTAAGAAAATGAGAGTAATTATCAATCTCAATAGACCTTTAGTGCACATTCAAAATATATTAAAATCGGACAAGTTATCAATGTAGTTTAAAAGTATAATGTAAAACCTTTAGTACATATTATTTAATACTAAAAAGTAAGATTGGAAACACATGTGTAATTAGGCGGTAGCATAATGCTAAATACATGTTCCATTGCCTCCGTCACCAACTCCACTGTATCCATCACCAACTACGTTGTCCTTTTCATTGATACTTTCCTTTTCTTTTTGTCATGCACGGTCTCGGGCGTAGGAGAACTTTTAGAATCCTGCAATACAGTGAGTGCTTAGAAAAATATTCATATACAATATTTTTATATAGATAATAGTGCATGATATTAGAATTTTAAACTAATGAAGTTGACTATACATAAATTATAGTAATAAATTAGAATATGTCTTAACTGATTTCTTCAACTTGTACTCTTGTTTCGAATTTTCTTTAGCTCCATTGCCTGCATCACCAGCTCCATTGTCATGCACAAACACAACACCAGTCTCGGATGTAGCAGAATCTTTAGAATCCTACAATATAATGAGTGTTTAAAAATAGTTGTATGAAGAAGAAAAATCATGTACAACTTACTTGTTACATTATATAGTGCATATGATATTAGACTTTTAAACTAATTAATTAATTACACATAAGTTATAATAAATTAGAATGTACCTTGACTGATTTCTTCAATTTGTACTCTTGTTCCAAAATTTCTTTTGGATCAAATATTTCAGCAACAGTAAAACTGTGTAATCCTTCTTTGAGATTATAAGCATTCAATCGTAACTTAAACACTATATCTTTTTCAAATAATTCTTCAAGCTCTTTTGGAACATCATTGTTGTCTAAAGATAATTTATTCACTATCTTATTTGCCGATGTGTCTAGCAATGTTTCTGCTATATTGTTCAATAGTACAAAAGTTGTATCTCCCGTCTTATCCTTAACTTTTATTTGTATTCTAAGCCTGTATAAACACACAAATCATAGTAAGATTAATATATGTATAAACAAAATATAAAATAAAGTTATTAAATTAATTTCTTACATGATAAGAGGATGGTCAATAATTTCGTTGCAAGGCTTGCATCTATAATGTCCCTCACAAAAGTCCAACTTTGTGGAGCATGTTTTACAGCCAGTGTAGTACCAGTTATGGGTATTATCAATCCCAAAAATCTCAGCTTTTACCGTAACAATTTATTTCTATAGTAATATGATTAGAGTATAAATATGATAACAAAAATAACATTGATAATAATTGAGGTCAAGTGCAAGGTACGTAAAATAAATTAGATAAACAAAAAATGTGCAAAATTAACCTTTAGGTCTTCACTGCACTCTGCTTCCAGCAATTCCTCAATGTTCATCCTATTAATAAACATTTTTTCCTCAGACAACTTTATGGGGAGAGAGTCTCCACTGATTTGCAATTTAGTAGAGAGGTGAGCAAATCTCTGTCTCTCTCTCCCTCTCATATTTCTTGTGGTAGAAAAGATAATTGTATCTGCATATAAGAGTAAATAAATGGTTAAAAAACTAATATAAGAATTAAATCAATAATATCAATGAAACAAATATTTGTATAATATCTAATGATATTCGTTCAATCGAGATAAGATAGATTTATATATGTGCAATTTCTAAAACTATATATTATAAAAACATTAATAAAGATAATTACTTTTAAATTTTTTAATCTGGGTAGATATGACAATTATTATATAGGGTCCACCATCCTGCTTGTATAAATTTGTATCAATCATCTCGGTCAACTTTTCCCACAAAGTTATGGTACTGGTGATGGTGCTGTTTAAGAAAAAAATTAGAACAAATTAAATAAGTAAAACAAATAAATTGGGGTAACCAAAGAAGTAATATAAAATAACAAGAACAATAAAAAACAATTAACAGTTATATTAAAATTAATATAATGCATAACTTACTAATTTGTGACAATTTTGAGATCTCTTTTTTTCCAACCGCCTTTGACAACTTCAATGCCACCCAAGTAGGTCAAGCAACCCACAACATCTAAATCAACATAGAAAAAATAATATTAGAACATGATAGTTTGAATTATAACTTATATAATAGTATTACTTATATATTACTCTAATATATTACTGCATCAAAAACCTGAGAGTATGTTGGTGTCATTAATACGTGCATCAATCATATCCGGACATATGAACTGAAATCCATGAAGTGATATGTTGATGATGCCTTCTTCCAATCTCTTAGGCAACGTTATGCGTATGAAGAGCAATTTAGACCCATGTGATAGTGGTCTTCATCGATCAAAATCATGACAAGATTGATCAGTTCTTCAGTATTTGGATTGACAGATTCCCACATTCTACACACTCGTACTCTTATCATCCAGGTATAGTTGCTGTCGTTCAAAGCATCCAACATGGTGTAGGTCATAGTTGTATTGATCGTAAATATGGTTGTAAAAATTTGAAGCTATGTAAAAAACTTCCGGTGTAGATTTTTTGTTATGAATGACCTTTAATTTATAGGTGTTTGTAAGGTGAATAACATGGAAATCCATTATGTTTAAAAGTCAAAAAGTATTATAAAAGAAAAGTTCTATAAAGTTTGAAAATAATAAAAGAAAGTTCTATCAAGTTTGAAAATAATAAAAGAAAGTTTTATCAAGTTAGAAAATAATAAAAGAAAGTTTTATCAAGTTTGAAAATAATAAAAGAAAGTTCTATCAAGATTGAAAATAATAAAAGAGAAAATTGCAATTATTAACATAAGATCCTAAAAATTCAAAAATAATAAGGAAGTTGTAATTTTCTAAATCAAAGAAAGTTCTATCAAGTTTGAAAATAATAAAAGAAAGTTCTATTAATATTGAAAATACTAAAAAAGAGAATTGCAATTATTGACATAAGAGCCTACAAATTCGAAAATAATAAGGAAGTTGTAATTTTCTAAATAAAAGAAAGTTCTATCAAGTCCCACAAATTCGAAAATAATAAGGAAGTTGTAATTTTCTAAATCAAAGAAAGTTCTATCAAGTTTGAAAATAATAAAAGAAAGTTCTATCAAGCCTACAAATTCGAAAATAATAAGGAAGTTGTAATTTTCTAAATCAAAGAAAGTTTTATCAAGTTTGAAAATAATAAAAGAAAGTTCTATCAAGCCTACAAATTCGAAAATAATAAGGAAGTTGTAATTTTCTAAATCAAAGAAAGTCCTATCAAGTCCTACAAATTCGAAAATAATAAAAAAGTTGTAATTTTCTAAATCAAAGAAATTTTCTAAATCAAAGAAAGTTCTATCAAGTCCTAAAAATTCGAAAATAATAAGGAAGTTGTAATTTTCTAAATCAAAGAAAGTTTTATCAAGTTTGAAAATAATAAAATTTGAAAATAATAAAAGAAAGTTCTATCAAGCCTACAAATTCGAAAATAATAAGGAAGTTGTAATTTTCTATATCAAAGAAAGTTCTATCAAGTCCTACAAATTAGAAAATAATAAGAAAGTTGTAATTTTCTAAATCAAAGAAAGTTCTATCAAGTTTAAAAATAATAAAAGAAAGTTCTATCAAGTTTGAAAATAATAAAAGTGTAATTTTCAATTTCCTTCCTACAAAATCGAAAATAATAAAGGAAGTTGTAATTATTAAAATTAAAAATTGTGAAAAATTGAGAAAATTAGAAAAATAGAACGGAGCGATTCTAGATGCGCCACTTCACCGCTCTCGTCTTCTCCTTTATATAAGTACTAGGTTACTAAGCCGCGATTCGCAGCGGCATTAGAATATATTTGTTAAGAAAATGAATATTAGAATAAAAATTGTGAAATTAATATCTACAAAATTATTAAAATTATCAAATATAATATATTCTATAAAATCAGCGGCATTAGAATATATTTGTTAAGAAAATGAATATTATAATAAAAATTATGAAATTAATATCTACAAAATTATTAAAATTATCAAATAAAATATATTCTATAAAATCAGCGGCATTAGAATATATTTGTTAAGAAAAAGAATATTAGAATAAAAATTGTGAAATAAATATCTACAAAATTATTTAAATTATCAAATAAAATATATTCTATAAAATTTGCATTTGGGTAGGTAATATTATAAAATATTTACATATTCCTTTTGTTTATATAGTTTGATTTTTTTATTTTCTTGGACCGATATCATTGCCATATATATATAAAAGAAAATTTATATTGATAAAAAAATACTAATTATTTGTAATAATAAAAATTTAAATACATAAATATAATTTTTTTTAATCATTTTATCTTTAATATGAAGATTTATTATGTATGTTAAAAGAATATGTTTAAACCCAAAATTTTGGATCAAATTAAATAAGTTTGAAAATAATAAAAGAAAAGTTCTATCAAGTTTGAAAATAATAAAAGAAAGTTCTATCAAGTTTAAAAATAATAAAAGAAAGTTTTATCAAGTTTGAAAATAATAAAAGAAAGTTCTATCAAGATTGAAAATAATAAAAGAGAAAATTGCAATTATTAACATAAGATCCTAAAAATTCGAAAATAATAAGGTAGTTGTAATTTTCTAAATAAAAGAAAGTTCTATAGTTTGAAAATAATAAAAGAAAGTTCTATCAAGATTGGAAATAATAAAAAAAATTGCAATTATTAACATAAGAGCCTACAAATTCGAAAATAATAAGGAAGTTGTAATTTTCTAAATCAAAGAAAGTTCTATCAAGTCCTACAAATTCGAAAATAATAAGGAAGTTGTAATTTTCTAAATCAAAGAAAGTTCTATCAAGTTTGAAAATAATAAAAGAAAGTTCTATCAAGCCTACAAATTCAAAAATAATAAGGAAGTTGTAATTTTCTAAATCAAAGAAAGTTCTATCAAGTCCTATAAATTCGAAAATAATAAGGAAGTTCTAATTTTCTAAATCAAAGAAATTTTCTAAATCAAAGAAAGTTCTATCAAGTCCTACAAATTCGAAAATAATAAGGAAGTTGTAATTTTTTAAATCAAAGAAAGTCTATCAAGTTTGAAAATAATAAAAGAAAGTTCTATCAAGCCTACAAATTCGAAAATAATAAGGAAGTTGTAATTTTCTAAATCAAAAAAAGTTCTATCAAGTCCTACAAATTCGAAAATAATAAGGAAGTTGTAATTTTCTAAATCAAAAAAAGTTCTATCAAGTTTGAAAATAATAAAAGAAAGTTCTATCAAGTTTGAAAATAATAACAGTGTAATTTTCAATTTCCTTCCTACAAAATCGAAAATAATAAAGGAAGTTGTAATTATTAAAATTAAAAATTGTGAAAAATTGAGAAAATTAGAAAAATAGAACGGAGCGATTCTAGAGGCGACACCTCACCGCCCACATCTTCTCCTTTATATAAATAAGTATATTGATATTGATGATTTGAACATTAACTCCTTTATATAAGTATATTGATATTGATGATTTGAACATTAACGCTCTTACTAAAGCTGTATTTTAGTCCAACAATAATTCAAAACTTATCCAACATTCGTCAAATGTTAATCAAACCAAATATTTCCGACCCAAACAAAATTTGATTCGAATTGAAAAGTTTCAAACAGAACCGAACCAAATTTAATTCAATTTTAATCTAAAATTCATGTAACTTTAACCCGAAATCGATCCGAACCGAAATGTACCCGATCCAAATCAAAATGAATTAAAATAATGCAGCAAATTGTATCCAATCCGATCCAACTTAAGTCAAAATATACAATAACCGAAAGGTGATCCGATCTGAAATTAATTCGAAATTAATCCACGTATCGGTTCCTTTTCCTCATAAATTGAACAAATTATCTCACCATACCCGGTGCCCGGTGGTGGACTGGAGTGTTACAAGTTGATTCTTCGAATTATGAAAATGAAAATAAAGTTTGTGGATTGGTATATGAAGATAGGTGCCGCAGCAGCCATTGTTGGTGGTTGCATGGAGCTTTTCATGATCAAAACTGGCTTCTGTATGATGCGTCTCCTTTCCTTTATATTTTCACTTTCCATTTTCATGTTCTGCATGCATGTTTGTGAATTATTATTTTCCAATGTATATTTCTGCTAAATTTTATTTGTTCTACTTGGGTTATGGAAATACTGCAAAAGCCTTGTATTTTACGATAAATTGATTGATGGGTTAACTACTATTTAATCGATTATTATTAGGCGACTCGTTAAATTATAATGCTCCGATTGGTCGGAGGAATGGAATGAATTAATGTGAACAATTTATTAAGGTGAAAGAAAGGAGGTGATGATAAGAAGCAATGAAAACAAATGAATGTGAAAATTTTGGGATTGATCTGAAGAGCTATACTGTTAATTTGACTGAATGGAATTGATGAAGAAATAAATGTTCAGAAATTTATAGCTAGATACAAAATAGTACAAATTTCATTTTATTCTCTATAGACCTACAGGCATAAGTAGCTAATTCGAACTAAAAGACATCCGTCCTGATACCTTGTTAAGTTACCGGCTCTCTCAAAATCCTAAAACCTAAAATGTGAGAAGGAGAACTTAGTTGGACTATTTGTAATCTTAACATCTTTAAATGTTATACCATTCGATAACATCAAATATTTGTGGACTATGTCCTTATGTCACTATGGATTATGGAACAGTGTACGAAAATCCACCTTGCATCACACTATCTATAAGAGGGAGATGAGGAATAATGTAAGCTTTTCATGCTCCATTATAAATTTTCTTGAGATTGTTAATTAGGATACAATTCATTTTGGGAAGCAAAAACACCAGATAGTATAGGCTTGTTGGAAGACATTAGTTTCAGGATCTATTATGATTTGATGGTTTGTCTATTGTTAATTGAAGCTATGGACTTTATTGAAGAATTCCCATGTTAATAAGTCAATTATAATAACCTTTAATGAACTATCTAGCCGGCCGTTATGGATCATTCAAATTTCCGGAGCCCAGGTCATGGACTCGACGCGTACTGGAATGAGCCTGGAGTCTGGATTAAGATTAATGAAAGAACCTCCCTAATTTGCTGCTGCGAGGAGGTTTACTATTGTGTGTCACATCAGTGTGCCATCCATCTTAGTGACACAAAAGGCTTGTAGTACTGCAGGCATATAGACCACCGGCTTCAGTAAGTCCATCTTTCAAAGTCTCAAACATGACAACTCAATCTTCAATCTTCAAGTGGTAGGGGAATTTACTTCGAACAGCTGAGCAGGACTTTCCAATTGTAGTTCTTCTGCAAGCTCAATTATTTTCTTTAAAATTTCTTACAGCAGAAATTTTTCTGCAAATTGTTGAGTAAATCAAGTAAATGAGTTGATAGGTCATTCCTGTTGATTATCTGTGTGCATAATTTATGGTTACATACCCTTAGTACATCACTTTCTATCATTGCATTGAATGACTAGATGGACTCAGGAACTATGTTTGAACTAAGATTTAAGAGGGTTTTCTATGATGTTGGCCAGGGCATCGGTTATTGAGATTTGAGTGAAGTATTACACGTTGGGCACGCGTGATGGCAGGCTTTCATCTACCCTGTGATGGCTATCCCTCGACGAAATATAATATTAGAAAAAACTCATATGGTCCCCTAGACTTATCGTCCAAGCTCTGCCACTGGGCATGTAAGACTTCAGCTCAGACCATTATATGATATCTAAAGAAGCCAACTTATATATTAGTGCATTGTAATTGTCTGCCTAAAAGTTTCTGCTCATTTCCTAAATCAACCTCTTTATTTGAGTAATTCCATCTTGCGATTATTGATATATTTTGAATAGGGTTGGATATTGATTATGACCAATCATGAACTATTAATCTTATCAGCAGTAAATTGTGGTTTTCCATTTTTTTATTTCTGGGCTGCTTGATATTTTAAATTGTGCAGATGACAAAGTAACTGAATTAGAGGCGGAAAAGAGAGTTTGGGAGAATTCCCGTGAAGCTCAAGCTAGGAGAGAAGCTCTTAATCCTTGGAGACATCTTGATACCTCTGCAGAAAAGAGTTCCTAGATTTGATTATTTGGAGGATGCTTAGCAGGAGTCTTTTTTGACATGGTGCTATATTCGTGTTTTAATAGAGAAGAAATTCGATGATAGGCCTAGAATTATGAAACTACGTTGTATAGAACCATAATTAGAGACATTTACCTCTGTATCTAACAAGCGTTCTTTGAAGGCTATGATAATTAATATGATGTATCCTATAATTGATTTACCATGTTCTTTATTTAGTGTTGTCGTATAATGGTAGTAGCTGGACAAGCGGTTGGGTAAATTTTCTTTCCCTTCAACCAATGGGCAATGGCTGAGATGTGTTATATTCCATACTTGCAAGAATGTGACTTTGAAAATTCAGCTTTGTCAAGAGACTTCGATGATTTGTTACAGAGAAGCAGCTTGTTCCAGGTTAATCCCTCCAAACTTTCTAGATATCTTTCTTTACCTTGTAGATTATGGAAAAACTATTTACCTTGTGCTTATCTTGTCCTCCATTAGTCAAGGATTACACACTGCCTGCATCATGATGCTCACTATATATTTGTTTGTGCACATGGGCGGACTAATGGTCTAGTGGGGGAAATAATCGAAAGTAAAAAAAAGTTTGATCTGAATAAATCACTACCACAGTTTAAGTATTCAGAGAAGAATTATAATTTTGCCAAGCATCGAACTTATTAAAATTTGAAAGTTTAGTAAGTTTGAGACTGTGGGCTGTAGCCCCGCACCTTAATCGGATCTGCCTTTATATGCACATCAATGTGCCTAATTTGATCGAAGATATATGGTACAGTAGAGAATTCTTTGACGGCAATACCTGTTCATTTTACCAACAATTTGATATAGTGTCAAATATAGTGCTCATTTGTCTCCCTGGCAAAAGTGCAATTGTAGGTGGATGATATTCATATGCAAATATTTGTCCACGTAATGGTAAAGAAGTGGTAAATGTCTTCTGCAATAAGCTTTGTGGTTCAATGATGATTAGAAAAAAAAGTCTAACACTTAATAGTTGATGCAGAGGTATTCACAAGTGGGGTTATTATATTTCTTGTTGGTATTCATTGAAAGTAGAACAATTTGGTCCCAAATGCTTCATTAGACTCATCATTAACTCAGGACTAATGGTGAGATACGATGAATTAACAAGGTCACTATCATATTAACTAAGAATACTAAAAGCCTCACATGAATATAACACACCTCCTTAATTAAATTCCCCATTCATTAAGCAGTAGGCTGAACATACATATTCACATACATTGTTCCTCTGTGTTTAAGCCTGCATGCCTCACAGCAGGTGATCGATGTCTTGGAGAAATTATAATGAAATTGCTATTGATAGTTTCTTATTCTTCGAGGCTACTGGAGACTCTGAGCTAGCGAATGACTCCGACATCAATCTTGGAAACATCCAAGACAGTGCTGATGCTGAATCTTGCAGTTACGATTCTGATGATCATCTGGTGCTAGATTTTCAGGAGGATAATGAGTGCGATAATGATAATTTTAGTGAGGACACGGATCATGATGCTGAGTTCAATAGTTATGAGCATGAATGGTGTGGCCAAATGATGGTGTTGTCCAAGGCTGAAGAAGAGGAAGGAGAAGGAGAAGTCGAATCTAGACCTGCTGGTAATAGAAATGTTGAAATATTAACGGTGGATGAAATGGAAAAGAATAGAATATTCTGGGAAACTTGTTTACAAGGGGGGTACCCTTGAATCTTAATCAGCCACTCTTTTTTAATTTTCTGTGATTTTATACTTGCACACACTACTGATATATCCTGAGTGCTACTACTCCACTACTACTGCTGCTGCACCTCGATCTGTTGGTTCATTACTTTATGGTGGGTTTTTTCTCTCGAATTTCTTTGTTGACGAGGGAAAGCTTTTGTGCATTTTGTTTTGTGTCATATGAGTATATGACTTGTAAGAAGTTAAAAACTTTCAGTACATAGAGCGATAATGCATGCTACTCATCAGTTCTTTTTCTCCGAAGCTTTTGAGTTTAATGTATGGTCGAGTTTCAGTTTGTTTTCCAGTATATTTGGTAATGTTTGTCTTAGGTTGTGTCTTTTGTCTTAGGTTGTGAATCTTCTAAAATTTTTTTTTGTTGTAAAAAGTTCAGCAGCTAAACGTTACAAATGCCGTAGGTAGCCTGATCTTGTTTGTTGCGATGATGTCACCTGAACTCTTGTTAGATGTTCTTAAACCTGATTTATGAAGTTGATCTTTATTTTGAAATAAAATTAAATTTGTGCGTATTAATGTTCGTTTATCGGAGTGAATGGTTGGGGGCGCCCTTAATTGCTTTGATCTGGAAATAGATCATTTTGCTTTGATCTAGAAAGAAATCAGGCACCGGATGATATCTGAGTTCTATTTGAGCAAGTGGCTACTATTTCATACACTGATTCATCTTTTTCTACTTAAATATTTTGAAGTTTGAGAATGATAAGATTATCTATTTTTTAATCATCTTTTCTTACTATATTTTTTTTTTAATGCTAATATACAATTATAGGATTCTCAATGGTACTACCGATACCATTTGGAAAAGTCAATACTATGACAAAATGGTATCATTTAGAAAAGTCAAAACCACAATGGTACCATTAAGAAAATCCCTAAAAAATATTCCAAAACTCATTATATTTTGTAATAAAAAAGTACAAAATGTATTATTTTGCAAAATATGTTTAATGAAAATTACTATTTCATTAAAAATTTTAAAAATTATCACTACAAGAAAAGGGTCAATAGACATCAGTTTATGGCCGATGTCTATGTTATTTGCCAACCGATGTCTTTGTCGGTGATGTCTATCTTAGACATCGGCCAGAAACCGATGTCTATATTTAAATACACATCGGTAATAACTTAAATTAGGATGTCTATTTAGCTCTCAGACATCAATTTTCTAGCAAATAAATTGATGTCTATTGTCATCTCAGACATCATCCTGTATTGATGTCTAATGAACTTATAAACATCAGTATTTACAAAAAAATGTGATGTATATCTTTGTGTTAGACATCAGTTTTGCCACAATAAAATTGGTGTATATTTAGATCTTAGACCTCAGTATTTATTAAAATTTTGATGTATTTGTTACCATTAGATATTAGTTTCTGAGCTTATATTAAATAAACCATTGTCTTTCCAAGCGTAAAAAAAATTAAAAACTGGACCATTCACAATATATATCCAACAATTTATATTACATCATTCAGAAAATACATCCAAAATACATCCAACCACAAACACATCAATCCGCAAAACTAACTACACATCCATCATCATCATTCCGTAAAATTAACTACACATCCATCAACATTCAATCGACAAAACACACTAAATAACACCGCAAACATTTGCAGAAGTACCTACCAACTAGCAATTCAATCCGCAAAATAAATCTACCATTGGCAATTACTACATCACTTAACAAGCATACGAAACTGTCAAGCACTAGAAACTTAACCTTGTGCACAACCAAACTCATAACCAAATTTTCAAGCAGTTTTCAAGACTTCAAGCAGAATAAGCTATTAGCCAATCAGGAAGCCCGCCAAGCAAACAACTGCCAAGTCCAGCCTTTCCCAAATCAATGTAATCATCTTCAGATACTATATTCACTTCACATGCCTCTAGCATCAATTGACGTCAATCAAGAATTCCAAACATAAGAATTATCTTAAATTTACCTGCACATAGGATAGAACAATAGCTATTCCTAGGAGACCAACAAAATTTGCCAGAAGAATATTGAGGATGAAAGGAAGCGTCAATTGTATAGAGATCGGAAGACAACCTATATAACGAACAAAAGATATACTCTCAAGAAGATATAGAATAATATTAGAAAATTTGTGCTACCTGTTAAGTATTCTTCCGCTTGGAGTCTGATCGAAGAATTGCACAAGTGCATTTACTGGATTCTTTAATAGTCTGTCATGAACTTGCACGACAACACGTAGACCGCCAAATGCAAATGAAATTGCTCGCACTAATGTCAACGAGGAATTCACGACACATAACATGCACAAAACAACCTGCAGGGTCAATGACAAGATGACATAGTTAGATACATTGATTTCAGTAACAAGTCTAGCAACAATTACATTGTCCACCAGAGAGGTACTAAGTACTAACCCATAACTGATATAAATTACACCTCTTCTTCCATATCATTAGGTGTAAAGTTATCTCTAAACATATACATCAAGGCACGTTATTTGTTTTGGGAAAAAAAGGTAGCCACAACAAAAAATATACCATTATAAACCTATCTAGTAGGTACTTAATCTATATTGTGAAATGTTGTTCTGAAAAAAAGGAGAACAATTTATGGTCCATAAGGAGATTTTTAGCTGCAAGTAAAGCCAAAAGCTGCTGCAAAAAAATCTGCAGAAGTTTGCAAAAAAACTGCTACACATAATCTGCAAAGAACTGCTACAAAAAATCTGCTAAAATTTGTAGAGAACTACAATCAAAGTTTTGCAGAAGAAATCTGCTTGCAACTACATTATATAGACTAATCAATATATAAATTTTGGCTAATGAATGAAGTCATACCAAACCTTATTGATGCATTCATACTTTCTAAATGGACTAATTCATGTAATGACATATGTTTCATTTTTCTATTTTTAATTTTAACAACTTTATGACCTTGTAATAAACAATTCAAATTTCCCAATGGGTTTAATAAAATCAACTCATTCTTTTTCCAGAGTAAAGTAGACACTCCTAGTTATAACATATCAAAAAATTAATCTTAAAATCAGCAATACACAATCCACAACATTTATTTCAAGTCACCTCTATTTTCTGCAGAAATGCCGGCGTGATCGGCCCTACTACTTCGGCTTCAATTCGGATTTTACAAGTCTAATACCTCTGAAATTTTGCGGGCACATTCTTAACGCACATACCTATGACTTCTACTCGACCATCAAAAGGCCGCTGCAAGACAATCTATTAATTCTAAAAAGTACCAGAATTTCAAGCTATATTCACCATTTAATTCATAACTCATAAAGTTCAAGTGAAACAATCACCCAAACTTACCGACTTTTAGAATAGATGTAAATGAACAGTTTAAATCTTTATTCTACCACTAATACCATTCTTAAATCTTCCAAAATTGGTGTCCAAAACAAAATAGATTTTGCTGCAACCAAAATTCTGCTGCGTTAACATTCAGTTTAGAGCTAATAACTCCCTATACGTATATTTAATTATTATCAAATTTCACAGAAAACTTAACCAGATATATACCTACAATTTCCACTCTTTGACCAACTTTTAATTTGGCGTTTGACCTCTTCAAAATCGATATACAAAACAGGAATTACAAAACTGAAATATAAAATATAACTGTG
The DNA here is from genome assembly GCA_030848705.1 of Heracleum sosnowskyi. Taxonomy (NCBI): domain Eukaryota; kingdom Viridiplantae; phylum Streptophyta; class Magnoliopsida; order Apiales; family Apiaceae; genus Heracleum; species Heracleum sosnowskyi. The sequence continues at coordinate 132,103,649 of CM061237.1, forward strand.
CGCAATACACTCAACCATTTTTTAATAAATTGGAATATAATCCTTTGAAGGTTAGAATTTCCAGATTTCATCTCAACTATCAGGCCAATTTCCCATAAAATTTTCAGAGCAAAATTAACCATATAACTTAGCAAACCAATTTCTTAAACTTGCGATGCACAGAAAATTCTGCCATGCGCTACCTTCACTAAAACGTTCAAAACTTTTGACTCGATTACTTAACTCGAAATCTTCGCGTGAACCAACTAGAGATCATGTACAACAATTTAATCCATCAACCACTGTCAATAGCAGTTCATAACTGCTCCAGAATAGCTTGTTAAAAACAGAGCAGATTCGTAACTAACAGGAATTTCATGTGACAATTATACTACCTCATTTATCATCCTTTATCCATTAATCAAACACCGTTAACAACTATTGATCAAACAAAACATAACACTATATAATCCCTAAAATCTGTCCAAGTCAATAAACATGCTCATGAGCCAAAAATTATGAAATTAAAACTTGTAAAGCGAAAATTTATATACCTTAGAAGCTAGAACAAGGTGAATTAAGCAAACCCACTTCCAAACCAAGTTTTCCCCCAAATTCTTCTCCACCAGTACTATAAATTGGTGGCATAAGTAATGTAATTTCTCATTCTACCCTTAGTTGTAATACAAATCTCATTTTCATTCATGGGGCTCTCAGCGCAAGGCTTCTCGACTCTTTGGTATCGATCCATAACTACAACAAACAATTAAACAACAATTAATTATTTGAATGAAGAAACAACGAGAAAGAATCATATATTAAAGAAATCCCCAAATTAAAGATAGAGAAATTAGGGCTTACCAATTTGGAGGTGAGTAGAGCAGGACGGAGGTGAATGGTGGTGGAGGTGAGTGGTGGTGGAGACGAGAGAGAGAGAGATTCAATGAGGTGAGAGACGAGAGAGAGAGAGAGCCAGGGGATATTTGTGAAGAGGGCGGAAAGTATTTAGTGGGGGGAAATAATTGGTATAAAGGGGGGAATTGCGAAATTTTTATGAAGGGGAAAACAAAAACTGAAGTGGGCTCGTTGAATTTTTTTAGTCGAACTTTAGACATCGATTCTAAAATAAGCGATGTCTTCAAACAACAAAGACATCAGATTAACGTGGGGTGATGTTATTATATCTTTTAACATCAGTGGTATTAATAACCGATGTTTAATCTGTGATGTCTATTGAACATTTTCTTTATTGTATGTATGTTTTACAAACTACACATCAATTTTTTGCAAGTCGAATATGTTTTGCGGAACAAGAAATACTAATTTGCATTTAACATAATTTATAAAATATTACAGTTTACAATATTTTACTTCCATAACATGTGTGGTCTTCATCGTCTCCAATGAAATAGTGTTCTCCATAGAACTTAACTCATATAATTTATTGATTTATAGATAACTATAAAGTAAATAATTATATTTTAACTTTAAATATAAATATATATTATATATACTGTTAGATATGATTATCACTAAGAAACTAGACAGGGGGGGTGAATGGATAGTTTGAATGTTTTTCGTTTTCTTGAAACTAAAAAGCTGTGTTAGATTGTGTTATATGAAAATGCGGAATAAAATAAACAGAACACACACAATCACTTTAATCTACTTTGTATTAAGTAAATTGTTGGGATTTATGGGTGATAGCATAGGAACAACTTAACTTTGTATATACTTAATTTTTTAATTAAGTAGAACATACTGTCACAGCCAAAGTATGTTCTTGTAATCAGTATGCAATGTTATTTTAATTGTGTAATTTGGAAGAAGTTCACTTTCTGTGTTCAAGCCTCAAAGAATGCATATTAGATGACATCATGAATAAAGGTTACTGTCATAAGCATTGACAGTAAGATTACAAGAAGACAGAATGTTGCAAGTCAAGACAACATATTCACTCTGACAACAACATTGGCGGAAGACTACGCGACAACAACTTTAGCCCTCGACAGCAAGTTTGGAAACCTCGACAGCACACTATGCGGGAACTCCTACTGTCACCAAAAGCACATTCCTGTGACAGCAGGCTTTGCGGCAAAAGTAACTGTCTCGAGAAAGATCCTTGTTCTAGGTATCTTTCTCAGTCAAATCCCGTGACAGTTTCAATGTTCAAGAAACAGGCGTGTTGCAGTATCCCTAAGTTGCACCAAGTCTGCAAGACTACGACAGAAGCTTCAAGCACTGCAAACAAAAGCGAATCAATTCAAGATCAAGGTCAAGTCTCTATTTGCTGAATTGTTTTAGCTAGAAATAGAATGAATCTAGGTTGCTTTCTTTGTAATGTATATCTGACATTGTTAGCAATTTAGGAAAGTCACATGGGTAGACACTTTGTAAGAAGCTGCCACTTGATAATGACAGCAGCTTCACAGACCCGTGTTGATAGTGATAGGATTAGTCTTATACTTAGACTATCAATTCATTCTAGAAAAAAAAAAGTAAGAAAGACAAGCAAGTGTCTTGAAGAAAACCGAAGCTCAAGATTTCTCTCTTGAGGTTGTAGCAACACTTTGCAAAATAAATAAAAACATTTATTTTGTGAATCCTGTCTTTAGAGCATACTGTTTGTGAATGCATATATCTTATTGATAACATTAAATCTTAGTTTTGGTTGTTGAAATTAAGATTGAATTTTATCAGTATTGCATTCACCCCCCCTTCTGCAATACACGAGGACCAACATAAATCAAATACTACAGCTTCCAAAATCTCACAAGTGAAATTCTGGCTTCTAAACAAGAACAGTGTATTCTTGTTTTCTTACAGAGAAAAGAGTGCTTGAATATTTCTGTGTATCTCTCTTGCAGCTCACAATAGGGTGTGCACAATATATATATATTACCTATACAAAACTAGTGCAAACCATATTTACACAACTACCCCTTAACTGTAACTCCCACTTGTTCTCCCATAAGAGGTTAACTGTGTCAGGAAGGACCACTTGCTTTCTGTTGTCCTATCTCGTATCTATAGCTGCTTGTCTCTATTCTTTCTCTCCAAGTTTTGCTGTAGATTTGCCATCTGTCTTTTGGACCACTTAACCATAACAGATGCTCCAGTATTTGTCTCCTTTGAACTTTGAGTTTGTACGTTGATTTGTCTTGTTGTAAATCGTCTAAGTGTTGACATCGTGAACTCCAACATACTCCTTATTCTGTGACCTGTCGACATAGAGCATTAGAGACTTTGCTATATGAGGACTTTGCGATATGAGCATTCTAGGAGTATGCGATATGACATATTTCTGACTTCACGATATAGACTTTTTGAGGACTTCACGATCTAGCCTTTTTGATGACTTCACGATATAGCCTTTTTGAGGACTTCACGATCTAGTACAATCTGACTTTGCGATCTCAACACTTCACGACATAAGTCTTGAAGACTTCACGACATAGTTCATTTTGGACTATGCGATCTCAGTATTTCACGACATGGAAATTTGGGACTTCACGACATAGTTCATTCTGACTTCACGATATAGGGACTTAGACAAATTTCTGCAACTTATTTCTTCAAGGCCTTATTCTCTTCCATCCTACTGCATGAACAATTTGAACTTCTACCAGGACAATTATCCATGGCCTATGTACATTCTAGGTGCTAGAAACTTACTAAGCTCGTTATTATTTTGAGCATACAGAATAAATCTAAGTTCATGAAAACAAGACAAGTACAATGGAGACCTACACTATATCCAAGTGATAAACTTCACTAGATCATGTAGAGTGACATAATCACAATGTGTAGGCTTGTTAATAGTGGTATTCAGACATGTCTTGAGCCTAACTTATACATGTTTTACAATTTTCGATCGCGGTTTAGTTTTTGTTATTTTTCAATTCGAAATCACAATCGAACCACAAATGAGCAATGGTAACGCTCAGTCCGCCATGAGTACTCATTCCCGTCTTCACTTGCCCGGAGTGTGATGTAGCTGCTGGTGGGGTTTCTGCAAAATAATATCGGAGAGGGGTGGCGGCTACGCAGCACCTCCGACGTGAGAATAAGAACGGGTTTATAGAGAATGTAAGACATAGAGAGTGTATCTATATGTGTATGGGTGTGTCTGTAAAAATTAGAACCTACCTATCACCTTATTCCTTGTACTATTTTTTTGACCAAAAATTAGGGTTTTGGAGTGTTACCTCGAAATTTAGACCGTTTTTTGATATGGTAATTGTACGTGTGGAACGCGTAGATGATGGGGGGGGGGTTGCATGCGAACACGTGTAAAGAACACCTTGATGTGTGGAGAGCCGCGGGTGGAATGTGCTTGTTAGGCTCAAGACATGTCTGAATACCACTATTAACAAGCCTACACTATGTGACTATGTCACACTACATGACCTAGTGATTTCTATCACTGGGATAGAGTATAGGTCTCTAAATGTACTTGTCTTGTTCTCATGAACAATAGCTTTATCATGTATGCTCAGATTTATAATGAGCTTAGTAAAGTTTCTTGCATCTAGATTGTATATAGGCCATTGAATAATTATCCTGGTAGAAGTTCAGAAGTGTTCATGCAGCAGGATAGAGTTGAATAAGGCTATGAAGAAATAAGTTGCAGGAATTTGTCTAAGGCATTATATAGCAAAGTCAAAAGAAAGCTATGTCGTGAAGTCACCAATATCCATGTCGTGAAGTACTATATCGCATAGTCCATTTTGTACTATGTCGAGAAGTCCTCAAGACACATGTCGTGAAGTGTTGAAGTCAGCAAAGTCAAAAGAGCCTAGATCGTGAAGTCCTCAGAAGCCTTATGTCGCATAGTCATCAAATGACCTATGTCGCATAGTCATCAAATGACCTATGTCGCATAGTCATCAAATGACCTATGTCGCAAAGTCTTCAAAGGCTATATCGCGTAGTCCTCACAAGGGAGATCGCGAAGTCAGGGATAAAGTGGAGTTCACGATATCAACACTTAGCCGTTTATAACAAGACAAATCAAGGTACAGAACCAAGAATCAAAGGAGACAAATACTGAAGCATTTGTTTTGGCAAGGTGGTCCAAAGAACAGATGGCAAATCTACAGCTAAACTTGGAGAGAAAGATAAGAGACAAGCAGCTACAGAAACGGGAAAGACTCCGAAAAGCAGGTGGTCCTTCCTGACACAGTGAACTTCTTATGGCAGGACAAGTTGGACTTTCAGAAGGGGTAGCTGTGTAATATTGTGTGTGCCTAGTTTGTATAGGTGAATATATATATCGTGCACACACAACTGTAAGCTGTAAGAGAGATACACATAGTTATTTGCTAAGTTCTTTTCTCTGTAAGCAAGCAAGTTCAAACTGTTCTTGTTTAGAAGCCAGAAATTCGATTGTGAATTTCCTGGAAAGCTGTAGTATTTAATTTGCTTATACAAAGTAGATTAAAGTGATTGTGTGTGTTATTTACTTTCTGCATATTACATATCATAATCACATACAGTTGTTTACTTAGTTTTCAAGAATCAAAAAATATATCAAACTATCCATTCACCCCCCCCCCCTCTGTCTAGTTTCTAGTAGTATTCATTTCTAACAAGTGGTATCAGAGCGTAGGCTGTTAACGTACAAACAGGAAAAGATCAAGAATGAGTTCACAGAAACTAAGCAGTATCAAGATTCCTCCCTTTAACAAGGAGCACTACAGTTTATGGAAGAAGAAGATGTTGCTTTTCATCAAAGCTTCTAACCCCATGTATTTAGATATTCTAAAGCATGGTCCCTTCATTCCAATGATCGAGATTGGTGAAACAACCATTGGCACTGAGATTGTACCAGCAAAACATGTGCCCAAAGATCCCTTAAAATACACTGATCCTGAAAAGGAAAAAGTAGCATTGGATGGACATCTTCAACTTATCATTTGTGAATCTATGGACTTCAACATGTATGGCACTGTTGCTCATTGTACTAGTGCCAAGAAGATGTGGGATCTTATAGAAGTGCTCTGTGAAGGAACTACTGAAGTAAGAAAGAACAAGAAGCAGATTCTTGTTTCACAATATGAAGCCTTCATGGCTCAGCCAAAAGAGGGAATCACAGAAGTGTTTGAGAGATTCAACAAGCTGATAAACGAGCTCAAACTCTATGACAAACACTATGAAACAGAAGAGCTCAATATGAAGTTTCTACTAACTCTGCCAGATCACTTGGAACCAAGAATCTCTTCCCTTAAAGAAAGAGATCTGACAAAGATTGGTTTTGATGTGTTGTATGGTGTTTTAAAGACATATGAGTTAGAGCTGTTTCAAAAGAGATCTATTCAAGCAAAGCAAGGATTAGTGGCTAATACCTCCTGTGCACTTATTGCTGACAACCTAAGTCAAAGAATGGACTCTCTTAAAATCAGTCAGGTCAAGATTGAGGAACTGGAAGTTGAAGACACTGGTGATGAAACTCAGGTTGTGTATGATTTACCTGAAGAGGATGAGTTCTACAGTATAGATGAGCTGGACAAAATGGAAAACAAATCTTTTGCTTATATGGCTAGGAGGTATCCTAACATAAGGTTTAAAAGAAAGCAACCATTTAGGTCCAAGTTCAATAATGGAAACACTGGTGGATCTAGTGGCTCAAACACCTTCAATAAAGGAAAAGGGATTGCTGGTGCTGCTAAAGGTGGATACAAGACAGGAAGTGTGGATAGGACCAAAATAAGGTGCTATAACTGCAATGAACTTGGGCATTTTGCCACTGAGTGCAAAAAGCCTAAACAAGTCAAGAAGGACAAAGCATACTTAGAGCTTGAAGCTAAGTATGAGGCTCTACTCAAGAAACAACAGGGCAAAGCTTTTATTGCTGAGGGAAAATGCTGGGATGACTCTGATGAAGAAGAAGAACAAGAGTACTCAAACTATGCCTTGATGGCATATTCTGATGAAGGTGATTCAAGTCAGGTACCTATTCTTACTTCTCTTGATATGACTCCCCTTCAATATAAGCAAACTGTTGAAGATATGAGCACTGAGATGTTTAATATTCATACTAGCATGTTAGTAGCTAATGAAGAAATTGACAGACTAACTGCTAAGAATGTTGAGCTTACAGAAAAGAATGAGCAACTTGAGTTAATGGTTGTGAACCTGGATGGTTTGAAAAAGGAGGTTGAGTATCTTAAAAACAAAGTGATTTGTGCTGAGCAGATAGAGAAAGCCCTTAGAGAACAAATTGCTGAAACTGAACTGAAACTAAGAAGCTTCAAAAACTCCTCTGAACTTATTCAAACCTACCACAAGGAACACACTGAAGACTGCAAGGTTGGAGTTGGTTTTGACTATGATAATGACAAGGGAAGGAAGAAGGTCAAGGGCAAAGGAAAGGAAACTTTTACAAACAAAAATGCCCCAACCATACTGTCAAGTGTTGAACTGCCCATCTTCAGAAAGAGTGTTGTTGAGTTTGATGAGGAACTACTGATCATCAAGCAACAACTACTTGAAGAAGATGAGGCTGCTAAGAACACTTCTTCCTTTCCTGAACTTGTCAATCAGAAAGAGACCAAAGACAATCTTGTCAAGAGTCCTAAAGCAAAGAAAGAAGTTGTTAAGAAAAGGAAACAAAACAGAAACGGTAAAGTTGGTGTTAACAAAGGAAACAACTATGCTTATGTGCCAAATGCTCCCAGGAAACAATGTCAAAAATGCCTATCTGTTAATCATTTGACTCATAAGTGTAGTAAGCCTGAAATTGTTGAAGTTGACAACCTAAGTAACCTTTCTGCAAGCATAAATTCTAGTAATGATTCTTTCTGTGGTAAGCCAAACTGCATGACATGCTATGTGACTGTGATTGCTAACTGTTTATCTCTTAAACATAAACTTGACTCTGCACAATCTGGTGAATCACACACACACATACATTCTCATAGGACAGGGTCCCCAATCAGGGTTAAGAGGGTGAAAACTTCATGTGAGCCTAAGAGTGTAAACTCCAAAGCCACAGAAAAAGTGAAGTCTCCTACTATGAGAAATGCAATTTATGACAGAAGAATTATTAATCAAAATGTTTCTAAATCATCTGGACCCTACCAAGTGTGGGTACCAAAAACAACTTAGTCACTTTGTGAATGCAGGGCAACAGGAATAAAAGAGTCATATGGATCTTGGACAGTGGATGCTCAAGTCACATGACTGGTGATATGGCCCTGCTATCACATTTTGAGGAAAAGGCTGGCCCATCAGTAACCTTTGGAAATGACAACATTGGTTATACAATGGGATATGGCAGTGTTAAATCTGGAAATGTCATTATTGAAGATGTAGCATTTGTTGAAGGACTGAAGCATAATCTCTTGAGTATTGGACAGTTTACCAACAGAGGCTTCAAAGTGGAATTTGATGAAGACCTTTGTTCAATCTCAAAAAGGGAAAGTGGTGAAGTTGTTCTAACTGGTGTGAAGAAAGGAAGCTTGCTTGTAGCTAATCTCAAGGCTGCAGATAAGGGAGAAATTTGCTGTTTCTACACAAAAGCCACAAATGAGGAATTCTGGCTGTGGCACAAGAAACTGTCTCACTTGAATGTTCAGGCAATGAACTCTCTAACCAAGAGAGAACTCATCAGGGATTTGCCTGCCTTGGAGTTTGTGCAAGATGGAGCATGTGAAGCTTGTCAGAAAGGGAAGATTAAAAGATCAAGTCACAAGAACAAGTTGCTCAATACAAACTCAAAACCTCTGCAACTAATTCACATGGACTTATTTGGCCCTGTGAATGTAATGTCCCTCTCCAAAAAGAAATATGCTCTAGTGATGGTAGATGACTATTCAAGATATACTTGGGTGGAATTCCTATTCTCCAAGGATGAAGCACCCCAAGTCATAATAGAGCATATCAAGAGAGTTGATAAAGAAGCACAAAACACTGGTTCCTCTGTAGTTGCTTTGAGAAGTGATAATGGGACTGAGTTCAGAAATTCAACATTGTATGAGTTTTGCAAAGATAAAGGAATTTCTCAACAATTCTCAGCTCCTAGAACACCTCAACAAAATGGAGTAGTTGAGAGAAAGAATAGAACTCTCATTGAAGCTGCAAGGACAATGCTGCTGGATGCAAAGCTACCCACTAGCTTTTGGGCTGATGCTGTTAACACAGCATGCTATGTGCAAAATAGAACATTAATCAATAAGAAGTCTGGCAAAACTCCTTACTCATTAATGACTGGAAAAAGAGCATCCTTCAAGCACCTGCATGTGTTTGGAAGCAAGTGCTTTGTGATGAAAGATACCTCTGAGCATGTTGGAAAATTTGATGCTAAGGCATTTGAAGGTATCTTCATTGGATACTCTCTGGAAAGGACAGCATACAGAGTGTTTGTACCTGAGCAACACAAAGTCATGGAAAGCATGGATGTTACCTTTGATGACAAGAAAACTCCAGGACTGAAAACAAGTGATCAAGACAGTGTGCCATTGAGATTTGAGAATCAAGGTTATCTTGAGGATTCTGAAAGTGAAGATGAACCCCCTGTTCAAACTGTTCTAGAAAATGAAATTCTTGAAGTTGACAATCTTCTTCAAACACCTGTGCAAGGATTCACAAACACAGGGGGAGAAGAAGAGAATGCAACTGTCAACCAAAATGAGATTGGAACAGATCAAGGAAATGAACAGGGGCACACAAGGAAATGGGACAGAGCCCACACTAGGGATCAAATCATTGGAGATCCTAGTGAGGGAGTTAGAACTAGAAGGGCAACATTAAATACATGTCTGTATAGCTGCTTTCTGTCACAAGAGGAACCTAAATTAATTGAAGAAGCTTTGAAGAATTCTGATTGGATTGTTGCCATGCAAGAAGAGTTGAATCAATTTGAGAAAAACAAAGTATGGGAACTAGTGCCACCTCCAAAAGGAAAGAATGTTATTGACACCAAATGGGTGTTCAGAAACAAGATGGATGAAGAAGGAGTGGTAGTTAGAAACAAAGCAAGGATGGTTGCCAAAGGATATTGTCAGCAAGAAGGCATTGACTATGATGAGACATTTGCACCTGTAGCTAGACTGGAAGCCATAAGAATCTTCCTGGCTTTTGCAGCTCACTCAGATTTTAAGGTGTATCAAATGGATGTGAAAAGTGCATTTCTCAATGGTGATCTTGCTGAAGAAGTCTATGTGTCTCAACCTCCTGGCTTTGAAAGTGAAGACTTCCCAAACTGTGTGTATAGACTGCTCAAGGCGCTCTATGGACTCAAACAGGCACCAAGAGCCTGGTATGAAACTCTATCTCAATTCCTTCTTGAGCATCAATTTACCAGGGGTACAATTGACAAAACCCTATTCTTCAAGAAGCATGGAAATGATATCATTCTTGTTCAAATCTATGTGGATGATATCATCTTTGGCTCTTCAAATGAAAAACTCTGTGAAAGGTTCTCTAAGTTGATGCAAAGTAAATATGAGATGAGTATGATGGGAGAGTTAACCTACTTCCTAGGCCTGCAAGTACATCAAAGGGAGGATGGCATCTTTATAAACCAATCTAAGTATGTCAAGGATCTTTTAAAGAAATATGGTTTAGAAGAGTCATCCCCAGCTAAAACTCCTATGTCTACTGCAATCAAGCTGGATGAAGACAAGAAAGGCAAGAGAGTTGATATCAAGGTCTATAGAGGAATGGTTGGATCCCTACTCTATCTCACAGCTAGCAGGCCAGACATCATGTTTGCCACATGCCTTTGTGCAAGGTTTCAGTCTGATCCCAAGGAATCTCACATGATGGCCATCAAAAGAATTTTCAAATATCTGAAGGGGACTCCTAATCTTGGGCTATGGTATCCAAAGGGCACTGGGTTCAACCTGGTTGGTTACACAGATTCTGATTATGCTGGATGCAGAATTGACAGGAAGAGCACCTCTGGAAGCTGTCAATTCCTAGGTCAAAGGTTAGTGTCCTGGTTTAGTAAGAAACAACAGTCCACAGCAACATCCACAGCTGAGGCTGAATATATTGCTGCTGGAAGTTGCTGTGCTCAATTGCTTTGGATTAGAAATCAACTCATGGATTATGGGCTAGTGTTAGAACACATTCCTCTAATGTGTGATAATACTAGTGCAATATCCATAGTTGCCAATCCTGTTAATCATTCTACTACAAAGCACATTGAGATCAGGTACCATTTCATTAGGGAACATGCTGCAAATGGTACCATAGAAGTCTCTTATGTTCCAACTGAGAAACAACTAGCTGACATATTTACTAAACCTCTGAATGAAGCAGTCTTCAACAGACTTGTGAGTGAAATTGGAATGCTCAATCCTTCATTCAGTTGTTCTAAGTAAATATGCTGGTTAATAGTTGCAGCAGTAAATTTTCACTGTATTTAAATGATCTATTTGTTTGGAGTGAAAATTAGCTGAGATATGATTTATAAATATTTCAGTATTTTACTGCATATTTTTCAAAATCATATTTGTTAGTGGAGTTGTGAGCTTTTGAGACATCTCGATAAAGATGATTTTCAGAGTTCACGACATAGTTCAAATTAAACAGACTTATATCGCAAACTGTTGAGATTGTGAGACTTCGCGACATAGTTCATTTCATGAGTTTGCGACATAGTTAATTTTATGACTTCGCGACTTAGAATAACTATATCGACAAGTCTCCATAGTTGACAGAATTTTGATTTAAATTAATTTTATTTCAAAATTTGATAAAAGTCTGACAAATTGCTTAAAATTCCTAAAAGAGAGCTTTAGACAGGGTATTTCTACTATATCGCAAAGTCTCCCCGATCCTTTCATTTTGAAGACTTTGCGACATAGTTCATTGTTGAGACTATGCGACATATTTTTGCAAGACTTTGCGGTACAGGCTATTATTGACTTCGCGACATACATATAGACTGTACATATTCATAACTCCATATCGCAGTGTCTCTATCATATAAATACCTTTTTCTAACCGTTCACAACTTTTCATCTTGTCTATTGCTCTCAAACTCTCAAACCCAAGCACAAATTCTCTACTCTCTTTCTTACTCTCTCTCTTGAAATGGCACCCAAATCTCAAACAGTATCATCCTCTATTCCTCTAACCATCCCCAAAGAAACCAATCTTCTCACCATTCCCTCTGAGGCTGAGGCTAAACCAAGGTACAAGTGTTTTGTACGGTTCTTGAACACTTCCTACCTCAGCCAAGCCCTAACCTTGAACCCTACACTGTATGTCGATGTGTTGGAAGGATTTTGGCGAACGGCGTTGGTATCAACAATGGCAAGAGAAGATGGAACTTCATTCCAGGAGGTTACTTGTTCAATTGGAGGCAAACACTTCCAGTTTGGGGAAAAGGAAATAAATGAAGCGTTGGGGTTCAAGGTGGCGGGTCATGACCAAGAAGCTACTGATGCTCAAATAGTAGACTTCATGACCCTCATTCGGTATGCAGATGAGATAGATACTGGAAAGCTGAACAAGAAATTTGTAAGAAGGGAGTGGTCATTTCTATTTGATGCACTCCAGAAGGTGTTTCTATGCAGGAAAACAGGATGGGACCATATCAGTCACATTGTTGTGAAGCTGGCCTATTCCCTAGCCTACAACCAAGAAATCAATGTTGGAGCAATCATCCTCAAAGAATTGGCTCAAAGGTTAGGGAGGACAGTTCGTGGGAGAGGTAATGACATCTTTTACCCTCGTTTCATTCAAGTTATTTTAAATTCTCTTGATGCAAATATCCATGAATTGGAGGGTATAGATAACACTAAAATGGCTTATTCCAAGTCCATGTCCAAAATACTATTTGGTTCATTGGACACAAGGAATCAAGTGGATGTGATTCTAAGTGTGACCAAGCATATGCAGGACACATTTGAGTCTTATCCACTTGATAAGCCCATATATCATGAACTTTCCTGGACAGGGAAGGCTAAGACTGAAGGAGCTGCACAGTCTATCCCCAGCCTTCCTATCCCATCCAGCAATCCTACTGAAAACACCACTGTAGAGGATAGGCAACCAAGTGCATCAATCTCTCAAAAGGTTGATGTTACTAAAAAGAAGTCAAAGAAGAGAGCCCTAGCAGTGATAAATGACTCTGTAGAGATAGGAAGTGAGGATCCTGAGTCACCCCTTACCAGACAAAGGAAGAAGTCAAAATCTAAACCTACCACTGAATCCTCCCAACAGGATTCAGATGTGGAAAAAGGGGTACACCTACTACTGTCAATGGCCTCCCAACAGGTTATTGGCATTGAAAAGAGTAGTCTCCCCACTACAACCTGTACTGAGTCTGCACAGGATCAAGAACTCACTCTTGACCCTAGGAGTGATAAGGCTGATAATACACAGAGTGGAGAGCACATCACTGTTGAAACTCCTCCTATTTCTCAGGGGGAGTTGCCACAATCTAATCTAAACCCCACTTCTCTCTCAGATTCTTCCATAAAAATTTCTTCTGAACAAGAAAGTCATTCCAATGACAATCTTGCCTTTGATCAATCACAATTCTCTCCTGTGATTGAGCCAATTTCAAGTGACATGGTGCATGACACTGTGCTCACCACCCAGGAACCACATCTAGTTGGTCAGGGAATGCATGCTGGGGCATATCCTAATGACACCAACACAAACATGGAGGATTCACCAGTTTTCACTGGAGACTCTGTGCCAAATTCTCCTATCCCTAGGGATGTGGAAATGTCTTCACAGACAAATAGGGCTGATGTTGTAACACATCCCATTTCATTGGAGACATCATCAGACCCTACAGCCATTCCAAGGCTGGAGGAGACTCCAATTCTCACATCTCATGAAGTGCCTAGCACTAGCTCTCACTTGGCTCAGGCCACAATGTCAGAATGGCTGAAGCCTGTGCACCATGACAGGCCTTCAGGATCATCATCTGTGCCTTCCAATATGACAGAAGAAGCCATACAAGATCTCCATGTGGCACAGATTGATGAGTTCTCCAAAATAGCTCAACATCTCCTCACCTCAAATCTTCCCAATGCTGATTATGAAGCTATCTTGTTAGAAATGAATACTACTAGAAACTAGACAGAGGGGGGGGGGTGAATGGATAGTTTGATGTATTTTTCGATTCTTGAAACCTAAGTAAACAACTGTATGTGATTATGATATGTAATATGCAGAAAGTAAATAACACACACAATCACTTTAATCTACTTTGTATAAGCAAATTAAATACTACAGCTTTCCAGGAAATTCACAATCGAATTTCTGGCTTCTAAACAAGAACAGTTTGAACTTGCTTGCTTACAGAGAAAAGAGCTTAGCAAATAACTATGTGTATCTCTCTTACTTCTTACAGTTGTGTGTGCACGATATATATATTCACCTATACAAACTAGGCACACACAATATTACACAGCTACCCCTTCTGAAAGTCCAACTTGTCCTGCCATAAGAAGTTCACTGTGTCAGGAAGGACCACCTGCTTTTCGGAGTCTTTCCCGTTTCTGTAGCTGCTTGTCTCTTATCTTTCTCTCCAAGTTTAGCTGTAGATTTGCCATCTGTTCTTTGGACCACCTTGCCAGAACAAATGCTTCAGTATTTGTCTCCTTTGATTCTTGGTTCTGTACCTTGATTTGTCTTGTTATAAACGGCTAAGTGTTGATATCGTGAACTCCACTTTATCCCTGACTTCGCGATCTCCCTTGTGAGGACTACACGATATAGCCTTTGAAGACTTTGCGACATAGGTCATTTGATGACTATGCGACATAGGTCATTTGATGACTATGCGACATAGGTCATTTGATGACTATGCGACATAGGTCATTTGATAACTATGCGACATAGGTCATTTGAGGACTTCACGATCTAGGCTCTTTTGACTTTGCTGACTTCAACACTTCACGACATGTGTCTTGAGGACTTCTCGACATAGTACAAAATGGACTATGCGATATAGTACTTCACGACATGGATATTGGTGACTTCACGACATAGCTTTCTTTTGACTTTGCTATATAATGCCTTAGACAAATTCCTGCAACTTATTTCTTCATAGCCTTATTCAACTCTATCCTGCTGCATGAACACTTCTGAACTTCTACCAGGATAATTATTCAATGGCCTATATATACAATCTAGATGCAAGAAACTTTACTAAGCTCATTATAAATCTGAGCATACATGATAAAGCTATTGTTCATGAGAACAAGACAAGTACATTTAGAGACCTATACTCTATCCCAGTGATAGAAATCACTAGGTCATGTAGTGTGACATAGTCACATAGTGTAGGCTTGTTAATAGTGGTATTCAGACATGTCTTGAGCCTAACAATCTCCCCCAAATTGTGAGTAAGATCCTTAGGCACAATTTCATGTCTGATAACAAGCCTAACTTACATAAAAGGAAATTTAGTAACAGAGAGGATAATTCATGAACATTGAGATCAGAAATTTGATTACATAGAAAAATTTAAAGCTTACAGTTTACTTTTGTTGCTCAGCAGCTTCAGCTTCCAATTGCTTCTCTAGCAAATCATCATATATCTTCTTTTTCCTTATCTCTTCTTTTCTCTTCATGTCTATGATGGCTTCTTGAAGTTCTTCTCTTGCAATCAGTTCTTCAATGAGAGGTGAGCCTTTCAAGTCATCAATTGCAGCCTTGAGTGCACTTTCTACATAGGAATCAAGAAACTCCATCCTTATTTTGCTTTGACCTCCATGTGAGTTTTTGTACTCCACAATGTAAGGATTTTGTTTGACCCTGCACATCCCTTTCTGCCTTAGCTCCTTAGCCCTCTCCTCCATCTCAGCCATTTCTTTCTCTCTCTGTATGTTTTTCTCTTCATTCTCTTTCCTCATGTTTTCTTCATAATCAGCATGCATCTTCAAGTACCTGGCAATATCTATCTTCCATGTCCTTTCATCTTTTTCTTCAAAATTCAGTAAGGCATTTATCCTTTCAAGCTCATACTTATAGAAATATTGCCAGCTTCCTTGCTTCATTATCCTTTCTCTTCCATCAGTGTACTTGATCTCTAGATGATCCAACTTCACTTTGACTTCAAAGATCCTTTGAGCCCTCAAAAATGCTAGGGCATCTTCATCATAGTCCTCATCTAGTGGAAGCACATTGATGCCAATAACATTTGTGAGTTTTCCAGTCTTCTTTGTTATCCTCATCCTTTTGGGTACACTCTTGATCTTCAAATGCTTCACAAGAGATACCTTTCTGGAACAAGGAGAATTAGTCTTCAGTGCCACATCACTTGGAAGTAGCTTCATTCCTTTCCCCTTCATCCACTGTAACACTCCACTAGCTGTGACTTTGTGGAAGTGTTTTCTTGAAATTACTTTAGTGGCTTCATCTTTCTTCTGTGGCAATTCAGGTTCAGAAGTCATGGATAATGATTTTGGAGGATCATTGCTAACAGTACCCACCCTAGACTTAGAGTCTTGTGTTGTGGTTAAAGTACTACTAGCAATGTCCTTGACTTGCTGAATTCCACTTCTTGTTTTCTTAACTGATTCCTTTGCCCCCTTGTCATCCCTCTTGCTATCATCAGCATCCTTTGATTTCTTTGAATATTTGCTCCTTTCCTTATCTCTCCTTGACTGAGATCTCCTTTCATAGGTTTTCTCCTTATCATCATCATCATTTCCATCCTTCTTTTTGTTCTTTTCTTTGACAGATTCAGGAATGACTCCATGAATCAGAAAAGATTGTAGAGTGTGAATCATCTCTAGTTCCTCAGCTGTCCTGACTCCCCTCTTGGCTCTTAGCATTTGCAGCACCTGGTTGATCTTTGCATTATTCTTTCTTGTCAAATCTGAAGGGATCACCAACTGGTCAATGCTGCTGTCTTGAGATAGACTTTGGAAGATTATTGTCTTTGGCTTTGAGATAACCTCAGGCAGTCTTTGATCTTGATCCATCTTCAAGTCATCAAACAGTCTCTTGTTGTTAGCCCCACCTTTTTCTATTAAGTCCATTATTGTTGACAGCTCAGTGAATCTCAGTTTCTCTAGAGTTTGAAAAGCTAGGTGCCACAAGCAGTTGTCCTTGCACACCATGATTATCTCTCTTAGATGGACATCCTTGATTTTCCTTACTGCAACTGTGAAGTACTTAATGTTTTCCTTGAGCTTCATTCTGTAAGTCCTTGCATCTTCTTGTGCATCTCTGTAGGTGGCTTTCAGAAACTCCAGGAAGGCCTCATCATGATAGATGTGAGAATTGGCAACTTCATGTAGCTTGGCCTCTGTGATTGTTGTTGCTTTGGCAGGTTGAGCATTGGAAATAGGTTGAGCAGGTTGAGAAGTGGAGATATCTTTTGGCATTGTGGAGGGATAGTAGGTAGTGGTGACTGTGCTTTTCTGGCCTTGTGCATTGATGACCTCTACAGGGGGAAGATTGATTGGCTTTATTGTCTCTTCAATGAGCTTGCCCTTAAGTTTTGACTGCTTGGCAGGTACTCCCCCTTTCTTTTTCACAATGACCTCCTTAACTTTCTCCCCCTTAGGCTTGGGATCAGACAAAAAGTCTTGAGCTTCACCAGGGATAGGCAGGTTCATGGATCTCATCATTGAAGTCATCATTTGTTGCTGCACCAGTAAGATGTTTGAGGTGTTGTTGCCTTGGTCATCCAGCTTGTCATTGAGTTGGCTTAAGGATGTAGATAGCATTCTGTTTTCATCCTTGAGAGAGGCCACTTCTTTTTCTAAGCCATCCACCTTAGAGAATAATTGTTGAGACCTAAATGAGTTTAGGGATTGATCTTTGACCCTGGCAAAGTCATATTTGGAGATGTCTGACAGAGGGACTTCATCCACCAACTTGTCACCATACTGATTTTTCCACATGACATTTATCATAGCATTTGAGGTGATGGTGGCTTTTGCTTGAGTTTCCAGTGAAGAAGCCAGTTTCTTGATGTTGTCTGTGACCATGGCAAGAGTCACATCCATCATGGATACATTTGTGGAGGTTTTCTGGACTTCTTTGAGGATACCATCCACCTTGGGAAAATCAGAGAGATAAGAGTTCCTGAGCTTAGTGAGGGATCTGTCTGTCTCCTCCTGGATTGAAGAAATCTCTGATTGAAGCCCTTTCCCAAGATAGTGCAGAGCCTTCAGCTGGTTCTTGTACACATCATTCACAGCATCATAGATGGCAGCAGGAGAGAGATCCTTTGCATTGGAGCCCAGAGAAGTTAGGAATTCTTCTCTTAGAAAAGCTAGGGCATCCTTGAGCTTGAGAGTCCTCTTAGCATCCAACCAGGCATCCACATTTCCTTCTGGTTCAGCTGCATCCACAATCTTCTCCTGCTGAGCTTCAACATCCTCCTTGTGGCAAAGTAAGATAGCTTCATAATCAGCATTGGGAAGATTTGAGGTGAGGAGATGTTGAGCTATTTTGGAGAACTCATCAATCTGTGTTACATGGAGATCTTGTATGGCTTCTTCTGTCATTTTGGAAGGCACAGATGATGATCCTGAAGGCCTGTCATGGTGCACAGGCTTCAGCCATTCTGACATAGTGGCCTGAGCCAAGTGAGAGCTAGTGCTAGGCACTTCATGAGATGTAAGAGTTTGAGTCTCCTCCAGCCTTGGAATGGCTGTAGGGTCTAATGTTGTCTCCATTGAAATGGGATGTGTTACAACATTAGCCCTATTTGTCTGTGAAGACAGTTCCACATCCCTAAGGATGGGAGAATTTGGCACAGAGTCTCCAGTGAAAACTGGTGAATCCTCCATGTTTGTGTTGGTGTCATTAGGATATGCCCCAGCATGCATTCCCTGACCAACTAGATGTGGTTCCTGGGTGGTGAGCACAGTGTCATGCACCATGTCACTTGAAATTGGCTCAATCACAGGAGAGAATTGTGATTGATCAAAGGCAAGATTGTCATTGGAATGACTTTCTTGTTCAGAAGAAATTTTTATGGAAGAATCTGAGAGAGAAGTGGGGTTTAGACTAGATTTTGGCAACTCCCCCTGAGAAATAGGAGGAGTTTCAACAGTGATGTGCTCTCCACTCTGTGTGTCATCAGCCTTATCACTCCTAGGGTCAAGAGTGAGTTCTTGATCCTGTGCAGACTCAGTACAGGTTGTAGTGGGGAGACTACTCTTTTCAATGCCAATAACCTGTTGGGAGGCCATTGACAGTAGTAGGTGTACCCCTTTTTCCACATCTGAATCCTGTTGGGAGGATTCAGTGGTAGGTTTAGATTTTGACTTCTTCCTTTGTCTGGTAAGGGGTGACTCAGGATCCTCACTTCCTATCTCTACAGAGTCATTTATCACTGCTAGGGCTCTCTTCTTTGACTTCTTTTTAGTAACACCAACCTTGTGAGAGATTGATGCACTTGGTTGCCTATCCTCTACAGTGGTGTTTTCAATAGGATTGCTGGATGGGATAGGAAGGCTGGGGATAGACTGTGCAGCTCCTTCAGTCTTAGCCTTCCCTGTCCATGAAAGTTCATGATATATGGGCTTATCAAGTGGATAAGACTCAAATGTGTCCTGCATATGCTTGGTCACACTTAGAATCACATCCACTTGATTCCTTGTGTCCAATGAACCAAATAGTACTTTGGACATGGACTTGGAATAAGCCATTTTAGTGTTATCTATACCCTCCAATAGATGGACATTTGCATCAAGAAAATTTAAAATAACTTGAAGGAAACGAGGGTAAAAGATGTCATTACCTCTACCACGAATGGTCCTGCCTAGCCTCTGAGTCAATTCTTTGAGAATTATGGCTCCCACATTGATCTCTTGGTTGTTGGCCAAGGAGTAGGCTAGCTTCACAGCAATGTGACTGATATGGTCCCATCCTGTCTTCCTGCAGAGAAACACCTTCTGGAGTGCGTCAAACAGAAATGACCACTCCCTTCTCACAAACTTCTTATTCAGCTTTCCAGTATCTATCTCATCAGCATACTGAATGAAGGTCATGAATTCTATGATTTGAGCATCTGTAGCTTCTTGGTCATGACCTTCCACCTTGAACCCCAAAGCTTCATTGATTTCCCTTTCACCAAATTGAAAGTGTTTGCCTCCAATCGAACAGCTAACCTCCTGGAATGAGGTTCCATCTTCCCTAGCCATTGTTGATACCAACGCCGTTCTCCAGAATCCTTCCAACACATCAACATACAAGGTAGGGTTCAGGGTTAGGGCTTGGCGTAGGTAGGAAGTGTTCAAGAACCGTACAAAACACTTGTACCTTGGGTTAGCCTCAGCCTCAGAGGGAATGGTGAGAAGATTGGTTTCTTTGGGAATTGTTAAAGGGATAGAGGATGATACAGTTTGAGATTTGGGTGCCATTTCGAGAGAGAGAGAGTGAAAATTAGAGTAGAGAATTTGTGCTTAGGTTTGAGAGTTTGAGAGCAATAGACAAGATGAAAAGTTGTGAACGGTTAGAAAAGGTATTTATATGATAGAGACACTGCGATATGGAGTTATGAATATGTACAGTCTATATGTATGTCGCGAAGTCAATAATAGCCTGTACCGCAAAGTCTTGCAAAATATATCGCATAGTCTCAACAATGAACTATGTCGCAAAGTCTTCAAAATGAAAGGATCGGGGAGACTTTGCGATATAGTAGAAATACCCTGTCTAAAGCTCTCTTTTAGGAATTTTAAGCAATTTGTCAGACTTTTATCAAATTTTGAAATAAAATTAATTTAAATCAAAATTCTGTCAACTATGGAGACTTGTCGATATAGTTATTCTAAGTCGCGAAGTCATAAAATTAACTATGTCACAAACTCATGAAATGAACTATGTCGCGAAGTCTCACAATCTCAACAGTTTGCGATATAAGTCTGTTTAATTTGAACTATGTCGTGAACTCTGAAAATCATCTATATCGAGATGTCTCAAAAGCTCACAACTCCACTAACAAATATGATTTTAAAAAAAAATTCAGTAAAATACTGAAATATTTATAAATCATATCTCAGCTAATTTTCACTCCAAACAAATAGATCATTTAAATACAGTGAAAATTTACTGCTGCAACTATTAACCAGCATATTTACTTAGAACAACTGAATGAAGGATTGAGCATTCCAATTTCACTCACAAGTCTGTTGAAGACTGCTTCATTCAGAGGTTTAGTAAATATGTCAGCTAGTTGTTTCTCAGTTGGAACATAAGAGACTTCTATGGTACCATTTGCAGCATGTTCCCTAATGAAATGGTACCTGATCTCAATGTGCTTTGTAGTAGAATGATTAACAGGATTGGCAACTATGGATATTGCACTAGTATTATCACACATTAGAGGAATGTGTTCTAACACTAGCCCATAATCCATGAGTTGATTTCTAATCCAAAGCAATTGAGCACAGCAACTTCCAGCAGCAATATATTCAGCCTCAGCTGTGGATGTTGCTGTGGACTGTTGTTTCTTACTAAACCAGGACACTAACCTTTGACCTAGGAATTGACAGCTTCCAGAGGTGCTCTTCCTGTCAATTCTGCATCCAGCATAATCAGAATCTGTGTAACCAACCAGGTTGAACCCAGTGCCCTTTGGATACCATAGCCCAAGATTAGGAGTCCCCTTCAGATATTTGAAAATTCTTTTGATGGCCATCATGTGAGATTCCTTGGGATCAGACTGGAACCTTGCACAAAGGCATGTGGCAAACATGATGTCTGGCCTGCTAGCTGTGAGATAGAGTAGGGATCCAACCATTCCTCTATAGACCTTGATATCAACTCTCTTGCCTTTCTTGTCTTCATCCAGCTTGATTGCAGTAGACATAGGAGTTTTAGCTGGGGATGACTCTTCTAAACCATATTTCTTTAAAAGATCCTTGACATACTTAGATTGGTTTATAAAGATGCCATCCTCCCTTTGATGTACTTGCAGGCCTAGGAAGTAGGTTAACTCTCCCATCATACTCATCTCATATTTACTTTGCATCAACTTAGAGAACCTTTCACAGAGTTTTTCATTTGAAGAGCCAAAGATGATATCATCCACATAGATTTGAACAAGAATGATATCATTTCCATGCTTCTTGAAGAATAGGGTTTTGTCAATTGTACCCCTGGTAAATTGATGCTCAAGAAGGAATTGAGATAGAGTTTCATACCAGGCTCTTGGTGCCTGTTTGAGTCCATAGAGCGCCTTGAGCAGTCTATACACAAAGTTTGGGAAGTCTTCACTTTCAAAGCCAGGTGGTTGAGACACATAGACTTCTTCAGCAAGATCACCATTAAGAAATGCACTTTTCACATCCATTTGATACACCTTAAAATCTGAGTGAGCTGCAAAAGCCAGGAAGATTCTTATGGCTTCCAGTCTAGCTACAGGTGCAAATGTCTCATCATAGTCAATGCCTTCTTGCTGACAATATCCTTTGGCAACCAGCCTTGTTTTGTTTCTTACTACCACTCCTTCTTCATCCATCTTGTTCCTGAACACCCATTTGGTGTCAATAACATTCTTTCCTTTTGGAGGTGGCACTAGTTCCCATACTTTGTTTTTCTCAAATTGATTCAACTCTTCTTGCATGGCAACAATCCAATCAGAATTCTTCAAAGCTTCTTCAATTAATTTAGGTTCCTCTTGTGACAGAAAGCAGCTATACAGACATGTATTTAATGTTGCCCTTCTTGTTCTAACTCCCTCACTAGGATCTCCAATGATTTGATCCCTAGTGTGGGCTCTGTCCCATTTCCTTGTGTGCCCCTGTTCATTTCCTTGATCTGTTCCAATCTCATTTTGGTTGACAGTTGCATTCTCTTCTTCTCCCCCTGTGTTTGTGAATCCTTGCACAGGTGTTTGAAGAAGATTGTCAACTTCAAGAATTTCATTTTCTAGAACAGTTTGAACAGGGGGTTCATCTTCACTTTCAGAATCCTCAAGATAACCTTGATTCTCAAATCTCAATAGCACACTGTCTTGATCACTTGTTTTCAGTCCTGGAGTTTTCTTGTCATCAAAGGTAACATCCATGCTTTCCATGACTTTGTGTTGCTCAGGTACAAACATTCTGTATGCTGTCCTTTCCAGAGAGTATCCAATGAAGATACCTTCAAATGCCTTAGCATCAAATTTTCCAACATGCTCAGAGGTATCTTTCATCACAAAGCACTTGCTTCCAAACACATGCAGGTGCTTGAAGGATGCTCTTTTTCCAGTCATTAATGAGTAAGGAGTTTTGCCAGACTTCTTATTGATTAATGTTCTATTTTGCACATAGCATGCTGTGTTAACAGCATCAGCCCAAAAGCTAGTGGGTAGCTTTGCATCCAGCAGCATTGTCCTTGCAGCTTCAATGAGAGTTCTATTCTTTCTCTCAACTACTCCATTTTGTTGAGGTGTTCTAGGAGCTGAGAATTGTTGAGAAATTCCTTTATCTTTGCAAAACTCATACAATGTTGAATTTCTGAACTCAGTCCCATTATCACTTCTCAAAGCAACTACAGAGGAACCAGTGCTTTGTGCTTCTTTATCAACTCTCTTGATATGCTCTATTATGACTTGGGGTGCTTCATCCTTGGAGAATAGGAATTCCACCCAAGTATATCTTGAATAGTCATCTACCATCACTAGAGCATATTTCTTTTTGGAGAGGGACATTACATTCACAGGGCCAAATAAGTCCATGTGAATTAGTTGCAGAGGTTTTGAGTTTGTATTGAGCAACTTGTTCTTGTGACTTGATCTTTTAATCTTCCCTTTCTGACAAGCTTCGCATGCTCCATCTTGCACAAACTCCAAGGCAGGCAAATCCCTGATGAGTTCTCTCTTGGTTAGAGAGTTCATTGCCTGAACATTCAAGTGAGACAGTTTCTTGTGCCACAGCCAGAATTCCTCATTTGTGGCTTTTGTGTAGAAACAACAAATTTCTCCCTTATCTGCAGCCTTGAGATTAGCTACAAACAAGCTTCCTTTCTTCACACCAGTTAGAACAACTTCACCACTTTCCCTTTTTGAGATTGAACAAAGGTCTTCATCAAATTCCACTTTGAAGCCTCTGTTGGTAAACTGTCCAATACTCAAGAGATTATGCTTCAGTCCTTCAACAAATGCTACATCTTCAATAATGACATTTCCAGATTTAACACTGCCATATCCCATTGTATAACCAATGTTGTCATTTCCAAAGGTTACTGATGGGCCAGCCTTTTCCTCAAAATGTGATAGCAGGGCCATATCACCAGTCATGTGACTTGAGCATCCACTGTCCGAGATCCATATGACTCTTTTATTCCTGTTGCCCTGCATTCACAAAGTGACTAAGTTGTTTTTGGTACCCACACTTGGTAGGGTCCAGATGATTTAGAAACATTTTGATTAATAATTCTTCTGTCATAAATTGCATTTCTCATAGTAGGAGACTTCACTTTTTCTGTGGCTTTGGAGTTTACACTCTTAGTCTCACATGAAGTTTTCACCCTCTCAACCCTGATTGGGGACCCTGTCCTATGAGAATGTATGTGTGTGTGTGATTCACCAGATTGTGCAGAGTCAAGTTTATGTTTAAGAGATAAACAGTTAGCAATCACAGTCACATAGCATGTCATGCAGTTTGGCTTACCACAGAAAGAATCATGACTAGAATTTATGCTTGCAGAAAGGTTACGTAGGTTGTCAACTTCAACAATTTCAGGCTTACTACACTTATGAGTCAAATGATTAACAGATAGGCATTTTTGACATTGTTTCCTGGGAGCATTTGGCACATAAGCATAGTTGTTTCCTTTGTTAACACCAACTTTACCGTTTCTGTTTTGTTTCCTTTTCTTAACAACTTCTTTCTTTGCTTTAGGACTCTTGACAAGATTGTCTTTGGTCTCTTTCTGATTGACAAGTTCAGGAAAGGAAGAAGTGTTCTTAGCAGCCTCATCTTCTTCAAGTAGTTGTTGCTTGATGATCAGTAGTTCCTCATCAAACTCAACAACACTCTTTCTGAAGATGGGCAGTTCAACACTTGACAGTATGGTTGGGGCATTTTTGTTTGTAAAAGTTTCCTTTCCTTTGCCCTTGACCTTCTTCCTTCCCTTGTCATTATCATAGTCAAAACCAACTCCAACCTTGCAGTCTTCAGTGTGTTCCTTGTGGTAGGTTTGAATAAGTTCAGAGGAGTTTTTGAAGCTTCTTAGTTTCAGTTCAGTTTCAGCAATTTGTTCTCTAAGGGCATTCTCTATCTGCTCAGCACAAATCACTTTGTTTTTAAGATACTCAACCTCCTTTTTCAAACCATCCAGGTTCACAACCATTAACTCAAGTTGCTCATTCTTTTCTGTAAGCTCAACATTCTTAGCAGTTAGTCTGTCAATTTCTTCATTTGCTACTAACATGCTAGTATGAATATTAAACATCTCAGTGCTCATATCTTCAACAGTTTGCTTATATTGAAGGGGAGTCATATCAAGAGAAGTAAGAATAGGTACCTGACTTGAATCACCTTCATCAGAAAATGCCATCAGGGCATAGTTTGAGTATTCTTGTTCTTCTTCTTCATCAGAGTCATCCCAGCATTTTCCCTCAGCAATAAAAGCTTTGCCCTGTTGTTTCTTGAGTAGAGCCTCATACTTAGCTTCAAGCTCTAAGTATGCTTTGTCCTTCTTGACTTGTTTAGGCTTTTTGCACTCAGTGGCAAAATGCCCAAGTTCATTGCAGTTATAGCACCTTATTTTGGTCCTATCCACACTTCCTGTCTTGTATCCACCTTTAGCAGCACCATCAATCCCTTTTCCTTTATTGAAGGTGTTTGAGCCACTAGATCCACCAGTGTTTCCATTATTGAACTTGGACCTAAATGGCTGCTTTCTTTTAAACCTTATGTTAGGATACCTCCTAGCCATATAATCAAAATATTTGTTTTCCATTTTGTCCAGCTCATCTATACTGTAGAACTCATCCTCTTCAGGTAAATCATACACAACCTGAGTTTCATCACCAGTGTCTTCAACTTCCAGTTCCTCAATCTTGACCTGACTGATTTTAAGAGAGTCCATTCTTTGACTTAGGTTGTCAGCAATAAGTGCACAGGAGGTATTAGCCACTAATCCTTGCTTTGCTTGAATAGATCTCTTTTGAAACAGCTCTAACTCATATGTCTTTAAAACACCATACAACACATCAAAACCAATCTTTGTCAGATCTCTTTCTTTAAGGGAAGAGATTCTTGGTTCCAAGTGATCTGGCAGAGTTAGTAGAAACTTCATATTGAGCTCTTCTGTTTCATAGTGTTTGTCATAGAGTTTGAGCTCGTTTATCAGCTTGTTGAATCTCTCAAACACTTCTGTGATTCCCTCTTTTGGCTGAGCCATGAAGGCTTCATATTGTGAAACAAGAATCTGCTTCTTGTTCTTTCTTACTTCAGTAGTTCCTTCACAGAGCACTTCTATAAGATCCCACATCTTCTTGGCACTAGTACAATGAGCAACAGTGCCATACATGTTGAAGTCCATAGATTCACAAATGATAAGTTGAAGATGTCCATCCAATGCTACTTTTTCCTTTTCAGGATCAGTGTATTTTAAGGGATCTTTGGGCACATGTTTTGCTGGTACAATCTCAGTGCCATTGGTTGTTTCACCAATCTCGATCATTGGAATGAAGGGACCATGCTTTAGAATATCTAAATACATGGGGTTAGAAGCTTTGATGAAAAGCAACATCTTCTTCTTCCATAAACTGTAGTGCTCCTTGTTAAAGGGAGGAATCTTGATACTGCTTAGTTTCTGTGAACTCATTCTTGATCTTTTCCTGTTTGTACGTTAACAGCCTACGCTCTGATACCACTTGTTAGAAATGAATACTACTAGAAACTAGACAGAGGGGGGGTGAATGGATAGTTTGATGTATTTTTCGATTCTTGAAACCTAAGTAAACAACTGTATGTGATTATGATATGTAATATGCAGAAAGTAAATAACACACACAATCACTTTAATCTACTTTGTATAAGCAAATTAAATACTACAGCTTTCCAGGAAATTGACAATCGAATTTCTGGCTTCTAAACAAGAACAGTTTGAACTTGCTTGCTTACAGAGAAAAGAGCTTAGCAAATAACTATGTGTATCTCTCTTACTTCTTACAGTTGTGTGTGCACGATATATATATTCACCTATACAAACTAGGCACACACAATATTACACAGCTACCCCTTCTGAAAGTCCAACTTGTCCTGCCATAAGAAGTTCACTGTGTCAGGAAGGACCACCTGCTTTTCGGAGTCTTTCCCGTTTCTGTAGCTGCTTGTCTCTTATCTTTCTCTCCAAGTTTAGCTGTAGATTTGCCATCTGTTCTTTGGACCACCTTGCCAGAACAAATGCTTCAGTATTTGTCTCCTTTGATTCTTGGTTCTGTACCTTGATTTGTCTTGTTATAAACGGCTAAGTGTTGATATCGTGAACTCCACTTTATCCCTGACTTCGCGATCTCCCTTGTGAGGACTACGCGATATAGCCTTTGAAGACTTTGCGACATAGGTCATTTGATGACTATGCGACATAGGTCATTTGATGACTATGCGACATAGGTCATTTGATGACTATGCGACATAGGTCATTTGATGACTATGCGACATAGGTCATTTGATGACTATGCGACATAGGTCATTTGAGGACTTCACGATCTAGGCTCTTTTGACTTTGCTGACTTCAACACTTCACGACATGTGTCTTGAGGACTTCTCGACATAGTACAAAATGGACTATGCGATATAGTACTTCACGACATGGATATTGGTGACTTCACGACATAGCTTTCTTTTGACTTTGCTATATAATGCCTTAGACAAATTCCTGCAACTTATTTCTTCATAGCCTTATTCAACTCTATCCTGCTGCATGAACACTTCTGAACTTCTACCAGGATAATTATTCAATGGCCTATATATACAATCTAGATGCAAGAAACTTTACAAAGCTCATTATAAATCTGAGCATACATGATAAAGCTATTGTTCATGAGAACAAGACAAGTACATTTAGAGACCTATACTCTATCCCAGTGATAGAAATCACTAGGTCATGTAGTGTGACATAGTCACATAGTGTAGGCTTGTTAATAGTGGTATTCAGACATGTCTTGAGCCTAACATATCTTACTTTGCCACAAGGAGGATGTTGAAGCTCAGCAGGAGAAGATTGTGGATGCAGCTGAACCAGAGGGAAATGTGGATGCCTGGTTGGATGCTAAGAGGACTCTCAAGCTCAAGGATGCCCTAGCTTTTCTAAGAGAAGAATTCCTAACTTCTCTGGGCTCCAATGCAAAGGATCTCTCTCCTGCTGCCATCTATGATGCTGTGAATGATGTGTACAAGAACCAGCTGAAGGCTCTGCACTATCTTGGGAAAGGGCTTCAATCAGAGATTTCTTCAATCCAGGAGGAGACAGCCAAATCCCTCACTAAGCTCAGGAACTCTTATCTCTCTGATTTTCCCAAGGTGGATGGTATCCTCAAAGAAGTCCAGAAAACCTCCACAAATGTATCCATGATGGATGTGACTCTTGCCATGGTCACAGACAACATCAAGAAACTGGCTTCTTCACTGGAAACTCAAGCAAAAGCCACCATCACCTCAAATGCTATGATAAATGTCATGTGGAAAAATCAGTATGGTGACAAGTTGGTGGATGAAGTCCCTCTGTCAGACATCTCCAAATATGACTTTGCCAGGGTCAAAGATCAATCCCTAAACTCATTTAGGTCTCAACAATTATTCTCTAAGGTGGATGGCTTAGAAAAAGAAGTGGCCTCTCTCAAGGATGAAAACCGAATGCTATCTACATCCTTAAGCCAACTCAATGACAAGCTGGATGACCAAGGCAACAACACCTCAAACATCTTACTGGTGCAGCAACAAATGATGACTTCAATGATGAGATCCATGAACCTGCCTATCCCTGGTGAAGCTCAAGACTTTTTGTCTGATCCCAAGCCTAAGGGGGAGAAAGTTAAGGAGGTCATTGTGAAAAAGAAAGGGGGAGTACCTGCCAAGCAGTCAAAACTTAAGGGCAAGCTCATTGAAGAGACAATAAAGCCAATCAATCTTCCCCCTGTAGAGGTCATCAATGCACAAGGCCAGAAAAGCACAGTCACCACTACCTACTATCCCTCCACAATGCCAAAAGATATCTCCACTTCTCAACCTGCTCAACCTACTTCCAATGCTCAACCTGCCAAAGCTACAACAATCACAGAGGCCAAGCTACAGGAAGTTGCCAATTCTCACATCTATCATGATGAGGCCTTCCTGGAGTTTCTGAAAGCCACCTACAGAGATGCACAAGAAGATGCAAGGACTTACAGAATGAAGCTCAAGGAAAACATTAAGTACTTCACAGTTGCAGTAAGGAAAATCAAGGATGTCCATCTAAGAGAGATAATCATGGTGTGCAAGGACAACTGCTTGTGGCACCTAGCTTTTCAAACTCTAGAGAAACTGAGATTCACTGAGCTGTCAACAATAATGGACTTAATAGAAAAAGGTGGGGCTAACAACAAGAGACTGTTTGATGACTTGAAGATGGATCAAGATCAAAGACTGCCTGAGGTTATCTCAAAGCCAAAGACAATAATCTTCCAAAGTCTATCTCAAGACAGCAGCATTGACCAGTTGGTGATCCCTTCAGATTTGACAAGAAAGAATAATGCAAAGATCAACCAGGTGCTGCAAATGCTAAGAGCCAAGAGGGGAGTCAGGACAGCTGAGGAACTAGAGATGATTCACACTCTACAATCTTTTCTGATTCATGGAGTCATTCCTGAATCTGTCAAAGAAAAGAACAAAAAGAAGGATGGAGATGATGATGATGATGATGATGATAAGGAGAAAACCTATGAAAGGAGATCTCAGTCAAGGAGAGATAAGGAAAGGAGCAAATATTCAAAGAAATCAAAGGATGCTGATGATAGCAAGAGGGATGACAAGGGTGCAAAGGAATCAGTTAAGAAAACAAGAAGTGGAATTCAGCAAGTCAAGGACATTGCTAGTAGTACTTTAACCACAACACAAGACTCTAAGTCTAGGGTGGGTACTGTTAGCAATGATCCTCCAAAATCATTATCCATGACTTCTGAACCTGAATTGCCACAGAAGGAAGATGAAGCCACTAAAGTAATTTCAAGAAAACACTTCCACAAAGTTACAGCTAGTGGAGTGTTACAGTGGATGAAGGGGAAAGGAATGAAGCTACTTCCAAGTGATGTGGCACTGAAGACTAATTCTCCTTGTTCCAGAAAGGTATCTCTTGTGAAGCATTTGAAGATCAAGAGTGTACCCAAAAGGATAAGGATAACAAAGAAGACTGGAAAACTCACAAATGTTATTGGCATCAATGTGCTTCCACTAGATGAGGACTATGATGAAGATGCCCTAGCATTTTTGAGGGCTCAAAGGATCTTTGAAGTCAAAGTGAAGTTGGATCATCTAGAGATCAAGTACACTGATGGAAGAGAAAGGATAATGAAGCAAGGAAGCTGGCAATATTTCTATAAGTATGAGCTTGAAAGGATAAATGCCTTACTGAATTTTGAAGAAAAAGAAGAAAGGACATGGAAGATAGATATTGCCAGGTACTTGAAGATGCATGCTGATTATGAAGAAAACATGAGGAAAGAGAATGAAGAGAAAAACATACAGAGAGAGAAAGAAATGGCTGAGATGGAGGAGAGGGCTAAGGAGCTAAGGCAGAAAGGGATGTGCAGGGTCAAACAAAATCCTTACATTGTGGAGTACAAAAACTCACATGGAGGTCAAAGCAAGATAAGGATGGAGTTTCTTGATTCCTATGTAGAAAGTGCACTCAAGGCTGCAATTGATGACTTGAAAGGCTTACCTCTCATTGAAGAACTGATTGCAAGAGAAGAACTTCAAGAAGCCATCATAGACATGAAGAGAAAAGAAGAGATAAGGAAAAAGAAGATATATGATGATTTGCTAGAGAAGCAATTGGAAGCTGAAGCTGCTGAGCAACAAAAGTAATCTGTAAGCTTTCAATTTTTCTATGTAATCAAATTTCTGATCTCAATGTTCATGAATTGTCCTCTCTGTTACTAAATTTCCTTTTATGTAAGTTAGGCTTGTTATCAGACATGAAATTGTGCCTAAGGATCTTACTCACAATTTGGGGGAGATTGTTAGGCTCAAGACATGTCTGAATACCACTATTAACAAGCCTACACTATGTGACTATGTCACACTACATGACCTAGTGATTTCTATCACTAGGATAGAGTATAGGTCTCTAAATGTACTTGTCTTGTTCTCATGAACAATAGCTTTATCATGTATGCTCAGATTTATAATGAGCTTAGTAAAGTTTCTTGCATCTAGATTGTATATAGGCCATTGAATAATTATCCTGGTAGAAGTTCAGAAGTGTTCATGCAGCAGGATAGAGTTGAATAAGGCTATGAAGAAATAAGTTGCAGGAATTTGTCTAAGGCATTATATAGCAAAGTCAAAAGAAAGCTATGTCGTGAAGTCACCAATATCCATGTCGTGAAGTACTATATCGCATAGTCCATTTTGTACTATGTCGAGAAGTCCTCAAGACACATGTCGTGAAGTGTTGAAGTCAGCAAAGTCAAAAGAGCCTAGATCGTGAAGTCCTCAGAAGCCTTATGTCGTATAGTCATCAAATGACCTATGTCGCATAGTCATCAAATGACCTATGTCGCATAGTCATCAAATGACCTATGTCGCAAAGTCTTCAAAGGCTATATCGCGTAGTCCTCACAAGGGAGATCGCGAAGTCAGGGATAAAGTGGAGTTCACGATATCAACACTTAGCCGTTTATAACAAGACAAATCAAGGTACAGAACCAAGAATCAAAGGAGACAAATACTGAAGCATTTGTTTTGGCAAGGTGGTCCAAAGAACAGATGGCAAATCTACAGCTAAACTTGGAGAGAAAGATAAGAGACAAGCAGCTACAGAAACGGGAAAGACTCCGAAAAGCAGGTGGTCCTTCCTGACACAGTGAACTTCTTATGGCAGGACAAGTTGGACTTTCAGAAGGGGTAGCTGTGTAATATTGTGTGTGCCTAGTTTGTATAGGTGAATATATATATCGTGCACACACAACTGTAAGCTGTAAGAGAGATACACATAGTTATTTGCTAAGCTCTTTTCTCTGTAAGCAAGCAAGTTCAAACTGTTCTTGTTTAGAAGCCAGAAATTCGATTGTGAATTTCCTGGAAAGCTGTAGTATTTAATTTGCTTATACAAAGTAGATTAAAGTGATTGTGTGTGTTATTTACTTTCTGCATATTACATATCATAATCACATACAGTTGTTTACTTAGTTTTCAAGAATCGAAAAATATATCAAACTATCCATTCACCCCCCCCTCTGTCTAGTTTCTAGTAGTATTCATTTCTAACAGTGCTGATAATGACAGATAATCATTCCTATCATCATTACAACCACGTGGAAGAATATTCGCGTCGTTATGTTAGGCTTTGCATAAGTATATGCTGGCTTTTGAGGCCCCTGTTGTGCTTAAAGACCCTCACCGAGAATTCATCCTTAATACCTTAAGGATCCTTTATAGGGTTCATCCTTAACGCCCTTCATTACGTTCATATTTCAGGCTTTGGTGACTTGTATATTTCTTAGCCTATCAAACAACTATAGAAAATTAGATCCATAATCATTCATGTTTTGTTGTTATTCACAAAATTTAGTTTAATTACACGTGGTTCGAGTTTAACGGATAATGTGTACACCGTGTTATATACTTCTTCTGTCCCATAATAAACATCCGATTTTTTTTCAAGTTTGTTTCACGCATTTGCACACATAAAAAAACAAGTTGTAGATATTATTTTTTCGAATTGATTTTTTTGTATAAAAGTTTAAACATCCTATTTTTATACAAAAAAAAATGAGAAAATAATATTTATAAATATATTTTTTATTTGCGTGGAAATGTGTGAAACAAACTTGAAAAAAATTACATCATTTATTAATTGACATTTTACATCTTTTTGAAAAATGCTAAACATTCTAAACTAATTCTTAAAATGAATTTCAAATATCATGTATTATGTTATAATTATTTATATCGTAATTATTTAGTGAATATCTATACATTCACATAAATTTTATCAATAATATGATTTTAAATTATTACAGTAAAACCTCGATAAATTAATACTCGATAAATTGATAACCTCGATTAATTAATATTTTTTATAGTCCCAAATCGGGCCCTTTAATATAAATTAATAATTCGCTAAATTTATAAGATAAATGGAATTTAAGGAAACATGTGGGATTGTGAGCGAGATCGGTGGAGATAATGGGATAATTATGGTGAGAAATCAGGGGATTAAGGATATGGTAGTTGAAGTTTCAAACGAAGACAGGGTGGTAGGAGAAGATAATGTAATTGATAATATCATTATAGATCCCAAAAGAAGACGTGTAGAAAATGAGATGGGCCTAGGTGACAACGGGCCTGTTCTTAAAAAGCAGTTAACAAGGCAACTAGATCATCATGAGTATAAGATGAAAAAACTTATGCAAAGTTTCCACATACAACAAATAACTGACTTCGAGGATGAAGTTCAAAATGAGAATGTGGATGACGATAAGTATGATGATGATGATGATGATGATGAGAATCAGAACGAGTACGAGTATTACGATGATAATGAAGATGAGGAAACAGATGAGGATGAAGATTAAGTTGTTCATGATTTATGCGTTTTTAAAGTTTTTGTTATTTTTTTTTCAAGAATGTACGTTTTTTCTCGTAAAGAATATCGGTTATGTTGTTTTCATGTATTGTCATGTTCTTCTTATTTATGCATTCATGTTCTTATTATAGTGAATCCGTCATCAAACTACTAAAAAAAGTAATAATAAATACCAAATCCATACATTAATAGGGTACTCAGAATACAACATTACAAAATAAGAACATTTGGTCATAATTAAAAGACAACAATATAAAAATACATAATATGCAAATCACTCTTCTTCCGTTTCGTCGGATATGGCTCCATCAAAGACATAGTTGTGATTATGTTGAAGATGATATTGCTCGAGTTCTGTGAGCTCTCTGCCCATAGCACGAACGGAATCTGTGGACAAGTTGATACATATACTGACGACCTCTACGCACCAACATCAGATTATTTTCAAATCGTATCTATGACACAACACCAATCACTCTTTTCCTATACTTATTCCAATTGCCACATTCCCCAGGATCAAGATACATGATAAGCGAATCACGAATGGGACCCCTTACACTAATACGAATGAGGTCATTTCTTAATCGTTCGGATTTCTCACGCCTATAGGCCCATTCTCGACGAACGCCTGCAAAATACTCTTTTGGATCGCTTCGTTTTAACCTACGATAATTGTCATCTCTTTCAGCAAGCAACCAAACGCGACACTCGTACTCACCCATTTTTTGTATTCCAAACCATGGAATACAGTATGATTTAATTCGTAAGGCACTGAATGAAGCTATAAGCGTCAAGTATATAACCTACTGGAAAGTGGAGTTGTCATGTCTTTATGAAGTGACTACTCATCTTTTCCAGAAAATTAAATCTTTGTATTAATTGTCATCCTTTTCAGAAATAATTTATCTCAAATGTATATGAAAAAGATGTCTAGTCACGTCAAACTTTTTCAGAGTTTATGTTTGCATTTTTACTAATGTTGTGTTTGGTTGGGATAAATGGAATGGAATGGAATGGAATAGATGAAATTAAAGGAAAATAATGGGAGTTGGAGGGAAGATTTGAGAAAAAATGAGATAATGCAAAATTGTTATGATAAGAATTGTGAAGAAAATGAATGAGTTAAGGAATGAAGCATTCCATCTCAAAGTGGGGTTTTTGAATTATAATGTAGGTGATTAAGAATGGAATGAGTTAAAGAATGAAAGTTGCGAGTATTTCACTATTTTACACTTTAAATCTCATTTCATTCCATTCCATTCCAATCATCCCAACCAAACACAACATAAGTGTGTTTGTCATGTTTGTTGCTTGAATAAAAGTTTTGTTCTAGTCATTTTCAGATCTAAAAATACCATTGTTCTACATAATATTTTTTTTCATAATTTTGGCTCGTATAGAAGTACAAAGTTTGAAGTTTAATGCAAAACACAGAAAAATAAAAATTATTATGTACAAGAATGTTTTTTATACCCCTAAAACTGCCTACATAAACTAAAATTTTGTCTAGTTATCATTTTTTGACCAAAATTTTACATAGTTACGTTTAATATTTTTTCTCAAATTTTGGCTACTAGCGAAATATGACCGTTCAACTTTAATATAGAAAAGAAAAAATAAAAATTTGAAACTACAATTTTTAAACCTTAAAAATTAATTGTTGAAAACAAATTTTTACTAGTGATCAATCCATTTTTACTAAGTGAACCACGGAAGTAAAAAAGGAAGAATGAAAAAAAAATAAAAAAGGGGGTCGGTGGCGAATTGGCAGGGGTCGCCACAATACTTGGTCTCCAAGTACAATTATTGTGTATATAATCTCATCAAACCCTTCTCTCACATACCATCACATTAAACCTAAATCTCTCTCTTTCTGTTAAACTTATAATATACATCAAAAACACGTATCATATCTTCCATGGCTTTCATTAACACATTGAAATCTGGATTCAACCAACTGGGCTTGACTGAAAACAACTCAGCCACATACTTGTCTTCTGGCAATCCATGCCTCGATTTCTTCTTCCATGTTGTCCCTGATACCCCCTCTTATAAACTAATCGAACGTCTCGAAACCTCGTGGTCTCATGATCCACTTACCACTCTGAAACTTATCTGTAATCTCCGTGGCGTTAGAGGCACAGGCAAGTCTGATAAAGAAGGGTTTTACACGGCTGCATTATGGCTACACAAAAATCATCCCAAAACCCTAGCATGTAATGCGCATGTTTACGCCTCGTTTGGTTACTATAAGGATTTGGTGGAGATCTTGTTTCGGTTGATCCAAGGCCCCGATGCAAGAGCTATTCTTAAGAAAGAATGGAAATCGAAGCGGTCATCGGAAGGTAGACGTGTTAAGGGTGTGCGCAGGGATGTGACGTTTAAGCCGGAGTCGAAAAAGAAGGAGAAGAAACTGAAGGCTGTGATTCCGAAAGAAGTAAGGATTTTAGCGAATGAGGCCAAAGTGATTGAAGAGAAACAGAGGGCTAGTGTGTTGAGGAAGGAGAAAAAGGCTGAAAGAGTTACGAAAGCTATGGATATGTATAATAATGATGTGAATTATCAGTTCTTGCACGAAAGTGTTTCGACTCTTTTTGCGGATTTACTTAAGGCAGATTTGGAGTTTTTGAATTTGAAACAGGCTAAGAGTATTAGTTTGGCTGGTAAGTGGTGTCCCACGATTGATTCATCGTACGATAAGTACACATTGATATGTGCAAGCATTGCCAAGAAACTTTTTCCAAGAGAAATTTACCCCGAGTATGAAGGTATTGGGGATGATCAGTATGTCATGGCAGTTAAAAACAGGTTGAGGAAACAAGTGCTTGTTCCACTTCACGAGGCGCTTAAGTTGCCTGAGCTTTATATGAGTGCAAATAAGTGGGACACTCTTCCTTACAAAAGAGTTTCTTCTGTTGCTATGAAGACCTACACTGATATATTTATGGATCATGATAAAGAAAGGTTTAGCAAGTATCTTGAGGACGTCAAACAAGGGAAAGCAAAGATTGCATCTGGGGCATTGTTTCCGCATGACATAATCAGGTCTTGTTTGGCCAATAATACTGAGGGACAGGAGATTGTAGCGGAGCTGCAATGGAATGGAATGGTGGATGACATGTTGAACAAAGGCAAACTTACAAATTCTATTGCAATCAGCGATGTGTCAGGAAGTATGACCTTTCGGCAGTCCAGAAATATGGAAGGACTGCCAATTGAAGTTTCTGTTGCCCTTGGTTTATTAGTTTCTGAGCTAAGTGACGAGCCCTGGAAAGGACAGCTGATTACATTTAGCAAAAACCCAGAACTTCACATAGTTAGTGGGAACAGTCTCCGGGAAAAGTGTGAATTTATTAAGGAAATGCAATGGAATGTTAACACGGATTTTCAGAAGGTATTTGATAAAATACTGCAGGTTGCTGTAGATGCAAAGCTGAGTCAAGAGCAGATGGTTAAGAGGTTGTTTGTTTTCAGTGATATGGAATTTGATGAGGCATCTCTGAATCCGTGGGAGACTGATTACATGGTGATTCAGAGGAAATTCAGGGAAAAAGGGTACGAGGTGCCTGACATTGTATTTTGGAACCTCAGTGACTCTTCTGCAACACCTGTTAAAGCTACAGACAAAGGGGTGGCCCTGCTTAGTGGGTTCTCAAAGAATTTGCTGACTCTCTTCTTGGAGGAAGAGGAGGATATGAATCCTGAAGCTGTGATGAAGGCTGCCATATCTGGAGACGACTATGAGAAGCTAGTTTTATATGACTGATTGATTAATCGAGGATATGTATGTGTTTTACAGTTCTTAGACTATATGTTTTTAATTTCTGTTATTTGAATTCTAGGATTTCCCTTAATATATAAAAACATTTGGTTTTTGCTTATATAGAACTGTTTGAGTTTGTGCATCTTACTTTACAAGGATTTGATAAATTTAATTCTGATCCATCTTTTAAATTTATCACTCGTCACTTTTTAAATACTGTAATTCTCTGTAATTTACCTGATACACTTCTATTTTGAAACATAGTCTACTGCCTCTCCTACTATATCAACAACATGC
Organism: Heracleum sosnowskyi; assembly: GCA_030848705.1. NCBI lineage: Eukaryota > Viridiplantae > Streptophyta > Magnoliopsida > Apiales > Apiaceae > Heracleum > Heracleum sosnowskyi. Next base: position 132,141,360 of record CM061237.1, read on the forward strand.
AGCAACAGTAGAAGCCATAGTCTCTAGAAATAGCGCCATCGATGCTGTATGTTGGGTGCATAGATAGTAGAAACATAAAATCAGGTTAAGGACACAGAAATGAATTGATTTTAAGGATGAACAGCAGGAATTCAACCTACCAAATTGATGGGTGCCCTGCCTAAATTTTGTTTCCCTTGACTACCCCTGTTTTCTTTAAACTGGAAAACCAAGGGTGTGTCCTGCCTGAAATAAGAAATACATAACGAACTGACATTTATCTCAGAGTATCATATTGATAAAATATACTGGCTCCACTGTGCTCCCGAGTTAGATTGCTGAGAGAAGAGAAGAGGAGAGAAAAGAAAATTTCAAAATTTTCTTCTCAGGTCGTGCTCCCGAGTTTATTTGGAAGAGAAAAGAAAAGATCCGGAAAGAAAATTTTCAACTTTCTCTCCATAATTTTCTTCCCAAAAATGGAATGATTAGGAGAGAAGCTCTTATACAACTTTTCAAATATTTCCCTTCAAAATTTTCTTTTCTTTCTTCAAAAACTTGGGAACACATGAGAGAATATTTTGTTTGTTCTCTTCTTTCGCCTTCTTTTCTCTTCTCTTCTCTTCTACACTAAAAAAAACTCTGGAGCACTTATGTTGAGGGCATTCTCAAAAGTATCTGTTTTATAACCAATCACAAATATGAATCTTCTGAGACAAATAATATCACCCAACCATCTTTCTGTAGGTCAACAATGAGTCTATGAGAGGCTGTGGCGGTACAATTATTAATAAAAATCCCAACTTAATATTTATTTTACAGGCTAACGGTCCAAGTAGTAAAATTTCCCATTCTGTGATGAGTTAGTTTATGTAATTAGCAAAGACAGGGCTAATGGAGAAGATCTCGAAAGTCTGGCTGATGTAATAAAAGAAATTTCTAATGATGTATTGTAAGTACACATCAAACAATCTGGGCAACAAAAAGGGAATTTGGAAGATGAGGCGACTCTTAAGATTATTCTGAGTTACAATCTCATATTACTATTTGCGACCTTTTCCACTTACACGAAACATAAGGGTCGTCCAAAAGTTGCTACCAGAAAAAAAATGGGGACTGAGACTGGCTGCTGGAGTAAAGAAAAAGAAGAAGACTTGCGGTTTGGGTCGTAAACATGGACAATGTAGAACTTGTGCTATGAACATGAGGTATCAATTTTAGTTTACCTTGTCTAGCTATCATAAATGCAATAACAGTTGTAGGTTATTACAGATTTAATATTCTAATTTTAGGTGAAAAATGGAGGTGGTATGTCAAGACTTAATCTCCAGCCTTCTTCAAGTCCGTAGTCATGACTAGAGCTGGATTGGTATTTGGTTTTAGTGGTGCCATTGCATGTGCTGTTAAGTTTATGCAATTTAGTTATTTGCTTCTGCTGTTTGCCCTGCTCTGGCAAATTCTTAGGTATTGTTTAAATGTGATATGCTGCATTGTTTTGGCCATTTAGACCTAAAATTTGACAATCACCATTTTCTTTCTTAATCTAAATGACTATCATCAAGTTTAATCAGGTTTAGTGTATACGATTAATCAGGTTTAGTTGTTGTGACTTGTGAATGAATTCAACAAGGTTCATAAATTTTTGAATCATGAGAGATAATGGTATCTTTTCAAAAGATGTGATTGTAAGCTCCTTATCACACAGTGACACATATATTCAGAAGCGGAAATCACCACTTCTTATCAAGTGAAAGCACAACTTCATCCCTTACTTGATAAATCAAGAGTCCCGGACAATGCAAATCAAATTAATCATATTAGTAAGAGTAAGGTGCATTATGTGTACTTGCAGTTTAGGTGTCAGACCATTTGGGATAAGACCACTTGGGATACTCAAGTTCAAAAACTTGCACTTGCTATACTCACACTACAAACTACTAACACTTTGCGTGATTCCGTCTATTTCTGTTAACTCTGTCTATTTTCTTGAGGGCAATTCAGTCTTATTCGTTTTCAACGGTTGTATCGTGTATTTATACACTTCCATTCCCCCCTTTGCAGTATTGTAACATAGTAAACCCTAATTAAGAAAATAACCCCCCCCCCCCAAACAGAAATGACCCGCGAAATGGCTGTTGTGGATGAGGTATTGGATCTAATGTGTGATTGTGATCGAATGAGCGTGATGAACACACGTTGGTTTGGAGAAAATGCAGGTAAGAGATTCAGGGAATGTGCGGATGATAACTGTGGCTTTCACAAGTGGATCAACCCACCACTTGGACCTCATGCAGTAGAGGTGATTAAAGAGCTGAACGAACGTAATGTCAATTCACTTGACAAGTTGAAGCGCAGGATGGATCGAATGTGCGATAAGCATGAAGCTGAGGTGAACAATATGAAGCAGAAGCAGCAGTTCACGATTGTTGCAATGTTCGTGCTTTTCTCTGCGATGATGAATATGGTGCTCAACATAGTGGGTCAGGATAATGTGGTTCAAGATGATGAATATGATTTGTTTGATGAGCTTTAGGTTGATTTGGAGTTGTGTAATTTCTGTGTTTTTGTTGTAGTTTGTGTTATTGTGTAATTTGGAGTTGATGATGAATGATGTACTTTGTCTTAATATGTAATGACAAGTTCTAAGTTTCAAAATTACAATGAGTTTTTCCTGTTTTGTTGTGCAAAAAACTTAACAAATACTGAATTGCAGTAATAAAAGAAAGAGTAAAAAAATGATAAGAAAATACTTCAACCAATAATTAGTCTTGATTACATTCACAAAAGCATAGGTTGGTACATCATAAAGTTCACAAAAGCCTAGTTCACTTCATCAGTGATATCACACACATTGACAAAAGTTATAACATTCCATGCCTTACTAAATAGTCATGACATTAACAAAGGTTATAGTAGTTTGTCAACAAAAAGGAGTCATCAGTAGAGGCATAATAGACTATATTTTCTGAACTGGATTCTCCCTTAGTTTAGCTTGCATCTGTCTCCTTGTAGCCTCAATGTTTGCCAGTGTAGTTGTGGTCCCCTTGCCTTTTGAATTGACTCTCTGTGGTTGAATACCAAGAGAAGTATTCTTCTTGTATTGTCTAGGCTTCTTTGACAAGATACCACCTTGGCTTCCAGCATTACCAGTCCTAGTAGGCACATTCTTAGGAGTCCCACTACTTTGATTGCCCACAGTTTCACTCCTACCAGCTTCATTCCTAGCAGTCTGATTCCCCACATTTTCACTCCTACCAGCTTCATTCCCAGCAGTCTGGTTCCCCAAAGTTTCACTCCTACCAGCTTCATTTGCACCATTGTTGTTTCCTGCAAGTGTTTTGTTTGAGTTCTTAGTCCTTGTTTTAACAGGTCTTTCACATCCAGCAGCTCTGTCAGTTGCCTGTAAATATAGAGATCATAGTATGAGTTATTTATATATGCACTACAAATAAATATAACTCATATTGAAGAAGTTCTTACCCTAGCTGGACAAGTTCTTATATTATGGTTGTATTCAGTACAATAGGTGTACTTGACCTTGGTGTTTTGCCTTTTCATTTTTGTTGGATCTGTGCCAACAACATCATTCTTCTTGTTTCTCTTTTTTTTAGGTCTGCCAGTTTGAGGCTTAACATCAGGAGGCAAAGGCTTTGGGAACCTTGTTTCCTCTCATTCTTCTTCTCCACATATAGGCTCCACAATAAAATGGTAACATTCCAAAAACATGTCTTTACTATATGACAGATGAATGAAAGGCTCAAAAGCCTTCTTACTCCAAGCTATACAGGCACAAGCATGGTAACAAGGTATTCCAGACAGCTCCCACTTCTTGCAGGCACACTTTTGAGCTTCTAAATCCACAACCATCTCATAGCCACCTGCAGACATTGTGACAAGATACCTAGCACCTCCACTCCAAACAACATGGCATCCCTTACTTTGTTCAATTGCCCTAAAAAAAGGTAAATACTCTAAGATTAATTTGATACAAAATGTTTGGAAATTAATGTGCAAAAAATTTCACTTACTTATGAAACCTCCTCATTGCATTAGGTCAAATTGGGTTTAGTGCATAACTGTTCAACATCTTATCTCTCCTTTGTTGAATCCTCGTCATAACATCCTTATGAATTAACTTGAACATTGAAATAATAGGGAGATCTCTATATTTCCTTATGCTATTGTTAAAAACCTCACAATGGTTGTTAACAAACATATTTGACTTGTATATGCTTCTAAATGCACTCCTAGACCACTGAATTCTAGGCTTCTCATTCAACCAATCAAAACATTTCTTTGACAACTATACACAAATAAATAAAGCCACGTTCAATAAGTAAAGTAGACAGAAATGAACAAGTAGGGAAACACACAAGAATAAACTACTATTAGCTTTTTCAGCTCACCCATGTGCTTGTTGAAAGTGTAATCAGTAGTGGCCCTAGCTGCCAACCACAAACACATTCTAACCCCAATGCCTTTATGGTCTTTCCACATATTCCTATAGAGATGCATAACACAGAACATGTGTTCTGCATTAGGAAAAATTTCTTCTAATGCATTGATTAAGCCCTACCAAGAAAACATGTGAACCCCACATTACACTACGTCAAATTTTGGCTTCCGCCACATAAAATATGTGTGGCTATGAACTTTACGTCACTCTTTAATTTTTCAGCCAAGTGTCACCTAAGGTCGGATCATGGTATGCCCTCTACGGACACACCCCGGTTGTGTGGCTGTAACTCAAAACAGAGTGACTAAAGCATACCACCATTTGGGTCTGACAGCTCCCATTTTAAGCTCAAACGTGTGACTAAATACCAACTTGCAGCCACAGTATGTGTAGTGGCTAAAGAGAATTAATAACGTGGCTAAATACCAACATTCATCAAAGGCTTAGTTTTGGTCGCACTATTTTTTGGTAAATCGAGGCAAAAAGCTTTGGTATGGCCACATTATATAATTTTTGTGTGGTCGTTTCTATGTTATATACACTATTAAATGACTGAATTTAGTCACTAATAATTGTAGTAACTATCGCCCAATATAATATAGATTGTTTGTAATAAGTAGTGTGGCTGAAGTGTGGTACTAGCCACACATACTTAACCAAATTACAAAAAGGTTTCATTTGTATCATAAATGACCACCGTACGAAAAGGCCGATACGTACCAATCACAATACCAAAAGGCCGCAATTCAATCCAAAAAGGCCAGAATATGCAAACAAATAAAATGCCAAAATACAAGTAAACAAAAATGCCAAATTCCAAACTAGTCATAATCCATATTAATATAACCATACTAAATCCATGATCCATAACAACCATATGGAGTAAGTATACTTACTCCACAATCCATAAAAACCACATAACCAGAGTACAGAAAATTAACAAGTTATCGAAAAGTTCACAAGTAACCAGAAAACCACATTAACATGAGTCAAATTCAGTTTACAATTGCACCACCAGCTTTCGCTTCTTCCTCAGCTTGTTTGCCTTGTTCGCCTTGGCCTTTGAACGTGTTACTGGGGAATCGGTAATGGTATTACATCTCTTCCCCTTCTTAGCTTGATCTGTGCTATGTTCTTCCTTAGCTTGAGCCGCGCTATGTTGTTCCCCTTTCCCCATTGGCCGTTGGATTTGGTACCTAGAGTAAAACATGAAAACAAATACGATAATCATTCCAACAACCCTCAAGTTAAGACCATTCTAACACAAGTAATGTAATTCTATAGATAAGCAAGTTAAGACCGTTGGACAAGTAATGTTATTTAATTAAAGCTCCATCAGTTTAAACAAAATTATAAAGCAGGAGAATAAATGCACACAACCAAAATGGAATGCAAAGTAAGAAACTTACTTGATGATCAATTATCTTGATAAGGTTTTTGGGCCAAGCCACAAAAGAACCCAAAGCATCCTCAACTGTCCGCATATCACCGGCTTCATACGGTAAGAATGCTGCCCCCTTAACAACTTCATCAACAGAAACTCTATAGCAATCATCTTGTAGGGGGACTCCATGAATGGTTTGTCCCTGCTGGTCTGAAAGGATAGCCGTACCACGTGCAACCGGGTTGTTCAAATTCAACGTATACAGAGTACAGTTCATTGGCTACAAAAGTTAGTGGCATAATTAACATCATAAAGGTAAAGTGAATTAATATACATACGCATTTAGAAATATAATGCATACCGATTGGACAGTTGTTGAGGTTTGATTTGACTGAGATGGCATTTGACCAGAGATAGTGGTAGGCTGAGATAAATTAATCTTCTTCCTGGTTCCGGATCTAATCATCTTTTCCTACAAAAGTAGTAGCATAATTGCCAACATATTAAAGTTAAAGTTAATCTCAATATACATGTGCATTTAGCAATATTGTAATACCTGTTGGACAATTGTTGGATCTTGTTGTGATTTAGTGGTACGCGGAGATATATAAACTTTCCTCCTTGTGGTGATCACCTTTTGCACCATTGTGGATGTGTCGGCAGTAGGAGTCACTTGTTTTTCCACAGATTTAACCTACAATTTAAGAAAGTTGGACAAGAAATCAGCAATTACTTAGAAAAAATTAAAAAGAAATTAAATTAGCCATTACCTACAGGTGTTAAAAACTCTTTCGATGCTGGGATGGTAACATTAATGCAGCTGTCCCTCGAAGCATTCCCACTTATCGGTGTTCCCTACAGAATGTAACGTCAAATGGGAAAGTCAAGTGATAACACAAGTTTTGTAAACTATGTTTTGGAATATAGACACAAGATAACTAAATTCGAACACAAAAAACTCCAATAATTTACGTAGTGCTTATATATTTATTGTACTCAGATTTGGATTTTGAATTCTGTTCAGTTAGTCCTTACATCTTGTTTTGTTGCTGAAAGCAGTCCTTGCGATTCCAATTGAGCCATGACTTTATTCAGTTTTTTGTTCGTTGCCTCCATCTGCAACGACAGGTTCTTCATTTCTTCATCCTTCTTCTCACGCAGCAGTTTCTCATTTTCCAATTGAAGCTCTAGAATCTTGATTTTATCTTTTCCTATTGTCCTTTGCCGAGGACAATGCCAGTACGAACTGGGAGTGACTCCACAACCAACACCTCTCAAGTATGCACCCTGCTCCTTGCCAAAAACCACTGTAAGGGCATCCTCATCCGGCCCAATCTTGATTCCTCCGTCCTTTATCTGTGCTTCAATATCCATCTGTAAAGAAAAAAGTGAAGAAAATTAGTAACAAGGACATGTTCTTCACTTTAGGATATACTAACTCTCATATTTAAACTTACTAAATAATCCGCCATGTTCTTCGCTTTAGGATCTACCAACTCTCCATCTTTGTTTTCCCTCCCCTCCCTCCACATAAAAGCACGGGTAGGGACCTCATCAACTGCAATTTGATTTTTCGAAACCTTGCATAATGCAACGACGACACAATCAGACATATAATATCCAAAATAATCACTAGTAAAAAAAAACACATTTGAATTACCAATTTTTCTCTGAGAGCAGGGTATCCTCCTCGTCCCAAGCGATGATCATACACGGACCGTGATCGCGTTTTTTTTTGTAGTTTCGGAGACATCCTTCCAATAGACAAAAGAATTATTTCAGCAAAGTGCATTGTAAATATACGTAAATTCAAACGATGATCCGTATATTAAAGGATTACAACCTTGAATTTTTCCGATCGCGTGTGGGCTACGAACCTATCCCAATCAGCTTGCTCTACCAGTGTACGATACTGCCTAGGAACTTTTGCAAGTTTTTCTGGTTTATTCAGGTTAGGTTGTATGAATCCTGCATACATCTTTCTTCTGAAATTGCGAAGCAGCCCACCAAGCCGAGTCATTACAAACTTTCGACGACAAGGTTCTATATCAAAAAAATGCTGCAATATATAATACATGGTGTTAATACACATAAAAGGCAAGCAGATAAGTTGAACAATAGTGTTTCATATTGAAAATGTAACATATATTTAGAGTAATTAATGTGAAGTAGCTGATTTACCATTATTTGATCCCACAGCTTAGCCTTCACTTCTTTTGGCACCTCCTTCCATGTTAACCATCTTAATCCCACATGCTCCCTGACCGTGTCTCCCAAAAAGCTCGTAAATTCTGATCTGTATTCCCCCGTTAACCTACCAAGTGAGTCAAATTCAACCTCATGTCTTTTTCCACCAGAGTTTGTAAACCTGGTACGTAGCTTTGGCAACCTGGTTAGCCCCCTCTTAGCTTTGACAGCAGTCTTTTGTTGCTCCTGTTTCCATTCTTCCTCTGCTCTTTCTCCTTCTTCTGTGCTTTCTCCTTCTTCTGCGCTACACTCTTCTGTTGAATATTGCTCCTCAAATTCCTCATTGCCCCCACCTACAACCAGTATAAGAACCCTTAGCAAATACAGGATTGATCTGTTCAATATACATACACATGAATAAATATGAGAAGTGAAAAATGAGTCTACTTAGGTATTCTTCTTCAACGCAAACTGGTGCAGTAGCTGTGGACCAGGAATGGAAGACATGAATCTTGCACACTCCAGTCATGTTAGAAGCATTAGCCAACTCTTTTAACTGACTGTCTTTAACCAATAAACCATATCCATTATCCGGGGTCACCCCATCTTTCATAAAATAAAGCTTATCATCATCCGAAACTACATCCGCTACCAAATCCCTAACTTGTTTAACAGTCATGTTGTAGACATCCATTCCGTTGAACACCTTTGACTTAGGACCAGCACAAATAGTGTTTATAGTTGATACAATCCTATTTTTCAAATTCCCTACTTGAGTACTTCACATCATAATGCAGATGATTTTTACACTGCAAATTCCCTACTTGAGTACTTTACATCATAATGCAGATGATTTTTACATCAAATTCCTTGCATAGTTGCTACCAAATTTACACTGCTTACCACACACCCAAATTACAGGTCAAAGTCCACAAAAGACACTCAATTCGATTACACTAAGACGCAAATTAGAAGAAGAATCAAATACCTTAATTCGATTACACCCGTGACTCGGTGGCGGCTGGCGACGATTACGCGGGCGGCGAGTGATTACTCGTCACTCGTGACTCGGTGCAGTTCAGATGTATCGTTGAATCTAAGCTCGTAGGATTGTAAGATTTAGGTTGTGCGATTTAGGTTGTAAGACCTAAATTTAGGGGGGATTTTTGGGGGGATGAATTTGGGGGTAAAGTGAATCTGGGGTAAAGTGAAATGGGGGGATTTTTGAGTTATTTTGCCAAAATTTAGGCGCGTTAGTTTTTAGACAAAGCGTTTTTGAGTTATTTTGGTCCGTTTGGCTAAACTTATTTTCCAGAAAAGTTGACTTATTTCAAGAAAAAAAGTTAGGATTCCTTACTTTTTTCTGGAAAAAAATACTTTTTTCTGGAAAAAATACTTTTTTTTGCAACTTATGGAATCTGAAACATACATTTTAACAACTTATAAAAAAAAATTATAAAAAAATAATTTTGACTTTCGGGGACGAATCTCGTTATAGGGAGTAGTACTTTGACCAGATCTTTGTAAAAACGTCGTAAAAGATAAATTCCTGATTTTTTGATTATTTTTCCCCAACACTACGATGAGTACCTATTAACATCCGTACGGTTGGATCATCGAAAAATGCATATAAAAAAATAATTTTGACTTTCGGGGACGAATCTCGTTATAGGGAGTAGTACTTTGACCAGATCTTTGTAAAAACGTCGTACAAGATAAATTCCTGATTTTTTGATTATTTTTCCCCAACACTACGATGAGTACCTATTAACATCCGTACGGTTGGATCGTCGAAAAATGCATATAAAAAATAATTTTCACTTTCGGGGACGAATCTCGTTATAGGGAGTAGTACTTTGACCAGATCTTTGTAAAAACGTCGTACAAGATAAATTCCTGATTTTTTGATTATTTTTCCCCAACACTACGATGAGTACCTATTAACATCCGTACGGTTGGATCGTCGAAAAATGCATATAAAAAAATAATTTTGACTTTCGGGGACGAATCTCGTTATAGGGAGTAGTACTTTGACCAGATCTTTGTAAAAACGTCGTACAAGATAAATTCCTGATTTTTTGATTATTTTTCCCCAACACTACGATGAGTACCTATTAACATCCGTACGGTTGGATCGTCGAAAAATGCATATAAAAAAATAATTTTGACTTTAGGGCCTTAAATATTCTATTTGGGCCAGTACTATTCTAATTGCCCAATACTATTCTAATTGGGCCTTAAACAGATGCGCTCCAAACAAGTAGGCGATTTCATCGAATTGGAAACTTCACTCTCAAATACCTAATTTGGAAACTTCACTCTCAAATACCTAATTCCGGATTCTAGCATTTGGAAACTTCACTCCTAATTTGGATTCCAGCCGCTTTCTCGTTCATGTCCTAGTAAGTCATGTCCTAGTTCTTTTTGTGTATTCGTTCATGTTCTATTTGTTTCTATTAAGTAAAGTTGTGATCTTTAGTGATTTTTGTGTTTAGTGTTCTATTTGTTTATATAAATTGTGTTGAGTAAAGTTGTGATTTTTGTGTTTTTTGTGACTTATTTTTGTGTATTCGTTCATTGTTGGTGAGATTCCAAGGCAGTGTGTACAGGAACTCAATGTATCGATGATAACTCAACACTAGAACAGGACAGGTAAATAATACTATGACTACACAGAAATCAGGAAGAAATGAAGATAGGGCAAATACAAGGAATCAAGATACAAGAAGTAATTCTGAAGTCTAGTTAAGGGTCACTGAAAGAAGTTCATTATCATGTTCATGCCTCAGTGAAGAATAAAGTTTGAAGACATTCAGGGTTTCAAAAGTATTGAAGATTCAGTATACAGTGCCACTAGAAGATTTCAGTGTATTAGCATTGATTGTGACATAGACAGTGTAGGAAGCATAGGAATCTGAAAGCAATGTATACAGGGTAAAGGACAAAGGTTTAAAAGAAGATATGAAGACGTTGTCTGAATACCAGTAAGGATTCCAGTGAAGGTACACGTGTTTATTGACAGTTAGTGTTTGAAGCAATCAAGAATGCAGCGACTTGTCAATTGTATTGAAATGAAGATGTGAAGGTTTGAATCACTGTTAGTCGTCTGTGAACCAGACCGTTGCACGAGGCGTCAACACATACGAGGATGATCTACATATCTATTCTACAGAAGAAATTGATACAGTCAGACTTGGTTCTCCCTGAAAGTTCAAAGGAATTTATAGGAGAAAACAGGTCAGAACAGGATACGTCCAAACAGCTACAGGAACCCACTTAGCCAAAGTTATGAAAATAATAAACCCGAAAGAAATGCAGGTTGAGATATTTGGAAAGATGGAACCCCGGTTGGAATTGATATATGGTTTGCTAAGCAAAAGGAGTCCAGTTCCAGACACTCACAGACCGCAGCTTGGACTATAAGGATTTAAATAAATAATTAAATATTTTATTTAATTAGAAAATTATATTTATAAATATCTACATATTATTAGATATTTATTTATATATTTTCTGGATTAAATTAATTATTTATTTATTAAGATTAGAAGCTGTGCGGGTCGAAAAGCATTTTTAAGGAGCTGTCAGACTACAGGACGAATTACACAAAAGGACGAAATAAGCCCCTTTGGTTTTTCAAATTGGCCAGGTGAATACTCCTTCGATAGTTTTTGTTTTAAAACAAAACTTTCGATAGTTTTTGTTTTAAAACAAAGCTTTCGATTGTTTTTATTAAGCCTTCGATAGTTTTTAATTATTCTAAAAAGTAGATTGGACACCTGCTGCATTCTGATTGGTCGAAGCAAAATCTATCGGAAGATTGGTTTTGAAAAGTCTACAAATAGACAGAAGAAGTTCATCTTCTTCAGTAGTTCATATTTTAGAGTTCATAGTTTTGACAGAGAGAGATAGCCGGAGAAGAGTTTAAGAGCTGGAATATTTATAAATTCGTAGACAGCCTTAAACTCTAATCCGTGTTTGTATTAAGTGAGCTTGAACTATTTGCATCTAATCCTACGGATTAGAATTTGTAGCACCCTTCGAGGTTTATATTTATAAAACAATATATTCCCCGAATTGCTTGTGTTTGGCTTGGTTGATTTGATTTCGAGAACCTACATAGATCTATCCGAAGAAATCAAATTGCTATTCGTTTCACTTGAACACGTACCCACTGAGAGTATACTAATTTATTTATCCGCAAAAGATTCGAAAGAATTTTTCGATGAATTAGTGAGTATCGTATTCAACCCCCCCCCCCCCTTCTACGATACTTTAGGACCTAACAATTGGTATCAGAGCTTGTTGATCGATATACAGATCAGATCCGGTGTTTTAGACCAAACATTCAAGTTCTCATAATTTTCGGATTTTTTAATTTTCAAAATTTTCATTTCTTGAAATTTTTGAATTTTAAATAATTTGAATTTTATTCTTGAAATATTTTATTTTTCAAAAAGTTCGAAATTCTTGGAATTTAAAATATTTCATATCCTAAGCCAAGGGTTCTCAAAAGATTGTTAGATTCAAGATTCCTCCGAGCGGTAAAGATGATTTTAATCTTTTGAAGAAAAAGTTTAAAGAAGCTGATTTCAGAACCTACTGAAGAAAATTTTGGAATTTCCTCAAAGGCTTACTCCATAGGATCCCACTAGATTTTCAGATGCAGGAAAGGAAGAAGTTTCTACGGATACAATTTTTCAAGAGATTTTTAATCAACTCTATTGATTCAGGGATACACAATCACAAAGTGAATTGTACCAATGCTACATTTATCTGCGAATCAAAAGAGAAAATAAGGAAAGGAATTGAGGAGGTTAGAGACAATGGAATGGACATTCAAATATCTCAGTAACATACATTAATGCTGGAACCTCAGAACAGAATAGAAGAATTACTAGTAGCTGAATCTTAGGAAGCTCAGGTAGATGGAAGTGACTTGTACACTTTAGAAAACCTTGAGAGACTGGACTACAGATCAGTGCTTAACATGTCAAGGGAGTTTAGTCACATCAGATTCAGAAGGAGTACAAAAGCTACATCCAAGGATCAGGCCTATTTATTCCGAAGTAAAAACTCTTCAGGATTCAGTTCAAGAGGTAGTTACAAGACTGAGATGGTGACAAAAACAAGATTGATAGTTTCAACTATGATAAGAACTATGTTACAAGAAACTATCAGGGTTTGCTACACAGTACAAGGAGCCTGACAAACAAAGAAGAATAGGGACTCAGTTAATGAGCTGAAACAAAAGTGGAATGCTTTGTTGAGGAAGCATCAGGACGAAACTTATGTTGCTTAAGGAAAGAGTTGGGATGGATCAGATGACGAGAAGATCATGGATATCTTGCTTTCATAGCAATCTCTAAAGATGATTCACCTAACATATCTCAGGTATCATTTCCTTGAACTTTCTTAAGAAACAACTCTTACTTTTAGGGGTTAAGTTTCTGGCATATAAGACCTTTGTTAAGCTAAGTTTCAGTATCCCTAGTAGAACAAGATTTGCTTATTTATTCTGAATTGTTTGTTAAGGAATAAATAGTTTAAAAGATGGAAGAATTACCTTTAGCGTCAGTAGAATTTGTAGAACACCAAGCTATATCTAAAACTGACTTAGGTAATAGAGAAAGTTAGATGACATACAACAACAGAATGGATTAGATAGAATTAGTGATCTAATTGTTAATTCTTTTATTCCATGTGTATTTAGAAAATTATTGAATACCTGTAAATCTACTTGCTACCTGTTACACTTGTGTATATTGGTTAAAGTAGAAAGTACTGAATTTTCTAAAATGCCTAATTTGCACATTTCTTATCTGCAATGTCATAATGCTGAATGTATGCCATGTATTCTTATTAACATGCCTGTTTATCTGAATGTCATGAATGCATCTCTTAGTACTTGCATTAATCATAGAAAAAGCATGTTTAAGAATCACATTAGGGCAAAGACTGCTGGTCAGTCAGAGATAAGAATAAGCATGTAAAGGTTGAAGCTGTTGTTACCTCTGTTAAAAGCAAAATCTCTAATCCATCTGGACCCAAGCAAAGAAGTTGGGTACCAAGAACTTTTAATCCATTTGTGAGTGCAGGGCAAAGAAGGTTAATCGATTTATATGGTTTCTTGGTTATTACTACTAAAGACATATGATCGAAGAAAGAACTTGCCATCAAATGTGATTGAGAAAGTTGTTCCATCAATAATCTTTGGAGATGACAGCAAAGGTTTTCAACACGGGACATGGCTACGTTGGAAAAGGAATGTCATCATGTTTACAATAATTGGTATCATTGATAACAACTAATAATTGGAGTCAAGGATAACAATTAGAAGCATCTCTCTTGTTGAAGGATTGAAGCACAATCTTCTAAGTATCAGTCAGTTCTGTGATAAAGGCTACAATGTAGATTTCAGAAAGGACAAGTGCTTGATCACCAACAGGAATGATGAGAAGCTTACTCTACTGGGAGTGAGAAAAGGAAACCTGTTCATAGCTGACTTAAGTTCTACCAGTGAAGGAGCAATTACATGTTTTTATGGAAAGGCATCTTCTGAACAAAGTTGGTTATTGCAAAAGAAGCTCTCACATTTGAACTTTAAAACTATGAACTCTTTGGTAAAGAGAGAGTTAGTGAGAGGGTTGCCCCTGATGGAATCCAATCAGGAGGGAGTATGTGAAGCATGTGAAAAGGGGAAGTCGAAGAAAGCATCAAACGGAAGCAAAGGAATGACAAGCATTACTGAACCATTACAGCTGATTCATATGGATTTATTTGGTCCAGTTAATGTTATGTCACTTTCAAGAAACAGATATGCATTGGTGATGGTGGATGACTACTCCAAGTACACGTGGGTGTTGTTCATACAAACAAAGGATGAAGCAACACAACTAATCATTGATCACATCAAGAAGATAGAAGTGGAAGCTAAGCTACCTGTGCGGACAATCAGATCAGACAATGGAACTGAATTCAAGAATGCAGTTCTAAATGATTTCTGCTCAGAGAAAGGAATATCAAGACAGTTTTCAGCACCAAGAACTCCTCAACAGAATGGAGTAGTGGAAAGGAAGAACAGGACCTTGGTTGAAGCAGCAAGGACCATGTTGAGTGAATCAAAACTTCCCACTTACTTTTGGGCTGAAGCAGTGAATGCAGCTTGCTACACTCAGAATCGAACCCTGATTAACAAAGATCATAATAAGACTCTATATGAGTTAATGGCCAACAAGAAACCAACAATGAAGTTTTTTCATGTGTTTGGTGCAAAGTGCTTTGTACTAAAAGATGGAGGACATCTAGGCAAGTTTGATGCCAAAGCAGATGAAGGCATTTTTCTGGGCTATTCTCTGGAATCTAAAGCTTACAGGGTATATGTGATTGAAGACAAGAAGGTGTTGGAAAGCTTAAATGTAACATTCGACGACACCAAAATATCAGGCCTGCAAACTAGAGAGAACTCTGAATCCTTGGTATTTGAAAATCTATCAGGAGATCTCTCTGACATAGAGGAAGAACCTGAAGTTGTTCCCGGTGATAATAATAATCATAATGATAATGATTCTGGACCAAGTGGTGACAGTGATGGAGATCCTCAAACTTCTACAGGATCCACTAGTCAATTAATAGAATCAACAGATCACACCGTCAACAACTCAGGGGGAGCAGGAGAAGGATCAATTAGTCAGATCAACACCACAATGAAAATCAAGAGGACACTTCAAGAACAGATCTGTCAAGACAAAGGGTTTAGATTCAAGATCATTCCTGATGTCTAGTTCTTAGTGATCCTAGTGGTGGACTGAAGACTGGAGCTATAGAGTATGAATGATTATTTCCTTGGTTTTCTTTCTGAAGAAGAAACTAGGAAAGTTAAAGAAGCTCTGATAGATCCAGATTGGGTGATTACATAGCAAGATGAACTCAATCAATTCTAAAGGCAGATTGTATGGAAGCTGGTATCTAGACCAAATAACAGAGTTGTAATTGGTACAAGGATAACCAGAAGTTTACTGGATGACAATGGCATTGTTATGAGGGACAAGGCCAAACTGGAGGCTAGGTTACTATCAGGAAGCAGTATCGAACAAGAAGCACCAGTGACGAGACTTGAGGATATCAGGATATATCTGGCACCTGCTGCATATTAAAACTTTAATATCTATATGGTGAATATGATCAAGTGCACTCCTGATTGATGAGATAGTAGAAGAAGTCAATGTACAGCTTCTCTTCAAGATCACAACAGGTTGGTATGAACTAGTATCAATACTCAAGCAATCGTCAAAGACATGGTATGACACTCTAACTGAACTTTTGCAGAATGTGAATTTATTAGAGTCGTCATATATATATAACTCTCTATATCTTAAGGCACAAACATAATGTCATATATGTGCAGTGATATCATGATTATATTATATGTTGGTCTACTAACGAAAACTTGTGCAAGAAATTTGCCAAGTCATTGCAGAGTATGTACAAGATGAGTATGTTGGGAAAGTTGCAATTGTTTTTGGAATTACTTTAAGCAAGCCAAAAGAATAATTCTTTTAGGAGCACAAGTAAGCCAAAAAGAGTGATGGCAATAAAAGTAAGTCAAGAATCTTTTGAATGTGCACAATTGGGAAGATTCTAGACATGCCAAGACTCCCTGCCAACAGTAGCCACTAAAGCTTGATCAGGACAAATCAGGTAAAAGACAGAAATGACAAGCTAGAGAGGTACGATCATCTCATTAACTTATTAGCTGTAAATTGACCACACATATTTTATTCTCAAGTTGCCAATGTGCAAGGTTCCAAGTGGATTTCAGAAAATCTAATCTTATAGCTATTAACAAGATTTTTGGATTTCTTAAGGGAATACCAAATCTCGGTATATGGTACCCTAAAGATACTTGTTAACATGTTTAGCTATATAGATATAAAATACGCAGGTTGTAAGAAAGACAGGAGAAGCATCTCTGGAAGCTGTCAACTCAAATGACAGGAGAAGCATCTCTAGAAGCTGTCAACTTCGTGGCGGAAGATTGATTTCTTGAAATAACTTCATCTCCAACAACTCTGTGGACCACTCCACGACAATGCACCTTGACACCAGGTATCATTTCTTTCGAGAGCATGTCTTCAATTCATAGAGTAACTTGTAGACACGCACATTATTTGAAAATCTCATCTGCAAGAAACTCTTAAAAATAAGCTCACAAGTATTAAGTTGTCCATATTTTAAGGACTTGTGAATTTATTTAACATCCAGTCCTCACCTTAATAATTTAGTGCTAATATCTAACTCATAGATATTTAGTATTAATTTATTATTATTTATTTAATGTAATTTGAATTATGGAAATTGAAGCAGTTCAATATCTTATTTGCTCCATAATTTAAAATACATAAAATAAATTTGCAGCATAATTAATTAGATTTTAATTGATTTATGTCAGTTAATGATATTTAGTCAATTTTATTCTAAGAAAATTGTGATACTTTTGTTAACTGTGAATTTAAATAAATAT
The DNA here is from genome assembly GCA_030848705.1 of Heracleum sosnowskyi. Lineage (NCBI taxonomy): Eukaryota > Viridiplantae > Streptophyta > Magnoliopsida > Apiales > Apiaceae > Heracleum > Heracleum sosnowskyi. The sequence goes on from CM061237.1 coordinate 132,158,886, forward strand.
CTGATTTGAAAAAGTTCACAGAAAACAGAAAACAAAAGGTTGGTTTTAAAACTGGTAACAGCTTTAAAATTAATCAGCAGCAAAATCTATCGAAAAAGGAATTTCGATAGTTTTCTGAGTAGTTGATAAAAAGTATCAAAAGCAATTTTCGATGGTTTTTGTTAAAGAAAAGAAAAACTATCGAAGAAAAGTCTCGATAGCTTTTGAAATTGGAAATGAAATCTATCGAAAGAATTCAATTCTTTAATATTCGAATTTCTTGATAGTTTTCAGAAAAGTACAACTTCTCGATAGTTCATTTTGAAAACTATCGAACGTGAGATGTCATAAATGGACATAGATCCAGAGCCCTCAGTGGCCATTCCTGACCAGGAGGTTGAAAACCAACAGCCTCTAACCACGGTCATAGAGCCTTTGAAAGAAACAAATGAAACAACAACAGAAACTCCTACCCTACTATACCAACCACTCAAATAACTGAGAGTGTAGAGGGAGTCAGTGCCAAAGCAGCACCAAATAAGAAGATAAACCATTCAACAACAGCTTTGCCTTCCTCTAAAAGGAGAAAACTAGAAAACGAGGCAACTGTTGAAACTTCATTACCTTCTTTCACCGAGCCTCTAACAGATTTTTCTGAAGCTGATTGGGCAGTGATAACCAAAGCTATATCTGAACCCCTACCCCAAACAGAAAAAGGAAAATTGACGGAAGCAACTAGTTCTCCGACCATTTCACGGTCAGGACTACCGGTTGAAGGTTCTTTACTAAACCAAGAGTCTTCACAGACGTTGAGAGAAGGTTCTGACCCAAATGCACAATCTAAAGGGTCATTGCCTAACTCCCCAGATGGAACATATCTGGATCCTGCGGGTACCGGGTCTGACATAGGTGCAGATCGGCAACTCGGTAATAATGAATCAATTTCATTTGAGGAGTTACCTGAGGATATGTCTGCAAAGACTTCAGAGGGAGTTTCAGGGCCTCTGTTTTCAATAGAGCCTGATTCCAACCCCCCAGAGATTCAAAATCTGGATCCTGTTGAGGATTGATCATCGCAAGATGATCAACAACTTGGTTTAACCAAGGACGGGGATTTGCGAAATCCCATTGCACCACCAGTGACCTCCTTAAGGATGGCTATGGTGATTTTCCTTGCAGGTACATTTGGATGCTGAAGCTCTGAGAGATAAGAGTGAAACACTTGTGAGGTACACGAAACAGAATCACACACTCACAGTGAGGAAGAAAGAGAAACACCAAATCCCATTCCCTATCCCTTAAACTTGGTTCGTAATGTTTTACCTTTAAAGACCTAACAGTTGAGACCTCACTTCGGGACCTAACAATTGGTTGTTTTAGGGCCCTAAAAAGGTGATCTAACAGTTGGGAGGTATAAGGAAGATGTCGGGAAATTTGGTTCGTAGGACGATCGACGGTGAATCCATCTTGTAGTATTTAAAGGGCACAGTTGATCAGACTACATATTACTACTTCTTTTCTACCAGATGCTACATGAGAATTCCTTCAAGACCCAGGAAAACTTCTTTTCTTAACTAAGGGGGAGAAATGAGTTATAATCAGATTATTGGAGGATTCCTCAACTAAGGGGGAGAAGTGGTAAGAAAAAGTAGAGGTACACCACACCACAATTCTATTGATCTTTCAACTATTGGGGAGAGACTAAGGGGAGAAGTGGTAGATTTCCTAAAAGACAGAGAAGTGGTATTGGTTCACCACTGTTCTAAGGGGAGCAGCTGTATTCCATAGGGGGAGAAGCTGTATTCCAAAGGAGGAGAAGCAAGGGAGATATGTGCTTTTCAGAAAGGAAATATGGTTGTACAACAGAAGCCGCTGAACTCTTAACCAAGAGAAGTGGAAAGGTATACTTCAGTAAGTGGTAGACAAAGACATATTCATTACCACTGAAGAACCTTGAGAAGCTGCTCATGATTACTTCAAGACTGAGAAGGATTATGTGGCAGAGATTTAAAGAACCAAAGAAATGAAGATGAGTTACTACATGGATATCAGTCAAGTGCTAAAGGAACAATCATCTATCATTTCAGTTTGAACAAGAAATCTGGAAGTGAAGAATTTGATCCAGAAAACCAGTAGCATTATTTACAAGTCCAGGAAAGGTACTTTTTCTAGTTGTTAGTTGAGTTATCCTCTCTATTTATTTGTTTGTTAGTTTAACAATCAAATAGGGGGAGATTGTTGGTGAGATTCCAAGGCAGTGTGTGCAGGAACTCAATGTATCGATGATAACTCAACACTAGAACATGACAGGTAAATAATACTACGACTACACAGAAATCAGGAAGAAATGAAGATAGGGCAAATACAAGGAATCAAGATACAAGAAGTAATTCTGAAGTCTAGTTAAGGGTCACTGAAAGAAGTTCATTATCATGTTCATGCCTCAGTGAAGAATAAGGGTTGAAGACATTCAGGGTTTCAAAAGTATTGAAGATTCAGTATACAGTGCCACTAGAAGATTTCAGTGTATTAGCATTGATTGTGACATAGACAGTGTAGGAAGCATAGGAATCCGAAAGCAATGTATACAGGGTAAAGGACAAAGGTTTAAAAGAAGATATGAAGACGTTGTCTGAATACCAGTAAGGATTCCAGTGAAGGTACACGTGTTTATTGACAGTTAGTGTTTGAAGCAATCAAGAATGCAGCGACTTGTCAATTGTATTGAAATGAAGATGTGAAGGTTTGAATCACTGTTAGTCGTCTGTGAACCAGACCGTTGCACGAGGCGTCAACACATACGAGGATGATCTACATATCTCTTCTACAGAAGAAATTGATACAGTTAGACTTGGTTCTCCCTGAAAGTTCAAAGGAATTTATAGGAGAAAACAGGTCAGAACAGGATACGTCCAAACAGCTACAGGAACCCACTGAGCCAAAGTTATGAAAATAATAAACCCGAAAGAAATGCAGGTTGAGATATTTGGAAAGATGGAACCCCGGTTGGAATTGATATATGGTTTGCTAAGCAAAAGGAGTCCAGTTCCAGACACTCACAGACCGCAGCTTGGACTATAAGGATTTAAATAAATAATTAAATATTTTATCTAATTAGAAAATTATATTTATAAATATCTACATATTATTAGATATTTATTTATATATTTTCTGGATTAAATTAATTATTTATTTATTAAGATTAGAAGTTGTGCGGGTCGAAAAGCATTTTTAAGGAGCTGTCAGACTACAGGACGAATTACACAAAAGGACGAAATAAGCCCTTTGGTTTTTCAAATTGGCCAGGTGAATACTCCTTCGATAGTTTTTGTTTTAAAACAAAACTTTCGATAGTTTTTGTTTTAAAACAAAGCTTTCGATTGTTTTTATTAAGCCTTCAATAGTTTTTAATTATTCTAAAAAGTAGATTGGACACCTGTTGCATTCTGATTGGCCGAAGCAAAATCTATCGGAAGATTGGTTTTGAAAAGTCTACAAATAGACAGAAGAAGTTCATCTTCTTCAGTAGTTCATATTTTAGAGTTCATAGTTTTGATAGAGAGAGATAGCCGGAGAAGAGTTTAAGAGCTGGAATATTTATAAATTCGTAGACAGCCTTAAACTCTAATCCGTGTTTGTATTAAGTGAGCTTGAACTATTTGCAGCAAATCCTACGGATTAGAATTTGTAGCACCCTTCGAGGTTTATATTTATAAAACAATATATTCCCCGAATTGCTTGTGTTTGGCTTGGTTGATTTGATTTCGAGAACCTACATAGATCTATCCGAAGAAATCAAATTGCTATTCGTTTCACTTGAACACGTACCCACTGAGAGTATTCTAATTTATTTATCTGCAAAAGATTCGAAAGAATTTTTCGATGAATTAGTGAGTATCGTATTCAACCCCCCATTCTACGATACTTTAGGACCTAACATTCATGTTCTATCTGTTTCTATTTGTTTGCACATAGATAGATAGAGAAATTGATTTTTACCGTGAACCATATGTTGTAGTTATGGATAAGTCTTGGATGTTAAGCGATAGAAACAGTGAACCATATATGGATGGAGTTGTGGCATTTATTGATTTTGCGGTTGGTAATTTGAATATGTCAACGAACACTATTCCATGTCCATGTGTAAGCTGTTTAAACCACTGCTCTCTTCCTGTGGATGAGGTGCATTACCACTTACTCGTTAAGGGATTCGATCGGAATTATACAAGGTGGATTAAACATGGAGAGAAAGACAATTTCAACCAATTTGATGCAGTAGAATTTCCTACAGATGCTGCAGAAACAATAGAAATGGTAAAAGCTACGGAAGACAATTTCATAGATGACATTGACAAGTTTCAAGAACTACTTGCAGATGCGGAGAAGCCCTTGTATAAATATTGTCCTAACTTCACAAAGTTGTCTGCAACAGTTCAACTACTAAACTTGAAGAGTAAGCATGGAATGACAAATAAGTGCTTTACTGAATTGCTACTTCTGTTGAAAAGGATGCTACCTGCAGAACGTAACGAGATGGTGAACAACACATATGAGGCCAAAAAGATAATGACAGCAATGGGTTCAGGATACGAAAAGATACATGCTTGCATTAACAACTGCATTCTTTACAGGAAGGAGTACAAGGACTTGGTGGTATGTCCAACTTGTGGCATGTCACGGTGGAAGGTGGATGAGAAGACTAAAGTCATATACGAAAATGTTCCTACAAAGGTATTATGGTACTTCCCCCTTATTCCACGATTGAAACGACTTTATAAAGTGAAAAGCATATCAAAAGATTTGATATGGCACTCCACCAGTTCCAAAAAGCCCGGTGTTTTACGCCACCCATCTGATTCACCTGCATGGAAAGCAATAGATGACAGATTTCCGGAAATTGCCTCTGATCCAAGAAATCTTCGGCTTGGCATTTCCACAGACGGGGTCGACGTAAACAGAGGGAATAGGAATCAATGTGTGTGGCCGGTATTAACTGTCATTTACAACCTTCCACCTTGGTTGTGTATGAAAAGAAAGTTCATCATGCTTTCGTTATTAATATCGGGAACGCCTGGAAACGATATCGATGTGTTTTTGGATCCTTTGATCGATGATCTGAAGCTCTTGTTTGAAGAAGGAGTTGAAACATATGATTCCTATGCACAGGAACAGTTCACTTTACGTGTTGTTGTCTTATGGACGATTAATGATTACCCTGCTCTTGGTGCATTATGTGGCTGTCCTTATAGTGGATTCCATGGTTGTGTGGTGTGCAGGAAAGAAACTCATTGTGTAAGACTTCCGTTCTCTGCCAAGCAGAGTTATGGTGGTCACCGAAGATATCTACCATATAGTCATCCCTTCAGAAAGCAAACTAAGGCGTTCAATGGAAAAGAAGAGTGGGGAACTGCTGCAGATCCTATGACAGGGGAAGAAATATTCAACGAGGTTAAATTTGTTCGGAATAAGTGGGGGAAGGGATTTAAGGATAAAGATTCAGAACTCATGGACACTTCGACTGGAAGAGGGGGGAAAACAAAAAAGAGAAAATCAAAAGGGGGTGGTAGCTCAAATTTCGGACAGAAAGAACAGACCTATTGGAAGAAATTGAACATATGGAATCGACGACTTAGGTATTGGCGGTATAATTTGGTCCAACATTGTATTGATTTCATGCACACTGAGAAGAATGTGGCTGAGAGTATTATCGGAACATTACTAAATGTTCCGGGCAAGACGAAAGATGGGTTGCAAGCTCGAAAGGATCTGGCACATTTTGGGATAAGACAAGAGTTGCAGGCTAAAAGTCAAGGCGACAAGACATTACTTCCTGCAGCCTGCTACACATTAACTAAAGATGAAAAAGACATGTTATGTGACACACTACACAACTTAAGGGCTCCGCAAGGTTATTGTTCCAACTTCTCTAGTTTGGTGAATGAAAAGGCTAGGAAGCTTATGGGACTTAAATCACATGATTACCATATGCTTATGCAACAGTTCTTGCCAATTGCAATACGGTGTATCATGCCTGAACCCACAAGATATGCTATTATCAGACTTTGTTTTTTTTTCAAATCAATATGTAGCAAAGAAATCAATGTAGAAGAACTCGATAAATTGCATGAGGAGCTTTGTGTGACACTGGGCTTGATGGAGAAATACTTTACCCCATCCTTTCTTGATGTTATGCTTCATCTAACTGTGCACCTTGTTAGAGAGGTAAAATTATGTGGCCCAATATGCTTTCGGTGGATGTATCCCTTTGAGAGGATGATGAAAGTTATTAAAGGGCATGTGCGGAACAAAGCTTACCCAGAAGGATGCATTGCTGAGGAGCATATTGCAGAAGAAACAATTGCGTTCTTCAACGAATACAAAAAAGTCATGAGCTCTAATGGTATTCCAGAACACCAGCACAACACATCTGAAAACGGTAATGGAGAGGGAATTCCTTTATCAGCTGGTAAACCAGTTGAAGTTTCTCAAGATCTCTACATGAAAGCACATTTCTATGTATTGCAAAATACGCCTGAAGTTGTGCCGTATATCGAGTAAGGACTCCTACTGAACAAGTTTATTTGTGTTTTTCTTTTATTTAACAGTAGTCTTTTATTTAACAGTAGGATCAGATTTGATACTAATTTTTGTACTTGCAGACAACACATGACATTTTTGAAAAACAAACATCCTGGTAAACGACAAGCATGGCTGGAGAAAGAGCATAGCACAACGTTTGGTCACTGGTTACGCAATAAGGTTGAAAGCGAGTTACCGATCTCCAAAGAAAGTGTATCAGAAACAGTGAAGTGGATCTCACATGGAGCACGCAGAATCGTGAACAAATACGATGTATATGACATCAATGGATATACATTTCGTACAAAAATTCGTGATGGCAGAATTCACCAGAACAGTGGGGTTTGTGTAGAGGCAACTGAGATGCACATTTCTAAAGAAGTAGTAACCTATGGAAAGAACTTTTATTATGGGGTTCTACGAGAGATATGGGTACTAGATTATCATATTAAGAAAATTCCTCTTTTCATGTGTGACTGGGTTGACAATAGAAATGGTGTCAAAGAAGATGGCATGGGTTACACGTTGGTTGAACTTAACAGATTAGGCCACAAGGATGATCCATTCGTATTGGCCTCACAAGCACGACAGGTGTTTTATGTTAAAGACCAGCTGGATAAAAAAATGTCTATTGTCTTGATGACACCTCCCAAGAATTATAGAGATCTGTACGATGATGTCAATGAGGATTTCAGTACTGTAATTCTTCCTCACAATGATAATATATTACCACCTGTAGATCCACGTGACTTGGGTAATGAATCTCGTGATGATTACTTTAGACAGGACTATAAGGGTATTATTATACGTAATGCTAACTGAATCTGGTAATTATTATCATTATGTTTGTCATTTTCCGTGTTTTTTATGTAATGCTAAATTCTATTGTTTGGTTAAATTCTATTGTTTGGTTAAATTCTATGCTCTGTTTTAATTCCTGTTTTTTTCTCCAGGTGTGTGCAAAGAAAAAGGCCTGATCATGATGTCGTCTTCAAATTCCTACAGCTCAAACCAAAATCGAAGTGACCTCTGCTACTGTGGTCTTCCTGCTCGGATTAGAACATCAAACACACTTGACAACCCTGGAAGAAGATTTCGGGTCTGCCATAAATCAAATTCATTGGTAAGCCGATGTTTATCAGTTTCATCTTTTTAATTTAATAAACAGCTTTTAATTTGAATTCCCTTTTCAAGTCTTCTGGACCCAAATGTTCGTTTTGGGAATGGATTGATCCTGAACCAGTTGTCATGAAGATCAAGATCCAGAAAGAAGTTGATGATGTGAAGGCTGAGCTGCAAAACTGCATGTCAACAGTTGAAGATCTTCGAAAGGAGGTTCATGTCATACGTGGGAAGTTGTATAATGTTATCATTGTCTTGGTCATTTTCTTTGTTTTTTATTTGATGAAGAATTAATATGTAATGGTGAATTCTAATGTTGGCCGAAGGACATGGATTTGTTGAATTGTTCTAGTTTTAAGCTTCATTATCAAGTTTTAAGGTCATCTGGTATGCAACTTGGATAAATGAAGTTTGTGTTTGTCATTTGTGGTTAATCTGCTATACCAATACTTCATGTCCAGTTGGTCAAATATTTTGCCACACACAAATGTAATAATGTGACAGATCAGTTGGAAATGAGGAGAATACTCTGTTTCAAGAGGGTACTCCTGAAAGCAGAGTACTTTTTAGTCACACAATAATACAGTCACTAGTTTTTAGCTTCCTTAAGCGAACAGAGCTCTGACATATGCAGAAAACTCTACCTTTTAGTCACATAAAACTGTAGTAACCATAGGTTATTTCCCATTTAGCCACATCACCGAAAATGACTATGGCCGTTTCTTAACATTTAGACACAGCAAAGAAGCGTCGCTAGTTATTGTCACACTTCTATCTCTCAAGCATGACTAAACATTTTGGAACTGGTCAAAGTCAACAAAAAACCATGCTGTTTTTTTATATTTGGTCACATATTTGGAACGTGGCTAAATATTGTCACACATTTTTAAAAGTTGTGACTGAATCTTCCAAAAAATGTATTTTCGGTCACTCGAAAAACAATTGTGTGGCTAAAACTTGGGACGCTGACCTTTAGCCACTCGTTTTTTCCAAAGTGTCACAGCCCTTACTGTACAAAAGAGTGACGAAAGCCCAAATTTGACGTAGTGTTAGAAATAAAGTTTTAGAAATAAATTTCAAAGTAAAAGTGAGGTAAGAGTAAATGTACCTTTTGCCTATCTGATATAAAAGTGAATGTACCATCATTATGAATATTCAGATCATCTTTAATCAGTTGCAGGAACCAGTTCCAACTATCATTATTCTCTACTTCAACAACAGCCCAAGCTAAGGGATACATGTCATCATTGGCATCAGTACCCACTGCAGCCAGTAATTGACCACCATAAGGTCCTTTTAAATGGCACCCATCAAGACCTAGAAGTGGTCTACAACCATTTCTGAAACCCTTTTTAAGTGGACCAAGGCATATATAAAATCTTTTAAACCTCTTCCTGCCATCTTGTAGTTCTTGGTCTTCAGTCATTACTTGAATAGTACTATCTGGCATTGCCTTCAACAACTGATTTCCATAATCCCATAACTTTGAATATTGATCTACATGCTTTCCATTAATATTCTCTAATGCCTTCCTTTTGGCCCTACCAATAGCATAAATACTGACATGATAGTGCCAGTCATTGACAACCTTTTGCAAGAATGATGACAAAGGCCAAGTTGGATTCATCCTTATGTCATCTTCATACTCTTCTGCTATCCATCTAGAATTGATCTGTTTTTGATGAAATGTTTGAGTGCATGTATGCTTTGGATTGTATACCTTAATCTGGTAGGTATCACTCCTCTGCATTTTTGATGCATAAATCTTCCATGGACAATCACCTTCACAGATAAATCTCATCATGATTAAGTATCTCAACTACATCTTTGTCCTTTTCTTTTTGTTTTTCTTTGTCCTTGGCTTTTTCTTTACTCTTTCTGACTCTTTCAGACTTGTGATTACAAACCTCATCATCAGTGCTATCCATATTGGAACCATCTGAGTAGAAACTAAAATCACTTAAAACATCTCCTTCATGTTGAGGATTGTAATCCTCATCACTTTCACCATCACTGAGCAAATCCTCATCTCTAGCTCCTTGTCCATCTTCCACATCACCATTATAGTTGTGCCTAGGATCCAAATTCAGTAATTCTTCAAGGTCTTCTCTGTCAATAGGCTTTGTTGTAGGATCTACATACTGCATATTAGGGTCTTGTGATGGAGCAAACTCTTGTGTGGGCATTCTATCAAAATCCAAAGCAAACAGAGGCTTAGTTGTGATGGTATACACATATATAATCCTAGAAGGTGGCAACAACTCACACATCTCTAACACATCTGCATCAGTTTCCAATGCATGTAATCCCTTATCCATATCACTTCTTGGCCACTTGTAATACAATGTAATTACTCCTAATTCTCCACACTCTTTTGATATAGTAATTAATTCAATCAAACTCATAGTATCTACATCACAAAGGTCAAAGAAGTCAACACTACCACCAACATATTGCTTAGGGTTTTCTGTAAATTGCCCACCATACTGATACTTTATACTAAACAAGTCTGAACCAACTGCAAAAAATAGAGTAAATTGGAACTTTATACAGACAAAAACATGGCACTATACTTATACTACCACTGTCAAAAACACAAAAAAAACACAAGGGACCACAGAGGAGACATTGAATCACATGGGAGCACCAACATATTAAACCAAAAACATCATAATAAGTTACACTAACTTCAGAACTAGCAACCAATACCAAAACCCTAAGTTCGTAAACACAAAAAACATATAACCATACAAAATCCCTAATTTCGTATACAAACGGTTCAAACCCTAATTTAATTTAAAGTGACAGAGCTTACCTCCATAATCGGGACATTCATTAGGTTTGTAAACGTCTTTGTCATTCGGATCTCTTCGAAACCACACCATTGTCAGCAATGCAACGGGAGAACTCAATTGGCGTGAGAGTGATCAAAGGGGGGAAGTGCAGTGAAAGGTAAAGACTGAATTGGTAAAGTAAATGTATCAGATATATGTATAATACGCGTACAAAACGAATAAGACTGAATTGCCCTCAAGAAAATAGACGGAGTTAACAGAAATAGACGGAATCACGCAAAGTGTTAGTAGTTTGTAGTGTCAGTATAACAAGTGCTAGTTTTTGAACTTGAGTATCCCAAGTGGTCTGACACCTAAACTGCAAGTACACATAATGCACTTTACTCTATTAGTAATCATCCCAACAAAGCAAACATAAAAAGGTCATAATTTAATCCAAAAAATAAATTTTAGAAAATAAAGTTTGTTTGTGAAATTTATTAGATTTGAATAAATATGTACAAAACAAGAGATTCTGGGACTCAATTAAAAGTGAATTTATTTAGATAAAAGAAATAGATAATATTAATGATAAAGAGTTTAATTTGTAAAATATTTTAGGTAAATCTTTAAATATTGTACTTTTTAATGAATATTTATAGATAACACAACTACATAAAACAATGATTTATTGAAACTCTCCTTCAATATTTTAGCTAATATAAATTTATAGGTGTGTCACAGTGTGTGCTCGGAGAGAAACTTAACCTTCCCGGGAGTTAGTGATAAAATTAATAAAATAATGCTAGAGAGGGTATTCAAATAGATCTCAAATTTCATGTTATTAGCTATAGCTCAATTAATAATAATGAAACTTTATCGCTCAAGGCATGTGTGAGTATCACTATTAACAAGTTTACTCATTGTGACTATGTCACACCTATCGTACTATTAGGAGTGATGATATATCTCCTGATTTCTTTGATGTAATCATGAAGGATTGTCAGTAATGAATAATTTCCTTTTGAGTTCAAAAAAAAAATTGAAATGTCAAAATAAAGACCATTTTTCCATCATATTATTCTAATCCTGTTCCCGTGTAACATGCTTTATTTTTATTTTCTTTGACCCAATCAAATATTGAACTAAAATTTTATTAGTTTATTAGTGTGACTAATCCTTTATTATAATACCCGAGTCTACCACGTATCAGTTAACCAATCAAAAAATTATGAATTATTTTAGCACCAATCAGATGTCAATCCTAAATTTTAAACCAATCACAAGACTTTAAATAATTAGGGTTAAGTGATTTGATCATTAGGGTTAAAATAATCATTTCAACAATATATACAAAATAGTTAATAATTAATTCAATCGTAAATAATATGATGATGATATTATTCTTTCCTGAAATATAATTTTGTGATTTCAGTTAATTAATATACTTCGAAAGTATTTATAATTGTTAATTAATTGTTTTGGAAATATAACTACATACCTCACAAAAATTTAAAAGTATGAGAATGTTTATTGTCCCAAAAAAAAAATCCTGATCTGTCCCGGATCATCAAGAGTCAAGAGTCAAGACTATATATTTTTAACGTTTCAATTATGTATTGCATTATATTATATCCTATATATAATTAGCCTAAGGGGGTTTACATGATATTGTCCTCAGGCTCATGTTTGTCTTTTCATAATATTATTAGTAATTATAATTTTTGTTAATATTAAATAAAAACTAAAAATTATATAGTTATCCTATATATAATTAGCATGGGATTTAGACATTTTGGTCAAGGGAGTATTTGTCATTTTATAAGTATTGTTGTAATCATAGTTTTGAAATTATGTGGAATAAAAATTAAAAATATTATTAGATTGTGAACAAATTGTGACCGGAATTTGTAAATGTTATTTTGATTTTTCTTTAAAAAAAATCAAAAATTAACTAAATATAGTAAAATAAAGTTATTGAATCTAAAAATATAAAAAATATGAAATTTAATAATTTTAAAATTAAAGAAAACAAGGAATTTCATGAAAAGAAAAATAAAAAATGGAAATAATAAAGATTAATATTAATAAAATAAGTATCATCCACTAAATATGATTTGCAAACATTAGTCTATAATTTTTCAAAAAAAATAATTAAAATTAAAAAATAAAATTTATAAATAATATTTATAAAGTATCCCCACGGCTATAAAGCTGTATAATGCAAGGAATTCGGTTAGTTAGTTTTGAGCGTCAACTTTTTGTGTACTGTCATTCTATTTTATGAACAGTTCTACCGGCGAGGATAATGGGAGACGCGTTCTGGTCATCATGATGATATATATAATACAGTTTCGTTGTTTGATTTTCTCGGGGTTTTCAAATTCACCGACTACTCGTATATGAATAATATTTTTTCTCTCTTTAATTAGTTATTAGCAGTGTTCTAAAAGTCGGCGATTAATCGGGATTAATCGCCGATTAATCGTTAAACGGCGGGTCACCGAACTGATTAATCGAAAATCGGTCAATTAATCGTTTTTTCAGAAAAACGGTCAAAAATCGGGCTAATTATTAAAAAAATAATTAAAAATTTAAAATGCAGAAACTTGATTAAATGATGGAAAAACATTATTTTTGTACATGTAATTATAATTTTAGATGTCAAAATCGTAAATTCTCTTAATTTTTCTCTTAAATTGTTCTCTAATTAAAAAGTTAAACCTCCAAAATTTTATTTATTAAAATTATATAATATTTTTAACATATTTGCATAAATATATGATAATAACATATGTTTAGTTGAAATAACGAAACAATTATATATATGAATTTAATTGTATATAAAAAATATTATTAAATTTATTCCGATTAATGACCCGATTAATCCCCGATTACCCGATTAATCCCTGGACGGTGCCATCACCGATTAACTCCGATTCCCGCTTTTTACAACACTGGTTGTTAGTAACTTTTGAGTGATTATTAATTTTTAACTACAGATTAAAACCGTATCTATACTATCTATCTATCGATACTATGCTATATAGTTAAGTTCTATGGAGATCACTTTTTTTTGTGGAGACATAGAGACCACATACGTTCTGTAATTTAAATTTAGCAAAATATAATATTTTATAAATTATGTTCTATGAAAATAACTATTTTCATTTAAAATCTTTAAAATTATATATGTTTTGCAACTAAAACATAACAAAACATATTGTTGTGCAAAACATGTTCGATTTGCAGAACATTCATGTTTAGTTTGCAAAACTTACAAGATTTTCAAGATTTTCAATGAAATAGTGATTTTCATAGAATATACTTTGCAAAACAGTACGTTTTGCAAATTTTTGATTACAAAATATGATATATTTTGTCAAATTGAGATTGTAGAACATATGTGGTCTCCAGGTCTCCACAAAAAATATGGTCTCCATGGAACTTAACTCTTTCCTAACTAAAACATTTCATTTTCCAAAAAATTAATAAATGCAATTAATAAAATTTAAAATATAAATAGTAAAATTAATAATTATTAAAAACAATCTGTGCATCGCACGGGTTTTAAGCTATATTATTAAAGACGAAACATTAAAAGTTTGGTAGTCGGACGGTCGGTACTTAGTGATTTTACTTAATTATCCTTACTTATTTTTTTTTTAAAACTATCCAATTACCTTTTCAGCTAAAATACATTACCTTTTTTTATTTTTTTCTAGCAAAATCCTCTATTTTTCTAAAAAAAACACGGACGATTATCTTTTTTAACAAAACATGTTACTCTTTCTATTTTTCCTTAATAAAATTCCTCGTTTTCCAAAAATATCACGGGCAAACCCTTACTTTTTTATTTTAAAATTTATTTTAATACTTTTAATTATGAGCACTTTTTCAGCTGAAACGTGTTACTTTTTCTATTTTTCATTTTCTAAATAAATTATTATTAAATAATAATAATTTTATAACCAACTACATTTTCAGCTAAAATACATTACATTTTCTATTTTTTTATAACAAAATCCTCTCTTTTTTCTAAAAAAATCACGGGCAATTACCTTTTTCAACTAAAATATGTTACTCTTTCTATTTTTTCTTACTAAAACTCCTCATTTTCCAAAAATATCTCGGACAAATCCTTACTTATTTATTTTGAAACCTATTTAAATACTTTTAATTACGGGCATTTACCTTTTCAGGTAAAACATGTTATTTTTTCTATTTTTCCTTACTAAAACCCCTCCTTTTTCCAAAAATATCACGTATAAACAGTTATTAATTTATTTTAAAATCTATTTTAATATTTTTAATTATATAAAAAAGTTTAACACGCCTACTTATTTTTTTTAGCAAATGCAAATTAATAGAATATTAAAACATAAATAATAAAAATAATTATTATTAATAACAATCCATGTATCGCACGGGTTTTAAACTAGTATAATATAATAGACGAAACATTAAAAATTTGGTCGGTCAATCGGTATTTAGTAATTTTACTTAATTACCCGTACTTATTTTTATACTATAATATAATAGACAAAACATTAAAGTTTGGTCGGTCGCTCGATCGGTACTTAATAATTTTATTTAATTAGCCTTACTTAAAACATTAAAAGTTTTAAGTTATATTATTAAAGACGAAACATTAAAAGTTTTGGTGGGCCGGTACTTGGGCCGATTCACGGGCCTCTAAAACACATTACCTACTTTATATTTTTTAAAACTAAAACAACGAATCTTCTAAAAATAAAATGTGCAACATATATATAAAATGGCAATATTATTATATATTTATAACCGATTACCTTTTTTAGATAAAACACATTATTATTATTTTATATTTTTAACTAAAATAACTCATCTTCTAAACATAACACATGCAAAATAAATATATAATGTTAATATTGTTATAAATAATTATTAATAAATAATCGTTATGTTTTTCAGCTAAAACACATTACCTATTTTATATTATATATTTTTTAACTTAAAAAACTGATTATCTAAAAGTAACACAGACAACATACATATAAAAAAGTAATATAATTATTAATAAGTAACTAATTGTCTTTTTAAGGACAATTATATTTTTTAACTGAAACAACTAATATTCAAATTAAAAATAACAAGGGCAAAAATATAGATACAATGGTAATATTATTATATTAAACTTATAAAATTCATGTTTATTATAATTTTTTATAACATTTAATTTAAATAAGATAATTAATTAAGAAAATAAAAGTAATAGTATATTAAAAAAAACCAAGTACATTGCATGAGCATATATTTTTGAAACTCAATGGGTTTTGATGATGACCCAAGTTGTTTGTGTTTATAGGTGTAAAACATGTTCCTTTTTACTCAAATTAAGTTGAAAATATGTTCCTATTTTATGAGGATTATGATCTACCTTTCCTTATCCACTCAAAATAGATTTTACTCTATCTTTACCATATATAAACATTTCCAAAATAGCCAAGATTTGTTCATATCTTTTTATAGCTGTTGGAAATTCAAATCTCATATATATACAATCGTATATATCTCAAAAATGATTGTTAGAAGTTTCAAATTATTTCAAATATTCAAAATCTCTTCTTCTAACTAATATTATAGCTGTTGGAGCGTATCTTATGCAAGCAAATCATTTTGTTACAGCCATATCTTCATCTAGCCGTTGTGTGATCTCATATATATATTCACTTACAATCTTTCTTGTAAGTAACAAAGCAAGTAACACACATTGATACATGTTTTGAGAAAAGAACATTCAAGTTTTATCTTTCTCTCTCAAACACTAAACACATAAAATCTGAGCTTTATTGTTATATACACTTATATTACATAAGAGAGTTTATAGCTTGAGTTGTATACTCGAATTCTTTATTGAAAATCTGTATTGTTCAAGTTGTATTGTTAGTTGCTAAATTAATGGTAAAGGAATCTTGGTGATTGTGGAGTATAGTGCTCAAGGGAGCTCATTGTTCTACAAAGTAAGTTGTTCAAGAAACTAAGAAATTCAGGAGTGGGACTCAAGGAATTCAGTGTTCAAGGGAGCAGGCTTGTTAGAGAGAGTTTGGAGTTCAAGTGAGCCATTTACTCAAGGGAAACAGATTGTTTCAGCAAGCCGTTTTCAGCAGCTGGGTGAAAAAGGGAGATATACTATTGTATCTTTGGCTTATTTCGTTGATCAATAATATATTCTCTTACCGGATTGGTAAGGGACCATGACGTAGACCATAGGGACTAGGGGTCGAACCTGACTAAAAGTTTATTGTGTTCTTTACTTTTCTGCCTTACTTACTGTACTGCATTTATTTAAATAGCCATTTACCCTCTAGGTGTGCATTTTCAATTTTGATATTTGCACTTTAGTTCCTTTTTAGATTATTTAAGAGAAAATAAATAATTATTAATAAATAATCGTTATATTTTTTAGTTAAAACACATTACCTATTTTATATTTTATATTTTTTAACTTAAACAACTAATTATCTAAAAGTAACATAGACAACATACATATAAAAAAGTAATATAATTTTATATAATTATTAATAAGTAACTAATTATCTTTTTAAGGACAGTTATATTTTATATTTTAATAACTAAAATATTACTAAAGTTTACGTCAACAATATATTAAATTTAAATAAATCCAATTTAAAAAGGTAATATAATTTTATATACTACTTAAAAAGTAACTAATTGTCTTAAATGACAGTTATATTTTTTAAATGAAACAACTAATCTTCAAATTAAAAATAACAAAGGCAAAAATATAGATACAATGGTAATATTATTATATTAAATTTATAAAATTTATGTTTATTGTAATTTTTAATAACATTCAATTTAAATAAGATAATTAATTAAGAAAATAAAATTAATAGTATATTAAAAAAACCCAAGTACATTGCACGAGCATATATTTTGATATTTGTATTTTAGTCCTTTTTTAGATTATTTAAGAGAAAATAAATACGTGAAATTTGTTATTTTAAAATATTTTATATTTTAATAACTAAAATATTACTAAAGTTTACGTCAACAATATATTAAATTTAAATAAATCCAATTTAAAAAGGTAATATAATTTTATATAATTATTAAAAAGTAACTAATTGTCTTAAATGACAGTTATATTTTTTAAATGAAACAACTAATCTTCAAATTAAAAATAACAAAGGCAAAATATAGATATAATGGTAATATTATTATATTAAACTTATAAAATTCATGTTTATTATAATTTTTTATAACATTCAATTTAAAAAAGATAATTAATTAAAAAAATAAAATTAATAGTATATTTAAAAAAACCCAAGTACATTGCACGAGCATATATTATGATATTTGCATTTTAGTCCCTTTTTATATTATTTATGATAATACAAATTTTTAATTTTTTTTAAAATATATATTAAATATAAATTTCAGTCAAATTTACCATTCAAAAGTTGAAAGAGACAACTAATAAGAGATTGAGGATGTAGTATATTTTCACTAATTATACATTCATTAATATAACTAGTTTATTAAGTCGCGCTTCACAGCGGCTTATAATAATTTCTCTAAATTTCTCTAAAAAAAACTTTCTACAAAAATTGTTTTCAAATGAAACAATTAATTATATTTCTAACATAAATTTTATTTTGGATTTTCTGTGTCGTCTTGATCATTCACAAAAATTCTGAATAAATATAAAAAATTTAATTGTTTAATATTTTCATTATTTTAATATTGTGTTGAATATTATACTGATTACCGTTTATATTTTTTTTCAAAATTTAAATTCTAACTCATATTTTAAAATACATAATATAATATTAATATTTAGTTATAGAATATAATACGTTGTTCCTAATAAACCGTCATCCATGTTTCCTCCCAATGAGCCCTATCTCCTTATTGCCAAATTTAATAGATAACATATTAATCTACTAAATAAATTACATGATTTTCAAATTTGTTTTGTATTCTTGACATATGATACAATAGTTACAAAATCTTACCTTTATAATCTTAAGATAAGTTTTTAAAATTTTATTTTTGAGTAATTTTGGACCAGAACCAACATTCAATAACGATAACGATAACGATAAGATGTACAAATTTTATTTTTAAGTAATTTTGGACCAGAACCAACATTCAATAACGATAACGATAAGATGTACTACATTGAAGAACTAGTAGAAATTCGAAAAACACACAAAAAGAGAGAATAAAAAATTTAAAATTTTTATCAAAATAATATTAATACTCGCGTAAAATTTTCAAAAGATTCGTGTAAATCAGGATTTGATATTTAAAAACAAAAACAAACAAAACCAAAATTAAGTTAGTAAAAGTTTGTCTAACAAAACCAAAAGTAAGTGAGTAAAAGTTTCACTATGATAATATAAATATTCTAAAATCAAACACAAATATGAGTTCGCTGAAACATAGATAAAAAAACCTTTGGACTCTATAAATTAGTTTATATAATCGTCTAAATTCTTAATAAAAGAAATTTAGTTAACATCTTCTTGATATTTATAATTTCTTATATAGATTATAGAATTTAATTAAGTTTATGATTATATGGTTATAGATATAGTCAATTGATTGTATAAATTGATTAGATTTGTAATTTTTACAGTACTTATCTTTCTTACCTTTTCTACAAATTAGGAGCTTAAAAAATTTTAAATTTTAATATTTAAAATAGATGTGCTCTACAAAAATATAAAATATAAAATAGAGGTGCTCTAAAAAAATAGATAAATAGGATTAAGACGATCTAAAAGCTTCTGGGAATTTTTCTTTATATAATATAATAATAATAATAATAATAAAATAATAATAATAATAAAATAATAATAATAATAATAAAAAAGATAAAGATAATAAAATACTAAAAAAGATATTGATATTGATTAGCAAGTACATTTATAATAAAAAATTTAGGAAAATATTAATATGCTCTATTAGTAACTCGCTGAAACATAGATAAAAAACCTTTGGACTTTATGAATTAGTTTGTATAATCATCTTAATTCTTAATAAAAAAAAGTTGGCATCTTCTTGATTTTTATAATTTCTTTATATATGTTAGGTCCTGATAAGTTTGTAGAAGGGGGGTTGAATACAAACTATACCGTTTTATCGAATTTGTTCTATTTAGAATCAAACAATTTAAGAACAAATTATGGCGGAATTAAATGAAATAGAATTCAAGTTAAATATAACTTATATTAAACTTTAAAGGTGTTACAAATGAGGTACTGATTACAAGATTGAATCTCAAACTAATTAAAACAAATCTAGAATAAATTCGACATGAATTTATCTATTTTTGTAATAAAAAGATATAACAATAATTGATAATTTGAGATACGTTTTAGGGATAAAAATCCGTTAGATAGTTAAAGCAGTACAAGTGAATGAATTCTATTGGTTTGGATTTAACAGAATAATTCTAGAATTAATTCACAGAAGAAATGAATCGGCGGTTCTTGACAAAAGTTTTTCTTGAAATGTAATGTTCTTGATCTCTTGTTGTTTCTGTCTGATTACTTTTTCACATAATACTAATCCACTTGACCAAAAAGTAACCTGCACGTTTCTTACTTTTCATTCCACTAGGAATGACTATCAAAATAGTCTTGTAATGACTATCTTAAAAGCCTGGAATGACTATCAAAAGAACTGGAATGACTATGAGAATTTACATAAATAAATTAAATTAGAATTTCTAGAAATGTACTAGGATGACTATCGGGATGACTATCTCTTGATAGTCATTCCTGTACATTTTTAATATAAATAGACTTGGAATGACTATCGGGATGACTATCCTGGATAGTCATTCCAGTTCATTTTAATTAAGAAATTCTAAATTAATTCTAATTCTAATTTAAATTAATTACTTAATTTATTTGTTAAATTAATTCAGAAGAATTAACTTAATAAATAAATTAATAATTAATTTAAAAGAGAATGTAAATTCTTATAACATAGTAAAACCAATTCTTGAACCACTTGAACTGCTGAA
Organism: Heracleum sosnowskyi; assembly: GCA_030848705.1. Lineage (NCBI taxonomy): Eukaryota > Viridiplantae > Streptophyta > Magnoliopsida > Apiales > Apiaceae > Heracleum > Heracleum sosnowskyi. The sequence continues at coordinate 132,179,382 of CM061237.1, forward strand.
GAGTATCCATTGTCTGAGGTTGTCATTTGATGCACGGTCTGGTTCATAAATGACTAATTTCAATGTATGTTCTTCATCTTGACTTTAAGTTGTGGTCCATTGTCTGCTTTTGACTGTTGATCAATCTTTGTAACCTGTACATTTGCTGTCACAAATCTGAAACCTCTATCACTTTAATAAATCCACTTCTTTGAAGACTTCACTGAGGCTTGAACAAATAATTGAACTTCTTTCAATGTAGTATTTCTTCAAATCTGTAGGATGACTTTAATCTGTATTCTTCTGACAGATATGATCTTCTGAGATTCCTGTGACTGTGACAATTGAATTACAAACTTGTTTAAGTTGAGTTGAATCCTCGATGTAAACAAATAGGCCTAAATATATGTCTTTCAATATAGATTATAGAATTTAATTAAATTTATAATTATAGGTTTATAGATATAGTCAATTGATTGTATAAATTGATTAGATTTGTCGTAATTTTTAGGGTACTTATCTTTCATAAGTGTTACTTTTTTTACAAATTAGGAGCTTAAAAAAAATTTAATTTTTAATATTTAAAATAGAGGTGCTCAATATAAAATATAAAATAGAGGCGTTCTACAAAAATAGATAAACATGATTCAAACGATCTAAAAGCTCTTGAAATTTTTTCTTTATATAATATAATATAATAATAATAATAATAAAGAAGATAAAGATAAAGATAATAAAATACTAATAATAATAATAATAATAATAATAATAATAATAATAATAATAATAAAGATAATAAAATATTGATAAAGATAATGATAAATAAAAAATTTAGAATAATATTAACATGCTCCATTAGTAAGACTTTAAAGACAAGAATATTAAAATTGTATATATATAGTTTCTGAAAGATTTAAAAGGAAATTAGATATTTTCTAATAAAAATTATAGCAGGATATTTAAATTGTATATTTACCAAATGCAATAATATTAAAATTGTATATTTTAATTTTCTGTAAAGATTTTAAAGGAATTGAGATTTTTTCTAGTCATAAAAGCAATTTGAAAGCCGCCCCCGTCTTCTCTTGATACTCCCACTATTTTTTAAATTTGTTACTTGATTTTTGTACACGCACTTTAAAGTACTTTGACTAAATAGTTAGAATTATAATTTTTAAATTATTATTTTTGTGAATTGAAGTATGTCATATATTTTCAGTAAAAAAAGAATAAAAAAATTTATTTTTTAACTATAGAGTCAAATACTTAGGAATGCGGACAATCAAACGTCAAATGCATTCCTGCATATGTGATACTAAATAAAGGATTTTTAGGGATCTTAAAGTTCAATGTAGCAATGTAGTAAGGGTATCCGGTGGCAGGCATGGGACATGCTTTGTGATGGAAAGTATAATGGGGGATTGGGTTTTAGGGATCTTAAAAATTTCAATGTAGCAATGCTGGCAAAGCAGGGATGGAGACTGTTAAATGGGGAAAATCCCTTAGTTACCAGATTGATGAAGGCTAAATATTTTACTAATACCAGTTTTTTGAATGCGAAGTTGGGAAGTAACCCAAGTTACATGTGGAGAAGCATATATCAAACCCAGGAAATTATAAAGCAAGGATGTAGAAGGAGAATCGGGGATGGGGAGAATACGAACATTTGGGAGGTACCATGGCTACCCTGTTTACAGAATGGATATCTCACAACGACCATGCCTAGTAAGTTACAAAATGCGAAGGTTGTGAATCTAATGGCGGACAACAAAGACGAATGGGATGAAGAAGTACTGTACGACATTTTTGATGACAGGGATATTGATTTGATTAAGAGTATACCAATCTCAAAGCATGTAAAACAGGACTCATGGTTCTGGATTTTAGAACAGACAGGTAACTTCACTGTCAAAAGCTGTTACAGGCATCTAGTAGGTGAACAGAATTGGCCACAGAAGGATTTTTGGAAAAAACTATGGTCGTTGGACTTGCCAGGGAAAGTTACTAATTTTATGTGGAGGGTGTGCAGGTATGTTTTACCAATAGCGGTGGCTCTGGCAGCAAAACGAGTAGAAATTGACACTAGATGCTCCTGGTGTCTGGGACCAGAGGAAAGCACTGAGCATATATTGTTCCATTGTTCATTTGCAAAAGATGTATGGCTGCAGATAGGAATCCAGGTTACGATATCTGAGCAAAGCCAAGGAACGGTGTGGGATACTTTTTCGTTACTTTTTAAACCTTGCACTGGAGAGAAGCTAATACTGATTGTAATGGTTTGTTGGAGCTTATGGAATCGTCGTAACCGTTGGGTGTGGGATAAGGCTGTAGGATCAGTATTCGGTGTCTATGCAGGGGCTATGAACCTACTACATGATTGGTAGAAGTGTCAGCTGGAAAAACAGAGAATCAAGCCTGTTATTAGTTCGAGTCCAAGAAGATGGTCTCCACCACCTCAGGGTTGGGTAAAAGTTAACGTGGATGCAGCCATATTCGAAGCAACAGGAAAGGTGGGAATCAGTTGTGTAATGAGGAATGACACTGGAGAGTTTATGCGAGCTCGGGTTCAGAAAATCTCAGTTGCAATGCAACCGCGAGAAGCCGAAGCAGTTAGCCTCAAAGAGCACTTTCATGGACAAAGAAACTAAATGTTCAGAAATGTGTATTCGAAACGGACGCTAAAATGCTTGTAGATGCGTGTAAAGGAGTACTGGGACGCTCGTTTTTTCATACAATTATGTTGGATTGTATCGATTATTTAAAGCACTTTGATGATGTGCTAGTTTGTTTTGTTCATAGGTCTGCGAATGGCGTAGCTCACACATTAGCAAGAGCTGCACATTCTATGTCAGACTTCTGGGCTGATGTTGCTCCGGAATTTATTTCAGATGTACTGATTTTTGATTCTATTTAATGAAAGCAAGTACGTTTATTTTAAAAAAAATAAAGGATTTTTAGAAAATTATATGAAAGCCACTATTTCATTGAAAACTTGGAAATTATATATATTTTAAAATCAAAATATCGGGAAAAAATTATCTTTTGTAATCAAAAATTTGTAAAATGTACTATTTCATTAAAAATCTTGTATATTTTTTAAATTCAAGCCGGACATGTTTTGCAGAACAATATATCTATTACAATGTTTTACTTGTAAATATATACTTTTCTTTAATTTTTTCTTCATGAAAGATGAAAGTGGTGATTTTAATAGAATATAATTTACAAAATTTTACATTTTCCAAAATTTAACATGATGAATATATATGTTTTTCAAGATATCTAATGAAATGATAGTCTTTGTCGGATTTGACTCCTGATATACAAAAAATATCAAGTTTATGTAAGGTTTTACAAAATAATTGTTTCAAGAATTGTTCATAAAGATAAAAAGGTTCAGAAAATAGGCTAACTTGGAACCCTACGGACTAAACCAAAACATGTCATTTCGAAGCCTGTAGACTGTAGTTCTGATTATTAGATTAAACTAGCTTTATAACTCGTGCGAGGCACGTGTATGATCTAAATTTATATTTTGTTGGACATTTTACACATTTAAAAAAATGAATTATTTGTAATTTCAAAATTTTCTTTTTTTGCTTTCGATTTGTAATAGGACCTACCCTTGTTCATAACACAAATGTAAAATGGAAGAATTTTGATTTTTTGCATTTTGCAGTAGTCGTGATTAATTATGGACGTTCATTGGTTTGGAAGAGATAGTTAATGGATTTAGAAGAAATTGAGTTGATTTGCATCAGTTGCCTTAATTTTATATGTCGTGTCTATAATATACACGATAGTAGCTGTCTTTTTCATTAATTTCATCAAATGTGTGAGAGTCATCTACATTGTTCAGCATATGTTTTTTGGTTTTGACGTAAATAAGGTGTAACGAAGAACCAAAGTATATTTACGACAAGTGTATATGGATGTTGGGCATGAACACAGGACCATACGCTTAATCCCATAATCATTGTTACAAACGATGAACCAAAGTTGTTAATTTAGAAAATGTCTTAAAATTTTCTTTTTGAGATCAATTTGGTAATTGTTGTCCATTGACTATATTGGTTGCGTGTAACTTTTCGTTTCAAGCGATTTATTGTTTTTTTCTCGAACCTGCCTCATCATTGGGGGCAGGAACTGACGATATAGATGTTGAGTTTATGTGCATTATAGTGTATATGTCATGTCCATCTTGATTGTATGAGGTAATTTATACTTCGAATAATTCTTGTATACAATGTGGTTAACAATTTGAGGAATATCCTCGGTGATTTTTTCTTACGTGTGGACAGATATTTATTAGTTTAATCATCATGTTCAAAATATTATTGAGTGTAGTATATTATTTCCCTTGAGTGTTAATGCAACTATATAATAGTAATACTAATACCTGACCGAATTAAAATATGATTCTTTCAATTGGGACACCTACAAATCGCTCAACTTTCTTCTTGAAAAGAGTGAAAGTTGTTATTTAAGAATTTTTCATGCCTACGGTTGTCCTACTTAAAGTACATATGTAGTTCAGGCGGTATGTCGAATATAATGTTTGTACTTTGTTCCACTTTCACTTAATTTTTGAATACCAGATTTATTTAGGTCATCCGACATGCACTCCAACTGATATCTGAAGTGTCTTTTTCTTTCTTTTCATACAATAACATAATACTCTTATCAGAATCAACTGATCAAAGTTGCACTTTGATCCTCAACTTCATTTAGTTAATTAAAAAATTTGTTAATTTCAGTAACCAAAAACATGGACATACTCTAAATTTGCAAATTTTATTAGAATTTCTGAATTTTTTTTGTTTTGCGTGTTAAAAGTGTGTGATAATGAGTTATTCGAATGTTGACAAAAGTATGTATATGTTCTCATCAGTTAATTTGTTGAAGTGTTATAATTTAAGTAAATGTTTGTTTGTATCTGTTTATGTGCAAATTTAAACTCAGTTTTGTTATAAATGTAATATTAAAAGTTTGATAGACGATACATTCGAAAACTAAAAGTCCAACTTGATTGATAATTTTTTAATATTTCTGGAGTTAAATATAATTATAGATATTAATTATCTAATCATTTAAGTAGTAGTAGAAATATATTTGTAAATTCCTATATTTAATAACAATTGAGTAATAAATATAGATGTATTAATGATGATTAATGAATTAAATGTATTTAATATATGCATTAATTATAAAATTATTATTATTATTATATAAGTAGGGGTAATATAGTAATTTCACACCGATTTATTTGTCTCAAGCAACCCCCTAGTTGTTCTATTATATATATAATAGATAGATAATAGATAATAGATAGATAATATATTTCAACTGTCATATTCTTATAAGACTTAGGCCCCGTTTGTTTTTCTCTTGGATCTTAATGAGACATTTTTTAATTATTCACTACATTAAGATCGTCTGGTTTTCAATATACATGAGAGTCGGCTGACCCATCTTTCCCTAACCCTAGCCCCAACATCTTCATCCCCATCCTCTTTCTTCCCATCTCCATCTCCATCCCCATCCACTTTCTTCCCATCTCTGTCCACACAACACCTCTTCTCTTGTTTTTTCAATTTTCTTTCAATAAAATCGAGATTTGTTCCACAAAACTCGCAAAATCCATTTGAGTTTCTTCACTTTAGTTTTCAGATCTACTAAGGTTAAGAGCTCGGATTTTATAATAAAATTCAGTTTTGGATTCAAAATCTCTGATCTAACATCATGTTAAAAATTGGTGTATTTCCGAGATATTTGAATTTTTGAGTTTTTTCGTTTCGTTCTGTTGAGTTATTAGGTGTGTGTTTGATTGTCTCGCTTTGTGCGATGTGTCTCGCTTTGTGCGATGTGTTGGTTGTGTTGAAAATGAATTTTGCGGTGTATTGGGAGATCTGGATATCTCGCATCAACACCATTTTCGGCAGGTCTATAGCTGGTGTCCGGCAAGTAGATAGCTGGGGTGCGTTTGGAACGGTGGTGAAAATCGCATGTGCTCACCTCTCACAAAAAATATTTGTTCATAACATGAGGTATCTAAGCTTAGTTTTTGCAACTAAGTCCTCTGAACATTGCACTATCCATGAAGTTGATGTGAAGGTCAATTGTGAAGCTACTGTTTTCAGGGGAGATGCAAGCTGGATTGCTCGGGAAACTGTTATCTTCATTTTTAATTTTAAGAATATTTGTATTCAATTAGTTAAGCAATCCGGAAACAAAACAACTAATTACTTAGTTTGTTTATTTGTTTTTCAACCTGGTTGCATGATCAGTTGGGGGTTTGTCCCGATTGAATCTATTTCAAAGTATTAATGAAATATGCTCTATATTTGACAAAAAAAAAAAAAAAGATCGTCTGGTTTTCAAATTTTTTAATATGGATCATTTAAAAGTATCTTAAGCACTAAGAAAAAATATCAAATCTAACCATTAAGAAAGAGAGACAATGTACGACGTAACCTATTTACATGTATGATGTATCCATATTTATTTGAAAACGACTTTTAAAAAAAAAATTGTGCATCTAATTACAAGTTTAATTATTTTCTAATTTATTATAGCAATATTAATATATATATATATATATATATATATATATATATATATAGCATTACTAAATATTATATTCTTTAAATATAACTTAAAATTTAGAGTTTCCTTATATTTTTAGATAGAACATAAAAATTATTTGTAAAGAATTGATGACAACAAACTAAAATATAATTTGTAAATGCGTTGACTGCAATTTGTATTTTTTTGTTGAGGGTATAATTGAACGTCAATAAAACAAAGTCAGCGATATGTGAATCAAAATTATTTGAATAAATTATTGTATAGAATGCAAATACATACATTACTACTTGTCTTCAAACTAGACCCTGCAAATTAGTCGTGTCGTGTAATTTCGTGTTTCGTGTACTTTTTGGTTATACACGAAAACGACATGAATTCAAATTGTGTACCCAAAACTGTAACACGAACACGACACGAGTGATACATGAGAAAGAATGACAAAAATAATCAGTTTTTTGACAAAATAAACAAAAATAGCCATTCTGAAAAAAGTGGCCAATTTTAGCCTTTGGGATACTCTACTGGTAGTTGGGTATCCCATGTAAAGGATATTTCACTGACAGTTGGGTATCCCATAAGTCAAAATTAACCTATTTTTTAATACAAAATGAACAAAAATAAACGTGTGTTCTTAGTTTAACCGTTTCCTTGGGGTTCAACAGTTAACCTTTGGGGTTCAATAGTTCCATTTTGGGTTTTAGAAATATTCAGAACGACGAATCTGTATACGGACTTAGGGTTTAGGGTTTAGGGTTGTTTACAACCCTAAACCCTAAACCCTAACCTAACCTGATTTTAGGGTTGTTTACAACCCTAAAATCAGGCCGCCGGTCCGTTAAAAAAATTAATTTAAAATCACATCATCACTAATTGCATTACGCATTTACAGAATGCATATCTATTTATAATTATAGTAATACGCATTCATGGAATGCTTAACTAATCCATATACTCCTTTGACAAATGCGTATGCTGGTTATATTTTAAAGATTACTCCTTTGACAAATGCGTATTGTAATTACCCTGATACCAAATGCGTATTCAACCGACCATTTTTGCTCAATTTTTGTAAAATCGTTATTTTTGTTCAGGCGTCGAGAGAAGCGGCCATACTTGGCCTTCACCCGATACATGACTTGACACGAGATACACGAATTTTTTCGTATACCATTCGTGTACACAAAACTAAGCGAAACGAAATAGACACGAATATCAACGAAAACACGAATGTTTACACGAAATTTCTTAAAATTCACATTAATATCAATTAATATTTATACTATATATATAATATATATTTTTAATTATTTATATATTTATTTATGTCGTGTACATCGTGTCGTGTTGTGTACTTGAAGGGTAAATCCAAAAACAGTACTAAATTGGGGTCGTGTACTTTCGTGTTCGTGTATTTTCGTGTCGTGTACTTAAAATGCAAACATAAACACTAAATTTTCGTGTCGTTTCGTGTCATATAAGTAGTGTCGTGTATAAAATTGTCGGGTCTACTTCAAACTGCATTGTGACGGCCAGAAGATGCAAAAATTATAAAATAAACATAGAACGATATGTATGATTGGTCAGCCAAAAATGGTGTTTGAATTATGTGCGACTCAACAATCTTATATTTTTAAACATTTATTCCTCGATCTCTCACTCGGCACGTCATGATTTCTCCCCGTTTGCGACAAAGTAAACGATCCCAGCTGTTCAACGAGAATATAGTCTTGACCTTTCCATCTGAATTCCGAAATGTACTGTAAACCGTTGGATTGGGAGTAGAGGTGGCCACCCGGGCGGGTTCGACCGGCCAACCCGGGCACGGCACGCCGTTTTAACTCGGTGAAACCGGATCGGTAACGGGGCGAGGCGAACCGGCACGAACCGCAGAAAAAACCGGGGCGTTTACGGGTTGGGGAAACGAAAACCGCGCCCGGCACGGCACGGACCGGCGGCACGGCACGGCACGGCGGCACGGCACGGCCCGCCTGCCTGCCTGCCCCGGCACGTCCCTATTTCATGCATTCAACAGAATATAATATATATATATGCATGCAACGTAATATAATATATATATATATGTAAATGTAATGTAATGTAAATATGTAATACTGTAAACTTTGCAATTGCATTGCATGTGATGTACTGATGTCTGTCAGTCTGTGTCTCTGCTGTGCCTGTGACTGTGTCCTGTCCTGTCCAGTCGTCCACTACTCCATTATAATTATTAACGGCTACATTTTTCCGACCTCCTTTTTCTGCAACGGCACATACAACGGCTACATTTAACGGCTACATTTGTTATTATAAATAGCTTCACAATCCTCCCATTTTTCTCCACCCCACTCTATCTCTCTGCTCTATCTCTCTGCTCATTCTGAATTTAATCTCTAACATTCCGAAGAATTTAAATATTTCCGGCCAAATTCCGACGAAGCTTTAAAAAAAAATGGAAGAAGGAAGAGGCACCGTATCATCTCAAGGTTCAACCCAAGCAACATCGATGCCACCTCCTCGATCCGAAACTGGTATTTAATTTTTTTTATTATTTTTTATTTATTCAGTTTTTATATTCGGGAATTTTTTTTTTATATTAGTTTTTTTTATATTTGTTATCTATAAAATGTTTTTAAAAAGATATGTTTTTATGCTTAAAAAATTATTTGGTTTTTATTTCGATTTTTTATGTTTTGAAATTAATCAGATTTTATTTGATTTTGTAGGTGGTTCTTCTAGTGTTACGAGACATTCGTCACATGTTTGGAATTATTTTTCGAAAGATCCAACGGAAGTTCCGGACCGATTTAAAGTTTGTTGTTTGATTTGTATTCAAAATAATCGAAAACAAGATCCTTTTGTTCACACTAAAGGGGGCGGTACGGGTACACTTGATCGACACTTGAAAAATCACCATGGAATAACAAAGCAAAGTCATGAAAGTGGAGCGGCACGTGGAGGTTCACAACAAACACAAATTGGTGGTTTCGTGACTTCGTCTCCCGGTGGAGGTATGCCTTTTGCCTATAATAGAGATAGAATGATAGAAGATTTTGCTACTTATATTACTTTAGACGAGTTACCTTTCTCCCACGGTGAGAGTCCGAATTTAGAGCACATGGTTAAACATTCACTAAACCCGGCATTTAGAAGAATTCCTAGGAACACACTTAAACGTCACACACAAAAACAGTATTATGCTCAACGTGCACAATTAATTGAAAGTTTCGATAATTTTGATGGTATGGTTTCTTTAACTAGTGATTGTTGGAGTTCGGGTCAAGGCGAGCCTTATATTTGTGTTACGATTCATTGGATTAGTGATTGGCATATAGAAAAACGAATTATTGCTTTTGATATTATGGATGAGTCACACACCGGTTATAACATAAAACAAAGAATTTTAGATACAATAAAGGAATTTAATCTGTTTAACAAGGTATTTACGATATCTTTAGATAATGCCGCTTCTAATAACAAAGCCATGGATTATGTTAAGAACGACATTCCTTTACTTTTAGATGGAGTATTTTTACACGTTAGATGTTGTGCTCACATAATTAACTTGTCGGCCCAAAAGGGAATTGCACAAATAACGAGTTTATTAGAACCTATTAGGAAAGTAGTTAAGTATCTACGTTATGCGGGTACATATAGGTCTAAGTATAAAAAATTATGTAGAGAAAATGGATTTAGGCCGAAGAAGTGGGGTATCGATTGTTCTACGAGATGGAATTCGACTTTTAAATTATTAAATGATGCAATTCAATATAAGATCATTATCACCGAATTAAATGACAATGGATACTTCGGATTCCGATGCCGGATAGCATTTTTTTTGTTTTGTATTTTTATAATTTGTTTGGTTTGTAATTGTTTTAATATGTTAATGCGGTTTGTTCCGTTTTTTTAGAGAGGAGTCCTCTCAAATTAATTGTAACATTTTTTTTAATTAATAAAATTTATAGAGGTACCGTCCTCTTTTCTTCCAAATTTTTTTTATTGTTTCAAACAATTATTTGTATTAAAATTAAAATAAAAAAATTAAACCGCCCCGACCCGCAACCCGTCCGCCAACCCGGCGGAACCGTGCACGTGCCAATCATTCTCAGCACGGCACGGAACCGCCCCGCCCCGCCTTCAGTTACGTGCCGTCCGCGGTTCAGCCAATACACGGGACGGCCCGCCCGTGAACCGCCCCGGCACGGGACGGACCGCCCGTTTGGCCAGCTCTAATTGGGAGTCATGCATGGTCTCTGAATTGCATAATGTATTGTAAGCCGTTGGATTGGGGCTCATGGTCACATCTTTGTTCTCTGTAGTTAAGTGTTCCAGATCGAGACTTCGAGCATACTGTATTATAAACAAGTAAATTAGTCAATAACTTGTAATTTAATTATCATTTTTTATTTAGAAATTACCAAAAAGTACTATCTTTTATTATATATTCTTGTGACTTTGTCATTTTCTAAAATTATTTACAAAAATATGGCTTGCAACAAAAATAATCAAATTCAACTTAACTTTATGTTTTTTTTTTCAAATTTAACTAAGGTTGTTTGGTTGCATATGAATGCGAAATTTTATAGTTGCAAAAAAATTCAAAATATCATATTTTTGCAAAAACAAAATCCTAAAAAATGTATATTTAAAGTTAAAATAAAAAAAAACGTATTTTTATAGAAATCTTATTAATTTTTATTTTCTCTTTATATCATAATCTTTTAAACCAAATAACGAGATTTGTTAAATTCAATATTAAAAGTCATTATATACGTGATTCAAGGTGTAAATCCTGTAAATAACATATTGAAATCAAACATTTATAATATTATTTTATAAGATATAACAAGGCATAGGGTCAAAATTTCGCAAAACACATATTTACATTTAACTTAATTTAATTAAATCATGTGCTCTTGAAATATATTATATTTACAATTTATTATTAATATTAAAATTTAAGTACTTACATATCGTCTAGAAACTATAAACTAAATAAAAAAATTCTTAAATCACGTCTAAATTGTGCAGGGAAGATTTATTTTAGTTGTGTATGGTGACTTTAGGCAGTAGATTAGATTAAATCTACTACTTTTCCAAAAATATCACCACAATTACCTTTAAATTAAAATATATTATCTTTTATATTTGTTCTCACTAAAATATTTATTTTTCAGAAAGATAAGGCGTAAACTTTACTTATTTATTTTAAAACCCATTTTAGTTCTTTTAATTATCAAAAAAAATTTACCTATTTTAACAAGTCAACGTATTTTTTTTAACAAAACACTTTTTTCTAACAAAATCTACTCCTTTTTTCCAAAAATATCACGGACAATTAACTTTAAATTAAAACATATTACCTTTTATATTTGTTCTCACTAAAATCTATGTTTTTCAAAAATATCAGGTGCAAACTTTACTTATTTATTTTAGAACTCATTTTAATTCTTTTAATTATTTAAAAAAATTTACATATTTTAACATGCCAACGTATTTTTTTTAACAAAACACTTTTTTTTTAACAAAATCTACTCATTTTCCAAAAATATCACGGGCAATTACCTTTAAATTGAAACATATTACCTTTTATATTTTTATCACTAAAATCTCTATTTTTCAAAAATATCAAGAGGAAACTTTACAATTATTTATTTTAAAACTCATTTTAATTCTTTTAATTATTTAAAAAAGCTTATATATTTTAACATGCCAACGTATTATTCTTAACATATACAATTAATATAATTAAAACGCTTCTAAAAATTTCACGGACATTTACATTTTTTAATTAAAACATGTTAACTTTTCTATTTGTCCTCAGTATTAATATTATTTAATATATAATAAAATAATATTAATAATGCTCCATTTATCTTTCCCAGCCATATTTTTATTCTTTATTTTTTCAATTAATATTCAAGTTTCTCATTTTAAATTTATCATATTGATATTTATTCTTTATTAAATATTTTCCGTTCTCATTAATTTTTTTAGTTTGTCATTTTTAATCTCTTTTGATGGGCATAGGCTAGTGTGTGTGTATATATATACTAGTCTATAACCCGTGCAAGGTATGGGTCATCAAAAAAAGATTAAAAATTGACAAATTAAAAAACATTAATGGGAACATAAATTATTAAATAAAAAATAAAAATCAATATGATAAATTATAAAATAAGAAACTTAAATATAAATTGGAACATAGAAATAAATAAATAAATAATACAAATGGGCCATTATTAATATTATTTTATTATTTATTAAAATAATATTAATAATAACGACAAATAGAAAAACTTACATGTTTTAATTAAAAAAAGTAATTGTTCGTGATATTTATAGAAGTGTTTTAATTATATTAATTGTATTTGTTAAAAAATACGTTGGCGTGTTAAAATAGGTAAACTTTTTTAAATAATTAAAAGCATTAAAATATATTTTAAAATAAATAAGTACACCTGATATTTTTGGAAAAGAGAGAAGAGATTTTAGTGAGAGCAAATATAAAATATAATATGCTTTAATTTAAAGGTAATTGTCCATGATATTTTTGGAAAAAAATATATTTTATTAGAAAAAAATGTTTTATTTATAAAAGGCAAATAATAAGGACAAATAGAAAAGCTAACATATTTTAATTAAAAAAAGTAACTGTCCGTGATTTTTAGAAGTGTTTTAATTATATTAATTGTATTTGTTAAAAAACTACGTTGGCATGCTAAAATATGTAAACTTTTTTAAATAATTAAAAGCATTAAATAAGTTTAAAAATAAATAAGTAATGGTTGCACCTGATATTTTTGGAAAATAGAGATTTTAGTGAGAACAAATATAAAAGCTAATATATTTTGATTTAAAGATTATTGCCCGTAATATTTTTGGAAGTAATAGATTTTGTTAGAAAAAAAGTGTTTTAATTGTAAAAGGTAATCATTTAGTTACTATTTTTATATTTTTATATTACTGTATTTATTAAATAGAATAAATGACCGAAAACCGAAAACCGAAAACCAAAACTTTCAATGTTTCGGCTTTAATAATATAGTATATATAGATATAGATATATACTAGCTTAAAACGCGATGCACAGATTGTTAATAATAATTATTAATTTTATTATCTATGTTTTAATATTTTATTAATTTGAATTTGCTAAAAAAAAATAAGTAGGCGTAATTAAAAGTATTTAAATAGGTTTCAAAATAAATAAGTAAGGATTTGTCCGGGATATTTTTGGAAAATGATGGATTTTAGTAAGGAAAAATAGAAAGAGTAACATGTTTTAGTTGAAAACGGTAATTTTCCGTGATTTTTTTTAGAAAAGAGAGGATTTTGTTAGAAAAAATAGAAAAGGTAATGTGTTTTAGCTGAAAAGGTAGTTGGTTATAAAAATATTATTATTTAATAATAATTTCTTTAGAAAAGGAAAAAATAGAAAAAGTAACACCTTTCAGCTGAAAAAGCGCTCATAATTATAAGTATTTTTTTTTTGAAGGAAAATGCATTTCATTAAACTGAAACGTCATACAGTAAAGTCTCCAACAATAATTCAGGAGGAGACGAAAACACAATGAAGCAGGCGTTTAAACAAGGAAAACGATCCAACTCATGGGCAACCCTGTTTGCTTGACTTGGAACAAAATCTAATGAAAAAGTCGGGTTCATCTGCAACAAATTCACACAACTCTGGAGAACATGACCCACTTCTAGCTGATTACTTCCACCCCTTCGCAAAGCCTTAATCGTTAAAAGGTAATCTGACTCAAAAGCAACCTCTGTCAATCCTTTATCTGCTATCCACGACAATGCCTCCCTAATACCAACCGCTTCAGCTTAAAAGACCGATCCCACCTCTGGCATACAACAGGTTCTACCTTCAATAAATTTCCCCGTATGGTCTCTAACACCATACCAATCGAAAAAGTCTCAGAATTAGATGACAAAGAGGCGTCAACATTAACTTTTAACTTCCCCACTTCTGGTGGTTGCCAGCGTTGAACACCAGTGGATGAACAACTACTACTCTGGTTGCTACACATAACCTTTTTCTTCACCGCATCTTTCCAATCACCAATCACCTTAGCACTCCAGTCCATTGCTACAGATGGCAAAACTACTTTACCCTCCCAAACTTTCTTATTCCTCCAATGCCAAATACCCCATATCCGTTATTCAGCTTATCAAGCAACCAGTCCGGAACTGATGTAATTCGCTGCCAATCCTCAGTAACACCTGCATAAAGCCAACATTGAGAAGCAAATGAACAATTCACAAACACATGTAACAACTGTTCTTCGTCCCCATTGCACAACTGACACCTGGTAGGAAGATTCACTCCTTTCTCTCTAAGTCTAGCTTTAACTGGAATATTATTACGACCAACCCTCCATAAAAAGACTTTAACTTTATGAGGAATATTAAGTTTCCAAATCTTACTCCACCCTTCACTCTGAATAGCTCTGTTCAATGTAATATCCTGACCTTGCCATACTTTGTACCCAGATTTCACACTATAATGCCCATCAACAGATTGACACCAAGCCATTCTATCTCTCACATCGCCTTGAGGGATAGGAATAGCTAAAATTGCAGCTGCATCATCTTCAGTAAACTTCTCCTTAACTTTATCAACATCCCACTGTTTCGTCCCTGGCAAGAACAAGCTAGCCACTGTTTCATTTCTACCCTCATAACGATGACTATTTTCCACATTAAAATCCATCTTCTTGCGAATCCAAGGATCCTTAGTAGCCACAATATGTTCTCCATCACCTATGACCCATCTAAACCCTGAAGCCAACACCTCTTTTGCTTCAAAAATGCCAGACCAAATACAGCTAGTCCCTGTACCTTTAGGTGCTTTTACCAAATGACAATCAGCAAAGTAGCGCGCTTTAAACACTCGAGAAACCAACGCTTGAGGTTGATGAATAAACTTCCAGCAATGTTTCCCTAACAGAGATAGATTAAAACCATGGAAATTTCTAAAACCCAGGCTACCCTTACATTTAGCAAAGCTCATGGCATCCCAAGACAACCACTTGATTCCCTTGTTAGCACCACTATTCGAACCCCACCAAAAACTGTTCAACATTCTTTCAATTTCCTGACAAAGAGATTTAGGGAGCAGAAACCATGACATGCAATAGGCCGGTATAGACTGGGCTACATTCTTGATCAAAACTAATTTACCCGCTTTCGACAGAGGTTTCTTTTTCCAGCTTTGAATTCTTTGCCACACCTTATCTTTTATAAAAGCAAAAACCCTCTTCTTTGATCTCCCTATCAGCGAAGGCAGACCCAGATACTTACTCTCACTCAAATCTTTATCCACCCCAAGAATTGTTGTAAGCTCCTCTTGTTTATCTCTACGAACATTCGAACGGAAAAAAATGCCCGACTTCTGAAAATTAATAGACTGACCAGAATTCCTCTCATACGCATTCAGTTGCTCCTTAACTGCCCCTGCTTCATCATTATTTGCTCCAAAAAATAAAAAGCTGTCGTCAGCGAATAAAAGATGAGTAATAGAAGGAGTTGTAGGACTGATTTTACACCCCTTAATCGTTCCCCTTGAAACAGCTTGATCAAGCATATTGGAAAGCCCTTCCACACACAACAAAAATAAATAAGGGGACAAGGGGTCTCATTGGCGAAGCCCTCTTTTACGAACAATATGACCTATCATAGAACCATTCAAACAGACCTCATAGGAAACCGTTGTAACACACATCATGACCCACTTAATCCATTTGTTACAAAACCCCATATTCCTCATACGATCCTTCAAAAAATTCCAGTCTACCCTGTCATAGGCCTTACTTATGTCCAATTTGAGAGCAACTTCTCCAGCATTACCTCCCGTTTTCCTCCTCATATGATTAATAATCTCAAACGCTATAAGGAAATTATCAGTTATATTATGACCCGCCACAAATGCCGATTGGTTTTCCGAGATTAAGCCGGGTAGAATAACCTTGAACCTATTTGCCAAAACTTCCGCCAAAATCTTATATAGCACATTACAAAGGGCTATCGGCCTAAAATCCTTCATACAATTTGCATCTGCCTTCTTGGGAATCAATACTAAATTAGTATTATTGAGATCAGCCGGAAAAAAACACTGTTCAAGCCATTTTTTGCAACATTCAAACACTTCCTTACCCATTCTACCCCAAAAATGTTGAAAGAACGCTGGATTAAGCCCATCCGGACCAGCTGCTTTGTCCGGATGCATCTGCTTTATCACCTCCGAAAACTCTTCAAAAGTTACATCTTCAATCAATCTAATATTTTGTTCGCTAGACAATGTACTAGCACTGATCGTCAGACTCACCTCCACCTCCATAGATTCTGAGAAAATATTTGTATAATAGTCTTGCACCACCCTACACATACCTTGATGATCCTCCACCCTGTCTCCTGTCTCTGTCTGAAGCCAAACAATGTGATTCGTTTTCTTCCTGGCGGTTGCTGAAGCATGAAAAAACTTTGTGTTGGAATCACCTTCCTCGAGCCAAAAGAGTTTTGCTCTCTGTTTCCAATACACCTCTTCATGAAATAAAATCTCATTCAGTTTCTCCTTCTCTATTAAATATAATGCCACACTTCGCTCATCTGTACAATCTACGAGCCCTGCAATTACTTCTTTCTGAGCCTTCACTTTCTCTCTGAATTTATTAAAGAACTTTTTACCCCACTTCGCCATGAAAGCAGTCACATTCAACAACTTAGGCAACAAATGAATCGTAGGAATCTTAGACCAAAATTTTGATACCTCTTCATGAAAGCTGTCATCCTTCAACCAACTGTTTTCAAATCTAAACCGAAATTGTTTCTTCGATATGAAGGAAGTAATAAAGTCTACCTGAATAGGATCATGGTCAGAACAAGAAGTGTGATAAACTGTAAGATTACACAATGGGAATTTATCCCACCAAGTAGCCGTAGCAAACGACATGTCCAGCCTCTCTTTAACCCACTCCCTCTTCCCTCTACTTTTCTCCCAAGTAAACCTCCCCCTCTAAGCTCTAGCTCTGTTAATATACTGTCTTCTAACGCTTGTCTGAATCCATCCATAAGACTTTGAGGGTGATCAACAAGCCCCCATTTATCAGAGCTATAAAGTAAATCATTGAAATCTCCTACAATTAACCAAGGAAGCTGAGACATACCAGCCAATTGTCTAGTAAAATCCCATGAATTTCTCCTCCTACTCCTCTCTGAAAACCCATAGAAACAAGTAAGCCTCCACGTCACCACATTATTCTCAAGCATATGAACATCTATATGATTTCGAGAGTACCCAAATATCTTACAATTAACATGATTTTTCCACAAGATTGCCAGACCTCCACTACGTCCAACCCTATCTACTGAAAAGCACTGAGCAAAACCAAACCTAGTACGAATATCTTCTATTTTATTAGCTGCAGAGATAGTTTCTGAAAGAAATAAAATGTTGGGTTTACGATCCTTTAACAGATCACCAAGCACACGAACTGTTCGAGAGTTCCCCAACACTCGACAGTTCCAGCTTAAACAATTCATAATGCTCAGCTAGCTTGCCTAATTCCTCTTCTCTAGGCCCATTAAGAGAAATAGTATTTGAATTTCCCTCCTTTAGGATAGACGTCCCAGTCAACTGTCTTCCCCCCCCCCCCCCCCCCGAAATGTAGCAATTCCCTTACCTCTCTCCCTAAACATCCGCCCATGATCTCCACTTTGCACTAAACTCTGGTTTTGAACTCCCGAAAAATCCTCCTTGTGTTTATCCTTTCCATACCTACCAGCCCAATCATCGTCGTTTTCTTCCCGTAACCATTTATTACTACCACCACCCCCCGCCCTCCTCGACGGAGCTCTGAGCCAAGCACCCCACCCATTAGTAATCTCGCCTCCCTGAGCTTCAAACTTCTTCTGACAGAATCTTTCAGTATGTGAAAGCAAATCACAACTAAAACAAAAGTCTCCTAATCTTTCATATTTGCATTGGACAGTGAACTCGGACCCATTCCTCCCTTTTATTTTCTTCTTCCGCTTCAACGGTTTTCTGACATCCACCTTAATCTTAATTCTCATGCATTCTCTCCAGATGCTATTATTGTTTTTAGTATCGTACTCAATGAACGTACCAAAGAAATTACCCAACTGCTTTCCAATGGCCTCTGACATATATCCTGTAGGAAGATTATGTATCTGGATCCAGAAATTAACCTCTACCAATGACACTTTCAAAGGATCCTCCCCAGCAGTTATCGAATTCAACACCAATACAACATTATCAAAAGACCATGGCCCTCCATTTCGAACCCATGCAATATCATCCTTGTGATAAAATTGAAACAGAAACAATCCCACTCGCAATTCTTTAATGCTCACACCCATTACAGGCCGCCATACGTCCTCCATCTTGGATCTCATAGCTTTTACATTTATATTCTTCTCAGTTAAGAACCTCCCCACTAAACAAAGATCGAACTTGTTCAAACCTTCCTCTCCCTCCACATCAAAACACAATTCCTCATTCTCCTCTATATCGATATCCAACTCTGCCATTCGATTGTTGATTTCTTCTACAGATTCCATGATTCAAGAAAACTCTCACAACTCACATAAAGTTAGAGAGAAAAAACAACCTCCCACGTACAAGACGGAGAGAAAAAAAATATGTGTATACTGACCAAACTTTTAATATTTAACCTTCAATCATAATTATAAGTATTAAAATAGATTTTAAAATAAATAAGTAAGGGTTTTCCGTGATATTTCTGGAAAATGAGGGGTTTTATTAAGATAATCGCCCGTGTTTTTTTTAGAGAAAGAGAGGATTTTGTTAGAAAAAAATAAAAAAAGGTAATGTATTTTAGCTTAAAAGGTAATTGGTTATAAATAATATTATTTTTTAGTGATAGTTTTTAAAAAAAAATAAGTAAGGGTAATTAAGTAAAATCACTAAGTATCGACCGTTCGTCCGTCCGACTACGAAACTTTTAATGTTTCGTCTTTAATAATATAGTTTAAAAATAATTGTTAATTTTATTATTTATATTATTTATATTTTATTAATTGCATTTATCAAAGAAAATAAGTAGGCGTGTTAAACATTTTTAAATAATTAATTAACGGTTTGCCCGTGATATTTTGGAAAAGAGGGATTTTAGTACGAAAAATAGAAATTAACATGTTTTCGTTGAATTTTAAAATATAAAAGTAACGATTTGCGCGTGATATTTTGAAAAAAAGAGGGGTTTTAGTAAGAAAAATAGAAAATGTAACATGTTTTAGTTGAAAAAGGTAATTGTCAATTAAAAATATTAAAATAGATTTTAAAGTAAGCAAGTAAAGGTTTGCCCGTGATATATTTGGAAAAGGAGGGATTTTACGAAAATAGAAAATATAACATATTTTAGCTGAAAAAGATAATTGCCGGTGATTTTTCTAGAAAAAGAGGGGAAAAACAATTGTCAATTATTAAAATAGTTTTAAAATAAATAAGTAAGGGTTTGCTAGTGATATATTTGGAAAATGAGGGATTTTAGTAAGTGAAATAGAAAAAGTAACATGTTTTAGCTCAGAAGGAAATTGCCCGTGATTTTTTAAGAAAAAACTAATAATGTATTTTAACTGTAATTGATTATAATAATTTTTATAATAATTAAATAAATAATTAAATAAGACAAGTACCGTAAACTTTCAATGTTTCGTATTTAATAATATAGTATAGATAGATATATAAATTTATAATATTAGTATTTTATGCTACTAAATGGAGTAACCCGTGATATTTTTGAGGTTTTAGTTAGGAGATATATTAGTTAGAAAATATAAAAAAGAACGTTTTGGAAAAAAAAGCTAATCGGTTAGTCATTAATAATTATAATATTATTATTTTATTTTTTTAAATAGAACTGTTCGTGATATTTTTGGAAAATGAGAGGTTTTATTTAGTAAAAATAGAAATAGTATATATTTATATAATTATTAATAAATAACCAATTAACTTTTTCAGCTAAAACACATTAGCTATTTTATATTTTCTAATTTTAATCAACTAATCTTTTTAACAATAACATGGACAACATATATCAAAAAACGTAATATAATTGTATATAATTATTAATAAATAACTAATTGACTTTTCATAGCACATTACATGTTATACATTTTTTTTAATTAAAACAACTCATTTTTTAAATATAAAATTGTAATATTATAATATTAAACTTATGAAATTCATGTTTATTATAACTTTTTTATAACTTTCGATTTAAATAAAATACTTAATAAAATACTACTAAATTACTACTAAATGTCTAAGGTTCTAATCCCTTCAATAATATATTCATTTTAAATATTTATATCGTTAGGTATTTACATCCAATTTATAATATATATTAAAATTTCATCAAATTATATATAATTATTAATATTTCAATTAATTTTTTTTAAAAGACCGTGCAGGTGATATAATAAGCTAGTATTACTATAAAAAAAATATCTCAAAAATAAATTTGATAATTAATTGCTTCTTACTTTTTGTTTTGTAAACTTTTCTAAATTTAATTTTTACATCAAATAAATTCATATCATGCCTGAGGTTATCTTGTAGCTTAGTGATATGCGTTATTTAGCAAAAAAATATTATTATTACAATTTCCTGAAAAAAATTATTTAACAAATATATAATGTCTATAATATCATTTTTATGATTTTGTATTGTAATACTATTATTGCTACTTTCACTTATAATTTTTTCCATATTTAATATCTTTTAGCATTATAAGCATTCTAATTTCATAGTATATAAACATACATCATTATTTTGTGCTTTCAATATATAAGTTTAAACAAATGACCACAAAATATTACTTCCATACATTTCACCATGTATGTTCTTTAATTTTTGCCTTGTTCCATTTTAAAAGAAAATCATAGATCATCATTGATTATAAACTTTCTCCAACTAGAATATATAAATTACATTTAAATTATATAATAAATATATAATTTATTATTCTTCCTTAGATAGTCGTCCATTTTGATTTTTCAGTGATTGAATTAATTAATTTTTGATTAAAAATTAAAAGCTATTATTTCACTATTTTTACAAAATTGAATTACATTTTTAAAATAAATTAGACGAATTTTTCAATGATATAATTTTTTATTTTCTCTATTATATATTATATATATAATCTAGCGTCATTTTAACTATCCAATAATCAAAATGAACAACTAATTAAAAACGAAAAAGATAAAATAATATACAAAGTGAAAATACCCCAAACAAGTTGCCTAATAATTAACAAGTATACATGTAGGTAGATAAGCATCGTAGTGCATACCTTAAATTTTGGACATATGACTTTTTAGGTCAATGTTTTTAGGGGGGATATTAACAAATGATGAAGATCAAAATGTGAATTTTATATTCTCCTACAGGCTGAGCAGTCCATGCCCTTAATTCCTGATTTACATTATTTTTTTAATATGTTTATTGATAGTTTTGCTTACTTGATAATTATTGAAAGCCTATAAAAGGATGCTTCCGTTCTTCTTTAGTTTGTACCAATCCTCATCAGCTTACTCTTAATTTGTTCATCATTCTTTCTTTAAACAAAAACTTAAAACCAAAAATGAAGTTGCACCGTGTTATTCTCTTGGTGTTTGTCTTGGGAGTTTTAATGGCTTCTTGTGCTGCCAAACCTGATAAACTGAGCAAGAACTTCTACAAAAAAAGCTGTCCACAAGCTGAGACGCTTGTGAGGGACATTACTTGGGGTAGAGCTCAAAGTGATTCCAAATTGGGTGCTAAATTGCTCAGGGTTCACTACCATGATTGCTTTGTTAGGGTACACATACGTACCTATATTGTATCTTAAAATTTGTTTTTTTTTAATACTACTATCTTTTCATTTTAATGCATGCATGGCAGGGATGTGATGCATCTATACTATTAGACACGGTGGGAACAAATGCAGCAGCAGAGAAGGCTGCAAGGCCAAACCTTTCACTATTAGGTTTTGAAGTAATTGATGACATTAAGTCC
This sequence comes from Heracleum sosnowskyi, assembly GCA_030848705.1. Lineage (NCBI taxonomy): Eukaryota > Viridiplantae > Streptophyta > Magnoliopsida > Apiales > Apiaceae > Heracleum > Heracleum sosnowskyi. The sequence continues at coordinate 132,202,003 of CM061237.1, forward strand.
CAAATCGAACAAGTATGCCCTGAAGTTGTTTCTTGCTCCGACATTCTAGCCTTGGCTGCTCGTGATGCAGTCTCCTTCCCTGTAAGCTTTCTGAGTGAATTTGTCAAACAGCATTGATAAACTTCATATAAATATGTATATAATGTTGAATTTCCTTCCAATTGATACATGTTATAGTTTAAGAGGGATATGTGGAATGTACTTACCGGAAGAAGAGACGGATTCACCTCCCTTTCATCCGAGGTCAACGGAAACATACCTGGACCTTTCTCAAATTTCACCGCACTTAAGGATTTATTTGCGAAAAAGAATCTCAACGTCAATGATCTTGTTGTATTATCAGGTAACACTTAAAAAATTAAAATCAGTTGCAATGTGCGTGAAGTGTATGCGGCGTACGTGAGTTGAATTAAATCAGATAATTAAGCATCTAATTAGTTTCTACTATAATACATTTTTTAGGTGCTCATACCATTGGAGTAGCTCATTGTGGAGCATTTTCAAGAAGATTATATAATTTCACTGGTAAAGGCGACACAGATCCTTCTTTAGATGAAGCTTATGCTGCATCTTTGAAGTCACAATGCCCGAATCCAGCTAGTCCTGCTATAACAGTTGAGATGGATCCTGAAAGCTCCGAATCATTTGATACTCAATACTTCACTACAGTTAAACAAAACAAGGGATTGTTTCAATCTGATGCAGCACTTATCACAGACCGTGCTGCAGCAAAAATAGTGGACTCACTACTAAAACCGAAATCTTTCTTCTCCGAGTTTGGGAAATCAATGAAGAATATGGGAGAAATTGAAGTGCTTACTGGAAGTGCTGGGGAGATTAGGAAAAATTGTCGCATAGTTAATGCATGATTATACCAATTATATATGTACTATTTATTATCATAAAAATATGTATTTACATCCTATCTAATAAAGGAAATAGTAACGAATTGTTTTTAAACTTGGTTTAGTAAGATTGTAATCATTTGCATTTGAATTGAATAAGAATATAATAAATTACGAATAGAATTACCAAATTTGATACAAAAATATTTACCAAATGTTATGAATTACGTGCATTAACACATTGCCAATTATTAAAAATAAATTTTGATACCTAGTTGAGTACCCCTCGTATATATATCACTCATAAATTACAGAAGTGAATGGTAATATCCATAAGGGTATTCATGCTGAAACTCTGATTTTAACCGTTTAGTTGGTAAACTCTCAAATTTTAGAAGGAGGTCTAATAAATAAGATGTTGGATGAATTTAAATTGAGTAGTTCTAGGTACCTCAAAAATTATGGGCGCATATTAATGCAAGTAGGGTCCCATATTACTATTAGAAAAGTTACCATTCGAAACTCATTTGGGAACAATTTTTTAAAACACTTTTGGGACCTCTAGCATTTTCCATTTAAATTAGTCTCTTCCGGCTTTAGATTGTTAATTAAGCTAACTTTTCTAAGATTTGGAGTTGTTAGCGTAAATGAAATAATAAATTAGGGTGCCCTTCTAAGAATCAACCATTCACGTCATCATCTCTTGTTTGATCCTTAATTTATCGATTCTGTTAGACTGTTAGAAATATATTTAAGCTCGTTTTGCTCCATCATATATATTAGTCAATGAGTTACCATCTCCTGTTTCTTCATTTTCAATCTTCCCCCAATATTTCTGTTGCTCTAGCTACCCTCACATGGCTCCCCCATTCTTGTAGTGCCATCTTTAGCATTCAAACAGGAGTGGCACAAGTTGATTTTCGGGTAAAAATTCAACCTCATGTTATGTCGAATTTAAATGCCCATGAGCCTGCCGATCTTTTTGTTTCTAACATGTTCATTGCGGTGCCATTTTTGCAAATTTTACTACTGAGAAATGGGCTTACTGTTTCATCACTTTGTCGTTGTTTTCTCCCATTCTCCTAATTCATTCATTATTACACCGAGATCGCTAATACTTGATTTAAGGGGTATGCACCGAGTTATTAAATAGGCCAAATGTTTTCCAGACAACTTTCATAACCAAAGAAAAAGATGACTTCATTAATAAACTAATTTAATCATTGCAAGGATTAATCGAAACTAATCAAATGTCTGACTTATGTATATACCTGTTTTCTTCTATCATAATTCCATACAATGATGCATGAATGAATGTATTCATTCTGTTAGAATAATGAAATTTGTAGGCTACAACAAAATTTTAATAATTTTGATAATATAATGATTTATTAAAAGTCTAAAGCTCCAATTATCAAAGTTAATGATTGCGTTTTGCATGAGATGCCTATATAAGCAATTTGCATGAAGTCTTAAGTTCATTCATTGAATTAATACACACACGCAGGCCGCCGCAGCAGCATCCCCTGTTTGAAGAGTCTTGACTGGTTAATTGTAAGATCAAAATGATGAGGCCAAGTTCTTTGTTATTGCTTCTGTCTCTTGTACTAGTCCATACAGTTATGGTTTGCAATGGAAGTAAGCTACTGAAAATGAAGTACTATCACAAGGCTTGTGATTCGGTTGACGATATTGTGAGGGATATCACATGGAGGAAAGTTGCAGAAGATCCTAGTTTTGCAGCTAAGCTGTTAAGGCTTCATTACCATGATTGCTTTGTCAGGGTACGTTCACATAATTTCAAATTTTATTGTGCATCTTTGTAGTATGTTATGTGAAACACAAGATTGTTCTAAAGAAATTTTATGGCACATAATTCAGTTATGAATATCAATTGTTCTTGCATGCTGTTATAGCCAAAATTCGGTATTGGCTTTTTAGGAAAGATTCGGGTCAAGAAATAATCAATTGCGGATATCTAAGGTGCAATTAGGGATTGAACTAGTACAACGGAGGCTTGGGGCTTGTCCTCGTAGGGGTGAGGGCGCGCCTTCCAGCCGTCCAACCCTTGAGGACGCGTCCTCTTGGTATGGATTGATAACTTGACAGAGAATAACTAGATTGATGATGTGTAAAAATAATGTAAACTGCAAGCGCACAGTGTTTAGTTGTAGCAATCACAGATCGATCCACAGAGATTATGTATTTTCGAAAACCCTAACAATTAACTCAGGCGAACTAGACAAATAAGATTTGAGTTGAGATTTGTTTAACCTAATTAACAATTAAGATTAGATAAGGAAAACCTAGGAATCCGAATCCATTAATCAATCACAATTAATATCAACTCACCCTAAAATCAATTCTCTTTTCTTCACAAATAAGATATATCAATTAACGAGACAAGCATACACTATGAAACTTGTTATCTAACAATAACTCATCAAAACTTCATGGAGCAAGCATAGGCTATGAAAAATAAATCCGGTAACAATAATATATCAAAATCACTTTGTCAATTGATCAATTAAGCACCAAGAAAAATTATGAGAACCAATTAATAGGAACGAGAAGATATCAACAATAATCAAATTAACTTCATCTTCATCCTAGGGCAAGAGATTTAGCTAGACATAATAACTGAATTAATTAAACTAATAAAAGATGAAGACATGAATGAAAAAGCTAATTTATAAACTAAATATGCGAACTAGTAACAGGGGTGACAAGTTAAATATACAACAAAACTTAAACAACTTAAAGATGGTGTGCGTGTGAAGGCAAGAAGTGACCAGGAAACAAAAACAATTAACTAATATATCAAGTAAACAACGTGAATAGAGACTGAATCTAAAAACAAGAAATCAATGAATTGAAAATCAGTAAAACAGAGTATAGCCCAAGAGAGTAAACAAATAAACAAAGAGCTAAACAAAATTCTAGGTGTCCCAAATACAAGAGAGGAGATCTATATTTATAGGAAAAATAATGGGCTTGGGTTCTTTGACTACAAATCGGATTCTGGAAATATTTCCTCAATTCCTTTTTCTTCTCCGATAAGTTTTCCAATTTTTCTCCAATTTCCTTTTGACTTCAAGTATTTCCATCTCCTTGCCTTTTTCACCTTTTTCTGCTTGAAATATGATTTTATTTATTTTCCTACAAAACAAAAGAAAACAATTTATTAAACAATAAAATTACGAAAACAAACATAAAATAGGTATTAAAAATGTATTAAATTATGGACCTATCAAATGCCTCCATACCTATCTTTTGCTCTTCCTCGAGAAAAACTAATATAATATAAACTACTAACTAATAGATAATACCACTTCCGTAGGTGATCACGGTTGCATTTGGCATATGCAACAAACCCTTTAAACCCCTAGGCAGCCCTAGTGGACGAGTAAGGTCTCGTGAGGGCCTATAGTGAATGTACCCACAAAATTCATCTAGCTCATGTAAAAGATCGCATGACAATGCAGCGCCACACATACAAGTCCTCTCATGCTACATCAACTTAAGAATCAAAAATGACTTTGCAATGTCTTATCGTGGAAGATGCAAGGATTCACATAGTCTACTCAAAGAAATATGCATAAGTGCTCAAAAGTCCATGTCAAGTGTAAAAATAAGTTGGTAATCATGCTAAGCCCACAAGAGTACACTTTTGAGTCAAAACTTGGGATCTCAAATGTAGAAACAAGCAATAACTCACCTTTCACTCACAAAAGAATATTCACTCAAGAACAAAGAACAAGGGTAAGTGTATCACTCTCTTCCAACAAAATCATAAGTATGATTGACATTTGGTATCAATCTAACTTTAACACAACATACAATGATGATAATCAAAAGGTCTTTATTTGGGTTGTAATGGGGCTAGGGACAAGGTATGTCAAGTAAGGCCAAATAAGGTGAAGTGTCAAAAGCTAGTAGGCACCATAATTAATCATACACATCACCAAACATCCTCCCCACACATGAATTTTCTGATTTTCTTTCAACAAAAGGCTTGATTAGTCGAATGAAAAAGGATCACACAAACATAAGTATGCTCTCATGATTATTATTTTTTTTTTCATCTTTTTTTTTTGTTTTTTTTTTCGAGAGCTAAGAGATAGATATAAGCAACCACAATCCTCCTTCAAAAATTTATTGAACAACGACTATCAAGTAAGCAATCAAACCAAATATTTCCTCAAAAGTAATGAACAAAAGTAAACCCATCTTACACACCTTATTACTCCCTCAAGTTTCTACTAGCCATTGACAATTTGGGATCAAGCATAAGTAAGGCTAAACAAGAAAAAGGTCCAGGCAAGTAATGTGGTATGTCACCGAAAAAATAGGATTAAGCTCAAGAGGGTAACTAATTGATCATATAAAAATGGTGTGGTAATTTGGAAAATATAGGTTATTCCTAAATGCCTTTATCATCTTATCATCAAATAATGTCATGCATTCAAGAAAGGTCTCAAACAAGTGCTAGCAATGCAAACAACATGTGGACACTCAAGCAAACGAATATAAAATGCAAAAGATATGCATATAGGCTCAAAAACTCACTTGGTGGTAAAACATAATCAATCCCAAGTAAAAATCTCTTCAATGCACCAACTTGTACTCAAAGCATGAAAACCAAATCATTTTGCACATATTCATGTCCTTCTAATTACTTGCAACAATCAATAAGTCTACTAGTTTCAACTTGCTAGTGTATGTGTGTAAACAAGAACTTAGCAAATCACTTCTCAATCAAAAGTATCAGAAACACAAGATTACTATAGCATGTAAGGGTGCATCAAGCCACAAGAAATCATTTCACAAGCTAGAATTCTACAATTTACAACTAAAATTCTTTTTGGGATTTTTCATTTTTCAATTTTTTTTGGTTTTTTTTTTTTTAATAATAATACTAAACCCCTCCCCCATACCTAAATCATGCATTGTCCTCAATGTATGCAAATGAGATAAAATGACAAAGTAAAAGGACGAGAATACCTGATAAGACATGACAGAGGAGTAGAACTATCTACTATATACAACAAGGGAACTTACTTGGATCACGAATCAAGGAGGTGGATCACCTCCTCCTCAGAATCAACTGGCAGTTCTAAAAATGGTTTAAGCCTTTGACCATTAACCTTAAATGTTTCACCAGTTGTAGGATTTTCAATTTCAATAGCACCATGAGGAAAAACAACTTTAACAATAAATGGTCCCTCCCACCGAGATCTCAATTTTCCAGGAAACAAATGCAGCCTAGAGTTGTATAAAAGAACTTTTTGCCCAGGAGAAAAAGATTTTATCAAAATAGATTTATCATGCAAAAGTTTAGTTCTTTCCTTATAAATCTTAGCATTTTCATAGGCATCATTCCTAAGTTCTTCTAACTCAGACAATTGTAACTTCCTATGGCTACCAGCAGTGGGTAAATCAAAATTCAATTCTTTAATAGCCCAAAATGCTCTATGTTCAAGTTCAACGGGGAGATGACATGCTTTACCAAACACAAGCCTATAAGGAGACATACCCAAAACAGTTTTAAAAGCAGTGCGATAAGCCCAGAGTGCATCTATCAACTTAACAGACCAATCTTTCCTATTTGAATTAACAGTTTTCTCTAGAATTTGTTTAATCTGCCTATTAGAGACCTCAACTTGACCACTAGTTTGAGGATGATAAGGTGTAGCTAACTTGTGAGTGATAGAATACTTCTTCAGAAGAGACTCAAATTGATGGTTTTTGAAATGCTTACCCTGGTCACTAATTATAGCTCTAGGTGTACCAAATCTAGAAAAGATATTCTCCTTTAAGAACTTAAGAACTACCTTGTTATCATTAGACTTAGTTGGTATGGCTTCGACCCATTTAGACACGTAATCAACCGCTAAGAGAATGTAGAGGTTACCAAAAGAATTAGGAAAGGGACCCATAAAATCTATACCCCAAACATCAAAAATCTCAATAACTAAGATTGGATTCATTGGCATCATGTTTCTTCTAGTGATCTTTCCTAAATGTTGACACCTACTACAAGCGGCACAAAATTCTGCAGAATCTTTAAACAAATTGGGCCAATAGAAACCAGATTGAAGTATTTTAGCAGCAGTCTTTTTAGCACTAAAGTGACCTCCACAAGCCTGATCATGACAAAAAGAAAGTACACTTCTAAACTCATGGTTTGAAACACACCTCCTAATGATTTGGTCTGGACAATACTTAAAAAGATAGGGATCATCCCAAAAGAAGTACTTGACTTGTGAGAGAAATTTGGATTTATCTTGCTTCGACCAATGAGAAGGAATTTCACCAGTGACAAGGTAGTTAACAATATCAGCAAACCAAGGAGTGGTAGAGATGGAAAGAAGGTGTTCATCAGGAAAAGACTCATTCAAAGGAATATCCATGGAGGACTCCACTACTAATCGGGAAAGATGATCAGCAACAACATTTTCAGAACCCTTCTTATCCCTAATTTCTAAGTCAAACTCTTGGAGCAACAAGACCCACCTAATCAATCGGGCCTTTGAGTCTTTCTTAGAGAAGAGATATCTAAGAGCAGAGTGGTCTGTGTAAACAATGATTTTAGAACCTATAAGATATGACCGAAACTTTTCAAGAGCAAAAACTACAGCTAGAAGTTCTTTTTCTGTGGTGGAGTAGTTAAGTTGAGCATCATTTAGAGTCTTACTAGCATAGTATATGACATGAGGTATCTTATTGATTCTTTGTCCTAAGACTGCACCTACGGCATAATCAGATGCATCGCACATTAGCTCAAAAGGTTGATTCCAATCAGGGGATTGAATGATAGGGGCTGAGGTTAACTCTTTCTTAAGATGTTCAAAAGATTGGAGACATTCACTAGAAAACTCAAATTTTATGTCCTTAGAAAGAAGATTAGTCAATGGTCTTGCCTTTTTGCTAAAATCTTTAATGAAACGCCTATAAAAACCAGCATGTCCTAAAAAGGAACGAATTTCTTTGACAGACTTTGGTGGAGATAAATTAGCAATGAGATCAATTTTAGCTTTATCAACTTCAATGCCCTTTGAAGATATTTTATGACCAAGAACAATTCCTTCTTTAACCATGAAATGACATTTTTCCCAATTAAGAACAAGATTTGTTTCTTTACATCGTTTTAAAACTAAGTCAAGATGGTGAAGACACTGATGAAAAGAAGAACCAAAGATGGAAAAGTCATCTATAAAGATTTCTAGGAACTCTCCTACCATATCAGAAAAAATGCTCATCATGCATCTTTGGAAAGTGGCAGGGGCAGTGGTTAGACCAAAAGCTAAACGACGATAAGCAAAGGTTCCAAAAGGACATGTGAAAGTAGTCTTTTCTTGATCCTCGGGAGCAATGAGAATTTGGAAATAGCCAGAAAAACCATCTAGAAAACAATAGTATGAGTGACCTGCTAACCTTTCTAACATTTGATCAATGAAGGGTAGAGGAAAATGGTCTTTCCTAGTAGCAGCATTTAGTTTCCTATAATCAATACACATTCTCCAACCAGACTGAACACGAGTGGGAACTAATTCATCATCCTCATTAACAACTACAGTGATCCCTGACTTTTTAGGCACTACTTGAACAGGACTGACCCAAGAGCTATCAGATATAAGATAGATGATCCCATTATCTAGACATTTAAGGATTTCTTTCCTAACAACTTCCTTAAGAGTCGGGTTCAACCTCCTTTGCGGTTCTCTAACTGGTTTAGCATCATCAACTAAATGAATCCTATGTTGGACAATGGCAGGGCTAATTCCCTTGATATCAGATATGCTCCACCCTATGGATTCCTTATTCTTTCTAAGTACAATTAAGAGTTCCTCCTCTTGAGAAGGTGTCAAATCAGATGCAATGATGACTGGAAAAGACTCAGAAGGACCTAGAAACATATACTTGAGAGTTTCGGGAAGAGGTTTAAGTTCTAATTCTGGTGGACTTGTCTCAACAGATTCATTAGCTTCATAAAGTGGCAAAGGAAAAGGTTCCGACTCTCGATTGGAACTAGGAATGGTGGACTCTAACATTTCATTAATCTCATTTTTATGACCAGTATCATCCCAATCTTGACCAAAGTAGTTTTGACAAAAGTTAAGAACATCATCAACATTCATGATTTCATTATCAACTAACTCATCAATCATGTTAATTTCTATGGGTTGGTCAAAAAGCTCATTGGGTTGATTTCCTACATTGAAAATGTTGAGATCAATTTGCATGTTTCCAAATGTGAGTTTCATTAATCCATTCCTACAATTGATCAAAGCATTAGAGGTGGCAAGAAAAGGTCTTCCTAGAATGATGGGAATTTGATTTTTGAGATTTTGGACAGGTTCAGTTTCTAGAACAATGAAATCGACGGGGAAGACAAAATCACTAACCTTAATCAACACATCTTCCACCATTCCCTTAGGAATTTTGACAGAACGGTCAGCTAACTGAAGAGTGATAGTAGTCTCTTTAAGTTCACTTAAACCCAGGTCTTGATAGACAGATAATGGAAGAAGATTCACACTAGCTCCTAGATCGAGTAAAGCTTTATCAATGAAAGTATTACCAATGACACAAGAAATGGTAGGACAACCAGGATCCTTATATTTCAAAGGGATTTGATTTGACAAGATAGAGCTAACATTAGATGTTAGGAAAGCTTTCTTAGGAACATGAGTGGTTCTTTTATGAGTACACAAATCTTTTAGACACTTAGCATAAGAGGGAACTTGTTGAATTGCATCTAAAAGAGGAATGTTAATCTTGACTTGCTTGAAGACTTCCAAAATCTTATCTAATTGAGCAGATTGTTTATTTGAAGTAAGTCTGTGAGGAAACGGAGCTTTTGGCTTAAAGACTTTTTCAATAGACACATCAGAGTGGGGTTTTGAAGGTGGTTCATCGGAGGGTGATGACTCATTAGATTCAACTTCTTCAGGACTCTTGGGATTGAAAGATTGTTTAAGACTAGGATTCAAGAGTAACGGATTTGGTTCAGATGTAAGCTTATCTTCTACTTGAGTATTGACACCAGCATGATTATTGAATTGATTACCAGACCTTAGAGAGATAACAGAATTCACATTTTCATAAGAATTTTAATTTGGATTAAATTTAGGATTAATCTCGGGTTGACTAGGAAATCGATTTTTCTCTCTCTCACTGATGGTGTTTGCCAATTGACTGACTTGGACCTCTAGTTTAGATATGGCTTGAGCGTTGGAATTTAGCAATTGCCTATCTTGGGTCATAGTGTTCATGAAATTTTGTTGAGATTTGAGCAATGCCTCTAAACTCTTTTCAATGGAAGTAAATCTTTTGTCAGATTCTGCAAAACCAGGAGGATTCAAGGGGACTGAATTTTGATATTGACCAAGATTTTGTGGAGGATATGAGTTAGGATTTTGAGTTGGGTATAGACCAGGATTGGGCTTTTGAAAAGCAGGTTGAGAATTTTGGTTATACTGATTGTATTGACCTTGGTTCCATGAGAAATTTAGATGATTTTTCCAACCAGGATTGTATGTGGATGAATAGGGATCATTCCTAACTCTAGATTGAAACACATTGGCTTGTTCAATTTCAGGACAATTTTCTATCAAATGATTAGGAGAATTACAATTTGCACACAGAAACACTTGTGAGGACACCTTGTTGGTTTCTAAGGCTTCTAGACGTCTAGTGAGTGTAGCTAACTTAGCTTCGGTTGCAATAGAATTACCAACTACGTGTACGCCCTTAGATTTTTCAGTTTCCTGACTAGGTTCCCTAGTTGACTCCCACAACATTGTTCTTTCAGCTAACTCTTCAAAAAATTGCCAAGCTTCTTCATCAGTTTTATCCATAAACCTACCATTACACATAGACTCTAACAAGGCAGTGGTTTGGCTATCTAAGGCTTCATAGAGAATTTTACAAAGTCTCCATTTTTCTATACCATGTTGAGGACACTTAGACAACAACTTTTGAAATCTATCAAAATATTTCCAAAAAGGCTCATTTGAATTTTGTTGAAATTGGTTGATTTCATTCCTAAGCCTGATAGCCTTATGGTTGGGAAAATATTTTTTAAGAAATATAGCAACAAATCCCTCCCATGTGGAAATAGAATTAACGGGTAGACTATACAACCACTGTTTAGCATCTTCTTTTAAAGCAAAGTTAATGAGTCTGAGCCTAATGGAATCCTCATTTAACTGTTGAAGTTTTTGTAAAGCACACACTTCCTCAAATTCTCGAATGAAAAGATATGGATCCTCTCCCTCTACCCCAGCAAACCTAGGTAACATGCTAATGTTATGATGTTTGATTTCAAAATTGTTTGCGGTTACTGCTGGTAGCACTATGCATGAGGGTTGGGCGGTACGAGCGGGGTAACAACGTTCTTTAAGAGAGACAGCCATGACGGTTGTTGGAACTTCTACTTCTTTTGACTCAATTTTAGTGGGTGAAGAGAAATCGAGTTGTCTTGCTACTCCAGGTAGTGAAAGGTCGGATTGTCTCACTAATCTAGATGTATTATCTCGAACCCAAGTACTTTGCATACAAGAGAAACAATCAAATAAGCACGTAGAAGACAAGAGCTATAAGTAAACACCCAAAAATGGAAAATCAAAAGAAAAATCTATCTTATCCTAAAAAAAATCTAGACCTTGCTCCTAACAATAAGATACTACTAAAAGTAACAGCTCAAAAAGCATTCGTCGTGACTGGCCAGGCAAGAGGAAGCATTTCCAAGAGGCTAACCACCATTCTAGGCACCAGTCTAAAGGCCAGGTAAGCTTTCGCTAGTCCTAGACACCACCGAAAAATACTTAGTGATTTGTTCCTCCTAGATTCTCTTCCTAGTTGAGCGCGATATCCTAGGGGCTAACGTCTAATTGATTTTATTAAGGAAAAAGGAATGCAAGATGAACGAATTAGTGATTTGTGGGCCAAGGAAAGAGTGATAAAATCCCTCACCTTATCTTGGAATTGGGTGGCGCCCTTAAGATTGATTTAATGATGCAACACACAAACAACGAGAAATAAACACTTATGGATGCACTAAACTACGTGTTCTATTCTAAATTGTACGTACCTCTTTCCTCCAGCAATCACCACAATTGTATAATATGGAAAGAGATAAAGACAATAAAGAAATCTAGATGATGTGATCCTATGTGAGAGAATGAATGATGCAACAAATTGGTTTTTAACAAATAACTAACTACTATTTTTGGATTTTTCAAATATTTAATTTTTTTGGATTTTTCAATAATGATAGAAAGAAAATAGAGAGAGGGTGATACGGAATACCGAAAAGCGCTTTCAAAAATTTCACAAAAGACAACGAGCCTTCTAGCAATCTTCTTGTCCAAACTTTCCTCCACTTCACTATTACCTAAAAGACAAACAATGCAGAACAAGAAACTAATCCGAAGAATTAAATATCAAGGAGTGAAAATTACCAATAATCCCCGGCAGCGGCGCCAAAAACTTGATGTGTAAAAATAATGTAAACTGCAAGCACACAGTGTTCAGTTGTAGCAATCACAGATCGATCCACAGAGACTATGTATTTTCGAAAACCCTAACAAATAACTCAGGCGAACTAGACAAATAAGATTTGAGTTGAGATTTGTTTAACCTAATTAACAATTAAAATCAAATAAGGAAAACCTAGGAATCCGAATCCATTAATCAATCACAATTAATATCAACTCACCCTAAAATCAATTCTCTTTTCTTCACAAATAAGATATATCAATTAACGAGACAAGCATACACTATGAAACTTGTTATCTAACAATAACCCATCAAAACTTCATGGAGCAAGCATAGGCTATGAAAAATAAATCCGGTAACAATAATATATCAAAATCACTTTGTCAATTGATCAATTAAGCACCAAGAAAAATTATGAGAACCAATTAATAGGAACGAGAAGATATCAACAATAATCAAATTAACTTCATCTTTATCCTAGGGCAAGAGATTTAGCTAGACATAATAACTGAATTAATTAAACTAATAAAAGATGAAGACATGAATGAAAAAGCTAATTTATAAACAAAATATGCGAACTAGTAACAGGGGTGACAAGTTAAATATACAACAAAACTTAAACAACTTAAAGATGGTGTGCGTGTGAAGGCAAGAAGTGGCCAGGAAACAAAAACAATTAACTAATATATCAAGTAAACAACGTGAATAGAGACTGAATCTAAAAACAAGAAATCAATGAATTGAAAATCAGTAAAACAGAGTATAGCCCAAGAGAGTAAACAAATAAACAAAGAGCTAAACAAAATTCTAGGTGTCCCAAATACAAGAGAGGAGATCTATATTTATAGGAAAAATAATGGGCTTGGGTTCTTTGACTACAAATCGGATTCTGGAAATATTTCCTCAATTCCTTTTTCTTCTCCGATAAGTTTTCCAATTTTTCTCCAATTTCCTTTTGACTTCAAGTATTTCCATCTCCTTGCCTTTTTCACCTTTTTCTGCTTGAAATATGATTTTATTTATTTTCCTACAAAACAAAAGAAAACAATTTATTAAACAATAAAATTACGAAAACAAACATAAAATAGGTATTAAAAATGTATTAACTATATTGACATGGCATGACATGAAGAAGATTCAGGACTTGTCCTCTTAGGGGAGAGGGTGTGCCCCTTTGTCCATCTAACCACTAAGGGCGCGTCCTCTCGGTGTGAACTGACAATTCTACATGAATGGAAGACTTGACGGAGAATAATAACTTCATTTGACACAAGGAAGACTTAGGGTTTGTCCTCATGGGGATGAGGGCGCGCCCTTTAGGCCATCCACCCCTTGAGGGCGCGTCCTCTTGGTTTGAAGCGGCAACTTGGTGATGAAGGATGGTTCCCTTGGCTTGGTATTAGCAAAATATTGAAGAATTCCCTCCTAGGATGTGCCCTAGGAGGGGGATGTCCGTGGCTGAAGGCCTCCTCCTGTATTCAATGGGCGCGCCCTCATTGGGGATGTGGGGTTAATCTTGGTGTGTGCTTTGGGAGCTCTGTTCCTGTACTCAATGGGCGCGTCCTCATTGGGGAACTTTGGAGTAATCCTGCACTTTGCACCCAAACACTTGGGATCACTTGTCCTGCTATCTGGTGGGTGCTTCTCATTCGGGGGACAAGGATGCGTCTAGCATTTAAGGTAAGTCATGGTTATACCTGCGTCTATGAATTAAGGAAAAAGCTGGTAATGGATAGGACTAGTCCACGACGGGGGAAGTTTCATTATCCATGAAGTCCTGACGTCATAGACGAGCCTTGGGCCTTTGTGACTAGGCCTTATCGTTAGACATTCCTAAAGTGAGCTAAAACTCTAAGTAAGGAAACAGATGGAAGTCCTACGTTCAAGTAAGGAAAGATAAGGAAGACATATGTTTAAGTATGGAAAGAATCCTATACATGGAAGGCGGTGGAAAAGTCTTACGTCTAAGCATGGAAAGGCAGCAGAAGACTTCGGATGGGCTCTGAAGATCAAAGACCAAGCCCATGGAGGAAACTTCCTCCCCAAGAACTACGTTGGCTTGATTCCCTATAAAAGGGATACGTAGGCAAATTGTAAGGGGTCGAATGTTGAGAACTCTGAGGCAGCCAACATAAACCCTAAGCAATCTCAGCCACCAATTAAACACAACCACCATACTCCGACGAATTTACCACCTAAGGACCACCGTTGTAGATCTTGATTCCGGCGAATAACCCCAAACTTTGTTAATACCAAATTCCTCCGTTAACAAATTGGCGCTAGAAGGAGGGGTGCTGATTAAGATCATAATCTTTGGAGGAAAAGATGTCTCACAATCACAACGGAAGTTCTTATGATAACAAGTATCATGATTCAGATGATAGTGAGGGGCAGGGACGTGCTCGTCATGAGGACAACACTCAAGGGGGTGTTGGACCGTAGGACAGAAGATTTCAAGCCATTACTTCAAGGAAGATGGACAACTAAGTTGATACAAATTTTCAATGACTAAGTTCATACAAATTTTCATGGATATAACTAATGGTGATTTTGATATGTATATCCCTACAAAGAACAAAACACTAATTACTCAAATACTAGCTTATAACTCGTGCCAAGCCGAGCATGAGACGACATTAAAATATTAGTATCAATAAATTATTAATAAATATTATTTAAAAATGTATTTCTCGAGAATTGAATGATAAAAATATATAATAAATAAATAAATATTTAATTATGTAGTTATAGACAATCGAACTATGCATAAAGCTAAAGAAATTAAAGTAAATAAATAAATCTTTTATGATTACGTAGCTGCAAAGAATCTAACGCTCGATTAAACTATTGAATTTAAATTAAATAAATAAATCTTATATAATTACGTAGTTGTAAGAATCGAATCCCGGATGAAGATAAAGAATTTAAAGTAAATAAATCTTGTATAATTATGTAGTTGCGAGAAATCGAACCCGGGGTTAAGTGATAACCAAATTTGATATTTTGATACTTTAGTACCGCACGTCATTTTCAAATTATAGATATGGCAGGCAGAACATAAAGACCTTCAAAACTCCAAACCTGTTTTGCAAAGGCTGCCACAGCCAAACAGCTTTGAACTGCTCACCAAAGACTGATACTCACATTCCCCTGATCGATATCCGGCGATCTCATTCAAAATATTCGTAAACATTAAAATCAGGAAATATAATAATACTTCTCCTATTACAAGAGGAAAATATTTACATTGATAAATAGTATCGAAAATACAATGTCTAGAGAGTAACAAAATTTCCTTCATTCAAAAAAATATATCATCTAAACGAAAGTAAAGTAAGCAAGTACTCCCGGAAACTTAGACAATATCTCCTTTAATGTCTGAACAGATAACTCACCAAAAGAACGCCTAGTTAAAACCTCGCAAAAGTAAAATTATATGGGAAAAAACTCAAGGAAAAAAAAAAGCCCTACATCGTTTACAAAAATACTAAAAATAAGGACTAATAACTTCTGGTAACTATAATGAGTCCCTACTCCTACTGCCTTCACTACTTCTCTTCTGCAAGTATTTCAAGAAATATGATTTATAATATAAATGAGATGAGCTTAGCCGAATTTTAAGTGATCATATATTATCCATTAAAAATTATGGAACTTGAACTCAAGCTAGAGTTTGAATTCAACCAGAATATGTGTTGAACTCGGTTCATTAAAGTTAAGTATTGTTCACGAAAAGTTTGTGAACAGCTTGTGAATTTAACCCACGAGCTTGTGTGCTCGCGAACAATCATCACTCTCTAGCTTATTCATGAATGTGATCACTCATAATTATACTAGTTATACTATAAAATCTAATTACTATGTTATATTATTTTTATTATTATCTAATAATATCTAAAAGTTATTCAATAGTACTATATCATATCTAATTTATTATCTATGAATTTATGATATATTTTAAATATTGTAGTCCAACGAATAATAGTAAGAAAATATCTATTTGATTATCAAATGTATATATGAATCAGATTATCCATTTGTTCTCAATCTATTAATGCCCATAAATATCGAATATATTCATGATTTTATTTATCGAACTTGTTCACGAACTTATTCATGAAACACATTAATCGAACTTGTTCACGAGTTATCGAGTCGAACTCCATTGTGATCAAATTATACTCGTTATAAAATTGATCATTAAAATCGTGTTTAAGATCAACTCGTTTAAAATCGAACCAAATCTAAACTAAGCTTCTATCATGTCGAATGCCGACGAGTGTGTGGGTGTATCAGCTCATTTACATTCTATTTGCAAACAAGTACAAATAATACTGTAAATAAGCCGATACGTTCACAAACAGTTCAGCTTCGGTTTGGAAAATGTTCAACCCGAGTTTAGTTCAATTTGTAAACGGGTTGAATATGAACATGATTTTAAGATTCAGTTAATAAATGAGTTGAAATTGAGCACAATATAGTTTGAGAACACGATGATCATGTTCATTAATATAGTTTGAGAACACGATGATCATGATTCATGAACAGACTCATCGTATAATTCGTAAACACATTAGTCATATATACTCATAAAAATGCTTTAAACATGCGTTCATGACATGATAATTAGGAAACAATTAGTTTACGAAGCCGCCCTTCGCAGCGGCTTTCTAATAATTTATCTAAATTTTTTTTAAAAATATTCAACAAAATATTTTTTTAGATTAAATAATATTTTTAACATAAAATTAAGGTTATTTTTGAATTCTCTGTTTCGTCTTGGTCACTTACTGAAATTTTGAATAAATATAGAAAAGAGCAACTATTTAATAATTTTTATTATTTTAATATTATATTAAATATTAATATATTTATCACCATTTTTACTTTTCTCCAAATTCATATTTCAACTTCTTTTTTAAAATACATTATATAATATCAATATTAAATTGTAGCATATAATAAGCTCCGTCTATTGAAATCGCTACCTCGTTAAACATTTTTTCCTCAGTAACCTGCTTTCTTGTTGTTACCAAATCTAAACAGATAACAAATTAATTTACTCAATAAATTATATCATCCATTAATAAATTTTATTATATCATAAAATTTAATTTAAATATTTTAAAAAATTAAAATTTTTATTGTTCAAAATATAGGTACTCCATAAAATATATGAAAAGAAAATAAGACTTTTTTTTATTAGTAGGTACTTTTTATTTTATTTTATTTGAAGATAGTACTATTGAGAGGCATCGATGTATCGCTTCTCAAATCGTCTAACATCTTTCAAATCGTCTTATTTAATATTTTTCTTAATTAAAAGATAGTAAAAACGAAATTAGTTAATAAATTGGACTAGTAGAGTAAGTTTAGGAGAATATTAATATAGTATACTTAGTTTCCTGTATTAGAAGATAGTAGGAAGACATTATTAGTAAATAAATTGGACTTGGAGAGAAAGTTTAGGCGAATATTAACAGAGCATATTTAGCTTTCTTTCATGAAAGATAAAGATAGTAAGAAAGAAATTAGCATATAATTGGATTAGTAGATAACGTTTAGGAGAATATTAACATTGTATATTTAGTTTATTCCGTTAGAAAATAGTAAAAAAGAAATTTAGAATTTATCTAATATTTAATATTAATAATTCAAAATTCGAGAAAATTAAAAAAAAAAATAGATCGAGATGATTTTAGAGGGCCACCTCACCTCACTTGCCTTCTCCATAATATTTTTCAAAATTTTAAACTTTGAATTAAATTAAAAATTCAGGAGAATATTAAGATAATATATTTACTTTCCTATGTTAGTAGGTATATTCATAAATAAAAAGTTGAGGAGAATATTAAAATTTTATATTTAGTTTCCACAATTAGTAATGATTTAAAATGAAATTGAGATATTTTATAATCAAAGTTTTGGAGAATATTAAAAAAAAATCGAGAAAAGTAGAAAAATAGATAAGACGATTTCATAGCGCCACCTCACCGCTCTTGTTTTCTCCATAATATTTTTCAAAATTTTAAGCTTTGAATTAAATAAAAAATTCAGGATAATATCAAGATAATATATTTACTTTCCTATGTTAGTAGATATATTCATAAATAAAAAGTTTAGGAGAATATTAAAATTATATATTTAGTTTACACCATTAGTAAAGATTTAAAAAGAAATTGAGATATTTTCTAATCAAAGATTTAGAAGAATATTAAAATTGTATATTTCGTTTCCTACAATAGTAAAGATTAATGATTCAGAATTTTGAGAAAATTAGAAAAAATAGATCGAAGCGATTTGAGAGACGACACCTCACCGGTATATTGATTGCGTATATATTTGTCTCCGAACTAATTACTAATTTAGTTAATACATTTATACTTTTTTGTTAAATTTATAAGTTTTTATATTTATATTTTATACTAATTAAGTGGTATTATATGCTACATTATTAATATAGAATTATATATTCAATTATTCCATGTAATAATTCAAAGTGCAGTCGATATTTTCTACATTTGTTTGTTAGTGTATTTACAATGATAATTAGTTAGTTAACTGGACGGTGAATAATTTTGGTATTTAATTGTCTAATTAAAAAACTTCTAAATTTTTTTATTTTGCAAAAAAACTTTCAAAAATGCCTTTTTTACAAATGTATACTGTGATATCTTTCCAAAAAATAATTTTAAGCAAGTTTGGTACATCTCTTCATTTCTCGTTTTGGAAAGAGCACAAAATAAGGTACAAATGCTTCAATTTTCAACTTTATAAACTTTAAATTTCTTCAATTACACTTCATTTTAGTGAATTTGTTGGTAAAAACTGTTTGTTGATTTGAATAATTAGGATTATATGGCGAGTACAGTGAATGCTGCCGGAGATCCGATCCCGACGTCGGCCGTTTTAATGGCTACGTCAAAACATATAGCTAGTAGATGCCGTGATGCTAATGTTGCGTTTCTTAAGTGCAAAAAGAGCGACGCTAATCCCGACAAATGTCTCGATAAAGGTCAACAAGTTACTCGCTGTGTTCTTGGATTGTAAGTAGATGTTTTATGTATTTGTGTGTGTGTATGTTTTTGTGTGGTATGTTATGTTTAGAGTTGTGGATTCATGTATGATTAGTTTTTCCGCGGCGTTTGGGGATAAGTAGGAGTATCCGGTTACGCGTTAAGAAATTAAAAGAAAAAATTCTGAATGTTGAAATTACAGAGGGATGAATTAGGGTTTGGGAGTTTGATTTAATTGGTGATTTGTTGTGTTTTTGGATATGAGAGTTGCTAGTGCTGATTGTTGTAGATTTTCGGTAATTCATGGGTAGGATATTGTGTTGAATTGTAGGTGCTTGCGTTTGGGGATGGATGCTGGTTTAGTGTTTCTGTTGTATGTTATTTGCTTCTTCTTTTTTTGTCATTGTACTTGTATGCGTATTTAAGAAAGAAATTGCAAATGATTTTTACCTGACAGTTTTATTGATGTTTTAGAAGTACTTATAGACCGAATGTCACTTGGTCATATCTTACACATTCTAAGTAATATATTTGTTCTTTCT
Organism: Heracleum sosnowskyi; assembly: GCA_030848705.1. Lineage (NCBI taxonomy): Eukaryota > Viridiplantae > Streptophyta > Magnoliopsida > Apiales > Apiaceae > Heracleum > Heracleum sosnowskyi. The sequence goes on from CM061237.1 coordinate 132,221,911, forward strand.
TTCTTACCATTGTGATTATTATGGTCTTTGGTTATTCTACATTCGAAGTATTTTTGGACAAGGCAAGATCTATATTCCAAGAATGAATAAGATTTTAGGTGGCTCTGAGGCTAAGACCATTCTGGTCTAATTATCATCAATTGTATTACTTCTGTGGGTAATGATTTAGACAAGATTGCGTTTTCAGATTCCATTCCAAGAACATTTTACTGGCATAATGAAAGAAAGTGTTATGGTTGTATAATGTATATACATTTTCTTTGTAGACCAGGAGAATTCTTGTGCTGGAAACTGGTCAGTTATAAGGTGTTGTGAGGCATTATGAGTGTAGTCCTTTACATGATCAGTGTTATCTAGTTGATGACATTTCGATCAGCCGAGGTATCGGAACTAGCCGTTTCATGACTAGTTTGTTTTGGCGTCTATGGATTTAGTAGGAGTTAAGAAAATTGGGTTTAAACGGATAAAATACGCTTAGTTTCGCTCTTTTTATGCGTTGTTCACCCTCTGGTGACTCTTTTGTTCTTCTGATGGCTCTTTCCGACGGCTCTAATCTTGTTACAGTTTTGTGTCTATAATACATACTACTCCCTCCCTCGTCCCATCCATTTCTTTACCTTTTCCTTTTTGGATATCATTCCCAATTCTTTACATTTCAAAACTTTCCCAAAGTAGTAAATTTTTATAATATAAAAATCAATTATTTCCACTACTTTCCTCCCATTTACTTACTTTATACCTTAAATATGTTCCCATCACTTTACGCATTCTAATCACTTTTCTCCCCTACTTTAATTATTTTCCTTAACCTAGGTGTTGGGTGGGACGGAGGGAGTAGCTTATATCCCATATCTCTAGCGATGCCCGACATACTTTTAATATTTGTTATCTAATTATTTTAATATAAATTGTTTAGTTATGTGTACTTTTGTCTAAGAGATATTTTTAGATTAAAATAGTTATGTGTGTTTTAATTAAAATGTTTTAAAAATAATTAGATATGTTAAAATAGGTTTATAAATTAAGTAGGCTCAGAGATGTGTCTAAATTAGACTATATATATATTTGTTATAAATAGAATAATTTTTTAATGTAGATATAGTTAATTCCCGCTAAATTAATTTTTTTTAATTAGAATCAGTTTTTGATCTGATTAGGCCTGCTAAATTAAGTTTTGTTTTTAAAAATAATCGGGCCCATTAAAATAGATTTTCAAAATAAGTAGGTCCTAGATATACTGTGTTTAAATTAGACTTCTAAAATAATTAAATCCGTTAAAAAATAGGTTTTAAAATTTTTTAGGCCCATAGACCAGCTCAATTATCGAGCGATTGTCAACAATTTTTGGTGTTTCGACTTTAATAATACTAGCTTAGAATGCACATATTGTTTTAAAATGATTAGAATCACTAGAATATGTTTTAAAAACAAATAAGATTGAACCAAGTAAATAGGTTTTAGAGATTTGTTTTAATCTGAATAGTTAAATAGAATAAATTTATAAAATAATTAATGATAGGGTAAAAATAAATAGTGCCGTTCTCTTTCCAAGTTCCGACAGTTCGACAAATCAACCAAACTTTTAATCTTTCGGCCTTAATAATACTAATTTATATTATGAACGATGCACATGTTACTTTTAATATTTAATTTTTTTCTATATTTTTAAATCTTTTTATGGATTTTCATTTTTGTGATAATTATTTTAGTTATAAAGAATTTTTAAAATAATTAACTCTGCTAAGATGAGTTTTAAAATAAATAGGTAACGAAGATGTCTTTAATAATATTTTAAATATATGTTTTAATTAAAATTGTCTTTTTAAAAAAAAAAATTAAGACTAAAGTGCAAACATAAATAGACTAAAGTGCAAATACCAAAATATGAATCCATGACTACCAATCTTTTAATGTTTCGGCTTTAATAATACATTATATTTTAAAAAAATATTTTAATTTAAATTGTTGTTTTTAAAACATTAAGGCCAAGTTACAAAAATAAAGAGACTAAACTGCAAATATCAAAATATGAACTACCAAACTTTTAATGTATCAGCTTTAATAATACAAGCTTATAACATGTACAATGCACGGTTTTCTTTATTATCTTATATATTTTTTATATATTTATATTAGTAAATGTTTTTAAAATAAGACATTATATAATAAAATATTTTGTTTGTGTTTCTAAAACTAGCAATATCAATATTTAATTTAACATGTTATTGATGAGAATTGAACCTTATGTTAGTTTTTTAAATATTAAAGTTTTGAATATTTTATAATATTAGATCTAAGGGGTTTTATCTTTTTTTTAATGTTATTTTTTGTTGGTTAACCAAAACTATTTGTTTATTATAGATGAGTACATATAGTATAGATGTAATATAATGGGTCAGGTCCAATAGAACCACTTAAAATTAGAATTCTTAGAACTAAATTACATATTCTACAGAACATGATACCTTTTTCATAAAATAAATCAAAATTAAAATTCTTTTTGCAGAATAATTTTTGTATACGTTTTACAAGAGTTAAAAATAAATTATATTATGTATAAAAATATTTTTTTTTAATTTTTTTTATGTAACTTATTAAGAAAAAATATTGTGTACTTCAGAAGTACATCTCATATTTTATAATTCACAAATAAAATATTGTGTAGAACAGAAATTACCATGTACGGCAGCAGAATGAATTTATGTGGACCGTTGATTAAATAGAATCTAAGATTTATATTGGTTGTAAGTTCTAAGTTAAAGTAAGGTTCAATTTGAACCTAACCCGTAATAATATACATTTATATGCATTCCCGAACTTATTAGTCTTTTACTTTTCATTTGAACTATGATGTGTGAAATATATGAGCAACTTGTTGACTTTTTACCAGTAGTAGGGTGTAGGGGACCTGGGCGTCTAGGCTTAACTTGGCTCCGTGATACACTAGGTCAGGATTAATATATATATCTTTTTAACTCAAAGATTAATCTTTCATATGTGCAGGTGGTAAAAATTGTCCATTTGTATGCGATACACTACTGTTAGAATATGATTAAAATAAGGTGACCTTGTTTGTATGAGAGATTGTAAGAAGACAACAGCACAGAACAATAGGGTGATTTTAAGAGGAAATACGATTTGACACACTCATAGTAAAATTTTTGCTGTTTCAAAACATTTGTAATCTAGATCAACAGGACCTTGCTCCAGTGTTTCCCTTGAACTCTTATTTTCCAATTGGTTGGGGGTTCATTATTCAAGCCTCCTCAGAGGCGAAGTGGTGTTGGTGAGTTTGATAGCAAAAAAGCAAAAAATAATTGGTAATTGGGCCTGCTTGAGTATGACTTGAATAAGACAAGGTCAATTAGTATATGAATGATGTATTTCAAGTTCAATATAAGAGAAAAGGGAACAAGAATGTCCAGCCATGCTGGTGAATTTTTCTGCAGTGGCTTGTACTGTTACTTTTTATTGTATTATTCATGCAGTTACCTCTCTGTCTACCTCCTCTAATTTAAGTCTCTTCTATCATACTTAAATGCGATGATCTAAAACTCAAAGCCTGCTGTTTCAAGTCTTTTCCTTATTTATTCATTATAAAACTGTTAGCTGCTTTCATGTTTTTGCTGTACTTCATTATAAAAATCGTGTTCAGTGTTTGGGTTCAAGTTGGATGCTACATATGGCTGAATAAATCGAATGACCTTTTAGACATGTATATCAACCAAAGTGACAATTAGGAAAAGTCTTCTCAAGTTTCTCCTTTGGGCTAAACCATTATTTATACTTGCGATTTCAGTTAAATAGAGGCAAGAAGTTCGAAAGTAAACAATAGGAAATGTTACACTACTAATCTACTAGAAAACCTTCGAAAGAAATGTACTAGCAAAGTCCTTAACATACATGACACCAATCTATCCTCGTAACTTCCTCAAATGCCTTCAGGTGGTCACCTATCATGTCTTTTGAGGTCAATAAACACCGTTCAGGTCCTCACCACGCTCACCACACTTCTACACTACACCTCGATCATCTACCTCCCTGGCATTTAAAGCGAATTGGTTCTCTGTTACTTCTATTTCTCGTTGCAACATAAACTCAATCGTTTTCTCCTAGAATTTGATGGTGCTGACTGCTGAGTTTCTTCTTGTCGCGATAATTGATACAACTTTGTGTAACCTCAGTTAGAGTTTGATTTGGGCATACGGCCTTATCTGTTCCCATCTTCTTTAGTGGTCCCTCCACTTCTTCTGGTGAAAAATTGATGACACCTGCTCTCTCTAGCTTAATAAAATATTTGATAAGCATAATTACCCCATCTCTCCTTGACGTCCTTGACCTTCACTAGGACCCACACCTCCTTGTCCTTAATAAATCTTAAAATAACTGCAATTTAGGATTTAGAAGAAATTTTCAGGTTGCTATGCATACTTTAACAATGCATTAAAAATAGAGGTGGACAAGTAAAGGACAGGTGAGGAGGGCAATATTCCTACTCAACTTGTATTTAGTACAAATTTCAAGCAAGTGTATTATTTGTAGAATATAAGTTTTGTAGTGTTATTTGGACTTGCTTTGTTGGATACATATTTATTCAATTTCTTTTATATACGATTGATGTTTTATTTATGTGTATATGTGTAAGTTCATTTTTTATTTTCTCTTTCATTTATTTATAATTTTGATTCCTAGTTGCCAATTTCTAATCTTAAGTTCTAAAAATTAAATTAATAATATATGAACTTGGGTCTATATGTGATCGAAGTTAATGGATCTAAATTTTGTGATCTTTTGCCATGCAGACTGAAAGACCTACATCACAGTTGCACAAAGGAGATGGATTCTTATGCTGGTTGTATGTACTACAATACAGATGAGTTTGAGTTATGCCGCAAAGAACAGAAAGAGTTTGAGAAAGCATGCCCATTGTAATGATGGACGATTGTCTATAATTGTTCTCTTAAATTAATTTTTACCATTTTCCCGTCCCAGCTACAAACACACATTCTCTTGGAGAAGGTTTTAAATAGCAAGGGAGCTTTGAGATTTTCATATTTGTTGAATAATTGGTAATGTCTGGCAACCCTTTTACTGGATTGCATCATATCTGTAAGTGATATCTTGTGGTTTAAGGTTTCCATTTTGTAATTTTGTTATCAATGTGTTTGGAAGATGATTTGAAATGTAGGGATGAAATGTGTTTTCCTAATGGAATTAACAGATTGTTAGTGGAACTTTTGCCCATATTCAGCAAAGTGATCTACAATTTTGAGAACCCTTTATATTTTTATTGGAAACATTGGTCAGAAATTGGTTGAGCTGTTGGTTTTTATCCTGTCCTTACAGAACCAAAATCTGTTTTGGATGGAATATTTTGTCACTAAGATTGAATGTTCTGCCTGTGCAACCTTTTTGCAAACATTGTCGTAATCATACACTGCTTGCAACTATAAGAAAATAAATCAATTAATATCTTTATTATATTATATTATATTATATCTTTTTTATATATATAAAGGAAAACCCCCGGGAGCTGTCAGATTGTCCGAAAGCTATTTATCTATTTTAATTTAATAAAATTAAATTTTCTTATTTAAATTCGAATTTATAGGATAAAAAAATATCAACTGTCTTTTAAATCTTTATTAATGGAAAAAACATATATATAATTTTATGATTCTTTCCTTTCTCAATTTTGATTCAATAAAATGAAAGTTTTTTATTTAAATTTGAATTTATATGATAGAAAAAATCTCAATTGCCTTTTAAATCTTTACTAATGAAGGAAACTAAATATAACTATTTATTTATTTTTCTAGTGCTCTTGAATTTTAATTTAATATAAATAAATTTACTTATTTAAATTCAAATTTATAGGATAGAGATCATATCAGTTGCCTTTTAAATCTCTGGGATCGAACCCCTGACATTCGCTAAAGAAGTCATCCTTATAACCATTGAGCTACATGATTCTTTTTTATTTTGATCTAAAAATCATATGACATAAACCTCACATCTTTCTTATCATATATTTATTATTATTTAAATTTTTGAGTAAAAATTAAGGTGATTTATAATATTTATTAAACTTTATTTTTTTAATACTTAAAATATTATACAGAATCATATATACTACCAATTTTATAAAATATTAATATTAAGTTTTAAAAACAATATTTTGTGTGGTGATTTTTATCTTTCTTTTAACTAAACAAATATTTTGTATATGTATCGATAGCTATAATATATTCTATTTTCTTGCATCAGAGTCGAACTTTTCTTGTACTACGCAATATATTTGAATTATTCAAATAATTAATATATAAAATGTATTATTAAATGTTGATATAACATAAATAACATATTACAAGTAGTTTATTTACATATTTATGACTTATTTATTTTTAAATTAATGAAATTAGTGTTAAAACATGTGTAAAAATTAGACAATAATTTAGGTATGGGCGATCAGTCAATTCGGGGTCGGGGAGACTCCGAACATGAACTCATTCGTCGAACCCGCCTCAATTCTCGAACGAGGATTACTTTATTTATCGCACAATAATCATTGTTAAATAGCACATATTGATAACATGTATACATGATATTTATAATTATTTGTTCTTATCTATACTACAAGTATAAAGTCCGTGATGCACACGACATTCATATTCTTCTTATTTTACATTTATATTTACTTTGTTTGAAGTTCATCTTAAATTTGAATAGTTTTATGTGATTGTTGAACTTAATGTTGAATTGACGTGTGTGTTTCTGTTTGAGCGTGATTAAATTGTGTTTTAAGAGTTTTGTGTTTAACAATATTTTAAAAATCTATTTAATTAAAATTGTTGTTTTTAATAAATTAAGGTCAAATTGCAAAAGAAAAAGGACTAAAGTGCAAATATCAGAATATGAATGTCGTATTGACCGACCGAATATCAAACTATATTTTGAATAAAATTGTTGTTTTTAATAAATTAAATAAAGTAGTAAAAATAAAAGAACTAAAGTACAAATATCAAAATATGAGAACCGTACCGACCGACTATCAAACTTTCAATGTTTCGGTTTTAATAATACAGTATATATATAATAGGAGTGACTATATTTATAATTAGATTTGATGCATTATATATATGACACATTTTTTGTTATTATCAAATGAATTTTACATTAATTTTATGAAAGAAAATAATTAGTTATTTGGAATTGAATTAATACACACACACACACATATATATATATATAAACATATGAAAAACTATTGTTTTGAGTTAAAATATTGTAAAAGGCGATGTAATAAAAATAAATAGATAGTACAACAAAACAATTAAATGAATTATATATTCTAAAATTTTGATAATAATTTGTGTAAACAATAAACAGATTAAAATATATAGTCAATAACAAATTTAAAAAAACATGATATTGCATATCATATATTATGATCAGATCAAATCACATTATACAACCCGTGTTATTTAAAATTATAGTCCCCGATCAATCAAATTATCTATATAAATTAATGTAAGTACATTGTAACAGATGAAAAAAAATGTGCAACCATACCTAGAAAAAAAAAATTAACCGCAAAGAATAGAAATTTATGTTAATTGCTAGAAAAATGACCCGTGTTTTAATTATTAAAGATGTGTATTTTGAAAAAAAATAAAGGATGAATTCATTGTCAAAACACGGACATAACTCAGAAGGCATATGAGCAATTTTAACTTACGATGATATACACAAAAAATATTTATCCATCCATAATTGATCAATTCTTAAGTTTAGAGTTAAAAAAAGTATGTTTGTTTGGAAGAATGGAAACATATCAAAATGGTACCAAACGTACTTAATAATAGAATGATTTGGCACAAGGTAGTTTCACTTAAGTCAATTAGCTACATTGTCCTAGGTTCTGAAAGTTAGACAGGGGAAGAGAAATAAAGATAAAAAATTCTTAAATTTGAATTTATAGGATAGAAAAAATCTCAACTGTCTTTTAAATCTTTGTTAATGGAGGAAACTAAATAAACAATTTTAATTCACTAAAATTAAATTGGATTTTATAGGATAGAAAAATAACAAATACCTTTTAAATATTTACTAATGGAGGAAACTGATATACAATTTTAAGATTCTTTCCTTTCTCAATTTTTATTCAATAAAATTAAATTTATAGAATTGAATTTCTTTATTTACATTCCAATTCATAGTAAAAATAATAAATATATTAAAATCAATCATGTTCAGAATTTAATTAAACAAAATGTTAATTTTTTTTTCTTAACTAAACTAACATTGAAATCCCTTATTTATATTCAAATTCACATGAAGGACAATGATTATATATGTTTTCATGATAAACCTTTTATATTGTAATGATGCACATGTACGCACAAAAAAGTTTTATTATAACGTCTAAGAATATTTAAGAAATTTGAAATTTTGTGATAATACAAATAGTTGAAGTTTGAAGTGGTGGTTAGTACTTAAAATCTTTATTATTGCTTAATTTTAGTATTTTTAATTTATATATATTTAGTGCATTGGGCATCGACTCAAGAAACTATGACACAAAATCGACATATAAAATCCATGGATACTTAAGAAATTTGTAATTTTTATAATGATACTAATAGTTGAAGTTTGAGCGGTGGTTAATACTTAAATTTTATTATTGGGTATATTTTTAGTATTTTTTATTTATATGTATTAATGCTACGGGCGACAGCTCAAAAAATATGACACAAAATCGGCATATAAAATCTATGAATATTTAAGAAATTTGTAATTTTTGTGATAATATGAATGGTTGAAGAATTAAGTGGTGATTAATACTTAAATTTATATTACTGCATATTTGTAGTATTTGTTTTATATGTATTTAGTGTAGCGGGCGTTGGCTAAAGAAAATATGATACAAAATCGGCATAAAAATTTGTAAATAGTTTATTTTATTATTTATGTATGTTACTTTGTAAAATATTTTGTTCACTATTTATATATACTAGCTTAAAACCCATGCGATACACGAGTTATTTTTAATATTTGTTACTATATTATTTACGTTTTAATATTTTATTAATTGGATTTGTTAAAAAAAATAAGCACGCATGATAAAATATGTAAACTTTTTTAAAAATTAAAAGCCTTAAAATTGGTTTTTAAAATAAATAAGTAAAGGGTTTGCCCGTGATATTTTTAGAAAAATGAGGGATTTTAGTAAGAAAAATAGAAAAAGTAATTTGAAAAATGAAATTGCTCATGATATTTTTTGGAAAAAGAGGGGTTTTGTTAGAAAAATTTATAATGTGTTTTAGCTGAAAAAGTAATTGGTTATAAATAGATAATGTTATTATTTAATATTTTTTTATAAATCAGTAAAGGTTATCAAGTAAAAATATGATTTTACCGACCGATCAAAGTTTTAATGTTTCGTCTATTCTATAATAGTATAGACTGACCATTTACGGGTTTTTAGATTTAATTAATTAATTAATTAATTAAAAGATATATTTGGATGTATTAATAAGTTATACATATTATTAATTATTGAAAGATATCGTATAAGGTATTTTTGGGAGTGTATTAATGATTGAAAGATATTGTACAATTGATATTTTTAGGTGTGTTTGAAAAATGTAATATTGTTTAATTAAAAGGTAACATGTTAATTTAAAAACATTACATTAATGACTGAAAGATATAATATAATTAGTATTTTTAGGTGTGTTTATAAAAGGTTGTATGTTTTAATTTAAAGGTAACATGCTTTTAATGATTGAAAAATATTATATTATTAGTATTTTTATGCGTGTTTATAAAATATAGTGTTTTTTTTAATCAAAAGGTACTCCCACGTCCCTTTAGGTTTTCTTGGGAGACAGAACTTGACACGCATTTTAAGACTTCTAAAAGTATAATTTCATAACTTATTTTTTATTTACATTTTTAACATAACTTAATAAGTTATGTTAAGAACCTAAATGGACGGAGGGAGTAATATGTTTTGGTTAGAAAAGACAATTTCCTATAATTCATATTATTTATTAATTAAAATGACCGAAAACCTGAAAACCAAAATTTTCAATGAAACATCAATTATATAATAGTATAGATTATATAAACTTTTTTTCTTAAATACATATTTGAAATTTTTAATAGTAATAATTACAACTTCCTTTATTATTTTCGATTTTGTAGGAAGGAAATTGAAAAATTACAACTTCCTTTGATATTTTCGATTTTGTAGAAAGGGAATTGGAAAATTGCAACTTCTCATATTCGTAAGATCTAATGTCAATTTCTTTATTATTTTCGAACTTTTAGGATCTACTGCATTATTATTTAGAATTTTCTTTTATTATTTTCAAATTAGATAAAACTTTCTTTTGTTATTTTCAAACTTGATAGAACTTTCTTTTATTTTCTATTTTCAAACTTGATAGAATTTTCTTTTATTATTTTCAAACTTGATAGAACTTTCTTTCAATTAGAAAATTACAACTTCCTTATTATTTTCGAATTTATAGGATCTTATGTTAATAATTGCAATTAATTTCCTCTTTTATTATTTTTAAACTTGATAAAACTTTCTTTTATTATTTTCAAACTTCATAGAACTTTCTTTTATTATTTTCAAATTTGTAAGATTGGAGAAATTAGAAAATTACAACTTTCTTATTATCTTCAAATTTTTAGAATCTTATGTTAAAACTTCCTTATTATTTTCAAACTTTATAGAACTTTTTTTATTATTAGGAGAAGACGGGGGCGGTGATGTGGCGACTCTCAAATCGCTTCGTTCTATTTTTCTATTTTTCTCAATTTTTCTAAAATTTTAATATTAATAATTACAACTTCCTTTATTATTTTCGATTTTGTAGGAAGGAAATTGAAAAATTACAACTTCCTTCATTATTTTCGATTTTGTAGGAAGGGAATTGAAAAATTGCAACTTCTCACATCTGTAAGATCTAATGTCGATTTCTTTATTCCTTTCGAACTTTTAGGATCTAAAGCATTATGATTTAGAATTTTCTTTTATTATTTTCAAAATAGATAGAACTTTCTTTTATTATTTTCAAACTTGATAGAACTTTCTTTTATTTTCAAACTGGATAGAACTTTCTTTTATTATTTTCAAACTTGATAGAACTTTCTTTCAATTAGAAAATTACAACTTCCTTATTATTTTCGAATTTGTAGGATCTTATGTTAATAATTGCAATTTTCTCTTTTATTATTTTCAAACTTGATTGAACTTTCTTTTATTATTTTCAAACTTGATAGAACTTTCTTTATTATTTTCAAACTTGATAGAACTTTCTTTTATTATTTTCAAATTTGTAAGATTGGAGCAATTAGAAAATTGCAACTTTCTTATTATTTTCAAATTTGTAGGATCTTATGTTAAAACTTTCTTATTATTTTTAAATTTGTAGGATCTTATGTTAATAATTACAATTTCTTTTTATCATTTTCAAATTTCTAAAAATGGAATTGGAAAATTGCAAATTTGTAAGATTTAATGTTACTTTCTTTATTACTTTCGAATTTTTAGGATCTAATGCATTATTATTTACAACTTTTTTTGTATTTTTAGAATTTGCAATAATTATTCATATACGGGCCCTAACTCAAACATTTTCTTTCCTTCCTCAGCATCTTCTTTAACGACTAAAGAGTATGCTTATAAGAAAAGTACTATAATTTTTACAAATTAACTTAATATCTGAAAGGTAAGTTCCTAGTTAATACTTTTTGACTTTTAAACATATTGGATTTCCATGTTATTCACCTTACAAACACCTATAAATTGAAGGTCATTCATAACAAAAAATCTACACCAAAACTTTTTTACATAACTCTAAATCTTTACAATCATATTTACGATCAATATAACTATGGCCTACACCATGCTGGATGTTTGAACGACATCAGCTATACTTGGATGATAAGAGTACGAGTGTGTAGAATGTGGGAATCTGTCAATCCAAATACTGAAGAACTAATCAGTCTTGACATGATTTTGATCGATAAAAAGGTTAATAAATCAATATACTTATAACTTATTAGTTTGTCAAATTGTATGATGTTATTAACTTTTCTAAGATATGTTGTATGACAGGATAATTTGATCCATGCTACGATCCCAAAGATTCCGGTCTCTCGGTTCAAAGATCTTTTAGAGGAAGGCTCCGTGTATAGCATCAAAAATTTAAAAGTTGTTTCAAGTACAGGAAAATATAGACAACTATCACATGGGTCTAAATTGTTCTTCATACGCATAACGGCGCCTAGATGGACGTATTAATGACACTAACATACTCTCAGGTATTTTGATGCAGTAATATATTAGAGTAATATATAGGTAATACTATTATATAAGTTAAAATTCAAATTATCATGTTCTAATATTATCTTTTCTAATAATACTATATAAATATAAGTAATATTATATGTTTATATTGATTTTTATCAATATAATTTTTTTTATATATATATGGTAATGATTCCGGTCCAAGAAAAAAAAAATCAAACTATATAAACAAAATAAATATGTAAATAATTTATAATATTACCTACCCAAATGCAAATTTTACAAAATATATTTTATTTGATAATTTATATAACTTTGTAGATATTTATTTCACAAATTTTATTCTATTGTTCTTTTTCTTAACAAATATATTCTAATGCCGCTGCGAAGCGCGGCTTAATAACCTAGTACTTATATAAAGGAGAAGACGAGTGGCGGCTCTCAAATCGCTCTGATCTATTTTTCTAATTTTCTCAATTTTTTGACTTATTAATATTAAAGATTCAAAAATATCTCAATTTTAAGATTCTTGCCTTTAAAATTTTTACTAATGGAGGAAGCTAAATATATAATTTTACGATTCTTGTAATATTCTCCTAAATTTTCTATTAGAAAATATCTCAGTTATCTTTTAAATTTTTACTAATAGAGAACACTAAATATAAAATTTTAATATTTTTGACTTTATAATATTCGATAAATTCTCAATTTCCTTCATACTATTTTCTAACGCAGGAAACTAAATATACTATATTAATATTCTCCTAAATGTTCTCTACTAATCTAATTTATTTACTAACTAGTTGAAAAAGCCGCGCTTCGCAGCGGCGTCATAATTTGTTTTTTAAAACTTCATCAATTAAATTACAAAAATTACTTGGTCCTCTCTAATAAGTCGTCCTCCCGTAAAACACATTTCCTTTTTAATATCAATATCTCAAATTTAATATATTGAATACTTGTGTTATATATTAATTATCATGTTAACATACTCCATTTTCTAATGAGTCGCTCTCTCGTTAGAAAAAATACATCTATCAATTAAATTACAAAAATTAATCGTTACTTCGTAATAGTCGTTCTTCCGTGAAACACGCTTTCTTTTTTAAAATAAAAAATTCAAATTTAATATATTGAATATATAGTTGTATTATATATTAATTTTTATGTTAAAATACTCATTTCTAATGAGCCACTTTTTCGTTGAAAAAACACCTATATAAATTAACAATCATATTTTACTTCCGATATAACTTTTAACTATATGTTTTTCCTATAATTCGCATTTTTCTCCTTTATAAATTCGCACACTTATTCTATTTCGAATTGAACTTTTAATTATATCTATAAACACCTATTTTACTTCTAATAAAACTTTTAATTGTATGTATTTTTTATAAATTGGAACTCTTCTCCTCTATAAATTCGAACATCTATTCTACTTTTAATAGAACTTCTAATTTTATGGCTTACCAATAAATTCGAACTATTCTCCTTTATAAATTCGAACACCTACTCTACTTCAAATAGAACTTTATTTATATGTCTTCTCTATAAATTCGAACTCTTCTCATATATAACTTCGAATACCTATTCTACTTCTAATATGCCAAAAAATATTTTTGATTTATTAATATTTAAAATTATAAATCTCTAAAAAAATTAGAAAAATAGATTGAAACGATCTTAGAGACGCCACCTCACTTCACAAAATCAAATTTTCAGTATCTCTTAAATATTTTTCAAAATTAACTAAACACAATCATACCAAAATCTCGTTCAACCTATATAATAAATAACGATAAACATATTAAAAAATTTAAGACACCTGGGATATGAATGTGAGATATAATAATATTTATTACTTGTATATATAATGGGAATGTTCAACGACGATGATGACGTACAGAAAATATGAAACATGTATGCCTATATCTATACTATTTTTTTTAAATATTAAACATTAAAATTATTAAATATTAAAATTTTGGTTGGTTAGTCAGTATAATTTTTTGGTATTTCGTGTTTTTACCGAATTACACTTATTTATTTATAAAAAAAAATTATTAACAAAATTAACTACTTATAACTAATTATCTTTTTTAGCTAAAATTTTCAAAACAAAATCCCCTATTTTTACAAAAATATTACGGACAATTATCTTTATCAATTAAACCGTGTTAGAGTTTCTGTTTTTCCATGCTAAAACCCTTATTTTTCCAAAATATCACGGGTAAACCCTTATTTATTTATTTTAAAATCTATTTTAATCATTTAAAAATTAATAAAATCCCCTCATTTTTCAAAAATATTACGGGCAACTATATTTTTCAACTAAAACGTGTTATTTGTTTTTCCTTACTAAAATTCATATTTTTACAAAAATATCACGAACAAACGCTTATATATTTATTCTAAACCAATTATAATAATTTTTAATTTTTAATTTTTTACCTATTTTTTTAACAAATTCAATTAAAAATATATTAAAACATATATAATACAGTAATAAATATTATAAACAATTCGTATATGGCATCAAATATGTAGTCACCTGAGGAGAGCTGAAAATATGGGCTGATTACCTGTGCCTTTGTGCCTGTGTCTCTTTGTTTGTTTTTTTTTATTTGGGTCAGAAGATTACCTGTTTATTGAACTCTCTTCGGGGGCTAGTTGAGAAAAATAAAAATATGGGTATGTTTACTCTCTGACTTATTGAAATCATTCAATCAAATAAATTTTTTACAACTTAAAATGAGAGATCTTTATTTACAAAAGAATGAAACTGGAACTAAACATGCGAACTTTTTCTTCTTCTTCCAAGCAAAAAACGAATATGTATCAATACAAATCAAAAAGTTAATATTAAAATTAGTAATCAACATACGTCAAAATCTGAAACGTTTACCAAATACCAACAACCTGCATGAGCATGAAAACAAAATATTACTTTTAAATATTATTTTTTGGCTTTATAACGGGAGTATGAGGCGCTTCCCACCTCCGACTTATCTTTATTTTTATATTATACAAATTTGCATTATGTATAAATTTAAACTCTTCTTCTCTAAAATTTCGAACACTTATTCTACTTGTAGTATGTTATATCGTACAAACACATATTTTACTTTCGATGAAACTTTTAATTGTATCTATTTCATATACATTTGAAGTCTTCTCTTCTCCTCTAGAATTTCGAACACATATTCTACTTTTGATATGCTAAAAAATATTTTTTGATTTGTTAGTATTTAAAATTGCAAACCTCTAGAAAAATTAGAAAAATAGATTGAGACGACGCCACCTCACCTCCCACGTATCCTCCTTTATATATATATATATTGATTTCTTTAATACTGTCTTTCAAGTAAGAAAGCTAAATATGTTATATTCATATTTCTCTTCAAGCCCAACTTATATACTAATTCCTTACCACTGTCTTCTAATGGAGGAAACTAAGTATACTATATTAATATTCTCCTAAACTTATTGTACGAGTCCAATTTAATATACTAATTTCTTTTTTACTATCCTGTAATCGAGGAAAATAATAAAGAGGATGATTTGAGAAATTGCCTTTTAAATTTTTAGTAATGGAAATATTAATTACCTTATATTCTCCCAAACTTTCTTATTAAGTCAAATTATTATCTTAATATTGTCCTAAAACTTATTTTCAAGTCAAATTACCATGTTGATATTCTCTTAAACTTTCTTTTAAACTTAAAGTTACCATATTAATATTCTCACATATTTTTTCTTGAAAATTAGAATTTTGAATAATGTTTAAATTAAATTTTATGGTATAAGAAAATTGATTAATAAACGATGTAATACATTTAGTAATTAATTTGTTATATTTTAAATTTGATAACAACGATAAAGTGGGTTATCGGGAGTAAACATGTTTAACGAGAAAACGATTCATTAGGAGGAACATATTATATGGTAGAATTTAATATTGATGTTATATTATGTATTTTAAAATATAAGTTGCAATATGAATTTTGAGAAAAATAAAGTGATAGATATACTAATATTTGATAGAGTGTTAAAATAATGAAATATATTGAACAATTATCCTTTTCTATATTTATTGAAAATTTCGGTAAATGAACAAGACTAAATAAAGAATTCAAAAAAAACTTTAATTTTATGTTAAAAATATTATTTTAAATAAAAACATATTTTGTATAATATTTTTTAGAACAATTGGGAAAAATTGCTACAAAGTCGCTCGATCTATTTTTCATATTTTCTCGAATTTTTGAATTATTAATATTGAAAATTCAAAAATATCTCAATTGCCTTAAACATCTTTACAAATGGAGGAAACTAAAAATATAATTTTAATATCTTTGCCTATAAATTTTTTACTAATAATGGAAAGAAAATATAGAGTTTTAATCTTAATTTTCTTGCTTCTATCGTTTTCTATCGTTTAAAAGAGAAAATGAAATATATTATGTTAATATTCACCTAAACTTTCTCTACAAGACTAATTTATTTAGTAATTAATAAACAGAAAAAGAGAATAAATAGGAGAATAATCAATTTACACAAGAAAGTACAAATCATAAAGCTAATGTTTACGAGGTTATACAGGAAAGTGTTGATTCTTTTGTTTTTTTGATGGCAAATCTCCTAAATTAAAGACACGTAATAGTTATATATATATTCTTCATTCTGGTTCTTTAGCATCTCATGAATTTTTTGCTTTATATTTTCTCCCTTTTATTAATTTTTTTTTTGAAGGATTTTTGTTTTAAAGTAACTTTTGTTGTAATGTTTTGCTGCAGAGAAAATACATCAATTGAACTTTTCTCCACAAATGTTCGACTTTAATCTCTTACTTTACCTTTTTCTTCTATCATTTATATATACGCGTGAATTTTATTACCGTTAACTTATTTTGTGTTTATGTGAATCGCAAAAATTATACATCGTGTTTTCAAATATATTATTGAAGAGAGAGGTATGTGTAGAATTTGATACGCGTTGCTAGAAGTCATTTGTGTTGTAGTGTTACTACTTTGTATTTCTTTATTCATTCTTATATATTAATATTTACTTTTGATAGGTGGTTTCACTACTCCGAACATGAAGCAAAATCTTGAATATGATGGTTTGTATATTGTTATTAATTTTAGTATCACAACTCTAAATTGTTATTTTTTAAAGTTAATTGATTGATAGTAATTGGTCATAATTATGTTGATCGTCATTATCTTTTAAATATTAACAAATAGATAAATATAAATATATTTTTTTATAATTTTTTTGTAAAAATAATAATAACTTATGTTTAGTGAGAGAGCGGCTCACAATACATATAAACTATCAGAAATTATGTTTCATAATGTTTTTTTAAAAAAATCGCTTTTAAATTATCTATATATTTTATATATTTAAAATCAAGTCTTTTATGTTTTACCTTTTAAATTATATAGAAAATTATATAAAAGATAATATAGTTATAAAAAATACAAGTTTTTATACACTGCTTGCAACTACAAGAAAATAAATCTCATCTATTATATATATACTAGAGCAACTAAGGGTTTTGTGAGACAATTTAATCAAAGTTGAAATGACAATTATACCCTCTGAATCATAAAATGACATTATTGCCCATTCCTTATTTATTTCATATTAACACTCTACTATTATTATATATTAATATATTTACACATTAATTACTAATCTTCATTAAAGTATATTAATTGTTTTGTAATTAATATTTATTTTTTATATGCATGATATTTTTAAATGATATATTTTATTAAAAAATAATAGCATATAATTTAAAAATATTAATGATATTGAAATAAATATATAAATATCATGAATTTGTGATATCGAATGGTTAGTATGTGTCATGATTTCATGTTATCTTCATTGTGGTTGACCTGATTTGCAAGAAAGTTATTCATTGTTAACTAAGTAAAAATATGTATGTAAAATTATATCGAGTTTTCTAAAAATAAATTATGGAGTAAAGAAATATCAAATACTTACTTACTCAAAAATCAATAGCAACCTATTCACATCCAAATTATAGACATGTATCACTAAGGAAGGGAATTCACCCTGTCACATCCTGCCCAACCCCGATCCAATCCCCACTCCGAACGGGCTGGGGAATCAGGAATTTTTTCGGAAAAGGGGCAGGAATCGGGGACAAATATATGAAAATTTTGGGGATCGGGGCGGGGTTGGAGATTAGGGTCTTTCCAAACCCATCTCCGACCCCCCGAACCCAATTTATTTAAAAAAATAAATATATTTTATATGTATATTAAATAAATTATTAAGAATATATAGATATAATGTTATAACTTTAATTTTTTATCCACTCAATAATAAAAATGTTACATATTATGATACAATTTAATTCTAATAATATTATTTTTGGTTATTATTAATAGTATAATTGAAAATTAATAAAAATTAAGTTTTAAGCTGTTCTTTTAATATAAAAATAAAAACAAATATATGATTTATCATGTTAATTTATATTAAAAAAATATTATTCATAATTTTTAAAAATTAAAAAAAGTTTCCGATTCCTCGCGGGCACATTCCTTGTTCGGGGCAAGGATCGAGGAGTTGTATAATCCCAGTTCGGAGATCGGGGCGGGTTCGGGGACGAGTTCCGGGGTTGGGATTGGGGACGGGGATAGCATTCCCCGGGTCCGAAGTGGCCCGACGCCCATCTCTATGTATCACATGAAACGATTACAATATAATTAAAAGAGAGAAATATTAACTTTACAACTATTGCTAACTTAAATTTTAAAATATCTCAGTCATCAAATCATTAACACTAATTAACAATATGTATATAAAATCATATCGAGTTTAAAAAAAAATAAATTATGCAGTAAAGAAACATCAAAACTTACTTACTCGAAAATCGACAACAAATTACTCACATCGAGATCATAAACGTGTATCTCACGAACTTCCAATTAAACGACTAAAATAAAATTAAAAATAGGAATATTAACCTTACAACATCTATTGCTAACTTAAATTTTCAAATATCTCGGTCGTCAAACTATCAACACGAATATATCACAAATAAATATACCGAAATTAATGATAAATTATAAAATAATCTAGAATAAACTTGCACGGGTTATAAAACTAGTTATAATTGATTATTGAATGTAAATTTTCACACTAATATCTTTTTAAAATGTTGGTGCTATTAAGAGGCATATTTTCGGTATATACATCATTCAGTAGACGCAGTGCACATTGTCTAATGAAAAACATGAATACTCTCCATTCTCCAAAATTTGATATTATTTTTCCTCAAATATATGGCGCGAAAGGTTTTGAGAATATAAAACTCAAAAGTATAATGGAAAAAGAATTATATAATAGATTTATTATAAAGCAGAAAGAAAAAATAAATAATTTTGTATTCTTATTTAATACAAAAAGGTAAAAGTCTAAATTTTGATCATTTTTTCACAAAGAATAAGAATGAATAAAAGATTCAAGTTCAGAAAAAAAAAAATAGAAATAGAAAGAATACAAAATATAATGACTACAAGCTGACTAGGTGACAGCTGATTGTCTCATATATTATTCCATCAATTAAATTAAGTTTATTACCATAATGATTTATTACAAATTTTACTGAAACAAAATGTGTGAGGCCACTTTTATGCTATCTGGTCCAACAAAAAAAGAAACTATCTCCCAGCCATTTTAGTACTATAATTGGTGCAAATACAAAAATTATCTACCCCGCCTAGACCATTGTGCATGCCCTCCTCTGCCCTCTACCAATATAAATACATAGCTCCAAATTACATCTTCCACCAGCCCTACGCCAAATTTCGTAAACTGTATATTTAATTATCTATGCAACACATAGATAATAGATATACAGTGAAAAAGATGGCAATTGAGCATGTTAAAGATGTCGAAAAGAGCGGAAATGAAGGGTTGAAAGATTTGGAACAGCCATTTCTTGAGTCCAAGATTGTTGTGGATTCTCATGACAAAGAGGTTACTAATGGAGTATCACCAGTGGTTTTGTTAAGCACTCTTGTTTCTGTCTGTGGATCTTTTGAGTTTGGCTCATGTGTGAGTAATCTCTTTTATTGTTTATGTTTAAATTGTTTCATTTTTGTTAGATGCCTCCTTATTTTTAAGTTAATTGTTTGCAGGTGGGCTACTCTGCACCGACTGAATCGGCTATTAGAGAAGATTTGGGATTGACACTAGCCCAGGTTGTAATATATACTTAATCTCGTTTCATTACTTGATTTTATTTTTTTTAAAACTATTTTATGAATGTTGTAACTTATTTTTTGTCACAATTTGCAGTATTCCATGTTTGGATCATTAGTAACAGTTGGAGCTATGATTGCTTCCTTTACATGTGGCAGTATTACGGATTTTATAGGGCGAAAAGGGGTATATAAATTTTGTGAAGCCTGCTTTATGTCCCATTTTATTACTTTCAAAAATCTTCCAACTAGCCATTAGGCTGCACGATTAGGATGCATACAATGGGACCTTCCCTAGACCTGCTTAAGCGGGAACCTTGTGCATTGGCTACGGCCTTTAATTTTTTTTGCTGTTTGATGAAAACAGGCTATGAGAATGGCCGCTGCTTTCAGCACTGTAGGATGGCTTGCTATCTACTTTGCCAGGGTATATTTGCTTTCTTTGGCTTTTTATTATATATAGTAAAAAAATCTTTTTTTTTAAAGATACAAATTAATCAGGCTTGTTGAAAGAATTTGGCTTGTAAGTATTGTAATTGTTTGTACAGGGAGCTTTACTACTTGATATTGGAAGGTTCCTGACAGGATACAGCGTAGGGATTTTGTGTTACGCGGTAATTATTTGTTACTCATAAAACTTTATCAGTTTCTGATCTCAATCATTGTATTTATCAACTTGTTTGTGGTGTCTAATTGGATTTTCTCAGGTCCCTGTGTACATAGCAGAGATAGCTCCTTCCAATATCCGCGGGGGGCTCACTACTCTGAATCAGGTCTTAGAAAATAGACTTTTTCTGATCCCGAATTGTTTTGTACTAAGTTTTGTTTACATGAGTTTTCACTTATTAAACCATTCTTTTAATTAAGGTTACATATGTTTGCAGCTCATGATTTGTATTGGCACATCTCTTGCGTTTATACTGGGAACTATTATAACATGGCGAAATCTAGCTTTAACAGGTATTATATGTTTTTTATATAAATTTTCTGTCATAAATATGGGAGTTAATAGATGAAAACTAATTTCTTGATTTTTTAAATGAAGGGCTTGTTCCTTGCATTGTCCTGCTTGTGGGTTTGTTCTTTATTCCAGAATCCCCTCGATGGCTGGTGAGGATTGCAACACATGGAACAACATTTCATCTCTTCAATTTATATATGAAAGCCTCACTGAACTCAAATTTACAAAATGACAGGCAAAAGTAGGGCTGGAGAAAGAATTTGAGGCTTCATTACGTAGACTTCGTGGCAAAAATGCTGATATTACTGCTGAAGCAGCCGAAATCAAAGTATTATCCTCGATCTTAAAATACATGTCCCAGTTACTTCGTTTGTGTATATTATTTTTGAAAAGCTGACTGATCCTGATTATTCTTATGAACAAATAGGCTAATGTTCAAACCCTGAGAAAACTTTCTAAAGCTAAATTGACTGACTTGGTACAGGCCGAATACAAACGTTCTGTGATAGTAAGTAATCCTTTTAATCTTCCATTTTTAATTGTTAACTCAGATGACGAAGAGTCGAAGATTATGTGTTGTATACAACTTTCTTTAATTTTAATATTTTTCAGATTGCTGTTGGATTGATGATATTCCAACAATTTGGAGGAATAAATGGTATAAGTTTTTATGCAAGTGAGATATTCGTAGCAGCAGGTGAGTAAGGATCATACATTTTAAAAATTCTATGTCACTGGATTTTATATGCGGAAACCTATTAATAGGTAATCTTTGTGATGTGCAGGCCTTACTGGGAATATTGGGACGCTAACTTATGCAGTAATTCAGGTTTGTAAACTGCAGTATGAATAGCCTTGTACATAGTTGTAGGTTTAGGATGTAGTGACAAGAATTGCACTAATAAAGAGGTTGGAGTGTTTTCGACTTGATTTAGCTGAAGGGGAGCCTATTTGAGTCCAATCATTTTACTTAAAAGTTAAAACTGTTGTTATACAAAAACTGTTTACAGGTTCCGGTAACTATGATCGGAGTAGTACTAATTGACAAGTCTGGAAGAAGACCACTTCTTTTGGTATCGGCTACTGGGACAATGTTTGGTTGTTTCCTAACTGGAACTGCTTTCCTTCTGGAGGTATCTTACGGAAAATGCAACTTTTGTAGTGTTCATCACTTCTTCATTATTATAATCTTTTTCAATATCGCTTCATCATTTTACTTATTTCACCTTTCTTTTTGAATCGGGTGGAATAGGGTCAGAATATGTTGCTTCAATGGGTCCCCACACTAGCAGTGTCGGGTGTAATGGTAGAGTCATCAATCTCACAGAGTTCAATTTTTGCTGTTATGTTGCAGTCACTGTTTGTCTCAAACTTACCTTTTATGATTACCAGATTTACGTAGCGACATTTGCAATAGGAATGGGAGCAGTTCCTTGGGTAATGATGTCTGAGGTAATAATCCAAGTGACGTACAATATGAACATCCACTTTGATAAGGATCACTAGTTCTAATTTCAAGTAATTGTCTGTTTTTCTTATGTTTCTGGATATTTTCACATGTTGCAGATATTCCCATTACACATAAAGGGTCTTGGTGGTAGCATGTCAGTGCTAATAAAGTGGCTAGGTGCTTGGGCAGTGTCATACAGTTTCAATTTTCTCATGAGCTGGAGTAGCCCTGGTAAAAAAACAAATTTCATACATCAGTTTTTACGATTCTTTTTAGTTAAAAGATGGTTTTAACTGAATCCTAGTTGTTTCTAGGTACATTTTTTGTGTTTGCTGGATTTTCTGCTCTTACGCTACTGTTCGTGGTCAAGTTAGTACCTGAAACAAAAGGGAAAACACTGGAAGAAATTCAGGCTATCATCAACTCTTAGCTTAACTGGCGTTGAAATCATATACCATGATCTGAATCCATGAACCACAAAGCAAGCTTAATTTAGCAAACACATCGATTTATGTTACGTAGTTATTTTTCTCTACATTTTAATGCTCGGAACTCCTTGCATAAATCAATTTTCCAAATTTGGTATGTAGTTATTTTTCAATACATTTGAATGCCCGGAACTAGGGTACCTGTCACAGACGTTTTGAATGGCATGCCTATGGGCATGGTTTGTGTCAAAAAGCATGCCAAATGGCATGTCAAAAAAATTAAAAATAAAAATTGAACACAACTGTGAAAATTGAAAATTTTACTAAATTGTTTCAGATATGATTTAATTCTTTTGCAGGACATTATCGTTAAATCGATTTTTGGTAACAACTATCAACACTTAATTAGCACATAAAAACTTATTTTGTTTTTTGAAATCAACCGAAGATTATATTAAATGATAGAAGAATCATACATCACCGTCTCCGACAAATAATTTGGAGGAAGAAAAATTCATTGTAACCATTTAACAAACAAGAAGCTCTAGCCATCAAGTGAGCGACTTGGTTTGCTTGCTTTTTGACATGACAAACAGAAATATCATCTTTGTTTCTTAACATCAATGTTACAAATATAGCTACTAATGCTACAGAACAAGAGACAGCTAGCTCAGACATTCTGTCAAGCAACTAATGAGCATACAAGTTTAAATATAAAAAGTGCGGGAAAGTTTGTTACATGAGCTGGATTAGTTAGAGAAGTTTGTTAGGACTTATATACTTACACTTTTGTATGTAATACAGTCTAGAACATTCAGTGTAGATGTAGAGTTATATAAAAGCAAGATACCTGATTGTAATGTTTCAAGCTTTCTGAAATAAGAGTTCTTTTCTTCTTCTTCCTTGCACTCAGTCTTCTTCTGCAAAGCTTCATTTCATATACGAAATCTGTCATGGTATCAGAGCAAGGTTTCTCTTTGTTCTGACTGTTTCTTCAATTGCATAATGCGATCATATCCAGTTATCGACATCAATCATCCATACTATCTCAGTAACTCAGATCATCCTGGATTGTCACTTGTTAGTGAAGTGCTAACTGATCAGAACTATCACCATTGGAGTCGATCAGTCTCTATAGCCCTATCTGCAAAACTCAAGCTTGGATTCATTGATGGATCTCAAGAGAAACCAGATGCAGGATCATCTCAATTGGCACTATGGATGCGTAGTAATGATCTAGTAATCTCCTGGATTCTTAACTCAGTTTCCTCAGATATTCGTAAGAGTGTTGTGTATATGTCAACTGCAAAACAAATGTGGGATGATCTTCAGCATCGATATGCACAAAATAATGTTCCTAGATTGTTCAACTTAAGAAAGGAATTAGCTTCTTTAACACAAGGTAGCAAATATATCACTACATACTTTACTCAATTTCGAGGTCTTATGGATGAATTAGACAATTTAGCTCCTATACCTAGATGCACTTGTGTATCCACTACCTGCAGTTGTCATCACACACAGAAACTGACTAAGTATGAGAAATTGATGAAATTAAGCTCATTTCTGATGGGACTTAATGAACAATTCACATCCATAAGAGGTCAAATGTTGTTGATGAGTCCACTTCCTGATTTGAGTCATGCTTATGCTATGCTACTACAAGAGGAAAATCAAAGAGAGAGTGTGCATCATGCATCACTCACATCTGATAATGCTGCTATGAATGTGAGAGTTGGATTTCAGAATAACAATACTGGTAATGTCAAGAACAAAAAATCTTGACAATATCTATATTGTCAAGAATAGATTTGCTGCAAAGAAAGATGACAGGAAAATGTCAGATTCCTCTATCATTTGTGATTATTGCAAACTTATAGGGCATACCAGAGATAAATTCTTTGCACTACATGGATATCCTGATTGGCACAGGCTGTATGGTCAACCAAAACCTAAAGTAAGGTCTAATACTGGGAAGAAGCCTAATGTACAGGCAGCTAATGTAATATAGTCTGGTAGCACTTTGAATTCTGACTCTACTACAGTTGATACTGCTCTTGGAAGTGATAATCTGTCTGATACTCAATGTCAACAGCTGATCAATATGCTTCAATCTAAATTGAAATCTCCTGCTGCAAATTATGCTCCCTGGATAACCAATGCTACTAACTCTTGTGCAGGTAGTTCACAATATCATACAAATCTATTATTTTTTGCTAATCATACACAGTTTCAATCACCACAACAAACCTGGATAATTGACTCAGGTGCTACACATCATATTACACCTTACCTTCATCTACTTACCACATCCACACCAGTACAATCTGAAATACATTTACCAAATGGAGATATCTCAACCGTTAGTCACATTGGTACTGTCCAGTTGTCATCTTTTTTATCTCTACATGATGTGTTAGTGGTACCTAAGTTCCAGTGTAATTGGCTTTCTGTACCACAACTAACAAAATCTATGTCCTGCAAAATTATGTTCTTGTCCTCAAAATGTATGTTGCAGGTCCCTGCATTACAGATGGAGAGAGAGATTGGTGAGTTAGAAGAAGGCTTGTACAAACTTCACAATCACAAAATTGCCTCTGCTCAGATTTATCACATCAATGCAAATAGTACATCACCCAATAAATGGCATAGTAGACTAGGACATCCTTCTAGAATTGTATTAGATCACATTGCTTCTATACCTAAGGGTGTTCTAGAACCAAATTATCACTGTGAAATTTGTCATCTTTCAAAACAAGTCAGACCTAGTTTTTCTACCAGTAAGTCTGTCACCACTGGTATTTTTGATTTAGTTCATTGTGATGTTTGGGGTCCATACAAACATGTCACTCATGGAAAATGTAATCAATTCTTGACTATAGTAGATGATTTTTCCAGATGTACTTGGGTGTTTCTATTTGCTGAAAAATCTCAAGTACCTACTCTTATAAAAAATTTCATTGTCTATGTTCAAAATCAATTTCATACAACAATTAAAACTATCAGAACAGATAATGGCACAGAGTTTGTCAATCATGATTTATCTACTCATTTTGATTCTTTGGGAATTATTCATCAAACTAGTTGTTCTCATACTCCCCAACAGAATGGGGTAGTAGAGAGAAAACATCAACACCTTCTGAATGTTGCTAGGTCACTTAAGCTTCAAAGTAATCTCCCTATTAATCTATGGGGAGATTGTGTCCTTACTGCTACACATCTCATAAACATATTACCTTCATCTGTTCTCAAGTTCAAATCTCCATATGAGATTCTTTTTAACAAGCTTCCAGATTATTCCCTTCTTAAAAATATTGGATGTCTATGCTACATATCTGATCTATATTCTCCTAAAAATAAATTTTCTGCTAAATCTCTTAAGTGTGTCTTCATTGGTTACCCTTTCAATAAAAAAAGCTACAAAGTTCTAGAAATTGCTACCATGAAATGCTTTATCTCCAGGGATATCATTTTTGTTGAAGACTGTTTTCCTTTCCATCAGAGTTGTCCTTCTACACCCTCCAATTCAGGCTTTCCTGTGTTCTCTACCCCCTCCACATCCTATATCTTTCCTGATTCTCCTTTGGCTACTGAAATAGATTCCACAGACATATCAAATCCTAATACCTTTCCATTATTAGACACAACCACTAGTTTAGAGGACTCTTCTCCCTCAAATGTTGAAACTGATCACCCTTCTCAGGTTCAGCCTACAGCTCCTATTGCCTTAACTAAACCATCCAGGCATAAAGTCATTCCAGCAAAGTATAAAGATTTCACTGGTCTACCAAGGACAACCACCAATATCTCTCCTTCATCTGCATGGGCTGTTACAGGTATCACTTCTTGTTCCTACCCTATTCAAAATTATATGACATGCAATGTTTTTACACCATCATATCAAAACTACCTGTGTGCTACTACTTCTATTCCCACACCATACACATATAAACAAGCCTGTACAGATTCCAAATGTCTTACTGCCATGAAACTTGAATTAGATGCCCTAGAAAGTAATCATACCTGGGAATTAGTTCAAAAACCTCCCAATCAACACATTGTTGACTGTAAATGGTTGTTCAAGGTTAAATACAATCCTGATGGCTCAGTTGAAAGGTACAAAGCTCGATTAGTGGCTTAGGGTTTTACACAAACCTATGGACTGGACTATTTTGAAACTTTTGCCCCAGTGGCAAAAATGACAACTGTGAGATTGTTAGTAGCAATTGCAGCTGCTCAGGGATGGTCTATTTCTCAACTTGACATCACTAATGCATTCTTGCATGGTGATCTTCAAGAAAAAGTGTATATGAGAGTACCACCTGGTTACTTTCATCTGTCTTCTATTCCTACTCTTAATGGTATTACAGAATCAAATAATTGGGTATGCAAATTGGTCAAGTCTATATATGGCCTCAAACAAGCTCCCAGATGCTGGTTTACTAAATTCTCTACTGCTCTAAAGTCAGTTGGATACATACAGTCTCACCCAGACAATAGTTTATTTACCAAGCATACTTCTGCTGAATTTGTGGCTGTATTAGTATATGTGGATGGCATTCTAGTTACTGGAAGCAACAAGTCTGTTATCCAAACTAGCATTGCCTTCATGAGTTCTAAATTCAAAGTTAAAGACTTGGGTGATCTAAAGTTCTTCTTAGGAGTTGAGGTGGCAAGATCCTCTGCTGGCATATACCTTCATCAAAGAAAATATACTTTGGATATATTAGCTGACACTGGTCTACTAGGTGCTAAGCCTTCAAAAATTCCTATGGTACAAAATCATTCTTTGCAAAAGAATGAAAGTGCTTTTCTATCTGATTCTGACTATTCACTGTACAGAAGAATTGTTGGTCGTTTGTTATATCTCACAGTCACTCGTCCTGATTTATGCTATTCTGTACAAGTTTTATCTCAGTTCATAGCCAAGCCTCGACTTGATCATCTTACTGTTGCCTTCAAAGTTATCAGATACATCAAGGGATCACCTGGTCAAGGCATTCTTATGTCAGCTAAATATAAACCTATTATTCAAGCATACTGTGATTCAGACTGGGGTGGTTGTCAGCAAACCAGGCATTCCCTAACTGGGTACTGTGTTCAATTTGGAGACTCTTTGATTTCTTGGAAGTGCAAGAAGCAAGATACTGTGTCTCGTTCCTCAGCTGAAGCTGAGTACATGTGCATGGCTGACACCTGTTGTGAGTTAGTGTGGCTCCTTAGTTTGTTTCATACATTTGGTTACTATAACATCACTCCTATTACCCTGTACTCTGACAGCAAGTCTGCCTTATACATTGCCTCCAATTCTGTGTTTCATGAATGTACTAAGCACATTGAGCATGATTGTCACATTGTACGTGAAAAGCTGCAACTTGGAATGATTACGACTGCTCATATCTCTTCTTCCCTACAACCTGCTGATATCTATACTAAAGCTGTTTCCTCTACTAAATTACACTTCTTATTGTCCAAGTTGGGTGTTTGCAATCTCTTTCAACCCTCCAACTTGAGGGGGGATGTTACAAATATAACTACTAATGCTACAGAACAAGAGACAGCTAGCTCAGACATTCTGTCAAACAACTAATGAGCATACAAGTTTAAATATAAAAAGTGCGGAAAAGTTTGTTACATGAGCTGGATTAGTTAGAGAAGTTTGTTAGGACTTATATACTTACACTTTTGTATGTAATACAGTCTAGAACATTCAGTGTAGATGTAGAGCCATATAAAAACAAGATACCTGATTGTAATGTTTCAAGCTTTCTGAAATAAGAGTTCTTTTCTTCTTCTTCCTTGCACTCAGTCTTCTTCTGCAAAGCTTCATTTCATATACGAAATCTGTCATTCAACCTGCAGCCTTCAATAATATTCCCAAACTTCAGATGATTTGGCTTGCTCTTGTTCACAGATTGCACAGTGCAAACGGAGTCACTTGCGATGGTGACATCTTGTAACTGAAGAGAGTTAATCAACGCCTATTACTTCACCTTCTGAAACCAAAACCATCCCAGCATATTTAATTGTTTCACCTCTCAAGAATGTACCTCTGTGATCTCTAAGAACCATACCTACTGAGTAAAACGAGTCGTCTCTACCTACTGAAGCATCGACATTAATCTTTAGCTTACCATTTTCCCTGTTCATCTGTGATCAGTTGCAGGAGGTTTAACTGTATTACCATTTTCCCTGTTCATCTGTTTAGACCTGGCATTCTGCCATTCTGTGATTCTTTCAGCACTCCAATCCATCGCAAGCTCAGCCACGGACTTACCTTCCCATACCTTCTTATTTCTGAAACCATATTCCCCATAAAATTGTGGCTATCATAACAAGAATATCACTGGGCCCAGAACTGAGTTTTTCAATAAGCCAAAGTGGAGCATCCTCTACCACACTCATCAAAATATAGACCAACCTTTTGCAACATTGTTTTGCAAAATTACAGTAAAAAAATAGGTGAATCAGCTGCTCAATGTCAGAATCACACATGACACATTGGACACATAAGCGCATATAAACTTATTATAAAGATAATATATAACAAGTAATTTGGTCAATTTATAAATGAATTTAAAATAAATATAATTCAAATCTTGCTCCCGAAATTATTTATTCATTTATAAGATATAAAAGTATAATTCTATAGAAAAAAATAGGTTTACACCTCTCGAATATGACCTATTTTTCTCAAATACATGCCCACTAGTATACTCACCGTGTTCTAAAAATCGCCAAGTCGGCCGAGTACTCATTCCGAGTACTCGTTTTTAGGGTATGATCCAATCCGAGTCGTTCCGATTTCTGTCAAACCCTGATTTTCACATAAATCGGTCAATATTCGGTCAAACTTTGTGTACTCGGAGTTAAATCCGATTTTCAATTATTCAGTTTTTTTATTATTACTTTAAGTATAAAATGCATTTATTTGATCATCGTATCTTGTTTTCAGTTGTATTGATAAAAATTATCAAGTAAATGGTATTAACATTTAGACATTACTGTTGTTTGTACATTGTTAGAAATATTACTAATTTTTATTTTGGTAATTTATATCAGATTATTATTAAATAACAAAAAATATATAGTTATAACAGTAATACACAAAATTATGACATATGAATTTAATATTTTTAATAAAATATATTAAAATAGAATCCGATTAGTTGTCCGAGTACTCATTCCGAGCACTCTCTGATTTTCGAGTACTCATTTTTTCGGAACAAAACCGAGTTGAACCTATTGATACAAGAAATATATCTTGTATCCGATGGATATTTTGTATCCGATGGATGGGCCTGCATATTTGCATCCGATTATTATCTTTATATAGGCTTATATGGACCAAATAATGTCTCTATGGCTGAAGACTACATCACCATTGTACTCGAATGGTTTATCAACGACCCAAAAATATATTGAGCTCGATCCATTAAATAGCCCATGAAACCGAGTCCAATACTTAAGGCGGTGGAAAGATATTATAGCATCGGAGACCTAATTCTAGAAGGATATCCAGATACTCAAAATATTCTCTACATGGACATTACTTGCTGCCAAAGCAAAAATATTACTTGTCGCCAAAGGAAAAACATGGTTCGGGCCTAAATTTACTAGAAATACAATCTTATCTTGAATAGAACTACGTGGACTTGATCCCTATAAATAAGGGTACGTAGGCACCTTGAGAGAGATCTGAAGATGACAACCGATTACAAACTCTCAAGAGCAGTCCCAAATATCTTAAAAATCCTAATTATATTATTATATTTACATCTTTATTCTTATTATCTCTATCCGAATACCCAAATATAAATTTAATCTTGAAGCTTTGTCCTTGACGAAAATTGGCTTCAACATTTGGCGCCATCTATGGGAATCGTTTAGAGAAAAAAAGAAGAAGATTCATCTCTATTAAAGCAGTCACCGATGGCTCGTCAAGCTTCTAACCAAACTCCTCTTCGTACTTAGAATCCGTTCGGCAAATTTACCGTCGACGGAACCTCTCAACATGTCTGATCCACTACCACTCGAATCGTTGTTGACAACGACGGTCACACAATTCATCTGGACAGAACTTCCGATTATGGTCATCGTCGTCAAGATGAACAACAACCTCCTATTAGGGATGCACGCAATATCCTCTTGGCATTAAAAGGCAGATCCTGTAATAACCCTAATTTTTGGTAAAATTAAAACTTTTTTATTATGATTAAGTGCATCAATGAATAGTGAATTTGGTGGATGAATAGTGATTTTGAGGATTAAGAAAAAATTTCATGCCACCTATGTACGAGACGTAGTGTGGATATTCCGAAGTCATATTAGTGATCTACGGAGTAAATAAGTGTATGCAAAGACGATCGGAATTCAGAAATTCCAAATTTTATTTTGGTGTAATATTTGACCAGACAGTGAATTATATATTATTATATTCAAGAAATGAGATATTAAAATTTGAGGATTTAATATTTTGGAATTTTATTATATTTGATTTGAGAATATTCAAAGAAACGCGAGAACATTTTCTAAGAACAAGGAATAAAGAGGGAATAGATAAGGGATGTTGGAGTTAATATTGATTTAAGGGATTGTGCCACAATGGAGTAATAAAATGCAACATATAAGCTGTAACATATTGATTTTATTAAAAGAACACAAAGACGATCCAATTGGTGGAAGAAGAAAAACCAAGGTGTCATGCATGAAAGTCAACCAGAAAGCTAGTGGTGTATTTGCAACATTGGCAAAAATGGGGTTGTTTGATGAGAGGCCAACACTTGGACTAATGAGAGAGCAACAAGTGGACTAATGGGTGGTTAACAACACAAAAGAAAAGATGCATCCAAGTGAAAAACAAAACAAAAGTAAAGATGAGCAAGAAGCTCTCCAATCTGCCAACCAAGAACACAACTCAAAGAAAGATTCATATCTCCACTTCTATCCATCCATAAATCACCAAAATTTTACCGTAGCTTCTCCACTCTATGGGTAAGGTTCGTTCAAAATTTCATGGCAAAACAAGGGGTGTAGCCGAGTCAAATCCCTTCCCCAAGTTGAAGATTCCAATCTGCCCTGTTCCTGGCAGATTCTGCCACCGATCTTAAAACGCTCATAGGTAGAGCTTCAAGCATTCCCTGGTGATGATCTAGGACTCAAAAGAAAGCCCTTGAAGATAAGAAGGTGTGGTAAAATATTTGAGAACGAAACTTTTATTTTTCGATTTTATATGATTTTTACAAGATGGTGTGTTCTAGGATGATTAGTTATTAACTTAATTTTCATATTTTGTTTCTTGATGGTTTGGATTCCAAAGGATGTTCTAATCAAGGTTTAAGAGTTGTAAAGTCTTTAGAGCACTTATAAGCTTCAATCCAAGGTATAAATCTTTAGAAACCCCTTTGATGAATATTGTGTTTTAATGGAGTTTTGATGTGGTATGCATGTTTAGAGGCATGAATCTTATGTGGTTGTTATGAAAATGGAAAAATAAGTATTGTAGCTCCAAGACCTGTTGAGGCAGTGAGGAAGTTGATGAATGGTGTATATGAGTCTTGGGTGTTGGTTGAATACTTATTTGGGTTGGTTAAAAAAATTGGATTATTCGATTTTAAGCCGTTGTAATGCCCGATTTTCGGTAACTCTAAAAACTGCCTAGAATTCGAAAACCTAACTGCCCCTTTTGGTTCAGTGATGAGCATGAGTGTGTAGATATTTGTTTCTAGTTTACGTGAGCACAAGAATCATGTCAAAAGAGTTTACGGTTTATGAGATATGACCATTTTAGTGAAAGTGGTTCAAGGAATGAGATTGCAGAAATGTACCAACTTTGTGGCTATGTTTGAGACCCTTAAGAGTTGTTTTAAAATATGAAATTTTGTATTGAAGTGCCAAGGTCAGTTACGAAAGTTTGTACGAAGGTTTCGAGTACAAAAGATTATTTTTCGATTTTATAAAAATGTGTTAGCCGAGGTTGCGCAAGTGAAAACCACTAAGAACATGACTTAGAAACCAATGTTGTAAATGGTTAAGTATAACATGTATTCGAGGATCGATTTCGGACTAAACCTACGACTTAAGTAATTGTCGATTAACATGGACTTAGTATGAGCCTATATCGAGCTAGTAATGCCTTGGTTGTGTTTCGCTTACGTGTTTAAGCATTGGGTTCAAGTAGATTATTCAGGGGATTAATCGTGCGTTTTCTTTGACTTTGTCTAGATTGTCCGACATCGTCGCGAACCCCTGTCACTTCTCGAGCATCAGGCAAGTTTCTAAATCTATACTTTGAAGTATTGACTATATAATACTGCTTTTGCCATGTATTAATTTGGACAGTTTTGCGATATATCTTATTTCTTGTTGGAATAGATTTGACCTTTGGATTATATAAAATCTTCGGAGTTAAGTAGTTATGAACCGGTTTACCTGGTAGCTCTAAATATAAGAGCATATTTATTGTTTTCGACTCTAAATCGGGAGTCGGTATTTTGAGATATGTAGATAGCCGTGGAAACCCGGAGGGATTCCATCGGCAGAATACTATGTATTTTGAGGATTGTTATTTGAGTATGCTATCATTCGATGAATGATATTTGCTTACTATATCTTTCAAGGAATGTTATTTGAGTATTATCTCGGTCAAGAAATACTATTTGAATACTATTTCAGTTATAAATGCTAATGGAAGGCATAACTGTTTTCGAAAGTATATTGTGATACTTGCTTTATGATTTAATTATGGGCTTCTAAGCTAAATATGAGATATTAGTTAGACGCCAGGTTTTTATAAAGGCCCTAGGTAAAAGGGCGTATTATTTTATTCTTTAGACCGATAGTAGTTATATTTTCTGTATATGTTAAAGATTATTTTCCGATAAAGATATCGGAAAATTATTATTCAATGATTATTTATTTAATGAATATTATTTTAAATATTCATTCAAGGTTTATTTATTTAATGAATATTATTTTAAATATTCATTCAAGGTTTATTTATTTAATGAATATTATTTTAAATATTCATTCAAGGTTTATTTATTTAATGAGTATTATTTTAAATATTCATTCAAGGTTTATTTATTTAATGAATATTATTTTAAATATTCATTCATGTTTATTTATTTAATGAATATTATTTTAAATATTCATTCAAGGTTTATTTATTTAATGAATATTATTTTAAATATTCATTCAAGGTTTATTTATTTAATGAATATTATTTTAAATATTCGTTCAAGGTTTATTTATTTAATGAATATTATTTTAAATATTCATTCAAGGTTTATTTATTTAATGAATATTATTTTGAATATTCATTTAATCATTATTTATTTAATGAATATTATTTTTGAATATTCATTTAAAGTTTATTATTTAATAAATATTATTCGATTATTTATTAAATACTTTTAACACGTTTTAAAAATGAGAAATGTTATTTAAAGTTTATCCTCGACCTTCAATAATTACGAAGGATACTCTAAGATGTATTATTAATTATTTTTAAATCAAAAAGAGGTTCCCAAACACTGTTTTTCCATTTAAATCTGTCTTTTAAGAGGATTTAAATGCTCGCTCAACTATCAAAAATATGGGAAACCTGATTTAAGTGACTGCTACTCATTTTAAACTCTCAACTCAAAACTGTCAGGGGACAGATATTTTCTCGGAGCAATTTAATTGCTGCAAGTCAAATGTTGTGTTACCACCTCAACGATCGAGGGGTAAATTGATGGAACAAGTCGATATCCATTAACAAGCATCGCTTGGAAAATATTGGAGAATCTTCCTTTCCAACCTAGATATAACTACTTAGTGGAGTCGTATCAACAAGTATTACACTTGGGGAAAGGAGGACGATCTTTACGTTTCAGAGTCATGGATTTCATCCGAACTAGGAGTGGTGTAAGTGGTCCAATTGCGCCGACCCATCCATTTTATTGCCCCAAATGGGCCGGGAGATCCGGGAAGGCAGTAGACAATGTCAGGTTGTCGTGATTCTTCCATCTACATGTAGAGAACATATTTTTGTTGTACGGCCTGCTACTGATCATAGTAAGGTTGGTACGACGGGCGCGGTAGCAACTCCGGTATTAGTTCATCATCCATTTTGGATAATTCTGCAACATGTATTGAAAGGGACTACGGATGACATCCTTGGTACAGGTTTACCGATCATGTTGACAGGGGATTCTGCAACATGTATTGAAAGGGACTAAGGATGACACCGTGGTACAGGTTTACCGATCATGTTGGCAGGGGGTTGAAAAGTGTTCAAAAATGAAGTTACAATAAATCCTTGCAACTTCATCTTTTATTTTATGAGTTATGACTCTGATAAAACCTTACTCAGATTATATATGCATAAGTGGATTTTGGGTTACGGAACATTATATGAAATTTTCCTCGTAACTTCATCTTTTATATCATATGACTCTGTGGATACCTTACATAACATGAGTTATGGTAAGGGAGTTATTTATACTTAATCACCTTATAACTTCATCTTTTAAGTTATATGTTGATATTCTGCTTACATAGCAGATATTTTTCGGAAAGGTTATATTGGTTTACTTTGAAACCTCATCTTTTATATTATACTAGAACTTTGTTCATAAGTTTGCAGAAATATTATGAAATGATATTTGAAATACAACAATGGTACCGTTTTTGGAATACATTCCGATAAGGAAATAATTTCAGTATCGAGATATTTTGACAAATTATTGTCTTATACCCGCTTTATTTTGGGTTGAGTTAAAGGCAGGATTATGCCATACTTTAATTACCTTGCTGAGCTATCGCTCACTCTTGCTATTGTTTCATAAATATTATATAGCAGCGAAGTAGGATACCAAGGATTCGGCGCACATCTCTCAGGCGAGTGGCAAGCGCAAGGCAGTCTCATGAGCAGTTTCTAGCAGTGATCCTGGAAGTAGTGTGAACCAGTCAGATCAAGCTGGAGCTTTTGGTATTCATCTTATGTATAGATATGAATGGTATGAGAGGGTGGTGAATATTACAAGGCTAAGTTGGTAATGTACCATTACTTAGGAGTTGTATCAGTAGCAAATTCAAAAGACGTTTGGGTATTGTAATAAAGATTATTTATTCCGCAATGGTTGTATTTGTGTCGTTTCTGAGACTCTAACCTGTGTGTGTGTGTGAGAGATATATTCATTGTGGGGTCATAAGCAGATGAATTGTGTCTATTGTGAGTAAAGCAGGCAAGGCAAGAAGTAAGTGGATCGTGACTACTCTAAATCCCTGACCCCGGATTTGGGGCTGTTACAGATCCAATACTCACAAGAGAAAATAAAATACACCCAAAAGGAACAGAAACTTGGAACCAGAATTTAATCATGCGTCCGGTGACGCATATCGAGAGGCATCAGAAGCAAGACAATGTGGCCTTGCAAAGCCCCGTGATGAAGAAATACAAAGAAGAATTAGGGAGATGGAAGATCGTGAAAAAGAACTTGATGATGAACGACGCCGACTTCAAGAGAACCTAGGCAAAGGAACACCCCCACGTGGTCGGTCACATAATCGACGATCACCTTCAGGTGATCGATCACCAAGGAGGAGAAAATCCAGATTAAGGGATCGACATCATAGAGCATCTAACGCACCACAAGGAGGTTCATCATCCAGCGGAGGCGCTCTATCTAGTGATGATTATGATCGTAAAAACAATGGAGGTCATGGCAGTAGACGTGGTAATATTGGTGGAAATCGAGGAAATAAGCATGATGATGGTTATAGTGGTGATGGTGATGACTACCATCATCGACATAATGATTACAATAGGAGGGATAATGAAGCAGTCTTTCTACGAGAGCTTCTACAAAAGGTGGAAATAAAGACCAGACAAACTTACGCCGAACTAAGGACCATACAAAATTTCGAGCATGCCACGTTCGGAAACTTGCAATACATAGACAATGAATATACCAACTCATCTAAGTTGATGAAGTACTATCAGTCGCTTATCATCGACATCATCATTATCAGATAAGTTTAACTACATTGATGTTGAAAAGCTAATACTCTATTTATTTTAGTAGGATATTTGTTCTAGTATTTATAAGGATGTCTTATTTGTTAAGAATGTTATGAGCTATTTATTAAATTTCAATTTCTTTCATTATATGTTGATATGCAAGTGTGATGTTGATTGTTATGATATAACATAGTGATTTAAATTTATTATGAATATATAACAAGCCATTGGCAACAAAATTCCAACCCAAACAAGTGTTCAACGAGGGTTACTTGGGGGCAACAAATTTGATAAAGTCCAGAACAAGTAACCCATCGTCCAACACTTGGGGGATCAAACTGATCTAATCCTAGACTTGTGACCTATCGATAATCAACTAGGGACAAAAATTTGACCGAGTCCTAACTTATGATTTATCGACACTCACAAAACTCGTGACCTATCGACAATCAATTGGGGGTAAATAACAATCCAAGTCTCAACTCATGATTTGCCGACACTCACTTGGAGACAAGAGAATCTTCGGTCTTACTAGTGATGTACCACTTCAAAATTGAAATAATACATCACTTGGGGGCAGAGGATATACCGGGCCAGATATATGCTTTAATGCGAAGTTATGATGGTCCACCTGCCAACTTACAAAGTTGGGAGATGAGAAAGTGGTGAAAAACTGCACAATCAAATGAACCTGCACAATCAAATGAACCTACAATTTAGGTACCTGCACAATCTGAACCAAAGGTACTTAAATGAACCTTTGAGTATTGGAAGCAGAAGTTGGACCAAAAAACTGCTTTTAATGCTATGATGGTTCAAAGTCATACAAAAAGAAATCAAATGGAACGTGCAGTGATTACTTAACCATTGGATCAAATATGACGACAACAAACAGATCCAGTCATGCTCGATCCGATGCAAACACAAAAGAAGATTATAACGCAAAACCTTGGAAGAATTTCAGAGAATTTTAAAGCATCACAGAAAGTGTTTTCTCATGGGCCTCAAGAAGGGTAATAAAAAAGCTCATTTGTTTTCCCAAAGAAGCAATGTTCACGTAGGCAAAAAATTATTTTCTTCCTTTCTATGAAGAATTGGATGCAGCTCTATAAAGTTTACATCAACAACAATTACGCTTTAAGTACATGAAACTACAAGATTGACATGACATATCTATTAAAGACATAACTATACATTTACTAATGTGTAACCGATAGCAGAGAGAAAAAGTATTGATGGACGGCTTCCAGTGGCAAAATCTTGGAGAATCCCCTTCTACAAAAAAATAAAATTGGTGGTGATTGAAATGAGCGTATTCGAAAAAGATGTCATCGGACAAAAGTGACAACGAATTTCATGGTGGTACTACAACTTGGTAAAAGAAAAAGACCATAATTTCAAGAAAAAATTGGTATCTGATGACTAATCAATATTATGAAGCATAAGGTAAAAGGTATTTGATGGTTGGTATATATTACAAAGCTTTAAAGGAAAATGTGAAAAGCGTTGAAAACAAGAAATATTCAACATGATGACCTTTAATAACATTCGGTCGATTATGAGTTATGAAGACCACTCTGATGCAAAGGTACAAGATATAAAGTATTGGGCTTGTTTTATACGTCCAAAAATTCTTCTGAGTCCAATGATTTTGTTGTTTCCAATGACTCGAGTATTTATGTAAAAACAAGAAGCTCTCGCCTCTTTTCTGGATCCAAGGATACTAGGAAGCTAATACTTCAAGACAAAGATGAAAATGATGACGGAAAGTTGGTATCCGATAGATGTGTACGAGGTATTTGGAGTATAAAGCATTAACTTTTATATCATTGGAACCAAAAATTCTTATGTATTGGAAACTTTCGAAAAAATGCTCAATACTCATAGTACACCGATCCAAAGGATGAGCACATACTACAAGACCCAAGTATTCATGTAAAAATGGTGGTCAAACAAACTTAATGATGCATTGGAGTTGAATATTAAATATTCAAGAATCAAGAGTGAAGATTTGATTAAGAGCCCAGAACTTTGGAAACCAAGATGTTTAGGCAATACAAATATCTACATCCAAAGACTAGATTTACGAATATTTGTTTCCAAAGGCTTTAATACTTGGGCACAAATGAAGATGTTTTGCCTATCTCATGGTTCCAATGGTGTCGATCGGAAACAACAGAAAAAATGAGCTCTGGAATTATTAAAGTATTTATTGAAGCCCTCGTCTCAAAAAAATACTAGGGACCCGTTGATACAAAAAGTATATTTATTTTGTATCCGGAGCATGGGTTAATATATTCGCTTCCGAAGATTATTTTTATATGGATTTATCTAGATAAAAAATTTATATCAACAATGAGGACGAAGGTTTCATCAACAAGTACAAACTCAATCAGTTCATTACACTCGAATTTGAATCAATCTCTAGGAACTAAAAATATTTCTTGAAGGCAAGCCTCCAAAAAATATTGGGATGTTGACACATGTTGCCAAAGGTGGAGATGTTGCCAAAAGCTAAACTGTTGATACATGTTTCTGAAGGCTAGAGATGTTGCCAAAGGTTAAAGATGTTGTCAATGACTAGAAATGTTATTAAAAGCTAAATTATTCAATATTTGCATCCAAGGGCTAAACATATTTTTCAGCGTTCGAAGGCTATTATGCGGTAAATAACTTTTCAGCCTTTTACTACGTCCAATGAGTTTTCACACATGGTAATGTTTTACACAAATATGGGGATGATGTTTGAATATCCAAGGGAATTGATTGAAGGTGCATAAGAAGAAATTATATGAAGTCTCCAATGCCTAAATATATCCAGCAGGGCAATATTTGAAGAAAGTGACTATAAAGTAAGTCATGCTTTAGACTTGCTTGTGTCTGGTGACTACATTTTGAAGCTACGCTGTATCCAATGGTGCATGCCAATTACACAAAAAATATTTATAGGCTTTGGATACTGATTGAAGATAAGAAACACCATTACAAGTTAGTTGAGTATTTATTGAAGTCATCGTCTTCAACAAATACCGGGGACCTGTTGATACAAGAAATATATCTTGTATCCGATGGATGGGCCTGCAAATTCGTGTCCGATGATTATCTTTATATAGGCTTATATGGACCAAATAATGTCTCTATGACTAAAGACTACATAACCATTGTACTCGAAGGGTTTATCAACGACCCAAAAATATATTGAGCTCGATCCAATAAATAGCCCATGAAACCGAGTCCAATACTTAAGGCGGTGGAAAGATATTATAACATCGGATACCTAATTCTAGAAGGATATCCAGATACTCAAAATATTCTCTACATGGACATTATACTTGCTGCCAAAGCAAAAATATTACTTGCCGCCAAAGGAAAAACATAGGCCGGGATTAAAATTACTCGAAATACAATATTATCTTGAATAGAACTACGTGGACTTGATCCCTATAAATAAGGGTACGTAGGTACCTTGAGAGATTTGAAGATGACAACCGATTACAAACTCTGAAGAGTAGTCCCAAATATCTCAAAAACCCTAACTGTATTATTATATTTACATCTTTATTCTTATTATCTCTATCCGAATACCCAAATATAAATTTAATCTTGAAGTTTTGACCTTGACGAAAATTGGCTTCAACAGAACCGATTTCCGATTTTTACAACAATGCTCACTACTAGTCTACTACTACGATTTTAAAAAATAAAGAAAGGCAAATTTTAATAAGATAAACAAAAAGAATATATATATATATATATATATATATATATATATATATATATATAGTTTTCTTAATGAATAGTGCTACATACCCATTCCAAATTTGTTCATGAATGACACGTATCGTGTTTTTACTCGTGAGATTCATATTTATGCACGAGGGTCCATCTCATTTAAAATAGAGTATCCAATAAAATGGTGACACCTCATCTTTCAGGAACCGTTTTGCGAACGATTTTGTGACTCTACCATTGCTCTTTTTTAATTTAGCACATCAAAGAGAAGTCTAAAGTTTGAGTCATTTTCCACGCAGAGAATGCAAAATTCAAACAAAAGCCTTAAATTTGACAACACGATGATAATCTGATCACTGTTGGTGACACCTGCAGTGTCTAATCTCCTATTCATCAAATTTAATTATGTTACCATAATCATTTATTACAGATTTTACTAGCATTATCAAATTTATACCATCTTGTCCAACAAATAAAGAAAGATAATATTTACCATCGTCTAGAGTCTAGAGTCTAGACCACTCTGCATGCCCTTTGTACCTGTATATATATCTCAAAAAACATTTTCTAGCAGCCCTGCTCCAAATTTCATGCCTTCCCTCATGTCTTGTTAATCTCTCTATACAAAATTTTGTATTTAAAATCATTTACACAAAATATAGATATTAAATATATAGTTATAAAGATGGCAATTGAACATGTAA
This sequence comes from Heracleum sosnowskyi, assembly GCA_030848705.1. NCBI lineage: Eukaryota > Viridiplantae > Streptophyta > Magnoliopsida > Apiales > Apiaceae > Heracleum > Heracleum sosnowskyi. The sequence goes on from CM061237.1 coordinate 132,263,771, forward strand.
AAGATATTGAAAATGGTGGTGATCAAGATTTGGAGCAGCCATTTCTTGAGTACAAAGAGGATACTAATGGATCAATATGGGTGGTTTTGTTTAGTACATTTGTTTCTGTCTGTGGATCTTTTGAGTTTGGATAATGTGTAAGTATTTAATCTCTTTGTTTTTGTACAAGTTGTTTTTCCTTTCCTTTCTTGATGTTGCTATATAGATGAATTTTCTTGGAGAGATTTTTGACGAATTTTCTTTTTTCTTATTTTCTTCTTATCAGGAAACTCCTAGAAAACAACCCAAAAATTAAAATTTAGGAAATAGAAAAAAGAATAGGGATGGTTTGTTTAGCTTAAGTCAATTATTTTGCAGGTGGGATACTCTACACCTACTCAATCTGGTATTAGGGGAGATTTGGATTTAACACTAGCCCAGGTCGTTATATCTTCTTAATTTGTTTTCACAATTTATTTATTTTTATACTGTGTTATGGACATTGTTTCTTATTTTCTGTAATCAATTTGTAGTATTCCATGTTTGGATCATTAGTAACAACTAGCTCCCTAACCCGTGCAAGGCACGGGTTTGCTTTAAATAATAGGTTTCATTGATATATTATTTGTGGTATTTTGCTTCCTTAATTGTAATCTGTTTATGTATATAATAATTTCCGAACAATTTTAAAGGGGTAAGAAGGTAATTTCACTTTCAAAAATAATCTTAAAAATAGTCACGTCAGCATTGTTATAAATCTAATCATTAATGTTATTAATTAAATATGGTTATCACAATCAATCATGCATTTTATTGTTTTTTTCACTAATTATGCTAAGTTTTGAAATCAAATTTTAGATTACTACAAATAAATTAAGTTATGCACATTAACATCTTTACATTTGGTATATCCAAAAATTAGATCTTCAAAAAATTTCTATTCCTTTCTTTGATCCTCTCAATTTATTTTCTCTTCCTTGAACACTATCAAATCAATATTCAATTTTGATTTTAATATAATTCAAAATTAATTAACTTAATTTAATTTTTTTAATCTCAATATATGTTTTTTTTTCTATAAATCAATGATATATGCATGTGTAAGATTCTACTATACGATGAAAATTTCTTAGTTTTAATTTATTAATGCGTAATCATATAGTATTTTTATTATTTAATTGGTACATCAATCAGACGACATGATATAAATATTTATCACTTAAGTTATCTAATCATCACAAAATTATGTTAAAAAAGAAAATAAATCATCTTGGATCTTTTTTTGATAAAAAAATTTAAATTTAAATTTAAATTTTGAATAATTTATCAGATTGACCAAGATTTTTTGAAACTTAAATGGTGAGTTTTGAAAATAATTATATTTACTTATAAGTATAACTTCTTTTCTCTAAAATAAAAATAAAATGTACATAGTTTATCAAATCAAATTTTATATTAACAGTCCTATAAATCTACTAATAAATCACTTTTGTTTTCTCTAAAATAAAGATAATCATTGACTTAATTGAGTCAAACAATTTGAATCAAGATTTACAAAGTTAAAAATTTCTCAAATATCTTTCAAACACGTCTTATATCTTCATAGTTGAAGCTCCTTATGAGCTACCACCATATCTCGAAAGACACCTTCAAATCCAAATTCAAAATCTTAAATATATTTTATAAAAAAAATTATAAATATTTTAATACTTTTATCAACATCAAACCCACCTTCTCCTAACAGCAAGTAAACTCATGGTCAAATGTTGCAAGCAAAAAGATTAATTTATCGTAAAAAAAAACAATTACAAAACGAATTTCTACCTATAAATTATAATTATAGGTTTTATCATTAAATAAATCAAAAGGATGTGATATAGGTAATAAATAAATAAAATTGGAAGCCCGTGCGCGGAACGCGGGCAAGAAAACACTAGTTGATTATAGTGGAAGAAAAATTATAAAACAGTTGTTATTATATGTTTATCAAAGTTTATTATAATTTTAGACACATGTATTTTGACACATGTATAATGCTAACAAACCTCTAACTCGCTTGCAAAGGAAGAACAACAAAATATTTTGAGCATAAGTGAAAACTCAAATTGAAGTCAGCAATGCGCTTAAAGAAAGTGTTCAAAATTTTCGTGTAGGACATGAGTACAATTGTAGAAATTCATTGGTTCGATTCCCAAATCTAGCATAATTAAATCTAGTTTTTGCATAAATATACTAACGTGGTTGGACCGTGGAATAAAATATTTCCCCAAAAAGTGTATGTTGGAGTATTAGAGTAACTATATACTATTCAATATTCTAGAAATGATATAAACCAATATTTATTTACTCAAAAATAAAAATCAGAAAAAATGGGAGAAAATGTGGTTTAGGTAATAAGAGGTTTGAAAGTAATCTCAAAACAAGGTGTAGCACAATTGGCCATGACATGAGTTCAATTGTGTAGAAGGTCATTGGTTCGATTCTTTGCTATGTCATAATATTTTTAGACTTAACTAAAGGGTTAGAGGGGTAAGAATGTAATCTCACGCGAATAAAATCACTCCCCAAAAACATCATGTTCCAGTATTAGATATAGAATAAATTGGAGCTATGGTTGCTGCATTTACAAGTGGAAGAATTGCGGACTTCATAGGGCGAAAAGGGGTATGCGAAATTTTTTATTTTACCGGCCTAATTTATGCAGGGGTGGAAATTTTGGGTTTAATGTCAGTTACTAAATATTTTTTAGTAATGTGTTATTTTTGGTAATATTAGGGTTGATTGAGTCGTGTCATTTTCAGGGTCTCCACTATGTTATTGTGTTGGTACTAAAGCTAGTCTTGGGTCTTGTAGATATTGTCACCCGTAACTTTATGTTCCATTTCATTATTTTCAAAAGGCCTTCAACCGGTCCTAATTACTTTTTGCTTGTTGATGAATATAGGCTATGGGAATATCAGCTGCTTTCTGCATTGTAGGATGGCTTGCCATCTACTCATCTATGGTATGTTTTCTTTCTTTGGCTTTCAAGTAATTATGGTGTATAGACTCTTATCTTTTCTTCTGTAAAGACAACCAGGCTTCTATTTTTTTTATCTGTTTGTACATGGAGCTTTGCCACTTGATATTGGTAGATTTTTGACTAAATACGGCATAAGGATCGTTTCTTATGTGGTAATTAATTGTTATTCAGACATGAGAGTTTTTGGTCTCAAATTTTGTATTCAACAAGTTATTTACGATGACCAATTGGATTTTCGCAGGTGCCGGTTTACATTGCAGAAATAGCTCCTTCAAATCTCCGCGGGGGTCTCACTACACTTAATCAGGTCTCTCAAAATAGATGATTTCTGATCCCAAGTCAATTAAGATTCATAGGTCCTTTTTACTTGAGTTTTCAGTTAAACTAAACCGCTTTTTTACTTGACATCACATATACCTATACCTCATGATTTGTTCCGGTTCATCACTTGCATTTGTAATGGGAACTATTATAACATGGCGAAACCTAGCTTTAATCGGTAAACTATTATAATCTTTAGTTTTGCTGTTATAAAAACAGAAGTCAATATATGAAGACTAATTTCTTGATTTTTTGGGTAGGGCTTGTGCCTTGCTTTGTCCTGCTTTGTTAGATCAGGATTCAATGATCATCAGTATCTGGACTACTGATCAGGATTGAGATGCTGACGTCATCAGGATTGCATATCGTCAGTATCAGGATTGCTATCAGGACTATGATCAGTATTATCATCAGGACTGGAAGCTGATCAGTATTACTTCAAGATAACTATCAAGTCCAGAAATATAAGGAAGGTTGATTTGTCGGTTCCTAGTTTATAGGAATGCAGCTGTCGGTTAGGATATGTATCAATATAGTTTGTAATTGATTTGGACTTATCTTGTAATCGATAGAGTAGCTGTGTGTACTATATAAACACAGTTTAGGTTTTGATTTTACATCAATCGTTTACACGAGTATTATTGTAACCTTGCAGCTTTCAAGAACATCAGAATTTCTTGAGAGAGTTTTGTAACAGTTTTATATCAGAAATAATAAAGATGTTATTTTCATATTTGTGTTTATTAGTCGAGAATCTTATAAAATTGTATTCAACCCCCCCCCCCCTTCTACAATTGTTAATTACTGGGCAACAATTGGTATCAGAGCAAACTAATTTAATCTAAATCAGAAACGATCTAAGATGTCGACAACCAAGCTGTGTGGTTATTCAAATGCTGATTTTGCAGGATGCCAGATAGACAGGAAAAGTACTTCAGGAAGTTGTCAGTTTTTGGGTGGTAGACTTGTTTCATGGTTTAGTAAAAAGCAAAAGTCTATCTCTACTTCAACTACAAAAGCTTAGTACATTGCTGCAGGAAGTTGCTGTGCTCAGATAATGTGGATGAGAAATCAGTTGTTAGATTATGGCATGTCATATTCAAAAATCCCTATTTATTGTGATAACCAAAGTGCTATTGCAATGACAGGAAATCCAGTTCAGCATTCTCTTACTAAACACATCAGTATTAGATACCATTTTATAAGAGAACAGGTTCTGGAAGGAACAATTGAACTTCACTTTGTTCCTACTGATCAACAACTAGCTGATATATTCACCAAGCCACTGCCTGAAGCTACTTTCAACAAGTTGGTGAATGAACTTGGAATGATGAACTTTATGAATTTCTGAGGAAACCTACAGAGAGGAAATCCTGATGACTATCAAATCCTGATGGTCATTCTGCAAGGTATGTAATTTTGATCAAATCCTGATAGGACACAATCATTCCCTTGCATACCAAAGGCCAAGTGAAGGAGTGCCTTTGAGATATCTGAAAATTCTTTTGACTGCAATCAGATGGGGTTCCCTAGGTTTTGCTTGAAATCTTGCACACAGACAGGTTGCAAACATGATATCTGGTCTACTTGTAGTAAGATACAATAAAGAGCCAATCATTCCTCTATAGTGAGTTACATCTACCTCAGCACCTTGATCAGGATCAAGTTTGGTAGTTGTAGCAATAGGAGTAGTTGTAGTAGCACTATCTTGCATGTTAAACCTTTTCAATAAATTCCTTGTATATTTTGACTGATTGATGAAAATCCCATCATCAGTCTGTTTAACTTGAAGACCAAGAAAGTAACTCATTTCTCCCATCATGCTCATTTGATATCTTGACTGCATAAGCTTAGAAAACTTTTCACACAGCTTATTGTTTGTTGACCCAAAAATGATATCATCAACATAAATCTGAACTAAAAGCAAATCCTTACCATGATTCAAGTAAAATAGAGTTTTATCAATAGTACCTCTTTTGAATCCACTTTCCAGTAAGAATTGAGCTAGGGTTTCATACCATGCTCTTGGAGCTTGCTTTAGTCCATAAAGTGCCTTATCCAATCTATAGACATGATTTGGATATTTAGGATCAATGAAACCAGGAGGCTGTTCAACATATACTTCTTCCTCCAGTTCACCATTTAAGAAAGCACTTTTAACATCCATCTGGAAAACCTTGAATTTCTTGTGAGCTGCATATGCCAGAAAGATCCTGATGGCCTCTAGTCTTGCAACATGAGCAAAAGTTTCATCATAGTCAATTCCTTCTTGTTGAGAATACCCCTTTGCAACTAGCCTTGCTTTGTTTCTGATTATTACACAATCTGAATCAGTCTTATTCTTGAAAATCCACGTTGTACCAACAATTGACCTATTCTTTGGTCTTGGTACTAGTTTCCAGACTTCATTTCTTTCAAATTCATTCAATTCTTCTTGCATTGCAGTAACTCAATCAGCATCCTTAAGTGCATCTTCAACTTTCTTAGGCTCCTCCTTGGATAGAAAGTTATGATAAAGACATTCATTTTGAGTTGCACTTCTTGTTTTAACACCTGCATCAGGATCCCCAATTATCAAATCAGGAGTATGACTTCTTATCCATTTCTTAGCTGGTGGTAAATTATTCCTTGAAGTAGATGCTCCCCCTGAATTGGTGTTGTCTTGATTAGAAGAATTTGCTTCAGTAGAAGCTCCCCCTGAATTGTTGTTGTCACCTCCTGATGGATTATCAGGATTGTCACTTGAATCAGTATCTGAAGAATTTTGTCCTGATGATTGAGTGGACTCAGAATTTGTAGTAGTTTGTTGTTGCTCCCCCTCAACATTTGCACTACTAGATATGTCAACATTATTTGCATCATCAGTATTAGCACCATCAGTATTTGGTGCTCCATCAGTATTTGGTGAGTCATCAGGATTTAGTGACCCATCAGTATCTAATGAAGTGTCAGTATCTGATTCTTGTTCTTCAGGATCCTTGGTAGCTTCATTTTCAAATAACAAACTATCATGTGAGTCTTCATCAATTCCTGTTATCTTCTTATCATCAAAAGATACATGTATTGACTCAATGACAGTCCTTGTTCTCAAATTTAAAACTCTAAAGGCTCTTGATGCAGGATAGCCAATGAAAATTCCCTCATCAACCTTTGTTTCAAATTTCCCTAGCTGTTCAGGATGAGTTCTGAGAACAAAACATTTACAACCAAACACACGCAGATGCTTCAAACTAGGTTTCTTCTCCTTGAGCATTTGATAGGGAGTTACACCATGTCTGTTTATCAACGTGAGATTTTGTGTATAGCATGTTGTATTCACTGCTTCTGCCCAGAAATATGTAGGCAATTTAGCTTCTTCTAACATAGTTCTGCCAGCTTCAATAAGAGTTCTATTTTTCCTTTCTACTACTCCATTTTGCTGGGGTGTGCCAAGAGCAGAGAATTGTTGAATAATTCCTTTGTATTTGCAGAACTCTTCCATCTTTGAATTCCTGAATTCAGTACCATTATCACTTCTCAGAATCTTCACTTTATACTTTGTGACTGTCTCAATCATTCTCATATGGTCCAACAGTATTTCAGGAGTCTCATCTTTTCTGTGCAGAAAGTACACCCAGGTGAATCTAGAGTATTCATCAACAATAACAAGGGTGTATCTTTTCTTACTGATGGACATTATGTTGACTGGTCCAAATAGATCAAGATGTAATATGTGATATGGTTCTTCAATAGAGGATTCAAATTTACTCTTGAATGATGTCCTTCTCTGTTTTGCTTTCTGACATGCATCACAGAGTCCATTAGGAGTATACAAAGCTTTAGGTAGTCCTCTAACCAAATATTTCTTAACCAACTCATTGATGTTGCTGAAGTTGAGATGAGAAAGCTTCTTGTGCCAATTCCAACTTTCATCTACTGATGCTTTGCTGATGAGACAAGTAGGAGAGCCATCAGTATTTGATTGAATGTTGACTTCATAAATGTTACCATGCCTGTAGCCAGTGAGTGCAACTTTTCCAGATGCTTTGCTAACTACTTCACAATGAGTAGAATAGAAGTTGACATGATAACCTCTGTCAGTGATTTGACTAATACTCAACATGTTGTGTTTTAGTCCCTTCACTAGAGCTACTTTTTCAATGATGACATTTCCAATGATTATATTGCCATATGCCAATGTTTGTCCAATGTTGCCATCTCCATAAGACACAGTTGGACCAGCTTTTTCCTCATATTCTAATAACAGGGCTTTGTTTCCAGTCATGTGCACAGAACATCCACTATCGATGACTAACACATTTTTCCTTTTTCCCTGCAATCAGAATTACAATTCACTAGTTAGAATATTTAGAAACCCACACTTGTTGGGTTCCTTTTCCTTGCATTTTACTAAATTTAGCAGCAGAAGATTTTTTGACTTTAGCAGTCCTGACAGAATAAGATCCATCAGGATTTGCTTTGTCAGTATCAGTATTAACAGATGCATGCTTCCCATTGACATTCTTAATGATACCAGAATTTGCACTTTTATTAAACTTAGGTAAAGGATCATAAAAGTTATGGTACAAACTATGGTATTCTTCACAAGTATAAATAGAATTCCATCTACTACCACAATAAAAACAGGACTTCTGTGGTTTATAAAATACTGATCTACTCCTAACATCAGACTTAGGAATTTCAGTAACTTTCATTTTACTCTTCCTGCAATCAATAGCAAGATGATTAGAGTTTCCACAGTTAAAGCAACATTTTCTACGTGTATTTGGAATGAACTTATAGTTATTCTCTTTATTAATCCCAACTTTACCATTCCTGTTCTTCTTGACATTAGGTATATTTTGTTTACCAATTGCATCACTAACTTTTTCCCTAAGTTGTTTCTGAGACAACAAACCTACATTCTTCTTTTCAGTTTTCTTGACAGGTTTAGACTTCACATTAGAGATTGAGTTATCAGAAGTAGATCCCTTTTCAAAAGAAGAATTGGGATCATTACCAAATACAAATTTAACAGGCTTAATCTTTGATTTGGTCTTGTCTATAACATGTCTATAGGTCATTGGACTTACTGTCTCATCTATTACAACTTTCTTTTTCAATTTCTTATCATCATCTGACTTATAACCTAGACACTCTTTCCAATTCTTAGAAGTATTGATTTCATGAAATTTCCTTCCAGAATCTGTCCAGGTTCTGATTTTCTCTTTAGCATCCTCAAGTTATTTTTCAAGAGCAGTACATTTAAATTTCATCTCCAAATACATGCATGTGTTTAGCATTATCACATTCTATTCGTACTTTTTGCATAAAAGAAAATTCAGTTTCTAGATGCTCATTCCTTTTTCTAAGTTCAGACATCTCAGATAAGATCCTTGTATTCTCAGTAGTTTGACTTCTAAAGCTAATATGCAATGACTTTAGAAAACGTCTTAACTCAGAGGCATTATCAGTATCAAAATCAAAGACAGTATTTGGTACCTTTTCATCAGGAACAGCAGTTTCATCAGTATTGGCCATTAGGGCATAATTAACCACCCCAGTTTCTGAATCTGAGGAAGAGTCCATCCAATCCTTGCTTGAAGTGATGAGTGATTTAGCCTTTTTGCACTCAGTTGCAAAGTGCCCCATTCCATTACACTTGTAGCATCTAACCTTTGACTTGTCAAATTTGCCACTCTTGCTATCCTTTTTGTTGTACTTGTCTTTGTCAGCATTGAAGGTCTTTTTCTGGAAGTTGCCTTGTCTTCTAGCCTTCCTGAACTTCATCTTCTTGAAGCCTCTAACTATCATGGCAACCATCTCTTCCATGTTTGAGTCGGAAGAATCATCATCAGTATTGGCATCAGGATTGCCATCAGTATCTGATGATGAGTCATCAGGATCTGACTCAACTATTCTTGATTTTCTTCTAGAGACCTCCACAGCTTTTCCTTTTGATTTAGCCTCAACATTCAAGGCAATAGACTTTGCCTTGCTGCTTTTCTTATTCTTCCTTTGTTGAACCTCAAGATCATAGGTTCTCAGCATCCCATAGACTTCATCAAGAGACACAGTGTTTAGATCGTACTGATGCCTAATGATTGATGTTTGTGTATCCCATTCTTCAGGTAAAGCTCTCAGAAACTTGGTATTAGAATCTTCAGATACATACTCTTTGACTACTAGTGATAGATTGATTGTTCAGGAGTGTCAGAAATCTATCATACATGTCAGTAAGGCTCTCATCGGGTCTTGCATCAAATTGTTCATACTCTTGAATCAGTAGAGCCCTTCTGTTTTTCTTGACAGATGCAGATCCTTGGCATTGAGTTTCCAAAGTGTCCCAAATTTCTTTTGCATATTTGCATGCAATCACCCCGTTAGACATGACAGCATCAAGACTGTTGTGAAGGATATTCTTTATCTTTGAATCTCTGAGAACGTCAGCTTTCTCTTCAGGAGTCCATTCACTTTTTACCTTGACCACGTAGTGTTCAGGTAAAGTATCTATTTGTGCAACTATTCTCGTAGGAATATATGGTCCATCACGTATCCTGTCCAAATAGTCAGGATCCATAGCCTCCAGGTACATCAACATCTTTACCTTCCATTTGGATATTCAGTTTTCTTCAGGATGGGAATTTTCATGCTTTCATACTTTGTTGACATCTTAGATCGTATCTGATTCAAATTTAAATCAGTTTGCTCTGATACCAATTGTTGCCCAGTAAATAACAATTGTAGAAGGGGGGTTGAATACAATTGCATAAGATTCTCGACTTAATAAAATATAGATCACAAATATGAAAGAATAATAACAACTTTATTAAATCTGATATAAAACTGTTACAAACTCTCTCAAGAAATTCTGATGTTCTTGAGAGCTTCTAGGTTACAATATACTCGTGTATGCGATTGATTATAAAATCAAAACCTAAATTGTGTTTATACACTACACAGCTTCTCTATCAATTACAAGATAAGTCCAAATCAATTACACACTATATTGAAACATATCCTAACCGACAGCTTCATTCCTATAAACTAGGAACCGACAAAATAAACTTCCTTCTTTAACTAGACTCCATAAATAACTCGAAGTTGTAATCCTGATCAGCTTCCAGTCCTGATGATCAATCCTGATCATAGTCCTGATAGTAATCCTGATAGCAATCCTGATACTGACTCTTGAGGAAATACTGATGACGTCAGCAATCCTGATCAGTTGAGTCTAGATCCTGACGATCATTGAATCTGATCTAACACCAAAAATTTGCAAAACAATCCTTTATCAGAGACCTGATATATAGTTTTGAACAATATTTTTCTTCAAATTTTGAGTTACTGGTCTTTTATTTATTCAAGTTAGATAGAGAGTCAAGAACACTTTTTTCTAGTTATTTCTTACTCATTACTCTTTTGACTTGGTTTAGGGACTTGATCTATGAATTTCTTCCCTTTTTCTGAATTTTTTGGGTTATAAGGGTCATTAAATAAAGATGGGAGGGGCCATGTGATTCAAATAAGTGCTATATAACTTGTCAAAACCCAATATACATATAACTAGGAAGTGTTTATAGGCTAGCTGTGGGACCATGGCCACCGATGGACAATAGTCATATGCTAGGTCCGCCCCCGGATGTTAACATAAATGCTAGATATATATTGTTATAAGAAAATGTGAAGAGTAGTCACCATTAATATTATTATTAGTAAAATAAGAAGAATTATCTTATTATATTAGTTTCCTTTCTTAATAATTTTGGGTTGTCTATATAAATAATTATGATATTGTAATAGAAATAAGAGTTATACTTCACTATTGAATAAGAAGAGAATCTGAGATTATTTTTTCAATGTCCAGTAAGCTCATAAAGTTCAGGGATAATTCTAAACTTTCTTTGATGTGTTAAATCATAAATATTTTTCCTAACTACCATCAGATGTAGGGCCGGAATGATTAACTCTTGGTATGGAAGAAGGCGTTGCATTATTACTTTCATCTCCTGCACAAAAGTGTGGCGTTGCAAGGCAAAAAAACAACCTACTTTTATCAACTTTCTTTTCTTCCATTTACAAGCCCAAAATCTTTAAAATTAATGATATTATTACTCTTTAAATTATATTAGCAATTAGATTATGAGCTTAAAACTTGCGAAAATACAGATGTCTCATCCAACTTGTACCTTCTCTTCTTAAGAAAAGTAACATACATTCAAAAAATTTAAGTGAATAGGAAATGGCTTCTTTTTCTTCAAGAGCCTTATTTGAACATCTATTTAGAATCAAGAAATAAACAAACATATGAACAACTTAGCTTAGAATCAAGGTGAGTATAAACTTGAGTTTAATATTATATGTGCTACATGATCCGTGTTTATAAAATTGACTATGATAATTATTTGAGTAGTTTCGATGATTACATGGATTTACCTGACAACTTAAATTTATGCAACTTGATTTTATATGTGTGATATTTACATGAATACAATGATATTTCAAGTTGCATGATGTACATGGTTGAATATACAGATACAAATATGCGTTATAGTTTATATATTTCATGTGTATATCATTCATCTTCATTTGACTAAATAAAGGCGTTGTGACCGTGCATACTTAAGTATTCATAATTCGGCCCTTGGGTCCAAAGTTTTTGAAGTTGAGGTATGGGGGAGAAAAAGTGTGTGTGAGTGGGTTGTTTTAGTCGTAATCTTTTAGAAATTTTCAATCTCTGTCATCCCTTGTCAGGTATTGTCTCGTCATTCTGCTTTGTCATTTCTCTTGCATTTTGCATACATTGAGGACAATGCATGATTTAGGTATGGGGGATGATTTTAGGTTAATTCAAGAAAATCAAAAAATACAAAAAAAAAATTAAAAAATCCAAAAATAGAGATATTTTAGCTAAGTTGTCATTCCCGTTCTTGAACTTTAGAATGTTAGCAGTTTTTCAAAAATTATATATATAATGACTTTAGATAATTTGAACGTAGTCAACTAAGGTTATCCTCATGAAACTTGTGTTGAACGAATTTTTACTTAAAAGTGCAAGACGACACATTTGCACAAGACCTTTGTTGGAAAGATTGTCTAGGATTGTTATTCGATACCTGAGAGAATCCACATGTTAGAACAATGTCGAATCAAAAACTTGTGAAGAAAAAAAAAGAGAGAAAAAAAACAACAAATAAAAAGAAAAAGAAAAAAGAAACAAAAATGTGAGATAATGGGCACAAGTTGTGACTAGTTCAGTTTTGGGCCTTTGTTACTCGAGTTATTAAGTCCGTAGGGGTATTTGAAAACCTAATGCCCTAAGACCATCTGGTTTGGGAGTCATTGACCTAAAACTCGCTACATGGGTAACATAGAAAGCCTAAGAAAACAGACATTGCACAGTCAAGTTAGGAAAAACAAAAGATAAGAATAAAAAAAGATAAAAAGGAAAAGAAAAAAGAAGAGAGAGAGATTAGAGAGATTTTCTTTTTTCAAAGTTTGGCTAGGACCTTATTTTGATGGAGATTGGGTCAATTCAATATTGATCGAAAAATAGAAAATGTACTCAGGCAATAGTTCCATCAAAGGCCTAACTTCACAACACACCTTGGGATTTTTTTTTATAAACTTTTAGAGTCAATACAAGTGGATTGTGGAAACCTAAAACTTGTCTATTATTAGAACTAGCTTTATAACCCGTGCGAGGCATGGGTTTATTCTAAAATATTTTATAATTTGTCATTAATTTCGGTATATTTGTTTGTGGTATATTCCTATTGATGGTTTGATTACAGAAATATTTGAAAATTTAAGTTAGCAATAGTTGTTGTAAAATTAATATTTCTCTTTTTATTGTATTTTATTCCTTTAATCGGAAGTTCGTGTGATACACGTATATGATTTGGATGTGAATAGTTTGATGTTGATTTTCGAGTAAGTAAGTATTTTGATCTTTCTTTACTGCATAATTTGTTCTTTAAAAAACTTGATATGATTTTGCATACAGATTCTTAATTAGTGTTGATGGTTTGGTGAGTGAGATATTTGAAAATTTTAAGTTAGCAATAGTTGTTTCTAAAGTTAATATTCCTCTTTTTATTGTATTGTATTCATTAAATTAGAAGTTCGTGTGAGATATGTCTATGATTTGGATGTGAATAAGTTGATGTTGATTTTCGAATAAGTAAGTATTTGATGTTTCTTTACTGCATAATTTATTTTTAAAAAACTCGATATGGTTTTACATACATACTCTTAATTGGTTAACAATGAATAACTCTATCGCAAATCACTTCGACCGCAATGAAGATAACATGAAACTATGTCACATTACTAACCATTCGATATCATAAATTTATGCTATGCATATTTATTCCAATGTCATTTATATTCTTAAATTATATTTTTTTTACTTTTTAAATAATATATATCATTTAAAATATCATGTATGTAAAAAATAAGTATTAATTACAAAAAAATTAATATACTTTAAAGAAGATTATTAATTAATGTGCAGATATATTAATATGTAATAATAGTAGAGAATTAATATGAAATAATTAAGGAAGGGGTAATAATGTCATCCTATTAAATTATTTCAAAGATTTTATGGGTATATCTTTTGTAAACCCTTTGGAGACAACACTCTTCTTGTAGAGATTGTCTATGGGTTTAACGGGTTGGTAAACCTAAAATTACCCGTGATTCTTGTGATAGTGAGTAAAGGTTTCATTCAGTATTTTTCTTTTTCATTTGACTCGAGGACGAGCAAAAGATAGGTATGGGGGCATTTGATTAATGCACAATTTTACATATATTAATGCCTATATTATTGCTTGTTTTCGTATTTTAATAAATTAATTTGTTGCATTTCCATATTTTTAGTAGATATATTTGGATAAATAAGAAAAAGAAAAAAAATGGGCTAAGGAAGGGCAAAAATGGAAAAGAAGTCAAGGCTTGGAGCAAAAAGCCAAAAGAGTGAGTTTGATGTCTGATATTCCCTCATTTCTCATGTATCCCATCTAGTTTTCATTTTTAGTTTACCCTAAATATTAGAGTAGCCTCATTTCCTTTTTTTCAATTTTCATGTCTTCTTCCAAGTTCTAGATTAGCTAAATTTTCTAATTGTAGTAGCTTTAATTCTTGTAAATGTTATTTTATTTTAATGTTATTCAAGTTTTATTTCACTTTTTCTTTACATTTTTATGTTCTTTAATTTTATGGCTATGACATTTTTCGATTTCGACAAGTGGATAAAGTAGCAAAAATGCTAACCACTTGTGAATTGAAATGAGCCCTTGTTCTTATAATTCTAGATCTACTTTTAGTTTTTGCAGTGAAACCTCTTTAAATTTAATTTTATTGATGGATTTGATGTGTTAGTGTAGTGGGTTTGATGAGTTAAAGTTTTAGATTCACTTTTATTGTTGGGTTGTTGAATTGAGCTTGTAGATATAATTTTGGTGTTTGAGTTTGTTACGTGGATGTAATGAGTTTGATAGCTTAGACTTATATTTGATTTTGACAGTGTTAAATTTTGGATCTAATTTTTTGTCTTGTTTAGTTGTTTGATTTTCCGGTGAGCTTAAGATTTTTGATAAAATAAAATTTTCCGGTGACATTTCAAATGAGATTTAAATTTTCTGGTGAGATTTATTGTCTTTTCTCTTTTATTTTCCCTGGTAAAGATATCTTCTTCACCAACTTAATTGGTGTTAGGGGTTCTCTTTCCTACCTTTGCAATCTCATTTTAGCTTACTACGATTTTGGATTACAATTTCTAGTTCTCTGTTTGTTAGCAAATAAGCTCCTGGCCATGTTTTTCTTTGTTCATTGCTCTGTAATTCAATCTACTTCTAGTTAGTTCTTTTTTCTTGATTTTATAGTATAATCTTTTATTAATATTAACTGTGTATTTAGCCTTCATTGCAAGTCTTTGTTTCCTGTCTTATTTATATTAATTATATATTAACTGCTTATTTTCGTTAAATGCATTCATGGTTTTACTTGAATTTTTTTTTCATTAGGTGGCCAAATCCCATGTTTTGATCTACACATCTCCGGTGGTTTATTTGAGTTCTTTATCGGAAAAATAAATTGAATCATCACCAAACTATTGTCGTTTCATTGTTTAGGTCCCTAAACTAAAGATTCCGCATTTCAGATATTTAAACTTTTGAATTTTCAAGATTAGGTCCTTCCGTTAACAAGGTATTTAAACTAAATTAATTTGCTGCATTTCCATATTTTTTGTAGATATTTGGATAAATGAGAAAAAAAATAGGCTAATGAAGGGCAAAAATGGAATACAAATCAAGACTTGGAGCAAAAAGTCAAAAGAGTGTGTTGGTTGGTGAAAGATGAAGATCAATGGGTCAAGATTAACCCAACATGATATCCCACCTAAATCCTAAATTTGTCCTATAAATATCTCCCCTTTTCTCATGTATCCCATCTAGTTTTCCTAAAAATGAAAACTAGATGGGATACATGAGAAAAGAGGGGATATTTATAGGACAAGTTTAGGGTTTAGCTCGGGTGTTGGTTAAATCTTGACCACTGATCTTCATCTTGCACCAACCCACTCACTCTTTTGGCTTTTTACTCCATGTCTTGATTTCTTTTCCGTTTTTGCCTTTCCTTAGTCCACTTTTCATCATTTGTCTTCCTTTTCTCATTTATCCAAGTATCTACAAAAATATGGAAATACAACAAATTAATTTATTAAAAATACGAAAACAAGCAATAAAATAGGCATTAAAATATGTAAAATTGTGCATTAATCTGTTGGACTTCAAGTCTAAAGGAAACCTTCAGGTTCATAGTTTGGCCTTTGGGCCCATAGTTTGGCCTTCGGGTCCATAGACATCCGGGGATAATACGAAAGTTTGACTGATCACAACAAAAGAAAATGGAATAAACTAGCACGTGCAAATGCTTATCGTTAAATACTTATTTGACTACTTGTTATGTTTTGTAAATTGACTAAGTCAATATGTGATAGTTTATATTCACTGAGTTGCGACTCATATAAATCGAAAATATTTTTCAGGTAATCTTAATTGATAAGACATTTTCGTTATAGCGAGTTGAGTCACAGGTCGGCCAATTGGTGCTCCACATTCCTGATAAGTGGATTTTTAATCCACTTGGAACGCTTCATATCGGCTTAAATTGATGACTTGAACTCAAGTATGTGGTGTGTTTAATGTGTTTTCATTAAGTTTTGCAGAACCAAGAGTTGGAGGTTAATTTGATTAAAATTCGGATTTTCCGGGTAGGTTGCGCAGTCTTCACTGTTTTGGCCATATCTGGAGTTCTACAAGTCCGATTCTGACGATCTTACAGCTCACGCGAAGAGGACAACATTTTCTATAAGGTTCTGTGCGGGCGCCCAGGAATTGTACTGGAATTCTGCGCGGCCGCCCAGGAAGTCAGAACCGCCAGAAATTGCCAGAATTCGATTTTAATTAGGAAAGTTTCACAAATTCGACTTCTAATCAATATGGTAATTGCTTGGGGCGGCCAGAAACTTCCAGAATCAGTTGTAAACATGGAATATGCAATTCTTATTGCATTCAAAGACGGAAATTGCCGTAATTCTATTCTAATTCAAAAACGGCAATTGCTTGGAAGAGGGACAACTTGGAGCTATAAATACACACCTTGGGGGGACATAAACAATACATCACAATACATCACAATACACCGGAGATCAGATTCTGTTAGTCCTTGGGTATTGCAGAAGGGGGGGGATGAATGCAATACTGATAAAATTCAATCTAAATTTCAACAACTAAAATCAAGATTAAACGTTATCAGCAAAATATGCAATCACGAACAGTATTTTGTAAGAACAAGATTCACAAAATAAATGTTTTATTTATTTTGCAAAGTGTTGCTACAACCTCAAGAAAGAATTCTCGAGCTTCGGGTTTTCTTCACACACACTTACTTGTCTTCGTTACCTTTTTAGAATGAGTTGATAGTAGGTATATGACTAACCCTATCACTATCAGTCACGGGTTTGTAAAGCTGCTGTCACTGTCAAGTGGCAGCTTCTTACAAATTGTCTTACCCATGTGACTTTCCTAAATTGCTAACATGTCAGATATACATTACAAAGAAAGCAACCTAGATTCATTCTATTTCCAGCTAAACCAATTCAGCAGATAAAGACTTGACCTTGCTCTTGAATTGATTCGCTTTTGATTTGTAGTGCCTTGAAGCTTCTGTCGTAGTCTTGCAGACTTGGTGCAGCTTAGGGATGCTGCATCACGCCTGTTTCTTGAACATTTAAACTGTCACGGGATTTGACTGAGAAAGATACCTAGCATAAGGATCTTTATTGAGACAGTTACTTTTGCCGCAAAGCTTGCTGTCACAGGAATGATCTTTTGGTGACAGTATGAGTTCCCCGCATAGAGTGCTGTCGAGGATCCCAAACTTGCTGTCGAGGGCAATAGTTGCTGTCGCGTAGTCTTCCGCCAATGTTGCTGTCAGAGTGAATATGCTGTCGTGACTTGCAACATTCTGTCTTCTTGTAATCTTACTGTCACAGCTTTAGGACAGTAACCTTTATTCATGTTGTCATCCAAAAAGCATTCTTTGAGGCTTGAACACACAAGTGAACTTCTTCCAAATAATACAACTAGAATAACATTACATACTGATTACAAGAACATACTTTGGCTATGACAGTATGTTCTACTTAATTTAAAAAATTAAGTACTATCAAAGTTAAGTTGTTTCTATGCTATCACCCATAAATCTCAACAATCTCCCCCAATTTGTTTTTATGGAAAATAACAGCAAATTTACAATATGTGCTGACAACTTAACTAACAAGATCAGAATTCAAGAATTTTCACTTAGCTTGAGATTTCCTCTTCTGTCTTGCTGCATCCTCTCTTTTGAGAGCTTCTACCAAGCAGCTTCTTAGACTTTCTACAAGAGAAATTTCAGCAGCAGACACTGCATCATCCTCTACTTCATCAATGATCTTCTTTATGGAAGGAGATATGAGAGAGCTAACATCCCTGAGATTCAGCCATTGCTCTATATCATATGGATAAGTTCTGAAATGAAGTTCTTCATTAATGAGCTTGAATCTTCTTCCAGGATAAGCATTGAGAGACTTCCTTCTTTGCTTGTCCAGCTTTGAGTCTTCTCCTTTTCTCCCTTCCAATAACTTCTCTATCTCATAGGAACAAATCTGCTCCAAGGGGTGAACTGAACCAGCTACCATATACTGTAAATCCTTCAGAATGGATGTTTTGAGCTTATACAAGCTGCAAACATAGATTTCTTCTTTTAGGAACTTGACTCTTAGGGGATTTTCCAGCATACATGGTTGATAATTTGGAGCTTCACTTTCTGCCTTGTTAGAGGCCTTGTGAATTTCTAGTAGTTCAGCTTCCTTCTTATCAAGTTCTGTCTGAGCTTGAGATTTAGTAGAAGATTCAGGTCCTTTGCTTGGCTTGGGTTGCCCTTCCTGAGTTGGTTGGGCTTGCCCTTCTTCTGTGGGTAAGTCATCAAACTCATAGTACCAGTGGTATGGTATAGGAGAGGCTGGGAGATCAGTAAGAATATCAGCATCATCAAAATCTGCAAAGTTATAGCCAAATTTCTGATAAAATTCAGCATCCCTATCTGCCTGATATTTTAGAACATGTTCCATGACAG
Source organism: Heracleum sosnowskyi (assembly GCA_030848705.1). NCBI lineage: Eukaryota > Viridiplantae > Streptophyta > Magnoliopsida > Apiales > Apiaceae > Heracleum > Heracleum sosnowskyi. The sequence goes on from CM061237.1 coordinate 132,282,759, forward strand.
CCTCTGAAACATCATCATAGCTCTCCAGCAACTCTACCATTCTTTCCAGGTAGAAGAAATCAATTCGTCTTTTAACTATGGTTGATGTGCTGTTCTTGGTTGATGTGGCTACCAGATTGAAGTCCTTGTCAATCTTGGCTGACCTTGATTCTGCCCACCACAGAATGTACTCAGTGGCCTCTTGATTTGCATCCAGCTTAACCTCAACGCTCTTGATTTCTCTTGATTGCATTTGTTGAATCTTGAGACTGTTGGGAGGAATTGATTGAATTGGCTTTTTGAGATTCCTGCCAAATCCAGTGGCCTTTTCCTTTCCTGAGTACTTGTGCTTCCCTGTTGGCTTCTGTCTAGTAAACCATGCCTTAGCTTTAGCTTTCAGTCTTTTGGACTTGACAGTAGCCTTGGTTTCATCCTTGACAGAACCTTCCTTGACTGTGTCCTTGTCGACAGCATCTTTCAAGATAGCATCTTCTATGACAGTATCTTTGTCGACAGTACCTTTGGTGACAGCATCTTTTTCAGCATATATGCAGTCAATAGCACATCTAAGAATGCTTGCCTCCAAAGCTTCCAGTATTCTTGACTCCTCTTCATCTGTTGCACCAGCATCTTTCTTTTCTTGGCTAGGAGTTTCTTCATTGCCTTCATTCTGAGATTGAATACCAGTATTCCCAGAATTACTTCCACCAGCATTTCCAGCATTTCCAGAAGCTTCACCACCTCCATCCTCACCATCTTCATCATCATCATCACCATGGGGAGGAATGTTATAGAAGCAGCTTCCACCTTGATCATTTCTTTTGGCATTGGCTCTAGTGATTAGCTCCTTCATTTTAGCTCCCAGTGCCTTGTCTCTCAACACCAGCATTTTGTAGATTTCTTGAACAGCATGAACTCTTCCTGGATTGGCATTTGAACTGAGTATTCCATCTAGTACCTTCAGAATTGACTTGGTTTCCATTCTGGATGGGCTACCAATATTCATGAAGCTGTTCCTTCTTGTGCCATCCTTAGTTTCAGACCTGTAGAAAACACTTGGTGGATTTGAGTAGACTTCAGGTAGCTTCTGTATGATCAGGTTCTGGATTTGCATATCCAATATTTCATTGAATGGTGTTTGAGTTGCCCTGATCTTTCCCTTCAAAGCACACAACACCTTTGCTGGCAGACTCTGCAATAGTTGCATTGTGATGAAATAAGATATGCCAGAAGTTAGATAAATACTTACAGCCCATCTTTTCTCATCATTCACCATTACACTGACACTGATAATTTGTTCCTTTAACAGAGTTGTGGTGTTGGTTGGACGGTTGCTAGGAGCATTCATTGCTTCTTCCACCACACTGCTAAACTCACTGTCATGGTTGTGTAATGTGCTCTCCCTGTAATCCACCATCAAGACATTGGCTTCCTCTTGATCATACTCAGTACCATTGGACCAAGTAGTTCCTTTATGGATGGATTCAGGTAGTTTCCCTTTACCTTTCCCAAGTTTGTTTTGTTCCTCCATTTCTCTCCATCTTCTTTGTAGAGCAGATTCTTGAGTTGCTGGAGTTGGCTCTCTGATTGTCACAGGAGGTAGAATTGGATGTCTAGATGCAGGTCTTCTTTGCATTGCATCTTGAGTTGCCTTAGACATCAACACTCTTTCTCCATCCAAGTCAACTTCAACAAGCTCTTCAGCTTTATCCTTTGGTTGTCCACTGCTTGGTTGGACTTGCTCCCCCTTAGACATTGCTTTCCTTTTAGCTCCCCCTCTGGTCTTCACAGCTACAGGCTCCCCCTGAGTTCCACCTGATTCTTGAATAGGCATTGATTCTGATCTTGCTACCTTCTCCCCCTTAGTTGAGTTGGCAGCTACCAGGTCAGTAAGGAACTGAATAGAGAGTTGAGTAGCAGCAAAACCATCAACCACCAGTTGAGAGAGAGAGTCCAGCTTGGAGTCCAAAGTAGCACACTGTCCTTCAAGAGCTGCAATCCTGTTACCAAAGGTAGCAGAGGGGCCACCAGACCTTAACCTTCTTGGAGGGGAAGGAAAAGACAGGGGCTTGGAGGCTATGGGGGTTCTCACACTCTCAGGGTGTTTTTGAGTGATCTCATCACCCCTCACAGTTTGACTCTCAAGGCCTAGTGCCTGAATAGTGTGGGCTCCCTCAATATCTCTCTGGACATGCTCAAGTCCCTCTCCTTTTGCCAGCTCATTTGGCTGCCTCTCATTTTTATGCTCACCTCTCTTTTCTTTTATCTCTCTTTTCTTTTGCACACCCTCACTCAACCTAGATGCATGGGTATGAGCAGTACTGACATGCATGGAAGGAGAAGATTTAGAATGTACCTTTAGGAGTTTGGCAAGAGGTAGGTCATCATCAGAGGCATCCTCAACAAATACAGCATCAAAATTAGGCTGGGAGGACTTGACAGCATCTTTGGGAGGAATGTTACTGTCAGTTGTAGACTGGACAGCAGGTTCTGGCATGACAGCATCTTTGGGAGGTGGAGTGACAGTATGTTCTGTAGTGACAGCATCTTTCTCTCCACCTTTGACAGTAGCTGTGCCCAGGACAGTAGCATCCCCAGTGTCTTTGACAGCAACAGAGGCTGTGACAGCATCTTCCCGAAGGTAAGATGCTCCTTGGAGGTCAGACAAAGTGTTGGCTGTTTCAGTTTCTGACAAAATACCACTTTGCCCTAGCTCAGTGTTTGGAGGAGTGGTGTCCATCTCACTTTGAGAAATGGGTTCTTGTGGACCACTAGAGGGGGGCTCATCCATGATTGGAGATGGATGATCAAAACCTGAAGGGTTGGGACTGTCCCCTTCTCTAGGTTGTGGAGAAGAAACAAAAGAATGTGTAGGGAAGGAAGAAGGTGAAAGTGTAGTAGAGAGTGGGGGCTGATTCACAGATGAAACATGTGAACCATCAATAGGAGTAGAGAAATCCTCACTGTGCCCTAACTCACTGTGTGTTTCTTCAAGTGGGGGTTTCTCAGGCTGGGAACCATGAGTTTGTGCAGACTCTGTACAGGGTGCCTTGGGAGACAGGCCAATTTCTATAGAAGCACCTTGTTGAGAAGGCACATCTAGGGAGGAGTTTATTTCCCTGGTTTCCTCTACAGTCTTTTGGGAGACTGCAGGGTGGCTGACAGTGGTTTTGGTCCTCCTAGCTCTCTTCTTCTTAGGCTCAGGGGGAACCACTGTGGGTCCTTCTTGACTACCTTCCTTATTTGCTGCACTAGGTGCAGTGTCTCCCTCTTGACTAACAGAGCTACCACCAACATCAGCTTCTAAGGATCTTTTTCTGGATTCTTGCAAGGCTTCTCTTTGGGCTTTGGGAAGTCTAGAGGGCCTAGGCTGAGTGTATGGTGTTGAATGGGGGTTAACTGAATTTGGGTCTAATCCAGCTTCATCCTCAAGAGAAAACGAATCATAACCAGTAGGTAATGGATAATCAAGGTTGGACACTTGATTAACCATGTGCTGAGTGAAGCAAAGTGGAATATGTGCATTTAGATCCTGTGAAGATAACAGTGTGTGTGTGTTCTTTCTCAAGACAGCGCAAACCTCTAGACGAGGGGCATCATTATTAAAATCACAGAAAGAATTGATACACATCATAAGAAAGCGAGGGTAGATTGATACCTTCTTACCTATGGCAGCGTTGAGTTGGGCCATGAGGAAAGCTCCAACATTCACCTTGTATCCATGGACAAGAGAATGTGTCAGTTTCTTGATGTAGGAGGGTATCCCATTCCAGCCTGTGGACTTGGTAGAGAACACCTTGACCATTGCATCAAATATCATGCTCCACTCCTTCCTTAGATACTTCCTGTCCATTTCACCAGACGGGTACCACTTGGTTGTTCCCTCTTCGAGAATAGGGCCTGCATACCCAATCTTCAAGAAGAGCTTCTTCAGAGTGTCATCATTAGCAAATGGAGCAAAGTTTTGTCCTTCTTCCAGTGTAATTCCAAGAGCAGTATTGATGACCTCAGCTGTGAGAATGTATTGTTGCCCATTAATCTTGAATTGAATAGCCGGGTTTTCACCCACAGTTAGAGCAACAGCAGTTCGCCAAAATTCCTCAAGTTTGTCTAGGTCGAGATGGGGAGTTGAGGTAATGGCTGAACGAAGATAGGACTTGTTCAAGAAAAACACCAGTCCTTTGAAACCTTCACCAGCATCATTTGGGGAAAAGATGCCAGCAAAGTTTGTTTGAGTGAGAGACTGTTTGGGGGCCATGGAGATTTCAAGAAAAGAAGAAAGTGAGAAAGTAGCTTTTTGCTTGAAGAAAAGTATTTTGCCTTGAGTTTTGTGAGAGTGATATGTCTGAGTAACTGGAGAATAAATATGGGTGTCTCAAACGTTTGCTCAAAAAGTGGAGTTAAAGGACGTGTCTTAACCCACTCTCTTAACACGTGAGTTACTGCCCGTTATTCACTGTCAATCGTGGGGTGAATATCCAATTACAACGGTCCACTATTGTTGACAGTAACCTGTGCGCTAGAAACAATCTGTCAGTAAGAAGTGGTGGTGACAGTAGGTTTTTCGCGACAGCAACTATTGCGCAAAAACTTGCTGTCACCGTTAAGCCTATGAATGACAGTATCCTTTACAAGTCTTGACAGAAAGTCTTTTCCTGCTGTCAAGAAGGTTGCTGTCAAGAAACACATGACAGTATCCTTCTTAACGACAGTAACTTCGATTAGGAAATGGTCCTGTCATGAACTTATTAGAATGCTTGATTCATATACTTAACTAAATATTGACAAATTATGGATTTCGCAATGTAATCTTTTGAACACAGATATTAAGCAATTAACACAGACAAATCATAAACTCAATAACCACATAAACAGGAACTTTTATTATTAATAAAATCATGAAAATTGAACATTTAGTACATTATTCTATGATTTTATTAACTAGTTCTAAGACTTCTTCCTTAATCTCTTCTTCAGAGCGGCCTTCTTTTTCAAGAAGGGCCTGAAGCTCCTTCTCTTCTTCCACAGCCTTGGCTTCTTCTTCCTTAGCCTTGGCCTCCTTTTCCTCATCAATCTCATCCATGGCATCCAACAACATTTCAAAGAGCTCGTCGATCTCTTCATTGTCTGGTTCACTATCACACTTCTTTAGACCAACTTCAATTCCTACTTTGTTTTCCATTATTTACTTTAAAACTGAGAGCAGACTGGTGAAACCTAAGGTTAATTTATAGGCAAAACCGTCTAAGGATTAAAGTCTAATGGTCAACAGTTAGAGTACCCATACAACTACCACAAAAGTAATTAATGGTCGTGTCCTCCTTTAATCCTACAGATTAATGCAAAAGAGTGTGAAAGTCCAATGGAACAGATTTTTAACTCTCAAACTTAACAGATAACCACATTAAAGTCATACACGGTTTAAAAGTATGAGACTGGCACAAAAATACTGACATGAGAAGTCAAATCAACACATGCTGTCACATAACAGACATAAACCAAGTAGACAGTAACTTCTCTTGACAGCAGGTTTGAAGTTGCTGTCATGAGCTTCAAAAAAATTGAAAATTTAGAAACCTTAGTAAATTAACATACCAGATTCAGCATTCCCAATTCACTTACCAACCTGTTGAAGGTTGCTTCATCCAATGGCTTAGTGAAGATGTCAGCAAGTTGCTTGTCAGTTGGGACATAAATCAGCTTCACAGTTCCTTGTTCAACATGCTCTCTGATAAAGTGATGTCTTATATCAATGTGCTTTGTCCTAGAGTGTTGAACTGGATTGTCTGAGATGGCTATGGCACTAGTGTTGTCACAGTAAATAGGAATATCTCTTAACACTAGACCATAATCTAGAAGTTGACTTTTCATCCATAGAATTTGTGCACAGCAACTGCCTGCAGCAATGTACTCAGCTTCTGCTGTTGAGGTAGAAACTGAATGCTGCTTCTTGCTAAACCATGATACCAATCTTCCACCAAGAAATTGACAGCTACCAGTAGTACTTTTTCTGTCAATCTTGCATCCAGCATAGTCTGAGTCTGAGTAGCCAATTAGATCAAATCCAGTATTCTTAGGATACCAAAGGCCTAGGTTAGGAGTGCCTTTTAAGTATCTAAAGATTCTCTTGATGGCTACCAAGTGTGACTCCTTTGGATCACTTTGAAACCTTGCACAAAGACATGTAGCAAACATGATGTCAGGTCTGCTAGCTGTTAGGTATAGGAGGGATCCTACCATGCCTCTATAAGTGCTTGAGTCAACTTTCTTTCCTTTAGGATCAAGATCCAGACTAGTTGTTGTGGACATTGGTGTCCTTGCAGGAGATGAATCTTCCAAGTTGAACTTTTTGAGAAGTTCCTTGATATACTTAGCTTGACTTATGAAGATTCCATCAGTTTGTTGAAGAATTTGTAACCCTAGAAAGAATGACAATTCTCCCATCATGCTCATCTCATATTTGTTGCTCATGAGATGAGAAAACTTCTCACACAGCTTCTCATTTGTAGAACCAAAAATGATATCATCCACATAGATTTGTACCAGAATGATGTCCTTGCCATGATGCTTGTAGAAAAGTGTCTTGTCCACAACTCCTCTGGTAAACTGGTTTTCCAGAAGAAAGGTGGAAAGTGTGTCATACCATGCCCTGGGTGCTTGCTTTAGTCCATACAAAGCTTTGAAGAGTTTGTACACAAAGTTATGCATGTCAGCATCCTCAAACCCTGGTGGCTGTTCCACATACACTTCTTCTTCCAGTTCTCCATTTAGAAAGGCACTTTTGACATCCATCTGAAATACTTTGAAGTTGCAGTGTGCAGCATAAGCTAGAAAGATTCTTATAGCTTCAAGTCTGGCAACAGGAGCAAATGTCTCATCATAATCTATTCCCTCCTGTTGACAGTAACCTTTAGCCACTAGCCTTGCTTTGTTCCTTGTCACCAATCCATTTTCATCAAGTTTGTTTCTGAAAACCCACTTGGTCTCAATAACTGACTTTCCCTTAGGTCTTGGAACCAATCTCCATACATTGTTTCTTTCAAACTGATTTAGCTCTTCTTGCATGGCTATCACCCAGTCAGAATCCAACAATGCTTCATCAATTGTCTTGGGTTCCATTTGTGACAGGAAGCATGAGAACATGCTGTCAGCAGAGACTTTGTTCCTTGTCCTCACACCAGAATTGGGATCACCAATTATAAGGTCATTTGTGTGGTCCTTGGTCCACCTGGTGATTCTGGGCAAGCTACTTGATTGAGCAGGAACATTTGCTTCAGCTTGTTGAGTTGAATGCTCATCAATTTCATTGTCTCCACCATGTTCTTCATTTTCTCCAGAGTCAACACTGTTCTGAATGTTAGATGTTATGGTGTGTGATTGAGCTGGAGTTTGAATGACAGTAGTGGTGTTGACAGCATCTTTGTCAACTTCAACAATTTGAGTGAAGCTAGGTTCTTCATCTACAATCTCCTCAGCTTCCAGGTATCCTTGATTCTCAAATCTAAATGTCTGCATCTTTCCTTCTTCATGCAGTCCTGGAAACTTGGTTTCATCAAATGTGACATTAACACTTTCTTCAATAATCCTGTGTTCTATGACATAAACTCTGTAGGCAGTCCTTTCTGTGCTGTAACCCATGAATAATCCTTCAAAAGCCTTGGTGTCAAATTTTCCTCTCTTCTCATGGTTGTCTTTCATCATAAAGCATTTGCTCCCAAACACATGAAAATATTTGACAGTAGGTTTCTTTCCAGTTAGCAGACAGTAAGGAGTACTTGCATGAGTTTTGTTGATCATGGTTCTGTTCTGAGTATAACAGGCTGTGTTGATAGCTTCAGCCCAGAAATATGTTGGCAACTTAGCATCATGCAACATAGTTCTAGCTGCTTCAATGAGAGTCATGTTCTTTCTTTCTACAACTCCATTCTGCTGTGGAGTTCTTGCAGCAGAGAATTGTTGTACAATTCCTTCATCTTTACAGAAATTTCCAAGAGTGGCATTTCTGAATTCTGTACCATTGTCACTCCTCAAGATTTGAACTTTTGAGTTTGGGGTTCTATCAAGAACTCTGACTTGATCAATAATCACTTGAGCAGCTTCATCTTTGGATTCAAGAAATTTCACCCAAGTATACCTTGAGTAATCATCCACCATTACCAAGGCATACCTCTTTCTGGCCATAGATGGTACATTGACTGGTCCAAAGAGGTCCATGTGAATTAACTTGAGTGCTTCTGTGTTGGTGTTTACTTGTTTGGACTTGTGCACAGCTCTTCTCAGTTTGCCCATTTGACAATCTTCACACAGTCCTTCTTGACAGAATTCCTGTTGGGGCAAACCTCTCACTAACTCCTTCTTCATCAGAATATTCATTGTCTTGAAGTTGAGATGTGAGAGCTTCCTGTGCCAAAGCATACTGTCACCAACAGTAGCCTTACTGTAAAAACAGTAAACTTTATCCTTCTTTGTTGAGCTTAGATCAGCAACAAACAAGCTTCCTTTTCTGACCCCTTTTAGAGAGAGGCTACCATCCTTCTTGTGATAGATGTTGCAAACCATCATGTCAAAATCAACCTTAAATCCTCTATCACTGAATTGGCTGACACTGAGTAGGTTGTGCTTCAATCCATCCACAAGAGCAATATCTTCAATGACAACATTTCCAATTTCCAGACAGCCATATCCCACTGTGTAACCCTTGCTGTTGTCTCCAAAGGTTATGATTGGGCCAGCTTTCTCTACATAATGTGATAGCAGGGCTTTATCACCTGTCATGTGTCTTGAGCAACCACTGTCAATTATCCACATGACCTGAATTTTCTTCTTACCCTGCAAAACAGAATGTTTCTAAGTTGCATATGGTACCCAATCTTTGTTGGGTCCTGCAGTTTCAGTGTTCCCTGAGTTTCTTCCAGTCACAACATCACAAGCATTATCAAAGGCTTCCTGTTTGACTTCTCTTTTCACCCACTTAGGTTTAGAATTGGACTTGGTCCTTTTCTTAGTGGATGAAGCCTTCTTGCTGTTGCCAGCAGGCTCAGAAGTCTCAACAGTGTTTAGGTATGAGCATTTTTCAGTAGAGAGAACAGGTAAGTTAAAGCATGTACTCATGGCAGTGATTTTGCATGGCATACAATCAATGTTATTACAGACACTCATAGTTCTATGCATAAGGGGGGTTCTGTGTAAGTTACCATTGAGTTCAGTTGCATTGATCTTATCCTCAATTGGTTTCTTACAAACATGTGTTAAGTGATGTGTAGATCCACAGTTATTGCATAGTTTCCTAGAAGCACCTCCAACATTAGTGTATCCATTTCCTTTGTTGACACCTACCTTACCATTCCTGTTCCTAGACTTGGGAGTCACTGGATTGACAGTATGTTCAGAAGTTGCTGTCGAACTATCCTTGACAGTATCTTTTAATCCTACTGTCTTGACAGAAGGTTTGAGAGTTACTGTCTTGGAATCATTCTTGACAGTATCTTTGAAAGATTCTGTCTTGCCAATCGTGACAGCATCCTTTGAACTTACTGTCTGATCGCTTGGTAAGTTTACTGTCTTGGAGATTGTGACAGTATCCTTTCCTTCCTTGAATGTGCTGTCAACACCTTCATCCTCATCAAGAATTTCTTGTTTGATGAGCATGGCTTCTTCATCAAACTCAATTTCAGCAGCTTTGAAAATAGGAGTTTTAACTTTCTTGAGAATGGTGGGTTTGACAGCAGCTATTCCAGGACAATCTTGAATCACAGTTTCCTTTCCAGGTCTTCTACCATAAGAAAAACCTATACCAACAGACTGATTTTCTGTATGCTTATCATTGTAATCCTGAAGTATCTTTGATGAGTTTCTGTAGGCCTTAATCTTAAATTCATTTTCAGCAATCTCATTCCTCAGGAATTCCTCAACCTCCTTAGCACATTTTAATTCATTTTTAAGTTTGGCATTCTCTTGAGCTAAGGAGCCTAGAGAACTGGTTTTGAGAAAAAGAGAATCATTTTCAGACTGAAGTGTTTCATTTAGCTTACTTACTCTAGAGATTTCCTCATTAGCAGCAGACAAGCTAGTATATACATTGAACATTTCAGCACTTAAGTCTTTAATGGTTTTCTTATACTCATCAGTAGACATATCAAGTAAGACAAGTGAAGGTACCTGACTTGAAGGAGTTGATGCTACCTCATCAGTGCTAGCCATGAGAGCTAGGTTAACATATTCTTCCTCTTCTTCATCATCAGAATCATCCCAACACTTTCCTTCAGCCACATAGGCTCTACCTTGATTTTTCTTAGAGTATCCACCAGTTCCTTTCTCATATCTTTGAACCTGTTTGGGTCTTTTGCATTCAGTAGCAAAATGACCAGGTTCTCCACAGTTGTAACATTTGAACTTTGATCTATCCACAAATCCAGTTTTGTATCCTCCTTTGGTTGAACTTCCCACAGCAGCCTTTGATGAGCTTCCTTTGCTGAACTTGGATGCTTGGCCTTGAGGCTTGTATGACCTATCCTTCTTGAACCTAAAGTTCTTGAACTTCTTGGCCATGTAAGCCATAGTAGGGTTGTCCATGCTTTCCAGTTCCTCCATTGTGTAGAAGTCTTCATCTTCCACATCTTTAATCTGTAGTACCACTTTCTCATCATCTTCAACCACCTCTTCTATCTTCAAGGTCTGTGATGGGGTTGATTGTGTGATCTGTGGTACTTCACTTGGCTGTGTGATCCTTGGCACATGTGCTACTAGGGCACTTGACATATTAGCCATCTTGTTCCTTGTTCCACTTTGTATGGCTCTCTTTTGAAAGAGTTCGAGTTCATAGGATTTCAGAATACCATAAAGTGTCTCAAAGGTTATAGTGTTGAGATCTCTTCCTTCTCGTATGGCTGTTGTCTTGTGTTCAAGGTGATCAGGCAGTGTGAGCAGGAACTTGACGTTTAATTCTTTTCTGTCATAGTACTTGCCATGTATTTGTAATTCAGTTAAGAGCTTACTGAACCTTTCGAACATGGAGGTTAAGTCTTCACCAGGCTTGGCCATGAATGCCTCATATTGAGATATTAGAATTTGCCTTTGGTTGCCCTTAACCTCTTCACTTCCTTCACAGAGTAAGGCTAACCTGATCCACATCTCCTTGGCTGATGTGCAGCTTATTACACTTCCACACATGGCTTTATCCAGTGTGAGAGAATCGAGCAAGATAAGTTGCAAATGATCATCTAGCACCATTTTCTCCTTTTCAGGTTCCAAGAATTCTGAGGGATCTTTGGGAACCCAATGTGCAGGAATAATCTCACCATTCACTGTTGTGGCTTCAATTTCCTTTCTTGGAATGAAAGGACCATTCTCGAGTATACCTGGGTATAGTGGATTTGCAGCTTTGATAAACAACAAGATTTTTCTTTTCCAAATGCTGTAGTTCTCTTTATCAAAAGCTGGGATCTTGATACTGTTTGATTTCTGCATTTTCTCCGGGATCTCAGATATGTATGTTAATCTGAACGCTCTGATACCAGTTGTTAGTCCTTGTGTATTGTAGAAGGGGGGGGATGAATGCAATACTGATAAAATTCAATCTAAATTTCAACAACTAAAATCAAGATTAAACGTTATCAGCAAAATATGCAATCACGAACAGTATTTTGTAAGAACAAGATTCACAAAATAAATGTTTTATTTATTTTGCAAAGTGTTGCTACAACCTCAAGAAAGAATTCTCGAGCTTCGGGTTTTCTTCACACACACTTACTTGTCTTCGTTACCTTTTTAGAATGAGTTGATAGTAGGTATATGACTAACCCTATCACTATCAGTCACGGGTTTGTAAAGCTGCTGTCACTGTCAAGTGGCAGCTTCTTACAAATTGTCTTACCCATGTGACTTTCCTAAATTGCTAACATGTCAGATATACATTACAAAGAAAGCAACCTAGATTCATTCTATTTCCAGCTAAACCAATTCAGCAGATAAAGACTTGACCTTGCTCTTGAATTGATTCGCTTTTGATTTGTAGTGCCTTGAAGCTTCTGTCGTAGTCTTGCAGACTTGGTGCAGCTTAGGGATGCTGCATCACGCCTGTTTCTTGAACATTTAAACTGTCACGGGATTTGACTGAGAAAGATACCTAGCATAAGGATCTTTATTGAGACAGTTACTTTTGCCGCAAAGCTTGCTGTCACAGGAATGATCTTTTGGTGACAGTATGAGTTCCCCGCATAGAGTGCTGTCGAGGATCCCAAACTTGCTGTCGAGGGCAATAGTTGCTGTCGCGTAGTCTTCCGCCAATGTTGCTGTCAGAGTGAATATGCTGTCGTGACTTGCAACATTCTGTCTTCTTGTAATCTTACTGTCACAGCTTTAGGACAGTAACCTTTATTCATGTTGTCATCCAAAAAGCATTCTTTGAGGCTTGAACACACAAGTGAACTTCTTCCAAATAATACAACTAGAATAACATTACATACTGATTACAAGAACATACTTTGGCTATGACAGTATGTTCTACTTAATTTAAAAAATTAAGTACTATCAAAGTTAAGTTGTTTCTATGCTATCACCCATAAATCTCAACAGATTCAATATTGGAGCACAAGATCGAGGAGCCAAGAACGAAGAACGTGACTACGAGGAGATCTAGACATAGTTTTTTCTTGTATTCTTCAATTTTGGTGTAACTTTTGGATGCTTCCAGATTTGTCCTCTAAACCTTTAACTCTTATTCATATTTACATCATTGATTTCTTGTTTTTCATCATGCTTTCATCAAACCCCGTGACGATGAAAAGTTCGATCATGAACTAATCGTTGTCATGGGGTCCTAGCGGATTTATCTATGGAATTTAGTAGTTGATTGTTTTAAAGATTTGTATGTGATGACTTATTGATATCCTAGTTTGGTTGTGCTTATTCTTCTTGGATGCGTCGCGAACATCTAAGTTGTTTTGTTAATCTCTATTGAATGCGAAAGTGGATATAGAGGTTTAGAACTTGCCATGCTAGCATAGGTTTGTGTATGTTTGTCATGCATGATTCGTAGGTAATTTTAACCATCTTACCTGCCCTATGTAATCTGAATGGATAACTTGCTCGTTAAACCGTTATGTTTTCAAATCTTATAGACATATAGGGTCTAAGCATAATTGGTGTCTGCTTAACTTCTATCTCTTTTGTGGATGTTTGAGTGGTTTGGTATACGTATACTGAAAGGTAGCGTGTACTGATTTCGTGTTATCCGATTAGTTGTCACAACCGTCACATGCATTGATTAAAGACAAAAGACTCTGAATGAAGTATTTAATGAAGTTAGGATCCCATGTTTTATTCTCATAAGTAATATATCAGCAATCTTTAGTTTAATATAGTCTTGATAATTTGTTTAGTTAATTTAGTTAATCAAAACACAATTTGATACTTGTCTTAGCATTGAACGATAGCCATACATTGTTGCATAAGTGCATAACTATAATAACCATAGCAGTCTCTGTGGGAACGAACTCTACTTATTCTTATATTACTTGTGACCGCGTATACTTGCGTGATTTTGTGCGAACAATTCCCTCCTCCTCGATATTTATATATAAATGTAGTTAGATTTTGACCTCCGCTAGTAAAATTTTAAATGGTTTTTTTATGATATTCAGTGGATAATAAGTTGAATTGCAGATTAAATTACAAGTTTGTAAATATTTTTATTTATTTTACTTATTAGTTTTTAAATATGATAAGGTACAAGGGTGTCACATCTTAAGATGTGATTTTGGGTGTGAGATTGTGAATTGAGTAAGTTATCTTAAAATTTGGATATGGTTTAGTATAAAAATATGAACTATTAGCGAACAACTCGACTCATCTCGAGTTCGGTTCGAGTTCGGCTCGACTTGAAATGTTCGTGACCAAGCTCGTTTTCGACTCATTTATTAACGATCTGATCTTGAATATCACTTTTCGTTCGATTAGAAAGCTTGGTTCGACTCTATTCATTTCAAAAAGAAGTCAAGCTCGGTTCAACTGGAGCAAAGCTCGACTAGGCTCTATTCGTTTACAACCCTAAGTAGAGACACACAAAAAACCTTTTAGGTCTTGCCCAATTTTAAAAAATTGAATTTTGGTCGAAGCCTGAACTAGGCTTTGACTTTTATTGGGGCAAGCGGGGTTCGTCCTTCATATATCAGGTTTGTTAATGCTTGAGGCAAGCCCGCCCTTATCGGCCTTTGAGTATATTATTGCCACTATAGAAATTCCAGGAGTTCATAACAATAGTATCACATTTTTATGTAATTCATAATACAATTGATGAGTTGATCATAAAAATTTGCTTACAGTTTTCAAACATATTTAATTAACATACATCAGTTTATTTCCCTCGTTGTTAACAACAATAATAATCACATCACCAAAATAAATAAGTGTCAAAGAAAGACCTCTTCTGAGCTAAATCGGCCTTATCTATGTTCTGTAACAGGTGTCCTTCAAGATAAGCCTGCATCAAAAATAGCAATCATAGGGAAACTAAGCTTCACATTCTAAAACACTATGGAGAACAATATTATGATAAAAAAATAGCCATATAGTATTAGATGTTGGGTTTGTGGAGTCTAACGGGTTTCAGAATTGGTTTCTGATTTGAGTTAGAATTTCCAGATCTGAATTCTAATTAGAGTTAGTAATTTCAGAATTTCAGAATTAGACTCTGATTAGTTTAGGCCCAGTTTTTCTCTTATAAATAGTCTCATGTAATTGTAAAACACCAACACATGATAACACAACAGAACAACATAGTTGTGAGAGATCAATACAAAATTAGTGCGGCTTGTGGAGTAGGAATTTCCGAACCACGTAAATCTTTGTCTTGTGTGATTGTCGTTTATTTTCTTGTTCTTGTTTATTCGCTTTGGGTTTTGCTTTCGTTGTTGTATACTCAACAACTGGTATCAAGAGCCTAGGTTTTCAGGCGAGTGGGAGTGATGGCAGAAGAAGGGAAAGAAAAGATCGACAAATTTGATAGCAAAGATTATGGATATTGGAAGATGCAAATTGAAGATTATTTGTATCAGAAAAAACTACACCAACCACTAGAGGAGAAGAAGCCAGATTCAATGGATGAGACTGAATGGAAGCTATTGGATAGGTAGGCTCTGGGTGTTATCAAATTGACTTTGGCGAAGAACGTTGCTTACAATATCGTCAAGGAAACGACAACTCATGGATTGATCAAGGCGTTAACAAATATGTATGAGAAGTCATCTGCTTCGAATAAGGTGCATTTGTGTCGTTTGTTGTTTGCCGCGAGATTGAATGAAGGTGATTGTGTTGCTGATCATGTGAACGAATTTAATTCTATCCTATCAAGATTGGCATCAGTGGATATTAAATTTGATGATGAAGTACAAGCCTTGTTGTTGGTATCCTCGTTACCTGACAGTTGGTCAGGATTTGTCACTGCTATTACTAATTCATCTGGGAGCGGTAAGATGACTTTTAATGGAGTTCGAGATTCGATTCTTGGAGAAGATATTCATAGGAGAAACTCAGGAGAGTCGTCAGGTTCCATATTGAGTACAGAGAGCAGAGGCAGAAAGTTCGAGAGGGGGCAGAATCAGGGGCGTAGCAGATCGAAGTCACAGAAAAGAGGACAATCCAAAGATCACAAGGAGATTGTTTGTTGGAATTGTCAGAAGAAGGGTCACTTCAGAAATCAGTGTACGGCTCCTGCAGCTCCTAAAGGAAAAAAGAAAGAGGATAATTCAGCCAATGTAGTTGAAGAAGTGGTGAGCGATGATGCTTTGATTTGTTGTGTTGAATGTTCGGTTGAATCATGGGTTATGGATTCTGGTGCATCATTCCATGCGACCCCTTGCAAGGATTTGATGTTAAATTCCAGACTTGGAAATTTTGGTAAAGTCCGTCTTGCTGATGATGAGACTTTGGATATAGCGGGCATGGGAGATATTAATCTCATGACCTCTTTGGGGACTAGCTGGATGTTGAAAGATGTAAGGTACATTCCTGGACTTAAGAAGATGTTGATATCTGTGGGTCAGTTAGATAAGGAAGGGTATCGAGTTTCTTTCGGAAACAGACAGTTGAAGGTTATAAAGGGGAATCTAGTTGTTGCTCGTGGAGAGAAGAAGGGGACTTTGTACATAGTTGAACAATCTAGCTATGAAGCAAATGCAGTTGCTGATGAGATTGGGTCTTCAACTTTGTGGCACCAAAGACTTGGTCATATGAGTGAAAAGGGTATGAAGCTGTTAACTTCGAAGGAGAAGATTCCAGAGCTGAAGAATGTGGAAGTTGGGTTCTGTGAGCCATGTGTTCTTGGAAAGCAGAAACGAGTTACTTTTGCAAAATCAGAGAGGACCCCGAAGGCTAAAAAGTTAGAGCTAGTTCATACAGATGTATATGATCCAACAACAGTTGCGTCGTTGGGAGGATCTCGCTACTATGTCACTTTCATTGATGATTCCACTAGAAAGGTAGGGATTTATTTTTTAAAGAAAAAATCAGATGTGTTTGATACTTTCAAGAAGTGGAAGACTGAAGTTGAAACTCAGACTGGTTTGAAGGTTAAGAGTTTGATGTCAGATAATGGTGGTGAGTATAGTAGTGATGAGTTCAAAAGCTATTGCGCAGAGTACGGGATTAGAATGATTAAAACTATTCCAGAGACACCGCAGCAGAATGGTATTGCAGAGCGCATGAATAGAACCTTGGATGAGAGGGCCAAGAGTATGAGGTTACATGCAGGGTTGCCGAAGACTTTTTGGGCAGATGCAGTTAGCATAGCAGTGTATCTCATAAACAGAGGACCTTCAGTTCCTTTGGGATTCAAGATTCCTGAAGAAGAGTGGCAGAACAAAGAGGTAAATCTTTCACACTTGCGAGTTTTTGATTGTGTTTCTTATGTGCGTGTTAAAGATTCAGATAGAGACAAGCTTGATCCGAAAGCAAAGAAATGTATCTTCATTGGTTATGGCTCAGATGATATGGGTTACCATTTCTGGGATGAACTGACGAAGAAGGTCATTAGAAGTAGAGATGTTACTTTTAATGAAAATACAGTGTACAAGGATAAGCTTGCAGTCGATTCTGAGTTTACAAAGGAACAATCTGAAAAAGAGAAAGCAGTTCTTGAAGATATTACTGAAGAAGATCTTGCAGGAAATAGTGGGAGTTCTGGGAATGCTGATGAGACAGGTTCAGTTACTCCACAGGCTGAGGTAAGAAGATCTAGCAGAACTGTGAGGCCGCCACAAAGATTTTCTCCTTCAGCATATTACATGTTATTGACCGAGGACGGAGAGCCTCAATGTTACTCAGAAGCAGTTTAGGTGGATGATTCAGTTAAGTGGAAATCAGCCATGGAAGAAGAGATGAGTTCTCTTGAGAAGAATGAGACTTGGTCTTTAACAGAATTACCAGCAGGAAAGAAGGCTTTACAAAATAAGTGGGTGTTCAGGATCAAAGAAGAACCTGATGGCAGCAAAAGGTACAAAACAAGGTTAGTATCCAAGGGATATCAATAGAAAAAGGGTATTGACTATACTGATATATTTTCTCCGGTTGTTAAGATGACTACAGTTAGACTTGTGCTAAGCATTGTGGCTGCAGAGGAGTTACATCTAGAGCAACTAGATGTTAAGACCACGTTCTTACATGGTGATCTTGAGGAAGACATCTACATGGTTCAGCCAGAGGGATTCAGGTAGCTGAGAAAGAAAACTTAGTTTGCAAGCTTATAAAAAGCTTGTATGGTTTGAAGCAAGCACCAAAACAATGGTACTTGAAGTTTGACAACTTTATGATGAATAATGGGTACACGAGGAGTGCTATGGATCATAGTTGTTACTTTAAACAGTTTGATTCATCGTATATCATATTGTTGTTGTATGTTGATGACATGTTGATAGCAGGATCAAACATGAGGGAAATCAACAGGCTAAAGAGACAGATGTCTGAAGAGTTTGAGATGAAGGATATGGGTGCAGCAAAACAGATACTTTGTATGAGCATCATAAGGGATAGATCTGAAGGTACTTTGAAATTATCTCAAGAGAAGTATATTGAGAAATTATTGCAGAAATTCAGTGTCCAGGATGCGAGGACCAGAAGTACACCGTTGGCAACTCACTTTAATCTCACGAAGAAGCAGTCATCAAAAACGGATGAAGGCAAGAAAGATATGGCTAAAGTTCTGTATACATTTGTAGTTGGAAGTTTGATGTATGCTCATGCAGTGGGAGTTGTTAGCAGGTTCATGTCTAAACCAGGAAAAGAGAATTGGGAAACAATCAAGTGGTTGTTACGCTACTTGAAAGGCACATCCAAGTTTGCATTATGTTTCAGCAAGAAAGATGTTATCTTGGAAGGGTTCTCTGATGCAGATTTGGGTGGATGTTTGGTTACCAATGAAAAGTTGAAGCTTTGCATAGCTTCAATTGGCCTTCAGAATTGATTGATGAGAAGGCGCTGCACTAGTTAGAGTTATTGATCGAAGTATTGGGTGTTACTAGATTTACAAGAGTGAAGAGAAGATGTGGTCAGACTCCAAGTGGGAGATTGTTGGGTTTGTGGAGTCTGATAGGTTTCAGAATTGGTTTCTGATTTGAGTTAGAATTTCCAGATCTGAATTCTAATTAGAGTTAGTAATTTCAGAATTTCAGAATTAGACTCTGATTAGTTTAGGCCCAGTTTTTCTCTTATAAATAGTCTCATGTAATTGTAAAACACCAACACATCAGAACACAACAGAACAACATAGTTGTGAGAGATCAATACAAAATTAGTGCGGCTTGTGGAGTAGGAATTTCCGAACCACGTAAATCTTTGTCTTGTGTGATTGTCGTTTATTTTCTTATTCTTGTTTATTCGCTTTGGGTTTTGCTTTCGTTGTTATATACTCAACATTAGAAAGCTCTTATTTAAAATTTTGGTAAGAGGAGCTGCATTCAGCATTTGTCCAGGTAAATGAGCTAAAGAAACATCCAATGTCATCATTAAATAATGAACTAAATTAATATGTTGCTGGATATATGCCAAGAAATAACCATATAGTGATGGCAGTGCTTGAAAGTTGAAACAACAGTTAGTATGTTCAATACGGTTGTCCATGTCTACGCACAACCATATGATAGTTATTATTTCCTGTGCACTACTTAAATTTTATACGAAACAAATAACAAGTAGAGAAATATATAATAGAAAGCATTAAAGTCACATAGTGAACAAAAGAAGACAGGGAAAAGATGAAAGCATCTGAGATGATATCTAGGACTGAGCATGGATTAATTTGAACAGTTTTGGAGTGCCCAATCTAACCCAACCTAATTTGGTACATACATATAGAGTATTGACTTGCTTGATAGATTCATTGTGCCAGCCTATTACGTGTGAAAATTGACTAGTGAGTAAGATTTCTGCTATTGGTTGTGTAGGAGTACTTTCGTGAAACTGCTCTGCTTGATCTCACGTTTAAATTGCATCAACCTCGTATGTACTTCGCTTTGCTCTTGTGTACATGGTTGAGATTCTCTTCTATATCAAATTCAGGGATATTATCTGACAGGACAGAAGGGAGGGGAGTGGGGAGAAAGAGCTCACATTGAGTTTGGATCTGGTTTTGAAATGTCAAAACCGAATTCAAACCGAATGTTATGAAAACCGATCCGATTTCTAAATGTTAGGTTCGGTTTAGGTTTAATACCAAAGTTTTTAAAAAAATGTGGTTTTTCGTTAAACTAAAATAAAATTATTTTATAATAGAAAATTAACATTATACATATATAAATGTTTTAGATTCAAATTTTAAAATGAAAATAAAAAAAATTAAAAGAACAAAAACAAAATGTATGACTTATTATATAATAATTTATATGTATTATTAGAGTAAATAGCAAAGTGGTGCCGAATTTTACACGGTTTAGCACTTTGATGGCCAAAATTTTAAATTTACTAGATGATGACCATACATTACTTTTTTATTGTTTAAAAGGGAAAATGAATTTTTTTGTCACTCAACTATTTGTGTGTTTAGAAACCTACCACTCAACTATAAACTTATTTATTGTAGCCACTAACATTACATGATGATTTGGATTTAAGTATTCCGTTAAGTTTTTCTTGATTCCGTTAAAACAATACGCCAGTAGGGACAAACTTGCCTATGTGTTAAGTTGACCTGGTATTCAGCTATCATAAAAAAATAATATAAATATACACATGCACGCTTGCACTAACAGGGACATGTATTTGAAGATCGAAGAAAATGCTTGAATTTCAGCAGCTTCAGCAGTAATATCAGCATTTTCGCCAGGAAGTCTCGCAGTGAAACTTCAAAATCTTTCTCCAGCCCTACTTTTGCCTGTAATATTTTTAGTTTAAGCTCAGTTAGGCTTTTATTTATGAATTAAAGAAATGAAATTTTGTTTCAGGTTACAATCTTCACTACTACCCATCTAGGTCCAGAATAAAAAATAAACCCACAAGCATGACAAAACAAGAGGCAAGCCCTACATAATCAAGAAATTAGTTTTCATATATTTACTTATATTTTCATGACAGAAGAATTTTAAAATTGAAATAGTTGACCGGTTAAAACTATATTTCGCCATGTTATGATAGTTCCCCACAAATGCAAGTGATGAGCCAACACAAATCATGAGCTGCAGGCATATGAACAATCGTTTATATTTAACTGAAAACAAGACTTAACAATTCTAACTACTTGGGATCATTAGTGATCTATTTTGCGAGACCTGATTGAGAGTAGTGAGGCCCCCACGGAGATTTGAAGGAGCTACTTCTGCTATGTACACCGGCTCCTGAAGAAATTCAATTAGTCATCTTAAGCAATTTGTTGAATACAAAATTTGAGATAAAAAAAACTCAGATTTCTGAATAACAAATAATTACCACATAAGAAACAATCCCTATGCCGTATCCGGTCAGAAATCTACCTGTTAAATATATTATATGATCCAATTGGGCCTTCCTCTAAAACTTTAAGATTTTAGAGCGACTGGTTATCCAACATGATATTAGAGCTCTGGTTGGCGAGGATCACGAGTTTGACTCAAGATGGGCATCAAAGCTCCCTGTACAAACAAATAAAAAGTATATAAGCCCAATTATCTCAAA
The DNA here is from genome assembly GCA_030848705.1 of Heracleum sosnowskyi. NCBI lineage: Eukaryota > Viridiplantae > Streptophyta > Magnoliopsida > Apiales > Apiaceae > Heracleum > Heracleum sosnowskyi. Next base: position 132,303,873 of record CM061237.1, read on the forward strand.
AAACCTGGTGGTTTTTCATATTAAAGTATAAGCATCTATTTTCCATAATTAATTAAAAATCTAAGTAAGCAAAAATACCATAGCTAGATAAGTAGACAACAAGCCATCCTGCAATGTAGAAAGCAGCTGACATTCTCATAGCCGAAATTCATCAACCCGCAAAAAGTAATTAGGAATGGTTAGAGAACTGTCAAAAGTAATGAGATGGAACATAAATTTAGGGGTGAAAATATCTACACAACCCAAGACTGGTTTGTTACCAACACAGTAAAACAGTCAAAACCTAAAAATGACATGACTCATTCAACCCAAATATTACTGGAAATAACACATTACTAAGAAAACATTCAACCACATGACATATTTAGAAAAAGAAAAACGACATGAAATTAACACTTATACGGACACACGATTTAAACCGAAAATGGCTACCCCTACATAAACCAGGCTAGAGTGAACAAAAATAAATTAACCTTATTAACTCCTTATATATAATAAGCGTAAACAAGATATTATCCAAAACTTTGGTCACGGAGCGTCAGATATAATATTAAAAATTGTATTTGATTATTAATAGCATAGTATTTAAATACTAAAAGATGTATTTTGATAATTTAAACCAATTATAAATAGGTTTTCTATATTAAATAGATATCTTTATGTAAAAATTCGTAATTATCTTTTCTCTTCAGTTTATGGATAGTTCCAGTTAGATAGTAATTATTAAACCATCATTAAATTAAAGATAATTTTGTAAGCTTCGTGTGGGCCGTAAAATCGTTAAAATATGTTGTCTAAAACTCAAGATAGAGCCCAAACAGTAAAGTTATTATCTAAATTTTAATAAATATATTTTTATTATTGTAGCACCAATTTAATTTTTTTTCCTTATTCTTTTAAATTTATAAATTCTATGTTTATTTCAATAAAATATTAAAACCAATTTAAGAAAAAATTAAAATCGATCGTCCATGTACGATTACGACCAAATTAATAATTATAGTTAGATCTTAAATAAATCAATGATAATTGTTAGATCTAATATTAAAAAAGTGTATCTGATTAATAATAGAATTATATTTAAATACTAAAAAGTGTATTTTGATAATTTAAAATTTTTCTATGTAGAAATTCTTAAATATATTTTCTCTTGAATTTATGTATAGTTGTAGTTATATAATTATTATTAAACCAAATATCAAGATAACAATTCATATCGATTACAATGATACACGTGGACCCTACGTGAGAGAACTCCTGTACATGAATAAATTTAAACACCTTTTTTTCTCAAGCAACATAACAATTTGATTAATCCAAATTATAAATATATTATTTTACATATAACAAACATAAAAGGATAATATCAAAATATTATTAAAATATTGAGGGTTTCATATTCATAAACGATAATTTTGAATATAATACTTATATTAAAATGTGTATTTGATTAAATGTAGGATTATCTTTAAATACTAAAAAGTGTGCTTTGATAATTTAAACCAATTATGAATTGATTTTCTATATTGAATTGAATTCTTTATGTAAAACTTCTTAACTATATTTTCTTTTCAGTTTATTTTATGAGTAGATCAACTGATCAATTTAGATAATAATTATTAAACCATCATTAAATTAAAGATAATTCCGTTAGTTTCGCATGGGTTGTAAAATCGTCAAAATTCAATTTCTAAAACTCAGGATATAACCCAAATAGTAAATTTTGTATCTAAATTTTAATAAATATTTTTTTATTATTGTAGCACCAATTTATTTATTTTCCCACTAATTCTTTTAAATATAGAGAAATTTTATGTTTCTTTCAAAAAAGTATCAAAATTAATAAAGAACAAATTCAAATCGATAAAGAATATAATAATATGAGAATAAAATTTTATATAATCATAACATAATTTTTATTCTGTTTAATAATTTTTAAGTAATAATGTATTTTAAAATTTTATATACACGGTAAATAAAACCGAAATATTAAAAGTAAAAACAGTTAGTAAGATACTTATATCATTATATACTTGATATCATTATTATATTAAATCCTTATATATAATAATCATAATAGAGATCTTATCCAAAATTTTGGTCGTAGATAACCAAATTAATAAGGACTATTAGATCTTAACTAGATAAATGAAAATCGTTAGATCAAATATTTAAAAAGTGTATTTTATTAATAATATGATTATATTTAAATTCTAAAAGGTGTATATTGATAATTTAAACCAAATATACCAAATATAAATAAGTTTTCTATATTGAATATAATTCTCCAATGTAAAAAATTCGTGACTTTCTTTTCTCTTCCATGGATAATTCCAGTTAGATAAAATTTTTTAAACCATCTTTTAATTAAATATAATTTATTTATCTTCATGTGAGGTATAAAATCGTCAAAATCTGATTTTTAAAATACAAGATAAAGCCCAAATTAGTAAAGTGAATATTTAAATTCTAATAATAATTATTATGTCATCATTATTTTAATACCAATTTAATTACTTTTTTCTATCTATTTTAAATTTAGATATCTATGTTCAAAAATTAAAATCAATCTAAGAAAAATTCAAATCAACAAAGAATATAATAATACGAGGATAAAATTTTATAAAATTGTGCATAATTTTAATCGTATTTTATTAAGTTTTAGATCATAACTAATCAAATATTTTTTATTATTAAATAATAAATTATACATAAATGGTGATTTTGTTTTATAAGAACTCATAGATACCTAATTTCATTGTTAGTAGGACTATATTCATATTTAAAAAAAATTGTATTTTGAAATTTTAGACTCAGCTACAGAGGCCAAACTTTTTTAGCATATATACATTGTAAATTATTAAATTCGAAACTTTAAAAGTTTTTTAATCAATTAGTATAGTACTTTTCTGAAAAATCGTACTTTACAAAAAATATTATCAAATAACCTATGTCTGCAAGAAAAAAAATGAAAAAATTCTTTATTTTAAAAAAAAAACCTATAAATTTTAATATGTTGTTGGTAGATTCAAACCTTAGATCATTCTACATGATAATTTTACTGTTATATCTAACGTTTTTCAACAATTTAATTTGAAACATCCAACGATTCTGGATTGAGTGATCAAACAAAGCGACCAAACTTATAAGGACACTTTCATTATTTAGTCTTTAATATAATAACATAGATATTTATAGGATATACTATAAAAAAATGAATTTTATACAGAATTTTGATCGTCACGGTGTACTACTTTAAAAGAAGAACTATTACAAAAAAATTATATTTTAATTGATAATTTATTTTCTCAAAAGTTCAAAGTTCCCGCATCTTTAACATATTACAAAAAAGAGTACATTATATTTTAGCAATAAATATTTAAAAAAATTATAAATATTAAGAAAAATTAATAATGTTATCATGGTAGTTTGTTTCTAAATACCGTGATAAGTGGATTTCATATCCACTTGGATCGTTCTAAATCGGCTTAAATTGGTTGTTTGTACTCAAGTACTTGTCGTTTTTAATGTGTTTTGAGTTAATAAGTGCAGAGTCGTATTGTTGGTTGAGAATTGGAGTTATCTTGACTTGGTGGTGGTCATTGAGCTTTATTGTGGAAGCCGTGAAGTTGCGGGACTTGAGAACGAGAAGAAAAGCTCAAGAAAATGGTTTTTGAAGAATTCTGCCAGAATGTCAAGGGTCCCTTCCCCTTTCCAGGCGCGCCCGCGCCCTAGGGAAATCATTTCAAGTGCGCCCGCGCCCTATCAGGCGCACCCACCCCTGCAAAATCCTGGAAAAAGGCAAATTCAAGTCAGAAAAGGAAACCTGCCAAAGTCCAATCAGCAGAAGGCTTATATAAACTATTGGTGGACGAATTCTGAGAGACACAACCATATAGATACATACATATTCATCCACCGGTGAGGAGAACAAGAAGACAGCTGATTACGAAGATCTACTTTTCATCTTTTCTTTGTATTCTTCTAATTAGGCGATACTTTGGATTCTCGTTTGTTCTTTCTTAAACCCTAGCACTTTTATTCAGTATTCTAGACTTATTATTATCATGTTTTCATCAGAACCCACGATGATGAACGGTTCGATTATGAACTAATCGTCGTCGTGGGAATCTAACAGATTTATTTATGGATTTTAGTAGTTAATTGTTTTAAAGATGTGTGTGTGATGGCTAGTTGATATCCTAGTTTGGTTGTGCTTATTCTTCTTGGATGCGTAGCTAACATCTAAGATTGTTTGTTAATCTCTATTGAATGCGAAAGTGGATATAGAGGTTTAGAACTAGCCATGCTAGCATAGGTTTATGTATGTTTGTCATGCATGATTCGTAGGTGATTTTAACCATCTTACCTGCCCTATGTAATCTGAATGGATAACTTGCTCGTTAAACCGTTATGTTTTCAAATCTTATAGACATATAGGGTCAAAGCATAATTGGTGTCTACCCAAATTCTATCTCTTTTGTGTGGATGTTTGAGTAGTTTCGTATACGTATACTGAAAGGTAGCGTGTACTGATTTCGTGTTATCCGATTAGTTATCACAACCGTCACATGCATTGATTAAAGACAAAATACTCTAGATGAAGTATCTAATGAAGTTAGGATCCCATGTTTTATTATCATAAGTAATTCAACAACAATCTCTTTAGTTAATTATAATCTTGTTAAGTTAATTAGTTAATTTAGTTAATCAACACAACTTTGATACTTGTCTTAGCATTAAACGATAGCCATACATTGTTGCATAAGTGCATAACTATAATAACCAAAGCAGTCTCTGTGGGAACGAACTCTACTTATTCTTATATTACTTGTGATCGCGTATACTTGCGTGATATTGTGTGAACAAGTTTTTGGCGCCGCTGCCGGGGACTCGGTGTTATTTATATAGTTTATATGCTTGTCATCAGTGGTCGTTAAAGTTCACTGACTCGGATTATACTCATCAATTTTACTTTGTTTGGTGTGTTTCAGTTTCTTTAGTAAGCATGTATGCGAACACGTTCTCAATCTCGGAAAGAAGAACTTGAATCAAGTCTAGTTATGGGAGATCAATTAGCACCAGAAACGAAGGCTTTGAAGGATTATTCTCAGCCGAAGATCAATGACATTCAATCTAGCATTGTCAGGCCGGCTATTGCAGCTAATACTTTTGAAATCAAGCCTGGCACGATTCAGATGGTGCAGAATTCAGTTCAGTTTGGTGGTGCTCCAACGGAAGATCCTAATATGCATATTAGGGATTTCATTGAGATCTGTGACACCTTCAAATTCAACGGAGTGTCGGAAGATGCTGTGAAGCTGAGACTTTTCCCGTTTTCTCTAAGGGAGAAGGCTAAAGGCTGGTTGCACTCTCTACCAACAGGTTCTATTACTACATGGGAGGATCTTGCTCAGAAGTTTCTCACTAAATTCTTCCCCATGGCTAAAACAGCTGCTATCAGGAATGCTCTTACTCAGTTTGCACAACATTCAGGGGAAACTTTATGTGAAGCTTGGGAGCGCTACAAGGAGATGCTTAGGAAGTGTCCTCATCATGGAATGCCTGACTGGATGGTGATCAATTGCTTCTATAATGGACTGGGAGGTCAATCTCGACCAATGCTTGATGCAGCATCAGGTGGAGCTCTTTGGGCTAAGAGCTAAGATGAAGATTATGAACTTATTGAGATGATGGCTGCTAACGAATACCAGAATCCAACTCAGAGGTTATCACAAGGCAAGGTATGAGGGGTTCTGGAAGTGGATGCAGCTACAGCCATAGCAGCTCAGTTAAAGGCTTTGTCCATGAAGGTTGATTCTTTGTCTAACTATGGAGTTCAGCAGATTGCTAGTGTTTGTGAGCTATGTGCAGGTGCTCATGACACGAATCAGTGTGCCATATCTAGTGAATCGGCGCAGTTCGTGAGCAATTTTCAGAGATCACAGCAGCCAGTGCCTAATGCCTATCATCCGAATAACAGGAACCATCCTAACTTCAGCTGGAGTAACAATCAGGGTGGTCAGAATCAGCCACAACAGCCGTATCAGCAGTATGAAGGTCAACAATTTGGAGCTAAGCCATTCAACCCTTCTGGTTTTCAGCAACAGTATGCTCCAAGGCAACCGTTTCAACCACCAGGGTTTCAACAACCATCTCATGGCAATGTTGGTCAATCATCTAATGAAAAGTCTGAATTGGAGGAATTGAGGCTAATGTGCAAGAGCCAAGTTGTTTCCATCAAGACTCTGGAGAATCAAATCGGTCAGATTGCCAATGCATTGTTGAATAGACCATAGGGAACTCTCCCTAGTGATACGGAAGCTAATCCAGGCAAACGGGAGGTCAAGGAACATGTCAAAGCAGTTACCTTGCGATCTGGAAAGGTTACGAATGATCAGAATGCAGAAACGGATGAAAAGAAGAAATTTTGAAAAATGGCTAGAAGGTGGAGCGCGCCCTCCCCCTCTCAAGCGCGCCATCCCCTGCCCTTCTGCCAGAAAATGAAGAAGAAGTTGAAAAAGCTAGTTTGGGGGTGAACGAAGCGGAAAATGTGACCTTTCGACTGAGAAACCTATTCCTAAGCAAGGTACAGAGATCAAGGAGGTCTATCCTCCTCCGCCATTCCCTAAACATCTTCAAAAACAAAAGTTGGATAAGCAGTTTGCCAGGTTTCTCAAAGTTTTCAAGAAGTTGCATATCAACATACCTTTTGCGGTAGCTCTAGAACAAATGTCGAGCTACGCAAAGTTCATGAAGGGTATTCTATCTCGGAAGTTAAAACTCGAAGACTTGGAGACCGTGGCTTTAACTGAAGAGTGCAGTGCTATTCTACAGCAGAAGTTACCTCCAAAGCTCAAGGATCCAGGGTACCGTGCACAATCGGCAATCTATCTTTCAACAAGTGCTTGTGTGACTTGGGAGCTAGTATTAATCTTATGCCGTTGTCTGTCTTCATGCAACTTGGACTACCTGAGCCGAAACCTACAAACATGTCTTTACAGCTGGCTGATCGGTGGATCACATATCCAAGGGGTATAGTGGAGGATGTTTTGGTAAAAGTGGATAAGATTATCTTTCCTGCTGATTTTGTGATCCTGGACTTTGAGGAGGACAAGAGGATTCCTATTATCTTGGGAAGACCATTTTTGGCGACAGGCCGTACTTTGATAGACGTGCAGAAAGGAGAGCTCACAATGAGGGTGCATGACCAGAATGTCACCTTTAATGTCTTCAATGTGATGAAATTGCCTATAGAAGAGGAAGAATGTTTCATGGTGGATTTGGTTGAGTCTGCAGTTTACAGGGAAATTGAGCACTTGCTAAAATCATATACTTTGGAAAAGGTACTGTCAGGGGATTCTGATTTTGAAGATGAAGAAAGAGAGGAGCAATTGAGGTTCTTGAACACAACTCTGTGGAAAAGAAAGACTGACATGCCATTTGATTCTCTTGGCATAGCTGAGCTAAAGAAATCTGAGGAGCGTCTCAAACCATCTATTGAAGAAGCTCCTAAACTTGAACTCAAACCACTACCGGATCACTTGAGGTATGCGTTCTTAGGTGATGCATCAACTTTACCTGTGATTATTGCATCTAACTTGTCAGGTAGTGATGAAGAGAAACTTTTGCGAATTCTGAGAGAGTTCAAGTCAGCCATTGGTTGGACCATAACGGAGATTAAGGGAATCAGCCCTTCATATTGCATGCATAAGATTCCGCTTGAACCAGGAAGTAAGCCAACAGTGGATCCTCAAAGAAGGCTCAATCCAATCATGAAAGAGGTGGTGAAGAAAGAAATTCTTAAGTGGCTGGATGCAGGCATTATCTATCCTATTTCAGACAGTTCTTGGGTGAGTCCAGTGCAATGTGTGCCTAAGAAAGGAGGCATGACAGTAGTTGCTAATGAGAAGAATGAGCTCATTCCTACTCGTACAGTTACAGGGTGGAGAATTTGCATGGACTACCGAAAGCTGAATAAAGCCACCAGAAAAGATCACTTCCCTCTTCCATTCATTGATCAGATGCTAGACAGGTTGGCTGGTCATGAGTTCTATTGCCTTCTGGATGGTTACTCAGGCTATAATCAGATTTGTATCGCTCCAGAGGATCAGGAGAAGACCACATTCACATGTCCTTTTGGAACTTTTGCGTTCCGTCGCGTTTCTTTCGGACTCTGTGGTGCACCTGCCACTTTTCAGAGGTGTATGATGGCCATATTTTCCGATATGATTGGCATTAATGTGGAGGTGTTCATGGATGACTTTTCAGTGTTTGGAACTTCTTATGAGGAGTGCTTACAAAATCTTGGCATGGTGTTGAAAAGGTGCGTTGAGACCAATCTGGTGCTCAACTGGGAAAAATGTCACTTCATGGTGCAAGAAGGAATCATTCTTGGGCATAAGGTATCTAGCAAGGGACTTGAAGTGGATAAGGCCAAAGTGGAGACGATTGAAAATCTTCCTCCACCAATTTCAGTTAAGGGAATTCGCAGTTTTCTTGGGCATGCGGGTTTCTATCGGCGATTCATTCAAGATTTCTCCAAAATCTCTAAACCCTTATGTAATTTGTTGGAAAAGGATATTCTTTTCAAGTTTGATGAAGATTGCTTAGCTGCTTTTGAGCTGTTGAAGAAGAAGTTGACTTCAGCACCTATTATTACTGCGCCTGATTGGAGTGAACCGTTTGAGTTGATGTGTGATGCGAGTGACTATGCAGTAGGAGCTGTTCTCGGGCAGAGAAAGAACAAGGTTTTCCATGTCATCTTTTATGCTAGCAAAACACTCAACGATGCTCAGCTGAATTACACTACTACAAAAAAGGAACTTTTGGCAATTGTGTACAATTTCAAGAAATTCAGGTCTTATTTGCTTGGAACTAAGGTAGTAGTCTATACTGATCATGCTGCCATTCGTTATCTGATTTCTAAGAAAGATTCAAAGCCTCGGTTGATTCGGTGGGTTCTTTTGCTCCAAGAATTTGATTTGGAGATTAAAGACAGAAAAGGTACAGAAAACCAGGTGGCGGATCATTTGTCACGATTGGAAGACCACGGTACAGATTCAAGGAATAAAACTCTAATCAATGAATCTTTTCCTGATGAGCAACTTTTTGGGGTGAAAGATGAAGAACCATGGTTTGCAGACATTGTGAACTATCATGTGAGTAATGTCATCCCGGCTGAATTTTCTTATGCTCAAAAGAAGAAGTTTCTACATGATGTCAAGTGGTACCGTTGGGACGAGCCATTCTTATTTAGGCAGGGAGCTGACCAGATGTTAAGAAGATGTATTCCCTATAGTGAAACTGAGGGTGTTTTGCGAGATTACCATTCTACTACTTATGGAGGCCATTATGGTGGAGAAAAGACCGCTACTCGAGTTCTTCAGGCAGGTTTCTACTGGCCAACTCTGTTTAAAGATGCTCACCAGTTTGTGTTGAGATGTGATCGATGCCAAAGGATTGGTAATATCTCTAGAAGGAATGAGATGCCTCTTAACATGTTGCTTGAAGTGGAGATTTTTGATGTATGGGGAATCAATTTCATGGGACCATTTGTTTCGTCTTGAAACAATCAGTACATACTGTTAGCTGTGGATTACGTTTCTAAATGGGTCGAGGTGAAGGCTTTACCGACCAATGATGCTAAAGTGGTGCTGAATTTTCTGCATAAGCAAATTTTCACTCGGTTCGGAACTCCAAGGGTGATTATCAGTGATGAGGGTACGCATTTTTGCAATCGTAAGTTTTCAGCCTTCATGGCTAGGTATAATATCAATCATCGTGTTGCTACTGCCTATCACCCTCAGACAAATGGCCAAGCTGAAGTTTCTAATGGGGAGATCAAGCGGATTCTTGAGAAAGTGGTAAATCCTTCAAGGAAGGATTGGTCGTTGAAGCTTGATGAAGCTGTTTGGGCTTACAGGATAGCTTACAAGACTCCGTTGGGTACATCTCCGTTTCAGTTGGTGTATGGTAAGGCTTTTCATTTGCCTGCCGAGCTAGAGCACAAGGCATATTGGGCATTGAAGAAGTTGAATTTCGATTTGAAAGCTGCTAGTGAGAAAAGAATGCTTCAAATTAATGAGTTGGATGAGCTCCGTCTACAGGTCTATGAAAATCACAAGTTATACAAGGAGAAGGTTAAGAGATGGCATGATAAGAAGTTGGTGCACAAGTCCTTTGTTCCTGGCCAACTTGTTTTGCTTTTCAACTCTCGTCTCAAACTTTTTCCTGGTAAACTCAAGTCAAGGTGGTCGGGACCATTCACGGTCAAAACTGTGTTTCCACATGGTGCAGTGGAAGTCTATGATAAGTCACCGGGTGAAGCATTCAAGGTCAATGGTCAGAGGTTAAAACCGTATTTTGGTGAACGGGTGAATCGCGAGGCGGAAATCGCGGTTCTTGTTTCAGCTAATTAAGGAGTCAGGAATCAAGTCAAGCTATTGACGTAAAATGTTAGGAATATGTTGTTCTTGATGATAATTATAAAAACACTTAGTAGATTTTGTATTAAGTCATTTTGTAACTGTCAACAGAATGGCATGCTTTGCAGTGTTTCGTTGACAAGAAGCTCATCAACGGAATGAGTGTTGTAGCAATTGCACTGTACAATACTTCACAGTTTGACATGCATTTGATGTATGTACTAGATAGGTTTTCTAAGTCATGTTGACTAAGTACTAGATAGGCAAAATATGTTGGTTAATTGTAAATATGTTATGCCTTGTAATTTTGCCTAAGTGAAGACATGTCAACGGTATGAGGATTACTCTATCAACGAAACAAGGATACACCATCAACGGTATGGAGTTTACTCATCAACGAAACGAGAGAAACACCATCAACGGAATGAAGAATAAAGCTATCAACGAAACACATCTCCCTGCTATCAACGAATCATTATTGCTTTTCTGAATAGTTGACAAAGTGATAGTGACAGTTTACTGAACAGATCTAAAGGTGATGTGGAAGTGTACTTTGCATTGGAAACCATTAAAATGGACATGGGGAATAAGGAAACATCCCAGTTTCCAATTGGGCTCTTGGGAGTGATCATAATAAGCATGAAGACAAAAGCAAGGATCTCCAAGGACCACTGGATAAAGGGATGAAAAGCAAACTATTGGCGGTTACCTTTAGTGTACTTTAGTGTAGCCAAAAATAGTATTGTAAACTTGGGGAATATATAACCAAGTGTAGCAGTTAAGATAGAGTAAGAGAAGAAAAACAAATAGTTTGTATTAGCTATCCTTGAGAGCATTCTTCTCTACAACTCTGTAACTGAGCAGCTGTGTACTTGTGTATCACAGATTATTTCCGCAATAAAAACACTTCAGTTGGATCATCAAACAATCCAACTGAATTATTTATATCTTGTGTTTTTATTTATTTAGTTCAGTTTTATTTTATAAAGTGTTTTAAGTTTAAGAAAATATCAAGAATTGTATTCAACCCCCCCTTCTACAATTCTGTTAGGTCATTTGGGATTAACAATTGGTATCAGAGCAAGCTTCTAACACACAAGAAGTTTAAAGATCAAGACCAAAAACAGAAGCCATGGTGAAGAAGGATGCAGGTGTAAAGATACCAGTTCTTGATAAGGACAATTACTTTCACTGGAAAGTAAAGATGCATTTACATCTCATGTCTATGGATGAGAGATATGTAGACTGCATTGAGAAAGGTCCACACGTTCCCATGAAGTTTGCATCTAGAATTGGAGTGCCAGATGATGCTCCTGATGTAGAAATTCCAAAACTTGTCTCAGAATGGACTATTGAAGATCTTGCAGAAATCCATAAAGATAAGAGAACCATGAACATTCTGTTTAATGGTTTGGAGCAAGAGATGTTTGACAATGTCATAAACTGTACAACCTCCAAAGAAGTATGGGACACTGTCAGAACACTATGTGAAGGAACTGAGCAAGTAAGGCAGAACAAAATGCAACTCCTTATACAACAATATGAGCACTTTCACTTTAAAGCTGGTGAAACCCTAAATGACACGTTTAGTAGGTTTCAAAAGCTTCTGAATGGATTAAAGTTGTATGGGAGAATCTACCAAACTAAGGACTCAAACCTTAAATTTCTAAGAGCTCTTCCAAAAGAATGGAAACCTATGACTGTTTCTCTAAGAAACACTCAAGAGTACAAAGACTACACTCTTGAAAGGCTTTATGGAACCTTGAAGACTTATGAGCTGGAAATGGAGCAAGATGAGGAAATTGAAAAGGTACAGAAGAAGGGTGGATCTATTGCATTGATTGCATCTGTGAACCAACTGGAAGATGACACTGAAGAAGCTGCAAAGGCCACAACTAGTCGAGCTAGTTGTAGAAGTGATGTTAGCAAGGGTAAAGGTAAGATGACAGAAGAAGAAGAACCAGAATCAGCCAACTTGGATGACTTAGATGAGATTGATGAACACATTGCTTTTCTGTCAAGAAAATTCTCTAAGTTCAAGTTCAAGAGAAACTCAGAAGCAAGGCCACCAAGGAGAGACTTTCAACCTAACAAAAGTAACTGGATTGAAAAGTCTAAATCTAAATGTTTCAATTGTGGAATGCTTGGTCACTTTGCTGGAGACTGCAGAAAGCCCAAGATTGAGAAGAGCAACAGGAAATTTGAGCCTGTTGATTATAAAAAGAAATACTTTGAACTTCTCAAGCAAAAAGAAAAGGCTTTCATGTCTCAGGAGTATGATTGGGCTGGTAATGGTGAAGATTCTGATGATGATGTTGAATATGTCAACTTGGCTCTTATGGCTAACAATCATGAGCAGGAAGCAAGCTCCTCAAGCAACCAGGTAACAATTACTAATCTTTCTGAGCTTTCTAAAGAGGAATGCGATAGTGCAGTAAATGAAATGTCTACTGTATTGTATAATTTGCGTGTTACTCTTAAATCACTTACCAAAGAGAATTCAAGAATAAAAGAGACTAATTTGCTCTTAAGTGATAGGAATGCAATGTTAGAAGCACAGCTCATTGAATTTGAGAAAATGAGATGTGTTAGTAGGGATGCTAAGAAGGAACTTGAGAACGTGTTACAAAGGGAAGAAATTCTTAAGACACAACTTGAAATAGAACAAAGTGTGATTGCTAAATGGAAAGATGCCAGAAATGTTGCTACCAACATCATTAATGTTCAAGGTATGGAATCTTTCTGTGAACAATCATGGAAAAAGAACAAAGAGAAACTAGGGTATGTTTGTGAAACCTTAGAATCAGAAACAGAGTCAACAAACAACAATGATCATTTGTTGAAGGTTGATATGTCAACGAAATGCAATGTTCCGTTGACAGATGAACCATCAACCGATCAGGGTGTTTCGTTGACAGAGAAAAGAAAAGATGAACTCACTAGACTTAATAATAAGTATGGTCCTGTCACCAAGAACTTTGTTCAGGGTGAGTCTAGTAAATCAAAGAAAGTTGAGAAGCCTGTTGAGAGAGCTAATGTAGGTCACTTATCTAACAAGCAATTGAAAGATAAGTTAGAGAATGTTCAAGTTGAGGCTAAGGGAAATAAAAGGAATAACAGGAATGGCAAAGTAGGAATTAACAAACACAACAATTACACACCTGATAAATATGCTCCTAGAAAAACATGTGTTAATTGTGGAAGTGTTAGTCATTTATCTACTAACTGCAAATCTGTTAAGAAGACTGTTAAAGTGAAAATTCCCAAGCCTGCAATGAATAGTTCCATGCCTACAATGCCTGTTATGCCTAACATGTTTGCTCCATATGCACAATTTCAAAATCCATATGCCAGCATGCCATTTGTGTCTAATCCATACATGAATATGTTTAATGTGCCACAAATGCCATGGAATATGAATAACATGTTTGTTCCTCCAATTATGCATGCTAAGAATGAAAATGTGAGCAATCCTCAGAAATCAACACCAAGGATAAAGATTGATTTAAATCAATCTGAGCCCAAGGTGAAAAATGATATAAAAGGAAAAGCAAAGGCTAACAAAACAGGACCCAAGGAAACTTGGGTACCAAAATCGACTTGATTTGGTTCTATTGTGTGCAGGGAGACAAAAGGAATCTTTGGTACTTGGATAGTGGTTGTTCAAGACACATGACTGGTGATTCTACCCTGCTCACAGAGTTTCAGGAAAGAGCTGGCCCTTGTATTGCTTTTGGAGATGACAGCAAAGGCTACACAAAGGGATATGGCTTGATTTCAAAAGAGAATGTCATCATAGATGAGGTTGCATTGGTGGATGGTCTTAAGCACAACTTGCTTAGTATCAGCCAACTTTGTGACAAAGGATTTTTAGTTACTTTTTCTAAAGAAGCCTGTGTTGTTTCTAAAGGAGGAAACAACAATGTGGTAATGACTGGATTCAGAAGAGGGAATGTGTACATTGCTGACTTTAGTAGCACAAGTTCAGAAACCATCACTTGTCTTTTCAGCAAGGCAAGCAAGGATGAAAGTTGGCTATGGCACAAGAAATTATCTCATCTGAACTTTAAAGTTATGAATGATTTGGTGAGGAAAGATCTTGCTAGAGGAATTCCACAAGTGGAGTTTTCCAAGGATGGTTTGTGTGATGCCTGTCAAAAGGGGAAACAAAAGAAGGCATCATTCAAAAGCAAGACAGAGTCATCAATTGTCCATCAGCTTGAGTTGCTTCATATGGATTTGTTTGGCCCTGTAAATGTCATGTCTATTTCAAAGAAGAAATATTGTCTTGTGGTTGTTGATGATTTTTCTAGATTTACATGGACTTTCTTTTTGCTCTCCAAGGATGAGGCAAGTGAAATCATTATCAATCACATCAAGATGGTAAACAATCATCCTGACTTGAAAGTAAGAAGGATTAGGAGTGACAATGGGACAGAATTCAAGAATTCAAGCATGAAGGTGTTCTGTGAAGAAAATGGTATTTTGCATGAGTTTTCAGCAGCAAGGACACCACAGCAAAATGGTGTAGTTGAAAGGAAAAACAGAACACTTATTGAAGCTGCAAGGACAATGCTAGATGAATCAAAGTTACCAACTTATTTTTGGGCTGAGGCAGTTAATACAGCTTGCTTCACTCAGAATATTTCTTTGATTAATCAGGCCAAAGGAATGACCCCTTATCAGCTACTCAAAAGAAAGAAGCCACTATTGGATTTTCTTCATGTCTTTGGATGCAAGTGCTTTGTTCTGAGAAATCAAGCTGAGCATTTGGGGAAATTTGAAGCAAAGGCAGATGAAGCAATATTTGTGGGTTATGCAGCAGGGAAAGCCTACAGAGTCTACAATCTCAGAACCAACATTGTTATGGAATCTGTACATGTTGTTTTTGATGATCTCAAAATTCAGGGTCTCTGTGATGAAGGTTTCCATGAAAGTCTCTCTTTTGAGAATGAGGAAGGAGAACAAATGGATCATGATAAGACTATTGAGAAACAGTCCAAAGTTGTTGTATCTAGCACAAATGAAAGCAGCAGTGAAGATGAAATTGCTGCATTAAGATTGAAAAGAATAGCTGCTAGTAGACCAAATGGTCATTCCGTTGACAGTCAGAATGAGCGTTTCGTTGACAGTCAAAATGGTCATTCCGTTGACAATCACAGAAATGCTTCCAGGAGTGATCAATTAGGGACAACAAACTCAGGGGGAGTTTCTCAAGGACAAATATCTATTCTAGGCAATCATGATCATGAAGCTACTTCTTCAAGAGCAAATCTACCTCCCTCAAGGAAATGGACTAAAGATCATCCCTTTGAACTTATTATAGGTGATGTGTCTTCAAAAGTCCAAACTAGAAGAGCAACTCAAGAAGAATGTCTATATAGCAGCTTTCTGTCTCAAGATGAGCCAAAGAAAGTTGAGGATGCACTTCTAGATCCAGATTGGGTCTTGGCTATGCAAGAAGAGCTAAACCAATTTGAAAGGAACAATGTTTGGAAGCTGGTGCCCAAGCCTAAGGACAGGAGTGTCATAGGCACAAAATGGGTGTTCAGAAATAAGATGGATGAAAATGGCATAGTCACAAGGAACAAAGCTAGATTGGTTGCAAAAGGCTACTCACAGGAAGAAGGAATTGATTTTGATGAAACCTTTGCTCCTGTTGCAAGACTAGAAGCAATAAGGATTTTCCTAGCCTATGCAGCCCATGCCAATTTCAAGGTCTATCAAATGGATGTGAAGAGTGTTTTTCTAAATGGGGAATTGGAAGAGGAGGTGTATGTAAGTCAACCTCCTGGTTTTGAAGATGATGATTTTCCAGAATATGTATACTTCCTCCTCAAAGCACTCTATGGTTTGAAACAAGCACCTAGAGCCTGGTATGACACACTTTCACAGTTCCTCCTTGAGAATCACTTCACTAGAGGTACTGTAGATAAAACTCTTTTTCATAGGATTGTGAATGACTCTACAATACTTGTTCAAATATATGTAGATGACATAATTTTTGGGTCTACAGATGAAAAACTTTGTCAAAAGTTTGCCAAGCTTATGCAAAGTAAGTATGAAATGAGCATGATGGGAGAGTTAACTTATTTTCTTGGTCTTCAAGTAAAGCAAGTTAATGAAGGCATTTTCATTAGTCAAACCAAGTACATTAATGATTTGTTAAAGAGGTTTAACTTAATGGAATGCTCTCCTGCCAAAACACCCATGCCTACTGCCACCAAACTTGAATTGAATACTAAGGAAAAATCTGTGGACATTTCAAGTTACAGAGGCATGGTTGGCTCACTTTTATATTTAACAGCTAGTAGACCTGATATTATGTTTGCTACATGTCTATGTGCTAGATTTCAGGCTGATCCTAGGGAATCCCATTTAGTTGCTATTAAAAGAATTTTCAGATATCTCAAAGGAACACCAAACCTTGGCATTTGGTATCCTAGAGAATCTGGTTTTGAACTAATTGGTTATTCAGATGCAGATTATGCAGGATGTAAAATTGACAGGAAAAGCACAACAGGAACTTGTCAATTTCTAGGAAACAAGCTTGTATCATGGTTCAGCAAGAAACAAAACTCAGTTTCCACCTCCACAGCTGAGGCTGAGTATATTGCAGCTGGAAGTTGTTGTGCACAGATTTTATGGATGAAAAATCAACTACTTGATTATGGAATAAGAGTTGAGAAAATTCCTATTTTCTGTGACAACACTAGTGCCATTGCCATTACTGAGAATCCAGTGCAGCATTCAAGGACCAAGCATATTGGCATCAAGTACCACTTTATTAGAGAACATGTTATGAATGGTACTGTGGAGTTACATTTTGTTCCAAGTGAACAACTTGCAGACATCTTTACCAAGCCACTTGATGAATCCACATTCTCAAGATTAGTAAGTGAGCTAGGTATGCTAAATTTCTCTTAATTATTTTGAGATTTTTGCAAGTTAAAATGCAGCCAGGAACTTGCTATAATTTTTCTGTGAATTGATTTTCTCAGGAAAAGGTGAAATTTTGTCTAAGTCAAAATTACTATGTCAACGAAACGCACCATTTCGTTGACAGTCTTAGCATTTTTCTGGGTGTTTCGTTGATAGCTCTTTTATATCAACGAAACGCAGCTTTATCAACGAAATAAGACTGGACTTTAACCGCCCAATCCTGATTCGTTGATGTAGCGCTTTTTAATCTGAACCGTTGAAATTTCACGTTCTTTATCACGATCTATACGTACACCCCTGTAAGCATAAATCGTGGTAATATTTAATTCTAACGGTTACTTTTTAAGCCAATCAGGTAATTTAGATTAATTATTGGACTTAATTTCTGAGAATTTTTGGGGGAGTATTTAAGAAATTTTAATTTCTTTATTTCATTTCTACCTGTTCTCAAAAATTCCAAAAGTTTTTCTATCTTCTTCTCTCTAACAAGCAATACAGCTCGAAGCTTTTCCTCACTCAACAATGGCACC
Organism: Heracleum sosnowskyi; assembly: GCA_030848705.1. Taxonomy (NCBI): domain Eukaryota; kingdom Viridiplantae; phylum Streptophyta; class Magnoliopsida; order Apiales; family Apiaceae; genus Heracleum; species Heracleum sosnowskyi. The sequence continues at coordinate 132,321,772 of CM061237.1, forward strand.
CATAGTCAAGCTTATGTCTGCTGGTGGGTTCATCTATGAGAAGAACAATTCCATTCCATTTGTCGTTAAGGAGAGTCCGAACAGCATCTTTTTCAAAATGATGGATTTCATGAGGAACTGTAAGTTGAGCTATGCGATGTTTCACTCTACACCACTCTACAATGAAGTAATCGAGGAGATTTGGACCTCATGTGAGTATAGTGGAACAAACGGCACACTGCAATTCACTCTTTAAGGTAATGAGTACATAGTTAATTCTGATGTTTTGCAAGCATGTTTACATATTCCTGATAATAACTGTGATGCTTTGCCTACTAACACTGAAATAACTACCATGCTAAATTCTATAAACTACTCTTTGCCTACTGATAACTTAGGTAAGATTATTAGGAGAGGTTTGGTTAGGGAATACAGTTATTTAGCTGATGCATTCATTAAGGTCTTTTCTGGAAAGATTAGTAATTTTGATGCATTAACTAACTCTATGTTAATTCTCCTAACCATGCTTCTAAATGATAGATATTACAACTTTAGCACCCAACTTATGTATGAAATTGGTGCTAAGTTGGGTGATAAGGCAAATAGGAAGAAAAATATCTATTATGCAAGGTTTCTGATGATGCTGGCTAATCATGTTAGTCCAGCACCATTAGTTATCTCTAACCCTACTGCCAGGTTTGAGTGCTTTGTGCAAGAGAAGAGAGTATTGACAGACATACTGAGGCTGAACCACAATGGTGATGTTCCAGTGGTGTATCTGCCAATCATTGAGGTAACTACTGCTGTCCCTGTTAGTATAGCTGTTACTTCCATTGTTTCATCCAACCCAGTTGCTATGGAGTCTGTAGCTGTGACCCAACAGGCTCCTGCCCCAGCAACAAAACCAAAATCTAAGAAATCCTCCAAGCCAACCTCAGGTGCTTCTCAAAAGGCACCTGTTGTAAAAACTACCACACAACCTAAGGGGAGTGAGTCTGGAGTTGTGAGAGGTGAGGGAAGGGGTGAACATAAAAGAAACCCCAAGAATAAGGAAGGTGAGGTAAGTGTTTCCCAGCCTAGCCCCATTGTGTCTTCCCAACAAGGCACAATGAGTAAAATGGATTTAAGCACAAGTCTAATTGCATCCTCCCAAAAGGATGTAATTATTGAAACAAGCTCTCAACCTAGAGCACAGTCCAAAAGGGTAAGGGACACTTCAAGCCCACAGTCTACATTTTCCCAATACCAAAGGAGAGTGAAGCAAAAGTCCAAGGGTTCACAGGGTGCACACACACTAGAAGCAACACTTCCAGTTTCTCAAATTCAGTTTGATGTAACCCCTATCATTACTCTGGGGTTACAGTCCCATTCTCTAAACATCAATCTTGAATTATCTCCATCAAATTCACCAACTCAATCTTTAGATGTGGACATGATCCATACATCTATTCCTGATTCTCCAACTCTAATCTTGGAGAAGCCCCACTCTGAAGCTGGTGGCCATCACTTGTTAAGTGATTTGTTGGGCCATCAACCAATTTTTCCTGAAGTTGCAAGGGGATCTGTGGACCAAACTCTCAAATCAATCACCACAGACTCTACTGTAACTTCTCATTCTCAAAGTGCTTTCTTGACTTCATCAACGAAACAGTCTATTTCGTTGACAAGTGTTTCTCCATCAACGGTATCCATACCGTTGACAGTTCAAACTACCATTCCGTTGATAGGTCATTCTACACCCCTTATTGAAAATCTAGTTGTTTCCACAACTAGTGTAGATGACCTGGTGGTAGTTGAGACACTTTTAGGATTGAGAGGGAGTGAAACTGAGAGGCTGGCTTGCAGCTAGGCAAAAGGAGAGAATGAGAGTGAGAGGCTGGCTATTTCTTCCAGCCAGGCAAAAGGAGAGATTGAGAGTTCCACCTTAGTAGGTGAAGGTGAGGGTGTGAGAGGTGTGAGCCATGGGGAGCCCATGATGCAAGAAAATAGAGGAGAGAGAGAAGGGATTACAGGAGTCATAAGGGAGGAAGCAGCCATTGCTAGTGAGTCAATGGAGGTCAATGAGGGAGAAATGGAACTTACCTTCCAAGAGCTTTATCAACAGACTCTGGATAGTATTTCCCTGGATCCTGAGACCTTTACTCATCCTGTGTCAGCCTATCAAGTTTTGGCTCAACAGGGCAATGTGGAGGCAGAGAGGTCACTACAACTGATTCATACAACTGCATCAATGCAAAGAGCAAAGGATGCCTTGACCAATCTATCTCCAGAAGCTGCAGCTAGTGGTGAGTTTGATTTTTCTGATGATGAGGACAGCTTTGGTGACAATCAGGTGGCCACTACTTCACAGACTGGGACTTCTGTGGTGCCTCCTACACCAAACTGGCTTTCTCAAGATTTACAAGGAAGGATCTCCCTGGATGCTGCAATCACAAGGCAGTACAATGAGGCCTATCTGGCTCATGAGTCTGCAAATGCCAATGACAAGAAATTCTACAAGGCTGTTATGGATTCACTGGAAATCCAAAGGCTACAGATGATGCAGACAAGGATTGAGGCTAGAGAAATCAAGGACTCAATTAGCAATCTCAAGGATGCTAATGACAAGAGGCTAGATGAAAAGCTTCCTCTTCTCACTGTGTCCAAGATGAACAGGTTTTTCTCTAAGGAACCTGAGGTGGCTACCTCCTTGAAGACTCTCTCTTCTAGAGTGGACAAGGTGGAAGCTACTCTATCTCAGATGCAAAAGGAACAGGAGAAGCAGACACAACTGTTGGCCCAGCTAGTGGCAGCTCAAGGACTCCCAGTCATCTCTCTTGATGATAACAAAAAGGGGGAGAAATCTAAGGAGCTAGGCATTCAAATCACAAAGGTTATGGTCCCAGCCATTTCCCTGCCAAAGGAGCCACTAGCTATGGGAGAGTCAGGTAAAGCTAAACTGGACAACATTGACCTGATTCAGCAAGCTTCTATGAAGCTACAACTTGCTGAACAAATTAAAGACCACTGGTCCAGGATAGATGAAAGAATCAAGAAGTTAACTGGTACTGCAAAGAGTTCAAATCCATCAACGGATCAAGCTTCTTCTAAAGAGCCATCAACGGATGCCATGGTTTTAGTGTCAACGGAATGGGAGCCACAGACCAATTCTTCATATAAGGTAGAGCCCCTTCTGCATGGAGTCACTCAAGGATCAAGGAAGGAGAAAGGACAAACTTCATGCATTAGGGATGTGGAACAAGCTACATTGCAAAGAAGCTTATCTCCCAAGTCTCTTGCTAAACCAAAGGGCAAAAATACAGAAAGGACTTTCTATCCTGCACCTTACCCAGATGAGCACAAGCTTCTTGGTCTACTCATCACAAAAAGTAAGGAAAGCAATAATTATGAGGTAAGGAAGCAAAGGGCAATTGTCTACAGGAATGGACAACAAATCTGTGTTTGGGCTGGTCACCCAAACTTTGCTGAAGCTAAGGCTGAAGAGTCAGAAAGAGCAGCAATGCAAGCACTTGCAGTTGCTCAATCTCTTGATGAAGAAGAAAGACAACAAGAAGAAAAAGCCAGAGAGGAAAGGAGTGCAAAGAAGAGCACAAGGCAACCAAAGGCAAGAGCTAGGAGAAATATAGCCTTTGAGAATGATGACTCTCAGAGTATTGCATCAGACTCTTCTGTACCAACTGCACCTCCAACAATTCCTGATCCAGCTCTAGGGGAAAAGTTAGCCTGTGATCCTAAACATCCTGTTAATTTCCATGATCAGCCAATTGAGCCAAAGGAAGAGCCAATTGAGTTTGATGAGGCCAACTTTCCAAAATTCCTCTTTGAGATGGATCCAAAGAAGAAATCTAAGCAAAGGGCTACCAAGGCTAAGCCAATTCTAGTAAGGAGACCACAAGCTGAAAAACCTCCTACCAACCCAGAAGACTTCATCTACATTGCTGATATCAGGGAGGAGTCTGACCTACACATCATTCTTGATGACCTAGTTGAAGTGAGAGGAATTGCAGCTTCTTACAAACTACCAGAGAGATTGGTGTTTGTCTACAAGGGTGGGAGAGAACAGGTTTGGCCTCTACATAGAATTCTGGGAGAAGACTATCAGACACTGCTTTCTGTGTTCAAATGCCTGAAGAAAGATTTTGGTTTTACCAAAATAGCTAAGTCTGAAGTTGTTTCCAAAATCTGCCAAATCAAAGCTAGCTGGAACAAGCCTGGTGCACTTCCCAGAGTATTGAAGGTCCCTCAAACAGGAAAGAAGATTCATCTCCAACCTTTTTGGATGATGGAATTCAGAGACAAGGACAACTGTAGAAGATTCTTCAGAATAGAAGACCAACTGGAGAAGGCATCCAATGAAACTCTAAGAATAATGCAATCCAAGTTGGGGAATGAAGATGAAGAAGAGAAGATTTTCTACAGAAGACTTCAAGCTCAGATTGAGGAGAACAATGCAAGGAAAGGGAAGAAAACAAGACCACAAAGGCAAAGATGAAAAATCTGCTCAGTCTAGAGGAGCAACTCTGTGCACTTGTTTAGTAAGATTTTCTACTTTGTATTTTAATTAAATTCAATGAAGCTCAATGCAATTTCTACTTTTATCATGTGTAATTTGACTGAGTGTTTTTGTTATCATCAAGGCTCTTGATTTATGGCTGTTATTCTATCAGTCATAAATTGGGGGAGATTGTTAGGAATATGTTGTTCTTGATGATAATTATAAAAACACTTAGTAGATTTAGTATTAAGTCATTTTGTAACTGTCAACGGAATGGCATGCTTTGCAGTGTTTCGTTGACAGGAAGCTCATCAACGGAATGAGTGTTGTAGCAATTGCACTGTACAATACTTCACAGTTTGATATACATTTGATGTATGTACTAGATAGGTTTTCTAAGTCATGTTGACTAAGTACTAGATAGGCAAAATATGTTGGTTAATTGTAAATATGTTATGCCTTGTAATTTTGCCTAAGTGAAGACATGTCAACGGTATGAGGATTACTCTATCAACGAAACAAGGATACACCATCAACGGTATGGAGTTTACTCATCAACGAAACGAGAGAAACACCATCAACGGAATGAAGAATAAAGCTATCAACGAAACACATCTCCCTGCTATCAACGAATCATTATTGCTTTTCTGAATAGTTGACAAAGTGATAGTGACAGTTTACTGAACAGATCTAAAGGTGACGTGGAAGTGTACTTTGCATTGGAAACCATTAAAATGGACATGGGGAATAAGGAAACATCCCAGTTTCCAATTGGGCTCTTGGGAGTGATCATAATAAGCATGAAGACAAAAGCAAGGATCTCCAAGGACCACTGGACAAAGGGATGAAAAGCAAACTATTGGCGGTTACCTTTAGTGTACTTTAGTGTAGCCAAAAATAGTATTGTAAACTTGGGGAATATATAACCAAGTGTAGCAGTTAAGATAGAGTAAGAGAAGAAAAACAAATAGTTTGTATTAGCTATCCTTGAGAGCATTCTTCTCTACAACTCTGTAACTGAGCAGCTGTGTACTTGTGTATCACAGATTATTTCCGCAATAAAAACACTTCAGTTGGATCATCAAACAATCCAACTGAATTATTTATATCTTGTGTTTTTATTTATTTAGTTCAGTTTTATTTTATAAAGTGTTTTAAGTTTAAGAAAATATCAAGAATTGTATTCAACCCCCCCCCCCTTCTACAATTCTGTTAGGTCATTTGGGATTAACATAAAACGAGCGCTTCATGGGAGGCAACCCATGTTATTGTTGTAAGTATTTTATCCTTGTTTAAAAAAAACAATAAAAAAAATCAAAACAAATCAAAAAAAATATTTTTTTTGGCAGAAAGAGCAGCGCACCCGGGCTTGAAGAGGCGCGCCCGCGCCTGGGTTGCTGCCAGAAAAAAAGAAAAAACGAGAAAAATTGAGAAAAACCCCCAAATCAGATTTTTCTTTGATTTCTTATCTATTTAAACATAAAGCTTACCTTACCCAACCCATATTCTTAAAAGCCTATCATCCTAAACACATCTCTCATTCTCTTTTTCCATTATATACATACACTTCCTTACATATCTCCATCTATTCATCCTAATTCCATGGCACCACCAAAGAGAGGTCGTTTCGCGGGTAGTAGCAGCACTCGTCGTTCTTCTTCTGAGGAGGAGTCGAGTATTGGTGTTGGGGGTGAGAAGTTTTCATCTCCGGAGGCTCAATTGGAGTTTACACTGTTGATTTCCAAAGCTGTGGCTAAGGAGAGGGGGTTTTTGCCTCAACCTACTGATGGGTATTTGTTCAAGATGATTACAGATAGGGGTTGGGAAAGTTTCTGTGAAGCACCGGGTCCGGTTCCGTTGTCTGTTGTGCGGGAGTTCTATGCTAATGCTAAAGCCGACAAGAATGGCTATAGTGTGGTTCGGGGCATGACTGTTGATTACACGGCTAAGGCAATTCATCGGGTTTTGAATTTGCCTAAGAAGAAGAGGGGTGATGAGGATTGGTCTTCGAAGACTCGGGAGGATGTTGATCTCGAGTACATTCTTGGGGAGATTTCTGTTCCGGGCACTACTTGGAAGTACAGGGCTGGTACCACTGAGCCGATTACTTTTCCATCTTCTGCGATGAACAGGTATGCGAGGGCTTGGAATATGTTTTTATGTGCTAATATTTTGCCTTCTTCGCATTCGCATGAGGTTACGGTGGACAGGGCTATAGTTCTGTGGGGCATAACTATAATAACCAAAGCAGTCTCTATGGGAACGAACTCTACTTATTCTTATATTACTTGTGACCGCGTATACTTGCGTGATATTGTGTGAACATACTGCCAAAACATTCTCAACCGTTAGATCCAATACTTTTAAAAATAGATGATCAAGATTATATCATATAAAAAGAAGTTATTGTCTAAAAATGATATAAGTTAAAAGATATTATATTAGGATTGGATTTTCTAAAAAGTCAAAACATAAAAATAGTTGTAATTAAATAAGGAAACTCATTTAATACCAAAATAATCAAAATCGTTTAATGTTAAATAGATAGGTGAAAAACGTTAGATTTAACATTAAAAACTGTATTTGGTAAATAAAGAGTATTCTAATAATCTAAACTACATATAAGTAGATTTCCTAAATCGAATAGAATTCTCAACATTAAATTTCGTCACTTTATCCTCTTTTTAGTTTTAGAATAGTTTAGCGTGTAAAATATAATAAATATCAAATTTTTAACTATAATTTTTTTGGCTAAATCTTTTTTAACAATAATTTAATCATGTAAACTAATAACTTTTAAATATTAAAATATTCATAAATAAATATAATTATAAATATTTAAAAAACAATCGTGTGTTGCATGGATAATAAAAATATAATTATAAATAAAATAATTATAAATAAAATTTAAGTAACCGTGCATCGCACATGCTATAAGCTAGTATAAATAATTTATACATGTTTGTTTATACATGTTTGTTTTATGGTTACAAAAATAATATTATTTTATACTTATAATTTTTTTAACCTTAGAGTGTCTCCTCAAAGTTGAAACACCCCGAGGCACATCAACCTCTATAATTATATGCTTATTTTCCGTTGATGTTAATGTATCTTAATTTGATTAGTACCAATTTAAATAAAATTAGTTCATTTTAACTTTTTTATTTTGTAAAATTATGTTAACAAATATTTAGTTTTTAAATAATTCCTCAACCACATATGTATATCTAATATGAACAAAGAAAGTAATTCAATTTTAGAGAATAATCAATGTATTAGAAATTTAGTAAAGTATTTAGTCAATAACTCATACTCATACAATTGTGATCTATGTTTATTAACTTTTTAAAAAAAAATTAATTTTTAAAAAAAATAATATATTTTTTTAGTTTTTTTTAACTTTGACCGATTAATCTCGTCTCGCTCGATTTTTGACCGATTTTTAAAAAACCGCTTTTCGACCTGATTTACGCTTAATCGAGACGGGATCCGTCCGACTACCGATTAATCGGTAAGTCGGCCGACTTTTAGAACACTGATTGATACTAATATTTATTTTTGTAAAGCATCTAGTTTTCTAAATTAAAGCGAATAAACGGGAATCCACAACAGAGACCCGACTCCATGACAGAGAAAGTTCACGCTTGCTCGAGAAAGCAAGCAACGATTACAATATTACAAACCAGAGTTTATGTATTAATTAAATATACATAAAACTAAACAAGTCTAGCGACCCAAGTTCTTCTCTGCTTGAACATCTTCAACATCAGCAAAAGAGCCGGCACCAGTATTAGCACAAAGAGTGTCGAAGTTCCTACCAAATCAATGGTCACGCCTGATGGATCTTTTCTCTTCAGTACTTCCCGTACTGCCACCACCCCTACTGCTGCCCTCCATGCTAGTGCTCCACGTCTCCTCTATCCATTTACTTGGTTGCCCTAACCTACTATGTTGCTACATCCACTACTCCCGCTGTATTTCTGTCCGGGACCGGACAGAACATCCTTTTGTTTCTCATCAAGGTTAAAACCCCCTGTCATGGCCTTACCTGCATTACACTTACACTGAGCAGAAGTGTTAACAACATCATACGAATAAGAATAATAAAAGCCATAATAGAAGATGGGGCAACAAGAAAAGTGGAGGACTTGGATAACATCTGAGCATATTTCTTAGGGTGGTAACGAGCAACCAAGGAACGGTTGGGAGCTTCATGGTAGACAATCCGAACAGGAACCTGGACATAGGTAGTGGAAATTAAGAATTTGAACCCAAAAACACGATGGTTTGTGATCAATGCAATCAATTTGGACCAACAGCTTCGCACCTTGTGCCTCCCCCAGCTCTGAAGTGGATTGATCATAACAAATCACTTTACCAAAAGCACTCGTAATATATCCAATCCCTTCCATAGACAACATAGACAACAGGGAGAAATGTATGTTGTATAAAGTGATCCAGATAAAATTAGATATAATCTCAAAACCATATTTATTCTGCCAAGGCCCGAAAACCATCATACTGTCACTCAGGACTAAATAACTTATAAATAGTGCTACATTTCTAGATTGTTCATAATCGAATATAAAAGCAAAATAGTCTGTTGTATGATAATTCATATCACACAACCCTTCCCAGCACCTAAAAACGCAAGCACGCACAAATTAGTGAGGAAGAGAATTCTCAATAAAAAATCTAGTCATAGATACTTCACTAAGATCATTCGTATCATTAATAATATTCAAATTTACATTCCCAACAGAATTAACAATATCATAACTATCAATAGTAACACTATGAGAAATAAAAGTATTATCCTAAGTTAAGGCAGAAGAAAAAGACAAACCCATTTTCATTCACTTGGCAATTGGCAAAAGTATGGTTCCTCATAAAGGTGTACAGGATGGCTGCAGTCACCGCTCTCTAAGACAAAGCCATCTTCTATTGGAGCCTTTCTTCGCAGAATCCAATTCACTGGTTCTATTCTTGTCATTGTGTTGCTATCTAGAGTCGGAGGAGTGAGGTAGAGTCCCAGGTGCTACTTCCTTTCCTTTCCCAAAATTGTTGCAATTCACTTGTGGGCAAGAATCCACAAAACAGTCATCCAAAAATTTCGAAAAGTATATATCATTAGCATTTTTTTCCAATTTTCATTTTCTTTAACGTGGTTCAAATTGTCTTCGCATAATATAAAATAATTTAATAAAGTTGCTTGTTCTATTACTACTTATTAAATTACCTTTTTGCATAATTTGTTTTGAATTATATTTTTAGCCTACTGGTCCTGAACCTGGTTAAAGCAACTTTAGCTTATGCATTATAAGTTAATAAGAGCTTATCGGGGGTGTTTGTCAACCTAACTTATGACCTCAACTTATAATTTATATGTTGATAAGTTGAATGTTAATAATGAGGTACATTTTACTCAACTTATTGACTTATTACTTGATTTCTTTGTTTTTTAATATTTTATATTTTTACCTTTTTGTTTTTTAATATTTTTTTTTAATTTAAAATGAAAGTGTTGAAATCATTGTATTTAATAATTATTTTTTCAAATTTAATTTAGCAAACTCTTAACTAACTTATAAGTAAATTTATCCAAACACTCGTATAACTTATAAGAATTCATCAATTTATCACTTATATGACACTTAGTTATTTTAAACTATAAATCAACTTTTTGTCATACCCAAAGCACAGGGTGTTGGCCCCATATGACACAATTTTGAACAATAATGCCCTAAATAGCACAATTGAAAAAGATGGCCCTAAATGGCACGCTAAAACGCCAAAGCGTCTAGCGTTTCTAATTTATTCAAAAAATACACCTAAAACGCAAGATTAAGTTGTGTTTTAAAGGTAAAACGCAAGTTTAACTTGTGTTTTACAAGTTTTTCAGAATTTTTGCAACTGCAACCAAAATCAACCACAGATGCAACTTGTTAATAATGATGTTTTTCCGGCGTCCTGATTTTAGGAACAACCCTAAAATCAGGGTAGGTTAGGGTTTAGGGTTGTTTCCTAAACCCTAAACCCTAAACCCTAAGTCCGTATACGAATTATTCGCCATTCTTAATATTTCTAAAACCCAAAATAAAAACATTGAACCCCAAGGGTTAACTATTGAACCCCCAGGTAGAAACTAAGAAAAAGTAGTATTTTTTATAATTTCGCTTTTAAAAACTTTGAATTTTAAGTTGAGTTTTATATTAAAAACGCTACTTCAAGTGGTGTTTTTGGGTCAAAACGCTATTTTAAGTGGTGTTTTCGGGTCAAAACGCTACTTTAAGTTATGTTTTCACGCTATTTTCAGAACGCTAGACGATGTAACGTTTTAATGTGCTATTTTGGACCATTTTTTTCAATAATACCATTTTGGGCCATTTATCTTATAATTGTGCCGCCATTTCTCCCGAGCACATACTTTCACAACCACACTAGTTGCAGAATGAGGAACACAGTTGGGCTTCAGAATGAGGAACATGCATGGACTGTATACCAGCTAGCCGCGTGTTTCAAACATAAAAAAAGCTGGTAACATAAGTTCAAGATAATAATAATTTAAAAAGTCCAATTATGAATTTTTCATATATCTTATTGGACTTGGCAATCATACTTGAATTCCAATTAACCAAAGACATGTCGCGTAAAGACCAAACAAAATTAAAATTCCCAAAAAAAAAAAAACTTTTTGTTAATCACTGCCATTGATTTGTTCAATTCAAGGTCTCTGATAAATTTTTTAAACCCTATACTGATAACGAAAATAATATATTTCATCCATGCATGATCTTGTACTCGTATTTGAATTAAAACAATTTTAATATTTCACGTTTACTACTAAATTCTATTTATTTGAAATAAAGCATATATAGTCAATGATTGACCTATTCGGTTAGAACTTGAAAAAGGAAAAATGAATAAACTGTTTGTAGTCAATATTCAAACCCCATTTAATTTACCAAAACTTTGCATATAAATAACACATCTCTCTCTCCGCATCTTATATTCTCAAAAAACACTTTTTGCTTGCTCAACAAATTAATATACACATCAATCTTTTTACTTGCTTAACAATACATACTTATCATGGCACGTTTAAGCATTACTCTTCTGGCAATGGTATCAATTTTTGTGATAATTTTATCACTAATCAGCCCCCACGAAGCTTGCAGAGTCTTAGATGAAGATAGAAATTTTGCGAAAAATGAAAAGACTATTTTCGATAAATTACATTTACAAGTTCTTCAAAAGAACTCGGTTCCACCTCCAGGACCCAATGGCTGCAGCTACGTTAAAGGCAGTAGTAACCCTTGCAAAATAAACTAACAGGATTGTGCAGGCCACCGCACCATGGCTATTCCACCGCCATTGCCACGGGCCATGACTTAATTATTTGGTGTAGGCACCTGAAATCGTGGCTAGTGACGCCGTGGCCTAACAATGAGTAAACAAGAGGAAATTAATCGTGTGGATTCTCTTCTGATTTTTATTTGAATATTCTTTTGATTGTTTTACGCCCATTAGTGCATGCATTTTTATTCTTATTCTTTCACTGATCCCGTGTGCTAGATTCTATATTTTGTTAAGTTAGTTTGTCTACAATGTAATACATACTTGATCTATATAATGACCTGTTAATTTTTATTAATGGTGTTCCTTTCGTGTTTTTCTTTGCAGACTGCCTAGTTGCTATGCATGTTCTCGTTAATATTCAAATATCAAAACTTACGTATTTTACTGTTCCCCAATGCAGCAAAACTTTTACAGAAAATAACTCAAAAAGATCTTAGAGAGTAGCTAAAAGAGTTCTGCGATATTTGCAAGGAATTTTGGGTATTGGTATCATGTACAAATAAAGGATAAAAATCGATCGAACTATATGGATACTTTGAGTTGATGATGATAACAGTACATCAAGTTATGCTTTCTCTCTTGGATCAGTAGTGATTTCATGGCTCTCAAGTATCAAAAAAAAAAAAAAAAACCTCCAGCTCTTTCTTCGAAGAAGAATACGTGGCACCAAATTTAGGTAAATAAATGTTCTTATTTTAATTTTAAGAGCAATCAAGGAAAAACAAAAGTCTTCTACAATTCTCTTCACTAACAACAGATCAGCAAATCTATATAAATGGCAAAGAATACAACCTATATATCATAGTTGCACTAAATATTTTGAAGCAAAATTTCATTCGAATAGTTGTAAAAAATGGAGTTACTAAAATCAAGTATGTAGCACACAACACACATGTAACATCCGGGAAATTAGGTGCAAATTTCCTATTTATTTAAATAATAAAAATAGTAATATTTATTTATTTTGAGTAAATTAAAAATTTGCTGCATTGTGTGATTAAGTGTTTAAAATAAATAGTATGTGAATATGTGAACGTGGTATAATGTGTGAAATATGATTTTAGTATTTATTAGTAAAATTTGAGCTCAGTATATTTGTTTTAAGTAAATTAGTTCAAAATTCATTTAATTATGAATTTTGTGCATTTAAATATTTTTTTTAGAATGAATTTAGTATATAAATAAATTTTATTGGTTGGATTTAATTATTTTAGAAATATTTCATTAAAAATTTATGTTTTCAGTATCGTGTTAGTTCCGCTAAATTTCAATTAGCGGGCTAATAAAAGTATAGTAGATATTATCTAATTACTAAATATATATATATAATATACACACACATACGTACAAAAAAAAAAAAGAACAAAAGAACAAAAGAAAAAGAAAGAAGTAGAAGAATCGAGAAGGGAGAAAAGTATCAGGAGAAGAAAAGAAGATAAGAAAGAAAAGGAGAGAAGAGGAAAGATCAGAGGAAAACAAACAGAACACCCCCCTCCCCCGGCGATTTCTTTCCTCTTCCAGCTGCACTGCCGCGAATTGCTGCCAGCCGCGTTTTGTTGACGCTGCAAACAGCCGCCACCAGTTCTGTCAGTTTTTCCGGCCGCCGCCGCCTCTGTCTCCGGTTCCGTTCGTTCCACCAACCGTCGCCACCGCACGCCGCGCGACCACCGTCCACCATCTCCGGCAGAAACGCAGCCGCCAACCCCATCACCGTTGTTGCTCCGAACTAAGGCTTGAATTGTGATTTACTTTGGGTAAGATTTGAGCTTAATTTGTATTTATACATTTATATAGCTTAAAAATGCGTTTTCTGTAGTATGGATTGTTTAGAGTTTGAGTTTGATTGCAATTTTGAATTAATTGATTATTGCTAAATTCGAATTGGAGATTGGTTATAAGGTTCGATTTTGCGAATTTAGAACATAGTTAGTAAAGTCAGTGTGAGGTTGGGTTCGTGGTTTCCGAATTGAAGTGGGAGCCGAGCCCTGTTTTGTGAATAAAATTCGAACCGAAATGCTTAATTCGCTTTTATATATGTGCCATGTATATTAGTTCGTTCTTGAGTTTATGCCGAGATTTAAATTTGATTTATGTTTAAATGGTTTAGAGCACTATTTAAATTGTTTTGTGTTATGATTTTAATTTAATTAGTTAAATTTTAAATGGGAAAGTTAGTTTATATATGTGTTAATATGTTGGAGTTTTTTAAGTGTAATATTAAACAGTTTTAAGGATTTGGTTAAGTAATTCTAGTTAGTGAAGGTATGATGTGTACCTTAAATGATTTTTGAGCACTATTTAAACTTAGTGTTAAATGTTGTCCTATTTTGGCGAGTTGATACTTGTTTAATCTCAACTTGTTTTATGAATATTAATTATGGTGAAGTGGTTTTACTGTGAAGATTTAAACTGATATTTGGGTTGATTTACCTTGTTTAATTTTACATTTTGAGATTTCTGTTTAAGTTCGTTGACCGGTGATGTTGAGGTTTGTAACGTGACTTAATACACAGGTTATTGTTGTGATGTACTATGTGATCCGTCCTATGATTGGGGGCGCAACATAGTATATGCAAAATTTCTGGCTAGTCCTGTTTACGAACGGGTCATGCCGAAATTTCGTAAAATCTATTTAATTATTTAATTATTTGTTTTAAAGTCATTAGAGTTTAAAGAATAATTGAATTTGATTATTTTAATCAAATTTTAGATAATAATGAAATTGATTTAATTGACCAATTAAGTTGAGAATTAATTGGTGAATTTTATTAATTGGTTATTATTTAATTTTGATTATTTATCAAATTGGATTATTGTTTCAAACTACCCTATTATTTTAGTATTTAATTATTTACTATTTATTTGAATCGATTGATTTGGTCAAGAAAACAAGTTGTGTGATTATAATTGATTATTCTGACTCTGTGATATATATATATATATATATATATATATATATATTTATACACACACCCACATATATATATGTGATTAAATGCTATTATGCACATTGCTGAGTTAAGAGTTGAACCAGCATGACAGAGTTGAGTAAATACATGATTGCCTGCTATCTGCTATATGTTTGGATGATATATCGAGTGAATATGTTATGTTGGAGTTGTGAGTTGAAATTGATTAAGTTAAATGTTGAAGGAGACTAGTTGTAAATTGATTCTTGGTTATTGATATTAGTTTAAAACAGGTGGTTTGTTATATAAACAGAGGAAGTGATGCCGAACTTTCGACAGGACAACTAAAGAAATATTATTGCAAATGGTATAGGACATGATATGCCAGTTTAAATGCATACGTGAATGAGATATGATTATGTGTTAATGTGTAACTATTAAAGTTTGTATAATTATAAGAGTTAGCGGACTAAGCATGTGTTATGTGCTATCTGAAGTATATGAAATTATGTGAACTAGATGAAGCATGTGCTATGTGCTATTTGGTGATAATCAGATTTAAGTAAATGATTGATTTTCAATTCATAGATAGTTTATATTCAAATCTTTATAAAAGGGAAGGCCAAATATTTTCCAAAAAGGATTTCAACCTTATTATGTGTTTAGGTGCCGCATGTTTGGGCGGGTTATTTATCATTATGTGTTTAGGTGCCGCATGTTTGGGCGGGTCCTTTCCTTATGTGAATCACTGCATGTCGAGGCAGAATTATTGAGTATTAAGTAAATTATGGATTATATTATGGATGATTGAGTTAGAAAGTTTTGGTGTTTGAAAACAGAGCAAACGTCTACTTTACGAATAGGTCATGCCCAATTTTCTGTAGAAATATATGCGCTTAAGTTATAAACATTTATGTTATATAGAGGTTATAGTAAGAGGACTAATCTAATCTTATCCCAAACCCCCGGCAGTTTCATTTCCACAGCCGGCCGAGAAGAGAAAAGAAAAAGAGGTGAAAATCCCCTGGCCCGTGATTGAAAGCGGACACGCGGGTAGAGTATAATAATTAATTGATTTTGTGCATAGCACTATCGAGGCAAGTTCCTTCTGACCCTTCCTCCTGCTAATTATTTGAGAAATGATGATGTTTTTATATATATTGATGAGTTATTTTATGGAAGATATGTTTCGAAATGTTTATGAAATTTATTATGATAGTTTTCCACTATAAATACTCCTTGTCCTTCAAGCGTATTCCATCGAACTTCCTCGGGCATCTTAATTGTTCAAGATGACCCTCTAAAAAATTATTCAGTTATGACTACTCTCATTTTTCGAGGTAGTTAAAACTTTGTTGACTTCAATCGGATTTATTGTTCAAATCCGATAAACTTTATTTGAAATTCGCAGATTTGATTCATTGTTCGGATCAAAGTAGATATGTGCAGAATAGTGGATAGATGAAAGGAAATTCCTCAGAAACTTCCTCTTAAACAATCATCCTAGCGCATTGGTATAGTGTTTTGATAAGTTCGAGTTGTTCTTATCTTTCAAGACGACTCAAAATATTTTGATTCAATTCAATAAACCTCCTTGTTCGAGGTTTGTTATCTTATTGTGTGGTGTGACATATTGTTCGTGTCCACATAATCATCTTTTTGTCAAAGGTTGCAACGGCCCATTGTTCGGGTCGATATCGTATAAATAGTAACTGGCAGTCGGCTAGAATAGACGAGATTATTTGATAAATCACTCAAACTCAATTGTGTTCATTTATTTCTGGAGAATAATCTGTTACACCACTGGTCAACATGGGAGTGGCCCATGGATTTCCGGATCAACATGAGGTACAAACTTGTGGTATCCAGATGGAAATATATTCTATTTCTTCCGGATCAACATGAGGTGTAAACTCGTGGTATCCATATGGAAATGTATTTTATTTTGGCACAAATGTTGCCGGGTCGATTATTCGACCACCTTTTTGCTAGCAAAATGTTTTTGTGATACTTGAGACATAGTAGTGATCGTGCTATGGGGTATCACGGGTGTACGGTACTTGAGACACGGCAGTTGATCGAGCCGTGGGGTATCGTAGAGGAGATAAGACCAGTATCTACATCATTCAAAGTTCAGTATTTATATCATTCAAAGTTCAGTGTCCACATCATTCAAAGTTGGGCATCTACAGCATTCAAAGTTCGAATGCAATTGTGTTGACTTAAACGATTCGGTAAATCATTGGACTTCTAGTCCGTCAGAATAAGTTGTTATAATGCGAGTCCTGTGAACGACATTCCTATTATATCTCAAAGGTAGGGCATTAAAGTGCCATTGTGTTGAGATAAATGATTCGGTCAGTTCATTGACCATCTTTCTATCAGAGTAAGTTGTCAATTGATTATTGTTTTGAGTTCCTTTGTATGAAAAGTGTTTTCCTTCACATTTCTTTTATTATTAGTATGAGTAAGTGAGTCGGTGGAATTTGCTGAGCACCTAGTTGCTCACCCTTCTTGTTGATCATATTTTTACAGCTAAAGAGGAAAAGGAAAAAAAGTTGAATCATCCTGATACAGAGCTAGAGGGTAGATTTACAGTAGTTAATTGCATAGCTGTGGAACGAGAAGAATCAAGGCGACGTTGAGAAGACGAGTTGATGCAGAGCATTTGGATCTAGCGACAGGTTATTGTATAAAGATGATTTCTAGTAGACATTATATCGTATAAGTATTTTTGCCTGGTATACTTCACATCGAAGTTATTCCAGTGTTATAGATTGCATGTAAAGAGATTATTGTAAAAGAAAGTTAAAGTTTGAATGAAATTTTAGACTCTTGTTTCTAGCCCTATAACCTAAAAGATTCTTGGTAGAGATTGGAGTCGTAGAACTTATATTTGAGATGGATTAATGTTTAACAGGTTGTTTTAAATCGAGATTTTAGTGTGACGACCAAATCCTCTGACCCCGGATTTGGGGCGTTACAACACATATCACGAAAGCTCTTTATTTGTCTACTTTCAAGACATCATGAAGGTTTAGCGACAAAGAAAGAGGGAGTATTGAAAGAAACATAGAATATACACTAATAATTTGTCAAATTATTAAAATAAAATTTGAATATTGAGTATTGAGTATAAAAATAATTAATAAATATTAATTTAAATATGTTGATTTGTAGAATTCAATGTGAAATTTAAATGAAAGTCTATAATTAATAAAGACTATTTAATTAAATAGTTATGATAATCGAATCCCGGTGAAATCAAAGAAGTTAAATTTAATAAATAAATAACTTGTATAATTATGTAGTAGCAACAACAAATCCAACCTGAGGTTAGTACTATTGTGTTTCAATGAAAAGAAGTTTCCAAATTATTTCTATATATCTGGCCATTCTTGCTCGAACCCGAACAATTTCCCTAATTCCCCACCCGATTGGGGTGGTGAACATATCGAGATCGAGCAGATGAAATACACATCTGTAATAGTAAGAGAGATAATAATTACTCTCTTCGTTCCATAATAAACGTCATAACTTTTTCAGAGTTCGTTTCACACATTTCCACGCATATAAAAAATGTAGTTGTACATATTATTTTTTCGAATTTTTTGTTTTTTAAAAAAGTTTGAACATCCTATTTTTATACAAAACAAAAAAAATGAGAAAATAATTTCTACAAACATGTTTTTTATGTGCGTGAAAATGCGTGAAACAAACTTGAAAAAAATTAGGACGTTTATTATGGGACGGGTAGAGTATATTAAGACAGAGTTTTTGTATAACTTATAGTATAAAAGGTAATAGTTATAAATATAGCGTATTTATTAATTGTATTATTATGCAATTTTATATTAATTGTATTAATCAATTTTTTTATTAATTGTATTATAAATTTTTATTATGCAATTTTTTACAAATTTGAAAATATAAATAAATTATTCTTATTAAAATAATTATTATTTTACTAATAAAGAAATGCTTCTTGTGTGTTGGTGAGTGTTCAAGCAAGAGCTCTTATGTCTAGTGTATATGTAATTTTAATGGATGATGTTTTTATTACTCATGTAAAAAATTTCTTAAGTTTATCAGTTACCAATTTACCATTATGCGTATTAAAACTTTTTAGTATCAAAAAAACATTGTATGAGAACAATGTAATATTTGTTATGAGTTTAGTTTTAGTAGATAATGTTTTAAGTGTTTAACTATGATATTTACCCCTTTCCGATATCAGTTCAAACAATTCTCCCGATATCAGTTCAAACACCAAATTGTTGGTAGATTTCTAGCATACAACTTGGCTATTGTTGTCAATTAATTTAATCTTATAGTGATAATTATATTTATTTTGAATTGAACTAATTACGCATTAAACTAATTAAACTAATAATTATATATGTATACCGCGGTATACATAACATATCATACCTTTAAGATGTGTTAAGAGAGGGTTATGTTTTTAAAAAGTATATATTAGCTTATATTTTAATAATAATAATTAAATTAATTTGGAATTAAGCTAACAATATATTTAAAACTAATTAAGTTAATATTTATGTGTATATCGCGGTATATATGACATACCATACTATTAAGAGGGGGTTTCTGCTTTAAATTCAGAGATTAATTTTTAATTAAAAAATAATTAATATGAAATTAAATCAACTATATTAAACTAATTAAACTAATAATTATATGTACATTGCGGTATACATGGCATACCATACCATTAAGAGGAGATTTCTGCTTTTAATATAGAAAATATAGATTTCTTAAGTTTATGTTATACATTTGTGGGAGCTGGTCAGTAACTGGTGGAGTTTAAGTCCTCAACAGAAGTTGTATTGGAATTCCTCTTCCTGGATGTCTTCTAGTGTATTCACAGGGCAAAATCTCAAAGTTTGCTGGTTAATCAATGTGGCTGCATGTTTTTGGACATTGTGGTTAGCCAGAAACAATCTTATCTTCAACAACATTAAAGAGGACAAAGATCAATTGTTTTTTTGTGTCCAAAGCAGGACATTCACATGGATGGTAGCTGCAGGCATTTTAAAGCAGGAGTTAGAGGATTTATGGAAAGTTAATCCAGTTGGGGCTATTCTGCTTTCCAATAAAAATTTAGTAAAGGAGGAGCATATATGGTGGAACACAGACCTTATAGGCTATGTGGATGGGGCTTGGCTAAAACTTAATAATGGAGCGATTTGTGGGGGATTGGGAGGTTATTTGAAGGACTCCAAGGACACAACTCTCATTATTTTTTCAGGTCCTAATCTTTCATGGTGCCCCTTAGAAGCTGAGCGAAATGCAGTTTTGTTCCTTTTCAACAGCATATTATCCAGTTTGAATTTTCAAGGCTCATGTACTATCTGCTCAGATAGCATGCTATTAGTTTCTCAGTTCTTGAGAGCTAGAGCTGGGTATCAGGACTTTGGGGAGTTCTCCCTCCCATCCTCATGGTATCTACTAGTTAAAGACACTCGGTTCAAACTCTATTACATGCCAAGGGATAATCTTCAGGGGGCAGATGCTTTGGCTAAAGAGGGTAGGGCTCGCAGTCGCATGGTATGTGCATGGTCTTAAGTCTTAATCCAGTATGGATTTGTTTCTTTTTAAGTGGTAATCTTTAGTTTTGGGCTGTAAACTGAGTACACTAGAGCCCGCTTCAAAGCCCGTCAGTTGAAATTTCTGGAAGCAACTTCACTAGTGGGTTTTTACGGGAAATCAAAATTCATTTAATTCACCTATTTCTCATAGGTGCAGAATGTGAACTGTTAGTGGTTAGATGCTGGCTTTGGGAAAATGAAAAGTTTATACCCAGAGTTATTGCATGCATGTTAAATAGTGCCTCTTTGATCTTCTTGTTCATTTCTCTTCTTCTTTCTACTGTGCATTGTAAAGTATGGAAAGGAGATGGGTTTTTCCGAAGAAACACTTTGTCAAAATTAACACTCATGTAGTGCATTACCCTCAAAGATTACCCAATGGTAACACAATGGGGTTGGGAGTGGTTATCAGGGATCGTAGGGGTGCTGTGATTTTGATGGTCTCTGGTACCATTAGAGGTCTGACAGTGATGGGTAGTGAGCTTTGGGCTTTACTTATAGGTTTAAGGTGTGCGTTCTATGAAGGGGAGGAGAGGGTTCAACTGGAAACAGATAATGAAGAAGGGTTACAAGAGTGGAATGACTGGCGTTGGAGATGGGGTCAGAATCTGCGTCACAGAGGGTTGATTGAGCAACTGGAGCAGAGAAAGTCTGATCCAAACCTTACTCTTGAAGTGGATTCCATTAGGGCAAGCCAAAACAGACTGGCCAGGTTTCTAGCTGAGGATGGGGCGCAGAATCGTAACAGACTAATCGTCTTCCGTAGGGGCATGGGGAGAGCTAGAGAATTATGGAGGCTGGATATGGGGTTAGGTCCGCTGGATGCTAGATTTCAGGTGGTGGAGGAGGATGTTGCAGCAGCTCAGCAGGTGGCGGAGGAAGAAGTTGAAGGCATGGGGGAGTGGCTTGTCCAGGACCTTGGTTCTCAAAGCATGGGTGCTCAGAACTGAGTTTTAGCAGTCGAGCTCTGCAAGGTTTGAAGCTTCGAGTTTCAGAATTGAGATTGCAGAATCGAGTTTCATTTGCTTTCTTTTAAGTATCTTTTTAATTGTTTTTGGGTAATTTCAATGGATGTGTCAACCCCTTCCTCGTGCATTTTCATTGTGCCTGGGAAGGTTTTACTGTTAGTTGATCCGTTCTAAAACTTGTTTCCTTGTTTACCTTGAGCCCATTTTTCTGATGTCTTGGGCTTTGGTTGGTTTAGGGGTTTCCCCTTTTTAATATATTCTAATTACCAAAAAAAAAAAAAAAACTTACCATTATGCGTATTAAAAAATTTTAGGAACAAAAAGGCATTGTATGGAAACAATGTAGTATTTTTTATGGAGTTTACTTTTAGTACATAAGTATGATACTTCAGGATTTACCATCCCGATATCAATTCAAACACGTTGCTCGTAGATTTCTAGTATGTAGAAGGGGGTTGAATACAATTGTATAAGATTCTCGACTTTAATAAACACAAATATGAATGATAACAGCTTTATTAAATTTGATATAAAACTGTTACAAAACTCTCTCAAAAAAATTTTATGTTCTTGAAAGCTGTTAGGTTACAATGATACTCGTGTAAGCGATTGATATAAAATCAAAACCTAAACTGTGTTTATATATTACACACAGCTGCTCTATCGATTACAAGATAAGTCCAAATCAATTACAAACTATATTGATACATATCCTAACCGACAGCTACATTCTTATAAACTAGAAACCGACAAATCATCTTTCCTTATTTAACTGAACTCGATAGTTATCTTGAAGTAGTAATCCTGATCAGTTTCCAGTCCTGATGATAATCCTGATCACAGTCCTGATACTGACACTCGTGCAATACTGATGACGTCAGCAATCCTGATCACTAATCCAGATCCTGACGATCATTGAATTATGATCTAATAGTAGTATTTTTTTATGAAGTTTACTTTTAGTACATAAGTATGATACTTCAGTATTTACCATCCCGATATCAATTCAAACACGTTGCTCGTAGATTTCTATTATGTAACATGATTATTGTTGGCAATTAATTTAATTTAATAGTAATAATTATATTAATTTTGAATTAAACTAATTACGTATTAAACTAATAATTTATATGTGTATATCGTAGTATACATGACATATCATACCTTTAAGAGGGAGTTATGTTTTTAAAAAGTATAGATTAGTTTTTATATTAACAATATTTTTAAAACTAATTAAGCTAATAATTATATGTATATCTACATGACATACCACACCATTAATACAGGGGTTTCTAGTTTTAGTAAAGAGATTAATTTTCAATTTAATAATAGTTAATTTGAAATTAAATCAATTATATTAAACTAATTAAATTAATAATTATATGCTAATTAAGCTAATAATTCTATGTATATCTACATGATATACCACACCTATAATTGGGGGTTTCTAGTTTTAGTAAAGAGATTAATTTTTAATTTAATAATAGTTAATTTAAAATTAAATCAATTATATTAAACTAATTAAATTAATAATTATATGTATACCGCGGTATACATGCTATACCATTAAGAAGGATTAAGTTAATAATTATGTCTATATCGCGGTATATATGACATACCATACTATTAAGAGGGGGTTTCTGCTTTAAATTCAGAGATTAATTTTTAATTAAATAATAATTAATATAAAATTAAATCAACTATATTAAGCTAATTAAACTAATAATTATATATATATTGCGGTATACATGGCATACCATACCAATATGAGGGGGTTTCTGCTTTTAATATAGAAAATATAGATTTCTTAAGTTTATCAGTTACCAACTTAACATTATGCGTATTAAAAAAATTTAGGAGCAAAAATGCATTGTATGGAAACAATGTAGTATTTTTTATCGAGTTTACTTTTAGTACATAAGTATGATACTTCAGGATTTACCATCCCGATATCAATTCAAACACGTTGCTCGTAGATTTCTAGTATGTAACTTGACTATTGTTGGCAACTAATTTAATTTAATAATAATTACATTAATTTCGAATTAAACTAATTACGTATTAAACTAATAATTATATGTGTATATCGTAGTATACATGACATATCATACCTTTAAGAGGGAGTTATACTTTTAAAAAATATAGATTAGTTTTTATATTAACAATGTTTTTAAAACTAATTAAGCTAATAATTATATGTATATCTACAAGACATATCACACCATTAATAGGGGTTTCTAGTTTTAGTAAAGAGATTAATTTTTAATTTAGTAATTGTTAATTTGAAATTAAATCAATTATATTAAACAAATTAAATTAATAATTATATGCTAATTAAGCTAATAATTATATGTATATCTACATGAGATACCACACCATTAATAAAAGTTTTCTAGTTTTAGTAAAGAGATTAATTTTTAATTTAATAATAGTTAATTTGAAATTAAATCAATTATAGTAAACTAATTAAATTAATAATTATATTTATACCGCGGTATACATGGCATACCATTAAGAAGAGATTTCTACTTTTTGTATAGATTATATAGAAATTAAATCAATTATATTAAACTAATTAAATTAATAATTACATGTACACCGCGGTATACATGGCATACCATTAGAAGAGATTTCTGCTTTTAGTACAGAGTAAGAGTATATAGATAAGCTAATAATTATATGTATATATACATGACATATCACACCATTAATAGGGGATTTCTAGTTTTAATAAAGAGATTAATTTTTAATTTAATAATAGTTAATTTGAAATTAAATCAATTATATTAAATTAATTAAATTAATAATTATATGTATGTCGCCGTATACATGGCATGGTTTCTGTTTTTAATATAGAATATAGAAGTATAGATAGATATGTACTTGAAACAATTTAAATATTTAGAGTGATCAATAATTTTTTTTTTTTTTTTGTGACAAAGAGTGATCAATAATTTAGTAAAGCGTTGTGTGAGAAACACTGTATTCTATAAATTTATCAGGTGTGTATACTGATCATATCCTCATGTCTTCAATGTTAATTCCAACACTTGACGTTGACAATATAATTAGTTATTTATGACAAAACTAATTTATGCTTATTCTAGAAAATCAATATATCAATATCTTTTATTTTATATATATAAAGGAAAACCCCCACGAACTCTAAAATCGCTCGATTCAATTTTAAATACTTAAAATTAAACTTCCTTCTTGAAGTCCTATTTTTTAGAAAAGAAAGTCAAAACCTTTTTTAAGTTGTATAAAATAAACCATTATATAAAAGGTAAGTATAACCTCTATTTTATAAAATTTTCTTCTTTAAGTCATATTTTTTAGAAAAGCAAGTCAAAATCTTTTTTAAGTTGTATAAAATAAACCATTGTATAAAAGATAAGTATAAACTCTAATTTATATTTGATCATATTTTTCTATTTTTCTAGATTAGAATTTTGAATTTCCTTTTATAACATCTAGAAATTTACTCTAGAATCATATTTATCTATTTTTTTAGAGCTCCTCTATTTTAAATAATTAAAATCAAAACTCTATTACTTAGCTCCTATCTTTTATCTTTATATATAAAAAGGAAATTCTGAAATTTTTATCTCAACTAATATCAAAATTTCCGCTTTTAAGATTCTAATTTTTAGTTAAGGAAATATTTTTACAAAATTTTCCGTTTTATATAAACAATTTGATTATTTGAGAAAACATTATCTCTTTTAAATCTATTGATGTGTATATATAAGTTGCCTCTGCAAATTTGTCCTCCTTCACTTCTTCTAATGTCTTTTATCAGCACTTCTTCTCACATCTTTTATCCATTTTTTTTCCTGGCGTTTGATTATGTTCTTTTTCCTATGCATTCGAAACTAACTATGTTCATCATGTTATTATGCAGATCATACAAATTAAGTTTAGTGGGATGACAATTAATTTGGTTTTACTAACTACACACCATCGAATTTATTATGTAGTAAAACCTTATTTTACGTTATTAGTATTCGATTATATTATTGTTATATTTTTTATTAGGTCTGTGTCAAGTGCAAAAGAGTTCAACAAGGTGACTGTGTTAATTTTTGCTAGCTTTTGTAGCTATTTCTTGAGCTACTTGATTTCATAAGTTAATTATAGTTTTGTTTAATTTTATTTTTGTATTTAGTTTGATTTTCTTTTATAGTTGATTTCTTAAGTGAATTATAGTTTCATTTGATTTTATTTTTTTATTTAGTCTTTGATAGGTTCTTTTTTTGTTATGAGATTAATTTTTAAATGTGTAGTCGATTTGTTAAGCTAACTTCTTAAATTAATTATAGTTTCGTTTGATCTTTTTTTTTTAATATTTAGTCTTTGATACGTTTTTTTTTTTTTTTATGAAATTAGTATTTTTTTGTAGTTGATTTCTTAAGCTGACTATAATTTTTTGTAATTGATCTTTGTATTTAGTTTTTGATAGCCTCTTCTTTGTCCTTATGGGATTGATTTCAGTTAAATTGTATTATTTTTTTATTATAATAAAAGATTTTTTTAATAATTAAAACATATTCTACTATAATTAAAATTGATTTCATTTTTTAAGTACTTTTCTTTTGGAAAAAAAATCAATTTTTTTTTAATTGTATAAAAGAAATAAAGCTTACTTATTTAAGTCCTATTTTTCAGAGAAAAAAATCAAAATCTTTTTAAAATTGTATAAGAAAACAAAACTTCATTCTTTCGGTCCTATCTATAAATAGAAAGTAATCAATTCTATTCCAAATTTAAATCATCTAATCATCTTTTGTAAACCAAAACTCCTATCTATACTATATTATTAAAGTCGAAACATTGAAAGTTTTGGTTTTCGGTCGGTTTTGGTTTTAACAAATACAATTAATATAATTAAAATACATCTAAAAATATTATAGGTAGTTACTTTTTTTAATTAAAACATGTTAGCTTTCCTATTTGTCCTTATTAAAAAAAGTTACTTATTTTAACATGTCATCGTATTTTTTTAATAAATACAATTAATATAATTAAAACACTTCTAAAAATATCACGGGTAATTACTTTTTTTGATTAAAACATGTTAGATTTTGTCCTTATTATTAATATTATTTTATTATAAAATAATATTAATAATACAACATTTATCTTCCTTAGCCCCATATGTATTTTTTAATATTTTTTTATGTTCCAATTAATATTTAAGTTTCTCATTTTATAATTTATCATATTAATTTTTATTTTATTTTAATATTAAATTTTTTAGTTCATTATTTTTTAAGGCCCGTGCCTTACAGGGTTATAGGCTAGTATTATTAAAGCAGAAACATTAAAAGTTTTGGTTTTCGGTTTTCGGTCGGTTTTGGTTTTCGGTCTTTTATTCTATTTAATAAATAATAAAAATATATAAATATAGTAACTAGATGATTGCATTTTATAATTAAAATATTTTTTTTCCTAACAAAATCTACCCCTTTTCCAAAAATATCATGGTAATTATCTTTAAATTAAAACATATTACATTTTATATTTGTTATCACAAAAATCTCTGTTTTCCAAAAATATGATGTGCAGTCCTTACTTAATTATTTTAAAACATATTTTAATACTATATTTAATAAATAATATAAAAATAGTAACTAGCTGATTATCTTTTATAATTAAAAAAAATATTCTAACAAAATCTACTATTTTTCCAAAAATATCACGACAATTACCTTTAAATTAAAATATATTATCTTTTATATTTGTTATCACTAAAATCTTTATTTTCCAAAAATATGAGGTGCAATCCTTACTTATTTATTTTAAAACATATTTTAATACTCTATTTAATAAATAAAAAAATAATATAAAAATAGTAACTAGCTAATTACCTTTTATAGTTAAAATATTTTTTTTCTAACAAAATCTACAAGCTATTAAAACACATCTAAAAATATTACAGACAGTTACTTTTTTTAATTAAAACATATTAAATTTTCTATTTGTCGTTATTAAAAAAACTTACTTATTTTAACATGTCAACGTATTTTTTTAATAAATACAATTAATATAATTAGAACACTTCTAAAAATATCACAGACAATTACTTTTTTTAATTAAAACATGTTAGATTTTCTATATGTCCTTATTATTAATATTATTTTATTATAAAATAATATTAATAATACCTCATTTATCTTCCTCAGCCCCATATGTATTTCTTAATATTTTTTTATATTCCAATTAATATTTAAGTTTCTCATTTTATAATTTATCATATTAATTTTTACTTTTATTTTAATATTTTCCGTTCACATTAAATTTTTTAGTTTATTATTTTTTAAGGCCCGTGTCTTGAACGGGTTATAGGATATACACCCAAACTTAATATCTAGATAATACGTAATTATCTTCTTAGATTGTTTTTTAATTAAAATTAGTTATTAGTTCTTTGTGGAGAGTTTTAGGTTTGTACCATCATGTAAGATATAATACAGTTTGAATTTTCATGTATCAAATATTCTAAATTTTTCTATTCATGATCAGTATTTTTTTTTTTGACAAATTTAAAGCAAATTTCATTAACGAGAAAAGAACTCGACTGTGACAAATCCCAACCGGCTATGCAAGTTGAAAAACAAATAAACGAGCTAAACAATTAGCTGCTTTGTTTCCAGATCGCTTAACATATAGAATAAAAATATTCTTTGAACAGAAAAAGATTATAATAGCTTTCCGAGAAATACAACCTACACCATCCCTAAAATCAGTAGCATTAGAATTGACCTTCACACAATTAATTCTGGTTGTAGTCCAATGTTCAGAACTTTCAGTTGCACCAACTGAAATTGAAGGGACAAATGCCTTCATAATATGAACAATTCGGTTGTGAAAGGTGAGCTTTTGCGATTTTCACCACTGATCCAGCCTCGATGCAAGCTTTCCATATCCCAAAAACACCAATTGAATCATTCTCACGGACACAAAACAACAAACCAAAAGTACCAAAAACATATCAAACACTCCAAAAGGATGACAAACAAACACCCAAAATATTGGGTATAGCAGCAATCCTTACAAAGAAGGATGATTATTAAAGGAAATAAGAATTATAGTGATTAGATAAAAGAAAGGAATACGAAAGTGAATTTGTGAGAAGAAAGAAAGTTTTATTGATGAAGAAAATGGATAGATCTATGGAGGCGGCTAGTTAGGGTTGGGGGTCGATCTCATTGAGTGAAGAAGTAACTACATGTATTTTCTAAATTTCATGATCAGTATTTGATCATAGAAGAGAAGAGTGATCACTGATCATAATTAATCATATATGAAAATTTATGTTTGTTTTCTATCTTTTCTTTTAACTATTTTTCGTTTCTTTGTATTTTTAATCATAAATTTGATTTTGTTGTATATTCCGTGTGGAAAGAGTTTAGTGATGGAAACACTAATAAGTGTTGCTTTCTTATGCACAGCCCCTACCCAAAAAACAAGTAAACTTTTTTTTAGTCATGAATCAAATTTAAAAAATAATTATATTTTATTATTGTTCGGGGATAAATTTCAAAGTTAGACAAAATATATTTTCATACAATTTACTAAAATTTTCGTGATACTTGGCTTAGCGTCAAATTTAATCCTGGGTCACTATTTTTATTTGTATTTTTTTAAACATTATTAGCATCATACTTTATTATAATTTTCGAGTTTCAAACTTTAATTACATTGATTTTTATATATTTACACATTGCGGCATAGAGG
Organism: Heracleum sosnowskyi; assembly: GCA_030848705.1. NCBI lineage: Eukaryota > Viridiplantae > Streptophyta > Magnoliopsida > Apiales > Apiaceae > Heracleum > Heracleum sosnowskyi. Next base: position 132,350,834 of record CM061237.1, read on the forward strand.
AAATCAAATAAAAAAATTTGAAAATCAAGATAAAAGTTATACCGTAAAAAGAGTTACTACTTACTTTTCATTAGCTGTTGTTTTGAACATAAAATATATAATTCGGACAGGCTATGGTGTGAAAAAGATGAATAATATGATATATATATATGGATATACTTACCATGTTATTTTGATAATCGAGTTTAATTTTTTATTATTATTATTATTATTACAAATTTCTATATTAAAATTTATAAAATATTGTGGTTATCGATCTAAACGAATATTACACAAAATCGGTATGAAAAAAATATCATAAATAATTCATTTTTATCTACATTTAATTTGTGTAATATTGTGTTAGAATTTACTTGATATTATGGAACCACCTAATATAAAAGAGTAACATCATGCTCTCAGATCATCTTATTCGTATTTATCTACTTTTCCAAAATGCTTTTATTTTAATCAATAAAAATTAAAATTTCCATATTAATATTTAAATTTGTAGGAAAATCAATAATTATATAAAAGTCAAACATATGTCCTTTATTGTTGCATTTTATTAAAAATTTTAATATATATTTATTTATTATAACGGGTGTCGGTCTAAGAAAATGTGACATAGATTCGGTATTAAAAATATAAAAATAATCTAATTTATCCAATATTTTATTCATTTACGTATGAGAATATTGAAAATATTAGTATTTTTTGTGATATAACTGACGATGCTTAGTACTTAAATTTTTATTATTGTATTTATTATATTTTTTTTATTACAATGAGTGTCGGCCTGAAAAAATAAACACAAATTTGGTATAAAATATATAAATAGTTTATTTGTCCTATATGTATATTAATTTGTACAATATTGTATTCACTTATCTATATGATATTATAAATATACATTATTTTTGAAAGTAATATACATTTTTTCTTGACTAAATAATCTAGAATTGAAATTTAGAAAAAATTATTACATCAACTAATATAAGTTGGAATTTAAATGTTGAAAAAAAATATAAATGGTAATCAATATAATAATATTCAACATAATATTAAAATAATGAGAATATTAAACAATTACCTTTTTCTATATTTATTCAGAATTTCCTTGAATGACCAAGACGACACGGAAAATCCAAAAGAAACCTTATGTTAGATATATAATTATTTATTTTATTTAAAAATAATTTTTGTAGAATGTTTTTTAAAAAAATTCGAGAAATTATTATATGGCCGCTACGAAGCGGCTTAGTAAACTAGTTGAACTCTAATTCAAAAGTTAGATCTTGAAAATTTTGTTCATTACAATTAGACCGATAAATTTAATATATTTACAAATATATGATTATTATAAATTTTTAGTTGAAATAACAAAACAGTTATATATAAAATATAAAAGTGAAGCATATATAGAGTCTGATATAACTGTGAACGATATATTTGTCATGTTTGTATCAAATTGGAGCTATATGTGTGTAAATGGACATGTTTTAGGTATTTTAAATTAATGAATTTGTAAATGGACATGTTTTAGGTATTTTAAATTAATTGGGTTTGTGAACGTAGATACATTAAAATTAGTTATGAATAAAATCCTAAAAATATATTTAATATTATATTTTGATTAAGTATTTAAAATAAGTATAAGTACTAAAACTCATCCTCTAGAAAGAATATTAAATCTCAAGTACCAAAAAAGAATGGTCATGTCTGCGAGTTGCTTTCATAGTATTTGTTTTTTTCTGTATCTTACATCTTTTTAATATTTATTTTTAGTTAAGATGAGTTTCAAAATAAGTAATTTATAATTGTGTAAAAACTAAATAGTTATTTGTGTTTTATGTATTTTAGTTAAATTAAATTAGATATTTGAAAAAGTTAGAACCTTCTAAATAATGTCGTCAAAATATATTTTTGTATAATTAGGGCCAAGTAGTAAAACTAAGTAATAAAGCTCATTTATCAAAACAAAAGTATTGAGATGCAAGTACCAAACTCATTTATCAAAACAAAAGTATTGACATGCAAGTACCATAGAGATACATCCCTCAGGTTACTTTTTTAATACTTGTATTTACTATATTTTCTAGAATTTTTATATAATTATAAATATTTTTAGAATAATTAATTTTCATTATTTTGAGCCAAATAAAAAAGTAAGTACCGAATTCATTTTCGAAAAAAAAACAAAGTAATGAAGGCTAAGTATAAAACTGTATTGGGTTCCATAAAATTCAATTGAATAGAATTGGTCATGTTTGTCACCTCTAATATATCTTCCTAAAACTGACAAGATGTAATAAAAATTTCATTTTTGTTCTTAAATTTTCGTAACTCTAATATTTCTTAATGAGTTAAAGCAATTTTCAGAATTTTTGTTTTATTATAAAAATCTTCATTTTTTATGATGAAACTTCTTGGGTAGCACACCCTATGTATTATTATGTTCATGTCATTTCTTTAAAATCCTAACTTTTAAAGTTATATTTATGGTTAGTTAAATATTTATTATATTTATGAATATTTATGGTTAGTTAACTATTTATTATATTTATAAATACATATTTGTCTTAAAATAAAATAATTTTTATAATTTGCAACCACTTCGGTATAAATGATTAATTTTTAAGGATTATCTTTTTAATGCAGGTTAAATATGCTTTGATTAAATATTGTAGAGACTAAATTGTCTCTCTACAAAGTTCCTATGTATTTTCACACTTACATGTACATATTAAAGTTTTTTTAAAAATTTATTATTACGTGTGAGATACTTGTGAAAATAGTAGTTTTCTATGAGAATTTAAATTATTAAAATTTGTGACGGTGCTTAGCTTCAATTTTTATTATTAAGTATGATTGTATATTTATTTATTACAATGATAGTCGGCATAAGAAACATGATACAAAGCGGTATAAATAAAAAGTACATGTAAATAGTTTATTTTATATTTTCTAATACTATAAATATGTGTTTCTCAAATTTTTTCCCTAAATATTTTATATTTGAAAGTTTAAGAATATACAATATAAGCACGCCGCAAAGCGTTACTCGATTATGCTTATATAAAGGAGAACACTGGCGACTGAAATCGTTTCAGATACAAATGCTTTCGACTTCAAAAAATAAACTCAATTTCAAACTCAAATTGAAGCCCAACTGCTCATGTACTAATAAGATCAAATTATTTTGACATCCATAATATATCTTTATATAAAACAAGATCATAGAAAATTTTATATTTTAGTACTTCTATTTTTATTAATGCGTATAGTTTCCATTTTTATCTATACGTATATTTATTACAACGACGGTTGGACGAGGAAAATGTGACACAAATTTATGTAAATGATAGAAATATGTAATAACTTATTTCGTTGTCTACATATAGTCATTTTTTGTACAATATATAGTGTTTACTAAATTATATAATATTATAAAAAATTGTTTCGCAATATTTATATTAAACAGTCAATATATTTTAAAATTTTACTAAAATCAATATTATATCTTTATATATAATTAGTGTAAATCACTTAAATGGTATGGTTTGGTATGGTCGTCAGCGGTCCTACATAATTAAAACTTCTATCCTATAAAACAATTACACAATTAGAATTATTAATAATACTCTACTTTAGAGAAAAAGTAATATTTCTATAAAAGTAAAGAATAATAGAAGTAGTATAATTTTAATATTTATACACTAAAATTTATTAAACTTGAATTTATAAAAACAATGAATAAACATAAAAATCATCATTATTTTAGTGAATTTATATATATAAAAAATTCAGTAATTTTTATCATTTCAAGAAGTACAACATAAACCGAAATAATATATAGATATGAAAAAACATATTATTAACTTAATTTATTATTAAAAATTTGTAATATAAAAAATAAAATTTATATTTTTATGAAAATATACAAAGATATTAATAAATAAATAAAATTATAAAACCACTTAAATAAAATAACTTATTAAACGTCCCGTGCATTGCACCGGTCTAAAGCTAGTTTCAAATAATAATAACAATTATTATTATATACTATTTATTTATTATATAAAAGAGTAAGAGGGATAATAAGAGAGTACTATATAATAGGTTTAATTCTCATTCATGACATACTAAATCCTTATATATAATAAGCTAGATCTTATTCAAAACTTTAGTCATGTACCGCCAAATCAATAAGGACCGTTGATCTTAAAATAGATGAATGAGAACCATTAAATCTAATATTAAAAAAAAATTATTTTAATAATATCAATTAAATATGAGTAGGTTTTCTAAGTTGACTAGAATTCTCAATATAAAAATTTGTAAGTTCAAATTCTAAGTTGAGTAGATTTATTTTATTGTTGGTCTATACTTTAATTCTAAGTTGAGTAAGTTTTTTTTTATTTTAATTATATTCCTAAGTTGAATAGAACTATTGTTAAAATTGGTCAATTTATTTTTCTTCAGTTTTAAGGTAATTTTAATTGAAAAAAAGTTGTTAAACTATCACTAAATTAAAGATTATTTTATGAGTTTTATGGGCTGTAAAATCGTTTAAATCTTATATTTAGAACTTAAAACACAACATAAGTAATGTATTAAGCGTATCAAACATAATAAACAAAGTCTAAAAACTAATAACATAAAATTATTAAAACAATTACGAATTAACATGATTATAAATATAAAAAAAAAACCATACATTACATGGGTTTTAAGCTACTAATATTAAAAGTCTTAAGCAACCAAACTACTCCAAATTGTCTAGGAAGGGGAGATGACCGAAGGAATACGTGTGTTGAAAAGTACGGTCACGGAGAATTAATACAATAATTTTGTGAAAGCAATGACTGTATGTGCAAGTATTTCTATAAATAATGTTATTTGTCAAATCTCGATCGAATAAATTATATCTTATATATAATAATCACTGTACAATCAAATTAATAAAGATCATTAGATCATAAATGATATATGAGAATAATTAGATCTAATATTAAAACCTGTACTTGATTAATAGTACGATTATATTTAATAACTAAAAAGTGTATTTGACTAATAGTAGGATTATATTTAAAAACTAAAAAGTGTATTTTGATAATATAAACCAAATATAATTGGGTTTTCTATATTAGATAGGATTCTCTATGTAAAAATTGGTAACTCTTTTTTCTATATTAGTAGTTCCAGTATGAGAATAATGATTGTTAAACCAAATTTTGAGATATCGATTAATATCAGTTATATTATTAAAACATTCTCAATCATATATACCATAGCTAAAATTCGTATCAATTACATTATTAAAAAAATCCCAGTATAACATGACTAACAATAATATACATGCACTACAATAATATACATGAGAGACGTAAGAGAAATCATGTACATGAATTTATGTTACAAATGTTACAAATTTTTACTGTAGAAATTACAAGTAAAATGACTTAGTTAATTAATATTAACATAACACTTATTTTAAGGGACATACAATTTAATTCATCTAAATTATATTATATTATTTTACATATAACAAATATAAAATGATAATATTAATATTATTAAAAATTGAGAGTTTCATATTTTATTAATGATAAATTTAAATATAATACTTACAGAGAAAAAGGATCATGAGGTTAATATCACCATACTTTTCCTAAGATCTAAACAAATAAATCTAATCATGATGATCATCTATTGTTAAATATTTACCTAACATATATTTTGATTTATCTATAAATTAGAAAAGCGAGTAATTAGATAGTTGCTATAAACACTCAAATGAGGAGTCGAGATCTTTATTCTCATAATCATAACATACTAACAAAAATTTAAGTCTTGAATCACATAATTTATATATCCTTTTATAACATGAAATAATTTATCCAAAACTATATTCTTTTATATTTTATCCATAATTTTGGTTGTCACGATACAATCCATAAAAAATAAGAATCGTCAAACTTTAAAATAAATAGATGATAATCGTGAGGTGTTCGAACTCTATCAACAACATATCAAATATAAAAATTCATACTAAATATATTATAAAAGAAAGTCCAGAATTTTGGTCGTTAAGGACCGATAATACTAAAAAAGGTAATTATCATTGGATCTTAAAATAAATATATGAGAACCATTGAATATAATTTCAAGTATTATTTTATATTTTTTTAAAGTCCAATTTTCGAAATTCGTCAACAATATATTAAAGAAAATTATATTTTAGAATTATAAATATTAAGAAATTTAAAAATTAAAACAAATATGAATATTAAGAATAAAATTGTGAATTAATATAATAAAAAATATTAAAAAAAAACACCCACGGGCTATAAGCTAGTAATCTATACTATTATATTAAAGATGAAACATTGAAATTTTTGTAGTCTGGTCACTCCATTCATAGCCGTTAGATATCTCTGATTAAATCGATGAGAACCGTTAGATAAAATATTAAAATTATTATATAGAATATCTTTTCTATTTTTTCTAACTAAAACATCTCATTTTCCAAAAATATCGCAAACAGTTTCATTTAATAAAATAACATATTAATGTTATAATTGCTAATAACTAACCCATTACCATTTTTAGCCAAAGTGTATATTCTTTTTTATATTTTATAACTAAAATTTCTATTTTTCTATTTTTCCTAAATAAAACCTCTCATTTTCCAAAAATATCGCGAATATTTCTATTTAATAAAATAAAATAATAATATTATAATTATTAATCACAGGCAAATCATTACTTTTATATTTTAAAATTCAACGAAAACATGTTACTTTCTATATTTCTTACTAAAGCCCCTCTTTTTCCAAAAATATCACGGGCAAACCGTTACTTATTTATTTTAAAATCTATTTTAATACTTTTAATTATTTAAAAATGTTTAACACGTCTACTTATTTTTTTAATAAATACAATTAATAAAATATAAAATTAACAATTATTAAAAATAATCCGTTCATCGCACGGGTTTTAAGCTATATTATTAAAGACGAAACATTAAAAGTTTGGTAGTCGGACGGACGGACGGTCGGTACTTGTGATTTTACTTAATTACCCCTTACTTATTTTTTTAAAAACTATTACTAAATAATAACATTATTTATAATCAATTACCTTTACAGCTAAAATGCATTACATTTTTTATTTTTTTCTAACAAAATCCTCTCTTTTTCTAAAAAAAACACGGGAGATTATCTTTTTTAACAAAAACATGTTACTCTTTCTATTTTCCCTTACTAAAACCCCTCATTTTCCAAAAATATCACAGGTAACCCTTAATTATTTATTTTAAAATCTATTTTAATATTTTTAATTATGAGCACTTTTTTAGCTAAAACGTGTTATTTTTTCTATTTTTTATTTTCTAAAGAAATTATTATGAAATAATAACATTTTTATAACCAACTACCTTTTCAGCTAAAATACATTGTCTTTTCTATTTTTTCTAACAAAATCCTCTCTTTTTCTAAAACAAATTACCTTTTTCAACTAAAACATGTCACTCTTTCTATTTTTCCTTACTAAAATCTCTCATTTTCCAAAAATATCCCGGGCAAATCCTTACTTATTTATTTTAAAACATATTTAAATATTTTTAATTACGGGCACTTACATTTTCAGCTAAAACACGTTACTTTTTCTATTTTTCTTTACTAAGACCCCTCCTTTTCCAAAAGTATCACGGACAAACAATTATTAATTTATTTTAAAATCTATTTTAATACTTTTAATTATTTAAAAAAGTTGAATACGTCTACTTATTTTTTTTAGCAAATTCAAATTAATAGAATATTAAAACATAAATAAAAAAAATTAATTATTAATAACAATCCGTGCATCGCACGGGTTTTAAGCTAGTTTATATATAAATATACATGTTAATATTTCTTTATAACATCGTCTTCTTATTTAAAAAGTAGAAATACTAACTTATCCTCCAACAATCTAATTCTTCGATAATTTTATCGAAAGATCTTTTGTTTGAGATTAGAGTTCTTTTCGTATAAAAAATTGACGATAATTTGGTAAACATATAAATTGTTTTAAAGTTATAATTATGGCCACCTCTTTTTATATGAAAAAATCAATATAACCTCAAGTAATTATTTAACTAATCCCGGCGACATAATATTCTCTTTCTAATTATTAAGATGATTATAGTTTAATAAATGTGATTAGAAACGCAATACAACCAATAGTTCAGTCATTCGTTTCCATGTAAATGTTCATCACCTTTTGGAGCTATTGTATAATGCGATGTATGGATTTTTTATTTAATTTAAATTAGAATTTTTAAGACAGAAAATTAGTAAATTAAAATTTTAAAATCATTTGCCAATAATTTACTTCTTAGTATTAAAATATTATTATTTTAGTTTATGAAATAGAATTATAGTACAGGCTAATGCTGTATAATGTGTCTTTAAAATCTAATAATGTGTATGGAATGGGACACATCACAATATCTTTTACACATGATAGTAGGTAGGGCTGAGCAACGGTCGGTTCGGTCGGTTTTTAACGATTAAACCGGACCGGACCGTATTTGGCGGTTTCGTAAATTACTAGACCGGACCGGACCATTTAAAAATTGAGACCAGACCGAACCAGACCTGAATTAAACGGTTTGGTTTGGGCGGTTCGGTTTTAAACCTAGCTAGACATTCGAAGATAAATGAACTAAAAAATTAATGATATTACTAAAATTTGATAGGTAGTTGCTACACAAAAATATATTGATATTAATAATTAAAGCATAAATAACATCATTTCCGAATAAAATTGCAAAGTGCAAGATATGAGGTATAAAAAATATGTATTTTTTACTTAGGATTTTAAGATAGAAATACATTTAATAAAGTGTAAGATGTGAGATATCAATAAAATGAATAAATATATTATTTTATAATATAATAAAATGGAACGGTCTGGTTCGGTCTTAACGGTCCGGTTTGGATATGAAAACCGAATCGAACCATTAAATAACGGTTTTTATTTATATCAAACCTAAACCAAACCGAACCGTCAAAAAAACCGTAAAATGCGGTTTGATCGGTTCGACTCGGTCCGATTCGGCCGGTTTGGTTTTTTTTTGCTCAGCCCTAATAGTAGGGAACATCGTCCCTCGCTTTTCAAATATGGACATGATACGGTATAAGAGGCCTCCATCATTTTTTTCATTTCCCCGGATCAACTCTTAGACAGATGTAAATATGGATGGTGGTATTACTTTTTTTTTTTCCAGAAACATAGTACAACAGATGTAAAATGGGTTTATTACATAACTGAAACAAAGACAAAGTCGTTCAAACCTGATCCAGCAAACATACTCACATAGATCCAACGACCTACTGCATCAAAGTGCAACAATTATTGATCCTGCAACACGACTGCTGCGTTTATTTTAAAGTCCAAACATGGTAGAAGAACACCCAAGCAACCTCACTTTGTCTTTCGTTTCGGAATTGCTTGCAAGGGTTCTAGTTTTTTCGCTGATGTCCCCAGTGTCTCCCTCATGTCTATTATCTTCTTACCGTCACAAAGCTCCCATTCAAAATGGTGAAGCAAGGAACCTAAAATTAAAGGTAGCATACGATCAGCCAATGGAATACCAGGGCAGATCCTTCTCCCTGCCCCAAATGGCAAAAACTCATAGTTTCGACCCTTGTGATTAATATCCAAGTCCAAAAACCTTTCAGGCTTAAATGACAACGGATCCTGCCACTTATCCTCGTCTCTTGATATCATCCAGTTGTTGATCATGACTTGTGTATCTTTCGGAATACTAAAGCCCATGAAATTTGTATCTCGAACTGTTTTTTTAGGAAATAATATTGGAGTAGGAGCATGCATGCGTAGTGTTTCCTCAATTATTGCTTCCAAGTAAGGAAGATTATTGATATCATTGTCTTGCATCTTATTGTTTGCTCCAACAACTCTACCAAGCTCAGCTTTAATCTTTTTCATTTCTTCAGGATTTTGTAAGAGCTCGCACATCGCCCACTCGGTTGTGTTGCTTGTTGCACCTACTCCAGCAATAAACATTTCCTGCATAACACAACACATTATGTTATGCATCAATCTATACCTGCAATGTACTATTACAAACTATATAAACATACATTCAATATATGTTACTTCTGCTTAAACTTACCATCAGCAAAATTGTGACTTGGTACTCTGATAGACTAGCTGGTTCATCATTTCCAGTTCCCTTAAAATCTAACAATACGTCCAAGAAGTCCATCCTCTGCTCTGATGGTAATGTATTATTTTGTTGCCTCTGTTTCACACGCTCCTTCACATATGCTGACATAATTTCTATGGCATTTTCTAGATAACCATCCATGTTCCTCCTTATTCCTTGGAGGTCAAGCCTTCTGAGCCACGGTAAATAATCTGAAATATTAGGACGGCCTATACACTCCAGCATACCTGACAAAACCGTGCAAAATTCAAAAGGAATTGGTGAATGTGGATCCACCAAGTCCCGAGACAGCGTGAGATTCCCAATGATGTTATATAATGCCGGAAACACGAAGTCTCTAATTAAAATTCCACCAGTTGCACCGTTTTCTATTTCCTGTTCGATCCATGACAACATTGTGTCCACACTTTTTTGCCTAATTAACGTTGTTTCATTAATTCTCTTATTAGCAAAAAGCTCAGAGGTACATATACGCCTCAAGGTGCGCAAGTAGCCGTTATATGGAGAAAAAAGCATGGTGCTGTTAATGTAGTCATGAGACCTCAATGCGTCATTAGATTTCCGGTCACAGAAGGTAAGATCATGGTTCTTGAACAGCTCCTCGACTGGACCAGCAGAAAGAAGCACCAAGATCTTGACAGAACCAAGACTTAACCACACAACAGGACCATACTCTTGTTTTAATCTTGCTAGACTCCTATGAGGGAAGTTTCCAACGTCAAAAAGATTGCCAAAAATTGGCCAGCCCCTAGGACCAGGAGGGAGCTTAGATTGTTTGTAACTATTCTTCCTCCTCAAGTGCCAAACCAGCGAGATCAAAGTTAAAATCGCTGACAAAATAACATAGTTCCAGTTCCACTCCATCCCAAAGTTGAGATCTGCTATTCAAAGTCAAATTAGAGTTGTGTAATATTTAGATTAATATATCCACGTCTGGAATGATTGAATTGAAATATTGAATGATTCGTGTAGCTGTTCTATTCAAAACTTTGCAACTAAAAACGATATGAAATGAAAACAGACAAGTGGAGTTTGTAAAAAAGCATGCATTAATTATTGCAGCAATACCTGGGAGTACTGAGATTGGGAATATATACTTCGCAAAAGATATATAAGCAGACAAATATAGAGAGAGTAAACTCATACTCGTAATGGTGTATTGGAGTAATCACACTTAGTAAACCAGATTATATATGGAAGCAGATTTAGTTTTTTATTCGTTTTTACAGCGTTTTTCCTCTTTAGGGTGCTAGTTTATTCCAACAAATCATGCTTTTACAAGAAAGTACTAAGAATTTTTTTCACGTGGGACATTATATACTTAAATGAATTATTTTACTTAAATCACACATCGTACGTAGAAGCTTCAGTACGATGTCGGTGTTGTACAGTATTATTAACTCAAGATTTATGTGTGTTTTTAACAACACTTAAAATGTGTCATTTAGAATGAGTGATCAAGAAATTAAGTAATGCTCTCCCTCCTTCACACTGTCTCCTTATTTCGTAGCAGCCGTAGGGGCTTCCATCGGTTTTCACCGGTGGAAAGCCCCAAATCAATTAATTTCTTTGATTTATTCTTGTTTTTTTCAATAGTTCTCCTTCCTAGTAAGGATTTATGTCTTTTTAGTTTGTTTTGTTTGTTTAATTAAACCTTATCTTGATGAGTTTTGTTCCCAATTCATTTGGGTTTTGTTTATCCTCCTTGTGAGAGCTTGGTGTGTTTTCGTGTATTTTGGAATAATCTAACGTTCGAGATGTTAGATCTGCGTGATTTTCAAGGTTTTCATTCAATGATGAAGATTTATATGGGATTGCAATTACGGTCGATAGCTCAAACTGGTTGTGACGAAAGAGGTAAATGTGTATATATCAACTTCAACAAATCGCTTGATTGTCTCTCCATGAAGACTGTAATCAGTGATATGATCTGTTTTACGTTTGTTCGACTCAATTATTTTTGTAGATGCTGTATGGATTTTTATTAATGAATTAATTTCCGTTTCAAAAAAAAAGAAAAAGAAATTAAGTAATGATTAAAGCCGGATGATGGATTAGGCGGAAGTAGGCAAGAACGGTAAGCCTTACCCGATCAGAATTAAACAAGCCGACAAGCACTATACATGAACTTTTAAATTTAAATTTAAATTTATTAAAAAATTTCTCATATAATTTTATTAATTAAAGGTGGTAAGACTATCCATACATGCGGTTAAACAATCAACATTCAAAAATTATTTTATTTTTAATTTAAATTTAAATCTATTAGAACTTTTCTCATAAAACTTTATTAACCAACGGTGGTTAGACTATTCATACAACTCGATGAACCAATCAAAATTTAAAAATTATTTTATTTCTATTAGAATTTAAATCTTATTCATACAACGTGATTAACTAATCAACATTCAAAAATTATTTTTTTTTTAATTAGAATTTAAATTCACTAAAATTTTTCACATGTAATTTTATTAACCAAGGGTGGTAAGACTATCCATACAATACGATTAACCAATCAAAATTCTAAAATTATTTTATTATAAATAAGAATTTAAATCCATTAACTATTATATTTATATATTTCAAAATTTTGGTTATCAATTAAAATTAATTTATATTTAATTAGAATTTAAATCATTTATTATATTTATATAATTCGAGATTTTGATCATCAATTGTACTAAATGTTTAATATAAAATCGTTTATTTTAATATATTTATAATGTTTACGAATTTAATCAATAATTTATATTTTTGATTATTTAATTGTTAAAGATCGTAATTTAAAATTTTTACACTGAGATGTCAGGGTAGTCATGCAATATTAATAGTATTTATTGTAATTATAAAAATCCGATGTTAATTGGTTATATTAAGAAAAATTACATGTGGGCTCGGTAGATTGGTAGCTAAACAGCTTTTCATACCGTTTTAAAATAATATTAACAATATAAATTCGAATAATAACATAAAATTTCCAAATATTTTAATTGATAAATAACTTTTAAAATTGAAGGCGAGCGAATACATTATCGTTTTAAGTACTTTTAATTTATTAATAAAACATATTTTCACATTAGCTTGATAATATATTCTGCATAAGAAGTTTAGATAATAAAGCGTTATGTAACTTCTTCTTTATTTCGTTATCAATTATTTGCAGTCATTTGACTCCCCAATTTATTTTTTGTTTAACTTTTGAAATCCTAATATTGACGGAGGCGATATCTCATTTTTGAGTTTGCAGTGTCGAAAATGTGACCCATGCGCAGGAAAACTCTATATCATTAACCATGCCTACAAATATGTTAAACCCCTGTCAACCCAGACATGAGACATAATGTTTAATAAATCAAATAATTCGAAAATATTATTTTTCTTAACCTCTTTACCACAAGTATATATAATTTTATTAGGTTTAAGTTGTTCATCTACATTATTAATTCATGTGAAGTTATTCAAAGACTGTGAAGTGAGGCGGTTAATATCAATAAATGTTGACGACGGTCTGAGTGGTGAGAATCTAAAGGTAATTATGTAATAAATACAAAATCCTAAAAAATAACACACTAAATGTAAGATTAAAATTAATTTGAAACAAATTTAAAATCTCCATCATATGAAGAAAATAAAAATCAATATCCTGAAAATTGGATCTTATCACAGGAAAAAAAAATCTAACATTCACTATTTCTTTGAATTTTTTAAACTTAGTCCATAGCAATACAGTATACTTCGGCTCAAATGTGGTAAAATTAGTTCAAACTCTACAGTTTCAACGCCGTCACAAGAATCTAAAATCACTTCATACAATGTTGATTATGTCCTGGTGAGCGTAACATTTTCAATTAAAATAACTGATTGTGATATTTGTTCAACATAAAATTTACATTTCTCATTCTTAATAACTCAACCATTTTTTTTCCAAACCAGGTACCTGATTAAGCTAATAATGATAATTATAATGATGATAATCTGGAGTCAAAACCCGGAAGAAATAAACGTATATTTACATCAATGATAATGAAGTTAATAAAAGTATAAATCTAAAATATTTGTAGGACGTTCAACATTCTTATTATTTTATAAATTGATGTTACATTTCAAACAAATTCTCATATCGTATTTTTATATTATTTTGTTATGATGTAAATATTTATTTATCTGTTCGATCAATATTTTATGCATTATATATTTAATTATAAATATTTATTTTTTTAGCAACCAATAACATTATTTATATTTATTAATACATGCATGCCTATTTAGACAAAAAAAATACTTCAACTACATTTTTATGCCTATTTTTTATCGTATATTTTTTGTGTTTTGGACTTTCAAAAATACGACACCCAATTTATTCACGCGGTACTCGTTCTTCTTTTCTCTTCATACTGCTACTTTTCATCTTCTTTAAAATATATACATACAAATACATGCGTACATATATAAAAATATATCAAATCAACTATATTAACAACGTCATGTATTTAGTTTCAATGACATTAGTTCATTGATTCGATTTTCATGAATCATTAATTTGCTAGACTGCGATGAAACTGATGAACAAGCGGTGAGTGCATAGATCTGGTCGCAGAGTTAGCATATGCAACTAAATTAACTTTATAAATTGTTTCGATTTGGGGATTTTAATGGAACGCACATCAACTGTTCGATTGAATGATACACAAAAAAAATTTAAGTTGCATAAGTTGATTTTTCTTAGTTTTGAAAGTCGTATACATTTTGGTTGATTTTTTTTGCAACTGGATTTGGTTGGTTTTGTATGTAGTCGAGGCCCCGTAAGGGCATACATCATGTGCAGTATCAGTTGCAACATTTGCAACCAGTTTTAGATTGATTTTTATGATTGTTGATTTAGAAAGTGTAAAAATATGTATCAGTTGCAACCTTTGCAACACGTTTTTGGTTGATTTTCATGATTGTTGATTTAGAAAGTGTAAATAAGATTTAGAATGCAACTTTGAGTTGAAGGGACGATTTCATTTTTGTTAATTTTCCTTGTGTACGAGGTTGAACTGAATTTGTTACGATTTGCAACCAATGCAATTAGAATGAACTTTGAAACGCAACTACCGCAACATGAATCAACTTTAGATACAATTTTAAAAATTTTTGAAAGAAAGTTGCATTTTAGGTTGCAGATCGTATTTTTGAAAATGAAAATTTAAAATTTGTATTTTTGAAATTATTTTAAAATGGAACCGTATTTTAAAAATATATATATTTAACTTAGATATATTTGAAAAAACCCCTTGAATAATAGCCTACCATAACTAGTCTCGAGACCCTGTCAAAACTGATCCAATGAGCTTTTTAAGGCCCGATCAAAACCAGTTCAATGGGCTTTTTAAGGCCCGAGAAAAACTCGACGTTATAATTTTATTTTTTTGTATATCTAGATCTAATATAAATAAAGAACAAATATTAAAAGAAAAAAGACAATAAAAAATAGTTCCAAAGTCGATTAATACACACAATATTTTTTATTGAATACATCTTTATAAAATGAAAATATAGTTAATAAATTTTTTTTAACTAAATTATAGTAATATTTTTATACAGACACATTACTACAAGTACTTAATTGATATTATCTCCATCTCTCAAAAAGTAACGATATACACTTTCTGAAAGTCAAATCTAATCAACTTTGACCTCAAATTATGCATCATTAATTTATAATTTTACATATTTAAAGTTAATCAAATATATTTTCTAATGATATTTTTCTCATATTTTTGTGTTAAATAATATTTTTAATTATTAATCAAAGTTGGGATAATTTGACTTTGAATTGAAATTTGATGCAAGATAAAAGTGAACTAGCATTTGTGCCCGTGCAAGCGTGTACAAATTCATATCATCATGTTGATAATTTACGTGATATATACATGTTTTGCAGAAATATTTTGAATATATTACAATTCTTTAATTTTGAAATTTAAACATGACATATCATTTATATAAAATTGACATTGTATAACAAAATCTTAATAGTTGTGCATAAACCTTGGTACCTCCCTCCCCCACTTCATCCCTCTTGTACCCCTCTTCACCATCATCACTTCGGCTACTCTTGTACCCCTCTTCACTCAGACCACCCTTGTACAATGGCACCAACCTCTTCCACCAAATCCAAGTATAAACGGTGATTCACTTCATTATTCCCAGGATCATAATTATCTTTTCGAAATGATCCAACCCCAATTTCCACGGGCACCATAGCTTCACAGCCATAGGTTAAGGTGAAGGGTGACTCCCTAGTAGTGGTTCGCAGTGTTGTGTTGTATGACCGCAAAACCATAGGGAGTTCCTCAGGCCAACACCCTTTGCTTTCTTCCAGCTTGGTCTTCAAGGTATGCTTAATGATCTTGTTGACAGCTTCCGTTTGACCATTACTTTGAGGGTGGTAACTGCCGTGAAGCCCTTTTGAATCCCAAGATCATCACACAGCTTTCGCAACTCTTTGCTATCAAATTGCTTTCCATTATCTGAAATGAGTTTGTAAGGAACCCCAAATCTACAAACAATTGCCCTGAACACGAATTCCTTTTTCTTTGCAGCTGTTATCTTAGCCAGAGGTTCAGCTTCAGCCCATTTGGTGAAATAGTCTATAGCTACAACAACATATTTCACACCTCCTTTCCCTTGAGGAAGCTCCCCAATCAAGTCATCCCCCACACAGCAAAAGGCCAAGGGCTAGTGAGAGGTTTTAACGGGACAACGAGATTGCTATTGAAATTTGCAAACCTTTGACAACGATCACACGCCCGAGTGAATCTATGAGCATCCTTCTGAATTGTAGGCCAATAATATCCTTGATGGAGTATTTTATGTGCCAGAGAGGTTCCGCCCGAATGATTGTCACAAATTCCTTCGTGGACTTCTCGTATGATGTACTCGCACTCATCACCTGATATGCACTTTAATAGCGGTTTGTTAAATCCCCTTTTGTACAAAGAACCATCATAGATAACATACCTTGCAGCCTGGTATTTTAACCTCATGGCCTCTTCTTTCTTTTCTGGCACGATTCCCTTTGTGATGTATTCCATGATAGGTGTTGTCCACAACACCTCAGTTGCAGGTTCCAAGTTCATGACCTCAAGCTTAGGGATGCTAGGCTGAAGTTGTATCTCCAGAGGTATGACCCCTAACATAGTAGCTTCCTTTTGTGAACCTAATTTCGCAAGCGCATCAGCATCAACATTTTGTGCCCTTGAAATCTGCTCAAGGTTCACCTCCTTGAACCTACTTATCAGCTCCTGAGAGTACCTTATGTAGAGGTGTAGAGGTCAGTACGAGGACCTCTAGCCTGGAATCCTCCTCGAATATGCCATACCACCAACATAGAGTCACTAAAAACAGTCAGGTTTTCCACCTTCATCTCTAAAGTGAGTTTCAAACCAGCTATTAGAGCTTCATACTCTGCATCATTATTAGTCGCATAAAAAGCAAAAAGAATGGAGCTTTGAAGCTTGCGACCTTCCGGGCTTAGAAGAACAATACCAGTTCCTGCCCCATTTCCATTTACTGCACCATCCACGTAGAGTGTCAACCAAGGTGAGCAATTTTCAACCATCTCCTCCGGAGCTATAGGTTCCGCTACACACTCATCACCCTTAACCTCAAATGATGGAGGAAATTCCAGTAGAAAGTCCGCTAGCACTTGTCCCTTTATAGCCGTCCTTGGCTTATATTCAATATCAAACTGACCCAACTCCACAGCCCATTTCATAAGCCTACCTGAATCTTCAGGTTTATGTAAGACTTGCCTTAAAGGAAAAGAGGTACGTACCTCGATCTGATGTGCCTGAAAATAAGGCCGGAGCTTCCTTGAAGCCAAGATCAACACGTAAGCTAGTTTTTCCATATTACAATACATTGTCTCAGCGTCCAACAACCTTTTGCTCACATAATAAACCGGATGTTGAACCTGTGCCTCCTCACGAACTAGCACAACGCTGATTGAGTACTCTGAAACTGCCAAATACAGTATGAGGACCTCTCCATCGAGAGGTTTAGACAGTAATGGGGGGCTGCCCAATTGCTCCTTTATTTTTGCGAAGGCAGCTTCACACTCTGGGCTCCATTCGAAGTTCTTTCCTTTCTTGATTGCTGCAAAGAATTCTTTACATTTATCCGAAGATTTAGATAAGAACCTATTCAGAGCTGCAATCTTGCCAGTAAGACTTTGAACTTCCTTTACGTTATGAGGATACCGCATCTCAATTAAAGCTTTAATCTTCGCGGGGTTTGCTTCAATTCCCCGATGATTAACAATAAATCCTAGAAACTTTCCTGATTCAACACCAAAGACACATTTTTGTGGATTGAGCTTCATCTTGAACCTCCGTAGTATGTTGAACATTTCTGACAAGTGTAGCACATGGTCAGCTACAGCTTTAGACTTGACCAACATATCATCCACATAAACTTCCATAGTTTTTCCAATCTGGTCTTTGAACATCCTGTTAACTAGCCTTTGGTAGGTGGCCCCAGCATTCATCAACCAAAAAGGCATGCCAATGTAGCAGTATAAACCTCTATCTGTGATGAAGGATGTATGCTCCTGATCCGGTTCATACATGGGAATCTGATTATATCCCGAGTAAGCATCCATGAAGCTCAAAAGGGCATGCCCCGCCGTAGCATCAACCAACTGATCAATACGTGGAAGTGGAAAGCTGTCTTTAGGGCACGCCTTGTTCAAATCTGTAAAATCCACACAAGTTCGCCATTTTCCATTTGGTTTCTTGACAAGCACCGGGTTTGCTAGCCAATCCGGGTAGAATGATTCTCTTACCAAGCCATCTTCCAACAACCTGTCAACTTCTTCCTTGAGGGCTAAAGCTCTCTCACCACTTATTGCCCTTTATTTTTGTCTCACAGCAATCCTCTCGGAGTCAATGTTAAGGCGATGACACATCACCCTAGGATCGATCCCCACCATGTCAGAATGGCACCAAGAAAAAACATCTAGTTTACTTTTTAAAAAACGAGTCAATCCTTCCCTAGCTTCAGGTTCCAACTGTTTACCAATCTTCAGCTCCTTAGAAGGATCAGCTGCATCCACTAGAATTGACAAAGTGTCACCAGCAGCGCCTGTTGTTTCCTTAGCCTCAGGCATCCGGGGATCTAGATCAATCTTCACCTGAACCTCGGTATCAGTCTTCCCAGACTGTGAAGGAACCTTGGCTGTAACACCCCCAGATCCGGGGTCAGGAATCTAGGTTGTCACGTCACCATCCAATCATATATTACCTGTATTAACTCAATAATCCAATCAAAACACATCATAGACCCCAATCTCTTACTCACACAAGTTATAGCCTTATAAACGTTACACAGTAACATTAGTTATTACAAACCAAATGTACTAACCAGGATCTCACACTATTAATCACAACCTCTACATGAAGTCGCATTAATAGCTATCATAGTTGAAGCCTATCCGACTTACTCCTGTAGTATCCATCTTGAGCTGAACTATCTCAAGGGTGAATCTTCTATTTCCTTTCTCTCATGATATGGAGCCAACTGACTATGTTCTCCTCGTACTGAAATATATTTTTTAAAAGCAAGAATGAGCGAAAGAATGCTCACCAAGTTAAGTAGTTACTAATATAAAGTTTGTCCAACAATATAATAGTAGTACAAAGATCTTTCCAATATAAAGTATTCATACTTAGTATGAAGTTTAAAATATCACCATATGAACGACTTTAGTTCATAATTTTGAAAGACACTATCCGTGACTTAGCACAGTATTTAGGAATCAACAAGTACGCAATTCGAGATACTACCAGATGAACAACACCAGTTCACAAGTTTTAAAATATCATTTGTCTTTCGTCAGACATTTCGTACAGTTCAAGATACTGTATCAGAGAATAAACTTTTCAACCACTGCCAACATTATCGGTAACTCAGCACCTAGGTTTTCGTTACAATGTTGTAGTACAATTCCAAATGGAAGAAGGGGACATTCTGGAGCACACCACGATACACAATGTTCAGTCGCTGTATCGCAAAACATTTCTTTCTACTAGTAGTGGACGATATCGTCATACGATTATCCCCCAAGCCAACTGTGGGCTGTCATTAGCGTCCCGGTACCCGAAGTACCTCAGCTAAAGTTGCGTCCCGGCATTCGTAGTACCTCTGCTAAGTTTGCATGTGCGTCCCGGTACTCGTAATGCCTCTGCTTAAATAACACCTCCAGTCCCTTGATGAATCCTATCATTATATCTGGAACCGAACTTAATCGTCGTTCCCTGTTAGATCAGAATTCAATGATCGTTAGGAGCTAGACTCAACTGATCAGGATTGCTGACGGCATCAGGATTTCATGGTCGTCAGGATCAAGATACATGTCAGGACTGGGATCAGGATTGATCATCAGGACTGGAAGCTGATCAGGATTCCTACTTCGAGTTATATTTGGAGTCTAGATAAACATGGAAGTTTATTCTGTCGGTTCCTGGTTTGTAGAATGTAGCTATCGATTAAGGATAGGTTTCTATCTTTGTTATTGATTAGGACTTATCTTGTTATTGATAGAGAAGCTGTGTGAAGTATATAAACACAGTTTTAGGTTTTGGTTTAAAAACCAATATAACACTCGAGTATTTGTGTAACCTAGAAGCTCTCGAGAACATAGAATTTCTTGAGAGAGTTTTTGTAAGCCAGCAGCTCTCAAGAACATCAGAATTTGTTGAGAGAGTTTGTAACAGTTTTATATCAGATTTAATAAAGCTGTTATCTTTCTTTTCATATTTGTGATATATACATTAAGAAGTCGATTATCTTACTCTATTGTATTCAACCCCCCTTCTACAATAGATTATTACTGGGCAACAATTGGTATCAGAGCAAACTGATTTATTTTTGAATCAGAGACGATCTAAGATGTCGACAACCAAGTATGAAAGCATGAAGATTCCCATCTTGAAGATATCAGAATATCCTACATGGAGGGTAAAGATGCTGATGTACCTGGAGGCTATGGATCCTGACTACTTGGACAGGATTCGTGATGGACCATATATACCAACAAAGTTCGTAGAACGAACAGATACTGTACCAGAACATTATGTGGTCAAAGCTAAATCTGAATGGACTCCAGAAGAAAAAGCTCATGTACTCAGGGAACCAAAGATAAAGAATATCTTGCATAATAGTCTTGATGCTGTCATGTCAAACAGGGTGATTGCATGCAAGTCTTCAAAAGAAATCTGGGATACTTTGGAAACTCAGTGCCAGGGATCTGCATCTGTCAAGAAGAACAGAAGGGCTCTTTTGATTCAAGAATATGAACAATTCGATGCGAGACCTGAAGAGAGCCTGACTGATCTATATGATAGATTTCTGACACTATTGAATAGCTTATCTTTAGTTGACAAAGTATATGAAACTGAAGATTCGAACACCAAGTTTCTAAGAGCTTTACCTGAAGAATGGGATACTCAGACCTCAATCATTAGACATCAGTATGATCTGAACACTGTGTCTCTTGATAAAGTCTATGGGATGCTAAGAACTCATGATCTTGAAGTTCAACAGAGAAAGAACAAGAAAAGCAGCAAGGCAAGATATATTGCTTTGAAAGCAGAGGCTAAATCAAAAGGAAAAGATATGGAGGTTTCTAAAAGGAAATTGATTGAAGCTGAGTCAGATCCTAATGACTCTTCATCAGATATTGATGGCAATCCTGATGCCAATACTGATGATGATTCTTCTGATTCAGACATGGAAGAGATGGTTGCTATGATTGTCAGAAACTTCAGAAGGATGAAGTTCAGGAAGAATAGAAGACAAGGCA
The DNA here is from genome assembly GCA_030848705.1 of Heracleum sosnowskyi. Classification (NCBI taxonomy): domain Eukaryota; kingdom Viridiplantae; phylum Streptophyta; class Magnoliopsida; order Apiales; family Apiaceae; genus Heracleum; species Heracleum sosnowskyi. The sequence goes on from CM061237.1 coordinate 132,372,901, forward strand.
ACTTTCAGAAAAAGACCTTCAATGCAGACAAAGACAAGTATATCAAAAAGGACAGCAAGGGTAGCAAATTTGACAAGTCAAAGGTTAGATGCTACAAGTGTAATGGTATGGGTCACTTTGCTTCTGAATGTAACAAGACAAAGGCACTTATCACATCAAGCAAGGATTGGATGGACTCCTCCTCAGAATCTGATACTGAGGTAGTCAACTATGCTCTAATGGCCAATGCTGATGTAACTGCTGCTCCTGATAATAACGTACTAAACACTATCTTTGATTTTGATACTGATAATGCTTCTGAGATAAGACGTTTTCTAAAGTCATTACATATTAGCTTTAGAAGTCAAACTGCTGAAAATACTAGGATCTTATCTGAGATGTCTGAACTTAGAAAAAGGAATGATATATTAGAAGCTGAATTTTCTCGTATGCAAGAAGTACAAAAAGAATGTGATAATGCTAATCACATGTACTTAGAGATGAAATCCAAATGTACTGCTCTTGAAAAGGAACTTGAATATGCTAATGAGAAAATCAGAACCTGGACAGACTCTGGTAGAAAATTTCATGAGATTAATACCTCTAAGAATTGGAAAGAGTGTCTAGGATATAAGTCAGATGAGGATAAGAAATTGAAAGAGAAAATTGTCATTGATGAGACAGTCAGTCCAAAGACCTATAGACATGTTATAGACTCAACCAAATCTAAGATTACTCCTGTTAATTTTGTTTTTGGTAAGGATTCCAATTCTACTTTTGAAAAGGGATCCACTTCTACTCAAGGAATTAAAATTAATAAGTCTAAACCTGTAATGAATAAAGTTACTAAGAATGTAGGTCTATTGTCTCAGAAACAGCTTAAGGATAAAATCTGTGAGGTTACAGATAAGGAAAAGGAAGCTACTGTTAAGAGAAACAGGAATGGTAAAATTGGGATCAATAAAGAAAATGGTTATAAGTATATCCCAAATGCACCTAGAAAGAGTTGTTTTAACTGTGGTAACTCTAATCATCTTGCTATTGATTGTAAAAAGAGTAAGAAGAAAATTCCTGAAATTCCTAAGTCTGATGTTAGGAATAGATCAGTATGTTATAAACCACAAAATTCCTGTTTTCATTGTGGTAGTCTATGGCATTCTATTTATACCTGTAAAGAGTATCATGATTTGTACTATAACTTTTATGATCCATTGCCTAAGTTTGAAAGTAGTACAAAGTCTGATAGAATTGAAAATGTCATACTGAAGCATGCTCTTGTTAATACTGATGCTGACAAAGCAAATCCTGATGGAGTAAATTCTGTCAGGACTGCTAAGGTCAGAGAGTCTTCTACTGCTAAATTTAATAAATTGCATGAAAAAGGAACCCAACATGTATGGGTTCCTAAGTGTTCTAACTAGTGTGTTTCTATTCTGATGCAGGGTAAAAAGAAAAATGTGTTAGTCATGGATAGTGGATGTTCTGTGCACATGACTGGAAACAAAGTCCTGTTATCAGAATATGAGGAAAAAGCTGGCCCAACTGTGTCTTATGGAGATGGCAACATTGGACAAACCTTGGGATATGGCAATATAATCATTGGAAATGTCATCATTGAAAAAGTAGCTCTAGTGAAGGGACTAAAACACAACTTGTTGAGTATTAGTCAAATCACTGACAGAGGTTATCATGTCAATTTCTATTCCACACATTGTGAAGTAGTCAGTAAAACAACAGGAAAGATAGCACTAACTGGCTACAGGCATGGTAACATATATGAAGCCAACATTCTCTCAAATACTGATGGCTCCCCTACATGTCTCATCAGTAAAGCTTCAGTAGATGAAAGTTGGAATTGGCACAAGAAGCTTTCTCATCTCAACTTCAGCAACATCAATGAGTTGGTTAAGAAAGATTTAGTAAGAGGATTACCTAATGTCTTGTTTACACCTGATGGACTCTGTGATGCATGTCAAAAAGCAAAACAAAGAAGGACATCATTCCAGAGTAAATCAGAATCCTCTATTGAAGAACCATATCACATGCTACATCTTGATCTGTTTGGTCCAGTCAACATCATGTCCATCAGTAAGAAAAGGTACACTCTTGTAATTGTTGATGAATATTCTAGATTCACCTGGGTGTATTTTCTGCACAGAAAAGATGAAACTCCTGAAGTTCTGTTGGATCATGTGAGAATGATTGAGACAACCACAAAGTACAAAGTCAAGATTCTGAGAAGTGATTATGGTACTGAATTTAAGAATTCAAAGATGAAAGAGTTCTGCAAATACAAAGGAATCATTCAACAATTCTCTGCTCCTGGCACACCTCAGCAAAATGGAGTAGTAGAAAGGAAGAATAGAACTCTTATTGAAGCTGGCAGAACTATGTTGGAAGAAGCTAAATTACCTACATATTTCTGGGCAGAAGCAATCAACACAGCTTGCTATACACAGAATCTCACATTGATAAACAGACATGGTGTTACTCCTTATCAGTCACTCAAGGAGAAGAAACCAAGTCTGAAGCATTTGCATGTGTTTGGCTGTAAGTGTTTTGTTCTCAGAACTCATCCTGAACAGCTAGGAAAATTTGAAACAAAGGCTGATGAAGGAATTTTCATTGGTTATCCTGCATCAAGAGCCTTCAGAGTTTTCAATTTGAGAACAAGAATTGTCATGGAGTCAATACATGTATCTTTTGATGATAAAAAGATAACTGGAATCATTGAAGACTCATATGATAGATTGTTATTTGAAAATGAAGCTTCCAAGGAACCTGAAGAAAGTGAATCAGATCCTGTCCATTCATCAGATACTGATGGGTCACCAAATCCTGATGACACACCAGATACTGATGGTGCTAATACTGATGATGCATCCAATAGTGATACTTCTAGTAGTGCTAAGGTTGACGGGGAGCAACAGCAGTCTACTACAAGTTCAGAGTCAACACAATCATCAGGACAAAGTTCTTCAGATACTGATTCAAGTGATGATCCTGATAATCTATCTGGAGGAAATAGCAATAATTCAGGGGGAGCTTCAAGACAAGCAAGTTCTTCAAATCAAGATAACATCAATCTAGGGCGAGCATCTACTTCAAGGAACAATTTGACACCAGCAAGGAAATGGACAAAAGATCATACTCCTGATTTGATAATTGGGGATCCTGATGCAGGTGTTCAAACAAGAAGTGCAACTCAGAATGAATGTCTATATAATAACTTTCTGTCCAAGGAGGAGCCAAAGAAAGTTGAAGATGCACTTAAAGATGCTGATTGGGTTACTGCAATGCAAGAAGAACTGAATGAATTTGAAAGGAATGAAGTCTGGAAACTGGTACCAAGACCAAAGGATAGATCAATTGTTGGTACAAAGTGGATTTTCAAGAACAAGACTGATTCTGATGGTGTCATAATCAGAAACAAAGCAAGGCTAGTTGCAAAGGGGTATTCCCAACAAGAGGGAATTGACTGTGATGAAACTTTTGCTCCTGTTGCAAGACTAGAAGCCATCAGGATATTTCTTGCTTATGCAGCTCATAAGAAATTCAAGGTTTTCCAGATGGATGTTAAAAGTGCTTTCTTAAATGGTGAACTGGAGGAAGAAGTTTATGTTGAACAACCTCCTGGTTTCATTGATCCTAAGTATCCAGATCATGTCTACAGACTGGATAAGGCACTTTATGGACTATAGCAAGCTCCAAGAGCATGGTATAAAACCTTAGCTCAATTCTTACTGGAAAGTGGATTCAAAAGAGGTGCTATTGATAAAACTCTATTTTATTTGAATCATGGTAAGGATTTGCTGTTAGTTCAGATTTATGTTGATGATATCATTTTTGGGTCAACAAACAATAAGCTATGTGAAAAGTTTTCTAAGCTTATGCAGTCAAGATATAAAATAAGCATGATGGGAGAAATGAGTTACTTTCTTGGTCTTCAAGTTAAACAAACTGATGAAGGGATTTTTATCAATCAGTCTAAATATACAAGGAACTTATTGACAAGGTTTAACATGCAAGACAGTACTCCTGCTTCAAATCCCATAGCTACAGCTACCAAACTTGATCCTGATCAAGGTGCTGAGGTAGATGTAACTCACTACAGAGGAATGATTGGCTCTTTATTGTATCTCACTGCAAGTAGACCAGATATCATGTTTGCAACCTGTCTGTGTGCAAGATTTCAAGCAAAACCTAGAGAACCCCATCTGATTGCAGTCAAAAGAATATTCAGATATCTCAAAGGCACTCCTACACTTGGCCTTTGGTATGCAAGGGAATCAGATTTTGGGTTGTGTGGTTATTCAGATGCTGATTTTGCAGGATGCAAAATAGATAGGAAAAGTACTTCAGGAAGCTGTCAGTTTTTGGGTGGAAGACTAGTTTCATGGTTCAGTAAAAAGCAAAAATCCATTTCCACTTCAACTGCAGAAGCTGAGTACATTGCTGCAGGACGTTGTTGTGCTCAGATAATGTGGATGAGAAATCAGTTGTTAGATTATGGCCTGTCATACTCAAAAATCCCTATTTATTGTGATAACCAAAGTGCTATTGCAATGACAGGAAATCCAGTTCAGCATTCTCTTACTAAACACATCAGTATTAGATATCACTTCATAAGAGAACAGGTTCTGGAAGGAACAATTGAACTTCACTTTGTTCCTACTGATCAACAACTAGCTGATATATTCACCAAGCCACTGCCTGAAGTTACTTTCAATAAATTGGTGAATGAACTTGGAATGATGAATTTTGAGAATTTCTGAGGAAGGTTACAGAGAGGAAATCTTGATAACTGTCAAATCCTGATGGTTATTCAGAAAGGTATGTATCTTTGATCAAATCCTGATAGGACTCAATCCTGACAGAAAGTCAAATGGTCAATCCTGATGTACAGGTTAGTATTCCATTACGTTATTTGTGCCTAATTTTTCGTCAGCATATGCTGATGGACGGTTGAGTTTTGGTCGGACAACTATATGCACGCGTGTGTTGCACTGATATAGATATACGTATACATACACATAAAAAGCGGTGCAGTTTATTTAAATGTCACACGTAATCTGACCACTAATTATTTGTGCACAAATCATATTTTGCCACCTGTTATTGAGAGTAATATTTTGTTTTAACAAAATACTTTTCATTGTTTTACTTCTTTAATTACTCTCTCATCATCAGTTTTTCGTTTTCTATCTCTCTCTGTGCTTTCATACCCTAATTGCTTCAAATCTTAATTCTCAAGTTTTCAAAAGCATTACAATGGCGTCTTCATCATTCATGAACAAACAAACAGTGATTCGTGGTATTACTTTTGCCACTAATAACTTTGTAGCCATACTAGACCATCAGGAATTGCCTACTGAGTTCCATATAATTCAAGATTTTCTTACTTCAAGCCCATTGAAGTATGCTTTAGTAGAGCCTGTGAGTGTTTCTTTTAAGTCTGTAATGCAGGTTTGGAACACAGTTGTTTTTGGTCAAAGATCTACAGGAACCATTCTGATGCAGTTTGAATTCAATGGAGTAACTCATCATGTCACCCCTGCTGTTATTGAAGAGGCGTTGCATTTGCCTATTCTGGGTGATAATGTTCCTAGTGTGATTTCAGACTCTACTGTATTTGAGTTTGTCACAAAACTTGGCTACAATGGTGAAGTAAAGAGATATGGCAATCTCTTTAGGACAAAGCTTAAGAAGGAATGGAATTTCTTCTTTGATACAATCAGCCGCTGTTTCCTGAACAAGACATCAAATTTTGATGCTCTTCCATCAGGATCTCTCAAAATTGGGTACTCTCTTATCCATTCTACAGTGTTTGATTATGGGTCTTTTATCTTAAAAGCTTTAAGTGATAGGAAATCAGATAAGTTGGGTTCTGTCTGTTTTCTTAGATTTTTACAGTTGATATTTAATCACTTATGTCCTAATGTTGTTTTTGAGAAAGGTGTAGTTCTACCAATCTGTAGAATTACTGAGAATAATATTAAGTCCTTAGTCAACAGTGATAAGGCAAATGGTTTCATAGGAAATGCTTTTATTCCTGATGAGGTTAGGTTTTTCTTACATCAGAAAATGCCTACTTGTTATGGATTACTTTCTAATGCTATGGGGCAAGGCTCAACCCACCTTGTTCCTGACACAAGCATGCAACCTAAACAGTCTAAACAGTTAACAACCACCTCTAATGTCTCTCAACAGACTTTAGTTGTAAAATCAAAGAAATCAGCTAGAACTGATGTGTCTGGAAGGCAATCAGGTTCAAAGGATTTTTCCTCTACACCACTCACTAAAAAGAAGTTAAAAAGGGGTGTACAAGGGGTCCTGGTGAAGAAAGCTGATAAGGTAGTTAAGGATGTTTATGTGAGAAGGAAGTTAAGGTTGATTGATGAAAGTGATTCAGAGGATGATTTACCTATATCCTCTGTGATGAATGTGAACAAGGAAGTTACTGATACTGCTACTAAAGCTATGGTACCTTCATCAAAACCACAAAAGAAAAGGAAATTATCAAAAAGCAGGTATCATATTCCTTTGACAGTGCAAATGAAGGATACTGATATTCAGACATCAAATCCTGATGAGTCATCTACTCCTGATGCTCTAGCAAATCCTGATGTTAGTATTCCCGATGCAACAACAAAAGTGGTCTCTATATCAGACTCTCCAGCCTCTCCATCTCAGATTAGAGAAATTTCTTGGGAGAAGGCTTCTAAAATTGCTTCCTTGGTTGGTGTTAGAAATGAATACTACTAGAAACTAGACAGAGGGGGGGTGAATGGATAGTTTGATATATTTTTCGATTCTTGAAAACTAAGTAACAGACTGTATATGATTATGATATGTAATATGCAGAAAGTAAATAACACACACAATCACTTTAATCTACTTTGTATAAGCAAATTAAATACTACAGCTTTCCAAGAAATTCACAATCGAATTTCTGGCTTCTAAACAAGAACAGTTTGAACTTGCTTGCTTACAGAGAAAAGAGCTTAAGATAAAAACTATGTGTATCTCTCTTACAGCTCACAGTTGTGTGTGCACGATATATATATTCACCTATACAAACTAGGCACACACATTATTACACAGCTACCCCTTCTGAAAGTCCAACTTGTCCTGCCATAAGAAGTTCACTGTGTCAGGAAGGACCACCTGCTTTTCGGAGTCTTTCCCGTTTCTGTAGCTGCTTGTCTCTTATCTTTCTCTCCAAGTTTAGCTGTAGATTTGCCATCTGTTCTTTGGACCACCTTGCCAGAACAAATGCTTCAGTATTTGTCTCCTTTGATTCTTGGTTCTGTACCTTGATTTGTCTTGTTATAAACGGCTAAGTGTTGATATCGTGAACTCCACTTTATTCCTGACTTCGCGATCTCCCTTGTGAGGACTACGCGATATAGCCTTTGAAGACTTTGCGACATAGGTCATTTGACGACTATGCGACATAGGTCATTTGACGACTATGCGACATAGGTCATTTGATGACTATGCGACATAGTGCTTCTGAGGACTTCACGATCTAGGCTCCTTTGACATTGCTGACTTCAACACTTCACGACATGTGTCTTGAGGACTTCTCGACATAGTACAAAATGGACTATGCGATATAGTACTTCACGACATGGATATTGGTGACTTCACGACATAGCTTTCTTTTGACTTTGCTCTATAATGCCCTAGACAAATTCCTGCAACTTATTTCTTTATAGCCTTATTCATCTCTATCCTGCTGCATGAACACTTCTGAACTTCTACCAGGATAATTATTCAATGGCCTATATACAATCTAGATGCAAGAAACTTTACTAAGCTCATTATAAATCTGAGCATACATGATAAAGCTATTGTTCATGAGAACAAGACAAGTACATTTAGAGACCTATACTATATCCCAGTGATAGAAATCACTAGGTCATGTAGTGTGACATAGTCACATAGTGTAGGCTTGTTAATAGTGGTATTCAGACATGTCTTGAGCCTAACAATCTCCCCCAAATTGTGAGTAAGACCCTTAGGCACAATTTCATGTCTGATAACAAGCCTAACTAACATAAAAAGAACAAGTATAAAGAAGATAAAGTTAAGAACAGAGTTTGATAACAACTTGGAAATTTAGTCTTACAGAAATTCTCCTTGAGCTACATAGCTTCAGTTTCCAATTGTTTCTCTAAGAAATCATCATAGACTTTCTTCTTCCTTATTTCTTCATTCTTCTTTATTTCAGAGATGGCCAGTAAAATTTCATCCCTTGCAATCAGTTCTTCAAAGAGAGGAGAATCTTTTAGATCTTCAGCTGCTGTTCTGAGGGCACTTTCCACATATGAATGTATGAACTCCATCCTTATCTTGCTTATTCCTCCATAATGATTTTTGTACTCAACAGTATAAGGATTTTGCTTTACCCTGCACAGCCCTTTCTTCCTTAGCTCCTTTGCTCTTTCTTCCATCTCAGCCATCTCCTTTTCTTTCTCATGCCTCCTTTCTTCATTCAGCTCCTTTAGATTTTCTTTATAGTCAGAGTGCATCTTCATGAATCTGGCAATCTCTATTTTCCACACCCTTTCTTCCTTTTCTTCAAAATTTAACAAGGCATTGATTCTTTCTTGCTCATAGGTGTCAAAATGTTGCCATCCCCTTGCTTCATTATTCTTTCTCTTCCATCAGTGTACTTGATCTCTAGATGATCCAACTTCACTTTGATTTCAAAGATCCTTTGAGCCCTCAAAAATGCTAGGGCATCTTCATCATAGTCCTCATCTAGTGGAAGCACATTGATGCCAATAACATTAGTGAGTTTTCCAGTCTTCTTTGTTATCCTTATCCTTTTGGGTACACTCTTGATCTTCAAGTGCTTCACAAGAGATACCTTTCTGGAACAGGGAGAATTAGTCTTCAGTGCCACATTACTTGGAAGTAGCTTCATTCCTTTCCCCTTCATCCACTGTAACACTCCACTAGCTGTAACTTTGTGGAAGTGTTTTATTGAAATTACTTTAGTGGCTTCATCTTTCTTCTGTGGCAATTCAGGTTCAGAAGTCATGGATAATGATTTTGGAGGATCATTGCTAACAGTACCCACCCTAGACTTAGAGTCTTGTGTTGTGGTTAAAGTGCTGCTAGCAATGTCCTTGACTTGCTGAATTCCACTTCTTGTTTTCCTGGTTGTTTCCTTTGTCCCTTTGGAATCCCTCTTGTCATCACCAGCATCTTTTGATTTCTTAGGATATTTGCTCCTGCTGCTCTCACTAGATCCATCCTTATTTCTCCTTGTCTGAGATCTCCTTTCATAGGTTTTCTCCTCATCATCATCCTCCCCATCCTTCTTTTTGCTCTTTTCTTTGACAGATTCAGGAATGACTCCATGAATCAGAAAAGATTGTAGAGTTCGAATCATCTCTAGTTCCTCAGCTGTCCTTGCTCCTCTCTTAGCTCTCAGCATTTGCAGCACCTGGTTGATCTTTGCATTGTTCTTCATTAAAAGGTCTGAGGGAATTACTAGTTGGTCAATACTACTGTCTTGAGATAGGCTTTGGTAAATTATTGTCCTTGGCTTGGATATAACCTCAGGCAATCTTTTATTCTGGTCCATCTTCAAGTCATTATAAAGACTTTCATTGTTCATCCCATGCTTTTCAATCAACTCCAGAATGATTGACAGCTCAGTAAATCTCAGTTTCTCTAGAGTTAGAAAAGCTAGGTGCCACAAGCAGTTGTCCTTGCACACCATGATTATCTCTCTTAGATGGACATCCTTGATTTTCCTTACTGCCACTGTGAAATACTTGATGCTTTCCTTGATCTTCTGTTTGTACATCCTTGCATCTCCTTGAGCACTTCTGTAGATGGCTTTCAGAAACTCCAGGAAGGCCTCATCATGATAGATGTTTGAGTTGGCAACTTCCTGTAGCTTGGCCTCTGTGATAATTTCAGCTTTGACAGGTTTAGCATTGGGAGTAGGTTGAGTAGGTTGAGGATTTGAGATATCTTTAGGCATTGTTGATGGATAGTAGGTGGTTGAGATTGTGCTCTTCTGACCTTCTGCACTTATGACCTCTACAGGGGGAAGAATGATTGGCTTTATGGTTTCTTCAATGAGTTTGCCCTTGCCCTTATGCTTTGATTGCTTGGCAGTTACTCCCCCTCTTTGTTTCAGAATGACCTCCTTTTGTTTCTCCCCCTTAGGCTTGGGATCAGACAAGATGTCTTGAGCTTCCCCAGGGATAGGCAGGTTCATTTGTTTCATCATTGAAGTCGGCATCTGTTGTTGCACCAGCAGGATATTGGAGGTGTTGTTGCCTTGGTCATCCAGTTTGTCATTGAGCTGTTTTAGAGAGTTGGCAAGCTCCTTGTTTTCATCTTTCAGAGAGGCCACTTCTCTTTCAAGACCATCCACCTTTGAGAAGAGCTGTTGAGACTTGAAAGAATTGAGAGATTGCTCCTTGAGCTTGGCAAAGTCAAATCTGGAGATGTTTGACAGAGGGACCTCATCCACCAATTTGTCACCATACTGATTCTTCCAAATTACATTCAGCATTGCATTTGAGTTGATATTGGCCTTGACTTGATTTTCTAGGGTTGTAGCTAGCTTCCTGATGTTGTCTGTGACCATGGCCAGAGAGAGGTCCATCATGTTTACAGTAGAGTTTGTCTTCTGGATTTCTTTAAGGATGCCTTCCACCTTGGGAAAATCAGAGAGATATGAGTTTCTGAGCTGAGTGAGGGATCTGTCTGTCGCCTCCTGGATAGAAGAAATCTCTGATTGAAGCCCTTTCCCAAGATAGTGCAGAGCCTTTAATTGATTCCTGTAGACATCATTAACAGCATCATAGATGGCAGCAGGAGAGAGATCATTTGCATTGGAGCCCAGAGAAGTTAGGTATTCTTCTCTTAGAAAAGCTAGGGCATCCTTGAGCTTGAGAGTCCTCTTAGCATCCAACCAGGCATCCATATTTCCCTCTGGTTCAGCTGCATCCACTATCTTCTCCTGCTGAGCTTCAACATCCTCCTTGTGGCAGAGTAAAATGGCTTCATAATCAACATTTGGGAGATTGGAGGTGAGGAGATGTTGAGCTATCTTTGAGAACTCATCAATCTGTGCCACATGGAGATCTTGTATGGCTTCTTCTGTCATTTTGGAAGGCACAGATGATGATCCTGAAGGCCTGTCATGGTGCACAGGCTTCAGCCATTCTGACATAGTGGCCTGAGCCAAGTGAGAGCTAGTGCTAGGCACTTCATGAGATGTAGGATTTTGAGTCTCCTTCAGCCTTGGAATGGCTGTAGGGTCTGATGTTGTCTCCATTGAAATGGGATGTGTTACAACATCAGCCCTATTTGTCTGTGAAGACAGTTCCACATCCCTAAGGATGGGAGAATTTGGCATAGAGTCTCCAGTGAAAACTGGTGAATCCTCCATGTTTTTGTTGGTGTCATTAGGATATGCCCCAGCATGCATTCCCTGACCAACTAGATGTGGGTCCTGGATGGTAAGCATAGTGTCATGCACCATGTCACTTGAAATTGGCTCAATCACAGGAGAGAATTGTGATTGATCAAAGGCAAGATTGTCATTGGAATGACTCTCTTGTTCAGAAGAAATTTTTATGGAAGAATCTGAGAGAGAAGTGGGGTTTAGATTAGATTGTGGCAACTCCCCCTGAGAAATAGGAGGAGTTTCAACAGTGATGTGCTCTCCACTCTGTGTATTATCAGCCTTATCACTCCTACGGTCAAGAGTGAGGTCTTGACCCTGTGTAGACTCTGTACAAGGTGCAGTGGGGAGGCTGCTCTTTTCAATGCCAATGACCTGTTGAGAGGCCATGGACAGTAACAGGTGTACCCCTTTTTCCACATATGAATCCTGTTGGGAGGATCCAGTGGTAGGTTTGGATTTGGATTTCTTCTTTTGTCTGGTGAGAGGTGACTCAGGATCCTCACTAGCTATCTCTACAGATTCATTTATCACTGCTAGGGCTCTCTTCTTTGACTTCTTTTTAGTAACACCAATCTGTTGAGAGATTGATGCACTTGGCTGCCTAACTTCTATGGTACTGTTTGCAGTGGGGTTGTTGGATGGGATGGGAAGGCTGGGGTTAGACTGTGTAGCTCCTTCAGTCTCAGCCTCCCCTGTCCAGGAAAGTGCATGGTATATGGGCTTATCAAGTGGATAAGACTCAAATGTGTCCTGCATATGCTTGGTCACACTTAGAATCACATCCACTTGATTCCTTGTGTCCAATGAGCCAAATAGAACTTTGGACATGGACTTGGAATAAGCCATTTTAGTTTTATCTATACCCTCCAATTCATGGACATTTGCATCAAGAAAATTTAAAATAACTTGAAGGAAACGAGGGTAAAAGATGTCATTACCTCTACCACGAACAGTCCTGCCTAGCCTCTGAGCCAATTCTTTGAGAATTATGGCTCCCACATTGATCTCCTGGTTGTTGGCCAAGGAGTAGGCTAGCTTCACAACAATGTGACTGATATGGTCCCATCCTGTCTTCCTGCAGAGAAACACCTTCTGGAGTGCGTCAAACAGAAATGACCACTCCCTTCTCACAAACTTCTTATTTAGCTTTCCAGTATCTATCTCATCAGCATACCGAATGAAGGTCATGAAATCTACGATTTGAGCATCTGTAGCTTCTTGGTCATGACCCTCCACCTTGAACCCCAAAGCTTCATTGATTTCCCTTTCACCAAACTGAAAGTGTTTGCCTCCAATTGAACAACTAACCTCCTGGAATGAGGTTCCATCTTCCCTAGCCATTGTTGATACCAACGCCGTTCTCCAGAATCCTTCCAACACATCGACATACAAGGTAGGGTTCAGGGTTAGGGCTTGGCGTAGGTAGGAAGTGTTCAAGAACCGTACAAAACACTTGTACCTTGGGTTAGCCTCAGCCTCAGAGGGAATGGTGAGAAGATTGGTTTCTTTGGGAATGGTTAAAGGGATAGAGGATGATACTGTTTGAGATTTGGGTGCCATTTCGAGAGAGAGAGAGAGTGAAAAAGAGAGAGTAGAGAATTTGTGCTTAGGTTTGGGAGTTTGAGAGCAATAGACAAGATGAAAAGTTGTGAACGGTTAGAAAAGGTATTTATATGATAGAGACATTGCGATATGGAGTTATGAATGTGTACAGTCTATTTGTATGTCGCGAAGTCAAAAATGGCCTGTACCGCAAAGTCTTGCACAGTATATCGCATAGTCTCAGAAATGAACTATGTCGCAAAGTCCTCAAGATGAAAGGATCGGGGAGACTTTGCGATATAGTAGAAATACCCTGTCTAAAGCTCTCTTTTAGGAATTTTAAGCAAATTGTCAGACTTTTATCAAATTTTGAAATAAAATAAATTTAAATCAAAATTCTGTCAAATGTGGAGACTTGTCGATATAGTTATTCTGAGTCGCGAAGTCATAAAATGAACTATGTCGCAAACTCATGAAATTAACTATGTCGCGAAGTCTCACAATCTCAACAGTTTGCGGTATAAGTCTGTTTTATTTGAACTGTGTCGTGAACTCTGAAAAGCATCTATATCGAGATGTCTCAAAAGCTCACAACTTTACTAACAAATGTGATTTTGAAAAATATGCAGTAAAATACTGAAATATTTATAAATCATATCTCAGCTAATTTTCACTCCAAACAAATAGAGCATTTAAATACAGTGAAAATTTACTGCTGCAACAATTTACTGGCATACTTACTTAGAGCAACTAAATGAAGGATTGAGCATTCCAATTTCACTCACAAGTCTGTTGAAGACTGCTTCATTCAGAGGTTTAGTAAATATGTCAGCTAATTGTTTCTCAGTGGGAACATAAGAGACTTCTATGGTACCATTTGCAGCATGTTCCCTAATGAAATGGTACCTGATCTCAATGTGCTTTGTAGTAGAGTGATTAACCGGATTGGCAACTATGGATATTGCACTAGTATTATCACATATTAGTGGAATGTGTTCTAACACTAGCCCATAATCCATGAGTTGATTTCTAATCCAAAGCAATTGAGCACAGCAACTTCCAGCAGCAATGTATTCAGCCTCAGCTGTGGATGTTGCTGTGGACTGTTGTTTCTTACTAAACCAGGACACTAACCTTTGACCTAGGAATTGACAGCTTCCAGAGGTGCTCTTCCTGTCAATTCTGCATCCAGCATAATCAGAATCTGTGTAACCAACCAGGTTGAACCCAGTGCCCTTTGGATACCATAGCCCAAGATTAGGAGTCCCCTTCAGATACTTGAAGATTCTTTTGATAGCCATCATGTGAGATTCCTTGGGATCAGACTGGAACCTTGCACAAAGGCATGTGGCAAACATGATGTCTGGCCTGCTAGCTGTGAGATAGAGTAAGGATCCAACCATTCCTCTATAGACCTTGATATCAACTCTCTTGCCTTTCTTGTCTTCATCCAGCTTGATTGCAGTAGACATAGGAGTTTTAGCTGGGGATGACTCTTCTAAACCATATTTCTTTAAAAGATCCTTGACATACTTAGATTGGTTTATAAAGATGCCATCCTCCCTTTGATGGACTTGCAGGCCTAGAAAATAGGTTAACTCTCCCATCATACTCATCTCATATTTGCTTTGCATCAACTTAGAGAACCTTTCACAGAGTTTTTCATTTGAAGAGCCAAAGATGATATCATCCACATAGATTTGAACAAGAATGATATCATTTCCATGCTTCTTGAAGAATAGGGTTTTGTCCATTGTACCCCTGGTAAATTGATGCTCAAGAAGGAATTGAGATAGAGTTTCATACCAGGCTCTTGGTGCCTGTTTGAGTCCATAGAGTGCCTTGAGCAGTCTATACACAAAGTTTGGGAAGTCATCACTTTCAAAGCCAGGTGGTTGAGACACATAAACTTCTTCAGCAAGATCACCATTGAGAAATGCACTTTTCACATCCATTTGATACACCTTAAAATCTGAGTGAGCTGCAAAAGCCAGGAAGATTCTGATGGCTTCCAGTCTAGCTACAGGTGCAAATGTCTCATCATAGTCAATGCCTTCTTGCTGACAGTATCCTTTGGCAACCAGTCTTGCTTTGTTTCTTATTACCACTCCTTCTTCATCCATTTTGTTTCTGAACACCCATTTGGTGTCAATAACATTCTTTCCTTTTGGAGGAGGTACTAGTTCCCATACTTTGTTTTTCTCAAATTGATTCAACTCTTCTTGCATGGCAACAATCCAATCAGAATTCTTCAAAGCTTCTTCAATTAATTTAGGTTCCTCTTGTGACAGAAAGCAGTTATACAGACATGTATTTAATGTTGCTCTTCTTGTTCTAACTCCCTCACTAGGATCTCCAATGATTTGATCCCTAATGTGGGCTCTGTCCCATTTCCTTGTGTGCCCCTGTTCATTTCCTTGATCTGTTCCAAGCTCATTTTGGTTGAAAGGTGCATTCTCTTCTTCTCCCCCTGTGATTGTGAACCCTTGAACAGGTGTTTGAAGAAGATTGTCAACTTCAAGGATTTCATTCTCTGGAACAGTTTGAATAGGGGGTTCATCTTCACTTTCAGAATCCTCAAGATAACCTTGATTCTCAAATCTCAATGGCATACTGTCTTGATCACTTGTTTTCAGTCCAGGAGTTTTCTTGTCATCAAAGGTAACATCCATGCTTTCCATGACTTTGTGTTGCTCAGGTACAAATACTCTGTATGCTATCCTTTCCAGAGAGTATCCAATGAAGATACCTTCAAATGCTTTTGCATCAAATTTTCCAACATGGTCAGAGGTATCTTTCATCACAAAGCACTTGCTTCCAAACACATGCAGGTGCTTGAAGGATGCTCTTTTTCCAGTCATTAATGAGTAAGGAGTTTTGCCAGACTTCTTATTGATTAATGTTCTATTTTGCACATAGCATGCTGTGTTAACAGCATCAGCCCAAAAGCTAGTGGGTAGCTTTGCATCCAGCAGCATTGTCCTTGCAGTTTCAATGAGAGTTCTATTCTTTCTCTCAACTACTCCATTTTGTTGAGGTGTTCTAGGAGCTGAGAATTGTTGAGAAATTCCTTTATCTTTGCAAAACTCATACAATGTTGAATTTATGAACTCAGTCCCATTATCACTTCTCAAAGCAACTACAGAGGAACCAGTGCTTTGTGCTTCTTTGTCAACTCTCTTGATATGCTCTATTATGACTTGGGGTGCTTCATCCTTGGAGAATAGGAATTCCACCCAAGTATATCTTGAATAGTCATCTACCATCACTAGAGCATATTTCTTTTTGGAGAGGGACATTACATTCACTGGGCCAAATAAGTCCATGTGAATTAGCTGCAGAGGTTTTGAGTTTGTATTGAGAAACTTGTTCTTGTGACTGGATCTTTTAATTTTTCCTTTCGGACAAGCTTCACATGCTCCATCTTGCACAAACTCCAAGGCAGGCAAATCCTTGATAAGTTCTCTTTTGGTTAGAGAGTTCATTGCCTGAACATTCAAGTGAGACAGCTTCTTGTGCCATAGCCAGAATTCCTCATTTGTGGCTTTAGTGTAGAAACAGCAGATTTCTCCCTTATCTGCAGCCTTGAGATTAGCTACAAACAAGCTTCCTTTCTTCACACCAGTTAGAACAACTTCACCACTTTCCCTTTTTGAGATTGAACAAAGGTCTTCATCAAATTCCACTTTGAAACCTCTGTTGGTAAATTGTCCAATACTCAAGAGATTATGCTTCAGTCCTTCAACAAATGCTACATCTTCAATAATGACATTTCCAGATTTAACACTGCCATATCCCATTGTATAACCAATGTTGTCAGTTCCAAAGGTTACTGATGGGCCAGCCTTTTCCTCAAAATGTGATAGCAGGGCTATATCACCAGTCATGTGACTTGAGCATCCACTGTCCAAGATCCATATGACTCTTTTATTCCTGTTGCCCTGCATTCACAAAATGACTAAGTTGTTTTTGGTACCCACACTTGGTAGGGTCCAGTTGATTTAGAAACATTTTGATTAATAATTCTTCTGTCATAAGTTGCATTTCTCATAGTAGGAGACTTCACTTTTTCTGTGGCTTTGGAGTTTACACTCTTAGGCTCACATGAAGTTTTCACCCTCTCAACCCTGATTGGGGACCCTGTCCTATGAGAATGTATGTGTGTGTGTGATTCACCAGATTGTGCAGAGTCAAGTTTATGTTTAAGAGATAAACAGTTAGCAATCACAGTCACATAGCATGTCATGCAGTTTGGCTTACCACAGAAAGAATCATGACTAGAATTTATGCTAGCAGAAAGGTTACTTAGGTTGTCAACTTCAACAATGTCAGGCTTACTACACTTATGAGTCAAATGATTAACAGATAGGCATTTTTGACATTGTTTCCTGGGAGCATTTGGCACATAAGCATAGTTGTTTCCTTTGTTAACACCAACTTTACCATTTCTGTTTTGTTTCCTTTTCTTAACAACTTCTTTCTTTGCTTTAGGACTCTTGACAAGATTGTCTTTGGTCTCTTTCTGATTGACAAGTTCAGGAAAGGATGAAGTGTTCTTAGCAGCCTCATCTTCTTCAAGTAGTTGTTGCTTGATAATCAGTAGTTCCTCATCAAACTCGACAACACTCTTTCTGAAGATGGGCTGTTCCACACTTGACAGTATGGTTGGGGCATTTTTGTTTGTAAAAGTTTCCTTTCCTTTGCCCTTGACCTTCTTCCTTCCCTTGTCATTATCATAGTCAAAACCAACTCCAACCTTGCAGTCTTCAGTGTGTTCCTTGTGATAGGTTTGAATAAGTTCAGAGGAGTTTTTGAAGCTTCTTAGTTTCAGTTCAGTTTCAGCAATTTGTTCTCTAAGGGCTTTCTCTATCTGTTCAGCACAAATCACTTTGTTTTTAATATACTCAACCTCCTTTTTCAAACCATCCAGGTTCACAACCATTAACTCAAGTTTCTCATTCTTTTCTATAAGCTCAACATTCTTAGCAGTTAGTCTATCAATTTCTTCATTAGCTACTAACATGCTAGTATGAATATTAAACATCTCAGTGCTCATATCTTCAACAGTGTGCTTATATTGAAGGGGAGTCATATCAAGAGAAGTAAGAATAGGTACCTGACTTGAATCACCTTCATCAGAAAATGCCATCAAGGCATAGTTTGAGTACTCTTGTTCTTCTTCTTCATCAGAGTCATCCCAGCATTTTCCCTCAGCAATAAAAGCTTTGCCCTGTTGTTTCTTGAGTAGAGCCTCATACTTAGCTTCAAGCTCTAAGTATGCTTTGTCCTTCTTGACTTGTTTAGGCTTTTTGCACTCAGTGGCAAAATGCCCAAGTTCATTGCAGTTATAGCATCTTATTTTGGTCCTATCCACACTTCCTGTCTTGTATCCACCCTTAGCAGCACCAGCAATCCCTTTTCCTTTATTGAACGTGTTTGAGCCACTAGATCCACCAGTGTTTCCAGTATTGAACTTGGACCTGAATGGCTGCTTTCTTTTAAACCTTATGTTAGGATACCTCCTAGCCATATAAGCAAAAGATTTGTTTTCCATTTTGTCCAGTTCTTCCATGCTGTAAAACTCATCATCCTCAGGCAAATCATAGACAACCTGGGCCTCATCACCAGTGTCTTCAACTTCCAGTTCCTCAATCTTGACCTGACTGATTTTAAGAGAGTCCATTCTTTGACTTAGGTTGTCAGCAATAAGTGCACAGGAGGTATTAGCCACTAATCCTTGCTTTGCTTGAATAGATCTCTTTTGAAACAGCTCTAACTCATATGTCTTCAAAACACCATATAACACATCAAAACCAATCTTTGTTAGATCTCTTTCTTTAAGGGAAGAGATTCTTGGTTCCAAGTGATCTGGAAGAGTTAGTAGAAACTTCATATTGAGCTCTTCTGTTTCATAGTGTTTGTCATAGAGTTTGAGCTCGTTTATCAGCTTGTTGAATCTCTCAAACACTTCTGTGATTCCCTCTTTTGGCTGAGCCATGAAGGCTTCATATTGTGAAACAAGAATCTGCTTCTTGTTCTTTCTTACTTCAGTAGTTCCTTCACAGAGCACTTCTATAAGATCCCACATCTTCTTGGCACTAGTACAATGAGCAACAGTGCCATACATGTTGAAGTCCATAGATTCACAAATGATAAGTTGAAGATGTCCATCCAGTGCTACTTTTTCCTTTTCAGGATCAGTGTATTTTGAGGGATCTTTGGGCACATGTTTAGCTGGTACAATCTCAGTGCCATTGGTTGTTTCACCAATCTCGATCATTGGCATGAAGGGACCATGCTTTAGAATATCTAAATACATGGGGTTAGAAGCTTTGATGAAAAGCAACATCTTCTTTTTCCATAAACTGTAGTGCTCCTTGTTAAAGGGGGGAATCTTGATACTGCTTAGTTTCTGTGAACTCATTCTTGATCTTTTCCTATTTGTACGTTAACAGCCTACGCTCTGATACCACTTGTTAGAAATGAATACTACTAGAAACTAGACAGAGGGGGGGTGAATGGATAGTTTGATATATTTTTCGATTCTTGAAAACTAAGTAACAGACTGTATATGATTATGATATGTAATATGCAGAAATTAAATAACACACACAATCACTTTAATCTACTTTGTATAAGCAAATTAAATACTACAGCTTTCCAAGAAATTCACAATCGAATTTCTGGCTTCTAAACAAGAACAGTTTGAACTTGCTTGCTTACAGAGAAAAGAGCTTAAGATAAAAACTATGTGTATCTCTCTTACAGCTCACAGTTGTGTGTGCACGATATATATATTCACCTATACAAACTAGGCACACACATTATTACACAACTACCCCTTATGAAAGTCCAACTTGTCCTGCCATAAGAAGTTCACTGTGTTAGGAAGGACCACCTGCTTTTCGGAGTCTTTCCCGTTTCTGTAGCTGCTTGTCTCTTATCTTTCTCTCCAAGTTTAGCTGTAGATTTGCCATCTGTTCTTTGGACCACCTTGCCAGAACAAATGCTTCAGTATTTGTCTCCTTTGATTCTTGGTTCTGTACCTTGATTTGTCTTGTTATAAACGGCTAAGTGTTGATATCGTGAACTCCACTTTATTCCTGACTTCGCGATCTCCCTTGTGAGGACTACGCGATATAGCCTTTGAAGACTTTGTGACATAGGTCATTTGACGACTAT
This sequence comes from Heracleum sosnowskyi, assembly GCA_030848705.1. NCBI lineage: Eukaryota > Viridiplantae > Streptophyta > Magnoliopsida > Apiales > Apiaceae > Heracleum > Heracleum sosnowskyi. The sequence continues at coordinate 132,393,050 of CM061237.1, forward strand.
GCGACATAGGTCATTTGACGACTATGCGACATAGGTCATTTGATGACTATGCGACATAGTGCTTCTGAGGACTTCACGATCTAGGCTCCTTTGACATTGCTGACTTCAACACTTCACGACATGTGTCTTGAGGACTTCTCGACATAGTACAAAATGGACTATGCGATATAGTACTTCACGACATGGATATTGGTGACTTCACGACATAGCTTTCTTTTGACTTTGCTATATAATGCCTTAGACAAATTCCTGCAACTTATTTCTTTATAGCCTTATTCATCTCTATCCTGCTGCATGAACACTTCTGAACTTCTACCAGGATAATTATTCAATGGCCTATATACAATCTAGATGCAAGAAACTTTACTAAGCTCATTATAAATCTGAGCATACATGATAAAGCTATTGTTCATGAGAACAAGACAAGTACATTTAGAGACCTATACTATATCCCAGTGATAGAAATCACTAGGTCATGTAGTGTGACATAGTCACATAGTGTAGGCTTGTTAATAGTGGTATTTAGACATGGCTTCTAAAATTGCTTCCTTGGTTGGTCTTACACCAAACTCAAAGAAAAAGAGGAATGCAGAGGAGTTAGTCTATCAGAGACAAAAGAAGCTGAAAGGATCAAGCCCACAAGAACCTGAATTTCAGAGTAATTCAGCAGCTACTGTTGATCCTGCCACACAAGAACCACTCAATCAAAGTTTGGGTGAAGGCTTCGCTAGTGGAATGGTCACACAAGAACCATTTTCTCAAAGGGAGAATGAAGACATCAACATTCCAGCTACACAAGAACCATCTTCTCAAAGTGAAGATGCAGTCAAAGCTACAGCTTCTGTTGAAAGATTGGTCGAGAACATTGTCAATGAGGGAAGCACACAAGAACCTTTAGCTCAAAGTGTTGAAGCAGCTTCTGAACCTCAAGCTCCACAAGAACCATTGGTAGAAAATACTGATGCAAGCATATCAAATCCTGACGATGTTCATCCTGACGCTAGTGGTGCTCCTGATACAGAGCCTATTTTGATGCAGCCACTTCGTTCAAGACCAATGGATCATCCTATCTCAAAATCACAGGATAAACTGAAAGGTATTGCAATTCCTGATCCTGATTTTACTCATGGTACTGATGATGATGTTTCTGATGATAGTGATGATAATGAGAATCGAAAAGAGAAGGAACAGCTTGCTACAACACTCAAAATCAGTCTTGGAACTAATTTTGGTTCATCAAGTACATATATGGCTGGCAATGCTTACACTGGGAAAGATCAGAGACAAGATTTTTCTATTCCTTCCTTTGATCCTGCTGAGGCATTTAGACAGAATGAATGGAACAATTCATGGCACAATTCTGATGAATCTATCAGTTTTTCTTCTGTTATTGAACATGCCTATCAAGCAGTGAAATCTATAGAGAATCAAGACTTGAAGAATCATCTGAAGGTTACAACTCTGTTATCCAAGAGCCTGAAAAGTGAGATTGATTCTATCAAGAGTTCAACTGATAAAGTGAGGACTGATATCTTTAATAATTTTACAAAGGTGCCTACTGCTTTACAATTGAGGGTAGTAGAATCCCAAGTGAAATCTGTTGTTTCAGAACAAACCTCAATCAACCAAAGAATTGATTCTCTGGATACTAAGGTAACTGATATTCAAGCCTCTCTTTCCTTAATTTTGAATTTTTTATCAAATCCTGATGTCAAAAAGGGGGAGAAGGTTAGTCGGACAAAATGTACACCTGATCTAGTATTAAGGAATAATGATGCTGATACTGGAGATGATGGTGGTGACAAAGTGATACAAGGAGAAACCTCTGATGCTGCAGTTTTGAAGTCTACAATTCAAACTTCTCAAAGTCAAACAACGCAGTCAACTCATGTTTCTGATTCTGGAATTAAGACAGTAAGAACATTGATGCAATCTCAGATCCTGACGGAAGAACAAATCCTGACACCTGGCCATGGACATATTCTTGCTACAATTCCTGAAGGTGATGAAGATGTGATTATTGATAATCTTGAAGATGAATCAAATTTATTCCAGAAGTTTTCTACAAAGGACGGCAGAATTGTTACTCTATATCACACTGATAAAAGAGTTCAACAATTATTTGCTAGAAAAGCACTCTCTACAGCAAGTGAAGAATATCCTGATCTCTCACATGAAGAATTCTTAAGACAACAGAGAGAAATGATGGAAAGTTTTAATAATCCTGTTCCTTCTAGAGGTAGAGGAAGTAGAGGTAGGAGTGGTGCTAGAAGAAGTAGAAGAGGTTCTTCAACTCAAACAATACCTAGACAGACAAGGTCTAGAGGATTAAGAATTGAAGAAATTCCTGAACCTATTCAAACTCTAGTAGTTCCTGACAGATCTACTTTTGGTGATGATGGAAATATTGAAGAAGAACCTGAATTGAGAAGAAAATCAAGAAAATCAACTCTCTGCAATACAAATCAAATTGAAGAATCTAATCCTGATGTTGTTCCTGATAATATTCAAGATCCTGATGATTCTGAAATTCTGCAAGAGATTGATTTGATGATCTTATCTACTGTTGTTGATTCTCACAACAAAGAAGTAGATGAAAAAGAAGAAGCCAGAAGAAGAGAAATTACAAGAAGAACAAGTAGAGATTTCAATCTCTATTTACAAAGGCTTAAACTCTCGAATGAAAGAAAGTGGAGGAACCCAAGCAGACAAGAATCTTCACTGGAAAGAAGCTATGCCTTTGAAAAGGAAAAGGATAAGAAGTGGAAACACATAAGTACACTGAGGTGTGATACACTTATCAATTTTCAGTATGGTGGAATTATTACAAGCGCTTCAAGTTTTGTTGATTTATCTGATATGGTTAGATCAAAAGCACTCTGGTTAAGGATGTTTTCAAATCTGAAGCAATTGTCAAGCAATTCAAGAGGAGGTATTGGACACAGAGATGCTGAATATCTGAATATGTCATATGTTGATCCATACTCCTTGACTGAAATTGGAGGTACTTTAACTTCTGAAAACTTGAACAATTTACTAGCTGTGGATATAGTTATAGATTGTCATGATGGTTTTGACAAGAAAGAAAAGCTTCTGTACTTCATGAAAGATGGTAGTGTGAAGATTCTATCTATTCAAGATCTGCTGATGAAAACTACACAGGAACTGAAATATGTTCATTATCTTTTGAGATCGAAGAATCAAATATGCAAAGTATGGAGTGACATGATTTTGTCAACAATAAGAAGAAGACTGGATGGAAACAGTAATTTCAATGGTAATTATATTCCCATGTACTTAAATCAAAGAGGTCAGGATGTGGAAATGCAAAGGGGTACTGCTGTTAAAGAAGTAAATTTTGGCATGACTCATCTTACTCTCAATCCTGATGGGAAGGAAATTGCTTATCTTATGCTAGAAGAGCATAGTCTTCAAAGAAACTCCATATTGAATCTCAGAGCAGCTATATACCAGATTAATGAGGAAGATGAAGAACTCAGAAATCTTAAGGAAAGACTGATTCAAATTCTTGAAGAAAAAGAAGAAAATCTGTTATCCAACTTCTTGAAGATGAATTTGTTCTATCAAAGAGTCTAAACAGATAAGTTGTTGCTGCAGATTCTGTACATTTTGTATATATGTTTTTGACATCATTGAATATTTGGAATCTATACTTTATTTCACAAAGAATGAGATTGGGGGAGATTGTTAGATCAGAATTCAATGATCGTCAGGAGCTAAACTCAACTGATCAGGATTGCTGACGTCATCAGGATTTCATGGTCGTCAGGATCAAGATACATGTCAGGACTGGGATCAGGATTGATCATCAGGACTGGAAGCTGATCAGGATTCCTACTTCGAGTTATATTTGGAGTCTAGATAAACATGGAAGTTTATTCTGTCGGTTCCTGGTTTGTAGAATGTAGCTATCGATTAAGGATAGGTTTCTATCTTTGTTATTGATTAGGACTTATCTTGTTATTGATAGAGAAGCTGTGTGAAGTATATAAACACAGTTTTAGGTTTTGGTTTAAAAACCAATATAACACTCGAGTATTTGTGTAACCTAGAAGCTCTCGAGAACATAGAATTTCTTGAGAGAGTTTTTGTAAGCTAGCGCTCTCAAGAACATCAGAATTTCTTGAGAGAGTTTGTAACAGTTTTATATCAGATTTAATAAAGCTGTTATCTTTCTTTTCATATTTGTGATATATACATTAAGAAGTCGATTATCTTACTCTATTGTATTCAACCCCCCTTCTACAATAGATTATTACTGGGCAACATTCCCCGAGCGTCATGCTAGCTCGTTGATAGGTTTAAACTCATTACCATACTTACTTCCGGAAATGTTGAGGAAGTGATAACAATATGTGGGTTGACTCTTGTCAACAGACAGGGAATATGTCATGAACTTTTTAAAATAACGACTTGAGAGTTAATCGGAATTTTCTGAAATTATCGAGATTGAAATACTTTGATTGGATAGGGTAGTCATCCCCAAATATGAGTATTCTCGAGGCATTTGCTCTACTCTTTGAACTGGATTCCCAATTTTTGATGAGTTAGGAAATATTTAATCGCATTTGAATATTTTAATAACTCGAAAATAATATTTGGGAACCCCTGCTATTTTTAAATAATTTTTTTGAAGGCCAGAAAATATTGTAAATAATTAAAAAAGGCCTTAAATAATCTGTCTCCGACAATCTCCGGGTTTTCATGACAGTGTTTATAAAATATCTCCGACTCCCGGTCTAAGTTGAAATACGAAAATACGCTCTACACCTAGAGCCTTGTATATCCCGGCTTATATCTATATCCCATATAGCATATAAACCAAACATTCGTTATTTGAAAGCTGATGCGGTATATAAAACAGTTCATGCAGTTAAAGGCAGCATATCACAACAACAACAACAACAACAACAATAGTTTAAATCATAGCCGAAAACTTAAGCTTCGGGTTTTGAAAACTTTTCATGATACTTGGAGCAAAACATATACATATATTTGAATAACTTAACGTTTGAAAATACACCTACTCTGAAGAGTAAGGGTTAGTAAACTTGCCTGATGTCCGAGATCTAACTCGGTGTGGGTGTTTCTCTTCTAGTCCCGGAACCTTTACCAAGACAATACATAATCTTAATTAGTCACTTGATTTACAGTTCACTTATTCTAAGTAAACTCTACTTTACCCGACTTTCACCCTCTCGGGTCCACTTAACTTACGATCTTCTTTATCGTTTACTAATCCTTTCTTGTCTCGTTCTTTACACCAATATGTTCTCTTGATAATCCTTAACAACTTTCGAGTTTTAGTCGTCTCGATATTACCCTTTTTACTTAGCCAAAACGAATGGTCAAGGTACTACCTCTAGAGTTGACTTTCCATAAATCACTATTCCGCAACTCACACTATAACACTTTTAATAAATCTAAAAATTGATAATTAATTACGAAACCACTTCAAGGAGCTTCTTGAGTGTTTTTAATATTTATCAAAATATTTCAATTTGGGAAACATGAGTTTAAATAGGTGAAGTGCATTTTAAAAGTCGAGTCAACTACGGACTTTTACTATTCGCACTAGTTCCACTAAAATGTTCATAACTCATCAACCGTTAACTCTATTGACACACCGTTTTCGCGTGCACGATCTAGAGAAGGTCTAGAATGTAATCCCACAAAATTTTATCCCTGGACAGAGGACTCATTTTCCGAATTTCTCCGAACAAGGTAGTAGCTATGCTGGGTAAGGTGTCGTCGTGCAACTTCGGTTACAACATTTTTTTATAAAATCGAAAACTTAACATTTTTACTTAATTATTTTTGGGTTGTCTTCCTTACTGTCCGAGCTACTTATTCTCAGATTTTCATAATTTTGTCTAACTGTTAAGGGGTACGAATTCAGTTCACAATTTGGTGTCTTGTAGCAGTTTTGTGTTTTGAGTCACTTCCACTAAAACAAGTATAACTTTCAAACCACAAATCTCCTCAACATGTACTTTATATGGTTACAAACTACAAAACAAGATCTTGAAATTTATGACCAGTAATGTTCATTCATGTCATAACCTTCAAGTTTAACCTTGTTAAGTCCATTTAACAATCACTACACCACCAAGACTCTCATCCTTACTAAATCTTAGTTCTTAAACTTCATAAACATACCACCAACATCAATCCACAACAATCAACCATCAAGATTTAAGTATTTATACTCCAAACTCCTCAAACAACATGTTCTTGAACATATCTTGAAACTTAGCTCATAACTTAACATAAATCAAAATATGGATGAGGGTTATACCTTTCTTGGGCTCAAGAACACTTGGATATAGCTTAAAGAACATTGGTCTGCTTGAACTAAGCTTATCATCCTCAAACTCACCAAAAGAAATCAAGAACACAAGTTAGTATTTTCGGAGTTACTATTCTGCCTCAACTTTGATCCACGATTTGACTATGTTATACTACTTGGATTGCCATGAAATTTTGAACGTACCTGTTTTATGGATTGAGGGAGATATGGTCAAAATTTGGTGATTTTATCATGAGTAGATATTTAGTTATGAATTTTTCTTTTTCCCCTGGTCTTGCTGAGCCGAATTTTGAATAATGAGATGGGAGAGCTTTTCTAGCTTTTTGTTTTTGTGTTGGTTGAATAATAATGCAGGTATAGGTTGTATACAATGTATATGGCTGATCTTGTGTGATACAAATAATGTATCAAGGTACTAGCCGATGCCCCTAGTTGCTAGCTTAGTACCAAGTGTGCATGCTTTATTCCTAAAACATATGGAACTTGGTTCTTAACTATATTTGCAATAAAGTAGAAGACGGGGGCGGTGATGTGGCGGCTCTCAAATCGCTTCGTTCTATTTTTCTATTTTTATTAATTTTTCACAATTTTTAATATTAATAATTACAACTTCCTTTATTATTTTCGATTTTGTAGGAAGGAAATTGAAAAATTACAACTTCCTTTATTATTTTCAATTTTTTAGGAAGGGAATTGATAGAACTTTCTTCTATTTTCCAAATTGATATAACTTTCTTTTATTATTTTCAAACTTGATAGAACTTTCTTTACATTAGAAAATTACAACTTCCTTATTATTTTCGAATTTGTACGATCTTATGTTAATAATTACAATTTTCTCTTTTATTATTTTCAAACTTGATAGAACTTTCTTTTATTATTTTCAAACTTGATAGAATTTTTTTTTTATTATTTTCAAATTTGTAAGATTGGAGGAATTAGAAAATTACAACTTCCTTATTATTTTCAAATTTGTAGGATCTTATGTTAAAACTTCCTTATTATTTTCAAACTTGATAGAACTTTCTTTTATCATTTTCAAACTTGATAGAACTTTATTTGAATTATAAAATTACGACTTCCTTATTATTTTCGCGGTGAGATGGCGGCTCTCAAATCGCTTCGTTCTATTTTTCTATTTTTCTCAATTTTTCACAATTTTTAATATTAATAATTACAACTTCCTTTATTATTTTTGATTTTGTAGGAAAAAAATTGAAAAATTACAACTTACTTTATTATTTTCAATTTTGTAGGAATGGAATTGATAGAACTTTCTTTTATTTTCAAAATTGATAGAACTTTCTTTTATTATTTTTAAACTTGATAGAACTTTCTTTCAATTAGAAAATTACAACTTCCTTATTATTTTCGAATTTGTAGGATCTTATGTTAATAATTGAAATTTTCTCTTTTATTATTTTCAAACTTGATAAAACTTTCTTTTATTATTTTCAAACTCGATAAAACTTTCTTTTATTATTTTCAAATTTGTAAGATTGGAGGAATTGGAAAATTACAACTTCCTTATTATTTTCTAAATTTTTAGGTCATATGTTAAAACTTCCTTATTATTTTCAAACTTGATATAACTTTCTTTTATCATATTCAAACTTGATAGAACTTTCTTTGAATTAGAAAATTACAACTTCCTTATTATTTTCGAATTTGTAGGATCTTATGTTAATAATAGCAATTTTCTCTTTTATTATTTTCAAGCTTGATAGAACTTTCTTTTATTATTTTCAAACTTGATAGAACTTTTTTTTATTATTTTCAAATTTGTAAGATTGGAGGAATTAGGAAAATAAAACTTTCTTATTATTTTCAAATTTGTAGGATCTTATGTTAAAACTTCTTTATTATTTTCAAATTTGTAGGATCTTATGTTAATAATTACAATTTCCTTTTATCATTTTCAAATATGTAAAAATGAAATTGGAAAATTGCAAATTTGTAAGATTTAATGTTAATTTCTTTATTACTTTCGAATTTTTAGGATCTAATGCATTATTATTTACAAATTTCTTTCATATTTCTAGAATTTGCAATATTTATTCATATACGGACCCTAACTCAAACAGTTTCTTTCCTTCCTCAGCATCTTCTTTATCCTTCCCCAGCATCTTCTTTAGCGACTAAAGAGTATGCTTATAAGAAAAGTTGTATAACTTTTACAAATTAACTTAACATCTGCAAGGTAAGTTACTATTTAATACTTTTTCACTTTTAAACATAATGAATTTTCATGTTATTCACCTTACAACACCTATAAATTAAAGGTCAGTCATAAGAACAAATCTACGCCGAAACTTTTTTACATAGCTTCAAATCTTTACAACCATATTTACAATTAATATAATTATGGCCTACACCATGTTGGATGTTTTGAACAACAGCAGCTATATCTGGATGATAAGAGTACGAATGTGAGAATCTGTCAATCCAAATACCGAAGAACTAATCAGTCGACATGATTTTGATCGATGAAAATGTTAATAAATCAATATACTTATAACTTATTAGTTTGTCAAATTGTATGATTTTATTAACTTTTCTAAGATATGTTGTATGACAGGAAAATTTGATCTATGCTGCGATCCCAAAGATTCTGGTCTCTCGGTTCAAAGATCTTTTAGAGGAAGGCTCCATATACAACATCAAAAATTTGAAAGTTGTTTCAAGTATAGGGAAATATAGATCACTATCACATGGGTCTAAATTGCTCTTCATACGCATAACGTCGCCTAAGAGATGAAGAAGGTATCGTCAACATATCACTGCACCAATTTCAGTTCATATGCCCGGATATGGTTGATGCACGTATTATTGACACTAACATACTCTCAAGTATTTTGATGCAGTAATATAATACAGTATTATATAAGTAATACTATTATATAAGTTAAAATTCAAACTATAATGTTCTAATATTATCTTTTCTAATAATACTATATAAATATAAGTAATATTATATATTTATATTGATTTTGATCAATATAATTTTTTTTCACATATATATATGGCAATGGTATCGGTCCAAGAAAATAAAAAATCAAACTATATAAACGAAAGGAATATGTAAATAATTTATAATATTACCTACCCAAATGCAAATTTTACAGAATATATTTTATTTGATAATTTATATAATTTTGTAGATATTTATTTTATAAATTTTGTTCTAATATTCTTTTTCTTTAACAAATATATTCTAACGCCGTTGCGAAGCGTGACTTAGTAACCTAGTACTTATATAAAGGAGAAGACGAGAGCGGTGAGGTGGCGCCTTTCAAATCGCTTCGTTCTATTTTTCTAATTTTCTCAATTTTTCAAAATTATTAATATTAATAATTACAACTTCATTAATTATTTTCGATTTTGTAGGAAGGGATTTAGAAAATTGCAACTTCTCAGATTTGTAAGATCTAATTTCGATTTCTTTATTCCTTTCGAACTTTTAGGATCTAATACATTATTATTTAGAATTTTCTTTTATTATTTTCAAACTAAATAGAACTTTCTTTTATTATTTTCAAACTTGATAGAACTTTCTTTTATTTTCAAACTTAATAAAACTTTCTTTTATTATTTTCAAACTTGATAGATCTTTATTTCAATTAGAAAATTACAACGTCCTTATTATTTTCGAATTTGTAGGATCTTATGTTAATAATTGCAATTTTCTCTTTTATTATTTTCAAACTTGATAGAACTTTATTTTATTATTTTCAAACTTGATAGAACTTTCTTTTATTATTCTCAAATTTGTAAGATTGGATGAATTAGAAAATTACATTTAGAACTTTCTTTTATTATTAAGGAGAAGACGGGGGGGGGGGGGGGGGGGCGTGAGGCGGCGGCTCTCAAATCGCTTCGTTTTATTTTTCTAATTTTCTCAATTTTTAATATTAATAATTACAACTTCATTTATTATTTTCGATTTTGTAGGAAGGAAATTGAAAAATTACAACTTCCTTTATTATTTTCAATTTTGTAGGAAGGGAATTGGAAAATTGCAACTTCTCAACTTTGTAAGTTCTAATGTCGATTTCTTTATTCCTTTCGAACTTTTAGGATCTAATGCATTATTATTTAAAATTTTCTTTTATTATTTTCAAACTAGATAGAACTTTCTTTTATTATTTTCAAACTTGATGGCACTTTCTTTTATTTTCAAAATTGATAGAACTTTCTTTTATTATTTTCAAACTTGATAGAATTTTCTTTCAATTAGAAAATTACAACTGCCTTATTATTTTTGAATTTGTAGGATCTTATGTTAATAATTGCAATTTTCTCTTTTATTATTTTCAAACTTGATAGAACTTTCTTTTATTATTTTCAAATTTGTAAGATTGGAGGAATTAGAAATTATAACTTCCTTATTATTTTCAAATTTTTTAGGATCTTATGTTAAAACTTACTTATTATTTTCAAACTTGATAGAAATTTCTTTTATTATTTTCAAACTTGATAGAACTTTCTTTGAATTAGAAAATTACAACTTCCTTATTATTTTCGAATTTATTTTCAAACTTGGTAGAATTTTTTTTATTATTTTCAAATTTGTAAGATTGGAAGAATTAGAAAATTACAAATTCTTTATTATTTTCAAATTTGTAGGATCTTATGTACAAACTTCCTTATTATATTAAAATTTGTAGGATCTTATGTTAATAATTACAATTTCCTTTTTATCATTTTCAAATTTGTAAAAATGGAATTGGAAAATTGGAAAATTGCAAATTTGTAAGATTTAATGTTAATTTCTTTATTAGTTTCGAATTTTTAGGATCTAATGCATTATTATTTACAACTTTCTTTTGTAATTTTTAGAATTTGCAATAATTATTCATATACGGACCCTAACTCAAACAGTTTCTTTCCTTCCTCGGCATCTTCTTTACTGACTAAAAAGTATGCTTATAAGAAAAGTTGTATAACTTTTACAAATTACCTTAATATCTGAAAGGTAAGTTACTATTTAATACTTTTTGACTTTTAAACATAATGGATTTCCATGTTATTCACCTTACAAACACCTATAAATTAAAGGTGATTCATAATAAAAAAATCTACACCAAATTTTTTTAACATAGCTCCAAATCTTTACAACAATATTTACAATCAATGTAACTATGGCCTACACCATGTTGGATTCTTTGAACAACAACAACTATACCTGGATGATAAGAGTACGAGTGTGTAAAATGTGAGAATCTGTCAATCCAAATAGTGAAGAACTGATCAGTCTTGACATGATTTTGATCGATGAATAGGTTAATAAATCAATATACTTATAACTTATTAGTTTGTCAAATTGTATGATGTTATTAATTTTCTATGATATGTTGTATGACAGGAAAATTTGATCCATGCTACGATCCCAAAGATTCTGGTCTCTCGGTTTAAAGATCTTTTAAAGAAAGGCTTTGTGTACAGCATCAAAAATCTGAAAGTTGTTTCAAGTACAGGGAAATATATACCACTATCACATCACATGGGTCTAAATTGCTCTTCATACGCATAACGTCGTCTAAGAGATTGAAAGAAGGCATCGTCAACATATCACTGCACGGATTTCAGTTCATATGTCCAGATATGATTGATGCACGTATTAATAACACTAACATACTCTCAGATATTTTGATGCAGTAATATATTAGAGTAATATATAAGTAATACTATTATATAAGTTAAAATTCAAACTATCATGTTCTAATATTATCTTTTCTAATAATACAATATGAATATAAGTAATATTATATGTTTATATTGATTTTTATCAATATAATTTTTTTATATATATATGGAAATGGTATTGGTCCAAGAAAATAAAAAATCAAACTATATAAACAAAAGGAATATGTAAATAATTTATAATATTACCTACCCAAATGCAAATTTTACAGAATATATTTTATTTGATAATTTATATAATTTTGTAGATATTTATTTTACAAATTTTTTTTCTAATATTCTTTTTTTAACAAATATATTCTAATGCCGCTGCGAAGCGCGGCTTAGTAACCTAGTTTGTTTAAATATATAATCCGCACAAGCTCTTAAAAACTCCGGTGAGACAAAAAACTGTATCAATATATATATATAAAGGAGGATACGCGGAAGGTTAGGTGGTGCCCCTAAGATTGTCTCGATCTATTTTTTTAATTTTCTAGAATTTTTCAATTTTAGATACTAATAAATCAAAAAATATCATTTAACATATTAGAAGTTGAATAACTGTTCGAATTTATTGAGGAGAATAGTTCGAATTTATAGTGAAGTTCGAAGTTCTATTTGAAGTAGAATAGATGTTTGAATTTGCAGAGGAAAAAGTTTAAATATAAAAGAAGTACTTGTAAAGTTCTATTTGAAGTAGAATAAGTGTTTCAATTTATAGAGGAGAAGAGTTCGGATATAAAATAAGTACATGCAATTAAAAGTTCTATTGGAAGTAGAATAAGCGTTTGTAATACATAACTAAAATTTTTATTTGAAGTAGAATATATGTAAAGTTGTATAGGTGTTTTTTCAACCAAAGAGTGGCTCATTAGAAAAGAGTATGATAACATAAAAATTATATAAGACAAGTATATATTCAATATATTAAATTTTAGATTTTGACATTAAAAAGGAATGCGTGTTTCACGGGAGGACGGCTTATTAGCGAGGATCGAGTAATTTTCATAATTTAATTGATAAAGTTTTTAATTGATAACATAATTTAATTTTCATAATTTTTTCAACTAGTTATACGAATAAGATACTACTCGTTATACCATTCCGCGAGAGAAATCTATCTATGTAATCTTAATTCATGAACACAAAGAATTTGGAAAATGACCTTTTCTATCCTTTTTATTTTTTAAATTAACACTACTATCATGTCCATTTTTGTCATTTCACTACGAATTTGGGTCGCCCATTTCTTAAACGGGTCTGATCCAACCGATTTCCCATTCGAAAAGTGCTGACTCGATTTTTTACGGGTAATATCCAGGCATCAGTTATACTGTTAGGCTTGATTAAAAAAAAGGCAGTTCGATCGGTCCGCCTTGATTTTAGGCTTAATATCTGATATGTCAAATTCTTCTCTCCCCCAATCAGTTTTATCCCACAATCAGTTTTATCCCACATTCAAATTCTTGAAATCATCCTCTTTCTTTCTCTTCTTTCTTTCTCTGAACTCGATTTCCTCTTCTTTTTTAGGGAACTTTTTTCTGGATTCTCCTTTGGTTAATTCACGAAATCATAATTATAAATTTTGTATTTTGCTTTGCCGGAAAAGAGTGACACGAGTAAGAATTAGAGGATGGTCTTTTCACTACACCAGATTTACACATAATTGTATGTATGTATTCTGTATCCATGTTTGTATGGGTAATAGATTACTTCTTATTATTCTTACTATTTTGAGAATTTTTCTGATTTAAGTATTAGGTCTTAAATTTTGATGATGAAATCTGATGGGCATCTCTTTTATATTTTTTATTTGTATTTTGTTTGAGAATTGTATGTATCTCTTACTATTTTGATCTGATGGGCAATTAACATCCTCCATTGAAGTTTTTTTTTCCAGTTCTCATCATCCACTACAACAAAAACGGCTAAATGTGACCGAAAAAATTCGGTCACATTTAATTTATTTTGACCGTTGTCGGTCATATTTAGACAAATATGACCGAAATCTGTCGGTCATTTTTAACCTAGTCACATTTAGCAAAATCGGTCATATTTGCATAAATTTGACCGACTAATTTTGACCGCCTAATTTTGACCGGTTAAATGTGACCGCGTAAATGTGACCGACAATGGTCATTTGTACTTGTTGGATTTTGACTTCAAATTTTTTCAAAATTTCAAATTTCCCGCTTCTTGCAAATAAAAACGACCGCCAGCAGTTAAAATTATAAATTCGACTTGTTTGCTTTTCGGTCAAATTTATAAATATGACTATGTTTTAGTTGGTCAAATTTATAAATATGACTAATTTTAGTCAAATATAGCAAGCCATATAGAAAGTTTAGGTCTGTTAATTGCGACGAAAATCAGACAAAATTAAACATGCCATTGCACAAAAAAAAAACCCAGGCCCTGTGAAGCAATGTATCGATAGCCAATACACCAACCACAATCTGGGAAAATAAACCAAAATCAAACAAGTAAAAATCTGGGAAATAATATACATAATATATCCAAAAGTTATAAACAAAATATAGCCCAATGTTTCGCATCAGTAATTCTGATTCAAAAGGTTAAGCTTGGAGGATATTAATGCCAAAAGATTAGCTAGCATGATATATCAGTTGGTAAGTCGCAAAAGGTAGAAGTCAATAGAAATTTAGTCCTAAAGGATTAAAAGATAAAGCTATAATAGCTAATGGAGGGAGTAGTTCTCGGCATCGTGATCTTCGTCTTCATCATTGTTGTTTCGGAAATTGTTGGGAGTCAATTGTGCCTTTTCAATACTAGTACCCTGCGATTCAACAAATCATGCATGACTGGCTTCATCAGATAGTATTAGTAATTAAGTAAATATATCAATCTAGACTGTGTTCTACTATCTCAGGAGGATGACATGCATGACATGCAGTGGCCACTACTGAAAATAAAAAAGAACCAGGAAGCTGAAACGATGAAAAAAATTCAAGACACTTCACTTGATAGTGTAATTGTCTTTCTCACAACTAATGAACTTCGTAAGAGACTACAGAGGGCATTATTTCGTTTCACCTGAGCTTGTTATCAGTTACAAGTGAATAATTGTTTCAAAAAGACTACACAAGCAAAGTAGTGAATAGTTAAAGTTGACTGAATCAACTGCATACTACACATGTTTTGACATACCGGATTTCAGCAGAGTTTCTTAATTTTTTTTTAATTAATTTTTTTTAATTGGGGTACTCCATTATTTTTTTTGGAATTAAAAAAATTGTTTAAGTATTTATGTTAAATTTTAAAAAAAAATCGATTAAATTTATTTTCCAATTATTTTGGTTGAGAATTGGAGGGAATTTTGGAGCCAAAACCCGGCTTTAAATTTGACCGCCGGTGGTCAAATTTATGCTTTAGAAAATTTTGGCTACTTGGCGGGAAATTTCCCACCTTTTTTTTTGGGGCACTGAGTTATAAAAATGACCGATTAAATATGACCGACATTAAATGTGACCGCTGTTGGTCAAATTAATCTCAAACATTTTTTTGTCATTGGCGGGAATTTTCTCTCCAATTTTTTGTGTGTCTCGAGTACTAAAAATGACCGACTGAATATGACCGGCCTGAAATATGACCGACGACGGTCATATTTAAGGTTGACCGGTAATCAACTGAGGTTGACCTTAAATATGACCGCTGATGGTCACATTTAGCCGCGGTCATTTTTAGTCGGTCACAATTACCCTTGTTTTCTTGTAGTGATCTACGCATCAATTGGATTACTACAAAACTTTCTTTTGTAGTTCTCTACATATCTGTGTCATGAAAGAGAACTATAGTTAATGGTCTTCTCATGTAACGCCTTCACGTATGCAATGCATCGAGTTACTTGATTTTATGGGCATCGAGCTTATGTTTGGCAACTCAAGTCCCGACCTTGAATTGGAAATACACTTCTTATTCAATTTCAAGGTCCGTAATTGAGTTTCAAAACATAGTGTCATTGGAATTAACTAAGAATGAACATCGGTCTAAATAAAATTAGTTACTGGTATATACCTATCACTTGCTTTCTCCTCCCAGTGACTTTCTGCTCGAAGCCATGCTGCAGTGTGGCGTCAAAACATCAAATCGTGGTACCAACACGCATCAGCAACAAGTTAATAGTGAAAGCTTCAGGAATACAATGGTAAAGATTATATTTTCATAGACAATGTTAATGTTTGGTCATTGTAACTGACCCAATATTCTTCATCAAGAACAGCCTCACGTGCTGTGAACTTCCCAAAATCAAGTCTGCTATCTTCTCTCCAGGCCTCTTTAGGTGGCTGCACTCTATCAAATTGAAGATTGGACATTTTAGTTGTCTCTTGGCTGGAAACAAGGCCTTCCGGGGTATTCAATGAGGTATTTTTTTTATGATAAATACAATAAATTCCGGGAATTGAGTTCACTTATGATGGATTGAGTCTCACCTCCCTTTCTATATCTATACTCAACGTAGCAAATCCTTAAGATCGCACGAGTCACTGACTTTTATATATCGTCTTTCAGATAGGACTTTTTTCCATGCTTCAAGATTATAATATTTTACGAAAGAAAAAGGAGCAAGAACGCAAGAGGCAGAGGGTATGGACCTGTAGTTTAACATGGCTTGTGTGTTCCTTTTGCTAACTGAATAATGTGATTTTACATGAGTGTGTATGTAAATGACCCATGCACACATTTATCTATACCAGGACCAGAAGAATCTGGAAGTACAATTAATAGTGGAACATGAAGTACTATTTGGATAAAAACCAAGCCCTAAGAAACCCCAGAGGTTAAGAAAAGGTTCTAGATTGTCATGTGGTGGTACAAGCAATCAAAGATTCTCGCATGGAGGAGCAGTGCTAAAAACTCCAAAGACTAACCAACTTCACTCCATCAAAGGGACTCTCAATTCACGTCAAACTAAAATGAATGAGCGAGTGCAGCAATGTGGCCAGTTAAATCCACGGAGAGACAACGGAGTTGCAGCCTTTTCAACTGGTAATCTTTACATGAATAATTATTTTCTGCATGTGCCTGCATTCTTTTGAGGAAAGAGATCATGTTTCTTGTGAAGTCTAGAATAAATAATCTACGTTTAGTAAGTAAGGAAACAAATAAGTATTTCAGTCATAAATTGTAAAGTAGGAATGCATGAAGATACTTAGCCTTTTGCTTAACTGAAATTTGTTTTTGCCCTTTTGAACACATCCTAAAGGTTCCAGCTTTTTAAATGATTGATGTATATCTGAAGTTTATAAAATCTCGAAAAGTTAATTTGTTCTGATTCTTTAGTTCATGTCAATCCACATTTCCCTGCCTCATTTATGTATTTTGTCCAAAATTTTCTAATTTTCTGTTCTTCTCATAATTTTAGGTACGAAAGGCTTTGACATTGCTGATCTTCCAGTGAAAAAGCACTCTTTCAATGCTCATGAAGCCCATTCGTCGCCTGTATTCCGCAAGCCTTTCTCCCTAATATTTTCCAAAGAATCACTCACCAACAAGCGGTAGTCTAAGCTAGATCCTTTTCTAAAATTCTTGCACCACTAAGTCACTGTTGCATGATGCTGCATCTGTGCACTATCCAGGTACATATATTTCATTTTGTTAAATTCCCTGAATGGTTCTGACCATGTATAGCTTTTAGTCTGCTTTATTAATGGATGCACATTGTTATCATAAAATTAGGATTCAACTATGTATCATGAATCTCAAGTTATTCTCTGTTCTCTTTTTTAAGCATGTATTTCTGCTGTCTGTTTGAGCATTTGAACCCACTGGATTCAGTGTCCATAATATCCAGAAACCTCCTGGAACCTACCAAATTGTTTGTCCATAAAAATTCAGGAACCCCTTGGAACCTACCAGATTTAAATCATAAAAACAAATTATAAGGCTGCCTTTAATAACATTCCTGTTTGATAACATACCTTTGATTTTAAGTGAAGCTCCCAGTTTCCAACATCCGATCGTGAGCCTGATGCCAGAACAGAAATATTATGATCGCCCATGACTCCTTTACCCAAACTTAAAGCATTTTCCCCTTCATCAGCTATATAAAAGAATAGGTGTGTTTTTCCCTCCTCTTTAGAACTGGGTATGAACAGTTAATCAGTTTTTCCAATTTCTGATACATTGTATATCAGTAGGGGAACCATGCAAGTCATTCTGTAAAGTGAATCGCCGTGACACATATCTTGGTTGCATATACACATTATATCCTTTATTTTTAGCAAACTCTTCAAATCCAAAAATAAAGTATAAGAAATATTTGAAAGTTGATAGTCATATGATAAATCACACTTCAGTATCATCACATGCAAATTATTCTAGCACGATTCTACTGCATTCATCAGTTTCAAGTTTCAACACAAAGTCGCGTGACTTTTCATTGCATTGGACAAGTTAGTGTAATTTATTTATTTTTTCATCATGCAACACCAGGCTCTACATGTAGGTCATGTGAGAACCAAAAAGTAGTGTATGTCTTTAGTAAATTACAGATGTTCAAGAGAAAAAGAGAAGGCAAAATGTTTACTTCTCCACAAGCTATTGGCTATCAGGTTATATTCATCTATCTGTTCATCTCTGGCTTTCATTTTAGTTTGGCTCATGTATTCTAAAAGTTATGTAGTGGAAAGTAAACCAATTAGTTTGGTTAAATTTTGGTAAACTGATGGATTCAGTAGATATTCCTCGATTGACAGAATTAATATAGTTCTAAGTTAAAATGTGCAAATTGCTACAGCTGGGCGAACTTTGGATCAATTAGTATGTCTTTTGTAGTTCTATACTCAGGATGCATCTCTCTGGTGAGTTGCACTCAATTTTCCATAAACGATGTTCTCTCTCTTCAGTGCCACCATCTTAGTGCAAACAATGGTAATATAACGTGTCTATGTAATAATCAAGTTCTATTCATTTTTGTGTTATGACTTAAACCGATCTCATTCTATAGCTTGAAAGAGTTGTTCAGACATACTCTTTGTTAAGTGCCGCAATCTTTGTGAAATAGTGGTAATATTACGTGTGTCTCTGTAATAATCAAAAAAAAAATCTTTGTTGTGTTACGATCAATACAATTTGATTCAATTAATTACCATGGGTCAACGTTGTTCTTGTTTTCTTTTTAGAAGGGAAAATACCACATTTTTCATCAGAAAATGAAAGACCCTACCTATTTGTTTGTGAGCTAATATAGATTGTATCATGGTAGCTGCCTAACCTCTAATAAATTACTAATCATATCATTTTGACTTGCTTATTTCAGTTTTCTTTGACGTACCATGGCTACTGGCTACGGTGATGCTTATGTTAAAAAACCTCAATCTCACATTTTGCAGTACCCTCAGAATCTGCTTGGGAAATGTGAAGGAGCATCAGTTTGGATGTTGCATTTCTAAAGGATACATTTTTTTTGCTAAATCTGAAGGATACATTGGTTCCAACTTAAGTGACAGATCAAGCAACAACAAATAAAATTATGGTAAGTACTTTACTTGGAGCTTCAATTATTACCCATAGACATGATAACATCATTTGATTTTAGAATCATATTTAGTGCGATAGTGTGTTCATTGTACCACTTTCATATTTATTGGAATACAAAATCAGGTGTCCCGTATTTATGGCGTACACATAAACTACCTTTTCTCCTTTTTGTCCTTAACGAATTGTAAATTTAGTTCTTTTTTAAGAGTACAGCTAATGCACAATAAATATCATACTAATTTTTTAACATATTAAAGTCAAAATTTTGAACTTTGTGGTTCCTGTGCTCCGAATATGTCAATAGCATGTACTTACGAAAAGTTGACTGCAGATTTTGTCAAATTTTGGCCTGTACTTCCGAATAAATATCAGATATTGCAGGTTGATACATGCTGCCTTTTTGGGCACTGGTTAAACAAAAAGATTGATCGCAACTCTGGTTTATCGACTAGTTTTTGTTTCTTCCCATTTTTGCTTTCCTGTAGAAAAGGCAGTTCTTGGCAATAAGCATCAATGATCAAGGATAGTGTATCGTTGTTTCATTAGTGGTTAGTCTGCCTGTGTTTCTTGCAAGTCCTCCTAAGTATATGTTAATTGTTACTGTATGGATTTTCAAGAAAGCGGTCATTGACGTAGATGAGGAGATTTGTACGAGAGTATCTCTAAAAGATGGGCTAAACAGTGCCATCAAAGGGACCTTGGACCAAACTAGCTCAGAAATCATGTGCAGCCAAATCTAAATGTAGATTGAAATTGCTGGAAATACTAAAGAGAATAACATGTTTAGGCCAAATGATCATGGTATAAATTGCGATAGCTACTCTTCCAAGACATGGAGCTAATGAGTGTAGAAGAAGTGCTACTCGAAATGGCTAAGTTTGAAGAGAAATTTTGGGACATGCAGTGGTACCATGATTAGTAGCTTTCAGATTTATCACTTGGCTTAATAGTTGTCTATTTGTTTCTTTATTAGTAAATTAAATCTCAGGTTAGTTCTGTTGCTACCAATACTTGCCGTCTAGCTATGCATGATTGTATTGATCCCTCTGTAATGCTTTTTATGGAATGAATAAAATTATTGTAATTCCAATATAAAATATAACTTTATTCATTTTGAATGATGTGGAGAAGGTTTCATTAAAAAAAATTTAATTTGTACTTTTATTTTTATTATATGTTTTTATTAATATATTATTTTAAAATAAATATTGGTAGAATTTGATTTGTAATTTTATGATTTTCAAGAAATATACTTTCTCCTCCCCCCTTGAAGGCATATTTGTTTTATAATTGATGCAACACATATTTGTTTGTTTAATTTGAACTAAATTTATTTGACAATTTAGTTAAGTTTTGTTCTTTTTTGATGATTTAGTTTGATATGTGATTGTATAATTTTAATAGCTGTAAAGTGATATAAGTGCATCATTTTGCTTTTCTTATAAAAATTGTTGTATTTCTATTAAATGCAGGATAGACTATTACAAATAAATTCTAATAACGAGTTCTGGATAGACTATGAAAATTCTCAATTTGGTTGTATATTAATATTTTATTTTATTATACAAATATATACTTTGTAGAAAAAATATACATTTTAATGGTAAGTTATTCGTTAATTTATAGAAGTATGTTTTCTAGCCAAATAAATAAACATTTTGCATTTTTCACAGAAAATAGTATACTTAAAATGAGAAACTTTCAAATTTTGGTGTTTTGTTTGTATTTTAGATTGAAGAACTTTTTCGAATAAATATATAATTTGAGAAATTATCAAATATAGACAAAAGTGAAGTAGTGATATTTTCATCATCTAACAACATAATAAATAAATCTATTACTTATAAAAAAATTAATTTACATTTCACATAACGGAAACTTATATTATGTGTTAATTTTCTTCTTGTAATTCCACAACAACATCTTTTGATACACCAGCGATTTTAATTTTCTTCTTATAAAAAAGAAGGCCGAGCCGCCACGTTGAGTAACATTCTAATAAACTCAAATTGAAAAGAAAATATGGAATTGTCAAAATAATCATACGATTTTTAATCTTATTTTATTTAAAGTTTAAAAAAGTAAATTAACAATATTCAAAGTTTTAATTTAGCCGTTATGAGTGAAAATAGAGCCACCGTTTCAAAAACATATTTGGAACTCACCTTATTCAAATTTTGAAGAAATAATATACAATTAAAATTTTTATAATAATATATTTCATTAAGATGTTTCAAAGAAAAAAATTAAATTTCAGTAAGATAATTGAAAAAAGGACTTGAAATCTGTGCATCGTATAATTTATATAATTGATAAATGTGATTGATTTTTATATTCTTAAAGATTCTCCACTCAATAAAAAAATTCAACAATAATAATAATAATTATTATTATTGTTATTAATTAAAAAAACTGCGAGACGGCGCCATGAGGCGACGTGGAGTAACGTTCTAATAAATTCAACTTGAAAAAAATGGTATATTAATCAAAAGTTATTATATGTAAACAAGTGTATGTTTCTATGATGGTGTTTTACTTGTGTTTTACTTGGAAAGAGGAGAACGTATTTGTAAAATGTATTCAGAAACATGATTCTAAACTATACTTTCATGTATTACGATGTGTTCGGAGTTTTTATGATTGATTTTCAACTAAATTTCTATATTTTCCACGATAAGATTTGTAGTCCTTAAAAGACGATTTGCCACTTTCCAGTTTATTAACTATTTTTAACAAATTTTAATAGTAAGTACATCAAATTCCAAAGATGAATAGACAATAAAAAAATTTACGTGTGCAATTGATATAATTGCTATTCCAGCTAATGTGTTAGAGAGTTCTATCTTGGTAGGTTGAATCTAAGGACATAAATAAAGATCAATCAGCATATTTTCTTATTTCCATATGTACATTAAATGTGTATCCAAAAGCTATGATGACTTCTGGGCCTTTTGCACTACAAAATATTTTATTCCTCTGTGTTGTTTGTTCAAAAAAATGATTCTCTTGAACCGCAATGGACTCTGGACTCTGAATGGGTTCATGGATTTGGTTTGTAGTTTCTTAGTCAAAACATAAACATATCAAAAGTGAAAGAAAGTAATGTTTATTAAAGTATTTGGTTAATTTTATAATTTTTTGATATCCTAAATCAGGAAACTTTAAAAAATTAACATATAGCAACTTTATTATGTCAATTTGCTTTCTTTAATATTTTACTTTTTGTTCACAATATTGCAATCTTTTAAATTTCATGCACTTTTGGAGTGCAAATTTTGGAAGAAATGTATACTATTTGAGATTTCTTTGAAAAAATTAAGATTTTTGGTATAACTTTTATATAATATAGAATATATACGTTTAAAGCGTTATACAAATTAAAATATAGTAGCTTAAAACCAGTGCAATACACATATTATTTTTAATAGTTTTTATTTTATTATCTATGTTTTAATATTTTATTAATTACATTTGCTAAAAAAAATAAGTACACATGTTAAAATAGGTAAAATCTTTTAAATAATTAAAAGTATTAAAATAGGTTTGAAAATATATAAATTCATGGTGATTATATATATACTGTGATTATACATTTAGTAGTTGTAGTATCAACACTGATTTTTTATTTATTTTTTTGAATGGCCAAATAGAAAATATATTATAAAAGGAATCACAAATACAATGAATGAGCCTTAGCTCGGAGACAACCTGCACTACAAACAACTTCAGAATATCCTCAACAACTTCTGAACTACACCCCAACAAGCATCGAATCATCGATACTTAAACTTGAGTCACAGACTTAGACTTGCAAATAAAACTAGATGATCGTGTATATTTTTAACAAAATCTATAATTTTATTTAAGTTATCAAAGTGAGTACACTAAATTTGATGGTTTGTTTTACAAACTTTCTAACATCATTATAACTAAATTTTGTAATAAATAATACAAATATTATTTAATCTTATTGTAAGAGATTTTTAAATCAATGATGATAGGAGCATATATTGGCAATAAAAGATAATAATTAAAGGATTATAAAAGAACTGTTCAAATTATAATTTTATTCTGATTTAAAACTTAAAATTAATATAAATCTTAAATCTATACCTAATTAATTGACTCATTTTTAATCGTTTGCAGTACACAAATTTTTTCTTATATATTTTAAAATATAATGTTCTTTTGCTAAACAACGTGTTTTTTTTAATATTACATGTTATATTTGTAAAACAAAATTAGTAGGATACAATATTACTTTCATTTTCACATCCCGCTTCGTTCTCGGGATTTATTTTCATTCCCCATCCCCTACTTCACTTGGCAATAAATAGTCCCCGCCCCGCCCCGCCCCGCCCCCCCCGCCCCGCCCCGCCCCCCCGCCCCGCCCCGCCCCGCCCCGCCCCGCCCCGCCCCGCCCGCCCCGCCCGCCCTGCTCTGCCCTATTTATTAAATATTATTTTTTAAAAATATAAATTATATTCTTATATATATATATATATTTTAAATTATAATTTATTATACTATATACTTTTTAGATAAAGTTTACATTATAAAATTAGCTACTAAAACGCGATATTAACATAGAAAATCTAAAAAACCTCTAAAACATTTAAAAAATACTTAGACAATTATAAATATACAAAATAAAATCATATAACATAATACCTGATTAAATATAGATGAATATATTGTTACATTATTTAAAATTATTAATATAATATATAATTTTTATAAAGTTATATAAAAAACATCCATATATAAAATGTATATATATAGATATATATGAATATGGAGCGAAGGGTTTTATCCGTGGATATCACATAAATACCATACCCGCCTCATATAGATGCGGGGCAAATATTTTATCCGCGCTCACTGTCCCATTTTCCGTATTATCGGGGCGGGTTTGACCCGTTAGGAGCGGTTATGGTGCAGGTTCTCATAATTTATGTGTTTTCTTTGAAGATAATAATAATTTTTATATAATAAAATGCGAGACGGCCCTGTGAAGCGGCGTCGAGTAACATTCTACTCTAGACATGTAATTTTAGATATATCATTTTATGTTCAAAGTCCTTGAAACGTGTTTAAAATTTATTCTTAGTCATAAGAAAGCAACGAAAATTAACCACTAGAAAGGGGAAAAGAATGGAACAATCGTCTTAGTTAACAACAAAGCAATGCAAATCACGTGAGATTTCGTAATAAATATAACCGCACACACATATAAAATGCAAAATTTATTTCATTATGTATAACTTAAACTACGATAACTCGTGTGTAAAGCACATGTCATGTTACGACTTCAAAAAAAATTTGAATTATATATTTATTAAATAATAATAATATTAGTTTATTGTACTTAATAAAATAATTTTGTTATTGTTATTTACAAAAAATCAAATTCCTAAATTGTGCTTACTTTTATTATTATAAACGTGCCAATTACTCAAGCATACAATTTTTCAATTGGGTCCTTCAATTCTATAATTTTTTTCATAATGCGAGGCGTCGCCGGAGGCGACGACGAGGAATTAAAATAAAATATTATTAATATTTAAATTCAAAATTAAATATATAATTCTATTTATTTATCAATGTTCTACACCTTATAAAGAATGCATAATCAATATTTTAATCTCATTACTTTTATATTTATCTATCAATAATTTATTTAACTAATTTATAAAAATTTTAATGTTATACAACATGAGAGGTAAATCACATGAATTACTGGAGCTACTTGGATGACCTTTATGCCTTCAAAGCATGGTTGACATCTTTTGTATTTGGAGATGGTTATTGATACTTTGGTTAGACTGTTTCTTTTGTTTAGATGTTTGAGTTCTTAAATTTTTCATTATAGTTTAGATTTGAATTATTTGGATAAATTCAAGGATGTTTGGTTTTAACGCTAAAATATTAAGTTTGTTTGGTTTTAAATTAAATACGACCTCAACGTTACTATAAGAGTGACGTATGATATTGTTAGTTTCTCCAATAGCGTGTTCAAAATTAAGTATGTAATCAGAAAATTAAGTAGTTTCGGCCAAATCTAGCACATTTGGATGGAATTCATGGCATGTGGTCGGAGGTGACGCTGGGAGTTAGAGAGGCTTGGTGCTAGAATGATGGCAATTTATGTGAATCAACTGACAATGTTGTTTTGATTTAGGTAGTGTCTGGTGCATAAGTATCTTCCTACGTGAATAACCGAGAGGAAAAAAAGGGAGGTAGATAATAATGAGAAAGGGTGTCGCATCTCGAAGGAAGGATAGAATGAATGAGCGAAAGGTGCCATAAAGTGGGGAATATCCCGAGTGTTACCACAACGACACAGACATGTGATATTCTTAATATGTATGCAAGAGAGAACGATATGTAGATAGAATATTAAAAAATCAAATATCGATTAGAAATTAAATATTAAATAAGCAAATATCATTCCATATGCGAAGCACGGGCATATTACTAGTTTCATTAAGGGGTGTATACAACCTAGATTATATAGGATTTTTCGGATTTGAAAAGTTTAAGTATTTAACTTGAATTTTAAAAATTCATTTAGATTCGAGTATATTCAACAAAGATTTAAAAATTCCTTTGAAATTTATTGGTATTCACACCAGAATTTAAACCGGATTCTAAAATTTTTAGGGATGTTTAATCCGTATTTTAGATAATCTTTTAAAATATAGGGCTATTTATTGAATTATAAACAATGTTGTTAAGGATTTTATAACGGGGCGCATTTTCTTGGATTTCATAATGTACTAGCTTTATAGCCCGTGCGAGGCACGAGCATGCTCTAGTTATTTGCGGTTATGTTGGTCTCATCGTTTGGTGGAATGTATGTAGAAGAAAAGACATAAGCATGTAACGGTATATCAGTAGGAAATATGTCGAAGGTTTGATGATACATGTTTTACAAAATCCCAGTCTATAAGGTTGTTATTATGACCTGAGTAGGCGCAAATATTTTGACTAATTAACATGTTTTGTTAGCACGCACGATCCTTCTGTACTACAAGATTTCGTAGGTTATAATTTTGCCAATCGTATTTGAATGAGAAGATGGTTTTAGTGTCACTTTGAAAGAATATCGGGCATCTTTTACCATTTCCATTGCCTGGGGAATGTTGGCACTCCATTTACCTGTTTGTAGTTCATGGGGTAGTCGTGACCTTGTGTACTGCAAGATTTCGCCGATTATAATTTTTCCAATTGTATTTGAATGAGAAGATGGTTTTAGTGTCACTTTGAAAGAGAATTGGGCGCCTTTTATCATTTTCATTGCAGGGGGAACGTTAGCACTCCATTTACCTGTTTGTAGTTCATGGGGTAGTCGTTAAGTGGGTGTTGCAAAATTTGATCGGTGTGCATAATAGAGTAAAAATGTAGAAGTACAAGTTGTATTAGTATGTGTGGATACACTATTTAAACGAATGCATACCACTTTGCCAGTTTTAAGAAGGGTCTCCTTGTAGACACGTTGAATACAATAATTGTACAGGTGTGGATATAATTTATTTTAGAAAACTATTACTTATACCTTTCAAGATAATGCTAAACTGATTCGTGATAAGTTACTCGTTTCACCTTACAATTGCCACTTGACACAAATAATTTAACATTTAGTACTTTTAATATTTTATCATAGATATTCAAAAAAATTAAACCAATTTAGTTTAGATTTGATTTAGTCGTACGATGATAACTTCAACTTTCTTGTAAAAATCTCCAGCACAAACTTTTTTATTTATATACAAATATAAAACTTTTTTGCATTTTTCGGGTTCAATACTTTATATACTATAGTGGATTTTTCGAAAATGACCAACGTATAAAATTTATCTATTGAAGACGAGATTTATAATATATTGGATCATAATAAAACTACAGTTTTAATCTTATTAGTAGCTAAAATTTCAAAAATGCATATATAATTATAAGTTGTTAATATCTTATAATTAAACAATAATAAATGTAAAATAATGATAAAATCCATTTTTACGCTTATTATATATAAGGATATAATTGAAAAGAAGTAAATATGTTGATAGTTTTAAATTTAAAAAAAAAATATTAAAAAAAAATATAATAAGTGATATTGGATATAGATGTCAATATTTGTCACACTATCACCTAGGTCATGGTTCAATTCACATTAAAAAGAAATTTTTTTATCATCAATATACAATTGGAGGGATAATTTATTAATCTAATATCATCAATATAATATTGAAAGGGTAATTTAGTAATCTAATATATATATAATCTGAGAGTATATAGAATTTGTAATCTAATAGTATATATAATATGAGCCATTATGTACTTAATGCAAATAAACATGATTTATAATATAAGAATATTAATATAATCTTTTTTTATGGATCAATTCCAATTTTATAACATTTTTTTAAAATACAATTTTATAACATTTTGCGCGAGCTTTTCTCAAATATGGTTAGAAATATTTATTTAAGGCACTTGCGAAAATAAATTATCTACCTTACCAAGTAGATTACAAAAAGAGACCAAAATAGAGTATAACATATTGAGTGTTTGCGCAGATTAATAAAAAACTTCATAATATAATCTAAATAGATGTCTATCATAGTGGTAAGGAATGTTACTTTTAATTTAGAGATTAAGGGTTCAATTCCCATCAGAAACAATTTTTTTGTACTAAAATAGAGTATAACATATTGAGTATTTGTGCATATTAATAAAAAGTTTCAAAATACAATTAAAATAGATGTCTAAAATAGTGGTAAGGTATGTTACTTCTAATTTAGAGGTCAATGGTTTAATTTCCATCAGAAATAATTTTTTTTTTGTGCTATTATATAGGGGTAATTTAGTAATTTTATGATAAATAAATTGTCTCACGAAACCCACCCCCCCCCCCCCGTGCAAGGCACGGGATCGCTCTAACCGACAGAAATGAAACAATAATAAATGTAAAATAATGATAAAATCCATTTTTACGCTTATTATATATAAGGATATAATTGAAAAGAAGTAAATATGTTGATAGTTTTAAATTTAAAAAAAAATATTAAAAAAATATATAATAAGTGATATTGGATATAGATGTCAATATTTGTCACACTATCACCTAGGTCATGGTTCAATTCACATTAAAAAGAAATTTTTTTTATCATCAATATACAATTGGAGGGATAATTTATTAATCTAATATCATCAATATAATATTGAAAGGGTAATTTAGTAATCTAATATATATATAATCTGAGAGTATATAGAATTTGTAATCTAATAGTATATATAATATGAGCCATTATGTACTTAATGCAAATAAACATGATTTATAATATAAGAATATTAATATAATCTTTTTTTATGGATCAATTCCAATTTTATAACATTTTTTTAAAATACAATTTTATAACATTTTGCGCCAGTTTTTCTCAAATATGGTTAGAAATATTTATTTAAGGCACTTGCGAAAATAAATTATCTACCTTACCAAGTAGATTACAAAAAGAGACCAAAATAGAGTATAACATATTGAGTGTTTGCGCAGATTAATAAAAAACTTCATAATATAATCTAAATAGATGTCTATCATAGTGGTAAGGAATGTTACTTTTAATTTAGAGATTAAGGGTTCAATTCCCATCAGAAACAATTTTTTTGTACTAAAATAGAGTATAACATATTGAGTATTTGTGCATATTAATAAAAAGTTTGAAAATACAATTAAAATAGATGTCTAAAATAGTTGTAAGGTATGTTACTTTTAATTTAGAGGTCAAGGGTTTAATTTCCATCAGAAACAATTTTTTTGTTGTGCTATTATATAGGGCTAATTTAGTAATTTTATGATGAATAAATTGTCTCACGAACCCCCCGTGCAAGGCACGGGATCCCTCTAACCGACAGAACTTGATGTTATTTTGTGACGATATTTTCTAGTTCACGTCAGTTTAATTTTGTGATGATAAGTATTCTTCAGTTTGTTATGGTGATCCTGCCACCAGTTTGAACTTGTTGGTGACACTATGTGACATGGTCGAGAAGATTTGCAAGGAAGATCGGTTTGGTATTAGTCCGAAGAAGATTTTGTTCTTAGTTGAATGTATTTGATGATTAGTTTTATAAGCTAATTAATAATCAGATATGAATTAGTTAAAGGTGTCAAATAAATGCTCTATTTCGAAAGTACCAATACTCTCTGGGCTCCATAATTCTCTATAAGCGGCCGGAGTAGTATACATGTCCTTAATGCATGAGGTGGCGGGATTGAGATGCACACAAATTCGTATTCGAAAAAAACTGTTCGAACTGGTTAAAAAAATCGGAAAAAATCTGATTAAAAAAAAGTCCACCTCAATTGGATCCAGCCCGCAGGCTTAAACGAATCACATATTTTTCACAAAACCCCGATCCGGTTCGAGCCGAATAAACCCAAATTTAATCTCGATTTGGACGCAGTCTTGATCAGGATAAAAGTCCAATCCAAAAAGCTAGAATTTTCAATTAAATATCGGATAAAAGCTTAATTTTTTTAATTAAATCCGAAAAAAATGAAAAGAAGGTAAAGTTAAAGTTAAAGTTATCAATATCTAAAATAATTTGTAAAAATCCGATTTGGCCCCTCCTGACCCGACCCTATCTACATGTATAAATATTTTAGAGAAAATTTGTATCGATTTAAAAAAGCCCGGCCCTATCGGATATCGAAAAATCCGACCTGAATCCGGATTACGTATCTCTATTCAGGGTAACAACTATAGAGGTGCTTATATTATTACTTATATTATCTGACATGTATGAATATAGTTGAGACAAAATGATTACTATTTTGTATTATTTTATATTATTGGATGCTCGGACTAAAAAATGATATTATGTGACTAAAAATGCATTTGTACTTTGTCTTAAAATTGTGAATACAAAGGAAGAAATATAATTAAATTTAATTAAAGAGATACGAGTCTATTGGATATACTCTATACCAATAACCACTTTTATTAATAATCAGACAAATGAAATTATCATGAAAGAATCTTGAATAAAAACTAAAGTGTAAAATAATATTTGTGAAAGACATTACCATACTAATGGGTTCTATACCACAACAAAAAAACCCAAGTAGCTCAATGGTTAAATTGGTGACTTGAAATTCTTAGCAATTAGTATTGAAGTGTCTTAGGTTCGATTCCCATCAAGATCAAAATTTTCTTACATTTTTATAACATTTGACTTTGGAGGGGCAGTTATGTAATTTCAAGTGTTGAATAAAATGATTCAGCTTGTTGCAGTATAAGATATATAATAGATTTGAGATTTTTTGAAATTTCACCTAAATCCAAGATATTCTATTGGATTTAGGTACAACTTCATAGATTTTACGAACTCTACGTAGACTCTAATAACACTAAGTAAATGCATGGAATCTATTAAATTTCATAGATTATTAGTAACTAGTTTAATGCCCGTGCTACGCACACGGAAGTTTATAATATAAATAAATTTCATAACATAAAATTAGAAAAATTAGAAATTTTCATCTTTGTATATAGAAATTTATAAGTTAAAAATTATAAAAATGTTAATAGTGTTAAGAAACTATTTTTTATATAACTAAAATAAGCTTCAGCTGTGTATATAATGAGTTGGGGAGGATATTGAAGTTACAATTAATGTGGAAAATTATAAAAAATATTAATTTCTTTCAAAAATATAAGAAATTTGTATACAATAATATTATTTTGGTAGTCGCAATTTTTATCAGCTTGTATAAGATTATATATAAAAAATAAACGAAAATGGGTAAAAGCAGAAAATTAAAAAAATGTTATTACGTTTAAATTTTAACATTTAATTTTCTTGTCAAAAAAAATTCTATTTAAATTCATAATTAGTGTAAATTTGGAAGTACCCAGTGAAAATAGGGACAACTTTTGAGGTACACGTGTCTATTTTTTAAGACATGAACACAGTATAGGAACTTTTCCTCTTCTTAATTATTCAGCTTCTCCCTGGGAAATTTATGAAAAAATTAGTGCTTGATTTTACTCTTAATCATTATTAGGCGTATTCATCTTGGAATTGTTGGAATTTAATCTTAAACTTAAATTTAAGTATTGTTTTTATTTAGTTGTTTGATTGTTTAGTTTTAAATAAACGTTGTAATCAGTCCGTTGTAATGCATAGGACTTAGTCATTTGGTTGTTGAGAGAGTTTTCAGGAGTGTGGGTGTAGTGGAGAAATAATAGCTAGATAGTTGCTAGTTTTTAGGTATCACCTTTGTGTGTCCAGGGTATATATATCCTGCATGTACGTTCAGTTTTAAGATCATCAGAAAACAATACAATGTAGTCCTCAAAGCATTTTCAGTTTGTACATATTCTTGTTCAAATATTTGTTCTTTTTCTACACTTGGTATCAGAGCTAACGATCTTTGGAGGCATATAACAGATGGTTTCCAAGAAGGCGGTGGTTCATTTTTCAGCAGGGTAGCAGCACAACAGCTACGGTGAAGGAAGAGGCAGAGCCTTGGTGGTTCCGTTAAATTTATTTTTGTGGGCTTTTCTTGTGTGTGTGCAGAGAGACCACCGAGATAGATGGAAAAGAGACAGAGAGGTGCTGCAATTTGTGTTTGTGCAGGTGCAGTTGTGTGTGTGTTATTTATGGTGCTGCTATACTAGTAGCAAATTCTAAACTGGAAGAAAGCCATAGGGGCTTAGCCATACGGGCTCAGTTGATAGTTGATAGCCATACGGGCTCAGTTTAAAAGCCATACGGGCTCAGTTTGAAAGCCGTACGGGCTGATGAAGAAGTTGTAAGATGGGAAGATGATCTTTGTCAGATGGACAAGGTAATGTCATTGATCTGTTGGGATGATGTTGATGACAAGTTTAAGATTAAGGGGGTGATTGTTGGAATTTAATCTTAAACTTAAATTTAAGTATTGTTTTTATTTAGTTGTTTGATTGTTTAGTTTTAAATAAACGTTGTAATCAGTCCGTTGTAATGCATAGGACTTAGTCATTTGGTTGTTGAGAGAGTTTTCAGGAGTGTGGGTGTAGTGGAGAAATAATAGCTAGATAGTTGCTAGTTTTTAGGTATCACCTTTGTGTGTCCAGGGTATATATATCCTGCATGTACGTTCAGTTTTAAGATCATCAGAAAACAATACAATGTAGTCCTCAAAGCATTTTCAGTTTGTACATATTCTTGTTCAAATATTTGTTCTTTTTCTACACTTGGTATCAGAGCTAACGATCTTTGGAGGCATATAACAGATGGTTTCCAAGAAGGTGGTGGTTCATTTTTCAGCAGGGTAGCAGCACAGCAGCTACGGTGAAGGAAGAGGCGGAGCCTTGGTGGTTCCGTTAAATTTATTTTTGTGGGCTTTTCTTGTGTGTGTGCAGAGAGACCACCGAGATAGATGGAAAAGAGACAGAGAGGTGCTGCAATTTGTGTTTGTGCAGGTGCAGTTGTGTGTGTGTTATTTATGGTGCTGCTATACTAGTAGCAAATTCTAAACTGGAAGAAAGCCATAGGGGCTTAGCCATACGGGCTCAGTTGATAGTTGATAGCCATACGGGCTCAGTTTAAAAGCCATACGGGCTCAGTTTGAAAGCCATACGGGCTGATGAAGAAGTTGTAAGATGGGAAGATGATCTTTGTCAGATGGACAAGGTAATGTCATTGATCTGTTGGGATGATGTTGATGACAAGTTTAAGATTAAGGGGGTGATTGTTGGAATTTAATCTTAAACTTAAATTTAAGTATTGTTTTTATTTAGTTGTTTGATTGTTTAGTTTTAAATAAACGTTGTAATCAGTCCGTTGTAATGCATAGGACTTAGTCATTTGGTTGGTGAGAGAGTTTTCAGGAGTGTGGGTGTAGTGGAGAAATAATAGCTAGATAGTTGCTAGTTTTTAGGTATCACCTTTGTGTGTCCAGGGTATATATATCCTGCATGTACGTTCAGTTTTAAGATCATCAGAAAACAATACAATGTAGTCCTCAAAGCATTTTCAGTTTGTACATATTCTTGTTCAAATATTTGTTCTTTTTCTACACTTGGTATCAGAGCTAACGATCTTTGGAGGCATATAACAGATGGTTTCCAAGAAGGTGGTGGTTCATTTTTCAGCAGGGTAGCAGCACAGCAGCTACGGTGAAGGAAGAGACGGAGCCTTGGTGGTTCCGTTAAATTTATTTTTGTGGGCTTTTCTTGTGTGTGTGCAGAGAGACCACCGAGATAGATGGAAAAGAGACAGAGAGGTGCTGCAATTTGTGTTTGTGCAGGTGCAGTTGTGTGTGTGTTATTTATGGTGCTGCTATACTAGTAGCAAATTCTAAACTGGAAGAAAGCCATAGGGGCTTAGCCATACGGGCTCAGTTGATAGTTGATAGCCATACGGGCTCAGTTTAAAAGCCATACGGGCTCAGTTTGAAAGCCGTACGGGCTGATGAAGAAGTTGTAAGATGGGAAGATGATCTTTGTCAGATGGACAAGGTAATGTCATTGATCTGTTGGGATGATGTTGATGACAAGTTTAAGATTAAGGGGGTGATTGTTGGAATTTAATCTTAAACTTAAATTTAAGTATTGTTTTTATTTAGTTGTTTGATTGTTTAGTTTTAAATAAACGTTTTAATCAGTCCGTTGTAATGCATAGGACTTAGTCATTTGGTTGTTGAGAGAGTTTTCAGGAGTGTGGGTGTAGTGGAGAAATAATAGCTAGATAGTTGCTAGTTTTTAGGTATCACCTTTGTGTGTCCAGGGTATATATATCCTGCATGTACGTTCAGTTTTAAGATCATCAGAAAACAATACAATGTAGTCCTCAAAGCATTTTCAGTTTGTACATATTCTTGTTCAAATATTTGTTCTTTTTCTACACTTGGTATCAGAGCTAACGATCTTTGGAGGCATATAACAGATGGTTTCCAAGAAGGTGGTGGTTCATTTTTCAGCAGGGTAGCAGCACAGCAGCTACGGTGAAGGAAGAGGCGGAGCCTTGGTGGTTCCGTTAAATTTATTTTTGTGGGCTTTTCTTGTGTGTGTGCAGAGAGACCACCGAGATAGATGGAAAAGAGACAGAGAGGTGCTGCAATTTGTGTTTGTGCAGGTGCAGTTGTGTGTGTGTTATTTATGGTGCTGCTATACTAGTAGCAAATTCTAAACTGGAAGAAAGCCATAGGGGCTTAGCCATACGGGCTCAGTTGATAGTTGATAGCCATACGGGCTCAGTTTAAAAGCCATACGGGCTCAGTTTGAAAGCCATACGGGCTGATGAAGAAGTTGTAAGATGGGAAGATGATCTTTGTCAGATGGACAAGGTAATGTCATTGATCTGTTGGGATGATGTTGATGACAAGTTTAAGATTAAGGGGTGATTGTTGGAATTTAATCTTAAACTTAAATTTAAGTATTGTTTTTATTTAGTTGTTTGATTGTTTAGTTTTAAATAAACGTTGTAATCAGTCCGTTGTAATGCATAGGACTTAGTCATTTGGTTGTTCAGAGAGTTTTCAGGAGTGTGGGTGTAGTGGAGAAATAATAGCTAGATAGTTGCTAGTTTTTAGGTATCACCTTTGTGTGTCCAGGGTATATATATCCTGCATGTACGTTCAGTTTTAAGATCATCAGAAAACAATACAATGTAGTCCTCAAAGCATTTTCAGTTTGTACATATTCTTGTTCAAATATTTGTTCTTTTTCTACACTTGGTATCAGAGCTAACGATCTTTGGAGGCATATAACAGATGGTTTCCAAGAAGGTGGTGGTTCATTTTTCAGCAGGGTAGCAGCACAGCAGCTACGGTGAAGGAAGAGGCGGAGCCTTGGTGGTTCCGTTAAATTTATTT
Source organism: Heracleum sosnowskyi (assembly GCA_030848705.1). Classification (NCBI taxonomy): domain Eukaryota; kingdom Viridiplantae; phylum Streptophyta; class Magnoliopsida; order Apiales; family Apiaceae; genus Heracleum; species Heracleum sosnowskyi. The sequence goes on from CM061237.1 coordinate 132,428,431, forward strand.
TTGTGGGCTTTTCTTGTGTGTGTGCAGAGAGACCACCGAGATAGATGGAAAAGAGACAGAGAGGTGCTGCAATTTGTGTTTGTGCAGGTGCAGTTGTGTGTGTGTTATTTATGGTGCTGCTATACTAGTAGCAAATTCTAAACTGGAAGAAAGCCATAGGGGCTTAGCCATACGGGCTCAGTTGATAGTTGATAGCCATACGGGCTCAGTTTAAAAGCCATACGGGCTCAGTTTGAAAGCCATACGGGCTGATGAAGAAGTTGTAAGATGGGAAGATGATCTTTGTCAGATGGACAAGGTAATGTCATTGATCTGTTGGGATGATGTTGATGACAAGTTTAAGATTAAGGGGGTGATTGTTGGAATTTAATCTTAAACTTAAATTTAAGTATTGTTTTTATTTAGTTGTTTGATTGTTTAGTTTTAAATAAACGTTGTAATCAGTCTCTTGTAATGCATAGGACTTAGTCATTTGGTTGTTCAGAGAGTTTTCAGGAGTGTGGGTGTAGTGGAGAAATAATAGCTAGATAGTTGCTAGTTTTTAGGTATCACCTTTGTGTGTCCAGGGTATATATATCCTGCATGTACGTTCAGTTTTAAGATCATCAGAAAACAATACAATGTAGTCCTCAAAGCATTTTCAGTTTGTACATATTCTTGTTCAAATATTTGTTCTTTTTCTACACCAATCTATGGAAGAAAGGTTTGTCTAATCTATGTGATATATATATATATATGTATATACATGTAAAAATTTGTTAATATAATTTGCTTCGGTTATGTGTGTTACGTTTGTATCATGGGTTTTGTCTTGAAGTGGCCTGAATTGTTGTGCCTTTGTCAATTCCTTCTTTATATTGTTCATTATGAATAGAATGATGGTTGTTTTCCAAAATAAAATGCCAGGAGGCTGCTGTTTGGAAAAGGTATCAGATTGGGAAAGGCAGGGAAAGGTAGTGATTCTGCTTGGGAAAGTATTCAAAAAATTGAGAGTAGCCTTGGCAAAATCTGAAGATTCAGATTGAAGTCCGTTTAATTTGTAAGTTTCCACTTTCCATTTTTGTAGTTTGTTTTTTATTAATCGTACTCTCATTTCTACATTCTGTATAGCTTCAATTAGCTAATTATCTCTCTTTATAATTTCTGGACTATGTTACTTCAAAATCTGCCCTTAATGTTCAAATTCTATTCAATACAAACTTTAAAAACGTAAAGAAAATACATCACTTTACCTGCACTTCATGTTTATTTGAGTGCATAAGTTTTCTGCTTTATTTACATAAAATACAGCTGATATATAATAAAAAAATTGCAAAAAAAACTCTGCCATATTAGCAAAAAAAGACATAATTCCAATTAAAGTCATACAAACAAGAGAAACATAAAGTTATTGAAGATTATAAAACACTTCTTCATACACAATATTCTTTGTAATATTTGTAGTTCCTCCTCTCTCCGAACATATAAGAATGTGCAATCCTTTACTGGAAGTGACTCGGGAAACTGCAACGTATAATTGACCGTGCGTAAAAATCGGAGTAGGAAGATACAAACCAACTGTTTCAAGCGATTGTCCTTGACTCTTGTTAATTGTCATCGCAAAACAAATTTGCAATGACAGTTGTCTCCTTGTAAACTTAATGGGCCATTTTTTATCCGAAGGAGCCATATCTATTCTTGGTATGAGATGAGTCGTTCCAACATGACTGCCACACAAAATTTGACATTCAACGGTGTTCTTGTTACACTTTGTAATAATCATCCTAGTACCATTACATAACCCATTAATCTGGCTGAGATTTCGAAGTAGCATGACAACAGATCCTTCCTTTAATTCCAGATGATGCTTTGGAATTCCAGCCATATTAAGAGAATTTAAATACTCAGCTGGAAAAGAAGCTTCCGCGTCATCATCTTCCCCGGAAGGAGGATCAATTATGGAATCAGTGCTAAGGTAAGTATAGATTTTACCTAGAAGTTTATCCAACACCCTCATATTAATATCATCAACAACGACATTTGTTGGTGTGAGGATAGCTCTTTCCTTTAGATACTGTGAGGATCCGCCACTCCCATGAACAAAGAAAATCCCACCTTTCTTAGAGTTAACGTTGGTGATCACCGAATCGTAGACTCTTTGTTGTTCCATATTCAAGTTAGAGTATAACTTATCATGTTCAATCTTCATCTCTCCTGAGTTATAACTTATTTCTTCAACGATTAGACGATTTTGAACATTTCCCAAGTATGAAGCCTCTGGAAACGGCATTGTGGGGAAATTATGAAGAGTTTTGCCGATTTCATTTAGTAATTTCTCGATTTCTGTATATAATCAGAAAGTATAAATGAAATATGCATATAGCCATAAAATCAAATAAAAAGAATTACAATTTACAATCATGATAAACATAAAATTACTGAAGATACCTCCAAGTGCAAAATTCTTAATATCATCATCAGACATTTGGAAATTTGGGTCATTCAAGAGCTTTCTGCGTTTATAAAGTATATAATCAGACAAACAACGCCAGTTGTCAGACCATAATTTTAGCGGGTCAGAGACCTGGCAGTTTGTAATAATGTATATGAATAACTGTCTCAATTGGAAAGGCATCGCTGACCTAGCGTTCTCTCTGATTGCATCTTGCCATTCGTTGTCATTTGTTAAAAGGCGTAAAGCTGAACATGTCTCCATGTAACTCCCATATTTAATACCATCTACTGGGTGTAGTGTAAAGCATAATGTAACATAAGATGTAAAAGAGATAACTACAACTCAACAAAGGACAAGACAGACAATAGTATTAATAGAAGCACAGGAATCCAGAATCAGAGAAGAAAAGGTAAACTCAAAAAATCAAAATACGTTATGTATTCTTGAAGTCCGTAAACAGGTCACGGAAAGAAGTTCATGAAAATGTTCAAGCCTCAGTGACAGTAATAGAAACAAGACTTTGAAGACGACAGAAGTATGTGAATGATTTAGGGTTCAGTACCACGGGATTCCAGTGATGAAGCAACCAGAACGACAAGGGACGTATCAGCAGCAATGTATTGAAGACATAAAATAAGAATTGATCAAGTGTTATTCATCTGTGAACCAGACCAGTTGCACTAGGTGACGGCATTGAAAAGATCAAGTTGTTTTATCGTCTCCGAAGAAATTGATACAGTTTATTTCTTAAACACCCAGGAGCTCAGTGGAATCATTAATGAACAAAAGACAAGAAAAGGAATTCGATAGTTTTTCTAATTAGAAAACTATCGAATGGTAGGTAAAGTGATTAATTGAAAACCAAAATAAGTTAATTTGGTATTCGATAGTTTTAATTAAAAAACTATCGAATGGTGAATTAACTTAATTAATTCGATGGTTTTTAAATCCATTCGATGGTTTTTAATTCATGGAGCAGGTGAAAAGAATTACTTGTCTGACAGGTTGAAGAAGATCCAACGGCCAGGATTGTTTCTACAATTCTAATTCGATGGTTTTTCTAAACAAAGCCTACAGTTAATACAGAGTGAAGAATGTGTCTTCTTCAGTTAAGGGCATTCAACACAGACACATAACTGAGAGAGAGAAGAGCCGGAGAAAATTATCAGAGAAATTAATAGTGCTCAGAACTTGATTATTGTTGTGTATTTGTGTTACCTTAAACTCATTGACGCTAATCTACGGATTAGAAATTGTAGCACCCCTCGAGGTTTATATTTATAAAAAGATATATTCCCCGAAACTTGATTTGGTTTGGTGTGTTTGATTTCGTTATAGAACTGAAAGATTAATCCGCGAATGAAATTAAATTATTTGTGAGTATCGTATTCAACCCCCCCTTCTACGATACTTTGGACCTAACAATTGGTATCAAAGCTACTTGATTGATATACAAATCAGATCCGGTGAATGAGACCAAAATCAAAAGTAGCGTGAAAATACGAAGTAAATTTTTTAACTTTCAAAATTTTTCATTTAATTGGAATTTCTTGAATTTTAAACAATTTGAAATTTTCAGAAACCATGAGTGCTCCAAAGACAACCGCTGGTATTAAAGTTCCCCCGTTTACTAGAGATGATTTCGGTTTGTGGAAGATGAAGATGCTGTTATTTATCAAGGCATCTAATCCGTTGTATATTGGCATATTAGAGAACAGACCGTTTGTACCAATGAAACCAGTTAGTGAATCTACAGCTCTTGACGGTAGCAGGATTCCTTCAGGCACCCAACCTAAGGAGATAAGTGAATTTACAGATTCTGACAAAGAACTGATTCGATTGGACACCGGTTTAATGTTGATATTGACGGACTCCGCGGACAAGGAAATGAGCTATCAGTTGATGAACTGTACAAGCGGGAAACATATGTGGGATATCATTAACCTAATAATGGAAGGAACTGAAGACGTGCAGGAAAACAGATTGGACATTCTGACTTCTCAATACGAAGCGTTTAGGTCACTGCCAGGAGAAAGTATAACTCAGGTCTTTGAGAAGTATACTAAGCTCCTCAATGAATTGGCAATGAAAGGAAAGACCTATCCACTGAGAGAATCGAACAGGAAGTTCATGATGACGCTGCCCCATCATGTAGAACACAAGTCATCATCCATTAGGGAAAGAATTGACTTCACAAAGATGTCATTAGAGATGATCTATGGCAAGTTGAAGACCTATGAGATGGAACAGGAACAAAGGGTGATAATCTACGGATCAGGGACAGTGGACAGCAAGCACAATGCACTTGTGAGATCAGCAGCACTTGTAGTGGATGAACCAATAACTTCTGAGATTCAGGTTCAAACCCCTAGAGCTGGAAAGGAGGTGATAATAGAAGCAGAAATGGATTCTGTGAATCTGGGTGTTGATGAAAGTGATTACTACACCCTAGAAGAGCTTGAGCAAATGGAAGACAAAACCATGGCGTACTTAGCTGCAAAGTTTAGTCATATTCGTTTCAAGAGAAACCCTAAGTACAAGTTCAAGGGCTCAACCAACAGATTCCAGAAGAGCAATTATACACCTAGTACAGGCTTTAAGGGAGGCTACAAGACTGGCATGATTGATAGAAGCAAATCAAGATGCTATAACTGCAATGAGTTAGGGCATTTCGCCACTGAATGCCAGAAGCCTCGTCAAGCAAGAGACATGAAAGATGTCTATGGAAAGAAGGATTCTTATGATGAGTTGAAGAAGGAGAATGCCAAGCTTAAACAGCAGTTGGAGGCATTCTCTGGAAAGCAGAAAGGGAAGGCTTACATAGCAGAGGGAAAGCACTGGGATGATACTGATTCGGATGATATGTCTAATTCTGAGTACAAGAAAACTGTGCAAGATCTTAGTGTAGAATTGTTTAATGTACACACAAGCATGCTAGCATCTGAAATGGAAAATGCTAAACTAGTTCTTAAGATTAAAAGGCTAGAATCTAAAAATGAAGAACTAGAGCTTGTAGCTGTAACATTAGAAGATCTTAAGCAAAAGAATGCGTACTTAGAGAACAAGGTCAAGTGTAATGATGAGATAGAGACTATCCTCAGGAAGCAGATTTCAGATCTAGATTTGAAGCTGAATGCTTTTAAGAATTCCGCTCTAGTGGCTAAGGAAATCATTGATACTCAGGCCGTAGAGAATAAAACTGCTATAGGATTTGACTATAACAAGAAAGCTGGTAAGAAGATTTTGGAATTCCCTGTGACACCTTCAGTTGTCAAAAGGAATACTCCACATGTTCTTAAGAATGTTGATTGTCCAGTTTTTGTTAAGCCGTTTCCACCTCTCTTTTATGAGGATGATCTTTTCATAGCACAAGAATTGCATGAGGAGGATTTATTGAAGGAAAAAGAGGTAAAGACTAAGTTACCTAGGAAATCAGTAAAGAATGTATTACCTAAACCTGATTTACCTAAAACTGAAGTAGGTTCCTTAGCTAGTAATGTTAAAAAGAACAGGAATGGGAGGAAGAAGATTGTTAATCAGGAATTGGTTCCATCTTCTCCCATTGCATCTAGGAAGTTGTGTTCTATTTGTAATTCTGCTGGGCACCTTACGCATGCATGTAAAAAGGTTAAAGTAGAAACTGCTAATGCTTCTGAAATGCATAACATGTCTGACATGCCTGATAATCATGAGCCCTGTGGAAAGAAAGAGTGTTTGCTATGTAAGTACAACATCATGCATGCTTATTTTAAGTTGATGTCTGATAGTAGCAATAGCTCTAGTAATGTTAAATCCACAGATACTATGAATATCAAACAGGGTAAGACTAAATTGAATGTTACTCCTGTTAAATCATCTAAACCTTCAGGACCCAAACAATTTTGGGTACCAAAGTCCGCTTAATCAATCTGTGATTGTAGGGTAAGGTTAAAAGCTCAAAGGTTGTGTGGATTCTGGATAGTGGCTGTTCTAGACACATGACAGGTGAAGAGTCCCTGCTTACAGAGGTGGTTAAGAAGACCGGCCCGATTATAACCTTTGGAGATGACAGCAAAGGATTCACTACGGGATATGGTAAATTGAAAGCTGGAAATGTCATCATTGAAAACATCTCTCTTGTTGAAGGATTAAAGCACAATCTACTAAGTATCAGTCAATTCTGTGATAAAGGCTACAATGTAGATTTCAGAAAGGACAAGTGCTTGATCACCAACAGGAAGGATGAGAAGCTTACTCTACTGGGAGTGAGAAAAGGAAATTTGTTTATAGCTGACTTAAGTTCTACCAGTGAAGGAGAAGTTACATGTTTCTATGCAAAGGCATCTTCAGAACAAAGTTGGCTATGGCACAAGAAGCTCTCACATCTGAACTTCAAAACTATGAACTCTTTGGTAAAGAGAGAATTAGTGAGAGGGTTGCCCCTGATGGAATTCAATCAGGAGGGACTATGTGAAGCATGTGAAAAGGGGAAGTCGAAGAAAGCATCACATGGAATTAAAGGAATGACAAGCATTACTGAACCATTACAGCTGATTCATATGGATTTATTTGGTCCAGTTAATGTTATGTCACTTTCAAGAAACAGATATGCATTGGTGATGGTGGACGACTACTCCAAGTACACGTGGGTGTTGTTCATACAAACAAAGGATGAAGCAACACAACTAATCATTGATCACATCAAGAAGATAGAAGTGGAAGCTAAGCTACCTGTGCGGACAATCAGATCAGATAATGGAACTGAATTCAAGAATGCAGTTCTAAATGATTTCTGCTCAGAGAAAGGAATATCAAGACAGTTTTCAGCACCAAGAACTCCTCAACAGAATGGAGTAGTGGAAAGGAAGAACAGGACCTTGGTTGAAGCAGCAAGGACCATGTTGAGTGAATCAAAACTTCCCACTTACTTTTGGGCTGAAGCAGTGAATACAGCTTGCTACACTCAGAATCGAACCCTGATCAACAAAGATCATGAAAAGACTCTGTATGAGTTAATGGCCAACAAGAAGCCAACACTGAAGTACTTTAATGTGTTTGGTGCAAAGTGCTTTGTACTTAAAGATGGAGAACATCTTGGCAAGTTTGATGCCAAAGCAGATGAAGGCATTTTTCTGGGCTATTCTCTGGAATCTAAGGCTTTCAGGGTATATGTGATTGAAGATAAGAAGGTGTTGGAAAGCTTTAATGTAACATTTGACGACACTAAAAGACCAGGCCTGCAAACTGGAGAGAACTCTGAATCCTTGGTATTTGAAAATTTATCAGGAGATCTCTCTGACAATGAAGAAGTACCTGAAGTTGTTACAGTCATTAATAATAATCATAATGATAATGATAATGATTCTGGACCAAGTGGTGACCAAAGTGGAAATCCTCAAAATACAGGATCCACTAGTCAGTCTTCAGAATCAACAGATCAAACCGTCAACAACTCAGGGGGAGCAGGAGAAGGATCAACTAGTCACACTCCACAACATCTAGAACAAGGAGAATCATCAAGATCGCATCTGCCAAGACAAAGGGTATGGAATAGAGATCATCCCTTTCACTTGATCATTGGTGATCCGGACACAGGAGTGAGAACTAGGAGAACATCACAAAATGAATGTCACTATTCTGGGTTTCTTTCAGAAATAGAACCTAAGAAAGTTGAAGATGCTCTAGATGATCCAGATTGGGTAATTGCTATGCAAGAAGAACTCAATCAGTTTGAAAGGCAGAAAGTTTGGAAGCTGGTACCCAGGCCTAAGGGAAAATCTGTTATTGGAACACGATGGGTATTCAGAAATAAGTTGGACGAAGATGGCATTGTAACGAGAAACAAAGCCAGACTGGTTGCTAAAGGTTACTCTCAAGAAGAGGGTATAGATTATGATGAAACCTATGCACCAGTAGCAAGACTTGAGGCCATCAGAATGTTTCTGGCATTTGCTGCACATTCCAATTACAAGGTATATCAAATGGATGTGAAGAGTGCTTTTCTGAACGGGGAGTTAGAAGAAGAAGTGTATGTGGAACAACCTCCAGGTTTTGAGGATTCAAAATTGGCAGACTTTGTGTACTTTCTATTCAAAGCTCTCTATGGACTCAAACAAGCTCCAAGGACATGGTATGACACTCTCTCTGAATTCTTACTTGAAAATGATTTTACAAGAGGTGTTGTAGACAAAACTCTCTTTGTCAAAAAGCATAAAAATGATTTGATATTGGTGCAAGTATATGTTGATGACATAATATTTGGTTCTACTAATGATGATCTATGCAAGAGATTTGCTAAGTTAATGCAGAGTCGTTATGAAATGAGCATGATGGGTGAATTGTCATTCTTTCTTGGATTGCAAGTATACCAGAAATAAGATGGTATATTCATTTGTCAGTCCAAGTACATCAAGGATCTTCTTAAGAAGTATCAAATGGAAGACTCATCTACAGCAAAGACTCCTATGCCAACTGCCACTAAGCTTGATAAGGATGAAACTGGTAAGAAGGTTGACATCACAGGCTACAGAGGTATGATAGGCTCATTACTTTATCTCACTGCAAGTAGACCAGATATAATGTTTGCAACATGCTTGTGTGCTAGATTTCAGTCTGATCCTAAAGAATCTCATCTAATAGCTGTTAAGCGAATATTTAGATATCTTAAGGGGACCCCAAATCTTGGAATTTGGTACCCTAAAGATACAGGATTTGATCTTATTGGATACACAGACTCTGATTTTGCAGGTTGTAAGATTGATCGGAAGAGTACTTCAGGAAGCTGTCAGTTTCTTAGAAGAAGATTGGTTTCCTGGCATAGCAAGAAGCAGCATTCAGTGTCCACATCAATAGCTGAGGCTGAATACATTGCTACTGGTAGCTGTTGTGCTCAGATATTGTGGATGAGAAACCAACTCCGTGACTATGGACTTCTGTTGACAAAGATTCCTATATTTTGCGACAACACAAGTGCCATAGCAATCTCAAACAACCCAGTGCAACACTCGAGGACAAAGCACATCGACATCAGGTATCATTTTATCCGAGAGCATGTCATGAATGGAACTGTGGAGTTACACTTTGTACCCACAGAGGATCAAATTGCAGACATCTTTACTAAACCGCTTGATGAATCCACTTTCAATAAGCTGGTTGGTGAACTTGGGATGTTAAATCTTTCTAATTGATTTTGATTAGAAGTCAGTAACTGCAGAGAGTCCTGGTGAATACATGAGTTTAAGAATCGCTATATCCTTAGGACTCGTGAATTTATTTTCTGGAGCAATTCTCGTAGTTAGGATTATTATACTAATTTTATGTCATAATTATGGATGATATATCTTCTGGCATTTAATTAGTTATTAATTCTAAAAATCATTTAAGTGCTAATATTTGTTCTAAATATTCAAGCATTTATTTAATTTGAATTAATTTGCTTTGTTTTTAAACATTGTAGATTAATGCAGCATAATTGATTAGATTTCAATTGGTTAATATCACTCAATGATATTTAATTGATTTTATTCTAAGAAAATTGTGAATTTTCTGTTAAGAATTGATTTTGGTGAATTTTAAAAGATTTATTAAAATTAAAATTTGACAGGAAATACAAAAATTCTGATTTTTAAAACATGAACAGGTTTTAAAATGAAGATAGAAGCAAAAATATCGAATTTAGGAAATTCGATAGTTTTTCAAGTACATAGATAAATCTATCGAAATTAATTTTCGATAGTTTTTGAAAAGGAAAAGAAAAACTATCGAAAACAATTCTCGATAGTTTTTGAGTTTAATTTAAAATGTATCGAAGTGGATTTACTTTATTCAATATTTAAATCCTCGATAGATTTTGAAAAATTAAGAAAAAATATCGAAGTGAACTTAATTACTTAATATTAAAGTTCTCGATAGTTTTTCCAAAAGCATTTGCTCGATAGTTTTTCAGATTTTCAAATACAAATACCTCGATAGTTTTCTGATAAATCCTTTTAAATTCTATAGATCAATTCGATAGTTTTTCAAAAACTATCGAAGTTCAGTTGACAGGTTTACCCCTTGCAGAAAACCATCGAAGGTACTTTCAAAAACTATCAAACAATGAAAAGACAAGAATACCCCTGACAGATCAGTTTGTATTTAAATGACCCTTGGACGTTTTCATTTGTTATTTTACAGATCTGAGAGTTATATACATACTTACATACATTTTCAAAGTAAAAACAAGACAAAAACTCGATACTTTTCATAGTTTTAACCGAGAAATTTACACAGTAATCTCAATTTTACAGTGATATCAGTTTGAAATAGTGAAATATCTGATAACTGTGTGTTTATCTGTGGTTGTGGTTAGAAAACTATCGAATACCAAAGTGTTCGATTGCTAAAAGTATTCTTGATTAGTTTGTTTTGATTGAGATAAGTTTCTAAGGAAGCAAATTTTAATTAAAATCACTTTTCTTGATTTCAAACAGATTAGGGTTTTTGATTTGCGAGCTTTACTTGTTCGAATTTGATTAAGTTATAAAAAGGGGAGTTTTTGTAAAAAGTTTGATTAATTAGGGTTAATTAATTAAATTTAAAAGAAAAATTAGTTTTGGTTTATTTGAATTTTCTGAAAATTTTAAAATGGCTGGAGAATTTATTGTTACCAAGACTAATCATGTCTCGTTTCAAAATCTGCAATCCATAACGAATCCTCAAATTCGTGCATGGGCAGAGTTTTTGAATACACGTTCGTTAGTGGCATACGCTGTAAGTACTCCCGTGGTCCTTTGCATTGATCAATTGACTGCGTTGTACACAACCGCCACGGATACAACTGAGAATAACATACGGTCCTTCAGTTTTGTTGTGCCAGGGGGCAGAACAATAAGGGTGACGGAACATGATTTCAATAGAATTCTTCATTTTCCTACAGAAAACCTTGTTCCGAATCCCACAACTGAGGAAATACATGCTTTCTTCACTCTTATCAGAAGTCAACAACCTAACTTCTTGGTGGGAGAGTTCCTAAAGCATTACCTGCCAAAGCCATGGAACTTTTTCTTTCATACCCTGATACATGTTTTTACTGCCAAGCTAACAAATCTGCATGGCATTCCCTTATTCCTTCAAAAGATAGGGTTTGCCATTGCGAACAATAGGCATATTAACATAGGACGGATAGTGATTGACCAAGTAATTCTGTGCATGGGACCACTGGATGAAAGAACAGGCATAAATGAAGATGTGCTATGTTTCTATCCTAGGTTCCTACAGCTAATTCTCAATGATATCTTAACAGATGATGAACGAGAGATCTTTGAAGGTGAAGCCAACCAGGAGTGCATGAGAATGAAGAGCAATGCCATAACCGCTCTCATTAGGAAGGACAACTATCTTCCAGGGGTACCCACTGTTCTCACTGAATATCTAAGAACGGTGCCCCTACCACTTCTACCCCCAGGGGAACAGGTAAATCAAGGTAATATTCCACAACCTGAACCTGTAATGGCACCTGTACCAATGGATGTTGATCCAGAGCCCTCAGTGGCCATTCCTGACCAGGAGGTTGCAAACCCACAACCTCTAACCACGGTCGAAGAGCCTTTGGAAGAGCCAAATGAAAACATAAACGAACCTCCTTCCCCTACTATACCCATTAAAGAACCATCCATGAGTGTAGAGGGAGATAGTGCCAAAGCAGCACCACATAAGGAGATACACCCTTCAACAGCAGCTCTGCCTTCCTCTAAAAGGAGAAGAACAGAAACTGAGGCAACTGCTGATACTTCATTTCTCTCATTCAAAGAGCCCTTTACTGATTTTTCTGATGCTGATTGGGCTACGCTAACGAAAGCAATATCTGAACCAATAGCTCAATCAAGTAAGGAAGAATTGACGGAAGCAACTGGTGTTCCGACCATATTACGGTCAGGTTCACTGGTTGAAGGTTCTCAGAACCAAGGGTCTTCACAGACATCGAGAGAAGGCTTTGACCTAAATGCACAATCTAAAAGGTCATTGTCTACCTCCCCAGATGGAACATATCTGGATCCTGCGGGTAAAGGGTCTGACGTAGGTGCAGATCGACAACTCGTTGACAATGAATCAATTACTATTGAGGAGTCAGCTGAGGTGAAGTCTTTACAGACTCACGGGGAAGATTCGGGATCTCTGCTGTTAAAAGAGCCTGTTTCTAACCCCCTAGAGATTCAAACTCTAGATCCTTCAAAGGATATATCATCTAAGGATGATCAGCAACTTGGTTTATCCAAGGACGGGGACTTGCGAAGCCCCATTGCACCACCGGTGACCTCCTTAAGGATGGCTACGGTGATCTCTTCTGCAGGTACAATCAACACAAAGGATTTGAGTGAAACAAAAACACTTACACCTGGCCTGAGTGGGAAAGGAAAAATGATTCAAACACCGACAGAAACGTTGAGTGTACACCCAGAGCCAAATGTGAGGAGTGACACCCTAACCCTACCTAATATTGATGATCTGATGTTACCAACAGAAAGAGAGCTACAAGTCCAATCTTCCCTCAAGGAGATGATAGTTCGAGATAAAGAAGGAAATCCACTTTTCAAGGTTCCACTGCGACCTTCCTTTGACCAAGGGATCTCCTCCAGTCAAGACAATGTTTCTTTAAAGTCTATTCAAGAGAAAGTTGACTTGGCTGCAGCTGATTCCAGAAGAACATTCAGGGTCATTGGCAGTGCATCTGGCACTATAACAGGTACGAAGCAGGCAGTGGACTCCTTAAAGAAGGAAGCTATGGAAGAACTAGTCGAGCTGAGGATGGACGTCAGGGAGCTTAAAGATGGATTCATGAATGAAGTAACTGCACTGTCTCAAGGACATGAAGCTTTGAAAGAAGACATTCTGGTTATCCGGGATGGTCAAGCGCGGGTAAAAGATGCAATGGATTCCCTTTCACGAGTGGAGTCTAAGCTAAACAAGAGGCTGGATCACATGGAAAAGACTACCAACTCAAGATTGGAGAACATTGACCTGTCGCTAGCTTCTATAAATGAGTTTAATAAGCAGCTTATGGATTTCTTGGAGAATCAAGGTGACGGAGTACAGTCTATATGGAGTATGCTAAAGAACCAACAATCTGGACAACCTGGTTCTTCATATCAGCAACCTGATCCTTCTAATTTCTTTTATGCTGAGGATGCTTTTATCGAGGATTCCTCAACTAAGGGGGAGAAAGTTGGAGAGGGGGTGAAGGATAAATGGGGAGTTTGGGAGACTGTTGAGGCTATTCCAATCAGACAGTACTGGATTGAGGAGCTTGTAGAGGAAGATAAGAAAAGTGAAGAGGAATTTGAGGTCATGCATGAGCAACCTATTCAAGAGGAGCATGAGCCATATTATCCGGAGCCAATAGAACATCCTATCTTGGATGATGATATGGAAGAAGCAAATTCTCTATCACAGGAAGAAGAAGCTGCCTTGGAAGCAATAAGAGCTCAGAGAGCTGCAATAGATGCCAAGCAAGCTGAGAAGGAGAAACAGCAAGCAATTCTGAGAAGTGAAAAGCTAAAGAGAATGAAGGTGTATAATGAAGTGAGGAAGAAGAAGATGATAGATCTGGCAAAGAAAGATGGTACTGAATGGGAAATGGCTTATAAAACCTTTTGTGGAGTTGAAGACGGATTACAAGTCAACGACAATGCGGAGGTGGAAGTCATTATTCAGGACATCAGAAGTGCTAATCTTGAAGATCAGACTTACTTTAAAGCACTGAGAAGCTCTATAATCTGTCTGAATGCTGGGGTTAAAGCAAATGGTGCCTGGAGCTTATTAATCAGTTTTCTGGAGAAAGGTACATTTGTGATTTCTACTAAGTTTTTAGAACAGAGGACATATACAGAATTGCAGGCTATACTCATCAAGATCCAAAGAACCACAAGGCTAAATGAACTGCTCCGTGAGCATGTTAAGGAGATCGTGATGAAAGTCAGTCCAGAGATTACTGAAGATCCTCCAATGGTTAGATTCATGACGAATGACTTGTTCAGAATCTGCTATTTGGCTGAGGACAAACTGAGGGACTACCCAAGGAACTATCTAATCTCAGTTGAGAAGTATCTTAGATCCACTGGATTCTCATCAACGGAGAAGGACAAAGCAGCAGACACTCTTAGAAGATTTCTAATGGAGAATGTTCCTTACTATAGGAAAAGAGTGGAAATAGGATTAGAAGTGCATACCAGACTGCCAAACATGCCAAAGCTGAACAAGAAAGATGTTAACATTGCATGGTTATGGGCTGGAGTGGGTCAAGAGGTTGAATATATTGGAAGACACATCCAAGGAGCAATCCTTAAACCTGGAGAACCACTGCACTATCTATCAGTGATTGATTATCAAGCTGCTAACTCCGATCCAATGATTGAAGAAGGTGAGATTGGAATGGACTGAATGATGAAGCAAAGAACAAGAGAACTATCAGCTCAGACTAGAGGAGCAACTTCATTGTATAAAGTTTAATTGTTTTTTGATTTATGAAATCTGGAAATGTATATATATCTGATCCAGAATGCATTGATATTATTAAGCTGTCTTACTTTAAGTAGTTTAATGTTTCCTTAGTTAGTTGAGTTATCCTCGAAGTATTTTCTTGTCGAACTCTATCCAATCAAATAGGGGGAGATTGTAAAGCATAATGTAACATAAGATGTAAAAGAGATAACTAAAACTCAACAAAGGACAAGACAGACAATAGTATTAATAGAAGCACAGGAATCCAGAATCAGAGAAGAAAAGGTAAACTCAAAAAATCAAAATACGTTATGTATTCTTGAAGTCCGTAAACAGGTCACGGAAAGAAGTTCATGAAAATGTTCAAGCCTCAGTGACAACAATAGAAACAAGACTTTGAAGACGACAGAAGTATGTGAATGATTTAGGGTTCAGTACCACGGGATTCCAGTGATGAAGCAACCAGAACGACAAGGGACGTATCAGCAGCAATGTATTGAAGACATAAAATAAGAATTGATCAAGTGTTATTCATCTGTGAACCAGACCAGTTGCACTAGGTGACGGCATTGAAAAGATCAAGTTGTTTTATCGTCTCCGAAGAAATTGATACAGTTTATTTCTTAAACATCCAGGAGCTCAGTGGAATCATTAATGAACAAAAGACAAGAAAAGGAATTCGATAGTTTTTCTAATTAGAAAACTATCGAATGGTAGGTAAAGTGATTAATTGAAAACCAAAATAAGTTAATTTGGTATTCGATAGTTTTAATTAAAAAACTATCGAATGGTGAATTAACTTAATTAATTCGATGGTTTTTAAATCCATTCGATGGTTTTTAATTCATGGAGCAGGTGAAAAGAATTACTTGTCTGACAGGTTGAAGAAGATCCAACGGCCAGGATTGTTTCTACAATTCTAATTCGATGGTTTTTCTAAACAAAGCCTACAGTTAATACAGAGTGAAGAATGTGTCTTCTTCAGTTAAGGGCATTCAACACAGACACATAACTGAGAGAGAGAAGAGCCGGAGAAAATTATCAGAGAAATTAATAGTGCTCAGAACTTGATTATTGTTGTGTATTTGTGTTACCTTAAACTCATTGACGCTAATCTACGGATTAGAAATTGTAGCACCCCTCGAGGTTTATATTTATAAAAAGATATATTCCCCGAAACTTGATTTGGTTTGGTGTGTTTGATTTCGTTATAGAACTGAAAGATTAATCCGCGAACGAAATTAAATTATTTGTGAGTATCGTATTCAACCCCCCCTTCTACGATACTTTGGACCTAACATGTAGATCATTCCAAGATTTGCAATCTTTGAACTTAGTCAGGAGTTTTAGAAGATAAAAAGCTTCACCAGATTGTGGTGGAATTTGAGGCAATCTTCCATACATAGGTCCTCTGGATCTCACTTTCCAAGCCGTGTTACGTGTATCCCATACAAAGTGCCTGGGAAATTCCTCATACGTAAACTTCCGAGCTATTTCAAATTTATTATTGGCTTCGAACCAAGCCTCCAGTTTACTCTTTCGTGAAACAGCTGTACATTCGATATCATCTGGAGACATGTTTACATTAAAACTTACAGGCTGGTGATCTTTCAAGTCAACTGGAAGCCTTTCTATCGCAGGAAATCTGTAATGAATATCAAGACCGAAAGTTCTCCATGCTGCTTCAGAAGCACATATGTATCTACCGTCAAGATATTCATTTATTTCGTCCTTATTTTTTATCTTAGAAGAGACATTGGATTTAGCTAAAAGAGTATCGACATTGGATCCATCCTTTGTAGAAACTTTCTTCTTGTTCTTTATTCTTTTCAACATCATGGTTGCTGTATCATGACCCTTTAAACAATATTTGAACAAATACTTAATGGCGCGCGAATTGTTGCAAAATTCCAGATTAATGTGACATTGGAAGCGTACCAAGAGATCTCTATTGTAAGGAACGACATATTTATTGTCCACATAATCTTTATTTTTTTGAACTGTTGGATCAAGTCGCCGCCTACGATAGATTGGAAACCCGCAATCATCAAACGTTGTACACGAATTGTACCTGAAAACCAAAAACATTTATAAATATATACAATTGTTAAAAGTTAAATTTATGAATAATCCAATAGAGACAAAGTAAAAATTTATCAAATAAGAAATATAAATCAAATATTTGAAAACAACTTAATTGAAGGTGCATACAACGAAGACTTATAAATAAAGGTGTAGGTGGGCATTGTGCATATTTAAATTATGCGTTATAATAGCATTCAATATATGTATAACGTACAAAATATAAATATGCATGAGACATTTTATGCTCAAAATTAATATGTACGGGTTCTGAGATGACTAAAATGTGTGGTTAAGTAAGATGTCATTATTATACTATGTAATATTTCAAAATATATATATGTAATTAAATATAAGTTATCTGTTAAGTTTTTTTGTTAGATAACTTCTATTTAATTGCCTGACTCCGGATAACTTCTATTTAATTGTCTGACTCTAGATATTATATGGTATATCTATGGTTTGTGGCACCTGATCCTTTCGATGTCTAGTTTTAGCTGGGACATTTATAAAGAGTGTAGTTGGGTAGTTTGCATGTAAAACTTTTAAATTATGACATCATTTAAACATGAAGGTATTTTTGTTTATGTAACTGTTAACTACAAATTATTTATCAAAAACCGATCATCCAATTTATTTAAATATAATTATATTAGATGATAACATAATTGTTATGGAATAAAAAGTAGATTTAGTTGTTTGAAGGTTGTATTCAATGAATGATGGTGGACAATCGTGTCTTTATGGCTGCTCTCGTGGTTCGTGACTAAACAGGTCCTCACAAGATGCCTACGTATCTCAATCTGTAATTGAGAATCAAGCCAAGCAAAACGTAGTTCTAGAATGAAGGACGAGGGTCCTTATATAGGCGTCAGGAGCCTTGCATTTAGAGTAGAAGAAGGTGACTTGGGGGCCAAGTAGCCTTCTTAGATCAGGATTGTGAATCCTATTTCGTAGGAGGCTGACTCCTAGTTGATTTATGTATCTTGATTGCTGATTCTTGAAGAGTTTAATATGTGTTGGACTCATTTAATGAGCTGGTAATTTTCCTTATTTATTAATTACGAAATTAATAAATGATTAGGGTTTCGGGCCTTTTTATCGGGCCTAATTCTTGGACCGAACCAGGTCTAATTAATATATCATTAATTATCTCTAGGGTTATATTTCAGCCCATATCATTTGCCCCCCAATTTCTAGGAAAATCAATCGAGATTTTAGTAGAAATTTATTTCATATTTTTCCAGAAATTTTTCATTTTTCAAGGCATTTTTCAACCTCAAAATTGTCGTGGAATTTGGTCATTTTGACCAGGGATCCAGGTCATTTTCGACCAGGATTCCAGGTCATTTTCGACCAGGAATCGAGGTCGATTTCGACCTGGAACAGGAATGAGGTCGACAACATCGACCAGGATTTTTAGTATATTTTCGACTTCAAAGTTTCGACCTCATTCCAAGTCATTTTCGACCAGGAATCGAGGTCGAATTCGACCTGGAACAGGAATGAGGTCGACGACATCGACTAGGATTTTTAGTATATTTTCGAGCTCAAAATTTCGACCTCGTTCTAATATAAATTCGACCAGGAATCGAGGTCGAATTCGACCTGGAACAGGAATGAGGTCGACGACATCGACTAGGATTTTTAGTATATTTTCGAGCTCAAAATTTCGACCTCGTTCTAATATAACTTCGACCAGGAATCGAGGTCGACTTCAACCTCAAACTGTTTCGAGGTCGATGACATCGACTGGGAAATACAGCTCAATTTTGAACAGGATTATTCGAACAGGAATTCCTTATGAATTCGATCAGGTTTTTCGATCAGGACTTTTCAGGCCATTTTCGAACAGAAACGGAGACGAGGTCGACAACGTCGATTAGAATCCTTAGTTCAATTTCGAACAGGATTGTTCAACTTTTCGAGCTCGATCTGTGTTCTTTCGAGTAGGATCTTCGACCAGATTTAGTGTGAATTTTGACTTCATATGTCGACCTCGAATAATAGTGAGGTTGATGGTTTCGACCAGAAAATACAGGTCAATTTCGACTTCATTTTGCTGTGAGGTCGTATAGCTCGACTTGGTTTCATAGCTATTTTTCGATCAGGATTGGTCGAACTCATATTTGTGTCTTTTCGACCTTAAAAATTTTTTTTATCATAATTTCGACCTCGAATAATAGTGACCTTTTAGTTTGTTTTCGATCTCATTTTTTCCGACCTTGAATTCTAAATTTGATTTAGAAACTTCTGTGGGCTTAATTCTTATTAATGGGCTTTGTCCTGAGCCTAGCTTTTGGGCCTTGATTTTCAAAATCAATTTGGGCCTTGAACATTTTATGCTGGGCCTTGAATTTTCTTGAATTCCATTAATGGGCCTTGACCCATACTGGGCTTGATTTTTTGTTGGACTTTGAAATCTTTTAGGCTCACTTGCTGGTCCCTAATCTTACCTTGGGCCTCTATGGGCCTTTTGACTGGTAATAGCCGGTTGGCCTCTCCCTTTTACCAGTCAAACAACTGGTTACTTTCCTTATAAATAAGTGAAATCTCACTCAACACTTCTCACTATTCACTTTCCAAAATTTTCTCTCCTCAAGTCTCTCTCTAAATTTCTGAGCTTCACCTTCTTCATTTTTCTAAGTTATAATCTTCATCAGTTGAAGGTTTCTCTGCATTTTCTGGGCAGAAATCTCCTTCATAAGAAGGTTTCTGGGTTTTACTTTTGAAGTTTTGAAGAATTTCTGGAATTTTTCCAGTTTTCTGGGTTTCCACCTTCTTCACTTGAAGGTTTTCTGGAATTTTTCCAGTTTTCTGGGTTCTGATCTTCTTCCCAAGGAGGTTTTCTGAGTTACTTTGAAGATTTTTGAAATGGCTGATCGTTCTGCTAGCCGTCTTCAGAAGATAAATCAAGTGTCCAAAAGAGGTATCATCATTCGTTCTCCCACTATGTCATTACAAGATATGATCTTAGAACGTAGTGATGAATATCCCTCCGTGTCGCATTTAGATTCATATAATCATAGCAATAGATTTAATGATGCTGATGCAATTGCTAATTACAAGAACATGTATAGAATTAGACCACCTTATAGGTTAGTTCTTGCTGGTCCTGGGGATCGTTCCTGCCATTGGCGCCCAGATGCTCTTTGCATTTACAAGGGGGTCATTGCTGCAGGTGTTCGATTCCCATTTCATCCTTTCATTCCTCAACTTTTAGCTGACGTAGGAATTAACCCTTGTCAACTACCTCCCAATGCTTGGAGACTTATTATGTGTTTTATTGTTTTGTGTTTAAAAAACAAATTCCCTCTTTCTGTTGCTCTCTTTAGAAAGATTTTTCAATTTAAAAATAGCTCTTCCCAAACTTTGGGTTGGGTATACATTAATCATCGACCCTCAACACCCCCCATCTTCCACCCAAAATCCATTCCCGACAACAATCCCAAATGGAGAGATGAATTTATGTATTTGATGTGGGATGGAGGGGACTGGGGCACCTTATTCCAAAGCTCATTTAGTAGAGTTTCGGATGGTAGCCCTGGTGACATAGTTCTGACTGAGGAGGAGGCCTTTGCCTATGCTGAACTCACCAAGGATGACTATGCCACCAAGGCTTGGGAGCTTCTGGACGAGTTTCTACTTAAGAAACTGGGACTTTCAAGAGTTTCTGACAAGGGTAATTCTTTTTCTTATTTTCTTGTAGTTGTATTAAGATTGCCTTATACCAATTGTTTTCCTTGACTTTTGTTTGCAGCTGCTGAGTTTATCAACAAGCAAAATGAGCCAGAAGACGGGCAGACAGCAAGGATCAAAAGGGCTTGCTTGAAGGATCCCAGGCTGATCGAGAAAGGCCCTGCCATTTTGAGGCCTCATGTGGCTGAGGTAGATGAGGTCGAGGGCTCAACTAAGAGTTCTGTATGGCGCCCCAACTGGGGGATAAGGAAAAAGGACACTATAGTGGGGGTGTCTTCTCATGCTGTTGAATGGTCACACCATTCATTGACTCCTTGTGATTACAAGGATTTTGTCTCAAACTCCACCATCGAAGGGGTGGAGCATGCTGGATCTCAAGCAATGGCTGCTGTGAGTATCTTTCTCTGCTTTTTCTTTGTAGTTAACAACGTATTTCAAGTTTAAGTATTTGACTTGTAACTTGCTTGTAGGTTAATGCCAACTATCAAGGGGCTTTGTTTCAAGCCAAAGCCTGGCGTTCATCTTCTGATGCCAACAAGGCTAAGTTTGATCAATCCCAGCTGGAGGTGGGTTCACTTAAGGCTTCCTTGACTCGAAGGGAGAAGGAGTTGTTGGATGCTCAAGCGGAGCTGGTGGAACTCAGGAAGGATAAAGATCGCATCATTGATGAGTATTTTGAGTCTGCCGAGTACCAGGATATCATTACTCAGCATGATGATCTACTTTTCCCTGTCCAGTTCACCAAAGGATGGGACGAGGCTTTGGCGGAGGTGTCAAGGAGAATGCCTGGATCTCTTACTATTTCAGACTTCCCCAGTCCCCATGCTCCTAATCAGCTGGAGAGGGCCTTGGCCGGAGAGGATGTTATGGAGGAGGATGACAGGATTCCCCATCCTGAACCTGCCCCCCAGCCTGGTGAAGATTCTGAAGAATCCAGCTCTAGCGAGGAGGAGTCTGGTGAGGAGGGAGAAGCTGAGGAAGAAGAAGCTGAGGAGTCCGGAGAGGAGTCTAGCTCCGAGGAGGGTGACGCTTAGTCATAGCTAGTTATTAGCTTTTATTTATGTTTTGTACTTCTGCCTTCAGGCATAACTTAAACTTTATTTGCAAGTTGCTTAACTTATTTACCTTTTAATTTCTCGTGTTTGCACAGCTACTTAGTACTTTGAATTATATAAACATCAATATGCAATGCTTGTAGAATATTTTTGAAATTGTTGAATAAATTCATAACTTGAAAAATGGGTTTAACCCTTACATAACATACTACTTCTACCTCAAGTTTAAAAACTTGGATTGGTTTCATCGACCTTATTTCTACTTGTCCTAGTAGCGAGTCCAATCAGGACACACTCAAACATAATAGACTTTCAAATTTGCAGCATGCCAAGTTTTAGGCACTTCAATCCCTTCCAGAGTTTCCAACTTATATGAGCCTCGTCCATACACATTTTTAACCCGATAGGGTCCTTCCCAGTTTGGGGCTAACTTTCCCTTTTGTCCAACTCCCGATGCTTCAATCTTTCTAAGGACCAAGTCACCTTGACGGAAGAATCTTTCTTTAACCCTTAGGTTGTAGTAAAAAGATGCTCGTTTCTGATGTTCAACTATCTTGGCATTCGCCTCATCTCTAACTTCATCAATTAGATCTAAAGCTAACCTCAAGCCTTCTTCGTTCGCCTCTGGTTCATATGCTTCAACTCTAGGAGATGCATGAGTGATTTCTACAGGAACCACTGCTTCTGCTCCATAGGCTAGCAGGAATGGAGTTGCCCCAGTAGTGACTTTGCAAGTAGTACGATATGCCCATAAAATGGGGAGCAATTCATCTACCCAAGTATTTCTGGAGCGTTCAACCCTTTTCTTCAGTCCATCCAGAATTATCCGATTTGCAACCTCAGCTTGCCCATTTGCTTGAGGATGGGCAACAGAAGTGAAGCGCAACTTAATATCATTTTCATCGCAATATTTCTTGAACTCATCATTGTTGAACTGAGTTCCATTATCCGTTACAAGGACTCGTGGAATTCCATACCTGCATATCACACTTTCCCAAAAGAATTGCATCACTTGCTTGGTGGTTATCTTGGCTAATGGCTTAGCCTCAATCCACTTAGTGAAGTAGTCAATCGCAACTATCAAGAATTTTCTTTGAGCACTTGCCATTGGAAATGGCCCAAGTATATCCATTCCCCACATAGCAAAAGGGATAGGAGAGTTAATGGATGTCATCATCTCAGGTGGTTGTCTAACCACGGGTGCATGTTTCTGGCATCGTTCACATTTTCTCACATAGCTCTTAGCATCAGCAAGCATGCTTGGCCAATAGAAGCCTAGACGGGTGACTTTATGTGCAAGGGCTCTGCCCCCCAAGTGTTGCCCACAGATGCCTTCATGTACTTCTTTTAGGGCCAACTCCGCCTCTTGGGGTCTCAAACACTTCAGATAAGGAATGATGAAAGATTTTTTGTATAGGATTCCCTCAATTAGGGCATACCTTAATGCTCTGACGTACAGCTTTCGTGCTTCTGAAGTGTCGTCGGGCAGCCACCCAGTTTCCAGATGTGCTTTGATGGGATCTATCCAACAGCTGGTAATACCAATGGGTGCTACCAACTTTCCGTTGATGCTCGGGGTCTTCAAGACCTGAAAGAATACACTCCCTGCATAATTTTCAATTTCAGATGAGGCAAACTTGGACAAGGCATCAGCCTTCACGTTTTCCTCCCTCGGAACGTGCTCCACATAACATTCATCAAACTGAGTCATGATAGCCTTAACAAGTTTCAAGTACTTGGCCATGACTTCATCTCTTGCTTCAAACTCTCCATTTACTTGGGAAACCACCAGCCTTGAGTCTCCACATACTTTCAGAGTTTTGGCCCTTAGGGCTCCAGCCAGCCCTAAGCCAGCAATCAAAGCTTCATACTCCGCCTCATTGTTTGTCGTTGGGAAATCAAGTTTCAGTGCGTACTCTATTATAAATCCATCAGGACTTTGTAGCACTAAACCAGCTCCACTCGATTTTGTTTTTGATGCTCCATCAAAATAGAGCACCCAGCATTCTTTGGATACTATGTCCTCATCTTTGCTATCTTCCACCAATACTTCCTGCCCCCCGACTTCTTGGTTGGCAATGGTACATTCAAGCATGAAGTCAGCGAGTGCCTGAGCTTTTATGGCCGTTCGAGGCTTATACTTGATGTCGAATTCGCCCAATTCAATAGCCCATTTGATCAGCCTTCCACTAACTTGAGGACTATGCAAGATGTTTCTCAGAGGTTGATCAGTCATGACCTCTATCTTGTGAGCCTGAAAATAGGGGCGCAGTTTTCTTGAAGCCATTATCAAGGCTAAGGCAAACTTTTCAATCACTGAGTAGTTTATTTCCGCCCCATGCAAAATCTTACTCACATAGTAGATGGGTTTCTGAATTTTCAGTTCTTCCTTTACCAAAACAGCTCCCAGGGCAGTGTCGGAGACCGCCAAGTATAGATAGAGAATTTCTCCTGAATTGGGTTTTGCCAACAGTGGCGCTTCTGCCATGTATTTCTTCAAGGCCTCAAAGGCTTCTTGGCTTTCAGATGTCCATTCGAAATTTTTCACATTTTTGAGTGCTTTAAAGAAAGGTAAGCACTTTTCTCCTGACTTGGAGATGAACCTTCCCAATGCTGCAACTCTTCCTGTCAATTTCTGTACATCCTTAACGGACTTGGGTGGTTCCATGTCTAGGATTGCCTTGATCTTGTCAGGGTTAGCTTCGATTCCTCTTTTGGAGACCATCAGGCCTAAAAACTTCCCTGAGCCTACCCCGAAGGCACACTTAGATGGATTTAACATCATTTTGTGGTGCCTCAGCACTTCAAACGCTTCCTTGAGATGTTTTATATGGTCTGCCTTATCGAGGCTCTTGACTAGCATGTCATCCACATAAACTTCCATTGTTTTGCCAATCAGTGGTTCAAAAATCTTGTTTACCAACCTTTGGTATGTTGCCCCTGCATTCTTAAGTCCAAAAGCCATGACTAAATAACAGAAAACACCAAAGTCGGTTATAAATGATACCTTGGGGACGTCGTCCTTGTGCATCTTGATTTGGTTGTACCCACTGAAGCCATCCATAAAACTTAGCATCTCGTGCCCAGCAGTGGCATCTATCAACGCGTCAATCCTTGGTAAGGGAAAGCAATCCTTAGGACATGCATCGTTCAAGTCTGTGAAGTCCACACACATTCTCCATTTTCCATTAGCCTTCTTGACCATCACGGGGTTAGCCAGCCATTCAGGAAACTGAATTTCTTCAATAAAGCCTGCTTCCAAAAGTTTTTCTACCTCCTGCTTAATGGCTTCTTGTCTTTCTGGGGCGAAATTTCTTTTCTTTTGTTTTACTGTCTTCCTTTCAGGATCCACATTCAATTTGTGGGTCATCAATTGGGGATCAATCCCTGGCATATCAGCTGCTGTCCAGGCAAATACATCACTATTTTCTTGAAGAAAGGATGTCAACTTGCTTTTCATAGATTCAGGTAGTAGAGCTCCGATATAAGTGACTTTGTCTAGTTCTCCAGGAATGAGGGGAATGGGAACAAGATCCTCAGCTGGCTTTCCTCTCCTTTCTTCTTCGTTTCTAATGTCCAAGTCTTCAATTGGGAGAACCTGCCCCCCGACTCCGTCTGGCCTTAACGCGGCTACATAACAGCTCCTGGCTGTCTTTTGATCACCTCTTTCTTCTCCTACACCATTCCTGGTTGGGAACTTGATTTTTAGGTGGTAAGTTGAGGCCACAGCCTTAAAAGCGTGAAGGCCAGTCCTTCCAAGGATGGCGTTGTAGGTCGAAGATGCCTTAATTACCACAAAATTCAACATCTGAGTTACCTCCTTTGGTTCCTTACCAATAGTTACAGGCAACAGAATTGTGCCTTCTACTTTAGACTCCACCCCATTGAACCCGTAAATGGGCATGTTCGTAGGGATTAGTTGGGAATCATTATACCCCATCTTCAAGAATGTGTCATGAAAAAGGACATCAACAGAAGCCCCATTGTCTACCAAGACTCGCTTTACCTCATTGTTTCCGATTACTGGGGCTATCACTAGAGGATCATCATGGGGGAACTTCACCCCTTCAAGATCGGAATCATCAAACCCAATTGTCATCTCGGTTTTTGCACGCTTGGGTGCTTCTCCAACAATATGCATTACCTCTCGGGCATAAGCCTTCCGAGAGTTCCTTGTAGTTCCAGCTGCGGTTGGTCCTCCTGAGATCATGTTGATCACTGGTCCTCGGGTTGGAGGGTTACGACCTTGATCTCGGTCCCCATCCCTTCGATCATAGTCCCTCCTTGGGGGGTTCCTGTCTTCATCCTTGGTAAATTTATTCAACTTCCCTTTCCGAATCAGAAACTCGATCTCATCTTTGAGTTGCCTGCAATCATCTGTATCATGGCCTGAATCTTTATGGTACCTACAGTACTTGTTCTTATCTCTCTTTTCTGGATCTCCCCTTAGTGGCTTCGGCCATCGAAAGTCCCTATCCTTCTCAATGTCATAAAGAATTTGACTCCTTGGGGCATTCAATCTTGCATATTCAGTAAACTTTGTGCTTGGAACACTCTTCCTTGGAGCTGAATCAGAGTCTCTAGTCGTACGAGGATATTTATCCTTGACATCATACTCTTGCTCCGCCTTTCGCTTCTTCCAACCACCATTATTTCCACTTCCTGCTGCGAGGGTGTCAGTTTTCTTCATGCTCTCTTCAGCTTTTATGTACTTTCCCACCCTTTGTTGGAGCTCAGCCATGCTCTCGGGGGGGTGTTTGGCCAATGACATCTTGAAAAAGACATCTGTGGTTCCTTGTTGAAGGGCTATCATAGCTACCTTATTATCCAAATCAGGTATATTCAATGTCTCCTTAGTGAAACGCTTGAGATAATCTCTCAACGTCTCATTCTTTCCTTGAGTTAAGTTCATGAGGGAGGCAGAGCTTTTTTCATGTACCCTTCCACTAATGAACTGACTGATGAAGGCCGTGCTCAACTCTCTGAAACAACTGATAGAGTTGGGTGGCAAGCGGCTATACCATCTTTGGGCCATGCCAGCCAAGGTTTGTGGAAACGCCCTACATTTAAGAGCATCAGTGACTGGCTGCAGCAACAGTGCATTCGAAAAAGTTCTCACATGGGTTGCGGGATCGCCCGTTCCATCATATGCCTTGATAGTGGGCATCTTGAATTTCCTTGATACATGAGCGTCCATTACCTCTTCAGTAAAAGGTGGAATAGGATCGTCTGGGTCACCCAGCCGTGTTAAAACACGGGGGTCTGACCTGGGAATCTCCGTCCTTCTAGCTCCTTCCTGCCTTCTTGAAGGTGTTCCTAAATCAACTAAGGGGATTTCCCCTGTCCCTTGATTTGAAGGCTGAGTCTGCCTCCTTTGTTGCTCCATCTCCATGCTTCTCTTTAATTTCTGGATCTCGGCCTCATGAGCCCTTATCCTATCCATGGCAGTCATAGGTGCCCTTCCAGTTGCCCCCCGATTCCTCCTTTCAAGGGGCTCTTTGCTAGCTCTTCTTCTTCTGGGTGCTTGATCTCGTCCTTCATCAGACGAGTTGTCAGAGTAGGGCCCAGAATAATCCAAGTATCTTCCTTCAGGGATGGGTCCCAATCCTCGAATGTATGGTCCCTGATTTGCATGGCCACTCCCTCCGGTTTCAGGGGGATAGTTGGGCAATCCGTAAGCCGGATTTGTGCTCATAGGAAGCACAGTAGTGGAGATCTGTGCTCCATGGGGAAGGTTATAGTCGAGGGGTGAGACAACCATTTGAAGAGGGTTCGTCTCATTCTGAGGTATGGAAGTTTGGGGATTCGTCCCTTGTGGCTGTGAAACCATCTCCGCGGTGAGTGGTGTCGTCCCTGCTGGTTGAGAAACCACCTCTGTAGTGAGGGGTAACGATCCTGGTTCCGTGGTGATTGGAGTAGTGGTGATGACAGTTGATTCAGTAGCGGTTGTTGTTCTTCGTGTTCTAGCCATGGTTGATGTAAGGGTTCCCACAGACGGCGCCAAATGTTATGGAATAAAAAGTAGATTTAGTTGTTTGAAGGTTGTATTCAATGAATGATGGTGGACAATCGTGTCTTTATGGCTGCTCTCGTGGTTCGTGACTAAACAGGTCCTCACAAGATGCCTACGTATCTCAATCTGTAATTGAGAATCAAGCCAAGCAAAACGTAGTTCTAGAATGAAGGACGAGGGTCCTTATATAGGCGTCAGGAGCCTTGCATTTAGAGTAGAAGAAGGTGACTTGGGGGCCAAGTAGCCTTCTTAGATCAGGATTGTGAATCCTATTTCGTAGGAGGCTGACTCCTAGTTGATTTGTGTATCTTGATTGCTGATTCTTGAAGAGTTTAATATGTGTTGGACTCATTTAATGAGCTGGTAATTTTCCTTATTTATTAATTACGAAATTAATAAATGATTAGGGTTTCAGGCCTTTTTATCGGGCCTAATTCTTGGACCGAACCAGGTCTAATTAATATATCATTAATTATCTCTAGGGTTATATTTCAGCCCATATCAATAATCATCATTATTAAAATGACATAGAAACTTTAAATAATATTACCTTTTAGGAAAATATCGTATACATTTACCACGTTCCATATACGGGGAAGTTGGACGATCACTGCCACATGGGCCATGCACCATAAATTGACTTACTGCATGGTATCCTATCGGATCAATACTCTGGTCAGGGATTTCAGCACATATAATCTTATCTATTTCAGCAACTGTTCGTGGCTTTGTTTTAGAATCAATCCAAATTAACATATGCACCTGCGGAAGACCGCGTTTTTGGAATTCGATGACATACATAACTGTAGAAGATATTTTAATAATGTGAGTAACAGTATAAGTATAAATGATATCATACAATATTTGAAAAGTTCAATGTTATGATAACTTGTATATTGAAGAATACCCACGTCCTATGCAGTTGCCGAAATAGTTTTCTTTCTTGATAAGATTAACCAACTGGTCCAGCTTTAATTAAAAAACTCTCGCAACAACGTCTGTAGCATCTTCAACTTTAACTCCAGGCATCATGTCAAGCATCCTCTGTATTTCTGGCCATTTAGAGTTGCAAGTCATAGTCAAGAAGAAAGTGGGATGACCGATATTTTTGTAGATGGCCAGTGAGTCTTGAAAATATTGGGTCATGTATCGCTTTGATCCCGTAAAGCTGGCAGGTAGTATCACACGCTTTCCAATATGTGTCGATTCAACATCACCTTTACTTAGTGCATCTCGAACTGAACTGTACTGATCTGAACGTAAATCTTCTTGATGATCTCTAACCCAATTTAATCTGTATTGCTCAATAGCTGTATATGTGTCAACAACATACTTCTGAAATAATCTTCCACCTTGTCGAAGGGTTGATACTGAAATTTTAAATGTTTGTTATATAGAACTCCAATTATTTCATTAAGATTAGGTGGCTATATAAGTGATAGTGTGAAACAACGAAAAATACCTGGATTGTTGCGTATCATAAGTTGATATGCATAATATTCTCGCATAGTGATATAATCCTTCTTCTTTGAACATTTCCCAACACTTTTTTTGTAAGGTATTTCGAGATGAAAGCCATCATCACCGAAAAGGAATAGTAAAGGGTATTGCAAGGCCATAAATTTATGAAACGTTTCATAAACTCTTTTCAAAAAACCTTGTTAAGTTTGTACAATAACATCACGACATCCCTTCGTATCTTCATTAGCCCCAACAATAAATCCAGCAACCTCATTAGTGGGAGAGATGTGAGTTGGCCTTCCAGATTGTGATCTGGAAGATATAAGGACCAACTTGAAATCATCACTTTCATCACTATTAACACGATCTCTGCCTTGGCGAAAAGCTTTAACTAACTTATTGTGTCTATCAAGCATTTTTAATAGACCTTCAACAATTTCTTTATCTACCTGCTCATCATCATGATCTCCACATATAGCACTTATTATATTCTCAACCTCATTTTATGTATCATAAATATAGAGCTGACAGAATTTTGGTGACTGACCATCTCTAGGTTGCAAGCAGCCTAGATTATGATGATTCTGACCATATATTCTATAACAATGTGGACCAGTGCCGTTATTTATATCACGATCCACAATACCACGTGTATAAGTCATTGCAAACATTGCATTGTACCTTTTAATGTTCTTTTTGTAATGCATAGACTTCTGAGGATCGGATAGTAGAACTGCAAGAAAATCAGGAGGTGGCTTTTCACTGGGTAAGTGTACCGTACCAACGTTGCAACATAAAGAAAACGTTGGTTTCTTCTTTTTGGAAGTTTTATTATTTTTCTCTCCATCCCACATGATAGCATCACAGAATTCACATTTCTCTGATGGAGGCCCCAAATCCATGTATCCTGACATGTAGTCTATGAACAACGGAAAATGTCAAAATCAAGTGACAACATATGTTGAAACATCCATGCAAAATATATTTTAATATTTATCATTACCTACTGAATTCATCTCTCTTATTTCGCTATTGTCGTGGTTCGCATTATATTTATTACCTGAGAAATAAGGAATTTTTCCAAACTAAATGTTTTAATCCTTTAAATGATCATAGTATCTATGAGTAAGTTTTTAATTAGAGACTAACAACCCCTGTTCACCTTAAACAATCATATAATTACTTTTTTCTTTTGGTGATAAAAAAATAAAAAGCATTATGTACCTTCTTGTTCTTGATTTGACTCCGAGTTGTCAGTAGCATGATTAAATGAATGCATCAGATTTTTCCTAGCATTTGTATCTGAGTTCTGACGGTCTATATTCCTAGTCGTCAACTCTTCACTTTGACCAGAAAATGTAGTAGTCCCTCGAAAAGTATTTCTGATGTTATTTTTATTCTTTTGATCTTGAAAGTATTGACACAAACCTACATAAGATCCATGTTATGCATCATCATGAATGTAATAAGTTCCTGATAAATACTTTAACTTACCCTTCTCAACATCCTCAAGAGTAGAAAGCGGGGCTGAACAATAATTTTCCCTTTTTTTAGCAGGTAATCGTGTACCTATAAAAATGCATACATGTGTACTAATTAGAAGTATTTTTTAGTATTGACAAAAAAACGAAGTATCCAAGAGTGTGTAAAAGTATTATTACAGTATCATATCAGATCAAATTGGACAAATTTAAATAATCTCAAATACAATTATTTGTGATGGCTAATAGAGAAATAATATTTGTTTATCCCCTTAAGTTGTGAAATGAACCTTACCTGGTGGTGCCCTCATTTGTGAAGTATCAAAAATAGTTTGTTGGAAGTCTGCACAATCAATAAGAGGAGAGGTCTGTAGTGGTCTTTGTGCAGTCTTATATGAATTTTTTTAGCGCAATAATATGTGTTTAGAGGAATTAAAAGAGCCTTTTGGCCTGAATAGTATTTTGGGTTAAGTAAATCTATATATTGTCTTAATCTCTTAAACTATATATTGTAGTTACCTGGTGGTGCCCTCATTTGTGAATTATTAAGAATAGTTCGTTGGAAGTCTGCACAATCAATAAGAGGAGATCTTCGTAGTGGTCTTTGTACAAAATTTGAATTTGTAAACGTCCTAGTGTAGGGTGATAGGTCCATAATTTAATATATTTTTAATACCTATTTTATGTCTGTTTTCGTAATTTTATTATTTAATAAATTGTTTTCTTTTGTTTTGTAGGAAAATAAATAAAATCAAGGAGATGGAAATACTTGAAGTCAAAAGGAAATTGGAGAAAAATTGGAAAACTTATCGGAGAAGAAAAAGGAATTGAGGAAATATTTCTACAATCCGATTTGTAATCAAAGAGCCCAAGCCCATTATTTTTCCTATATATATATATATATATATATATATATATATATATCCCCTCTTGTATTTGGGACACCTAGAATTTAGACTAGATCTGATAATAAGGAGTAGGAGTAAATTTTTATTGCCTTTCAATACATACAGTTTTTATTATTTTATTCAAACACTTTTCCGTTATTCAGTTTTGCAATTTTATTTCGTTAATTATCTTCTAGCAGCAGCTTTAATTTCTGGTTTTGGCGTTGGCTTTTCCTGCGGCAACAACATTAGCAGGAAGTGGTTTTAATTATGTTTACATGTTTTGATATTGATTTCATAACCTGACCAGCCATGTTGTTTAATTCTATTTATTATTATATTATTTTTAAGTGTCTAGGTTAGCTTACTACTTGTTAACACATGTTATATATATATAATTGTTTCGTTAATTTGTTAATCATGTGTAGCTAAATCTCTTGCCCTAGGATGAAGATGAAGTTAATTTGATTATTGTTGATATCTTCTCGTTCCTATTAATTGGTTCTCATAATTTTTCTTGGTGCTTAATTGTTCAATTGACAAAGTGATTTTGATATATTATTGTTACCGGATTTATTTTTCATAGCCTATGCTTGCTCCATGAAGTTTTGATAGGTTATTGTTAGATAACAAGTTTCATAGTATATGCTTGTCTCGTTAATTGATATATCTTATTTGTGAAGTAAAGAGAACTGATTTTAGGACGAGTTGATATTAATTGTGATTGATTAATGGATTCGGATTCCTAGGTTTTCCTTACCTGATTTTAATTGTTAATTAGGTTAAACAAATCTCATCTCAAATCTTATTTGTCTAGTTCGCCTGAGTTATTTGTTAGGGTTTTGAAAATTCATAGTCTCTGTGGATCGATCTGTGATTACTACAACTAAACACTGTGCGCTTGCAGTTTACATTATTTTTACACATCATAGGGATAGGGGATTTAAAAGAGCTTTTTGGCAAGACATCGACATTATCCTGACTGATTTTCGATCTCCCATAAGGTCGCTTACTGGTACCAGTTAGGAGACACATTTTCTTTGTCGTGAAGAGAACTATGTGAATGTGGAATATTCTGAGACACCCCATAAGGTCGCTTACTGGTACCCTTGAAATCATCTGTTGATACCGTTTGATTCCGTTTGCGACCTATAGATCAAACTGCATATTTAGATTTAATGATCAGTTTTCCACTGAACCAAAGTAGGAAGGTAAATTACCTTTGGAAAGCACATCATTGGTTGAAGATGAGTTTGGTATTGGAATCATATTGTCCAGAATCAGAAAATGTATACTCTATATTTTCATATACCTAGACAATATATTGAAAACTTTTAATTAAAGTAAGTTGTTACTTTCTACTGACTCACGCTAATATAAATAATTTCACTTAAATATTTAGTAAAATCAGGGATATTTTGATTTGTGTGTATTTATATTAGTAACGTTAATTTTGTTATTTTCCATATATGTACTAAAAATGTAATTTACATAAGTAAGTAGTGAAATCAGGGATATATTGGCTTGTGCATATTTATATCTCTAGTCATACTTTTGTTACATGTTTAATTACCATATTATGTTGAAGGTGCCTATGTCACATTTTGGTAAACCAAATAGCTTGACTATTTACATTTATAGTTTATAAGTGAGACTATCCCTATTATAAAAAATTGATTATCCCTTTTACCGGTGTTTCTTTGAAATATTGATTCAGTTACAACTTCACTTTGTCCTAAATTAGCTCCAAGGGAGAAAGCTAGCAGGTTTCTCACATTTTTAAATATGTGCAGGTATTTAGACAGATGGTGATGCAAAGCATTCGGCGATATTTGCCAAACAATCGAAATTTAGCAAGAAAGACACCACACTGGTTCTGCAATGCTCCATTAAGTTAGAGCTGGACATTGAAGTTGGTGGCGGCTACATAAAACTTCTATCTGGATCTTTTAATCAAAATAAATTTGGTGGAGACACACCACACAGGTATATCATCTTTTCAGGTTTTGATAAGATCGCAATTATTATATTTTTATTAGAGATACACATGTTAAATCATAATTTGTGAACTTTTGAATTACATGAATGTTAATAAACTATAATGATTGAACACTTTTTTTAAATATTATAAATTTTTAAGTGAGAGTAAGGGGTATTATTTAAGACGAAATGATTGATAAAATCTATATAAAAGTTCCTTATATCATAGTTATATGTTTTCACCTATAATGTTAGGTTTGTTTGAATAAGATGCATAACTGGGTTCCAATTTATTTAAAAATGGAAAACTTGAACAAATAAATAGTAGAAGAACTTTATTTCACTATCGAAACATCACAAACTTATATTTAAATAGGAATTGCAAAACATTTAATAAAAAATCAAATATCTTCACTTTGAAATAATAAACATCTACTAACACAAATAAAATATTTTTATTTAATCCGAGATAAAAGTCATAAACACAGTGCAACTGTATTTAAAAGCTAAAAGGTCGAAATTGAAATTGTCTTCAGTCTTCAGACATAATCTTCCAACTTTATTATATTTGCGTGAAATCCATGTAGAAATTGCAGTAGCATGCCAATATTTTACTGTATCACAAAAAAACATGTCATCCTACTATTAATCATTAGATTGTCAAAATAAAACAAATATTAATGTCAAAATAAACAGTAAGTACAGTGCTCTAGACAATAATTTTACTTTTTAAGCTTCTTAATTTGGTGTTTAGTAGGTGAGTTTTTTTTTTGTTGGGGAGTCTTTTTCAACCTTAATCATGACTGGCTTCTTAGTTATTGATTTTGCTGTGTCAGGAGTGTCATCGTTCACATCCGATTTCTGAAAAATAATGAAAGTATTAGACATATAAGATCCGCAACTTTAACCATGTACTTTTATATATCTACATAAATGTACTGTGTTAAAGAATGATTACTCTAGTATCGGTGACTATGGTTAAGTCTGGAAAGGATGATACTGATTCAACGGGGACTACCATACTTGAAAAAGAAACATCGGAAGCATAGTACAAACCGCAATCATTTAATATATTTTCTTTGAAAATTTTTATGATAAAAGTGTTGATATGGACAGAAAAGTAATTCTAGAAATATAATTAATGATGCATTAATTATACCCAGAATGGTCCAAAAATACGGCCCAATAAACAAGGCCCAAGACCCTAATTATTTATTAATTTCGTAATTAATAAATAGGGAAAATATACAGCTCAGGAAAGAAGTCCAAAATATGGTAAATTCATCAAAGAAGGATCCAGAATCCCAATTAAAAAGAAATAATGAGTCATAGCCTTTATCAACAAGGAAAAGACTTCTCCAGCAAGAAATACAATGTTTATCCATTATCAAAAAGGAGACTTATTAGCTAAGACTCCTAAAACTTACTCTAAATACAAAGGCTCCTGACGCCTATATAAAGGACCTGATCCTTCAATCAGAACTATGTCTTTGGCTTGATTCTCATCACTGATTGAGATACATAGGCATCTTGTGAGGACCGATTTAGTCACGAAACACAAGAGCAGCCATTAAAGCTCGAAGCTCTCTAAACCCTAGCAATTAATTTACAAGCACGTTTTTTAATCCATAACATTTGGCGCCGTATGTGGGACCACAACATCAACCATGGCAAACACACGAAGAACAACTCGAGATACTCAAACTTCTGAAGAGCTTCCTATCACCTCTGAGGCTGATACTCATGGAAATCAACCACCGCCGACTACTGGCATTCAAGGGGCGAATATCCCCCTCACCACCACTCAAGGACCGGAAATCCCAATTTCGGTTGAAGGGACGAATCCCCTGCAGATGACCGTCCATGGATCTAATCCACAAGAGACCACTCACCAACAACCAATCACGACCTCCCAACTTCTCATGAATGCACCAAGTGGTCTTCAACTCCATACTACTGATCTCCCCCAATACGCAACTCAAACTTTGGGGATGCCAAGCTATGGCATGCCCCCTCGACCCATGGCGGGCGATAGTGGTCTCAACCTCACTTACCATGAAGCATATGTGCCCCCTTATATACAAGGTCTAGGACCCCAAAATCAACAAACTCAAACTCGATGGACCCCTTTGATTCAAGACTACTCGGGTCCCTATACTGAGGATGAGAATTATACATCTGGAGAAGAGAGGGATGTCGCCCCAAGGAGGAAACGTTCTTCCCAAACAAATCGGGAACAACCCCAAACTACTAAGGAGAAAATTGCAGCCCATGAGGCAGAGACCGCAAGACTCAAGAAACTCCTTGCCGAAGAGGAGGCCGCCAAAGCCCAATGCCGAGCAACTGGAAGATTCCCGATAATCAACTTGGACCCAACACCAAGAAGGACTAAGAGGGCTGAAGCCCCAAGGGGTGATCCTAGTGTTTTGTTGCCCCTATCGTACACCACCGTTTACTCAAGACATCATGAAAGCCACCATATCTAGGAAATTTAAGATGCCAACGATAAAAGCTTATGATGGAACGGGGGATCCCGCAAATCATGTAAGAACCTTCTTCAATGCACTGTTGTTGCAGCCAACCAATGATGCGGTCAAGTGTAGGGCGTTTCCACAAACCTTGGCAGGCATGGCCCAACGCTGGTATAGCCGTCTTCCTCCCAACTCTATCGGATCTTTCAAGGAACTAAGCAAAGCTTTCATCAATCAATTCGTTAGTGGAACAGTGCATGAGAAAAGTTCTGCATCACTCATGGGAATCCAGCAAGGAAAGAATGAAGCCCTAAGGGATTATATCAACCGATTCACCCGGGAGGCTCTGAAAGTCCCGGACTTAGAGGACAAAGTGGCTATGATAGCCCTGCAGCAAGGAACTACTGATGATCACTTCAAAAGATCGTTGGCAAAACATCCACCCGAGAGCATGCTGAAGCTCCAAGATAGAGCCGGAAAGTACATCAATGCTGAAGAAAGCATGAGAAAGTATGAACCCACTACTGGTGGTAGTGGAAATTCAAAGAAAAGAAAGGAGACACAGGAGTATGACATCAAGGAAAAGTTTCCTAGAACATCAAAGGATTCTGATTCTTCACCTAAGAGGAGTAATTTTGGGCCAAAGTTTACGGAGTATGCAAGATTGAACACTCCCAGGAGCCAAATTCTGATGGAGATAGCTAAGGAGGGAGATCTCCGATGGCCGAAGCCACTAAGGACTGATATGTCTAAACGGAACCAAAACCAATTCTGTCGGTTCCACAAGGAAGTCAGTCATGATACCGACGATTATAAACAATTGAAAGATGACACTACGCCATATATAAGCAATAACTACGCTTTTTTCAATGTTACAAGCAAAAGTGTAACCATATATGTCTTAAAAATGGTCTAAGCCTACACATTTCTTCAGTGTTAGCATTACTACAAATTAGTGTGACCATAGACTTCATCCGGTATCTATGCTAACACCAAAGTCTGCGTAGCCGTTGCTCTTAAAAAAAGTGTAGCCGATTAATGTGAAAAATAGGCGGGCCCAATCAATTTGTCCAAGCGGGTCATTTTTTGTCCAAATATTTTCACTTAGGCGGGTCAATTATTTTGTCCAAATATTTTCACTTAGGCGGGTCAATTATTTTCACTCACAGCTTATCTCTCTCAACTCTCTCTCGCTCTCAACTCTCTCTTTCTCTTTCTCTCTCGCTCTCAACTCTCTCTCTCTCTCTCTCTCAAAACTTCTTCAACTCTCTTTCTCTCTTCACAAAAAATTAGGGCTTATTATGTACGGGTTCAATAACATTCTCTACAGGTTCAATTAGAAGAAATTAGGACTTATTTTGGTCTTTTTCTGTTCTTTACGGGTCAATTACAAGAAATTAGGGCTTGTACATTGGGTTCTCTGCGAGTTCAATTACAAGACTTTAGGGTTTGTTGGATTAC
Source organism: Heracleum sosnowskyi (assembly GCA_030848705.1). Taxonomy (NCBI): domain Eukaryota; kingdom Viridiplantae; phylum Streptophyta; class Magnoliopsida; order Apiales; family Apiaceae; genus Heracleum; species Heracleum sosnowskyi. Next base: position 132,465,911 of record CM061237.1, read on the forward strand.
ATTCTTTACCCTCTCTTCACAAGAAATTAGGGCTTGTTCAGGTCTTCTTCTTACTCCTCAGTTTTTAATTGTTTCGATTACATTCTTAATTGTTTCAATTTTGAATGTTTTGAGTATATTATGCATGCTTCAATTTTGAATGTTTTGGGTTTTAATTAGGAATGTTTTGGATTTTACTGAAGAGATAGGATTTTGAATGTTCGATCTGTTTTGAGTATATTAGGAATGTTCTATTTTGAGTATTTTGAATGTTCTGTTTACCATTGAACATTTCATGTAGTTTTATAATTTTCAAGATTTAGTGCAAACCTCAGAAGGATGTTAATGCGTGAATGACAACAAGATACTTTACTTTTGTTTGTAGTGTCCAGCCAAAATTGATTGTGCTGCAGAAGAATTTATAGTTATAGATTTAGGATCATATATTTTTCTAATTTACATGTATTAGGGGAAGACACTGGTGTGTAAGCAGCAATCTCAAGCATTTTGATTAATACAAGAGTAGCCAATAAAACCCTTTCTCCCATTAGTATCAGCTCTTTTTGATGTTCATACACCTCCTGCATGATAGATGTGGGAATAAATAATAACCAATTAGCAAGGGAGTTCATCTTAGCCACTCGAAAGGAAGTAGATAGTACATAATTTAAATTAACAAGACATGTTACAAGGGAAGCCTATGGCACACATGCAAGCGAGAGAGACCACAGTACCAACAGGGTAACATCAGTTGGTAGAAAATAGCACAAGTAACTGACAACAAACAAACCTTATGCTTTATCTTCTGTGCAGCAGCAGGGTCCTTTCTATTTATAATTTCATAAGAAACAAGAATGACATCTTCTAACGGGCGAGGTGTTTCTTCAACCTTTCCAGCAAGGAACATGCACACACTGTCGCGATGGTCTATGGTCTGCAAGACATTAAAGTACAACAAGAAATACAAAATATTAGTTCCACAACGAAGACTGTAACATTATTAGGTAATATTATTCTATCATTTACCTGGTAAGTATGGTCTCTTCCTTAGAGAAGTGTTTTCTTTTTCAACATACGTAGTATGATTCTTTTTTTTAAAAATTAGGATTTTTTTCTTCAAAGATTTGATCTGATCTCTACTACAAGTAATAATACCTGGTCAAGATATAATAGACATACTTATTAGCTTAAATAGGTATATTAGTAGAAGTGCACAAAATTTGCTACATAAAGTTTCTGGATGTTTAGCATAACTCTATCTTCATTTGGTTTACTTTCAACTATAAGAGTGTCGGGGAGGAATCTGTAGCAAAACAAAACTAAGCTTTGGCAATTGGCATAAAATCTCTAGGCTCAGTAATATCATATGAAAAATCAACCAACATGAATAACTTACAGTTGAACCAAATTTCGAAATTCACCAAAGTCAGAAGGGATAGAACCAGATATATTGTTATTCCGCAAAATTCTGCAAAAGTTAAAGTAAAGAATAAAACAGTCAGATTACATCTTTCAGAGGTGCCATTATGAAATTTAGAATAAATTTAGCAAATAGGTAGAGGCATATATATAAGACACGTATATTAGGACCTAAAAACTAATTTTCTTACAAGATAGTCAGAGACTTCATTTCCTTGATAAATTCCAGTGTAGAGCCCCCATTAGACAAATCACTTATTCTCCTGTTCAGTACAATTTCCAAATGTCATTAGAAAGAGGAATGGAAAGAAGACACTAAAAGTAAAGATTTATTGATGATAATTATTCATGCAATATACATCTATGTCTGTCTTTATGTGATCAATATACAATATATTCTTCTACTGATCGCCTGATCAGTGTACAAACCTCATGCAAAGTGATGTTCAGTGGCTTGTCATGCCGTTGTAGCATTAAATCAGCTCTTTTAAAGTTAAAATTTTAAAGGCCATAACAAGATGAACACAAGCGTGATGTTTGAATAGCTTAGGAGACCATACAATGATCTCAAATCAGTAAGTTTCCCAAGTTCCTTTATGATATACAGCTCCTTACCATGTAACATTATTAGGTGATGGAAAGTTTAATATTATTAGGTGATGTAAGAATTCTTTTGTTTTGCTTAAATATTAATTTTTAGGATTCATGCTTCATGTAGTTTGGTTTTCCCCTTTTTATCCTAAACCAAATGCTCAATCCGTCTTCAGTCTCTTTCCTATATTTAAATTTATATTTGAAATCTATTAATGCAGGATGTGTGGACTGACTTGGGCCGTCCTTGCGGAATCCACCAGAAACAGGTACACCAAATTGCTCAGTTAAAATCGAAATTGTGCATTTTAAGTATTCAGACTCCTTTTTAAGTTGCGCTGTTCTTTATTCTCAACGTGGGTGGATTTTAGAAATTGAATTTTGTTTCACAGGTGGACCAGATGGTGATTCATTCTGCATCTGATCCTAGACCGCGGACAACTATCTGCGGTGACTACTTCTACAATTATTTTACCTGTGGAGTGGATATCTTATTTGATGGACAGGTGCCCAATATCTTATTATTTGATTCCTCAACTGTCAAATGGTTGTGTATTTTATTTAATTTTTACCGTGTGCATCATCTTCTTATATGCAGACACACAAAATTAAGAAGTTTGTTCTTCATACCAACTATCCTGGGCATGCTGATTTTAACTCGTACATGAAATGCAATTTTGTTATCTACAATCCTGATTGTAAGTTGTTTGTTTTTAGCACCTTCATATAAGTCTTACTAATTGACGAACTCTGGCTGGTAGTCATTTGGTTTAATTTTTAATCTCTTAGCTGAGAGGAATCAACCAGAAGCAGACCCCTCTAAGCACAAAATTACACCCAGCACAAAATGGGATCAAGTGAAGGTGAACTTTTCATATATTGACTGCTTGAGATTAATTATTACTTAAATACATGGTTCTTTTGTAATTTCCCAGTGGCTAAGATGTCCGTTAAGTTTTTGAATCCAAGTTAGCTCATATTAATTAACACTACAGTGGTAGAGACTGGTCTCTGTTAAAAGATCTTGTAGTATATAACAGTTTATAAGCTGAAGCCCGAAGAAATAGTCGTATTTGCCCATAACTAGATGCAGATGTGACATTTTAAGAGAATCCAATATTAGGAGCTAATAATGTTACATGGTATCATAAAGGATCAAATCAGTATTAGATGTAACATTATTAGGTGATCTCAATATGCTGTGGTGGAATCCAAGTGAGAGAATAAATGCTGCTGAAGCGCTTAAACACGAGTTCTTTCATGGTATCCAAGGTCATATGTGAAATTGTAAGTACTAAATGGACATTTCTTTGACATTTTTAATTATATTTTGTGTCTCAATCAAATGCACTATTCTTTTTTACAGGCTGATGTTGAGAAAGTTCTACAAAATGAAGGTGCTGTAATAGAGTCGGAGAATAAACTTAAATATAAAGAAGAAACAACAGATGCTGCCATGGCCGTAAAAGATGCAGCTGAGAAATCATTAAGGTTGGTTGATTTGAGGTCTTCCGGGCTTAGCTACTCCATGGTAGTTGAGTTGGGTTTTAGATGTTGGTTTATGTAGTAGATATGGATGATTGATTATTATGTATTAGAATGGTGTGAATTTGATGTAGTTATTTTGGATGGTTTTTTATGTATTGAAATGGCTTCTGGACAGCCTGTTTATGCATTGGAATGTTTGGTAATATTTTGAATGGGAAGTTCTATATTTCAATGTCATATGTTGCCATTCTGTATTTAAAGTGTTGGTAAAAAGCATGCAAAGTGTAACCATTGACTCCAAAGTATTTAGTCTTTATGTGTTGGCAAAACTATAGCAAAGTGTTGGCACAAAATCTAAAAATGTTTAAGAAAAAGTGTAGGCATAGTGGTAAGGGTGTTGGTAAAAACATCAAAGTGTTTCATAATTTGGTGTTACAGTAGTACTGAAAATGTGTTGGCATAGGTCTATAGTAATACTATTAGTAGTGTTATTACAAAGATAATTGTGTAGGCATAGATCTATGGCAACAACTAATAATATGTAGCCACAGAAATAAAAAGTGTTGGCGTAGGGGTCTACGCCTACACATTTCTCCCGTGTTACCAAAAACTACAAAAGTGTTGGCGTAGACCCCTATGGTAGCGGCCATTTCTCTAACACCCTCAAATTTGGTCAAAGTGTAGCCATAGCCTGTTTTTTTTCTTTTACCAACAGTTTTTTGGGCTATAACCACACTTTTTCAGGTGTTGCTGAATCCCACTTATGGCGTAGTGTGAGATCGAGTTTTTGATAGGAAGAGGAAAGCTCAATAAGTTCACTAAGGATGGAAATCAAGGGAGTCAAAGAGGAAACTATGAAAGGAAGGATTACGACAGAAGGGACAACGATCAAGATCGAAATCCCAAGCCCCGAGGGCCGGTAATCAACATGATATTCGGAGGCCAACTGCTGTTGCGTCCTCCCGAAACTCAAGAAAGGCTTATGCTCGAGAAGTAATGACTGTAGTCGGAGAAGCACCGAAACATGCCCGAACAGAAGTATCAATAGGTTTTGATGATTCTGACTTGGAGGGAGTGAAGTTTCCCCACGATGATCCCTTAGTCATCGTACCTGTGATAGGGAATTCTGAAACAAAGAGAGTTTTGGTCGACAATGGAGCTTCAATGGACATCTTATTCCATGATGCTTTCATCAAGATGGGTTATACTGACTCTCAGTTGACACCCTCGAATATGCCCATATATGGGTTCAACGGAGTGGAGTCGAAGGTGGAAGGCACTATCCAACTACCAATGACAATGGGCCAAGGGTCAAATACGTCTACTCAGATGTTAAACTTCATAGTTATAAAGGCCACTTCGACCTACAATGCAATCCTGGGAAGGACAGGTCTTCATGCGTTCAAGGCCGTTGCCTCATCTTATCATCTGAAAATCAAGTTCCCAATGAGGAATGGAATTGGTGAAGAACGGGGAGACCAAAAGATGGCTAGAAGCTGTTACGTAGCCGCGTTAAGGCCTGATGGAATCGGGGGGCAGGTTCTCCCCATTGAAGACATGGATACTAGTGATAATGAGGACCGAAGGGGGAAACCAGCTGAGGATTTAATCCCAATTCCCTTAGTCCTTGGTGAACCAGAGAAGGTGACTTATGTTGGAGCATTATTGCCTGAACCATTGAAAAGCAAGCTCATATCTTTTCTTCAAGAGAACAACGACGTTTTTGCTTGGACAGCGGCCGATATGCCAGGGATTGATCCCCAATTGATAACCCACAAATTGAACGTGGATCCTGAAAGGAAGACGGTGAAATAGAAGAAGAGAAATTTTGCTCCAGAGAGGCAAGAGGCCATCAAATAAGAAGTAGAAAAGCTTCTGGAGGCCGGATTTATTGAAGAAATACAATTCCCAGAATGGTTGGCTAACCCAGTGATGGTCAAAAAGGCCAATGGAAAATGGAGAATGTGTGTGGACTTCACTGATTTGAACGATGCATGTCCTAAGGATTGTTTTCCCTACCAAGGATTGATGCCCTAATAGATGCCACAGCTGGGCACGAGATGTTGAGTTTCATGGATGGCTTCAGTGGATACAACCAAATCAAAATGCACAAAGATGACATCTCCAAGGTATCATTCATCAATGACTTTGGTGTTTTCTGTTATCTAGTCATGGCATTTGGACTTAAGAATGCAGGGGCAACATACCAAAGATTGGTGAACAAAATCTTTGAACACCTGATTGGAAAAACCATGGAGGTCTATGTGGATGACATGTTGGTTAAAAGCCTCGATAAGGCCGATCATATAAACCATCTACGAGAAGCGTTTGAAGTGCTGAGGCACCACAAGATGATGTTGAATCCAGCTAAGTGTGCCTTCGGTGTAGGCTCAAGAAAGGTTTTAGGCCTGATGGTTTCCAAGAGAGGAATCGAGGCTAATCCCGACAAAATCAAAGCAATTCTAGACATGGAATCACCACGGACTATCAAGGATGTCCAGAAACTAACAGGAAGAGTGGCAGCATTGGGAAGATTCATCTCCAAGTCAGGAGATAAGTGCTTACCTTTCTTCAAAGCACTCAAGAACGTGAAAAATTTTGAGTGGACAACTGAAAGCCAGGAAGCCTTTGAGGCCTTGAAGAAGTACATGGCTGAGGCACCACTGTTGGCAAAACCAAAGCCAGGAGAAATCCTCTATTTGTACTTAGCGGTTTCTAACACAGCCCTTGGAGCCGTTTTGGTAAAAGAAGAATTGAAGGTTCAGAAACCCATTTACTACGTAAGCAAGATCCTACATGGGGCAGAAATAAACTACTCTACGATTGAGAAGTTTGCCTTAGCCTTGATAATGGCCTCAAGAAAGCTACGCCCATACTTCCAGGCTCACAAGATAGAGGTCTTGACAAATCAGACTCTAAGAAACATCTTGCATAGCCCTCAAGTTAGTGGAAGGTTGATCAAATGGGCTATTGAATTGGGAGAATTTGACATCAAGTATAAGCCTTGAACGACCATAAAAGCTCAAGCACTCACTGACTTCATGGTTGAATGCACCATTGACAACCAAGAAGTCAGGGGGCAGGAAGTAGTAGTGGAAGATAAGAAAGATGAAGACATGGTGTCCAAAGAATGTTGGGTGCTCTATTTTGATGGAGCATCAAAAACAAAATCAAGTAGAGCAGGTTTGGTGCTACAAAGTCCTGATGGATTTCTCATAGAGTACGCACTAAAACTGGACTTCCCAACGACAAACAATGAAGCTGAGTACGAAGCCCTGATAGCTGGCTTAGGGCTGGCTGGAGCCTTGAGAGTTAAAACTCTGAAAGTGTGTGGAGACTCGAGGCTTGTGGTTTCCCAAGTAAATGGGGAGTTTGAAGCCAGAGATGAAGTCATGGCCAAGTACCTAAAACTTGTTAAGGCCATCATGACTCAATTTGATGAATGTTATGTGGAACACATTCCAAGGGAAGAGAACATGAAGGCCGATGCCTTGTCTAAGTTTGCTTCTTCTGAAATTGAGAACTACGCAGGAAGTGTATACTTCCAAGTCTTGAAGACCCCGAGCATCAATGGAAAGTTGGTAGCACCCATTGATGTTGCTAGCTGTTGGATGGATCCCATCAAATCTCATCTGGAAACTGGGTGGTTACCCAACAACACTTCAGAAGCACGAAAGCTATATGTGAGAGTACTAAGGTATGCCCTGATTGAGGGAATCCTATACAAAAAGTCTTTCATTGTTCCCTACTTAAAATGCTTGAGACCCCAAGAGGCAGAATTGGCCCTAAGGGAAGTACATGAAGGAATTTGTGGGCAACACTTGGGGGGCAGAGGCAGAGCCCTTGCTCATAAAATCACTCGTCTAGGTTTTTATTGGCCAAGCATACTTGCAGATCACTACTAGAAAAACTGCAATAGACATCGACTAAAAACCGATGTCTATTGAAAAAGAGAAGTGATGTCTTTTACATCGGTTTTTTAATAAGCAACAGATGTCTGTGTTCCTTTTTAACATCGGTTTCTTAATAAGGAACCGATGTCTATGTTTATCTTTTACATCGGTTTCTATTCTTTAGACATTAGTGTTCTGATGTTACTTGTTATATTTAACATTGGTTTTTTGCGAAAGTGATGTAAGTTCTGTATTTTTTTAATATATGGATGTCCTATTTGACATGACCAAAATCCAAAACCAAATGAACAAAATCAAAAAACCAAACCAAAACAAAATATCGAAATCAAAAGGCCAATATATACTAAAACCAAATATAAAATTCAATAGGCCAACTACATTATCCAATTCATATCGAAACTAACTACATAATCCAAACCATCCAAATATCAAAACTACATTCATATAGGCACATTTCCTAGTTTTTCAGGCACATTTCCTAGTTTTTCAAAACCTTGATAATTCATATAGGTCCCCAAGTGCTGCAACTTCTGTTTTAGCTCGCCAAATGAAGATCCCATTTCAGAAACTTCTGTCAATACTGCATCTCTATTTGTGGTGTGGCTTTCCTTACGCTAGCAATGTGCCAAGACAAAGCCATCTTCCCTCATTCTTCTTCCCTTTGATTTCACTTTTAACTACTTAGAACAACAATAATCCTGCAATAAAGAGAGATAGGAAGACAGATCGAGTACCGTTTACATTTACTAAACTCAATAACCCTGCAATAGAAGAAAGCAACGGGATCTTACCCAATTAAGTTATTCTACACTTCTAACATGCCAATCATTCTTCAGTCTGCACTTGTGTCCAACCTTTATTTCATCTCTCAGTTGTTGTACAGGAAGTACAGTGGAAAAGTTTTTCCAATAATACTTATTGCTTGTTCATAGGGATTCAAGTCATCCCCAATGTGATGTAAACTGCGCCTGTTAAAAGACTTGGCACCTAATTTTAAAAAATTCAGTATATTTCAACTAATTCATGTTACTGATTCGAGCATAGTAGAAACTAGAAAATATATAGACTTGACCTGTCCACTCATTGCTTTTAGTGAAGTCAATACCAACAATGAGATTAGAGGACTACAGGCCAGCATTTGCGAGTGCTGCAGTCACCTTTAAACAAACAATGGCTTGTATTAATTATGATTCTTAAAGCATCAGTTATACATATAAAACGAATTAATATCACTAGAATACCCAATTGGATCAGGATATTTTGACACATACAAACAGCGATATACAGAACATATGGTCATAAGGAACAACTACTTTCTGTAAGAACACAAAATCCTCTACTGAATGCTCAGACTTTCAACAGTTAAAAATGTATATAAAACTCAAACATATATAAATAACCATTTGTGTAATCTTATTGTCGCTATATATATACAGTCAACCTAGTCCCCCAAGTTAATAATGATAAAAATTACACCACTATATTATTGTACGGATACACTTGTGGGACGGTAAGGTAATGAGCATAAGTTGTGGATTTAAAGGTAGGCGATAAATTGTTTCCACGTAGCATCATTAAGGCAGTGGTCCTGATGAGTCTGTTTATTATTTTTTACATTTAAATGGAATGAATAAGTAGAAGAAACAAAAACTAAAAGTAAAGTAAAGGTTTTCTAAATGGGTGCACTCCGTTTGAAAGTGAAGATTCGTGTTCTCCTATCTCCTTGATTTCTACTGAACATGGTTAAAAAGGAAAATCATCCTATAGTTAAGCACCAGAGTTATTCCATACCCACCTGATTTCCTTCCTCCAACCAAACAAAACACAAACTTCATAAATATAACCATACAAATATAATATCATAGATGTTAGAGTTTAAGTTCTCTTTTCTTTAGCTTTCTTCTTCCAGCATATATATGGATATGGTCTTAGACAATTCAAACCACATAAAGATCTCTCCCTCTATACATAAAAGTCAACCACAACGAACTGACTCGACAGCATTTGAGATGCTTAAAACTCTAAAGGCCACCAACATAAATTATATCAATTCATGTGGATGAAGGAGTGGCTACCACATGAATACACAATTAAATATGAACACCCAACTCTCAACTTAAAAAGATACAAACTTTAACAATACCCAGAAGCTAAAAACCAGTAAAATCAATGAAAAACCCTTTACCTAATTCAACAAGTGCTTGATGATCTACCTGCTCCAAACTCCAAGCTCCAGATCTGTTAAACAAATCGAACAATTACGTTAAGAAAGAGGTTTGATAAAATCAAACTAATAATGAACTAATATTGAAAGGGGTTTGATAAAATCGAACTAATATTGAATAAATTGAAAGGGGGTTAGGGTTCTTGAACTAATATTACGTTAAATTGAAAACTAATTGAAGCTAATTGAAGCTTTTTGTCCAAAAGGGGGTTAGGGTTCTTGAAGTAGAAAAGAGGGACAGAGCGGGGTTGGGGTGGGTTTGATTTTCATGTTTTTGTTTTGGGGGTGGGTGTGTTTAGTATTTTTATGTATTTTGATTTTTTATGTTTTTAGTTTAAGGGGGAAAAGAAGGAGAGGGAGGTGAAATTGGGTAGGGGGAATATTTTGTCAATGGGAAAAAGAAAAAGGGGGAAGCGTGTGTTTATTTTTTGAAAATTGAGGTACATTATACATCGTTTCTTAAAAAAACGACGTATAGATTACTATTAGACATCAGTTTTCTTTTTTGTGATGTAAGAGACACTTTTAACATCGGTGGCTTTTCTAACCGATGTCTAAAGTGCGATGTCTAATCTAGTTTTTCTAGTAGTGGATGCTAAGATCTACGTGAAGAAATGCGAACGGTGCCAAAAGCATGCACCGGTGGTTAGACAACCACCAGAGATGATGACATCCATAAACTCACCTATCCCATTCGCCATGTGAGGGATGAATATACTTGGACCATTCCCAATGGCGAGTGCGCAAAGAAAGTTCTTGATAGTAGAAATCGACTACTTCACCAAGTGGATTGAGGCTAAGCCTTTAGCCAAGATAACCACCAAACAGGTGATGCATTTCTTCTGGGAAAATGTGATATGCAGATACGGGATTCCACGTATCTTAGTCACAGACAATGGAAATCAGTTCAACAATGATGAATTTAAGAAGTATTGTGACGAGAATGATATCAAGTTACGCTTCACTTCTGTTGCCCATCCTCAAGCAAATGGGCAAGCTGAGGTTGCCAATCGAATTATCCTGGATGGACTAAAGAAAAGAGTTGAACGCTCTAGAAACACTTGGGTAGATGATTTGCTCCCCATACTATGGGCATATCGTACTACTTGTAAAGTCACCACTGGAGCAACCCCCTTTCTGCTGGCATATGGGGCAGAAGTAGTGGTTCCAGTGGAGATTACTCACACATCTCCAAGAATCGAAGCTTACGAGCCAGAAATAAATGAAGAAGGCATGAGGCTGGCCTTAGATCATATTGATGAAGTTAGAGATGAGGCAAATGCCAAAGTAGTTGAACATAAAAAAAAGGGCATCTTTCTACTATAACCTAAGGGTTAAAGAGAGATTCTTCCGTCAAGGAGACTTAGTCCTCAGAAAGATTGAGGCATCCGGAGTTGGACAAAAAGGCAAGTTGGCCCCAAATTGGGAAGGACCATATCGCGTTAAGAACGTGTTTGAACGAGGCTCGTATAAGCTAGAAACCCTCGAAGGGCATGAGGTGCCAAGGACTTGGCATGCCTCAAACTTAAAAGTTTATTATGTTTAGTGCATCCTAAAAGGACCCGCTAGTAGGACAAGTAGAAATAAGATTCGATGAAATCATGAGCTTCCTAGAAAGCAGATGAAGGGTTGAGCCCGTTTTGATTGGTAGAAACATCCTCAAAGCTTTGCCAAGACAAACTACAAATGAATGCAAAGGAAAGCATACAAAATATGCATGTCAACTGCACAAATAGAGTTGAATACAACGAACCCCAAAGGGTGAATGTTGCTAATAAACATAAAAAAGAAAGCCTAAGATGCCTATTGTTAATTAGCAAAAATTTCAAGATCAGGAGAAGTTTGATATGATAGATTTGAGAATGAATCACTACGAGTGGGGCCATCAGTAAGAACTCGTAAGGGTGAAGGGTTGAAACCCCATAAACCTAAGACATTCAGTCCAAACCCCATCATTCGATATGCTCAATGAAAGGCTTGAAGCCAAAACAAGACGGTATAAGACATAAAAGGGTTATGCAAATGTCAAGTTAGCCTCGAATAAGGCAAAATCGTCGTAAATGTGTAGGTCGCTCCACACTTTACACCAAGACGATACTCGTGAAACACTAGTGTATATTAAAATCCCCTCCAGGTATGGGATAAAAAGATCCCAAGTCTCGAAAAAGACCGGTTAAGGGAAGGGCAACCGACTATGGCCAGTCAAGGCCCATAAACTTTTATTGAACTTCAAAAATTAAAGCCCAAACAATTTGAGGCAAGGCCCAATAAAATTTGAGGCTAGGCCCAATAAAATTAAAGGCCAAGGCAAAATCAAGGCCCAATAAAATTAGAGGCCCAGGCAAAATCAAGGCCCAATAAAATTTGAGGCCAAGGCAAAATCAAGGCCTAGTAAAATTTGAGGTCTAAAAGACCTTAGATCGAGGTCGTACGATCGAAATCGAAAATACACGAGGAATCGAGATCGAATCTATCGACCTCGCACCCGTTTGAGGTCGAAAAATAATAGATTTGAGGTCGAAAAGACCTTAGATCCTGGTCGGAGGCTCGAAGTCGAAAATACACGGGGAATCGAGATCGAATCCATCGACCTCGCACCCGTTTGAGGTCGAAAAATAATAGATTTGAGGTCGAAAAAACCTTAGATCGAGGTCGAAGTCGAAAATACACTAGGAATCAAGGTCGAATCCATCGATCTCGCACCAAAATGAGATCGAAAAGCAATAGATTTGAGGTCGAAAAGACCTTAGATCGAGGTCGAAGGCTCGAGGTCGAAAACATACGGAAAAATGAGCTCGAATCCTTCGACCTCACACCAAAATGAGGTCGAAAAAGAATGGAGTTGAGGTCGTAGAGTTGAGGTCAAAATAACACGAAAAACTAAGCTCGAATCCTTCGACCTCACACCAGTTGAGGTTGAAAACAAATGGATTCGAGGTCGAAGGCTTGAGGTCGAACCCTTCGACCTCATACCAGTTCCTGGTCGAAATCCTGGTCGAAAATGACCTAGTTCCTGGTCGAAATCCTGGTCGAAATGACCTAGTTCCTGGTCAAAAATGACCTATTTTGAGGTCAAAAATACCCTTAAAATGGAAAATTTTGGGGAAAAATACGCAATAACTTCTACGAAAACCCCAGGAAGATTTTCCCAGAAGTTGGGGGGCAAATGATATGGACAGAAAAGTAATTCTAGAAATATAATTAATGATGCATTAATTATACCCAGAATGGTCCAAAAATACGGCCCAATAAACAAGGCCCAAGACCCTAATTATTTATTAATTTCGTAATTAATAAATAGGGAAAATATACAGCTCAGGAAAGAAGTCCAAAATATGATAAATTCATCAAAGAAGGATCCAAAATCCCAATTAAAAAGAAATAATGAGTCATAGCCTTTATCAACAAGGAAAAGACTTCTCCAGCAAGAAATACAATGTTTATCCATTATCAAAAAGGAGACTTATTAGCTAAGACTCCTAAAACTTACTCTAAATACAAAGGCTCCTGACACCTATATAAAGGACCTGATCCTTCAATCAGAACTACGTCTTTGGCTTGATTCTCAGCACTGATTGAGATACGTAGGCATCTTGTGAGGACCGATTTAGTCACGAAACACAAGAGCGGCCATTAAAGCTCGAGGCTCTCTAAACCGTAGCAATTAATTTACAAGCACGTTTTGTAATCCATAACAAATGTACTCTTTTCCTACAATATCCTTCAATTTCTTTGGCAGTCCTTGAAGTTCCTTTGATTCATCCTCCAAGTTCACCTATAAAGCCATAGTTACATAGAATGCAATATACATAATTATTAACAATCAATAAACCTTGCACACACCTTACTCAGTTCTGCAATAATTTTAGTGGCAGTCGATCCAACAATGCGTGTAACAGCACAATCAAGGAGAAGTAAGTTATATGTCTCAACTTCATCCTCGACCAACACCAATATTCTAAACCTAATATATAATTTCTATTAATTAAACACTCTTACATAATATTATATACATAAGAGCGAGTAAAAGTTTTGTGAAAAAAGTGATACCTTTTTTCGGGGGATGGCATGCTTTTTGGACAACTAGTACATTTGAATTCTTCATCAAGTTGTTTAACATCTGCCTTACAAAATATGCAGCTTTTGTACCGCCAACTACTATCTTCCTCTACCTTGCAAATCTTGGCATGACACTGTACTTCTTTCTGTCACATACATAGTGTGTGTTTAAAGAGAGATATATGATTAGTTGTGAGTATTTAAACAATATTAACAATAGGAATTAAGTTATCTTAGAGTTTACATCGATATATGCCTCGTCTTTTATGGGCATAAGTTTTTTTAAGTCCGTGATTTCATATTGAACTTTAGTTCTTGGATGCTGCAAACTCTGGATTCTCTTTGTGTTAGGTGTATTTTGACTCTTTTTCTCCAACCTGCAATATAATATAAGAAATAATTCATGACTACCTTATATAAACAGTTATATATTTTTTATTCACAACCAGTAGATAGTAAGTAGGATATACCTTTCCCTCATTGATGCCACATGTTCATTATCATAGTTCATATAAACCTTCGTTGATGGCATAGTATTGATCTGTACCTCATTGTTATATATGTGAATCTTTGTACTTGTCAAAATAATTATTTTTGGAGTAATTTTTTCCTCCACGATCATGTCTTTGACAGAATTTGCTAACTGTCCCCAGATAGTAACTTTTTCACTTCGTCTAAAATGACAATAAAAATTACAATATCATGTCATAACCATTGTGATAGAGTTTTTTAAAAAAAAACTATTGCAATAGCGGATAAGTACATAGACATATGTGTGTGTATGTGTATATAATCTAATTAGATACCTTCCATTAGAGATCTTAAATTTGAGTTGTTTTTTCTCCCCAAATTTAGTAGTGACTGACCTAACAGTTAAACGTTCATCCTCCACAACACCCAAAACATCTACAAACATACAGATATGTTTAGCACAGATTAGTAAATGAAGGCAAACAAAAAATCAATGAGGATATTTTTTTTTATTAAACTGATATATATATATATATATATATATATATATATATATATATATATATATATATATATACCGTAAGCAAATTCAGGCACAGGTGCGATCTTCTGATTTTCACCTACACCTGTTGATGTCTCAGATGCCAAATTAGAAAGATCTTCCAGGGTCACGAACTCAAACTTGTTCATTGGAATCAAAGGATCTTCTTCTTCAACAGGTTCAATTATGGTTTCGTCTGTAAAACTAATTGTCATCTTTGAGGACACATGCCTTAGTTTTGCAGTGGCTTCGTAGACCTCGAAAGTGGCGATGACATAGATGGACCCTTCTTTTATTTCTTTTTTGATTTTCTTCCATTTGAAGACATTCACGAAAGCATGAATGTGGTAATTCTGAAAAAATAAAAATAATAGCAAGAATACGTTAAATGTGATATAAGTATGTTCGGTCATACTTTGCATGATACGTCACAATAAATTGAAACTTACATCATCGTCAATGAGGATGAGATTGTATCATTTGCATACTGAAGTTTCATTACTTATTGCTGGCCACATCCTGGTGACTCGTACTTTAATTTTCCATTGAGTACTTGTTTTGTCCAAAAATTCCAACCTATCATAAAATTCGGTAGCCATGTCTCTATTGTATACAAAGAAAGTATTAGATTTACATTATCATCATACACACATACAATATTACGATGGAATACGTAAATATCCAGAGAACTCATATGAAGAATACCTGATGAGAAAAGATTTAATGAAGAATGAGTGCATCAAACTAAGTAATACATCGAACTTTATATAATTGAGCAGGTCATAGTAACATTAGAAATATGGAATGAAATAATCTGTGTCCGTAATCAATCCCCTGATCACTGCCTAAAATAGTGCTGCATTATTTTAAAATTATCTAAAATTTGAGCGGGATGTCATCGTTGCTTTTTCCCATTTGTAGATTGTAGTGTAGTAGATTATATATTGATTTGAGAAATATTGTTACTAATTTGATTTGTATAGTAATCTTTTCTTTTTAAATATATTGATTTTCAACAAAGTATATAAAGTTTTTTTCAGTAGACAGAAAATGAAATTTGAAAGATAGGATCAATCCAAGTACATAACAGATTTGATCTTTTGTTTTAAAAAGTATCTAAATCAATCTTTTCGTTTAAATTATATCAATTTTCAACTAAATATATTAATCATGATCGTAAATTTTGAGTAAGTAAATCAATCTAAGTATGTGATTGTAAACTGATAAATGGATAACGGTAGTGTAAAGTAAAATAATTTTTTAAAAGGAAACAATCTGTCATCAAGAAGTTGGTGTGTAAATTTGACAACTGTTGAAAAATATTATAATTAATAGCGGGTCATATTATTAGAATTAATTTTGGAATATGGATTATATAAACGGATCCCGAACCTAATATGAATTCACAAATGGATCCCGAACCTAATATTAATTCACAAATGGATCCCACTCCTGAGTTTTAACTATTGTAATGGGTTATGGATATCTACCAAACCTGAATATGGATCCCAAAGCTTAGGTAAGGGTTATGCAAAAATTTATAATATATAGATATAGATATGTTGAAAGCTTCTGAAATCTAATTACCAGCGCATGAGAACAAATCACCAACACGAGGCACGTGTCTAGTCAAAGCGTTTCGCCTTCTATACTCTTTATTAATAAGCAAAACAATGTGAAAATGGCGCGCGGTACTAAAGTACCAAAGTACCAAAGTACCAAATTTGGTTATCACTTCTGTGCTCTTTATTAATAAGCAAAACAATGTGAAAATGGTGCGCGGTACTAAAGTACCAAAGTACCAAATTAAAGTACTAAATTTGGTTATCACTTAACCCGGGTTCGATTCCTCGCAACTACATAATTATACAAGATTTATTTACTTTAAATTATTTAGTTTCATCGAGGGTTCGATTCCTTACAACTACGTAATTATACAAAATTTATTTATTTACTTTAAATTCAATAGTTTCATCGAGCGTTAGATTTTTTGCAACTACGTAATCATACAAAATTTATTTATTTACATTAATTTCTTTAGCTTTATACACAGTTCGATTGTCTATAACTACATAATTAAATAGTTATTTATTTATTATAAATTTTTATCATTCAATTCTCAATAAATACATTTTTAAATAATATTTATTAATAATTTATTAATACTAATATTTTAATGTCGACTCATGCTCGCCCGTGCTTGACACGGCTTATAAGCTAGTATAAGTTAAAATATAAAAGTACATACACACTCGCACAAGATGACAAAAAGATTATTACATATTTTTCGATGACTTCGATCGATGCAATTCTGTAGCACACAGAGGTGAGCTACTAACTACATTCTTCACTTTCCCAATTCTTACTACGTTCATTCGGTTCTAAGCAGAAGAAGTGTTATTTTTTAACTCTTTATGTGTATTCTGTATGTTTATACAAATGATTTATGTGATTTGAATATTCATCATTAATTTTCTGATTATCCGTCCGGACCTGACTTGGAAAATTCTTTCTACTTGAATTTTTTAATTATTTCTAAAAAATTTCTGAAGATCGGCCGATACTCAAACGCGGGTAAGCCTCCCCTAGTTCCGTCATTGTGTATGCATGCTTTTAATCTCAAAGGAAATTTAACTAATTTCCCTGTTTTATGTGATATTTGGGACTTGTATATGCGCAAGCTATCTGCAATGTTGATGTTAAATTAAGATGATATCTTCTTTATTAAATACCTATATAGAGTGCAAGGGTGATGAGTTATATATGTTATTTTACAAATTAACTTATATATATACACAAACAAATACAATGACAGAATGACTGGATCAGGGAAAGGTTGGAATGAGATTGAGAATGCTGCTGCAAGACAAAATGATTATGAGAAGATATATGGTAAACTTGATCATGAAGTTATGCAACTACACTACAAGAATAATTGAATCAGACAAGGCTTTTTGCCCGTTGTCTGATGCCCTAGAAAACCGTGGTCTATTGAGATGCCGTCTGTTACGCAGCTCAGACAACGGACGCGTCCGTTGTCTCATTCCCTACAGACAACGGTTTTGGTCTTAGAAAACGTTGTCTGAAACGCGTGAACAACAACGGTTGTTGTAGAAACCATTGTCTGACAAATAAATCAACAATTGTTTATTAACTAGAAAATGTTGTTATTTTAATTTTCAGACAAGGCTTTATTTTCCAAAAGAGTGTTGTGTGATATAAATATTTACGACGGTTTTACTAGAAAAACCCGTTGTCTGAAACGCGTGAACAACAACGGTTGTTGTAGAAACCATTGTCTGACAAATAAATCAACAATTGTTTATTAACTAGAAAATGTTGTTATTTTAATTTTCAGACAAGGCTTTATTTTCCAAAAGAGTGTTGTGTGATCTAAATATTTACGACAGTTTTAGTAGAACAACCCCATTGTCTTAATAGTTTAACACAATGGTTTCCTTTCTAAAAACTGTTGTCTATTCTTGACTTGCACAATTGTTTTCTTTAAATACATATTGTCTGAAAGCTGTTAGGCAATGGTTTAAAAAGACAAACATGTTGGAACATTAGCAGAACCACAACAGTTTTTGTTTCTAAAACACTTGTTTCTGATTTTGATAGACAACGGTATTGGACAAAAAACAATCTAATAAGCTAGATTTTTGTGCAACAAAAAATCTTTAATAAACAAAATTTCCCAGATTTCAAATTCAATATGAACCCAAACATGACTTAATAACTTTATTATTAGTACTTACACTGGAAAAAATACATCTACAATGCTTAGAAATTCTCAATCTAATAAGTCAGAGTGTACAAGTAAAGCTGATGGTATGATGCAGTGTCAAAAATGAATACTCTATTTCTCTACACAAGTTCGACGAAACCTAACATTTATATTCCGAAAAACCTCCACCTTTTTCACTTCTTATACACTCATGCCAGCACCTCTGAAACACCACAGGGACGCAGCAAAGGCTCATCAGTCTAGATGATTTTTAAAGCCTGCAGCACCATGAAACAAGTAAAAAACTGCACATGAATGATCTAGGTACAGAACATCAGAATAGCCTTTGGCTTTTGCAGAACTTTGTGCCTTGAGGACCTAAAATTATAATTAAAAATCACGACAAGATTAGATACTCAACATCATATTATGCCATAAAGTTTGCCAAATGGTTCTCATGTTTTTTCAAAAATTAAACAAGGAACAATTCACCCATATCACCATAAAAGTATGAACAAAGATTAAGATAAGACATACTTCTGCATAAACAATTTGAACCATATAGCTTCCTTACCGAAAAAGGATCACAAAATGTTTTTAGGGCATAAAGCATAAATTAGAAAAACTAGAATAATCATCAATCAAAAGTGAGAGAAGGCAAGGTGAGCATCCAGAATCCTGTGTGCAAATCAGCATTGAGTGCATCTAGCATAACTCCAAACTTAATTTAATATATAGAAACAAGGCAATACTACGCCCTAACTATTAACCAGCAAGAAACTATACGAAAGCTTACTGCAGCATAGTTTCCTATCGTTTTCACCAACTATACGAAACAGGTTCGCCAAACATGTTGGCAGGTTGGCAGGTACTGTACATCAACTCATAATATTGTAGTCTAAAAATAATGTGGCATATCAAAAAATTATATTATCCTAGAACTATATTTTATTCTCTGCTTAAGCTAATTGTTGGAGTAAGAGTTTCGGAAGGACGTACTAGCTAAAATGAAATAATCTAGGCCTTCTTGATTTTCATCCTAATTTCAACTGCTTATCAAAAAGATATCTAATTCTGAGTGACATATGATGGTTAAATTGATGTCTAAAAAACAGGATTATCATAAAAATTATACAATGGAATGGATGTAAAGTAGGCAGCTACCAAAGCCTTATAAGCAAACAAACTAAAATAAGTTTTCAGCCATAATTAAATGAAGAAACTTCAACAGGTGGAATAAAAAATTAAACATACTGAGAAATTGGGCCAAAACCAATGTAAAGGACAAAATCATTGATTTCCAAATTATAAAGTACCCATGCAGCCATATAACACCTGCATAAGTCTGTATTCTTAATGGTAAAAAACCATAATCGTATCATGTGCAGTGTAGGAGTGTGTGTTTTTCAGGTCTTTCAAATGACATGTGATGCAACTCCGCGCAATAGATTAATAATATACGGTAAATATTTAACTACTATGTGTATATACATAACCACACAAAACGCACACAAAATGCATATTATAAGTATTCATCAAATACAATGATATTATATTATCAGAATAAATGAATAATGTAGGAAGGCATCAGACTATTACCTGATCAACATATTAACTTTATTTCCCAGTGCCAGACTTCATTGTTTTGGCATCTTTTAGAGCTTGTGCCTTGACATCAAACATTTTAGGATCCACTGCACAAAGAGAAAGCAAATAATTGTAAAAAGAGAATGCTGAAAACAATAATTTTGTCAAAGTCATCTTCCACTTCCTACTGAGCATGTAACATAAGCAAATGTATAATACAACAGGTTTGGACAAATGTCAACACAAGAAATTGGGGATCCCCATGCCATCATGCAGTAAAAGTAACACACAATCGCAAATCAGTATACTATAACGAACATTCTGTTAGCAAGGTAGACATTCACAATTGCCTTCAGCGGTCTCACTCAGTCCACTAAGTAATCCCTCATTGCATAACCACCTTTTACAATGCTAACGGCTAAATCATTCAACTCTACTCCACTTACCACGTAGACTACGGCATCAGTAAAAGCTAATTTTTCTACATATGGTATACAAAATTTACATAAAGATTTTATGTAATTTTACTATTTAGTCGGTAGTCTCTCCACCAGCTTTCTGATTCAGGCCTATAGTGTTTCGCTGCTCATTTCCCTTCCCTTAGAAGCTGAATCGAACATAAATTACATATAACACAAAATCAAAATATGTGACAATCAAACCCACAAAACAAAATAAAACATATGATAGTTAAACCACAAAACAAAATCGAACATGCTAACTCACAAAATTAAACACAAATTAAAGATATAAAAGATTAAAGTACCTTAAACACGACGCCCCAAATTAAACCCGACTCGATAGAAGCCCTAATTTTGAAGCCCCAAATTGAACCGACCCGATTGAAGCCCCAAATTAAACTCGATTGAAGCCCTAATTTTGGAATGAACCTTGAGACAGCAAAATACAAATCAAAATCAGCAAAAGTACAAATCAAATTGAAAAATCCCTAAACTAAAGATTAAATCGAAGTAGTTATATGTATAGATTAGTAGTTACGAGTGTGTGTTCATGAGAGCAGGAGAGAAAGAGAGAGTGGAGTGAGAGACGCAGAGAGAGAGTGGAGTGAGAGATGCACAGAAAGAGAGAGTAGAATTATGAGAGAAAGAAAGAGTAAGAGCGAAAAATGAAATTGGAGTGGCGCTATTTCTGCTGTTGTCTGAAAATTTTGGGATTGGGCGCTCTTTTTGCCGCTCACCCACTCTTTATCTAAATACTGTACAAAAATTATTATGTATTTTATTAAATAATATTTTGTAGTTATACAAATTAACTATAAATCTCTCTGGTTCAAAAAAAAAAAAAAAACTATAAATCTCATAACTTAATTTTAATTTTTTAATTAATTCCTGGCACATTCTTAATTTATATAAATAATATTTAATTATTTTTAACAAATTCAAGTAGTTTTCATGTCAAATAAAATTAAATATGTATATTTTTAGTTCAAAAGGGAAAATTTTGTTTTCTACAAAACTATGGCAACATATTTGTTATATAGTGCAACATGCAAACACTTTTATTTCTACGGCAACATTTTTATTCTGCCTAAGCCAACATCCGTACGGTTGGATCGTCGAAGAAATCATTTAAAAAAAATATTCAGTGAATCTGACACGTGTCCCGTTCCCAAAAGTAGTAGTGTTCCAACGTTTTTGAAAAGATGCGGCACAACCGTGCCTTGTTATTTTTTGATTATTTTTTCCCAACACTAGAATGAGTACTGATTAACATCCGTACGGTTGGATCGTCGAAGATATCATTTAAAAAAAATATTCAGTGAATCTGACACATGTCCCGTTCCCAAAAGTAGTAGTGTTCCAACGTTTTTGAAAAGATGCGTCACAACCGGGCCTTGTTATTTTTTGATTATTTTTTCCCAACACTAGAATGAGTACTGATTAACATCCGTACGGTTGGATCGTCGAAGAAATCATTTAAAAAAAATATTCATTGAATCTGACACATGTCCCGTTCCCAAAAGTAGTAGTGTTCCAACGTTTTTGAAAAGATGCGGCACAACCAGGCCTTGTTATTTTTTGATTATTTTTTCCCAACACTAGAATGAGTACTGATTAACATCCGTACGGTTGGATCGTCGAAGAAATCATTTAAAAAAAATATTCATTGAATCTGACACATGTCCCGTTCCCAAAAGTAGTAGTGTTCCAACGTTTTTGAAAAGATGCGGCACAACCGGGCCTTGTTATTTTTTGATTATTTTTTCCCAACACTAGAATGAGTACTGATTAAAATCCGTACGGTTGGATCGTCGAAGAAATCATTTAAAAAAAATATTCATTGAATCTGACACATGTCCCGTTCCCAAAAGTAGTAGTGTTCCAACGTTTTTGAAAAGATGCGGCACAACCGGGCCTTGTTATTTTTTGATTATTTTTTCCCAACACTAGAATGAGTACTGATTAACATCCGTACGGTTGGATCGTCGAAGAAATCATTTAAAAAAATATATTCATTGAATCTGACACATGTCCCGTTCCCAAAAGTAGTAGTGTTCCAACGTTTTTGAAAAGATGCGGCACAACCGGGCCCTGTTATTTTTTGATTATTTTTTCCCAACACTAGAATGAGTACTGATTAACATCCGTACGGTTGGATCGTCGAAGAAATCATTTAAAAAAAATATTCATTGAATCTGACACATGTCCCGTTCCCAAAAGTAGTAGTGTTCCAACGTTTTTGAAAAGATGCGGCACAACCGGGCCCTGTTATTTTTTGATTATTTTTTCCCAACACTAGAATGAGTACTGATTAAAATCCGTACGGTTGGATCGTCGAAGAAATCATTTAAAAAAAATATTCATTGAATCTGACACATGTCCCGTTCCCAAAAGTAGTAGTGTTCCAACGTTTTTGAAAAGATGCGGCACAACCGGGCCTTGTTATTTTTTGAGTATTTTTTCCCAACACTAGAATGAGTACTGATTAACATCCGTACGGTTGGATCGTCGAAGAAATCATTTAAAAAAAATATTCATTGAATCTGACACATGTCCCGTTCCCAAAAGTAGTAGTGTTCCAACGTTTTTGAAAAGATGCGGCACAACCGGGCCCTGTTATTTTTTGATTATTTTTTCCCAACACTAGAATGAGTACTGATTAACATCCGTACGGTTGGATCGTCGAAGAAATCATTTAAAAAAAATATTCATTGAATCTGACACATGTCCCGTTCCCAAAAGTAGTAGTGTTCCAACGTTTTTGAAAAGATGCGGCACAACCGGGCCCTGTTATTTTTTGATTATTTTTTCCCAACACTAGAATGAGTACTGATTAACATCCGTACGGTTGGATCGTCGAAGAAATCATTTAAAAAAAATATTCATTGAATCTGACACATGTCCCGTTCCCAAAAGTAGTAGTGTTCCAACGTTTTTGAAAAGATGCGGCACAACCGGGCCTTGTTATTTTTTGAGTATTTTTTCCCAACACTAGAATGAGTACTGATTAACATCCGTACGGTTGGATCGTCGAAGAAATCATTTAAAAAAAATATTCATTGAATCTGACACATGTCCCGTTCCCAAAAGTAGTAGTGTTCCAACGTTTTTGAAAAGATGCGGCACAACCGGGCCTTGTTATTTTTTGATTATTTTTTCCCAACACTAGAATGAGTACTGATTAACATCCGTACGGTTGGATCGTCGAAGAAATCATTTAAAAAAAATATTCATTGAATCTGACACATGTCCCGTTCCCAAAAGTAGTAGTGTTCCAACGTTTTTGAAAAGATGCGGCACAACCGGGCCTTGTTATTTTTTGATTATTTTTTCCCAACACTAGAATGGGTACTGATTAACATCCGTACGGTTGGATCGTCGAAGAAATCATTTAAAAAAAATATTCATTGAATCTGACACATGTCCCGTTCCCAAAAGTAGCAGTGTTCCAACGTTTTTGAAAAGATGCGGCACAACCGGGCCTTGTTATTTTTTGATTATTTTTTCCCAACACTAGAATGAGTACTGATTAACATCCGTACGGTTGGATCGTCGAAGAAATCATTTAAAAAAAATATTCATTGAATCTGACACATGTCCCGTTCCCAAAAGTAGCAGTGTTCCAACGTTTTTGAAAAGATGCGGCACAACCGGGCCTTGTTATTTTTTGATTATTTTTTCCCAACACTAGAATGAGTACTGATTAACATCCGTACGGTTGGATCGTCGAAGAAATCATTTAAAAAAAATATTCAGTGAATCTGACACATGTCCCGTTCCCAAAAGTAGCAGTGTTCCAACATTTTTGAAAAGATGCGGCACAACCGGGCCTTGTTATTTTTTGATTATTTTTTCCCAACACTAGAATGAGTATTGATTAACATCCGTACGGTTGGATAGTCGAAGAAATCATTTAAAAACCGTTTTTAAGTTCACAATTAAAGTTTGTCACGAACGAGAAATTCAAAAAAAAAAAAAAAGTCACACAACTGTTTTTAAGTTGTAAAACCGTTGTAGTAAAATCATTCAGACAACAGTTTATAAATAAAAAACCGTTGTGGTAATAACACAACGGTTTCTACAAAAAAACCGTCGTGGAAAGTAAAGTACAACAAAGGTTTATTCTTAAAAAAACCGTTGTGTGTTTTTTTTATAAAAATTTTGTTAATACCCTTGCCTAACTTATTTTTTACACTTCTTTGAAGATACCGAACATGTTATTGATTGAAAATTTTATAAAATAATACTTATAATAATAGATTGTGCTTAGGGTTTTGTGGTTTAGGGGTTACGACTTAGGGGTTATGTTAGTTTACACACGAAATTATGTAAGTCATGTATAAGCGAGACTGTACGCCATTCCCGACTTGTATGTTTAGTAAATTGTGTGGTGTCCTTGGTCCGACAAAGAAAAATATGTACATTTTATATGTTGTTAAGTATAATAATGAGGATAATACGAAAGTCTTAATATGATAAGAGAACTACAAACTATGATATCCGGCTTAATTAAGAATATTATCCTATAATTAAGTGTGTCAATTAAACATAAACTTTATTATTCAAACAAAGTTCACAATTAAAGTTTGTCACGAACGAGAAATTCAAAAAAAAAAAAAAAGTCACACAACTGTTTTTAAGTTGTAAAACCGTTGTAGTAAAATCATTCAGACAACAGTTTATAAATAAAAAACCGTTGTGGTAATAACACAACGGTTTCTACAAAAAAACCGTCGTGGAAAGTAAAGTACAACAAAGGTTTATTATTAAAAAAACCGTTGTGTGTTTTTTTTATAAAAATTTTGTTAATACCTTTGCCTAACTTATTTTTTACACTTCTTTGAAGATACCGAACATGTTATTGATTGAAAATTTTATAAAATAATACTTATAATAATAGATTGTGCTTAGGGTTTTGTGGTTTAGGGGTTACGATTTAGGGGTTACGACTTAGGGGTTACGACTTAGGGGTTATGTTAGTTTACACACGAAATTATGTAAGTCATGTATAAGCGAGACTGTACGCCATTCCCGACTTGTATGTTTAGTAAATTGTGTGGTGTCCCTGGTCCGAAAAAGAAAAATATGTACATTTTATATGTTGTTAAGTATAATAACGAGGATAATACGAAAGTCTTAATATGATAAGAGAACTACAAACTATGATATCCGGCTTAATTAAGAATATTATCCTATAATTAAGTGTGTCAATTAAACATAAACTTTATTATTCAAACAAAGTTCACAATTAAAGTTTGTCACGAACGAGAAATTCAAAAAAAAAAAAGAAGTCACACAACTGTTTTTAAGTTGTAAAACCGTTGTAGTAAAATCATTCAGACAACAGTTTATAAATAAAAAACCGTTGTGGTAATAACACAACGGTTTCTACAAAAAAACCGTCGTGAAAAGTAGAGTACAACAAAGGTTTATTATTAAAAAAACCGTTGTGTGTTTTTTTTATAAAAATTTTGTTAATACCTTTGCCTAACTTATTTTTTACACTTCTTTGAAGATACCGAACATGTTATTGATTGAAAATTTTATAAAATAATACTTATAATAATAGATTGTGCTTAGGGTTTTGTGGTTTAGGGGTTACGATTTAGGGGTTACGACTTAGGGGTTATGTTAGTTTACACACGAAATTATGTAAGTCATGTATAAGCGAGACTGTACGCCATTCCCGACTTGTATGTTTAGTAAATTGTGTGGTGTCCTTGGTCCGACAAAGAAAAATATGTACATTTTATATGTTGTTAAGTATAATAACGAGGATAATACGAAAGTCTTAATATGATAAGAGAACTACAAACTATGATATCCGGCTTAATTAAGAATATTATCCTATAATTAAGTGTGTCAATTAAACATAAACTTTATTATTCAAACAAAGTTCACAATTAAAGTTTGTCACGAACGAGAAATTCAAAAAAAAAAAAACGTCACACAACTGTTTTTAAGTTGTAAAACCGTTGTGTGTTTTTTTTATAAAATTTTTTATAATAATTGTCCGAATCTTTGTCCCCCCTCATTAACTCCTCCAAAATAATTGTTCCCCCCTAAGATTTCAATTGGACAACGGTATGCAGAAACTGTTGTGTGAATTAAGTATAGTCCACATACAAGTAAAACACTTGTCTGATTCTAACAACGGTTTACAAAACCATTGTCTGAAGTTTCTTCAGACAATGGTTTTGTAAACCGTTGTTAGAATCAGACAAGTGTTTATTCAAACTGTTGTGTGACATCCATTTAAGTAACAAAAAAAAAAAACACTTGTGTGTTTTTAACAACGGTTTATGAAACACTTGTCTGACCTTTCTTCAGACAACGGTTTTATAATTCCGTTGTGTAAAGCCTCTGCTTTACTCCTTCTAATAGACAATGGTTTTAGAAACCGTTGTGGAAGGTCTTTCAGACAACAGACAGATTTTGCAAAAACAAAAACCGTTGTGTGAAAATTTCAAACAATGCTTTTACTGCCGACCGTTGTCTGATAAGTGTCGTCTGTTTCAGTTTTTCTTGTAGTGCTAACAAAACTTGGTTCACAACCTCACAAAAGTTTTGCTGGAATGTTACCTGGTAAATCGAAATCGATTCTTTCCCCCGTGGAAATGCTATCACGTCGGGAAGCTAATATTACAGGGCGGGGGAGATTTTCATCTGCAGATCGTTGCCATGTTGCAAGCCAATACCTGCCTGTAAATGGGCCTGGACTGATTGATAACATGGATAGTGCTGCTTATGTGTCGCAGTTTTCTGAAGACGGCTCTCTATGTGTTGCAGGATTCCTGGTATCACTGTATAAGTTGTAGGTCTGTTTTGTTTTTCTTTTTTATTTTTGCTAAGAGGTCTGAGTTTTGTTGCATACATCAATGCGAGCCCTTTTGGATTGATCATTTTTTAGAGCTCTAATAGAACATTTAATTTCAATTCGCTGAACAGGAATGTCTCATTAAGATATATAATGTTGATAGAGGTTGGAAAGTTCAGAAGGAAATTAGAGCCGGAAGTTCGCCATGGAACATGACTGATACATCTCTTTCGCCTGACCAACGCTTCCTGGTATGTATGTGACTTTAATCAAAGATGCTTGTACTTTTTATCTTCATCAAGTTCAAATGCTATTAATATATGTACCTGCAGGATTGGTAGATTTAGTGTTCTCATCGTAGAATTTACATTTTATGTTGGCAGGTTTATTCCAGCATGTCGCCCATGCATGGTCCAGATTGTTAACACAGGATATGCTGCCAATAATTCTGTACGTTTTCTTAGTGATGTCATTAACCTTAAATGTAGAAATATGCAATTTTATTACTTTTGCTTTCAATATTTAGTGTCAGGGCCGGTCCTAGATATTTGGGTGCCCCAGAAATTTTTTTGAAATGGTGTCCCTTTTTTTGTAAGATTATAAATAAATATTTATATATTTTCAAATCAGTACTAGTTATATACACCAAAGAAATTTTAAAAAAATATTTTTATTATTCAAATGTATGCAAATGGTATAAATGCATATGTAGTAAAAAAGTATCATTTTTTTGGTGCCCCTTGCGCTAGTCCCTAGACATTCGTCTTGATCGCCTTACCCAAAGGCCGGCCCTGTCCTGTGTGACACTTAAAAGGCTGTGTTTCTCACTGAAGGTAGTTTATACAGGAACTTCACGAGAGGTTACAGTTCAGGGTTCGGGATGATATTGATGATGATATTGGGATCTTGTCCGCAAAATTCTCAAGGGATTCTAAAGAGATTATTGCAGGAACTAGTGATTCATCAATATGTGTTTATGATCTGGCCATGAAAAGGCTTTCCCTCCGTTTTGAAGCTCATATGGTACCATCATGCCATGCAAAAACTTGTTGCCTTTGTTCTAACTGATCTTGTTTACCTAACCACTTTATTCCCGAGAATAGTGGTGACTTGCGGGGAAGTTTGATAACTTTCTAATTCATTTTGGGGACTAATAATCTTACCGTCTCCCAACTCCCAAGGCGTTATAAATCGCATGAAAATGAACTACTAATAATCTTACCGTCTCCCAAGGCATTATAAATCACATGAAAATGAACTAAAAATTATTGAATAAAGTGTAGATATCCTGAGCATTAGTTATATAACCAGTAGATAACTGGTGTGAAGCACGTGTAGAGATTAAAATATTAATTTTATTAAATTATTAGTAATACTAATTAGTTATAGTATTAAAATTTAAATGTGATTAGTTTTATTATATGTTGCTTAATTATGTAGGTGAAGGGAATCGAACTCGAAATTGGTGCGAAACTAAGTGAAACCAAGTGAAAAAACTTTTTGTATTTATGTAGTTGCAATCAAACCGGAGATTGCGATGAAATCAAATAAAGTGAAACCAAATTTGGTACTAAGGTACCATTAAAAGGGACTTTGCTTATTAATAAAGATATCGAACCCGAGATTTGTGTCAAACTAAGTGAAACCAAGTAAATAATTTTGTTTGATTATATAGTTGCAATTGAAACCGATATTGGGGTGAAACCAATATTTGGTACTAAGGTACCATTAAAAGAGAATTTCGCTTAGTAATAAAGAGTATAGATGTAAAATTCGAACCAATTGGTCTTTAGTCTAGGTATTTTTTATACACCAAGTAATTTGTATGTGTAAGCTAGTTCCTATGCATTTCTTCTTCTTTTTCTGAAGAACGGTTCTTATACATACCTACTCTATTCTAATCACAAGTGTCTTTAAGTATCCATAACATGCAGATGGAGTAAAAATAGCTAGTGATGTTGCATGTGTGTGCACTACAAGGAAACAGGACAAAACCGACCAAACAGATGGGTCGGTTATGTCAAGAATTGGTCGGTTTAACAGTTAAAACCGACCAACTGCAATGGTCGGTTAAACCCGGGTCGGTTGTGCTGAATTGGTCAGGTTTAAGGTCATAACTGACCACAGTCGACGGTCGGTTATGTGACTTCGAATTTTATTCAAAGTGGGTCCTCTTTGCCACACGTGTCCATACGTGGCGCCAGGTCAGCAACAAAAAACCGACCGTCCTCGGTCGGTTATGACGCCCAAGAAAAGTTTGACCAAGAATAAAACCGACTGTAGTCAAATGTGCACATTTGGTCGGTTTTTCAACAGAAGGTTTGTCAAACGTCAAAACCGACCGTCTCATAACCGACCATGTCCATAACTGACCGTCTCATAATCGACCGTCCTATGATGAATACGGTCGGTGTTCTGGGTTGCTTATGGTAAAAATGGTCGGTTTTGTGTCACAGTGGTCGATTTTCTGGGTAGCTTATGGTAGAATATGGTCGGTTATGTGTCATAGTGGTCGGTTTTCTGCATTTTGAGTGGTAAAAAACGGTCGGTTATGTATGTTGCCGGTCGGTTATGTTGGTTTTTTTAAAAAACAATTCTGCAGAATTGCAGTACCAGTTCAGCTGTGCACACTATATTTATCAATATACCAACAAACATCCATCAACATCCATTCAACATCCATTCAACATCCATCAACATCCATTCAACATCCATTAACGATCACTTATCAACCAAGTCTAACATCCAACCAAATAACAATACGCCAACTAATATAATCATAGAATGTTAACACCAACCATGCAAATGTTAAGTCAGATATATATAATCTGACACACAAGTACACAACCAAATTAAAGCATAGAATGTTTAAACCGCAAACACTAAGTTCATACTTAAAATTCACTTAAAACAGAACATAATTAATTACTGCGATAAAGACACATCGGAGTCTTCATTGCCATCATTCTCATCTGAAGGGTTTCGAGCATGAAAACGCAACGGAAAAACGCGTAAAATAGAAAAATTAACGAAACCCTCCGCAGGATCCATGCGAAAAACGATATTTAATTCGTGAATAGAATCGTTTACCTTTTGAAGCTTTACGAACGGCTGACTAATGGAGGTCCTTTGATATGATCACCACGTGTCCCGCCTTGCGATACACGTCTCTAATTAGTCCACACGAACGCCGGATCGTCCAACGATCACCGGAGTTGGTACTATCCAAGAACTGCCCTCGGAACACTCTCTCTCTCTAGCCTCTCTTTGATTTTGAGATGCTAGGGTTTTTAGAAAAACATTTTTTTTCTCAATTTCTTAACCCTAAAATAATACATCTTAATGTATTTATATGGAGAGAATTCTGGGCCTATACCTAATCTGATTGGGCTTCCAAAACCCAATCTGATTATTAGTAGTATTATTTATTATATTCGAATTATTATATAATTAATCAAGTCCTACTTAATTAATCCAATAATTCAATAATAATAATAATTCAATTAAATTCGAAATTTAATTAATGCTCCGTTTAAAACGTTCTTTATGTGTAACCCTTTAGGTTATTATTACGTTGACAATAATTTTAATATCTCATAATAAAATTATAAACAATGAGCGGCATCTAGTAATACATCATTGCTACCCAAGTAATAATAATAATTGGTGATCAAATTAAACCTTTAATGAATAATGTTCCATGTAATATAATCCTTTTAACCTTATATTATAGATTAAACTCGAGGCATGGTTTATGTCATCCTCTTCAACATTTAATCCCGGTTTACTTGATCGATGAGTAGACTATTAAAAAAATCACAATTTGAGCATGGCCATGCATTTCATAGTCTCACTCAATCAAGAGGCCAATAATATCACTCCTAAAATAGGAGGGTTAAATCCTATATCTATCATTCATATTTCTCATATGATTCATAATATACCCAATGTCCACCTTTATCATTACCCGGTCAAAGGTAACTTTGAGTAGAATCAAAGTATATTAATTCTCATATAGAAATATAATGATTTCAAGTCTAAGGATCATTACACCATTATCATTGTGAGAATTGCTTATGACACTTGATAACATTTACCATGAAGAATTCACACGGTGGGTCTATCCAGTGCCATGTTCTGCTAACATGCACTTATGTCTTTGACTTTAGTATCACCATACTTATGACCAATGAGATGTGGTCATTAGTCAACAAACATACTAGTCTTAATGCATTATTATTGTCCTCAAATAATAATACTCGACTAGGGATCTTTTAGGATTATAAACACTACTCATATAATCTCATTTCTAAGTCACATACTTAGAGATATAGAATTCATGCTTATATTC
This sequence comes from Heracleum sosnowskyi, assembly GCA_030848705.1. Lineage (NCBI taxonomy): Eukaryota > Viridiplantae > Streptophyta > Magnoliopsida > Apiales > Apiaceae > Heracleum > Heracleum sosnowskyi. The sequence goes on from CM061237.1 coordinate 132,497,540, forward strand.
CAAGGACATTTATTATTCTAATATTTATATCGCAGTTAATAAAGACATAATAAATAATTGAAAGAAAATCCATAGAACATATTTATTAATAATCAAAATGTCTTCCCTAAGAACATTATAGTATTGTCTCTAGGGCACAAGCACTAACAATCTCCCACTTGCACTAGAGCCAATCACCCATGTATCTAATACCCATGGAACTAGTGTGACCTTCGTGCTTCTGCTGCGACAAAGCCTTAGTCAGTGGGTCTGCAACGTTATCATTAGTATGCACTTTACATATATGTATATCTCCCCTCCTTGTAATCTCTCGAAGTAGATGATATCGTCTAAGTATATGCTTTGCTCGGGAATGGGACCTTGGTTCCTTAGCCCGCGCAATAGCTCCATTGTTATCGCAATAAAGATCAACTGGATCTGCGATCGATGGAACTACTCCAAGTCCCTCAATAAATTTCCGAAGCCAAACAGCCTCTTTGGCCGCTTCACTGGATCAAAGCATACGAGACATCAGATCGAGTATTTATCATTGCATACATTATTGAACCAATTGCAGAAGCATATGGTACCTTTTTCATACGGTCCTTATCATCTAATGATTTAGGACAGTTTTCTTTTGAGATCACTATCCCATGAGACACAGGGACAAATCCCCTCTTTGCCTCTTGCATCCCAAAACGATGCAATACTTTTTCAATGTATGTACTCTGACTTAAGCCGATTAATCTTCTAGATCTATCTCTATAGATCTTGATCCCTAATATATAGGTAGCATCGCCTAAGTCTTTCATTGAGAAACTTTTTCCCAACCAAGTCTTAACAGCCTGAAGAGAAGGTATGTCATTCCCTATTAGTAATATATCATCAACATATAATACTAGGAATGCCACTTTGCTCCCACTAACCTTCTTGTAAACACAAGGCTCATCTTCATTTTGAATAAAGCCAAACTCTTTGACTGTTATATCAAAACGAATGTTCCAACTCCTTGAGGCCTGCTTCAATCCATAAATAGATCGTAGTAGCTTACAGACCATTCTAGCAAATCTCGGATCGACAAAACCTTCTGGTTGTATCATATACACATCCTCTTCTAAGCTCCCATTTAAGAAAGCGGTTTTGACATCCATTTGCCAGATTTCATAGTCATAGTAAGCTGTTATCGCAAGAAAAATCCTGATGGACTTGACCATAGTTACTGGTGAGAAAGTTTCATCATAGTCAATACCATGAATTTGTTTGAAACCTTTCGCCACTAGTCTTGCTTTGTAGGTCGTTACATTACCATCCATGTCTGTTTTCTTCTTGAAAACCCATTTGCACCCAATAGGTTTTACCCCTTCAAGTGGTTCAACCAAAGTCCATACTTTGTTTTCATACATGGAATCCATCTCAGATTTCATAGCTTTCAGCCATCTCTCAGAATCTGGACTATTCATAGCATCCTGATAGGTAAGAGGCTCATCTTCATCCATAAGCATTACATCGCCAGTTTGAGTTAAGAGAAATCCATAATATCTCTCAGGCTCGTGGCGAATCCTACCAGATCTACGAACAACCTATGTTTCTTGAGCAGTAACATTTTCATGTACTTCGTGCTCATGTTCTAACTCTGGTTCAATGTCATTCTGTGGTTCTCGAACTTCATCGAGATCTATCATACTCCCACTATTTTTCTTAGAGAACAGTTCTCTTTCAAGAAATACAGCAGTTCGAGCAACAAACACTTTGCTCTCGGTACGATTATAGAAATAATACCCTTTAGTTTCTTTTGGGTATCCCACAAAATTACACTTGTCTGATTTCGGTCCTAGCTTGTCAGTGACTAAACGTTTCACAAACGCTTCACATCCCCATACTTTCAAAAAGGACATGCTATGACGTTTCTCAGTCCATATCTCATATGGTGTAGTTTGAACCGATTTAGTAGGAACTCGGTTAAGTGTGTGTGCAGCCGTTTCTAGAGCATAACCCCAGAAACTAATTGGAAGATCCGCTAGACTCATCATCGATCACACCATGTCCAACAAGGTATGATTTCTCCTTTCAGATACACCATTCCACTATGGTGTTCCAGGAGGTGTGAGCTGTGATACAATACCACACTCCTTTAAGTAATTCTTAAATTCTAAGCTTAAGTACTCACCTCCACGATCAGATCGTAGAGTTTTAATACTTCCGCCTATTTGCTTTTCCACTTTTGCCTTGTACTCTTTGAATTTTTCAAATGATTCGGATTTGTTCTGCAAAAGATACACATATCTGTATCTACTAAAATCATCAGTAAAGGTTATGAAGTAGTAAAAGCCACCTCTGTCCATCGTACACATTGGACCACATACATCACTATGTATAAGTTCTAATCGTTCGGTGGCCCTCTCACCAGTTCCGGTAAAAGGAGCTTTAGTCATTTTTCCAATTAGACAAGGTTCGAATTCTTCGTATGATTCAAAATCAAACTTATCCAAGTATCCATCCTTATGTAACTTGGAAATGCGTTTCTCATTTATATGGCCTAAACGACAATGCCAAAGGTATGTTTGATTTGAGTCATTAGCCTTAATACGTTTATTATTTACATTATAGACAGGAATATCAAGATCAAGAACATATAAACCATTAAATAAACGTGCAACCCCATAGGTAACATTATTCAAACCAAAGGAACAACTATTGTTCTGAATTGTCCAAACAAGAAACAGAAATAATGTTTCTACAAATCGCAGGCACGTAAAAATAGTTCTCAAGTTCTAAAATAAGCCCAGTGGGCAACGATAAATTATAAGTCCCTATAGCCAAAGCAACAACCTTTGCTCCATTGCCAACGCGTAGGTCGACTTCTCCTTTTGCCAAAGTCCTACTCCTTCGCAGTTCCTGCACATTTATACAAATGTGAGAACCACATCCAGTATCTAATACCCATGATGTAGAAGTAGACAAATTGACTTCTATAACATACATACCTGAATCAGAAATCTTCACAGACTTCATTCCCTTCAGGTTCAGATCTTCCAAATAAGCTTGACAATTACGCTTCCAATGACCCGGCTTCTTAAAAAAGTGACATACATCACCCTTTGCAGCACCTTTTGCAACACCTCCAGTAGGCTTCAAATCCCTTTTGAAAGCAGGCTTCGGATTAGCAGATTTAGATCCAATCTTCTTCTTGCCTTTCCATTTCCCCTTTCTTTTGGCATTCCCTTTATTCACCATCATTATGGGACCAGGGTTAGCCTTTAACATATTGGTCTCAACAGTCCTCAATAATGCCAATAGTTCGGTAGGTGTTTTGTCTATCTCACTCATAATATAGTTTATAACAAATTGAGTGTAGTTGATGTTCAAAGACTGCAAGATCAAATCTGCTTGGTGTTCCGGTAAAACCGGGTAACCCAAATTCTCAAGGGTTTCCAAATACCCTATCATCTTTAGAACATGCGGTCCAACCGGGTCACGATCTCCCTGTTTGCATGCATACAACGCTTTGCTTACATCAAACCTCTCTTGACGAGCTTGACCCTCAAACATCCTTTTGAGGTGCTTTATCATGTCATAAGCGTCCATACGCTCATGTTGTTTCTGAAGCTCAGGACTCATAGTCGCTAGCATCAAACAACAGACATCCGTAGAATCATCAAGATGCTTCTGATAAGCATTTTGTTGAGCCTCGGTTGCTTCAGCAGCAAGAGGTCCAGGGTGAGGAATATCAAGGACATAAAGCTTTCGCTCCTGCCTGAGGACAATCCTCAAATTCCTTTGCCAATCAAGGAAGTTGGTTCCTGTCAGCTTTTCCTTCTCAAGGACTGATCACACAGAGAAATTGTTTGAGTTTGCCATTTAGATATCTACAATGTTAAAATGCATAAAATAAGTTAGTTGCAGATTTATTAAATTATGTTCAAGTGATTATCCATATATATTCACAATATATATCTCTCGCTATTTTTATCAAATCAATAGCCCTAACTATTAATTCGGAAGGCATTACTCTAAATCCTTCTAGTGAGCCAAGATCCATATTTCGTCATGCTTAAGGTCAGCTTTGGCTTTACTCCCAAAACATGATTTATTTAGGTAGACAACTCTTGTCAATTATATCATATATAACTCTTGGAAAGTTTGGTAGAACAACATTTGTCCATATTTATTCAATAAATCATACCAAACTTCATGCCTCTAAGTTCACAATCCTATTGTGGTAACTTAGTTAAGTCTAACCCAATGGTCTAACATTTAAGTATCACATTTACTTCATCGCGCCTTACCACGATAGATTGGAGTGCTTCACTTTGGCGAACCCACTCTTTCTCGATCTAGGTCTTGACGAGTGTTGCCCATTGGAAGGCATCTAAGTGACTTAATATTTTAAATTTAGGGATTTTATTATTAAAACGACCATGATCCCATCATCAAGAGATTCCCAATTTTTTCTTGAACTAAGTACTTCAATTCAAAATTCATCAATGGTTTGATTTCCAGTCCAACGGAGGAGTCACAGTGGTCTCACTTAAAACCCACCTTTCTTACAAGCGCTGCTTGTATTTTTGTCAAAATCGCCCCATATCAAAAAATCGTAAATTCATACTTATTTCCGTGTTTCATAAACACAGGAATCTCATGTTCGTTTTGTTCAATTTTAAAATCATGAATCATTACAGATTTTATCTTGTTTAGCAGGCATGGCATGGGTGATGTATCTAATACATACATGTTTAATCTAATTAAAACATGCATCATTATCACTACGCATACATATCATCATCACATGCATCATATATGTAAAGTGCGTAAAGTAAACGTGCTTGGTTATGGCCCAAACCTATGCGATTTTTCCAAGATAAGGAAAAACCAAGGTCAATCTATGGTGGTATCAAATACAACATAATAAATTACACATGTCTTCATGCTTCCTTGTAATGTCTCCTTTGATCGCCTCCTTGGCATGCCTCCATGTCTTCATATCATCAATTACATAATATGAAAAGCTAATCTAATAAACTTACAAGAGAAACTCGAGTTACATTCGAGATTTAATCATTACAAGAATGAACGACATGCAAGTCGTATTTAAAACCAAAACCATAATCAAAAACCACTAACCTATGGGTCTTAGGGCCATAACCATACACCATGCTCAATTAACAGTTAAGAACATCTCATATTGCATCAACATATCACACCATATCATATTTTTCATGATCCAATCACAAAATCAAATAAAGTGTAAATCAGAAAATTAAAATCAGAATTATGAAAAGAATAAATCGATGTTTACAGACAGTAAACGACGTCAAACGCCTTACAGATGAACGAGTGACATAGACAGTATTGTTCAGACGCCCGTTTCCCTTTCCGAAAAGGTATTTTCGGCGAAATTCTGAGACAGTATGCAAATTTCACTAAATCTGCGCAGCCAATCAGAAATCGTATCGAATACGATTCTCATAACAAGAACAAAACTATATCATGTATATATCAGTATATATACAGATTATATGATCATCATATGATCATATCAATCATCATTATTATACAATTTATGTATATATACATCAATACAAAATTCATGTTTTCATAAAAACAACGCATCAATCATGATAGTCGCAAACATGATTTTATCATCAAAACAGTAAACATATAAACGAATTAAACACTTTTCGCAAGTAGCTCTGATACCATTGAAGGGTTTCGAGCATGAAAACGCAACGGAAAAACGCGTAAAATAGAAAAATTAACGAAACCCTCCGCAGGATCCATGTGAAAAACGATATTTAATTCGTGAATAGAATCGTTTACCTTTTGAAGCTTTACGAACAGCTGACTAATGGAGGTCCTTTGATATGATCACCACGTGTCCCGCCTTGCGATACACGTCTCTAATTAGTCCACACGAACGCCCGATCGTCCAACGATCACCGGAGTTGGTACTAGCCAAGAACTGCCCTCGGAACTCTCTCTCTCTCTCTCTCTCTCTCTCTCTCTCTCTCTCTCTCTCTCTCTCTCTCTCTCTCTCTCTCTCTCTCTCTCTCTCTCTCTCTCTCTCTCTCTCTCTCTCTCTCTCTCTATAGCCTCTCTTTGATTTTGAGCTGCTAGGGTTTTTAGAAAAACGTTTTTTTTTCTCAATTTCTTAACCCTAAAATAATACATCTTAATGTATTTATATGGAGAGAATTCTGGGCCTATACCTAATCTGATTGGGCTTCCAAGACCCAATCTGATTATTAGTAGTATTATTTATTATATTCGAATTATTATATAATTAATCAAGTCCTACTTAATTAATCCAATAATTCAATAATAATAATAATTCAATTAAATTCGAAATTTAATTAATGCTCCGTTTAAAACGTTCTTTATGTGTAACCCTTTAGGTTATTATTACGTTGGCAATAATTTTCATATCTCATAATAAAATTATAAACAATGAGCGGCATCTAGTAATACATCATTGCTACCCAAGTAATAATAATAATTGGTGATCCAATTAAACCTTTAATGAGTAATGTTCCATGTAATATAATCCTTTTAACCTTATATTATAGATCAAACTCGAGGCATGGTTTATGTCATCCTCTTCAACATTTAATCCCGGTTTACTTGATCGATGAGTAGACTATTAAACAAATCACAATTTGAGCATGGCCATGCATTTCATAGTCTCACTCAATCAAGAGGCCAATAATATCACTCCTAAAATAGGAGGGTTAAATCCTATATCTATCATTCATATTTCTCATATGATTCATAATATACCCAATGTCCACCTTTATCATTACCCGGTCAAAGATAACTTTGAGTAGAATCAAAGTATATTAATTCTCATATAGAAATATAATGATTTCAAGTCTAAGGATCATTACACCATTATCATTGTGAGAATTGCTTATGACACTTGATAACATTTACCATGAAGAATTCACACGGTGGGTCTATCTAGTGCCATGTTCTGCTAACATGCACTTATGTCTTTGACTTTAGTATCACCATACTTATGACCAATAAGATGTGGTCATCAGTCAACAAACATACTAGTCTTAATGCATTATTATTGTCCTCAAATAATAATACTCGACTAGGGATCTTTTAGGATTATAAACACTACTCATATAATCTCATTTCTAAGTCACATACTTAGAGATATAGAATTCATGCTTATATTCCAAGGACATTTATTATTCTAATATTTATATCGCAGTTAATAAAGACATAATAAATAATTGAAAGAAAATCCATAGAACATATTTATTAATAATCAAAAGGTCTTCCCTAAGAACATTATAGTATTGTCTCTAGGGCACAAGCACTAACATCATCCGATCCGTTGCCTCCGTCATCTTCATTGCCCCCGCCATCTTCATTGCCCTCGCCCTCCACGTCGGAAACCTCGTCTATATCCGTATAATCCTTTTCTTCCTCCAAGGCAAGCCGCTTCGCCTATACACATATTACCTCTTGGACACGCGCTTCAGTTTTTGGAGGATATCTTCAATCAAAGTCCCGACAATCGTTACAATCTCGCCTCCAATGAGATTATTCCATTGAAGCCTTTGATTTGGATCGGCGGATGGATCAGAGGCTTCAAGGGCGATGCGTGCAAAGGTGGCTATCTCTTCATCGGATAGCGGACGAGCGAATCGATGAGGATTGGCGCGGATCTCCGTGAGAACATTTCTAACAATCGACACATACACATTGTCGGGGAGGATTTCACGTTGTCTTGGAGCGGATGAAGATGAGCCGGCTTCACCTCGGGTGGAATCCCTATAGCGCGTGGCAAGTGTAGGAAGAAGATCACTAGCTCGAAGAGTGGGGAACCCGATGACATAATTCTTTTTAGGTTTTTCACCTTCGGGAACCCCCGTTGCTTCCATCCACCAATCCCAACGCTCATCTCGTTCACCCATTTGAGTTATCTTCACCGGCATACGATCAAGAATAGCGGCATATCGTTCCTACATAATTTTCAAGTTTTATTAGAACAAATAAACTTTTTTTACGCTTATAATAAAGGTGAAAAAAACAAAAAATTGAGATTACCGCAATGCGCATGGCGCCCGGAGTAGTGTATTGGGGGTTATTTGGATCGGAGCCAACTTTCTTGTTACATTTATCCCACATCTCAAGCCTAGTTGGAGGCTTACGGCTTTGCCTTGTCATTTCCTTCCAAATATAAAACAACTTATATTAGTATATAAGTTACATTATAAAATGAAATAACCTTGTGTGTGTGTACATATTTAAATATTATTACCCTTCTCACGGTGTTGAATGACTGAGCACCGGCACTATGCAACGTTTCAACATTTCCGCGGTTTGAAGCTCCAACCTTTGCCCTATGCAAGTGCCCTTCATTCGTCTCCCAATAATTCAAAAGATCCTTTTAAAACACAAGGGACCAATAAGGGGGCTTTAACGACAACCTTGAAACCCCGGTCTCCTTGACCTTTGTCTCCACTCTCTTCTTAAGCTCATTCATAGTCCTTTTTATTGTTTTCTTTATGTGATCTTCAACAATCATTCTTGATTGTGAACGACTTTGTCCCCTTTGATGCTTATAAAAATCCTACAAAATAGGAACAAGTGATAGGGTCAAAATTCATAATCAAATCAAGTTCATAACCAAAAAAACATAATAAAAATTAACATTGTATTACTTACAAAAAACTGATTAGTCCTTTCCTCTAACCACTTTGGATAATTCGTGTCGATGTCACTAAAAGTGTAATGACCCATCGACCATTTCTCACGAATCATCCCAAGCAAAGTCTTTTTTGCCGTATTATCTTCAATACTATATAAAACAAATTAAATTATTAACACAAAATACATGAACACTATGTATGATTCTAGTATACAAAATCTAGAGCTCCCTAATTGAATCCAAAATTTTGTATCTTCGATATTCTTTCAAGTAGAGATAGAAATTCTAGGACTCAAATAGTATTCTTTCTATTAATAATTCAATTAGTACCCCTAATAGTATTTTTTCATTAATAACTCAAATACCAAATGAGCTACTTAACGTTGGTTATAAGACTCATATAAATATGTATATTCATTATCGATGCACAATTAAAAAATGAGACAAAGTACTAAACTAGTAAAAACAAAACTATTAAACAACTCACTATACTAGGACAAATAAATAAAATTAGACTTACTGTCCATCGGAGATATTGATACGTTGTGGTTTAAGTGGTTTTGTAGCTCCGGCATTTCCGCTTGAATGCGATCGTGGTTTCCTTAATCGATACACATGTTCCTCTTCATTTGTTGGGTCGGAATCGTGGTCCGAATCTATTGGCTCATCACGCAAGGCCAAGGTGCTCTTTCCCTTTGCCTTAATCTTACTCTTGCCCTTTCCCTTTCCATTGTTTGATTGTTTACTTTTACCCTTTCCCTTGTCTTTTTCAACTTCCTTGCCTTTCCCTTTTCTCGCCATCATCAATACAACCATTCCAATCAATACTATAATCACTAGCCAACCAAATAGCCCCTAAAATGAAAAAATCAAACACACACATACATAAGTAACATGACATGTATTAATATCATAACCGACCGATACATACATGCAAAAAAAGAATAAAGCCACAAGTTAGTCGAACGTTTCTCTATCTTTATATAAAAACTTCATGTTTTGAAAGAAAATTATACAAATCATGAATATTTCAATCCAAAAATACTAAAGAGCCCCTAAAATGTAAAAACCAAACACGTACATAACAAACGTTAATATCATAACCGACCGATACGTGCATGGAAAAATAGAAAATAACCATCACAACATCATGTTTTCAACCAAATCCATAAATATCATACGAATCTAATCCATAAATCAAATACAAATTCAAACCTTAAATCGATCAAAAAAACAAAACAAATACAAGGAAACAAACAAAATACAAACAAATACATCGACACATGCATACAAGCAAATACATTTATACACGAATTGAATCGAATTAAACCTTGTAAAAAATTAGTACAAGCAAATAATTGAATTAAAATGGACCAAAAATCACAAACAACTACAAGCATATAAATGGAGTTGTATAAACAAATACAAGCATATATCGAATTAAACAACATATATAAACGGAATTAAACTTACATCAAGTTGAGAAAATCGAGAAGATGAACGAAATCGAGAAGATGAATGGAACGGAGTTGCCCGGACCGGAGTCTTTGCACGGAATCGAGATGAACGGAGTAAAGATTTTGCCATTGTAGAGAGACAGTAGAGAGACAATTGAGAGAGTAGAGAGACTTGAGAGAAGAGAGATTTTATGGGATGAAAGATAAAAGAAAGATTGCGAGCAGTTTTTTTTTATTTATACCCACACTAAAACCGACCGTCATATCGGTCGGTTTTGTCATCGGGCTTTGTGACGCATGCAAAACGCCGTCGTTTAGTTAAGGGCGGGTTATTTAATTTTTTGCGAAAAATTTTCCGCCAAAAAACAAGTGGTCGGTTTTATGGACAGTTGGTCGGTTTTAGTGAACCCTAGAAACCCTAATGGTCGGTTTTTGTGAACCCTAGAAACCGCTAAAATTAAATAAACCTTAAAAAAAGATAATTATAATTAATTATATGCCCTAATTTTTCGTACATAGATCAAATTAAATTGATTCTAAACATCAGTACGGTTGGATCATGTAGATCATGTAATTTTAATTTTATTTTAATTGTTTCTCGATTTTAGGTGATATGTTCATATATTTATTATAAAAACACATTTTTAATCAATAAAATAGGCTAATTTTTTGTGTATAAATATATTTTTCAGTTTTGTTAACATCTGTACGGTTGGATTATTAAAATAATATTTTAATTTTCTATGTCATGTTAATCAACGGTTACATTCAACTGAAAGTGCATACCTAATAAGCGAGATGTGCATTTGAATAGCTATTGTTCAACATAATATTATCTTTATAATATTTTTAAACTTTCTTAAAATCATATGAAATTAATTTCCACAATATCCGTTTATGTTAATATTCTATTATATAATAAATTTTAATTTTAATCAAATTCACAATTAAATGTATTAATTTTTCATTTTTAAATATAATTTAAATCATAATTCAAGCAACCGGTAAAAAATATTTGGTTTTAAACCTACTACTACAATAATAATAATAATAATCGAGCGTAAAATATTTTACATAATTTTTTAAGAATTTTACATATTTATATATTTAAAACATTGAAAATGTTGACTGAGTAACTCATAACCGACCACGGTCAAATGTGCACATTTGGTCGGTTTTTTAACAGAAGGTTTGTCAAACGTCAAAACCGACCGTCTCATAACCGACCGTCCTATGACGAATACGGTCGGTTTTCTGGGTTGCTTATGGTAAAAAAATGGTCGGTTTTGTGTCACAGTGGTCGGTTTTCTGGGTTGCCTAAGGTAAAAAATGGTCGATTTTGTGTCACAATGGTCGGTTTTCTGGGTAGCTTATGGTAAAAAATGGTCGGTTATGTGTCACAGTGGTCGGTTTTCTGGATAGTTTTTGGTAAAAACCAATAACAATTCATCATTCACATTTCCATTACAACCAATAACAATTAATCCTTCATATTGCCAATACAACTAATAAAAATTGATCATTCATTAGAAGTTCAAATTACAAACAACATTATTCAATTTCGTCAAAACCATCATCGTCTTCATCATCATCATCGTCACCTCTTCTTTCTTCTTCTTCCTCTTCATCTTCCTCTTCTTCATCCTCAATTTTGTCCTCTACGTCATCGTCTTCTTCTTCTTTTTCTTCTTCTTCTTCTTGATTTTCATGTCGAATGAATGGGCCATATTGTGCAAAATCAACAAAGAGTGAAAAGCTTCCGGCATTAGATCTTTTTCTTGAAAGGCATCCTCAATATCGTTTTGCACAACGATAGATTCATCAATTGGACGACTTTTTGATTTGACCACCGTATATATATTGCTTCGTGGATTCAATACACTTGGAGCATAATATATTTGAGATGCTTGACTAGCTAAAATAAAAATCTCATTAGACCTCAATCTTGAAGTTATATCAATCGTCACCACTCGATTTTTATCCATCCTCACACCATCACCGATACTGTCAAACCATATACACTTGAACACATATACATGATTGTATCCATCATAAGCAAGTCTCAAAATTTCTTGTAGTTGACCATAATAATCAAGATTATTTTCATGTGAAGTGCCTTTGACAACAATACCGGAACCGGATACGGATGTCGTCGAAAATTTGTATCCATTAACTTGACAAGTCTCAAAAGTCATGACTCTTAGTGATGGTCCTTCAAGCAAGTCCTTAAAACGAGGTCCCTCTATCTCATCATTCTTAACCTAGTTACAAAAAAATTAATAAAACATGTAATGATAAAATCAAAATGGAGATTTAAAGCTTGCTAAATGTAACAAATACCTTTTTTTTAAGCCAAGTTTTAAATCGAGTCTTAACAATACGATCTAAATCTTGAGGAGTTGTCTCCGGACGTTGTCTCATAACGCGATTTTGATACCTTCTAAAATATAGGAGTAGAGAAACAATAGAAACGTGTTAAAAACATAAACTAATGCAAATATGACCACATCACTAAATTAGGATAAGATATAGGTACTTTAGGGAAGGTTGAACTTCGGGAGAGTTAAAAGAACATATTCTTCTGCAAGCAATCGTTCATCATCATCCATATATCTTGCTCTTTCTTTTCTGGGAAATTCAATTGGATATCTAAAAACTTCTAATTTATCAGAATTTTGGTCATCAAACAAAACTTCGTTACGACGCACTTTATTATGAACCGAATTGGAGGCAAAATAAAGAGAACAAAAATTAAGAGCCTCTTCTTCCATATATCGTTCAGCAATTGAACCCTCAACTCTTGCTTTATTACCGACTTTTTGTTTTCATTTTCCCAACAAACGCTCAATTGGATACATCCAATGCCAATAAGCGGGCCCAACTAGTTTAATTTCTTCCGCTAAATGTACAACCAAGTGTTCCATCGAATCAAACCAAGTTTGAGGAAAAATTGTTTCCAACAAGCACAAAGCTCTAATAACCGATTTCGCCATTAGGTCCAAATCGGTTCTTGTCACAACGGATGAAAATAAATATTGAAAAAAAATTGAAATTGTCGTCAAGGCATCCGCAATAGGCGTTGGTAGAAGCTCACGAATTGCAAGAGGCAACAATTTTTGAAGAAAGATATGACAATCATGTGATTTGAATCCAAAAAATTTACACTCATCAACATTGCAACAACGAGATATATTGGAAGAATAACCGTCTGGAAGTTTCAATGAGCAAATCCAATGGCACAAAAGTTTAAGTTGTTTTTTATTTAAGGAATACAGTGCTTTTGGCATTTTTCCATTTTCATCAATCCACAAATGATGCAACACATCAAAGTGTTTGCAATCCAACCTTACTTTCTTGTGATCCTTTGACTTTGCCGCATTCACAATAGTAAAAAAAATGTTTTCAAAGACATTTTTTTCGGTATGCATGATATCAATGGAATGTCATAAATTATGTGATGACCAATAAGGGAGTTCATAAAAAATTGGAACATGAGTCCAATGATGCTCTTCCCCATAACCGGCACTCCTTAACTTGGCATTAGTTTTTCCAGGTGGTGGAAAAATTATACCATCAAGCAACTCCTTTACATCCTCTCCGGATAAACGACCACGAAACAATCTTCTTTCCTCATTATCAAACAAATTATTTTTTTCACGTAATGGATCATTTGGATCAAGAAATATTCGGTTTGTGCCATAAAAACTACATTTTCCAGAATGTTTTAATTGAAACCCTTGCACACTTCCACCACACACTTGACATCCAATTTTTCCTTTACCCGACCACCCACTTATCATACTCATAGCGGGAAAGTTACTAATAGTCCACATAAGAGCTGCTCGCATTGTAAAATTTTGCTTTAAAGATTGGTCATATGTTTCCACTCCGGTATTCCACAATATCTTCAATTCATCAATGAGAGGCCTTAGACAAACGTTAATATCATTTCCAATGCTATTTGGACCCGGAATTATATCGGTCATAAACATATAAGACCTTTTCATACACATTGAGGGGGGAAGATTATAGACAACAACCACCATGGGCCATACACTATATGTTTTCTTTCCGGTAGGGCCAAATGGGTTGAAACCATCAGTTGCAAGGCCAAGCCTTATATTACGAATCTCACTAGCAAATGATGGAAAATGACTGTCAAAATTTTTCCATTCATCTCCGTTAGCGGGATGACTAATCTCTCCCTCTTTCATATCTCGATTCTTGTAAAATCTCATATGATTGGATGTATGCGCCGACATGTACAAGCGTTGTAGTCGAGGAATCAAAGGAAAATGTCTTAAGAATTTTTTTGGTATTTTTTTACCATTTCTCCTCGAAACATCCCGATAACGATCTTTACCACATATATCACATACAACTTTATCCTTGTCATCTCCATAAAATAAAATGCAATCATTCTCGCACATATCAATTTTTTCATATTCAACCCTCAAACCCTTCATAATCTTTTTCATTTCATAATTAGTTTCGGGCAAAGTGTGCTTCTTTGGTAACACATCCGCAAGAAGTTCAAGCAAACTATCAAAAGCTTTATTACTATAATTTGAATAGTTTTTGAATTCTAATAATTTTGCGGTCATGCTCAATCTTGTATACTTTGTATTTCCCGGATAAATGGGAACTCCATTTTCAACAATCAATTCATAGAATTTTTTAGCACTATCATTTGGAGCTTCTTCTACATTACTAGTTCCCGTATCCGTGGTGTCATAAAATTCATAATTTGCACCGGCAAAATCATGTAACATAGCATTAAAATCTACCGGTTATTCTACCCTCGGAGGTTCCCGATGACTACGACGATGTGATTTTCGACTCTCATTTCTTTCCTCAACTTTTTCACTGTGCGATGTCCACACAATATAACCTTCAAGCATTCCTTTAGATAGCAAATGAAATCTAATTTCATCAATGTCTAACCAATTCAAATTCTTACAACGCTTGCAAGGACATTTCATCAAACCACCTTCCTCCACTCCTTGATTCTTTGCAAAATTTAAAAATATCTCTACACCATTCCTATCTTCGGGAGTTAAAGAAATTTTATCACTTTGTACTTGATTACCTATCCAACTTCTATCCATATTTGTCATCTACATGAATTAATATATGTAAACAAACGATTTAACATTCACATTCAATTATAAAAACACATACATATATACATTGCATTATAAAAAAAAATGTAATCATAATTAAATATAAATATAGATAAAAGAAAACTTACATTATATGATTTGTATCACTTCTTCTCTTTGTTTTCTTCAATTCTCTTCTTCTTTTTCTTCTATCTTTCTCTTCTATGTCTTGTTCCATTTAAAGAAATGAGTATTTTAAGCCAAAACTAAAATAAAGTAGAAGGACATAACCGACCGACTGCGGTCGGTTATGATTTTAATATAAAACGGCGCCATTTTGACAAATCGCAGTACACAAATAATTCATATTTTAAGATTTTTAATTCCTTTTTCGGGATAACTGACAGTAACGGTCGGTTATGTGGTTGCCATGTCAGCAGTATAACCGACCGACCACATTGGTCGCTTTTGTGTGCGCCACGTCAGCAGAAACGATGTCGTTTTTCTTTAATCTACGGTCATAACCGACCGACTGTCAGTTGGTCGGTTTCAAATCCCCCAATTTGTGTCGGTCGATTTTATTCGGTCGGTTTTGTCCTGTTTTCTTGTAGTGGTGGTTTCGTTTTCTCAAGACAAAATCAAAATTTATTAATAGTCATTTGGATTTTCTACTGCAGTCAGATGTTAACACTGTATGCTTTACTGAAGAAAGTGTTCAGATTATATGTTCAGGGGGGTGATGATTGTAGAAACCAGAATAGATATACACACAATAAACAGTATTGCAAGGCAAAAACAAAACTGATTGTATTGATGCTCATTACTAACATACTAAAATGAAAATATTAATACTATTCTAAACATTATTCGAGCAGATTATTCTCCTATAAATTAGCCACTAATTCCACTTGACTACCACCTCTCCTGATAAATAGAAACAAACCACCGACCAAGCCATAGCTCCTACAAATCAGGAAGCTGACTATTATTCAAATAAATAAACATGCTATGATTAAATACCAACATGCTCCCCCTAATCTAAGCATGTTTCTGCAGATTCTGAATCCCAAGCAAAACTCTCATCTGTTCGAACTTCACAGTTGCCATGGCCTTTGTAAGCACATCAGCACGCTGCTCATTCGTACTCACATACTTAACTTCAATCTCCCCACGTTCAACGCACTCACGAATAAAATGATATCGAATATCGATATGCTTACTCCTGCCATGGAAAACCGGATTCTTTGTAAGATCAATGGCTGATTTATTATCCACATAGATGACTACTGGACCATGTTTCACTCCTGTAATCTGAACCAACAAATTCTTCAACCAAACCGCTTGACACGCAGCAGCTGTAGCTGCCATGAATTCAGCTTCGCACGAAGATAGAGCCACGTATCGCTGCTTCTGAGAAACCCACGTAATTAAATTTTCATTCAGATAAAACACCATAGCACCTGTGCTTTTCCTATCTTCTGTGTTTCCAGCAAGATCACTATCCGAGTATCCTTCCAACAAATGATTACCAGTTCCTTTTGAGTAGATTAAACCATAATTTGTCGTCCCTTTAATATAACGTAGAATGCTCTTAACAGCTGCTTGGTGAAGAACCGTGGGTCGTTCCATGTATCGACTCACAACTCCCACCGCATATGCGATGTCTGGTCGAGTATGAACCAGATATCGTAACCCACCCACGATGCTCCTGAATTGAGTAGTATCAACAGCTGTACCCTTTTCATCTTTATCCAACTGTATTGACGTCTCCATCGGATACTTTGTTGGCCTGCACTCTGCTATCCCAGCTCGAAATAGCAACTTCTTAGCATATGACTCTTGTTTAAGTTCAATATACCCTTGTTTTTGATTGACCTCCATACCCAAATAATGAGACAATTTACCGAGGTCTGTCATATCAAATTCCTCCCCCATTTGCCTTTTAAATCTTTGGATACTCGAAACGCTGGTGCCTGTAACCAACAAATCATCAACGTATACTCCGATGATTAGCACTGTTGATCCTTCTTTCTTTGTGTATACAGCCTGTTCATACGGACACCTACAAAAACCAAGCTTCTCCAAATATTTGCTGAGACGAGCATACCATGCTCTTGGTGCCTGATGAAGACCGTATAAAGCTTTCACCAACTGGTAGACCAGATGTTCCTTATTCTTCACTTCAAAACCGGGTGGCTGAGAGACAAACACCAATTCTTGCAGTTCACCGTTTAAAAAGGCTGATTTCACATCAAGATGGTGAACCTCCCACTCGTTTCGAGCCGCCAAAGCCAGTAAGAGTCGTACCGTCTCAAGTCGAGTAACGGGAGCAAACACTTCGTCATAATCAACACCTTGTTTTTGAACATACCCTTTCGCCACAAGGCGCGCCTTATGTTTGATAACATTTCCGCTGGTGTCTTTCTTTAGTTTGTATACCCATTTCAGTCCAACTGGTGTGTGTCCAGGTGGTAACTCCACTAGATTCCAAGTGTTGTTATGTTCAATAGCCTCAATCTCTATTTTCATAGCTGCTGTCCACGCCGGGTCAGTCAGTGCTTGCTTGTAGTTGGCTGGTTCCTCCATCCCCAACAGTAACATGTCCTCATCGAGGAACACTTCTTCACTATCAGCATAAACGTCGTTCAAAGATCGAAACTTTCGTGGAGCACTTTTATCGCTGGTGAGATCTTCAGTTGCATGAGACTGGCCAGAGATTGCAGATGACACTGGAGTCTGAACATCATCATTTTCATTATACTGTGGAGACACAATTTCTTCTTCGTTAGTATTGTCACCAGGGCTGTTCATCATATGAGGTTCTGAAACTCGAATATTGATTGCAGGAGACTCCAAGTCTGTTCCTTGAGTTTTCCACTGCCAAGCTTTCCCTTCTTCAAAAATCACGTCACGGCTGACATGAGTCGTACCATGAACAGGATCAAGTAAACGGTAGGCTTTCGTTCCTTCTTCCTTACCCAGATTGACCACGATTTTGCTTCTATCATCCAATTTGGCAGTGTGCACACTTGGCACTTTCATGTGTGCCACACAACCAAACACTCGAATATGTGCAACATTTGGTTTATCACCACTCCAAGCTTCGTACAGAGTCATATTTGACAAGGACCGTGTGGGCAACCTGTTCAATATATATACTGAATGACGCACAGCTTCACCCCAAAGATTTGAAGGCAAATTCATCTCCTTTAGAAAACTACGAGTCATGGCAACAACAGTCCGGTTTCGTCGCTCCACAACCCCGTTTTGTTGAGGGGAGTATGGAGCGGTGAAATGTCGTGTGATGCCTGCCTCATGACAGAACTCAACAAAAGTTTTTGACATGAATTCTCCTCCCCTATCTGTGCGAAAAACTTTAATTTTATCTCCGGATTCCTTTTCCGCAAACGCTTTGAATTTCTTAAATGCACCAAATGCTTCATCCTTGTTTTTTAACATATATGTCCACATTACTCTACTAAAATCATCTACTAGGAGAAGAAAGTACCTATTTCCGCCAGCCGTTGGTGGTGAAATCGGTCCACAAAGATCTCCGTGTATAAGCTCCAGTCTTTTCTTCGCCCGAAACTCTGTTTGTCGAGGAAAACTCGTCTTTGTTTGCTTCGCCATTAAACACCCCACACACACCTTCTTTGGTTGTATCAGGTCTGGTAGTCCCTCCGCCATTCCTTTTGATGACATCCACGCCATTGCCTGAAAATTCACATGCCCAAAGCGTGTATGCCATAGCCAAGTAGATTCCTCCGCCTTTTACATCAAACATGCTGAGTGAGCTGTTTCGAGAAGGATTTTATACAAACGATTGCCAGATCTCTTTACTTTCAAGAGAATACGCCTCTGATCATCATAAATCCACATATATTCCCCTTTTATTACTACCTCATTACCCGATTCAGAAAGTTGGCCCAGTGATATGATGTTGTTTCACAACTCAGGGATATAATACACATCATGAAATAATTTTTCAGTCCCATCTTTTGTTTTGAAAACTACTGAACCTTTGCCTTTTATATCAACCGTGGACCCATCTCCAAACTTGACCTTTCCCGTTACCCCTTCGTTCAAGTCCCTGAATTTTGTACGATGCCCAGTCATATGTTGACTTGCTCCGTTGTCTAGGTACCAGACATTGGACTCCGTAGTTTGATCACCACTTTGACTGAGCCTGGGCATCACATTCTTCTCATTCAATAACAATTGTTTTGATTCTTCTTTAGTGCATTATGTAAAGAGAAATGCGGGTTCATCGTCTTGAGAAAACATTAAATTAGCCTCCTGTTTGGACGTGTCTCTGTCCTTGTTTTCTCGATCACGACGAGGTCTTCTGCATTCACGCTCGAAGTGACCTACAATTCCACAATTGAAGCACCTGAGTGTTCGTCTGTCACGACCTCCACGACCCCCATCTCGATTGTAATAATTGCCACCTCCCTGGTTCCTTGATGTTTCCATTCCTCCCTTACCATATTTCTTAGCCCATTCTTCTTTGGTCATCAGCAGTTTCTCGTCGCCAGTTTCTCGTTTATTCCATTCAGCTTCTGTCAACAGCAACTGATTACTTGTATTTTCAGTCGATCCTTTTAACCTCTCCTCATGCGCTTTGAGTGACCCAATGGTTTCCTCAACAGTCATGACTTCAAAGTTCCCAAATTGCTCGATTGTCGATGTAATTTGGAGAAACTTCGGAGGCATGGCTCTCAACATTTTCTTAACCACATATGACTCTGCCATACTCTCTCCCAATTCGCGTATCTTAGTGACTAGCCCATTTAACTTCATACAAAAATCATCCAGTCCCTCAGTATCACTCATCTTCAGAGATTCAAACTCGGCCTTCATTGTCTGAACCTTGGCTTGCTTGACCCGATCTGCACCCAGGCACAGAGTTTTGAGTGCCTCCCAAGCCCCTTTGGCTGTCTTTTTCTCCGCAATTGTAAGCAACATATCATCTGGAATACACTGATATATTTCAGCCAACGCTAGCTTGTCCTTCTTGTCCTCTATCACGACCTTCTCGTCCTTCGATTCAATTGCCTCCCAAACACCATGTGCTTGCATAAACACTTTCACTTTCAATGACCACGCTGTGTAGTTGGTCTTTGTCAACATCGGGTAGTTCAGCCCCACCGTACTCTCCTTGCTCTTGTCCGTCTCCATAGCCATTACTCTGGGCATGTACTTTGGCATACACCTTGTTCAAGCTTTGATACCAAGTGTAGAAACCAGAATAGATATACACACAATAAACAGTATTGCAAGGCAAAAACAAAACTGATTGTATTGATGCTCATTACTAACATACTAAAATGAAAATATTAATACTATTCTAAACATTATACGAGCAGATTATTCTCCTATAAATTAGCCACTAATTCCACTTGACTACCACCTCTCCTGATAAATAGAAACAAACCACCGACCAAGCCATAGCTCCTACAAATCAGGAAGCTGACTATTATTCAAATAAATAAACATGCTATGATTAAATACCAACAATGATGGCCTTTGTAAGGTACAGATTATTCAACTTCAACACAAAAGTTAGTTAATGTTGGGTGTCTGCAACTACTTTTCTTCATATTTATGTTCTAATTAACTGAATGTGAAAAGTGTACTTAGTGTTATTCTCTCAAAAATATTTAGCTGTCCTGTCCATGGTACTAGCCCCCATTATCCGTATTGCTTTAAGAATATGTTCATGGTATTG
The DNA here is from genome assembly GCA_030848705.1 of Heracleum sosnowskyi. Classification (NCBI taxonomy): domain Eukaryota; kingdom Viridiplantae; phylum Streptophyta; class Magnoliopsida; order Apiales; family Apiaceae; genus Heracleum; species Heracleum sosnowskyi. The sequence continues at coordinate 132,518,468 of CM061237.1, forward strand.
AACTTTTACAGGTATGGGACAGGCGTTGCATCGGTGTTACTAGACAAGCATCCGGGGTCTTAGCGGGCCATACTGAAGGCATCACATTCATAGACAGTAGAGGAGATGGTCATCATCTTATCTCAAATGGGAAAGATAAGACCATCAAACTTTGGGATATCCGTAAAATGTCGTCTAATCTCAATCAGTATGTCCGCTTTAGCATTTGGCACAAGCTTCTTAATATTGGAACTGATTTGCATATCTGGATAATTAATTATTTTGCTTACACCTTGATATGTTTATTCACACAAGTTGAAAGTAATATCTTACTGTTATTTTGTTGCAGAATATATGATCACAAGAATTCAATGTGGAGGTGGATGGATTTTCCAGATGAACTAAGACATGTGACGCACCCATATGATATGTCATTGGCAACTTATAAAGGGCATTCAGTGTTGCGCACTCTTGTACGATGTTACTTCTCCCCAGAATTTAGGTAAGTGAAAATTTAGTGTGCACGCGCCGGAGATACTTGTGAGTTCTGACATTATTATCGGGTATCATCAATTTTTTGAAAATCATTGCTTGTTGTAAACAATCTCGATTTTTATTCTTCACATTAAGTTTTTGAGATAAGAGTGCTCTTTATTGTAATGTTTAAATGCAAGTGAATGTGATTGTATGTCTACTTCTTGTAGCACGGGCCAAAAATACATCTACACTGGATCTGCTGACGGTTCTGTTTATGTGTATGAGTATGACATTGTAAGCCCTAAAAATTCTTTAATCTATACTCTTTATTAATAAGCAATGTGAAAATGGGTGCGCGGTACTAAAGTATCAAAGTACCAAATTTGGTTATCACTTAACCCGGGTTCGATTTCTCGCAACTACATAATTATACAACATTTATTTACTTTAAATTCTTTAGCTTCATCCCGGATTCGATTCCTTACAACTACGTAATTATACAAGATTTATTTATTTACTTGAAAAATGGCACGCAGTACTAAAGTATCAAAGTACCAAACACTACACCATAAATGACCTACTACAACAATTTGAGCCCATGTTGCCTTTGATTGTGTTGGCTTTGCTATGCATATTTTTGGCCACTACAACAATGTCAATTTGATGTTGGCTTAGGCACAATAAAAATGTTGTTGTAGAATAAAAGTGTTTGCATGTTGCAGTATGTAACAAATATGTTGCCATAGTTTTGTAGGAAATAAAATTTCCCCTTTTAACTAAAAACAAACATATTTAATTTTATTTGACATGAAAACTACTTGATTTTGTTAAAATAATTAAATATTATTTATAGAAATTAAGATTGTGCCCGGAAAGATGAATAATTAATTCAAACAATTAAAATTAAGTATTTCTTAATTAATTTTTAAAAAATTGACAAATGTTATAGTTTTTTTTAAAAAAAATTCAAATTTAATATATTTTAAAAATAGTTGCAAAATTACTGGTGGCAACCAAAAACAACTGAATGCAACTTTTCTTTTATAAGATTTGCAATCAAAAGTAATCTAATATAATTTTTTAAATTCTTTTACAAAAATATTGCAATTGCTTGTAGTTGCATTTGATTTTGATTTTAGTTGAATTTAATTGTATTTGGTTGTGAAGTTTAATTTTCGTAAAAACAAGTTAGAAAATAAAAATTCTACAAAAGATAATAAAACACATTTTTGAAAAAAATAATGTATTTATGAAGTAATCGATAAATTTAAAATGAATCATTTAAAAAGAAATACAGAATTAATAAACTTTACAAAATCTAAAATGAAAATAATATTGATCAATTTTACACGGAGATAGATGAAAAATCTTGAGCGGCAAAAATACCGCTCTCTCAAAATACTTCCAGAAAACAAACATTCATCCATCATCTCACATAAACACACGGTGCTCTCTCTCTCTCTCTCTCTCGTTTCAACTGCTCTTCAAGTAATTGCTCCCCTTCTCTCTCGTTCCAAGCATCGCTGTTCGATTTAGGGGTTTTTTGATTTAGGACTTCTTCAATTTAGGGCTTCCTCGATTTATGGTTGCTCTATTTTGGGGCTTTTTCGATTTAGGGATTCGTCCATTTAAACTGATTTAAATTCTAAAGCTTTTACAATTTTAAGGTTTAATGTTTGTTCAATTGGTTTATTTATTCTCTTGTCATTGTAGGGCTTCAATTTAGGTTTCCAGTTGAGCTAATTTGGTTTGAGCTTCTCAGGTTCTTCATTTCACGACTTGCACTTCTTGTTTTTTTAATTCTAAGTTGTGAAAGTTGATTATTGTTGGCTATGTTTGTTTCTTGAGATTGGTACTTACAATTTCTACTCGTTTTATTTACTTAATTGCATTATAAATTCGTTTTAGTTTTATTAGTTTAAAAAAGTCTCTATTATTTGGATGTTGAAGTTTGGTACTTTGTTTAGTTACAAGGAATGGAATTAAGGTGAAATGGGAAGACTATTATGTTATGGATGAATTAATCAATGCTATAATTCATTCAGGTACTAAGTGATTTACTACACATTACTAATCTCTTTTACTTCTTGGATGTCTTGGTTCTGAGCATTAGATATCGGAAACATTTATTGGATATCAGGGAAGTGTTAAAAGAGATGCATTGAAAGGTGCCATTCGAAGACGCTTAGGCAATTACTTCATAATTATGGCAAGCTTGTATCTATCTCTGAAGTTTAAGGTACTTGTATATTAAAACAAATTTTAAAGTATTACTCACTACTGATTTGATGTAGAGTATAGTCCCTTGCTTATTAATGTTTTAAGTCATGCTAAAGTGTTTTCCTGACGTTGGCATTAGTCATTGAAATTTTGTTTTTTACTGTTAGGAAGTTCGCTGTCTAATTGCAATTCATTTTCTTGTAATATATTGTTTACATTCTTTTTTAAGTAAATACGTTTAGAAGCATCATTTAATTTAATATATTTTATACGTTTCCATAGTTACACAATGTCACAAAAATTCATCTGATTTCCTATAGCGTAAGATCTTATAGTTGTACTGTTTATATATCTTTTGTCAACCTTGAATTTCAGTGTACGTCAAAGTATCTGAGCCATATTTTGTAATGCAAAGTTAGCTTGTATGATACAATTAATGCATTTATTATAACTACATTCGCTAATTATTTTTCTAATACAATTAATGCATTTATCAGGTGTTTTTGTTGCATATATTGCATTCACAAATAGCAATATTAAACTCAGAGCCGAAAGATTTCTTAGCAGCATCACAAATTCGCTGGAAATTGTTCTGCGACGCAATGTAGAGGTCAGAATTGTACTTTTACCTGAAGATGATCCGTGCATAAATAGTGAAAGACAAGTGGCTTTAGTCGATCCTATGGTCAAGGAGCACGAAACTCAGGTAATTAATACACATAATTAAATTATTCGCTCCAACAAACTAGATCATTGTATTGATCTTGGTCATACTAGGTCCCATTCAAGCTACCAAGAGGAAGCTTCAACGATCCTGATGTTATGCTGGCTGGAAAATTTCAGTCAACTTCAGAATCACCAGTTCTGCTGGCCGATGAGAATGTTGAAAGAAATGGATCAAAAGAAAGAGAGCATGTAGTTCCTGCAAAGAGAATAGAGTCAATAATCCATGAACAGAGATTAGAAACTGCATGGTTGCAGACTGCAGAAAAAGGCACTCCTGGAACGCTCAATCGTTCAAAGCCCGAGAGGAATCAAGTCCTCCCTCAAGATGGCGTCTACCATCAAAATCAGATGGATTTCACGAATCCTGCAACCTTAAGCTCTCAGCATTGGGAAGATGAGTTGAAAGATGAAATTAGTGCCTTGAAGATTTATAATGGAAAAGAGGTTACCCAGAATGGTCAAGTTGGGAAACAAATCAATCATTATCCGATGTCGCCAAGCTTATTGCACAATAGCAGCTATAACAGCAATTTCAGCAAGGAAACCATGTAAGTAAAGGAAATTCATTGTCTCCCAAGTAATATGCTTCATGATGCACTTGTTTGACTTAAATCATTAATTGGCAGTCTGTTAACATGTGCCATAGATAAGCCATAAATAATTAGATACTAATTTATACAAATGTCGGAGTAAATTGTTGTGGGCCTAAGGAAACTTTCTTTTGTGTAAATGTGTGTTCTGATGCTGAACTTGGCTACCATTGAAATTAATTTGCAGCTGCAAGTATTACTGGCAGTCGATTAAGACCTGAATGCTACGACTTTGTCGTTTCAGGCCATGCAATACTAAAAATATGTTGATGAACTGATTGATGGTTAAATTAATAAATGCTCGACTCCGACATCTCTCAATTGCTACTCAATAACTTAAATAAGAAAACAGTCCTTCAAACGGTCGGCCTTTGCAGAAAAAAAAAAGCACTACACATCTGTTTTTAGTTAGTAAAGTCAGCCTCAACTATTCAACCTTCTGCATAGTTGTAGACTTAGCAGAAAATTATACTTGAAAGTTTACTGATTCACTACCAGGACGAAGATTAGAGAAGTCTCAAGCAGCAGTAAAAAATGGTCACACCTCAAGTGCTCTCTACCTCCTGATACCTTACCCTTCGCTTGGTTGGTTGCCTAGTGTTTGTTATATTTCAAACCCTGGCAAGGGCGCAGACCTACTTATACTCTACTTGTCCAGACAGCCCATTTATCAATAACATATCTCGTAGTAGCCAATTTCAAACAAATCTAAATCTCCTGCTCTTTAGATCTCTGTACAACAGTGATATCGATTCTATTTTCTACTGTTTATATATCTTATAGGTGTACTGATTTGTTTATTCTATATCTTTTTTTTTGGCTGAATTATTGTCTGTGTGTTGTTTATGTTGATCTTATAATTTGAAATTGAGAGAGTGCACATCTTGGTATGTTGTGTAATTAATTTGGTCAAGTTCCAGGCCTAAGCTCCATCGTTTTATTCAATAAAGATAATCTCTATTTTTTGTAGAGCCGACACATTCAAGCGACACATGTAAGAGAATTAAAAAAAAAGTACCTGGTGCTTCTTTAGTTCATTTTTATTGAACAATATTTTCTGTTGTGTTGCAGGTCTATCATGACAAAAAATGAGACTCATGGAGAGATATAAGAAGATAGGCTTTCAGTTAATGACAAAAATGAGTTTATTTTTATTGTAATATTGTGTTTGGAGATACTAATCTAGTTGGTTGAAGATTGTGTTTGGAGATACTTTTCTAGTTAGTTGAATTTGTGGTTGAATCTAGATTGTAAGTTTGGATTATTATGTAGTCTGATGTTATCCGATGGGAATGAAAAACCAGGATGTGTTGTTGATTTGGTTGGGTCTGGTATTTATAGATACAGATTGTGTTTTTTTAATTATAAATAGAAAATTGTTGATATTGATGCTATAAAGTGTTGGCAAATAGAACAAATAATGTATAACAAAATGTTGCTAGAGCTAAAAATTGTGTTGGCATAAATGTGGGACCCACACTAGACCTCAAATTGTACTCACATTGGACCCCACGGGTGGGGCCCACTTTGTGGGCCAGCGGTGGGTCCCACTTCATTTTACTGAAAATATAACACAAAGGCAACATAGATATTTTGTTGGTATATGGTAAAAATATTGTTGCCATAGCAGTCTATTACAACACCAAAACTTATGTTGCCATAGAGGAGGATAATGTTGACATAGACCCCAAGCTAACATCAAAAAAACCAACACAAAAAAAGTGTTGGCTTTGCAATTTTTGGGCCTACAGCAACATATTTTGGACATACGTCAACAGTTTTCAGGGCTTGCCGTAGGCCATTTATGGTGTAGTGAAATTTGGTTATCACTTAACCCGGGTTCGATTCCTCGCAACTACATAATTATACAAGATTTATTTACTTTAAATTTTTTAGCTTCATCCAGGATTCGATTCCTTACAACTACGTAATTACACAAGATTTATTTATTTACTTTAAATTCAATAGTTTCATTGAGCGTTAGATTCTTTGCAGCTACGTAATCATACAAGATTTATTTATTTAATTTAATTTCTTTAGCTTTATGCACAGTTCGATTGTCTATAACTACATAATTAAATAGTTATTTATTTATTTACTTTAAATTCAATAGTTTCATCGAGCGTTAGATTCTTTGCAGCTACGTAATCATACAAGATTTATTTATTTACTTTAATTTCTTTAGCTTTATGCACATTTCGATTGTCTATAACTACATAATTAAATAGTTATTTATTTATTATATATTTTTATCATTCAATTCTCGAGAAATACATTTTTAAATAATATTTATTAATAATTTATTAATACTAATATTTTAATATCGACTCATGCATAAGCTAGTATTATCTAATCATACCTTTTCCTTTTCTTCTTCTTGATGACTTTTAATTCTGTTTGATTTAGAAGTGCATATTTGCCCTATTCATGTACTATAAAATCGGCACCATTTACAAAACTAGCAACTTACGGTTGGAATATCCATGTACTTTTCGACGAATAAATCATTGTACCTTCTGATGAACTAAAATGATGTAATTTGTACGATCGTGTCAACTTTTTAAAAATTATCGATACTTGCAAATAATTTTTACTTTTTTGGCATTCTGTTCCAGTTGACTGGCGCACAGTTGCAAGCTTGTTTTTCATGACAGCCCAATAAGAGACTGTAGCTGGCACCCTCTTTGCCCTATTCTGGTCAGCTCGTCATGGGACGGTTGCATCTTAAATTATGGATTTCCTGATTATGTGGAAAAACCACATCATCCGAAGCAGAGTTTAAGAAGACGAGGCCACAGGAGGAGTAAAGCAATGGGTTAAAGCTCGAATTATTGATGTGTACTGGTATTCGTATTAGCTAGGCATCATATATATTATACCAGAAAAAATTGAATATAGGAACGCTAAGTCTAATATAGCTCTATCAGTTGATTGTGATTGTATGTATAAAATTTTCAGATTATTAGAGGTTTTCAATTTTAGGCCCTTTGGAATCTCTGTTTGCCAATTGTGATTTGTTCTTTGGGTAGAGCTTTTCTTAGCTTGCATTTCTTGTTAATTACCTAAAATATTTATCTATGGACAGCTTAAGAAAAAACAGTAAAAATTATATCCAAAATCGATTTATATAATGTTTGCAATAATTTAGTGCGCCAATGCATCAAAGCAAAGGGCACTTAACAAAGAATGTCACTCTACGTAAGAGAAAGAGAAATGGCGTGAAAGCAAGCAGCAGGAAGAATATCATACAGAATAATGTTTTCGTGTTTGTAGGTTTATATCTTATTGAATTGTGGTCTGCTTTGCATTTACGATTTTCTGAGCTTCTTTCGAAAGCTCGGAATTTAGGAGGTTGGTTTTATGATGAATCAGATTTTGGATTTCATCGCGATACGCCTAAGACTACTTGCAGATTTCTTATTAGTTCGGTTTGATTGTTATTATGATATCTGCAATTACAATCTTCAATTCCAGTTGCACTTACTGTATGATATTTGCTGATGGTGATGATCAACTATTATTAGGTTGTCTTCACTTGAACTTGAACAATGGAATGGACCATTTCCACGACCATTCCATTCCGTCAAAACGGTTCAATTTCATTCCATTAAAAAAAAATTGAATCAGCTCCTTCTTTTTATACACATCACACTATATCTTTTTCTGATATTTTTAAGAAGAAACCCTCTCTACATTTTTAAAATTAAAATTAAGCATCTCTCTCCCCAGTACCCTCACCCTCTCCCCTCTCTCTCCCCATCTCGCTCTTCTCTCTCTAACATAAGCATAAATATTGTTACAAATCTCTCCCATATAAAATTCGAAAATTCTAAAATTTTGATAAAAATAATCTTTAACTTCGCTTTAAAATTTTAAGAGAGATCCATCATATTCAAAAGTTAAATTTCATAAATTGAAATGTCAGGAAATTACATATTATTTTCATTACATTCTAGTTGAATTTTATTTAAACTAACAAAATTAAGGAAATGTTTATTTCATCCCCCTTCATTCCATTTCTATATACATTCCATTTCACCTTCATTCCATTCATGCCAAGTGAACACTGTATTTAGATCAATAATCAATTTTTGATAACCCTCTCTCTCTCTTTTTCTCCACAGCCGCCTCACTTTTCCCCTATTTTTCTTGCCTAATCGTTCGGGGCTTCCATCGGTTTTCACCGGTGGAAAGCCCCAAATCTTTTAATTTCCTTTGTTTTTGTTCTTGTTTTTCAATAATCTCCCAAGAGAGTTTTCCCAATTTATTTGGGTCTAATTTATCTCTCCTTGTGAGAGTTTGGTGTGTTCTTTGTGTGTTTGGTGTGTTTTAATATCCGGGATTTCAGATCTGCAGAATTTTTTTGGTTTTGATGGATTTTTATGGTTTTGATTTTGTTATTCGCTTCTTAATTGTGAGCGGGGGTCTTGATTTAGTGATAAAGTTTTGTATGGGATTACAGCTTTGGTCGATAGCTCAAACGATAGCTCCATCGGGGCATGATGAAGGGGTAGTAGTAATCCAACGAGGATGCACAAAGTGGGTACTTGTATTTGTATATACTTTATCTTCAAAATATCGCTTAACTATCTCTTCATGAGAACATGCGATTGCAAATTACTGTTTGTTCGACTCGATCATTGGTGTAGATGTCGTATGGCTTTTTATTATTGAATTAACACCTTTATTTAAAAAAAAAAAAAAAAATCAATTTTTGATGGTTATAATTTTGTCATTTTTGTTACATTTGCTCATGGATGTTGGCAGGGATTGCAAATAAGTTGGTCAGGAGTTATCAAAAAATATAAATATATAAATAATATGTTCGGAGTTTTGTAAAAATCGAACATTAATGGTAGATCTAGAATTAAACCTAGCATGATTCGGTACTACAAAACATGTTGTTGATAACCTTGTAGATAGCCTTTTCTAAAGAGATCATACTTTTTTTTTGCTGTCATTCATAAATGGTGCAGCCACAAGGATTGCGTTTTGCACAGACATGATATGATTCTAGTTCAAATGTTTTCATTTTGCAACAAAAACGTTTCAGGTGGAATCGTTAAAACATCCACCCGAAATTTTAAAAGTGTTTCTTGTTTAGTTTTCTTTTTTACTTATCAGATTTGTTCTTCAAGAAAATCATAAAAACAAAAAAAACAAAATCAAAAGTTAGATATATTGTATTCAAACCTCCCATCTACGATATATATCATTATTCGGTTTGGGAATAACACAAATTTGCATTATTTCTTAGCAACTTGGGAAACACTACTTATAATCCCCTTACTTTATCAAAAGCTCTTAAACACTTACTTAATTGCTTCGGAACTCAATGGAACCTGGGAAGTAGTACTTTACCTAAAGGGAAGAAATCTATTGGTTGTTAAGGGTCTACATGGTAAAGTTGGAATTTGTATATGTAGTTTTTTTCTTTTCTTATGCTGTTTAGGGAAGATTTACATGCGCTTTTGCTTTCTAATTGTTTTGACAGCAACTCATCTTTGGTCTTGCCGTTAACAACACTTCTGTCATGTTGCTAATTAGTCTCGATAACACTGTTATCTATGGTTTGACGTGTTTGGTGGACTGTTAGATGAGCCTTTGTAAGACTATTTGGTCTGCATAGTTAGTCTGACGAAATTTTACTCAATTTCCGACTGGTCCTGGTAGGAGTGTTAAACTCTGATTACTTGTTCCTAAGACAATTAATGTATGTTTATCATTAGAATGCATAACAACAATAAAGCCCTTTATTTCGTTGATTCACAAGTATTTGTAAGGTCTCTAGGTGGAGGAGTGATATTGTATTGTAATCTTTGTAATATCCATTGAAGTCCTGGACTATTAGAGTTTCATCAGCTCATGGCCTTGAGAGTGCATGAGCCAGGTGAGATTTGATGAAATTGGGGCTTGAAATGACCAGGGTTTGGACACAGTCCTACAAAGATCATCAAAATCTTGCTTTGAAGATCATCCATAAATGTTATCTGAATCACTGTTAAAACAAATATAAAACAAATGAACCACTATTTAATTATGTATCTATAAACAATTGAGCCGTGGATAAAACTAAAAAAATTAAAGTAAATAAATAAATTTTGTATGATTATGTAGCTTCAAGAAATTGAACCCTAATGAAGCTAATGAATTTAAAGTAAAAAAATAAATCTTGTATAATTACGAGTTGCAAGGAATCGAAACCTGGATGAAGTTAAAGAATTTAAAGTAAATAAATCTTGTATAATTACGTATTTGCGAATAATCGAACTCGGATGTAGTGATAACCAAATTTGGTACTTTGGTACCGCGCGCCATTTAAACATTATTTTTCTTATTTATTAATAAAGAGTATAGATTAAAGTAAATAAATAAATCTTGTATAATTACGTAGTTGCAAGGAATCGAACCATGGATTAAGTTAAAGAATTTAAAGTAAATAAACTTTGTATAATTATGTATTTGCGAGGAATCCCAAATTTAGTGATAATCAAATTTGTTACATTGATACTGGCGTCATTTAAACATTGTTTTGCTTATTAATAAAGAGTAAGTATAAATGGCACAGAAAAGTGGAACCCAATTCCCTCGTTAAGGTACCAAGAACTAAAGTCTCGCACGCCTAAGGGACTGCAACAAGAACAGAAACAAAATGACAACACCTGCAGTTTGGCACAGGATGTGCATCAACTTCGGTAATCAACTTATAATGTAAAATAGTAAAGAACATAACTGTATAGTAAGAACAAAGTAAGGCTACAGAGTTTAATTAGCTGTATCTACACAGATTGAGACAACCTGGGATTCCTGTTTTAAAAAAATAATTTTACGTGCAAATGTTTTCAACAAATGGGAAACCCTAGCGTCATTTCAAATCTGATCAGTGACAAACCCCGAAGAGGCAAGAACAGTACTTCAATCCACATATACCATGTTATTCAGTGGTAGGAGCTTAATTTGTTTAGTTTGATTTGGACAAGGATCAAAGTTAAAGGTAAAACCAATTAAAAACTATATTTGCAAAGGCGACAAGTAACAACACAAAGAATTATGGCGCAAAATTCCAACTACAAGAAGAATCTCTATCAACCTTCCCGTTTTATGCTGATTACTTCCATTTTTACTTGCAGCCTGAAAACACTCTTTGTTAAGTGAAGAAACTGTTGATGGTTTTGGCAAGTTACATTACCAAGTGTTGTACCTATGAAGTTATTGCTTCTGCCTTTCTGGTATAGGGAAGTATGAAGATTTGATTCTCTAAATTGCCAGAAGTTACAGCACTTGTCCCTCACTAAAGCGCCAACTACTGAGGCTGAAACCAGTCCTGCATTACAGGGTGCAACTAAAAGAGACACAAATTACAATAAAGAAGTTTGGCTCTGGACCCATGTCAACTTTGGAAATCAGCTTATAATGTAAAATACTAGAGCTCAACACTGTGTATCGAGTTGGTAAGAACGAACTAGACAGTTCTAGCTGTATTTACATGGATTGAGCCAGAATGGGACTGCTATTTTCGAGGTGTAATATAACTGAGTTTCGTAATTAAACTAGTTTTCAACTTCTGCACTTTCCATGGAGGCAATATCAAGATATTTCATATAGCATTGCTCCGGGTATGCTTGGGCTGGGTTGTCGAAATGTTATGAACTTTAGACACAAGGAGCAAACACATTCAAGTCCTCTGGTGGGAGCAGACACCAACACAAAGTAAAACCAATTGAGAATTGCATCAACATTTTCCATCAAGTAGCCTAGTGGAAAAAACACCAGTCACTAACACAGAGCCAAACCAATGGAAACTGCACCAACATATCTATTATAAAACTAATTGTCACAGTGAACTATGTATGTAAGCCGATGTGGAAACAAAAATTAATACCCTTCATGACAGTACATATCTATTAAGAATATAACCAATATTGTTAGTTAAATTTAGATAATAAACAGCAGTAGCAAGGTAGTAGATAGAAAGCATTAATCAAAAGCTCACAATATGTCGAAGTCCTTGACGATAGAAAGATCATAATACTTGCAGGATAGGCATGTCTAAATCAAGCAATAAACTATGTCCACGCATTGAACAAAAGTTGATAACTCCAAATCCCGATCTAGTCCTTCCCGGCCGATCTCACGCCTGGAAGCGGTGTCGCTGCGGTTGGGACTCTGCAAAACAACACCGGAGGGGGGTTTGGACCCTGGCGGCGCCTCCGGCGTGAGAATAAGTAATGGCTTTGGAAAGGGAGACAGGTATATAGAGAAATCTAAATATGGAGGGTGTGTGTATAGGTTAGGTGTGTAAAAGAGAATGTAACCCCAAACCTTTCCTCCTTGGTCTATTTATAGGCCAAGGATTAGGGTTTTGGGGTTGTACCTGCAATCATGAGCGTTGAATCCTAGGTAGGTAGGACACCTGGGTGATGTTGATGGATTGCACGTGTCCAGGCGAAGGATTGTGGTATTATGTGCCAGGCTCCTGCTGGCGTGTGGCTTAAATAGGAAATGATTGTCCCAATCATTAGGTATCCTTATATGTCACTATTAAGCGTGGCCATCAATGATGACCTAGGCACGTCACGTAATGAAGCATAGCTTGTCTCCCACAAGATATTGTCTTGGCCGCCAGGAGAATTAGACTTGAAGCTTGAGTCAATGAGTCCGGACTGGTACGTAGGCCAGGACTCCACGACGAGTCTGGACTAAGAGGTGAGCCATGACTGGAGTGGTAATCCGGGTTCCCGGTGACTCCTGGCTCAGAAATAAGCCCGGGCTATACATAGCCTATCATTTGCCCCCCACTCCCTTATTCAGATTTTCTGGATGGGGTAGTAGAAATTCCTGAGTAGGTGACTTGGAAAAAATTCCTGGCCTGATTGTCGCCCCCCAACCCGGATTGTTATGAAGGGTGGCAATCCGGTGTTGAGAGTAGGTCCGGGTTGTTTCTCAAGTCCAAAGCTGTGACGCTTTGAGTAACTTAGAAAAAATTCCTGGCCTGATTGTTGCCCCCCAACCCGGATTGGTATGAAGGATGGCAATCCGGGGTTGAGAGTAGGTCAGGGTTGTTTCTCAAGTCCAAAGCTGTGACGCTTTGAGTAACTTAGAAAAAATTCTTGGCCTGATTGTTGCCCCCCAACCCGGATTGGTATGAAGGATGGCAATCCGGTGTTGAGAGTAGGTCAGGGTTGTTTCTTAAGTCCAAAGCTGTGACGCTTTGAGTAACTTAGAAAATATTCTTGGCCTGATTGTTGCCCCCCAACCCGGATTGGTATGAAGGATGGCAATCCGGTGTTGAGAGTAGGTCGGGGTTGTTTCTCAAGTCCAAAGCTGTGACGCTTTGAGTAACTTAGAAAAAATTCCTTGCCTGATTGTTGCCCCCCAACCCGGATTGGTATGAAGGATGGCAATCCGGTGTTGAGAGTAGGTCAGGGTTGTTTCTTAAGTCCAAAGCTGTGACGCTTTGAGTAACTTAGAAAAAATTCTTGGCCTGATTGTTGCCCCCCAACCCGGATTGGTATGAAGGATGGCAATCCGGGGTTGAGAGTAGGTCAGGGTTGTTTCTTAAGTCCAAAGCTGTGACGCTTTGGGTAACTTAGAAAAAATTCTTGGCCTGATTGTTGCCCCCCAACCCGGATTGGTATGAAGGATGGCAATCCGGTGTTGAGAGTAGGTCAGGGTTGTTTCTCAAGTCCAAAGCTGTGACGCTTTGAGTAACTTAGAAAAAATTCTTGGCCTGATTGTTGCCCCCCAACCCGGATTGGTATGAAGGATGGCAATCCGGTGTTGAGAGTAGGTCAGGGTTGTTTCTTAAGTCCAAAGCTGTGACGCTTTGAGTAACTTAGAAAAAATTCTTGGCCTGATTGTTGCCCCCCAACCCGGATTGGTATGAAGGATGGCAATCCGGTGTTGAGAGTAGGTCGGGGTTGTTTCTCAAGTCCAAAGCTGTGACGCTTTGAGTAACTTAGAAAAAATTCCTGGCCTGATTGTTGCCCCCCAACCCGGATTGGTATGAAGGATGGCAATCCGGTGTTGAGAGTAGGTCAGGGTTGTTTCTTAAGTCCAAAGCTGTGACGCTTTGAGTAACTTAGAAAAAATTCTTGGCCTGATTGTTGCCCCCCAACCCAGATTGGTATGAAGGATGGCAATCCGGTGTTGAGAGTAGGTCAGGGTTGTTTCTTAAGTCCAAAGCTGTGACGCTTTGAGTAACTTAGAAAAAATTCTTGGCCTGATTGTTGCCCCCCAACCCGGATTGGTATGAAGGATGGCAATCCGGTGTTGAGAGTAAGTCGGGGTTGTTTCTCAAGTCCAAAGTTGTGACGCTTTGAGTAATCTTAGAAAAAATTCCTGGCCTGATTGTTGCCCCCCAACCCGGATTGTTATGAAGGATGGCAATGAAGTGAACAAATCCGGACTTTATGAAATTTTGGCAGCTTTGGAATGCGAATCGATTTTAGTTTTCCCCCCCTTTTCCTTCGAAAAGGTACTGCCCTTTTTACCTCGGGAACAGATGTATCTTACTGTCGCCATTATGACTCATGTCTTTTCGTTGTTGTCCTTTTTTTTTCTGTACTTTGCTTTCTTGCCAACCAATAGAATATTGCCATCTGTCGTCTAGGGGGTTATTTTTACCCCTTTCTAAAACCCCCCTTTCATTTCCAATTGTACTTTTCACTTTTTCAACCGAATTTCTCTTCCGGCGACTTCGTTTTCCTGCGACCGCTGCGTTTCTCTTGTGAAGCTTTCCTATTCTCCTGCCTTCCTGTAAGCCTTTCGACTCCATCTTTTACCGCCTATTTGCTGTTATATGTTGTTGTTTTATCCGTAATTACGATTTCACCAAAACTGTTCATCTTGGAGTTTTGAGGGTTTTGGAAAGGTTATGGTTTTCTGTGATGTAGTCGCTTTAGTGTTTGTATACTGGCTTATGTGTGTATTGCTGGTCTTGATTTTGGTTGCATGTCGTATATGTATTTCGATTTGGTCGTTCTTAAATTTATGGGTTTCTTTGTGCCGTTTTATGTTCTTGGTTTGGGGATAAGGATAACTGTATATGTGTATAGTTTGATCTTGTGTTTAAGATATGTTTTTGGGTTGAAGTGTTTCTGACAGTTCATGTTTCTGAGGCTTTGTGTCTAATCCGGACTTGATTTAATCCGAATAACTTTAACTGGTTTACTATTTGGCTGATTTTTGATCCGGTTATTGTAGAAAATAGGGATTGGATTACTTCTAGGTAAAATGTGTCTAATTGACAATACGCAATCCGTACTGAGATAATAAAACTTACTTCAAATTGATCTTTCTAGGTTTATGGTTCGGATTAAGTCTCGAGCCCGTCGCGTACTTATTCCCTTTTCCGACCCTTCTAATAGTAGTGAGCCGTCACCTTCTAACAATCAAGAAGTAATAGACTTATATTGGTGTAGAATGGCTAAGAAGAAGAAACAGTCCGGACCTCTAGTAACCCAACTTTTTGTCCATGAACCTTCTCGGGGTGGTGTGCTTAGTACGCCGGACGGATTTTGGTCGGACACGAGCTACTTCTTTGTGAAGAAGGATCCGGATATAGAGCAATCATTTTATTATAGAGATCTTAGTTCATGTTATAGGAATCATCAGGAGTTTGGCCATCCCGGACCATATGATGAATCCGAATTCGATTTCGCTTTCTCCCAGATGGGGATTAGCGATGCCCCGTATCCTTTGAAGGAAAAGTTCTCAAGTCTTCCAAATATTCAGATGGACAAGTTGGTCCGGGCTGCGTTTCACCTTGGACCTGAGATAAGCTGGAGATGGCCTCAGTCCGGGGAGAGGATTTACCACCGGCCGAAAGACGGTTATGTTGGAGTATGGCTGGAGACTCTGAGGTCCGGTTGGAATCCTAGGTGTCATCAATTTGTAAAACACCTTTGTAAATATGTTTATAAAATTTCCATAATGCAAATTACTACCAATGGTGTGAAGTGGATAACTTGGTTCTTGGCTTCTTGTAATAAGATGGGGTATCAGCCCACTCTGCGACTTTTCCACCAGCTTTTTAAGCTAGTGCAATCCAATAAAGAGCCTTTATATGAGATCCGGTTTCGCGCGGAAGAATGCGGTTACCCCTCGGGTACTGCCAAACCGGTTATTCAGCAGTCGACTTTAAAGTTCTGGAATGGTGAAGTTATTTTCTTGAAAGGCCTGGATTTGGAGTACATGCCCCATATTGTTTCTAGTGTGGAGGCTGAAGTTTTTGATGTGTTCACACTCGAGGGTGAAGCATTGGTTCAAATTCACCGATTCTGTGAATGCCTTGGTTTCCAAATGACCCGGGATAGCTTTATGAAACATGATTTGTTGTTTGAGCTTGGATGTAAGTTGTATTGTTTTTCTTCTTTTTGTAACCCGGGCTAATTCTTTTGTTTTGCTGATGTGGTTCTTCTTTCTGCAGGTTTGCCTTATTTCAAGCCCGAATTATACGCAATCATGTCTTCTAATGCTCTTGCTGCCTCTTTTAGAAAGCTCGGTGGTGTCCACAGCACAAAGAGTCCGGGGGATGTTGGAGGGTCCGGGTCTAGTGCGTTGAAGGAGGGTGGTGCCGAATCTGTTGCCCCGAATGCCCACCAACCCGAACCTGTGATTGATGCTGCTGAAGTGGAAGTAATAGATGGCCTGGAGCAGCGTTCTTCGAAGAAAAGAAAGACTCCTGGAGTAAAGAAGCCACCTGCTAAGGCTAAAGTCGTTGTCGAAAAGATTGTTTCTGATGATGCTGGGAAAGGTCCGGATAAAGAACCTGTCCGAATCGGGAATTTCACATTGGAGCAACTTGCTGGTATGTGCGCTGATATTCCTACTGACTCCGATTTCGAAGAAATGGAAGATGCTGGTAGCAATGCTTGCCTGAAAGGCCTTGTTGGCCATTGGGCACATGTAAGTTGTTTGTTGTTGAAAGTTATCTGTATTCTTTTTTGTAACTCTGTCTTTTCATTCGTTGAATTTTGTTTTTTGTTTTGTAGACTGGTAGTTTAATCAGCGCACTTGCCAGTATTATTATCACCGAAAGGAAATCTGCACAGGAGTTCGGTAATCAAAAGGATGCCCGTCTCCGAGATTTAGAAATTGAAGTTGCTGTTTTGTAAGCCAAAAATGCCGAGCAGGAATCTGAGTTCACTTCCAAATTATCCGGGCTTCAAGCTGAGATGTCGAAGGTTGAGAAGAGAGCCGAGGACTTGGATGCAATCAACAAACAACTCCTTCTGGAAGACGCCAAGTCCCGTGAAGCTGCTATAGCCGAATTCAAAGAAGGTCCGGAATATGACCAATCTATTGCGGATGCTGCTGCCCCTGAGATTCTCCGGGCTTGGCTTGTTGTTGAACGGCATATCAAAACCGATCCTACTGCTGATTGGGACTCTTTTATTGGTGAGTTCCTTGCTGCGAAGCTTTCTATCGAGCATGGGAAAGGGGAACCGAAGCCCTATGATGGTCCAGTTCCGAGCTTCCTTCCAGCTTCTTCCAACCCGGTTGTGCCTTCTCCGGATGATCATGGTGTCTAGACCTTGTCACATCTTTTGAAAATTTTGTGTCTGAACTCTGTAACCGTGAACTTTGTTTTGTTTCTGCTCTCAACTTGAGGGATGTTTCCGGGCTGTACGGCCAACCCGGGTCCCTGTATTTGCTTTAACTGTTTTTTGCAATCGTTTACAATCCAGCGCTTGATGTTTTTCATATCTTTTCATATTTCTGTTCTTCTAAATTTATATTGCTCGTGAGTCCGGTCTCATGGCTTGGTTATGAGCCGGACTATTTTCTATTGTACTTAGAATAAAACCTAAGTAAATGGATTTTATTGCATATTGCTCGTGAGTCCGGTCTCATGGCTTGGTACTGAGCCGGACTATATCCTTTTGTACTTAGAATGAAATCTAAGTAAATGGATTTTATTGCATATTGCTCGTGAGTCCGGTCTCATGGCTTGGTTCTGAGCCGGACTATATCCTTTTGTACTTGGAATAAAATCTAAGCAAATGGATTATATTGCATATTGCTCGTGAGTCCGGTCTCATGGCTTGGTTCTGAGCCGGACTATTTTGGTGCGTATTGCTGGGGACCCTGGCTATGATATTTGCCTATGGCTCCGAGCCAGGGTTATAGAGTTGCATATTGCTCGTGAGTCCGGTCTCATGGCTTGATTCGGAGCCGGACTCTTTTGGTGCGTATTGCTGGGGACCCTGGCTATGATATTTGCCTATGGCTCCGAGCCAGGGTTATAGAGTTGCATATTGCTCGTGAGTCCGGTCTCGTGGCTTGATGCTGAGCCGGACTCTTTTGGTGCGTATTGCTGGGGACCCTGGCTATGATATTTGCCTATGGCTCCGAGCCAGGGTTATAGAGTTGCATATTGCTCGTGAGTCCGGTCTCATGGCTTGATTCTGAGCCGGACTCTTTTGGTGCGTATTGCTGGGGACCCTGGCTATGATATTTGCCTATGGCTCCGAGCCAGGGTTATAGAGTTGCATATTGCTCGTGAGTCCGGTCTCATGGCTTGATGCTGAACCGGACTCTTTTGGTGCGTATTGCTGGGGACCCTGGCTACATTGTTTGCCTATAACTCTGAGCCAGGGTTATTACAAGGAATTGAATTTTACTGTAAGTTAAAAAATACATGATAATATGAAAAGAAAACAAAACAACGAGACCGGTTTTATTTATAGAAAAATCAGGAATACAAAGCTCTTATTCTAATCTGGGCTTTTGGGAGCTCCTTATTCTTTATCCGGTCGCTGCAATCTTCTTACTGGTAGAATTTTCGGAGTCTAAGGCCATGCCAAGTATTGGGGACCTCAGAACCATCCATATGAACCAACTTGTATGTTCCAGGCCGGAGTACCTCCCTTATCTTGTAGGGTCCTTCCCATTTTGGCATGAGCTTGCCAGTATTAGTGGGGACGCCTCCGTATCGCGAAGGACCAGGTCTCCAACTTGAAAGTTCTTAACCCGGGCCTTCTTCCCAAAGTACTCTCTAGTTTTTTCCTTGTATTTTTCCATCCTCGCAATAGCTTGATCCCGGACTTCGTCAATCAAAATCAAGTTAGTCTGCAACCCTTCTTCATTAGCTATTTCATCAAAATTTATCGCTCGATGGGAGGGATTTCCGACTTCAATGGGTAGTAAAGCTTCAGTGCCGTAGGCCAGTCTGAATGGGGTTTCACCAGTGCTAGTCCGGGGACTAGTCCTGTATGCCCATAACACATTTGGCAGCTCCTCGGGCCACTTATTCTTACTTTCTTGTAACCTCTTCTCAATTCCTCTAAGCAAAATCCGATTGGTAACTTCAACTTGGCCGTTTCCTCTTGGGTATGCAACAGATGATTTTTTATGCTTGATTCCTCTTTCTTTCAGGTAGCCTTCGAAATCGGACCCCACAAATTATGGCCCGTTATCAGAAACTAGAACCATTGGTAGCCCGAACCTCATCAGTATGTTGTCCATAAACCGGATGCAATCCTGTTGGTTGATTGTTCTCATTGCCTTAGCTTCAGCCCACTTGGTCATGTAATCGATTGCCACTAGCAAATATCTCAGGTCGCCTTTAGCCCGGGGAAATGGACCCATGATGTCAATACCCCAAACTGCAAACGGGATAGGAGACAGGACTGAGGATGGTAAGACCGGGCTCTGTCGTGGGACATTGCTGAAAAGTTGGCAGTTCTTGCACTTCTTCACAAACTCCACAGCGTCATTATGAATTGTAGGCCAGTAATAACCCTGCCTTATAATCTTGTGAGCCAAGGCCTTTGCAGATAGGTGGTCTCCACAAATTCCCTCATGAACTTCTTGCAGACAATAGGTAGCTTCGACCGGTCCCACGCATTTTAGAATTGGTGCCGAGTAAGTCCGGCGATAGAGTATCCCTTCTTCCAAAAAGAACTTTGCCGCTTTATTCCTGAGTCTTTGAGCTTGACTCTTCTCAGAAGGCAGTTCTCCCTTCTCCAAGTACAAAATTATGGGCGTCATCCAGCTGGGTTGATCATCAATTTCCATGACTTCCTCTTGATCCATTGTTGGTTTAGTCAGTTCCTCAAAGTAAACTGAGTTATCCAAATCAGCCGAGTTCTGGACTAATTTAGATAGGATGTCAGCTTTTGTGTTGTCTTCTCGATTTACTTGACAAATTTCAAATTTGGGTATCATAGCTAGGAAACCTTGAACCAAGGCTTGATACCTTCCCAGTGTTGGGTCCTTTGCCACATACTCTCCGGTCGTTTGCTTGACTACTATCTGAGAATCGCTGAAAATCCTTAGCTTTTTCACCTTTAAACTTCGGGCTAGACGGAGTCCGGCTAGAAGAGCTTCGTACTCTGCCTGATTGTTCGTTGCTTGGAACTGGAATCCAATCGCTTGCTTTATCTTGAATCCATCCGGACTCTTGAGTATGAGCCCGGCTCCAGATCTTTCATTGGTTGATGAGCCATCTACATGAAAAATCCAGGTTTCATGATCAAGTGTGGATTCCTCCCCGGGTTCTGCCTCCATTGAAATGTGAACAGGTTCGGGGAAAGAACATTCCACAATGAAATCGGCTAAAGCTTGGGATTTGATAAATGTTCTTGGGATAAAAGTTATGGAGAATTGGCTTAGCTCAATAGCCCAGTTAACCAACCTCCCCGAGACATCAGGTTTGTGAATAATTTTCCTGAGTGGCTGATCAGTTATAACTTTGATTTCCCTCCCTTGGAAATAATGCCTCAGCTTCCGGGATGCAGTGATGAGAGCGAAAGCAAACTTTTCGAGGTTTGGGTAACGGGTTTCAGCATCTTTGAGCACTTGGCTCACATAATAAACCGGCTTCTGCTCGCCGTCGTGATCCCGGATCAGTGCTGCTCCCACAGCCAGGGTACCTGCAGACAAGTAAATGCTTAAAGGCTCCCCGGGCTCGGGTTTGGTTAAGATTGGCGGTGCGGCTAGGTATTCTTTGAGGGAGTCGAAAGCTTGTTGGCAATCCGGGCCCCAAACAATTTCTTTCTTTTTCTGAGCTCCCTTCAGCAAGTTGAAGAAAGGCAAGCAACGATCTGCGAGCTTAGGAATAAACCTTCGTAATGCTGCTAACGATCCTGCAAGTTTCTGTATGTCTCTCTGGGTCTGGGGTGCTTGCATCTCAGTTATTGCTTTGATTTTTTCTGGGTTGGCTTCGATTCCCCTTTGGCTAATCATGAAACCTAAGAATTTTCCTGCTCCAACCCCGAAAGTGCATTTGTCCAGATTCAGTTTCATCTTTTGCTTCCTTAAGTTCTCAAAACATTCTTTCAGATCAGAAATGTGTGTCTGGACTGTTGCTGACTTTGCTATCATGTCATCGACATATGATTCCAGATTTCTCCCCAGTTGACTGTTGAAGATTTCTACCATCGCCCTTTGGTAAGTAGATCCGGCATTCCTTAATCCAAAAGGCATAAGTTTGTAGGCGTAGACCGCCCGGTGTGTAATGAATGTTGTCTTGGCTATATCGGCTGGGTTCATCTTTATTTGATTATAACCGGAGAAGGCATCCATGAAACTCAGCATGACATGCCCGGCTGTCGCATCGATGAGCTGGTCAATGTTGGGAAGCGGGTAAGGGTCTTTGGGACATGCAACATTCAAATCAGTGTAGTCCACACACATTCGCCACTTTCCATTTGGTTTCTTGACTAAGACCACATTGGCTAGCCACTCCGGATACTTTATCTCGCAGATAATATCGGCCTTTAGGAGCTTTTCAACTTCCTCATCGATCGCTTTCTGTCTCTCCGGGGCAAAGTTCCTTCGTTTTTGCTTTACTGGCTTCTTTCTAGGATCAACATCCAGGCTATGCATAGCAACAGACTCCTGGAGCCCAGGCATGTCATCCGGGCTCCAGGAAAATACGTCGGCATATTCTCGAAGCAACACTGTTAACTCCTTCTTGAACACTGTGTCTAACCCGGTTCCAATTTTGACTTGTCTATCCGGGTTCCCTTCTATTAGTTCGATCGATTCGAGCTCAACAGCAGCCTCCACTTTTGTCATTTCCGCCTTAGAGACATACTGCTGGACTCGGGCTTGTACAATCTGGTCAAGGAAGACCTGGGCTGGTGGGTTTTCAATGTTATGGACACCCTTACCGGGCTCAGTCCTTTTGTTGTATCTATGCTTCTTCCTGCTCAGATTTTTGTGGTAAGAGTTTGCTTTCCTTTTGTTCTCAGGATCGGTCTCTACCATTACCAAAGCATGCCCATAGCAACGGCTGGCCATTTCATAGTCGCCCCGGACTTCTCCAATGCCTCCGGGAGTGGGAAACTTGAATTTGAGATGGGGTGTTGAAGTTATAGCTTGGAGTTTGGTAAGGGCTGGTGTTCCCAGAATGACATTATAAGATGATGGGGTGTTGATGATATAGAATTTTACTATGTTGGTTACCTGCTTCGGGAAGGTCCCGAACAGGACTGGGAGATAAAGTGTTCCTTGAATGGGGACCAAATTGTTTCCAAATCCATAGAGGGGATCTTCCCTGCAATCGTTCATTCTTATGCTGCCCAGCTGCATCCGGCCCATTGTGTGTTTGAATAGGATATTGACAGAAGACCCATTGTCAACTAGGACTCTTCTAACCTCATTTTCTGCTATGTCAAGGCTCACGACCAAGGCTTCGTTGTGGTTGGGGTTGATTCCTTCAAAGTCATCCTTGCTGAAAGTTATTACTTGTTCCGGACAGGCCTGCACCATCATTACTTCGTCTCCTGAGTCGGGCTTCTTGGAGGTGAATTGGATCCGCCCATAACCACATTCACAATATTCTTGTCCTTTCCGGAACCCTCACCTCGGTCGGCAACTCTCCGAGCTAGGTATTGTCCCATGTTGCCTTTTTTGATTTGGTCTTCCACAAAAAATTTCAAAGATAGGCAATTTTCAGTTGTATGCCCATGGGTTTCATGGTAGTCGCAGTGTTTATGGACTGATCGGTTTTCTGGTGCTGTGAGCATTGGCTTGGGAGGGTAATAGAATGGCTTATCTCGCACTTCTTTTAGAATATCTGCGCGAGCCCGGTTGAGAGGAGTCCAGTTAGGTTCAGGTCTGGGCTCACGCTTGGGTTTAGGCTGTCCGGACTCACTTTTTTGACTGGAGTCCGGGGGCAGAGCTGGTACTGTAAGCTGAGAGCTATGGATGTAGTTGCTTTGTCTGTTGGGCTTAAATTTTTTGTCTTGGTGAAAATTACTTTTTGGGCGGTCTTCAGTCCGGGGTGGGGAGAGTCCCTGCCTGGTCATCCTCATAGCTTGAAGGACATCTGTTTCTTTAATGAACCAGGCTGCCATGGAGTATGCAGCCGCCAGGCTCTGTGGCTCTTTATGGATGAGGTCAAGGACATACCTCTCATTATTGTCCGGGTCTAGGTTCCTTCGGAAAATTGTAAGGGCTTCACGTTCATCCAGGTTACTCACATTGTTGATGGCTTCCTGAAAGAGTTTCATATATGTGGCCAATGCCTCTCCCCGAGCCTGCCGGATTGTCTCTAAGTGACACATGTGCATTTCGTGGGTTTTATTGGCTCGGAAGCGTCTCAGGAAGGACTCCCGAAACTGTTTCCAGTTGTGGATGCTACGGGATGGGATTCTGCTAAACCATCTTTGGGCCCCGGACTTGAGGGTTGATACGAAAAACCTGCATTTGGTTAGATCATTGTAGTAATATATCATTGCAATTTGTTCAAAGTAGTTTATATGTTCCTCAGGGTCACCCAAACCATCAAAGGAATCAAAGTTGTAGTGTTTGAGATTTTTCTGCCTTGGTGTTGCTTCGAGGGAGTAGCTGAAGGGGGTTAGTGTATCTCCAATGTCAATCCCCGAATCCTGCCCCACCTTTTTCTGAAGTTCATGGATCATGTCCATCAAGTCTTCCTGGGGTTCTTCATCATCTGAGAATATGTCGAGACTAGGGGCCCGGGTTCTCCTTTTTTCATGATTTCTGCCCATAATCCGGGCCTCCTCCTCTTGGATTCTTCTTTGTATTTTGAGGTCAAGTTTAGCTTGCTCTTCATTTCGGATCCTTTCCCTCAGGTCAGCTAGCTTTCTGAGCTTTTCAGCTTCGGTATCTTGGTTTTGACTGTTGGTCCTGTGGTGGGTCCTTTTTCGGGTTTCTTTGTCCTTGCCTCCGATTCTGTCAAAAACTGAGGCGCGGGATCGGTGGGAGTCTCCAGAGTCATGTGAGTTCTCAACCTGATCAACTTCATTTAGCCGAGCTTCTTTATACATCCGAATTGCATCAGCAAGCTGGTCCCCGGTCAGGTTTTCCATGAGACCGGGTTCCATGTTGATATCTGTATACTTGAAATTGTTAACCTCGATTTCAACCCGGGCATCACCAGGCCGGGCTTATTTCTGAGCCAGGAGTCACCGGGAACCCGGATTACCACTCCAGTCATGGCTCATCTCTTAGTCCAGACTCGTCGTGGAGTCCTGGCCTACGTACCAGTCCGGACTCATTGACTCAAGCTTCAAGTCTAATTCTCCTGGCGGCCAAGGCAATATCTTGTGGGAGACAAGCTATGCTTCATTACGTGACGTGCCTAGGTCATCATTGATGGCCACGCTTAATAGTGACACATAAGGATACCTATTGATTGGGACAATCATTTCCTATTTAAGCCACACGCCAGCAGGAGCCTGGCACACAATACCACAATCCTTCGCCTGGACACGTGCAATCCATCAACATCACCCAGGTGTCCTACCTACCTAGGATTCAACGCTCATGATTGCAGGTACAACCCCAAAACCCTAATCCTTGGCCTATAAATAGACCAAGGAGGAAAGGTTTGGGGTTACATTCTCTTTTACACACCTAACCTATACACACACCCTCCATATTTAGATTTCTCTATATACATGTCTCCCTTTCCAAAGCCATTACTTATTCTCACGCCGGAGGCGCCGCCAGGGTCCAAACCCCCCTCCGGTGTTGTTTTGCAGAGTCCCAACCGCAGCGACACCGCTTCCAGGCGTGGGATCGGCCGGGAAGGACTAGATCGGGATTAGGAGTTATCATTGGCGCTAGAAGGAGGGGGAACCAACCCTGTCTTGTGGTCACGGCGCCGCTAGACTCACCATCGTCAGCAAGCTCCTTCATCCTTGAAGGAGTCCTAGTTAAATCCAGTAAGATCTAAGCAAACTCCTTCGTTTTAACAACTAAACATGAACTCTTTAGCCCATATCTCCAATGTATGAATGTTTCTAACCTTATTTAGCCCAGATCTGTTTACTTTTAGCCTTGTTTAGCATTATCTAGCTTCCTTGTTCCCGTTTTTGCTTAGATCTACATTGCTCTCTTATAGATCTGTCTTTAAAACCAAGTTTCTTGCTTCGAAAAACACCAAACCCAGAAATATCATGCACAAATTGTCTCGTTCTCCTTGATAAACCCAGATCTATCAGAAATTTACTTTGATTTTGAAAATTGTATTGCCCCAAAAAAGTTGTATACATTGTTTGCTCTTGAATCATGGCTCGAGGTAGCAAATCTGTGTTAAGACCCACAACTAGTACCCCAAGACAAGAACCACCCACAAATTTGAACCCGATTGTTGGTGAAGTACCCCCAGTCCTGACTCTGGCATCGCAGATAATCCGGCCTGGTGATGCCCGGGTTGAAATCGAGGTTAACTGATAGAGTATATATTTATATATATTTTATATGATTTAATTCCTCATATTTATTATATTTTGCATTTAATTGGATTTTTATTTAATAAATTTTAATGTTTTATTGTAGGAAGCATGGAAATCCTAAACTTGGAAGGATTGGAGAATAAAGAGCTTAATTTGGAGATTTATTAGAAGGAAATTCGGATTTGTTGGGCTGCCTGCACATAATTCACTGTTTGGGTCATATTTTGAGATCTAGAAGTCAGAATTAGACGATTTAACAGTCCACGCGAAGATAATGGAAATATCTTTTATTATAAAGTGGTCCAAATATCAAATTACATCAGGAACGGCTCAGATTTACTGAAGAAAAGTCAGCTACGAATTTTCCTTGTAAAACAGAATCAGTTTAGGAAACGTACTTGTACTTTCCTCAAGGCATTAAAATATTTGAGGATATATATATAGACATCAGATCTGAGAGATAGGGAGACATACATATACATAGATATACATAGATACATACAGACATAGGGAGACTTGTACTTTTCTTCTTGGAGAAAGATTAAAGGTTTTTATTCTCTGTTCTTAATATTATCATGTGTTCTTATTATATTATGTGTTTTGTTAGTTTAATTATGAGTGAGTAGATATTTAATCTAGGGTTAAGTTGAACCCTAGTTATGATTGATGTATGATTTTCCATAACCCCCAATTTAGTTATGTTGTATGCTCTTGCTTATTGAGTTGTGCTTAATTAACAATAACATGTCAGACGTGATTATGCGTATTGTTTGAACCTAATATCTATTTATCATCGAAAGTTGGACTTAGATGGTTGTGATTTATCCAATAAGGACATGAACTTCTCCATGAAAATAGGTAGAACGGATTGTTAGGAAGTTAGGATGCTGTGTTTAATGTCTCTAAATTGCATGATACCATGAAAATAGGCTTGAGTGTATTTTAGAGAAGCCATTAATACTCGAGAGAGGTTATTGGTATTTTATAGGGCGCATCTTTCCTCTTGAGTCGCATATGATTAATTGGGGTGGAAAATCATGATTGCATTGATTCATGCTAGTGGGGATACTTAATTCTAGATGTTTTAGTTAATTGATAATACAATACAATTTGCCTTAGTATAATATTAGTTTAAAAATCTCTCAATAATTTATTGTGTTACTTGCTTAGTTGAATTAAATCAAGAATAACTAGTGATTGATACGTTTGTCTCTGTGGGATCGACTCTAACTTACCCTACTACATAGTTAGAAGGATTTGTTAGATATTATTATTTGATAGGCACGCGACAGCCTTGTCAAATTTTTGGCGCCGCTGCCGGGGACAAAGCGGTATTAGATTAGTTAATTTTTGAGTTTGTTTAGCTAAGTCTTTTTGTTGTGTTGCTTCGGCTATTATTCCCTTGTTATTTGATCTTTGTTTCTAGTTTCCTTGTTGCATGCACACTCGAAGTTCAGGTACAGAAAATTTGATTGCTCTTGATCCTGAAATTGAAGCTACAGCAAGAAGACAAGCAGGACTACGAAGGAAAAATAAAGACAAGGAAGTTATGGGTGAGACAACAGCTAAAGCTCTCAGGGAGCACGGTATGCCAGACGCTACAAACGTACTCTCCAGTATTGTCAGACCAACAATCACGGCTACCCAATTTGAACTCAAGCCACAATTCATACAATTCGTCTCCAATGATTCTTTCGCAGGATTGTCCACTGAAAATCCTGTTGATCATCTTGAGAGTTTTCTAGAAAAGTGTGATACTATAAAGCTGACCAATGTTAGTGATGATGCTATTAAGCTGCGCTTATTTCCATTCTCTCTCCGAGATACAGCAAAAGATTGGTTGAAGGATGAAGGACCAAACACATTCACTACTTGGGATAGTCTTGCAAAGGCGTTTCTACTTAAATTCTTCAGTCAGAAGAAGACTTCAAAGCTCAGGAATGAAATATCTAACTTTCGTCAAGATGATGACGATACAATTCATGATGCTTGGAGAAAATTCAAACGACTTCAGAGACAATGCCCTCACCATGGAATTCCTGACTGGTTGTTGATCCAAACATTCTACAATGGGTTAACACAAGAGTTTCGAAACTTTGTTGATGCCTCTTCTGGTGGATCTATTATGAAAAAGAGTACGGAGGATGCGAAAACTTTGTTAGACGAGATTGCGTCTAATGATAATTATCCTTATAGTGACAGAAATCATCCTAAGAAGGGTGGTAAGTATGATGTTGATGCTCTAACCATGTTGAATACTACTATGCAGGCAATGGTTAAGAAGATTGAGCAATTGGATTCTAGATCTTCATCTACAGTTGCCTCATGTGAAATATGTGGTGTAGTTGGACACACTCAACATGCTTGTCAATACAATCCCTCTGGAACAGCAATGGAACAAGCAAATGCCCTCTACAACCAAAATCAAAGGCCACAATATAATCCTTACTCCAACACATACAATCCAGGTTGGAGAGATCATCCTAATTTCTCCTACAGAAATAACCAGGCTCAAGCTCAACCTCCACAAAATAACTTTTCTCAGCCGCCAGGTTTTCAACCAGCTCAGCCACAAAAATCTAACTTGGAAAATCTTTTGGAAGAATTTATCTCTACACAGGCAAAGAAGAATGATTACTTTGACTCGAGTATCAATGAGATAAAGGCTCATAACAAGTTAATGGAGAATTCAATCACTCAAATTTCTCAACAGTTGAGCCAACTTAACAAGTCTTCAGGCCAACTTCCTGGCCAAACTGAACAACCACATAGAGCCCACGTGAATGCTATAACGTTAAGAAGTAATCAAGAATTTCAAGGGCCAGAGATGAAGATGATTAGTGATAATTTTATTATTGAAGAAGATAGGAAAAAAATTCAATTTGAAAATGTGGTTGTGCAAGAAGCGATTGAAGAAAAGAAGAAGGAACCCATAGTTGCTCCTGTCAGACCTTACGTACCACCTGTTCCGTTTCCTCAAAGATTGGTGCAAGCTAGGCTTGGAGAGAAGTTTATGAAGTTTATGGATATCTTGAAGAGGTTAGAACTTAATATCCCTTTCTTAGATGTTATCAAGGAGATGCCTTCTTATGGGAAGTTCCTTAGGGAATTATTGTCAAACAAAAGAAATATTGAAGAAAGTTCTATTATCTCATTAACAGCAGAGTGTAGTGCCATCTTGCAGAATAGTCTTCCTAAAAAGCTAATTGATCCAGGTAGCTACTCTATTCCTGTCAAACTTGGGAATTTTGAAATCAAAAGAGCTCTATGTGATCTTGGGGCAAGTGTAAGTCTGATGCCCTTATCAATCTACAATAAGCTTCAGATGGGTGAACTCAAACCCACACGTATATCTTTACAACTTGCAGATAGAAGTGTAACTGTTCCACTTGGAATACTTGAAGATGTTCCTGTCAAGGTAGGAAAGTTTTTTATTCCATGTGATTTTGTTGTCATGGAGATGGAGGAAGATGTACAAAATTCTACTATTCTCGGAAGACCTTTCTTAGCTACAGCTGGTGCGAAAGTTGATATGATGCAAGGAAAAATTTCTTTTGAAGTTGGAGATGAGAAATTGGAATTTAAATTTTCCAACTCTTTGCTTAGCCCTTCTCTGAAGAAGAGTGATCTTGGAAATAATAATGAACCTGTTCTTATGGTTAAGACCTTGGGTGAAGATCAAGATATGAAGGCTGATATTTTCCTCTCTAAACCTCCTGCAATTATGGTGAGAGATTTACATGTCATTAATTATGTTGATTTGAAGCCTTCAACAATGAAATCGATTGGTGAAATTCAGTTTGGTGGATTATCTGTTGAAGATCCTGATGCTCATATTGAAAACTTTTTGAAGATTTGTGATACTATCAAGTGTGATGGAGTTTCTGATGAGGCCATTCGACTTCGATTATTTCCTTTCTCTCTAAGGGATGGAGCTAAAAATTGGTTATTTTCGTTACCCTCAAATTCCATTACCACTTGGGAAGACTTACTTATTAAATTTCTTTTTAAGTTTGTCTCACGTGATGAAACGTCAAGGATAGTTGTTGCACTCTTAAAGTTTGCTCGAGATAGAAGAGTTGTATTGTTGGATAAAGCTTTGGATGAAACTTATAAGTTTTTGGGAGAGATCATAAGAAAATATGTTGAGAAAGTGGATGCTCCACTTTCGATCCATTCACCAGGTTGATTGATAAGAAGGTCGAGCTAAAGACCTTAAAAAAAGCGCTTCTTGGGAGGCAACCCAAGATTTTGGAGGAGGAACACTCTCCCACATTTTCCAACCGAGACTTCATGCACTAGGGGAGTATTTCTAACCTTTCTTTGTATAATTTTTCACTCTTATTCTTTTTGTATTTCTTTTAGGATCTTGTTAGTTTTGCATATTTATATATATTATTCATTGGGGACAATGAACCGCTTAAGTGTGGGGACGTGTTCTTAATAATAATATATTTAAAAAAAACAAAAAAAAATTATATAGTATAAAATCCAAAAAAATTAAAAAAAATTAAAAACTTTTTGTATATAATTGCCTTGTCTCAAAAGCATGTTAGCATTGATAAGTACACATTGTGTAGATTAATTTCGCATGATTAATTCTGAGTGTCACATTCATGATAAATCATTTGATGCTTGATAATTCCTTGTGTGTACTTGCGAAAGTTTGAAAACTTGAGATG
Organism: Heracleum sosnowskyi; assembly: GCA_030848705.1. Taxonomy (NCBI): domain Eukaryota; kingdom Viridiplantae; phylum Streptophyta; class Magnoliopsida; order Apiales; family Apiaceae; genus Heracleum; species Heracleum sosnowskyi. The sequence continues at coordinate 132,548,801 of CM061237.1, forward strand.
TTTCTTGGTCAATTTTAGTGAGTTAAGCATGCTTTCACCTTGTGAGGATTTGAGCCTAATTTATGATTGATTCATTTTATATCAATCCATTTTTTTTGTTGTGTGTTGTTCATCATGATTCTTGTTGCTCTAGAACTTGTTTTAAACCGTTTTGAGACTACATGATATGTGTATGCATGAATATGATAAAGGCACTAGGATTAACCTCATTTACCCATACAGTACCCATATGAAAAATAATCCTTAGTGAACCCCTTGAGCTTATATCCGTTTCTTTCGTATATCACCAATCTAAAAATTTTTGAGCCTACTTATTTATTCTTGTCTTGATTTACTGGTAGAGCATATTGATTCAATTCATGGGTTGGTGAATATTTAGTGTGGGGATTTCTTTTGGTTAAAGTGTTACATTTTGGTGGGATACAATATGGTATGAAAATTGCAAACAAGTATCAAGTACTCCTTTGAGATCAATGGGTGGCAAGTGCAATGTCATATTAAAGGGACGATCCATGTGTGCTGGTATTAAGTACATTCTTGGTGACTTTTCACTGCCCTTGGTTACTGGAGAATGACTTGACTTTAAAAAAGAAAAAAAAAAGAAAAAAAAAAAAGAAAAAAAAGAAGTTATGAGCAAGAGGAAAATAAAGTAGAGTGTGTTCATTTGATTGATACAATGTGAAAGTGGGAAAGTACATGGGGTATATGTGCTTTGAAGTTTAATGCTTGTGAAAGCTTGATCAACTTTTACATGATCTAAGTTTCATGTTGGGTGCTTTAATTAAAAGTGAACATTATGCTCTATTAGTTATCAAGTTTAGCCACTTGTTAGCCTGTTTCTTTGATATCCTACCCCGTACCTAAGCCTCGTTACAACCTTTAACGAAGACCTTTTGATTCATGTATGCATATAAACGAGGTGGTGGAGATTTGGTGGACAACCAAACATATGGTAGCACATGAGTACATTGATTGAACTTGAGCGATACACTTATACCCATACACTTGTGTGAAGTGAGAGCAATGTGAGATATTTATCCATAGCATGCTTACTTGTTGAATGCGATTTTGATGTCTATCTCATGATATTTTTGTCTATCTAGACATTGTGTGCATACTTGGATTATTTTGTGTTAATGATGCTTAAAGTGAGAGTACTTGTACTTTCAGACACTTTCAGGTTGTTATGTGATTGAGATTTACAATGTGTGGAGTACTATGACATGTTGCATGTTTGAGAGACTTGGTGGTTGAAAATATTTGATTTTGTGGGTATATCTTCTATAAACCCTCACGAGACAAAACTCGTCCTACTAGGGCTGCCTAGGGGTTTAACGGCTTGTTGCATACGCTCAATGCAATCGTGTCATCTACGAAAGTGGTGGTCCTATTAGTTAATATTATTTTTATTTCTTTATTTGCCCGAGGACATGCAAAATGCTAAGTGTGGGGATGTTTGATAGAGTATATATTTATATATATTTTATATGATTTAATTCCTCATATTTATTATATTTTGCATTTAATTGGATTTTTATTTAATAAATTTTAATGTTTTATTGTAGGAAGCATGGAAATCCTAAACTTGGAAGGATTGGAGAATAAAGAGCTTAATTTGGAGATTTATTAGAAGGAAATTCGGATTTGTTGGGCTCCCTGCACATAATTCACTGTTTGGGTCATATTTTGAGATCTAGAAGTCAGAATTAGACGATTTAACAGTCCACGCGAAGATAATGGAAATATCTTTTATTATAAAGTGGTCCAAATATCAAATTACATCAGGAACGGCTCAGATTTACTGAAGAAAAGTCAGCTACGAATTTTCCTTGTAAAACAGAATCAGTTTAGGAAACGTACTTGTACTTTCCTCAAGGCATTGAAATATTTGAGGATATATATATAGACATCAGATCTGAGAGATAGGGAGACATACATATACATAGATATACATAGATACATACAGACATAGGGAGACTTGTACTTTTCTTCTTGGAGAAAGATTAAAGGTTTTTATTCTCTGTTCTTAATATTATCATGTGTTCTTATTATATTATGTGTTTTGTTAGTTTAATTATGAGTGAGTAGATATTTAATCTAGGGTTAAGTTGAACCCTAGTTATGATTGATGTATGATTTTCCATAACCCCCAATTTAGTTATGTTGTATGCTCTTGCTTATTGAGTTGTGCTTAATTAACAATAACATGTCAGACGTGATTATGCGTATTGTTTGAACCTAATATCTATTTATCATCGAAAGTTGGACTTAGATGGTTGTGATTTATCCAATAAGGACATGAACTTCTCCATGAAAATAGGTAGAACGGATTGTTAGGAAGTTAGGATGCTGTGTTTAATGTCTCTAAATTGCATGATACCATGAAAATAGGCTTGAGTGTATTTTAGAGAAGCCATTAATACTCGAGAGAGGTTATTGGTATTTTATAGGGCGCATCTTTCCTCTTGAGTCGCATATGATTAATTGGGGTGGAAAATCATGATTACATTGATTCATGCTAGTGGGGATACTTAATTCTAGATGTTTTAGTTAATTGATAATACAATACAATTTGCCTTAGTATAATATTAGTTTAAAAATCTCTCAATAATTTATTGTGTTACTTGCTTAGTTGAATTAAATCAAGAATAACTAGTGATTGATACGTTTGTCTCTGTGGGATCGACTCTGACTTACCCTACTACATAGTTAGAAGGATTTGTTAGATATTATTATTTGATAGGCACGCGACAGCCTTGTCATTAACAAATTCAAGTATACGGATATCAACATGGAACCCGGTCTCATGGAAAACCTGACCGGGGACCAGCTTGCTGATGCAATTCGGATGTATAAAGAAGCTCGGCTAAATGAAGTTGATCAGGTTGAGAACTCACATGACTCTGGAGACTCCCACCGATCCCGCGCCTCAGTTTTCGACAGAATCGGAGGCAAGGACAAAGAAACCCGAAAAAGGACCCACCACAGGACCAACAGTCAAAACCAAGATACCGAAGCTGAAAAGCTCAGAAAGCTAGCTGACCTGAGGGAAAGGATCCGAAATGAAGAGCAAGCTAAACTTGACCTCAAAATACAAAGAAGAATCCAAGAGGAGGAGGCCCGGATTATGGGCAGAAATCATGAAAAAAGGAGAACCCGGGCCCCTAGCCTCGACATATTCTCAGATGATGAAGAACCCCAGGAAGACTTGATGGACATGATCCATGAACTTCAGAAAAAGGTGGGGCAGGATTCGGGGATTGACATTGGAGATACACTAACCCCCTTCAGCTACTCCCTCGAAGCAACACCAAGGCAGAAAAATCTCAAACACTACAACTTTGATTCCTTTGATGGTTTGGGTGACCCTGAGGAACATATAAACTACTTTGAACAAATTGCAATGATATATTACTACAATGATCTAACCAAATGCAGGTTTTTCGCATCAACCCTCAAGTCCGGGGCCCAAAGATGGTTTAGCAGAATCCCATCCCGTAGCATCCACAACTGGAAACAGTTTCGGGAGTCCTTCCTGAGACGCTTCCGAGCCAATAAAACCCACGAAATGCACATGTGTCACTTAGAGACAATCCGGCAGGCTCGGGGAGAGGCATTGGCCACATATATGAAACGCTTTCTGGAAGCCATCAACAATGTGAGTAACCTGGATGAACGTGAAGCCCTTACAATTTTCCGAAGGAACCTAGACCCGGACAATAATGAGAGGTATGTCCTTGACCTCATCCATAAAGAGCCGCAGAGCCTGGCGGCTGCATACTCCATGGTAGCCCGGTTCATTAAAGAAACAGATGTCCTTCAAGCTATGAGGATGACCAGGCAGGGACTCTCCCCACCCCGGACTAAAGACCGCCCAAAAAGCAATTTTCACCAAGACAAAAAATTTAAGCCCAACAGACAAAGCAACTACATCCAAAGCTCTCAGCTTACAGTACCAGCTCTGCCCTCGGACTCCAGTCAAAAAAGTGAGTCCGGACAGCCTAAACCCAAGCGTGAGCCCAGACCTGAACCTAACTGGACTCCTCTCAACCGGGCTCGGGCAGATATTCTGAAAGAAGTGCGAGATAAGCCATTCTATTACCCTCCCAAGCCAATGCTCACAGCACCAGAAAACCGATCAGTCCATAAACACTGCGACTACCATGAAACCCATGGGCATACAACTGAAAATTGCCTATCTTTGAAATTTTTTGTGGAAGACCAAATCAAAAAAGGCAACATGGGACAATACCTAGCTCGGAGAGTTGCCGACTGAGGTGAGGGTTCCGGAAAGGACAAGAATATTGTGAATGTGGTTATGGGCGGATCCAATTCACCTCCAAGAAGCCCGGACTCAGGAGACGAAGTAATGATGGTGCAGGCCTGTCCGGAACAAGTAATAACTTTCAGCAAGGATGACTTTGAAGGAATCAACCCCAACCACAATGAAGCCTTGGTCGTGAGCCTTGACATAGCAGAAAATGAGGTTAGAAGAGTCCTAGTTGACAATGGGTCTTCTGTCAATATCCTGTTCAAACACACAATGGACCGGATGCAGCTGGGCAGCATAAGAATGAACGATTGCAGGGAAGATCCCCTCTATGGATTTGGAAACAATTTGGTCCCCATTCAAGGAACACTTTATCTCCCAGTCCTGTTCGGGACCTTCCCGAAGCAGGTAACCAACATAGTAAAATTCTATATCATCAACACCCCATCATCTTATAATGTCATTCTGGGAAGACCAGCCCTTACCAAACTCCAAGCTATAACTTCAACACCCCATCTCAAATTCAAGTTTCCCACTCCCGGAGGCATTGGAGAAGTCCGGGGCGACTATGAAATGGCCAGCCGTTGCTATGGGCAGGCTTTGGTAATGGCAGAGAGCGACCCTGAGAACAAAAGGAAAGCAAACTCCTAGCACAAAAATCTGAGCAGGAAGAAGCATAGATACAGCAAAAGGACTGAGCCCGGTAAGGGTGTCCATAACATTGAAAACCCACCAGCCCAGGTCTTCCTTGACCAGATTGTACAAGCCCGAGTCCAGCAGTATGTCTCTAAGGCGGAAATGACAAAAGTGGAGACTGCTGTTGAGCTCGAATCGATCGAACTAATAGAAGGGAACCCGGATAGACAAGTCAAAATTGGAACCGGGTTAGACACAGTGTTCAAGAAGGAGTTAACAGTGTTGCTTCGAGAATATGCCGACGTATTTGCCTGGAGCCCGGATGACATGCCTGGGCTCCAGGAGTCTGTTGTTATGCATAGCCTGGATGTTGATCCTAGAAAGAAGCCAGTAAAGCAGAAACGAAGGAACTTTGCCCCGGAGAGACAGAAAGCGATCGATGAGGAAGTTGAAAAGCTCCTAAAGGCCGATATTATCTGCGAGATAAAGTATCCGGAGTGGCTAGCCAATGTGGTCTTAGTCAAGAAACCAAATGGAAAGTGGCGAATGTGTGTGGACTACACTGACTTGAATGCTGCATGTCCCAAAGACCCTTACCCGCTTCCCAGCATTGACCAGCTCATCGATGCGACAGCCGGGCATGTCATGCTGAGTTTCATGGATGCCTTCTCCGGTTATAATCAAATAAAGATGAACCCAGCCGATATAGCCAAGACAACATTCATTACACACCGGGCGGTCTACGCCTACAAACTTATGCCTTTTGGATTAAGGAATGCCATATCTACTTACCAAAGGGCCATGGTAGAAATCTTCAACAGTCAACTGGGGAGAAATCTGGAATCATATGTCGATGACATGATAGCAAAGTCAGCAACAGTCCAGACACACATTTCTGATCTGAAAGAATGTTTTGAGAACTTAAGGAAGCAAAAGATGAAACTGAATCCGGACAAATGCACTTTCGGGGTTGGAGCAGGAAAATTCTTAGGTTTCATGATTAGCCAAAGGGGAATCGAAGCCAACCCAGAAAAAATCAAAGCAATAACTGAGATGCAAGCACCCCGGACCCAGAGAGACATACAGAAACTTGCAGGATCGTTAGCAGCATTGCGAAGGTTTATTCCTAAGCTCGCAGATCGTTGCTTGCCTTTCTTCAACTTGCTGAAGGGAGCTCAGAAAAAGAAAGAAATTGTCTGGGGCCCGGATTGCCAACAAGCTTTCGACTCCCTCAAAGAATACCTAGCCGCACCGCCAATCTTAACCAAACCCGAGCCCGGGGAGCCTTTAAGCATTTACTTGTCTGCAGGTACCCTGGCTGTGGGAGCAGCACTGATCCGGGATCACGACGGCGAGCAGAAGCCGGTTTATTATGTGAGCCAAGTGCTCAAAGATGCTGAAACCCGTTACCCAAACCTCGAAAAGTTTGCTTTCGCTCTCATCACTGCATCCCGGAAGCTGAGGCATTATAACTGATCAGCCACTCAGGAAAATTATTCACAAACCTGATGTCTCGGGGAGGTTGGTTAACTGGGCTATTGAGCTAAGCCAATTCTCCATAACTTTTATCCCAAGAACATCTATCAAATCCCAAGCTTTAGCCGATTTCATTGTGGAATGTTCTTTCCCCGAACCTGTTCACATTTCAATGGAGGCAGAACCCGGGGAGGAATCCACACTTGATCATGAAACCTGGATTTTGCATGTAGATGGCTCATCAACCAATGAAAGATCTGGAGTCGGGCTCATACTCAAGAGTCCGGATGGATTCAAGATAAAGCAAGCGATTGGATTCCAGTTCCAAGCAACGAACAATCAGGCAGAGTACGAAGCTCTTCTAGCCGGACTCCGTCTAGCCCGAAGTTTAAAGGTGAAAAAGCTAAGGATTTTCAGCGATTCTCAGATAGTAGTCAAGCAAACGACCGGAGAGTACGTGGCAAAGGACCCAACACTGGGAAGGTATCAAGCCTTGGTTCAAGGTTTCCCAGCTATGATACCCAAATTTGAAATTTGTCAAGTAAATCGAGAAGACAACACAGAAGCTGACATCCTATATAAATTAGTCCAGAACTCGGCTGATTTGGATAGCTCAGTTTACTTTGAGGAACTGACTAAACCAACAATGGATCAAGAGGAAGTCATGGAAATTGATGATCAACCCAGCTGGATGACGCCCATAATTTTGTACTTGGAGAAGGGAGAACTGCCTTCTGAGAAGAGTCAAGCTCAAAGACTCAGGAATAAAGCGGCAAAGTTCTTTTTGGAAGAAGGGATACTCTATCGCCGGACTTACTCGGCACCAATTCTAAAATGCGTGGGACCGGTCGAAGCTACCTATTGTCTGCAAGAAGTTCATGAGGGAATTTGTGGAGACCACCTATCTGCAAAGGCCCTGGCTCACAATATTATAAGGCAGGGTTATTACTGGCGTACAATTCATAATGACGCTGTGGAGTTTGTGAAGAAGTGCAAGAACTGCCAACTTTTCAGCAATGTCCCACGACAGAGCCCGGTCTTACCATCCTCAGTCCTGTCTCCTATCCCGTTTGCAGTTTGGGGTATTGACATCATGGGTCCATTTCCCCGAGCTAAAGGCGACCTGAGATATTTGCTAGTGGCAATCGATTACATGACCAAGTGGGCTGAAGCTAAGGCAATGAGAACAATCAACCAACAGGATTGCATCCGGTTTATGGACAACATACTGATGAGGTTCGGGCTACCAATGGTTCTAGTTTCTGATAACGGGCCATAATTTGTGGGGTCCGATTTCGAAGGCTACCTGAAAGAAAGAGGAATCAAGCATAAAAAATCATCTGTTGCATACCCAAGAGGAAACGGCCAAGTTGAAGTTACCAATCGGATTTTGCTTAGAGGAATTGAGAAGAGGTTACGAGAAAGTAAGAATAAGTGGCCCGAGGAGCTGCCAAATGTGTTATGGGCATACAGGACTAGTCCCCGGACTAGCACTGGTGAAACCCCATTCAGACTGGCCTACGGCACTGAAGCTTTACTACCCATTGAAGTCGGAAATCCCTCCCATCAAGCGATAAATTTTGATGAAATAGCTAATGAAGAAGGGTTGCAGACTAACTTGATTTTGATTGACGAAGTCCGGGATCAAGCTATTACGAGGATGGAAAAATACAAGGAAAAAACTAGAGAGTACTTTGGGAAGAAGGCCCGGGTTAAGAACTTTCAAGTTGGAGACCTGGTCCTTCGCGATACGGAGGCGTCTGACCCCACTAATACTGGCAAGCTCATGCCAAAATGGGAAGGACCCTACAAGATAAGGGAGGTACTCCGGCCTGGAACATACAAGTTGGTTCATATGGATGGTTCTGAGGTCCCCAATACTTGGCATGGCCTTAGACTCCGAAAATTCTACCAGTAAGAAGATTGCAGCGACCGGATATAGAATAAGGAGCTCCCAAAAGCCCAGATTAGAATAAGAGCTTTGTATTCCTGATTTTTCTATAAATAAAACCGGTCTCGTTGTTTTGTTTTCTTTTCATATTATCATGTATTTTTTAACTTACAGTAAAATTCAATTCCTTGTAATAACCCTGGCTCAGAGTTATAGGCAAACAATGTAGCCAGGGTCCCCAGCAATACGCACCAAAAGAGTCCGGCTCAGCATCAAGCCATGAGACCGGACTCACGAGCAATATGCAACTCTATAACCCTGGCTCGGAGCCATAGGCAAATATCATAGCCAGGGTCCCCAGCAATACGCACCAAAAGAGTCCGGCTCAGAATCAAGCCATGAGACCGGACTCACGAGCAACATGCAACTCTATAACCCTGGCTCGGAGCCATAGGCAAATATCATATCCAGGGTCCCCAGCAATACGCACCAAAAGAGTCCGGCTCAGCATCAAGCCACGAGACCGGACTCACGAGCAATATGCAACTCTATAACCCTGGCTCAGAGCCATAGGCAAATATCATAGCCAGGGTCCCCAGCAATACGCACCAAAAGAGTCTGGCTCCGAATCAAGCCATGAGACCGGACTCACGAGCAATATGCAACTCTATAACCCTGGCTCGGAGCCATAGGCAAATATCATAGCCAGGGTCCCCAGCAATACGCACCAAAATAGTCTGGCTCATAACCAAGCCATGAGACCGGACTCACGAGCAATATAAATTTAGAAGAACAGAAATATGAAAAGATATGAAAAACATCAAGCGCTGGATTGTAAACGATTGCAAAAAACAGTTAAAGCAAATACAGGGACCCGGGTTGGCCGTACAGCCCGGAAACATCCCTAAAGTTGAGAGCAGAAACAAAACAAAGTTCACGGTTACAGAGTTCAGACACAAAATTTTCAAAAGATGTGACAAGGTCTAGACACCATGATCATCCGGAGAAGGCACAACCGGGTTGGAAGAAGCTGGAAGGAAGCTCGGAACTGGACCATCATAGGGCTTCGGTTCCCCTTTCCCATGCTCGATAGAAAGCTTCGCAGCAAGGAACTCACCAATAAAAGAGTCCCAATCAGCAGTAGGATCGGTTTTGATATGCCGTTCAGCAACAAGCCAAGCCCGGAGAATCTCAGGGGCAGCAGCATCCGTAATAGATTGGTCATATTCCAGACCTTCTTTGAATTCGGCTATAGCAGCTTCACGGGACTTGGCGTCTTCCAGAAGGAGTTGTTTGTTGATTGCATCCAAGTCCTCGGCTCTCTTCTCAACCTTCGACATCTCAGCTTGAAGCCCGGATAATTTGGAATTGAACTCAGATTCCTGCTCGGCATTTTTGGCTTGCAAAGCAGCAACTTCAATTTCTAAATCTCGGAGACGGGCATCCTTTTGATTACCGAACTCCTGTGCAGATTTCCTTTCGGTGATAATAATACTGGCAAGTGCGCTGGTTAAACTACCAGTCTACAAAACAAAAAACAAAATTCAACGAATGAAAAGACAGAGTTACAAAAAAGAATACAGATAACTTTCAACAACAAACAACTTACATGTGCCCAATGGCCAACAAGGCGTTTCAGGCAAGCATTGCTACCAGCATCTTCCATTTCTTCGAAATCGGAGTCAGTAGGAATATCAGCGCACATACCAGCAAGTTGCTCCAATGTGAAATTCCCGATTCGGACAGGTTCTTTATCCGGACCTTTCCCAGCATCATCAGAAACAATCTTTTCGACAACGACTTTAGCCTTAGCAGGTGGCTTCTTTACTCCAGGAGTCTTTCTTTTCTTCGAAGAACGCTGCTCCAGGCCATCTATTACTTCCACTTCAGCAGCATCAATCACAGGTTCGGGTTGGTGGGCATTCGGGGCAACAGATTCGGCACCACCCTCCTTCAACGCACTAGACCCGGACCCTCCAACATCCCCCGGACTCTTTGTGCTGTGGACACCACCGAGCTTTCTAAAAGAGGCGGCAAGAGCATTAGAAGACATGATTGCGTATAATTCGGGCTTGAAATAAGGCAAACCTGCAGAAAGAAGAACCACATCAGCAAAACAAAAGAATTAGCTCGGGTTACAAAAAGAAGAAAAACAATACAACTTACATCCAAGCTCAAACAACAAATCATGTTTCATAAAGCTATCCCGGGTCATTTGGAATCCAAGGCATTCACAGAATCGGTGAATTTGAACCAATGCTTCACCCTCGAGTGTGAACACATCAAAAACTTCAGCCTCCACACTAGAAACAATATGGGGCATGTACTCTAAATCCAGGCCTTTCAAGAAAATAACTTCACCATTCCAGAACTTTAAAGTCGACTGCTGAATAACCGGTTTGGCAATACCCGAGGGGTAACCGCATTCTTCCGCGCGAAACCGGATCTCATATAAAGGCTCTTTATTGGATTGCACTAGCTTAAAAAGCTGGTGGAAAAGTCGCAGAGTGGGCTGATACCCCATCTTATTACAAGAAGCCAAGAACCAAGTTATCCACTTCACACCATTGGGAGTAATTTGCATTATGGAAATTTTATAAACATATTTATAAATTGATGACACCTAGGATTCCAACCGGACCTCAGAGTCTCCAGCCATACTCCAACATAACCGTCTTTCGGCCGGTGGTAAATCCTCTCCCCGGACTGAGGCCATCTCCAGCTTATCTCAGGTCCAAGGTGAAACGCAGCCCGGACCAACTTGTCCATCTGAATATTTGGAAGACTTGAGAACTTTTCCTTTAAAGGATACGGGGCATCGCTAATCCCCATCTGGGAGAAAGCGAAATCGAATTCGGATTCATCATATGGTCCGGGATGGCCAAACTCCTGATGATTCCTATAACATGAACTAAGATCTCTATAATAAAATGATTGCTCTATATCCGGATCCTTCTTCACAAAGAAGTAGCTCGTGTCCGACCAAAATCGATCCGGCGTACTAAGCACACCACCCCGAGAAGGTTCATGGACAAAAAGTTGGGTTACTAGAGGTCCGGACTGTTTCTTCTTCTTAGCCATTCTACACCAATATAAGTCTATTACTTCTTGATTGTTAGAAGGTGACGGCTCACTACTATTAGAAGGGTCGGAAAGGGGAATAAGTACGCGACGGGCTCGAGACTTAATCCGAACCATAAACCTAGAAAGATCAATTTGAAGTAAGTTTTATTATCTCAGTACGGATTGCGTATTGTCAATTAGACACATTTTACCTAGCAGTAATCCAATCCCTATTTTCTACAATAACCGGATCAAAAATCAGCCAAATAGTAAACCAGTTAAAGTTATTCGGATTAAATCAAGTCCGAATTAGACACAAAGCCTCAGAAACATGAACTGTCAGAAACACTTCAACCCAAAAACATATCTTAAACACAAGATCAAACTATACACATATACAGTTATCCTTATCCCCAAACCAAGAACACAAAACGGCACAAAGAAACCCAGAAATTTAAGAACGACCAAATCGAAATACATATACGACATGCAACCAAAATCAAGACCAGCAATACACACATAAGCCAGTATACAAACACTAAATCGACTACATCACAGAAAACCATAACCTTTCCAAAACCCTCAAAACTCCAAGATGAACAGTTTTGGTGAAATCGCAATTACGGATAAAACAACAACATATAACAGCAAATAGGCGGTAAAAGATGGAGTCGAAAGGCTTACAGGAAGGCAGGAGAGTAGGAAAGCTTCACAAGAGAAACGCAGCGGTCGCAGGAAAACGAAGTCGCCGGAAGAGAAATTTGGTTGAAAAAGTGAAAAGTACAATTGGAAATGAAAGGGGGGTTTTATAAAGGGGTAAAAATAACCCCCTAGACGACAGATGGCAATATTCTATTGGTTGGCAAGAAAGCAAAGTACAGAAGAAAAAAAAAAGGACAACAACGAAAAGACAGGAGTCATAATGGCGACAGTAAGATACATCTGTTCCCGAGGTAAAAAGGGCAGTACCTTTTCGAAGGAAAATGGGGGAAAAACTAAAATCGATTCGCATTCCAAAGCTGCCAAAATTTCATAAAGTCCGGATTTGTTCACTTCATTGCCATCCTTCATAACAATCCGGGTTGGGGGGCAACAATCAGGCCAGGAATTTTTTCTAAGATTACTCAAAGCGTCACAGATTTGGACTTGAGAAACAACCCCGACCTACTCTCAACACCGGATTGCCATCCTTCATACCAATCCGGGTTGGGGGCAACAATCAGGCCAAGAATTTTTTCTAAGTTACTCAAAGCGTCACAGCTTTGGACTTAAGAAACAACCCTGACCTACTCTCAACACCGGATTGCCATCCTTCATACCAATCCGGGTTGGGGGGCAACAATCAGGCCAAGAATTTTTTCTAAGTTACTCAAAGCGTCACAGCTTTGGACTTAAGAAACAACCCCGACCTACTCTCAACACCGGATTGCCATCCTTCATACCAATCCGGGTTGGGGGGCAACAATCAGGCCAGGAATTTTTTCTAAGTTACTCAAAGCGTCACAGCTTTGGACTTGAGAAACAACCCCGACCTACTCTCAACACCGGATTGCCATCCTTCATACCAATCCGGGTTGGGGGGCAACAATCAGGCCAAGAATTTTTTCTAAGTTACTCAAAGCGTCACAGCTTTGGACTTAAGAAACAACCCCGACCTACTCTCAACACCGGATTGCCATCCTTCATACCAATCCGGGTTGGGGGGCAACAATCAGGCCAAGAATTTTTTCTAAGTTACTCAAAGCGTCACAGCTTTGGACTTGAGAAACAACCCCGACCTACTCTCAACACCGGATTGCCATCCTTCATACCAATCCGGGTTGGGGGGCAACAATCAGGCCAAGAATTTTTTCTAAGTTACCCAAAGCGTCACAGCTTTGGACTTGAGAAACAACCCCGACCTACTCTCAACACCGGATTGCCATCCTTCATACCAATCCGGGTTGGGGGGCAACAATCAGGCCAAGAATTTTTTCTAAGTTACCCAAAGCGTCACAGCTTTGGACTTAAGAAACAACCCTGACCTACTCTCAACACCGGATTGCCATCCTTCATACCAATCCGGGTTGGGGGGCAACAATCAGGCCAGGAATTTTTTCTAAGTTACTCAAAGCGTCACAGCTTTGGACTTGAGAAACAACCCCGACCTACTCTCAACACCGGATTGCCATCCTTCATACCAATCCGGGTTGGGGGGCAACAATCAGGCCAAGAATTTTTTCTAAGTTACTCAAAGCGTCACAGCTTTGGACTTAAGAAACAACCCTGACCTACTCTCAACACCGGATTGCCATCCTTCATTCCAATCCGGGTTGGGGGGCAACAATCAGGCCAAGAATTTTTTCTAAGTTACTCAAAGCGTCACAGCTTTGGACTTGAGAAACAACCCTGACCTACTCTCAACCCCGGATTGCCATCCTTCATACCAATCCGGGTTGGGGGGCAACAATCAGGCCAGGAATTTTTTCTAAGTTACTCAAAGCGTCACAGCTTTGGACTTGAGAAATAACCCGGACCTACTCTCAACACCGGATTGCCACCCTTCATAACAATCCGGGTTGGGGGGCAACAATCAGGCCAGGAATTTTTTCCAAGTCACCTACTCAGGAATTTCTACTCCCCCATCCAGAAAATCTGAATAAGGGAGTGGGGGGCAAATGATAGGCTATGTATAGCCCGGGCTTATTTCTGAGCCAGGAGTCACCGGGAACCCGGATTACCACTCCAGTCATGGCTCACCTCTTAGTCCAGACTCGTCGTGGAGTCCTGGCCTACGTACCAGTCCGGACTCATTGACTCAAGCTTCAAGTCTAATTCTCTTGGCGGCCAAGGCAATATCTTGTGGGAGACAAGCTATGCTTCATTACGTGACGTGCCTAGGTCATCATTGATGGCCACGCTTAATAGTGACACATAAGGATACCTAATGATTGGGACAATCATTTCCTATTTAAGCCACACGCCAGCAGGAGCCTGGCACACAATACCACAATCCTTCCAAATAGATTAAAAGGACCCAAAGCAGTGTTGATACTGCTTTTAATAGAACTGATACCTTCACATCACTGTAGAATGACTATCCAAATAGAAGTAGCTACCTAAAACAAATAATGAAAGACATAGTGCCATCGATAACAAAGGCATAGATACCAGTGCTGCCTCTTTCCACTTATCTACTTCCATCTTCTTCTTCAACTTCACTTTCACTATCATCTTCGTCTTCAACTTCATCTCCACTTTCACTTTCATCTTCATCTTCACTTTCACCTTCACATTCACCTTCGAGGGCATTCCATTTCACTTGTTCAAATCCTGGAATAGAGACTAGGCTTGGTGTATACCTAAAGATATGACGCCAATACCTTTTAATTGGGAGATTTCTTGCCTCTTTTTTATCAGGATTGTACCAGACCCAAACAGGACCATCAATTAAGAGTACAAGATCACCATTGTTGTAGTAGTTAAGAGGCATACACTCAAAACCCACATTAATTCCTAGCATTAGCTAGAGACCAAGATGGCTCAAGTCCACTACCACCGTGAAGGCATTCAACATCATCCAATTTCCACAAATTAAACTCATCACCGTCTTCGTTAATGGTAATCAATCCAATCGTCGAATCATTTATGCTAATGATCCTATAATATTTACCAGAGACAGGAAACTCAACATCACAATTAAACACCTCTTGATTCAAATCAAAAGCAATAATACCCGAAAACCCCTCAGCAATGCAACACAGAATTCCATTTACACAAATATTGTAATTAGCAGTCTGACATTCAATAATCTCCTGCGCCAAACAGTCCTGCTCAAGCTTCCGCCAAGCATTCAACTTAGCAGAATACACCTCAACATCCACCCTGACCTCAGAATCGACCTCCTGGACCTCATCAACATCTTCCTCCACCTCAACTTTAACCGGATACGACACAACCCTAACAATCTTATAATCATCATCTACAGGGTCATAACCAAACCGCTGAATAACTTCATTCAAAGTATCATAATGCACAATATGCGGAGGAAGACGTTTAAACTGTTTAGTAGCAGGGTTCCAAAGATACGTAACAGGACGACGCTCATCATAAGTTTTTGAACTAAACAAATTATGATCATATATTTAGCTACGGAAACACAAACAAGGCCTCTACAACAACCAACAAGCTTAGTACGAAACTCACCTTGTTCCGAAAAAGGATAGTTGATACTAGACTGAGGTTGAGCAGCACGAAGGTTAAGAAGTGAGATAGTGTTGTTAGGCTCGAAAACTCCATCGAAGTCCTGGACAATGAGAGTCTCGTCAGCTCCTGGCCTTGTAATGGCATAACCCAAGTGAGATTTGATGAAGTTGGAGATAATAAATTGAAGCTACATTTATCTTTTCTGTTATTTACTTATGCTCTCTGCATGTTGCACTTGTCTGTAGCTTCTTGTAACTTAGTGCAGATTGAGCCCTGAAGGGTCAATTACTTTTGTTTTCTGTTATGAACTATGTTATGGACCACTGTGTGGCACTAGGGTCATTCTGGGTATTTCTATGTAGTGTTAGGATATAAGGACAAGTTGTTAGCCTGAACACTCAGATCTTGGCTGCATATCTTTCGGTGCAAGATAATTGAAATAGCCTTGTTCCTCATTTCTTCTCTCTTAATTCATTGCTTTGCATTTTGCTTTATACTGTCTTGTCATTATGGTATCAGAGCTACAAATGCAAATATAGAGCTGACTGAAGAATATTGTTAGGAAAGGCTGCTAGATCTCATTATTTCACATATTATAGTCTGAGATAGGTAGGATCTAATCCTTGTCAAACCTAGTGTACTCAGTCTTTTCAATGGCCAGTACCAGTTAACTCACCTTTGCTGATTTGCAAAACCCTTTATTTATACACCCCTCAGATGGCCCTCTTTCAATCTTTGTTACCAAACTACAAGGGGCAAGTGATTATAGGTCTTGGAAAAGATCTTTTGAGATCCAGTTGTCTTCTAAAAGGAAGTTGGGTTTTGTAGACGGATCTGTTGTCGAAAACACCGGAGAAGAAACAGAAGCAGCTCAATGGGAGACCTGCAACAACTTAGTGATTTCATGGATTCATAACAACATCTCAGATTCCATCAAAAGGTCAGTACTTTTCATTAACTCTGCTAGTGAGATTTGGAAGCAGTTAGAAAAGCGTTTTTCTCTTACCAATGGTTCTAGAAAATATAAATTCACTAAAGATCTGTTTGCTTTGAAACAAAATACCCTGAGTGTAAATGATTATTTTACTGCTTTGAGTGGCCTTTGGGAAGAAATCGACTCTATGAGTAGTTTTCCTGTCATTAAAACTGTTACGCCTGAAATAACCACTTTTCTACAAGCTATTGATACTCTTAAAGAAGAATCTCGATTATTTCAATTCTTGGACGGCTTAAACGATATCTATTGTCCCCAAAGGAGTCAACTTTTGATGCTACAACCCCTGCCCTCTGTTGAAGTTGCGTGTTCTGCCCTGTAACAAGAAGAATCTCAGTGTGATGTGTTGCAAAATACTCTACCATTAGATCATGACTTCTCAGCCAATTATAGCAACGGACCTTCCACTCCTATAATTAGGCCTGTCACTTGCACAAATTGTGGAGGCAAGAACCACACTAATGACAAGTGTTGGTCGGTTGTTGGGTTCCCAAAATGGCACCACAGATATCGACCGCCACCTCAGAAAAAGTTCTCATCAAGGCCTGGTAACAAGTTTCAAAACAATAGAATGGCAAATGTGGTGCAAGGGACACAACCTGACCAATCTAAGGTACTGATGACCACTCAACAACTTGAAAAGTTGCTAAAGTTGATACCTGACTCAGCCAAACACTCTGAAACTGATGATGAGTTAGACTACAATTTTTTTGGGATGGTGACAGCTACTAGTAACTCTCAAGGTGTGTCAACTAAATGGATCATGGATTCCGGGGCTACAGATCACATGACTTCCTCTTTGGCTCATATGGTTAATATCAAATCTGCTCCCTCTGGCTGCACTATCAATCTCCCAACAGGTGACACTACTCTTATCACTCATGTCGGAGACATTGTTTTGACTAATGGACTGAAATTGTTAAACGTTTTCTATGTTCCCAAATTTACTCATAATCTGCTATCTATCCATAAGCTAGCTAAAGATAATGGTTGTGATGTTATGTTCTACCCTGATAAATGTATGATCCTAGACTCGCTATCTAAAACTGCTAGGGGGATAGGTGAACTCAAACAAGGCCTGTATTACTTGCAAAACAGCACCCTGTCATCAAACCTTTCATGTGTGTCCCCTACATGCCTTAATACCTCTGCTGCTAATATGTTCAACCTTTGGCATATAAGACTTGGCCATGCCTCCACCTCGAAATTGGTTCATATTCCTTGTGTTAAACCCTTCATCAACTCTCAAACACAAGTCTGCGTTACTTGTCCAATGTCAAAATTCACCAAGCTTTCGTTCAACCTAAGTGAATCTCACTCTAAAAGGCCCTTTGATCTTGTTCATACTGACATTTGGGGGCCCTATAAAGTGCCCATCAAACAAAAATTTCGTTATTTCTTAACTCTAGTCGATGACTTCTCCCGAATGACTTGGGTGTACCTCCTTCAGTCTAAGTCAGATTATTACAACACTTTGCTTGCTTTTTTAAATTATATCTCGAATCAATTCAATGCCTCAATCAAAACAATAAGGTCAGATAACACACTTGAATTCAGTGATCACCTGTAACACCCCAGTCCCACATCGAGTAGATTTGGGATTTATGTTCAGTTTATAAGGCAAAGTACTACTACTAATTAACACCAACAAATCATGATCTTTTGGGGGCCTGTGGTGGGCTAGTTGTTACCCAAGTTGGCTACATTTGGGCCAGTAGGTTTCGGCTTATTCGGGCTCGGAATCGGGACTTGACCCAATTTTCGAAAAAGACTCGGGATTTGACCCGGGTTGTCACATATGGTATCAGAGCCGACTCTCGAAATCATGTCGAGGTAGGTTGCCGGAGGTGGGGACACGAAGGCTGGTGGTATTATCCCACAATGGACAGAGGTCCGGAGGTGGGGACACGAAGCCAGCCGGTATTATCCCACAATGGCTAGGGAGGAACGATCTTGGAACCTATGGGTTATCCATTCAGGCTTGACGAGGACGTCAAGAGTTTAGGTGGGGGAGTTTGTAACACCCCAGTCCCACATCGAGTAGATTTGGGATTTTTGTTCAGTTTATAAGGCAAAGTACTACTACTAATTAGCACAAACAAATCATGATCTTTTGGGGGCCTGTGGTGGGCTAGTTGTTACCCAAGTTGGCTACATTTAGGCCAGTAGGTTTCGGCTTATTCGGACTCGGAATTGGGATTTGACCCGATTTTCGAAAAACGCTCGGGATTTGACCCGGGTCGTCACATCACCTCTGCCAGCAATTGTATGCAGAAAAAGGGATAGTTCATCAAACATCGTGCTCTTACAAACCCCAGCAAAATGCAAGGGCTGAAAGAAAGCATCGACATGTTTTGGAAGTAGCTCGAGCCCTAAGATTTCAGGCAGGTTTGGCTCTTCAACACTGGGGTGACTGTGTACTTGCAGCAGTCTACACAATAAATCGACTGCCATCTTCGGTTCTTAAGTTCAAAATGTTGCCCAGTAAATAACAATTGTAGAAGGGGGGTTGAATACAATTGTATAAGATTCTCGACTTATTAAAGTATATATCACAATTATGAAAGAATAATAACAGCTTTATTAAATCTGATATAAAACTGTTACAAACTCTCTCAAGAAATTCTGATGTTCTTGAGAGCTTCTAGGTTACAAAGATACTCGTGTATGTGATCGATATAAATCGAAACGTAAACTGTGTTTATATACTACACAGCTTCTCTATCAATTACATGATAAGTCCTAATCAATTACAAAGATTGAAACATATCCTAAATTGATAGCTTCATTACCATAAATAAGGAACCGACAAAATAAACTTCCTTATTTAACTAGACTCATAAACCAACTCGAAATAGAAATCCTGATCAGCTTCCAGTCCTGATGATCAATCCTGATCCCAGTCCTGATATAGAAATCCTGATGACAATCCTGATACTGACACTTGAGCAAATACTGATGACCATGCAATACTGATGACGTCAGCAATCCTGGTCAGTTGAGTCTAGATCCTGACGATCATTGAATCCTGATCTAACAATCTCCCCCAATCTCATACTTTGTGAAATAAAGAATAGATTTACAAAATGTACAAGTATTTACAATAGCAAACTTATCTTCTCAGATTTTCTGGTAGAACAAATTCATCTTCATGAAGCTTGACAAAAGATTTTCTTCCTTGTCTTCAAGAATCTGAATAAGTCTTTCTTTTAGATCTTTGAGTTCTTCATTTTCCTCATTTATCTGATAGATAGCTGCTCTGAGATTCTGTATGGAGCTTCTCTATAGACTGTGCTCTTCAAGCAAAAGATAAGCAATTTCCTTCCCATCAGGATTAAGATTAAGCTGAGTCATACCAAAAGTCACTTCTTTAACAGCAGTGCCCCTTTGCATTTCTACATCTTGACCTTTCTGATTTAAGTACATGGGAGTATAATCACCATTGAAATTTCTACCTCCATCCAGTCTTCTTCTTATTGTTGCCAAGATCATGTCACTCCACACTTTGCACACTTCATTCTTCCATTTTAACAAATAATGAACATATTTCAGTTCCTTTGTAGTTTTCACTAGCAAGTCTTGAATGGATAGAATCTTCACAGAACCATCTTTCATGAAGTAAAGAAGCTTTTCTTTCTTTTCAGAACCATCATGACAATCTATTACTATATCAATAGATAATAAATTGTTCAGGTTTTCAGAAGTTAAAATACCTCCAATTTTAGTCAAGGCATAGGGATCAACATGAGGTGTATTCAGATATTCAGCATCCCTGTGTCCAATACCTCCTCTTGAATTGTTTGCCATTTGCCTCATATTTGAGAACATTTGAAGCCAGACTGCTTTTGATCTGAATGAATCAGAAAAATCAGCAACACTTGAGGCACTTGTGATAATTCCACCAGCCTGAAAATTGATAGGTCTATCACATCTAAGTGTGTCAATGTGTTTCCACTTTTTATCTTTTTCTTTCTCATAAGCATAACTCTTCTCTAGCTGAGGTTGTTATCTTCGCATTTCTCCACAACCCTTTATTTGAAATTTTGAGTCTTTGCTTATAGAGCTGAAAATCTCTATTTGTTGACCTTGTTATTCTTCTTCTTCTGTCTTCTTCTTCTTCATCTACTTCCTTATTGTGAGAATCAACCACTGTAGAAAGAATTAATAAATCAACCTCTTGCAGAATTTCAGAATCATCAGGATCTTGAATATTGTCAGGAACAATATCAGGATTAGACTCTTCAATTTGATTTGTATTGCTGAGAATTGATTGTTTTGGTCTTCTTCTCAATTCAGGTTCTTCTTCAACAATTCCATCATCACCAAAAGTAGACCTGTCAGGAACTACTAGAATTTGAGTAGGTTAAGGAATTTCTTCAATTCTTAATCCTCTAGACCTTGTTTGTCTAGGCATTGGTTGACTTGATGAGCTTCTTCTTCCTCTTCTAACACCTCTCCTACCTTTGCCTCCTCTTCCTCTAGTAGGAGCAGGGTTATTAAAACTATTCATCATTTCTCTTTGTTGAATTAAGAATTCTTCTTGTGATAGATCAGAATATTCTTCACTTGCTGTGGAGAGTGCTTTTCTTGCAAATAACTGTTGAACTCTCTTATCAGTATGATAAAGAGTAACAACATTACCATCTCTTGTTTTGAACTTCTGGAATAAGTTAGCAGCATCTTCAGGATTTGCAATTAGAACATCTTCATCTTCTTCAGGAATTGTAGCAAGAGTTTGTCCATGACCAGGCATCAGGATTTGATTAGTCATCAGGATTTGATCACCTGTCAGGATTTGTTCTTCCGTCAGGATTTGAGATTGCACCAGTGTTCTTACAGTCCTTATTCCAGAATCAGAAACATGAGTTGACTGCGTTGTTTGACTTTGAGAAGTTTGAATTGTCTTCATAACAGCAGCATCAGAGGTTTCTCCTTGTAGAACTTTGTCATCACCATCATTTCTAGTATCATCATCATTATTCCTTAATACTAGATCAGGTGTACATTTTGTATAACTTACCTTCTCCCCTTTTTTGACATCACCATTTGACAATAAATTCAAAATTAAGGCAAGAGAGGTTTGAATATCAGTTACCTTAGAATCAAGAGAATCAATTCTGCTATTAATTGAGGTCTGTTCAGTAATGACTGACTTGACTTGGGATTCCACTATTCTTAGTTGAAGAGCAGTAGGCACCTTTGTGAAATTTTGAGAAATGTCAGTCCTCATTAATTCTGTAGCAGCCTTGACAGAATCAATTTCATGTTTGAGGCCTTTGGATAAAAGAGTAGTTTCCTTCAAATGATTCTTCAAATCTTGATTCTCAATTAATTTCACTGCATCATAGGCATGATCCAAAGCATAAGGAAAGCTAACAGATTCAGAAGATCTGTACCATGAATTGTTTCATTCATATTGTCTAAGTGCCTCAGCAGGAGTCATTTCAGAAGGACCAGAAAAGTCTTGTCTTAAGTCTTTTCCAGTAGTAGCCTTGCCATCCATGAATGTGCTTGAAGAACCAAAGTTGGTTCCAAGACTAGATTTAATAGTTGTGGCAATCTGATCCTTCTCTTCAATATTATCATCATCACTATCATCAGCATCAGAATCATGAGTAACATCAGGATCAGGAATATCAATACCTTTAAGTTTGTCCTGTGATGTTGTGATAGAATCTGTCATTGGTCTTGAGCTAAGTGGCTGTATCAGGATTGGCCTAGCATCAGGATCACCACTAGCGTCAGGAGCAACACCGTCAGGATTTGATAAGCTTGCATCAGTATTTTCTACTAATGGTTCTTGTGTAGCATGAGGTTCAGAAGCTGTTTTAACACTTTGAGTTAAAGGTTCTTGTGTACTTCCCTCAGTGACAGTGTCCTCGACCAATCTTTCATTTGCACCAGAAACCCCTTGAGCATTGTCAGGAAATTCCTCAGAAGTTGTTGTTGTGCCTGCATCTTCAGATTTAGGAGATGGTTCTTGTGTGGCTGGAATAAAAGTGTCTGCATTTTCCCTTTGAGAAAATGGTTCTTGTGGGACCATTCCAATAGATATGCCTTCACCCAAACTTTGATTGAGTGGTTCTTGTGGGGTAGGATCTTCAGTAGCTGCTGAATCACATTGAGATTCAGGTTCTTGTGGGCTTGATCCTTTCATCTTCTTTTGTCTCTGAAAGACTATCTCCTCTGCTTTTCTTTTCTTTTCCATGGGATGTATAAATCCAAATTTAGAAGCAGCAGCCCCAAGCTTCTCCCATGATATATCAACATGACGTTTTGTTGGAGAATCTTTGGCTGGATAGTCTGAAATAGAGACAACGGTACTTGGTGTAGCATCAGGATTACCAACGTCAGGATTGTCTTGAGCATCAGGATTTGACTGCTCATCAGGAATAGAAGTGTCATGTCCATCAGTATCATGCTTCTTTTCCAAAGGAATATGATACCTGCTCTTTGATAATTTCTTTTTCTTATGTGGCTTAGAAGATGGTGCCACAGCTTCAGTAGCAGTATCAGCAACTTCCTTGATTATCTTCAACTTGGAGGAGATAGGCATATCATCCTCAGAATCACTTTCATCTCTTAAAATCAATTTTCTTTTCACTGGAACATCCTCAACTCCCTTATCAAGAACAGTCTTTGCATCCTTCTTCACCAGGACCCCTTGTACACCCCCTTGTTTCTTCTTTTTGGTGAGTGGTGTAGAGGAAAAATCCTTTGATCCTGATTGTCTTCCAGACACATCAGATCTAGCTGATTTCTTAGTTTTTACAACTAAAGTCTTTTAGGAGACAGTAGAGGTGGCTGGTAATTTTTTAGACTGTTTGGGAGGGATGCTTGTGTCAGAAACAAGGTGTGTTTGGCCTTGCCCCATAGCATCAGAAAGTGATCCATAATAAGTAGGCATTTTCTCTTTCAAGAAAAGCCTGACCTCATCAGGAATAAAAGCATTGCCTTCAAAACCATTTGCCTTGTCACTGTTGACTAAGGACTTAATGTTGTTCTCTGTAATTCTACAAATTGGTAGAATCACATCATTCTCAAAAACAATATTAGGACATAGGTGATTAAATATCAACTGTAAAAATCTAAGAAAACAGACATAACCTAACTTATCTGATTTCCTATCACTTAAAGCTTTCAGAATAAATGACCCATAATCAAAAACAGTAGAGTATATAAGAGAATACCCTATTTTGAGTGATCCTGACGGTAGAGCATCAAAATTAGACGTCTTGTTCAGGAAGCAGCGACTGATGGTGTCAAAGAAATAGTTCCACTCCTTCTTCAGCTTTGTCCTAAAGAGATTTCCATATCTCTTAACTTCCTCATTGTATCCCAATTTTGTAACAAACTCAAAAAGAGTCGAGTCTGAAACATTATCAGGAACAGCATCACCAAGAATAGGCAAATGCAGGGCTTCCTCCACAATTGCAGGAGTCACATAGTGAGTAGCCCCATCATATTCAAAGCTTACCAGGATTGAGCCAGAATGCCCTTTATCAAAAGAAACTAAATTCCACACCTGCATAACCGACTTAAAAGAAACACTTGCAGGTTCGGTTAGAGCATACTTCAATTGACTTTAAGCTAGTAAATCCTGTATAATATGAAACTCAGAGGGCAGATCCTGATGATCCAAAACGGCTACAAAATTATTACTGGGAAAAGTAACACCACTAATTACAGTCTATTTATTCATGAATGTTGAAGACGCCATTAAAACAGAATAGAAAGCTTGAGAATTGAGATTTAGAAAATAGGGTTCTTGAGCACAGAGAGAGAAAGAGAATGAAAAACTGATGATGAGAGAGTAATCAGGAATTTAGAAAATCAAATGTATTTTGTTAAAACAAAATATTACTCTCAATGACAGGTGGCAAAATATGATTTGTGCAAAAATGATTAGTGGACAAATTACGTGTGTAATTAAACATATCTGCACCGCTTTTTATGTGTATCTATATGTATATATCTATCATTGTGACACACGCGCGCAGACAGTTGTCCAAATAAAAACTCAAACGTTTCTTCATCATTAACTGACAAAAAATTAGGCACAAATTAAGCAATGAAATACTGACCTGTACATCAGGATTGACCAGTTGACTTCCTGTCAGGATTGTGTCCTATCAGGATTTGATCAAAATTACATACCTTGTAGAATGACCATCAGTATTTGATAGTCATCGGGATTTCCTCTCTGTAGCTTTCCTCAGAAATTCTCAAAGTTCATCATTCCAAGTTCATTCACCAATTTGTTGAAAGTAGCTTCAGGCAGTGGCTTGGTGAATATATCAGCTAGTTGTTGATCAGTAGGAACAAAATGAAGTTCAATTGTTCCTTCCAGAACCTGTTCTCTTATGAAGTGATATCTAATACTGATGTGTTTAGTAAGAGAATGTTGAACTGGATTTCCTGTCATTGCAATAGCACTTTGGTTATCACAATAAATAGGAATTTTTGAGTATGACAGGCCATAATCTAACAACTGATTTCTCATCCACATTATCTGAGCACAACAACTTCCTGCAGCAATGTACTCAGCTTCTGCAGTTGAAGTAGAAATAGACTTTTGCTTTTTACTAAACCATGAAACTAATCTTCCACCCAAAAACTGACAGCTTCCTGAAGTACTTTTTCTCTCTATTTTACATCCTGCAAAATCAGCATCTGAATAACCACACAAACCAAAATCTGATTCCCTTGCATACCAAAGGCCAAGAGAAGGAGTGCCTTTGAGATATCTGAAAATTCTTTTAATTGCAATCAGATAAGGTTCCCTAGGTTTTGCTTGAAATCTTGCACACAGACAGGTTGCAAACATGATATCTGGTCTACTTGCAGTGAGATACAATAAAGAGCCAATCATTCCTCTGTAGTGAGTTATATCTACCTCAGCACCTTGATCAGGATCAAGTTTGGTAGCTGTAGCTATGGGAGTACTAGCAATAGCACAATCTTGTATGTTAAACCTTTTCAATAAATTCTTTGCATATTTTGACTGATTGATAAAGATACCATCATCAGTCTGTTTAACTTGAAGACCAAGAAAGTAACTCATTTCTCCCATCATGCTCATTTGATATCTTGACTGCATAAGCTTAGAAAACTTTTCACACAGCATATTGTTTGTTGATCCAAAAATGATATCATCGACATAAATCTAAACTAAAAGCAAATCCTTACCATGATTCAAATAGAACAAAGTTTTATCAATAGTACCTCTTTTGAGTCCACTTTCCAGTAAGAATTGAGCTAGAGTTTCATACCAGGCTCTTGGAGCTTGCTTTAGTCCATAAAGTGCTTTATCAAATCTATAAACATGATTTGGATATTTAGGATCAATGAAACCAGGAGGTTGTTCAACATATACTTCTTCCTCCAGTTCACCATTTAAGAAAGCACTTTTAACATCCATCTGGAAAACCTTGAATTTCTTATGAGCTGCATATGCCAGAAATATCCTGATGGCCTCTAGTCTTACAACAGGAGCAAAAGTTTCATCATAATCAATTCCTTCTTGTTGAGAATACCCCTTTGCAACTAGTCTTGCTTTGTTTCTGATAATTACACCATCTGAATCAGTCTTATTTTTGAAAATCCATTTAGTACCAACAATTGACCTATTCTTTGGTCTTGGCACCAGTTTTCAGACTTCATTTCTTTCAAATTCATTCAATTCTTCTTGCATTGCAGTAACCCAATCAGCATCTTTAAGTGCATCTTCAACTTTCATTGGCTCCTCCTTGGATAGAAAGTTGTGATATAGACATTCATTCTGAGTTGCACTTCTTGTCTGAACACCTGCATCAGGATCTCCAATTATCAGATCAGGAGTGTGGCTTGCAGTCTGTTGTTGGAGGAATTTCGTAACAACTCAAATCGGAGGTTGCTGGAATAACGACTTATGAAAATAGGGGGATTTGGGATTTTTGGATGTTTGGGGCTGAGCTCGTATGATGACTCCTCAGAAATTGAATAGAGAATGGGCTCTTTCTCTTCCTCTTTCCCGAGTGTCAATTGTCGTGTACCACTGTACCATACAAGGTGCCTACGTACCCTTATATAGGGATCAAGCCTCACGTAGTTCTTGGAAAACAAGTCATTAGATAAGTCATTCTGTCCAATGTTCCCACAAGGATTATCAATCCATCTCACGTTCCCATAAATAGTTCAAGGATTATCAATCCTCTTCAAGTTCCCATAAATAGTTCAAGGATTATCAATCCTCTTCAAGTTCCCATAAATAGTTCAAGGATTATCAATCCTCTTCAAGTTCCCATAAATAGTCCGGTCTTCACACGTTTTCCTACAATCTCGCGGCATCTCCGCATTTCTTTCCATGATTTGAAGAATATCGTTTGAAGATATTTTCCGTTATTCATTGATTGAGATTGATTCTTTCCTCGTTTCAGGGAGAGGATATTACTTAGTGATAAAGCAATTAATTATTAATCTGAATTAATAATTATTAAACAGAGAAATTTGGACTATGCCAAAATATGGCATAACAACAAGCCCCCAGTTCTTCAGTGTAGCTTGCTGCAGTGGAGAACTAAAAATCTTCGAGGTTCCAAATTTCTTCGGTCGCTTAAAGTTTTGTATATAATCCGAATTGGCATACACGCTTTTCAAGTGTCATTGTCCACACAAGGATGTGTTTTCATTTGTCCACGAGCCCCCGAGCTGAGGCTTTAATAAGATACCCAATTTCAAATGTCAGGCTTTCAGCCCATATCACATCTGGTCCCACACGTTTTCCTACAATCTCGCGGCATCTCCGCATTTCTTCCCGTGATTGTAGGAATGTCTCGTGCCAACCATATCACGTCCGGTCCCACACGTTTTCCTGCAATCTCGCGGCATCTCCGCATTTCTTCCCGTGATGGTAGGAATGTATCGTGACAATCATATCACGTCCGGTCCCACACGTTTTCCTACAATCTCGCGGTATCTCCGCATTTCTTCCCGTGATTGTAGGAACGTCTCGTGCCAACCAAGAAATATCCATCTACCAATGGACCTTCAATAATGTAATTTTATTCATGGACTCTCCTCTGAGAGTAAGGTCTTCAATATTAATCCTCCTTGGAAAAGAGAGCTTTCGAAAACATTACCCTTATCAGATAAGGACATTCCACACTTATTTTTGTCCATGCACGAGCTATTGAAGTAATCAAATCACGCGCTACGAATATTGCATCACAATTCTTTAACATCTCCATGATTCAGATTCTGTCCAGATCTGTTTTTCACCTTTTTGCCCCTGTAAACAATGTTTTCTTGCAAAACATAAAACATGAAAGATGTAGAAAACGATCTTTCCGATGATATATGGCTCGTCAGAAACGGACTTATAACGAATCAGGAATCAAATAAAACGTCTGCTGATTAACTTCTCAATACTGAAAAACGGGATCAGATTATGTTTTGTGATTTCAAAAATAGACCTGAACATAATCTCAGAAAACACCAAGAAAGAAAGTTATAGGAAATCACGAAAGATTTCCGGATCATAAAAAATCATCAAAATCTGACATGTATTAAATTTACTACGGATTTTATAAGATAACTTATGTATACGGACAAAAGCATAAGAAAACTTATCTTAATTTTGAAAAGAATCATGAATCACCGCCTCCATCGTTCTTCTCCTCCATTAAATCCGCTCCATAGATGATTTGATTATCCTCCACAATCAAAAAATAATCCCCTCCTTCTAGCGCCAATTGTTGTTGGAGGAATTTCGTAACAACTCAAATCGAAGGTTGCTGGAATAACGACTTATGAAAATAGGGGGATTTGGGATTTTTGGATGTTTGGGGTTGAGCTCGTATGATGACTCCTCAGAAATTGAATAGAGAATGGGCTCTTTCTCTTCCTCTTTCCCGAGTGTCAATTGTCGTGTACCACTGTACCACTGTACCATACAAGGTGCCTACGTACCCTTATATAGGGATCAAGCCTCACGTAGTTCTTGGAAAACAAGTCATTAGATAAGTTATTCAGTCCAATGTTCCCATAAGGATTATCAATCCATCTCACATTCCCATAAATAGTTCAAGGATTATCAATCCTCTTCAAATTCCCATAAATAGTTCAAGGATTATCAATCCTCTTCAAGTTCCCATAAATAGTTCAAGGATTATCAATCCTCTTCAAGTTCCCATAAATAGTCCGGTCTTCACACGTTTTCCCACAATCTCGCGGCATCTCTGCATTTCTTTCCATGATTTGAAGAATATCGTTTGAAGATATTTTCCGTTATTCGTTGATTGAGATTGATTCTTTCCTCGTTTCAGGGAGAGGATATTACTTAGTGATAAAGCAATTAATTATTAATCTGAATTAATAATTATTAAACAGAGAAATTTGGACTATGCCAAAATATGGCATAACAACAAGCCCTCAGTTCTTCAGTGTAGCTTGCTGCAGTGGAGAACTAAAAATCTTCGAGCTTCCAAATTTCTTCGGTCGCTTAAAGTTTTGTATATAATCTGAATTGGCATACACGCTTTTCAAGTGTCATTGTCCACACAAGGATGTGTTTTCATTTGTCCACGAGCCCCCGAGCTGAGGCTTTAATAAGATACCCAATTTCAAATGTCAGGCTTTCAGCCCATATCACATCTGGTCCCACACGTTTTCCTACAATCTCGCGGCATCTCCGCATTTCTTCCCGTGATTGTAGGAAAGTCTCG
Source organism: Heracleum sosnowskyi (assembly GCA_030848705.1). NCBI lineage: Eukaryota > Viridiplantae > Streptophyta > Magnoliopsida > Apiales > Apiaceae > Heracleum > Heracleum sosnowskyi. The sequence goes on from CM061237.1 coordinate 132,578,020, forward strand.
TGCCAACCATATCACGTCCGGTCCCACACGTTTTCCTGCATTCTCGCGGCATCTCCGCATTTCTTCCCGTGATGGTAGGAATGTATCGTGACAATCATATCATGTCCGGTCCCACACGTTTTCCTACAATCTCGCGGTATCTCCGCATTTCTTCCCGTGATTGTAGGAACGTCTCGTGCCAACCAAGAAATATCCATCTACCAATGGACCTTCAATAATGTAATTTTATTCATGGACTCTCCTCTGAGAGTAAGGTCTTCAATATTAATCCTTCTTGGAAAAGAGAGCTTTCGAAAACATTACCCTTATCAGATAAGGACATTCCACACTTATTTTTGTCCATGCACGAGCTATTGAAGTAATCAAATCACGCGCTACGAATATTGCATCACAATTCTTTAACATCTCCATGATTCAGATTCTGTCCAGATCTGTTTTTCACCTTTTTGCCCCTGTAAAGGATGTTTTCTTGCAAAACACAAAACATGAAAGATGTAGAAAACGAAAAGATCTTTCCGATGATATATGGCTCGTCAGAAACGGACTTATAACGAATCAGGAATCAAATAAAACGTCTGCTGATTAACTTGTCAATACTGAAAAACGGGATCAGATTATGTTTTGTGATTTCAAAAATAGACCTGAACATAATCTCAGAAAACACCAAGAACGAAAGTTATAGGAAATCACGAAAGATTTCCGGATCATAAAAAATCATCAAAATCTGACATGTATTAAATTTACTACGAATTTTAAAAGATAACTTATGTATACGGACAAAAGCATATGAAAACTTATCTTAATTTTGAAAAGAATCATGAATCACCGCCTCCATCATTCTTCTCCTCCATTAAAGCCGCTCCATAGATGATTTGATTGTCCTCCACAATCAAAAAATAATCCCCTCCTTCTAGCGCCAATTGTTGTTGGAGGAATTTCGTAACAACTCAAATCGGAGGTTGCTGGAATAACGACTTATGAAAATAGGGGGATTTGGGATTTTTGGATGTTTGGGGCTGAGCTCGTATGATGACTCCTCAGAAATGGAATAGAGAATGGGCTCTTTCTCTTCCTCTTTCCCGAGTGTCAATTGTCGTGTACCACTGTACCATACAAGGTGCCTACGTACCCTTATATAGGGATCAAGCCTCACGTAGTTCTTGGAAAACAAGTCATTAGATAAGTCATTCAGTCCAATGTTCCCATAAGGATTATCAATCCATCTCATGTTCCCATAAATAGTTCAAGGATTATCAATCCTCTTCAAGTTCCCATAAATAGTTAAAGGATTATCAATCCTCTTCAAGTTCCCATAAATAGTTCAAGGATTATCAATCCTCTTCAAGTTCCCATAAATAGTCCGGTCTTACACGTTTTCCTACAATCTCGCGGCATCTCCGCATTTCTTTCCATGATTTGAAGAATATCGTTTGAAGATATTTTCCATTATTCATTGATTGAGATTGATTCTTTCCTCGTTTCAGGGAGAGGATATTACTTAGTGATAAAGCAATTAATTATTAATCTAAATTAATAATTATTAAACAGAGAAATTTGGACTATGCCAAAATATGGCATAACACAGTCCATTTCCTTGTTGGTGGTAAGTCATTCCTTGATGTAGATGCTCCCCCTGGATTGGTGTTATCTTGGTTAGAAGAACTTGTTTCATTAGAAGCTCCCCCTGAATTGTTGATGTCACCTCCTGATGTATTATCAGGATTGTCACTTGAATCAGTATCTGAAGAATTTTCCCTTGATGATTGAGTAGACTCAGTATCTGTAGTAGATTGTTGTTGCTCCCCCTCAACATTTGCACTACTAGATGTATCACCATTATTTGTATCACCAGTATTAGCACCATCAGGATTTGGTGCTTCATCAGGATTTGATGCGTCATCAGGATTTGGTGACCCATCAGTATCTGATGAATGGGCAGTAACTGATTCTTGTTCTTCAGGATCCTTGGAAGCTTCATTTTCAAAAATCAATCTATCATGAGAGTCTTCATTGATTCCAGTTATCTTCTTGTCATCAAAAGATACGTGTATTGACTCCATGACAGTTCTTGTTCTCAAGTTAAAAACTCTAAAAGCTCTTGAGGGTGGATATCCAATAAAAATTCCTTCATCAACCTTAGCTTCAAATTTTCCTAGCTGTTCAGGATGAGTTCTGAGAACAAAACATTTACAGCCAAACACATGCAGATGCTTCAAACTTGGTTTCTTCTCCTTGAGCATTTGATATGGAGTTACACCATGTCTGTTTATCAATGTGAGATTCTGAGTATAGCATGCTGTATTGACTGCTTCTGCCCAGAAATATGTAGGTAATTTAGCTTCTTCCAACATAGTTCTGCCAGCTTCAATAAGAGTTCTATTTTTCCTTTCAACTACTCCATTTTGCTGAGGTGTGCCAGGAGCAGAGAATTGTTGAATAATTCCTTTGTATTTTCAGAACTCTTCCATCTTTGAATTTTTGAATTCAGTACCATTATAACTCCTCAGTATCTTGACTTTGTACTTTGTGGTTGTCTCAATCATTCTCACATGATCCAACAGTATTTCTGGAGTTTCATCTTTTCTGTGCAGAAAATACACTCAGGTGAATCTAGAATATTTATCAACAATTACAAGAGTGTACCTTTTCTTACTGATGGACATAATGTTGACTGGTCCAAATAGATCAAGATGCAGCATGTGATATGGTTCTTCAATAGAGGATTCTGATTTACTCTTGAATGATGTCCTTCTTTGTTTAGTGATAGGTCCATAATTAATACATTTTTAATACCTATTTTATGTTTGTTTTCGTAATTTTATTATTTAATAAATTGTTTTCTTTTGTTTTGTAGGAAAATAAATAAAATCATATTTCAAGCAGAAAAAGGTGAAAAAGGCAAGGAGATGGAAATACTTGAAGTCAAAAGGAAATTGGAGAAAAATTGGAAAACTTATCGGAGAAGAAAAAGGAATTGAGGAAATATTTCCAGAATCCGATTTGTAGTCAAAGAACCCAAGCCCATTATTTTTCCTATATATATGGATCTCCTCTCTTGTATTTGAGACATCAATTTAGACACCTAGAATTTTGTTTACCTAGAATTTAGACTAGATCTGATAATTAGGAGTATGATAGATTTATTATTGTCTTTCAATACAAGTTCTTTATATTTTATTCAAACAATTTTGCTTGCATTCTTTATATTTAAATTTTTTGTTTCTTCTACCATGTTTAGCTAAGTTAATTCTCCTAGGATGAAGATGAAGTTAATTTGATTATTGTTGATATCTTCTTGTTCCTATTAATTGGTTCTCATGATTTTTCTTGGTGCTTAATTGGTCAATTGACAAAGTGATTTTGATATATTATTGTTACCAGATTTATTTTTCATAGCCTATGCTTGCTCCATGAAGTTTTGATAGGTTATTGTTAGATAACAAGTTTCATAGTATATGCTTGTCTCGTTAATTGATATATCTTATTTGTGAAGGAAAGAGAATTGATTTTAGGGCGAGTTGATATTAATTGTGATTGATTAATGGATTCGGATTCCTAGGTTTTCCATATCTGATTTTAATTGTTAATTAGGTTAAACAAATCTCAACTCAAATCTTATTTGTCTAGTTCGCCTGAGTTAATTGTTAGGGTTTCGAAAATTCATAGTCTCTGTGGATCGATCTGTGATTGCTACAACTGAACACTGTGCGCTTGCAGTTTACATTATTTTTACACATCAAGTTTTTGGCGCCGCTGCCGGGGATTATTGGTAATTTTCACTCCTTGATATTTAATTCTTCGGATTAGTTTCTTGTTCTGCATTGTTTGTTTTTAGGGAACAGTGAAGCGGAGGAAAGTTTGGACAAGAAGATTGCTAGAAGGCCTCGTCGTCTCTTGTGAAATTTTTGGAAGCGCTTTTCGGTATTCCGTATCACCTCTCTCTATTTTCTTTCCATCATTATTGAAAAATCCAAAAAAAATTAAATATTTGATAAATCCAAAAATATTAGTTAGTTATTTGTTAAAAACCAATTTGTTGCATCATTCATTCTCTCACATAGGATCACATCATCTAGATTTCTTTATTGTCTTTATCGCTTTCCATATTATACAATTGTGGTGATTGCTGGAGGAAAGAGGTACGTACAATTTAGAATAGAACACGTAGTGTAGTGCATCCATAAGTGTTTATTTCTCGTTCTTTGTGTATTGCATCATCTAATCAATCTTAAGGGCGCCACCCAGTTTCAAGATAAGGTGAGGGATTTCATCACCCTTTCCTTAGCCCACAAATCACTAATTCGTTCATCTTGCATTCCTTTTTCCTTAATAAAATTAATTAGACGTTAGCCCCTAGGATTTCGCGCTCAACTAGGAAGAGAATCTAGGAGGAACAAATCACTAAGTATTTTTCGGTGGTGTCTAGGACTAGCGAAAGCTTACCTGGCCTTTAGACTGGTGCCTAGAATGGTGGTTAGCCTCTTGGCAATGCTTCCTCCTGCCTGGCCAGTCACGACGAATGCTTTTTGAGCTGTTACTTTTAGTAGTATCTTATTGTTAGGAGCAAGGTCTATATTTTTTTAGGATAAGATAGATTGTTCTTTTGATTTTGCATATTCTTGGGTGTTTACTTATAGCTCTTGTCTGCTACGTGCTTAGTTGGTTGCTTCTCTTTTATGCAAAGTACTTGGGTTCGAGATAATACATCTAGATTAGTGAGACAATCCGACCTTTCACTACCTGGAGTAGCAAGACAACTCGATTTCTCTTCACCCACTAAAATTGAGTCAAAAGAAGTAGAAGTTCCAACAACCGTCATGGTTGTCTCTCTTAAAGAACGTTGTTACCCCGCTCGTACCGCTCAACCCTCATGCATAGTGCTACCAGCAGTAACCGCAAACAATTTTGAAATCAAACATCATAACATTAGCATGTTACCTAGGTTTGCTGGGGTAGAGGGAGAGGATCCATATCTTTTTATTCGAGAATTTGAGGAAGTGTGTGCTTTACAAAAACTTCAACAGTTAAGTGAGGATTCCATTAGGCTCAGACTCATTAACTTTGCTTTAAAAGAAGATGCTAAACAGTGGTTGTATAGTCTACCCGTTAATTCTATTTCCACATGGGAGGGATTTGTTGCTATATTTCTTAAAAAATATTTTCCCAACCATAAGGCTAACAGGCTTAGGAATGAAATCAACCAATTTCAACAAAATTCAAATGAGCCTTTTTGGAAATATTTTGATAGATTTCAAAAGTTGTTGTCTAAGTGTCCTCAACATGGTATAGAAAAATGGAGACTTTGTAAAATTCTCTACGAAGCCTTAGATAGCCAAACCACTGCCTTATTAGAGTCTATGTGTAATGGTAGGTTTATGGATAAAACCGATGAAGAAGCTTGGCAATTTTTTGAAGAGTTAGCTGAAAGAACAATGTTGTGGGAGTCAACTAGGGAACCCAGTCAGGAAACTGAAAAATCTAAGGGCGTACACGTAGTTGGTAATTCTATTGCAACCGAAGCTAAGTTAGCTACTCTCACTAGACGTCTAGAAGCCTTAGAAACCAACAAGGTGTCCTCACAAGTGTTTCTGTGTGCAAATTGTAATTCTCCTAATCATTTGATAGAAAATTGTCCTGAAATTGAACAAGCCAATGCCATGTTTCAATCTAGAGTTAGGAATGATCCATATTCATCCACATACAATCCTGGTTGGAAAAATCATCCAAATTTCTCATGGAACAAAGGTCAATACAACCAGTATAACCAAAATTCTCAACCTGCTTTTCAAAAGTCCAATCCTGGTCCATACCCAACTCAAAATCCTAACTCATATCCTCCACAAAATCTCGGTCAATATCCAAATTCAGTCCCTTTGAATCCTCCTGGTTTTGCCGAATCTGACAAAAGATTTACTTCTTTAGAAAAGAGTATGGAGGCATTAATCAAATCTCAACAAAATTTCATGAACACTATGACCCAAGATAGGCAATTGCTAAATTCCAACGCTCAAGCCATATCTAAGCTAGAGGTCCAAGTTAGCCAGTTGGCAAACACCATCAGTGAGAGAGAGAAAAATCGATTTCCTAGTCAACCCGAGATTAATCCTAAATTTCATCCAAATCAAAAGTCTCATGAAAATGTGAATTATGTTATCTCTCTAAGGTCTGGTAATCAATTCAATAACCATGCTTGTGTCAATACTCAAGAAGAAGATAAGCTTACATCTGAACCAAATCCGTTACTCTTGAATCCTAGTCTTAAACAATCTTCCAATCCCAAGAGTCCTGAAGAAGTTGAATCTAATGAGTCATCACCCTCCGATGAACCACCTTCAAAATCCCAATCTGATGTGTCTATTGAAAAAGTCTTTAAGCCAAAAGCTCCGTTTCCTCACAGACTTACTTCAAATAAACAATCTGCTCAATTAGATAAGATTTTGGAAGTCTTCAAGCAAGTCAAGATTAACATTCCTCTTTTAGATGCAATTCAACAAGTTCCCTCTTATGCGAAGTGTCTAAAAGATTTGTGTACTCATAAAAGAACCACTCATGTTCCTAAGAAAGCTTTCCTAACATCTAATGTTAGCTCTATCTTGTCAAATCAAATCCCTTTGAAGTATAAGGATCCTGGTTGTCCTACCATTTCTTGTGTCATTGGTAATACTTTCATTGATAAAGCTTTACTCGATCTAGGAGCTAGTGTGAATCTTCTTCCATTATCTGTCTATCAAGACTTGGGTTTAGGTGAACTTAAAGAGACTACTATCACTCTTCAGTTAGCTGACCGTTCTGTCAAAATTCCTAAGGGTATGGTGGAAGATGTGTTGATTAAGGTTGGTGATTTTGTCTTCCCCGTCGATTTCATTGTTCTAGAAACTGAACCTGTCCAAAATCTCAAAAATCAAATTCCCATCATTCTAGGAAGACCTTTTATTGCCACGTCTAATGCTTTGATTAACTGTAGGAATGGTTCGATGAAACTCACTTTTGGAAATATGACAATAGATCTTAATGTCTTTAATGTAGGTAATCAACTTAATGAGCTTTTTGAACAACCTGTAGGAGTTAATTTGATTGATGAAGTTGTTTCGTGGTCACATCTTGAGGATATTGCAATTGAGTCTTTTCTTGAGGATGATATTTTGTTAGAGTATGAAAGCAATAAAGAACTTCATGAGCTTTATAAGAATTTTTCTTCTGAGGAGATGTTAGATGAATTAAATGCTATTTGTTCTAAGCATGAATCTAAACTTGAGGATAGTTCTTTTGATCATAAGTTATTTGTTAAGACTTCTGTTGGTGAGCCACCCCCACTTGATTCTAATCTATCTTTTTCCACTCTTGATCAGTCTTTGGTAGTTAATAATGAAACTCATCATGTTGTTATCTCTAGTGTCATAGTTCATACCCAAGAATTTCAAGCAATTAATCTGCTTAAACAACATAAAGAAGCATCTACTTGGTCTATGAATGATGTTAGTGGTATGAATTTTATTCTGATTCAAGATCATCTTTCTCTAGTGGATAATGTTGTCTTTGTGGGTGAGTTTCACATGTTTGATGATTCTGTTAAGAAAGAAGTTTTTCCTCGTGCTGGTATTGGTTAGTAAGCGTTTTTGTAAGTGTCTCCCATAGTCAAGTGTAGGTATGGGGGATTGTGTGTGTGTGAGTGTGTGTGTGTGTGTTTTTTATTGTGTATTTGTGTTAGGTATTCTTATGTATCTCCGTCATGTCCTTATCAGGTATTCTCGTCCTTTTACTTTGTCATTTTTTTCTCTCATTTGCATACATTGAGGACAATGCATGATTTAGGTATGGGGGAGGGGTTTAGTAGTATTATTAAAAAAAAAAAAATCCAAAAAAAAATTGAAAAATGAAAAATCCCAAAAAGAATTTTAGTTGTAAATTGTAGAATTCTAGCTTGTGAAATGATTTCTTGTGGCTTGATGCACCCTTACATGCTATAGTAATCTTGTGTTTCTGATACTTTTGATTAAGAAGTGATTTGCTAAGTTCTTGTACACACATACACTAGCAAGTTGAAACTAGTAGACTTATTGAATGTTGCAAGTAATTAGAAGGACATGAATATGTGCAAAATGATTTGGTTTCCATGCTTTGAGTACAAGTTGGTGCATTGAAGAGATTTTTGCTTGGGATTGATTATGTTTTACCACCAAGTGAGTTTTTGAGCCTATATGCATATCTTTTGCATTTTATATTCGTTTGCTTGAGTGTCCACATGTTGTTTGCATTGCTAGCGTTTGTTTGAGACCTTTCTTGAAACGCATGACATTATTTGATGGTAAGATGATAAAGGCATTTAGGAATAACCTATATTTTCCAAATTACCACACCATTTATATATGATCAATTAGTTACCCTCTTGAGCTTAATCCTATGTTTCGGTGACACACCACATTACATGCCTAGACCTTTTTCTTGTGTAGCCTTACTTATGCTTGATCCCAAATTGTCAATGGCTAGTAGGAACTTGATGGAGTAATAAGGTGTGTAAGATGGGTTTACTTTTGTTCATTACTTTTGAGGAAATATTTGGTTTGATTGCTTACTTGATAGTCATTGTTCAAGAAATTTTTGAAGGAGGATTGTGGTTACTTATATCTATCTCTTAGCTCTCGAAAAAAAAAAAGAAAAAAAAAAGAAGAAAAAAGAAAAAAAAAATATATGAAAAAAGCAAAAAGAAAAAAATATATTATATGAGAGCATACTTATGTTTTTGTGATCCTTCTTCATTCGACTAATCAAGCCTTTTGTTGGAATAAAAAGTAGAAAATTCAGTTGTGGGGAGGATGTTTGGTGATGTTTATGATTTATTATGGTGCCTACTAACTTTTGACACTTCACCTTATTTGGCCTTACTTGACATACCTTGTCCCTAGCCCCGTTACAATCCAAATAAAGACCTTTTGATTATCATCATTGATGTATGTTGTGTTAAAGTTAGATTGATACCAAATGTCAAGCATGCTTATGATTTTGCTGGAATAGAGTGATACACTTACCCTTGTTCTTGAGTGAATATTCTTTTGTGAGTGAAAGGTGAGTTATTGCTTCTTTTTGCATATGAGATTCCAAGTTTTGACTCAAAGGTGTACTCTTGTGGGCTTAGCATGGTTACCAACTTATTCTTACACTTGACATGGACGTTTGAGCACTTACGCATATTTCTTTGAGTAGACTATGTGAATCCTTGCATCTTCTACGACAAGACATTGCAAAGTCATTTTTGATTCTTAAGTTGATGAAGCATGAGAGGACTTGTATGTGTGGTGTTGCATTGCCATGCGATCTTTTACATGATCTAGATGGATTTTGTGGGTACATTCACTATAGGCCCTCACGAGACCTTACTCGTCCACTAGGGCTGCCTAGGGGTTTAAAGGGCTTGTTGCATATGCCAAATGCAACCGTGATCACCTACGGAAGTGGTATTATCTATTAGTTAGTAGTTTATATTATGTTAGTTTTTCTCGAGGACGAGCAAAAGATAGGTATGGGGGCATTTGATAGGTCCATAATTAATACATTTTTAATACCTATTTTATGTTTGTTTTCGTAATTTTATTATTTAATAAATTGTTTTCTTTTGTTTTGTAGGAAAATAAATAAAATCATATTTCAAGCAGAAAAAGGTGAAAAAGGCAAGGAGATGGAAATACTTGAAGTCAAAAGGAAATTGGAGAAAAATTGGAAAACTTATCGGAGAAGAAAAAGGAATTGAGGAAATATTTCCAGAATCCGATTTGTAGTCAAAGAACCCAAGCCCATTATTTTTCCTATATATATGGATCTCCTCTCTTGTATTTGAGACATCAATTTAGACACCTAGAATTTTGTTTACCTAGAATTTAGACTAGATCTGATAATTAGGAGTATGATAGATTTATTATTGTCTTTCAATACAAGTTCTTTATATTTTATTCAAACACTTTTGCTTGCATTCTTTATATTTAAATTTTTTGTTTCTTCTACCATGTTTAGCTAAGTTAATTCTCCTAGGATGAAGATGAAATTAATTTGATTATTGTTGATATCTTCTTGTTCCTATTAATTGGTTCTCATGATTTTTCTTGGTGCTTAATTGGTCAATTGACAAAGTGATTTTGATATATTATTGTTACCAGATTTATTTTTCATAGCCTATGCTTGCTCCATGAAGTTTTGATAGGTTATTGTTAGATAACAAGTTTCATAGTATATGCTTGTCTCGTTAATTGATATATCTTATTTGTGAAGGAAAGAGAATTGATTTTAGGGCGAGTTGATATTAATTGTGATTGATTAATGGATTCGGATTCCTAGGTTTTCCATATCTGATTTTAATTGTTAATTAGGTTAAACAAATCTCAACTCAAATCTTATTTGTCTAGTTCGCCTGAGTTAATTGTTAGGGTTTCGAAAATTCATAGTCTCTGTGGATCGATCTGTGATTGCTACAACTGAACACTGTGCGCTTGCAGTTTACATTATTTTTACACATCATTTAGCCTTTTGACAAGCATCACAGAGTCCATCAGGAGTATACAAAACTTTAGGTAATCCTCTCACTAAATCTTTCTTAACCAACTCATTGATGTTACTGAAGTTGAGATGAGAAAGCTTCTTATGCCAATTCCAACTTTCATCTACTGATGCTTTACTGATGAGACAAGTAGGAGAGCCATCAGTATTTGATTGAATGTTGGCTTCATAAATGTTACCATGCCTGTAGCCAGTGAGTGCAACCTTTCCTGATGCTTTGCTGACTACTTCACAATGTGTGGAATAGAAGTTGACATGATAACCTCTGTTAGTGATTTGACTAATACTCAACAGGTTGTGTTTTAGTCCTTTCACTAGAGCTACTTTCTCAATGATGACATTTCCAATGATTATATTGCCATATCCCAAAGTTTGTCCAATGTTGCCATCTCCATAAGACATAGTTTGGGCCAGCTTTTTCTTCATATTCTGATAACAGGGCTTTGTTTCCAGTCATGTGCACAGAACATCCACTATCCATGACTAAACATTTTTCTTTTTACCCTGCAATCAGAATGTTAAAACACTAGTTAGAATGTTTAGGAACCCACACTTGTTGGGTTCCTTTTCCATGCATTTTATTAACTTTAGCAGCAGAAGACTTTCTGATTTTAGCAGTCCTGACAGGATTCACTCCATCAGGATTTGCTTTGTCAGTATCAGTATTAACAAAAGCATGCTTCACATTGACATTCTTAGAGCTACCAGAATTTGCACTATTATTAAACCTAGGTAAAGGATCATAAAAGTTATAGTACAAATCATGGTATTCTCCACATGTATAAATAGAATGTCATTTACTACCACAATGAAAACAGGAATTCTTTGGTTTTTAAAATACTGATCTATTCCTAACATCAGACCTAGGAATTTCAGTAACTTTCTTTTTACTCTTCCTGCAATCAATAGCAAGATGATTAGAGTTTCCATAGTTAAAGCAGCATTTTCTAGGTGCATTTGGGATAAACCTATAGTTATTCTCTTTATTAATCCCAACTTTACCATTCCTGTTTCTCTTGACAGTTGGTAGATTTTGTTTACCAATTGCATCACTAACTTTTTCCCTAAGTTGTGTCTGAGACAATAAACCTATATTTTTCTTTTCAGTTTTCTTGACAGGTTTAGACTTCACATTAGAGACTGAGTTTTCAGAAGTAGATCCCTTTTCAAAAGTAGAATTGGGATCATTACCAAATACAAATTTAACAGGTTTAATATTTGATTTGGTCTTGTCTATTACATGTCTATAGGTCATTGGACTTACTGTCTCATCAATTACAACTTTCTCCTTCAATTTCTTATCTTCATCTGACTTATAACCTAGACATTCTTTCCAATTCTTAGAAGTATTAATTTCATGAAATTTCCTTCCAGAATCTGTCCAGGTTCTGATTTTCTCTTTAGCATCCTCAAGTTCCTTTTCAAGGGCAGTACATTTAATTTTCTTCTCTAAATACATGTGTTTAGCATTATCACATTATATCTGTACTTTTTGCATATGAGAAAATTCAGCTTCTAGATGCTCATTCTTTTTCTAAGTTCAGACATCTCAGATAATATCCTAGTATTCTCAGCAGTTTGACTTCTAAAGCTAATATGTAATGACTTTAGAAAACGTCTTAAATCAGAAGCATTATCAGTATCAAAATCAAAAATAGTATTTAGTACCTTATCATCAGGAATAGCAGTATCATCAGTATTGGCCATCAGGGCATAGTTGACCACCTCAGTATCAGAATCTGAAGATGAGTCCATCCAATCCTTGCTTGAAGTGATGAGTGCTTTAGCCTTCTTGCACTCAGTTGCAAAGTGCCCCATTTCATTACACTTGTAGCATCTAACCTCTGACTTGTCAAATTTGCCACTTTTGTTGTCCTTCTTGTTATACTTGTCTTTGTCAGCATTGGAGGTCTTTTTCTGGAAGTTGCCTTGCCTTCTAGCCTTCCTGAACTTCATCTTTTTGTAGCCTTTGACTATCATAACAACCATCTCTTCCATGTCTGAGTCAGAAGAATCATCATCAGTATTGGCATCAGGATCGCCATCAGTATCTGATGACGAGTCATCAGGATCTGACTCAACTATTCTTGATTTCCTTCTAGAGACCTCCACAGCTTTTCCTTTTGATTTAGCCTCTACTTTCAAAGCAATAGACTTTGCCTTGCTGCTTCTCTTATTCTTCCTTTGTTGAACCTCAAGATCATAGGTTCTCAGCATCCCATAAACTTCATCAAGAGACACAGTGTTTAGATCATACTGATGTCTAATGATTGATGTTTGTGTATCCCATTCTTCTGGTAAAGCTCTTAGGAACTTGGTGTTAGAATCTTCAGAAACATATTCCTTGCCAACTAAAGATAGATTATTCAGGAGTGTTAGAAATCTATCATACAAATCAGTCAGGCTCTCATCAGTTCTTGCATCAAATTGTTCATATTCTTGAATCAATAGAGCCCTTCTGTTTTTCTTGACAGATGCAGATCCTTGGCATTGAACTTCTAAAGTGTCCCAAATTTCCTTTGCAGACTTGCATGCAATCACCCTATTTGACATGACAGCATCAAGACTGTTATGAAGGATATTATTTATCTTTGCATCTCTGAGAACATCAACTTTCTCTTCTGGAGTCCAATCTGTTTTAACCTTGACTGCGTAGTGTTCAGGTACAGTATCTGTTTATGGAATAAGTCTCGTATGAATATATGGTCCATCACGAATCCTGTCCAAATAATCAGGATCCATAGCCTCCAGGTACATCAGCATCTTTACCTTCCATGTTGGATATTCAGATTTCTTCAGGATGGGAATTTTCATACTTTCATACTTTGTCGACATCTTAGATCGTATCTGATTCAAATTTAAATCAGTTTGCTCTGATACCAATTGTTGCCCAGTAAATAACAATTGTAGAAGGAGGGTTGAATACAATTGTATAAGATTCTCGACTTATTAAAATATATATCACAAATATGAAAGAATAATAACAGCTTTATTAAATCTGATATAAAACTGTTACAAATTCTCTCAAGAAATTTTGATGTTCTTGAGAGCTTCTAGGTTACAAAGATACTCGTGTATGTGATCGATATAAATCGAAACCTAAACGGTGTTTATATACTACACAGCTTATCTATCAATTACATGATAAGTCCTAATCAATTACAAAGATTGAAACATATCCTAAATTGATAGCTTCATTACCATAAATAAGGAACCGAAAAAATAAACTTCCTTATTTAACTAGACTCATAAACCAACTCGAAATAGAAATCATGATCAGCTTCCAGTCCTGATGATCAATCCTGATATAGAAATCCTGATACTGACGCTTGAGCAAATACTGATGACCATGAAATACTGATGACGTCAGCAATCCTGATCAGTTGAGTCTAGATCCTGACGATCATTGAATCCTGATCTAACACAAAACCCCGTATGAAGCCTTGTATAATGAGCTGCCAGATTATGATGATTTCAAAGCTTTTGGCTGTCTCGTTTTCGCTAGTAACCCCTAGCACACTACAGATAAGTTTGCTGCAAGAGGCCTGGCTTGTATGTTCATAGGCTACCCTTCAAACAAAAAAGGGTATAAGTTACTGAACTTATCTACGATGGATACCTTTGTTAGCAGAGATGTGATCTTTCATGAAAACATATTCCCTCTACTTGACAAATCTAGTCAAAACCTCATGGACCATGTACCTACTCAATTGAAGCATGCCCTGTCTAACAACTACTGTGATGACTTCTTTGTACCTGATGATATTGCCCAGAATCCTCAAGCCTCACCATCCACCTCTCCATCTATCACCTTAGAACATGAACCTGTCACTACACCTGGATTTGAACCCATACCTGCACCGACACCTGAATCTATACCTGAACCAATTCTCCGAAAATCGACAAGAACGATTAGGCCACCTGTATGGCTTGATACTTATATTAATCCTATGTCTAAACCTTCTGCAAACATTGTCACTATAACACCTCAACCCATACCTCACCAATTCGATTGCTTATTGGCCTCCCTCACTAAAACTACATATCCTACATCCTTTAAAGAGGCAATTAAACATCCTCACTGGGTCAATGCAATGAACGTAGAACTTGAGGCCTTGGAGTGTAACAATACTTGGGAAGTAACCACTCTCCCTTCAACCAAGAAGGCAATTGGTTGTAAGTGGTTATTTAAAACCAAATACAACCCCAATGGTACAGTTGAAAGGTATAAATCACGTTTAGTGATTCTTGGCTGCAAATAGGTTCATGGAGTAGATTTTTGGGAGACATTCGCTCCCGTGGCCAAAATGTCTACAGTTCGTGCTATATTGGTTGTTACTGCAATGCACAACTGGTTAGCATTCCAGATGGACGTCACTAATGCATTCTTGCATGGTGACTTGGAGGAGGTCATCTATATGAAACTACCTCAGGGGTATAATGGTGTGGGCAGTAGAATTTCAGTCAATCAGGGGGAGTCTACACCTTCAAATCTGGTATGCAAACTAATCAAATCCTTATACGGCCTAAGGCAGTCTCCAAGGTTGTGGTTTCATAAACTTTCCATTACTCTACAGTCAAATGAGTTTGTGCAATCCAAGGCGGATTATAGTTTGTTTACCAAGGTCACACCATAAACTATAACCCTCATCCTTGTGTACGTTGATGATTTGCTCATTGTGAGAAATTGTCAAACTGCTATTGACAAGTTGAAGACTGTCCTGTCGCAAGTCTTTCACATGAAAGATTTGGGAACCTTGAGGTATTTTCTGGGATTAGAGATTGACAGAAATGCTAATGGATTTTTTATATCTCAGCAAAAATACACTAAAGATCTCCTCAAAGAATATGGGCTGCAGAATTGTACACCACTGAAGTTACCTATGGACTTACACATGAAGCTAACACCTGAAAAAGGTGATCCATTGCCAAATCCCTACCATTATAAAAGGCTCCTTGGTAAACTTATTTACCTAACTATCACCAGGCCTGACATCTCCTTCTCAGTTCACATCTTGACACAATTCATGCAGCAACCTTCTACGGTGCATATGCAAGCTCCAAAGCGGGTGCTGAGATATCTAAGTGGCAACCCTGCACAGGGCATACTCCTGGCCTCATCCTCAGCAGCTCAATTGGTTGCTTATAGTGATAGTGATTGGGCAAGTTGCCCTACCACCAGAAAATCTACCACAGGATTCTGCATTATGCTTGGTTCTTCTCCAATTTCCTGGAAAACAAAGAAGCAATCTGTTGTAGCTAGATCAAGCACGGAGGCTGAATATAGAGCAATGGCTCTAACATCTTGCGAGGTAACCTGGATCACTTCACTTCTCAAGGACATGGGCCTGTCAAACTTGCCTCCTGCAATTTTAAAAGTAGACAGTTAATCAGCTCTTGCAATTGCTGCAAACCCGGTGCTTCATGAAAAACAAAGCACGTGGAAATAGATTGTCACTTCATCAGGGATAAGATCAATGCAGGAGAGATCAAAACTTCACACGTTCCATCATACGCTCAAGTTGCTGATATCCTTACGAAGTCCCTCTCAGTCAAGCAACAGTACTATATTCTGGACAATTTTGGAGCCTCTGCAAAGCATTCCTCTCCACTTGAGGGGGAGTGATGAAGTTGGAGATAATAAATTGAAGCTACATTTATCTTTTCTGTTATTTACTTATGCTCTCTGCATGTTGCACTTGTCTGTAGCTTCTTGTAACTTAGTGCAGATTGAGCCCTGAAGGGTCAATTACTTATATTGTCTTGTCATTAAGATTTAATGAATTTTGGACTAGAAATGAGAGAGCACCGGGGTTTCGAAACAGCCTTGCAAGAGAGCAGTGACTTGACAGGTAGGCGTACAAGAATCTTGGTTAACAGATCATCTGTGAACTTGTTATTACATTGTGATGAACTCATTGTTGCTTGAAGATGGGAGGCCAAAGGGGTTTATTTAGGGTTTAAGGCTGCACAGTAATGTTTGTTTTAGGGGAACAAGTAAAGAGACTTATATATAGCCTGGTGTGCTGGGCCTCTTTTGTAAAGGCTGGCCCAATGCAAGAGAAAAAATAAGGGCCTCTTTGAGTATGTCAAAAGATTCAGGTAGGGAGTACTTTTTATGGCTTCATGTATCTTGTAAACAAACAATTTACAAGGTAGCAGCAGTGAGTGTGAGTTACATTACAGTATATTTCTATCACAACAGAAATTATGATTTTGATTAAAAAATTTATGATTTGAAATATTTGTACTCCCAACTCCATGAATATGTTACTCAAGTAGACAGTAAATTTAGGGAGCTGATATGTGCACACCCTTAATTTTAATTTATAAGTGCACACCCTTTGTTTACATTTAGACCAAAATATCCTCATGCACGCCTTCAACTTCATACTATTTTTAGATATGTTAGGGGTAATTTGGTCTCTATCTCAATAAAGGGTGTGCGGTGTGCACATACTCCCTAAATTTATGTCCAGAACTATCGAGATAGTAAGAGATCTCCATCCAGAGCCATACGACACAGGTTTTAGTGATTTCTTTTTTATTTTTCTGAATGTTTGTAAACCTACTAACGGACTTACCTGCAATTACAGAAACATGTCACCCCAATGATGAGGCGCTCCTAATCTGAATCCTTATTATATACTAACCAAAAGCTAAATTATCTTGAAACAATCATTCTTGATGATGCAAAAGGGCTTTTTAACTAAAATTAAAAAGACTTTTCAGGAGTCTCTGGTGCACTCTATAAACTAATCATCAATGATAGCATGTAGCCTATTTTAGCTAATCTTTAGAACGTATCTTTCGGACAGTTCTCTGAGTGGATGCTCAGGTCTTGAGATAACAGAATTTCAAGTTACAACAGAGAGTGATGGCTAATATTGACACTTTTAACCGTTAACAAGCATAGAGTGATGAATACGTGCATCTTATTATAGAAATAACTAAATAAAAGATCTCAATCAACAAATACTAAATTCATTTCGTTCAAAAAAAAACAAATATTAAATTCGTAAGCTATTTACAGAACCAGATATCAACTATATATCAAAATGAAGGGAATAGGAGATGAATTCAGTCATATGTATTTTTTTCATCTACATCAACGTCAAATGAGGAAAAAGATTCATAATCATCAAACTTGGCTCACTTAGTTATGATGCAGCTTTAGGTATTCAATATCAATATAACTAAGAAGCAAATACCAATCATTTGCACATTTTACACTTATTCTTTAATTATGGTCAAGAAGGCACATAAAGCACAATGGAAATGACACAAACTCGCACCTTGAAGGTTGAAGCCATCAGCCCCAAACTAAAACAAACTGCCATATTGTAGTAGCATTCAAAAATTACTTAGTTGTCAACCGAAGCAAATTATTTAAATTTACACATTATAAGAACCACATATATAGGATTCTAGCTCCAGAGATGTGTCGCCTGAGGTAATCAGCAGCTCATGATATAGAATACTAGTCTGAACACATGTAAAGATTCTAAAACTGAATATTCTAAAACAGTTCTCTACCTTTTTCATTTTCGTTGGAGGCGACATAATCCAGTTATGTCCCATAATGCAGCTTCGGCCTAGATCAAGGTGTGGTCGGATGCTATTAACTTTACTTGGATGGGTAACACATCAATGGGAGCACATTCAAATACCAATAGTGGCAATAGACTCTAAATACAGAGTAAAACAAACAGACAATTGCATCAACATGGCCTAATTAAAAGAGAAAGAATTACTAAAAAATTAACTGTGAGAGAGAACTATGAAAGCCCAAGTTACGGTATTTCATGACAGTAAGTATCTATCAAAGCTCACAGGCCAGGCGTAACAAAATATTGTTAGCTGAAATAAGATAGTAAACACCAGTTGTCAATCATTAATGCACCAGTTGAATTAAATCCATGATGCCTCAACACCAACACCACCATGTAGGCATTCTTAAATGTTTATCCTGATCTTTCATTTCAATATTTCTTAGAATTATAGCGAGTTCTTCGGATCCTCTAACTGAAACACGGCTCTTGTTATGCTTAAACATTTCAGTTGCACAAACTGGAACTCTGACATTTTCAATCTCTTTCTTGTCCGAGTTATACAACAACCAAAATACTTCTTTTGCTCTAAATAGAATAATACCACAGTTGTTTAAGTGACCATAAACCCAAGCTACTCCAGGGGACACATCAAAACTAAATTTGTAAGTCAAGATCCTTCAAATCCACCATCCACGGTCCACAAGTTAACCTTACTTTGGAGTCCTTCCCCGCCATCAGAAATCACCACAACAGCAATAGAATCATTCATCTATGTTATTTACATATAACCATGTCTAAGGTCTCTAGTGTCCTGCACATTAGCAGGAATTTTGTGATTATAAAACACCTCATTATTCAAATTGAACTTTATCACACAATGATCTGATGTCCAATACAGAACGCCTCTTAAGCATGCATAACAAATCAAATTCCGTGGAGTTTGTGCTGGAGATTTAATACATTTCCAAACATTCGAGTTTGCATAATATATACCACTGCATAAACGTCTGTTTTATTCCTAACAACCTTAAAATCATTTGCTATTGGGTCGAAACCAAATCCTATTGATAAGTGGATTTTTATTCCACTTGGAACGCTTCATATCGGCTTAAATTGATGACTTGAACTCAAGTATGTGGTGTGTTTAATGTGTTTTCATTAAGTTTTGCAGAACCAAGAGTTGGAGGTTAATTTGATTAGAATTCGGATTTTCCGGGTAGGTTGCGCAGTCTTCACTGTTTTGGCCATATCTGGAGTTCTACAAGTCCGATTCTGACGATCTTACAGCTCACGCGAAGAGGACAACATTTTCTATTTCCTGGACAGAAGGTACGGCGCGGCAGCGCCGTGTTTAAGCTTGTCTATGGCGCGGCAGCGCCGCTGGAAAACAGTACAGAAAATCTCTGGCGCGGCAGCGCCGCTCTCCTTTGTATTTGTGGCGCGGCAGCGCCGGTCTGTCTGACAAAAATTCCTGTTTTGACCCGATTTGCTGACTTTTCAAGTTGAAGTCAAATTTCAATTCAGTACGATTTGTTGCACCTAGAGGCATATAAAAAGAGAAGAAAACCCTAGAGAAGAGGAGAGACACATACCGCATATTATATACGGAGTTTTAAAGCACGAAGAAGCAAGGAAGAAGATAGTGTTCAATTTATTCTTGTATTCTTTCTAGCTTGTGGATGCTTGGTTTGGGTGTATTCTTTAGAACCCTTGATAATTATTACAATATTAATTCGTCTTCTTCAATCATGTTTACATTAGAACCCATGGTGTCGATTAGTTTGATTATGAACTAACTCGTTATCATGGGGTTTTAGCGGATTTATTCATGAAGTTTATTTGTTGAATTTTCTCGATGCCTATAGTGTGATTGATGCGATATCCTATCATGGTTGTTTTAATTCGTTATAAGAGAGTAGCTAACTCCTGTAATTGTGTGTTAATTCTTATTGAAGCGAAAGTGGATTTAAGAGTTTAGAACTTGCCATGCTAGCATAGGTTTATGCGTGAGAATATCATTCGTAATTAGTGTCGTAACTCTAACCGTTTTATGACGACTATGTGATCAATTGAACGTTGTATGTCTATAAAACATAATGAATGATATTCATAATGAACGTTGTATGTCTATAAAGATTGAAAACATAATGGTTGAAGTACAAGCATTCAATTGATCACATAGTCGTCATAAAACGGTTAGAGTTACGACACTAATTACGAATGATATTCTCACGCATAAACCTATGCTAGCATGGCAAGTTCTAAACTCTTAAATTCACTTTCGCTTCAATAAGAATTAACACACAATTACAGGAGTTAGCTACTCTCCTATAACGAATTAAAACAACCATGATAGAATATCGCATCAATCACACTATAGGCATCGAGAAAATTCAACCAATAAGCTTCATGAATAAATCCGCTAAAACCCCATGATAACGAGTTAGTTCATAATCAAACTAATCGACACCATGGGTTCTAATGTAAACATGATTGAAGAAAACGAATTAATATTGTAATAATTATCAAGGGTTCTAAAGAATACACCCAAACCAAGCATCCACAAGCTAGAAAGAATACAAGAATAAATTGAACACTATCTTCTTCCTTGCTTCTTCGTGCTTTAAAACTCCGTATATAATATGCGGTATGTGTCTCTCCTCTTCTCTAGGGTTTTCTTCTCTTTTTATATGCCTCTAGGTGCAACAAATCGTACTGAATTGAAATTTGACTTCAACTTGAAAAGTCAGCAAATCGGGTCAAAACAGGAATTTTCGTCAGACAGACCGGCGCTGCCGCGCCACAAATACAAAGGAGAGCGGCGCTGCCGCGCCAGAGATTTTCTGTACTGTTTTCCAGCGGCGCTGCCGCGCCATAGACAAGCTTAAACACGGCGCTGCCGCGCCGTACCTTCTGTCCAGGAAATAGAAAATGTTGTCCTCTTCGCGTGAGCTGTAAGATCGTCAGAATCGGACTTGTAGAACTCCAGATATGGCCAAAACAGTGAAGACTGTGCAACCTACCCGGAAAATCCGAATTCTAATCAAATTAACCTCCAACTCTTGGTTCTGCAAAACTTAATGAAAACACATTAAACACACCACATACTTGAGTTCAAGTCATCAATTTAAGCCGATATGAAGCGTTCCAAGTGGATTAAAAATCCACTTATCACACCCCCAAACTTAAACCGATGCTTGTCCTCAAGCATAAATAATATAACTATATACAACTAACTAGTACCACTTCCGTAGGTGATCACGGTTGCATTTGGCATATGCAACAAGCCCTTTAAACCCCTAGGCAGCCCTAGTGGACGAGTAAGGTCTCGTGAGGGCCTATAGCGAATGTACCCACAAAATCCATCTACTCATGCAACTAACAATGCAATGCATGTATGCAACTATATGGAAATGCAACGATCCCTTCAAACCAACCAAAACCAATCAACAAGCCAACATCTCAAAGAACACAGTCTTCCAAACAGAGTTCGACCAAATTCCCATCGACCAACAAGACAAACACAGAAACGTGCGTGTGTGCGATGCTCACCAATATACTCCCAAACTAAATCAAGACCATACCTACTCTTAGCCAAAACAACCACAAGCTTACAAACAGAATGAACGCTAGACACAAGAACTCTTAAGAGACATCTTTGCAGTCCATCTGAGTTAGACAAGAATTCATGCTTTATTACACAAAAACAACTACACACAACACACATGCTTATTTGACCGTGCAATGGCTGAGACCCCAAAAGGCTTATACAATAATACCCATGTAACGAGCTTTAGGTTAGTGGATCCCAGACCGGAAAAGTCTTAGGTCACTAGGCACAAAGTCCCCTAGAACTTAATTGCTCGAGTACTAAAGAGCTCAACCTGATCAATTCTGCATAAACACAAAACAAACACAACTTTTTTTTTCTTTTTCAACTTTTCTCTTCTTTTTTTTCAACAATTTCGGAATGAGTGCTCTTTGCCTTTTTCTCATCCCACCCTAGACTACTCATCTTTTCAATGAGCCGGCTACTAGCCATTTGACGCCTAGCCTTTATTACAACTAGCATGAAATCCCTGGTTTCCCCCAAACTTATACATAAGTGCTCCTTCGTTTTCAAGAATCTATCCAACATTCTAAATGTAAACAAGTGGTTAAATTCTAACACCAAACAAGCATGGTCTGATCAAATTCAAAAGCAACCAATGAGACTTATGAAATAGATTTGTTTCTGGCATGCAAGTCAATACTTAGAAACTTAATCAACCCTCTACTCATCACAACCACACTCCAATCAACATCGACTCACCAACGGAAATAGTCAAATCCTACGGGATCATGAAATATGCATGCAACTAAAATGTACTCACATGACAGATATAAATACTAATGCAAACAGAATGCCCTATATGACATGAACATGCAAAGATATGAATGAACTAACTACATATGCAATATGAAACCTATATGAACACACACACACACTAATATTACCATTCCTTAATTATCACCCCCAAACTTAAAATATTCAATGTCCTCATTGAAGGTAATAAGAAAGATAGTAGAAACATACCTAACACATGGGTTGCCTCCCACGAAGCGCTGTCGTTAATGTCATTTAGCCGGACAAATGTGAATCAAATCATGGTGGCTCGAAGATCGCATTTGACTTGTCCTTAGCAGAAGGACCATTCACCCTTTGTTTGATAACCTTCTTGCTTTCTTCCCACATCTTTTCCAAATCAAACTTCACCTTGACTTTTCCACCAATCGATTTTTTCTTTTTCTTCTTTACACCTCTAAGGTGTTTATGCTTCTCCGTCGATTGATAAGAACACTCTTTTACCTCATCATCCTTGTTCCACCTTCTCAGCACATTATCTTCACACTCTTTAAAAATCACCAACTCATCATTCAGAAGGACATACTTCAAATGTGGTGGAAGTTTTCCAAGCCTGACATTTGAAAGATCTCGAATGGAAGAATTGTCAATGGAATCACTGATATGATGCTCGAACTTGTGCATGTCCGAATTTTTGCTCAACAGCTGATCGAACTCCTTTCTCTGACCCGTATCAACCATATTCAAGCTAAAACACTCTTCCTCCTCTGTCGGAAATGTCATAGCCTTGAACACATTAAAGATGACCTTTTGATTACTCACCCTCATTGTGAGCTCTCCCTTTTGGACATCAATAAGAGTCCGACCTGTAGCCAAGAATGGTCGTCCCAAGATGATAGGGATCTTCTTGTCTTCCTCAAAGTCAAGAATAACAAAGTCAGCAGGAAAAATCAGCTTATCCACCTTTACCAAGACATCCTCCACTATACCCCTCGGATATGTGATCGACCGATCAGCCAACTGTAAGGTCATATTAACTGGTTTCGGCTCAGGCAACCCAAGTTGCTTAAAAACAGACATTGGCATGAGATTAATGCTAGCTCCCAAATCACATAAGCATTTGCTGAAAAGTTGATTGCCAATAGTGCAAGGTATGGTAAAACTTCCCGGATCTTTAAGCTTCGGTGGCAATTTCTGCTGTAGAACTGCACTACACTCCTCTGTCAAAGCAACGGTGTCTAGCTCCTCAAGTTTCAATTTCTTCGAAAGAATGCCCTTCATAAACTTCGCATAGCTCGGCATTTGCTCAAGAGCCTCTGCAAATGGTATGTTAATCTGAAGCTTCTTGAAGACATCCAAGAACTTAGCAAACTGCTTGTCAAACTTTTGCCTTTGAACTCGTTTTGGGAATGGAGGAGGTGGAAACACCTTTTCTTCTACTACTTTCCGAGGATTATCACTCTTCCCAGTTACATGAGTCGAGGGAGTAGCAATAGGTACCAATTCAGGAACAGAATCGACCCCAGCATCAAAATCATTTTTTCCTTCCAGAAGGGCCGGCGCTGCCGCGCCGTTTTTGTACTGGGCATCGGCGCTGCCGCGCCGTACAAACTGATCAGAATTTTCAGTTTTTTCCTCGGCTGACTTTTCTTCGTTCTGACCTTACAGAATCTTCCCCGATCGTAAGGTTACTGCCTGGACCTGTTCCTTGTGATCTTTCTTGCCTGGATTCATCTCAGTGTCACTCGGAAGCGTTCCTGGTTGACGGTTCAACAATGCATTGGCTAGTTGCCCAATCTGATTCTCTAAAGTTTTCAATGACACCGCCTGACTCTTATACATCATTCGAAGCTCTTCCAATTGAGACTTCTCAGACTGATTCAATGAATTCCCTTGAGACGGTTGAAATCCCGGTGGATTGAATGGTTGCCTTGGAGCATAAGGTGGTGGTTGATAGTTCTGATTATATTGCCTTGCATTGAACTGCTGATTTTGTGGTTGCTGAACACCACCCTGATTGTTGCTCCAACTGAAATTAGGATGATTCCGATTGTTTGGATGATAGACATTAGGTGCTGGTTGATGATTTCTCTGAAAGTTACTAACAAACTGTGCTGATTCAGATGAGATAGAACACAGATTCGTGTCATGAGCCCCTGCACACAATTCACACACCATAGCAACCTGGTTAGTCCCATGATTAGAAAGGGAATCTACCTTCATTGTCAACGCTTTGAGTTGAGCAGCAATAGCAGTAGCTGCATCCAAGTCAAGAATTCCAGCCACTTTAGCAGGTGGCAAGCGTTGAATAGGATTCTGAAACTCATTGGCGGCCATCATCTCGATAAGATTATAGGCATCCTCATAGCTTTTTGCCCACAGTGCTCCTCCAGAAGCTGCATCAAGCATAGGCCTTGACTGAGCTCCCAATCCATTATAGAAATTGCTGATTACCATCCAATCCGGCATCCCATGATGAGGACAACATGCCAAAATCTCCTTGTACCTTTCCCAAGCTTCCCCCAAAGATTCCTGGGATTGCTGAGCAAACTGAGAAATAGAATTCCTATAAGCTGCTGTCTTCGCCATGGAGAAATACTTCGTCAAGAATTTTTGAGCGTAATCTGCCCATGTTTTAATAGAACCTGATGGCATGGAATGTAACCAACTCTTGGCTTTATCCCTAAGAGAGAAGGGAAATAGCCTCAATCTGATTGCGTCATCTGTAACTCCGTTGAATTTGAAGGTATCACAGATCTCAAGAAAGTCCCTAATATGAGCATTGGGATCTTCAGCAGGACTACCCCCAAACTGAACTGTATTCTGAATCATCTGAATGATGTTTGGCTTAAGCTCGAAGTTATTTGCCCCAATAGCTGGACGAACAATGCTGGTATGAATGTCCTCCACTTTTGGCTGAGAGAATTCACTCAAAGCCTTCGCTGGTTGTGCTTGATCATCCATATCTTCTTTTGATTCACGCTTGTTTTCTACACTGATGTTCTCAAAGTCAAGTTTCCTTCGTGCTAGTTCTTCTCTACGTGCTCGAGCTCGTGTACGCATACACTCTCAATAAGTACCTGAAATTCACCAACTAGAAAAATTGGTGAGAACGTCCTAGTCACCGAACTTTAATGACCACTGATGGTAAATACTGAAACTAAACAAATAAAACCAAAATCCCCGGCAGCGGCGCCAAAAACTTGTTACGACCAAACTCAACACGCAAGTGCACGTGATCTCAAGTAATACAGATAGCAAATAAGGTTCGTTCCTACAGGGACTCGTTGTTTGTCTAGTTAATTCACTCACCAATGTATGATTATTATCCGATGCTAAAACAAATAACAAAGTGGATTTTTGTTATCACTATAATTAATCTAAGAATTATAACTAATTATCAACTACTTGACTGAGATTTATGTCGAATTACTTATGCGAATAAAACATGGAATTTTAACTTCATTAAACAATCCATCTATAGTCTTCAATTCTCTAGCCCTTTCATGTGATTTATTAATACCTGATCGAACACACAAAACTGATATAAACCAACTTCCGTTGCACAAATACCATCCTAAATAATATCCACAATAAAGATGGAAATCACTTAGTCTCCCAATTATGCTTAGTCCATATATGTCTATAAAGATTGAAAACATAATGGTTGAAGTACAAGCATTCAATTGATCACATAGTCGTCATAAAACGGTTAGAGTTACGACACTAATTACGAATGATATTCTCACGCATAAACCTATGCTAGCATGGCAAGTTCTAAACTCTTAAATTCACTTTCGCTTCAATAAGAATTAACACACAATTACAGGAGTTAGCTACTCTCCTATAACGAATTAAAACAACCATGATAGGATATCGCATCAATCACACTATAGGCATCGAGAAAATTCAACCAATAAACTTCATGAATAAATCCGCTAAAACCCCATGATAACGAGTTAGTTCATAATCAAACTAATCGACACCATGGGTTCTAATGTAAACATGATTGAAGAAAACGAATTAATATTGTAATAATTATCAAGGGTTCTAAAGAATACACCCAAACCAAGCATCCACAAGCTAGAAAGAATACAAGAATAAATTGAACACTATCTTCTTCCTTGCTTCTTCGTGCTTTAAAACTCCGTATATAATATGCGGTATGTGTCTCTCATCTTCTCTAGGGTTTTCTTCTCTTTTTATATGCCTCTAGGTGCAACAAATCGTACTGAATTGAAATTTGACTTCAACTTGAAAAGTCAGCAAATCGGGTCAAAACAGGAATTTTCGTCAGACAGACCGGCGCTGCCGCGCCACAAATACAAAGGAGAGCGGCGCTGCCGCGCCAGAGATTTTCTGTACTGTTTTCCAGCGGCGCTGCCGCGCCATAGACAAGCTTAAACACGGCGCTGCCGCGCCGTACCTTCTGTCCAGGAAATAGAAAATGTTGTCCTCTTCGCGTGAGCTGTAAGATCGTCAGAATCGGACTTGTAGAACTCCAGATATGGCCAAAACAGTGAAGACTGCGCAACCTACCCGGAAAATCCGAATTCTAATCAAATTAACCTCCAACTCTTGGTTCTGCAAAACTTAATGAAAACACATTAAACACACCACATACTTGAGTTCAAGTCATCAATTTAAGCCGATATGAAGCGTTCCAAATGGATTAAAAATCCACTTATCACCTATAAAAATTAAAGTATGTTCTCTGACTAGTGGCGGAAGGAGGTAAGATCAGGGTTCCAAAGAAAAATATAATCATGAAAGGTAAGTGTTGAAATATAGCATAAGATTCATTTGGGACCTTCCTCTAACACCTTAAGGTTTTAGATGAGCTGGTTACTCAACATGGTATCAGAGCTCTGGTCGGCGGGGGTCACGAGTTCGACTCCCTGTCACCCCCAATATTCTCACAATTTATGAGGGACACACAGGCAAATTAATGTCCCAAAGATGGGTGCCCGTGATTCACTCTTCAACCCAAAAATGGGATTTCGAGTGAGGGGGAGTGTTGAAATATAGCATAAGATTCATTTGGGACCTTCCTCTAACACCTTAAGGTTTTAGATGAGCTGGTTACTCAACAGTAAGAACTATCGATGAATACACTACTAGAAAAACTCTAATAGACATCGGTTTTTGGCCGATGTCTTTCACTTTTTCGACCGATGTCTTTGTCGGTGATGTTAAAAGTCCCCCCTTCAGACATCGGTTTTTCACCGATGTCTAAACTATGTTTTTACATCGGTTTTTTTCTAAATAACTGTTGTTCGAACATACATTTGACATCAGTTTTTTTAAATATATGTTTTGTGAACCTACATTGGACATCAATTTCTTGTAAATAACTGTTGTATGAACATACATTAGACATCAATTTATTTTGACAAACTAGTGTTCTTTTCTCTTTTTTTCGAATTAACTGTTGTATTTCGTTATGACAAATATCTTATTTCTTTTATTAAACTATTGTTTTGTCCTACATTATTACACCAGGATCAAGCCAAAATAAACAAACTGAATTCATCATTAACAAAAAAACTCAACATTTACATCATTCTTACATCAATGAGCAAAGCCAAAATGGCTACACTAATCTAGCATCAAGAACCAGAGCAGGACCTTCATCACACATGGAAAGATTATGGAGGGCTGTTACTGCATCAACCCTTCCTTGAAGACTTGCAGAACTTAGGATCTGCACTAGAAGAGGTGCAGCTCCAGAGGCTACTATTATCGGCTTATTGGGCAGAGCAGATGAAAGTGTCAGAATTGCAGTTGTTGCTAACTCTCTTAGATTGCCACTCTGGATATTCAAGAGCTCCACAAGAGGAGGGACATCACCAGCAGCAGCTATACTGACCTTGTTCCTGAATTTTAGATATTTAGAAAGGATTATATAAGACTATAACACAAGTGTATGCAACCATAAATGTCAAATGTTGATCAAGTGTTCCAGTACAAGCAGTTGCTTGATAGATAAGAATAATTTTGTGATGAACAAAGTATAGTCAGCAAACAAAGTATCACTTTATTCTTAGGGAGAATTAAACAGCCTTAAACCCAATTCCTTGCCCAACAGTCAAGCATGTCAAAATGCTGGTAGTGTGCAGATGTTTGCAATAGCTGTTGAGCAAGCAAGCTTTTTTGTAAACAGAAATGACGCAGATCGCGTATGCGAAGACAAATATTTTTCAGATTCATAGGATGAACAACTTCATATAACATATACAGTATAACCTAGGAGCTAGGAAAATGAACCTGTAATGTTGTACTAAAATCACAACATCATTGCTAACTCGGGTGACATATAATATGATAAGGTAAGTACATAAATTGCTTATTCTTTCATTTTTAACCATCTTAATTTGTGTCATCATTCGTGTTCGTACGGTGTTTTGGTTCAGGTTCATACAGTCTCTTGACAACATTCACTAAAATCTGTTCAAGTAAACAACCAGCTATATTTACACACCCATCGTATTGCACGGTAGGTGGACTACTCGGCCATGTTCTGCAAAGCTAGGAAACACTTATGTCACTTCGCTCAGTATCAAAGAAGGATCGTATATGACATATTATGGATACAAGAAACACCAAACACCATCTGCATTATACAGAATCTAAAAGTAGATAATAATTAGTAGATGAGACTACATGACTTTCAGATCACAATTAACTAACTTCCCAGATCAGGTTTTTTACACTCCAAAGTCTACATGAGCTCAGATAACAAACAACAGATATGTGATCAAGACATAACAATATTAGTTCAGTGAAACATATAAAGCAAAGTACGCCAAGGACATAAAGAAGCAAGAACATCTGAACTCATTAGAACCAGTCAATCTAAATTCGTAGAATTGTAATCAAGTGGACACCTCTCTTCTCTTTGTAACAAGTGGCAAAGACTTGAGAGTTTAAGCCTCAACATCAAATAAGAACATATTTTTACTCCATAACATATTTATATATGTTGTTGCCACACTATTTATAAAATAAGAACATATTTTAATATACAACTAATAAATGTCCAAAGAGCATTTCTTAAGCAGGTCGTTTTGTGTACTATCGTGTGTTTGCCGACGCAAGTACGTACAATGATACATTAGTTGGCTTATTGGCCATTTTTTTTGTCAAACTAGAGAGACTCGTACACTAGTTCTGTATTAATGGAATGTAATAAGGTACGACTTCTTTTCATTACCAAGTTAACCATTGGAAACACAAAAAAATCTAGATTGTTAACAAGTAGAAACCAATTATTCACGTCTTGACAATATGGTTGAAGTACTGTACCAAGGCTCTTGTTTCAAGTGAGTAGATTAAGGAATACTGGGTTCTGAAAATGAATCCAGGAGCAATCCGAGCTCTGTTTTTGCATCTCCCGCCTTGAATCCAGAATTATTTTTTCATTTAATTCATACTTCTTAGTAAACCTGGAAATGTTTTATAGAAAAAATCATTATTCTGAACAACACAAGTATATATTATAGAAATACAGGAAAGTGACCCGCTAATTATACATTCTAACAAGTTGAGAAAATAATAAAAACTACTTGTATAAATTAAGTAAGAGGGGGCAGGTTCCTTCCTATAGAGCAATCTACATCTTGTTTTATATCTCAAAAAGAACAAACCAAATAAATAATACTCCTGTATAAAAGAAGAGATCAAAAAATCAATAACGGAAAAATTGAAATAATTGAATACTCCTAACCGATTCTTACCCAAACAAATTATCCTTGTAACAAATGCTCCTGTATCAAAAATTAGGAAAAGGAATTAAAAAGTTAGGGTTTCAAGTTAAAAAAGCCCAATTTAAAATTAAATCTAATTAATTCGATTTTTCAAACAAATGCAAGCCTACCCACTTACCAATTCGAGCTTTCGAGCTTTGAATAGATCGATTTGAGCGGTTAGTTGAACAAATCGATTTGGTTCCGAACAGATCGACTGGTGAGATTTGGAGTTTTGAGATTTTTGTGTTACGAGTGATGAGATTTGTGAGATTCAACCTCTGATATAACATTTAAGTTATGAGATTTTGTTTGTAATTAGGGTTATTGACGTTGGGTGTGTGAGATTGAGAGAGAGAGATGAGATTGAGAGAGAGGGAAAGAGTTATGTTTTTTTGTATTTAATTTGCTTTGATTATGATTTGTTTTGTTTTTGTCTGAAAGAGGGGGCTAAAACGGGGGAAGCAAAGATTGGCTGGGGGGAAATATTTGGTACTAAGGGGGAAAATAAATTGGTTTAAGGGGGAAAACAAATTGGGATCGCGCCTCTTTTTTTTAACGGTAATTAACACATCAGTTACGTTAGCAAGTGATGTATAAACAACACAAAGACATCAGTTTTAAAAGGAGCGATGCTATTGAAGTTTTTAACATCGGTGGCATTAGCGGCCGATGTTAAATCAGTGATGTCTATTATAATTTTTCTAGTAGTGATATCAAACCATGTAGTCTTTCCACCATGTGAAAGATTATAAGCATAATGAGGACAAGCTAAATGCCTAGCACTTTTCCATTCAGACAACATTGAATAAGCAGAAAAGTCACTGATAGTCCACATTAATGCAGTTCGCATACGAAAATTTTGTTTCAAAGAATTATCCCAGGTCTCCACGCCAACTTCCCACAACTATTTTAACTCGACAATCAATGGTTGAAGTAAAACATCTATTTTCTGTTTTGGATTTTTTGGTCCAGGCACAAGTACAGACAGAAACAAGTACTCTTCTTTTGAACACATCCAGGGAGGCAAATTATATGGAGTCAATATAATTGGCCAAGAAGAATATTGTCTACCAGTTTCGCCAAATGGTTGAAACCCATCAGCAGAAAGTCCAAGTCTAACATTTCTCGTCTCCGAGGAAAATGATGGATGTGAACTATCAAATTGTTTCCATTCCTCTGAGTCTGAACAATGGCGCATCACACCTTCTTGATAGTGTTCCGCATTCCATCTCATATGGGCTGCAGTCATAGGCAAAGCATACAACCTTTGCAATCTCGGTGCCAATGGAAAATAGATCATCCCCTTAAAAGGCATTTTCTTTTTCTCCTTCTTGATCTGTTGAGTCTTGATTTGTATCTCGCACGTGAACAAAAAATACAGGACTCCATGTTGATGTCTTCACCCCAATATATCACTCACCCATTAACACAACAATCAATTTGCTTGGAAGGAAGCCCTAATTCTTTCATGTACTTCTTCGTACTGTAAAAGCAATCAAAAAATGTATTATCTTGAGGCAAGACGCCTTTGAAGAACTATGATGTCTGATCAAAATATGTCTCTGACCAATGATGATTAGACTTCAAACTCAACATCTAAGTCATGGCAGACAACTGAGAAGTTTCACAACCTTCATACAACTCCCTCTCAGAAGATTCTAAAATATCATACAACTTCTGTACTTCTGGATTTGGCATCTCTGAATCAAAACTCGGACCGGCGGCATCCATCACCATGTTGTACATTAGGTTATCCTCGTCTCTTCTACCTTTGAGTATTGGAGTAATATGTGGATGATGGTTCTCCACTTTGTCTAACAACATATGGATCTCCGTGTCGATCTCACTCATAATAATCTCTTACAAATCCTTTCTTCAATAATTGCAGTTTTACTATCTCTACATTTCAGAATTTAATATTCTTACAATTGAAGCATGGACATTGAATGTTTATCCCATCCAAGAACCAAGGTAGAGATATAACATATTTCCTAAAATTTTCCAACCCATTTACAAATGTTGGATTTAAGCATCCTTGACTATCTAGCCTTTGATACATCCAAACTCGATCATTATTCATATTGAACTTTCTAATAATAACCTGAAAAAATAAAACATTCACAACTAAAAAATATATTCGTGCAACTAAACTAAATAGCATTAGTAAGATTATGAATATAAAAAAATTAGAATAACTACGACATGATCATACTAATTTTTTTATGAAAAGATAATAAGGCAAGCCCCGAACTACTCCCACCACTCGGGAGAGCCAAAAGCAGAAAGCACCACTATGCATTACAGCTAAGTTTCGAAACGAAAAGGTGCGCCACTTAATTAATTATAATATAATTAACACATGCAAACACAAGATTTAAAACTAATTAACAAACATCAATAATATATAAAAAAAGAATTGAATCACCGAGTAAAATGCATTTACAACATTGTTGAATATATTTTGACATACATTAATTAGTTAATATTAATAAAATTTATTATCAAACAAATTAAGAATTAAAAACACAAAATGAGTGAATGTAGAATAACTAAACTTATAATTAGCAAATAAATTGTGTTGTGTGATACTCTTGATTTGCTACAATATTGAAAAAGAAGTTGTTCGATACCGGAGGAGAAGAAAAAGAATTAGATCTGAATGGATTGTTTGAAGAATTAAAGCACGGGTAATTAAGAATATAGAATGAGGTAGCTGGCAATAAATTTAAAGGGGACCTACCAAGGGGTTAATAACGGATAAAGTCTAACCGATCTAGAATTATAACGGTTTAGTAATGGAACTAATTGATCCAAAATTGTAACGATTTAGTAACGGAATAAATGTAACCGATCTAAAATACCTTTATAATGGATTGGCAATGAACTGCCAATAGAACTACCAACGGAAGCCCTAACAGATATTTTCGTTATTAATTCTTTGGTAATATCTTTATAGCATGTTGTTAGTTCATTATAATCCCGATAAAAAAATCTGTTGATAATCCGTCGACAAACTGTTGGAAAGTTTGGATGGGCAATTTTGGCGCCTCTTTTTCCAACTTAACTTTTTATTGACAAATATTCATTATTGAAACATTAGCCGTTTGTTGTTGCTATGTCTTTAACTTTTCTAACTATGTGAAATGTGTTAGCAATCCATTAATAACGTACATTTTCCGTTGGTAACTTCCGTTATTAAAACTGGATATAATTGTAGTGTTATTGATAACTCCAAATCCCGATCCAGTCCTTCCCGGCCGATCCCACGCCTGGAAGCGGTGTCGCTGCGGTTGGGACTCTGCAAAACAACACCGGAGGGGGGTTTGGATCCTGGCGGCGCCTCCGGCGTGAGAATAAGTAACGGCTTTGGAAAGGTAAACAGGACTATAGAGATATCTCAAATGTGGAGGGTGTATGTATAGTGTGTGTATATGTAGGCTAGGTGTGTAAAAGAGAATGTAACCCCTACACCTTTCCTCCTTGGTCTATATATAGGCCCAGGATTAGGGTTTAGGGGTTGTACCTGCAATCATGAGCGTTGAATCCTAGGTAGGTAGGACACCTGGGCGATGTTGATGGATTGCACGTGTCCAGGTGAAGGATTGTGGCATCGTGTGCCAGGCTCCTGCTGGCGTGTGGTTTAAATAGGAAATAATTATCCCAATCATTGGGAATATTTACGTGTCGTCACCAGGTGTGGCCATCAGTCATGACCTATCCACGTCATGTACCAATGTGTAGTCTTCATGTGAGTTATTGCCTTTGTCGCCAGGGATGGATTAGACTTTGGGATTGAGCCGTATTCTAATTGTGGGTTCGGGTTTGTAGGTGTGTCCGGGCTCCAACTTGAGTTCGGACCCGTTGATGAACTAGGACTCCAATATGAGTTCGGATTTGTAAGTGAGCCATGACTCCCATATGAGTTCGGATCACTAGGTGAGCCCTAACTCAAGGTATGAATCTAGACTACCTGGTGAGTCATGACTTAAATATGAATCCGGGTTCGAGAGTGGTCCGGGGACCTGTATAGGTCCGGGCTAACATAGCCTATCATTTATACCACAATTAACCATATAAATCAGTAAAAAAGTTAATCACTGCTGTATGTTTTAGTTTCGCTGGTCTTTCAAATTGTTGGATTTGGCTTGTATGTGCATTCAGTGCCGGCAACTAAGCCACGTTTGGTTAGATTCTTCTTCTCTTATTTTTTATTTGTTTGCACAAAACAAAAATCTTAATATTTGTTAAATGCAAATCACATGCAAACAACTTTTGTCAACGACTTTAATTATAATAATTTATAATTTATGATGCAGACGATTCGAAAGAGTAATTATTAAAACATCAACTGTGCTTCTATAAAGAGTACTGATCCTATATATACGGGTCCATGTCTGCAACCTCCTTCCCTACCCAATAAAAACCCAATCTAGTAAGTAAAAAAATTCCAGACAAATTTGATACTCATACCAGCACTTCTATCTGATATATCTGATCAAGAAACACGGGATCGTTGAAGCCAGCTGCTAGAAGCCAGCAGTAAGTTTTTCTTGAGCT
The DNA here is from genome assembly GCA_030848705.1 of Heracleum sosnowskyi. Taxonomy (NCBI): domain Eukaryota; kingdom Viridiplantae; phylum Streptophyta; class Magnoliopsida; order Apiales; family Apiaceae; genus Heracleum; species Heracleum sosnowskyi. The sequence continues at coordinate 132,612,768 of CM061237.1, forward strand.
TTCGGAATCTGTAAGCATTGCATCAGTACTAATATGTATATAGTTTTCAAATTTCAGATCTGTTAATGTAATTCATTTATGCATGTTACAAACTTATTTATATATATGTTTAGTCCAAGTTTCAGAAGAGGTCTATTTTGATTTTAGATATTAACTACATACGAAAATACTATTTTTGAGGGTACATAAAAAAATACTACACAAATTTAGAATCTCGCAAAATTTTAAGAATTTGTTTTTCATCTCAGTAAAAAAGATTATTTACAAACATATTGATGACAACTGAACTGTGGAAAGGAGTCCTAAGATATGAAAACATTACTTGTAAATTTTAAAAGTAATTTTTTTAATTTTTTAAAGGGATTCTCTGTCTCTTTTCTAAAAAGAATTCTACTTATATGTTTGTGCATCTTCGTGTTAGCAAGTTTAGATAGGCAACAACAATCAAATCTAGTATAGTATTTGCTACATTAGGGTTCTCCTGAAATTCAAAGATGTTTTCTATTGTAACCTCAAGTAACCAAGTGTGCAAACTGCAGCCAAGTTTTCTTGATAGTAGGAAGTTCTAGTGTTAGGCACCTTTGGAAACTAATCTCAAATGTCCATATTCTAAAGTTTCAGAAGAGGTCTCTTTTGATTTAAGATATTAGTAACTTTAGGCCTGGTTTGTTTAACAGGTTTTATAGTTACACAGTAACTCAAGTTTTCTTGAAAGTAGGTTCTATTATAGTTAGTTCCTTGGAAAATGAAAATCAGGTGTTTGATTTTGAATATGTAACCACAAATTACATATTTAATTGTTTTGTAAAATAATAAATTAATTGATTTAGATTAAAAAATAGTAAATAAATTTATGAAAAAACAATACTGAAATAAATGAGATATATTATTGATTTTTTTAAAATGATTGTTAAGATGAGTCGATACACCAATTTGTTATTACTTGCATTAAATAAAATAATAGTTCAAATAAAATTTAATAATGCATTTTAAATAAAATATAATATATAAAAAAATTATAAACAATTTTAAGTAATAGCTAACATGTATAATCTAACAATTAAAAAAATAAATAATTTATTCAATTTTTATAAAATAAATATGTAACGAATGCATTATATATGTTGACAAAAAAAACTAAATTATAATATTTGATTCAAATTTAATATTTTTCGATTTAGATTTTAAAGTATATTTTGATAGTTTAACATTTAATAAAATTATTATACATGTAATATTGTACATTATTTAATGAATAAAAAGTCATACACAACTGTGTAACTTAGAGTGACCACATATGACCTAGGTAACTAAGTTCCTGTGTTTTTCTGTAATTACAAATTCCATGAGTTCCCGAGTCTAAAAATAAATTCATACAAACAAACACTGTATTTTAAAGAAGTTTCATGGAAATCAGAGTTAATACGTTGGATTACAATGAACCAAACGAGGCCTTGATCACAAACTGCAACTCCAAAGTTTGTTATCATTAAGGGACATTATCAGGTATGAGAGGGTATGTTCAAAATTTCGTAGATTGAGGTGGGTGTCGGAATTGATGTGTTCGATTTTCTATTTGCTGTCTTATTAGCATAATTAATAAATATAAAATATTTATATGTGAATATTGAATTAATATATTATTAAAAATAAAAAAAATTCATGTATGTTTATAGTTTAATTTTTCTATTTTTTTTATTTTTAAAATTTTATTTTGAAATGCATTTAGTAACAATATTATTATTTTATTATTATTATTATCTTTTGTTTATACCATGAGATAATTGTTTATTCGAATTGGAACATAATTATATAATATATTTTGTTATTTAATAAATTGATTTTTATTCCAATATTGTATTATATAATATTTTTTAACAATAAGAAACAATAACGCAATTTCCCGTGGGGATCCGCTCATCACTCCGAGTAGGATTCGGGGAGAAAAACAATCCTTTTTGGAGATAGGAGCAGGGATAGCACTTTCCCATCTCTGAGTAACCGGATGATCATTTCTAAATCAAGTACCACATTTGAGGAGTTAAGAAAAGATTCTCTTGTATATTGGCCAGTTAATTTTCTTTAATTAGTATGAGACATCTTTTTAATTTTAGATGTGCCTGAAAATAAATTCATGCAAATTGAGCCTAAAACGGATATTCATATTGTTATGGAGTTAAGACTTGTTGTTGGCCTTACGAGTGATATCAGGGTCAAATGCTTGGTTTAGAACGAAATCTTAGGTGTAGAAAGTGAATTGGTGATTGGAGATCTCTGTTAGGTTCTCTCTTATGTCGAAAAAATATTCTTGATGGTGTTCAAGTAGTATGTTTAACGGGTGAATAGCACCGGTGCAAGATCTCCACAAATTTATAGGAAGGGATAAGATCACGAAATTTGTGATTCTTTTTCGGAGGAAAGATTATTAGGTGATTTCAACCCAAATACCACAATGAATACGCTATTAAGAATTTGCTTGAATATAATTTGGCAAAAAACTTCTTCTTTTTTTTTTTTTTTGCCATAAAAAGATGAAATTCATTAATAATTCAAATCATTCAGCATCACATGATACAATTCTGAGTGGATATCAACCACTTCCCAAGTACGATCAGCATGAGAATAGCTATGCCTCGCTAAATAGTGAGCCACTCTATTCGCGGACCGTTTAACAAATCTTAACAAAACGTTTTTACTTCTGAGGTTTGTAAGCATGTCACGGCATTCCTGAATAACTCTCCCCAAGTACGAATATCCAGAGATCGAGCTACGGATAGCTTGTACCATTTGCAAACAATCTGATTCGACGATCACATCCCTGCATCCTCTCTTCATAATCCAGCTCAGAGCTTCCTTAATACCAAAAACTTCTGCCAAATCAGAGTGAAGACGTCCTTGAAAGCATTTGGACCTTGCTTCTATTAGCTGGCCTTCATGATCTCGAACGATATAAGCATGACCATAGAGGTTTGAGTCCTCAAAAATAGCTGCATCAGCATTTATCTTAATACTGTTGATCATTGGTTTCCGCCAGTGCTCGTCCCCATCATTTTGAGACATATATCCCATGAAATGGTCAAAGGTTCTGTCCTGAACACATCTCCACTGATTAAGATTAGACAATGCTGAATCCACTACTTCTTTGACTTGTAAACTACGCTGGTTCCAGATGAGATCGTTTCGTTGTTTCCATAACATCCAACAGACCATGGCTATGATATGCATTAGTTCCTTATCCTTCTGTTGAAAGGCCAGATTAAGCCAATCTGGGAAAGAGTTGAAGTTGCCAGAGACTGTCTGTGTAAACACTCTGGACCAACATGCTGCTGCAAAAGGACATGTTACTAGAACATGTAATATTGTTTCGTGAGCCTCGTTGCAGGTAGAACAAATTGGATTAACCGGAACTCTTCTAATGGACAACAGGTCTCTAGTTGGCAAACAATTTGTCGAAGCTCTCCATAGAAAATTTTTAACTTTAGGAGGGATCTTTAGATTCCACAGAATTCTCCAAAAGCCTGAATTTGAACTTGTATTGTGATTATTTTTAATCTCCTGTATCAAAAGATAAGCACTTTTTACAGTATAATCACCAAGCTTCTCACGTCTCCAATACCATGAATCTTCAACTGAACTATTCACTGGGATAGCAAGCCACCACAAGAAAAACTGGAATTTGTGACGGCCAAATCCGTCACAAACAGGCTGAAAATCCGTCACAAATGGCTTTGTGACGGATTTGTGACGGAATTTTTCCGTCACGGAAACCATTGTCACAAATCGATTTTGTGACAAAAAAATCCGTCACAAATGTTTTGTGACGGAATTTGTGACGGTTTTTTTCCGTCACATATTCTGTGACGGATATATTCCGTCACAAATCCGTCACGAAACGTATACTTTTTTTCGTCACACGGGACATATTTGTGACGGATTTGTGACAAAATTTTCCGTTACAAAATTTCGTGACAGAATTTTCTGTCACAAAATCCGTCACAAACTATTGGCACAAATCAAATATTTGTGACGGATTTGTGACAAAATTTTCCATCACAAAATTTCGTAACGGAATTATTTGTCACAAAATCCGTCACAAACTGTTGGCACAAATCAATTTTGTGACGGATTTGTGACGGCTTTTTTATGTTACAAGTTTCGTGACAGCCTGTTTCCGTCACAAATCCGTCACTGATTACTAAATTTTTGAAAATAATTTTTTTCTTTTATACCTTTCCCTGTACTGTACCAAAACAGTAATAACAATACACAAAAATGCATTCTGAACCTGTACCATTGCCAAATTATGACAAATCAATGAAATTCAATTCACTACTAAATTACCAAATTAAATTACCAAATTATAGTAATAAATCCACACAAACATCATTTTTACCAATTCAACAAATCCAACAGTCAAAATACAATACCAATATACAACAATCAACATTCATTAGTTCCATCAAGCCTTCGGAACACCTCAGCAAGTTTTTCATTGAACTGCTCCTTCATGGATTCTTGTTCCTCCTTCAATCGCCGAATCTCCTCGTCCTTAATATTAAGATTTTCCTTCAATTGTTGGATCTCCTCAGTCACTTGCCTGGTGCTTTGCCCTGATGATTCACCACTAGGACCACTAGGAGCAATGCAGAAAGAGGATGCTGCGCTGCCTAAGCCAACGACCCGCTGTTTCTTGGTTTTGGCATTGACTTCACCAAAAACTTCATTTATATCATAAGCAACACCTTCATCCGTCAATTGTTTAATCCTTGCATCCATTCGGTCCTGCAAAAATTTATAAAGTCAATGATACAAAATTCATTAAGGAATAAAATGAGCAACCTTAACAAATAGTAGTTTGGTTTGGTTTTCAAATAAATTGCAAAAATGTAACAATCTTCCATATTATATGTCATGTAAGGGAAACAATCAGTTAAACAATTCGTATATTTATGTTAATGCAAAAAAAAAAACAGATATTACATTTTGTCTTTTCAACGACAATTTTAAATATTATTTATTTTTCATATACTTTTATTATTCAATTCTATACAAGTTTTTATGTAAATAATACTTATTAATTATATTCATATAAGTTTTGATGGGCTGGCTTGTTTAAAAAGGAGGAAAAACAAATATAATATACCACATCAGAAGTGTAGGCCTGTAGTTGTGAAAAAATAAAATCTACGAAGATTTTTTCCAAGTCCTCGTTGTAACAACCCATTTTTTTCTCATTTCCAAAACTAAGGAAAATTTAAAAAATTACTCCTAAAAGGATTTTAATTAAAGATGTACGCAACCACTACTACCAGATTTAAGATCTTACAACTAAAACCTGGAAGTTTAAACTAAATGTTCAGTTGATTCAGTTGGTCTAAAAGTGAAAAAGATGAACCAGCATTTTAAGAATTTTTCTACTTAATTATCTAGTCATCAGGTTTTAAGAATTTTAAGAATTTTTCTACTTAATTATCCAAGCCAGCATAACAAGTGCCTCATTTATTTCTACTTAATTATCTAGTCATCAGGCCTCCAAAATGTTAAAAGAATTTTTCGGTACATCCATAATTGTTCTCTCATATGAACTTCTGACTATAAAATCTACAAGCATTCTCAGGTTTCATTATCATTAGCAAAATGTTATCCACGTAATCTGACTCTACATAGCCAAATTAAACCTTAGTGTTCAAGGGATCTTCACTATCACTTATTTAGTAGTTGAATGACAAATTAACTACCAATTACCTAATTCGGACACAAGATTTCCCCTCTACCTTAATTATTTAATACAATTTTAATCGTTCAAGTACATAATCCTGCCTAGAGTTGTTTCCTAGCATCAATAACATTTAACCAAAGTATCTTTAACAAACCCATTTACGAGATTTACAAATATATCAAATCCATCAACCCAGCAACATCTTGTCCCAGTTTTTAGATTTTAGTAGCCAGGGAAAGTTGAAAGTCTATCACCAAATTTGTTTCCAACGGACAAGATCATTGACAAACTCAGATTTGCTTAAGCCCTGAAATATGTACCTTGATTTGCTTTGATTGTTCGTCCACGGGTACTCCATTCCGACATTTTATCTTCTGAAAAACTTCCCAGGCATTTGGTGACTCACCGGATGCTTTCTTCCGCTACATTCAAAAAAACATTCTCATTAGGCAATTTATCAACCAGTTTACGTGACCATTAACAGGACCTCTGTTCTTTTAACTTTTAATTTCTGAATCCAATTAGTTAATTCAGATGGTGAATATCTTAAGGTGAAAGCATCAGTGCAAACAATAGGAACGTGTTTCGAGTAAATAAGCTTACCATATTATCCATGTGTTTGAGCACTGGAATAGATCCCCCAAGATGTCGCGACATCCCCGTTCCTTGGCCACAGACCTCGCTGTGTTTGTTATCCCTTTTAATAGAGCTGATCTTCTGAAAATCTGGATCACTCCAGTGAACACACCATTGCTGATATTGAGCGTCACTTAATGCTGGATGCTTCATAGCCTTCTTCTTGTACGTGTCATGAAATCTGTTCATCAAGACCGCATACATCCTTGCAGCATGTTGCTTCCATGCTGTGTAATATGCAGCATCATCTGCTTCATCCCATGCAAAGTATCTCTGAAAACAAAAATGGAAACAGTAGTAAACAAAATATCTCTAGAAACAAAAATGGAAACAGTGGTAAACAAAAATGGAGAACGACAGTGTAACAAAAAAGTTATAAACAATGGACAAAATGCACTAAACTTAGAGACACAACCTTATTCAGAAATTTCTTTTATAACATTCATACAACTAATTAAATTCAGAAAATTCAAACATGTCATGGACAAAAATTTAACTAAATTAGTACAAGTTTCTAAGTAAATGCATTTAGGTGTTTAACATATAAATGCATCCTAGTAAATTATGGAAAGAACTAACTAGAACACTGGTTGCATTATCATTTATACTTTTAACGTATGTACGAATTATACCTTAAATTACGCAAAATAATCTCTCTTCTGATCCTCGGTAAGAAGCTTCCACCCAAAGGCATTATCGTGGATCTTTGCTAAAAAACACTCGGTGGTCCTTTTCGCTGTACCTGCTGGCATTAAGCTAGCATAAAACAAAATACAGTCAAATGATATACAACAAATAATATTGTAAAATCACAGATAAATAATTCAGGTATTTACCGTTTTCCATCCGCTGCAATCCATGCCCTTTCTCGGTTAACTGGTACATTGGCAAGGGTGTGTTCAACACTACCAAAATTATCAGCACCAACACTACCTCTTCCAGAATCGGGAGTATCAAGTGGCCTCGACTCAAGAGAAAGGTGTGGCCTCGAATCTGGAGTAGGGCATCGTCGCTGATATTCAGGACTACAATTACCATGTCTTCCTCCCGACTCATGCTGAGTACCACCATGACCAGAACCAACAGTACCTGTTCCACCAACACTACCTCTTCCACCACTCCCGCTACCACGGCCAGAAGACAATCTCTGTGAATAGTCACCACGTCCTCGTGCCATATCTGAAAAATATATAGGAGTACAAGTAGTTAGTTACATATGCATATCTAATTCTGTACATATTGGAACTCGAAGGTTAGAACTGTGCACGACTTACACAACTCTGCTAATCACCACTTAAGCATCTCTAAAGTTCAGAACACAGACTCATTGTGCAGTAAATAAATATGATGGACAGAAAGCTACAAGCATTTCAATTATCAAGTTCAATATAAACATTACGATCGCCTAATGTAATTTCAAACTCATCGGCATCTATGTCAACACGATCATTCACGGCCTCTTCTTGAAATGATGTATCGGGATCGATTTCCATGATAGAGACGGAGTTACGTGCTCGAATTTTAATGGCAACCCACCAATCCGCTTTATCTCGTTGTAAACTAGGATAAGAAAGGTATGTCACTTGGTGGGCTTGTGCGGCTAGTATAAATGGTTCATAGCTGTTGTATTTGCGCTTGTGATTTATTTCAACAATTTTGTATTTTGGATGTGTAGTCGTACCCCTATTGGATGGATCGAACCATGTACAACTGAATAAAAATATTTTTTTTGAGGGAAATCCACCATACTCAAGTTGCAAAACATCCTCAAGAAGCCCGTAATAATCAGACTCGTCTACATTGTAACAAGTTCCTTTGACACATACTCCACTATTCACGGTGGACATATCTCTAGCATGAATTCGCGTATGAAACCTATAACCATTTACAATGTAGCCGGAGTACGTGGTCACCCTTTTAAATGGCCCTTTGGATAGTTGAATTAAGTACTTATCACATACATTGTTGACCGGATCAGCAACCTGCCAATACATTCACATATTACAATTTTGAAAATAATATAATGGAACATCATTGATACTCTCTATATGTATCTAATGATAGAAAGTCTTACGTGTTTCTTGAACCATTTTGGAAATTCTGCCATTTGTGGCTGTCGTGAAAGTGACATATACTTTTCCACAAATGGCTCCACTTCAACGCAATTTAGTAGTACATACAAAGTTGCAGATCTGAGTTCATCATCACTCAAATATCGAATTTTGCCAATGCCTAACGGTCTACCAGATTGCCTGAATAAAGAAATTGCATCCTTATCATCATCATCTGAGACAAATTCGTCTGCATTCCTAGCCACTATTCTTAACTTAGTCTGCACTTGATCCTCAAAATAGAATGTCGTGAAGTAACATAGTTCTTCCATTAAGAACGCATTGGCAATAGATCCCTCTACTTTGTTCTTGTTTTTCACATTACTTTTCAAATTCCTCAAGTACCTGTGCAACCAATTAACACTGCTAAATGGTGGCATTTTAATAAAGATATAAACACAACAAGAAAACACTCGTACCTTTCAAATGGGTACATCCACCTATATTGTACCGGTCCCGCTATCTTTGCTTCATAGGGCATGTGAACAGGTAAATGCTCCATTGAGTTGAAAAAACTTGGAGGAAAAAAGCGTTCAAGTTTGCATAATATCACAGGTATGGCCTCCTCTAGTCGTTCCATATCCCTTCTGTCAATAACACGTGCACCGAGGTCCTTGAAAAACATACTAAATTCAGTCAATGCCTCCCACACCTGCTTCGGTAACAACTCTCTTAGTGCAATCGGTAGCAAACGTTGCATGAAAACGTGACAATCATGACTTTTCATTCCAAACAACTTTGTTTTTTGCAAGTCCACACATCTCCCCATCTTCGACGCAAACCCATCCGGAAATCGCAACCCCTCCAGCCAATCAAACATCTTTCTTCTCGACTGAGGATCAAGGACATAACTTGCTTTTGGATACTGCCCTGTTGTGTTATCTTTCATCAGTGTCGGGCGGCGACAAATATCATTTAACTCCTCTCTTGAACTGATCGTATCCTTTGTTTTATCTTTAATATGACAGACTGTGTTGAATATTTGTTCAAAACAATTCTTTTCGATATGCATGAAGTCCAGATTATGACGTATAAGCAAAGAGCTCCAATATGGCAAATCCCAAAATATGCTCCTTCTTTTCCAACCACAATTGTCACATACTCTTTTGTTAGTTTCAACATGGCCTAGTTCTGTCACTTTTTTCAGCCCCAAATGATCCAACACAATTTTAATTTGTTCTCCACTTCGATGTACGGGGGCTGATCTTTGAAGCACGGTGACATTTTTCCTGAAGTCATTCCGGTTCCTTCGAAAAGGATGATTCGGTGGAAGGAACTTACGATGATTGTCAAACCAGCTCTGCTTTCGACTTTTTGGCAGTGTAAATGCATCTGTTTCTTCCCTACAATAAGGACAGGCTAACTTACCACCAGTCTTCCAACCTGACAACATCCCGTAAGCCGGGAAATCACTAATTGTCCACAACAAAACAGCTTTCAATTGAAAGTTCTTTTTTGTTGAGACATCATAGGTGCGAGCACCATCCTCCCATAACTGAATCAGCTCATCTATAAGAGGTTGTAGGAAAACATCAAGCTTCTCTTTTGGATTATCAGGACCTGGTATTAACACTGACAAAAACATGAATTGTGGTTTCATACACATGTCAGGAGGCAAGTTATATGGTGTTACCATCACCGGCCAACTAGAATAGTTCTTGCCATGAGTGCCAAAGGGTTGAAATCCATCAGTGCATAGGCCCAACCTAACATTACGATGTTCTGATGCAAAATCCGGATACATATTATCAACGTGCTTCCATGCCGGAGTGTGAGAAGGGTGGTGCATGATCCCTTCTGCAGGTGCTGCATGTTCCACATGCCATCTCATATGACTGGCCGAGGCTTTGGATGCATACAACCTTTGTAATCGAGGTGTTAGAGGAAAGTAATGCATCCTTTTGAAGGGCAACTTCTTTTTCCTGCTTGTACTTGCACCTTGTTCATTTTTCTTCCACCGAGGGGCATCACAGAACTTGCACTTTTCCAAATCTTTATCTTCTTTACGATAAAGCATGCACAAGTTCTTACAACAGTCTATCACCTCTAGGGGCAAACCCATTCCCCGCATTAACTTCTTAGCCTGATAATAATTTCCTGGAACTCCTGGATTAGGTTCAGGAATCACTTCCTTAATCAATTGTAATACATCGCTGAAGGCCGAATTAGACATTTTGCTTTCACACTTCACATTCAAGATTCGAGAAATAAAAGATAATTGAGTGTGTTTCTCACTACCGGGGTACAATGGTTTACTTGCAGCATCCAACAATTCGTAGAATTTTTTTGCATCAGGATTTGGTTCTTCATCCATTTCGACATCGAACATTTCGGGCCCGGCTGCATCCATGACCATTTGAATGTAGTCTCCTCGATAATCTACTCGATTGGAAGACTCTCCAACATGGGTATCTTTGTGAACAAATCGTTCCCCGTGTGAGCTCCACACCTCATAGTGTGGTATAAATCCCTTACGGCACAGGTGAATCATCACTTCATCAACCTCAAGATACCTCTTGTTACGACACTTTGGAAGTATACATGGACATTTAATCTTTGCTCCATCTGTACACCCGGGTTGATGAAGTGCAAAGTCAACAAATCTCAAAACCCCATCACGAAACTCTGATCGTACTAAACCTTTCTCAATGCGATTGTACATCCAACTACGGTCCTCGGCCATTGTTATGGCTATCACGTTAGTATTCAAATAATCTACCTATTTAATAATTACGCTTGTTAAAGCATACTTTTGTACGATACCTTATCTTGTTCATTTGTTTTCCAAAATAAGAGCATTTTACGCATTTTATCAAATAAATAATATGGAAAATATCATTCTATCAGATGGAGCATAAATATCCACATGACCTCAACCAGACCATACTGAACCAGTCTATAGAAAGGACCTTTCCTTTATGATAATGCAATTATGAGAAAACACTAGCTTCTACAAGTACACAAATATTCATGTAAATACTTCATTATCATTTTCCTAGGTATTTCTTGCATAATATTATATGATATCAGGTATCAATTTTCCCCTGTAGGAGAAAAGTCTTCACTGTGCTCTGTAATAAAGACATGCTTAAAATGACCGGAAGAAGTCAAGCAATCAAACACACATAGAATCAGATACCAGTTACCAATCAGATTTTATACACATACAAACTCATACAATAACTTTAAATCCCTAATATTAACTATCAAACACACAAAGAAACACATACAAACTCATATAATAATCACAATCCACGAATTTTACAGTTAATTAGCAAGCAAATCGGAAGTATGAAGAGCATCTGCCTAACCTTTACACTTGAATTAAGCTTCGAATTGAGCAGCCTTCGATTTGATGTGAATTGAGCAGCCTTCGATTTGGGGAAATAGAGGGTGACTTGAGCACAGAGAAACGAGCTGAGGAGAGAGTGATTTGAGCACAGAGAAACGAGCTGAGGAGAGAGTGATTCGAGCACAGAGACACGAGCTGAGAGAGACAATGATTTGAGCAGAGACACGAGCTGAGCTGAGTGATGAAACGAGTAAGTGATTTAGGTTAGATTTAGGGACTTATGTTCTTTTTTTTGACTAAATGTGATCAGTGACGGATTTGTGACGGATGTTTTTAATAGTAAAATATTATTTTTAATAATTTTAAAATAAGAAATAAATTTTAAAAACTCACAAAATATTAAATATTAAATTAAAAAAATTAAATATTAAATATTTTTAATATCTAATGATTTTAGTGAGAAAAAAAATTAAAATAATAAAAACTTATCTTGTATGATTTTATAATATAAATTTCCAAAAAACATCACAATAACTACTATCGTCCGATTACATAAAACGATATTTTTAAAATCTTTTTTTGACTTAATATCATATCATTTTAGTGATATACAAAAAAAATCAAAAAATTACAAGCTCATCTTATATGATTTCATAATATAAATCTCCAAGAAACAATACTCGCGATACCTAGTATCGTCCCAATTACATAAAACGATATTTTTAAAATCTTTTTTTGACGATCCAACCGTACGGATGTTAATATCATATCATTTTAGTGATATACAAAAAAAATCAAAAAATTACAAGCTCATCTTGTATGATTTCATAATATATATCTCCAAAAAATAATACTCGCGATAACTAGTATCGTCCCAATTACATAAAACGATATTTTTAAAATCTTTTTTTGACGATCCAACCGTACGGATGTTAATATCATATCATTTTAATGATATACAAAAAAAATAAAAAATCACAAGCTCATCTTGTATGATTTCATAATGTATATCTCCAAAAAATAATACTCGCGATACCTAGTATCGTCCCAATTACATAAAACGATATTTTTAAAATCTTTTTTTGACGATCCAACCGTACGGATGTTAATATCATATCATTTTAGTGATATACAAAAAAAATCAAAAAATTACAAGCTCATCTTGTATGATTTCATAATGTAAATTTCCAAAACACAATACTCGCGATACCTAGTATCGTCCCAATTACACAAAATGATATTTTAAATTATTTTTTTCGACGATCCAACCGTACGGATGTTAATACCATATCATTTTACTGATACACAAAAAAAAACAAAAAATTACAAGCTTATTTGATGTCTTTTTTTAACGGTCAAAGTAGTTTTTTTTTTTCATTATTGACCTTTTGTGACGGAATATTCCGTCACAAATGCGTCACAAAATCCGTCAAAAGCTCAAATCCGTCACAAATCCGTCACTGAATCAAAATAGCTTTGTTTTGTTTTTAATTAATTTTTGCAACAAACAAATATCCGTCACAAAATCCGTCACAAATAAAAAATATTTTCGAATTTTTTTATTAACATATTTTGTGACGGATTTTTTCCATCACTACTGTTGTGACTGACTTCTTCCATCACAAATCCGTTACAAATTTGCATGTTTTTTTATTTATACATTTTGTGACGGATTTTTCAGTCACAAATCCGTCACAAACTTGTGACGGTATAATCCGTCACAAATCCGTCACAAATATAGTTTTTTGACGGATTTGTGACAGTTTTGTGACGGAAATTTGTGACGGATTTTTTCCGTCACAAAACCATCACAAAACTCTGTGACGGAAAAATTCGTCCCAAATCCGTCACTATTTGTGACGGAAAAAATCCGTCACAAATGCCAGTTTTTCTTGTAGTTAAGGATTATATATGCGTCTCTACTATCAAAAATATCTTTAATAAGATCATAATCCCAGAGTTGATCACTACCAAACAGAGAGGAGACTTTTTGACCTTGTAAGGCTATATTATTTGAATGAACATAAGCGTCTGACTCCAAAGGTAACCAGGGATCTTCAGTAATATTAATAGACTGCCCGTTGCCAACTCTACCGCCTATTCCTTGTTTAATCAGTGATTGTGACTCCAGAACGCTCCTCCAGATGTAACTAGGATTGCCTCCTAGTTTAGAACTGAGAAAGTTGTCCTGTGGGAAATACCTTGCTTTATAGATCTTGCTGACTAATTTGTCTGGAAACTGCAACAAGCGCCAGCCTTGTTTGCCTAATAGTGCGACATTGAAATCATGTAAATTTCTAAAGCCCATACCTCCTTTAGATTTCACTTTGCACATATTATTCCAGCTTTGCCAGTGAATACATTTCTCCTTCTTTGAGTTCGATTTCCACCAGTATTTACACATCAACCTCTCTAAATCCTGACACACACTGAGTGGCAACATGAAAACTCCCATGGCATAACTCGGTAAAGCTTGAGCGACAGTTTTTAAGAGAATTTCTTTGCCCCCTTTAGATAGAGTCTTTTTATCCCAGCCTTGAATCCTGTTCTGCAACCTTTCTTTCATAAAGCCAAAGATTGTTGACTTATTTCTACCAATTGTATTTGGCAGACCTAGGTACAGACTCTGATCACCTGCTTCTCGAAAACGTAATTTGTGACAAAGATCAATCTTTAAAGATCTTGGAGTGTTGTTGCTGAAAAAAACTGAGGATTTGTCCACATTTATCTGTTGACCAGACGCTTTCTCAAAGATGTCAAGAATTCGTAAAACACGATCTGCAGCATCAGTACTAGCATTGCAAAATATGTAAGAGTCGTCCGCAAAAAACATGTGAGATATAGCGGGTGCTGTACGAGCTACTTTGATACCTTTAATTTCCTTGCGTCTTTCGTAGTCTTGTAGTAATGCTGTAAGACCTTCAATGCAGATGAGAAAAAGATATGAAGATAAGGGGTCTCCTTGTCTGAGGCCCCGTTCTGGAATGATGGAACCAAAAGTATGCCCTGCGTGTGAGACCTGGTATTGAACTGAGGACATGCAGCTCATAAACAGCTTTACAATTCTACTATCAAACCCCATTTTCAACAGAACTGCCTCCAAAAATTGCCACTCAACTCGATCGTAAGCTTTGGACATATCCAATTTTAAAGCCATCCAACACTCTTTACCCTTCTTCTTTCTCTTCATATAGTGCATTACCTCAAAAGCCACCATTATGTTGTTTGTAATTAAGCGACCAGGGATAAAAGCGCTCTGATTATCCGAAATAATAGAGTCAATGACACGTTTCAACCTGTTCGCCAACACTTTAGAGATAATTTTATACATTACATTGCAGAGAGAAATGGGACGGATTTCAGTCATATGTATTGGATTATTCTTTTTAGGAATAAGGGCCACATTAGTGCTTCTCAACTGAATATCTATATCACCTGTTTGAAAAAATCGCTTGACAATGTCTACAACATCTGAACTGATAATGCTCCAACATTTTTGGAAAAACCCCGGAGTCATACCATCTGGCCCCGGGGATTTATCAGGGTGCATGTGGAATAGTGCAGATTTTACCTCCTTCTCTTCTACAGCAGCTAGCAGCAAGGAATTGTGTTCTTCAGAAACTCTGCTGGATATAATATTAGTAATGCACTCCCAATTTGTGTTTGTTGCCTTAAACAGATTTGAGAAATAGTTGGTAATGTTTTCCTCCAGTCCTGAACCCCACTCAACAAAACAGCCATTTTCATCTTTTAACCTCGTGATTTGATTAGATTTTCTCCTATTTTTTGTTGCAGCGTGAAAGAACTTACTGTTTTGGTCGCCCTCTCTTAACCATAACTACTTTCCTCTTTGCCTCCAAAAAACTTCGTGCTAGGCATAAATCTCAGTGAGATTTTTCTTTTCCTTCTGCACTAAATCAATCGCAGCATTATCCTTTCTACCCTTCAGAGATTTAATAATATGTTTACTACGATTGATACGACCCTTAAAATCGCTTGTAATCTCCTTGCCCCAAGCTGACAAAACATCAGAGCACCTTGCAACTTTGTCATAAAAATTTATGCCAACATTGCTGCTCCACACTTCCTCTACTAAGTGATAGCACATTGGTTCGCGAAGCCACGCATTTTCGAACCTGAAGGGTTTTTTGCAGTTAAATTGTTGCGTACTTTGAGTTTCCAGCCATATTGGACAATGATCTGAAGTAGAAACCTCCAAATTCGTGAGCTTAGCATCTTTGAACAACTCGATGAAATTCTGAGAAACAAGTGCTCTGTCCAGACGCACTTCAATATGTTTATCCGTACCCAGACCTCGTTCCCACGTGTATTGGTAACCACAAAGCACCATATCTTTAAGATCACAATCATTCAAAACATCCTGAAAACCTTGCACCAGAGCTGAAGGGTAAGGTCTACCTCCTGACTTGTCATTTTGGGACAGCACGTTGTTCATATCCCCAATTAGAACCCATGGGAGAGTATTACCATCAGCAAGGTTACGAATCAACGTCCAGGTTTCTCTTCGCTTAGCTCTATCAGGTTCGCCATAAATTCCAGTGAGCCTATATTTGTGACCTTTGTTAGTTTGCACCAAAGCATCAATGTGGTTTTTGTTAAAAGATTTTAGAGAAACATCTTCCTTATTCCTCCAAATTAGAGCAACTCCACCACTGTGGCCTTGTGTTTCAACTACAAACATTCCTTCAAAATGTAACATTTCTCATACCTTTTCTACTGTTTTACTTTTACAGAGAATTTCACATAAGAAAATATAGTCGGGTTTCTTCTGGAGAACTATCTCCTTTAGGAACTGTAACGCCCAAGGGGTCCCAAGCCCATGGTAGTTCCAGCTTAGTATACTCATAATACTAGGCGAGTACTCTCGTGAGTACTCGCCTCTAATCCGTTTTTTGAACTTGTTGCAATTGCTGGGTTAAGCTGCTCCATATTACCTTCATCTGAGTCCATCAATATTTCAGTATCCAGGCTCATTATCTCATCTTTGTCTGAGACTCCATCCGTTTTTTGTTTTTTGGTTTCTACAACTGTCACCTCTTTCCTTATCTGTATAGGCGAAAATATGGGGCTGTTACTTGGGTCTTTCCTTATCTCTATATTCCCGCTTAGTTGTTTGTTTTGAAAACTAGTATTTTCAAATTTCCCCCCACTCACAGCTGTTTCCTGATTTGATGGAGAGAAATGTGGATCTTGATTACTCCAATCATTACGGAATTGATTGCCTCCTGAACTTGTGCTCCGGTCACCAGCCTCCATGCCATTTCGGAGCCATTTCGCCCCTATGGGTTTCACATGTCTCCGGTAGGGTGCCCTCATGAATTCTCCATACGGTTTTTCAATCTCAGATGCTGGCAAGACAAACAATTTACTGCAGAATTTTTCAGAGTGTCCAACTATTCCACAAATGAAACAGAATGTGGGGACATTCTCATATTTGAACGATATCCAAAACCAGTCACCGCCTGCACTTCTAATCTTCATTTTACGTTTGAGTGGTTTGGAGATATCAATGGTTACACGCACTCGCAGATAGTCCCTCCAAACACCTGTGAAATTCGTGGGTGCAGAAGCTACAAACTTGCCAATATAATTACCAATTTCTTGGATAATTCTTTTAGTCATAAACCCTGCTCTAAGATCATAAATCTGAACCCATAAATCCATCGAATTTAACTCGACACATCGTGGGTTTTCACCATCTTTCAACCGAGACATAACCAGAGCCCTTCTATTAAAAGACCAAGGACAGCCGTCCATCGTTCGTTTTACATCAACCTCATGATAAAATTGGAATAAGAAAAGATTGGCTTCAAGATCCTTGATATAAACCCCCATACCTGGCTTCCAGAGAGCCGCTAGCGTCTGTTGCATGGCTTGAAAATCTACGTAACCATCTGATATGAAGCGTGCCACCACACACAATTTTGCATCGAAGCCAGAAAATAATTGTTCTTCATTATGGATGATTCCTTCTTCCAATGCTAATCCACCCTCTTCCTCTTCTTCCAGTGTTATGTTGTTCATTGCATGGACTAGATCATTATTAGAATCCATTGTGAAATGAATCCTAACAGTAGAGAGAATATGTGATTGAGAAATGATTTAGAAATGATTAGGACTAGAAAACAATAGACAAGAACACCATGTCAATTGACAAGACGACGCTTCGGTTTACAAAATTAGAATATTAGGTACTCTCTTAATCTGAGGGCAATCATAATTTCCTTGATTGTTAAATGAACTTCAAGTTAGATATTGTAAGTTGGCAAAAAACTTCTTAGTATAAGGCATTTTAAGACTTGTCACAAAAATAAATCCTTGTGTGTTTAGCCCAAAGTGGAGAATCTTATACTATTATGAAGTTAAAATTTACTAGTAAAGGTATAACAAGGTCATGTCGACACCCTAACAAAATTAAAATTTACTCCTATATATTAACACTATATTTAGAGAGTGGAGTATGAATCTTGGAGATGCTCTAACACCCAGGACTCCAGGAGGGGCTTATGGTAGTCATATAATAATTTATCTTAGTATTCAATTTTTAATATTTGAAAAATATTGGTGGTAAAAGGGAACCTTGCATCTCTTGACCTGAAGTTCTCACGCCATGTTAAACATATGTTCCTCCAAAACTGATTTTCAATTTCTAAACATTGTTATCTATCAAAAAATTGCGAAGTTTCAACAAAAATTACAAACTGTAGTAGTTATCTCAAAACCTTGTTTTTGGCCGCACTGCAAAAAAAGTTTCATGGTCAGGAAAAAGAATGTCAAACTTACTACATGTCTACATCTTGTCTTTGATGCATATCTACTTTCGTTTTCATAATAGAAATTATAGATATGGCTGAAGCAGTGGTCTCTTTTGCCGTGGAAAGACTTGGGGAGTTGTTAATTTCTGAAGCTAAACTATTAAATGGAGTGAGCAAGCAAATTAATGAGGTTCAACGTGAACTAGAAAGAATGCAATGTTTCCTAGAAGAAGCTGACAGGAGACAAAACCGTGATCAAAGAATACGAAAATGGGTGGCAGAAATGAGAGGGCTTGCATTTAAAATAGAGGATGTTATTGAGTATTTTGCAATGGAAGTTGCTACCAAGAAGGAAAACTTTGACTTCATGCAGATGCTACAAAGATTTGCTTGTATCTTGAGCGAAGGAGTAAGCCGCCACAAAATTGCTAAGAAGATCCATAGTGTAAAATCAGATATCAGTAACCTCACTTCAAGCCTTTCTACATATGGTATTACAAAAGGACTAGAAGGAGAAAACTCAAGTTCACTAGTCGATCTGAAAAGCAGGAGGACCTATTCCCATGACATCGAAAAAGATTTTGTTGGGATGGAGAATGAAATAGAGCAACTGATCTCTCATTTGAAGAAGGAAGACATCGGTTGTGAAGTTGTTTCAATTTGTGGAATGGGAGGTCAAGGAAAGACTAGCATTGCCAAAAAACTTTATAATCATACCCAAGTGAAAGCTCATTTTAAAGCCTTCGCTTGGGTTTGTATCACCCACCAATTTGATAGGGAAAAAGTTCTTAAGGGAGTCCTGAAACAACTTCTACCTGCTAACAGGGAGGGAGAAGTTTTGATGATGGAAGATGCAAAATTAGTAAAAGAACTCTACAAATTCCAACAAGAAAAAAATTGTCTGATTGTTGTTGATGATATATGGACAATTGATTCTTGGAGAAGCCTAAAACCTGCATTTCCTGTTGGAGAGACAACTAGTGGCAGCAAGATCTTACTTACAACTCGTGATGTAAATGTGGCTGCTATTGGTTCCATTTACAAAATCGAGGGTTTGACAGAAGAGGAGGGCTGGCAACTACTTTCTACGAAAGCTGGAATAAATGACCGTACAGGTTTGTTTTATAGTGACTCTCTTTTTTTGCGCAACAAACTAGTAAATCAAGAATTTTAATGCATAAACATTGCATATGTTGTAGTTATTAAGTACATTTTTGAACTGTTTTTTTTTTTTTGTGCAGAAAATATGGTGGCCTTTGATATGGAAAGAATAGGAAGGAACATGGTTAAAAGATGCAAAGGTCTACCTCTAGCTATATCATCACTAGGAGGCATTCTTAAAGGAAAATTGTTAAGAGAGTGGGAGATAATAAACAAAGATGTTTCATTTTACTTGGCCAAGTTTGAAGGACTAGCCAATGATGATGAATACTACACTGTTAGACAGGTTTTGGGGTTAAGTTATGATAGTTTACCTCCTCGATTGAGACATTGTTTTCTCTGTTTTGCAAATTATGAGGAGGATGAAAAAATCAAGACCGAGGAATTATACATGTTTTGGATAGCAGAAGGTCTGATATCATTGGAAGATAAGGCAGAAGGGGAGATGATGTTGGATGTAGCTGAACGCTATTTGGACGAATTAGCACGTCGAAGTCTTGTTCAAGTTGAAACGAGTAAAATTGAAGGAGTGTCCCCGTCAAAGTACCTAACATGTAGTGTTCATGATCTTATCAGAGACATGTGCTTGTTTAAAGTTAAGGAGGAAAAAGTCATCAAGGTTATTCATTCCCAGCGCAAACCTGAAGAGGTATTCCAAGCAAGCATAGTTCGCAGATTGTCTATTCGGTCTTATTACCATGGGAACGGGAATGAATCTATGTTTAAACATTATGATCGACATTTGATTCAAAATATCCGATGTCTTTCTGTCTGGTCAAATGCATCTTACTCTAGTATACATACTACCAAAGTCTGGCCGGACAAAATTCTTAGTCTCAAGAAATTCAAGCTTCTTCGAGTGTTGACAGCAAGCGGATATATATTTACTAAGAAAGATATAAGAAGCATATCAGAGTTAGTCTACCTCAAGTATTTGTGTTTACGTGACTGTCGACTGAAAGAGCTTCCATCATCGATAGGTAACCTGAGAAATTTGGAAACTCTCGATGTAAGGGTGAGTAGTTGTATTAGAATTCCAAACATTCTATGGAAACTGAAGCAGATGAAGCACTTGTACCTTCCTAAATACTTAATAGGTGGTAGACTCGACAAGTTGAGATTAGAAGGGTTGAATAAGTTGCAACTTATATGTAATTATGACTCGGTGTATTGTGACACACATGATCTCATTAAATTATTGAAGCTCAAAGTTTTTGGGGGGAAAATAGTAGTCGACCTGACGGAGAATTTTATTGATTTTATTAAATCAAAGGAATTGCGCCACTCAGATCTTCACATTGAGGGAAAAGGAGGAGAACTCTGTTTGGTATCATTGTTAGAGTGTGGTTTCATTGATGTTTTAAGAGTAAGTAGTCGTGTAAGCGTATTTCCAGACCATGACCACACTCGCTTCTCTGGCCGTCTCACTGAGCTCTACTTATTCGGTTGTAGAATGGAGCAAGACCCGATGTTATTACTGGAGAAACTATGCAATTTACGTGATCTCTTTTTCGATGACAATGCATATGTGGGAAAAAAGATGGTATGTACGGCTATGGGTTTTCCAAAACTTCAATATTTATTTATGCGCAAATTGCCCAACTTGAGATTTTGGAGGGTGGTTCAAGGAGCCATGCCAAATCTATCCAACATAGAGATATATAAATGTGAAGCATTGGAGATGCTTCCGGAAGGATTCAGATACCTTGCTGCCTTGGAATTCCTCCGTGTTTCTTATATGCCTAGTGCATTCACAAATAGGATCGAGGTGATAGATGGGGTAGCGGGTGAAGATTATTACAAAGTTAATCATATTCCTGATGTAATTATATCACGTTACTTGTAAGTTAATTGTTGCTGCTTCTTGTTTTCCTAAGAAGCTGTCTGTAATATTTATTGATGCATGGAATTAGCAGTTCTCTCCTGTTTAGTCCCAGGTTTTCTTTATGAGTTTTCAATTGCCTGTCCTAATGTGTGTCACTCCTCTGCGCTACTGGACAGCAAAATTTCTGATTTCCGGCGCTTGTTTGATTTCAGGAAATTCTGAAGTTAAAGAAACGCCGGAAAATTGGGTGAAACAGAAAAAACCTGAGCCTTTCAACTCATCATTAGCAGACAGGAAAAAATAGATATCACATGCTGGAAAAAGAGAAATAATTATCCAAGGTTTGCTAAGGAAGGCAAGCCAAAAACAAGGACTCAAATCTATTTCCATCATAGCCACATCCCTATAATATTTTATCCTTCCTGAAAAATAAGCTGAAGTTACTTTCCTTTTCCAAACTAGTATAGAATTGGCTCTTCATACCCCCATTGGGCATGTGTACCAATCACATTTCCTTGTTTGTGCTAGCCACTATTGCAGTTTCTGGTACATCACATTTTTCCGTCCATCCGTTTCAGCTCATCCATGTCTAACTATGATCAAGTTTT
Organism: Heracleum sosnowskyi; assembly: GCA_030848705.1. Lineage (NCBI taxonomy): Eukaryota > Viridiplantae > Streptophyta > Magnoliopsida > Apiales > Apiaceae > Heracleum > Heracleum sosnowskyi. The sequence continues at coordinate 132,634,896 of CM061237.1, forward strand.
GGCAGGAACCCTCACCAAATACAGACCCAGAGCTATTACGCTACCTGTTATTTTGAGCTCAATTTACTTAGTCATGTACTAGAGTCAACATCATGATCATCAGAGACATCCACTGAATTTAGTCTGAATGCAGGTATTTTATGGAACTTTTTCCATACACTGAACCCTCCTCCATCTCCCTTCAAGATCCGAGCAACCTGCAGTACATGCAAGTATTTTTCATAAATAAAATCTTTGGCGGACTACAATCATTCATAGTTCTAACATCACCTAATTCTAATTCTAATAAAAACTTCTTTATCGCTTATATTTTACTCCAGTAGTGTCAATTGTCAAACTATTACCCCAAATCAGTGATAGCATCTAAGGCCGTAACTTAAACACCCAAGTCATTAATATTCCATGCCCTCTAGTGGCTTCAGATTTTCAGATTCGTCATTCATTTATGTTCGTTTTTTTCAATATCATTATACGCTACAAATGCTCGACTCAATTCTGTTTTGACAGCAAGGACTGCACAGCATATACAATATTCTAAATCCGTAAGAACTGTTTCAGTGCAGTCTTTGTTAATAAGGAACTGTTTGTTAAAAACTAAAAGAAGGATAAAGAAAACATCAGATCAGTGCCATCTCATTAGACTAATCAAACTATCCTTGCACAACTCTCTCTAGGTAAAGTCATAAAAAAGTTAATATTACTTGGCATCTCTGCACACCTGACTCATTTGAGGCCTTTCGGTTGGACACTCCTCTATGCACATAGAAATAACTGATATCAGAACATTCAGCTGCTCTCTATCAAAGACACCGCCAAGCAATGGATCAACTAGCTCTTCAAAACTTTCATTTGTTATGAAAGGTTTAGCCTGCAAGAAATTAATTCAAGAGTGTATACTTAACATTAGATGTACCTGTCGGGTGGTTTATCGTACACAAAACTAATTCAGCAGTATTGTAATCTAAGAAAGATTAATAGCTCCAACATACCCACATCACAAGACTTTTCTGAGACTTATCCAGCGCAGGACGTCCAGTTATAAGCTCCAATGCAAGTACCCCGTAAGCATAGACATCGGTATTTTCATCTACTGTCCCATTCAAGAAAAACTCAGGAGGAAGATAGCTGCATAATGAAATGTAAGGTCAAGTACAAACTGAAAACTGGAATCACCTAATTTTTAAGACATTCTAGAAAAGACAAGATAGAGTATCTCTTGCTCACCCAAATGTGCCTTCAAATTGTGATACGGTAATGTCTGACCATTGATCTGGGAGCCACTTCGCGAGCCCAAAGTCAGATATCTACTTATAAATTAAAAAAAGAAGTTAAAGATCGACTTAAAAGATTTACAAAAGAGTTAATTTTGAGTTTTAAACTATTAATGTTTAAGTTTCAAATCTTATTGAGTTAAGTAATTATATAAAATTCTTGCAGCAATATTAAATACTAAATAGGCAATTATATAGGCAACTGAAATAGCAATTATTGACTACTCATTTCACGAAGAACAAGACGTTAGTAACATAATACATTATCAAGATCTTAATTTTGTTTGCTATACAGTATTGCAAATCTTCTTATTTAAATTATGAGCTGATGTAGTTTCAAGTCAATCTTTTTCATATTTGAGGTTACCTGTGGGTCAAATTCTTCAGTGAGCAAAATGTTGGCAGCCTTTATATCTCTATGAATAATTCGTCGCTGACACCCCTCATGAAGATATGAAAGACCTGATGCTGTGCCTAAAGCAATATTAAATCTAGCATCCCACTTAAGTTTCTCCTTCTCACCTGAAATCACATTTAAGTAAGGTAACAAGGCTATAACGTCGCTTATAGAATTTCAGAATGATTGTATTTACAGAACAATTAAACCAGAGAACAGACCAGTCAATAGTGAGGCTAAGCTCCCATGGGGGGATAGAGGAAGAACAAGATACATTCCACCCTCAACTCCGTAACCAATAACACTGGAAATATTAGGATGATCAACGTGGACTAAAATCCCAAGCTCCGACAAAAAATCTGCAGTCATCTCTTCAACAGATCCCCTGATCAGCCTTTTTATAGCTACAAGTGTCCCATCTTCCAGAACTCCTTTGTAAACTTCAGAATAACCTCCCTCTCCGATTAAATTATCTAAATATACACAGGTTAAGAGTTAAATAATTCAAGATGATATTCCTCAATAAAATTGATATTCAACAAGTACATCAGCTATGAAGTGTGTTAGTTTTATCTTATGACAATCACAGAACTGAAATATGTAAGAGTTTGATGCTTGAAATGGATACTAACCACGGTTAAAATCATCGGTTGCTTTCTTGATATCAGAAAGCGAAAAATTCAACCAGGAAGACTCGAAACAGTAAAACTCAGAGTCCGAAGTGGAAGGCAATTCAGGTACACTATTTCTCAAATGTCTGCTTTTCTTTTTGGAGAGCTTCTTGATGGTAGGTATACTTGGCTTAGGAATGTTAGGTCTATGTATATTAGGCTTATAAATATTTGGTCTATATAAACCAGGTTTATGTATATTATTCTGGAAGTGATGTAAACCCTTAACTGGTCCTCTTTTCAATTTACCAAGAAAGTGTAAACCTCGCAACTGAGAACCATGTTTATGATTATACAAAGTGCTGGAATTGGGAGATGCTGTTTCATATTCTGTGGCAATCTCAGGCGACTCGTCTATGTTATCCTCCTGAATATCCTCCTGAATATCCTCCTGAATACCCAGTTCTGGAGAAACATAATATAATATTAACAAGTCCTCCGGTGGACCATGACTCTGAGAATATATGTAAAAGAAGGGAACAAAATTGCACTTTGTGGAAGAAAGATTTTACCTTCAGGAGAAATAGAGATAGATGATGCAGAAATTAAGATTTTATTTCCGACCACAATAATGTCCCCGTTTGCAACTCCTTCACCCATATTACAAGGACTAGCACTGGCAAGATATAGCAAGTTATGTCACTTGAACAGGTTAATTACTTGCGGTATCCAGGATACAGGAAGGAAGAGTGGATCACTATAGGAGCCCATTTTGAGGCAATAATATCTAATATATCATGTAAAGTTATTAACTTAACCAAAACTATATATGCACCATTTGGGAAGAGAGAAAGAATGGAATGAATGACTGTGAACACGATCAAGAATGAAAAAAATGCAGAATTGTAGATTTTAAAGATATACTCAAAAAAAAAAGTACAAATTTCATACCGAACGTAAAACGGAACATAAGTTGTGAAGAAACTTATGCATGCAATGCTTATGTTCTAAGAGGCATGCATAAATATAATAACATCAGACATTTGTAGCAGAAATAAGAAAAACTAAAATGCATGCAGAGAAACCCAGAACCAGAATCTGAATCAACCTTCACAATATATGAGAGACATCATGATTCTGGATTAATTAATGGCTAGCAAGAAATGTTGACAAGTAGCAAGGAAAGCATACCAAGAAGAAAATGAATGAAATAGATTCTGGATCAACAAATCTCCCTTAGGTTCTCTAGAAGAGATGAAGAATCAGATGATTATATCGGATTCTTCACCTGCCAAATTTAGGTGGTCGTTTAATATTGAGGGAGATGTTGGATTATGATGTTCAGGAAAAGAAAGAGTTGGTCCTTTTCTTTTTATATATGATAATAATATGTTAAATTAAATATATTTTACGGAAATTGAAACACAGGGCCTTTTACAAATCTTTCATTTATTTTGAACTTTCATTTGCCGTTGTAAAAATAATTGGGGGTAGGTTAATTTAGGAGGTATATTCCAGTTTGGATTATGAAGATTCTGCCTCATATCTTAACCTCGTCCTAATAATTTTTGTATTAAAAAAACTTTTATTTGTTTTAAGTCTAAGATTTTATTATAATTTTCATTGAAATACTTAAATATTCGTCCTCTTAAAACTATATAAATTTAATGACGTAACATATTTTCATTGACAACAGTATACTAAATTATATTAAAATTAATTCCACACTAAATTGGAAGATATTTTTCGACATAACGAATTCCTCTATTTACAACATAAAAAACATTAAATATCGAATTATCAACACATAAAATACAATAAACACGATCAGTAAAAATAATAAAGATTGAAACAGATTTTTAATTTATAAATAGTGAAAATGAGAAAAGGAAATGTGTACCCAAAAGTTTTTTCAAATGAAGTGGCACGACAAATGTAATATTAACTCCTTATATATAATAAGCGTAAGGGAGATCTTACTACCAAAAGTATATGATCCGTTGAATTATTAAACTATAAATCTTCAAATCAATGAGAACCGTTAGATATAATATTAAAAATTGTATTTTATTATTAATAGGATAGTATTTAAATACTAAAAGATGTATTTTGATAATTTAAACCAATTATAAATAGGTTTTCTATATTTAATAGAAATCTTTATGTAAAAATTCGTAATTATCTTTTCTCTTTAGTTTATGGATAGTTCCAGTTAGATAATAATTATTAAACCATCATTAAATTAAAGATAATTTTGTAAGCTTCGCGTGGGTTGTAAAATCGTTAAAATCTGTTGTCTAAAACTCAAGATAGAGCCCAAACAGTAAAGTTATTATCTAAATTTTAATAAATATATTTTTATTATTGTAGCACCAATTTAATTTTTTTTTCCTAATTCTTTTAAATTTATAAATTCTATGTTTATTTCAATAAAATATTAAAACCAATTTAAGAAAAAAATTAAAATTGATCGTTCGTGTACGATTACGACCAAATTAATAATTATAGTTAGATCTTAAATAGATCGATGAGAATTGTTAGATTTAATATTAAAAAGTGTATCTGATTAATAATAGAATTATATTTAAATACTAAAAAGTGTATTTTGATAATTTAAAATTTTTCTATGTAAAAATTCTTAAATATATTTTCTCTTGAATTTATGTATAGTTTCAGTTAGATAATAATTATTAAACCAAATATCAAGATAACAATTCATATCGATTACAATGATACACGTGGACCCTACGTGGAGAACTCGTGTACATGAATAAATTTAAACACTTTTTTCTGAAGGAACATAACAATTTGATTAATCCAAATTATAATTATATTATTTTACATATAACAAACATAAAAAGATAATATCAAAATATTATTAAAATATTGAGGGTTTCATATTCATAAACGATAATTTTGAATATAATACTTATATTAAAATGTGTATTTGATTAAAGGTAGAATTATATTTAAATACTAGGAAGTGTGCTTTGATAATTTAAACCAATTATGAATTGATTTTCTATATTGAATTGAATTCTTTATGTAAAACTTCTTAACCATCTTTTCTTTTCAGTTTATTTTATGAGTAGGTCAACTGGTCAAGTTAGATAATAATTATTAAACCATCATTAAATTAAAGATAATTTCGTTAGTTTCACATTGATTGTAAAATCGTCAAAATTCAATTTCAAAAACTCAGGATAGAACCCAAATAGTAAAGTGGGTATCTAAATTTTAATAAATATTTTTTTTATTATTGTAGCACCAATTTATTTATTTTTCCACTTATTCTTTTAAATATAGAGAAATTTTATGTTTCTTTCAAAAAAAGTATCAAAATTAATTAAGAACAAATTCAAATCGATAAAGAATATAATAATATGAGAATAAAATTTTATATAATCATAACATAATTTTTATTATGTTTAATAATTTTTAAGTAATAATGTATTTTAAAATTTTATATACACTGTAAATAAAACCAAAACATTAAAAGTAAAAGCAGTTAGTAAGATACTTATATCCATATATACTTGATATCCTTATTATATTAAATCCTTATATATAATAATCATAATAGGATCTTATCCAAAAATTTGGTCGTAGATAACCAAATTAATAAGGACCATTAGATCTTAACTAGATAAATGAAAATTGTTAGATCAAATATTTAAAAAGTGTATTTTATTAATAATAGGATTATATTTAAATTCTAAAAGGTGTATTTTGATAATTTAAACCAAATATATCAAATATAAATAAGTTTTCTATATTGAATAGAATTCTCCATGTAAAAAATTCGTGACTTTCTTTTCTCTTCCATAGATAATTCCAGTTAGATAAAAATTGTTAAACCATCTTTTAATTAAATATGATTTAGTTATCTTCACGTGGGGTATAAAATTGTCAAAATCTGATTTTTTAAACACAAAATAAAGCCCAAATTAGTAAAGTGTATATTTAAATTCTAATAATAATTATTATGTCATAATTATTTTAATACAAATTTAATTACTTTTTTCTAACTATTTTAAATTTAGAAATCTATGTTCAAAAATTAAAATCAATCTAAGAAAAATTCAAATCAACAAAGAATATAATAATACGATGATAAAATTTTATAAAATTGTGCATATTTTTAATCCTATTTTATTAAGTTTTAGATCATAACTAATCAAATATTATTTATTATTAAATAATAAATTATACGTAAATGGTGATTTTGTTTTATAAGAACTCATAGATACCTAATTTCATTGTTAGCAGGATTATATTTATATTAAAAAAAACCGTATTTTGAAATTTTAGACTCGAGGCCAAACTTTTTTAACATATATACATTGTAAATTATTAAATTCGAAACTTTAAAAGTTTCTTAATCAATTAGTATAGTACTTTTCTGAAAAATCGTACTTTACAAAAAATATTATCAAATAACCTATGTCTGCAAGAAAAAAAATGAAAAAATTCTTTATTTAAAAAAAACCTATAAATTTTAATATGTTGTTGATAGATTCAAAACTTGGATCATTCTACATGATAATTTTACTATTATATCTATCGTTTTTCAACAATTTAATTTGAAACATCCAACGATTATGGATTGAGTGATAAAAAAAGCGACCAAACTTATAAGGAAACTTTCATTATTTAGTCTTTAATATAATAACATAGATATTTATAGGATATACTATAAAAAATGAATTTTATACAGAATTTTGATCGTCACGGTGTACTACTTTAAAAGAAGAACTATTACAAAAAAAATTATATTTTTATTGATAATTTATTTTCTCAAAAAGTTCAAAGTTCCCGCATCTTTAACATATTACAAAAAAGAGTATATTATATTTTAGCAATAAATATTTAAAAAAATTAAAAATTAAAAAAATTATAAATATTAAGAAAAATTAATGATGTTATCATGGTAGTTTGTTTCTAAATACCGCCAAAACATTCTCAACCGTTAGATCCAATACTTTTAAAAATAGATGATCAAGATTATATCATATAAAAAGAAGTTATTGTCTAAAAATGATATAAGTTAAAAGATATTATATTAGGATTGGATTTTCTAAAAAGTCAAAACATAAAAATAGTTGTAATTAAATAAGGAAACTCATTTAATACCAAAATAATCAAAATCGTTTAATGTTAAATAGATATGTGAAAACCGTTAGATTTAACATTAAAAACTGTATTTGTTAATAAAGGGTATTCTAATAATCTAAACTACATATAAGTAGACTTCCTAAATCGAATAGAATTCTCAACATTAAATTTCGTCACTTTATTCTCTTTTTAGTTTTAGAATAGTCTAGCGTGTAAAATATAATAAATATCAAATTTTTAACTTTAATTTTTTTGGTTAAATCTTTTTAACAATAATTTAATCATGTAAACTAATAACTTTTAAATATTAAAATATTCATAAATAAATATAATTATAAATATTTAAAAAAAAATCGTGTGTTGCATGGATAATAAAAATATAATTATAAACAGAATAATTATAAATAAAATTTAAGTAACCGTGTGCATCGCACGGGCTATAAAGCTAGTTTTGATTAAAAACGTATATATAGGGTGAAAGATCAAAATAACCAAATTTTAAAAAAAAATTGTCTGAAATACCTACTGACGCAGGGGTTGTCCAAATTACTGACGAGACACGTCACAAAAAGCTAATGTATCAATTGATAATACGCCGGTTTCATCAAATTTCTCCAACAATCAAGCTTATGCTTGATACGTATTTGGCAAAACCGCATTTGCTTGTTACACTCGTGTGCTCTTTTTACAGAGACGTATCAACTTGTGCTACGTCGCTCGTATTAGCTTATCACCATAAAGAGTTCTCGTTATCTCATCTATCAAACATCCCACAACCATCTGATATACAAAGAGCCAAAGTTCAATAAATTTACATACAAACACATGTAAAGGAATCAAAATTTGGGAAGGAGATAAAAGATTACTCTATAAATACTCACGAATTGTATAATCAGAATCCAATTGAAAGTACCGAACAGAGATACACACAACAATAAGAATAACAATAGCAAAATCAGGAGAGAATTAACTAGAGAAGATGATGTCAGGTGGGTGTGTTTTATTGAAGGTGTTTGTGTATTTATGTTAGAATTGTCTTACATACAAGCGTGTTGGGTGGATAAAAAGGACAACAATCCCGCTTCTGGATAATTTGGACGCACTATCATTGAAAAACAGATATTATGATCATTTTCAATCTATACTATTATATTAAAGACGAAACATTGAAAGTTTTGTAGTCTCGTCATCAAAGTTTTTGTAGTCTGGTCACTCCATTTATAGCCGTTAGATATTTCTGATCAAATTGATGAGAACCGTTAGATAAAATATTAAAATTATTACATAGAATATCTTTTCTATTTTTCCTAACTAAAAGATCTCATTTTCCAAAAATATCGCAGACAGTTTCATTTAATAAAATAACACAATAAGGTTATAATTGCTAATAACTAACCCATTACCTTTTTTAGCCAAAATATATATTCTTTTTTATATTTTCTAACTAAAATTTCTACTTTTCTATTTTTCCTAAATAAACCTCTTATTTTCCAAAAATATCACGAACGGTTCTATTTAATAAAATAAAATAAAAAATCTTATAATTATTAATGACTAACCGATTTGGTTTTTTTTCAAAACGTATATTCTTTTTTATATTTTCTAACTAATATTTCTCGTAACTAAAATCTCAAAAATATCACGGGTTATTCCATTTAGTTGCATAAAATACTAATATTATAAATCTATCTATATATATTATATTATTAAAGATGAAATATTAAAAGTTTTGGTACCTGTCTTTTGGTACGGTACTTGCCTTATTTAATTATTTATTTAATTATTATAAAAAAAATTATAATAAGTTACCCTTTAAGTTAAAATACATTACTAATTTTTTCTAAAAAAATCACGGACAATTTCCTTTTCAGCTAAAACATGTTACTTTTTCTATTTCCCTTACTAAAATTCCTCATTTTCTAAATATATGAGCAAACCCTTACTTATTTATTTTAAAACCTATTTTAATACTTTTAATTGGCAATTACATTTCCCCTCTTTTTCTAGAAAATCACATAAAATTACAATTTTCAGCTAAAACATGTTAGATTTTCTATTTTCCTTACTAAAATCCCTCAATTTCTAAATATATCAATGATCGATATCCAAATTTCTGGACTTTTAAAATCGAATATCGGATAGGAAATTAGGATTATCCGGTTTTTGGATTTTTATGCTCACCCCTATATATCACGGGCAAACCCTTACTTATTTACTTTAAAATATATTTTAATACTTTTAATTGACAATTACTTTTTTCAACTAAAAATGTCACCTTTTCTATTTTTCTTACTAAAACTCCTCTTTCCCAAAAATATCACGGGCAAATCGTTACTTTTATATTTTAAAATTCAATTAAAACATGTTATTTTCTATTTTTCTTACTAAACCCCCTCTTTTTCCAAAATATCACGGGCAAACCATTATTTATTTATTTTAAAATCTATTTTAATACTTTTAATTATTTTAAAAAGTTTAACACGCCTACTTATTTTTTTTTAACAAATGCAATTAATAAAATATAAAATATAAATAATAAAATTAAAAATTATTAAAAATAATTCATGCATCGCACGAGTTTTAAACTATATTATTAAAGACGAAACATTAAAAGTGTGGTAGTCGGACGGACGGTCGGTACTTGGTGATTTTACTCAATTACATTTACTTATTTTCTTAAAAAACTATCACTAAATAATAACATTATTTATAACCAATTACTTTTGTTTATTTTTTTCTAACAAAATCTTATCTTTTTTAACAAAAACATGTTACTCTTTCTATTTTTCCTTACTAAAACCCCTCATTTTCCAAAAATATCACGGGCAAACCTTTACTTATTTATTTTAAAATCTATTTTAATACTTTTAATTATGGGCACTTTTCAGTTGAAACGTGTTACTTTTTCTATTTTTTCATTTTCCAAAAAAATTATTATTAAATAATAACATTGTTTATAACCAACTACCTTTTCAGTTAAAATACATTAGCTTTTCTATTTTTTTTTAACAAAATCCTCTCTTTTTCTAAAAAAATCACCGGCAATTACCTTTTTCAACTAAAACATGTTACTCTTTCTATTTTTCCTTACTAAAACCGCTCATTTTCCAAAAAAATCCCGGGAAAATCCTTACTTATTTATTTTGAAATCTATTAAAATACTTTTAATTACGGCACTTACCTTTTCAGATAAAACATGTTACTTTTTCTATTTTTGTTTACTAAGACCCCTCCTTTTCCAAAAATATCACGGGCAAACAATTATTAATTTATTTTAAATTTTATTTTAATTATTTTAATTATTTAAAAAAGTTTACCACGTCTACTTATTTTTTTTAGCAAATGCAAATTAATAGAATATTAAAACATAAATAATAAAAATAATTATTAATAACAATCCGTGCATCGCACGGGTTTTAAGCTAGTATTATTATTAAGCAAATTATCAATTAAAAGTTTGACACAGTTAAATTTTAGAAAAAAAAAAAGAACAAAATTGAGATATTTATCATTTTTCAATAACAAATAAAAAAATATATATTTTTCCTTAATTTAACTTTCAATATAGTATTGATTGGCTATTGTAAGTTTGGTATATATTATATATGACTATATATATTCAATATATCTTATTCTATTTATGTAAAAATATACCCTCTCCTCTAATTCCTCCTTATTTATCCAACCAACTCTACCACAAGCCATGAACACATTTTTAGATTTAAAATTTCAGGATTTGCTTTAAAAAATTCATCTTTTTATTATATAATTTAAGGAAAGTAAAGAGGTTCATCCCTCTTTGAAGAGAGAGGAAAGGGGAAATAAACCAAGGCAAGAAAAACACATTTTCTCTTCCCTCTTTCTTCTTCCTCCTTCATTTGTCATATATACATACACTTATATGTACGTATAGATTTTTTTTGTTTTTTGTTAAAAATTTAGATTTTTTGTAATTGAGCTATGGGAACGCAAGTGTTGAGACCTCAGGATTGTTTGACTCACCGGATCGGAGTCTCTCCGGCGGCGTTTCTTCGCCGGAAAACGAATGTTTATGGATTTAGAAACGGTATTCCTAAGGTTAATAGGCCGGTGATTAGGTCAGATCGGAGGATATCGCCGGAGCAGAGGAAGAGGTCGCCGGTGCAATTGAAAAACTCGCCGGAGAATAGGAAGAGATCTCCGGTGCAATTGAGACGCTCGCCGGAGAAAAACCGATCACCGGAGCTGAAAAATTTCGCGAAACGATCAGCCAGCACCGGAGATTTGACGTACAAGCAAAATCAGATCAATAATAACATGCTCGCCACCGGAAAGGTGAAAATTTTACGGCGCGGAGAGTCTCTAGTGACGATAACGGGGGAGAACGACAATTCCGGCGGTGAAATGGCTGTGTACGGAACCGGAAGGTTAGGTCCGGATCGGTACACGGTGATGAAACAGGTTCGGGTCGGGTTACCGGATGAATATGCCGGATCGGCGGTGACGATGTCGCCGTCGCCTAGAGCTTTACCGGTGCCGTCATTTTTTAAGAAAGGCGGTGGTGGTGAAAAGTTTGTTGATGATTCGGCGACGAAAGATTTACGGCGATTGCTCCGATTGGATTGAAAAAACTAAAAAAGAGAGTAGAATTACAAAAATGACCTTGTATTTTCAGATATATTAAAAGCAACTTTCCATGTATTTTTTTGATAAATGTGGAGAGGAGTATGTATCTGAAAAAGGTGGTCATGTGTTTTAAACTTCTACTAAAATTGTAATATCACACACACATATTAATATCTATGTTATATTTGGGAGAAGTAGTTTGTATGGATTATCATTTGTATATGATATGATTTTACAAGCAACACAAGCTGTGGAGTTTAATATGTCATTCCGAACTATTCATTTGACGAAATTATTCTTCTGTTATCGAATATTTATTTATCAAGGTTCTACGATAATCGACATTCACTATAACTTAAGCGCTAGACTTGTCAGAGACAAACTTGATGGAAACACTGTTAACACAATGACGTTCATCAGTTGGTGTTGAGAATCCCTCTCCTTTGAATACATGTCCCAAATGTCCTCCACAGGCTGCACATGTTATCTCAGTTCTCCTTCCATCCGGATCAGCCTGCACAACGTATCAATTTTAAGGTTACTCATTACTTTGACAAAGGTTTGTCTACATCAAACATAATAATCCTACAGGTCCCAAAATGGCTTACAGCGCGGTTAATGGCTCCGGGGAGGCCCTCAAAGAAAGCAGGCCAGCCACAGCCAGAGCTGAACTTAGTTGTAGACTTATAAAGAGGTGTTCCGCAACCAGCACACTTATACACCCCGTCATCATAAAACTTGTCATAGTGACCAGTTCCCTTAGGCCTGTCAATACCAAAATTGGCAACAAAACAATTGTTCTAAATTAAGCATACATAAAAAATAAACAAAATTTAAGACAAGAAATCTAGTTTCATAATGTGACAAGTACTGTAATATTTAATAGCAAAAAAATGGTATAAAAGAGACTGACTCAGTTCCCTTGTCGCGTAAGATATGGAATTGTTCAGGGGAGAGGATGGCACGCCATTCTTCCTCGGATTTCTCAACAGCCAACCCATTTGTCGCCATAGCTAGTATCCAGATTATACACTTAGTAATTGTGAAGGTGAGGAGGGTACGTTTATATATCAAGATAGGCATATGCATCTGGCCTTAAATTTGAATCTCGAATGAATATGACACGAATCTTGTTCTACATTCAGCTTTGGTTTTATTTACATTTTTTTCTTTTAGCAGGGTCTTCTTTTCATCTTTTTTGAAGGTAAAAGAATAAAGAAGAGGATACTTAGGGATCTTGAGTATATTTTGTCTTATTTATCTTACAAAATTAAGGGTCTATTCAATGAAAAATGCTTAGATTGAGTAATAGTAATTTATGAATTTTGAAAAAGTTTCGTATGTATACATGTACTGAGAATAATGCTAAAGGCCCCAAAATATGTCATATGTCTACCACTATCATTTTGTACAAATTTTGTGAAAATTTGTTGGGTTCTCTAGTATTACTTGAAAAAAAAAAAAGTAACTTATTATTATTGTACCTAAAAATATGAAAATACAATATGCTAACAATAATCTATATATTTAAAAAGATTGCAATGGATTATAATCGATTGTAATTGAACATATATACAGATACTGAGAATAATGCTAGAGCCTAGAGGCCCCAAAATAGGTACAAAAAAAGTTACAAAATATACGTGGCAGATTTTAATTATTTGTAATAATAAATGGTGCTCATGCATTCACACCAATCAAAAAACACCATACTACCACACATCAACCCTGTCATGTCATTTGGTAACAATTTTTTGTGCCTCAAAATAGGCGGTTTGAGAGTTTCGAAAGGATTAAAAATGAATTGTCGCTATTTTTGGATTGTCTGTCGAAATTCAAATATTTTTTCTACTGAATTAAATTAAAATTCAGGATATTTAAAAGAAATACTATTAAATTAAGTTTGGACTAAGTTATAACCTAGATTTTCCGGGACTCCAACTTAAAGGTTCACCAAGGATTTTGATTGGAAAAAATGAACATAAGAACGAAGAAACCGAAGCTCAATCGAATATCATGGCTTGTTACCTTTAAAAAATGTATGATATTTTTCTTTAAGGGTTCATGCGTATCATGTCATACTTTAAGTATCAAAATATAATTAAGTCATTGTTAATTTACTAAATTATCTCTGAAATCATTTAAAATAACTGTAAAAATTGATGAAAAGGGTGCATAGTGCAGCGCCAAAACATGCGTAGGGATGCAATATGCAATTACCAAAAGTATGTATACTAAAGTGATTTTGGACCGAAACAAAGGGGTGCATTTTGTAGATTAGTCATATTTTAACATTATAGTCAAGAGCATCTCCAAGGGCAATAGGTAAAAATGGTTGGCTATCTTATTGACTATAATAATTATGAAATATTTTTGCTAAGGGTAATGATATATTCTCCAATAGTCTTGTCTATATTTCTTGTTATGTAAAATTATACACAAGGGTTTCATTGGTTCAACAAATATAGTCAATCAAAAAATGATTGTCTATATTTTTTTACTAAGGACATATGGTTGGAGTGATATTTATTTTACATATTATCTAAAAAGTGACACATAGATGCCACATAGATTATTTAGCTAAGGGCTTCTCATGGTTGGAGATGCTCTTAGCCAAATGGGTTTTTGCAAATAACCCCTAAAGATTAAAAATATTTCCATTAAATGAAAAGAAATCCTAGGGATTCAAGCAAAAGATTTAAACTTTGTGAGAAAATTGGTAGGGTCAGTAAAAAAGATTTGTACTAATTTCAGTAGAATTTGATCACGGCTTCGGTTTCTGCAGTTCTGAACAGAGCTAAGCTAACCATCGATTTTCTTTTTTCTCATGCTAAAACAAATGGGAAAATAACTCTAAGAAATTTTAAATTAAAGACCTGTTTTTAAATTTTTACATATCGAAAAAAATGTTTTACTTTTTATCTTTTGTCAAAGTTTAGATTACAAAAAAACATTATAATTAATAAACGTGTGACGTTGGGGATTAGGATATTTCCGTCTCGATTCCGGTTCCTCGATTCAAAATTTAAAAAAAAATTATGTTTATTATATTTAAATTATTTAAATTATTAAGAACAAATTTTATTTGGAAAATGCTAACCACATCCCATAAGGTTATGGTTAAAAATTTATTATTGTTATTAATTTTTGTATCTGTAAGCTTTTAATTTAGTTAGTTGGGTAGTTTCCCCATAAGCAAGCGTGAATGTGTGATGAACATTGAATAACACATACTCATTTTGGTTTGCTACCAACATCTTTTTTAATATTTACTTGTATAATAAAATTTTGAAAAACTTGTTTTAATATTAAGTTTAATGTTCTCTAAAATATCATTATTCTAAAATAAACCATTGTTTTAACAATGATTAATATGAAAAATATTATTAAACTATTTCATCTAAAGAAACGTTAGTTTTACTTGTCGAATTAGATACTACATTAAAAATGGATATAAAGTTACTATTTTTTAAATTAAAGTGTTCTTTATATAATTTAATTTTAAGTAAGATTTTAAATTTATTAAATATTAAAATTAAACTATAATAGTTTAGACTGTTTATAGTAATATTAATTTAATGAAATTATTAATAAGGAAAATGTTAACCACAATTATGGTTCAGCATTTATTCCTGTTATTAATTTTTGTATTGTAAGTTTTTAATTCAGTTAGTTGGATACTTTCCCATAAGCAAGCGTGAATGTGTGATGAACATTGAATAACACATACTCATTTTGGTTGGCTGCCAACATCTTTTTTAATATTTACTTGTATAATAAAATTTTGAAAAACTTGTTTTAATATTAAGTTTAATGTTCTGTAAAATATCATTATTCTAAAATAAATCATTGTTTTAACAATGATTAATATGAAAAATATTATTAAACTATTTCATCTAAAGAACCGTTAGTTTTACTTGTCGAATTAGATACTACATTAAAAATGGATATAAAGTTACTATTTTTTAAATTAAAGTGTTCTTTATATAATTTAATTTTAAGTAAGATTTTAAATTTATTAAATATTAAAATTAAACTATAATAGTTTAGACTGTTTATAGTAATATTAATTTAATGAAATTATTAATAAGGAAAATGTTAACCACAATTATGGTTCAGCATTTATTCCTGTTATTAATTTTTGTATTGTAAGTTTTTAATTCAGTTAGTTGGATACTTTCCCATAAGCAAGCGTGAATGTGTGATGAACATTGAATAACACATACTCATTTTGGTTGGCTGCCAACATCTTTTTTAATATTTACTTGTATAATAAAATTTTGAAAAACTTGTTTTAATATTAAGTTTAATGTTCTGTAAAATATCATTATTCTAAAATAAATCATTGTTTTAACAATGATTAATATGAAAAATATTATTAAACTATTTCATCTAAAGAACCGTTAGTTTTACTTGTCGAATTAGATACTACATTAAAAATGGATATAAAGTTACTATTTTTTAAATTAAAGTGTTCTTTATATAATTTAATTTTAAGTAAGATTTTAAATTTATTAAATATTAAAATTAAACTATAATAGTTTAGACTGTTTATAGTAATATTAATTTAATGAAATTATTAATAACAACATTTTTGGAATTTTAAACATGCAGGTAATTGCATTGAAAATGTTATATCGTAATATATAAAACATATACTCCAGTGATGTATTTAATGCATGGGTCCCCTTCCACAACTACAGGTGGTTGGAAGAATTTATCAACCACCACCCGCAACTAAACATTGCGGGGATCTCACCTCTCACCCCCGCAATGTATCATTCCGGGGTCTCAGTTACCAAAACGCCCTTCTTTTCTTGTTGGACCAAGTTTTATGGATTTAATGTAAATAGTATTGGACTTGCATATAATTGTATTGGGCTTAGATATAATTTTATATTGGGTCTGTACAAAAATAATTTTTTATTAAATTAATTTATATTAATTTTTTGTTTTTTATAATTAATTATATTATCAAAAATTAAAATAAAATTATAAAATTAATAATCAGAGCTAATAATTTAAAAGTTATTCACTAAAATATTGATTATAAATAAATTTTTAATAATTTTTTATTGTGATAATTCAAAATAATGAATATTCAAAAATAATAACTGGTAGAGGTGCGCACCTCTACTAGTCACAATCCTCGCAATGAGTCATTGCGGAGGGAACTGGTAGAGGTGCGCACCTCTACTAGTTAATATTTTTGAATATTAATTATTTTGAATTATTAAAATAAAGAAATTCAGAAAATAAATAAAATATTAATTATCTCATTTTTGAAAAAAAAATAAAAAAAAACATTGAAAATACTTGAATATTCACTATTTTGAATTATTAAAATAAAGAAATTCAGAAAATAAATAAAATATTAATTATCTCATTTTTTGAAGAAAAATAAAAAAAACATTGAAAATACTTAATTATTCACTATTTTGAATTATTAAAATAAATAAATTCAGAAAATAAATAAAATATTAATTATCTCATTTTTTAAATAAAAAAAACATTGAAAATACTTAAATATTCACTATTTTGAATTATTAAAATAAAGAAATTCAGAAAATAAATAAAATATTAATTATCTCATTTTTTAAAGAAAAATAAAAAAACAGGGGAAATCTTATTTTTTTTATTTTTTTAATTCGAAATATTTGAAAAAACATTGACTTTAAATATTATTTTTTATTTTTTTAATTCGAAAAAATTGAATTATGAAAAATAATAACTGGTAGAGGTGCGCACCGCTACTAGTCACAATCCCCGCAATGACTCATTGCGGGTGGGAATTTAAACAGTCACGAGCCCCGCAATGACGCATTGTGGGTGGGAATCCAACAGTCGGGGACCTTTGACCGATACTCTTCTTCTTCTTTTCAGTTTCTGGGAATTGCATGCCATTAATATGGTGAAGACCCATCTACTTCCCTAGGTAGTGTACCAAATCCCTATATATATATTTATATACATATGTGTGTGTTTGTGTTTGTAATCCATCTTCTATATTTTCAGTTTTATAATATAGATCATGGCTGAAATCCATAATAATGAGGTGGAGATTCTGGTGGTAGAAAATCCGGCGCCTCCAACAGCGGCGGTTGAGGAAGCACCGGCGCCTCCTTCGGGACCAACTGTTGAGGAATTGTAGACAATTATTGCAGATTTGCGGATGCAGATTCGAGCCTTCATTGATGAACATGATGAACTGGAGGTGAGGATCGAGATTCTTCAAGAGGAAGTGAGTGATCTCTGTTAGGCTCAAGACATGCCTGAATACCACTATTAACAAGCCTACACTATGTGACTATGTCACATTACATGACCTAGTGATTTCTATCACTGGGATATAGTATAGGTCTCTAAATGTACTTGTCTTGTTCTCATGAACATTAGCTTGATCATGTATGCTCAAAGGTATAATGAGCTTAGTAAAGTTTCTTGCATCTAGATTGTATATAGGCCATTGAATAATTATCCTGGTAGAAGTTCAGAAGTGTTCATGCAGCAGGATAGAGATAAATAAGGCTATGAAGAAATAAGTTGCAGAAATTTGTCTAAGGCATTATATAGCAAAGTCAGAAGAAAGCTATGTCGTGAAGTCACCAATATCCATGTCGTGAAGTACTATATCGCATAGTCCAATTTGTACTATGTCGAGAAGTCCTCAAGACACATGTCGTGAAGTGTTGAAGTCAGCAAAGTCAAAGTAGCCTAGATCGTGAAGTCTTCAAATGACCTATGTCGCATAGTCTTCAAATGAACTATGTCGCATAGTCTTCAAATGACCTATGTCGCATAGTCTTCAAATGAACTATGTCGCATAGTCTTCAAATGAACTATGTCGCATAGTCTTCAAATGAACTATGTCGCATAGTCTTCAAATGACCTATGTCGCAAAGTCGTCAAAGGCTATATCGCGAAGTCCTCACAAGTGAGATCGCGAAGTCAGGAATGAAGTGGAGTTCACGATATCAACACTTAGCCGTTTATAACAAGACAAATCAAGGTACAGAACCAAGAATCAAAAGAGACAAATACTGAAGCATTTGTTCTGGCAAGGTGGTCCAAAGAACAGATGGCAAATCTACAGCTAAACTTGGAGAGAAAGATAAGAGACAAGCAGCTACAGAAACGGGAAAGACTCCGAAAAGCAGGTGGTCCTTCCTGACACAGTTAACGTCTTATGGCAGAACAAGTTGGACTTTCAGCAAGGGGTAACTGTGTAAAAATAGGTGTGTGCACTAGTTTGTATAGGGCTTATATATATTATGCACATCCTATTGTTAGCTGTAAGAGAGATACACATAGTTATTTGCTAAGCTCTTTTCTCTGTAAGCAAGCAAGTTCAAACTGTTCTTGTTTAGAAGCCAGAAATTCGATTGTGAATTTCTTGGAAAGCTGTAGTATTTAATTTGCTTATACAAAGTAGATTAAAGTGATTGTGTGTGTTATTTACTTTCTGCATATTACATATCATAATCATATACAGTCTGTTACTCAGTTATCAAGAATCGAAAAATATATCAAACTATCCATTCACCCCCCTCTGTCTAGTTTCTGGTAGTATTCATTTCTAACAAGTGGTATTAGAGCGAAGGCTGTTAACGTACAAACAGGAAAAGATCAAGAATGAGTTCACAGAAACTAAGCAGTATCAAGATTCCTCCCTTTAACAAGGAGCACTACAGTTTATGGAAGAAGAAGATGTTGCTTTTCATCAAAGCTTCTAACCCCATGTATTTAGATATTCTAAAGCATGGTCCCTTCGTTCCAATGATCGAGATTGGTGAAACAACCATTGGCACTGAGATTGTACCAGCAAAACATGTGCCCAAAGATCCCTCAAAATACACTGATCCTGAAAAGGAAAAAGTTGCACTGGATGGACATCTTCAACTTATCATTTGTGAATCTATGGACTTCAACATGTATGGCACTGTTGCTCATTGTACTAGTGCCAAGAAGATGTGGGATCTTATAGAAGTGCTCTGTGAAGGAACTACTGAAGTAAGAAAGAACAAGAAGCAGATTCTTGTTTCACAATATGAAGCCTTCATGGCTCAGCCAAAAGAGGGAATCACAGAAGTGTTTGAGAGATTCAACAAGCTGATAAACGAGCTCAAACTCTATGACAAACACTATGAAACAGAAGAGCTCAATATGAAGTTTTTACTAACTCTTCCAGATCACTTGGAACCAAGAATCTCTTCCCTTAAAGAAAGAGATCTAACAAAGATTGGTTTTGATGTGTTATATGGTGTTTTGAAGACATATGAGTTGGAGCTGTTTCAAAAGAGATCTATTCAAGCAAAGCAAGGATTAGTGGCTAATACCTCCTGTGCACTTATTGCTGACAACCTAAGTCAAAGAATGGACTCTCTTAAAGTCAGTCAAGTGAAGATTGAGGAACTGGAAGTTGAAGACACTGGTGATGAGGTCCAGGTCATCTATGATTTGCCTGAGGAAGATGAGTTTTACAGCATGGAGGAACTGGACAAAATGGAAAACAAATCTTTTGCTTATATGGCTAGGAGGTATCCTAACATAAGGTTTAAAAGAAAGCAGCCATTCAGGTCCAAGTTCAATACTGGAAACACTGGTGGATCTAGTGGCTCAAACACTTTCAATAAAGGAAAAGGGATTGCTGGTGCTGCTAAGGGTGGATACAAGATAGGAAGTGTGGATATGACCAAAATAAGATGCTATAACTGCAATGAACTTGGGCATTTTTCCACTGAGTGCAAAAAGCCTAAACAAGTCAAGAAGGACAAAGCATACTTAGAGCTTGAAGCTAAGTATGAGGCTCTACTCAAGAAACAACAGGGCAAAGCTTTTATTGCTGAGGGAAAATGCTGGGATGACTCTGATGAAGAAGAAGATCAAGAGTACTCAAACTATGCCTTGATGGCATTTTCTGATGATGGTGATTCAAGTCAGGTACCCATTCTTACTTCTCTTGATATGACTCCCCTTCAATATAAGCAAACTGTTGAAGATATGAGCACTGAGATGTTTAATATTCATACTAGCATGTTAGTAGCTAATGAAGAAATTGATAGACTAACTGCTAAGAATGCCGAGCTTACAGAAAAGAATGAGAAGCTTGAGTTAATGGTTGTGAACCTGGATGGTTTGAAAAAGGAGGTTGAGTATCTTAAAAACAAAGTGATTTGTGCTGAGCAAATAGAGAAAGCCCTTAGAGAACAAATTGCTGAAACTGAACTGAAACTAAGAAGCTTCAAAAACTCCTCTGAACTTATTCAAACCTACCACAAGGAACACACTGAAGACTGCAAGGTTGGAGTTGGTTTTGACTATGATAATGACAAGGGAAGGAAGAAGGTCAAGGGCAAAGGAAAGGAAACTTTTACAAACAAAAATGCCCCAACCATACTGTCAAGTGTTGAACATCCCATCTTCAGAAAGAGTGCTGTTGAGTTTGATGAGGAACTACTGATCATCAAGCAACAACTACTTGAAGAAGATGAGGCTGCTAAGAACACTTCTTCCTTTCCTGAACTTGTCAATCAGAAAGAGACCAAAGACAATCTTGTCAAGAGTCCTAAAGCAAAGAAAGAAGTTGTTAAGAAAAGGAAACAAAACAGAAATGGTAAAGTTGGTGTTAACAAAGGAAACAACTATGCTTATGTGCCAAATGCTCCCAGGAAACAATGTCAAAAATGCCTATCTGTTAATCATTTGACTCATAAGTGTAGTAAGCCTGATATTGTTGAAGTTGACAACCTGAGTAACCATTCTGCTAGCATAAATTTTAGTCATGATTCCTTCTGTGGTAAGCCAAACTGCATGACATGCTATGTGACTGTGATTGCTAACTGTTTATCTCTTAAACATAAACTTGACTCTGCACAATCTGGTGAATCACACACACATATGCATTCTCATAGGACAGGGTCTCCAATCAGGGTTGAGAGGGTGAAAACTTCATGTGAGCCTAAGAGTGTAAACTCCAAAGCCACAGAAAAAGTGAAGTCTCCTACTATGAGAAATGCAATTTATGACAGAAGAATTATTAATCAAAATGTTTCTAAATCAAATGGACCCTACCAAGTGTGGGTACCAAAAACAACTTAGTCATTTTGTGAATGCAGGGCAACAGGAATAAAAGAGTCATATGGATCTTGGACAGTGGATGCTCAAGTCACATGACTGGTGATATAGCCCTGCTATCACATTTTGAGGAAAAGGCTGGCCCATCAGTAACCTTTGGAAATGACAACATTGGTTATACAATGGGATATGGCAATGTTAAATCTGGAAATGTCATTATTGAAGATGTAGCACTTGTTGAAGGTCTGAAGCACAATCTCTTGAGTATTGGACAATTCACCAACAGAGGTTTCAAAGTGGAATTTGATGAAGACCTTTGTTCAATCTCAAAAAGGGAAAGTGGTGAAGTTGTTCTAACTGGTGTGAAGAAAGGAAGCTTGTTTGTAGCAAATCTCAAAGCTGCAGATAAGGGAGAAATCTGCTGTTTCTACACTAAAGCCACAAATGAGGAATTCTGGCTATGGCACAAGAAGCTGTCTCACTTGAATGTTCAGGCAATGAACTCTCTAACCAAGAGAGAACTTATCAGGGATTTGCCTGCCTTGGAGTTTGTGCAAGATGGAGCTTGTGAAGCTTGTCAGAAAGGAAAAATTAAAAGATCCAGTCACAAGAACAAATTGCTCAATACAAATTCAAAACCTCTGCAGCTAATTCACATGGACTTATTTGGCCCTGTGAATGTAATGTCCCTCTCCAAAAAGAAATATGCTCTAGTAATGGTAGATGACTATTCAAGATATACTTGGGTGGAATTCCTATTCTCCAAGGATGAAGCACCCCAAGTCATAATAGAGCATATCAAGAGAGTTGATAAAGAAGCACAAAGCACTGGCTCCTCTGTAGTTGCTTTGAGAAGTGATAATGGGACTGAGTTCAGAAATTCAACATTGTATGAGTTTTGCAAAGATAAAGGAATTTCTCAACAATTCTCAGCTCCTAGAACACCTCAACAAAATGGAGTAGTTGAGAGAAAGAA
Organism: Heracleum sosnowskyi; assembly: GCA_030848705.1. Classification (NCBI taxonomy): domain Eukaryota; kingdom Viridiplantae; phylum Streptophyta; class Magnoliopsida; order Apiales; family Apiaceae; genus Heracleum; species Heracleum sosnowskyi. The sequence continues at coordinate 132,657,945 of CM061237.1, forward strand.
TAGAACTCTCATTGAAGCTGCAAGAACAATGCTGCTGGATGCAAAGCTACCCACTAACTTTTGGGCTGATGCTGTTAACACAGCATGCTATGTGCAAAATAGAACATTAATCAATAAGAAGTCTGGCAAAACTCCTTACTCATTAATGACTGGAAAAAGAGCATCCTTCAAGCACCTGCATGTGTTTGGAAGCAAGTGCTTTGTGATGAAACATACCTCTGAGCATGTTGGAAAATTTGATGCTAAGGCATTTGAAGGTATCTTCATTGGATACTCTCTGGAAAGGACAGCATACAGAGTGTTTGTACCTGAGCAACACAAAGTCATGGAAAGCATGGATGTTACCTTTGATGACAAGAAAACTCCTGGACTGAAAACAAGTGATCAAGACAGTGTGCCATTGAGATTTGAAAATCAAGGTTATCTTGAGGATTCTGAAAGTGAAGATGAACCCCCTGTTCAAACTGTTCTAGAGAATGAAATCCTTGAAGTTGACAATCTTCTTCAAACACCTGTGCAAGGGTTCACAAACACAGGGGGAGAAGAAGAGAATGCACCTTTCAACCAAAATGAGCTTGGAACAGATCAAGGAAATGAACAGGGGCACACAAGGAAATGGGACAGAGCCCACTCTAGGGATCAAATCATTGGAGATCCTAGTGAGGGAGTTAGAACAAGAAGGGCAACATTAAATACATGTCTGTATAGCTGCTTTCTGTCACAAGAGGAACCTAAATTAATTGAAGAAGCTTTGAAGAACTCTGATTGGATTGTTGCCATGCAAGAAGAGTTGAATCAATTTGAGAAAAACAAAGTATGTGAACTAGTACCTCCTCCAAAAGGAAAGAATGTTATTGACACCAAATGGGTGTTCAGAAACAAGATGGATGAAGAAGGAGTGGTAATAAGAAACAAAGCAAGGCTGGTTGCCAAAGGATATTGTCAACAAGAAGGCATTGACTATGATGAGACATTTGCACCTGTAGCTAGACTGGAAGCCATCAGAATCTTCCTGGCTTTTGCAGCTCACTCAGATTTTAAGGTGTATCAAATGGATGTGAAAAGTGCATTTCTCAATGGTGATCTTGCTGAAGAAGTCTATGTGTCTCAACCACCTGGCTTTGAAAATGAAGACTTCCCAAACTTTGTGTACAGACTGCTTAAGGCACTCTATGGACTCAAACAGGCACCAAGAGCCTAGTATGAGACTCTATCTCAATTCCTTCTTGAGCATCAATTCACCAGGGGTACAATTGACAAAACCCTATTTTCAAGAAGCATGGAAATGATATCATTATTGTTCAAATCTATGTGGATGATATCATCTTTGGCTCTTCAAATGAAAAACTCTGTGAAAGGTTCTCTAAGTTGATGCAAAGTAAATATGAGATGAGTATGATGGGAGAGTTAACCTACTTTCTAGGCCTGCAAGTACATCAAAGAGAGGATGGCATCTTTATAAACCAATCTAAGTATGTCAAGGATCTTTTAAAGAAATATGGTTTAGAAGAGTCATCCCCAGCCAAAACTCCTATGTCTACTGCAATCAAGCTGGATGAAGACAAGAAAGGCAAGAGAGTTGATATCAAGGTCTATAGAGGAATGGTTGGATCCTTACTCTATCTCACAGCTAGCAGGCCAGACATCATGTTTGCCACATGCCTCTGTGCAAGGTTCCAGTCTGATCCCAAGGAATCTTACATGATGGCTATCAAAAGAATCTTCAAGTATCTAAAGGGGACTCCTAATCTTGGGCTATGGTATCCAAAGGGCACTGGGTTCAACCTGGTTGGTTACACAGATTCTGATTATGCTGGATGCAGAATTGACAGGAAGAGCACCTCTGGAAGCTGTCAATTCCTAGGTCAAAGGTTAGTGTCCTGGTTTAGTAAGAAACAACAGTCCACAGCAACATCCACAGCTGAGGCTGAATACATTGCTGCTGGAAGTTGCTGTGCTCAATTGCTTTGGATTAGAAATCAACTCATGGATTATGGGCTAGTGTTAGAACACATTCCTCTAATGTGTGACAATACTAGTGCAATATCCATAGTTGCCAATCCTGTTAATCATTCTACTACAAAGCACATTGAGATCAGGTACCATTTCATTAGGGAACATGCTGCAAATGGTACCATAGAAGTCTCTTATGTTCCCACTGAGAAACAATTAGCTGACATATTTACTAAACCTCTGAATGAAGCAGTCTTCAACAGACTTGTGAGTGAAATTGGAATGCTCAATCCTTCATTTAGTTGCTCTAAGTAAATATACCAGTAAATTGTTGCAGCAGTAAATTTTCACTGTATTTAAATGCTCTATTTGTTTGGAGTGAAAATTAGCTGAGATATGATTTATAAATATTTCAGTATTTTACTGCATATTTTTCAAAATCACATCTGTTGGTAAAGTTGTGAGTTTTTGAGACATCTCGATATAGATGATTTTCAGAGTTCACGACACAGTTCAAATCAAACAGACTTATATCGCAAACTGTTGAGATTGTGAGACTTCGCGACATAGTTCATTTCATGAGTTTGCGACATAGTTCATTTTATGACTTCGCGACTTAGAATAACTATATCGACAAGTCTCCACATTTGACAGAATTTTGATTTAAATTAATTTTATTTCAAAATTTGATAAAAGTCTGACAATTTGCTTAAAATTCTTAATAGAGAGCTTTAGACAGGGTATTTCTACTATACCGCAAAGTCTCCCCGATCCTTTCATCTTGAGGACTTTGCGACATAGTTCATTTCTGAGACTATGCGATATACTGTGCAAGACCTTGCGGTACAGGCCATTTTTGACTTCGCGACATACAGATAGACTGTACAAATTCATAACTCCATATCGCAGTGTCTCTATCATATAAATACCCTTTTCTAACCGTTCACAACTTTTCATCTTGTCTATTGCTCTCAAACTCTCAAACCTAAGCACAAATTCTCTACTCTCTCCTTCACTCTCTCTCTCGAAATGGCACCCAAATCTCAAACAGTATCATCTCCTATCCCTTTAACCATTCCCAAAGAAACCAATCTTCTCACCATTCCCTCTGAGGCTGAGGCTAACCCAAGGTACAAGTGTTTTGTACGGTTCTTGAACACTTCCTACCTACGCCAAGCCCTAACCCTAAACCCTACCTTGTATGTCGATGTGTTGGAAGGATTCTGGAGAACGGCGTTGGTATCAACAATGGCTAGGGAAGATGGAACCTCATTCCAGGAGGTTAGTTGTTCAATTGGAGGCAAACACTTTCAATTTGGTGAAAGGGAAATCAATGAAGCTTTGGGGTTCAAGGTGGAGGGTCATGACCAAGAAGCTACAGATGCTCAAATCATAGAATTCATGACCTTCATTCAGTATGCTGATGAGATAGATACTGGAAAGCTGAATAAGAAGTTTGTGAGAAGGGAGTGGTCATTTCTGTTTGACGCACTCCAGAAGGTGTTTCTCTGCAGGAAGACAGGATGGGACCATATCAGTCACATTGCTGTGAAGCTAGCCTACTCCTTGGCCAACAACCAGGAGATCAATGTGGGAGCCATAATTCTCAAAGAATTGACTCAGAGGCTAGGAAGGACCATTCGTGGTAGAGGTAATGACATCTTTTACCCTCGTTTCCTTCAAGTTATTTTAAATTTTCTTGATGCAAATGTCCATCTATTGGAGGGTATAGATAACACTAAACTGGCTTATTCCAAGTCCATGTCCAAAGTACTATTTGGCTCATTGGACACAAGGAATCAAGTGGATGTGATTCTAAGTGTGACCAAGCATATGCAGGACACATTTGAGTCTTATCCACTTGATAAGCCAATATACCATGCTCTTTCCTGGACAGGGGAGGCTGAGACTGAAGGAGCTACACAGTCTAACCCCAGCCTTCCCATCCCATCCAGCAACCCCACTGCAAACAGTCCCATAGAAGCTAGGCAGCCAAGTGCATCAATCTCTCAAAAGATTGGTGTTACTAAAAAGAAGTCAAAGAAGAGAGCCCTAGAAGTGATAAATGAATCTGTAGAGATAGCAAGTGAGAATCCTGAGTCACCTCTCACCAGACAAAAGAAGAAATCCAAATCCAAACCTACCACTGGATCCTCCCAACAGGATTCAGATGTGGAAAAAGGGGTACACCTGTTACTGTCCATGGCCTCTCAACAGGTCATTGGCATTGAAAAGAGCAGCCTCCCCACTGCATCTTGTACAGAGTCTGCACAGGGTCAAGACCTCACTCTTGACCCTAGGAGTGATAAGGCTGATAATTCACAGAGTGGAGAGCACATCACTGTTGAAACTCCTCCTATCTCTCAGGGGGAGTTGCCACAATCTAATCTAAACCCCACTTCTCTCTCAGATTCTTCCATAAAAATTTCTTCTGAACAAGAGAGTCATTCCAATGACAATCTTGCCTTTGATCAATCACAATTCTCTCCTGTGATTGAGCCAATTTCAAGTGACATGGTGCATGACACTATGCTCACCACCCAGGAACCACATCTAGTTGGTCAGGGAATGCATGCTGGGGCATATCCTAATGACACCAACACAAACATGGAGGATTCACCAGTTTTCACTGGAGACTCTGTGCCAAATTCTCCCATTCTTAGGGATGTGGAACTGTCTTCACAGACAAATAGGGCTAATGTTGTAACACATCCCATTTCAATGGAGACAACATTAGACCCTACAGCCATTCCAAGGCTGGAGGAGACTCAAACCCTTACATCTCATGAAGTGCCAAGCACTAGCTCTCACTTGGCTCAGGCCACAATCACTGAATGGCTGAAACCTGTGCAACATGACAGGGCTTCAGGATCATCCTCTGTGCTGCCACAATTGACGGAAGAAGAATTACAAGATCTTCATGTGGCACAGATTGATGAGATCTCTAGGATTGCTCAACATCTCCTCACTGCAAATCTCCCAAATTCTGATTATGAGGCTATTCTTCTCACTCATAAGGAGGATGTTGAAGCACAACAGGATAAAATTGTGGATGAAGCCCAGCAAGCTGGAAATGTGGATGCTTGGCTGGATGGCAAAAGGACAGTCAAGTTTAAGGAGGCTCTAGCTTTTCTCAGGGAGGACTATCTTACAGCCTTGGGGTCAAATGCCAAAGGTCTCTCTCCTGCTGAAATCTATGATGCAGTTAATGATGTCTACAAGAGCCAACTTAAGGCTATGCATTTTCTTGGGAAGGGTCTTCAGTCAGAAATCTCCACCATTCAGGAAGAAACAGCTCATTCTAATGCTCAACTCAAGAATTGTTTTCTTTCAAGCTTTCCCAAGGTAGATGGCATTCTTAAGGAAGTCCAGAAAACTGCCTCAAATGTCACCACAATGGACTGCACCCTAGCTATGGTTTCAGATAATATGAAGAAGCTCTCTACCAAGCTAGACAATCAGGTGCAGGCCAACATCAACTCAAACTCCATGCTTACAGTACTCTGGAAGAATCAGTATGGGAACAAGCTTGTTGATGAGGTTCCTATTTCTGATATCTCCAAGTTTGAATTCTCCAAACTCAAGGATCAATCCCTTAACTCCTTCAAATCTCAACAACTTTTCTCAAAAGTGGACAGCCTGGAAAGAGAGGTAGCTGATCTAAAAGCAGAAAACAAAGGACTCTCTCACTCCTTGGAGCAGCTTAATGCTAAGATAGATGATCAAACCAACTCCACTTCTAACATTTTGTTGGTGCAACAACAAATGATGACCTCAATGCTGAGACATATGCACCTGCCTATCCCTGGGGAAGCTCAAGACATCTTGTCTGATTCCAAGCCTAAGGGGGAGAAAGAAAAGGAGGTCATTCTGAAAAAGAAAGGGGGAGTACCTGCCAAGCAACAGAAGCTTAAGGGCAAAATTTCTGAAGAAACAATAAAGCCAATAATCCTTCCCCCTGTAGAGGTCATCAGTGCAGAAGGTCAAAAGAGCACTATTTCAACCACCTTCTATCCATCCACAATGCCTAAAGATATCTCAACTCCTCAACCTGCTCAACCTACTTCCAATGCTCAACCTGTCAAGGCTACAACAATCACAGAGGCCAAGCTACAGGAAGTTGCCAATTCTCACATCTATCATGATGAGGCCTTCCTGGAGCTTCTGAAAGCCACCTACAGAGATGCACAAGAAGATGCAAGGACTTACAGAAAGAAACTCAAGGAAAACATCAAGTACTTCACAGTTGCAGTAAGGAAAATCAAGGATGTCCATCTAAGAGAGATAATCATGGTGTGCAAGGACAACTGCTTGTGGCACCTAGCTTTTCAAACTCTAGAGAAACTGAGATTCACTGAGCTGTCAACAATAATGGACTTAATAGAACAAGGTGGGGCTAACAACAAGAGACTGTTTGATGACTTGAAGATAGATCAAGATCAAAGACTGCCTGAGGTTATCTCAAAGCCAAAGACAATAATCTTCCAAAGTCTATCTCAAGACAGCAGCATTGACCAGTTGGTGATCCCTTCAGATTTGACAAGAAAGAATAATGCAAAGATCAACCAGGTGCTGCAAATGCTAAGAGCCAAGAGGGGAGTCAGGACAGCTGAGGAACTAGAGATGATTCACACTCTACAATCTTTTCTGATTCATGGAGTCATTCCTGAATCTGTCAAAGAAAAGAGCAAAAAGAAGGATGATGATGATGATGAGGAGAAAACCTATGAAAGGAGATCTCAGTCAAGGAGAGATAAGGAAAGGAGCAAATATTCAAAGAAATCAAAGGATGCTGATGATAGCAAGAGGGATGACAAGGGGGCAAAGGAATCAGTTAAGAAAACAAGCAGTGGAATTCAGCAAGTCAAGGACATTGCTAGTAGTACTTTAACCAAAACACAAGACTCTAAGTCTAGGGTGGGTACTATTAGTAATGATCCTCCAAAATCATTATCTAAGACTTCTGAACCTGAATTGCCACAGAAGAAAGATGAAGCCACAAAAGGAACATCAAGAAAACACTTCCACAAAGTAACAGCCAGTGGAGTGTTACAGTGGATGAAGGGGAAGGGAGTGAAGCTACTTCCAAGAGATGTGGCACTGAAGACTAATTCTCCCTGCTCCACAAAGCTACCTCAAGTGAAGCATATGAAGATCAAGATGGCAGCTAAGAGGACAAGGATAACAAAGAAGAATGGGGTAATCACTAATGTTGTAGGGATCAAAGTGCTTCCTCTTGATGAAGACTATGATGAAGATGCCCTAGCATTCTTGAGAGCTCAAAGAATCTTTGAAGTCAAGGTGAAGCTAGATCATCTAGAGATCAAGTACACTGATGGAAGAGAGAAGGTTATGAAGCAAGGAGGCTGGCAACATTTCTATAAATATGAGCTTGAAAGGATAAATGCCTTACTGAATTTTGAAGAAAAGGAAGAAAGGACATGGAAAATAGATATTGCCAGGTTCTTGAAAATGCATGCTGATTATGAAGAAAACCTGAGGAAAGAAAATGAAGAAAAGAGGTGTCAGAAAGAGAAGGAGATGGCTGAGATGGATGAAAGAGCAAAGGAGCTGAGGAAGAAAGGGCTGTGCAGGGTAAAGCAAAATCCTTATACTGTGGAGTACAAAAATCTTTATGGAGGAAAAAGCAAGATAAGGATGGAGTTTATACACTCTTATGTGGAAAGTGCCCTCAGAACGGCAGCTGAAGATCTAAAGGATTCTCCTCTCATTGAAGAAATGATTGCTAGAGATGAAATTCTAATGGCCATCTCTGAAATAAAGAAGAATGAAGAAATAAGGAAGAAGAAGGTCTATGATGATTTCTTAGAGAAACAACTGGAAACAGAAGCTATGTAGCTCAAGGAAAAATTCTGTAAGCCTAAAATTCCAAGTTGTTATCAAACTCTGTGCTTAACTGTATCTTCTTTATATCTGTTCTTTTTATGTTAGTTAGGCTTGTTATCAGACATGAAATTGTGCCTAAGGGTCTTACTCACAATTTGGGGGAGATTGTTAGGCTCAAGACATGCCTGAATACCACTATTAACAAGCCTACACTATGTGACTATGTCACATTACATGACCTAGTGATTTCTATCACTGGGATATAGTATAGGTCTCTAAATGTACTTGTCTTGTTCTCATGAACATTAGCTTGATCATGTATGCTCAAAGGTATAATGAGCTTAGTAAAGTTTCTTGCATCTAGATTGTATATAGGCCATTGAATAATTATCCTGGTAGAAGTTCAGAAGTGTTCATGCAGCAGGATAGAGATAAATAAGGCTATGAAGAAATAAGTTGCAGAAATTTGTCTAAGGCATTATATAGCAAAGTCAGAAGAAAGCTATGTCGTGAAGTCACCAATATCCATGTCGTGAAGTACTATATCGCATAGTCCAATTTGTACTATGTCGAGAAGTCCTCAAGACACATGTCGTGAAGTGTTGAAGTCAGCAAAGTCAAAGTAGCCTAGATCGTGAAGTCTTCAAATGACCTATGTCGCATAGTCTTCAAATGAACTATGTCGCATAGTCTTCAAATGACCTATGTCGCATAGTCTTCAAATGAACTATGTCGCATAGTCTTCAAATGAACTATGTCGCATAGTCTTCAAATGAACTATGTCGCATAGTCTTCAAATGACCTATGTCGCAAAGTCGTCAAAGGCTATATCGCGAAGTCCTCACAAGTGAGATCGCGAAGTCAGGAATGAAGTGGAGTTCACGATATCAACACTTAGCCGTTTATAACAAGACAAATCAAGGTACAGAACCAAGAATCAAAAGAGACAAATACTGAAGCATTTGTTCTGGCAAGGTGGTCCAAAGAACAGATGGCAAATCTACAGCTAAACTTGGAGAGAAAGATAAGAGACAAGCAGCTACAGAAACGGGAAAGACTCCGAAAAGCAGGTGGTCCTTCCTGACACAGTTAACGTCTTATGGCAGAACAAGTTGGACTTTCAGCAAGGGGTAACTGTGTAAAAATAGGTGTGTGCACTAGTTTGTATAGGGCTTATATATATTATGCACATCCTATTGTTAGCTGTAAGAGAGATACACATAGTTATTTTCTAAGCTCTTTTCTCTGTAAGCAAGCAAGTTCAAACTGTTCTTGTTTAGAAGCCAGAAATTCGATTGTGAATTTCTTGGAAAGCTGTAGTATTTAATTTGCTTATACAAAGTAGATTAAAGTGATTGTGTGTGTTATTTACTTTCTGCATATTACATATCATAATCATATACAGTCTGTTACTCAGTTATCAAGAATCGAAAAATATATCAAACTATCCATTCACCCCCCTCTGTCTAGTTTCTGGTAGTATTCATTTCTAACAATCTCCGAATGGAGTTGAGCTATTTTTGCGGTGTCGCCGGGTGGGATTAACGTTGTGTTGCTGTTTTATTGTGTTTAGTACTTTTTATTTCAATGTAATTGATTTCTTATGAACTCAGTTTGTTGAATTTGATCATGGTTTTAAGAACTCATTTTTATGGTGTTCTTAATTAAAAAACTAATTTTCGAATAAATTAAAAAATAAAAATTAAGAAAACTAATTTTCATATTAATTTAAAAAAAAATTAATTAAAAAATATGATAATTTCTAATTTTTAAAGGAATATTATGATATAATATTCCTTTTTTCGAATTAAATAAGAAGTCAAAAAATGTTAACTAGACCTCCGCATTGAGAAATTCACTATTTTGAATTAACTATTTTGAATTATTTAAATAAAGAAATTCAGAAAATAAATAAATTATTAATTATATCAATTTTTGAAGAAAAATAAAAAAAACATTGAAAATACTTAAATATTCACTATTTTGAATTATTAAAATAAAGAAATTCAGAAAATAAATAAAATATTAATTATATCATTTTTTGAAGAAAAATAAAAAAACATTGAAAATACTTAAATATTCACTATTTTGAATTATTAAAATAAATATAATTCTAATAATTCTAATTTATTTTTTAATGTGAAACAACCCCCGCAATGATTCATTGCGGTTGACTCTTAACCCCCGCAATGATTCATTGCGGTGGCCCTGACCCGACTTTAATAATTTCTAATTTTTAAAGGAATATTATAATATTCCTTTTTCGAATTAAATAAGAAGTAAAAAAATGTTAACTAGACCTCCGCATTGAGAAATTCACTATTTTGAATTAACTATTTTGAATTATTTAAATAAAGAAATTCAGAAAATAAATAAAATATTAATTATATCAATTTTTGAAGAAAAATAAAAAAAAACATTGAAAATACTTAAATATTCACTATTTTGAATTATTAAAATAAAGAAATTACACCCCTATCTCGATTCCAGTTGAACGCACAAATTAAAACTGTACCGGACACCGTCTTGTCATCTGACATGCTTGTATCTGTGAAGTGAGTCACTTCGTCGTTTCATTTTATTCCTGTTTCTATTGTTTCGTTTAAACACCTCAGTTTTTGTTATCACAATCAATCATTTCAACCCTTATTCCTATCATTATGTATAAGCAAAAGTCAAGTATGGAGGAAATGGAGGAGGCCTTTGCCGCAATCCAAATGGAGGAGGAGGAGGATGGAGGTTTGAACTATGCAAACACGACGGAAGATCTTAGCGATATTGATATGAGATGGTGTCTCGTGGGACGTTTTCTTACTGATTCACATATCGACTTTCAGGCCATGCAACACAAGATGGCCTCTCTGTGGAGGCCGGGGAGGGGATTATATGTCAAACAACTGGAAAATAACAGATTCATTTTCCAGTTCTACCATGAAATCGATATCACTAGAGTTATCGAGGAAAGCCCGTGGACCTTTGGGAGATTTCATTTGGTTTTGGAGAGACTTAAGGAGGGTGACAATCCAAAAACTGTAGACATAAATAAGATTGATTTGTGGGTGCAATTACATGGCATGGGTACAGGTTTCATGTCACAACGTGTGGCAACGGACATTGGTAACTATATTGGCTCATATGTGGATGGCGATCCTAATAATTTCGTTGGTGTATGGAGAGAGTTTTTACGCATAAGGGTGTCTATACCGCTGAATGTACCTATTAAAAGGCGTATGAAGCTGAGGAAGTCGGAAACAGAGTGGTGCTGGGTTAACTTTCAGTATGAAGCAATTCCAACATTCTGCTTTATCTGTGGTTTGATTGGACATGGCGAGCGATTCTGTGATAAAATATTTGACACTCCTCTTGAAGGTCTTAGCAAACCATACGGGGCATGGTTGAGAGCTGAGCCTAGGCGGAAAATTCACACTATGGGGTCAAAGTGGCTGCGTCCCGGTGGTAGTTCTCAGGGGAAGTTTTCCGGTGAGGGAGGGAATACAGAAGCAGATAAGGCAAATTCCAACAATGTCGCGAAGGAGAAACAGACGGGCGAGAATTCAGGGTTGGTTACAAGATTTGCTTTAAAAGAAAATAATATGGGCATTATTAGTGGACGGATAGATACAGCTAATCATGCTGAGCCCCACAAGGCAATTACTCAAAATTCAAATCTTTTATTGGAGGCTAATGAGTATGGGCCGGACTCTCCAGAACTGATTGTAGTAGAGTCCAAGAGACGTCGAATGGGCTTAGTGGTGGAAAACAAAACTATTGAAACCCAGGACCAAGATACAGAGATGGTAATGCAACATAATACTTCTGAGGAGTCAAAAAACGAGGAATTGGCGGGTGCTGCTGTGCAGTCCCGCCAGTCATTATGAATGTGTTAGCTTGGAACTGTCAGGGCATGGGTTCCCCTGTTAAAATTCAGTTCCTTCAAGATTTAACCCGTACGGAGAGACCTTCTTTTATTTTTCTTAGTGAAACTATTAGTAGTTATCCAAATATGGAGCGGTTGTGTAACAAGTTACAATTCGATGGTTTTGTGGCTGTTGAGCCTCAGGGAAGGAGCGGAGGAGTAGCGTTATTCTGGAAGTGTTCGGGAGATGTTAAGCTGATTAGTATGTCCAGGTATCACATTGATGTGGAGGTTAGTTCAAATAATGCTAGCACATGGAGGTTAACAGGGTTGTATGGGGAGCCAGCGAGAGCAGAGAGGCATAAGACCTGGGAACTCCTTCGAAACTTATCTCGGGATGCAAACTTACCGTGGTGTGTAATGGGTGACCTTAATAATATAACCTCACAAGCTGATAAAAATGGGGGACCTCCTTATCCGAATAATCTTATCACTGGTTTTAATGACTGTTTACAGGAAGCCGGACTATATGATCTTGATATTTTGGGGCACCAGTACACTTGGGAAAGAGGAAGAAACACGGACCATTGGATCGAAATTAGACTCGATAGAGTTCTAGCCAATTCTAAGTGGTTGGACTTATTTCCAACGTCGAAAGTGTATAACTTGGAAGGCTCACCGTCCGACCATAGCCCTCTTTTGGTGATTCCTGAGAGCCAGTTGACAAGTGTTCGGCAACACAAGTTTCGTTTTGAGAACGCGTGGTTACTGGAGCCTGCTTGCTTTCACGTTGTCAAAGATTGTTGGGAGGGTCAGGACTCACTTTCAGTCATGCAAAAGCTCCGAGGTTGTGCTGAGAATTTACAGATTTGGGGTCGTGAGATCACAGGCTGTTTCAAAAAACGTATTAAGGAGTGTAAGTATAAGCTTCGAATTTTGAGAAATAAGCGTGATAGCAAGTCTGTGGAGGAATTTCAGCTGACAAAGAAACAGCTTTTTCTGGTGCTTGATCAGAGAGAAATTTTTTGGCGTCAAAGGTCGAAACAATTATGGTTGCAAGCGGGAGAGAAGAACACTAAATATTTCCATGCCTCGTGTAACATTAGGAGAAGAACCAATCACATTCAAAGGCTCCAGAATGAAAACGGAGAATGGGTTGATTGGAATGGGGGTTTACATGACCTTATTCGGGATTACTATCAACATCTGTTTACACAAGGGTCGTGCCAGAATAGAGAGGTGCTGGAGTGTGTTCCTCGAACAATCACAGATGTGCATAACAATATACTCTTGGAGCCAGTATCGGACAGTGAAGTTAAGCAAGCTATTTTTAGCATGCACCCTGACAAAGCGCCAGGGCCGGATGGCATGACCCCGGCGTTTTATCAGAAGCATTGGGCGGTTGTAGGGAATGAAATCACTCAGTTAGTTCGGAAATTTTTCGAAACTGGAGAAGTTATGGAGAGTATGAATGACACCAACATTGTTTTAATACCGAAGAAAAAGAACCCCTCCCTATTGTCAGAACTTCGTCCTATTGCGCTGTGCAATGTTGTGATGAAAATTATTACGAAAGTGGCTGCCAATAGACTTAAGCAGGTATTAGAGGTGGTAATTTCAGACACTCAAAGTGCTTTTATTCCGGGACGCCTTATTTCTGACAACATTATGATTGCGTTTGAAATTATGCATTATTTGAAACAAAAGAAGTTTGGCAAAGAGGGTTTCATGGCTCTAAAGCTTGACATGTCAAAGGCGTATGATCGTATAGAGTGGCAGTTTTTACAAGAGATTATGGTCAAGATGGGTTTTAATAATTGGTGGACGCATCTCATTATGCAATGTGTCTCATCAGTTGTGTACACTATCAGTCATGGGGCTCATGAGATTGGTCCAATAAAACCAGGCCGTGGATTGAGACAAGGAGATCCACTATCTCCTTATCTCTTCATCATTTGTGCTGAAGGGCTGTCTAGCATTATCAAACATTATGAGAGGAAGAACTGGATTGCGGGCGTCAAAATTTGCAGGAGAGCACCAGTGCTTAGCCATATGTTGTTTGCGGATGATAGCTATGTGTTCTGTAAGGCGGAGGAAAATCAAGCAGGTAAAGTCATGGAGTTGCTGGCTTTGTATGAGCAAGCCTCAGGTCAGAAAATTAATAAAGCCAAATCATATGTCTTCTTCAGTGCTAATGTGATTGAGTATAATAGAGAGCTGGTATGTCAGGCTTTGCAAGTGCAGCAAGCTGATAACTCTACTAAATATCTAGGTCTGCCAAATATGTTCAGGCGAAATAAATCGGTGGTTCTTGGCTACTTGAAGGACAAAGTTAAGGCTAGTATTCAAAACTGGCAAGCTAAAAATGTGTCAAAGCCGTCGAAGGAGCTTCTTATAAAGACTGTTGCTCAGGCACTTCCAAATTTCGCGATGAATGTTTTCCTTCTTCCTTTGGAATTGATCAAAGATATAGAGAAAGAGATGTCAAAATTTTTCTGGAACTCTTCCAACAAAAATAGCTCTCACATCTCTTGGATGTCTTGGGAACGAATGGCCAAGCATAAACATGCTGGAGGTCTGGGCTTCAAATGCCTTCGCGATTTTAATCTATCGATGCTTGGGAAGCAATGCTGGAGGCTGATTACAAACCCAGATAGTTTAGTGGCTCGGGTTTATCGAGCTAAGTATTATGCTCAGGGGGAGTTTTTAGGTGCAAAGTTGGGAGGCAGCCCAAGTTTTATTTGGCGGAGCATTTACGAAGCAAAGCAAGTGATTTCCTCTGGAGCTTGTTGGCGTATTGGATCGGGGAAGGACGTTCAGATCTCTAATCAGCCTTGGCTTCAAGATTCTCATAATTCTTATATCAGTACTGAGTCCTTATCAATTGTGGGTAGAACTGTCGACTCACTCTTTCAAACGGGCACTAGAGATTGGGACTTGGAAATCATCAGGGATATTTTTAATGATAGAGATCAAAGGTGCATTCTCAACACCATAGTTGAACATCAACTGGATAAAGACACTCTCTTCTGGAAGCATGAGCAATCGGGGGATTATTCTGTTCGAAGTGCCTATAAGCTGTTACAGTTGCAGAAAGGGGTATGGAATGTAAATAACAATCTTTCTTTTTGGAAGACAATTTGGAGCACAAAAGCTCCACCGAAGGCCTTGCATTTGATCTGGCGTGTTGCTAATAATTGCCTCCCCACAAAAACTCAGCTAAGAGAGAAGCATGTTCATATTGATGATCGATGTCCAGTTTGTGATAATGGTGTGGAGTCGATTATTCATGCTTTGGTTGAATGTACTGTAGCTGCTGAATGTTGGCATATTTTCGATACTGATTTGCAAGTGCAGTCGGGAATGAGTTTTTCGGATTGGCTACATGCTAATACCAATGGCCAGACGATGTCGAGGAAAGCTAAGATGCTTACACTATGTTGGTCGATTTGGCGTGCTAGAAACGATCTTGTTTGGAACAGGAAGAGATGGTCGGCAATGAAGATTGCTGCAAAAGCTTGGGAGTATCTTTCTCAATGGAATGGAGCTCAGGCCAGAAACTACAAGGTACCACTTCAACCCATGCTTGCTGGGGATGGTGCGGTTTACTGGGCAAAACCTAAAACTGATGTAGTAAAGATAACGGTGGATGCAGCAATTTTTTCTGACCAAGGAACATGTGGCATTGGCATCATCTCTCGGGACCATGATGGCAGCTTACTGGGAGCTAAATCAAAACAGTATGCAGAGGTGTTGAATCCTTCTATGGTGGAAGCCATGGCCATAAAGGAAGCTTTTAGTTGGGCTAAGGACAGACAGTGGAGCTCGGTTATACTCGAATCAGACTGCCTGCTTGTGGTGCAACTGATTCGTAGCGCAACACCAATGAGATCGAGGTTTGGGCAAGTAATTGAGGATTGCAGGAGATTGAGGAGTGGTTTTAACAACTTTGAGTTGTATTTTATTAAGCGATCTGCGAATATGTCGGCACATGAACTAGCTCAGGTGTCCCATATCTATCCTGATTGCATTTTTGACTGGAGGTCTGTTCCAGTTAAAGTCAAGCATTGTATCTTGAATGATTTGAATGAGTAATGAAATTGCATTTTCGTCAAAAAAAAAAAAAGAAATTCAGAAAATAAATAAAATATTAATTATCTCATTTTTTGAAGAAAAATAAAAAAAACATTGAAAATACTTAAATATTCACTATTTTGAATTATTAAAATAAATATAATTTTAATAATTCTAATTTATTTTTTTATATGAAACAACCCCCGCAATGATTCATTGCGGTTGACTCTTAACCCCCGCAATGATTCATTGCGGTGGCCCTGACCCGACTTCTACCCGAAGCAGTTTTCCCCAATTCACTCTCACTCTCTCTCATATCGATTTTATAATTCTCTCTCTTTCTCTCTCTCTCTCTCTCTCTCTCTCTCTCTCTCTCTCTCTCTCTCTCTCTCTCTCTCTCTCTCTCTCTCTCTAATATATCGATTCTTCTCCGGTGGATTCTTCTCCGGCCGTTTCACCGCCGCCGCCGTCAGTTTTCCGGCCGTATTTTAGTTTTTCCGGCCGCCATCTCTGTTGTCCTTACCTTCTTCCGATTGGGAATCCCTGTGAGCATAAATCGAAACAATTATTTATTGTTTCATTTTTTTATTTATTTCTGTGTATTTATAAATTGTTTGTGTGTATTGATTGTGATGATGGATAAATTATATAGAAGATGCTCTCCTTTAGAACATAAACATAGGTTTGAACACGCTAAAACTTAACCAATATAGTTCCACAAAGTTAGCGGTTGATGAACATGAGCATCGATCAACGTACTTAGTTAATGTTTTACTATAATGCTTTAAAATTCATATGACAAACTCAATCTCAGACAGTCAGTCATTTAGTCCAGTTTGTAACTTAGATAAAAACAAAAAACAATTACCGGTTTGGTTGGTCCTGATTTCACAAATTCTGTCCGCTTGAATATTATAGATCTTATTTCATAATCAATGTATGGTTCTTCTTGACTTGTTTCATAATCACTGTATGGTTCTTATTTCATAATCACTGTATTGTTTAAGGAGTAATTGAGTTTGATTATTTTTAATCAATTTTAGATAATAATGAAGTTAATTTAATTGACCAATTAAGTTAAAAGTTAATTGGTGAATTTTATTGATTGGTTATTATTTAATACAATAATTAATAAATGTGTCTAATTTTTTTATTTTGGACGTTGCAGATACCATGGATATGGAGTGTGGGCCTATCGATAGATCTCTCTTGACCTTGCAGGACGATCATATTAGTACTGTGATATGGGAGGGGGAGCGAGGGATGTAATAGATTGCAAACAGTATATGTTAGAAAATGGAAAGTTTGAGGCATATTTTAAATATGTTCTTGATGGAATTTCCGGAAACTAACGATTGGAGGTTGTTCCTTGTTATGAGGACTTAAACTTTCATGTTTGGATCTAAGACATTTTCTTAGTGTAATCCATAAATAAATTGAGTTGAAATAGGTTGCTTGAAATGAGTTATGTGGGTTGGTTATATTAAATTAACTTGTATCCCACATAGCATTGGTAATGAGAGGTTGGTGGGTTTATATAGAAACATGTGCAAGAGTAGTGTACAACTACTAAGGCATGTGGGTGTGCATGGTGTTAGTATGTGCCTCGCGCGCACACATACACGCGCGCCGCCGCCCGCCTCGCCACGCCACGCCACGACTCGACTCGGGTCGAAGGGCGAATGTCTCGGCGTCTCGCGTACGCGAGGCGACCTGGGCGAGAAATTTTATTACCTATTTATTTAATATTATTTATTGATTTAATTTAACAGTATCAGTATTTATTTATAACAGCTAAACGAACTGGGTCAGGATTTATATTAAATCCTGATGGACCAGTTCTTGGATCAAATCCTGATGGCCTGGTCAGTACTTGGAGTGAAATCCTGATGACTACTGATCCTGATGGCCTGTGTCAGTATTTGGATCCTGATGATGGTCCAGTCCTGATGAAATCCTGATGGTCGATCAAGTACTGATGCCACTCCTGACGGACAACAAGTCCTGATAGCTTGGAGTACTGATGATGATCAAATCCTGATGGACCAGGAAATCCTGACTGAGCTATAACTGTTATTAAATCCTGATGACTACTGTTATGGTAATTAAATCAGAATATTTAGTATTAAATGCCATATCTTCAGTTACAATATTTTTGGTCTGTTTACGTTTTTTTTTTGTATTTTATTTAGATACAAAACAGAACGTTTGACAGATGTGAAATATAGGTAACTCTGAAAACCCTAGGCAACGATTATCTTCTCTGGTTTTTCTCTCAACACAAACAGATTACATAGTTCTTGGGTGAAGTGAGGTGCTGTTCGCTGTTGATCATTGCCATATATGTGAGTGGATTGATCTGTGTTGTTTTATCCTGGGAGTGATATTTCTGCAACCCAACACAATGTAAGTGGGGCAATAATCTCTTCAAGAACAGTCAAGACTTCTCGAAGGCTTGGCGACTCAGCTGTTTCTTTATCTTTCAGTATTGTGTTAAAGCTCCTGAGAGATAAGTGTTCTTTCTTATCTTGTTATTTACAGTCTCTAATTACTTTATTGTTTCGACCTTTGTTTTGTTTCGTTTATTGGTTATTTGCATGTTCTTGTTAATACAAAATATATATAACTGCCCTATTGTTGGTGTGTAGTTAGTAATTATACCCAACAATCTTGAAGAGATTAATTTTCTGTGTTATATATTGTTAATTAACAAGATGGTTAACGGAACTGTAACTCCTGATGGTGCTAATACTTCTGGTTCTGGTGTTACTGTACCCACCATTGATTGAACCACATACCGTTTCCCACAGCCTATTGATTTGTCAGGAATGCCTGATAAATTCGGTGGGGGTGTTGGTTTTTCTCGTTGGCAGAAAAAGATGAAACTGTGGCTTACGGTAAAGGGTCTATGGCCGGTGGTGCAGTATGAGAAACCGGTTATTGATCAGGAAAAGGCTGAAACTCTTAAGGCTTATGCCATGTGGGAGGAAAAAGATGGGGTGGCTAGGGCTGCTATACTGGCAGCTTTAGCGAACACTCTATTTGATGTGTATTCATCTGACTCCTTCACTGCTAAGCTCTTATGGGAAAAGCTGGACCAAACACACAATACTGACTCGCAAGGGTTGGAAAAGTATTATGTGGCTAGGTTTCTTGATTTTAAACTGGTGGATACAAAATCCATGACCGAGCAGGCACATGAGTTTGAGATGTTGGTGCATGCTTTGAAGGAGTCCGGAATGGACCTTCCTAAAAAGTTTCAGGTTATGGCTATGATTGAAAAGCTCCCTAAGTCTTGGGAAGATTTTGCTCTCTCCCTGAAAAGACAGAAAGGAGAGATCACTTGGACAAACCTGATGTTGGACATCTCTGTGTAGGAACAACACAAGTCCAAACAGGGACATGTGATGCCTGCTGAACATGGGAGTTCGAAGGTTAATGTAGTGACTGTTGGACAGAAAAGAAAGGCTGTCACTAAGAAGGATAACACTAAACCTAAAAATGACAAGAACAAGGCTAAGAAACCAAAGACAAACAAACCATGTTGGTCTTGTGGACAGGTTGGTCATTGGAGCAAGGACTGTCCTACAAAGAAAGCAAAGAAAGCTGTTGTGGTAGCACAAGCTAATACTGTGCTTGCAACCACTGATGGGCCTAAGGTTAACATGGTTGTTGGTGAGGCTGTTGCCTCTGGAACCAATGACGGGTATGTTACCTACAACCCTGTACTTCTTTCCACTTATCTGTCACATGAATGGTTGATTGATACTGGAGCTAATGTACATATTTGTACTGATATTAGTTTATTTGTATCTTATCAACAGAGTCATGGGGTGACAGTGACGATGGGGAATGCTAGTGCTGCTCAAGTTCTTGGAATAGGAAACGTGGACCTGAAGTTTGCTTCTGGGCGTGTTCTATCCCTCACTAGAGTGCACCATGTTCCTGATATTCGTAGAAATATAATAAGTGGAAGTTGTTTAGTTAAGAATGGTTTTGAACTTTCTTTGAAATGTAATAAAGTAGTTATTACACATACTGGTACATTCTTTGGCAAAGGTTATTTGTCTGATGGTTTATTTTTGATAAATGTTGAGTCTGTTTTGGGCAGTTTTATTAATGATAGTGTTGCACCTTCTGTTAATTGTGTTGAATCATCTGATTTATGGCATGCTAGACTTGGTCATTTAAATTTTGGTGCTCTAAAGAATATGATGAATTTAGAGTTGATTCCAAAATATGCTATTGAAAAGAAATCTAAATGTCAAGTATGTGTGACTGCTAAACAAACTAGGAAACCCTTTCATAATGTTGTTAGGGATTCAGGAGTATTGGATTTAGTACACACTGACATATGTGAATTTGGTGGCATGTTGACTAAGGATAATAAACGATATTTTATTACCTTTATAGATGATTGTAGTAGATACTGTTATGTTTATTTACTTAGACATAAGGATGAAGCACTAGAAAAATTCATTATGTTCAAAACTGAATCTGAAACACAAACTGGTAAAGTACTTAAACGTTTGAGATCTGATAGAGGTGGTGAGTATACTAGTACCTTGTTTAATGAATTTTGCGCAAGCAATGGTATAGTTCATGAGGTGACTCCACCATACACACCTGAGTCTAATGGGGTGGCTGAACGAAAGAACAGAACTTTTAAAGATATGATTAACAGCATGCTTATTAATTCTGGGTTGCCTAAGTACATGTGGGGAGAAGCTTTGAATACGGCTTGCCATATTCTGAATAGAGTTCCTCTTAAACATATGGACAAGACACCTTATGAATTATGGAAAAGTAGAAAGACAAGTTTAAAGTATCTTCGTGTGTGGGGGTGCCTTGCTAAGGTGCTTGTACCTGAACACAAGAGAAAGAAACTAGGTCCTAAAACTGTTGATTGCATCTTTCTAGGCTATATAGAAACCACTACGGCTATGAGATTTTTAGTGTTAAAATCTGACATAGATGGTATAGTGGCAAACACTATAGTTGAGTTTCGTGATGCAACATTCTTTGAGGATGTGTTCCCTATGAAGATTGGTATACCTCATGAAATTTCTAATGATGATCCTACTCACACATCGAGTTCTATTCCTGATCATGTGGAAAAGATGACAAATGTGGGGGCAGATCCTGACAGTAGTTCTACTCCTGATGAAGTAGATGAACCTAGAAGGAGTAAGCGTGCAAAGGTAGTCAAGGACTTTGGAAGTGATTTTGTCACTTACAATGTCGAGGATGAACCTTTGACTTTCCGACAGGCCATGGATTCTTCGGAGTCAAGGCATTGGAAAGGTGCTGTAAAGAGTGAGATCGACTCTATTATTTCTAACGGAACATGGGAGTTGGTTGACCTACCTCCTGTGTGTACTACTATAGGATGTAAATGGATCTTCAAAAGGAAGATGAATCCTGATGGCTCAATAGATAAGTATAAGGCTAGGCTGGTAGCTAAGGGTTTTAGGCAAAAGGAAGGCATTGATTACTTTGACACATACTCTCCTGTTGCAAGGATGACAACAATCCGAATGCTTATAGCATTGGCTTCTGTACATGGTCTTATCATCCATCAAATGGATGTAAAGACCGCTTTTCTTCATGGTGATCTTGAAGAAGAGATTTATATGGATCAGCCCGAGGGATTTGTTGCTTCGGGTAACGAGAGGAAAGTATGTAAGTTGATCAAGTCTATATATGGCTTAAAACAAGCCCCTAGAGACTGGCATAAAAAGTTTGATGATACTGTTTTAGAATCAGAATTTGTAGTTAATGAAAGTGACAAGTGTGTCTACTATATGGTTAAAGGAAATGAATGTATTATCGTGTGCCTATATGTGGATGATATATTATTGTTTGGAACCAATATTGAGATTATTAACGAGACAAAAAGTTTCTTGAAAAGGCACTTTGAAATGAAGGATATGGGTGAGTCTAGTGTGATTCTTGGAGTCAAGTTGACACAGTCAACTGATGGAATAACATTGTCACAATCTCATTATATAGAGAAATCTATACTTGAGAAGTATGGTTATTCAAATTGTAGAATCGCTAGTACACCGTACGATCCTAAAGTTGCCCTAGTCAAGAATAGTTCAGGAATTCCTGTGTCTCAGTTAAGGTATTCTCAGATTATTGGGAGTTTGCAATATCTTGCTAATGTTACTAGACCAGATATTTCTTATTCTGTGTCTAAGTTAGCTAGATATACAAGCTGTCCGAACAAGACTCATTGGGAGGCACTGGATAGAGTTCTTAGATATCTTAAGGGAACTATTTCCCTTGGTTTGCATTATCGAAGATTCCCTGGAGTACTCGAGGGATACAGTGATGCAAGTTGGATAGCTAAGAAATCTGGTACCAATGGAGTGACTGGATATTTGTTTACTCTAGCAGGTGGAGCAATATCCTGGAAGTCTACTAGACAGACTTTGATAACTCGGTATACTTTTGAGGCTGAGTTGTGTGCACTAGATGCCACGGGGACGGAGGCTGAATGGTTGCATGGACTTATGTCAGTGTTACCTGTAGTAAGCAGACCGCTTCCAGCCATTGTTGTTCATTGTGATAGCCGTACAACTATCGACAAGATCAGTAGTGAAAAGTATAATGCTAAAACAAAGAGACACATCCAAGTTAGACTTAAGTCTATAAGGGGTCTTGTGTCTGAAAGGATTATTGCTGTAGAGTTCATTGGAACTCAGGATAATATAGCTGATCCTTTGACTAAAGGACTTGAGCATGCAGTAGTCCTTAAGTCTAGGTTGGGGATGGGACTGATGGCCCATAATGATTCATCAGCAGTGGGAACCCAATACACCTGAGAGGAGATCCCTTGAAGTGTATTCAATGTGGTAATAACAAGCTGTGAGGGTGAGTTGGTAGTACCTTTACTATATTCCTTGATACTTACGTATCTGTGTCTATCCCCTGTAAACCTAAAAGGTACTGTTACTGCCAGTATAGCAAGAGTTATTTTGAACTCTGAATGGGGTCAAGTCATTTGACGAGATGATCGCAGTACATCTCTGGAGATGCCCAGCTAAGCGAATGTAATTGTGTGGTCGCAATTAGAGGAAAGGGTTATTCCTTGAAGCATTCGACGAACAGGATCGAGACAGGACCATTAACGTCTCAAAGCCGTAGATTAGCACCATAGCCTTTGATTTGTCGTCGTCTATGGAGTGTGGTTACACCAAACGGATAAAGATTCAAGGTGAAACATTCCATCTAGATCCGGTAGCCATCGAAGTAGAGGACTTAGGAGGGTTCAAACCCGGAAGGGTACCGACTCTGAAAAACAAGTCATGATAAGGACCGATATGCATTTCTGTATGGATTTGTGGGGGATTGTTAGAAAATGGAAAGTTTGAGGCATATTTTAAATATGTTCTTGATGGAATTTCCAGAAACTAACGATTGGAGGTTGTTCCTTGTTATGAGGACTTAAACTTTCATGTTTGGATCTAAGACATTTTCTTAGTGTAATCCATAAATAAATTGAGTTGAAATAGGTTGCTTGAAATGAGTTATGTTGGTTGGTTATATTAAATTAACTTGTATCCCACATAGCATTGGTAATGAGAGGTTGGTGGGTTTATATAGAAACATGTGCAAGAGTAGTGTACAACTACTAAGGCATGTGGGTGTGCATGGTGTTAGTATGTGCCTCGCGCGCACACACACACGCGCGCCGCCGCCCGCCTCGCCACGCCACGCCACGACTCGACTCGGGTCGAAGGGCGAATGTCTCAGCGTCTCGCGTACGCGAGGCGACATGGGCGAGAAATTTTATTACCTATTTATTTAATATTATTTATTGATTTAATTTAACAGTATCAGTATTTATTTATAACAGCTAAACGAACTGGGTCAGGATTTATATTAAATCCTGATGGACCAGTTCTTGGATCAAATCCTGATGGCCTGGTCAGTACTTGGAGTGAAATCCTGATGACTACTGATCCTGATGGCCTGTGTCAGTATTTGGATCCTGATGATGGTCCAGTCCTGACGAAATCCTGATGGTCGATCAAGTACTGATGCCACTCCTGACGGACAACAAGTCCTGATGGCTTGGAGTACTGATGATGATCAAATCCTGATGGACCAGGAAATCCTGACTGAGCTGTAACTGTTATTAAATCCTAATGACTACTGTTATGGTAATTAAATCAGAATATTTAGTATTAAATTCCATATCTTCAGTTACAATATTTTTGGTATGTTTACGTTTTATTTTTTTGTATTTTATTTAGATACAAAACAGAACGTTTGACAGATGTGAAATATAGGTAACTCTGAAAACCCTAGGCAACAATTATCTTCTCTGGTTTTTCTCTCAACACAAACAGATTACATAGTTCTTGGGTGAAGTGAGGTGCTGTTCGCTGTTGATCATTGCCATATCTGTGAGTGGATTGATCTGTGCTGTTTTATCCTGGGAGTGATATTGCTGCAACCCAACACAACGTAAGTGGGGCAATAATCTCTTCAAGAACAGTCAAGACTTCTCGAAGGCTTGGCGACTCAGCTGTTTCTTTATCTTTCAGTATTGTGTTAAAGCTCCTGAGAGATAAGTGTTCTTTCTTATCTTGTTATTTACAGTCTCTAATTACTTTATTGTTTCGACCTTTGTTTTGTTTCGTTTATTGGTTATTTGCCTGTTCTTGTTAATACAAAATATATATAACTGCCCTATTGTTGCTGTGTAGTTAGTAATTATACCCAACTGTATACTGCTAATTGGGAGGAGTGGGTGCTAGATGATCGTCAGAAGAGTTTGCTGAGAGAGTGGGGTTTTGGGGTATTTACCAAGAACTTTGCAATTCCACAGAATGACATACGTCTGATTACGGCCTTGGTGGAGAGGTGGAGGTCGGAGACCAACACCTTTCATTTTCCATTTGGTGAGTTGACCATCACCCTTGAGGATGTTTACATGATTATGGGTCTGCCTGTACGTGGTCGTCCGCTTTCACATACGGAGCTGAAGACTCCAAAACCGTACTGGATGAAGCGGTGGAAGGATCCGAGTTTGAGTGAGAAGGAACGTGATGAAATGTATAAAGAGGGAATCAAGCTGAATTTGCTGAAGGGAAAATATAAGAGGAAGCCGGATCCTTTTCCAGAGCATGATGTATTGTACACCCGTGGTTATCTTCTTTACGTCATCGGGGCAGTTTTGTTTCCCTCATCGAGCCGGAACATTGTGCATCCAAGGTATGTCCCTTAATTGCATTTTATTCTGAATTTATTTAAATCATGATAATATCTTTTTAATTACTTATTTAAAATTCACGATAACTGCATTTTATAAAATAATTTTTTTATATTTTTTGCAGGTATATACAGTTTATCCAGAAGTCGTCTGAGATTTCTTCTTATGCGTGGGGGGCCGCGGTACTAGCGCATTTGTACAGGAGCTTGACCAGGGCTACTCATAAGAACTGCAGAGGCATGAACGGGTGCACCATGCTTCTGATGCTTTGGAGCTACGAGAGGTTGTTACCCGGTGCTCCAGTTATTGCACCTCATCAGGAGTTTGTCTGGCCGAGGGCACTTGCATGGGCTGAGCCAACACATAGGGTTAACCCCCACCATCATACAGGACAGTACCGGGGGGACTACGACGGCTTTGAGCTTTGTTGGCTGACATGGCAGCCATATCAGAGATTTTATGATCTACAGAACTATGACGAGGATTATAATGTCGCGATGTTGGATGCGGCTTATATGGCTCTCGGTCGTGTCCCTCTCGTGTCCATGGAAATCATCGAGTATGCCATGCCAGACAGAGTCATGAGACAGTTTGGAGTGCTACAGCATATTCCAGAGGACCCGATTGACCACAGTTCTTTGCGGAGGGAGCGGTTATCTAAATGGCAGCGGAAGAAACATGTTTCTTTATTTCGGGACTACATTGAGGAGTGGAATGCCTTTAATGATGGCATGATTCCTATCGTGGAGGAGGGGCATTATGTACCCACTGAGGAATACATGTATTGGTCCAGGCGTGTAAGCAAGCTGAGGATTGCTCTATTCCTTGTCACGCATCCTGAGAAGATAGTTCCTCGTGACTGGTACCCCCAGCAGGACATGGCTGATGCGGTATGCTTTTAGACCTTAATATTTTATTTACGCCTTAATTTGTCATATTCTTTCATTTTAGAACTTAATTTGGTATTTAAATGCAGTTGGATTGTGGCATGAGGACATTGCATGCTATGCACCTTCGTGACCTTCCCGACTGGTTCTATGATATCATACCCGGTTTTTTGGCTCGTTATGATCGAATCAATAACGAGTGGAGGGGTCATGCATATACTAGACCTTCTTTTGATAGACCCTCACGTGATTTTGATCCCGGCGCTTCTTATTCGGAACAACCTCTAGCTATCTCTCAAAAACGTCCGCGTGAGGTAATAATTGTTAGTTATTGTTTTACTTTGGAAGATGGTTTAATGAATATATGTATGGATGTTACATAATCTTGTTTTTACAGATTGAGACTACTGATTCTCCTACTTCACCTACGCACGATGTCTCCTATAAACGTCCTCGTCAGGTAACAATGATGCTAGGTTTAGTTTGAGTCACTTAGGAGAAAATATGGCACTGATTGATGTATTGACATGTAATTGCAGGTTGAGAGTACAAATGATCCTGTTATACAGCAAAACCCAGTAGTTGACCCTCCTCTTGTTCATGTTGAGGTACAAATCTTTTTTGTTTCACTTTAGAGAATAGTTTATCGAATATTTGCATGATGTCTCTGAATGGAATGTTAGGTTGGAGATAGTGCTCCTTCACCTTCACAACAGGATTCAGAGCGGTCTCCTCCGCCGGTTGTTGAGGTACTTGTTCGTGTTTATCTTTATTTGCAACTCATCCGCCGGCTGTTGAGGTACTTTATCGAATATATGACACATAATATATTTTTAACGTTGCAGGTTACCACTATCCCTCCCGTTACACAGCCGTCTCCTACTACACCGGTTGCCACTATCCCTCCCGTTACACAGCCGTCTCCTGCTCCATCGTCTCTTTCTACACCGTCTCTTACTACACCGGTTACTTGGTGGCAATGTCCTACTCCTCCAGAGGTTGCCAGTACCGTTGGTCCTATAGCTGCTGTTGTGAAGTTATCGAGGCTACTTGGTGTAAGTATCTTGAATTCCTGTTAATATTTTTTTTACTGTTATGAATATTTCTCATATTCGGACATGTATTTGCAGATGTTCTCAAACGAAGATCAATTCAAGGACATGGAGAGACGACGACATAAGCCTAAGGGTGATTTGACGAGGCCGCTGAAGAATAAAAAAGTACTCTTGTTGTACAAGGTTTGGTGGAGTGAGAAGATTAATTATGTTTGGTTAGATCATGAGCAGACTTATAGACTTGCTTGGAGCAATGTCCAATGCCTACAACCCAACCGAGATCTGGAGACCACAATTGTGGATGCTTATGTTGAGTTGTTGAGGAGAAGGGAGGAGTTATTCCATGGTACTAGCCAACCATTGCTATTCCCACCATGCAAGAGGTTCTTCATTGCTCACAGTTTTTTCATGACCTTAGCGGTCAAGGAAATTAAAGACCTTGCGGTAATTTTATGCCTTCACAATTGCATTTTATCCTGAATTTATTTAATTCTTCATAATATTTCTTAATTCATCAATTTATGTCTTGATAATTTGTCTTAATTGTTACAGATGCATCCATCATGTAGAACACCTGAGGAAATGGTTGGCCTGAAACGTATTTACAAGAGTTTATCAACCCAGATTCCTGGGCCACCCTTGGTAGATTGCGATTATGCTTTCTTTCCCGTCTACACAGGATCTCACTGGATTCTATTTGTTGTGGACATTAAAAGGATGAAAGTCAATCTACTTGATCCTTTAAGGGACGAGAGTAATTGCAATCTTCGAGCTGTGTACTCAACGGAGTTTTATGTCATGGTAACCTATACTTTTAAGATTAACAAATATATTTATAGTGTGCTGTTACTAATTGTATGTAAATTTTGTAGGAAAAAATTATACCTTGTATGCTTCATTTCTTGGATGACCAGCGGTATAAATAAGACAATTTCATGCAAGTTAGGTATGTTAAAGAGCGACTGAAACAAATTGGTGGCTCTGATTGTGGCGTGTATGTCTGCAAATACATGGACGCTATACTTAATGGCATACCATTGCACACGGCCGTTTGGAATTATCCAGATGATATCCAGGTCTTCAGGTATCGCATTGCTTGGGAGCTTTTTAAAGGTGTAGCTCGACATTTACCAGATGAGGCGGTTAATCGGAGGAACGAGGGTCTTTAGCTTGTTATGATACGATTATAAATTGTTATGATGTTATTTGATTATAACTATTATTCAGAGGTGTTATTTGATTATGTCTTGGATTTAATTTGAATAATTTGATTATGGAATTGCACAGGTTTAGGATAGTGGACAATGACCTATGTTAGAGGGTCTGGTACTTCTATAAATGAACCGGTCATGCCCGATTTTCTGCAGAAAAAAACATTGAAAATACTTAAATATTCACTATTTTGAATTATTAAAATAAAGAAATTCAGAAAATAAATAAAATATTAATTATCTCATTTTTTGAAGAAAAATAAAAAAAAACATTGAAAATACTTAAATATTCACTATTTCGAATTATTAAAATAAAGAAATTCAGAAAATAAATAAAATATTAATTATCTAATTTTTTGAAGAAAAATAAAAAAAACATTGAAAATACTTAAATATTCACTATTTCGAATTATTAAAATAAAGAAATTCAGAAAATAAATAAAATATTAATTATCTCATTTTTTGAAAAAAAATAAAAAAAAAACATTGAAAATACTTAAATATTCACTATTTTGAAAAATAAAAAAAACATTATTTTGAGAAATAGCTAGAGGCAGGGGAAAACAGGGGAAATCTTCTGGAGAGAAGACCCCCCGCAATGATGCATTGCGGGGAACTGTTTACACCCGCAATGTTTCATTGCGGGGAACTGTTCACACACGCAATGTTTCATTGCGGGGAACTGTTCACCCTGAATTTTTAATATTTTATTTATTTTCTGAATATGTAATCATTTAATATGTAATCATTTATTTTTATTTTATTAGTTTTGAATATTTACTAACTTAATTATAATCATTTATAATTAAATTTAGTTTAATACAAAATTATACCCCATAAAATGTAAAATTAGTTTCAAATATTACAAAAAAAACAATATTAAAAATCCCTAACATGAATTAAGATAATAAAATTCAAATATTAAAGTACAATATTACTTAAATTGACCGGGTAGAAAAGTACAATTTCTTCTATCATGATTTCCTCCTATCAAACCGCATTTTCCGCACTTTCTTTTCTTGTTACTTGAAGTAGACGTTTCGATACCACTTTTATATCTTTCTTGTTTCTTTCTTCCCTTAGTTTGTGATATTGGAGGATCGAAAATCGGATCATGTTGGTAGTCTTCTTGACGAAATGACTCTTGCGTTCTTTCGTTTTTCTCTTCTATCGGAAAAATATTGTTCACGCTACACTTTTCTCTCTCAATCACATTCATTATGTACTTGTAGCGCGGGACAGAACAACTTCCAATAGCACCTAAACTTTGAAAAGATTGACACAATGCACTATACCTTGCGGTTTGTGTTTCACCAACATTAGCAAGAACGGGAGGAACGTACGGTAAAGGTCCCACAATTTTGTTGCCATCCCTTGTCCACCTAGGCATGATGTAAATACTTAGTATCTTGGTTCTATCTTTCTTGACTAGATAGTGAATGATGTGTTTACAAAGCATTCCGGAATGTTCGAAATTCTTGCAAATACATTCAATTGTTCCTTCATTAGAAACAAATATCCGATAACTTCTTCTACTATTCTCCAGCAATGTAGACTTCTCAACCAAGTACATTTTAAACCAACTTTCACTATTTGAAGCCCTTTTCATTGTATAAGATGCACTTTTTACATATTCTTTTTGAAAACGCTTAAACATCTCTTTCGTGTAAATCTTGGATGCTTCAATTTCCAAGGATGAGCGCAATACTAACCTCCTTGTCGTTTCTTCGGTCTCGTAATCGCCTTTAACCTCTCTAAGATATTGTGCCTCCAAAGCTTTTTGTGAGTTCTCAATGAATTCTTTCAATCCGGTAGATGCTTTTACATATTCATCAAAAAAAGAGTTCATGGATTCGCTCCTTGAGGTAGTGGTCATACCGGCGGCAAAATATCCTTTTGTATAAGCGCCAATCCATTGATCTTTAATACTAAACATTTGATTTAGCCAAACATGATCTTGAAGTTGGTATTTCGCAACTAAATCTTCCCACCTACCTTCGAATTCCGTTGGTGTCAAGGACTTGTACACACATGCATTAAAATCCGATTTGAATTCCGGATAATTGGTGTATAGAGTAGATAATTTTTCCGGAAATTTACTACTTATATGCCATGTACAATATGTATGTTTTGTTTGTGGCATAACCTTGGCAATAGCATTCCCCAAAGCAACATCTTGATCGGTGATAATTGTGATTGGAGCTTTGTTGTCAACGACTTCCAACCATGTTTCTAAAACCCATTTATAAGATTCCTCTTTCTCATCCCTCACAAGTGCAAATCCAAACAAAATATTTTGGAAGTGGTGGTTCACCCCCGTGATAGGTATGAAAGGCATACAATAGCGGTTCGTTCGATAAGTTGAGTCGAATGTAACCACATCGCCAAAATTCTTGTAAGCGTTCATGGACCGAGGATCAACCCACACCAAACCCCTAACATGATTCTCGTCATCCACATCCACACGGTAGAAAAATTCACCATTAATGCTCTCTTGTTGTAATTGTCGTAACAAGAGCAAACCACACTCCGCATCACCATCATCAAACACTCGACGCCGAATATCACGTATGACATTGCGTATGTCTTGATTAGAAAACCCTAAATTTTGAACACTCCCACTTGTCTCACTAAGTAATCTCATAATTTTTGCCGTCTCGATCCCCGATTTGTTAAACAACTCAATCAATGCTCGGGTGATGGGATCTATATTTTGTGGCCGTCTAAAAAATTTTGTCTTATCCGGTGTCACCATAGCATGATTGTGCACCAACTTGATCGAAGTTATTTTCCATTTGTTAATTTTCACTTGATGAGAAACACACATTCTTGCACAACAACCCGTTCTTGGAATTGAATCTCTAATTCGTTTTCCTTTACAATGAGATATCGGTGCTAGTCTTCCACCTTTCTTACAAATAAACATATGAGATGATGGATCATGACTACGTGAATGTTTATGAGTATTTCGAATAATTACATCGAATCCGACATTTCGACCATAATCCCTATAAAACTTTTCCGCCTCATCTAACGTATCAAAACTCATACCAACACAAGGCACAACATCATTGATATTCGAAAATGTAAAATCACAATCATTTGTATTATCCCTATTATTTTCCTCATCATTTTCCTCATCTTCTTCACTATAATCACAATCATTTCCACCAACATTATCATCTTCATCAATAGTTTCATTTGTTTTTCCCTTACTATCATAACTATCAACATCTATAATTTCATCATCAACAAATAATTTACGAAAAACATGTTTTTTGGTAACGGGAGGTGTATAATAATCGTAACCCTTATGCTCACTAGATGAACTAGAATCACCAAATAAATATGAAGCCATACTAATAAGAATACTAACCTTGAGTTGAAAGATCTTCAAAAAATTTGAAAATGGAGCTCCAAAACAAAATAGGGTTTGTTTGAAAAAAAGGGGAAAGGGGAAGGGGCTGCGGGGTTTAAGGTGGCACACCACAATGTTTCATTGCGGGGTTTGTAGCCCAGCAATGTTTCATTGCGGGGGTGGTGCATTTAATGCAGCCACCTGCCAACTGTCCAGCTTTAAAAGCTGGTTTGAGCTTAGTCCCCCGCAATGTTTCATTGCTGGGTTTTTTTTATTTTTTTTATTTTAAACCCTTAATATATTCTCAAAAATTAAAATAAATGCATAAAAATCATAAATATGTTTTATACATTATTAGATATGGTTTTTTATTACATATATTACATATAATTATTTTTCTAGGTCCAATTCTGTTGAAACACATGTTAAACCTTATAGATAATTACTAGTTCGAAAATAATTGTGAGTTATTGATATTTTTAATTTTGTTTTTTAAAATAATAAAATTAATTCTAAATAATGTTTCAAAATATTTTACCATGCATCTCTAATTCTACGGTGAAAAAAATATATGATTACTCGTTCTAATATAAATATATATTATTGATATTTTTTTCAAAATTGTTTTTAAATTTAATAAAAATTAATATTAAATATAAATCTAATATAACTAATGTTTCCAAATATTCTATGGTGAAACACATGTTAAACCATACACATGATTACTCGTTCGCAAATAATTGTGTTCTAGTTTTTTCATTTTTATTTTTTTAACATAATAAATGATTACACACATGTTAATTTGATTTTCAAATCAATATTTTGAATGTTTATACTTTATATTAGTAGTTTATCATTTGTAGAAATTAAAAAATTAAATTTAATTCAATAATTTAAATTTTGTGGTACATCTCAATATTTTAAATTTTGTCGCACATTAATATTTTTGTAATATTTTATAATTTTAAAATATTGTAAGGGCAGCCCAATCCAGCCCAAGTTAAGCCCAGCCCAATAAGGGTAGTCCTGGAAATAAAAAGAAGTTAAATACACCCGCAATGATTCATTGCGGGGGAGCATTGAAACATTGCGGGTTCGAGGGGCAGTTTTGTCCAAAAAGAAGTTAAGAACACCCGCAATGATTCATTGCGGTGGGTGAGAACACCGCAATGAATTCATTGCGGTGGGTGAGAACCCCCGCAATGATTCATTGCGGTGGGTGGCTGGTGGTCATTTTGTGGCTGTGGACCAAATCCCAATAATCCTAACTACAATTTGTATTGTCTACATAGCTTAAATTTACAAAAAACTAAGTAAAAGTAAATGCTTAAACATAGCCCTAAGGGTTACTGTTAACATTACCCTTTAAAAGATACTACGTGTGAATTATCAATGAATCGCACTGTCGGGCTGAATTAGAAGGTCTACTACTGGATGTCTTAGATTCCTTTAGAACATCTTCAACGGCAATAGTTAAAATGGTTAGCTAAAATAATATATAATAATTATTATCTATAATTTGTTGAATCTGCAAGAGTTTGTGGTCCAATGGAGATTAGTTATAATGAATAGCTATAATTCAAAAAACAATATTTTATTATTATTTTCAAATTCAAACAAAGATATTTTGATAATGACTATATTACATCGACTTTATCTAAAGACGAAAACCTCAAAAAAACGCACAAAAGCATATATTAAAACCACTCCTATTTTCTATTAACACAAGCCAAGGTAGCACCACCACCTCAAAAAATCAAAACAAACTATCACGGCAAACATTCCAAATCTACCCCTCCATGCCAAATCTAATACCCAGAAAATTGAAGTAAAATGATGATACGAGAAATTAAAATTTCTACATCAAAATCAATCAAAACGAAGTAAAATGAAAGAACACAAAAAACAAATAGACTCAAATGAAGTAGAGATGAAATAGTGAAGGAGCGGGAAAAGATGATGAAGCACGGGGAGAAAAGAAAGATTTTAGTGGGAGATGATGTGGCAAAATTTAGAGGATGGGTTCAGACTCAACAAATATAGAGGATGAATTTTGGATAGCTATAATTATACCTAACAGGTTGAGCTCTATTCTTTCCATTATTATATTCTCTTGTATATAGTAGCCAATTAACATCATTAGTACGAGGCCTTTTTGGAGTGACCCAAAAACAAATTCGTGCTTAGAGTAGACAATATCATACTATTGTGAAGTTATGACTTGTTCGTGACCCAACAGTTATGCTGAAATTACAGAAGGTATGAGGTTGTTTGTGTCTATGATGTTTACTTCCTGCACTGTTGTACATCAGATCCACATTGACTCGCTACTGTTTTATCAGACCTTTCATGGATTCGGACCTCAACAAAGAACAAAAAGAAAATGTTACAATGCTACCACTGTAATGGCTCTGCAACCATTAACATGTCTTCTTTTGGTTGGCATCAACGTTTGATTAACTTTAACTAATTCCTTTCACACAAATCTCAAATCTTTGCTAATGTAATTGAATTCATATTCAACTAATGTAAATATTTCACATCAAAAATCTAAGAATTGTACACATAAAAGGAAAGCATGAAACCTAACCATTGCCATTTTCTAAAACAAAACTTTAACTAATATATGTCATTCGATTCTACCTGAGGATAAAGAATTAACTTGCTTATTTCTAATCCATGTGTACTACTCTGCGAGACCTGCTAACATTATCTCATTACGCATCATTCCCTCCAGTTCATTGCTCGAAGCACTTGAACTCATCCTGCTATGGTTCTTTCTCATTTGATATCATATATCATTCTTCCAAAGCAACTCTAGATGAACGATGCAGATCATATGGCGCCCATAGATGATCAATGGTACACGGCCTTCCAGAATCGAGCCGTAGCCATGGTTTTCCCTTGCCACTCCAATGTAACAAGCTAATAGGGCCTGGATGAAGTGGCCTGCATTTCCCTTTAAAGTTGTCACCGCCTAGGCCATGTTGATTCCATCTATGATCAACAGCCTTAATTTCACCAGCCAGAACAAGCAAAATTGGTGGCAAAGACCCTAGATGATATATTCTCTTCTGTTTTTGTATTTTCATCCACTCCTCCACCTTGTCTGTATACCTTCCTGTCCTCCATCTATCGACGTCCACCACCATCACTCCGGTGTTAAAGTAACAAGGTCTTCTCCCCTTGAAAGTTCCTGAAAGATTACGGTCTGCCCAAAAATCATCTGTGAAATAATATGTGAAGTTTGCATGGCAGTATTCTGGTGCAGCAACAACCTTATCTTCCATTTCAACTTCATATAGCTTCGCAATGTCATCTACGACGATAATATCAGAATCCAAATAGATGACACGCTTCACATCTTGTGGAAGGATTTCAGATAGATATATTCTGGCATAATTTAAAGGTTGATCCAATGCTTGTCGTATCGACTTGGATATTTTCCCTTGAACCCTAGTTGAATCAAAATAATATATATTGAAGTTAAGGTAAGGAAAAGTTGATTTAATAGTTGAGAAAATTTTAGGTTGGAAATGGAGGCACAAAAAATGGAAATAGAGGTTTTGAGGGCATGTTGTATGTTGTAACATTGATAACACAGCTGCCACTGTGCCTCTAATGTAATTAAGATCAAGGGTCATCACAATGTGGACATGATTCTTGGAATCCCGTTGCAATGCACAAGAGTCGCTGTTGCGAAATGCAGGGGCTTCTCGAAAGGCAGGGAGGTTCCCTTCCGTAGGCAATTCGATGGTGCTGAATACGAAACGCACCCCGGTGGCAGTTGGGTAGAAAAGGAGGACATACAGGAGGCCAAGGAGTAGTAAAGGGAGACGTGGAGA
The DNA here is from genome assembly GCA_030848705.1 of Heracleum sosnowskyi. Lineage (NCBI taxonomy): Eukaryota > Viridiplantae > Streptophyta > Magnoliopsida > Apiales > Apiaceae > Heracleum > Heracleum sosnowskyi. Next base: position 132,693,257 of record CM061237.1, read on the forward strand.
GGAACTCCAGAAGGCCATCCTGTCAAGCTGAGATTTTGTTGTTAGAGCTGCTAGCTAGGAAGGTGACATGAAAGATTTGAATACAATGAATTATCCATCTAATTAGTTAGCAGAATTAGGCAACTCGATTATCTAAGCACAGAGATCATCATTTTTCAAGGTTTGATAATTTGCGATAGTTTGGTTCTGAAGGAAGAGGTGCATGAAATTTTGAGGTTGGGATGAAAGTTAGCACAAAGTTTTTGACTTGTGAAGACTTTTTACAATTGAGGATATAATATAAACAATCTCCCTACTCTCTATTGACGTTTGTATGAGAAAAAATTACTGATACCTGAAACTGGACTAATTATAGATATAGAGTATTAATAGAACATTACAACCTATAAAAACAAACATGCACATACCACACTTACTCTGTTTCCGTTCATTCTTGATCATGGTATTATATACTCATTACTAGCATCTTAAACTGGTGAAAACCTTTCTCAGGTTGATTGAGATTTCGAGTTCTATTGAAACGTCGTATCATATATGTCATCACATTGCTTCTTATAATCTACTAAGAATAATTTCATGGCTCAGTTGTGATCAAAGTACGGAGTATGGACAGCTTTCAATCTTCTTTCGCGACATATGCTGCATTATCAACTGTTTTTGCAAGAAAAGCGAAATTTATACCCATGAATGCCTGTTATTTGGGCTGTTTATATCCAACCTGTGGGGGTCTGTTTATATCCAACGTGATGTTGGATGGATCATTTCAAAATCAAATTGAGATTAACTGATTATCTCTATACAATTACCCTGATTATCTTGCAGTAAGAGTTCTTTCAGTTTTCTCATTTATATATTTCATCAGGCGCAGACACAAGTTGCACTAAAACCTCGAAAAGTTTGTTGTGGAGTAATCCTAATGTTTTTTTATGAAAATTTCTACACAAACTTCTACTCGTTTAGGATCTCTACATGGCAGACATCAAAATTTAGCGAGTAAACTACAGAATGGTGGTTATATTTTACACTAATTTTCAAAAAAGTGACTGAATTTTCGAGTTTGCAAATTAATGATCAAATTTTATTTCCGTCTTTTAAAAGAATGGTGCAGGCTAATTGTTAACGTGAAAATGAGTCATTCTTTTAAAAATTTAAATAAAATCTGGCCATCCTTTTGAAAAAAAGTTGACGGAAATCACTCTTTTAAAACACGAGAACTAAAGCTGACCATTAATTTACGAACTTGAAAGTTTGACCACATTTTTGAAATTCAATATAAAGTACGATCACCCCTCTGTAATTTACTCAAATTTAGCGGATATTTTAGCACTCAACCTGTATTTCATATGCAACTGAAAAGCTAATGACACAACTAGCATACAAATTACCATGGGTTTGCTTAAAGAAGAATATCTAGACATTGTCATTTGTCCATTAAGTAAAGAGAAAAGTAGGTTCACTTTCATTTGTATCACAAAACTCAGTGCTACCCCCTACCAAACTCCAATAATGAAATGTATGATGTATGTCTCGCTAAAAAACCCCAACAAGGAAATATGTATTTATCACAAAGCAGAGAAAGTAAACAGATAATGGACCACTTTAGGATCAAACATCATTAAAATTAAAATATAAAACTTGGTATCCAACAACTTCTTACATAACCAGTAGTATCCAGGAAAGGGAAGACAAATATACTACTTCATTAGATGAGACTCATATACAAATGAGTTAAATGGCTCTTTTCTTTGATATTAGAAATTCATAATATGTACAGCAGGCAGCCTAGTTATCTCCCTGTCTCAGCATTCGCAAGATGGTAAGGAACAGATTGAGGATATCCAGATAGAGAGTGACTGTTGCCCATATGTACTCATCATAACTGAATCGCTTAATTAGGTTCTGTGTGTCGTAAACAATGTAGCCTGAGAAAACTACTGCACTGATTCCACCATAAACAGCAGTCGAAGTAGATCCAAGGGGGAAGAACATCTGCACAATGAAAATGAAATCCAAATTTAGCAAAAAGAAAACACAGCCCAGATGTTTAGTAACCATATATATGCACAAAGAGGCAGGAAGGAGTACCTGGAGGAAACTTGTCAAGAGGAGAACGAAAAGGCTGGTAAACAAAATTGGTCCTAGATAGCTGAAGTCCTTGCCCTTCTTAGAAGCCCAGAAAGTGTATGCAGTGAGAGATGCAACAACAGCTGAAGTTAAAATCAATGCTTCAAGCACAATCTTTCCTGCAAAAAACCAATTAAGTATATGAGTGATCAAATCAATCTTCGCCATATGAACAGACCACAAAAGCTAAAACAACCATCAGTATTGGCACAGCTGACACCAACAGTGATGCTAAGGCACGATGTCCAGAGTCCAAGTAAAATCAGATTTAGTGGATGTTTCTGCTGATACACATACAAGGGCCACAACACTGCATGAAAAACATTTTCATTTTAGCACAAGGTAGACTATAATGGTCAAAGACCATAAGTGCAGAGTTCTTCCTGAGATAACAAACTTTTTCATTATATGCACAAGTGATGGCATATACTTCTGGGAATTAATTAATACCACAAGAAGCAAAACAATGACAGGGACTGCAAGTATTAAACCTTATATCTTACACAAATATATATAATTATACACATACATACACAACTTGTAATTGAACCCATTTGTTTACTCCTTTTTATTCCACCTTCTACGTATATGTATTGCCTGGATCCTTAACATGTAAGGCAAAGTCAACTAGGAAGAAATGAGCTTTAGAACCACCAAAGAGGTAGAACTTGACAATTGTTGCGGTCAATGAGTTTACTGATAATGACTAATATAGGCATTGGTTACAAAATACAATTCTCATCAACCATCAAAAATATATCATAAATATACATATCCAGGCAGAGGATAAGGGATTTAAGGTGAGGAAACAATGATACACATGCATGTAGCAAATAACAGAATGATCCGTTCGGAAATGATATGAATATGAACAATAAGATTACCAATTAAAAACAAAAACCAATTCATACAAGATCATACGAAAACGGAGAACACAATAAACTTGCAACACGTCGCAAAAACAGATGGAAATGAATCAATAACAAGAAAGAGATACAAAATCAAAGACAGGAGTGACTTGCTAAGTAATCACCAACAAGAACCAATCTTTAAAAGCCTGTAAAATAGAGACGACCCCAACAGCGATAATAGTAATACAAAACGGACACTAATCACCAGCACAAAATGAATAATGCAGCAAATATAAAAACAAATTCAACAGTTCCTTCCACCAATTCACCTAAAACATACCAACAATACAAACCACAATTTGCAAAACAAACAAATAATACTAATCTTCCACACAACACCAAAACCTCATACAAATTACTCAAAAACCCGAACCACAAACCCCAACAGCAAACACACAGATCTAAACATCCAACCCCCCAAACCCACAAATCCCCCCATTACAAAACCCAATTTCACCAAAACCCCACCTTTAACCCCCAATTTCATTTTTAACACGCAAAATCAAAACCCTAAATCCCAATTAAACCACAAACCCCCCAAATTCCCATCAACAAACACAAAACCCCAGATCCAATTTCACAACCACCCGATCTACACTACACAATCAAACACATCCACAATTCTCACATATACACACGCATATACTTACAAACAAGAGGCAACACAAGGAGAAACAGAAGAAGCCCAGAATTCCCACGGAGCACTTCATTGACCGGAGCATAAAGAACAGTAATTGACGAGATGATCGTGGTCAAGATCATCTGAGCAGCGAGAATACCGTAAACCTTGCGAATGAAGCCCCAACGAAGCTGATTCTCGCCATGGCTAAGACCAGGGTAGAGAGTGGATGTTCCTGATTCGATGTCTACATCTTCCTTGCTGCTTATGCTGGTGAATCCGTACATTTTCTGTATGTATAGGCTGTATGTATTGGTTTTGGGTTTTGGGGATAATGGGAGTATTGGAGATGACGATGTATGTATAGGACGACGACTTGATAATTATAGCGGTTGGTTTGGGGCAATTTCTAATTTTCTAATTTTGGAGATATTTTCCATCTATTTATGACTTACAAATTTATAATATTGTATTTTAAATATCTAAGCTTATTCCTCTCTTTTTTTGACAATTTAACTTAGGTTGCGCTTCGGAACGTGAACTAGTTTTATAGCCCGTGCAAGACACGGGCAAGCTCTAGCTATGTTTTAATTGTTTCAGATTCAGATGCATGCCTCGCAAATGCAAATATATGTTGTAGTGTGAGAGCGCTTTTTCCCTGTTGCATTGAGTTATCCCTTGCAATAGCTTAGCTCTTAAAGGACTGTGAAAGCTCATTTCTTTACTCTCTATTTCCCGTAGAGAGGTAGTAGTTTCTGATCCGCAACAAATTACTTTGCCCATGTTATTATCCGCCGCCAAAATGTTGTCTAATGAAAAGGCCTAAGAGCAATGTTTGAATGCTACTATGAATAGGCTTGCTGGGTGGAAGGCACTCTTAAGGATCCCCTCTCGAGCTTCAACATTGTATGTTCAGTTCCGCCATCTTTCCAATTTCTTCATTTGTACCCTTAAATCTGATAAGGTTGAACCATTGATGATCGGGATGTCATTTCCACGGAGAACTTATGAGAGTTGAGCAAGTCTGTCGGAAAAATTAAAATATATTATGACAACACTTAGCAGTTATCATCTTTACTGACAACACCCATTGAACATCGTTTCTATCTAATGCGCATAATGAATTAATTTACATATAAAATTGTAAAATCTACAAGGGGAAAAGGAAATACCTCGAAGCTTCATCTTTACAAGTTCCACCAAATCGGGGATCATCTACGACATCAACTTTATCCATCAAGAAGTAAGAATACTGTGATACCTGACCCCAGAGTGCTTAAAACCAACTACCTTTTATCAGTATAAGCTCCTATCAGTAAGAAAGCAAACTAAAAGTCTCAAAAGCAGTTAACTATATAATGTATGATGGGATTAACAAAGACCTGCAAAAGTTGTCTATATATATCTAGCTATCAAAATACTATAAAATGGTGGGAAGATAGAAAAGTAGGTAAATGTATTAGCTGTGAAGGAAAATTGATTAAACTAACAATCAGTAGTATCGACGCAAACAAAATTAGGAGCATGACAAGCATATTCGAACGAACACCAAACAATTATTCGTATCAAGCAAATCTCTTACACGTACACACAAACTTAGATGTGAACCACTATTTTGAAAATGTATTATTGAAATGAGGCACACATGGGGCTCACCACTATTGTATAACATGATCAAGGGAAATAACTTATATTTAGAAAACCTGAGTGATGGAGCAACTATATAGCATCCCATGTATTCCATGAACCCTTGTTACTCCGAGTCTAAGCCCCGTAAGTCATCCTACAATTCAAAAATATTATTCATACTATCAGTTTACATTATGATACAAAAAAATGGTAAACACGCATGTAAAAGTTCAAAGTTGCTGCAAGTGAGAGGGAAAAAAATTAGAAAAATGTAACTTCAGTGAAAAAGATATTAGTTTAATACTATATTTAGATAAATTGGATTTTATTATATGAATATGTTTATAGGAAAAAATCAAATAAATCTTGGATTAATTTTACTGTTTACTATATATATAGTAGAAACTTAGGTAGTAAACTCAGGACCAGTAGTTAAATTAGAGTGAGATAGTTGAATATTAGTGCCTGAGTGGTTAATATGCATGTCCTCAATCGGAAAAAAATTCTCCACTGGCCCTTCCAGGTTTGAGTTGGGCATCTACGTTTTACGTTTTGCAATTTGCATTGTGTGCATTAGTCAGGTAGATTTACATACAAAATATGGCAACAAAGTCATCTTAAAGTACGAAGGCTTAGAGTAAAGACAACACACGGAGTTACTATCAATATAAATATTTAAGTGGCTCTAAAACATAAATTGCTAGGCCAACTCGGTTTCACTTGCCAATTTAGAAACTTACTTTTAATTAATAAACTTAAATAGGGAATAAGCAATTGTAATTGTAATCTATTGTTGGCAATGTTACATATTTGATTAAATGCAACTTTATTATTACCGGGTCAGCATTAATTGTTCCATCCACTGTCATCTGGTACGCTCACGCTATTTGAAATGGTCCTTGAAACCTTGCTATTAATTAGGACTCTATTCAGCATTCCCAGGTCATTCCCTAAATTAATCGATGTCCTTGAGGCTTGAGGCCTATTTTAATGAATAAAATTTAAGTAAAGATAAAAAGTATGCGAACAACAAAAATAAAAAACATATATACAAAAACTCCATGTAACAGTGATAACAAAATTCAGGAGCATAATATGAGGCATAACACTAAAACCGGAATAAAAATCTCACTGAAACTATCATTCAAGAAGGCTGTTAGGAATATGTTGTTCTTGATGATAAGCATAAAACACTTAGTAGAATTTGTGTAAAGTCAATTTTGTAGCTGTCAACGAAATAGCATGCTTAGCAGTGTTTCGTTGACAGGAAGCTCGTCAACGAAATGAGTGTTGTAGCAATTGCATTGTACAATACTTCACAGTATGATAGGCATTCTATTATATGTTTTAGATAGGTTTTCTAAGTCATGTTGACTATGTACTAGATAGGCAAAATAGGTTGGTTAATTGTAAATATGTTATGCCTTGTAATTCTGCCTAAGTGAAGACATGTCAACGGTATGAAGATTACTCTGTCAACGGTATGGAGTCTACCCATCAACGAAACGAGGGAAACACCATCAACGGAATGAAGAATGAAGCTATCAACGAAACACATCTCCTTGCTATCAACGAATCAATGTTGCTTTTTGAACAGTTGACAAAGTGATAGTGACAGTTTACTGAACAGATCTAAAAGGAGATATGGAAGTGTACTTTGCATTGGAAGCCATCAAAGTGGATACTGGAAATAAGGAAACATTCCAATTTCCAATAAGGCTCTTGGGAATGATTATAATGAGCATGAAGACAAAAGCTAAGATCTCCAAGGACCATTGGACAAAAGGAATGAAAAGCAAGCTACTGATGGTTACTACTATTATTCTTTAGTTTAACCAAACGTAGAATTGTAAACTTGGGATATATAACCAAGTGTAGCAGTTACTTTAGAAGTGTGAGAGAAGAAAAACAAATAGATTGTATTAGCTATCTTTGAGAGCATTTCTTCTCTACAACATTGTAACTGAGCAGCTGTGTACATTTGTATCACAGATTATTTCCGCAATAAAAACACTTCAGTTGGATCATCAAACAATCCAACTGAATTATTTATATCTTGTGTTTTTATTTATTCAGTTCAGTTTAATTTCATAAAGTGTTTAGTTTCAAGAAAATATCAAGAATTGTATTCAACCCCCCCTTCTACAATTCTGTTAGGTCATTTGGGAATAACAATTGGTATCAGAGCGAGCTTCTAACATACAAGAAGTTTAAAGATCAAGACCAAAAACAGAAACCATGGTGAAGAAGGATGCAGGTGTGAAGATACCAGTTCTTGATAAAGACAATTACTTTCACTGGAAAGTAAAGATGCATTTACATCTCATGTCTATGGATGAGAGGTATGTAGACTGCATTGAGAAAGGTCCACACGTTCCCATGAAGCTTGATTCTAGAGTTGGACTGCCAGATGATGCACCTGATGTAGAGATTCCAAAAACTGTCTCAGAATGGACTGTTGAAGATATTGCAGAAGTTCATAAAGACAAAAGGACCATGAACATTCTGTTTAATGGTTTGGAGCAAGAGATGTTTGACAATGTTATCAACTGTACAACCTCTAAGGAAGTATGGGATACTGTTAGAACTCTCTGTGAAGGAACTGAGCAAGTCAGGGAAAATAAAATGCAACTCCTTATACAACAATATGAGCATTTTCATTTTAAAGCTGGTGAAACCCTAAATGACACGTTTAGTAGGTTTCAAAAGATTTTGAATGGATTAAAGTTGTATGGGAGGATCTATCAAACCAAGGATTCAAACCTTAAATTTCTTAGAGCTCTTCCAAAAGAATGGAAGCCTATGACTGTTTCTCTCAGAAACACTCAAGAGTACAAAGACTACACTCTTGAAAGGCTTTATGGAACCTTGAAGACTTATGAGCTGGAAATGGAGCAAGATGAGGAAATTGAAAAGGTACAGAAGAAGGGTGGATCTATTGCATTGATTGCATCAGTGAACCAACTTGAAGATGACAATAAAGAAGCTGCAAAGGCCACAACTAGTCGATCTAGTTGTAGGAGTGATGTTAGCAAGGGTAAAGACAAGATGACAGAAGAAGAAGAATCAGAACCAGCCAACTTGGAGGACTTAGATGAGATTGATGAACACATTGCTTTTCTGTCTAGAAAATTCTCTAAGTTCAAGTTCAAAAGAAACTCAGAAGCAAGGCCACCAAGAAGAGACTTTCAACCTAGCAAAACAAACTGGATTGAAAAGTCTAAGTCAAAATGTTTCAATTGTGGAATGCTTGGTCACTTTGCTGGAGACTGCAGAAAGCCCAAGGTTGAGAAGGGCAACAGGAAATTTGAGCCTGTTGATTATAAAAAGAAATACTTTGAACTTCTCAAACAAAAAGAAAAGGCGTTCATGTCTCAGGAGTATGATTGGGCTGGTAATGGTGAAGATTCTGATGATGATGTTGAGTATGTCAACTTGGCTCTTATGGCTGACAATCATGAGCAGGAAGCAAGTTCCTCAAGCAACCAGGTAACAATTACTAATCTTTCTGAGCTTTCTAAAGAGGAATGCGACAATGCAGTAAATGAAATGTCTACTGTATTATATAATTTGCGTGTTACTCTTAAATCACTTACTAAAGAGAATTCAAGAATAAAAGAAACAAATCTGCTCTTAAGTGATAGGAATGCAATGTTAGAAGCACAGCTCATTGAATTTGAGAAAATGAGATGTGTTAGTAGGGATGCTAAGAAGGAACTTGAGAACGTGTTACAAAGGGAAGAAATTCTTAAAACACAACTTGAGATAGAACAAGGTGTGATTGCAAAATGGAAGGATGCCAGGAATGTTGCTGCCAACATAATTAATGTTCAAGGCGTGGAATCCTTCTGTGAGCAATCATGGAAAAGGAACAAAGAGAAGCTAGGGTATGTTGGTGAAACCTTAGAATCAGAAACAGAGTCAACAAACAACAATGATCATTTGTTGAAGGTTGATATGTCAACGGAATGCAATGTTTCGTTGACACATGAACCATCAACCGATCAGGCTGTTTCGTTGACAGACAAAAGAAAAGATAAACTCACTAGACTTAATGACAAGTATGGTCCTGTCACCAAGAACTTTGTTCAAGGTGAGTCTAGTAAATCAAAGAAAATTGAGAAGCCTGTTGAGAGAGCTAATGTAGGTCACTTGTCTAACAAGCAATTGAAAGACAAGGTAGAGAAAGTTCATAATGAGGCTAAGGGAAATAAAAAGAATAACAGGAATGGCAAAGTAGGAATTAACAAACACAACAATTACACACCTGATAAATATGCTCCTAGAAAGACATGTGTTAATTGTGGAAGTGTTAGTCATTTGTCTACTAACTGCAAATCTGTTAAGAAATCTGCTAATGTGAGAATGCCCAAGCCTGCAATGAACAGTTCCATGCCTACAATGCCTGTTATGTCTAACATGTTTGCTCCATATGCACAATTTCAGAATCCATATGCTAGTATGCCATTTGTGTCTAATCCTTACATGAATATGTTTAACATGCCACAAATGCCATGGAACATGAATAACATGATTGTTCCTCCAACTATGCATGCTATGAATGAAAATATGAGCAACCCTCAGAAATCAACACCAAGGGTAAAGATTGATTTGAATCAATCTGAGCCCAAAGTGAAAAATGGTACAAAAGGGAATGCAAAGGCTAACAAGACAGGACCCAAGGAAACTTGGGTACCAAAATCGACTTGATTTGGTTTTATTGTGTGCAGGGAGACAAAAGGAATCTTTGGTACTTGGATAGTGGTTGTTCAAGACACATGACTGGTGATTCTACCCTGCTCACAGAGTTTCAGGAAAGAGCTGGCCCTTGTATTGCTTTTGGAGATGACAGCAAAGGCTACACAAAGGGATATGGCTTGATTTCAAAAGAGAATGTCATCATAGATGAGGTTGCATTGGTGGATGGTCTTAAGCACAACTTGCTTAGTATCAGCCAACTTTGTGACAAAGGATTTTTAGTTACTTTTTCTAGAGAAGCCTGTGTTGTTTCTAAAGGAGGAAACAACAATGTGGTAATGACTGGATTCAGAAGGGGGAATGTGTACATTGCTGACTTTAGTAGCACAAGTTCAGACACCATCACTTGTCTTTTCAGCAAGGCAAGCAAGGATGAAAGTTGGTTATGGCACAAGAAGTTGTCCCATCTGAATTTCAAAGTTATGAATGATTTGGTGAGGAAAGATCTTGCTAGAGGAATTCCACAGGTGGAGTTCTCCAAGGATGGTTTGTGTGATGCCTGTCAAAAGGGAAAACAGAAGAAGGCATCATTCAAAAGCAAGACAGAGTCATCAATTGTCCAGCAGCTTGAATTGCTTCATATGGACCTATTTGGCCCTGTAAATGTTATGTCTATCTCAAAGAAGAAATACTGTCTTGTGATTGTTGATGATTTTTCTAGATTTACATGGACTTTCTTTTTGCACTCTAAAGATGAGGCAAGTGAAATCATTATCAATCACATCAAGATGGTAAGCAATCATCCTGATTTCAAAGTAAGAAGGATTAGGAGTGACAATGGGACAGAATTCAAGAATTCAAGCATGAAGGTGTTCTGTGAAGAAAATGGTATTTTGCATGAGTTTTCAGCAGCAAGAACACCACAGCAAAATGGTGTAGTTGAAAGGAAAAACAGAACACTTATTGAAGCTGCAAGGACAATGCTAGATGAATCAAAGTTACCTACATATTTTTGGGCTGAGGCAGTTAACACAGCTTGCTTTACTCAAAATATTTCTTTGATTAATCAGGCCAAAGGAATGACCCCTTATCAGTTACTCAAAAGAAAGAAGCCACTATTGGATTTTCTTCATGTCTTTGGATGCAAGTGCTTTGTTCTGAGAAATCAAGCTGAGCATTTGGGGAAATTTGAAGCAAAGGCAGATGAAGCAATATTTGTGGGATATGCAGCAGGGAAAGCTTACAGAGTCTTTAATCTCAGAATCAACATTGTTATGGAATCTGTACATGTTGTTTTTGATGATCTCAAAATACAAGGTCTCTGTGATGAAGGTTTCCATGAAAGTCTCTCTTTTGAGAATGAGGAAGGAGAACAAGTGAATCATGATAAGGCTACTGAGAAACAGCCTAAAGTTGTTGTATCTAGCACAGATGAAAGCAGCAGTGAAGATGAAATTGCTGCATTAAGGTTAAAAAGGATAGCTGCTAGCTGACCAACTGGTCATTTCGTTGACAGTCATGATGGTGGATTCGTTGACAGTCAGAATGAGCGTTTCGTTGACAGCCAAAACGGTCATACCGTTGATAGCCATAGGAATGCTTCTAGAAGTGATCAATTAGAGACAACAAACTCAGGGGGAGTTTCTCAAGGACAAATATCCAATCAAGGCAATCATGATCATGAAGCTACGTCTTCAAGAGCAAATCTACCTCCCTCAAGGAAATGGACTAAAGATCATCCCTTTGAACTTATTATAGGTGATGTCTCTTCAAAAGTCCAAACTAGAAGAGCAACTCAAGAAGAATGTCTATACAGTAGCTTTCTGTCTCAAGATGAGCCAAAGAAAGTTGAGGATGCACTTCTAGATCCAGATTGGGTTTTAGCCATGCAAGAAGAGCTAAACCAATTTGAGAGAAACAATGTTTGGAAGCTGGTGCCCAGGCCTAATGACAGGAGTGTTATAGGTACAAAGTGGGTGTTCAGAAACAAGATGGATGAAAATGGCATAGTCACAAGGAACAAAGCTAGATTGGTTGCAAAAGGCTATTCACAGGAAGAAGGAATTGATTTTGATGAAACCTTTGCTCCTGTTGCAAGACTAGAAGCAATAAGGATTTTCCTAGCCTATGCAGCCCATGCCAATTTCAAGGTCTATCAAATGGATGTGAAGAGTGCTTTTCTGAATGGGGAATTGGAAGAGGAGGTGTATGTAAGTCAACCTCCTGGTTTTGAAGATGATGATTTTCCAGACTATGTGTACTTCCTTCTCAAAGCACTCTATGGTTTGAAACAAGCACCTAGAGCCTGGTATGACACTCTCTCACAGTTCCTCCTTGAGAATCATTTCACTAGAGGTACTGTAGATAAAACTCTTTTTCACAGGGTTGTAAATGGCTCTACTTTACTTGTTCAAATTTATGTAGATGATATAATCTTTGGGTCTACAGATGTGAAACTTTGTCAAAAGTTTGCCAAGCTTATGCAAAGTAAGTATGAAATGAGCATGATGGGAGAATTAACTTACTTTCTTGGTCTTCAAGTAAAGCAAGTTAATGAAGGCATTTTCATTAGTCAAACAAAATACATTCATGATTTATTAAAGAAGTTTAACCTAATGGAATGCTCTCCTGCCAAAACTCCCATGCCTACTGCCACCAAACTTGAATTGAATACTAAGGAAAAATCTGTGGACATTTCAAGTTACAGAGGCATGGTAGGCTCACTTTTATATTTAACAGCTAGTAGACCTGATATTATGTTTGCTACATGTCTATGTGCTAGATTTCAGGCTGATCCTAGAGAATCCCATTTAGTTGCTATTAAAAGAATTTTCAGATATCTCAAAGGAACACCAAACCTTGGCATTTGGTATCCTAGAGAATCTGGTTTTGAACTAATTGGTTATTCAGATGCAGATTTTGCAGGATGTAAAATTGACAGGAAAAGTACAACTGGAACCTGTCAATTCCTAGGAAACAAGCTTGTGTCATGGTTCAGCAAGAAACAAAACTCAGTTTCTACCTCCACAGCTGAGGCTGAGTATATTGCAGCTGGAAGTTGTTGTGCACAGATTTTATGGATGAAAAACCAACTACTTGATTATGGATTAAGAGTTGAGAAAATTCCTATTTTCTGTGACAACACTAGTGCCATTGCCATTACTGAGAATCCAGTGCAGCATTCAAGGACCAAGCACATTGACATCAAGTACCATTTCATTAGAGAACATGTTATGAATGGTACTGTGGAGTTACATTTTGTTCCAAGTGAACAACAACTTGCAGACATCTTTACCAAGCCACTTGATGAATCAACATTCTCAAGATTAGTAAGTGAGCTAGGTATGCTAAATTTCTCTTAATTATTTTTGAGATATTTGCAAGTTAAAATGCAGCCAGAAATTTGCTATGTTTTTCTGTGAATGAATTTTCTCAGGAAAAGGTAAAATTTTGTCTAAGTCAAAATTACTATGCCAACGGAATGCACCATTTCGTTGACAGTCTTAGCAGTTTTCTGGGTGTTTCGTTGATAGCTCTTTTATATCAACGAAACGCAGCTTTATCAATGAAATAAGACGGGACTTTAACCGCCCAATCCTGATTCGTTGATTTAGCGCTTTTTATCTGAACCGTTGAAATTTGACACGTCTTTTACCACGATCTATGCATACACCCCTGTAAGTATAAATCATGGTAATACTTTAAGAGTAACGGTTATATTTTTAAGCCAATCCAGTAATTTACATTTATTATTGGATTCATTTTCTGAGAATTTTTGGGGGAGTATTTAAGAAATTTTATTTTCATTATTTCTTTTTACCTGTTCTCAAAAATTCCAAAGGCTTTTTCTCTCTTCTTCTCTCTAACAAGCAATTCAGTTCGAAGCTTTCCTTTAATCAACAATGGCACCAATAGTCAAGCTTATGTCTGCTGGAGGGTTCATCTATGAGAAGAACAACTCCATCCCTTTTGTTGTCAAGGAAAACCCGAACAGTCTGTTCTTCAAAATGATGGATTTCATGAAGAATTGCAAGTTGAGCTATGCAATGTTTCACTCTACACCACTCTACAATGAGATAATCGAGGAGATTTGGACCTCATGTGAGTATAGTGGAACAAACTGCACACTACAATTCACTCTTCAAGGTAATGAGTACATAGTTAATTCTGATGTTTTGCAAGCATGTTTACATATTCCTGATAATAACTGTGATGCTTTGCCTACTAACACTGAAATAACTACCATGCTTAATTCTATAAACTATTCTTTGCCTACTGATAATCTGGGTAGAATAATTAGGAGAGGTTTGGTTAGGGAATACAGTTATTTAGCTGATGCATTCATTAAGGTCTTTTCTGGAAAGATTAGTAATTTTGATGCATTAACTAACTCTATGTTAATTCTCCTAACCATGCTTCTAAATGATAGATATCACAACTTTAGCACCCAACTTATGTATGAAATTGGTGCTAAGTTGGGTGACAAAGCAAATAGGAAGAAAAATATCTATTATGCTAGGTTTCTGATGATGTTGGCTAACCATGTTAGTCCAGCACCATTAGTTATCTCTAACCCTAATGCCAGGTTCGAGTGCTTTGTGCAAGAAAAGAGAGTATTGACAGACATACTGAGGCTGAACCACAATGGTGATGTTCCAGTGGTGTATCTGCCAATCATTGAGGTAACTACTACTATCCCTGTTAGTGTAGCTAACACCTCTACTGTTTTACCTTCCAATGTTGCTATGGAGTCTGTAGCTGTGACCCAACAGGCTCCTACCCTAGCAACAAAACCAAAATCAAAGAAATCCTCCAAGCCAACCTCAGGTGCTTCTCAAAAGGCACCTGTTGTAAAAACTACCACACAACCTAAGGGGAGTGAGTCTGGAGTTGTGAGAGGTGAGGGAAGGGGTGAACATCAAAGAAACCCCAAGGATAAGGAAGGACAGGTTAGTGTGTACCAGCCAAGCCCCATTGTGTCTTCCCAACAAGGCACAATGAGTAACATGGATTTAAACACAAGTCTAATTGCATCCTCCCAAAAGGATGTGATTATTGAAACAAGCTCTCCTCCTAGAGCACAGTCCAAAAGGGTAAGGGACACTTCAAGCCCAAAGTCTACATTTTCCCAATACCAAAGGAGAGTGAAGCAAAAGTCCAAGGGTACACAGGGTGCACACACACTGGAAGCAACACTTCCAGTTTCTCAAATTCAGTTTGATGTAACCCCTATCATTTCTCTGGGGTTACAGTCCTCTTCTCTAAACATCAATCTTGAATTATCTCCATCAAATTCACCAACTCAATCTTTGGATGTGGACATGATCCATACATCTATTCCTGATTCTCCAACTCTAATCTTGGAGAAGCCCCACTCTGAAGCTGGTGGCCATCACTTGCTAAGTGATTTGTTGGGCCATCAACCAATTTTTCCTGAAATTGCAAGGGGATCTGTGGACCAATCTCTAAAATCAATCACCACAGACTCTACTGTAATTTCTCATTCTCAAAGTGCTTTCTTGACTTCATCAACGAAACAGTCTATTTCGTTGACAAGTGTTTCTCCATCAACGGTATCCATACCGTTGACAGTTCAAACTACCATTCCGTTGATAGTTCACTCTGCACCTTTAATTGAAAATCAAGTTGTTCCCACAACTAGTGCAGATGATCTAGTGGTAGTTGAGACACTTCTAGGACTGAGAGGGAGTGAAACTGAGAGGCTGGCTTGCAGCCAGGCAAAAGGAGAGAATGTGAGTGAGAGGCTGGCTATTTCTTCCAGCCAGGCAAAAGGAGAGATTGAGAGTTCCACCTTAGAAGGTGAAGGTGAGGGTGTGAGAGGTGTGAGCCATGGGGAGCCCATGATGCAAGAACAGAGTGGAGAGAGAGAAGGGACTACAGGAGAAATAAGGATGGAAGCAGCCATTGCTAATGAGTTAATGGAGGTCAGTGAGGGAGAAAGGGAACTTACTTTCCAAGAGGTTTATCAGCAAACTCTGGATAGTATTTCCCTGGATCCTGAGACCTTTACTCATCCTGTGTCAGCCTATCAAATTTTGGCTCAACAGGGCAATGTGGAGGCAGAGAGGTCACTACAACTAATTCACACAACTGCATCAATGCAAAGAGCAAAGGATGCCTTGACCAATCTACCTCCAGGAGCTGAAGCAAGTGGAGAATTTGATTTTTCTGATGATGAGGACAGCTATGGTGATAATCTACAGGTGGCCACTACTGCACAGACTGGGACTTCTGTGGTGCCTCCTACACCAAACTGGCTTTCTCAAGATATGCATGGTAGAAGCAATTTGGATGCTGCTATCACAAGGCAGTACAAAGAAGCATATCTAGCTCATGAGTCTGCAGGAGCAAGGGACAAGAAATTCTACAAAGCCATAATGGATTCTCTGGAAATTCAAAGGCTACAAATGTTGCAGACAAGGATTGAGGCTACAGAGATCAAGGATTCAATCAGCAACCTTAGGGATGCTAATGATAGGAGGCTAGATGAAAAGCTTCCTCTTCTCACTGTGTCCAGGATGAACAGGTTTTTCTCTAAAGAACCTGAAGTGGATTCCTCCTTGAAGACTCTCTCTTCTAGAGTGGACAAGGTGGAAGCCACTCTATCACAGATGCAAAAGGAACAGGAGAAACAAACTCAACTATTGGCCCAGCTAGTGGCAGCTCAAGGACTCCCAGCCATCTCTTTTGATGATAACAAAAAGGGGGAGAAATCTAAGGAGCTAGACATTCAGATTACCAAGGTTATGGTCCCAGCCATTTCCCTACCAAAGGAGCCATTAACAATGGGGGAGCTTGGAAAGCAGCAAAAGGATGGTATTGACCTTATACAAGAAGCTTCTATGAGGATGAGACTTGCAGAACAAATCAAAGAACATTGGTCCAACATAGAAGCAAAGTTCAAGAAGATTACTGAAGATAAGGACTCAAATCCATCAACGGAACAGCCATCAACGAATGCCATGGCAATAGCATCAACGGAATGGGAGCCACAGACAAATTCTTTCTATCAACAAGAGCCCCTTCTACATGGAGTCACTCAAGGACCAAGGAAGGAAAAAGGACAAACTTCATGCATTAGGGATGTGGAACAAGCTACAATTCAAAGAAGCCTATCTCCCAAGTCCCCTGCTAAACCAAAGGGCAAAAACATAGCAAGGACTTTCTATCCTGCACCTTATCCAGATGAGCACAAGCTTCTTGGTCTACTCATCACAAAAAGCAAGGAAAGTAATAATTATGAGATAAGGAAGCAAAGGGCAATTGTCTACAGGAATGGACAACAAATCTGTGTTTGGGCTGGTCATCCAAACTTTGCTGAAGCCAAGGCTGAGGAATCAGAAAGAGCAGCTATGCAAGCTCTTGCAGTAGCTCAAGCTCTAGATGAAGAAGAAAGGAAGCAAGAGGAAAGCACTAGAGAGGAAAGGAGTTCAAAGAAGGGCACAAGGCAACCCAAAGAGAGAGCTAGGAGAAACATAGACTTTGAGAGTGCTGATTCTCAGGGTACTGCATCAGACTCTTCTATACCTATTGCACCTCCAACAATTGCTAATCCAGTTTTTGAAGGAAAGTTGGCCTGTGATCCTGCACATCCTGTCAATTTTCATGATCAACCAATCATGCCAAAAGAGGAACCAATTGATTTTGATGAGGCATACTTTCCAAAGTTCCTGTTAGAAAAGGACCAACCAATGAAGACAAAGAAGAGGCCTGTCAAAGCAAAGCCTGTTTTTGTGAGAAAGCCACAATCTCAAAAACCCCCTGCAAACCCAGAGGACTGCATGTACATTGCTGACATCAGGGAAGAATCCAGTCTACATCTTGACTTAGACAACCTGGTGGAAGTAAGGGGAATTGCAGCTTCTCAAAAGTTGCCTGAAAGACTAGTGTTCTCATTCAAGGGTGGTAGAGAACAAGTGTGGCCTCTCTACAGAATTTTAGGAGAAGACTATCAAACACTACTCTCAGTGTTTAGATGCTTGAAAAAGGACTTTGGTTTCACCAAAACAGCCAAGTCTGAGGTGGTCTCCAAAATCTGTCAGATAAAGGCTAGCTGGAACAAGCCTGAGGCTCTTCCCAGGATACTTAGAGTTCCCTCAACAGGAAAGAAAATCCATCTTCAACCTTATTGGATGATGGAGTTTAAGGACAAGGACAATTGCAGAAGATTCTTCAGAATGGAAGACCAGCTGGAGAAGGCATCTAATCAAACTCTAAAGCTGATGCAATCCAAGCTTGGTGATCAAGATGAAGAGGAGAAAATCTTCTACAGAAGACTACAGGTCCAGATTGAGGAAAACAACTCCAAGAGAGGGAAGAAGACTATGCCACAAAGAAGTCACAGATGAAACATTTGCTCAGACTAAAGGAGCACTTGTGGGCATTAGTCTTGTAAGTCTTATATTTTGTCTATAAAGTTTTGAAGCTTAATACATTTTCTACTTTTGTAATTTATGATGTATCTGAGTGTTTTTGTTATCATCAAGTCTCTTGATTTATGGCTGTTATTCTATCAGTCATAAATTGGGGGAGATTGTTAGGAATATGTTGTTCTTGATGATAAGCATAAAACACTTAGTAGAATTTGTGTAAAGTCAATTTTGTAGCTGTCAACGAAATAGCATGCTTAGCAGTGTTTCGTTGACAGGAAGCTCATCAACGAAATGAGTGTTGTAGCAATTGCATTGTACAATACTTCACAGTATGATAGGCATTCTATTATATGTTTTAGATAGGTTTTCTAAGTCATGTTGACTATGTACTAGATAGGCAAAATAGGTTGGTTAATTGTAAATATGTTATGCCTTGTAATTCTGCCTAAGTGAAGACATGTCAACGGTATGAAGATTACTCTGTCAACGGTATGGAGTCTACCCATCAACGAAACGAGGGAAACACCATCAACGGAATGAAGAATGAAGCTATCAACGAAACACATCTCCTTGCTATCAACGAATCAATGTTGCTTTTTGAACAGTTGACAAAGTGATAGTGACAGTTTACTGAACAGATCTAAAAGGAGATATGGAAGTGTACTTTGCATTGGAAGCCATCAAAGTGGATACTGGAAATAAGGAAACATTCCAATTTCCAATAAGGCTCTTGGGAATGATTATAATGAGCATGAAGACAAAAGCTAAGATCTCCAAGGACCATTGGACAAAAGGAATGAAAAGCAAGCTACTGATGGTTACTACTATTATTCTTTAGTTTAACCAAACGTAGAATTGTAAACTTGGGATATATAACCAAGTGTAGCAGTTACTTTAGAAGTGTGAGAGAAGAAAAACAAATAGATTGTATTAGCTATCTTTGAGAGCATTTCTTCTCTACAACATTGTAACTGAGCAGCTGTGTACATTTGTATCACAGATTATTTCCGCAATAAAAACACTTCAGTTGGATCATCAAACAATCCAACTGAATTATTTATATCTTGTGTTTTTATTTATTCAGTTCAGTTTAATTTCATAAAGTGTTTAGTTTCAAGAAAATATCAAGAATTGTATTCAACCCCCCCTTCTACAATTCTGTTAGGTCATTTGGGAATAACAAAGGCTAAATTAGTTTTGCTTAATATACAAGGCTTTCCTCGCTACTATGCCCAACGTTGACAGCCAAGCAACTTCATGTAGACTTTCGGCCATGTCGATCGTTGGGCCTTTCTTCGGAGTAGCTTAACAACCATTATTTTCATTCATTTGTCTATAGGTAAGGTACATTATTGACATATAGAATATGATTTTATTTTATTGGTATTTGAAAGTTATGTGTTTATTTTATTTTTCACATTCATGACTCATTGTTCAGGGCCTTCAGGCTCAGAACCTTGTCATATAAATACACTGCAAATCACACAGTAGGTGCTTAAAAACGTACATTGATCAGCTAATATTTATTATCAAGAATCATACACCTAGGATATACATCTATAGAGGTTTTTTGCATTACCAGGTGATTCATTTCTTTGATCATTGTAGTAAGGCGGGTTTGCTACAAAGAACCAGGATTTTCATTCCAGACCATGCTTAAATCTCCACTACTCTGTTCAGCTCTATTTATCTCCCGCAAGAATCCAGTCCTTGCGCACCCTTGCATTTGTTGAAAGAATCTGAATTTGTTTCACATTTTCGATTGGCAAGTGCCTTTAAATTGCATAATTGAAAGTTGCCCTTAAGATATGTATCAGGAAGAATACCATGATCAATTATGTGAAATAGTTCTAATATTTGAAAAACCAGCCCCATAGTTAGTGACGATTATGTGTGAATTATCAATTTCAATTTAATAGGTGTAATAGCCAACCGTGACAATGTGAGGGAACATTAACAAACTCTTACGTTCCATTGGACGTATTCTGAACTTTCTCCATGCCATGTAAGGGAAAATTTGCAGTCATGTATAGAGTGAGAGGATATAATGTGGTTTGTCGAAACACAGTATCCCGATTTCCAACAAACACAAACGAACCACATTATTTTGAAACCCCTACCAAATTTTGAAATTTCACAACTATTGACATGTAATCCTAACACTTAAACATGCCTATTTTCTAGAACAAATGGATCAATACAAAAAATATCTGTGCATTTACCATAAACTCGTTAAAATAACAAAAAGTTACATTTTCTATTTTTGCAACAACGCAAGTATCTAAACAACCATAAAGCACCTTCAAGTTGAGTATAATGACTTTGTCCTTAAACTTTATGTTCATCCATTTGGAAACATATATGAGACTCTGTTTGACGTAGCTGCACAAAATAAAAAATAAGAGTGCCCCAAACAATTCAGACCTGAGATTTTCCAGAATTTAATATACAAGATCGTAAGTTAATCTAATAAAGCAAGGTATCCGGTTTGAACTATAAAGAGGTCCAAAAGTATAAGTCAAAACATCCCAAGAATTAAACATTTTCGACATTAAAAGGCACTACGACTACACAAGCAAAACTTGAAATATGATTTACTATATCTACCAAAGCATTTTACAGAAGATGCCAATTTGCTTTTGCCACCATAGTAAAATGCGAAATTGGCTTGGAAAGTTTAATTTGCATGCTCTATCAGTTTAAATATAGCTAAGGAGCGAAATAATTAACCTTGTTTAGAATGCAACTTGAAAAGAAAAGAATACTAATAACTCACCAGTATAAAGCCAATTTAAAATGCGAAATTGGCTTGGAAAGTTTAGTTTGCATGCTCTCTCAGTTTAAATACAACTAAAGAGCGAAATAATTAACCTTGTTTAGAATGCAACTTGAAAAGAAAAGAATACTAATAAATCACCGGTATAAAGCCAATTTAACAGAACAAGTGGACAACTGTTTTCCACCTCAATATATGTCACTGCAATTTTAATATGCAAAAGCTTTTATATGTCCATGTAATTCTCAATATAAACTAATTTTTTCATGTAGACCTAAAGTCTCGTTAAAAACTCATTTATTCACATTATACAATTCACAAACAATCCATACTTTAATAAAACATATAAACCATGAGGAAAATAAAAGAGAGAGAGAGAGAGAGAGAGAGAGAGAGAGAAGGAAGCGAAAACATGGACTACTCTCTTGATTTCCATGTACTCATTTTTTCGCAATTAAACCGAATTGGACTGATTTCCAACTTTTACAACCCAACCCTGGTTAGGAGTTAGGACTGAGAAGTATTATGTCCTAAATTTGGAACTAAGCCTTTCTTTGTTTTTTTAAAAAAAGACAGTCCTTTTTGCTGATTTAAATTTGGACTTTGCTTTGTATTATATTGGTCAGCTCTATCTTGATTTGACTTTATACTTCAGTGATAGGCTTATAGCACACGATGCTCTAATTAACCTTAATTAGATCAGGCTAGCTGATATCGCTACATACTTAACTCATGTTTGGTTTGTAATATTTTAAACCGTTGAACAACATAAAGTTTGAAGAGCAAAAGTAACCTTTGTAATCTTTTTGTTTTGCAATATAACTTTTTACTTAGCAAAAAAATAAAAAATCAGCAAACAATACACTGATTTGCTTATTACACATGTAATATGGAATTAGCTTCTGCCATGCAGGTCAATGCAAATTCAAGAAGCATAGATTTCTCAAACAATTTTACAATTGGCAAAAAAAGTGAATGGAAGTCGGGAAAACATAACATACCTGGTAACGGCTTTCAGTCAGCAAAACACTTCTACATATGTATCCTTTAGTCTCAATCCAATGATAGCTTTGCTGACTTCTACGTATGTAGCCTTCAGTCCCCATCTATCTATATCGATTAAATTGAGAAAAACACAAAAACAAAATTATTAATCAAATTAAAGAAATACATAAATAAGCACTAAATAACTCTATAAATCACAAGTAGTCGATCAATATTGATGAAACATGATATGTCTTTATATATACAAATTCGATTTGTTATTGTATGTATGAACTCAAAAAGAAGAAGATATAGATAACTAAAATGGAATTGACGCTTGACGTGGTATTGGCATCAGAGAAAGGGGAAGGGCTTGAAACAGCGGAAGGGCTTCAACTGTGATATATGCAACAGAAATCGCTGATCACGTGGATGCTTAAGTGGATTAAATTGTCTCATGAATTGCCTAGGTAGATTAAATTGTCTCCTGAATTTTTTGTCTACAATCTCCGCTGCTCCAAAACTTCCTCAATCACGATGTGGGCCCCTGACCATCCACACATGTCGCTCACACAAACAAACTCTAAGAACATAAGTTGTGGCTAATTTTTTTATTGGACACGGTACCACAAAGGCGGGCAATACAGACTAAGACCATTAAAATTATGTAATAACCTAAATGCCAATTGGGGGAAAACTTTATGCATCACCCTAAACGGAAATCAGGGGAAAGATATTTTCAGCCAATACATTATGTTGCCATCCATTCTTCTTTTTTGATTTCACACTCTTTTTTGATTGCACACTGGTGTGCTAAATGTAGAGCACATGCAACCATGCAATCTTGGGCTGGTGTGTGTGATAAAGGCAGCTCAATTCACTAACTATTTTTTATTCCACAATCCATGTTCATGTTGTTGCATTACTCTATTATTATATTATTACTTTACAAATTTGGAAGAAAATACATTGTTTCCTACATAGTTTTATTCCAACAAAACAGGAGGAGACCAAACCTAAGAAGCATTAGAAAGTAAATTGTTAAGTTATAGAATAATCTGATAGTGGCCAAGAAATTTCAAATTGGTAATTATTTGCAGCTACAGGACTACTTGATACACATATATTTTAGCATATAGCAAGTTGATGGGTGGTGCATTTGCTAATAAATTGGACAAACACCATAGTCATCAAATATCTTCTCTAGCCTATTAGTCTGACCTCATGATATTTTCCTTAAAACATTCACACCGCTAGGCCTCCCAAAATAGACGCAATTATTTTTTTTGCCTCATTCATCTGTATTGTTAAAGGGCTACTCATCATACATACATCCAAAATTCAATTTTTACCTATGAGATTATAGCATCCTGAGAAGTTTCCTAAGCACAAGCCTAATTATCAGTTAAAAAAACACTACGCCATAAGTGGTCATATGCAATGCTTTTTTACAGTTGCTATAGACCAAAAAAGCGTTGCATTAAACTTGTTTTTCAAAAATGCAACACCAAACGGCCGTTGCATCCGCGGGCGTGGCCTTTGATATGTAATGCAACAATTTTGGTCAGCTACTGCAACAGAGAGAAAGTATTGCATTATAAGTATACTGCAACACCAAAATCAAGGAAATGCAACACCAATGAGTGTTGCCTTAAACACAAGGCCCACTATCATGCCACGTCAACAATGGGCCCACTAAAATGCCACATCAATAGTTGGGCATGCGTGTCAGGTCAGTAGTGGGGCCCACATGCCATAATGCAACACTTTTCATTGTCTTCTGAAATAGTAATTTTTTTAATGCAATAGTATATTTACTAATGCAACACCATTAGATTCTATAATTCAATACCATTTTCTTGAAATGCAACATTAAATAAGGAAATGCAACACTTTAATAAAAAAATTGCAATATTAGTTTTGTACATACATAAATACCATTCAAAAAATTCAGCATTCCATCCAAAACATCCTAAAACCAATCCAAAACAACCAAGGCATCTAATAACATACTAAATACCTAACTTGATCACAAAAAAAATTAGATAATACAAATAATCTCGTCCCCAAAATCCCAGCATCCAAAATCCCAGCATCGTGAAATGTGTAGTATCCCAACATCGTGAAATGACCAATCCAGTCGAGAAGCACTGGGATGTCAACCTGAAACACATAAGGATACTCAAATTTCAGTTTGTAGTCAATGTTCCCAAATCTTTGTGTGACCTCATATTCTTCGCGTAGGTACTCATATATTTGAGCATATTTGGCATATCTCCAAGCAATCTCTGATCTGAGTGATGATAGCACAACGTTCAAATGTTTAAAAAACAACGTTCAATACTGATATGACCTGTTACATATCATTTAGGGTTATAATGTCAACAAGTCTGAAGGTGCCAGGAAAAGTGAACATATACTTCTTTCTTGTAGATTACATATATGTTTAATCATGAAGTTCTGAAAGCCATTGCTTTCCGCTTCAAAACTTGTACAGGCCAATTGGACCCAATATAATCTTATAAATACTGAAGAAGTACTACAAAATTATATTATAACTCAAATAAAATGAAACCAATTTTGATCATATTTTTTAGAAAATGTATTATAATCAAGGCAAGACTCATCAATATTAACTAAGCTGGTTCTTATTTCGGATATATCATAAGGAAACTAACACTTTTTAGAGTGTCGAATCCAATAAAAGCAGTTGCATTTCGATACGATTACCTGTCAAAAAGACTGACTCTAAGAATGACATCAGCAAGATTTGAATTGGCCTTCCCAGCAAGATTTGAATTGGCCTTCAACCATGCCATCAACCTGAGGGGATCCCAACTATGTTTAAGTATAATAACCAAATGCACAATAGATACATACAGCTTGAAATACCCATTTTCAGTTGATTAAAATCTAAGAAAACATAAGTTTACAGTAAACTCCAACTTTTCCTATACTACAAAGGTACCATCTATAGAATTAAACTCAATTACTCGGGTATTATTACCTGTGAAACAAAATAATCCAGAGCGATACTTTGTCCAAGCACGATCCCAATTATACGTATACTATCAATGTCCGGACTTTTTAAAACAATATAGTCTGCACCTCCCTGCATGTCCTGAGATAGGTGTGAACAATGAAAATTATAACCTTGCAGAACAAGGAGGGGATTTGTTTTATATTTATATGTGTGATTGTGGTATGTTATTGTCTTGTGTAATGTTGTTGTGTTACTTTTATGCATTGTGCTATTAGTTTATTATTATTTGTTTACTATGTTGGATTTTGTTGATGGAACTTGAAATTTTTATTATGTTTAATGGAAGATAGGTTTGTAGAGGGTAGCATGAGCATTTACTTTTGTATCAGAACATATAGATTTTTTTTATTCTTGCTAAAGATTGTGTTCTGCTTTTGAAAAAAATTGTAGGCATGTAGTGTCTATCTTGATACTTGGTTTAGGTGTCTAGCTCGATACTTGGTTTAGGGCATCTTATATGAAGTTTTGGTATTATCAGTAATGGGGCATTCTGAGGTTTCAATTTGTAATGGAAATCAATGAAACCAAACTACACGTACCTATGTCCTACTTGGAAGCAGCGTCCGGGAATTCATTTTGTAATCAAAACAACATATGTGATTGTTAGGTCCAAAGTATCGTAGAAGGGGGGGGGGGTTGAATACGATACTCACAAATAATTTAATTTCGTTCGCGGATTAATCTTTCAGTTCTATAACGAAATCAAACACACCAAACCAAATCAAGTTTCGGGGAATATATCTTTTTATAAATATAAACCTCGAGGGGTGCTACAATTTCTAATCCGTAGATTAGCTTCAATGAGTTTAAGGTTACACAAATACAAAACAATGATCAAGTTCTGAGCACTATTAATTTCTCTGATAATTTTCTCCGGCTCTTCTCTCTCTCAGTAATGTCTCTGTGTTGAAATCCTTAACTGAAGAAGACACTATCTTCTCTCGAGTTAATTGTAGTCTTGAATTGAAAAACCATCGAACCATTTAGAATAAAATATTCTTGGTCATTGGATCTTCATCAACCTGTCAGACAAGCATAACTTTTCACCTGCTCCATGAATTGAAAAACCATCGAATGATTTAAAAAACCATCGAATGGATTAAATCAATTTGCCATTCGATAGTTTTTAAATCAAAACTATCGAATGCCAAATTAATTTACTTTGTTTTTCAATAAATCACTTCAACCACCATTCGATAGTTTTTTCAAAAGAAAAACTATCGAATTCTTTTTCTTGTCTTTTGTCCTTTAGTAATTACTCCTGAGCTCCTGGGTGTTTAAGTTTTAGACTTTATCAATTTCTTCTGAGACGATAAAACAACTTGATCTTTTTAGTGTCGTCACCTAGTGCAACTGGTCTGGTTCACAGATGAATAACACTTGATCAATTCTTCTCTTATGTCTTCAATATAGTGCTGCTGATAAGTCCCTTGTCGTTCTGGTTGCTTCATCACTGGAATCCCGTGGTACTGAACCCTAAATCATTCACATACTTATGTCGTCTTGAAAGTCTTGTTTCTTTTGCTGTCACTGAGGCGTGAACATTTTCATGAACTTCTTTCCGTGACCTGTTTACGGACTTCAAGAATACATAATGTATTTTGATTTTTTGAGTTTACCTTTTCTTCTTTGATTCTGGATTCATGTGCTTCTGTTAATATTATTGTCTATCTTGTCCTTTGTTGAGTTGTAGTTATCTCTTTTACATCTTATGTTACATTATGCTTTACAATTTCCCCCTATTTGATTGGATGGAGTTCGACAAGCAAATACTTCGAGGATAACTCAACTAACTAAGGAAACATTAAACTACTTAAAGTAAGACAGCGTAATAATATCAATGCATTCTGGATTAGATATGTATACATTTCCAGATTTCATAAATCAAAGAACAATTAAACTTTATACAATGAAGTTGCTCCTCTAGTCTGAGCTGATAGTTCTTTTGTTCTTTGCTTCAATCTTCAGTCCATTCCAATCTCACCTTCTTCAATCATTGGATCGGAGTTAGCAGCTTGATAATCAATCACAGATAGATAGTGCAGTGGTTCTCCAGGTTTAAGGATTGCTCCTTGGATGTGTCTTCCAATATATTCAACCTCTTGACCCACTCCAGCCCATAACCATGCAATGTTAACATCTTTCTTGTTTAGCTTTGGCATGTTTGGCAGTCTGGTATGCACTTCCAATCCTCTTTCCACTCTTTTCCTATAGTAAGGAACATTCTCCATTAGAAATCTTCTAAGAGTGTCTGCTGCTTTGTCCTTCTCCGTTGATGAGAATCCAGTGGATCTAAGATACTTCTCAACTGAGATTAGATAGTTGCTTGGGTAGTCTCTCAGTTTGTCCTCAGCCAAATAGCAGATTCTGAACAAGTCATTCGTCATGAATCTAACCATTGGAGGATCTTCAGTAATCTCTGGACTGACTTTCATCACGATCTCCTTAACGTGCTCACGGAGCAGTTCATTTAGCCTTGTAGTTCTTTGGATCTTGATGAGTATAGCCTGCAATTTTGTATATGTCCTCTGTTCTAAAAACTTAGTGGAAATCACAAATGTACCTTTCTCCAGAAAACTGATTAATAAGCTCCAGGCACCATTTGCTTTAACCCCAGCATTCAGACAGATTATAGAGCTTCTCAGTGCTTTAAAGTAAGTCTGATCTTCAAGATTAGCACTTCTGATGTCCTGAATAATAACTTCCACCTCAGCATTGTCGTTGACTTCTAATCCGTCTTCAACTCCACAAAAGGTTTTATAAGCCATTTCCCATTCAGTACCATCTTTCTTTGCCAGATCTATCATCTTCTTCTTCCTCACTTCATTATACACTTTGATTCTCTTTAGCTTTTCACTTCTCAGAATTGCTTGTTGTTTCTCTTTCTCAGCTTGCCTGGCATCTATTGCAGCTCTCTGAGCTCTTATTGCTTCCAAGGCAGCTTCTTCTTCAGGTGATAGAGAATTTGCTTCTTCCATATCATCATCCAAGATAGGATGTTCTATTGGCTCTGGATAATATGGCTCATGCTCCTCTTGAATAGGTTGCTCATGCATGACCTCAAATTCCTCTTCACTTTCCTTATCTTCCTCTACAAGCTCCTCAATCCAGTACTGTCTGATTGGAATAGCCTCAACAGTCTCCCAAACTCCCCATTTATCCTTCACCCCTTCTCCATCTTTCTCCCCCTTAGTTGAGGAATCCTCGATAAAAGCATCCTCAGCATAAAAGACAATAGAAGGATCAGGTTCCTGATAGGAAGGACCAGGTTGTCCAGATTGTTGGTTCTTCAGCATACTCCATATAGACTGTACTCCGTCACCTTGATTCTCCAAGAAATCCATAAGCTGCTTATTAAACTCATTTATAGAAGCTAGCGACAGGTCAATGTTCTCCAATCTTGAGTTGGTAGTCTTTTCCATGTGATCCAGCCTCTTGTTTAGCTTAGACTCCACTCGTGAAAGGGTATTCATTGCATCTTTTACCCGCGCTTGACCATCCCGGATAACCAGAACGTCTTCTTTCAAAGCTTCATGTCCTTGAGACAGTGCAGTTACTTCATTCATGAATCCATCTTTAAGTTCCCTGACGTCCATCCTCAGCTCGACTAGTTCTTCCATAGCTTCCTTCTTTAAGGAGTCCACTGCCTGCTTCGTACCTGTTATAGTGCCAGATGCACTGCCAATGACCCTGAATGTTCTTCTGGAATCAGCTGCAGCCAAGTCAACCTTCTCTTGAATAGTCTTTAAAGAAGCATTGGCCTGACTAGAGGAGATCCCCTGGTCAAAGGAAGGTCGCAGTGGAACCTTGAATAATGGAGTTCCTTCTTTGTCATGAACTGTCATCTCCTTGAGGGAAGATTGAACTTGTAGCTCTCTTTTTGTCGGTAACAGCAAATCATGAATATTAGGCAGGGTTAGGGTGTCACTCCTCACATTTGGCTCTGGGTGTACACTCAACGTTTCTGTCGGTGTTTGAATCATTTTTCCTTTCCCACTCAGGCCAGGTGTAAGTGTTTTTGTTTCACTCAAATCCTTTGTGCTGATTGTACCTGCAGAAGAGATCACCGTAGCCGTCCTTAAGGAGGTCACCGGTGGTGCAATGGGGCTTCGCAAGTCCCCGTCCTTGGATAAACCAAGTTGTTGATCATCCTTAGATGATATATCCTCTGTAGGATCTAGAGTTTGAATCTCTAGGGGGTTAGAAACAGGCTCTTTTAACAGCAGAGATCCCGAATCTTCCCCGTGAGTCTGTAAAGACTTTACCTCAGTTGACTTGTCAATAGTAATTGATTCATCGTCACCGAGTTGCCGATCTGCACCTACGTCAGACCCTTTACCCGCAGGATCCAGATATGTTCCATCTGGGGAGGTAGACAATGACCTTTTAGATTGTGCATTTAGGTCAAAGCCTTCTCTCGACGTTTGTGAAGACCCTTGGTTCTTAGAACCTTCAACCAGTGAACCTGACCGTAATATGGTCGGAACACCAGTTGCTTCCGTCAATTCTTCCTTACTTGATTGAGCTATTGGTTCAGATATTGCTTTCGTTAGCGTAGCCCAATCAGCATCAGAAAAATCAGTAAAGGGCACTTTGGATGAGAGAAATGAAGTATCAACAGTTGCCTCGGTTTCTGTTCTTCTCCTTTTAGAGGAAGGCAGAGCTGCTGTTGAAGGGTGTATCTCCTTATGTGGTGCTGCTTTGGCACTATCTCCCTCTACACTCATGGATGGTTCTTTAATGGGTATAGTAGGGGAAGGAGGTTCGTTTATGTTTTCATTTGGCTCTTCCAAAGGCTTTTCGACCGTGGTTAGAGGTTGTGGGTTTGCAACCTCCTGGTCTGGAATGGCCACTGAGGGCTCTGGATCAACATCCATAGGTTGTGGTTCAGGAGCCAGTTCAGGTTCAGGAATGTTACCTTGAATTACCTGTTCCCCTGGGGGTAGAAGTGGTAGGGGCACCGTTCTTAGATATTCAGTGAGAACAGTGGGAACCCCTGGAAGATAGTTGGTCTTCCTTATCAGAGCGGTTATGGCATTGCTCTTCATCTTCATACACTCCATGGTCTCCTCTTCGGCGAATGTCTCGCGCTCATCATCTGTTAAGATATCATTGAGAATTAGCTGTAGGAACCTAGGATAGAAACAAAGCACATCTTCATCTATGCCCGTTCTTTCATCCAGTGGTCCCATGCATATGATTACTTGATCAATCAGTAACCGTTCAATGTTAATATGCCTATTGTTGGCAATGGCAAACCCTATCTTTTGAAGGAATAAGGGAATACCATGCAGATTTGTTAGCTTGGCAGTAAAAACATGGATTAGGGTATGAAAGAAAAAGTTCCATGCTTTTGGCAAGTAATGCTTCAGAAACTCTCCCACAAAGAAGTTAGGTTGTTGACTTCTAATGAGATTGAAGAAAGCATGTATCTCCTCAGTTGTGGGATTCGGAACAAGGTTTTCTGTAGGAAAATGTAAGATTTGATTAAAGTCATGTTCTGTCACCCTTATTGTTCTGCCCCCTGGCACAACAAAACTGAAGGACCTTACGTTATTCTCACTTGTATCCGTGGCAGTTGTGTACAACGCAGTCAATTGATCGATGCAAAGGACCACAGGAGTACTCACAGCACATGCCACTAATGAACGTGTGTTCAAAAACTCTGCCCATGCACGAAACTGTAAGTTCGTTATGGATTGCAAGTTTTGAAACGAGACATGATTAGTTTTGGTAATAATAAATTCTCCAGCCATTTAAATTTCCAGAAAAAATAAAATAAACCAAAACTAATTTTTCTTTTAAATTTAATTAATTATGACTAATTAATCAAACTTTTAACAATAAACCCCTTTCTTTTCGAATGTAGACACTTAACCCAAAAACAAATTCCTATTGTTAGAACTTGGACTGCAGATTGATAAAGAATTTGAGAATTACAACCTTAAAATTCTATTGACAAAACAACAAAATAGTAAAATTCCTTCGAATATCAAGGTATCAAAGTTCTAGTTATCTCTCTCTCTCGATGGTTTTTCTTTGAAAAGCAATTAACAACTCAACACAGTACACAGTACTTGATTCATTTTTTAAAAAAAAATCACTGCAGTAAATCGTTGAAGGTTAATAATCAGTAGAAATCGAGAAAGTATCGAATGAGTTGTGTTCTTGACTGTGTATATAATGTAAGTATATAAACGGGAGCTTAGCTTTTCAGATCTGTGAAAACAAAATGAAAAGAAATGTACTAAGGCAACGTTATATACTAACTGAAACTGCAGGGGCAATTATGACATTTAATGTTCGATAGTTTTTATTTATGCTTTCGATAGTTTTAATTCTAGGGGCATAAAGGTCAAAAACACTTCGATAGTTTTTTCAAAACTATCGAAGTGTTTAAATTCAAGAATTTAAACCGACCTTTCAGAAAAACTATCGAAAGTTGTTCTCAATAAAACCAAAATCTATCGAACATGCTTTGTTTAGAAAAACTATCGAGAATTTGAATATAGAAATAATTAAAATTCACTTCGATGGTTTTTCTACTAATTTTCAAAATCTATCGAGAATTTAAATATTAAATCAGATAAATTCACTTCGATATATTTGAAAGATATTCTCAAAAACTATCGAGACATGTTTTCGATGGTTTTTCTTTTCCTTTTCAAAAACTATCGAAAATTAATTTCGATAGATTTATCTATGTACTTGAAAAACTATCGAATTTCCTAAATTCGATATTTTTTGCTTCTGTCTTCATTTTAAAACCTGTTCTATTTTAAAAATCATACTTTTCATTTCCTGTCAAGTTTTATTTTGAATAAATCTTTTAAAATTCACCAAAATCGATTGTTAACAGAAAATTCACAATTTTCTCAGACTAAAACCAACTAAATATCATTAACTGATATTAATCAATTAAAATCCAATGAATTATGTTGCATTAATTTACAATGTTAAAAACAAGGCAAATTAATTCAAATTAAATAGATGCTTGAATATTTAGAACAAATATTAGCACTTAAATAATTTTAGAATTAATAACCAATTAAATGCCAGAAGATATATCATCCATAATTATGACATAAAATTAGTACAAAAATCCTAACTACGAGAATTGCTCCAGAAAATAAACTCACGAGTCCTAAGGATATAGCAATTCTTAAACTCATGTATTCACCAGGACTATCTGCAGTTACTGACTTCTAATCAAAATCAATTAGAAAGATTTAACATCCCAAGTTCACCAACCAGCTTATTGAAAGTGGATTCATCAAGTGGTTTAGTAAAGATGTCTGTAATTTGATCCTCTGTGGGTACAAAATGTAACTCCACAGTTCCATTCATGACATGCACTCGGATAAAATGATACCTGATGTCGATGTGCTTCGTCCTCGAGTGTTGCACTGGGTTGTTTGAGATTGCTATGGCACTTGTGTTGTCACAAAATATTGGAATCTTTGTCAACAAAAGTCCATAGTCACGGAGTTGGTTTCTCATCCACAAGATCTGAGCACAACAGCTACCAGCAGCAATGTATTCAGCCTCAGCTGTTGATGTGGACACTGAATGCTGCTTCTTGCTATGCCAGGAAACTAACCTTCTTTCAAGAAACTGACAGCTTCCTGAAGTACTCTTCCGATCAATCTTACAACCTGCAAAATCAGAGTCTGTGTATCCAATAAGATCAAATCCTGTATCTTTAGGGTACCAAATTCCAAGATTTGGGGTCCCCTTAAGATATCTAAATATTCGCTTAACAGCTATTAGATGAGATTCTTTGGGATCAGACTGAAATCTAGCACACAAGCATGTTGCAAACATTATATCTGGTCTACTTGCAGTGAGATAAAGTAATGAGCCTATCATACCTCTGTAGCCTGTGATGTCAACCTTCTTACCAGTTTCATCCTTATCAAGCTTAGTGGCAGTTGGCATAGGAGTCTTTGCTGTAGATGAGTCTTCCATTTGATACTTCTTAAGAAGATCCTTGATGTACTTGGACTAACAAATGAATATACCACCTTGTTTTTGGTATACTTGCAGTCCAAGAAAGAATGACAATTCACCCATCATGCTCATTTCATAACGACTCTGCATTAACTTAGCAAATCTCTTGCATAGATCATCATTAGTAGAACCAAATATTATGTCATCCACATATACTTGCACCAATATCAAATCATTTTTATGCTTTTTGACAAAGAGAGTTTTGTCTACAACACCTCTTGTAAAATCATTTTCAAGTAAGAATTCAGAGAGAGTGTCATACCATGTCCTCGGAGCTTGTTTGAGTCCATAGAGAGCTTTGAATAGAAAGTACACAAAGTCTGCCAGTTTTGAATCCTCAAAACCTGGAGGTTGTTCCACATACACTTCTTCTTCTAACTCCCCGTTCAGAAAAGAACTCTTCACATCCATTTGATATACCTTGTAATTGGAATGTGCAGCAAATGCCAGAAACATTCTGATGGCCTCAAGTCTTGCTACTGGTGCATAGGTTTCATCATAATCTATACCCTCTTCTTGAGAGTAACCTTTAGCAACCAGTCTGGCTTTGTTTCTCGTTATAATGCCATCTTCGTCCAACTTATTTCTGAATACCCATCGTGTTCCAATAACAGATTTTCCCTTAGGCCTGGGTACCAGCTTCCAAACTTTCTGCCTTTCAAACTGATTGAGTTCTTCTTGCATAGCAATTACCCAATCTGGATCATCTAGAGCATCTTCAACTTTCTTAGGTTCTGTTTCTGAAAGAAACCCAGAATAGTGACATTCATTTTGTGATGTTCTCCTAGTTCTCACTCCTGTGTCCGGATCACCAATGATCAAGTGAAAGGGATGATCTCTATTCCATACCCTTTGTCTTGGCAGATGCGATCTTGATGATTCTCCTTGTTCTAGATGTTGTGGAGTGTGACTAGTTGATCCTTCTCCTGCTCCCCCTGAGTTGTTGACGGTTTGATCTGTTGATTCTGAAGACTGACTAGTGGATCCTGTATGTTGAGGGTCTCCACTTTGGTCACCACTTTGTCCAGAATCATTATCATTATGATTATTATTAATGACTGTAACAACTTCAGGTACTTCTTCATTGTTAGAGAGATCTCCTGATAGATTTTCAAATACCAAAGATTCAGAGTTCTCTCCAGTTTGCAGGCCTGGTCTTTTGGTGTCGTCAAATGTTACATTAAAGCTTTCCAACACCTTCTTATCTTCAATCACATATACCCTGAAAGCCTTAGATTCCAGAGAATAGCCTAGAAAAATGCCTTCATCTGCTTTGGCATCAAACTTGCCAAGATGTTCTCCATCTTTAAGTACAAAGCACTTTGCACCAAACACATGAAAGTACTTCAGTGTTGGCTTCTTGTTGGCCATTAACTCATACGGAGTCTTTTCATGATCTTTGTTGATCAGGGTTCGATTCTGAGTGTAGCAAGCTGTATTCACTGCTTCAGCCCAAAAGTAAGTGGGAAGTTTTGATTCACTCAACATGGTCCTTGCTGCTTCAACCAAGGTCATGTTCTTCCTTTCCACTACTCCATTCTGTTGAGGAGTTCTTGGTGCTGAAAACTGTCTTGATATTCCTTTCTCTGAGCAGAAATCATTTAGAACTGCATTCTTGAATTCAGTTCCATTGTCTGATCTGATTGTCCGCACAGGTAGCTTAGCTTCCACTTCTATCTTCTTGATGTGATCAATGATTAGTTGTGTTGCTTCATCCTTTGTTTGTATGAACAACACCCACGTGTACTTGGAGTAGTCGTCCACCATCACCAATGCATATCTATTCCTTGAAAGTGACATAACATTAACTGGACCAAATAAATCCATATGAATCAGTTGTAATGGTTCAGTAATGCTTGTCATTCCTTTGCTTCCATGTGATGCTTTCTTCGACTTCCCTTTTTCACATGCTTCACATAGTCCCTCCTGATTGAATTCCATCAGGGGAAACCCTCTCACTAACTCTCTCTTTACCAAAGAGTTCATAGTTTTGAAGTTCAGATGTGAGAGCTTCTTGTGCCATAGCCAACTTTGTTCTGAAGATGCCTTTGCATAGAAACATGTAACTTCTCCTTCACTGGTAGAACTTAAGTCAGCTATAAACAAATTCCCTTTTCTCACTCCCAGTAGAGTAAGCTTCTCATCCTTCCTGTTGGTGATCAAGCACTTGTCCTTTCTGAAATCTACATTCTAGCCTTTATCACAGAATTGACTGATACTTAGAAGATTGTGCTTTAATCCTTCAACAAGAGAGATGTTTTCAATGATGACATTTCCAGCTTTCAATTTACCATATCCCGTAGTGAATCCTTTGATGTCATCTCCAAAGGTTACAATCGGGCCGGTCTTCTTAACCACCTTTGTAAGCAGGGACTCTTCACCTGTCATGTGTCTAGAACAGCCACTATCCAGAATCCACACAACCTTTGAGCTTTTAACCTTACCCTGAGATGATTGTGGTGATTCCTCTGAAGAGTCAGCCATTAGAGCAACATTTACATATTCCTCCTCTTCATCCGAATCAGTATCATCCCAGTGCTTTCCCTCTGCTATATTAACTTTCCCTTTCTGCTTTCCAGAAAATGCCTCCAGTTGCTGTTTAAGCTTGGCATTCTCCTTCTTCAACTCATCACACTACGCCATAAGTGGGATTCAGCAACACCTGAAAAAGTGTGGTTATAGCCCAAAAAACTGTTGGTAAAAGGAAAAAAACAGGCTATGGCTACACTTTGACCAAATTTGAGGGTGTTAGAAAAATGGCCGCTACCATAGGGGTCTACGCCAACACTTTTGTAGTTTTTGGTAACACGGGAGATATGTGTAGGCGTAGACCCCTACGCCAACACTTTTTATTTCTGTGGTTACATATTATTAGTTGTTGCTATAGATCTATGCCAACACATTTATCTTTGTAGTAACACTACTAATAGTATTGCTATAGACCTATGTCAACACATTTTCAGTACTACTGTAACACCAAATTATGAAATAGTTTGATGTTTTTACCAACACCCTTACCACTATGCCTACACTTTTTCTTAAACATTTTTTGATTTTGTGCCAACACTTTGCTATACTTTTGCCAACACCTAAATACTTTGGAGTTAATGGTTACACTTTGCATGCTTTTTACCAACACTTTAAATACATAATGGCAACATATGACATTGAAATATAGAACTTCCCATTCAAAATATTACCAAACATTCCAATACATAAACAGGCTGTCCAGAAGCCATTTCAATACATAAAAAACCATCCAAAATAACTACATCAAATTCACACCATTCCAATACATAATAATCAATCATCCATATCTACTAAATAAACCAACATCTAAAACCCAACTCAACTACCATGGTTAAGCCTATAAGACCTCAAATCAGCCAACCTTAATTATTTCTCGGCTACATCTTTTGAGGCCATGGCATCATCTGCTGTTTCTTCTTTATATTTAAGTTTATTCTCCGACTCTATTACAGCTTGTTTTGCCTCTTCAAGTTCCTGGCCATCTTGTAATTTCTTCTTCAGCTACAACAATGTCCATCATAAGCCCTTCAACCTATAACAACAAAGTAGTGTCAATACATGATGCAAGGAATTCAAACCTAAATAACAACAACAGTAAAATTTGTGTGACTATGCCTAATTCCAACCTAAATAAAGCATAACTAAGGTGTGGTTATCACAATTCTAGTTTTGTAAGATACATAAATTGTTAGATTGAGGTTGGGGTACATGAAATGTTAGTTTTGTAAGATACATAAATAGATCAGACAAGAATTTGTATAGACCCACTTTAGCAATTGCATCCTGGAACCCGTATTGCATCAGCTTGGGTCTCTCGATCTAAAAAAAACAAGTTAAAGCATACATAAATTTGGGAATCTAAAGCAAACATTTTAATTTTTAAGTAAAGAATTAGTATAATTGTTTATTATGCTTAATGTATAATAAAATATTATGCATGTTGTATCTATCTTATTACTGTCTTAATTTTAATTCATTAGGAACACGATATCAATGACAGAGCTATCCTGGGAACTGTCCACCCTTGCTCAGAGGATCAAGCAGATACACGAGCATCTCAAGAGGAATTTAGATATCTGCTACCAACACATAGGTTTTTATATACGTACTAGTATGCACCTTAAGTAATTTCTTACGTGACTACATTATATTGACTTTAAACATATGGAAAATATGTATATATGCACCCATACAGGTTCACCTTGATGTGCTTAGGAGGAAGAATGTCTTGCTACTTATATCTGGCCTAGACATTTCCCCAAATGAGCTCTCCATTCTTGAACAGATTTATAGTGAATCCCGTATGAATGGAACAAGAATGGAGAGCCTGTATGAGTTAGTATGGATTCCAGTCGTGGATCTTTCTCATGTTATCCACTACGGAACCACCACTGGACCATATGCAACCACCACTAAGACATTGCCAATGCAAAAACATACTAGTACAAGATCACAACCTGCAGTCAAGTAGTTCAAAAGCAACACTGGACTGATCCTATGCAGAAGCGTTTTGACGAGCTTACATCGACAATGCCATGGCACTTCAGAAAGAAGCCTATCCTGGTTGTTCTTGATCCCCAAGGAAAGGATTTGAGCCCTAATGCCCTAGTGCATTTTCCAGATTCCATGAGCTCAAAAACCTACATGGAACAATCAATAAAAAGAATATTAAGAAAAATAAGAAAATAGTTCAGCTAAAGTGATATGTGCCTGTATAATCTAGTTTACCAACATCAACATATTGTAAACAAAAGTTACGGAAATATCATTTTCATTTTTCAGATATTTATAGATTAAGCATGCAACAAGATTAGTGAAGCTATCAATCTTTTCATGAATGCGTGCAATGTCAAGGTGCATTTGTTCAGATAATGGAACTTCAGTCTCAGTTTCTTCTCCAACAGTTGCCTCAGCATCCTCTCTAACAGTTACCTCAACATCTGCCACCAGTAGTTGCTTTTCTTCCACCTAGTTATAAAAGGTTATAAAATCACACAATATAATCTCTGACTTGGAATTGTTCAAGGAACAAAGGGTAATATAATCTTACAGATTGGAGCAATTTGAATACAACAATAGGTACATACGGTTAACACTATCACGCAAGACGCAACTAGCAAGCAAAGAGACTATATAATAAGTACATACAAAAGAATACATGTATATTGGAAAGAAACTTATACAAAATACAGTACATGCAGCTAGCGAGAACCTGATACAAGTTGCGGAAGACATTGGGCACATCGGTAAACATAATATCCCACATTAAAAGTCCAAATATAGTCAACCAAATGCCACTTTCTGCATGAATACCCTGCCAGCCACCACCTTCTCCAGCATAATATTGCAGAGCAAGCTGCTCTACTCCACATTGTTCCCCATCTTCACCATAAAACCTGCTCTTTGTCCCTGTTACACAGTTCAATGGTCTCCCTTGCACATGAACCTAACATATCCATAAACAAGTAATCATTGGCTGAACAAAAATCCAAATAGGGAAGTTCCTAGCATAAGAAGTTCACTGGACATCATGATATGTTAATAAAGCAGGAGTTTTTTTATTCCTAGCATAAAAATTACCTCTGTTATCTTCCTCTGTACAGATTCTGAAAAGGTTGGAGTTTTCCAACGCCTTGGTGGTTTCCCTAAGCGTAAAACCCTCCTTTGTAGTGAGATTCTTGTACCAGCTCGAACCCAGGGAGGGGTCAAGTAGCCCATTTTCAGCAATAGTAAGACTCTTCTTCTTCTATCAGAAATAAAATTTAGTAGCAAGCGCTTAAGCAATCTTATTGCATCAATGTATCTGAGAAAGACTGTTAATATCATCACAATGAAGATATAATCAAATAGCATCCTTGAAGCAGATATAATTATCATATGGATTATGCTCTACAAACTATATGTTTAACAACATACATCATTCTGCAAGAGTTTTCACTTGCCACCAATAAATACAAGTAAACAGCACTGTCTATTGGAAGTGTTTTGGGAATGGACTGAAACAGAGACAGATAGTATCATTACTGGACCTCAAGGTCTGTTCCATGTGCATCATTGCCTTTAGGATTCAACTTTTATAAAACTTAAAAACATATCTTCTATTTCAAATAAAGAAGCATCCTAAAAACTTATTATCTTTATCTTGGAAGTAGGAGCATCAGACACTCCTTACTAAACAATGACTTAATTGCCCACCTATAGAGATATCTGGTTATCAATCTGAAACACTATGACGAAACTGCTGCACAAATCCTGGATTGTCTATCAGAAGGTCCAAAGAAGATAAAACTTAAAAAGGGTTTCTCCCCATCCAGAGCAAAGCATCTGAATAGTACTGAAGTCAAATGTCAAACAATTTTCCACAGCATATATTTTAAGTATCACGCTGAACACATTCTTATGGTTATGCAGGATTGCAGATAAATCGCAAGTCTATACTCAGCATGCTTATATGAGGCCTCTAGGAGTAGGTCTGTAACTGACTCAAGTCCTGAAGAATAACTTTCTTATATGCTTATTAGAGCTTACTGAATGCACATTAACTTTTGCAGTTTTAGAATATCACTTTGCTCTTATCATACGTAGATGGGATATATATTGTTCATGCTAATGATCTCATGGGCCATTGATCTCATTAGCATGAAGGAGGGTTATTGTCTCATTTCAGTTTGTTTTATTATCTTTTAATTTTCTGGCAGTTGCGATGGTCTTGGGTATTGATGACGAGTTGGACCTCAACCGTTTAAGTGTGATCCTGCTGGCCATTTCTTTGTTCACAAGGTATTTCTTTATCAATGAATTTAATATTTAAGGGAAAATGATTATGATATGAATTGGATTTTCTTTTACTATGGTGGGAACTTGATTTTAACAAGAAGTAAGGTTTTGAGAGGTAAATAGATATTATGCTAAAAAGGAATAGATTAGGGAAGAGGAATTGATATGACTTGTTTTATCATCAGTATTCAGTGCAAGGATTTTCTAATATAACCTAGACACGACCCCCTGAGATTAGTCTTTGGGAATAAGCAATAAGTCTGCTTTGTGATGGAGGATACTTTAGAGTAACTACTATAGATGGGTTTTTTGCCATGGTGTCATGTAGTCATGATGTCACGTAAGGGTCTCCTGGAGTTCTAAGCGATGCTTATATGAAAAAGCCCCACAGAGTGGCCATATGGTGTTTACGCTATAGAATTTCAAATTTATAAATACATAGTTTACATTATATGTGAATATATGAATGCTTGTTTCGAGAATTTGTAAAGAGGCTGTAACTGGAATGTACTACGATGAATATCGTGTTCTAAGGCTAGGCATGTAAGATGAACAAATAGCTGAATAGTGTGCTCAAATGTTCAACATCAACACCTAAGAGTAAATGAGCTTGAGTAGAACAATATGCGAAGGAAATTGGCCTTCTAAACATGAACCGGCTTGAACTTGGTCTAAGGGCTCAATTTTGACAAGGCTAAGCACTCGTCCACCTTAACTGAAACTACTTTTCTGTTCCCCAAAATGTGGGACAATTTTCTGCCTTTATTTGTTTTGCTATGTATAATATGCGAACAATATGCGAAACTGCTGCACAAATCCTGGATTGTCTATCAAATTGTTTTGTGCTACTTTTATACTTAGGAATTTTAAACCAACCAATATTGCTCTAATACATCTTTCAAACCCGTAACTAAATCTAACTTAAGAAAATCATAATCGATACATATAAAAATACAAAAATAATGAATCAAAACATGTTATAAGCATGTTATACACAAACAAATATTCCTAATCGAAGCCCCAATCATGAATCGAGGCCCCAAACCAGCAAATAACCATGTAATACACAAACAAGAACAAGGAAGTAAGAATGTAAAGAACAATACCTGAAGAAGAAAATTAG
Organism: Heracleum sosnowskyi; assembly: GCA_030848705.1. NCBI lineage: Eukaryota > Viridiplantae > Streptophyta > Magnoliopsida > Apiales > Apiaceae > Heracleum > Heracleum sosnowskyi. The sequence continues at coordinate 132,734,374 of CM061237.1, forward strand.
GCAGTAAGAACCTTGAAAGAACCCAATAGAACCTGAATCGAACCCTAACCCGCAATCAAAGCCCTAATTGAACCCGAAGAGAACCCTAATCTACAAGAAAGAATCTGAGAACTCGGTAGAGAGACATAGAAAGCCCGAATTGAGATTTGAGAGAGACATAGAAAGTTGAGACGTGAAAGAGAGAGAGAGTACTTGAGAGATACCGAGTGAGAGATAAGAGTGAATAATTGAGAGAGGGAATAATTGAGAGAGAATGAAATTTGACCCGCCTAATTGAAATATTTGGACAAATATTGAGCCGCCTAATTCTCTTTTTGATTTTTAAAGACCAACGGTTACACTTTTATTAAAGACCAACGGCTACACCGACTTTGGCGTTAGCATAGATACTGAATCACGTCTACCGTAACACTAATTTATAGAAATGCTAACATAGAAAAAAAGTGTAGGCGTAGATCCATTTTAAGACATATATGGTTACACTTTTGCTTTTTACTCTGAAAAAAGCGTAGCTATTGCCCACATATGGCGTAGTGTCATAAGAATCCTTCTTTCCATAGACATCTTTCATGTCTCTTGCTTGACGAGGCTTCCGGCATTCAGTGGCGAAATGCCCTAACTCATTGCAGTTGTAGCATCTTGATTTGCTTCTATCAATCATGCCAGTCTTGTAGCCTCCCTTAAAGCCTGTACTAGGTGTATAATTGCTCTTCTGGAATCTGTTGGTTGAGCCCTTGAACTTGTACTTAGGGTTTCTTTTGAAACGAATGTGACTAAACTTTGCAGCTAAGTACGCCATGGTTTTGTCTTCCATTTGCTCAAGCTCTTCTAGGGTGTAGTAATCACTTTCATCAACACCCAGATTCACAGAATCCATTTCTGCTTCTATTATCACCTCATTTCCAGCTCTAGGGGTTTGAACCTGAATCTCAGAAGTTATTGGTTCATCCACTACAAGTGCTGCTGATCTCACAAGTGCATTCTTCTTGTTCTCCACTGTCCCTGATCCGTAGATTATCACCCTTTGTTCCTGTTCCATCTCATAGGTCTTCAACTTGCCATAGATCATCTCTAATGACATCTTTGTGAAGTCAATTCTTTCCCTAATGAATGATGACTTGTGTTCTACATGATGGGGCAGCGTCATCATGAACTTCCTGTTTGATTCTCTCAGTGGATAGGTCTTACCTTTCATTGCCAATTCATTGAGAAGCTTAGTATATTTCTCAAAGACCTGAGTTATACTTTCTCCTGGCAGGGACCTAAACGCTTCATATTGAGAAGTCAGGATGTCCAATCTATTTTCCTGAACGTCTTCAGTTCCTTCCATTATCAAATTAATGGTATCCCACATATGTTTCCCGCTTGTACAGTTCATCAACTGATAGCTCATTTCCTTGTCTGCGGAGTCCGCCAATATCAACATTAAACCGGTATCCAATCGAATCAGTTCTTTGTCAAAATCTGTATATTCAGTAATATCCTTAGGTTGGGTGCCTTGAGGAATCCTGCTACCATAAGGAGCTGTAGATTCACTAACTGGTTTCATTGGTACAAACGGTCCATTCTCTAATATGCCAATATACAACGGGTTAGATGCCTTGATAAATAACAGCATCTTCATCTTCCACAAACTGAAATCATCTCTAGTAAACGGGGGAACTTTAATACCAGCGGTTGTCTTTGGAGCACTCATGGTTTCTGAAAATTTCAAATTGTTTAAAATTCAAGAAATTCCAATTAAATGAAAAATTTTGAAAGTTAAAAAATTTGCTTCGAATTTTCACGCTACGTTTGATTTTGGTCTCATTCACCGGATCTGATTTGTATATCAATCAAGTAGCTCTGATACCAATTGTTAGGTCCAAAGTATCGTAGAAGGGGGGGTTGAATACGATACTCACAAATAATTTAATTTCGTTCGCGGATTAATCTTTCAGTTCTATAACGAAATCAAACACACCAAACCAAATCAAGTTTCGGGGAATATATCTTTTTATAAATATAAACCTCGAGGGGTGCTACAATTTCTAATCCGTAGATTAGCTTCAATGAGTTTAAGGTTACACAAATACAAAACAATGATCAAGTTCTGAGCACTATTAATTTCTCTGATAATTTTCTTCGGCTCTTCTCTCTCTCAGTAATGTCTCTGTGTTGAAATCCTTAACTGAAGAAGACACTATCTTCTCTCGAGTTAATTGTAGTCTTGAATTGAAAAACCATCGAACCATTTAGAATAGAATATTCTTGGCCGTTGGATCTTCATCAACCTGTCAGACAAGCATAACTTTTCACCTGCTCCATGAATTGAAAAACCATCGAATGATTTAAAAAACCATCGAATGGATTAAATCAATTTGCCATTCGATAGTTTTTAAATCAAAACTATCGAATGCCAAATTAATTTACTTTGTTTTTCAATGAATCACTTCAACCACCATTCGATAGTTTTTTCAAAAGAAAAACTATCGAATTCTTTTTCTTGTCTTTTGTCCTTTAGTAATTACTCCTGAGCTCCTGGGTGTTTAAGTTTTAGACTGTATCAATTTCTTCTGAGACGATAAAACAACTTGATCTTTTTAGTGCTGTCACCTAGTGCAACTGGTCTAGTTCACAGATGAATAACACTTGATCAATTCTTCTCTTATGTCTTCAATATAGTGCTGCTGATAAGTCCCTTGTCGTTCTGGTTGCTTCATCACTGGAATCCCATGGTACTGAACCCTAAATCATTCACATACTTCTGTCGTCTTGAAAGTCTTGTTTCTTTTGCTGTCACTGAGGCTTGAACATTTTCATGAACTTCTTTTCGTGACCTGTTTACGGACTTCAAGAATACATAACGTATTTTGATTTTTTGAGTTTACCTTTTCTTCTTTGATTCTGGATTCCTGTGCTTCTGTTAATATTATTGTTTGTCTTGTCCTTTGTTGAGTTGTAGTTATCTCTTTTACATCTTATGTTACATTATGCTTTACAGTGATAGAGGATGGTTAAAAAAACATATTTGATAGAGGAAAAAATACACCTAGATGATAAGTCTTATTCAAGGTTTTGGTCTGACTGACTCTGTGTAGGCTTGATATAATAGGTACTTTTTTTGTAACTCTTCAGTTAACTTAAAATAGAGCCCGAACGGACTCTGTATCAGGGTAGTGCCTCATGTGAACGATTATGAGAACACCAACCTAGTATTAACAAACAACATAGACAAATTATTAAGCATAAAAATGTCATCAATCATTGTTAGGCTCAAGACATGTCTGAATACCACTATTAACAAGCCTACACTATGTGACTATGTCACATTACATGACCTAGTGAGTTCTATCACTGGGATTTAGTATAGGTCCCTAAATGTACTTGTCTTGTTCTCATGAACATTAGCTTGATCATGTATGCTCAAAGTTATAATGAGCTTAGTAAAGTTTCTTGCATCTAGATTGTATATAGGCCATTGAATAATTGTCCTGGTAGAAGTTCAGAAGTGTTCATGCAGCAGGATAGAGATGAATAAAGCCATGAAGAAATAAGTTGCAGAAATTTGTCTAAGACATTATATAGCAAAGTCAGAAGAAAGCTATGTCATGAAGTCACCAATATCTATGTCGTGAAGTGCTACATCGCATAGTCCATTTTGTACTATGTCGAGAAGTCCTCAAGACTCATGTCGTGAAGTGTTAAGTCAGCAAAGTCAAAGAAGCCTAGATCGTGAAGTCCTCAGAAGCCCTATGTCGCATAGTCGTCAAATGACTTATGTCGCATAGTCGTCAAATGACTTATGTCGCATAGTCGTTAGAAGCCCCATGTCGCATAGTCATCTTATGGCCTATGTCGCAAAGTCTTCAAAGGCTATATCGCGTAGTCCTCACAAGGGAGATCGCGAAGTCAGGAATGAAGTGGAGTTCACGATATCAACACTTAGACATTTATAAAAAGACAAATCAAGGTACATAACCAAGAATCAAAAGAGACAAATACTGAAGCATTTGTTCTGGCAAGGTGGTCCAAAGAACAGATGGCAAATCTACAGCTAAACTTGGAGAGAAAAATAAGAGACAAGCAGCTACAGAAACGGGAAAGACTCCGAAAGGCAGGTGGTCCTTCCTGACACAGTGAACTTCTTATGGCAGGACAAGTTGTACTTTCAGAAGGGGTAGCTGTGTAATATTGTGTGTGCCTAGTTTGTATAGGTGAATATATATTATGCACACACCACTGTCAGTTGCAAGAGAGATATACATAGTTTTTATCTTAAGCTCTTTTCTCTATAAGCAAGCAAGTACAAACTGTTCTTGTTTAGAAGCCAGAAATTCGATTGTGAATTTCTTGGAAAGCTGTAGTATTTAATTTGCTTATACAAAGTAGATTAAAGTGATTATGTGTGTTGTTTACTTTCTGCATATTACATAGCATAATCATATACAGTTTATATTTAGTTTCAAGAAAGCAAAAATTCATCAAACTATCCATTCACCCCCCCCCTCTGTCTAGTTTCTAGGTGATATTCATTCCTAACAAGTGGTATCAGAGCAAAGGCTGTTAACGTACAAACAGGAAAAGATCAAGAATGAGTTCACAGAAACTGAGCAGTATCAAGATTCCTCCCTTTAACAAGGAGCACTACAGTTTATGGAAAAAGAAGATGTTGCTTTTCATCAAAGCTTCTAACCCCATGTATTTAGATATTCTAAAGCATGGTCCCTTTATTCCAATGATCGAGATTGGTGAAACAACCAATGGCACTGAGATAGTACCAGCAAAACATGTGCCTAAAGACCCCTCAAAATACACTGATTCTGAAAAGGAGAAAGTAGCACTGGATGGACATCTTCAACTTATCATTTGTGAATCTATGGATTTCAACATGTATGGCACTGTTGCTCACTGTACTAGTGCCAAGAAGATGTGGGATCTTATAGAAGTGCTCTGTGAAGGAACTACTGAAGTAAGAAAGAACAAGAAGCAGATTCTTGTCTCACAATATGAAGCCTTCATGGCTCAGCCAAAAGAGGGAATCACAGAAGTGTTTGAGAGATTCAATAAGCTGATAAATGAGATCAAACTCTATGACAAACACTATGAGACAGAAGAGCTCAATATGAAGTTCTTACTAACTCTTCCAGATCACTTGGAACCAAGAATCTCTTCCCTTAAAGAAAGAGATCTAACAAAGATTGGTTTTGATGTGTTGTATGGTGTTTTGAAGACATATGAGTTAGAGCTGTTTCAAAAGAGATCTATTCAAGCAAAGCAAGGATTAGTGGCCAATACCTCTTGTGCCCTTATTGCTGACAATCTAGGTCAGAGAATGGATTCTCTAAAAATCAGTCAAGTCAAGATTGAGGAACTGGAAAGTGATGACACTGGTGATGAAACTCAGGTTGTGTATGATTTACCTGAAGAGGATGAGTTCTACAGCATAGATGAACTGGACAAAATGGAAAACAAATCTTTTGCTTATATGGCTAGGAGATACCCTAACATCATGTTTAAGAGGAAGAAGCCATTCAAGTCTAGATTCAATAGTGGAAATGTTGGTGGTTCAGGTAGCTCAAACTCTTTCAACAAAGGAAAAGGGATTGCTGGTGCAGTTAAAGGAGGATACAAATCTGGGAGTGTGGATAGGTCCAAAATAAGATGCTATAACTGCAATGAACTTAGGCATTTTGCCACTGAGTGCAAAAAGCCTAAACAGGTCAAGAAGGACAAAGCATACTTAGAGCTTGAAGCTAAGTATGAGGCTCTACTCAAGAAACAACAGGGTAAAGCTTTTATTGCTGAGGGAAAATGCTGGGATGACTCTGATGAAGAAGAAGAACAAGAGTACTCAAACTATGCCTTGATTGCATTTTCTGATGATGGTGATTCTAGTCAGGTACCTATTCTTACTTCTCTTGATATGACTCCCCTTCAATATAAGCAAACTGTTGAAGATATGAGTACTGAGATGTTTAATATTCATACTAGCATGTTAGTAGTAAATGAAGAAATTGATAGACTAATTGCTAGAAATCTTGAGCTTACTGAAAAGAATGAGGAACTTGAGTTAATGGTTGTGAACCTTGATGGTTTGAAAAAGGAGGTTGAGTATCTTAAAAACAAAGTGATTTATGCTGAACAAATAGAGAAAGCTCTTAGGGAACAAATTGCTCAAATTGAATTGAAACTAAGAAGCTTTAGGAACTCCTCTGAACTTATTCAAACCTATCACAAGGAACACACTGAAGATAGCAAGGTTGGAGTTGGTTTTGACTATGAGAATGATAAAGGAAGGAAGAAGGCAAAGGGCAAAGGAAAAGAATCTTTTACAAACAAAAATGCCCCAACCATTCTGTCTAGTGTTGAACAACCCATCTTCAAAAAGAGTGTTGTTGAGTTTGATGAAGAACTATTGATCATCAAACAACAACTTCTTGAAGAAGATGAGGCTGCTAAAGACACTTCTTCCTCTCCTGAATCTGTCAGTCAGAAAGAGACCAAAGACAATCTTGTCAAGAGTCCTAACGCAAAGAAAGAAGTTGTTAAGAAAAAGAAACAAAACAGAAATGGTAAGGTAGGTGTCAACAAGGGTAACAACTGTGCTTATGTGCCAAATGCTCCCAGGAAACAATGTCAGAAATGTCTATCTGTTAATCATTTGACTCATAAGTGTAACAAACAAGTGAATGTTGAAGTTGATAACCTGAGTAACCATTCTGCTAGCATAAACTCTAGTCATGATTCCTTATGTGGTAAGCCTAATTGCATGACATGCTATGTGACTGTGATTGCTAACTGTTTATCTCTAAAGCATAAACTTGATTCTGCACAATCTAGTGAATCACACATACACATGCACACTCACAGGGTAGGATCCCCAATCAGGGTTGAGAGGGTGAACACTTCATGTGAGCCTAAGAGTGTGAACTCCAAAGCCACAAACAATATGAAGTATCCTACTGTGATGAATGCAACTTATGACAGAAGAATTGTTAACAAAAATGTTTCTAAATCAACTGGACCCTACCATGTGCGGGTACCAAAAACAACTTAGTTACTTTGTGAATGCAGGGCAATAGGAATAAAAGAGTCATATGGATCTTGGATAGTGGATGCTCAAGTCACATGATTGGTGATATAGCCCTGTTATCACATTTTGAGGAAAAGGCTGGCCCATCAGTAACCTTTGGAAATGACAACATTGGTTATACAATGGGATATGGCAGTATAAAATCTGGAAATGTCATTATTGAAGATGTAGCATTTGTTGAAGGACTGAAGCATAATCTCTTGAGCATTGGACAATTTACCAACAGGGGTTTCAAAGTGGAATTTGATGAAGATCATTGTTCAATCTCAAAAAGAGAAAGCGGTGAAGTTGTTCTAACTGGTGTGAAGAAAGGAAGCCTGTTTGTAGCTGATCTCAAGGCTGCAGACAAGGGAGAAATTTGTTGTTTCTACACTAAAGCCACAAATGAGGAATTCTGGCTATGGCACAAGAAACTGTCTCACTTGAATGTTCAGGCAATGAACTCTCTAATCAAGAGAGAACTCATCAGGGATTTGCCTACCTTGGAGTTTGTGCAAGATGGAGCATGTGAAGCTTGTCAGAAAGGATAGATTAAAAGATCTAGTCACAAGAACAAGTTTCTTAATACAAACTCAAAACCTCTGCAGCTAATTCACATGGATTTATTTGGTCCTGTGAATGTAAAGTCCCTTTCCAAAAAGAAATATGCTCTAGTGATGGTTGATGATTATTCAAGATATACTTGGGTGGAATTCCTATTCTCCAAGGATGAAGCACCTCAAGTCATAATAGAGCATATCAAGAGAGTTGATAGAGAAGCACAAAGCACTGGTTCCTCTGTAGTTGCTTTGAGAAGTGATAATGGAACTGAGTTCAGAAATTCAACATTGTATGAGTTTTGCAAAGATAAATGAATTTCTCAACAATTCTCAGCTCCTAGAACACCTCAACAAAATGGAGTAGTTGAGAGAAAGAATAGAACTCTCATTGAAGCTGCAAGGACAATGCTGTTGGATGCAAAGCTACCTACTAGCTTTTGGGCTGATGTTGTTAACACAGTGTTAGATATAATTGCTGATGTTTGTTCATCAGTGTTTAAGTACCAGGTACATATCAGAGTTTATATAGAAGCCAGTCAGAGTTTGATAAAGTCTGACTGGGTGAAGAGTTTACATGGAAGCCGGTCAGAGGTTGATAAAGTCTGACAGGGTGATAGTTGACTTAGCTGTCGGTGCAAAGATAAAGATTCTAGAAGCAATATATTCTGAAGATGGAAAGAAGCAGAATATATTGATACAGCTAAGGAGACTGGACAGAAGACTGAAGCAATCCTTAATTGATAATAATTGTATAGCTAATTTATAGGAGTATCAATTAGATAAGGATTGTATGTAGCTGTGTACTATATAAACACAGATAGGTTATCCCTAGAAGGGACACGCGAACATTGAATATATTATTCTTGTAACCTAGTAGCTCTTTGTGATTCATTAACATCACTAAGAGAGAATTATTTAATATAATTCAGTTTGTTGATTTACAAACCTGTGTTCTTGATTGTTATTCTCATACATACTTGATTATATATTGTGTATTCAGCCTAACAATTGGTATCAGAGCCAAGGTTGTTTAATATATACAGTTTTACGATTCAAACACAGTAATAATCATGTCTGAAGAAAATCAAACTGCTCCCAAGGCTGAACAGGTGAAGCCTAATTCTGTGAGTCGATATGAAACAATCAGGGTTCCAATACTCAGGCCAGTAGAGTATCCGATTTGGAAGGTGAAGATGACCATGTTTCTGGAGGCTACAGATCCAGAATACCTTGACAGAATCTATGATGGTCCTCATATGCCGACTAAATTGTCCCCTGTTGTTGATGGTCAAGAACAAAAGACTGTTCCAAAGGAAAAGAAAGATATGACTCCTGAGGACATCTCATCAATTGCAAAAGATGCAAAGGTTAGACATCTTCTCCACAGTGCTTTAGATAATGTTATGTCTAACAGAGTAATTGGCTGCAAGACTGCCAAAGAGATATGGGATGCTTTAGAAGTCAGATGCCAGGGAACAGGTGCTATTAAGAAGAACAGAAAGACAATACTCACACAGGAGTATGAGCACTTTGATTCAAGACCTAATGAAACCTTGACTGAGACTTATGACATATTTTGCAAACTATTGAATGATCTGTCTCTGGTTGATAAAGAATATGAGCTTGAAGAGTCTAATCTTAAGTTTCTGTTATCTCTACCTGAAAAGTGGGATTTAAAGACAACCACAATAAGAGATAATTATGAGCTTGCTGATACAGATCTTGATGAAATCTATGGGTTGTTGAAAACTCATGAACTGGAGATAGAACAAAGGAATAGAAGATTGAGTAAAAAGACAAAATCTGTTGCTCTCAAAGTTGAGGAGAAGCCCATTAAGAAGGAATCTTCAAGAAAGAAAGCCAAAGGAAAGGCTTTAGTCATCAAATCTGACAGTGAGTCATCAAACTCTGATGATGGCTCAAATACTGATGATGAAGCTTCTGATTCTGAGGATGATGAAGAAGAGATGATGAAGATGGCTGCTTTAATGGTGAAGACTTTCAAGAAGATGGGATTCAAGAACTTCAAGAAAGGAAAGAGATTCTCAAGGAAAGATTCAAACTCTGAAAGGAAAAGTTTTAGAAAGTCTGATGGAAGGGAGACCAAGTCTGGCAAGAAGGATAAATCTGAAATCCAGTGCTACAGGTGTAAGGAGATGGGTCACTATGCCCCAGAGTGCAAGAAAGACAAATCTGAGAAAGCACTCATCTCTAAAGGCAAAGACTGGGCAGATACTTCAGACTCTGATGATGGAGAAAATTATGCTCTTATGGCAACTGTCAGAGATGAGACTGAATCATCTGAAAATAAGGTACCCCTAACTACTTATGCTTATGATACTGATAATATATCTGAGTTAAGAGTATATCTGAAAAGCGTACATGTTAGCTATAGGGATCAGACTTTAGAGAATGAGAGAATTAAAGCTGAGAATCTTAGTCTTAAAGATAGAAACAAGTTTCTTGAAGGAGAACTTGAAAAGATGAAGCAGATTCAAAAAGAAAGATATGATGCTGTTTATGTAGAACAGGAGTTGCTCAAAAGATATAAGCAATTAGAATCTGATCTAGAAAAAGAAAGAAAAATAATCAAGACTTGGACAGATTCTGGAAGAGACACTCATCAAGTGTTTCAGACAGATTCTGTAGGTTTAGGCTATTGTGAAAATGATGAACTTAGGTTTAAAGACAATGTTAAGATTAAACCACAACTTAAACCTGTAATATTTGTTCCAGAAGCCAATAAGTTAAAATCTGTTGTAATAAGAGAAGCTGATATGGAATCAGATGAAGCCTGTGAAAGACAGGAAAATATTATAACAGAAAAACTTATGGAAAGAGAAGCTGTTAGACATCCAGTAAAAGTCTGTGAAAAACAGGTTAATGTTGGTTTAATGACAGATAAACAGTTCAATCATAAGCTAAAAGAGGTAAAATCTGCCATGAAACCAAAAGGGTCCAAGAAGAATAGGAATGGAAAGATAGGCATAAATAAAAGAAATAATCATTTGCCTACTGGTGCTGCTCCAAGGAAAACATGTTATAATTGTGGTAGTTCTAATCATCTTGCTAATTACTGCACAAAGAATAAAAATATCAATTCTTTACCTTCTACATCAGGAGTAAAGAATGATTATGTTAGGGTTAGACCACAGACTTTATGCACACACTGTGGGAGCACTTGGCATTCCATTTATACTTGCAAGAGTTATCATGCTATTTATCACAATTATTATGAGCTAAAACCCAATCTGAAGTGGGTTAGAGCAAACTCTGCAAGTGTAAAGTCTGACAATGTTAGTTTAAACTCTGTTGATAGTCATTCCGCTGCAAAAGCTAACACTGTTAAGAAAGACAAAGGATCCAAGCAAGTCTGGGTCCTTAAAACTAACACTTAGTGTTTGTTTGTGATTGCAGGGCATAAAAGAGAGCACCCTTATCTTGGACAGTGGATGCTCAGGACACATGACTGGAAATAAGGCCCTGCTATCAGACTTTAAGGAGAAGGCTGGCCCAAAGGTTTCCTATGGAGATGGAAACATAGGACACACTCTGGGATATGGCAATATAAATCTTGGAAGTGTCATCATCACAAATGTAGCTCTAGTCTCAGGACTCAAGCATAATCTGCTATCTGTGAGTCAAATCTGTGACAGAGGAAACCATGTAGATTTTCATACTGAGTACTGTGAAGTTATCAGTAAATCTACTGGAAAAGTTGTTCTAGTTGGACACAGGCGCAACAACATTTATGAAGCAAGTTTGGTAACAAACTCTGATGGAAAAATAGTGTGTCTGACTGCAAGAATGTCAAATGAAGAGAGTTGGAACTGGCATAAGAAGCTCTCTCATCTCAATTTGAACAACATCAATGAGCTTATAAGAAAGGATCTTGTAAGGGGACTCCCAAAATCAATACTCAGTCTAGATGGCCTATGTGATTCTTGTCAAAAGGCCAAGCAAAGGAAGTCATCTTTCAAGAGCAAATCTGAATCTTCAGTAGTGGAACCTTATCATCTTCTACATGTTGATCTCTTTGGACCAGTGAATGTGATGTCTATGGGCAGAAAGAAATATGCTCTAGTAATTGTTGATGAATATACTAGATATACATGGGTGTATTTCTTATCAAAGAAGGATGAAACTGCTCAAACCTTGATGGATCATGTAAATCTACTGGACAAGGGATCACAGCACAAAGTCAAAATTATAAGGAGTGATAATGGAACTGAATTCAGAAACTCAAATATGGAAGCTTTCTGCAAGGAAAGAGGAGTGAAACAAGAATTTTCTGCACCTGGAACTCCACAGCAAAATGGTGTAGTTGAAAGAAAGAACAGAACTTTAATTGAAGCTGCCAGAACAATGCTTGATGAAGCAAAGTTACCAACCTATTTCTGGGCAGAAGCTGTTCAAACTGCTTGTTTTACTCAGAATGCAACATTGATCAACAAGCATGGGAAAACACCATATGAGATGGTGAAAAATAAGAAGCCAAATTTGAAATATTTTCATATATTTGGATGCAAATGCTTTGTGTTGAAGACTCATCCTGAACAGTTGACCAAGTTCGAGTTAAAAGCTGATGAAGGAATCTTTGTTGGTTATCCATTGTCAACAAAAGCATTCAGAGTCTACAATCTGAGAACTAAAGTGATCATGGAATCCATTCATGTGTCATTTGATGACAAGAAAATAACTGGACTTGATGACTTAGATGGATATGATCAACTGCGTTTTGAAAATGAAGGTTTATTCTCTGATGATGTAAACTCTGATGAAGCAGTACCGACAAACTCTGATGAAGCGGTTCTGACAAACTCTGACGAAGCATACTCTGAACCTCTACTGGTAAATACTGGAGAAACTGGAAATTCTCAAATTGAACAAAATAGAGAACCAGTTGAGGGGGAGCATGAAGAAGCTCAACAAGACACAGCAAGTGAGTCAGTTGAGGAAACTGATTCAAACTCTGACAGTTCAAACTCTGAGCCATCCAATTCAGGGGGAGCCTCAGATATTGCAGAAAGTCAACATATGAATCAGGAGAGCATGGATCAAGGGGGAGGATTCAATAATGATGCAAGAAACCACTTACCAACAGCAAGAAAGTGGACACAGGCACACACACCTGATCTCATAATTGGAGATCCTGATGCTAGTGTGAGAACTAGAAGTGCAACAAATAATGAGTGTCTGTATCATGCTTTCTTGTCTCAAACAGAACCAAAGAAAGTGGAGGAAGCTCTTCTAGATGCTAATTGGATTACAGCAATGCAAGAAGAGTTAAATGAATTTGAAAGAAATGAAGTCTGGACACTTGTACCTAGACCAAAGAATAGATCAATTGTAGGTACAAAGTGGGTTTTCAGAAACAAGACTGACAGTGAAGGTGTGATTACAAGAAACAAGGCTAGACTTGTGGCTAAAGGTTATTCACAACAGGAAGGGATTAACTATGATGAAACCTTTGTTCCAGTTGCAAGATTGGAGGCCATAAGAATTTTTCTGGCCTATGCTGCACACAAGAAGTTTAAAGTCTTTCAGATGGATGTAAAAAGTGCTTTTCTCAATGGGAAGCTTGAAGAAGAAGTGTTTGTTGAACAACCACCAGGATTTGTAGATCCCAAGCATCCAGATTATGTCTACAGGCTTGACAAGGCATTATATGGACTAAAGCAAGCACCAAGAGCATGGTATGAAACTCTTGCTCAATTTCTTTTAGAAAGTGGGTTCACAAGAGGTACAATTGATAAAACTTTGTTTTATTTCAATTCTGGTGATGATTTGCTTTTAGTTCAAATTTATGTAGATGATATTATCTTTGGATCTAGTAATGACAAACTTTGTAAGAAGTTTGCAAAGCTTATGCAATCCAGGTATCAAATGAGCATGATGGGAGAGCTTAGTTATTTTCTAGGCTTACAGGTCAAGCAAACAGATGATGGTATTTTTATCAATCAAGCAAAATATACTAGAAATCTTCTCAAGAAATTTGGTATGCTTGATAGTTCATCTGCTACAACTCCCATGGCTACTGCAACAAAGCTAGACAAAGACACAGGTGCTAAAGTGGATATGACAACCTACAGAGGCATGATTGGGTCTTTACTGTATCTCACTGCAAGTAGACCTGATATCATGTATGCCACATGTCTTTGTGCAAGATTTCAAGCAGATCCCAGAGAGCCTCATCTAACAGCTGTAAAAAGGATTTTCAAATATCTCAAAGGAACCATAACCTTGGGTTTGTGGTATCCTAGAGAATCAGAGTTTGAGCTAATTGGTTACTCTGATGCAGATTTTGCAGGCTGTAAGATAGACAGAAAAAGTACAAGTGGAAGCTGTCAATTTTTAGGTGACAGATTGGTTTCTTGGTACAGCAAGAAACAGAAATCAATTTCCACATCCACTGCAGAAGCAGAGTATATAGCAGCTGGTAGCTGTTGTGCACAGATTCTATGGATGAAGAATCAGTTGCTGGATTATGGTTTGAGGTACTCTAAAATACCTATTTTCTGTGATAACCAAAGTGCTATTGCTATGATAGGTAATCCAGTACAACACTCCATGACCAAGCACATCAGCATAAGGTATCATTTTATCAGAGAACATGTGGAAGAAGGAAACATTGAGCTTCATTTTGTGTCTACAGACCAACAACTTGCAGATATCTTCACCAAACCTTTTAGTGAAGCTACTTTTACAAGATTGGTAAATGAACTTGGAATGATCTCTGGTTCTGACTAGAGATACGGGTTAGACTCAAAAACTATACTTGTTTGATTTTTATGCTCATGATTCCTTGCATGTATTAACTGTTATTTGTACCAGCATGTTATACTCTGATAAGTAAACTCTGTTAGTCATACTCTGACAGTCATACTCTGATAGTTACAGTCTAATGTTATACTCTGATTGTAATTTTGTCTGAAACACATGGACCGATGAAGAAAAATGTATGAAGCATGATTTTCAGTAAGTAATCATGAATCCTTCTAAGTATTATAAACTCTGATTACAAAATGTGCAGAAATTTTACACAGCATGATACTGTCTCTATATTTATAGCATCTCTTAGTTTATTGATCCTATACACTAAGATTGTATTAGCTGTTTGCATTTTCTCTCATAAATTAATTGTATTAACTGATGAAAAGTCTAAACTCTGATTATTAATTGCAAATAATTCACCCTCAAATCAAAAGATGCCAAACAGAGCACAAATTCCTTTGAGATCATGTTGTGCCTAGGAAGATCCAGGAACTTATTGTATGAAATAAGGGCTAAAATCTTTGATTTTTGGTGACTAGTGCCAACCACTGATTACTGGAAAAATATAATAAAAAAAAAAAAAATTTAATTAAAAATATATATGAAAGCATATATAGAAAGGGGGTGAAAAATAAAAGATATATCCAAATGAAAGGATATCAGTATACAGAGTTTAGACATAAGAATCAGATTTTATGTTATACATGAGAGTTTAGGCAACCAGTTATTACTGCTTTAGTTTGTGGATTTTATGCACTTTGAGATGGTCTAAATATTTATATTCAGTAAACTCTGCTAATTCACACACAAATACACACACATGTACAGTTTGTGAAAAGAGTTTATGTATAAAGGAGGAGAATTGATAAACACTGATGATTTGTGTACTCTACGCCGAGGTAATTTAATTTTAATCTCTGATGGTTAAAATAAATTTTGTTGGTTTCAGACATATTATAATTTTGAGAAAAAGACATTTGTTTTGAAAATTTAAAAAGAGTATGATTGGACAGTTGTTCAAGGATGTTTTTGAACAGAGGAGAGAGGTTAATGCCTAGAAAAGTGTAACAGACGGTAATTATTGCTGTTTTTACTACGCATGCGCATTGAAAACTGTCAATTATTTGCTGTCAGTCATTGCATGTATGCCACGTGTCCCACTAACATAGTTAACGGAGTAAGACAGTTGTGTATTAATGATTAAAAACTGTTCAGTTTTTAATTTTGAATTTTACATTTATACAATACACACACCTTCGTCAAAACTTTTCACATCTTACTCCAACACACATCAATTGTCACACAAGCATATTCACAAACACTTTTCTACACACAAACTCTTTTGAATCAGTTTCTTTGATTTTTCTTCTCGATTCGTACTAATGGCTACTACAGTTTTTGTTGCTTCTGGGTTAGAGTTTGTTCCTAATAATTATTCAGCCCCATTAAACACTGTCAATGCCCCAGAGGTGTTTCATATCATACAAAACTTTCTTGCTCAGTCAGCGATTGGGCGTGCTTTGGTGGAACCTGAAAAACTTTCTAGTTCACAGATAAAGACGTTCTGGGAAACAGGATTGTATGATGATGGTGGTGAAACAGGTAACCCATCGATTATTTTTGAATATGAAGATACAGAGTATGTAATAACTGCTGGAACCATTCGCGCTGCAATGGGGTTTCCTGAATTTTCTTCGTATACAATTGGAATGGGTGATGAGGACTTGATAAGAATGATGCGAGAAATTGGGTATTCTGGACCCTTGTCGAAGATTGGACAGCTAAAACGACCATTCTTAAGGAAGGAGTGGAGCTTCTTCTTTGATTGCATCACAAGGACTTTTAGCAAGAAATGCACAAACTGGGATGCTATTCCCACAGACAGTCTGCAAATCGGGTATTCTCTTTTATTCGATAATCATTTTGATTTTGCACGACTTGTTTTGAATAATCTAGGAGAGAAAATGACAGAGAATAGAGGAGTAGTCTATTTCTCTAGATTATGTCAGACTTTGTTCTCTTACTGTGTTGAAGGAGTGGAAGTAGGTGAAGAAGATGTTTCTTGTTTTAAATTACATAAGAGAATATTTTCTGATCTTATTAATAAAGATGTTAAGAAAGGGGTTGTTGGAGACTTGTTGCTACCTCAATCTGTGCAACAGTTTTTAAATGCTCAAGTCAATCCACCACCACAAGCTTCTTCTCAACCTGAGCCTCTACAACAAGAACTGCCTCCGTCAACTTCTGTTAAATCTAAAAGGGGTGGTAGGACTAAGCATGTTGGTACTAAACCTGCCAGGGTTGGTAAGTCAAATGCTGAAGCTGGGGCATCAAAAACTGATGGTATGCCTCAGGAGAAAAGGCTAAAGAAAAGAAGAGCCAACAGAGCACAGTCTGATGCTGCTGTTGAAGATAGTGAAACTGATGAAGACACTCTTCATCAGAGAAAAAGAAGATTAGTAGCAGCACATCTATTTGGTGCTGAGAATATTTCTTCCAAAGCTGTAGAAAATCTTGAAGTTCAGATTCAAGAGGATGAAGCTGTCTTTGAGGACAGAGTTTCTATCGAGACTGTAACTCCTGAAGTACAAGAGGAGATTTTTGATACTACTGTGCCTACTAAGGACAGAGTAAATACTGCAACAGAAGCTCCTACATCAAATGTTGATGATGTGGTTGAGGAAGCTGCTGATCACTCTGATAGCAGGATTTTTGAGCCTCAAGGATTTCATATGGAAGTTGAAGTAGTTGGATGAAATTGCAAATTCCATTGAATTGCTCACATCAGTTTTGCTGTCTGATGATGTCAAAAAGGGGGAGAGAGTATCTAAAGACAAATGCAAGAGCTCTCAAACTCTGACTCAGAAGGATGATACTGCTGATGGTGGTGCAAGAGACAAACATCATCCAAGATCAAAGAATGTTCAAAGGCAAGGGAGGAGGTCAAACTCTGATGCTCAGACAAATGCTGATGGAAAAAGATTATACACTGGAGGGCAGTTTTCTTCAAGGGTTAGAAGTTTACTTCTTTCCTCTAAATCTCCAGTTACTGATGAAGAAGTTGCTACACAGTTATTCTTAGCAGAACATGGTAAAGATGTTACTATTGAAGATATCCAGGTAGAAGAGCAATTGCTTGCTGAAGAACACAGGAAAGATGTTGAAGCTGGAATTTACAAACAGAAGGTTATCAAGGCTCCGAGGAGAAAAGAAAAAGGAATTGTTATCAAAGAGAATGTAAACTCTGATCAGAGTTTACAGTACTCAAGGAGGCCTATTGGTTCAAAATCTGATAAAGGTAAAGGCATGATGATTGAAGAGCCTAACCTGGAAAAGAAAGCTAAATCAACCTCTGACATTGCTCAAGTTGAAACAAGATTAGCTAAATCAACCTCGGACGCTGCTCAAGTTGATGTTTCTACTAAAGATATGACAACCTCTGACGTTGCTCAAGTTGTACAGAAATCTATATTACTTCCAGGATTCAGCAAACCTAAAATTCTTGAAGACTTAAAGCTTGAAGCTGTGAATTTCTCAGAAACCAGAACAGTATTGGGAAAAGAAGCCTTTGATAAATCTGGACTGGGTTCACACAGAGAGAGAAGAACAAATAACAGATCTCAAGACAACATTTCACTGGCAGAATCTGGTATTGGGGTTACACAAGAAAACCTTGATAAGTTAGAATCTGTTCAGTTGATTTTTCACAGAATATTGAAGAAGCAGTTTTTGTTATACTTCATGAGTGATGGAAGAGTTTATAAAGTTGGAGAATCTGATGTTAATCTCAAATCATGGGAAGAACTGGAGTATGTACTTTATCTTTTAAAAGTCAAAAACAGATATACTCATGATGTTGCTCAAGTGTTGAGAGAAAAGATGCTGAGATCTAAAGCTATGCTTGGAGGAGGAGTATCAAGTGTCTACATTCCGAAGTATAGGGATCATACTGGAAAGTTGGTGGAAATGAAGAAAAATAGTGCTAGATTCAGGACTGCACTAAATAAGAAAGTTCTAGAGTTCAATCTAGAGTCTGATAAGGCTTTTTATATCAGACTTGGCAATGAAATGAACAAGAACAGCATCTATTCTTTAAGGGCTGCCATTTATCAAATTGGTGAAGATGAACCAGAATTGAAGGAGCTGAAGAAGGATATGATTGCTGAACTAGATCGAGCTGAGAGAAAGCTGTTGATTGATTATCTCAGGACAGTACCTGATATTGAAGAAGTCAAGTAAAGTCTGACTGTAAGTTCTTATGTTTTCTATTCTAAGTTAAATTTAAACTCTGTTTGAAAATTAAACTCTGACATATTTTAAACACTGCATTTGTTATATGTTTTGACATCATCAATTATCTTTTTAACTTGTACATTTTGATATGAACAAGTTGGGGGAGATTGTTAGATATAATTGCTGATGTTTGTTCATCAGTGTTTAAGTACCAGGTACATATCAGAGTTTATATAGAAGCCAGTCAGAGTTTGATAAAGTCTGACTGGGTGAAGAGTTTACATGGAAGCCGGTCAGAGGTTGATAAAGTCTGACAGGGTGATAGTTGACTTAGCTGTCGGTGCAAAGATAAAGATTCTAGAAGCAATATATTCTGAAGATGGAAAGAAGCAGAATATATTGATACAGCTAAGGAGACTGGACAGAAGACTGAAGCAATCCTTAATTGATAATAATTGTATAGCTAATTTATAGGAGTATCAATTAGATAAGGATTGTATGTAGCTGTGTACTATATAAACACAGATAGGTTATCCCTAGAAGGGACACGCGAACATTGAATATATTATTCTTGTAACCTAGTAGCTCTTTGTGATTCATTAACATCACTAAGAGAGAATTATTTAATATAATTCAGTTTGTTGATTTACAAACCTGTGTTCTTGATTGTTATTCTCATACATACTTGATTATATATTGTGTATCCGGCCTAACACACAGCATGCTATGTGTAAAATAGAACATTGATCAATAAGAAGTCTGGCAAAACTCCTTACTCATTAATGACTGGAAAAAGAGCATCCTTCAAGAATCTGCATGTTTTTGGAAGCAAGTGTTTTGTGATGAAAGATACCTCTGAGCATGTTGGAAAATTTGATGCAAAGGCATTTGAAGGTATCTTTATTGGATACTCTCTGGAAAGGACAGCATACAGAGTGTTTGTACCTGAGCAACACAAAGTCATGGAAAGCATGGATGTTACCTTTGATGACAAGAAAACTCCTGGACTTAAAACAAGTGATCAAGACAGTGTGCCATTAAGATTTGAGAATCAAGGTTATCTTGAGGATTCTGAAAGTGAAGATGAACCACATGTTCAAACTGTTCTAGAAAATGAAATTCTTGAAGTTGACAATCTTCTTCAAACACCTGTGCAAGGGTTCACAAACACAGGGGGAGAAGAAGAGAATGTAACTGTCAACCAAAATTATCTTGGAACAGATCAAGGAAATGAACAGGGGCACACAAGGAAATGGGACAGAGCCCACACTAGGGATCAAATCATTGGAGATCCTGGTGAGGGAGTTAGAACAAGAAGGGCAACTATGAATACATGTCTGTATAGCTGCTTTCTGTCACAAGAGGAACCTAAAGTAGTTGAAGAAGCTTTGAAGATTTCTGATTGGATTGTTGCCATGCAAGAAGAATTGAATCAATTTGAGAAAAACAAAGTATGGGAGCTAGTGCCACCTCCTGAAGGAAAGAATGTTATTGACACCAAATGGGTGTTCAGAAACAAGATGGATGAAGAAGGAGTGGTAATAAGAAACAAAGCAAGGCTGATTGCCAAAGGATACTGTCAGCAAGAAGGCATTGATTATGATGAGACATTTGCACCTGTAGCTAGACCGGAAGCCATCAGAATCTTCCTGGTTTTTGCAGCTCACTCAAATTTCATGGTGTATCAAATGGATGTGAAAAGTGCATTTCTCAATGGTGATCTTGCTGAAGAAGTTTATGTATCTCAACCACCTGGCTTTGAAAATGAAAACTTCCCAGACTTTGTGTACAGACTGCTTAAGGCACTCTATGGACTCAAACAGGCACCAAGAGCCTGGTATGAGACTCTATCTCAATTCCTTCTTGAGCATCAATTTACCAGGGGTACAATTGACAAAATCCTATTCTTCAAGAAACATGGAAATGATATCATTCTTGTTCAAATCTATGTGGATGATATCATCTTTGGCTCTTCAAATGAAAAACTCTGTGAAAGGTTCTCTAAGTTGATGCAAAGCAAATATGAGATGAGTATGATGGGAGAATTAACCTACTTTCTAGGTTTGCAAGTACATCAAAGGGAGGATGGCATCTTCATAAACCAATCAAAGTATGTCAAAGATCTTTTGAAGAAATATGGTTTAGAAGACTCATCCCCTGCAAAAACTCCCATGTCCACTGCAATCAAGCTTGATGAAGACAAGAAAGGCAAAAGAGTAGACATCAAGGTTTACAGAGGCATGGTTGGATCACTACTCTATCTCATTGCTAGCATGCCTGATATCATGTTTGCCACATGCCTTTGTGCAAGGTTCCAGTCTGATCCCAAGGAATCTCACATGATGGCTATCAAAAGGATTTTCAAATATCTGAAAGGGACTCCTAATCTTGGGCTATGGTATCCAAAGGGAACTTGGTTCAACCTGGTTGGTTACACAGACTCTGATTATGCTGAATGCAGAATTGACAGGAAGAGCACCTCTGGAAGCTGCCAATTCTTAGGCCAAAGGTTAGTGTCCTGGTTCAGTAAGAAACAATAGTCCACAGCAACATCCACAGCTGAGGCTGAATATATTGCTGCTGGAAGTTGCTGTGCTCAATTGCTTTGGATTAGAAATCAACTCATGTATTATGGACTAATGTTAGAACACATTCCTCTGATGTGTGATAATACTAGTGCAATATCCATAGTTGCCAATCCTGTTAATCATTCTACTACAAAGCACATTGAGATCAGGTACCATTTCATTAGGGAACATGCTGCAAATGGTACCATAGAAGTCTCTTATGTTCCAACTGAGAAACAATTAGCTGACATATTTACTAAACCTCTGAATGAAGCTGTCTTCAACAGACTGGTGAGTGAGATTGGAATGCTCAATCCTTCATTTAAGTTGTTCTAAGTAAGTATGCTAGTTAATTGTTGCAGCAGTAAATTTTCACTGTGTTTAAATGCTCTATTTATTTGGAGTGAAAATTAGCTGAGATATGATTTATAAATATTTCAGTATTTTACTGCATATTTTAAAAAAAAAATCATATTTGGTGGTGAAGTTGTGAGCCTTTGAGACATCTCGATATAGATGATTTTCAGAGTTCACGACACAGTTCAAATCAAATAGACTTATATCGCAAACTGTTGAGATTGTGAGACTTCACGATATAGTTCATTTCATGAGTTTGCGACATAGTTCATTTTTGACTTCGCGACTTAGAATAACCATATCGACAAGTCTCCACATTTGACAGAATTTTGATTTAAATTAATTTTATTTCAAAATTTGATAAAAGCCTGACAAATTGCTTGAAATTCCAAAAAGAGAGTTTTAGACAGGGTATTTATACTACATCGCAAAGTCTCCCCAAATCTTTTCACCTTTAAGACTTTGCGACATAGTTCATTTTTAGACTATGCGATATACTTTGCAAGACTTTGCGGTACAGGCTATTTTTGACTTCGCGACATACAATTAGTCTGTACATATTCATAACTCCATATCGCAGTGTCTCTATCATATAAATACTCTTTTCTAACCGTTCACAACTTTTCATCTTGTCTATTGCTCTCAAACTCTCAAACCTAAGCACAAATTCTCTACTCTCTTCTTCACTCTCTCTTTTGAAATGGCACCCAAATCTCAAACAGTATCATCCTCAATTCCTTTAACCATTCCCAAAGAAACAAATCTACTCTCAATTCCCTCAGAGGCGGAGGCAAATCCCAGGTACAAGTGCTTTGTACGGTTCTTAAACACCTCATACCTCCGCCAAGCCTTGACCCTGAACCCCACTCTGTATGTCGATGTGTTGGAAGGGTTCTGGAGAACAGCCTTGGTTGCAACAATGGCGAGGGACGATGGAACCTCATTTCAGGAAGTGAATTGCACAATTGGGGGCAAGCACTTCCAGTTTGGCGAAAAAGAGATTAATGAAGCCCTGGGATTCAAGGTTGAGGGTCATGCTGCTGAAGCTAATGATGATGAAATGGTTGCTTTCATGGACCTCATCAAGTATGCAGATAAGGTTGACATGGCTAAGTTGAACAAGAAGCATGTCAGGAGGGAGTGGTCATTTGTTTTTGATACACTCCAAAAGGTGTTCTTATGCAGGAAGACAGGATGGGACCAAATAAGTCACATTGCTGTGAAGCTGGCCTACTCCCTAGGCTACAATCAGGAGATCAATGTTGGAGCAATCATTCTCAAGGAATTGGCTCAGAGGTTAGGGAGAACAGTTCGTGGTAGAGGTAATGAAATCTTTTACCCCCGTTTCCTTCAAGTTATTTTAAACTATCTTGATGCAAATATCCATAAATTGGAGGGTATAGATAAAACTAAAATGGCTTATTCCAAGTCCATGTCCAAGATTCTATTTGGATCATTGGACACAAGGAATCAAGTTGATGTGATTCTAAGTGTGACCCAGCATATGCAGGACACATTTGAATCATATCAACTTGCTAAGCCAATATACCATGATCTTTCCTGGACAGGGGAGGCTAAGACTGAAGGAGCTACACAGTCTAATCCTAGCCTTCCTATCCCATCCAGCAACCCCACTGCAAACACATCTGTAGAAATTAGGGAGCCAAGTGCATCAGTCTCCCAAAAGACTGATGTTACTAAAAAGAAGACTAAGAAGAGACCCCTAAAAGTGATTCAAGAAACTGTAGAGATAGAAAGTGAGAATCCTGAGTCACCTCTCACCAGACATAGTAAGAAATCCAAATCCAAACCTACCACTGGATCCTCCCAACAGGATTCAGATGTGGAAAAGGGGTACACCTATTACTGTCAATGGCCTCCCAATAGGTTATTGGCATTGAAAAGAGTAGTCTCCCCACTACAACCTGTACTGAGTCTGCACAGGATCAAGAACTCACTCTTGATCCTAGGAGAAATAAGGATGCTGACACATTGAGTGGAGAGCACATCACACTTGAAACTCCTCCTATTTCTCAGGGGGAGTTGCCAAAATCAAATCTACACCACACTTCTCTTCCAGAATCTACATCTAACATTTCTTCTCAACAGATTAGTCATTCACATGACTTTTCTGAAATTGATCAATCACAATCCAACACTGTGATTGAGCAAAACTCAAGTGACATGGTGCATGACACTGTGCTCACCACCCAGGAACCACATCTAGTTGGTCAGGGAATGCATGCTGGGGCATATCCTAATGACACCAACACAAACATGGAGGATTCGCCAGTTTTCACTGGAGACTCTATGCCAAATTCTCCCATCCTTAGGGATGTGGAACTGTCTTCACAGACATATAGGGCTGATGTTGTAACACATCCCATTTCAATGGAGACATCATCAGACTCTACAGCCATTCCAAGGCTGGAGGAGACTCAAAATCTCACATCTCATGAAGTGCCTAGCACTAGCTCTCACTTGGCTCAGGCCACTCTGTCAGAATGGCTGAAGCATGTGCAACATGACATGCCTTCAGGATCATCAACTGTGCCTTCCAAAATGACAGAAGAAGCTATTCAAGATCTCCATGTGGCACAGATTGATGAGTTCTCAAAAATAGCTCAACACCTCCTCACCTCACACTTGCCAAATACTGATTATGAGGCTATTCTTCTTTGCCACAAGGAGGATGTTGCAGCTCAGCAGGAGAAGATAGTGGATGCAGCTGAACCAGAGGGAAATGTGGATGCCTGGTTGGATGCTAAGAGGTCTATCAAACTCAAGGATGCCCTAGCTTTTCTGAGAGAAGATTACCTCACCTCTCTAGGCTCCAATGTAAAAGATCTCTCTCCTGCTGTAGTTTATGATGTTGTAAATGATGTCTACAAGAATCAATTGAAGGCTCTGCACTATCTTGGGAAAGGGGTTCAATCATAGATTTATTCAATCAAGGAGGAGACAGATAGATCCCTCACTCAGCTAAGAAACTCATATCTCTCCGATTTTCCCAAGGTGGATGGCATCCTCAAAGAAATCCAGAAAACCAATTCTAATGTCAACATGATGGATCTTTCTTTTGCCATGGTCACAGACAACATCAAGAAAATGGCTACCACCCTGGAAAATCAAGTCAAGGCCAACATCAACACTAATGCAATGCTGAATGTTATTTGGAAGAATCAATATGGTGACAAATTGGTGGATGAGGTTCCTATGTCAAACATCTCCAAATTTGACTTTGCCAAGATCAAGGATCAATCTCTCAATTCTTTCAAATCTCAACAGCTATTCTCCAAGGTGGATGGTCTAGAACGAGAAGTGGCCTCTTTGAAAGATGAAAACAGGATACTTGCTAAATCCTTAAACCAGCTCAATGACAAGCTGGATGACCAAGGCAACAACACCTCCAATATCCTGCTGGTGCAACAACAAATGCTGACTTCTATGATGAGACAATTGAACCTGCCTATCCCTGGGGAAGCTCAAGACATCTTGTCTGATTCCAAGCCTAAGGGGGAGAAACAAAAGGAGGTCATTCTGAAAAAGAAAGGGGGGTACCTGCCAAGCAACAGAAGCTCAAGGGCAAAATTTCTGAAGAAACAATCAAACCAATAATCCTTCCCCCTGTAGAGGTCATAAGTGCAGTAGGCCAGAAGAGCACAATCTCAACCACCTACTATCCATCCACAATGCCTAAAGACATCTCAACTCCTCAACCTGCTCAACCTACTCCCAATGCTAAACCTGTCAAAGCTACAGTTATCACAGAGGCCAAGCTACATGAAGTTGCCAATTCAAACATCTATCATGATGAGGCCTTCCTGGAGTTTCTGAAAGCCATCTACAGAAATGCTCAAGAAGATGCAAGGGTTTACAGACAGAAGCTCAAGGAAAGCATCAAGTACTTCACAGTTGCAGTAAGGAAAATCAAGGATGTCCATCTAAGAGAGATAATCATGGTGTGCAAGGACAATTGCTTGTGGCACCTAGCATTTCAAACTCTAGAGAAACTGAGATTTACTGAGCTGTCAATCATTCTGGATTTTATTGAAAAGCATGGGATGAACAATGAAAGTCTTTATACTGACTTGAGGATGAACCAAAATCAAAGATTGCCTGAGGTTATATCCAAGCCAAGGACAATAATTTACCAAAGTCTATCTCAAGACAACAATATTGACCAACTAGTAATTCCCTCAGACCTAACAATGAAGAACAATGCAAAGATCAACCAGGTGCTGCAAATGCTGAGAGCCAAGAGAGGAGTTAGGACAGCTGAGGAACTAGAAATGATTCACACTCTACAATCTTTTCTGATTCATGGAGTCATTCCTGAATCTGTCAAAGAGAAGAGCAAGAAGAAGGATGGTGAGGATGATGATGAGGAGAAAACCTACAGAAGGAGATCTCATTCAAGGAGTGATAAGGATGGACCAAGTGACAGTAGCAGGAGCAAATCTTCAAAGAAGACAAAAGGTGATGATGATGACAAGAGGGATTCTAAGGGGACAAAGGAAACAGTCAAGAGAACAAAAAGTGGAATTCAGCAAGTCAAGGACATTGCTAGCAGTACTTTAACCACAACACAAGACTCTAAGTCTAGGGTGGGTACTGTTAGTAATGATCCTCCAAAATCATTATCTAAGACTTCTGAACCTGAATTGCCACAGAAGAAAGAAGGAGCCACAAAAGAAACCTCAAAAAGACACTTCCACAAAGTCACAGCTAGTGGAGTGTTACAGTGGATGAAGGGAAAAGGAATGAAGCTTCTTCCAAGTGATGTGGCACTGAAGACTGATTCTCCTTGTTCCAGAAAGGTGTCTCTTGTGAAGCATATGAAGATCAAAAGTGTACCCAGAAGAATAAGGATAACAAAGAAGACTGGAAAACTCACAAATGTTATTGGCATCAATGTGCTTCCACTAGATGAGGACTATGATGAAGATGCCCTAGCATTTTTGAGGGCTCAAAGGATCTTTGAAGTCAAAGTGAAGTTAGATCATATAGAGATCAAGTACACTGATGGAAGAGAAAGGATTATGAAGCAAGGAGGCTGGCAATATTTCTATAAGTATGAGCTTGAAAGGATAAATGCCTTACTGAATTTTGAGGAAAAAGAAGAAAGGACATGGAAGATAGATATTGCCAGGTTCTTGAAAATGCATGTTGATTATGAAGAAAACCTGAGGAAAGAAAATGAAGAGAAGGAGATACAGAGAGAGAGAGAGAGAGAGAAATGGCTGAGATGGAGGAGAGGGCTAAAGAGCTAAGGCAGAAAGGGTTGTGCAGGGTCAAACAAAATCCTTACATTGTGGAGTACAAAAACACTCAAGGAGGCAAAAGCAAAATAAGGATGGAGTTTCTGGATTCATATGTAGAAAGTGCACTCAAGGCTGCAATTGATGACTAAAAAGGCTCACCTCTCATTGAAGAACTGATTGCAAGAGAAGAACTTCAAGAAGCCATCATAGACATGAAGAGAAGAGAAGAGATAAGGAAAAAGAAGATTTGTGATGATTTACAAGAGAAGCAATTGGAAGCTGAAGCTGCTGAGAAACAAAGATAATCTGTAAGCTTTCAATTTTTCTATGTAATCAAATTCCTGATCTCAATGTTCATAAAGTGTCCTCTCTGTTACTTAATTTCCTTTTATGTAAGTTAGGCTTATCAGACATGAAATTGTGCCTAAGGATCTTACTCACAATTTGGGGGAGATTGTTAGGCTCAAGACATGTCTGAATACCACTATTAACAAGCCTACGCTATGTGACTATGTCACATTACATGACCTAGTGAGTTCTATCACTGGGATTTAGTATAGGTCACTAAATGTACTTGTCTTGCTCTCATGAACATTAGCTTGATCATGTATGCTCAAAGTTATAATGAGCTTAGTAAAGTTTCTTGCATCTAGATTGTATATAGGCCATTGAATAATTGTCCTGGTAGAAGTTCAGAAGTGTTCATGCAGCAGGATAGAGATGAATAAGGCCATGAAGAAATAAGTTGCAGAAATTTGTCTAAGACATTATATAGCAAAGTCAGAAGAAAGCTATGTCGTGAAGTCACCAATATCTATGTCGTGAAGTGCTACATCGCATAGTCCATTTTGTACTATGTCGAGAAGTCCTCAAGACTCATGTCGTGAAGTGTTGAAGTCAGCAAAGTCAAAAAAGCCTAGATCGTGAAGTCCTCAGAAGCCCTATGTTGCATAGTCGTCAAATGACTTATGTCGCATAGTCGTCAAATGACTTATGTCGCATAGTCGTCAGAAGCCCCATGTCGCATAGTCATCTTATGGCCTATGTCGCAAAGTCTTCAAAGGCTATATCGCGTAGTCCTCACAAGGGAGATCGCGAAGTCAGGAATGAAGTGGAGTTCACGATATCAACACTTAGCCGTTTATAACAAGACAAATCAAGGTACAGAACCAAGAATCAAAAGAGACAAATACTGTAACAGCCCCAAATCCGGGGTCAGGGATTTAGGGTTGTCACAATCCATGTACTCCTTGCCTTACCTGTATTACTCACACCATTCATAATTCACCTGTTCATGACCCCACAATATATGTCTCACACACACACACACACAGGTTAGAGTCTCAGAAACGACACCATACAATAACTGCGGAATAAATAATTTTTATTACAATACCCAAATGTCTTTGAATCTGTTACTGATACAATTTCTACGTAGTGGTACATTACCAGCTTAGCCTTCTTATGCTCACAATCCTCTAATACCATTCCTGTCTATACATAAGTTGAATACCAAAGCCGTAGCCTGATTCGATTGGTTCGTACTACTCCCGGGATCACTGCTGAAACTGTTTATGGAAACGCCTTGCGAGGTACGTGCCGTCCCGTAGGCATCCTGCTTCGCTGCTATATAATATATATATAATAATAGCAAGAGTGAGCGATAGCTCAGCAAGGTAATGAAAGTATGGCATAATTATGTCTTTAATTCAACCCAGAAATAAAGCGGGTACAAGACAATAACTTGTCAAAATATCTTGATACTGAAATCATTTTCTTATCGGAATGTATTCCAAAAATAGTACCATTGGGGTATTTCAAATATCATTTCATAACGCTCTGCAACTTACAATGTTTATACTATGAACAAAGTTCTAGTATAGTATAAAAGATGAAATAACAAGATAACTCAGTATATCTTTTCTGTAAAATATCTGCTATATAAAATATAAGCAGACTATCAACATATACTCGAAAGATGAAGTTATAAGGAAATTCAATATAGGGTTTCCATAACCCAAAATCCACTTATACATATATATCCTTAATCAGGTTTTATCAGAGTCATAACTCATAAAATAAAAGATGAAGTTGTAGGAATTTCCAGATATCATCTTTCATATCAAACATTTATCTCATATCATATTCTGGAAATAAAGACAAGGCAAAATATTTCCAATCCAGCTTCTAAACTTGAATAACTGGAATAGCTTGAATAAACTTGAATAACTTTTCTTTTCTGTAATCTTGCTTAAAACATGTTCTTCCTCTGATAACTTGCATAAAACATTTCTTTCATGGATGATGAACTGTAGACGGAGATTCTGGGCGACAGGGATACCCCTACGATGATCAGTCGTGAGGCAATCCCCACTGCTGTTTTTCTACGTAGAAGGGAAAATAGGGTAGACGCTAACTGACCACTACCTCCCCGCCAATCGGTTGTAGGGGGAAGAGCATACCCATTCCTTAGGGGTACCCATTCCTTAGGGGCCTCCGATGCTCTTCTCTCATCCTACGGTCGGGCACTATCTGATAATCTAAGGGAAGTACAGACCAGTTCATAGACTGTCAGTCTCCTCGTAATTCCCTTAGGGGACAGGTCGCCACTCAGTCCCTTATATATTCTCCGAGTTCGAGAAAATCCATAACTTTGAAACATAAAGTTCCTTTCCCTTTTTCCCAAGTATACGACTCCACAAAGTAGTCATATCTGGTTGGAAAGGAAAATTCACCCATATTTCCCAAGCTGATGCTTGTTCATGGATGCAACTAATTCCACTGATCTTACCCCTCGAATCTTGAGGAGGTAATCAAAATCATTTTGATGGTAGTAAACCAGACTGATAAATTCATTGATTTAAAAAGGCTTAGGACCGGGCAGTCCACTGGAAACATACATAAAATCTTGAGAAAGGTCCCATGCATTTGTAGTTTGAGCGAACATTTAAGTCTTTCTGAATATAGACTTAAACGGGAAATAGATTTGGGAACCCTCTCTATTTATAATAAAAATTGCCTGAGTAAAACTTTATTAGCTATTTAGGGTTAAAAAATAGTTTTCACAAAATACTTCCTTAAGAAGTAGGGCTTTAAATAATTAAATCAAACTATAATTAATAAAGAATATTTATTTAGAAATAATTCTCAAGTACTTTCTTATCAAAAAGGGTAGATACAACTATTCATCATATATTTAAAATATACCCTTATTAGATTAAACTCCAAATGATCTTTAATTTGTAAACCACTTATCGAGATTAATTGTAATAACACAATAAAATAACCCTAGATAGCAACTGATACCATTCTTAGTATGTAAAATAAATATAGAGAATATATAATATATCTCTAGATAACAACTGATACCATTCCCGGTCCAAAGTATAAATGCAGAGTATATTCCCCCTACTGAGGGTTTTTCTTAACATATCAACTCCAAAATATTGCTAGAACCATAGCTTATAAGTCCAACTTAAATCATCATATGTATCAATTTGAACTCATGAAAACGTACATATATCTCATACTCCAAATCCAATTACATTTGGAAATCATACCATATGTAGTTGTTCAACAACATACATGCATCGTATATATATCATAAAACTGTTTATAGCATTTCATGCCTTTTTACTCTAAGCATGCTTTCAAAACATGTAATATATCATCACAAAATCTTTTATTTATCACAACAACAGTTTATAGAGGCATAGGTTTGAAAACGTGCATGCATCTATCATATGCATATATTACGTCTCAACATTTTTAATACCATTACATCTATATACGATGTAAGGTTTGAAAACATGCATAACATCATATCGTATGCATCATTAGTATACTTAATGGGAAACATAGCATGGAATAAGAAAACTTGCATCTAGTATATGCATACTTCAAAATATAGTTTTAGAAACTTGCCTGATGCTCGTGAAGTGATAGGGGTTCGCGACGATGCCGGACAATCTAGACAAAGTCAAACGAAAACACACGGTTAATCCCCTCGATAAACCACTTATAACTTAATGCTTAACACGTAAGCGAAACACAACCAAGGCATTACTAGCTCGTTATAGGCTCATACTAAGTCCATGTTATTCGTCAAATACTTATATCACAAGTTTGGTTCGAAATCCATTCTCAAATCCAAGTTATACTTAACCATTTGGAACCTTGGTTTCTAAGTCTCGTTTTCAGTGGTTTTCACTTGCGCGACCTCGACTAAAACATTTTTATAAAATCGAAAAATAATCTTTTTGATACGAATCTTTTTCGTGAGCCTTCCTAACTGTCTCTAGTATTATTCCTCAAGGTTTCACATTTTAATATGGCTCCGAAGTGGTCCAAATATAGCCTCAAAGTTGCTGAACAGAGATGAGTCATTCTTCCGAATGGCGTTTACTAAAACTCACTTTTCTCCTAAACCGTAAATCGTATAGACATGATCTTTATATCAAAACAAACCTTAAAACAAGACCTACATGTTCATGGTCAGTTCTGTTCAAAAATATTACCAGACCAGTTCGTAATTCTTGCTCAAAATAGCCTTAAATCAATTGGGCATTACGACGGCTATAATCGTAACGTTTTCCATTTTCAAAACACACTCAAATCAATACCAAACAATCCCAAACTCACCATCCACCTTATACACCCTCCACTCAGTCAAATCCTCCATGAATAATCACAATAAATTCATAACCCATTCTCCAAACTCAACCAACAATTCATCTAATTACTTAATCATGCTCTTAACTTTACATAAACATCAAAACCATTTCAAACTCATATCAAACTCAAAGGGGCAGAGGTTTATACCTTCCTCCAAGCTTGCTTGCTGCTATATCCCTTATGTAACCTTAGATCCTTGCTTAATACAACCTTTGGAAGCTACAAACTCATTATCAAAACAAAACAAAACAAGATACAAGTTACTATTCATCATCTTCTCCAACTGTTAATCACTGAATCGAAGGGGTAAATCACGGAGTTGAGGTGATTGCTTACCATGGTTACGTCGGGCTTCTCGAGAGCTTCGTTTTGAGTGGTAGAACGCCAAAAACGGACCACAGAATCTCGAGTTATGATCATTTCTTTCTCTCCCATTTTTCTTTCTTCTTTCTCTCCCGAATTTTCTTCTTCCTTTTCTTTTCTTTTTGTCTTGATAATAATGAAAAGGCTGATATTTGTGTTTAAAAAGTGGCGAGTCATCACCTTTTGGTGAGTCACCGGGACACGTGTCGCGCATGCATGCGTTTGGTTAAAGTAGCTTTACTAGTTCGCTTTCCTTTCACATGGATGATCCAAATGTTGCATTCCTCGAATTAATCTTGTTACATGTTACTTCCATGTCTATATTTAATCCTTTAAATGTTACCTTATTCCTCTTGAAACGATTCGAAATATTTTCTAAAGGGCGAATAAAATTTTACGCGATGCTCGCAGTGAATAGTAACTATTCACTATTCACTTCAACAATCGAATCCTTAAATCAACTTTAATAATATAATAAAATTCCAAAATGTTAAATCCTCAATTCCTCAATTTTAATATCTCATTTCTTGAATATAATAATATATAATTCGCTGCCCGGTCAAATATTATACCAAAATAAAATTCGGAATTTCTGAATTCCGATCGTTTTTGCATTCACTTATTTACTCCGTAGATCACTAATATGACTTCGGAATATCCACACTACGTCTCGTACATAGGTGGCATGAAAAACTTTGTTAATCCTCAAAATCACTATTCATCCACCAACTTCACTATTCACTGATGCACTTAATCATAATAAGAAAAGTTTTAAATTCTTCCAAAAATTCGGGTTATTACATTCTCCCCTCCTTAAAAGGATTCCGTCTCGGAATCAACTTAGGAGTAACTGGGGTACTTCTCTTCCATTGCACTTTCTAACTCCCAGGTGGATTCTTCCACCTCTTGATTTTCCACAAACCTCTCACTAGCTTGGCAACCTCGTCACTTAGCACTTGCTCTTTTCTATCCGTGATTTCCACAGGTTGTTCTTTGTAAGTCAGACCGGGTCGTATATCCACCTGCTCGTACTCTAACATATGCCGGGCATCTATAGTATACTGACGTAGCATTGACACATGAACCCCGTTATGACCATTCTACAAGTTTGGGGGGGTGTAAGGCTGGCTCGTAGGCCACCTTCCTGACGCGTTTTAAAATCTCAGATGGCCCAATGAATCTCGGGCTCACTCCCCTTTCTTTCCAAACCTCATTAATTCTTTCCATGGATATCTTTTAGCATCACGAATCTCTAACCTCATATTCTCTATCTTGTTTGTACAGAAAATACACCAACATAAACTTGCTTGTCATCCATCAACATGCCATTTAGCTTATCAATAGCAGTACTATCTCTATACTTGCGGGCTTAGTCCACATACTTTCTCTATCTGTCTTGGCTGTCACTAGCCACTTGTTGGTGAAATCTTTTGTCTTTCTAGTTTGTTGGACTAACTTGGGTTTTGTGTAAAATCTCATCCTTTAATTCCCGATCATTCGGAATCCATCTCTGTCTCATTTTAACTAAGGGTATCGGCCACCACATTGGCCTTCCCCGGATGGTAGTGTATCTCACAGTCATAATTCTAGGTCAATTCTAGCCATTTCTCCATCTCATGCCATCTACTATCACGGGTAACTCAAAGCCCATTCATTACATTCCATAAAATTTGTGGGTGCATTAGTTAACCCAAATAACCCCGCTGAAAACTCGAAGTGTCTATTCCTAGTACGAATCGCAGTCTTGGGCATATCCTCTGATTTAACTTCCAACTGGTGATACCCAGTTCTTAAATAAATTTGGAAATACACAGCGTTCTTCCGCTGATCAAACAATCATTTACAAGGGTACCTATTCTCCATGTCGAACTCATACAACTCTCGAGGTTCGATACATAATCTTGTGCTAACATCTTTCTTTCTTACAACAACACCTGGTTCTCCATGGTGGTACACTGGGTCTTATCATACCCTTATACAACAACTCTTGTAACTGAGTCACTAACCCTTTCATTCCCATTATACTCTGAATACTCGGTATTCATTCTCATGTCATTCAAATCGATATCTGGTAGCTCATTAAAACCTTGTACAACCTCCCAAAACCATTGTAGTTCCATTTTTACTTGGTATCTCTTTTCTTGGCGTCAACCTTAAGAGCTAATTAAGCCTCATATCTTCGGCATAATAATTTCTTAGTCTGACTATATTCAAGAATCTCTGAATCTGTCTCCATTCTTTATTAATTACTCTCTGTCCCTTACAATCAGTCGGGGCTCCATTGGGTGTCAACCAACCCATTCTTATTATAATATCAACTTCTCCCAACTTGAAAGGAATCAGGTCTATCAAAAGTGTCGACCTCATGTTTCTAGTTCACAATCTAGATATACTAGTCTTATGGAAAATCCCTTGATTGACTATTTCTACTTGTAATTACTCCTCTAAAAACAACACGCTGTACCTCTCCCAAATCACAATACCAGCTTCCTCTGACTCCATCGTCAGTACTTACCTTGCTAACCCAGAGGTAGTGTCCATTCGTAAACAACTCCTCCAAAACCTCAATCTCACCATAAGGCATCTATCTAACAACGTTGTCACTGGAGTTCGCGGCACATTACTATTTCTTTCACATATATCGATTGACACGCTTTCCATTATCATAATATCCTTGGGAGAATAAACCAATTTCATCAACATGTCACTAACATTCTATTCGTCTTAGGGATTCGCTCCTGTCATAGGCGATTTCGTTGTGAATCTAATTCCTATCAGCGAATTTTGACTTATTTGGCCTCCCCTTAGAATTCAATGAGGATAACAAAAATTATGGGGTCTTGAAAAGACAGCTCCCATATCAAGGAAAACGTCACACACTGGTGATCATAAGGTTATGAGTTTTAAGGTAACCTTACTGGAGGTAAAAGAATTTACCGAGAGATCAACATGATCATAAGAACTCAACGTTGTGTGCCTCAATTGAGACATTACTAAAGGTAATTAGCCTTCTTGTATTTCACAACTTACAAGTGATGGCGTCCCATCAGACTTCTATCACACAGACAGATAGTCCTTGTAGCCCCTATAAATATAGGGTTGTTCGTCTCAGTGAAAGTTGAAAAGTATGAAAGCAATTCGATATCAATCTAATGATTATCGCCTTTCGACAATATTTCTTAAAGGAACACCTTGGATTAAAAATTAAACAGATTCCAAAAGTGCGGTTTCCAAAGAAAATACAAAGAAAGAATAACCAAAAAGATACTGGTACTTAACAAACAAGTGGTGAGGTATCACCATAAGGTCATTCCTTATTTGAAGAAAAGTCAAAGCTTAAATAACATCATTTGACAGGGCTTCGAAAACCTGAAAGTAGGCATTGTGACAGCCTCTGGCACAAGTGAAACTGAATATGGTTTAGCACAAGTGTTATAAAAGAACTTCGAAGAGGGAATATACCCTTTATCAGAATTCTTTCCTGGAGAGAGGTCAAGATAGATCATAGATTGGGGAGGTTTGCCAAGGTCTTTACGGATGCCTTTTATGTCGGCTCCTCTAACGGATAACAGTTCGATTCTAAAGCTTTTCTGCTCCATGCACACCCTAAGGTGCTCGATACTTACGTTATTGCCGACTCATAATAGTCGCTAAGGATTCAACCATCGACCTTTGCAATCGCAGGGAATTCTATTCGACTAGGCGCAAACATCTCGAGTAAGCGTTCTGTTCTATAAGAAGACTTCAATATCGTTGTCGCCCGTAGCAATGACAATTCCTCATGTCGACTGGGCGGTACTCCGGAAGATCGTTAGAATCTACATGCTTAAATCCGGTCTCTATTTCAATCATCCTTATATCCAATATTCCTTCTCCCATATCAATCCTGTGCGCTACATAAGCTTAACACTTTTGGCACAATAGCCTTTTCATTTAAGTCAATCCCGGAATTTCTCAGTCCGTCTTGGTCCTTAAATATATTTCGCCTTTACCGTCCAATCTCAACTTCATCATTTTATCTCTACAATCAATTATAGCAATCAGGGTCTGTCCACCAGCCCATATAACGGCTATCTTACCCAATCCACAGGGTTCACTCCAATTTCCACTCTCTTTGGTGACATTCCCTGGTAATCAGAAAGACAAGGTTTGCCAAAATTTGCTGAATTCCTTTCCAAAATCAGGGAAACTTGATCAATCTATTTTCCCACTAGTAATGCTCGGATCTGATTTCCGACCTTTCGGTTCTATCCTCATAATTCCTTCCTGGTTTCCTGAGGGTGGTAAATCTCGTTCTCGATTCCGCCTTAGCGTGTTTGCCTTACACTAACATTTGCACGGTACATATACCCAACATCCTCCTTGAGATAATAAAATTCCTCAATGATGTAATAGACACTATTTCCAGTGGAATCGCTGGTCGTGGGGGATTGAAACCTCATAGTCAAAGCAATTCCTTACACTATTCTAGGCAACTAAGTACCCTTGATCGTTCGTAAAAATCTGAACATCTTGGTTCTTACGTATGCCGCTTCCTTATGGGCAACTATAACCGACTACGAGTAACAGGTTTCGTTCAAGTCGAATCAATCCACTGATACTGGCTATACTGCCTCTACCTCTTCTGCTTTGGAGACTCTACTCCATTTTCTTTGTCATATTTCTTGATGAATCATGAACGATCCTTAAACTCTCGTCTCGTCACTTATTTATCCCTTGAAGGTTCGTCCGGTCTTATTATTAGACCTCAAATAACACACCACATCTTTATCAATCAACACGTCCTCTACAAGATTCTTTCCTTGACCCACTATGGGGTCTTCCTCTAGATCCTCCTATGGATCTTCCTTTAGCTGGTCTCCGTCCATTTCAAGGAACGCATCATCAATTGCCTACTCGAAGGCCTCGAGATCTGGTATCTCGGAATCCCATCCATCTATAACTCATACGAATCGAAGTGACTAACCATGAAGTCCTAAGTACGGTTTCCAAAAGAAGTCCCCTCTCGGGCTTCATCTTAAACAGTCAGGGTCATGTCCTCTAACCCGACTACGAACTCAATTGGAGCTCTAGATGCTCTTATTATTCTTAAGGGTATTGTAAGACTCGATCTCCTATCGTTTCTGAGGACTGTAACCTAAAGCTCTGATACCATCTCTGTAACAGCCCCAAATCCGGGGTCAGGGATTTAGGGTTGTCACAATCCATGTACTCCTTGCCTTACCTGTATTACTCACACCATTCATAATTCACCTATTCATGACCCCACAATATATGTCTCACACACACACACACACACAGGTTAGAGTCTCAGAAATGACACCATACAATAACTGCGGAATAAATAATTTTTATTACAATACCCAAATGTCTTTGAATCTGTTACTGATACAATTTCTACGTAGTGGTACATTACCAGCTTAGCCTTCTTATGCTCACAATCCTCTAATACCATTCCTTTCTATACATAAGTTGAATACCAAAGCCGTAGCCTGATTCGATTGGTTCGTACTACTCCCGGGATCACTGCTGAAACTGTTTATGGAAACGCCTTGCGAGGTACGTGCCGTCCCGTAGGCATCCTGCTTCGCTGCTATATAATATATATAAAATAATAGCAAGAGTGAGCGATAGCTCAGCAAGGTAATGAAAGTATGGCATAATTATGTCTTTAATTCAACCCAGAAATAAAGCGGGTATAAGACAATAACTTGTCAAAATATCTTGATACTGAAATCATTTTCTTATCGGAATGTATTCCAAAAATAGTACCATTGGGGTATTTCAAATATCATTTCATAACGCTCTGTAACTTACAATGTTTATACTATGAACAAAGTTCTAGTATAGTATAAAAGATGAAATAACAAGATAACTCAGTATATCTTTTCTGTAAAATATCTGCTATATAAAATATAAGCAGACTATCAACATATACTCGAAAGATGAAGTTATAAGGAAATTCAATATAGGGTTTTCATAACCCAAAATCCACTTATACATATATATCCTTAATCAGGTTTTATCAGAGTCATAACTCATAAAATAAAAGATGAAGTTGTAGGAATTTCCAGATATCATCTTTCATATCAAACATTTATCTCATATCATATTCTGGAAATAAAGACAAGGCAAAATATTTCCAATCCAGCTTCTAAACTTGAATAACTGGAATAGCTTGAATAAACTTGAATAACTTTTCTTTTCTGTAATCTTGCTTAAAACATGTTCTTCCTCTGATAACTTGCATAAAACATTTCTTTCATGGATGATGAACTGTAGACGGAGATTCTGGGCGACAGGGATACCCCTACGATGATCAGTCGTCAGGCAATCCCCACTGCTGTTTTTCTACGTAGAAGGGAAAATAGGGTAGACGCTAACTGACCACTACCTCCCCGCCAATCGGTTGTAGGGGGAAGAGCATACCCATTCCTTAGGGGTACCCATTCCTTAGGGGCCTCCGATGCTCTTCTCTCATCCTACGGTCGGGCACTATCTGATAATCTAAGGGAAGTACAGACCAGTTCATAGACTGTCAGTCTCCTCGTAATTCCCTTAGGGGACAGGTCGCCACTCAGTCCCTTACATATTCTCCGAGTTCGAGAAAATCCATAACTTTGAAACATAAAGTTCCTTTCCCTTTTTCCCAAGTATACGACTCCACAAAGTAGTCATATCTGGTTGGAAAGGAAAATTCACCCATATTTCCCAAGCTGATGCTTGTTCATGGATGCAACTAATTCCACTGATCTTACCCCTCGAATCTTGAGGAGGTAATCAAAATCATTTTGATGGTAGTAAACCAGACTGATAAATTCATTGATTTAAAAAGGCTTAGGACCGGGCAGTCCACTGGAAACATACATAAAATCTTGAGAAAGGTCCCATGCATTTGTAGTTTGAGCGAACATTTAAGTCTTTCTGAATATAGACTTAAACGGGAAATAGATTTGGGAACCCTCTCTATTTATAATAAAAATTGCCTGAGTAAAACTTTATTAGCTATCTAGGGTTAAAAAATAGTTTTCACAAAATACTTCCTTAAGAAGTAGGGCTTTAAATAATTAAATCAAACTATAATTAATAAAGAATATTTATTTAGAAATAATTCTCAAGTACTTTCTTATCAAAAAGGGTAGATACAACTATTCATCATATATTTAAAATATACCCTTATTAGATTAAACTCCAAATGATCTTTAATTTGTAAACCACTTATCGAGATTAATTGTAATAACACAATAAAATAACCCTAGATAGCAACTGATACCATTCTTAGTATGTAAAATAAATATAGAGAATATATAATATATCTCTAGATAACAACTGATACCATTCCCGGTCCAAAATATAAATGCAGAGTATATTCCCCCTACTGAGGGTTTTTCTTAACATATCAACTCCAAAATATTGCTAGAACCATAGCTTATAAGTCCAACTTAAATCATCATATGTATCAATTTGAACTCATGAAAACGTACATATATCTCATACTCCAAATCCAATTACATTTGGAAATCATACCATATGTAGTTGTTCAACAACATACATGCATCGTATATATATCATAAAACTGTTTATAGCATTTCATGCCTTTTTACTCTAAGCATGCTTTCAAAACATGTAATATATCATCACAAAAT
Organism: Heracleum sosnowskyi; assembly: GCA_030848705.1. Taxonomy (NCBI): domain Eukaryota; kingdom Viridiplantae; phylum Streptophyta; class Magnoliopsida; order Apiales; family Apiaceae; genus Heracleum; species Heracleum sosnowskyi. The sequence continues at coordinate 132,773,866 of CM061237.1, forward strand.
CTTTTATTTATCACAACAACAGTTTATAGAGGCATAGGTTTGAAAACGTGCATGCATCTATCATATGCATATATTACGTCTCAACATTTTTAATACCATTACATCTATATACGATGTAAGGTTTGAAAACATGCATAACATCATATCGTATGCATCATTAGTATACTTAATGGAAAACATAGCATGGAATAAGAAAACTTGCATCTAGTATATGCATACTTCAAAATATAGTTTTAGAAACTTGCCTGATGCTCGTGAAGTGATAGGGGTTCGCGACGATGCCGGACAATCTAGACAAAGTCAAACGAAAACACACGGTTAATCCCCTCGATAAACCACTTATAACTTAATGCTTAACACGTAAGCGAAACACAACCAAGGCATTACTAGCTCGTTATAGGCTCATACTAAGTCCATGTTATTCGTCAAATACTTATATCACAAGTTTGGTTCGAAATCCATTCTCAAATCCAAGTTATACTTAACCATTTGGAACCTTGGTTTCTAAGTCTCGTTTTCAGTGGTTTTCACTTGCGCGACCTCGACTAAAACATTTTTATAAAATCTAAAAATAATCTTTTTGATACGAATCTTTTTCGTGAGCCTTCCTAACTGTCTCTAGTATTATTCCTCAAGGTTTCACATTTTAATATGGCTCCGAAGTGGTCCAAATATAGCCTCAAAGTTGCTGAACAGAGATGAGTCATTCTTCCGAATGGCGTTTACTAAAACTCACTTTTCTCCTAAACCGTAAATCGTATAGACATGATCTTTATATCAAAACAAACCTTAAAACAAGATCTACATGTTCATGGTCAGTTCTGTTCAAAAATATTACCAGACCAGTTCGTAATTCTTGCTCAAAACAGCCTTAAATCAATTGGGCATTACGACGGCTATAATCGTAACGTTTTCCATTTTCAAAACACACTCAAATCAATACCAAACAATCCCAAACTCACCATCCACCTTATACACCCTCCACTCAGTCAAATCCTCCATGAATAATCACAATAAATTCATAACCCATTCTCCAAACTCAACCAACAATTCATCTAATTACTTAATCATGCTCTTAACTTTACATAAACATCAAAACCATTTCAAACTCATATCAAACTCAAAGGGGCAGAGGTTTATACCTTCCTCCAAGATTGCTTGCTGCTATATCCCTTATGTAACCTTAGATCCTTGCTTAATACAACCTTTGGAAGCTACAAACTCATTATCAAAACAAAACAAAACAAGATACAAGTTACTATTCATCATCTTCTCCAACTGTTAATCACTGAATCGAAGGGGTAAATCACGGAGTTGAGGTGATTGCTTACCATGGTTACGTCGGGCTTCTCGAGAGCTTCGTTTTGAGTGGTAGAACGCCAAAAACGGACCACAGAATCTCGAGTTATGATCATTTCTTTCTCTCCCATTTTTCTTTCTTCTTTCTCTCCCGAATTTTCTTCTTCCTTTTCTTTTCTTTTTGTCTTGATAATAATGAAAAGGCTGATATTTGTGTTTAAAAAGTGGTGAGTCATCACCTTTTAGTGAGTCACCGGGACACGTGTCGCGCATGCATGCGTTTGGTTAAAGTAGCTTTACTAGTTCGCTTTCCTTTCACATGGATGATCCAAATGTTGCATTCCTCGAATTAATCTTGTTACATGTTACTTCCATGTCTATATTTAATCCTTTAAATGTTACCTTATTCCTCTTGAAATGATTCGAAATATTTTCTAAAGGGCGAATAAAATTTTACGCGATGCTCGCAGTGAATAGTAACTATTCACTATTCACTTCAACAATCGAATCCTTAAATCAACTTTAATAATATAATAAAATTCCAAAATGTTAAATCCTCAATTCCTCAATTTTAATATCTCATTTCTTGAATATAATAATATATAATTCGCTGCCCGGTCAAATATTATACCAAAATAAAATTCGGAATTTCTGAATTCCGATCGTTTTTGCATTCACTTATTTACTCCGTAGATCACTAATATGACTTCGGAATATCCACACTACGTCTCGTACATAGGTGGCATGAAAAACTTTGTTAATCCTCAAAATCACTATTCATCCACCAACTTCACTATTCACTGATGCACTTAATCATAATAAGAAAAGTTTTAAATTCTTCCAAAAATTCGGGTTATTACAAATACTGAAGCATTTGTTCTGGTAAGGTGGTCCAAAGAACAGATGGCAAATCTACAGCTAAACTTGGAGAGAAAGATAAGAGACAAGCAGCTACAGAAACGGGAAAGACTCTGAAAAGCAGGTGGTCCTTCCTGACACAGTGAACTTCTTATGGCAGGACAAGTTGGACTTTCAGAAGGGGTAGCTGTGTAATATTGTGTGTGCCTAGTTTGTATAGGTGAATATATATTGTGCACACACCACTGTCAGCTGCAAGAGAGATATACATAGTTTTTATCTTAAGCTCTTTTCTCTGTAAGCAAGCAAGTACAAACTGTTCTTGTTTAGAAGCCAGAAATTCGATTGTGAATTTCTTGGAAAGCTGTAGTATTTAATTTGCTTATACAAAGTAGATTAAAGTGATTATGTGTGTTGTTTACTTTCTGCATATTACATAGCATACTCATATACAGTTTATATTTAGTTTCAAGAAAGCAAAAATTCATCAAACTATCCATTCACCCCCCCCCCCTCTGTCAAGTTTCTAGGTGATATTCATTCCTAACAATCATGACTCCTTAAAGGGGCTAGAAATATACAGAGCAAGTAGAGTGTACTTAATTCCGTTAAGAGATCAAGTAGTCTTAACGGAGTCAGTTCTTTAAGGCCTTCAATTTTGTTTACTTAACAACTATATAATTAAATTCTAATTATGTGCTCTATCTCCCTCATAACCAGTCATATTTCAAGCACATATAAGCAAATATCAAGTAAGTTTAAGAAAAATATATGAAAAAAACAAGCAATAATAACCAAATATAACGAAAACTAATTTGAATCTTAACCAAAATCAAAACCCAAGCATTAAAATACAAAACCCTAATTTGACTCAGTAATCAATCAAATACAAAACCTTAAATTGAAAGTCCTAAACTGAAATTCAAATGAGTTAGATTATGAATACCTAAATGAAAGTCCTAGAATGAAATCCCATAATTGAATCACCTGCAAAATCAAAAAGAAAATGAGTTGAAGTAGATAATCAAATGGAAGAAAAGGAGTATTTAATTACCGATTAGAGCTTGTAATTTCCGGGTGAGCTTGTAATTTCAGGTGAGAGTATTCGATAATCGAAGAAAAGGAGTATACTGCCATCTTGAAAGAGAGAGAGTGTATAGAGAGAGAGAGTGTGTGTGTGTATATAGAGAGAGAGTATGAGAGGATAATGTGTTTGTGGGAAAGCAAAAGTACTTTGGGGGGGAGTCTACGTATGAATTATTTGGTAAAGGGGGGAAAATAAGCCGCCCAAATTTTCATCTTGCTCAAATCTAAAATTTTCATCCTCAATAAGCGTGATGTGCTTGTTTTACTTTTAGTGTAAATTTAATTTTCTAATCAGTTTAAAAGGAAAATATAAACATTTCGATGTTTATAATATTAAATATATCAAAAGTTTAAAATAGTTGCAACTTATAATATATTATATATCAAATTTTATATTTTACACAAAAATATATTAAATTTCAAAAAACTTTAATTTTCTAATTTTAAATTTTAAGAGTTTTAAAGAAAAATATAAACATTTCAATGTTTATAATATAATATATATCAAAAGTTTAAAATAGTTGTAATTTATAATATATTATATATCAAATTCAAATTTTAGATTTACAAAAAAATATAATAAAATTTTAAAACTGTGATTTTCTAATTTTAAATTATAAGAGTTCTAAAGAAAAATATAAATATTTCAATGTTTATAATATAATATATATATACCAAAAGTTTAAAATAGTTGTTATTTATAATATATTATATATCAAATTTTATATTTTACACAATAATTTATTTAATTTTAAAATAAGAAATATATCAAAATTTCAATGTCATTGTATATATTTTGATAAAATGGCCAATTTTTATAATTCTAAAAGTAATGTACTGCAACGTTGTTAAAAGGTTTTGCATGTCGCAACACTAGTATTCTCAGCGCAACGGTGCATTCACGTCAAATGCAATACTTTTTTAGTAATGTTGCAGAAGACTAAAAGGAACATAGCTATTGCAATGCTTTCCGTTGCAACGCTTCGAAAAAGCATTGCATATGAGCACTTATGGCGTAGTGAAAACATAGTGCACCAATCCTGAAGGCAAACCACAAAATTAGGTCCCTACTACCTAGGAGGAGCCAGGTACAAACACAGGGAACACACAACACATCTCAAATAATTCAGAAGACAAATTGAATAAGAGCCCAAAAAATTTACAAGGCTACATCACTCCAAATTTCGACAATAATTTACTGGGATGTAACTGAATATAATTCGAATTCACAATCTTTAGCAATTTCTCCTACAACATGGCGTAATTACCTGGAGCAATTGGATGATCGAGCTGCTCAGCCATACACACACACCGGAAAGACAACCCCCGCAAAACTTCTATCTCAAACTCCCACAAGGACGCCAAGACCAGTTTCTTTGTATAACTGCAGGAAACCTTAAAAAAGCAAAAAACAAAATAACAAAATAACCAACATAACAGATGAAAGCAAACATGGACAAAGTAATACATCTCTTCTCTGATAACTTAATAGGAAGACAAAGTGTCATCAATTGCAAAGTGTGCGGCGAAGATTGTAAAATCATCTGAGCATTTGGCCTCCTGCGTCTTCTTTCTTGCCACATATTCAGCGTTTGGCATTTGGACAGTTTAGAGGAGCGTAAAAGATTTTATGAGGCGTAGATGTGCTGCAATGGGTATGTATTTTTTTAGCAGATAACGGGAGGGTTAACAGTGTTATCAAATTGCTGATGGGGAATAAAATGATTCATGGAAGATATGTTGCAGTATTATATATTGAATAGATAAGAAATAAAAACCCAAAATAATGATAAATTGCACCACTTACTCACGAGATAGTTAAACAATGTGTATGTATACATAGGGGGCAAAGATTCATCAAAAATCTATGTTAGTCTCCTATACATATTCTCACCTTCGCTATGTTACCGGCGCTTAATTGCGTATGGGAGATAATCGGAGATTGTATAGGAGGAGGCCGAAGTTGGATCAGCAAAGATTGTATATATATATATATATATCTACGTGCAGGCTTGATTAGTCCGATCCACCTCATGTTATTCAGTGCTGATGTTGGCGTCATCGAGAGGCGAAAGGTTAGAATGAGCTACAGAGTTATAGCACTAATACATGCACTGCATAACAAGATAACAGGGTTAAATTTGTAATTTAATATAGAATAAAATCATTCACAAAGTAGTATGTTGCAGTATAAGATATATAATAGATTTCATTTCAAATATTGGAATTCGATCGATTTTGAAATTTCAAATTCAAAAATTCTGTTTGATAAACACAAGAATTTCAAATCTTGTATTTGAAATTCCAACACTTTTTGGCACAACTTAAATTTTATTTGAAATTTAAATTTTAAAAAAAAACATCAAAAATCACTAGCATTTTAAATACATAATTGAAATACTTCTTAAATACATAGCCTTAAAACAATGCTAAAAAAATTCGTAATCATTAATAAATTACAAGTTCCGGATGAGCCTTTTTTCGATTATTCATAGATACTTATACTTAGAGGTCATTTGTTTTTCTCTTAATCTTTCTTAATCCTTCTTAATAACTCTATTTTAACGCTTAAGATTGTTTAGATTTTTTTTCTCCTTCTTAATGATTAATAAACTTCTTAATGATTAAAACAAAAAATATTAGCTTAAGCGTTAAGATGGGCGGTAAATGGATTGGTCCTGCTCTGCTACTATCGGGTGACAACTTATATACATGCTCGCATGCAATGTCAACGGAGTCGACAAAAAAAAAATCTAACATGAAACAGACCTATATTCTTTTTAGTACACCAAAAAAACATATGATATTATGTAGTATTATATTATGCATAAACTTTTTAAATTATTATCATATTCAATATTATTTATTATATTTATAAAATTACATTATATTTAACAAAGATATCTTTTAGATAGAGAACTAATAATATTTGTTGAATAACATTTTTCATTCAAACAGAAAAAAAAGTAAATTGATTATCATTCAGATACATTAGTAATTTATTTACCAAATAATATTATTTATTCAAAATTCAAATTATTAATCATTCAGAATTTTATTAATTCAGAAATATAACATGTCTTCATTCTCATTAACATTATGATTCGACTCAATCCCGCAACATGATTACTGCGGCGTTCAACTTTTTCACCCTGATGATACCATTTATTATATATCTCAGTAATACCATTCTGATATAGTTGAAATTTTACCTTATCTTCAATAAACCAAACTAGGTTTTTACATTTAGTACACGGCTATTCTATTAATTACTGTTCATTTTGTTTGTTGTGCAAATTCAACAAAATAATCCACACCTTTTTCTTATAGTCATCTGTTATACCATTTCTACCATCAAATTCATGTTTTATCCAACTTCTATAAGAAGACATCCACACACAAAAAATTTAGATAAATTTAATGGGCAAAAAGTAAACATACGACAATCACATATCTCGCCATAAAATCAAGAAACATATGTATATATACCATATGCAGCAATATGATTATATACATAATTCATACATTATATAATTAATTAACATATTATAAAAATAATTGATTACAATATGCAAATAAAACTGATTTTGGTATTTGATGATAGTAATAATAGTATTTGATGAAACTCTATCCATCGAACCAATAGATATTCTAGTTACCACTCTTAATTGCACATAACATTTCTTTAATCGTCATTATTGAATCAAAAAGTAACAAAAATAGGTGTATTTAAAAAGTAATCAAATACCACAACCAATTTTTTCCATCGATCTACATTTGCATGTGTAAGTTGGACAGCTTTGGTACATTTCATTAGCTGTCTTGAATGCTCCTCAAAGATTCCAACTTCCAAGTGTACTACAATGAAATATCAAAACAACTTATATAAACAAACATACTGTCAATTTTATTACAATTGTGTCATGTAACGATTGGGAATTTCGCGATATAAATGTTTAATGATCAATATAAATTAGTATGCATTAATTGAGTTTAACGCATTTTCTGTATTAAATAATATACATATGTGTTATGTGACATTATTATATGTTTTGTGGCATTATTATATGTTATGTGGCCTAATTATCCAATCAATATTGATTTGTGTGGTATCGTCTATTTTATTTTAATTATTGTAGATTACTAAAAATGGTTGTCTCATCAATATTATTACGTTAATTTATTTTGGGATTTTAGAGACCAAATTTATATTTTAGTTGTGCCAAAATTTTATCCGATATTTTATTCGGGTTCAAAATTTTATTTTGTTTACATTATGAAAATATTCCAAAATTTAGTATTTTTACATTTTTGGAAAATTTAGAATATTTAGAAAATTTTGGTATAAAAAAAGGTATTTCAACCGTATCAAAATTTTACACAGTATCTTATTCGTGTCCCTATTGGTATTTGGGATGGTTATAAAAATATCCAAAAAATTTATATTTTTATATTTCTGAAAAATCCAGGCTTTTTAAAAAATTTGTGCATAATTATTTTAATTTTTGGAGAAAATAAAATTTTCAATTTCATTCATCAATTGATGTGAGTTTATCATTTCGGACTAGAAATGATTTTGGGAAGTATTCATATATTTTATTCACGAAATAAAATTTATTATTTTCACTTGCAAATTATTTAATTAGCAATTTTGAGACTCGTCCAATAAAATTAGGGGCCAAGCATTATTTTTGGGGTATAATTATAGTTTAATAAATAAACATTTTTACACTTTATTCTAAACCAATCCCGTACCATTTTTTTCCCCTGGCCGCCTGTCTCTCTCAACCCTCTCTCCCCGTTCTTCAATTTCAAAGAATCACACCCCGTTCTAGGTGATTTTGAACTCTAAATCCATCATATGAATAGCCAAATTGAAGCTCTCTCAATCCTCTACCTTCCCATACCAACAACTTTGAGTTTTGGTAACTTTTAATTTTCGGCCAAAATTTGAATTTGAATATTTGTTATTGTTTTTGGTTGTTTTGTATGTATAAATTAGTTCGTATTCTTGAATGGCTGGATACTTGAATTAACAAGAGTATATGACTGGGTATTGTTAACGGAGGAATTTGGTGATAACAAATTTCGGGGATTGCTGGAATAACGAAATTGTGATGATGAGAGATTTTGGGTTTTTGGATTTTTGGGGCTAGACTTGAAAGGTGTCTCGACTTGTTAGATGTGTCGGATCCTATTCCAAGATGCCTGCGTACCCTGTTTATATATAGGGATCAAGCCAACGCAGTTCTGTGATAGGATAATATTTTTAATCCCCGTGATTGTTAAGGGATATGTTGAGATAAGTTGATTTTATCTTTTTAGAGTTATATTAGCGTTGTGATTCTTTCCTGATTTGAAATAATCGTTTAGAGATATTTTTAGTAATTGATTGATTTAGATTGATTGTTTCCTAGTTTGAGAGAGAGGATATTACTTAGTGATTAAGCAATAATTATTATTAGATCAATATTGGGAAATTAGGAGATAATTGAGGCAACCAAAATTATGGTGTAACAACTACCCCCCAGTTCTTCAGTGCAGATTGATGGACTGGAGAACTAAGCGTGCTTTGATCTTCCGAATTTCCTGAGTCAATGAAACAACTAGGAGTAGAAGATTAGCAGATAATATGAAGAAGATAATTACCCGTAATATGCCTGTAAAATCGAGAGAGACAACATGATGTGCCTGTTGAAAGACGTGTGTCCTAAATCCAATCATGGATGATGAGTTAGGAGATACTTTGTTCAATCTGATTCAAGTTTGTTTAATTTAATAAAATGGTAATATGTTTTATAACGGGCTTTATCTATTTAAAGTGTTTAAATTAGATGATCCATAGTTTAGAGTAAAGCTTTAATGGATTATGATGAGATCATTATAATGAGACCTTAAAGATGAGAACTCTAAACTTAAATAGTTCCTGGTCGTAGGATAATTAATTGGTAGTTAATTAATCCGCAAAGATCGGTACATACTATGATTGCTTCACTATGAAGGATGTCTGTTCTCATAGGCATTTGTGTGGTGACACTATAGCTAGTATGTAGGTGCTTATTAGGAATAAGTTCACTGAACATGACTCGATCAGTTGAACAACTAATGGAGTTCACTCATGTGTCAGTAGTTGTTCATATAGTGATGGTTGTACAAGTGTCCTTTGACTTGAGATCATCATAGTCATCTTGTGTACACTGAACTATACTTTGGTTTAGCTCTTAGTCTCGAGGGACAATAATTAGTGCTCTTCTGGGTATAGGAATTTGTGCACGAAGATAGTGAATGATCAATAAAGGATCTGCCCCTTCCAGTGAAGGAAGAGAATGTCCTATGTTATTCCATTTATGCTAGTTCAGGAACCTCTGGCCAGAGTGAATGAAATTAGAAAGAAGTTTCTAATTTGCATTAATCGGAACTAGACATAGTGAATAGGAAAGCATATGATTAAATTAGATAGGCTTGACACGAGATCCATGCCTTGTATTTAATCGGGATATTGTAGGGTAGAAGGAATTGATTGTACTGTAACTAGTCACTGACAGGTTCTTGGTATTCTAAGCAGTGAATTCATATTATCCGGATAGTCGCGATATGTTGAGAAGCATCACTCACGATGTAGAATAAATATAATTAATCAGTTAATTATATTTAATGAATTATTAGAATTCATATAAATAATAAATAAAAGTTTATTATTATTTATTTCTACTACCGGCTTAATATTGAACCTACAGGGCCACACCATAAAAGATTAATTTATTGATGAAGGTATTTTGAGAGAGCAAGTTATTTTCTAAATAGTTTAGAAAAGGAAATAATGATTAAAATAGTTTTAATTATTATTAAAGCATTTTATAAGATAAAGTGTGGGGTTAATATATATATAAAGATATATTAAAAAATCCTAGGAGAGCCCTATAAATAAAATGAGATAGTTCATTCTAAATGACTAGAGTTTTTGTGAAAACCTAGTTGCCACCCTCTTCTTCTTCATCATCATCTCTCTCTCTCTCTCAAAAGAAGAAAAACTCCATTTTTATAAAAGCTTAGTTTTATAAAAAGCTTCATCGAAGGATTATTCTTGGTGGATACCGGTAGAGTGCTTCACACTCTGAGGAGCAACTGCTAGAATCCATTTTATAAAGCTTCGATTTTCAAGGTATGGTTACGATTCCCCTCGATATAGATTTTATATGTTTTTCTATATGTGTGATACATGGTTTTTACGGAATAATTGTTATATCACGCTTCCGCTCATCCGTAAATTCCTTCAATGGCATTAGAGCTAGGTTTTGGCATATAGAGATTCATATAAAAAAAATTTCAGATTTTTTATACATGTATGGATTTATTATGATTTTTGCAAGTATATTTAGATTTAATTATGAATTAATTCGAAATATTATTTGCATGAGATTTTGATCATTGATCTGGGTTCTACAAGTGTTGTGGATGATCTAGGTATTTTTTTCATAATTTTGTGATGTGTAGATTATTTGTTATGAATTTTTTAAAATCGTTTTAATTAAAATTCATAAAATAATTATACATGTTGAAATATATGAATTAAAATTTGTACAATGACCCCATAGATGCTTGCTTATTTTTGCTTTTGTTTGATTTCAGAAATCATATTATTTTGATTTTTTATTAATTTATTAATTAATTGTTAATTAATTTATTAATATTAAAATAAAATAATAATAACAATAAAGGGCATTAATGGCTAGAGGAGTTTTTTTTTTTTAAGTGTTATAAATGCTAAGTTAGTGTTTTAATGCTAAAGGAGTTACAAGCATTAAATAAAATAGCATAGAATTGTTGTAACTTACTTAGCATTAAATAAAAAAATAAAAAAAAAACTGCTGGGAAGGGCCTGTAACGCATGCCGGGAATGCGTTACAGGGCCTGTAACGCGTGAGCTTCATGCGTTACACATTTAATAGCTTTTAATTGTTGTATCGCATGAGCGTCATGCGTTACAGCCCCTCTGTCCACATTAAATTTGATTTTTTGGGAGTTTGGTAACTCCGTTTTGGGCGTGCAATATACCGTTGGATTCGTTTTTCCGAGACGGATCTAATGGAGTGGTCAAATATTTTTTATATAAAAGTTTGGAACTGTTTATATTCCCGGAAATGTTTTAAAGCATGTATTAATTGCTTTTAAATACTATAATAAATCCATACATCATTATATCATTGTATGACATGATATTACTTGCATGCTTACTTGTTTGTTTATTTTTATATATGAGATATATGCCTATATTTGCCATGCGATTATAGATTTAGGTGAACTTAAATCAATATAAGGCGTGCTCTAGAAAATCTAGAATGAGAATCGTTTCTTGCCTTAACAATAATATTATGAGTACAACCATGCGATTCTTATGTTTATGAAACATAGAGTGAAATACTCTTTTGATGTTGAAAATGAAAATTTCTGTCTAGGCCGTTGGGTTTTAAGCGGGACCGATGTGACCCCTCCAACACACTGGGAATTTTTCATTTAAATATCATAATTGTATTTTGTTCAAGAAAAAGAGAATCTCCTAGTAATATGATTATGGTTGCAACATAATATAATCCCTCTTAATTAAAATTTATATCAAGTAGTAAATGGCCAATGGCACAACGGGCTTGTGTCGGTCATAGCCTTCCAACATAATAGCAAGTAGAGTTCTTATATTGAGGCATTGTCGTTTCGTGCTACAGCCGAGGGCTTTGTTTTGAGATTAAGAGATGCTTGTCTATCACATGAGATGTGTATGATAAATTAGGTTTCAATTGTCGTTACGTGCTACAGCCGTGGGCTTTTGGAATTCTAATTTAATTATGCAAGATGTTGGGTTTGACTTGACTTAGAATATTGAGTGAGTCGTGCCACAGCCGAGACTCAATGATTCAAGAGGCTAAAAGATAATAAGGAATAACATGAGATGTAGTTGACAAGAGTTGTCTTCCTATGGAACATCACATTGCGTTTCGTGCCACAGCCGAGGTGATGTGATGGAAAATAGGATCCTTAATCTCACTAACATTATGAATGTTTAGTTATACATATAGAGGGTTGTATAACTTAATAAAATAGTGGGAGCCACCAATGAATAAAGACCCGATTTATATGGTGTTGTAAGAATAAAACTGAATATTTACTTAGTAGTTATGTGTATTCACTAATAGAATTATATATATACTATAATTTCTGCACTATCACACATCGTAGTAGAATAACACGTTGACTTATCCCGAATATGCTGATGAACTTTGAAACTTGAGAAATGTTCTCAAGAATGAAAAGTTAGACGAAATGTTTAACTCGTTAATACAAAGTGTCTTATTTGTGATGCACATGGAGATGTGTATGAGACCAAGTGCAAGAGGTCTAATAATGCAAATGTTGCAAAGTAAACCAAACTGATGTCTATGAGCTTGAGATTGTGAAAACAGTATGAGCACAAGGACATTCAGGGCTACCTTGTTGCTTCTATAAGAGTTGTAGAATGTGATAAATAAGACGATTCAATATAGGATATCGAATGAGTTATTCCATAATAGTTATGTTGAGGGTTGATCTATGAATAATCATAGACTCAAGACAATCAATTTGATTGATCGTCTAGGGTAGGTTGATTTTGTCATAGATGGAAGCTAAGTCGAGATATGATCTTGAATTAGCTTCCGAATACGAACTCGCAAATTTGTTGTGAACTCTTACATGAAAAGGTTGGATATCAGATTGTCTGAAATCTACTTCATGTTAAAGATTGTTGAGACGTATTTCCTTCTTAGAGAGCTTTGTTCTTCAGACTGGTAACGGTTCTGGAATCAAGTAGTGGGAGATGAACCATACCATCAAGAAGAAGTTTGTTAGTGAGTGATAACATAATTAGTCAAAGGCTAAGTTTGACTCCAAAAGCAAAAGAGTTTGTTGCCACCTATCAAAGGTGGGTTATTGGAAGATCAACTACAAGAGTTGTCTTGTAGAGTTGAAGAATTAGAGAAATTTAGTGGGACTGAAACTTCTCATTTTGAAATAGGGACTATGGAATAGAGGTAATGGAAATCCAAAGAATTATAGGCTTGTTTGCACGAGTGAGAAGAGTATTCGCTTGTTGCATGGTGATGGGTTACAAGAACCATATGATTATTGAATCACATTATGCATGCGAAACTCGTCTCACTCGAAAGACCACTATATCTCTATTTTCTTGAAATAGAGAGATAATGAGCAACAAAAGTGTTAAAATTAGTACACATAATTGTATGTGCACCAGTGACAACACATGCCAGAAAAGGATTCACACGCTTCATTAGAATTCACGGATATGATCCGGATTCAGATATATGTATTTGGTACAATACAAATTCGAATCTTTTGGAGTGTTTCAAAATGAATAATAATGAAATACAAAACAAAACAGCAAGTGTTGGGACTCTTTGATAAGATCAAAAAGATATACACTTGAGTGAGTGTTTTGAGGTTATCTCAAATCTTAAGTTTAAAGCTTCACGTTGGACAGATCCTAAGATTCTACAGGTAGATGGAATGTACGAAGGAGCGAACGAACTTTGTTAGACATCGTTCGGTTCATGTTAAGCTAAATTGATCTTCTAATATATGTTTAGAGTTGAATTTTATAAATATCAGTATATCTGCTGAATATAGTATCTTCTTAATCTGTTCCTAAGTTGTCGTATGAGATATGTAGTGCAAGGAACACAAGTCTTAAACTTGTTAAGATTTGGGATGTCTAGCTTATGTCAAAATGTTTAATTTGATAAGCTAGATGGTAGATCCAAAATGTAAGTTTGTGAGATATCCTAATGATTGTCAAGGATGTTGGTTGAATATTCTACTGAATATAGTGTGTATGACATACTGCCTACTTAGAGGAATTGTTCATTCTAGAAGGGTTCAGTGGGAGGAAGGTTGAACTTAACTAAGTTCAAACACCACAAATTACAAAGGTTCTATAGGAAGAACATTTTCAGACAGGATAACTTTTTGTAGGTTAGCTTAAGTATAGGTCTTGATATTTTATCACCAACCTGAGAGGTTGACTGCCTTGTCATTAAGAATGACAATGAGTTGTCAATTATATGATAATGACCTTATGACCTATACTAAAGCTATGAGTTATGACTCAGAGAAATGGCATAGTACCATGAAATCCGATATATATTCCATGTACATCAACCAAGTACGAACTATGGTTGAGGACCTAAAGGTGTCATAACCGGAAGGGTACAAGTGAGTCTATAAAAGGGAGATTGGAGTGATTGGCTGGGTAAAGACCTATAAGTCCTTGCTTATTGTGAAAGGATTCAATCAAAGCAAAGAGATTGACCTTGATGAAAAAAAAAATTCACATGAAGTAGTGCTCAAGTCTATTCGGATTTTGTTTGCGTTTGCGGCTAGTAATACTATAATATCTAATAATGGTCGAACGGTCGACCCTCCTCGATAGGAAAATTGAAGAGATGTGTAGTTGACACAATTAGAGGGATTTATTGCTATGAGTAGCAAATCTATGGTCTAATAGCCACGACAATCCATTTATGAATTGAAGCAAGCTTCTCAATGATCGAACATCTGTTTTGATGAGACAATCAAATAGTTTGATTTTATCAAAGACAATGATGGATCATGGATCTACAAGAAGGTTAGTGGGAGCGTGATGACATTCCTAATAATGTATGTGACATACTTATAAGGAATGATGTATCGACGCTAAAATTAGTCAAAGTGTGGTTATCTAACATATTCTCTATAAAGGACTTGGGAATGGCTTCCTATGATATAGGAATGATAATTTATAGGATAAACCAAGTGTTGGGCTAAACCCAAAGTGTGTACATCATTTATATGCTAAGATGTTTAGCATAAATAACTCCAAGAAGTTACTTGAATTGTCAAGTCACGGAGTTACTTTCTCCAAGATAGTGTCTTTCTACGACATCTGAGGAGAAATGACGTATGATTAAGATTTATTATGCTTCGGCAAATGTATCTATCAAAATACCAGATGTACTATACAAGACTTGATGATCGCTAACTCACTAGGCGAGATAAGCGAGCACTAGTCTAGTCCTTGAGAAGCGCGATACTAAGCTGGAAGAACGTCCTTAAATACTTTCGAAGAATTAAGGACATCTTTCTTGATTATGGTGGATCCAAAATGAAAATCGAGTGTTATAAACAGTATGATTTTCTTAGGACAAATGTGATAGAAAATCCATGTCAAAATAAGTGTTAATTCTGAATGGATGAGCGGTTTGTTGGAAGAATTCCAAGCAGCTTAAGATAACTGATTCCGTAGTGGAAGCACTATATGTATATAGCTATAAGTGAAGCCGCAAAGGAGGTTCTTTGGATAGCGAAACCTGTTTTCGCTGGTTAGACATGGTTCCTAGAATAAGATTTATATTGTTGTATCGGTACAACATATGGTAGTAGCGCAGGCTATGGAACCTAGGTTTAATCAGGGATTCAAGATCCAAGTTGCGGCACTTTCATATGATATATGAGATCGTTGAAAGTAGAGATGTTTAAGTCAATATTGACTTGACACCCATAACAACATAGTAAAGACCATTTACTAAACCGTTATTTGAAAATCGCTTTGTTCTCTATTAGGAGAAGTTGTGTATGAGATACCAAGGTGATTGGTTTTAGTACAAGTGGGAGATTGAAAGACGTGTGTCCTAAATCCAATCATGGATGATGAGTTAGGAGATACTTTGTTCAATCTGATTCAAGTTTGTTTAATTTAATAAAATGGTAATATGTTTTATAACGGGCTTTATCTATTTAAAGTGTTTAAATTAGATGATCCATAGTTTAGAGTAAAGCTTTAATGGATTATGATGAGATCATTATAATGAGACCTTAAAGATGAGAACTCTAAACTTAAATAGTTCCTGGTCGTAGGATAATTAATTGGTAGTTAATTAATCCACAAAGATCGGTACATACTATGCTTGCTTCACTATGAAGGATGTCTGTTCTCATAGGCATTTGTGTGGTGACACTATAGCTAGTATGTAGGTGCTTATTAGGAATAAGTTCACTGAACATGACTCGATCAGTTGAACAACTAATGGAGTTCACTCATGTGTCAGTAGTTGTTCATATAGTGATGGTTGTACAAGTGTCCTTTGACTTGAGATCATCATAGTCATCTTGTGTACACTGAACTATACTTTGGTTTAGCTCTTAGTCTCGAGGGACAATAATTAGTGCTCTTCTGGGTATACGAATTTGTGCACGAAGATAGTGAATGATCAATAAAGGATCTGCCCCTTCCAGTGAAGGAAGAGAATGTCCTATGTTATTCCATTTATGCTAGTTCAGGAACCTCTGGCCAGAGTGAATGAAATTAGAAAGAAGTTTCTAATTTGCATTAATCGGAACTAGACATAGTGAATAGGAAAGCATATGATTAAATTAGATAGGCTTGACACGAGATCCATGCCTTGTATTTAATCGGGATATTGTAGGGTAGAAGGAATTGATTGTACTGTAACTAGTCACTGACAGGTTCCTGGTATTCTAAGCAGTGAATTCATATTATCCGGATAGTCGCGATATGTTGAGAAGCATCACTCACGATGTAGAATAAATATAATTAATCAGTTAATTGTATTTAATGAATTATTAGAATTCATATAAATAATAAATAAAAGTTTATTATTATTTATTTCTACTACCGGCTTAATATTGAACCTACAGGGTCACACCATAAAAGATTAATTTATTGATGAAGGTATTTTGAGAGAGCAAGTTATTTTCTAAATAGTTTAGAAAAGGAAATAATGATTAAAATAGTTTTAATTATTATTAAAGCATTTTATAAGATAAAGTGTGGCGTTAATATATATATAAAGATATATTAAAACATCCTAGGAGAGCCCTATAAATAGAATGAGATAGTTCATTCTAAATGACTAGAGTTTTTGTGAAAACCTAGTTGCCACCCTCTTCTTCTTCTTCATCTCTCTCTCTCTCAAAAGAAGAAAAACTCCATTTTTATAAAAGCTTAGTTTTATAAAAAGCTTCATCGAAGGATTATTCTTGGTGGATACCGGTAGAGTGCTTCACACTCTGAGGAGCAACTGCTAGAATCCATTTTATAAAGCTTCGATTTTCAAGGTATGGTTACGATTCCCCTCGATCTAGATTTTATATGTTTTTCTATATGTGTGATACATGGTTTTTACGGAATAATTGTTATATCACGCTTCTGCTCATCCGTAAATTCCTTCACCTGTAATATGTCTCGCCTTCTTATACACTCATGCAAAGCAGAGTTTAAGAAAAGGGAAGAGTAACCTCGCCTTCTTATACACTCTATGCAAAACAGAGTTTAAGAAAAGGGAAGTGTAACCTCGCCTTCTTATACACTCTATGCAAAGAAGAGTTTAAGAAAAGGGAAGAGTAACCTCGCCTTCTTATACACTCTATGCAAAACAGAGTTTAAGAAAAGGGAAGTGTAACCTCGCCTTCTTATACACTCATGCAAAGCAGAGTTTAAGAAAAGGGAAGAGTAACCTCGCATTCTTATACACTCTATGCAAAACAGAGTTTAAGAAAAGGGAAGAGTAACCTCGCCTTCTTATACACTCTATGCATTATACACTCTATGCAAAGCAGAGTTTAAGAAAAGGGAAGTGTAACCTCGCCTTCTTAAGAGGTAGAACTCTCTTCTTGGTGAGCTTTCCGGAAGTACGGATAAGCACCCCGGAAGTACGGGTTTACCAAGGTACTCCAAGCAACACCTTCCACAAAGAAGGGCCTTCAAAATAATTCCAAGCAACACCTTCATAAAGAAGGCCTTAAAAAATAATTTCCAAGCAACGCCTTAAAGAAGGGCCTTCAAAAATAATTCCCATCTTCAATAGAGGGTCTTCAAAAATAATTTCCTCTTCGAAAGAGGGTCTTCAAAAATATTATCCTACTCGAAATAGGGTCTTCAAAAATATTATCCTACTCAAAATAGGATCTTCAAAAATATTATCCTACTCGAAATAGGATCTTCAAAAATATTATTCTCCTTGGTAAAGAGAGCTTTCGATAACATTACCCTTATCAAATAAGGATCTTCCACACTTATTTTTGTCCATGCACGAGCTAGTGAAATAATCAAATCATGTGCTGCTAATATCGCATCACAATCCTTTAACATATCCATGATTCAGATTCTGTCCAGATCTGTTTTTTTATCTTTTTGGCCCTGTAAACTATATTTTTTTTGGAAAACACAAAACATAAAAGTTGCAGGAAACGAAAAGAGCTTTCCGATGATATATGGCTCGTCAGAAACGGACTTATAACGAATCGGGAATCAAATAAAACGTCTGCTGATTAACTTCTCAATACTGAAAAACGGGATCTGATTATGTTTTGTGATTTCGAGAATAGATCGAAACATAATCTCAGAAAACTCCAAGAACGAAAGTTTTAGGAAATCACAAAAGCTTTCCGGATCATAAAAAATCATCAAAATCTAACATGTAATAAATTTACTACGAATTTTATAAGATAGCTTATTTGTACGGACAAAATCATAAGAAAACTTATCTTAATTTTGAACATAAGCACGAACCACAGCTTCCACCGTTTAGCTCCTCCATTAAAGCCGCTCCAGATCCATAATAACCCCCCATGCGTATTGTATAGATTGATTGTCCTCCACAATCAAAAATTATCCCCTCCTTCTAGCGCCAATTGTTAACGGAGGAATTTGGTGATAACAAATTTTGGGGATTGCGGGAATAACGAATTTGTAATAATAGGGGGATTTGAGATTTTTTGGATGTTTGGGGCTGGACTTGAAAGGTGTCTCGACTTGTTAGATGTGTCGGATCCTATTCCAAGATGCCTGCGTACCCTGTTTATATATAGGGATCAAGCCAACGCAGTTCTGTGATAGGATAATATTTTTAATCCCCGTGATTGTTAAGGGATATGTTGAGATAAGTTGATTTTATCTTTTTAGAGTTATATTAGCGTTGGGATTCTTTCCTGATTTGAAAGAATCGTTTGGAGATATTTTTAGTAATTGATTGATTTAGATTGATTGTTTCCTCGTTTGAGGGAGAGGATATTACTTAGTGGTTAAACAATAATTATTATTAGATCAATATTGGGAAATTAGGAGATAATTGAGGCAACCAAAATTATGGCGTAACAGGTATTAAAGCTTTTGGTTTGAGATTATGTGTACAAGTGTGATGATTGTTTACATGTTCTTGGAATGGTATTTTCAAGAGTTTAAGTAGTGGATTAAAGATTTAGAATTATATATAATCGAGTTGAAATTTCTAGACTACTGTTGGTCTGTTTTTGCAGCACAATTCTGGGCTCATTGATTCGAGTTATGTGTTTAATGTTTCTGTGATAATATGCTCCTTGAAGTTTAGATCAAGTACGAAAAAGAATTTCAAAGTTTAGTTAAACGAGCTAAAAGACATGGTCGTTTAAGTAGCATAGGTGTGAGATGTATTTATGCCGCTGTAATGCTCTGTTTGGAGCCACTTTCTGGGCAGATTGCATTGTGTTTGAGCAGTATTTTCTTGTGGGTTATATGCTAATTGGAGTCTAGTTTATGCTCTAAAATGAATTAGAACAAACTAAGGTGTGAGTTGTAAGTTATGGTCATTTTTCTGAGTTGTATACAGATTTGCTGAACAGCTTCGGGTTTCTGACTTCCAGACCCCGTTTTACTACTTTAAACTAGATATTTCTTTCTGAAACTTTTACTGTAGGTTGGAGTAATGTTTAGGAGTGTCTCATACAAATTTAATATAAAAACAATATATTTTAAATTTATTAAAAATTATAGAGTGAGGGTTGTTTGTAGCCATAGTTTCATTTTCTTTCTTGTTGATGCCCTGTTGTGGAACAACTAGTTAACTGGCCTAGGTATATAATAGAAATTTTGTGTTTATATACTCCCTGAAGTCTAGTTTTGACTCGCGAAAGAATTAGCTTCAAATCATGTTCGAGTCAAAAGTTATGGTCAATCTAGTGCGTTGTGCGCAGAGTTCCTGAACAGGGTCTGGTGCCCTGTTTGCCGGCTCTGTTTGGAGGCCTTAAAATTGGAATTTGCTTCTGAAATTTTTATTGTAGATGGATGAACTGTTCAGGGATGTCCCAGCAAAATTTCACTTAAAATGATAATTTTTCTATCTATTAAAAATCAGGGAGTAAGGCAGTCCATGGTTATAGTTCTCATTTCTTTCTTTCATAGTACATACTACATAGTTCAAATTACAATTGGTTTACTTGCAAATATTTTGATAAGTGGGTTGTGTGCTCAAACCTAATTACATGATTAGTTGTATACGTGTATATAATGATTATAAATATATGATCACAATTCACATACCGAGATCACGTAGTATATAACTATTCAATCTTTGTATGAAAGTATAGGCTATGTGCTAAACGTGGCTACTTGAAATGACATAGTATCTTATCGGAGTTTATAATTGAGGGGTAATAGATTGATTAGAGTCATTTGTTACATAGGTCCAAGTCAGACGAGTAAATTTCCATTCTTCCAAATTGATCAAGGTTAGCCTTATTTTCTATAGTCAAAACTTATATGATGATTAGGTGTGTGGTTGATATGCTAGTATAAGTAGTCACTAGACTATTTGATATATGGTAATCAAAATGTGTAATGTAAAGATCAGTTATTGATTATTATAATGATGTGATATGCTAGTGTAATTGAAACATGCTTATGTGTTATATGCTTTACTATTATAGTTTACCTTATAATCGAAAGATAATATTAGAAAAGGTTTTGTGTTAAGATATTGATTTTTCAATTTATTAATTATGTTATAGTACAAAGCACACAATAGGGAGTCTCGAGGAGTCAACTTGTAATTCATCATTGTGTGTCGATTTTGATCAATGTCTGTTATGTGTTACGTGAATTAAGTGGTTTATTATCGAGTCTTGAATGTGTTAGGTGATCCATGAATTATTTATTTGAGTCGCTAAATATTAAATTTGTGCTTAATCATTTATAATAGTATTTAAGGTAGACATTGGATTATTTAATTTACCGATTAGAAGTGTTACCTTTCTTTTCGCAAGAATCAAGTGTCGAGTTATGTTCTTATCTAAACGACTAGTTATTAATTGTAGAATTCGACAGAGAAGGTCAAAGGATTTATACGGGAAGATGCTAATTAATGAGTAAAATAGAGGATTGTGATGTCATAAAACAAAAGCAAAAGAAAATCGTATTACTTCAGCTTTACGTAATAGCTAAGGACCAAAGGCAAGTGTCTATACCCTTCACTTATTGTTCAAGTAATATTTTCTTTAATATTATGCAAAGTTTACCTTTGAATCATATTACAAGTATTTTTCTCCCCTCTCGTAAATACGTAAGTGTTCCTTCCTTCTGGTACATACATAGATGATTGTTCCTTAGTATCTATGACTTGAATATGATTTCTAAAATATGAGAATAGCTGGTTATATGAAACAATAAACTATAAATGTTGAAATGCTTTCATAAAGGAGATAAGTTTTGGAATAATTTGCGTCTTTGAAAAGGGAGCGTAAAAGGCCGAGACGCCGATCCAGCATAAATAGAAGTTGGAATAAATTGCGTCTATGAAAAAGT
Organism: Heracleum sosnowskyi; assembly: GCA_030848705.1. Lineage (NCBI taxonomy): Eukaryota > Viridiplantae > Streptophyta > Magnoliopsida > Apiales > Apiaceae > Heracleum > Heracleum sosnowskyi. The sequence continues at coordinate 132,795,767 of CM061237.1, forward strand.
GAGCGTAAGAGGCCGAGGCACCGGTCCAGCATGCAAATAATATAAAGCCAATGGCAATAAGTGCTTTCGAATGATATCTGAATACATTAATATTTCTTGAACTGGTTGTGTATCACAGCCTGGTTCTGAGCTTTAATTTGACTGATCATCAACTTTAGATAATTCACAGTCATATAGTTCCAATCTTCTAAAATTATGAAATTGATTTCATTTACATGAATTGAATTCTTATTACAAATTCAAATTTATTTTAAGTAAATTTTTTTGTATAAATGCTTCGTAAATTTATCTTTAAGATTATCACCTGCTGAGCATTTCTTTCGCTCATACTTGTTTGTTTCAACTTTTAATACTCCAGTGAAAGGTAGATTGACACGATTTTAACCGATTAAGTTTGGGAACGAGAAGAGACAAGACGCCGTTATGAAAAAGAATTGATGCAGAGTTTTGGGAACTAGTGTAAGGCTAATTGTATAAGTTTATTTCGATTAAATATTATTTTGTATATAATAGTTTTCGTTTGGCACACTTCTTGTCGAAGTTGTCCCAGTGAGATAAGATTTGAGCGATGAGACTGTTGTAAAAGAGTAATAGCTATTTTTTAAAATTTTGGATTCTTGTTTCTAGCACTATAACCTAAAAGATCTTGGTATAATTGGGGTCTCAGATGTTATAATTCAATTGGTTTAATATTTAACAGGTTATTTATATTGAGGATTTTCACTTGACGGCCAAATTTTCTGACCCCGGATTTGGGGGCGTTACATGTCATCTCTAGCAAGATTGATTTTATATATTTAGTGATGAAACAATCTTTATTACAAATTCTACACAACCTATAATCAAGACAACATCAAAAACTTTTTTAATCCTTGACAAAATCGAATAACATTGATCACTTATTTCATGTACAAAATTCATAGAACACAAAGAAATAAAGTAAAAAAAGCTAGAGAAATTGTAGCTGAAACCCAAGGTAGAAAATCTAACCTTGAAGTCAAAGGCTTCAAAAAAAAACCTAAAAAATGTAAGATCAATGATCAAATAGTAAAAAAAATATGCAGAATAAATGTGTAGGAGAAAGAGGTAAGTGAAAGGACAGTTATGTTTTGCGATTTATGTTAATTTAACGATTTTTTCATCAAACATCAAAGGAATATTAGAAAAAAACATGTAAATTCTGAAATATTGGAAACCATTGGGAGAAACATGTCAATACCTTGAGACCTCCTTTAAATTCCATCTTTTTCTCCTGCAAAAATTATCAAACATTTTGTATGCAATTATAGTCCATCAAAATATCACTTAATTCAAACCTTAAAACCAAATCCTCATAAATGGGTTTGATGTATTTGTCAATTTATTTTCATACTCAATGTATCAAACGGTGTTAGAGATGAATATCACTAAGAAACTAGACATAGGGGGGTGAATGGTTAGTTTGAATGTTTTTCGTTTTCTTGAAACTAAAAAGCTGAGTTAAATTGTGTTGTATGAAAATGCGGAATAAAATAAAAAGAACACACACAATCACTTTAATCTACTTTGTATTAAGTAAATCAAATACTACAGCTTCCAAAATTTCACAAGTGAAATTCTGACTTCTAAACAAGAACAGTGTTTTCTTGTTTTCTTACAGAGAAAAGAGTGCTTGAATATTTCTGTGTGTTACTCTCTTACTTCTAACAATAGGGTGTGCATTACATATATAACCTATACAAACTAGTGCACACACCTATTTACACAGTTATCCCTAACTGTAACTCCAACTTGTCCTGCCATAAGAAGTTAACCGTGTCAGGAAGGACCACTTGCTTTCTGTGGCCTTTCCCGTTTCTGTAGTTGCTTATCTCTAATTTTTCTCTCCAAGTTTTGCTGTAGATTTTCCATCTGTCTTTGGACCACCTTACCGTAACAGATGCTTCAGTATTTGTCTCCTTTGAATTTTGGTTCTGTGCCTTGATTTGTCTTGTTATAAACGGCTAAGTGTTGACATCGTGAACTCCAGCATATTCCTGATTCTTTGACTTGTCGACATAGAACATTCTTGACTTTGCTATATGAGGACTTTGCTATATGAGTATTACAGGAGTATGCGATATAGGCATCTTAAGGACTTCACGACATAGCCTATTTGAGGACTTCGCGATATAGCCTTATTGAGGACTTCGCGATATAGCCTTTTTGAGGACTTCACGATCTAGTACATTCTGACTTTGCGATCTCAACATTTCACGACATGAGCCTTGAGGACTTCACGACATAGTTCATTTTGGACTATGCGATCTCAGTACTTCACGACATGAAAATTTAGGACTTCACGACATAGCTGATAGAGTATATATTTATATATATATTATAGGATTTTATTCTCATATTTATAGTGTTTTTATTAATAATTGGTTATTATTAATTAGAGTTTAATGTTTTATGACATGAAATAAAGAATTCCAAAACTTGGAAGAAATTGGAGTTATTTGGACATAAAATACAAGAAAATTCGGATTTATTGGCTACACGCGCATACATCACTGTTTGGCCCATAACCGGAGTTCTAGATATCAGAATTGGACGATCTTATAGCCCATGCGAAGATAACAGAATTATATACAACCCAAAGGTGGTCCAGAATCAAGATTCCAACTGGAGTAGACCCGAAACAGGCCTGAATGACAGATTGCGAATTTGACATTCGGAATCCAATTTATTTTGGGAAATTACTTATATTTTCCTAGAGAGCATTAAAAACTCTTTTATATTAGGTTTATCTACAGCGTGTAAAGGGAAGACCCAGAAAATAACATATTATAATATAGAATTAGAGATAGTCGTACTTTTAGAGAGAGAAGGGAGAGAAACAATTTGAGAGGGAGATTGGAAGAAGGAGTGAAGGGATTCATCCGGATTTCAAAGGAACTTGCAAAGTTGTATTCTTTGTGCTTCAATTATAATTCTCATGGTTTGTGTTCTTGGGTTAGGCTCAAGAGAGAACCAATCACTAAAAAAGAACTTTAGAACTGTTATAAGCCATTGGATTATTACTAGATCAACTGTTCAGATTCAACTCATTTTTATATACAAAGTCTTATAAGGGTATTCTTGGAATAAAAGGATTCTACTGCCGAACCTATTTTGTTTCATAGTATAAATACAATGTTCTGCAGCTGAATTTTAAAAGTTATGCATATGGACTTCAAAGTTCTACAACTAAACTTACTTTTTTACACAAAGTTCTACAAGTGAACTTGATTATTTTTATAATGTTCAGCTGTTGAACAATGTTATTCACATTATTTTCATACCATAACTTTCGTGTTCTACCATTGAACATAAAAGTCATACAATCGAATTTGAAATCAAACACATAAATTTTACAGTTCTGCAACTGAACTTACTTGTATTTAAATGTTCAGTTGCTGAACACTATTATATGATATTGTGTTTATACAATAACTTCAATATTTTCACAAAAAATGATAAAAATAATTGAGGAAATTTTATGATGATGATGGAGAATTTTGTGATCGATATCGGTGTATGATTATTATCGTTAATAAAATATTAATTAGCTCTAAATTGTGTATTTTGTGTTTTTGGACAACTTTACCCATGACCTTCATATAATAAATATATATTATTTTAAAAAATAAGATAGAGTTCTAAGGGTTCTAAGGTTAAGGGTTCTACAAGGAACATGACCCTTGTGTTCTTTATTTATATTCTATTTATCTTATCATGAGTAGCTAAACCCTTTATCCAAGGGGTGGGTTGTATTCGTAGGTTTGTTATGCTTGTTTGATAATATTGTGATTTTCTTGTTTTTGTTAATCTGTCATTGAGCGCTTAATGCAATTAGAGGAGTCGCGAACCTTTTATTGTATCCATAGGAATTATAACGAATCGGGAGAGGATTTATAATTCTAGTACATGATATGATAGACACAATTTAAGTATTAGACCGGGAGATTGATATGCGAATTGTGAAACTAATAATCCTTGGTTTTTAATAGTTTATAGTTGTGCTTTGTATGACCATGGGAGTGGCGTTTAAGGAATAATTGTAGGCACTATAATCTACCTTGGGAGAGGATTTTATAAATAAAAGAAGGATTGTTTTTAGCAAACAAGAGACACAAATTAGACATTCATGATAGCCAATTGAAGAACCCTGGTTCTTGGATGTTTTCTCTCACATATATTATATAGGTTTTAATTGTTTACTAGTTAATTAGTAGATAGTCACACACCACTAAATTATTATCCACACTTCTGAATTGTAAGAGACAAAAGACTTGGAATTGGTATTGATATCAGTCCTTCCCTGCGAACGATACTCTACAAAATTACTATCAACAAATTGGCGCCGCAGCCGGGGAAGACAGCATTATCGATTTTGAGATAAGTGTTTCTTGTAGTTTGGATTTTATCTCTGTACATAGTTTTTGTTTCCTTCTTTTGTATTTTTTTTGTGTCTACAGGTTTCTTTGAAGTAGACGCTAGAAAATTTTGAGTTGAAGAGACATGGATAACAATTTCGGCTGGAATAACGCTCAAGAAATCTTTTGTAGTCAAGAACGATATCAAGATTTTAATTCTTATCAGAATTTCAATGCATATCAGGTGAACTCGTTCGATTGTTATGACTCATATTATGCCCCATGTCCTAGCAGTGATTTTTCAAATTCTTTTGAAAATCAATACCATGATTCTTACGTATGCAATGGTGTTGATAAGAGTTTAAATCATTCTAATCCTTCTTTACTTTCTTTGGGACTTTTTAAACACTTTGATGACCCATCTTTTGAGATTGCTAATAAGAGTGATATGTCATGTGAAGTAGAATCAATAGGTTGGTATGAGGAGAATGCTAAAAGAAATAATTTTATTATGGAAGTTCAACTTGTGATGCATAACGGTTGTCTTCAAGTTCCTCCTTGTGTCAATTTTCCAACGATACATGACTCTTATTTAGCAGTTGATGAAAATTTTGTGTTTGATGAGCCTGTTTGTTTAGTTGACGATTGTCCCATGCGTACTAATGATACATTGGATGCTATTGAAATTCTACCAATTTTAGAAAATATTGTTGTGAATAATGAGTTGGTAGACGATATTAAAATTTATGAGTGTCCAATTAAAATTGAGGAGGAGTTTATGATTGATGAAATTGAAAATCTTGCTTTGAGATATAAGGATCCAATTTGGGAGGAATTTATGTGTCACACTTTTGATTATTATTTTGACGACTTTTCTAGCTACTTTGATTTTTCCAAGTCTCTTAAACATGCGAGGATCATAAAAAATTCCTTATATTTTTATGGATCTATGGTATATATGCACATCATAATTTTAATACTTATTCGTAGGCATGTGCATTTATTTGCCTTTTCACCTCATTGATAACGCTACTTGTATGTATAAGTCGAGCTAACGACGTTAAAGAAGCGCTTCTTGGGAGGCAACCCAAGGTTATAATATTAGTTTTTTTTTAGTTTTTTTTTTACTCCCACAAGTTGCCTTGATGTGTTTGTTTGTAGTGATTCAGGTGTTCACAATGATTTATTGTAAGGTTTGGCATATTCATGAAGTTGAATGATGAAGTTTCTTCCATATTGATGTTTTGGGCATGTTCTTGCAATCTTTGACATGATTGTGTAACTCAAGAGGACATATATCTTAAGCAACGAATGTTTTTCAATCTGACATAGTCACGCAGCTGTCAGCATGATCTTGCACCTCAGTTTAAGCCTTCGATTGATTTTCTAGCTATTAGCATAGCCATGCAGTCATGCTAGAATGCTCACGAAGGAAGACATGGAGATTATGTGCCATTTTTCTTTATTTGGCATGGTCGCATTCTATAATTACATGCCTATGCAGCAAAAACTGGATACATCGACTGATTTTAAATATGCGTGTAAAAATTGTAGTTGGCATGGTCACACATTCTGGTAGCATGCCCATGCAGTATACAACTGATCAGTCGAACTTTTTTACACCACATAGCATGGTCACGCACCTACCTGACATGCTCACGCAAATCAAAGGCATTCTTCGACTGAATGTGCAGCAATTAGCATGGTTATGCAGCTGTCAACATGAGCATGCCTCACATACTTGATGCTCGATTGTTTTTTCACCAATAGACATGGTCACGCAAGTTTTCAGCATGCCCACGTAACACAAACAGGCTGCTCGACTGTTTTCTCATCATCTGGCATGGTCATGCCATTTTGCAGCGTGGTCATGCACTGAAAGACTGATGATGCGCTTGTTTTTCAATCCTTTGGCATGTTCATGCACAATTTCTACGTGCCCGTGCTACTCACACCGCTCCCTCGCCTGTTTTTCTTTCATTTGACATGGACATGCACCTACTTGACAAGCTCATGCAAAGCAAAGACGCTGCTCGACTGATTTTGCAGCAGGGAGCATGGTTATGCAGGGTGTCCAACATCCTCACGCAGCAAACCAGAGAGACTACGTACCCATGTTCTTTATTCGGCATGGTTACGCATCTGGAGAGCATGTTCATGCAATGTATACACCATTCTTTCTACACGAAGCTCACTGTAGTGCATTATCACACAAGTTTTTAACATGTCCATGTTGTAAATAACTATCCCTTCAATCCTTTACCTAAGCAAACCACTTGATCTTCCGAGCTTGGTCAAAATGCATTTTCTACGGCGAAGAGGGGAGAATTATGATATCATCCCTCATGAGCAGGGGTCTACATCATTGGTATCGGTATTTCCTGTTATCGAGGCACACGAGGAGAGACCATTATCAGAGGCTGCTGATGAGTCTTTGATTAACCGAGTATCTGGGATATAGAGCAAATTTCAGGAATTAAAAGCAGATATTGGAGATGTTGGAGCTGATATGGCAAATCAACAAGACTTTTTAACAAAGATGTTCGACTACATGAGGTTTCACTTTCCTCAACCACCACCGCGGTAGTCATGGATCGCGGCACTTCATGCTTATGCATAGGGGAGTATTTCTTTCTTTCTTTTGTATTGTAAGATTATAGTTAGTGTGTCAATTAGGACATTGACCCATTTAAGTGTGGGGATGTGTTTTCAATAGTTGTATATAGAGTCATAAAATAAAAAAAGTAAAAAAAAAATCAAAAAAATTTAAAAAACCAAAAAGAATTCTAGCCTTGTGAAGATTGCTTGTTGTAGTTGGCTTGATGCACCCTTACATGCTCTAGTAATCTTGTGTTTTGGATGCTTTTGATTGAGAAGTGATATGCTATGTTCTTGTGCACACACATACATTAGCAAGTTAAAGCTAGTAGACTTATTGAATGTGATAAGTAATTAAAAGGACATGGATATGTGCAAGATGATTTGGTTTGCATGCTTTGAGTACAAGTTGGTGCATTAGAGAGACATGTTACTTGGGATTGATTGTGTTCCACCACCGAGTGAGAAGTTGAGCTTATATGCATATCTTTTGCATTCTACATTCGTTTGTTTGAGTGTCCACGTGTTGTTTGCATTGCTAGCACTTGTTTGAGACCTTTCTTGAGATACATGACATTATTTGGTGATAAAATGATAAAGGCATTTAGGGATAACCTCATATTTCCTATATTACCACACCATTTATACATGATCAATTAGTTACCCCGTTGAGCTTAATCTTATTTTTTCGGTGACACACCACATTACTTGCCTAGACCTTTTTCTTGTATTGGCCTTACTTTAACTTGAACCCAAATTGTCAAAGGTTGTAGAGTACTTGAGGGAGTAATAAGGTGTGCAAAAGGGGGTTGGATTTTATTGATGATCATTACTTTGGGAAAATATTGGGTTTGGTTGTTTACTTGTTAGTCGAGTTTCATAAGAATATTGGGGGGGGGGGGGGGGTTCATTGTACTTGTTTATCTATTAGTTCCTTAGCTCTCGGAAATAAAAGAAAAAAAAATACAAAAACAGAAAATATATATATATATATATATATATTGATTATCTATATGAGAGCATAGCTATGTATGTGACCCTTCTTTGTTCGACTACTCAAGTTTTGTGTTCGAAGAAAATTTGAAAATTCATGTTTGGGGAGGATGTATGGTGTTGTGTATGATTTATTATGGTGCCTACTACTTTTGACACTTCACCTTATTTGGCTTTACTTGACATACCTTGTCCCTAACCCCGTTACAACCCGAATAAAGACCTTTTGATTATCATCATTGATGTAAGTTGTGTCAAAGTGAGATTGATACCAAATGTGAATGCATGCTTATGACTTTGTTGGAATTGAGTGATACACTTGCCCTTGTTCTTGAGTGAATATTCTTTGTGAGTGAAAGGTGAGTTATTACTTGTTTTTGCATATGAGATCCCAAGTTTTGACTCAATGGTGTATTCTTGTGGGCTTAGCATGATTACTAACTTATTCTTGCACTTGACATGGACTTTTGAGGACTTATGCATATTTATTTGAGTAGACTATGTGAATACTTGCACTTTCAACACCAAGACATTGCGTATTCACTTAAGTTGATGGAACATGAGAGGACTTGTATGTGTGGCGTTGCATTGGCTTACAATCTTTTACATGAGCTAGATGGATTTTGTGGGTTATCTTCTATAAACCCTCACGAGACCTCACTCGTCCACTAGGGCTACCTAGGGGTTTAAAGGGCTTGTTGCATATGCCAAATGCAACCGTGATCACCTACGGAAGTGGTACTACTTATTAGTTAGTAGTTAATAGTTATGTTATATTAGTTTGCACGAGGACGTGCAAAGTACTAATTGTGGGGATATTTGATAGAGTATATATTTATATATATTTTATAGGATTTTATTCTCATATTTATAGTGTTTTATTAATAATTGGTTATTATTAATTAGATTTTAATGTTTTATGACATGAAATAAAGAATTCCAAAACTTGGAAGAAATTAGAGTTATTTGGACATAAAATACAAGAAAATTCGGATTTATTGGTTACACGCGCATACATCACTGTTTGGCCCATAACCGGAGTTCTAGATATCATAATTGGACGATCTTAAAGCCATGCGAAGATAACAGAATTATCTACAACCCAAAGGTGGTCCAGAATCAAGATTCCAACTGGAGCAGACCCGAAACAGGCCTGAATGACAGATTGCGAATTTGACATTCAGAATCCAATTTATTTTGGGAAATTACTTATATTTTCCTAGAAAGCATTAAAAACTCTTTTATATTAGGTTTATATACAGCGTGTAAAGGGAAGACCCAGAAAATAACATATTATAATATAGAATTAGAGATAGTCGTACTTTTAGAGAGAGAAGGGAGAGAAACAATTTGAGAGGGAGATTGGAAGAAGGAGTGAAGGGATTCATCCGGATTTCAAAGGAACTTGCAAAGTTGTATTCTTTGTGCTTCAATTATAATACTCATGGTTTGTGTTCTTTATTTATATTCTATTTATCTTATCATGAGTAGCTAAACCCTTTATCCAAGGTTTGGGTTGTATTCGTTGGTTTGTTATGCTTGTTTGATAATATTGTGATTTTCTTGTTATTGTTAATATGTCATTGAGTGCTTAATCCAATTAGAGGAGTCGCGAACCTTTTATTGTATCCATAGGAATTATAACGAATCGGGAGAGGATTTATAATTCTAGTACATGATATGATAGACACAATTTAAGTATTAGATCGGGAGATTGATATGCGAATTGTGAAACTAATAATCCTTGGTTTTTAATAGTCTATAGTTGTGCTTTGTATGACCATGGGAGTGGCGTTTAAGGAAGAATTGTAGGCACTATAATCTACCTTGGGATAGGATTTTATAAATATAAGAAGGATTGTTTTTAGCAAACAAGAGACACAAATTAGACATTCATGATAGCCAATTGAAGAACCCTGGTTCTTGGATGTTTTCTCTCACATATATTATATAGGTTTTAATTGTTTACTAGTTAATTAGTAGATAGTCACACACCACTAAATTATTATCCACACTCTTGAATTGTAAGAGACAAAAGACTTGGAATTGGTATTGATATCAGTCCTTCCCTGCGAACGATACTCTAAAAATACACATCAACAATAGCTCATTATGACTTTACGATATAGGGACTTAGACAAATTTCTGTAACTTATTTCTTCAAGGCCTTATTCACTCCAATCCTGCTGCATGAACAAATTGAACTTCTTCCAGGATAATTATTACATGGCCTGTGTACATTCTAGGTGCAAGAAACTTACTAAGCTCATTATAACTTTGAGCATACAGAATAAAGCTAAGTACATGAAAACAAGACTAGTACAATAGAGACTTATAATATATCCCAGTGATAAAATTCACTAGGTCATGTAGAGTGACATAGTCACAAGGTGTATGCTTGTTAATAGTGGTATTCAGACATGCCTTGAGCCTAACCATCTCCCCCAAATTGTGAGTAAGAAACTTAGGCACAATTTCATATCTGATAACAAGCCTAACTTACATAAAAGGAAATATAATTTCAGAGAAAATAACAGATGAACATTATGAACATGATTTGATTACAAACTGAAAATGAAAGCTTACAGATTATCTTTTTGTTGCTGAATAGCTTCAGTTTCCATTTGTTTTTCCAGATAGTCATCATAAACCTTCTTCTTTCTCATTTCTTCCATTTTGTTCATTTCTGAAATGGCTGCCAGAATTTCATCTCTTGCAATTAATTCTTCTATGAGAGGAGAGTCTTCTAGATCTTCCACTGAAGCTTTTAGGGCACTTTCCACATAGGAGTCCACAAACTTCATCCTTATTTTGCTTTTCCCTCCATTTTGTTTTTGTAATCCACTACATAAGGATTTAGTTTCACTTTGCACAACCATTTCTTCCTTAACTCTTTAGCCCTCTCTTCCATTTCTGCCATCTCCTTATGTTTCTGAATTTTCTTCTCTTCATTTAACTTCCTCAGATTTTCTTGATAATCAGAATGCATTTTCAAAAATCTGGCAATTTCAATCTTCCACAATCTTTCTTCTTTTTCTTCAAAGTTCAACAATGCATTTATTCTTTCAAGCTCATATGTTGGAAAATATTGCTAGCTCCCTGTCTTCATCTCTTTCTCCCTTCCATCAGTGTATTTGATCCCTAGATGATTTTGTTTCACTTTGACTTCAAAGATTCTTTGGGCTCTCAGAAATGCTAGGGAATCTTCATCATAGTCTTCATCTAGAGGAAGTACATTAATCCCAACAACATTTGTGATTACTCCATTTCTCTTTGTTATCCTTGTTCTTTTAGCTACACTTTTGAGTTTCCAGTGCTTTATTTCAGGTAGCTTTCCAGAACAAGGAGATTTTGTCTTCAGTACCACATCATTTGGAAGTAGTCTCAGTACTTTCCCTTTCATCCACTGTAACACTCCACTAGCTGTGACTTTGTGGAAGTGTCTTTTAGATTTTGATGTTGTGGCTTTACTTTTCTTCAGTGGCAAATCAGTTTCAGAAGTCTTGGATTTAGATTTTGGAGGATCATTGCTAACAGTACGCACCCTAGACTTAGAGTCTTGTGTTGTGGTTAAGATACTGCTAGCAATGTCCTTGACTTGCTGATTTCCACTCTTCTTCTTGTCATTTTCACTTTCTTTGGATCTCTTGGAAGATTTGCCTTTGCTGCTTTCACTTGTCCCATCATTATCACTCCTTGATTGACTCCTTATCCTATAGCTCTTCTCTTCATCATCATCGTTGTCATCTTTCTTTTCTCTCCTTTCTTTAACTGACTCAGGAATTCTGCCATGGATTAGGAATGATTGGAGAATTTGAATTATCTCTAGCTCTTCTGCAGTCCTGAACCCTCTCTTTGCTCTCAGCATTTTCAGCACTTGATTTATCTTATCATTGTTCTTCATTTCCAATTGAGCAGGTATCATCAGTTGATCAATACAGTTTGCCTTAGTGAGACTTTGAAAAATTATGGTCCTTGGGTTAGAGATGACTTCAGGCAACCTCAAAAGTTGATCCCTCTTCAGTTCATTATACAACCTCTTATTGTTCTCCCCATTCTTCTCAATTAGTTCCAGAAGTGTGTCTAGCTCAGTATATCTCAGCTTCTCTAGAGTGTCAAAGGACAAATGCCATAAGCAATTGTCTTTGGATACCATGATGATTTCTCTTAGATGAGCTTCCTTGAATTTCCTGACTGCCACTGTAATGTATTTGATTTCTTCATTTAGCTTGCTTCTGTAATTGAGATTTTTACCATGTGCACTGGTTTGTATGGCTTTCAGAAACTCCAGGAAGGCCACATCATGATAGATGTTTGAGTTGACAATTTTCTGTAGCTTGGCCTCAGTGACAATGTTGACTTTGACTGGCTTAGCACTTGTTGTGATTTGAGGAGCAGAGACATCCATGGGCAATGTGCCAGGATAGAAAGTTGTTGTGACACTACTTTTCTGGCCAGCTATACTGGTGACAGAAATAGTAGGAAGGGTAAGAGGCCTTAGATCTTTCTCTGTGATTTTGACCTTTAGCTTTTGCTTGGCAGGTACTCCCCCTTTCTTCTCCACAATTACTTCCTTTCCTTTCTCCCCCTTAGGCTTGGGATCAGACAAGATGTCTTGAGCTTCACCAGGAACAGGAAGGTTCATGATTCTCATCATTGTGGTCATCATTTGTTGTTGGACTAGCAGGATATTGGAAGTTGTATTGCTTTGGTAATCCAACTTGGCATTTAGGAGCTCCAAGGAATGAGAAATCCCTTGGTTTTCATATTTAAGCTCAGTCCACCTCCTTCTCCAATCTATCAACCTTTGAGAAGAGTTGCTCAGACTTGAAGGAATTGAGAGATTGGTCTTTGATCTTTGAGAAGTCAAATTTGGAGATGTTAGAGATGAGAACTTCATCCACCAGCTTGTCCTCATACTGATTCTTCCACATGACAGAAATCATGGAGTTTGTGTTGATGTTGGATTGCAGTTGGTTCTCTAGATTTGTAGACAGCTTCTTTAGATTATCAGAGACCATAGCTAGAGTGCAATCCATTGTTGTGACATTCTGAGCAGTCTTCTTTACCTCCTTAAGGATGCCATCCACCTTGGGAAAATCAGAAAGGTAAGAATTCTTTAGCTGAGCCAAGGATTGGTCAGTTTCTTCTTTGATTGTTGAGATTTCTGATTGAAGACCTTTCCCAAGGAAATGCAGAGCCTTCAACTGACTCTTGTAAACATCATTGACAGCCTCATAGATTTCTGCAGGAGAGAGACTGTTGGCATTTGACCCCAAAGCAGTTAGATAGTCCTCCAAGAGAAAAGCTAGAGCCAAGGATTAGATCTACATTGCCATCATGTTGAGCCTCATCCACTATCTTCTCCTTTTGGGCTTCAACATCCTCCCTGTGGCATAAGAGAATAGCCTCATAGTCTTTATTGGGGAGATCAACTGTCAAGAGATGTTGAGCAATTTTAGAGAACTCATCAATCTGTGCCACATGTAGATTTTGGAGTGCTTCTTCCGTCAATTGTGTGGGCACAAATGATGATCCTGAAGGCATGTCATGTTGCACAGACTCCAGCCATTGAGATATTGTGGCCTGAGCCAAGTTAGGGCTAGTGCTAGGCACTCCTGTCACAGATGAGGGTTCTGCAACAGGTATGGAAGTGGTTTGAGTTTCCTCCAGCCTTGGAATAGCTGTAGAGTATGATGCTATCTCCATTGAAATGGGATGAGTTACAACATCATCTCTATTTGCTTGTGAAGGGCATGTCCAAACCCCTGAGGATTTGAGAGATAGGCATAGAGTCTCCAGTAAAAACTGGTGAATCCTCCATGTTTGTGTTGGTGTCATTAGAATATGCCCCATCATGCATTTCCTGACCAACTAAATGGGGGTCCTGGGTGGTGAGCACAGTGTCAAGCACCATGTCACTTGAAAGGGGCTCATACACAGAATCAAGATGTGTATGATCAAGTGCAGGATTGTCATGTGAATGACTTTCCTGTATTGAAGAAATGTTTGATGTTGTAGATTCTGGAAGAATAGAGGAGTTTAGACTTGATTTTGGCAACTCCCCACTGAGAAATAGGAGGAGTTTCAAGGTTGATGTGCTCTCCACTCAGTGTCTGATCACCCTTATTTCCACCTGAGTCAAGAGTGAGTTCTTGACCCTGTGCTGACTTTGTACAGGTTGTAGTGGGGAGACTACTCTTTTCAATAACAATGTCATGTTGAGAGGACATTGATAGTAACAGGTTTTCCCCTTTTAACACATCTGAATCCTGTTGGGAGGATTCAGTGGTGGCTATATTTTTGGATTTCTTTTTTTGTCTAGTGAGCTGTGACTCAGGTTCCTCACTTCCTAAATCTACAGACTCATTAATTACAGCCAGGGTTCTCTTCTTTGTCTTCTTTTAGTAACACCAACCTTTTGAGAGATTGGTGCATTTGGCTCCCTAATGACTAAGGTACTATTTGCAGGGGGTCACTGGATGGGATATGAAGGCTTGGGATAGACTATGAAGCACCTTCAGTCTTAGCCTTCCCTTTCCAGGAAAGTTCATGATATATGGGCTGATCAAGTGGATAAGTTTTGAATGTGTCTTGCATATGCTGTGTCACACTCAAAATCACATCCACTTGATTCCTAGTGTCCAAAGAATCAGGAATATGCAATTTTGTTGTATCTATCCCTTCTAATTTTGTTGTATCTATCCCTTCTAATTCATGCAATTGATTATCTAGATGATTTAAAATGCATTGAATGAAACGAGGATAGAAAATTTCATTACCTCTGTTACGAATAGTCCTGCCTAGCCTTTGAGACAACTCCTTAAGGATGATTGCACCAACATTGATTTCCTAGTTGTTGGCCAAAGAGTAGGCAAGCTTCACTGCTATGTGGCTGATTTGGTCCCACCATGTCTTTCTGCACAGGAACACCTTCTGGAGTGCGTCAAACATAAAAGACCACCCCCTCTTTACATTCTTCTTATTAAGCTTTGCCATATCAATCTCATCAGCATATTTTATCAGGTCCATGAATGCCACCATTTCTGTGTCATTCGCTTCAGCATCATGCCCTTCAGTCTTGAAGCCCAAAGCTTCGTTTATCTCTTTCTCCCTAAACTGTAATTGCTTGCCTCCAATTGTGCAAGTAATCTCCTGAAATGAAGTCCCATCCTCCCTCGCCATTACTGTAACCTTAACAGTTCTCCAGAATGCTTCCAGTAAATCAACATACATGGTTGGGTTCATTGTCAAAGCTTGGCGAAGGTAGGATGTGTAACAGCCCCAAATCCGGGGTCAGGGATTTCGTCGTCATGCGGAAATCCACATTAACAAATCACATGTTTAACAACATTAATCCATGTAATCTTTGAATAACTGAAATACATCCATTAAGACCCCAACCATCAAGAATCTTTTAGGTTATAGGGCTAGAAACAAGAACTAAAATCTTTACATTAATCACCTCAATACATCCATTGAATCAATTTACATAGTCTTATAAATCTTATCCAACTAGTATAACTTCGTTGAGAAGTATACCAGCAACTAGTTCTACTCTATACAATGTGTTATATATATCACACATCAATAACCCTGTATGTAACTTACCCCAGACATAGATGTGCTGGATCATACTGTCTTCACGAGAACATGCTGCCCGCTTCTTCTGAGCTATGCAGATAAGCCCCTTCTGTCTATCTCTTTCTGAAATCTAATATATATAAAACAAGCAAGTATGAGCGAAAGAATTGCTCAGCAAGTGGTTACTATGGTTTAACAAAACTCTCCCATTATACTCATGGGGTTTTCAAAATCCAACAGATACTTAATATCATTAATAAAATATCTATAACCAAGAAACCTCAATAGGGAAAATATAATGATTAAAATAATCATTAAATGAACAAGATAAGTTCATAATCACAATATAATCCTTTACGTCAAAATATCTTCTATAATCAGAATATAAGTAGAACATCACTATACGTCATCATATATCTGATATCTTTATCGTAATATGAACAAGTTTCTTGTCTTTTATAAAAGGATGAGGTTTCAAAGTACACCAATAACCTTTTTGTAAAAATCACATCTGCTATATCAACCGTTAGCAGAATATCAATAGATAATTTAAAAGATAAAGTTATTAGGAAGGTTATTGTGACATCAGTTTTAAACACTTTTCAGACCCCTGCCAACCTGAAAGAAGTCTCTTCAATACGTGTTGCAGGAAAACATTTCAATGATGAACTAATCCTGGAGTATGTCGCGCCAGGAGCCACAACCTTACGATGATCAGTCATAAGTTGTGCCTCGTCACAATTTGTTTCTCTACATGTAGAAGGAAGGGTGTATGAATCGCTGTCATACATCAAGTCTCCCCGCCAAATGGTTAGGCATAGTCGGGACCGGCGCCACTTGGACCCTATTTTAGTAATGATGGACCGTCCCACGGCCTCTTACACGATTACCCGATAATGATGGACCGTCCCACGGCCTCCTACACGATTATCGGCGATGGACTGATTCCCAGCCTCATCCACAATACCCCTAGTTCGAGTAGAATCCATGACTCTGAAACGTAAAGCTTGTTTCCCCTTTTCCCCAAGTATAATACTTGTTGACTCGACTCCACAAAGTAGTCGTCTAAGTGGAAAGGAAAAAGTCACCAATATTTCCCAAGCCGTAGCTTGTTAATGGATATAACTTGTTACATCAATCTTACCCCTCGAGTGTTGAGGAAGTAACCAGAGTCATTGTGACTCCTAATAACTGAGTTGAAAATACTTCTTCTTTCAAAATCCTTGACTCACAAGTCAAATAAAATCGAATTCTTTAAGTAAGGCTCCCCAGTTTTGAAGGAAAAACGACGCCTTTACAGGACAGAAGATGATTGAAATCATGGGGACCTGAACATTATACTTAAAATACTTTCTGGAAATCTTTGTTAAGTAAAATAGAATAGGTTCTCAACATAGTTTATAGAAATCCAGAAGTCTGAAAATATTCCAGATACTTTTATTAAAACTCAGAAATATACTTCATAATTATTGAAGTCAAATATGCTTTTATATACCTAAACTATTCCATCTATATTAAAAGTATTTAATAAATATGTCAATAATATTTATTTATTAAATCAAGGTATTTGAAAAGTATAATTTAATAACTAGGCTCACATTTCAAAAGGAATATTGAAAATAATCTTAAATAATAACTGATACCAAATAACATTTCTCAGTATACATAGTACTTTGTCGCTGGAATCCCTCCGGGTTTCCACGACTATCTATATATGTAAAACAAAATACTGACTCCCGGTCTAGAGTCGAACACAATAAGTATGCTCTTATACTTAGAGCCACAAGATTCACCGGTTCGTAATTACTTATCTCAAAGCTGGTATATGATTCAGAAGGCAAAATCTATTTATCGTATTATAAATGGTTATAGCAAACTGTACAGCTTTATGTATAGCAAAACAACAATATATAACCAATACTTCAAAGTATGGTTTAGAACACTTGCCTGGTACTCCAGCTATGATAACGCTCGCGACGATGTCGGTCAATCTAGACAAAGTCAAAGAAAGTCATGCGGTTAATCCCCTGGATAACCACTTGTAACTCCATGTTTAAACACGCAAGAGAAACACAACCAAGGTATTACTAGCTCGCTTTAGGCTCATGCTAAGTCCATGTTAATCAATAATGCTTAAGTCGAAGGTTTGCTTAAGAAATCGGATCTCGTTTGCCCGTTTTACTAAGTGGTTTTCAAAGTTAGAACCAAGGGCTCCTCTAAGGGGTTCCTTCGCACTTATCCTTGATTCAAACATTTTTATAAAATCCAAAAATAATTCTTTTGACATGAGGTCTTCTCTCATATCTTCATCATGATCTCTAGTATTTAATAAACTCGATTCGACACCAAAATTATGCATTTAAGGGGTTCGTATGATATAACAACTTAACGATTACGATTTCGAACCACTTTTACGAATATCGCGATATCTCCTAAACCGTAAGTTCAAATGCTACGATTCTTTCGCCAAAATGATCTATGAAACAAGATATACAAGTTATGGGCAGTGCAACACTTAAAGGGGTTTCATGTCTCGGGTGGCTACTGTTTTTATCTTTAACAAAAATTCGTCATTACGACGGCTATAAAACGAATAATCCAAAAATCAAACACCCCAAATAATCATCCACTCCACCACCAACACTCATGGGTACTATTCATCATCATCACCACTGCCTAGACTGGTCTTGGGGTTACAAAACTTATTTTAGCAATTATCAAAGTCCAATCATATCACTAATGCTCTAATCATGCATCAAATCTTTATAACTCACTTAAATCACTAAAACTCAAAGTAAGAGCTAGGGTTTCAAAAGAGGGTTACCTTCCTTGATGCTTGTATGACCTTGATAAACCTTGGTTAGCCCTTAACTAGCCTTGAACAAGCTTGCATGATCCAAAGAAAACAAGAAAACAAGTTACTATTCTCGGAGTTACTATTCATCAGTGGGAAGAACGGCAAAAACGAGAGCCTTACCTTGCTTTTCTGGACGAGGCTTCTACAGAAGCGTTGTAGAGCATCTCAATACCTTTCCAACAAGCTAAAGAACACAAGCTTTGGTGGAGAAACGAAGGAGATATGGTGGTTTCACCGAACTGATCAGAAAGGAGCTCTAGTTTTGTGTTTATGTTGTTTTTCTTTTAGCTTACAAATGAAGCCATCTAGGATATTTATTAACCAACCTCATCCTCATCCTCTCAAAGCCACATGTCACACTCCTATTGGCTCTCCCAAACCTTATCCACTTAATATTGCACACAAGCCCTTTTCCTTTTTTGCATCCAAGTCCTTATCTCTTATTCTTTGCACTTTGGTCCCTCCATTTGTTTTTCTCTTACACCGCTTTGATTTCTTTGTCATTTCTTGAATAAAATAATTACGTTACAACTTATATGTTGCATACTATTACTCTAGTGTGGCACCATCCCTTGAATGAATATTAATCCAATATTCCTTATTTATTCTCTTTATTTCTTATTCTCTGAAAATGTTCTCGCGCTTTCCCGAATACTCATTCACACTGAAATCCTTATCCATTAAATACTTGCTAATAAAATCCACTGGTGCAATTCTTTTGATGATCACGTAGGATATTTAATCTTGTCATAATTTCAATCCGTAATCCATGATTCGTTCTCTTAATCTCTTTATAAAATCTTAGCGGTTCCTAGAACCTTCATTCCACTGCCTCAGTGGTTTTCATCTCAACTTCTCAATTCAAATATAATAAAACTCCAAAATATTAAATCCTTAATTCCTCAAATTTAATATCTTATTTCTTGTGTGTAATAATATATGACTCACTGCCTGGTCAAATATTACACCAAAATACAAATTGGGAATTTCTGAATTCCGATCATCTTTACATACACTTATTTACTCTGTAGATCCTTAATATAACTTCGGTATATCCATACCATGCTTCGTACATAGGTGTCATGAAAAATTTCTTACTCCTCAGAATCACTATTCATCCACCAAATTACTATTCACATATGACAAACACTATTCATGTATATATTTATTCTTACATCCATCAATACCTTGTGGTCACCACCACTATACACTTACACATCAACCAGTAATAAAAAGTTTTAATTCTACCGAAAATTTGGGTTGTTACAGTCTCCCCTCCTTAAAAGGATTCCGTCCCGGAATCAGTTTAGGAATCACTGGGGTTACATCTTCCTTGTTACACTCTTTCAACTTCCAGGTGGATTCTTCCACATCTTGATTTTCTCACGATTCCTTATTAGGTTGACAACCTTGTTCCTTAACACTTACTCATTTCTATCTATAACTTCCACATGAATACCTTTAACATCGCACATCTCCAACCTCATATTCTTTATCTCATTTGCGCAGAAATATACCAATATAAATTGGCTTGTCATTCTTCAACATGCCATTTAGCTTATCAATAGCAGTACTAACTCTATCCGTCTTGGGCTTTCACTAGCCGTTTGCTGGTAAAATCTTTTGTCTCTTTGGTTTGTTGAATTAACTCGGTTTCCAATATCTTTATCTTGCCAGCCTCCTCCCACTCAAGGAAGAGCGGCAACTCTTTCTATAACGGCCTCGTAAGGTGGTATCCCTATTTATTATGGTACCATCTAGGTGCATCTAATATCTTGGACTATGGGTCTTGTATAAAATCTCATCCTTGATTTTCCGAATCTCCGGAATCCATCTCTTTCTCATTTTGACTAAGGCATCGGCCACCACACTGGCCTTCCCTAAGTGATAGTGTATCTAACAGTCATATCTTGATCTCTATCATGACATAAAATCTCAATACTCCAACCTTTAGATATATCTTCTCTGTAAAATTTTCCAGAAAATAAACTCCAATAATACTCCTTGAAACAATTGTAAGAAAATATCAATATATATTTCCTGTTCGTACTCAAACGGGCACATATTTTACCCTCATTCTTGAAAACTCTCCTCACACTTAGGAGTCCATTCCAACTTCTCAGTCTTTTTTTTTTCATAAGTCATGTCAATGATGATGCTATCCTAGCAAAGTCCTGCTCAGATTTCCCATAATAGCCTGTCGGCCTATAACTTCTCACCTCTGTGGGTGTAGTTGGTTTTTCCCAATTGAAACAACTTTTATCTTAGCGGGATCCACGCATACTCCCTGGATACAATCCACATGTCTTAGAAATTGGACTTCCTTAATTCAGACTTTACACCAACTCTTTTAAATTCATCCTCAATGCTCATCCTCTGAATATATCAAGGCGTCATCAATAAATATGATAACAAACTCATCTTAATATTCCTTGAACACTCGATCCATTCAATCCATAAAAGTTACGGTTGCACTAGTCAACCCGCACGACATTACTGAATCTCATAGTGTCCAATCTTAGAACGAACGCAGTCTTAGGTATACCTTCGGGTTTAATCTTTAACTGGTGGCATCCAGTTCTCAATTCAATCTCGTAAAATACATATCATCTCTTTGCTGGTTTAGCAAATCATTTACCCTTGGTAGCAAGTCATTACTCCTACTGATAATCTCGTTCAACTCTTATTAGTCGATATACACTTTCATAATTCCATTTTTCTCTCACAACCATCACCGATGCTCTCCACGGTGATGCACTGGGTCTCATCATACCCTTACCCAGTAAATCTTGTCACTGAGTCGCTACTCTTTCATCTCTACTGGGGCTAATCCGTAACGATTTCTATTTCTCGATCCGGTGGTAATCCAGGTAGATTCTCTGGAATACATTATCAATTCGTCAGTCACTGGGGTTCTTTAACTCCTTCATCCTCGACACTTATTCTGCAAATCAGAGATAGTGTCCATTCGTAAACAACTTCTCCATAATCTCAATCTAACTATGGTGTCTCTATCAGACACTGCTGTCATTGAAGTTTCACATTACATCGTCATTCCTTCCAAACATGGTTCGACCACTCTTTTCTTTTACATAACCTCCTTGAGAAAGAATGAACTGCTTCCCTCGATATGTCACTGATATACTAATTGTTTTGGGACTCGCTCTTGTACTAGACGATTCCGTTGCGAATCTAATTCTCTATCGACGAGTTTCACTCATCTGACCTGGTTGGCATCCCCTTGGAATTCATTAGAGATAACAAGAATCATGGAGCTCTGAAAAGATAGCTACCATTTCAAGACAATTGTCACACAAGGGTGATCGTAAGATTATGAGTTTTGAAATAGGTATTATTTGAGATAAGAGAATTTACTGAGAGATCAATATGATCTAAAGAACCAACGTTGCGTGCCTCAGATAAGACATTACTAAAGGTAATTAGCCTTCTTGTATTTCACAACACACAAGTGATGGCGTCCCATCAGACTTCTATCACATAGACAGATAGTCCTTGTGGCCCCTATAAGAATAGGGTTGTTCGTCTCAGTGGAAGAAGAGAAATATAAAGCAATTCGAAATCAAGATAATAAATTGTCATTTTTCGACAAATAACTCTCAAAGGGACATCTTGGAGAAATTCCAAGGTGCGATTTCAAAAGAAAAGACTAACCAGAAAGATACTGGTACATATATAACGAGCAAGTGGTGTTGTATCACCATAAAATTATCCACTATTGAAGGAAAGTGAAAGTTTGGATAACATCATTTGACAGGGCTTCAAAAACCTGAAAGTAGGTATCATGACCGCCTCTGGCACAATCGAAACCCATTACGGGTGAACACAAATACAGCATTACTACTCAGAAGAAATATTCCCCATACAAAAAAGCTCTCGCTTGGAGAGATGTCAAATGATTTATAGATTGTGAAATAATCAAACCGATTTACAAATGGGGAGGTTACTGCCAACGTCTCTACGGGTGCCTCCTATGTCGGCTCATCTAACGGATAATCGTTCGATGCTAAAGTTTTCTTCTTCATGCCCACCTTAGAGTGCTCGATAACTTACGTCCTCATTGACTCGTACTAGTCGCCAAAGATTCAACCATCTGTGTTTACAATCGTAAGGATTTCTATCCAACTCAGTGCAAACATCTCAAGCAAACGTTCTATTCTACACGAAGACTTCGATATCAGTGTCGTCCTTTGGGTTGACGAATTCCATAATTCGAAATAGGCGGAAATCCGGAAGATCGTTGGAAAATACATAGTTAAATCCGGCATCTATTTCAACCATCCTTATATCCCATATTCCTTTTTCCCATAACAATCCCATGGGCTGCCTAAGCTTAGCACTTTTGGCATAATAACCTTTTCATTCAAGTCAATCTGCGAATTCCTCGGTCTGTCTTGGTCCTTAAACTATTATCACCTTTACCGTCCAATCTCAACTTCATCATTTTACTTTTACCCCCAGTTGTATAATCAGGGTCTGTCCACCAACCCATATGGTGGTTATCTTATCCAATCCACGGGGTTTGCTCTAGCTGCCACTCTCTTTGGTGACATCCTCTAATAATCAGAAGATAATGTTTTCCAAAATATGTCGAATCTCTTTCCAAGATCAGGGAAGTTTGGTCAGTCTATTTACTCACTGGTAGTACAAAGAAATCTATTTCGAAGCCTGGAGAATCATTTTATGAACGTCCAACCAGGTAGAGTCGTAAACGGAAGAATCGACATAAAGTCGAAAGTTTGATCGCTGGAAGGGAACACAATATATATACATCCCATAGAAGGGAAATCAAAAGTTTCAACTGAAGCAGGTCACATCTTCCTGATACATGTACGTCCGAATAGTCGATATTACCCATAGTCAGTTTACCTAATCACCAACTAAAAGGGAACATTACTATACAGCTAGTCATTCCTTAAATCTGGCAATACCAATATCTGATTCTGGTCTCTCAGTTCCATCCTCATAATCTCCTTCTCGGCCACCAGCCGGGCCCTCAGCTCATTTGTCCTTGCTTTTATTTAAATCAAATCAACAACCAAGTTCCCAACGATCCAGTCGTGGGTAACAGCTGATACCACCTTTATCTCATCTGCTCTTAAGACCCTACTCTTATTCCCTTCATCATACCTCCTGATGAATCATAATCGACTCTAAATTCCCGTCTCGTCAATTAATCAATCTCTAAGGACTCTTTTGGTCCTCAAATTAAACATATCACACCTTTATCATTCGATTCGCTCTCTATAAGATTCTTCACTCGACCCTCCATGAGGTCCTCCTCTAGATCCTCCTCTGGATCCTCCTTCATCAGTTCAGCGTCCATCTCCAGGAGCGCATCATTATGTGTCTACTCAGAGGCCTCGGGGTCTGGCATATCCAGTATCTCAGCCATCTCTATTACCATACCATATGTCAACTGTCTGTCCTTCACCATTACATTGAAAATTTCCTATAGTTCGGGGAATACCTAACTGTATCCAGGGATCCCCTAAAATCATCTTAAATCCATGTCCCGGGCAATCTATGCCCCTGCCGACCAATACTTGTCTCTGTGAATCTTTGGTAAACCTCCAAAACCACAAGAAGTGAGGTCCACATCATCACATTCGCCAACACAGCATTCCCATCCTAACTTAATCATTGGTACTATATCCAATAGTCCAACATGAACTCTATATGAGTTCTGACGTTCTCACATAACTATACACACTCCTACTCACTCTCGTTTCTAGTTTACTATAACCTCTTCTCTGATACCATTCTGTAACAGCCCCAAATCCGGGGTCAGGGATTTCGTCGTCATGCGGAAATCCACATTAACAAATCACATGTTTAACAACATTAATCCATGTAATCTTTGAATAACTGAAATACATCCATTAAGACCCCAACCATCAAGAATCTTTTAGGTTATAGGGCTAGAAACAAGAACTAAAATCTTTACATTAATCACCTCAATACATCCATTGAATCAATTTACATAGTCTTATAAATCTTATCCAACTAGTATAACTTCGTTGAGAAGTATACCAGCAACTAGTTCTACTCTATACAATGTGTTATATATATCACACATCAATAACCCTGTATGTAACTTACCCCAGACATAGATGTGCTGGATCATACTGTCTTCACGAGAACATGATGCCCGCTTCTTCTGAGCTATGCAGATAAGCCCCTTCTGTCTATCTCTTTCTGAAATCTAATATATATAAAACAAGCAAGTATGAGCGAAAGAATTGCTCAGCAAGTGGTTACTATGGTTTAACAAAACTCTCCCATTATACTCATGGGGTTTTCAAAATCCAACAGATACTTAATATCATTAATAAAATATCTATAACCAAGAAACCTCAATAGGGAAAATATAATGATTAAAATAATCATTAAATGAACAAGATAAGTTCATAATCACAATATAATCCTTTACGTCAAAATATCTTCTATAATCAGAATATAAGTAGAACATCACTATACGTCATCATATATCTGATATCTTTATCGTAATATGAACAAGTTTCTTGTCTTTTATAAAAGGATGAGGTTTCAAAGTACACCAATAACCTTTTTGTAAAAATCACATCTGCTATATCAACCGTTAGCAGAATATCAATATATAATTTAAAAGATAAAGTTATTAGGAAGGTTATTGTGACATCAGTTTTAAACACTTTTCAGACCCCTGCCAACCTGAAAGAAGTCTCTTCAATACGTGTTGCAGGAAAACATTTCAATGATGAACTAATCCTGGAGTATGTCGCGCCAGGAGCCACAACCTTACGATGATCAGTCATAAGTTGTGCCTCGTCACAATTTGTTTCTCTACATGTAGAAGGAAGGGTGTATGAATCGCTGTCATACATCAAGTCTCCCCGCCAAATGGTTAGGCATAGTCGGGACCGGCGCCACTCGGACCCTATTTTAGTAATGATGGACCGTCCCACGGCCTCTTACACGATTACCCGATAATGATGGACCGTCCCACGGCCTCCTACACGATTATCGGCGATGGACTGATTCCCAGCCTCATCCACAATACCCCTAGTTCGAGTAGAATCCATGACTCTGAAACGTAAAGCTTGTTTCCCCTTTTCCCCAAGTATAATACTTGTTGACTCGACTCCACAAAGTAGTCGTCTAAGTGGAAAGGAAAAAGTCACCAATATTTCCCAAGCCGTAGCTTGTTAATGGATATAACTTGTTACATCAATCTTACCCCTCGAGTGTTGAGGAAGTAACCAGAGTCATTGTGACTCCTAATAACTGAGTTGAAAATACTTCTTCTTTCAAAATCCTTGACTCACAAGTCAAATAAAATCGAATTCTTTAAGTAAGGCTCCCCAGTTTTGAAGGAAAAACGACGCCTTTACAGGCCAGAAGATGATTGAAATCATGGGGACCTGAACATTATACTTAAAATACTTTCTGGAAATCTTTGTTAAGTAAAATAGAATAGGTTCTCAACATAGTTTATAGAAATCCAGAAGTCTGAAAATATTCCAGATACTTTTATTAAAACTCAGAAATATACTTCATAATTATTGAAGTCAAATATGCTTTTATATACCTAAACTATTCCATCTATATTAAAAGTATTTAATAAATATGTCAATAATATTTATTTATTAAATCAAGGTATTTGAAAAGTATAATTTAATAACTAGGCTCACATTTCAAAAGGAATATTGAAAATAATCTTAAATAATAACTGATACCAAATAACATTTCTCAGTATACATAGTACTTTGTCGCTGGAATCCCTCCGGGTTTCCACGACTATCTATATATGTAAAACAAAATACTGACTCCCGGTCTAGAGTCGAACACAATAAGTATGCTCTTATACTTAGAGCCACAAGATTCACCGGTTCGTAATTACTTATCTCAAAGCTGGTATATGATTCAGAAGGCAAAATCTATTTATCGTATTATAAATAGTTATAACAAACTGTACAGCTTTATGTATAGCAAAACAACAATATATAACCAATACTTCAAAGTATGGTTTAGAACACTTGCCTGGTACTCCAGCTATGATAACGCTCGCGACGATGTCGGTCAATCTAGACAAAGTCAAAGAAAGTCATGCGGTTAATCCCCTGGATAACCACTTGTAACTCCATGTTTAAACACGCAAGAGAAACACAACCAAGGTATTACTAGCTCGCTTTAGGCTCATGCTAAGTCCATGTTAATCAATAATGCTTAAGTCGAAGGTTTGCTTAAGAAATCGGATCTCGTTTGCCCGTTTTACTAAGTGGTTTTCAAAGTTAGAACCAAGGGCTCCTCTAAGGGGTTCCTTCGCACTTATCCTTGATTCAAACATTTTTATAAAATCCAAAAATAATTCTTTTGACATGAGGTCTTCTCTCATATCTTCATCATGATCTCTAGTATTTAATAAACTCGATTCGACACCAAAATTATGCATTTAAGGGGTTCGTATGATATAACAACTTAACGATTACGATTTCGAACCACTTTTACGAATATCGCGATATCTCCTAAACCGTAAGTTCAAATGCTACGATTCTTTCGCCAAAATGATCTATGAAACAAGATATACAAGTTATGGGCAGTGGTTCAACACTTAAAGGGGTTTCATGTCTCGGGTGGCTACTGTTTTTATCTTTAACAAAAATTCGTCATTACGACGGCTATAAAACGAATAATCCAAAAATCAAACACCCCAAATAATCATCCACTCCACCACCAACACTCATGGGTACTATTCATCATCATCACCACTGCCTAGACTGGTCTTGGGGTTACAAAACTTATTTTAGCAATTATCAAAGTCCAATCATATCACTAATGCTCTAATCATGCATCAAATCTTTATAACTCACTTAAATCACTAAAACTCAAAGTAAGAGCTAGGGTTTCAAAAGAGGGTTACCTTCCTTGATGCTTGTATGACCTTGATAAACCTTGGTTAGCCCTTAACTAGCCTTGAACAAGCTTGCATGATCCAAAGAAAACAAGAAAACAAGTTACTATTCTCGGAGTTACTATTCATCAGTGGGAAGAACGGCAAAAACGAGAGCCTTACCTTGCTTTTCTGGACGAGGCTTCTACAGAAGCGTTGTAGAGCATCTCAATACCTTTCCAACAAGCTAAAGAACACAAGCTTTGGTGGAGAAACGAAGGAGATATGGTGGTTTCACCGAACTGATCAGAAAGGAGCTCTAGTTTTGTGTTTATGTTGTTTTTCTTTTAGCTTACAAATGAAGCCATCTAGGATATTTATTAACCAACCTCATCCTCATCCTCTCAAAGCCACATGTCACACTCCTATTGGCTCTCCCAAACCTTATCCACTTAATATTGCACACAAGCCCTTTTCCTTTTTTGCATCCAAGTCCTTATCTCTTATTCTTTGCACTTTGGTCCCTCCATTTGTTTTTCTCTTACACCGCTTTGATTTCTTTGTCATTTCTTGAATAAAATAATTACGTTACAACTTATATGTTGCATACTATTACTCTAGTGTGGCACCATCCCTTGAACGAATATTAATCCAATATTCCTTATTTATTCTCTTTATTTCTTATTCTCTGAAAATGTTCTCGCGCTTTCCCGAATACTCATTCACACTGAAATCCTTATCCATTAAATACTTGCTAATAAAATCCACTGGTGCAATTCTTTTGATGATCACGTAGGATATTTAATCTTGTCATAATTTCAATCCGTAATCCATGATTCGTTCTCTTAATCTCTTTATAAAATCTTAGCGGTTCCTAGAACCTTCATTCCACTGCCTCAGTGGTTTTCATCTCAACTTCTCAATTCAAATATAATAAAACTCCAAAATATTAAATCCTTAATTCCTCAAATTTAATATCTTATTTCTTGTGTGTAATAATATATGACTCACTGCCTGGTCAAATATTACACCAAAATACAAATTGGGAATTTCTGAATTCCGATCATCTTTACATACACTTATTTACTCTGTAGATCCTTAATATAACTTCGGTATATCCATACCATGCTTCGTACATAGGTGTCATGAAAAATTTCTTACTCCTCAGAATCACTATTCATCCACCAAATTACTATTCACATATGACAAACACTATTCATGTATATATTTATTCTTACATCCATCAATACCTTGTGGTCACCACCACTATACACTTACACATCAACCAGTAATAAAAAGTTTTAATTCTACCGAAAATTTGGGTTGTTACAGGATGTGTTTATTAAAAACCGTACAAAACACTTGTACCTGGGGTTTGCTTCTGCATCTGATGGAATGGTGAGAAAGTTGGTTTATTTGGGTATGGTTAAAGGGTTTGACGAAGCAGCTGTTTGAGTTTTGGGTGCCATTGCTAGGATTGAGATTGAAAAAGAGAGATGAAGATTTGAGATTAGGTTTAAAAATTGAGAGTAATCGACAAGATGAAAAGATGAAAGTGTTTGCAGAAAGGTATTTATATGACTGAGACAGTGCGATATAGAGATATGAATTTGTACAGACTATTTTGATGTCGTGAAGTCTCAAAATAGACTATATCGTGAAGTCTTGCAAAGTAGATCACAGAGTCCAGAAATGAACTATGTCGCAAATTCTTAGAGGAGGAAAGTATGAGTAGACTTTGCGATATAGTATAAATACCCAGTCGAGAACTCTCTTTTTGGAATTTCAAACAATTTGTCAGACATAAATCAAAATTTTGAAATAAAATCAATTTAAATCAAAATTCTGTTAAATATGTGGAGACTTGTCGATATAGTTATTCTGTGTCGCGAAGTCAAGAAATGAACTATATCGCAAACTCAAGAAATGAACTATATCGCAAAGTCTCACAATTTTAACAATTTACGATATAAGTCTGTTTATTTTGAGCTAATTCGTGAACTCTCAAAAACACCTATATAGAGATGTCTTAAAAGCTCACAACTTCACAACCAAATATGATTTTGAAAAATATGCAATAAAATACTGAAATATTTATAAATCATATCTCATCCAATTTTCACTCCAAGTAAATAGTGCATTTAAATACAGTGAAAATTTACTGCTGCAACAACTACCTAGCATAATTACTTATAACTACTAAATGAAGGATTGAGCATTCCAATTTCACTCACTAGTCTGTTGAAGACAGCTTCATTTAGGGGTTTAGTAAATATGTCAGCTAATTGTTTCTCAGTTGGAACATAAGAGACTGCTATAGTACAATTTGCAGCATGTTCCCTAATGAAATGGTACCTTATCTCAATATGCTTTGTAGTAGAATGATTAACAGGATTGGCAACAATATATATTGCACTAGTATTGTCACACATCAGGGGAATGTGTTCCATCACTTGTCCATAATCCATGAGTTGATTTCTAATCCAAAGCAATTGAGCACAGCAGCTTCCAGCAGCAATATATTCAGCCTCATCTGTAGATGTTGTTGTGGATTGTTGTTTCTTACTGAACCATGACACTAACCTTTGACCTAAGAATTGGCATCTTCCTGAAGTGCTCTTCCTGTCAATTCTGCATCCAGCATAATCAGAATTTGTATAACCAACCAGGTTGAACCCAATGCCCTTTGGATACCATAAGCCAAGATTAGGAGTCCCTTTCAGATACCTGAAGATTCTTTTGATGGCCATCATGTGAGATTCCTTGGGATCAGATTAGAACCTTGCACATAGGCATGTGGCAAACATGATGTCTGGCCTGCTAGCAGTGAGATAGAGTAGAGATCCAACCATTCCTCTATAGACCTTGATGTCAACTCTCTTGCCTTTCTTATCTTCATTAAGCTTGATTGCAGTAGACATTGAAGTTTTTGCAAGGGATGAATCTATAAACCATATTTCTTTAAAAGATCTTTGACATACTTGGATTGATTTATGAAGATGTCATCCTCCCTTTGATGTACTTGCAGGCCTAGGAAGTAGGTTAACTCTCCCATCATACTCATCTCATATTTGCTTTGCATTAGCTTAGAGAACCTTTCACGTAGTTTTTCATTTGAAGAGCCAAAGATGATATCATCCACATAGATTTGAACTAGAATGATATCATTTCCATGCTTCTTGAAGAATAGAGTTTTATCAATTGTACCTCTGGTGAATTGACGCTCGAGAAGAAATTGAGATAGAGTTTCATACTAGGCTCTTGGTGCCTGTTTGAGTCCATAGAGTGCCTTTAGCAATCTATACAGAAAGTCTGGGAAGTCTTCATTTTCAAAGCCAGGAGGTTGAGACACATAAACCTCTTCAGCAAGATCACCATTGAGAAAAGCACTTTTCACATCCATTTGATACACCTTGAAATCTGAGTGAGCTGCAAAGGCCAAGAATATTCCGATGGCCTCCAGTCTAGCTACAGGTGCAAATGTCTCATCACAGTCAATGCCTTCTTGTTGACATTATCCTTTGGAAACCAACCTTGCTTTGTTTCTTACCACCACACCTTCTTCATCCATTTTGTTCCTGAATACCCATTTGGTGTCATAACATTCTTTCCTTCAGGAGGTGGTACTAATTCCCAAACTTTGTTCTTCTCAAATTGATTCAATTCTTCTTGCATGGCAACAATCGAGTTAGAGTGCTTCAATGCTTCTTCAATTACCTTTGGTTCTACTTGTGACAAAAAGCAGTTGTACATGCAAGTATTCATTGTAGCTCTCCTTATTCTAACACCCTCACTAGGATCACCAATGATTTGTTCCCTAGTGTGGGTTCTGTCCCATTTCCTTGTGTGACCCTGTTCATCTCCTTGACTTGACTCAGGATCATTTTGATCACCACCATTTGTATTATCTTCTTCTCCCCCTGTGTTAGTGATCCCTTGCACAGGTGTTTGAGGATGATCATCAGCTTCATTTCCTTCATCTTGTGGAACAGTTAGAACAGGTGTCTCATCTTCATTCTCAGAATCTTCAAGGTAACCTTGATTTTCAAATCTTAATGGCACACTGTCTTTTTTACTTGTAGCAAGTCCAGGAAATTTCTTGTCATCAAAAGTAACATCCATGCTTTCCATCACTTTGTGTTGCTCAGGTACAAACACTCTGTATGCTGTCCTTTCCAGAGAGTATCCAATGAAGATACCTTCAAATGCCTTTGCATCAAATTTTCCAACATGCTCAGATGTATCTTTCATCACAAAACACTTGCTTCCAAAAACATGAAGATGCTTGAAGGATGTTCTTTTTCCAGTCATCAAGGAGTAAGAGGTTTTTCCAGACTTTTTATTGATTAATGTTCTATTTTGCACATAGCATGATGTGTTAACAGCATCGGCCCAAAAGCTAGTAGGTAGCTTTGTATCCAACGACATTGTTCTTGCAGCTTCAATGAGAGTTCTATTCTTTATTTCAACCACTCCATTTTGTTGTGGAGTTCTAGGAGCTGAAAACTATTGACAAATTCCTTTATCTTTGCAGAACTCATACAGTGTTGAATTTCTGAACTCAGTTCCATTATCACTTCTCAAAGCAACCACAAAGGAACCAGTGCTTTGTGCTTCTCTATCAACTCTCTCGATATGCTCTATAATTACTTGAGGAGCTTAATTCCACCCAAGTGTATCTTGAATAATCATCAACCATGACTAGAGCATATTTCTTCTTGGAAAGGGACATTACATTCACAGAGCCAAATAGATCCATGTGAATTAACTGTAGAGGTTTTGAATTTGAGTTGAGCATTTTGTTCTTGTGACTTGACCTTTTTATTTTCCCTCTTTGACATGCTTCACATGCTCCATCTTGAACAAACTCCAAGGTAGGCATGTCTCTGATGAGTTCTCTCTTTGATAGAGAGTTCATTGCTTTTACATTCAAGTGAGACAGTTTCTTGTGCCATAGCCAGAATTCTTCATTTGTGGCCTTTGTGTAGAAACAACACATTTCACCCTTATCTGCAGCCTTGAGATTAGCAACAAACAAGCTTCCTTTCTTCACACAAGTCAAAACAACTTCACCACTACCTCTTTTAGAGATTAACATTGATCTTCAACAAATTCCACTTTGAAACCCCTGTTGGTGAATTGTCCAATGCTCAAGAGGTTGTGTTTTAGTCCTTCAACAAATGCTACATCTTCAATACTGACATTTCCAGATTTAACACTGCTATATCCCATTGTATAACCAATGTTATCATTTCCAAAGGTTACTGATGGGCCAGCCTTCTCCTCAAAATGTGATAGCAGGGCTAGATCACCAGTCATGTGACTTGAGCATCCACTGTCCAAGATCCATATGACTCTTTTATTCATGTTGCCCTGCATTCACAAAATGACTAAGTTGTTTTTGGTACCCACACTTGGTAGGGTCCGGTTGATTTAGAAACAGTTTTGTAATTGATTCTTTTATCATAAACAACATTCTTCACAGTACGAGACTTCACTGTGTTTGAGGCTTTAGAGTTGACACTCTTAGGCTCACATGAAGTCTTTACCCTCTCAACCTTGATTGGGGATCCTGTCCTGTGAGTATGCATATGTGTGTGTGATTCACATGATTGTGCAGTGTCAAGTTTTTGCTTTAAAGATAAGCAATTAGCAATCACAGTCACATAGCAAGTCATGAAGTTGGATTTACCACAGAAAGAATCATGGAAATTATTTATACCAACAGAATGGTTGCTCAGATTATCAACTTCATTAATAACAGGTTTATTACACTTATGAGTCAAATGATTAACAGAGAAGCATTTTTGACACTGTTTCCTAGGAGCATTTGACACATAAGCATAACTGTTACCCTTGTTGACACCTACCTTTCCATTTCTGTTCTGTTTCTTTTTCTTAACAACTTCCTTATTAACCTTAGGACTCTTGACAAGATTGTCTTTGGTTTCTTTCTGATTTACAGATTTGGGAGAGGAAGAAGTGTCTTTAGCAGCCTCATCTTCTTCAAGTAATTATTGTTTGATGACCAGTAAATCTTCATCAAACTCAACAACACTCTTTTTGAAGATAGGCTCTCTGACACCAAACAAAATAGTTGGAGCATTTTTGTTTACAAAAGATTATTTTCCTTTGCCCTTGGCCTTCTTCCTTCACTTGTCATTCTCATAATCAAAACCAATTCCAACCTTACAGTCTTCAATGTGTTCCTTGTAATAGGTTTGAATAAGCTCAGAGGAGTTTCTATAGCTTCTTATCTTTAATTCATTTTCAGCAATTTGTTCCCTAAGAGCTATTTCTATCTGTTCAGCATAAACTACTTTGTTCTTAAGATACTCAACCTCCTTCTTCAAACCATCAAGGTTCACAACCATTAATTCAAGTTCCTCATTCTTTTCTGTAAGCTCAAGGTTCTTAACAGTTAATCTATCAATTTCTTCATTAGCAACTAACATGCTAGTATGAATATTAAACATTTCAGTACTCATGTCTTCAACAGTTTGCTTGTATTGAGAGGGAGACATATCAAGAGAAGTAAGAATAGGTACCTGATTTAAAGAATCACCATCATCAGAATAGGCCATTAAGGCATAGTTTGAATACTCATGTTCTTCTTCTTCATCAGAATCATCCCAGCATTTTCCCTCTGCAATAAAAGCTTTACCCGGTTGTTTCTTGAGTAGAGCTTCATACTTAGCTTCAAGCTCTAAGTATGCTTTGTCCTTTTTGACCTATTTGGGCTTCTTGCACTCTGTAGCAAAGTACCCAAGTTCATTGCAGTTATAACACCTTATCTTGGACCTATCCACACTCCCAGTCTTGTAGCCTCCTTTTGCAGCACCATCAATGCCTTTCCCTTTACTGAAGGTGTTTGAGCCACTTGATCCACCAGCACCACTAGCATTAAACTTGGACTTGAATGGCTGCTTCCTTTTGAACCTTATGTTAGGATATCTCCTAACCATATAAGCAAAAGATTTATTTTCCATTTTGTCCAATTCATCTATGCTGTAGAAATCATCTTCCTCGGGCAGATTATAGATGACTTGAGATTCATCACCAGTGTCTTCAACTTTCAGCTCTTTAACCTTGACATGATTGACATTCATTGCTTCCATTCTTTGATCTAGATTGTCAACAATGAGGGCACATGATGTATTGGCCATCATACCTTGCTTAGCTTGAATGGACCTCTTCTGAAACAACTCTAGTTCATATGTTTTCAAAACACCAATCAATACATCAAAGCCAATCTTGGTTAGATCTCTTTGTTTGCGGGAATAGATCCTTGGCTCTAAGTGATTTGGTAGAGTTAACAAGAACTTCATGTTAAGCTCTTAAGTTTCATAGTGCTTGTCATAGAGTTTAAGATCATTTATCAACCTATTAAACCTTTCGAAAACTTCTGTGATGCCCTCTTTTGGCTGAGCCATGAAGGCTTCGTACTGAGAAACAAGAATCTGTTTCTTGTTCTTCCTTACTTCAGAAGTTCCTTCACATAGCTTTTCTATAAGCTCCCACATCTTCTTTGCACTACTACAGTGAGCAATAGTGCCATACATGTTGAGATCCATGGATTCACAAATAATGAGTTGAAGATATCCATATAGAGCCATTTTCTCCTTCTCAAGATCTGTGTATTTTGAAGGATCTTTAGGTTCATATCTCTTTGGTATTTTCTCAGTACCAACAGTTGTTTCAGCAATTTCAATCATAGGAGTGAAAGGACCATGTTTTAGAATGTATAAGTACATGGGGTTTGAAGCTTTGATGAACAACAACATCTTCTTCTTCCATAGATTGTAGTGTTCCTTGTCAAATGGAGGAATCTTGATACTGCTTATTTTCTGTGAACTCATGCTTGATCTTTTACTGTTTGTATTTCAACAGCCTGCTTTGATACCACTTTTTAGAGGTGAATATCACTAAGAAACTAGACAGAGGGGGGGGGGGTGAATGGATAGTTTGAATGTTTTTCGTTTTCTTGAAACTAAAAAGCTGAGTTAAATTGTGTTGTATGAAAATGCAGAATAAAATAAACAGAACACACACAATCACTTTAATCTACTTTGTATTAAGTAAATCAAATACTACAGCTTCCAAAATTTCACAAGTGAAATTCTGGCTTCTAAACAAGAACAGTGTTTTCTTGTTTTCTTACAGAGAAAAGAGTGCTTGAATATTTCTGTGTGTTACTCTCTTATTTCTAACAATATGGTGTGCATTACATATATAACCTATACAAACTAGTGCACACACCTATTTACACAGTTAACCCTAACTGTAACTCCAACTTGTCATGCCATAAGAAGTTAACTGTGTCAGGAAGGACCACTTGCTTTCTGTGGCCTTTCCCGTTTCTGTAGCTGCTTGTCTCTAATCTTTCTCTCCAAGTTCTGCTGTAGATTTGCCATCTGTCTTTGGACCACCTTACCGTAACAGATGCTTCAGTATTTGTCTCCTTTGAATTTTGGTTATGTACCTTGATTTGTCTTGTTATAAACGGCTAAGTGTTGACATCGTGAACTCCAGCATATTCCTGATTCTTTGACTTGTCGACATAGAACATTCTTGACTTTGCTATATGAGGACTTTGCTATATGAGTATTACAGGAGTATGCGATATAGGCATCTTGAGGACTTCACGACATAGCCTATTTGAGGACTTCGCGATATAGCCTTATTGAGGACTTCGCGATATAGCCTTTTTGAGGACTTCACGATCTAGTACATTCTGACTTTGCGATCTCAACACTTCACGACATGAGCCTTGAGGACTTCACGACATAGTTCATTTTGGACTATGCGATCTCAGTACTTTACGACATGGAAATTTAGGACTTCACGACATAGCTCATCCTGACTTCACGATATAGGGACTTAGACAAATTTCTGCAACTTATTTCTTCAAGGCCTTATTCACTCCAATCCTGTTGCATGAACAAATTGAATTTCTTCCAGGATAATTATTCCATGGCCTATGTACATTCTAGGTGTAAGAAACTTACTAAGCTCATTATAACTTTGAGCATACAGAATAAAGCTAAGTACATGAAAACAAGACTAGTACAATAGAGACTTATACTATATCGCAGTGATAAAATTCACTAGGTCATGTAGAGTGATATAGTCACATGGTGTAGGCTTGTTAATAGTGGTATTCAGACATGCCTTGAGCCTAACAAACGGTACATGACCTGAGTTTATCTCGTCACCTACAATAAAAACAAAAACACTATTAAGCTAAATAAGCAGTCATCTAAATGTATACATATCTTAAGATCATACATGTAGCCATCCTTAAAATGTAATAAAAAAACAAAAATATTCAAAGAGACCATTTTGCTGATTATTTTCAATTCTTTTCTCTTGCGCAAATTATCAAACACTTTGTGTGCATTGAATAGTATTTGAAAAAAAAAACTAAAAAATCTAATAAAGAATAAATATAAAATTGTTGAGAATAAAGCATTATGTATAAAAAAGGAACCTGAAGTATATCTTACTTGATCTTCTTCTCACAACATCAATCAATTCGTTCGTAAAGTTTAAGATGCAGATCAATGATGAAGAAATTAGAATTTTATATGATAATACATTAGTATCCTACATCATAGAAATATTAGAGAGCAAACCTTTTATCATCTAATGAAAAACAAAGAAATTGATTCAAACTCGTTCATGGAATTAAGAAAGGTCAAACAAAATTAATAAAAACCTAGTAGGTTTTCAAATGGACAACGTATAGCTATGATGTTTAATTAGGTTTGAAATTCAAATTTCAAATTTCAAAATTGAATAGGAGTAAAGAGAGTTCTGATTGGGAAAAGGCCCAGTGTTCTATGAAAAATGGGGGAAAAGACAAAAGCTTCGGGTAGAAGATTTGTTCATCTAATTCAAATTATTTCAGTTTAATAATATTAGTAATATTCAGTACATAAGACCACGTGAACGAAGACAACACAGAGTATCTTTTGGATGGTAAAGTTGTAAATAAGATAAAGTTTAAGGGTATTTTCAGAAAAGCTGAAGTCTTAATTGTTGCAAACACGCAACATGAACTATTATATAGATTTTTGAAATTTTGAGAGACGTCGGGAAACAATATTGATTCCGAAATGTGGAAGAAGAACCAAATAAACAAGTTGTTGATTTTTAGAAATTGATAAATTATGTTTCGGTGCCTTTATATCTAAATTGTGAAAAACGTTCAAAATAATCACTTGTCACTAAATTATCGTGCTTCAAGAATATGTACCAATGTAGTAAAAATGGCTTTGACGTGTTACTTAAATTGACCGGGTCTGTATTTCCTAGTCCACAAAAGTTGTGCGAGACCTACATAAAATGTGAAAAATATGGTTCACGAATTACATTTAAAATATGAAAATATTGATGTTTGTGAGATAGATTGCATGTTCTCTTACAAGAAAGATGTTGATCCGAAAAAGTTATTACACGATATATGTAGGGCAGATAGTTGTAAAGTACGGAGAGATCCAAAAAAAGGCAAGAGTAACAAAAAAGATCCTATAATACTTTTTCGTCATTCCAAGACTACAACGAATATTCATATCAAAGCACACAGCTAAATAAATGAGATGACATAATAAAAGGACGTGGTAGAAGACAAATAACTCACCCAACTAATAGAGATAAAACAAAATAATTTGATAAAAAAATTTCTTCATTTGCAAACGAGTCTCGAAATGTCAGGTTGGGTCTTACAATTGACGAATTTCAACCCTTTCATAATAGAGTTAGAGTAATGCAAGACCAAACTAGGTACCAAAATTGGTTACAAAAATGATATGACAATGCTGATATGTCATTTAAAGATGATTTTTATTGGTGATATCGGTGTTAATGCATGCGGGTCCAATGAAATAAACCATTTTTGATATAATTTTCACACAAATGCTATATTTTTATACATTTAGCAATCATGTAATGGGCTATTGCTAAATGTCATAATATTTTACTTTATGTAGTAATGAGAAATTACTAGTAAACCCTCATATGTATTAATTGGCTTGCTAAAGTATTAAATGATGTTTGACCTGAAATTGTCATAGTTGCTGTTGGTGCAATTAAAATTTGTTTTTCATAGATAATTCCCAAGTAAATTATTTTTATTATTTATACATAGATAATTTTTAAAATTAAATATTTTGAAATACATATTTGAATTACAATATCTACTTCCCCCGTCCCGTTTTTTTCTATATAATTTTTTCTCACTGCTTGGCACACATTTTAAGATTTATATAAAGTATCGTTCTACAACTTATTTTTAAATCATTTTTTCTTTGAAAAAAAAATTTAAATGTTAAATTTTAATTTAGAAGAAAAAATTTAAAAAATTATTTATGAAATTATAATTTATAGAAGCCTTAAAATGTTCCGAGCCCCGTTCCCGTATATAATCTAATGAGACGGAAGGAGTATGTGTTAGGTTTTTTTTATTATTAATTAGACTGTAATATTAAAATCCCTAGAAATGTGTTATATTAGAATAATTTTTGAAAATAAAGTCATTTTCTCGGAGGTATTCTAAAATTAGGTACCAATGTTTTTTGGCTCCAACCTCATAAAATAAAATGTAAAATTTTAATATAATATAAATCATTGATGCAAAAATTTATTAAAATAATAATTAAATTAATATTTCAAATTAAGTAAAAGTAACAAGTCAAAAATATTTAAATGAAGATATTAATTCCATCACTCAGCCAAACATATGATACTAGAATTCCTGATTCGCGCCCCGTATCACTCCGTGAACCAAGATATAATAAAAACTCAAACTATAATAATAGACCCAAATACTAAATTTAAAAATCAAAGTTCACGTTTTAATAAAATAATTACTAACATAAAATTAACATATAAATGTCTTTTCAATTGACTTTTAAATTTTTAATGTTTTTTATATCACAATTTATAATCCGTGCAATGCACAATTTTCATTATTGTACTAGATCAAATATAGTTTTAATATAATAATATGTATTAAATATGTTTCATTTATGTTTTGGAACTGACAAAATAAATATTAAATTTCAAAGTTTTATCTTCAGAAAAAAAATGTCAAGATCGATAATATTGACTTTTTTTAATTCAAAATTAATAATATATATAATTTGTAATTTTATTAAGCAAAAAATTAATTTATCTAATAATTTGAAACAACTTTAACATCAAATAAAAAACACTAACAATTCTAAAATTGATTTAAGAAAAACAATTCTAAAACCAAAATAAAACTATAATTCTTGTAATAGATAAATTTTATAATCTTTTATTTACATATATAAATACCAATAGTAGTAAATTAAAAAGAGAGTGTGATAAACTAATAAACATTGATAATTCGTTGAAAATAGATATATGAAACAACACAACATTCAATGGACTAAGTTTTGGACGTTGCGCAGATAATGAGGTAGGGATACCGTTGTAATTTCCGATTATTACATAAAATAAAATATTACTACATTTAGCAATCATGTAATGTAATTGTAAATATACATTAGTTATCAATAAATAATAAGGACATAATAAACTTTTAAAATAAATAATTTTAAATTTCAGTCGTTATAATATTTTTTAGACTGACTTAATGATACAAAATTTATTTCATGCATTTTCGGTATTCAAGAAATTCTACCGTGTTTGTATAATGTTGTTATTTATTTTATGCATTTTTGGTATTTAATAGTGTTTGTATACACTAGTCCTCATTTACAACTTAAAAACCCTAGTTTCCTCAGCCGCCGGATAAGAACGAACCAAAGAGTTTCTGTGGTAATTTTCTCTCTCAACCTCTTTATTCTCATCTTCAGATCTGTATGTCATCTTGTATCTATCGATTTGCTAGTTTGCTATGTTTAATTAATCTCAAATTTTTAATTAATTTACTCTTTTTTGAGTCCTTGTTGAATTTAAGTTGACTATAGCTGTTTTTATGCTGTTTGTGTGTATAATTTAAGTTTTTTAAGCTGTGTTTGATTATTATAACGAATTAGATCTGATTTCGTATCTTATTGAACTGTAAATTTGGTTTAGTAGTTGCTGAGATCTGTTTAAAGTTGAAATTTAAGCGGTGGATTAGGTTGATGAATTTATGATATCGATTAAGCAGTTAAGAGATTAAAATACGGTGAGTTACGATTGCTTTGTTGAACCTTATAAGGAGTAGTGTTTTATTTGTTGCTGATATTAGTTTCACGGTTGTTGCTTGATATTAGTTTTGCGGTTGTTGATATCAAGTTCTACAGAGTATTTTACGTTCTTAGGTGCATGTATAATATGCATTAAAGTCGTTATAGCATGTGTGTATCGTATTTTTAATTTATTTTCTTTTTTTAAGGTTGAATAACTTTTAGCCACGGAGAATTAATATATGTGCAGTATATGTGCTTGTTTCGTTTTCTCATGTATATATTTGTAAAATTTGCTCTGCCCGATGCAGAATGACTTTTGTACTCATGTGTATGTATTCTGTGTTATAATTGGCTTTAAACTTTTATTTTTGTTTTGTACGGTATGCTGTACTGATGTTGAAACTCGATTTATTGTGAATGTGATGAATTTTTGAGGATTTATTTTCTAGGTGTGATAATTTATGCTGTTTGTGTGTATGATTCACATTTGTTAAGTTGTGTTTGATTATTATAACGAATTAGATCTGATTGATATTATATTGAACTGTAAATTTTGATTAGTAGTTGCTGAGATCTGTTTAAAGATGAAATTGTAAGCGGTGGATTAGGTTGATGAATTTATAATATCTATTAAGCAGTTTAAAAATTATACGGTGAGGATACGATTGCTTCATTGAACCTTATGAGGAGTAGTGTTTTATTTTGTTGCTGGTATTAGTTTCAGGGTTGTTGCTCGATATTAGTTTCACGGTTGATGTTGATATTGAGTTCAACGGAGTATGTTACGTGCATGTATAATATGCATTAGAGTCGTTATAGCATGTTCGTATCGTATTTTTAATTTATTTTCTCTTTTGGTGTTGAATAACTTTTAGCTACGTAGAATTTATATATTTGCAGTATAAGTGCTTGTTTCGTTTTCTCATGTATATATTTGGAAAATTTGCTCTGCCTGATGCAGAATGACTTTTGTACTTGTGTGTATATATTCTGCGTTATAATTAGCTTTAAACTTTTATTTTTGTTTTGTACGGTATGCTGTACCCTGTACTGGTGTTGAAACTCGGTTTATTGTGAATTTGGTGAATTTTTGAGGATTTATTTTCTAGGT
This sequence comes from Heracleum sosnowskyi, assembly GCA_030848705.1. Taxonomy (NCBI): domain Eukaryota; kingdom Viridiplantae; phylum Streptophyta; class Magnoliopsida; order Apiales; family Apiaceae; genus Heracleum; species Heracleum sosnowskyi. The sequence continues at coordinate 132,837,342 of CM061237.1, forward strand.
GTGATAATTTGCACTCAATTTAAATAGCTGTTTTTGACTATCACATATTATCTTTATATATCTACCTTGCATCTGAGGATCATGAGTTATTGGTGTGGGACCTCACCAATCTGGAAAGTGGTTGCAGCTCTTGTACTGTTATTTGATTTTGTCGTATCTGAGCATTTATTTTCAAAGTGCCACGTGGTAAAATTGCTAGTTTTGCGACAATTGATACTTGCTAAATTTGTCTACTTGTTCTTTAAATGGTAAACGGATTTGTGTAATTTTACCTTTGTGTTTGTTAAATTGTTCTCACTGTTACAATCAGGATTTTATATGTCTTGAAAATCTTAGTTACGAAGTAAGAGCTTAGGTGGTTTGTTTGCAGGTAAATCTGTTACAATTCGAGCGGTGCTTGCTTTCTCACAATGTCGGACAGTCAAGAAACTGATAAGAACATTGAGATCTGGAAAATCAAAAAGCTTATCAAGGCTCTTGAAGCTGCCCGTGGAAATGGAACTAGCATGATATCTTTAATAATGCCTCCTCGTGATCAAGTATCTCGAGTTACAAAGATGCTTGGGGATGAGTTTGGCACTGCCTCAAACATAAAAAGTAGGGTAAATCGCCAATCTGTTCTGGGTGCAATTACATCTGCTCAGCAAAGGCTAAAGCTGTACAATAGAGTTCCTCCGAATGGACTTGTGCTCTACACTGGGACCATTGTAACTGATGAAGGGAAGGAGAAGAAAGTTACGTTTGACTTTGAGCCCTTCAGGCCCATCAATGCCTCGCTCTATCTCTGTGACAACAAGTTCCATACTGAACCTCTAAATGAGCTTTTAGAGTCTGATGACAAGTTTGGCTTTATTGTTATGGATGGTAATGGGACTCTTTTCGGGACATTGAGTGGAAACACGAGAGAGGTTCTTCATAAGTTCACTGTTGATCTTCCGAAGAAACATGGGAGAGGAGGGCAGTCAGCTCTTCGTTTTGCTCGTCTCCGAATGGAGAAGCGCCACAATTATGTAAGGAAGACAGCAGAGCTTGCCACACAGCATTATATCAATCCTGCCACCAGCCAGCCTAATGTTGCAGGACTAATACTTGCTGGATCTGCAGACTTTAAAACTGAACTGAGTCAGTCTGATATGTTTGATCCCCGTCTTCAGGCAAAAATTTTGAATGTTGTGGATGTTTCATATGGGGGAGAAAATGGTTTCAATCAAGCAATTGAACTATCATCGGAGATCCTTTCCAATGTGAAGTTTATACAGGAAAAGCGCTTGATAAATAAATACTTTGATGAAATTAGTCAGGATACTGGAAAGTATGTGTTCAGTGTGGAAGATACTTTAAAGGCTCTGGAGATGGGTGCTGTTGAGATTCTCATTGTGTGGGAGAATTTGGATATTAATAGATATGTCCTCAAGCACAGCACTACAAGTGAAATAATCATTAAACACTTGAACAAAGATCAAGAGGCTGATCAAAGTAATTTCCGCGATGCAGAAAGCAATGCTGAGCTAGAGGTTCAGGACAAGATGTCACTGCTCGAGTGGTTTGCTAGTGAATACAAAAAATTTGGTTGCACACTTGAATTTGTTACAAATAAATCACAAGAGGGATCTCAGTTTTGCCGAGGTTTTGGAGGGATTGGAGGAATTCTCCGCTACCAGCTTGATATTCGATCTTTTGACGATCTTACTGATGATGAAGTTTATGATGATTCTGACTAGCAATCAATCAACTATTCTCATACTGGTGTAGGGACAGAGGGTCTGCACCAGGGCACGAGTTCTCGTGCTAATGCTGTACCTGTGTAGTTCCGAGATATATGAAGAGTATTAAGGTAAATCTGCTATTTATGTAGTTAACTTTCTATCAAGGTAAATATGCTATTTATGTAGTTAACTTTCACTACAACTCTTTGATGGCACTAAATCTGCTATATATGTAGTTAACTTTCACTGCAACTCTTTGATCGCACTATATAACTTGGGTACGGGGTACCCACACATATGCATGTAAATATATATTACTTTACACAAACAAACTGGTAGTTTTCCTATATCTCTTTCTCCTTCCTGTCAGGACCCCTGTCATAAAGTCTAACACTATGATTTTTCTGTCTTTACTGATGACCAGTTTGGATGAGTTATCTGGATGGTAGTCTTATTAAAGCCCATATCTGTGAGGAGCCTAATGATGCCTTGGTTTCGTTCTTATTGTCTTCAACGAGTTGAAGTTTATCTGGAACACAAACTTATAGGCACATCCATGTAAAGCATTTTGCAGAGTTTGAAATATGGTGGAGGGATGGGGAAACTTACATCTTGTGCTAAGAGAACTTCTTTTTATTCAAGTCAACTTTATACTTGTTTATCATGTGTATTGAAAGTTTTTTCAGCTAAGAACTGCAATTCCGTAATTGTTATAGCATTTTGACATCATAATATGCTGATGGGAGTGCCTTGTTGAAGTTATTATTTATATTTTGTTGATATTCTCATGCCTTTCTTTTCATTGATATTATGACTAGAGTGTACCCTCTTTGATGGAGCCTATGTGATGAGATGGGTATATAGAATAAATTGCACTTGATTTATTTTTGTTGATAAGATTGTGGCATAGAACGATGATAAGATTGTGGCATAGAAAGCAAGCACAACACATGTTACTAGGTTCTACATTGCACGTAGCTAAAAGCCTCCTTTGGTTATGCACTTTTTGGTTTGCTTGAATAATTATGGTACAGTAGCAGTTCATAGAAAAGCATGGTCTACAAGGCCCTGATTTTCCGGAGTTCCTGGTCGAACTCAATCGTGTCGGGTTGATTGGCTTGTTTGAACATTGACTTGGTGATTAACCGGTCAATGTAGAGTGGTCTCAGACTCTCAGTTAATAATATGACATTCATTTAGGCTCCCTCGCTTTTCTGGTACACTTACGTACCAGAATTGCGGAACTGGTACAGCTGCGTACCAGTTTGCAAAAATGGTATAGGGCGCCACAGCCCGTGGCGACCCCTAGGATGGGTGCGCCGGCGACCCTGTATATTCCATTTTTATTCATTTCGCTTTCCCCGTAGTTACTTAGTAAAACAGATTTGTCACTTAGTAAAAATTGTTTTGTAACTCTCTTTTTTGTAGGTTTATAGATTATACTTGCAAAAATTATATTAGCATTTTCTTTGTTTTAAATTAAACATGAGCTGTTGTACTTTGGGACTATCCAAAATTTTAAAAATAATATTACGCGTAACTATGTAAAATTTTGGTCCAAAAATGATAACTACAGCCTTTTATGCAATTTTTATGGACTATGCGTAGAGATGCCCCTTTATATATTTGAATTATTTGCTGTGGAATTGATCTCGTGACTTGAAGAGTGTCCATATTTTTACTTTGCAGAGCCTTCAGTGAGCTTTTCAGTAATAAAGCAAAGTTGGATGCACTGCAAACCTGTTTTTTTGGTTTTTCAGAGCTTGTCTGTGGTTATATATTTGAATTATTTGTTGTGGAATTGATCTCGTGACTTGAAGAGTGTCCATATTTTTACTTTGCAGAGCCTTCAGTGAGCTTTTCAGTAATAAAGCAAAGCTGGATGCACTGCAAACCCGTTTTTTTGGTTTTTTAGAGCTTTTCTGTGCTTATCACATTAGCAATAAAGTTGAGTTATCACATCAACAATAAAGTTGAGTTGTCTCCTTACATCTCATAATGTGCAGGCCAAAATAATGCACTTGTATTACTTTTGTGTACTATAGATCCAATTTTTTCCCCTATAAATAGTTCTTATCTCTTATAGATACAACATCACTTCAGATATATTATCCTATCTTATCTCTTTAGATTTTCTTATCTTATATCAGAACCTATCATCCTCTCAACCACCAATATCACAAGAACCATCCTCTCGCAAACCTCCTCAACAGACCTCCTTCATACTTCATTTCAGACCTCCTCAACAGCCCACTAACTTCAGTTACCAAAATCCTCTCCACAAAGGTACGTAATCTTCCTTTTCGTTCAGTTATAACATATTAGGCAAATGAAAGGTTGTGTAAATGTGAATTTCTTTTGGGGTGGAAAAGTAATTAGGCAAAATGGTGATATAACATATTCCACAGATCCAAAATGTATGCGTTATGTTATGTTTGGAACCACATTTGAAGAATTCAAGGCAACTGTTTATGAGGTTATGAACATAAGTCACAATCATTGGAATTTGCGCATAAGTTATAAACATCCAGAAATGGGTATCGGTAATGTCGTTAAGCGATATTACTTAGGTGATATTACTTCCGACGTGGATGTCGGTAGGTTGTTGAGTATCCCTCGGACCATGCAGATGGGTTGGGGTGATGTGTCTGTGTTCATCGAGGCCGAACAGATTCAAGCTCAGGATCCATACTCTAATGCTTACGGTACGCATTATGAGCCTACCCAACCAAGTTACCAACACAACCATGGGAGGAGCAACCAATTTCCTGAATTCGGAACAACGGGATGGTCAAGCTCTTTTTTCGGTGAAGGTGAAAACAATGAAGGATTTCACGGATAGGGGGGGGGGGTTCTAGTAGCCAAGCAGTGCAACAAACACATCATGGCGAGGATCTTGACATGCATGAATATTATAACCAAACAGATTGTGTAGAACGGTCTCCAACACATGATACAATGACGGGAAGAGAGTTGGCATGCATAGATGATAATCCTCTTGAATTTAATTTCAATAGTTCAAGCAGTGAGGAGTCTGAAGATTTTAACAGTGATGAGGACGAGGATGTTTCATCCGAGAAGGATGAAGAGGTATTGAGGAACCATGTTCCATTGGCAACTTGGTTTGAAACTGAGGAATATTCACCGGTGGTATTAAACAACCAAGCTGGAAACTACCTTGCTTTATCTCAAGATACAGAAGATCTTTCCGTTGGTCAAACGTTTAATGACAAACAAATGTTAATTCATGCCGTGCGACAAATGCACATTACTAGCAACATGACATATATTGTGGAGAGGAGCAATCCAAATCAGTTTATTGCAACGTGTGTGGTGGAAAATTGTCATTGGAGAATGAGAGTCGCGAAGAAAAAGACCCATGGATTGTTTGAAATCACAAAGTGCACGGAGCACACTTGTTTAGTTGATCTACCAACGCAGGATCATAAAAAAATCTCTGCAAGATTTATTGCAAATATTGTCAAACCACATGTAAGCTATCTATTCTCAACCATAGTTGACATATGTTCAAACACTTGTATTGACTTATTTTTTGGGAATGTGTCGCAGGTTAGAGAATCACCCAATCTCCGAGTCAATACCATTATGACAATGGTTAATGACGAATTCAACCACCGTGTAAGTTACTGTAAAGCATGGAGGGGCAAGCAGTTGGCTGTTGAGGAGGTCTACGGTAACTGGACTACCACATATGATGCACTCCCACAGTTTTTCCTGGCCATGGTACATGCCAATCCTGGCACTGTCGCTGTAATCGATGCTGTTCGTCATGAAACTAATAGAAGCAGTTCTGTTTGCAAACGGATTTTCTGGTGCCTTCGCGCAATTATGGATGGTTGGCAACATGCCCGTCCAGTATGATAGGTCCATAATTAATACATTTTTAATACCTATTTTATGTTTATTTTCGTAATTTTATTATTTAATAATTTGTTTTCTTTTGTTTTGCAGGAAAATAAATAAAATCATATTTCAAGCAGTAAAAGGTGAAAAAAGGCAAGGAGATGGAAATACTTGAAGTCAAAAGGAAATTGGAGAAAAATTGGAAAACTTATCGGAGAAGAAAAAGGAATTGAGGAAATATTTCTACAATCCGCTTTGTAGTCAAAAAGCCCAAGCCCATTATTTTTCCTATATATATAGATCTCCCCTCTTGTATTTGAGACACCTAGAATTTGAGAGACCTAGAATTTGAGAGACCTAGAATTTAGACACCTGGAATTTAGACACCTGGAATTTAGACACCTAGAATTTAGACTAGATCTGATAATTAGGAGTATGATAGATTTATTATTGTCTTTCAATACAATACAAGTTCTTTATTCTATTCAAACACTTTTGCTTGCATTATTTATATTTAATTGTTTTGTTTCTTCTACCATGTCTAGCTAAGTTAATTTTCCTAGGATGAAGATGAAGTTAATTTAATTATTGTTGATATCTTCTCGTTCCTATTAATTGGTTCTCATAATTTTTCTTGGTGCTTAATTGTTCAATTGACAAAGTGATTTTGATATATTATTGTTACCGGATTTATTTTTCATAGCCTATGCTTGCTCCATGAAGTTTTGATGGGTTATTGTTAGATAACAAGTTTCATAGTATATGCTTGTCTCGTTAATTGATATATCTTATTTGTGAAGGAAAGAGAATTGATTTTAGGGTGAGTTGATATTAATTGTGATTGATTAATGGATTTGGATTCCTAGGTTTTCCATATCTGATTTTAATTGTTAATTAGGTTAAACAAATCTCAACTCAAATCTTATTTGTCTAGTTCGCCTGAGTTAATTGTTAGGGTTTCGAAAATTCATAGTCTCTGTGGATCGATCTGTGATTGCTACAACTGAACACTGTGCGCTTGCAGTTTACATTATTTTTACACATCAAGTTTTTGGCGCCGCTGCCGGGGATTATTAGTAATTTTCACTCCTTGATATTTAATTCTTCGGATTAGTTCTTGTTCTGCATTGTTTGTCTTTTAGGGTACATTGAAGCGGAGGAAAGCTTGGACAAGAAGATTGCTAGAAGGCCTCGTTGTCTCTTGTGAAATTTTTCGAAGCGCTTTTCGGTATTCCGTATCACCTCTCTCTGTTTTTTTTCCCACCCATTATTGAAAAACACAAAAAAATTAAATATTTGAAAAATCCAAAAATATTAGTTAGTTATTTGTTAAAAACCAAATTGTTGCATCATTCATTCTCACATAGGAGCACATCATCTAGATTTCTTTATTGTCTTTATCGCTTTCCATCTTATACAATTGTGGTGATTGCTGGAGGAAAGAGGTACGTACAATTTAGAATAAAACACGTAGTGTAGTGCATCCATAAGTGTTTATTTTTCGTTCTTTGTGTGTTCCATCATCTAATCAATCTTAAGGGCGCCACCCAATTTCAAGATAAGGTGAGGGATTTCATCACCCTTTCCTTGGCCCACAAATCACTAATTCGTTCATCTTGCATTCCTTTTCCCTTAATAAAATCAATTAGACGTTAGCCCCTAGGATTTCGCGCTCAACTAGGAAGAGAATCTAGGAGGAACAAATCACTAAGTATTTTTCGGTGGTGTCTAGGACTAGCGAAAGCTTACCTGGCCTTTAGACTGGTGCCTAGAATGGTGGTTAGCCTCTTGGCAATGCTTCCTCCTGCCTGGCCAGTCACGACGAATGCTTTTTGAGCTATTACTTTTAGTAGTATCTTATTGTTAGGAGCAAGGTCTAGATTTTTTTAGGATAAGATAGATTTTTCTTTTGGTTTTGCGTATTCTTGGGTGTTTACTTATAGCTCTTGTCTGCTACGTGCTTAGTTGATTGTTTCTCTTGTATGCAAAGTACTTGGGTTTGAGATAATACATCTAGATTAGTGAGACAATCCGACCATTCACTGCCTGGAATAGTAAGACAACTCGATTTCTCTTCACCCACTAAAATTGAGTCAAAAGAAGTAGAAGTTCCAACAACCGTCATGGTTGTCTCTCTTAAAGAACGTTGTTACCCCGCTCGTACCGCTCAACCCTCATGCATAGTGCTACCAGCAGTAACCGCAAACAATTTTGAAATCAAACATCATAACATTAGCATGTTACCTAGGTTTGTTGGGGTAGAGGGAGAGGATCCTTATCTTTTCATTCGAGAATTTGAGGAAATGTGTGCTTTACAAAAACTTCAACAGTTAAGTGAGGATTCCATTAGGCTCAGACTCATTAACTTTGCTTTAAAAGAAGATGCTAAACAGTGGTTGTATAGTCTACCCGTTAATTCTATTTCCACATGGGAGGGATTTGTTGCTATATTTCTTAAAAAATATTTTCCCAACCATAAGGCTAACAGACTTAGGAATGAAATCAACCAATTTCAACAAAATTCAAATGAGCCTTTTTGGAAATATTTTGATAGATTTCAAAAGTTGTTGTCTAAGTGTCCTCAACATGGTATAGAAAAATGGAGACTTTGTAAAATTCTCTATGAAGCCTTAGATAGCCAAACCACTGCCTTGTTAGAGTCTATGTGTAATGGTAGGTTTATGGATAAAACTGATGAAGAAGCTTGGCAATTTTTTGAAGAGTTAGCTGAAAGAACAATGTTGTGGGAGTCAACTAGGGAACCCAGTCAGGAAACTGAAAAATCTAAGGGCGTACACGTAGTTGGTAATTCTATTGCAACCGAAGCTAAGTTAGCTACTCTCACTAGACGTCTAGAAGCCTTAGAAACCAACAAGGTGTCCTCACAAGTGTTTCTGTGTGCAAACTGTAATTCTCCTGCTCATTTGATAGAAAATTGTCCTGAAATTGAACAAGCCAATGCCATGTTTCAATTTAGAGTTAGGAATGATCCCTATTCATCCACATACAATCCTGGTTGGAAAAATCATCCAAATTTCTCATGGAACCAAGGTCAATACAATCAGTATAACCAAAATTCTCAACCTGCTTTTCAAAAGCCTAATCCTGGTCCATACCCAAATCAAAATCCTAACTCATATCCTCCACAAAATCTCGGTCAATATCCAAATTCAGTTCCTTTGAATCCTCCTGGTTTTGCCGAATCTGACAAAAGATTTACTTCTATTGAAAAGAGTTTAGAGGCATTGCTCAAATCTCAACAAAATTTCATGAACACTATGACCCAAGATAGGCAATTGCTAAATTCCAACGCTCAAGCCATATCTAAGCTTGAGGTCCAAGTTAGTCAATTGGCAAACACCATCAGTGAGAGAGAGAGAAAAATCGATTTCCTAGTCAACCCGAGATTAATCCCAAATTTCATCCAAATCAAAAGTCTCATGAAAATGTGAATTCTGTTATCTCTCTAAGGTCTGGTAATCAATTCAATAACCATGCTGGTGTCAATACTCAAGCAGAAGATAAGCTTACATCTGAACCAAATCCGTTACTCTTGAATCCTAGTCTTAAACAATCTTCCAATCCCAAGAGTCCTGAAGAAGTTGAATCTAATGAGTCATCACCCTCCGATGAACCACCTTCAAAATCCCAATCTGATGTGTCTATTAAAAAAGTCTTTAAGCCAAAAGCTCCGTTTCCTCATAGACTTACTTCAAACAAACAATCTGCTCAATTAGATAAGATTTTGGAAGTCTTCAAGCAAGTCAAGATTAACATTCCTCTTTTAGATGCAATTCAACAAGTTCCCTCTTATGCGAAGTGTCTAAAAGATTTGTGTACTCATAAAAGAACCACTCATGTTCCTAAGAAAGCTTTCCTAACATCTAATGTTAGCTCTATCTTGTCAAATCAAATCCCTTTGAAGTATAAGGATCCTGGTTGTCCTACCATTTCTTGTGTCATTGGTAATACTTTCATTGATAAAGCTTTACTCGATCTAGGAGCTAGTGTGAATCTTCTTCCATTATCTGTCTATCAAGACTTGGGTTTAGGTGAACTTAAAAAAACTACTATCACTCTTCAGTTAGCTGACCGTTCTGTCAAAATTCCTAAGGGTATGGTGGAAGATGTGTTGATTAAGGTTGGTGATTTTGTCTTTCCTGTCGATTTCATTGTTCTAGAAACCGAACCTGTCCAAAATCTCAAAAATCAAATTCCCATCATTCTAGGAAGACCTTTTCTTGCCACGTCTAATGCTTTGATTAATTGTAGGAATGGTTCGATGAAACTCACTTTTGGAAATATGACAATAGATCTTAATGTCTTTAATGTAGGTAATCAACCTAATGAGCTTTTTGAACAACCCGTAGGAGTTAATTTGATAGATGAGTTTGTTTCATGGTCGAATCTTGAGGATATTGCAATTGAGTCTTTTCTTGAGGAAGATATTTTGTTAGATTATGAGAGTAATAAAGAACTTCATGAGCTGTATAAGAATTTTTCGTCTGATGAGATGTTAGATGAATTGAATGCTATCTGTTCTATGCATGAAACTCAACTTGAGGATAGTTCTTTTAATCCTAAGTCCGTTGTTAAGACTTCTGTTGGTGAGCCACCCCCACTTGTTTCTATTCTATCTTTTTCCACTATTAATCAGTCTCTGATAGTTGATAATGAAACTCATCATGTTGTTATCTCTAGTGACATAGTTCATGACCAAAAATTTCAAGTTATTAATCTGCTTAAACAACATAAAGAAGCGTATAATTGGTCTATGAATGATGTTAGTGTCTATGAAGCGTATATTGTCTTCTTTGTGGGTGAGTTTCACATGATTGTTGATTGTATCACAAAGGCAGTTTTTCCTCGATCTGGTATTGGTTAATAAGTGTTTTGTATGTGTCTCCCATAGTGAAGTGTAGGTATGGGGGATTGTGTGTGTGTGTGTGTGTGTGAGTGTGTTGTATATTTTGTGTTTATTGTGTGTTTTATAGGTATTGTGTATCTCCATCATTCCCTTATCAGGTATTCTTGTCCTTTTACTTTGTCATTTTTCTCTCATTTGCATACATTGAGGACAATGCATGATTTAGGTATGGGGGAGGGGTTTAGTAGTATTATTAAAAAAAAAAAATCCAAAAAAAATTGAAAAATGAAAAAATCCCAAAAAGAATTTTAGTTGTAAATTGTAGAATTCTAGCCTTGTGAAATGATTGCTAGTGGCTTTATGCACCCTTACATGCTATAGTAATCTTGTGTTTCTGATACTTTTGATTGAGAAGTGATTTGCTAAGTTCTTGTTCACACACATACACTAGCAAGTTGAAACTAGTAGACTTACTGAATGTTGCAAGTAATTAGAAGGACATGAATATGTGCAAAATGATTTGGTTTCCATGCTTTGAGTACAAGTTGGTGCATTGAAGAGATTTTTGCTTGGGATTGATTATGTTTTACCACCAAGTGAGTTTTTGAGCCTATATGCATATCTTTTGCATTTTATATTCGTTTGCTTGAGTGTCCACATGTTGTTTGCATTGCTAGCGTTTGTTTGAGACCTTTCTTGAATGCATGACATTATTTGATGGTAAGATGATAAAGGCATTTAGGAATAACCTATATTTTCCAAATTACAACACCATTTATATATGATCAATTAGTTACCCTCTTGAGCTTAATCCTATTTTTTCGGTGACATACCACGTTACTTGCCTGGACCTTTTTCTTGTGTAGCCTTACTTATGCTTGATCCCAAATTGTCAATGGCTAGTAGGAACTTGAGGGAGTAATAAGGTGTGTAAGATGGGTTTACTTTTGTTCATTACTTTTGAGGAAATATTTGGTTTGGTTGCATACTTGTTAGTCGTTGTTCAATAAAGTTTTGAAGGAGGATTGTGGTTGCTTATATCTATCTCTTAGCTCTCGAAAAAAAAAAGATGAAAAAAAAAGATGAAAAAAAAAGAGAAAAAAACAGAAAAATAAAATATATGAAAAAAAAGCAAAAAGAAAAAAAAAACAAAAAAAAATTATATGAGAGCATACTTATGTTTTTGTGATCCTTCTTCATTCGACTAATCAAGCCTTTTGTTGGAAAAAAAATCAGAAAATTCATGTGTGGGGAGGATGTTTGGTGATGTGTATGATTAATTATGGTGCCTACTAGCTTTTGACACTTCCCCTTATTTGGCCTTACTTGACATACCTTGTCCCTAGCCCCGTTACAACCCAAATAAAGACCTTTTGATTATCATCATTGATGTATGTTGTGTTAAAGTTAGATTGATACCAAATGTCAAGCATGCTTATGATTTTGCTGGAATAGAGTGATACACTTACCCTTGTTCTTGAGTGAATATTCTTTTGTGAGTGAAAGGTGAGTTATTGCTTGTTTCTACATTTGAGATTCCAAGTTTTGACTCAAAGTTGTACTCTTGTGGGCTTAGCATGATTACCAACTTATTCTTACACTTTACATGGACTTTTGAGCACTCATGCATATTTCCTTGAGTGGACTATGTGAATCCTTGCATCTTCCACGACAAGACATTGCAAAGTCATTTTTGATTCTTAAGTTGAGGAAGCATGAGAGGACTTGTATGTGTGGCGTTGCATTGTCATGCGATCTTTTATATGAGCTAGATGAATTTTGTGGGTACATTCACTATAAACCCTCACGAGACCTCACTCGTCCACTAGGGCTGCCTAGGGGTTTAAAGGGCTTGTTGCATATGCCAAATGCAATCGTGATCACCTACGGAAGTGGTATTATCTATTAGTTAGTAGTTTATAATATATTAGTTTTTCTCGAGGACGAGCAAAAGATAGGTATGGGGGCATTTGATAGGTCCATAATTAATACATTTTTAATACCTATTTTATGTTTGTTTTCGTAATTTTATTATTTAATAATTTGTTTTCTTTTGTTTTGTAGGAAAATAAATAAAATCATATTTCAAGCAGTAAAAGGTGAAAAAAAGCAAGGAGATGGAAATACTTGAAGTCAAAAGGAAATTGGAGAAAAATTAGAAAACTTATCGGAGAAGAAAAAGGAATTGAGGAAATATTTCTACAATCCGCTTTGTAGTCAAAAAGCCCAAGCCCATTATTTTTCCTATATATATAGATCTCCCCTCTTGTATTTGAGACACCTAGAATTTGAGAGACCTAGAATTTGAGAGACCTAGAATTTGAGAGACCTAGAATTTAGACACCTAGAATTTAGACACCTAGAATTTAGACTAGATCTGATAATTAGGAGTATGATAGATTTATTATTGTCTTTCAATACAATACAAGTTCTTTATTCTATTCAAACACTTTTGCTTGCATTATTTATATTTAATTGTTTTGTTTCTTCTACCATGTCTAGCTAAGTTAATTTTCCTAGGATGAAGATGAAGTTAATTTAATTATTGTTGATATCTTCTCGTTCCTATTAATTGGTTCTCATAATTTTTCTTGGTGCTTAATTGTTCAATTGACAAAGTGATTTTGATATATTATTGTTACCGGATTTATTTTTCATAGCCTATGCTTGCTCCATGAAGTTTTGATGGGTTATTGTTAGATAACAAGTTTCATAGTATATGCTTGTCTCGTTAATTGATATATCTTATTTGTGAAGGAAAGAGAATTGATTTTAGGGTGAGTTGATATTAATTGTGATTGATTAATGGATTTGGATTCCTAGGTTTTCCATATCTGATTTTAATTGTTAATTAGGTTAAACAAATCTCAACTCAAATCTTATTTGTCTAGTTCGCCTGAGTTAATTGTTAGGGTTTCGAAAATTCATAGTCTCTGTGGATCGATCTGTGATTGCTACAACTGAACACTGTGCGCTTGCAGTTTACATTATTTTTACACATCACAGTACTTTCGATTGATGGTACCTTTCTGAAGGGAAAATATAATGGGAAATTATTGGTTGCAATGGGGGTGGATTCGAATAGTCATCAATATCCAGTTTGTTATGCCTTGGTTGACGAAGAATTGGAGAGAAACTGGTCTTGGTTTCTGAAGTTGCTACGTAACCATGTATGCAGAGACAGGTTAAATGTCTGCATAATTTCAGATCGTGCTGCTGGCATCCTAGCAGCGATGAGGAACCCGGCAAGTGGATTCACAGCACCTTACGGGATTCATAGGTTTTGTTTATTTCATGTCAGAAGTAACTTCTCAAGTAAACATGCCAGTGGAGAGTTAAAACTATTGATGTGGAAAGCCGGAACTACCCCCCAAATCAGCAAACACCAGGCATACATGAAGAGAATAGGCGCGATATCACCCCCTGCTTTGCAATACCTAGCAGACATTAATCCAGAATTGTGGACCATATGTTACGATATTGGTGGTGCTCGTTATGGACAAGCCACAACAAACGTGATGGAAGGCTTCAATGGTAGCATAAGAATGGCTCGTTTCCTTCCTGCAACGGCAATGATGGAGTATATCTTCTACAAGACTGTTAGAATTGTCAACACACAGCGCAACCAAACTGTCGATGCTATGCAGCGGGGTCAACAATTATGCCAAAGTACGGAGAGTATGATAAGCAGATATATGGAAAAGGCTAAATCACATACGGTGCATACATTCAGTAAACAACTAGGGATTTTCAAAGTTGTTACGCAACGCTATCGGGTTAAAGGAGGCACAAAGGGGGGGCGCACCCAAAATGTGGACATGAGTAAACAGAGTTGCACTTGTGGAAAATGGATGTGCTATCATTTGCCTTGTTCTCATGTATTGGCTGGTTGTTTGGCAGAGAATCTTGATTGGAAAAAATGGATTGAACCTTACCACTACACTTCCAAATTGCATAAGTTATGGGAGCCTATCATATATCCATTGGATCCTACTGAGTGCTGGAACTACGTCTTACCGGTACAGTGGCAGAGGTATGGTAAGTTGGTACCGGATGAAGCCTGCAAAAAGATAAAGAAAAAACGTGGCGACAAGGGGGAGTCTGTAAGAATTCGTACTGAGATGGACCAATCGCGTTCGCGGATAAAATGTAGCCGCTGTAACCAAGAAGGACATACAAAACGGAGCAAACTTTGTCCTCTACGTTCCAATGCAGTTTGATGTTGCTCCATTTAGTTTTCGTATGAATTTGTAGTATTTGCTTTGTGTGATTTCATTTCCTACATGTACTTATTTTATTTCATTTCCTATTTGTGTGGGTTTAATATCGCTTCCATTTCATTTCCTATGGCATGCAAATTTAGTTAACAATGCAAAACTAGCATGTCTTTAGTTAACATAGTCATCAATTCAACAATTACTCGTACTTGAAAATTAAAAAGTACAATAGTTTAGTCCTCGTCGGACATGAAGCTGTCTGAGTCATTATCAACACTGACGCTCCATTGGTGATACTGTCTTGCACGTAGCATGTCTCCATCCTCTGCAAACATCCTTGCATCTTCTGCTAGACTATGTCTATGTACGCGCAAACGCATTCAGTTCTCTTCCTCTCGTGCACGAAACAATGCAACTTCAAGTTGTTGTGGAGTATTGCGTTGCATCAGTATAGCGCGTTGTTTCGGAATTCTAAGTCCATTCGAGCGACATTGTTCAACACAACAAGAAAGACATTGCGTACGCCACTCCCACTCCCTCTGCATTGTTGTTATTGCCTGACTTGAGTAACGATGATTAGGGTTCATTGAGTACACAAAATCATCGTCACATAGCCATTTTATACCCATGGCTCTGAAAATATCACCACTAGTATAACCATTTGTCATTTTTCAAAGATGATGAGAATGAGCATAGGGTATTTATAGTCATAATTCAAATTCTTTAACACGTAAAGACAATAGTTTAGATCACGAGACCATTTTCCTATGTATTCACGGGTTCATACTATGCCAAAATAAATTCAGAACTGCATACGCACTATCATTACATTTTCCTGTGTATTCACGGGACACTTTTACAAAACTTGAAAGTTGTGTCTTCTTGTCGCTTTCGGACCAATAATTTTTTTTTGTTTTTGCATTTTCAGGATCTCATGTTCGGCTAATAAAAATTCATAACTTATCCAATTTTTGTAACTCAATTTTTAAATTTTAACAAAATTTGACCGTTCAACTGTAATATGCCAAAATAAAAAACCAAATTTTTCCTTTTATTATTTCAGTTTTCCAATCTTGAAAATGGATGTTTAAAACTTGAATATGATGTCAAACAAAATATTTTACCAACGGCAAACCAACCAAAAAAAAGGATAACCCAGGGTCGCCACGGGCTATGGCGCACCCCTCCTAGGTCGCCATGGGCTGTGGCGCCCTATGCCATTTTTGCAAACTGGTACGCAGCTGTACCATTTCCGCAATTCTGGTACGTAACTGTACCAGAAAAGCGAGGGAGCCATTCATTTAGATGTTATATCATACTCCTCCGTCCCGTTCAATTGTTTACATTTGGGGTTGGGCACGAATGTCAAGGAATATAAGTGAAGTAGGGAAAAAAGCAGGAAGAATGAGTAAAGTGGCGGGACCCGTCAATATTTAAGGTATAAAGTAAGTAAAGTGGAGGAAAGTAGTGGAAGTAGTTAATTTTTATATTATAAAACTTTACTATTTTTGGAAAGTTTTGGAATGTAAAGAAATGGATGGAACATCCTAAAAAGAAAAATATAAAAAAATGAGTGAGTATATGATTGGGCTTTCACTGGTTTCCCTCGTCTTCTAACTAGTACTCCCTCCATCCCAGTCATTTCTATACACTTTTCATTTTGGGATGTCCCTCTCATTTCTATACATTCCAAAAATAGTAACTTTTAATAATATAAAACACTATTACATCCACTACTTTCTCCACTATCTCTATTCTATAATAATATAAAACACTATTACACTCACTAATTTCCTCCATTATCTAAAATCTATTATTAAATATTGATAGATCCACCACTTTACTCACTTTTTATCTAATTTTACTCATTTTTTTATATGTTTTCTTAGTTTATATGCCCAGTCCCAGTATATAAAATTCACAAATTCACTGGGACGGAGGGAGTAATATTCAGGTTGATTAATACAGATCATTAGATATCCTTGATTTGCTCCATCTTGTAGATAATTGTAGACTTCTAGCTGTACTGATTGCATACATGATGTGCAATTGCTGCCTATAATTTCTGGAGGTTGGTCATCGCAAGTCCACTTATTGGTTTAGGCATTTGATAATAGTAGATTCTGAATAGGAAAATGTCAGAGGCTCCAAAATTTTTACTAATACTTTTATCAAATGTTGATGTGTCACATGTATTTGGTAAGTGGTAACTTTCCTAACAATAAAAATAGAATCTGTGTGCATTCGTATGTGCTGTGCGCACAAATCATAATTTGTCACATGTTAGGGCACTAGCATTTGGTAAAATTTTTAGTAAATGTTTTCGGGTAAAGATATCATGTTGATGTCTAAACAAGTAATGTTCATATTCATATCAAGGTTTTCAGTGAATAACACGTTGAGACATCGTGGAAATATTTTATTTGTCCAGAATGTGACAATCACGGAAAGGAATTCTTTTGGTTATTTGAATATCTAAACTCTTCCTCCATAGGCCCTAGCTCTTGCAACAACGTCTTCAACACCAACATGGATTGCAGCTGTTGCGAACAATTGTGTCCCGCTCAATATTATTAGCAATGTCTCTAGAGCCCGCTGCAGAATGGAACCACAATAAGGTTATATCCTTTCCTACCTATGCAAAAATGTTTCTTAAATTTATCATACTGACGACGGGGTTTTGGTTTAACCTACCAAGTTGGACGCTGCCCAACCAATGTTGATCTCTTTGCATGCCAACCTTGGGTATATAATAAACAGATTAGAAACACCGTCTTCATAAATGATCAAAATATAAATCAAAGTTCAAAGAAGAAGTTATCACCCCATTGCTAGTAGTGTTAACGTCCAAGTTGTCAGGGATGAAGCAGCAGCTGCATGCAAGTTAGGAGTATCCCATTGCATAACATTGTTCATTCCTAACAATGAGGTGATGAAGCCGACAAGACCAGCTATGAGTGAAAAGATGACTAAGAATCCAGTTGCCATGTTCCCCAAGGGGAAATACATAGGAAATATTCGAGCCGGGATTATAAGAACAGAAGCTGCAACAACATAAACGTGAATCAAATCGCAAGTAATTACCTTATTTTTTTGCTAAATGCTTGCAAGTAACATTATTAAGCATTAAATTTCATATATTATAGTTGATAATCAAGACATGCCTTCTTCGTGAGTTTTTTCCATGGCATGATTGACGGACCAACCCGCGATTACGATGACAATAAAATAAAGTAGGGCATTGATGAGTAAGAAGATGAATGCTGCTGATTTGCCTGCTCCAGAAGCCATGGCTCTGTCAAACAGGAAGAGATTAGCTAATGCAAAAACTTTACAATATTTTTTATCCCAATATAAAATTGTTTATAAAAACCCGAAAGAGTGAATTCTTTGAACAGGTATCAATTCTTTGCTGAGTAGTTTTTGCTTCTTAATCAAGTATGTTCTGAATTGGGATATGTGAAATGTGAGATGCATGTGTAAATCGTAGCAATTCTGTTGCGATAAGCAAATCGTATGAAACAAGTTAAAACAGCGTAAAATACAGTGTTGGGGTTGTTCTTGCTTCTCATTTGGCTAATGTATTGAAGTATTCTGATTCAGTGATATTGCAGAAATTCCTTGCTCTTGTTCTCAGCTTGCCTCTCATAGTGGGGAAGGATCCTTTTGGCATCCTCTTAGTAAGACTTGGAATTTGTTCATCCAAATTATTCCTTTAAATTCAGGCTTCCATAGCAGAGTTGTTTCGGCAAGTAATCCAGTCACAACATAGAAAAAGGTCGACGTTTGAACCTATACTACAGGTTTAGCTTAAGCTGTAATAACTTACAATCAGTCCAGGTTCAAAAAAAATTATGGCATAGTTCCATCTTTAAAAGTGGGGAGCTTGGACTCGAATTTAAGTACTTGACAGGTATTTAAAACTAGGAAGAGTGGAAAGTGTCAACTAATCTTTAGTAAACTGAAAAGGACAGCATGCTTTGAGACAGCGGCGAACCAGAAATTAAGGAAAAGAGGGGCGGAATTTTTTTATTAATTTTTTTTTAAAATAAATTAATTAAAAAAAATATATTAAAATATTATAAAGCAACAATTTTTATTTCTATCACAAATTGATAATAAAATTTTAAGTGCCAATAAGATTATCCAATAGAATTATTTTGCCGTTATACTTCATTAGAACATTATTTTAAATAAGATTATGAAACTTTTTTAAAATTAAAATTTAACATCATTTTGATAAAAGTAAAAAAATAATGAAAAGAGCCTAAAATATTAGTATAAGGCAAAAAAGAATTTACTATAAAAAAATTTTAAAAGACAAGACCCAATGACCTTTCATTTGAATTATCACTTTATCATCATGCTACTGCACATTTCATATATATACATACATGTATCTATTTACGGATTCCTTGTCGGACATCACAAAATTTTACCATAATTCTTTCAGTAATTAAACACCTTCTATCATAATTCAAGGGTGGGCAGAAAGAGACATTCAAAACAAAAATTTAAATTTTAAACTTCAGTTAAGAATGTCACCGGCGGCAAGGAGGGGCGGATGACCCCCTGCCCCTATGCTGGTTCCGCCTCTGCTTTGAGACATTAATTGTACGGTATCTCAACTGTTTGATGAAGTACTGGCGGCTTGTAGCTTCACTGGTACCTGGCAAGTACTAGTTTACTGTGTTTTAGTTTAGTGGAGCGTGGAGATTTGAGGCTCAAGAGAGCTATGTATGTGTGAACAGTTTGAGGTATTATTCTCCTGAATGGAATTATGTGTAACACCAGTGTGTTGAAGAAATCTTACCTTAAGGAGGCATCCTAGTATCCGACACACCGTGTATAGGATTTAGCTTGAAACCAACAATAGCACCCATTTGCAATGCAATTGCGAGATACATTTCAATGAACCACAACTGACAGGCAGTTGGGACTTCGAAATCTATATGTTTGGGAAAGAGGCTGCATGTAGAAACAGACCTGTCCACTGCATAACCCCCACAAATTACAGTTTCAGGCTAAAGGAGCATTGATGCACCATCTATTATTTGAAAAGGAGCGTGATGACTGATAAGAAGTTGTAAGAGCTAAAGAACATATGGACACATGGTAAGGTGGATCCTGACGATAATTATGCAAACCAGAAACAAACTTACCACCATACACAATATAATGATAATTTTATTTTTGTGCATATGATCATCTGAAAAAGTGCAAAATCCACTAAACAAAATCCACTAAACCAGATTGATCCCTCTGTCAAACACAGGGAGCGTAAGAGGAAAAGGAACTCGGTCTCTTCTTCAACCTAAGCTATCAGTTTAGTAGTATCTATGCAATGTTTGGCTAGAATCTACTATTATTTAACTTGAACTCGGGCTAGCCCCATTGTTGTTTTGTTCGGTTTGTATGGACATTGACTTCCTCTGTGCTCGCATAGAGTCGAAGCATGTGTGTTTTGTTATTTCATTATTCAAAAATTTTAGATGGTTAGAAAAAAATGGGCATCAAACCAGAAGAGCGCCTAAAGAAATAAGTTTAAAATTATATATGTGTTGGAACCAGTTTTCTGTCGGGTTGGATTACAGGAAGCTCTTCGGGTCAACCTGTCAAAAGAGAAGAATGCGAGGGGTTGGGCCCCCGATTCACCTCCGGTGTGAGAATAAGTTAGAGGTTCCAAATATGTTTTAAATGAACGTGCAAGTATTTGTGAGCGTAAAAATGAGTATCCTCTAATCAGAAACCTGTTGTGTGCTTTTATAGGCACCTTGGTACCGGCTCGCCCGGATTCTTCGGGGGCAACCGACCACATACGTGGTCCTGTTCTCACGCCTGAATAGTCGGATGACCTGGTCAAGCAACGGTCAGATCCAACGGACCGATCCGAAGGAATGGGTTGTGACCATTCGGCCCAATTACTACTTGGCCCAACCACTATTCGGCCCAATCCCAGTTGGGCCACCAACATGTCCCTGGACTTCGGTCGGATTTGCTAATGCGTTCGGAGTCCTAGCTTTTCACTTCTCTTCGGGATGGATTCCAACGGTTTCATGCCTATCCGTTGTGACACGTCACCTAGAGAATCATGCCGTAATTAATAATGGCAGCTGTAATTCCTTGAGATTAGTGTTGGATCATCACCGTTGAATCCCAAACGGCTTTGATCGTACGATCAAGATTAAACGTGCACGTTTTACTGTCCAAACGTCACATATCCTCCGTATAAATATAAAAAAATTCCCCCCAAACATTGTCACTTATACATTCAAAAGCAACTTCATTTTGCCAGTTTCTCTCCAGCATCTCTGTTTGCAGATATCGACGATTTCACTTGACAAGTTCGAATCCTCCTCAAAATCTTATCACAAGTAAGTTCTCTATATCCCTCTGCGCAATTTTCCATTTCGTGCTTAACTTTCCTGAATATGCTCACCATTGTTTAGGCATAATAGTAATTTTGCTTTGGGTTATACTTGCTTTCGAAAATATACCCATAATTGGGTCGGTAGTCAGACCAGTAGATAGATTCGGCCTAAGAATAATTTCCGAGACCAATTTGTCCCTAGAACGATCTTCGGGATGAATCTGTCCTTGGAACAGTCTTCGGGAGGGGTTGGCCCTTAGAACAGTCTTCGGGTTGCGTAGTTTCTTGGAGATTTCTCTTAATGCTTCGACTTAGAAGTTAGTAACCCTCCGACCGATCCAAGCCCTCTGTACTCGGCGACTACTTTTTCTTTCTTCTCTTTCTTGCTCATGTCCGAGTACAAGGCTAATTTCTTCATATTAATGCAGGAATTATGGATCGGTCGGCTTCTACCTCGGGACAATCTCCCAGATCCGTATCCCCGGAAAGATATCCGTTTCACGATATCGATGAATTTCCGGCGGCGAATCATCCTACTCGGTTATCAGAGGACAGAGTAGCTAAGTTGCCGAAAGAGTTTGATATCCCGACCGGTGCCTGGCATACGTATCTGCCGAGAGCTGCTGACCGGATATGGTTCAACCCTCCCGTCCCGAAGGGATATGGGAATGTCGCTACCGGGATCTCTGAGGCCGCTTTAAAATGCGGTTTCCGGGTCCCGATGCTCCTGCTGGTGAAGCAACTGTTCGCCCAGATGGGTATAGCTTTAGGCCAGATGGACCCGAATGGGTTCCTACACATGAACGGCTTTCAATGCCGATGCCTCGCGGCCAACGTCGATCCAACCCCCGCATTGTTCTGGCACCACCACGACTTCCGGAAGAACGGTAAGAGTAAAGGTTATTACTCCATCGCCCGCCGTAGCAACAGGGCTGAGTGGGTGGAAACCAATTCCAACAACAAGGGCAGCCATGATAAGTGGTGTTACATCTCAGGCCCGAAGATAGCCGCTTTGTCTCAATGGCGAGTGGTTGATCCTACTGTTCAGGTGGTTAAACCCGCACTATCAAGAACAGAGCTGGACAACTACCAACGCCTATGTAATTTCGATATGGGCCGAATCCCTTTAGAGGACCTTCGGGATAAGCAATGGCTTTTCGCCCTTTGGGGTAATGGTAACATACTTTACCCCTTGCATTTAAATTTTGTTTACTGTGCTTCTATCTTCCTGTTTATGCCTTCAATAATGATGCTAACCTCTCTCTTTCTTTTTACAATGTCTTCACGTCAGGCCATCATAGAGAGGAAAAAGGTCAAGTTTGAGGCGGAGCAGGCGGCTTTAGCGGCTAAGGCGGCTGAAGCAGCTGAAGCAGCCGAAGCGGCCCGGGCGGGTGCTGCTACCAACGATGGTCGCCAGGAGGGCGATAAACGGGCGCCTGAGCAATCGGCTCCGATGTCTCCCTCTCCAACCGAAAATGCGGAGCAGGCGGCCGGGTCTGCCCTGGTTAGAAAAAGGGCTCGTCGGGGGGACGTTATAAAAACGTACGTCCCTCAGTGGGCGGTCCTGGAATCCGATACAATCGCCACGACTGACCCCAAAGCCATCAAGGAGATAGCCCCCGACTTGTGCCGGGTGTTGGTCCTTCCGGCTGATCGCCCTGCCTATGATCAGTTGGGTCTTGCCGATGCTTGCGCTGACCTGATGGCCTTCCTCTCCAAGGTAAGCATAGTTGGTTTGCCTCCTTTTTTTTTTTTTTTTTTTTTTAAACCGAGTTTCCTCTCTCTTTTTCAGGCGACACCAATGGCAGCTATCATCACCGATAAGGTGAAGGATATGGAGGGCAATTTCGGCCAGCTTGGGGAACTGGAGGTCCGAGCTGTGAGGTCGGAGAATGCTCTTCAGCAAGCCGTTGGTGACGTGGAGAGGCTAGAAGGGCAGGTTGCGGCGTTGAGGGCCGATCGGGAGGCGATGCAGAAGGAGGTCGACCTTCTCCGAGCCAGGCTAACCAAGCGCAACCTTTCTCTGAAGGCTTCTAGGAAGATGGCCCGGAGGGAGACCAAGCTTCGGTTGAACGCCGAGGAACGCTGTTATCAGATGGGCCACGACGAGGTCGTGAGGAGGGCGGCCGCTATGGGCTTGGACCATGCACCTTTGATAGAGCCCGGCTTCACCGATCCAGTTGGTCACCCAGATGAGGACGAGCCTCCTGTCGTGTCTTCTGGCGAGGACGAAGAATTATCTGATTAGGACTTTTTTATCTTGTACTTTATTTCGCCTTTTGGCGTTGTAGCCTTCGGGCATTGAATGTACTTGTCCTTCCTAATGGATTTCCCAAGTTTATATAATTCCGTCGTCTATGGCTTCTTTTTATGTACTTTCGGCTTCGGCCTTAACATAATTAACAAAATGTATGCATCTTCGGCTTATCTTTGCCTCGACATAATTTACAAAATTTAAGTGTATTCGGCTTATCGACTTCGCCTCAACGTAATTTACAAAATTTAAACCAAACTAATGTGTCTTCGGCTTCATTTTCACCTGACATATTTTAACAAAATTTAACAATTATATGTATCTTCGGTTTCTATCTTCGCCTTAACATAATTAAATCAGTTTTATGTATCTTCGGCTTCCTTTTGCCTTAACATAATTGAAACAAAATATAACAATTATATGTATCTTCGGCTCCTATCTTCGCCTTAACATAATTGAACCAGTTTTATGTATCTTCGGCTTCATTTTGCCTTAACATAATTTAAACAAAATTGAACCATTATATGTATCTTCGGCTTTCTTTTTCGCCTAACATGGTCTGGATTCTCCCAAAGTTTGGTTGTTTGGTTATCCACTCGCCAAGTTTATGAAACATTATTCAAGAAGTCTTGTGGCATTTATCATTTCTGGTCGTCCCCAGATAAATGTCTGACTTATAACATTATAATGCATAACTGATAAAATAAGTAGAACAGGGAAACATGTATTTTATTGATAAATTATTCAACTTTACATGCTTTTGAGAAAGAAAACTTAGTATAAAGTGAAAAATAAGAACTTGAGTGGTGAGCACCTTTTGTTCGGCCATATTCCTTTAGATTGGACGAATGCTATTGGTAATATTTTCGAAACCTGGAGGCGTGCCATGTGTTCTTGATCGGGTCGCCAGACGTGGTTGCTAATTTGTAGGTACCAGGTCGAACCACTTCAGTCACTTTATACGGTCCTTCCAAGTTTGGCATTAGTTTTCCCTGCTTAGCTGGCATAGAAGTCGCCAATTCCCTCAACACCAAATCTCCCACTATGAAGGTCCTTTTCTTTACTCCGGTGTCGTAGTATTGGGCTGCCTGGAGCTGATATTTAAAATTCCTTAGGTGTGATGCTTCCCTTTCTTCTTCTAAAAAATCAACATTGGCTTGGAGACCGAATTCATTCGCCTCGACGTTGAACACCTCTGTTCGGTAGGAGTCTAATCCGACTTCTACGGGAACTAAGGCGTCTGTCCCAAATGCCAACTTAAAAGGCGTCTCACCTGTCGACGAGCGTGGGGTTGTTCGGTATGCCCACAATACCCAATTTAGCTCTTCTGCCCAAAGCCCCTTGGCATCTCCCAGTCGCTTTTTTATCCCGTCGAAGATGATTTTATTTGTGGCCTCGATTGCTCCGTTTCCTTGAGGGTGACCGACCGAGCTAAATTTCTGCTGTATTCCGAAATGCGTCAAGAACTTCCGGAACTTGTTCCCGATGAACTGGGTCCCATTGTCGGATACACATACCTTCGGGATCCCGAACCTGAGTATGACTTGTTCTAACATGAACTTTTTGCTGCCTCTTCGGTTATGGTCGCCAGGGGTCTTGCTTCGACCCACTTGGTCATATAGTCGATCGCCACTATGCAGTACTTGGCTTGCTTTGTGCTCTTTGGTAGAATTCCCACTATATCTACAGCCCACATGGCGAAAGGAATAGGACTTAGGACTGATGCCATTTCTTCTGGTGGCTGCTTCGGGATGGTACTGAATAATTGACATTGCCGACACTTTTTTGCGTAATTGGCCGCATCTGCTCGCAGAGTCGGCCAGTAAAACCCTTGCCTGAGGATTTTTAAAAGCAAGCGACCGACCGACAAGATGTTCTCCACATATCCCCTCGTGAAATGTTTCCAAAGCTAGTAGTTGTTCTTCGGGATCCAAACATCGGAGGAGGGGTTCTGTCGCTGACCTTCTATACAACTTGTTACAGACGATAGTGTAGCTTGCTGCCCTGTACTTCACTTTTTGGGCCTCTTTCCGGTCTAGGGGCAAAGTACCTTTTCCTAGATAGGCCCTGATCGGGGTCATCCAGTTAATGCCTTGGTGGATTTCCATGCATTGTTGCTTGTCGATTGAAGGGCTTTTCACTTCAGTCAAGTAGATGGATCCTGTGAGGTTGTGCGTTTCGGCCGAAGCCAACCTTGACAGAGCATCGGCTCGGCTGTTATCCACTCTTCCTACTTGGCTTAATTCGAAAGATTCAAATGAGACCGATGAATCCTTTACCTTCGCGGCGTAAGCCTTGAGTAGAAGCTCTCTTTGTTCGTACTCTCCTGAAAAGTGCTTCACCACTAACATAGAATCACTAAATGCTCGTAAATTTCTTACCTCGAGGTTTTTGGCCAGGTTTAAACCGGCTAGCAATGCTTCGTACTCGGCCTCGTTATTGGTTAGCGGGAAAGTGAATCTTATTGCTTGGCAGATTTCGAATCCATCTGGACTTGAAAGGATTAATCCTGCCCCACACTTTGACCCGGCTACCGACCCATCTACGAACAATTTCCACTTGCCTGGCGATCGGACCAGCTGCTCTTCGAGAGCTAGGTCTTTTGGTCCTGAAAAATAGCATTCGACCATGAAGTCTGCCAATGCTTGGGCTTTTATGGACGTTCTGGGGATGTATTCCAAATCGTATTCTCCCAATTCGATGGACCAAGCCACCACCCTTCCGGACGCCTCTGGTCTTGTCAAAATTTTCTTAAGGGGTTGATCGGTTATAATCTGTACCGTTCGCCCCTGAAAATAATGACGTAGCTTTCGGGTCATCATCACAAGGCCGTATGCGAACTTTTCTGCATTTGGATATCTTGTCTCCGCATCTTTCAGCATGTGGGACACGTAAAACACTGGGTGTTGAGAACTATTATGTTCTTTCACTAGTACTGCTCCAAGAGTTCGGTCGCTCACTGCTAAGTACAGCTGTAATGTTTCCTTCGGATCGGGCCTCATCAGGAGAGGCGCCTTGGTGAGATACTCCTTCACCTCCTCGAATGCTCTCTGGCACTCCGATCCCCATTCAAAATTCTTCGATCCCCGGAGTGCTTCAAAGAAAGGCAGGGCCTTTTCCGCTGATCTGGAAATAAATCTTCGCAAGGCGGCCATTCGACCGGTCAATTTCTGTACATCCCGAACTGTCTTTGGATGTTCCATGTCGATTACTGCTTGTATCTTTTCTGGGTTTGCTTCGATCCCTCGGGCACTGACCATATACCCTAAGAATTTCCCACTGGAGACTCCGAAAGTACACTTGTTCGGATTAATCTTCATGTCGTGCTTCCTTAGTGTCTCGAAGCATTCTTTGAGATCTTCCATGTGATCTTTGAACTAGGACTTAACAATCATATCATCCACATAGCATTCCATGTTTCTCCCGATTTGTTTATAGAAAATCCGATTGACCACTCTTTGGAATGTGGCTCCTGCGTTTTTCAGACCGAAAGGCATTTTGATGTAGGCGTATGTTCCCTTCGGGGTGATGAATGCTGTCTTTGGAATGTCCTCGGCATTCATTGCAATCTGATGGTATCCTGAAAAAGCATCCAAAAAACTAAGTACCTGATATCCGGCAGTGGCGTCTGTCAGCTGGTCAATGCTAGGAAGCGGGTAATGGTCCTTCAGGCAGGCTTTGTTTAAGTCAGTGTAGTCAACACACATTCGCCATTTGTTATTTGCCTTCTTTACCACCACTACATTGGCTAGCCAGTCCGGGTACTCTATTTCCTCTATGAATTTTGCTTCTAGAAGTTTTTCCACTTCGGCTTCAATGATCTTCTGTCGTTCCATGGCGAATGTTCTCTTTCTCTGCTTTACTGGCTTTGCCTCGGGCTTAACATTAAGACAATGCTTCACCGTCTTTGGATCCAAGCCCGGCATGTCCTCGGGCCCCCAGGCGAAGACGTCGTGGTATTGCCTAACCACTTCAATCACTTTCTTCTTCAGGTCGGGCTCCATATTTTTCCCGATTCGAACCATCTTTCCCGAACAGCCTGCATATAGCTCCACCTCTTCGGTTTCTGCTGCTGGTTCGGCAATTGGGCTAGATAGGTCTGCCCCAAACTTTTCTAATTCGATGTTCATGGTTTGGCGACTTCCGCTAGATTCGCCTTCGGTCCTCTTTCTTTTACCACTTTCGGTCAGCTCAAAATCCTGATCTTTATCTAGATCGTCTAGCATGATGATTCGGGCGGTTTTTTGATCGCCTCTCATTTCCCCGATGCCATGCTCAGTCGGGAATTTCAATTTGAGATGAGGTATTGACGCCACCGCCTGGAAGGAGGTAAGGGCTGGCCTTCCGAGAATAGCATTGTAGGGGCTTTCCACCCGAACCACATAGAACTTGACCTGATTTTCCACAGTATATGGAGATTTACCCAAAAGGACAGATAGAGTGATAGTACCTTCAATGGGGACTGGCTGATTCCCGAAGCCGTACAGGGGAGCTTCGTGGCAGGATTCCAGCTGCTCGCCTCCAAGGTTCATTTTACTATACGTCCGATGATACAGAATGTTCACCGAGCTCCCCCCGTCTATCAGAGCTTTCCATATTTTGTTTTGCCTGATCACCGGATTGATGAGCAAAGGGTCTTCATGAGGCCAAATCACATCCTCATAGTCATCCTCGGTAAACATGATCGGCATCGCCTGTTTGGCAGATTGAAACTGGTACAAATTGTAAACCTGTTTTGCGTACCTTTTCTTGGCCGTCTTGCTATCTCGTCCCAGGGTACTTCCACCGAATATGGTTTTTACTTCGCCTCTGTACCTTTCGACCTTTTCGGGCTCTTTTCGTTTGTCTTCCTTCGGGGCTAGCTTGTCCCTCAGGTCTTTGACAAATTTATTCAGTTCTCCCTCCTTGATCATTTTTTCTATCAGTTTTTTAGATGGTAACACTCATCAGTGCTGTGACCCTTGTCCTGATGATAATCGCAATACTTGTTACCATTTTTCTTATAATCGGGCATCTTCATTCGTGTTGGGCGAACGAAGCCAGGCTTTCCTTTTATTTCATGGAGAATCTTCGAGATTGGTGCATTCAGAGGGGTAAATGTTGTGCCATCCATATCTCTCCTTCGTTCGGCGGCTTTATCGCGACCCTTCGCCTCATCTCGCCTATCATCGAATCTTCGCCCTGCATCGTACCTGTCATACCCTTTTCTCCCCATTTCTTCTCTCTTGGCTTCTTTAAACCCCCCGATGGATTCCATCTTCCGTCGGATGCTCTCACCCCTCAAGTATATATCATTCAGGGATTTAGGGGGAATATCATAAAGAGAAGATCGAAGTTTTTTACCTTTGATGGGGTCTAGTCCTGCCGATAAGAACCCGACGGCCTTTACTTTGTCCAGATTTGTCACCATTCCAGCTTCTTCCTTAAACCTAGCCAAGTAATCTCCCAACTCTTAGTTCGGCCTTTGTCTACAGTGGATCAAAGCTTCGGTGTCCTTCTCTCTTCGGCACAAGTGCGAATAGTGCCTCAAGAATTTCCTTTTTAGCTGGTCGTAAGAACATATCGACCTTGGTTTCATTGACCTGTACCACATGGTAGCTGGACCCTTCAGGTATGTCTTGAACATCTTGCAAAGCATGACATCACAGTGTCCCATGCCTGTCATAAGGGACTCATACTTCTCGCAATGGTCTTCAGGGTCGCCTTTTCCATTGAATTCGTTCATCTTCGGGAATTGTCTTCCAGGGGGAGGTCTATACTGCTCAATTTCCTCCGACACTACCGGCTCGTGACTAATTCTACGATCGCCGAACATCGCCTTCTCCATTCGGCTCAGCCTGTCTTTCATACGAGGATCTCCTTCCTCGTCGGTATCCGATCGTACGACCACCTTTGAACGGATCTTTCGGGGGTGTGATTCAGAATCCGAAGATCCATCTTCATCATTATGCACCCTCTTTTCTCTCCTGTGACTGGTCTGTACCAATAGTTGTTCTCCGGTCTCCACAGCACCTTGGAGGGCCTTTTCTTCAGCATCCAGCTCAGCCCTTCGCCTTTTAATTGCTTCCAGCTTAGCGAGATCCTCTTCCCTCTTCTTCGCCCTAGCTTGGGCTTCGGCCTCCAGCCTTTCCTTTTCCTTCTGCTTTCCCCCTTTGGCAGCAGTTTCTTCACGCCATTTAAGAATCATGGCCTTTTGCTCTTCGGGAGTTGGCATTGGTCCCTCCTCCAACTCATCATCGAAATTGAGAATTCGATTAATAGGAGGTGTAGTTGTAGAGGGACCTTGGCGATGAGTCTCAGCGAAACCGAGAGCCCTATCTTCAGAACTATCAATTGCCATCGTTCTCAGCCAACGTCACAAATTTGCTTACATGTTCCCACAGACGGCGCCAAATGTTGGAACCAGTTTTCTGTCGGGTTGGATTCCAGGAAGCTCTTCGGGTCAACCTGTCAAAAGAGAAGAATGCGAGGGGTTGGTCCCCCGATTCACCTCCGGTGTGAGAATAAGTTAGAGGTTCCAAATATGTTTTAAATGAACGTGCAAGTATTTGTGAGCGTAAAAATGAGTATCCTCTAATCAGAAACCTGTTGTGTGATTTTATAGGCACCTTGGTACCGGCTCTCCCGGATTCTTCGGGGGCAACCGACCACATACGTGGTCCTGTTCTCACGCCTGAATAGTCGGATGACCTGGTCAAGCAACGGTCAGATCCAATGGACCGATCCGAAGGAATGGGTTGTGACCATTCGGCCCAATTACTACTTGGTCCAACCACTATTCGGCCCAATCCCAGTTGGGCCACCAACAATATGCAATCCAGTTATTGTTTAAAAAAAATAACAAGAAAAATAAGGGAGGGCTCTGTTAAAACTTGGGTAGTAAAGAGCATCCAGAATATGGTCTGGCTCAAACTTGAGGGAGGGAAAAAACAGATGATAATTAGTTTAACAATTTTGTTTATTAATTTTAATTAGTCTTCTTCGTCTTGCAAGGTACAAGCAATTAGCTCATTAATATTGAAGCCCACCGAATCAAAGGTTACTATTTTTCTTTGTCATAATTTTGATATACAACCAATATTATTTGTAAACCGAGTCTAAAATTTGCTTGGTGAGTTTTTTTTCCCATGGATTAATCGTTCTTTTTTGTTATTATGGAAATTGTTAGTTGTAATGAAACTTTGATCGGGTGTAGAGGAACTTTTGAAAACATAAAATCTTCCTGCATAAGAAGAAACTAGAATAAAAGGTAGAGCACTGTCACAAAGTCTTATTTATATTTTTATTCACAAAAAATATATTATAAATAGTAATTTTAATTATACGGTAAAAATACCTAAATATGTTTGCCAAAAATTAAACTATCAAATATTAAAAAACAAATGGAGTATTTGTTTTGACCGGAGTTTGGAGGTCACTTAGCAGCATTGAAAACAAAAGTGTATAAAGTCACTCTTGCAGAAATTTTACAATTGAATTTTGTTTGGATCACTTCTCAATTCTCATCATTGTCTCGTGTCCGAAAGATACAAAGAAGTATCACAATGATTAATTATATAAAATGCAGATCTTAATATTTTAATTATTTTAATTGATAATGACGGTCCAAACTAGGAACCAAATGTGCAATCAATCAATATATATTAATATGTACTTACATAAAGTATAAAATGAGGGCGGGTGAAGTAGCGTCTCTTAAATTATCTCAATTAATTTTTTTAATTTCTCAAATTTTTTAATTTTAAAAATTAGAGTGAACCTTTTACTAATATAGAAAATCAAATAAAAAATCCTTAAATTCTCCTAAAATATTTACTCAAGTAAATATAATATTGTTTGACTAGAGAGCGGCTAACAAGAAATTTTAAAAGTTAGATGGTAAAACAATAATTAAAAATGTCAATTTATTATAGAAATAAAAATAATAAGATGACATAAATAAATTAAAATTTAAAAAAATTATTTTAATTTTATAAACCAGTAAAATAGATTATAAAAGATTATATAATTTTTTTTGCAGGCTGTTGATATTAGATTTGGACGAGAAAGCGGCTGTCATATTAAGGAGACACATGGTTCACTGGGTGACTCGGAGGAGCTTGATACCTGCTAAAATTTAATTCTAATGATCTAATTTTTATTTATACATATTTTAAACTATAAGTTGCATTTTAATTTTAGAAAAAAGAAAAGATAACGATGATAAATTTATTATATATGAAATAGTATTAAAATAACAAAAATGTCATAATATGACTTAAGACTATTCATACTATTTTAGATTTAGCAAAAATTTATAAAACCGCTACGACTTAATAAACTAGTTATCTATACTATATTATTAAAGCCGAAACATTGAAAGTTTTGGTTTTCGGTTAACGGTCGGTTTTTGGTTTTCGGTACTTTTTCTAATTAATAAATTAATAATATAATCGAAATTCGGGAAAGTTTTATTCTACATTAATATTTCACTATATTTTACTACATAAAAATCAAATAATATTGAAATCTATCAAAAAAATGGAAATATGGGATCTAATTTGTTTAAATTTAGGATACACCGCTACAAATATACTTCTTTCTTTTTAGGATAACGAAAGCTACTACAAATCAAATCTTTAATGGAATTGTATTATTGTCAAGTTACCAAAATAGTAACTAGATGATTGTCTTTTATAATTAAAATATTTTTTTTCTAACAAAATCTACTTCTTTTCCAAACATATCATTACAATTATCTTTAAATTAAAACATATTACCTTTTATATTTGTTATTACTAAAATCTATGTTTTCCAAAAATATGAGGTTTAATTCTTACTTATTTATTTTAAAACCTATTTTAATACTCTATTTAATAAATAATAAAATAATATAAAAATAGCAACTAACTGATTGTCTTTTATAATTAAAAAAAAATCTAACAAAATCTACTCATTTTCCAAAAATATCACGACAATTACCTTTAACAAGTGAACGTATTTTTTTAACACATAAAATTAATATAATTAAAACACATCTAAAAATATTACGTGCAGTTACTTTTTTTTAATTAAAACATGTTAACTTTTCTATTTGTGCTTATTAAAAAAACTTACTTATTTTAACATGTCAACGTATTTTTTTAATAAATACAATTAATATAATTAAAACACTTCTAAAAATATCACGATCAATTACTTTTTTTAATTAAAACATGTTAGATTTTCTATCTGTCATTATTATTAATATTATTTTATTATAAAATAATATTAATAATACCTCATTTATCTTCTTCGGCCTCATTTGTATTTTTTTTATATTTTTTTATGTTCCAATGAATATTTAAGTTTCTCATTTTATAATTTATCATATTAATTTTTACTTTTATTTTAATATTTTACGTTCACATTAAATTTTTTAGTTTATTATTTTTAAGGTCCGTGCCTTGCACGGGTTATAGGCTAGTATAATATAAGAGTAAGAGAGATAATAAGTAAGTAGTCTCGGGATCGAATCCTCCTACCTACATAATATTATATAATTTAAAAATACAAGTACTAATCAATTTTTCTATTCTTTCTTGCGCTTATATAAAATCTTCTATTAAGGATTGGAAAAAAGATATACCAACGTTTCTACCACTTTCAGCGTATTACACGTTAATTTTTTTTAATAATTGAAATATATTAATAACAAAGAAAATGCAAGCCTACTGTAAGAGATTTACTTTTACATATCTATAATATTATTCATGCAATGTCACTTACACTTTTTAATTAAGAGGTTGTGTTATATATGAATATCACTAGTCAACTAGATAGAGAGTGCGTGAATGAATAGTTTGAATGTTTTTGGATTCTTGAAGTTAAGTTCTGTATTAGATTGTGTATGTATGAGAATGCGGAAATAAAATAAACAAAACACACACAATCACTTTAATTTACTTTGTATTAAGTAAATCAAATACTACAGCTTCCAAAATTTCACAAGTGAAATTCTGGCTTCTAAACAAGAACAATGGTTTCTTGTTTTCTTACAGAGAAAAGAGTGCTTGATAAATTCTATGTGTGTCTCTCTTACAGCTAACTATAGGGTGTGCACAATATATATATAAGATATATACAAACTAGTGCACACACCTATTTACACAGCTACCCCTAACTGTAACTCCAACTTGTTTTTCCATAAGAGGTTAACTGTGTCAGGAAGGACCACTTGCTTTCTGTCGTCCTTTCCCTTATCTGTAGCTGCTTGTGTCCATTCTTTCTCTCCAAGTTTTGCTGTAGATTTGTCATCTGTCTTTGGACCACTTAACCGTAACAGATGCTTCAGTATTTGTCTCCATGAACTCTGATATTGTACCTTGATTTGTCTTGTTGTAAAACGTCTAAGTGTTGACATCATGAATGTTAGAAAAAGGAAAGTTTGAGGCATATTTTTGATATGATCTTGATGAAATTTCCGGAAACTAACAATTGGAGGTTGTTCCTTGTAATGAGGACTTAAACTTTCATGTTTGGATCTAAGACATTTTCTTAGTGTAATCCATAAATAAATTGAGTTGAAATAGGTTGATTGAAATGGGTTATGTGGGTTGGTTATATTGAAATAACTTGTATCCCACATAGCATTGGTAATGAAAGGTTGGTGGATTTATATAGAAACATGTGCAAGAGTAGTGTACAACTACTAAGGCATGTGGGTGTGCATGGTGTTAGTATGTGCCTCGCGCGCACACACACACACGCGCGCGCCGCCGCCGCCCCGCCACGCCTCGCCCCGCCACGTCACGTCACGACTCGACTCGACTCGACTCGACTCGGGTCGGGTCGATGGGCGAATGTCTCGGCGTCTCGCGTACGCGAGGCGACCTGGGCGAGGAATTTTATTACCTGTTTATTTAATATTATTTATTGATTTAATTTAACAGTATCAGTATTTATTTGTAACTAAACGAACTGGGTCAGGATTTATATTAAATCCTGATGGACCTGTTCGTGGATCAAATACTGATGGCCAGTGTCAGTATGTGGATCAAATCCTGATGACTACTGATCCTGATGCCTGGGTCAGTACTTGGATCCTGACGGAGTTAAATCCTGATGATGGTCCAGTCCTGACGAGATCCTGATGGTAGATCAAGTACTGATGCCACTCCTGACGGACATCAAATCCTGATGGCTTTACTTCAGTACTGATGATGATCAAATCCTGATGGACCAGGAAATCCTGACTGAGCTGTAACTGTTATTAAATCCTGATGACAACTGTTATGGTAATTAAATCAGAATATTTAGTATTAAATGTCATATCTTCAGTTACAATATTTTGTCTGTTTACGTTTTATTTTTTATTTTATATAGATACAAAATATAACGTTTGGAAGTAGCAGACAGATACGTAACTCTCTGAAAACCCTAACAACTATCATTCTTCTATGTTCTCTCTCAATACATACAGATAACATACATAGTTCTTGGGCGAAGTGAGGTGCTGTTCGCTGTTGATCATTCCTACTTCTGTGAGTGGATTGATCTGTGCTGTTTAATCCTGGGAGTGATATTGTTGCAACCCAACACAGCGTAAGTGGGGCAATAATCTCTTCAAGAACAGTCAAGACTTCTCGAAGGTTCGGCGACTCAGCTGTTTTTTTATCTTTCAGTATTGTGTTAAAGCTCCTGAGAGATAAGTGTTCTTTCTTATCTTATTATTTACAGTCTCTGATTATATTTTTATTTCGACCTTTGTGTTTGTTTCGTTTATTGGTTATTTGCCTGTTCTTGTTAATACGAAATATATATAGCTACCCTATTGTTGCTGTGTAGTTAGAAATTATACCCAACAATCTTGAAGAGATTACTATCTGTGTTGTATATTGTTAATTAACAAGATGGTTAACGGAACTGTAACTCCTGATGGTGCTATTGCTTCTGGTTCTGGTGTTACTGTACCCACCATAGATTGGACCACGTACCGTTTCCCACAGCCTATTGATTTGTCAGGAATGCCTGATAAATTCGGTGGGGGTGTTGGATTTTCTCGTTGGCAGAAAAAGATGAAACTGTGGCTTACGGTAAAGGGTCTATGGCCGGTGGTGCAGTATGAGAAACCGATTATTGATCAGGAAAAGGCTGAAACTCTTAAGGCTTAAGCCATGTGGGAGGAAAAAGATGGGGTGGCTAGGGCTGCTATACTGGCATCTTTAGCGAACACTCTATTTGATGTGTATTCATCTGACTCCTTCACTGCTAAGCTCTTATGGGAGAAGCTGGACCAGACACACAATACTGACTCGAAAGGGTTGGAAAAGTATTATGTGGCTAGGTTTCTTGATTTTAAACTGGTGGATACAAAGTCCATGACCGAGCAGGCACATGAGTTTGAGATGTTGGTGCATGCTTTGAAGGAGTCCGGAATGGACCTTCCTGAAAAGTTTCAGGTTAAGGCTGTGATTGAAAAGCTCCCTAAGTCTTGGGAAGAGTTTGCTCTCTCCCTGAAAAGACAGAAAGGAGAGATCACTTGGACAAACCTGATGTTGGACATCTCTGTGCAGGAACAACACAAGTCCAAACAGGGACATGTGATGCCTGTTGAACATGGGAGTTCAAAGGTGAATGTAGTGACTATTGGACAGAAAAGAAAGGCTGTCACTAAGAAGGATAACACTAAAACTAAAAATGAAAATAACAAGGCCAAGAAACCAAAGACAAACAAACCATGTTGGTCTTGTGGACAGGTTGGTCATTGGAGCAAGGACTGTCCTACAAAGAAAGCAAAGAAAGCTGTTGTGGGAGCACAAGCTAATACTATGCTTGAAACCACTGATGGGCCTAAGGTTAACATGGTTGTTGGTGAGGCTGTTGCCTCTGGAACCAATGACGGGTATGTTACCTACAACCCTGTACTTCTTTCCACTTATCTGTCACATGAATGGTTGATTGATACTAGAGCTAATGTACATATTTGTACTGATATTAGTTTATTTGTATCTTATCAACAGAGTCATGGAGTGACAGTGACGATGGGGAATGCTAGTGCTGCTCAAGTTCTTGGAATAGGAAACGTGGACCTGAAGTTTGCTTCTGGGCGTGTTCTATCCCTCACTAGAGTGCACCATGTTCCTGACATTCGTAGAAATATTATAAGTGGAAGTTGTTTAGTTAAAAATGGTTTTGAACTTTCTTTGAAATGTAATAAAGTAGTTATTACACATACCGGTACATTCTTTGGCAAAGGTTATTTGTCTGATGGTTTATTTTTGATAAATGTTGAGCCTGTTTTGGGCAGTTTTATTAATGATAGTGTTGCACCTTCTATTAATTGTGTTGAATCATCCGATTTATGGCATGCTAGACTTGGTCATTTAAATTTTGGTGCTCTAAAGAATATGATGAGCTTAGAGTTGATTCCAAAATATGCTATTGAAAAGAAATCTAAATGTCAAGTATGTGTGACTGCTAAACAAACTAGGAAACCCTTTCATAATGTTGTTAGGGATTCAGGAGTATTGGATTTAGTACACACTGACATATGTGAATTTGGTGGCATGTTGACTAAGGATAATAAACGATATTTCATTACCTTTATAGATGATTGTAGTAGATATTGTTATGTTTATTTACTTAGACATAAGGATGAAGCACTAGAGAAATTCATTATGTTCAAAACTGAAGCTGAAACACAAACTGGTAAAGTACTTAAACGTTTGAGATCTGATAGAGGTGGTGAGTATACTAGTACCTTGTTTAATGAATTTTGCGCAAGCAATGGTATAGTTCATGAGGTGACTCCACCATACACACCTGAGTCTAATGGGGTGGCAGAACGAAAGAACAAAACTTTTAAAGATATGATTAACAGCATGGTTATTAATTCTGGGTTGCCTAAGTACATGTGGGGAGAAGCTTTGAATACGGCTTGCCATATTCTGAATAGAGTTCCTCTGAAACATATGGACAAGACACCTTATGAATTATGGAAAAGTAGAAAGACAAGTTTAAAGTATCTTCGTGTGTGGGGGTGCCTTGCTAAGGTGCTTGTCCCTGAACACAAGAGAAAGAAACTAGGTCCGAAAACTGTTGATTGCATCTTTCTGGGCTATATTGAAACCACTACGGCTATGAGATTTTTAGTGTTAAAATCTGACATAGACAGTATAGCGGCTAACACTATAGTTGAATTTCGTGATGCAACATTCTTTGAGGATGTGTTCCCTATGAAGACTGGTATACCTCAAGGTATTTCTAATGATGATCTCACTCACACATCTAGTTCTATTCCTGATCATGTGGAAAAGATGACATATGTGGGGGCAAATCCTGATAGTAGTTCTACTCCTGATGAAGTAGATGAACCTAGAAGGAGTAAGCGTGCAAAGGTAGTCAAGGACTTTGGAAGTGATTTTGTCACTTACAATGTCGAGGATGAACCTTTAACTTTCCGACAAGCCATGGATTCTTCGGAGTCAAGGCACTGGAAAGGTACTGTAAAAAGTGAGATTGACTCTATTGTTTCTAACGGAACATGGGAGTTGGTTGATCTTCCTCCTGGGTGTACTACTATAGGATGTAAGTGGATCTTCAAAAGGAAGATGAATCCTGATGACTCAATAGATAAGTATAAGGCTAGGCTGGTAGCTAAGGGTTTTAGACAAAAGGAAGGCATTGATTACTTTGACACATACTCTCCTATTGCAAGGATGACAACAATCTGAATGCTTATAGCATTGGCTTCTGTACATGGTCTTATCATCCATCAAATGGATGTAAAGACAGCTTTTCTTCATGGTGATCTTGAAGAAGAGATTTATATGGATCAGCCTGAGGGATTTGTTGCTTCGGGTAACGAGAGGAAAGTATGTAAGTTGATCAAGTCTATATATGGCTTAAAACAAGCCCCTAGAGACTGGCATAAAAAGTTTGATGATACTGTTTTAGAATCAGAATTTGTAGTTAATGAAAGTGACAAGTGTGTCTACTATATGGTTAAAGGAAATGAATGTATTATCTTGTGCCTATATGTGGATGATATATTATTGTTTGGAACCAATATTGAGATTATTAACGATACAAAAAGTTTCTTGAAAAGGCACTTTGAAATGAAGGATATGGGTGAGGCTAGTGTGATTCTTGGGGTCAAGTTGACACAGTCAACTGATGGAATAACATTGTCACAATCTCATTATATAGAGAAGTCTATACTTGAGAAGTATGGTTATTCAAATTGTAGAATCGCTAGTACACCGTACGATCCTAAAGTTGCCCTAGTCAAGAATAGTTCAGGTATTCCTGTGTCTCAGTTAAGGTATTCTCATATTATTGGGAGTTTGCAATATCTTGCTAATGTGACTAGACCAGATATTTCTTATTCTGTGTCTAAGTTAGCTAGATATACAAGTTGTCCGAACAAGACTCATTGGGAGGCACTAGATAGAGTTCTTAGATATCTTAAGGGAACTATTTCCCTTGGTTTGCATTATCAAAAATTCCCTGGAGTACTAGAGGGATATAGTGATGCAAGTTGGATAGCTAAGAAATCTGGTACCAATGGAGTGACTGGATATTTGTTTACCCTAGCAGGTGGAGCAATATCCTGGAAGTCTACTAGACAAACTTTGATAACTCGGTCTACTTTTGAGGCTGAGTTGTGTGCACTAGATGCCACGGGGACGGAGGCTGAATGGTTGCATGGACTTATGTCAGTGTTACCGGTAGTAAGCAGACCGCTTCCAGCCATTGCTGTTCATTGTGATAGCCGTACAACTATCGACAAGATCAGTAGTGAAAAGTATAATGCTAAAACAAAGAGACACATCCAAGTTAGACTTAAGTCTATAAGGGGTCTTGTGTCTGAAAGGATTATTGCTTTAGAGTTCATTGGAACTCAGGATAATATAGCTGATCCTTTGACTAAAGGACTTGAGCATGCAGTAGTCCTTAAGTCTAGGTTGGGGATGGGACTGATAGCCCATAATGATTCATCAGCAGCAGGAACCCAATACACCTGAGAGGAGATCCCTTGAAGTGTATTCAATGTGGTAATAACAAGCTGTGAGGGTGAGTTGGTAGTACCTTTACTATATTCCTTGATACGCACGTATCTGAGTCTATCCCCTGTAAACCTAAAAGGTACTGTTACTGCTAGTATAGCAAGAGTTATTTTGAACTCTGAATGGGGTCGAGTCATTTGACGAGATGATCGTAGTATATCTCTGGAGATGCCCAGCTAAGCGAATATAATTGTGTGGTCACAATTAGAGGAAAGGGTTATTCCTTGAAGCATTCGACGAACAGGATCGAGACAGGACTATTAATGTCTCAAAGCCGTAGATCAGCACCATAGCCTTTGATTTGTCGTCGTCTATGGAGTGTGGTTACACCAAACGGATAAAGATTCAAGGTGAAACATTCCAT
This sequence comes from Heracleum sosnowskyi, assembly GCA_030848705.1. Classification (NCBI taxonomy): domain Eukaryota; kingdom Viridiplantae; phylum Streptophyta; class Magnoliopsida; order Apiales; family Apiaceae; genus Heracleum; species Heracleum sosnowskyi. Next base: position 132,877,012 of record CM061237.1, read on the forward strand.
CTAGATACGGTAGCCATCGAAGTAGAGGACTTAGGAGGGTTCAAACCCGGAGGGTACCGACTCTGAAAAACAAGTCATGATAAGGACCGATATGTAAGCATTTCTGTATGGAGTTGTGGGGGATTGTTAGAAAAAGGAAAGTTTGAGGCATATTTTTGATATGATCTTGATGAAATTTCCGGAAACTAACAATTGGAGGTTGTTCCTTGTAATGAGGACTTAAACTTTCATGTTTGGATCTAAGACATTTTCTTAGTGTAATCCATAAATAAATTCAGTTGAAATAGGTTGCTTGAAATGGGTTATGTGGGTTGGTTATATTGAAATAACTTGTATCCGACATAGCATTGGTAATGAGAGGTTGGTGGGTTTATATAGAAACATGTGCAAGAGTAGTGTACAACTACTAAGGCATGTGGGTGTGCATGGTGTTAGTATGTGCCTCGTGCACACACACACACACACGCGCGCGCGCCGCCGCCGCCCGCCACGCCTCGCCCCGCCACGTCACGTCACGACTCGACTCGGGTCGAAGGGCGATTTGGGCGAATGTCTCGGCGTCTCGCATACGCGAGGCGACCTGGGCGAGGAATTTTATTACCTGTTTATTTAATATTATTTATTGATTTAATTTAACAGTATCAGTATTTATTTGTAACAGCTAAACGAACTGGGTCATGATTTATATTAAATCCTGATGGACCTGTTCGTGGATCAAATACTGATGGCCAGTGTCAGTATGTGGATCAAATCCTGATGACTACTGATCCTGATGCCTGGGTCAGTACTTGGATCCTGACGGAGTTAAATCCTGATGATGGTTCAGTCCTGACGAGATCCTGATGGTAGATCAAGTACTGATGCCACTCCTGACGGACATCAAATCCTGATGGCTTTACTTCAGTACTGATGATGATCAAATCCTGATGGACCAGGAAATCCTGACTGAGCTGTAACTGTTATTAAATCTTGATGACAACTGTTATGATAATTAAATCAGAATATTTAGTATTAAATGTCATATCTTCAGTTACAATATTTTGTCTGTTTACGTTTTATTTTTTATTTTATATAGATACAAAATATAACGTTTGGAAGTAGCAGACTGATACGTAACTCTCTGAAAACCCTAGCAATTATCATTCTTCTATGTTCTCTCTCAATACATACAGATAACATACATAGTTCTTGGGCGAAGTGAGGTGCTGTTCGCTGTTGATCATTTCTACTTCTGTGAGTGGATTGATCTGTGCTGTTTTATCCTGGGAGTGATATTGCTGCAACCCAACACAGCGTAAGTGGGGCAATAATCTCTTCAAGAACAGTCAAGACTTCTCGAAGGCTTGGCGACTCAGCTGTTTCTTTATCTTTCAGTATTGTGTTAAAGCTCCTGAGAGATAAGTGTTCTTTCTTATCTTATTATTTACAGTCTCTGATTATATTTTTATTTCGACCTTTGTGTTTGTTTCGTTTATTGGTTATTTGCCTGTTCTTGTTAATACGAAATATATATAGCTACCCTATTGTTGCTGTGTAGTTAGAAATTATACCCAACAGTGAACTCCAGTATACTCCTTATCCTGTGACTTGTCGACATAGAGCATTTCTGACTTTGCTATATGAAGACTTTGCTATATGAGTATTTTAGGAGTATGCGATATGGCATATTTCTGACTTCACGATATAGCCTTTGAGGACTTCACGATCTAGTACATTTCAAACTCTGCGATCTCAACACTTCACGACATGTGCCTTGAAGACTTCACGACATAGTTCAGACTATGCGATCTCAGTACTTCACGACATGGACTTTGAGGACTTCACGACATAGCTCATTCTGACTTCACGATATAGGGACTTAGACAAATTTCTGCAACTTATTTCATCAAGGCCTTATTCACTTTTATCCTGCCGCATGAACAATTTGAACTTCTTCCAGGACAATTATTTCATGGCCTATATACATTCTAGGTGCAAGAAACTTACTAAGCTCATTATAAACTTGAGCATACATAATAAAGCTAAGTACATGAAAACAAGACAAGTACAATAGAGACCTATACTATACCCCAGTGATGATATTCACTAGGTCATGTAGAGTGACATAGTCACAAGGTGTAGGCTTATTAATAGTGGTATTCAGACATGCCTTGAGCCTAACAGGTTGTTCCTTAAAGATGCTCTTATAACATGTGTGATGCATGAATATTTTTAATATCATTATTAAAAATTGAATAGCGAATAAAGTTACAAATTTTTACATTGAGAATTCTATTTTATTTAAGAAACTTATTTATATTTGGTTAAAATTATTAAAATACACTTAATATCGAAATGTAATCTTACTAATAATCAAATACACTTTTATAATCCAATCAATAATCAAATATACTTTTTAGTATTAAATCCAACGGTTCTCATCATCTATTTTAAGATCTAACAATTATTATTAATTTGGTCGCCAGAGACAAAAAAATCTCTTACACTAATATAATATAAGGAAACCTTAAAAGAGATTTTATCCAAAATTTTGGTAGTCTGGTCATAGTACGGTGACCGCCAAAATAATCTCAACCCGCCAGATCTGATATTTTTAAAAGTAGACGATCAAGATTATATTATATAAGAAAAAGAAATTATTATCTAAAAAGATATAATTTTAAAAAGTTGTATCATATTTTGATTTTCCAAATTCATATAAATTTCTTAAACCGGATATAATTCTCAACATAAAAATTCGTCACTTTCTCCCCTCTTCAGTTTCAGTTTCAAGGTAGTTTTAATTGAAAAAAATTGTTATACCACCACGAAAGTAGAGATTATTTTATGAGATTTGTGTGGCTTGTGAAATCGTCCAACTTTAACTTTTTAAAATTTAAGATAGATCATAAATAGTAAATTAAGTGTCTAACCTAATCAATATTAAGTTTTTAACTAAATTTGTTAAAATAAATAGATGGAAAATAAATATTAATGACATAAATAAATATTAATAAATACTAATTTTTATAAATTAAAATAAATAGATGGAATTTTTTAGATCTCATACATTAGAATGTTCTATATTTTAATAAATAAATTACTTTTTAATAAATTTAAAGCTCAAACCCTATCAAAAATATATTAAAAATAAGGGGTATTTTCAGAAATACCTAAGGGCGGATTACAAAAATATTGTTCTTCTTTAGAATATTTTGCAAATAATTAACAATTTTTGGAAATATATTTGAAAAAATATGGTTTGCAACTTCACAATCATATTTGCAACTAACATCAACCATAAATACAACTTTAAAAATTTAGTAACTGAAATAGGATGTTTAACAAGTTGCACCAGTTAAATCAAATGTAACTTCAAAATCAACTAAAATCAATTATTTATAATTTGGTTGCAAATTATATTTTTGCAAATATTTTCGAAAAATAGCAAAATAACAAAAAAAATTATAAAAATAAGTAGTATTTTTGGCATTACCTCTAAAAATAAATATTTATATTATCCTTGAAAAGATTACCAAAGTTTAAAACCTACTATCATATAAATATTAAAAACAATTGTAAAATATAATTATAGATATTTAAAATAAAAAAAACTCTGCGTTGCACGGGTTATAAGTTAGTAAGAATAAGAGGGATAATAAGGAATACTACCATAGGTCAGAAGTTCAACACTCTTGAACTACATATTAAATACAATATTTATAAAAACAAAAAAGTAAACTCAGAAAACGACAAAATTTAAAACCTTTGTTAGACCGAAACTCCCTCAATATCGGGCATCTTTACTTGAAATTATCTACAATAATTATTAAAAAAAAACTACTTTTTATGTACAAATTTAATAAATTTTTTAAAATATTTACAAAAATACAATTTATACGAGAAATAACTAAATGTAACTTTTTTTATGATTTGCAATCAAAAAAAATCACATGCAACTTTATTTTTACGTTTTCCTGGAATATAATTGCTATTTTTTTTTGCATTTGAGTTTCCATCCTGTTGCATTAGATCGCAAACTCATATTTTTACAAAAAATTCAGAAAAATCACATTTTAGCAAATAAAATAAAAGAAAATTACGTAACGTATTTTTGCATAAAAAATCATATATTCAAAAAACCTCAATTATTTATTTAAACTAAATTAAAATAAACAAAATATGATATAATTTATAATTTGGTTAATATTTTTTTACTTGGTATCCTTCAACAATAATTAATTTTGAATAAAAAATTAATAATTAATAAATTACAATATACACGTTGATAATTTCTCACCGGCTTCGATTAACTCACATCTCTCAGAAATTCAAAACTCAACTTAAACTCAATTCGATACAATATTAAAATTTGTTATATATATAGGTTTAATGTTCAATTTATTACCAACAACATATTAAAATTAGCACTAAAAACGCATCAATCACATACTATTATTTTGTATTTTAAAATTATTGAAAAAAATAAAAAAAAGCAAATATTACTTTAAATTATTGAAATAACAAAAATATTTATAAGTAACCCGTGCTTCGTCATTTGGTAAAAAAATTTGTATCCAATTTGGGGCCTCCGGTATTTTCCTACGGGAATAGATAGGGACTTTACTGAGGCGGGGAGGGGGGAGATTGAGCTTGTACTTGAATTTAAGCACTTAACAAGTATCTAAAAAAGACGGCATATTTTGATATATTAGTTATTTGGTATGTCAAAATTTTGATGATTTACTGGTGGTTTGTAGTTCCACTGGTGCCCCTCAAGTACTAATTTATCAAGTCTTAGTATAGTGGAGCTTGAGGGTTTGAGCCTCAAGAGATTTATGTGTGTGTGAACAGTTTGAGCTAGAAGAACTTCTGATTTTCCTAATTGAAATTATGTGGAATGCCAGAAGTTTTAAAGTAATCATGTCTCAAGGAGGTATCTGCCACCCCATGTATGGTCTCCAGCTTGAAACCAAGACTAGGTACTGATGCAATACAATTGCTAGATACATTGCGATGAACATGGGGAATAAACAGTTGTTGGGACTTCAAAGTCTATATGTTTGGAAAAGAGGCTGCGTGTAGAAACAGACATGTCCTCAAATATTGCTTAAGGGCTTATTGACAAAAATTATCCATAGAATAATGGAAGTTGATTATTACATCACATTATCACATAAATACAATTATTGAAAGGCTCCTGGTCCCTAGCAAGGGGATTGCTTCTAACCATCACTCCGCTATAAATTTTCTGCGGATGGGTATAAATCCTAGAAGGGTTATATGAAGCGCGGATAGATGACGTTGCCCCTGCATCCGCAAAAATTTCAGTGCTAAACATATCTGCGAAAAAATATAGAGAACTGATGATTGTAACAATCGCTTGTTTAGGTAGGGACTAGGTCCCATACTATTAAACTACATCCCTATGTTATCAGGTGTTTGTCCAGTACCTGATCTATCATATTTCCACTTTGGAAGCTCAAAAGGATGCTCAACTGGTTCACATACATAATACTAAATATTCTTTCAAGGTTAAGTCTAGTATAACCGATACAGAGTTGACATTATAGCTACCAGTTATCATAGTACCCTTAACTTACTCCAAACATCAAGAGCAGATTAGCAGTTCTGCTAATCCTATTTCAATAAGCAATGGCCAAGAGTATGATCACTAAGCTACGGTCACACTGACCAAGAAATCAGGTCATCATAGTTGATAATTGTCGACCATAAAAACTGGAGTTATAACATAAAAATGTCACTTGTGGTGATTAAAAAAATCGATACTTTAACAAGATAAAACATGATCAGAATCCAACCTATTTAATGTACTGTGCACTGATCTTATCAGTGAATGGAGTTACATCCAATACTAGTAAATGTAAATCGTCCATCCTGTTAATGGTGCGATACTGCCACTCTCAAACTTCATCTGAATTATTTGTAAAACTCATTTGGCATAAAGCTGAGGCTGCCCATAGCAGGGCCATTGTCACATTTTCTAGCTACAAATCAAAGCAACATCCAAGTTACTCCTGTCTCGCTGTCTGTCTTAGAACATCACCAAGAAACCTAACCTTGCAATACAAATTGACAATTACAGATTCCATGATTTAAAAAAAAAACCTGTTTGGTTCAATGCCGGGTGACCAACTAATGGCTGTTCGGCCGCGCAACACCCGTTAACTCCACATTAGTATGATATTGTCTGCTCTGGGCCGTGGCCAAGCCCTCACGGATTTGTTTTTGGGATCCTCCCAAAAAGCCTCATACTAATTGAGTTGTTTTTTGCTGCTTTTATTCAAGATAATTCTTCTTTATCTTATTGATGAAAGACTTGGGTTGACACCCACTCTACACGCTATACTGTTCGTTTGTTTCCTTGGTAAATAATAATAATAACTTCTACTATTTCTGATCACGTCTTGTCATTTCGAACATGCATAGATTTAATATATCGACAGACCGAAATATAATTAGATCTTCTAATTCATCAGCATTGATACACCATCTATTATTTGAACAGGAGCGTGTCGAATTATAAGAAGTCGCAACACTAAAAGAACATATGGTTAAAGTGGATTCTGATGATGCATGTGATCTGTCTACCTTACCAATTACCATTGCTCCACCCCCTTTAATAATGCAACAAGAAACAAACCTACCACCATACACGATATAATGATAATTTTCTACATATGATCATCTGAAAAAGTGCAAAATCCACTTAATAAAAGAAATAGATTAAAATTATTCATGCAATCTAGTTATTGTTAATAAAAATCAGAAATTGACACAAATGCAACATAAAGCTAGTTGTATATAAGCACACAACTAGTGGAATCTGTAACGGCCAGATTCAGTATAGCAATGTGGCAGATTCTACCCAGAAAACCTATTTGTCCAAACATTAAAAATTCTTCCAAAAAGCACCAAAAGTTTTAGTCTTTTAAGGATTCTAATCATCAGATTCTTGTTTTCTTTTAATGTAATTACAGAACGTAAAGCATCACTAACAAGTTAAATGTGGTCTTGCTCAAACTTGACAGAGGAAGAAAACAGTTGATAACTTTCCAATGTTGAACAATTGTGGTTGAATTTCAGAAGCTTTAGTTTTTATCGGTCCGAGTACCAAAAATCAGGTACCGTACATTTAATGTTTCGGTTTTAATAATATCGTACAGATTGCTAACTTTTCTTTTAAATATTCAGTTTATATCATAAAATATATATCCAAGTTTGAACTCATTTACAGGAACTTATTTTCAAATTCGAAATACAGTTTGTGGTAAGAAGTTCTGCACATTTTCTCCTTTTTGTTTTTTTTTTAAATTCAAATGCCATGGTTCAGTTTTTTTTTTCATCTTGCAATACTTTTGGTGTTTTGAGGAGATACCAATGCTAAATTTAAAATTAAAATTCCTTGTGTTCCTGGTCAAGATTCCCCTGCCAAGGTTTTTCAATAAAAAAACTGCCATAAAACTATTTAAGATGATACGAGGAACCTTCTATGCCAACTATTAGTGCACATCGATACCAACTACTTTCCGTGTCCCATCTATTTCTTTACGCTTTCTTTTTTGGATGTTCCATCCATTTCTTTACATATTCCAAAATTTTCCAAAAATAGTAAAATTTTATAATATAAAAATTAACTACTTTCATTACTTTCCTTCACTTTACTTATTTTATACCTTAAATATTGATCGATATCATCACTTTACTCATTCTTCTTACTTTTTCCCCTATTTTACTCATATTTCTTAATCTCGGAACTCAACCTAAATATAAATAATTGGGCGGGACCGAGAGTACAACATTAGCTGTTTGTTAATGACTCAACCTGCATGTTTTGAGTGTTTGTATGGCAGTACTAGCCACCATGGTGTAAGTGTAACATGTGCTAACTCCACTTTTGGCCAGATCGCATTTTACAAACAAAGTGGCATATGCGGTTGATATAACAAACATAGTGTCAGCATGAGCATATTGAATAAATAAAATAATAAATTCTGGAAATTAAAAAGTACTAGAGACTAGAGAGTTGTCAATATACACATGCTGGCAGTGAATATCTCGTTCCAGTACTAAAGCTAATCATTTATTTGCAGTGTTGGACTGACAAAGCCAAAGTCATTTGTTTACCACTTTATCTTTTTTAACCTTCTGCCTAGCTGCACACATTTTTTAATTTCATTTTAATTATGTTAGTTTGATTTCCTTTCAATTATATAAATTGTAATAAATATTAAGTAAATTTAAGTCGTTTAGTAGTTTCAACTTTTAAAATATGTAGGATTTCTGGTGGTCAAATCATACAATTTGTAATTTCATAATAAGTAACGTTAGAGGATCATAAAAAGTAACCATAAAACTCTCCATAATGATGTGGCAGTTGTGACTCGATAATATGGTGTGTTTTAATGGGAGGAATTCATATGAATGCATACGGGTCTTGTATTATTAATCATTATATTAAGCAATTGGGAGGAGACACATGATTTATGAAAAAATTATGGGAATTTTTTTTATGATTCCCTAGCATTTCTCATAATTCATTTTACCAATACTACAATGTATCTATTATATATATATATAATAGAGCAACTAGGGGTTGCTTGAAACAAATAAATCGGTGTGAAATTACTATATTACCTCTACTTATTATATAATAATAATTCTATAATTAATGCATATATTAAATAAATCTAATTCATTAATCATCATTAATACATCTATATTTATTACTCCGTTGTTATTAAATATAGGAATTTACAATTATATCTCTACTACTACTTAAATGATTAGATAATTAATATCTATAATTATATTTAATTCCAGAAATATTAAAAAATTATCAATCATGTCGGACTTTTAATTTTCGAATGTATCGTCTATCAAATTTTTAATATTACATTTATAACAAAAATGGGTTTAAATTTGCACATAAACAAATAAAAACAAACATTTACTTAAATTATAAAATTTCAACAAATTAACTGATGAGAACACATACATACTTTTGGCAACATTCGAATAAATCATTATCACACTTTTAACACGCAAAGCAATAAAAAAATTCAGAAAATCTAATAAAATTTGCAAATTTAGAATATGTTCATGCTTTTGGTTACTGAAATTAACAAATTTTTTAATTAGCTAAATGAAGTTGAGGATCAAAGTGCAACTTTGATCGGTTGATGTTGAAAAGTGTATTATGTTATTGTGTGAAAAGAAAGAAAAAGGCACTTCAGATATCAGCTGGAGTGCATGTCGGATGACCTAAATAAATTAGGTATTCAAAAATTAAGTAAAAATGGAACAAAGTACAAACATTATATTCGGCATACCATCTGAACTACATACGTATTTTAAGTAGGACAACTATAGGCATGAAAAATAACAACTTTCACTCTTTTCAAGAAGAAAGTTGAGCGATTTGTAGGTGTCCCAATTGAAAGAATCATATTTTAAGTCGGTCAGGTCTTACTATTATATAGTTGCATTAACACTCAAGGGAAATAATATACTACACTCAATAATATTTTGAACATGATGATTAAACTAATAAACACATGTTGATAAGTGGATTTCATATCCACTTGGAACGCGTCTAATCAGCTTAAATCGATCGTTTTAACTCAAGTATTTGGTGTTTTTAACATGTTTGTTAAGTATTGTGTGCAGAGTAGTGATTAGAAGCATTTAGGTGAATAAGTCTCCAAGTATGGTGGTTATGTGAACTTAAGAAGTGGAGGCCAAGCAAGTATAAGCAGTTGCAAGTGTTAAGGAAGAAATGAAGAAATCTGGACAGAGGCTAGAGCGCGCCCGTGCCTGGTTGAATTCTGTGGAGCGCACCCGCGCTTGGTGGATTGCTGAAGAAGTCAATTTCTGTTCTGTTTTGGAAACCAGCGAAGACCAGTCAACAGAAAGGCATATATAAACAATTGGTGGACGATTTCAGAGATATATATCCATATACCTACCTATATATCTATCCACCAGCAAGTAGAACAAGAAGACGGCTGATTACGAAGATCTAGTTTCATCTTATCTTTGTATTCTTCTAATTAGGCGATACTTTGGATCTCGTAAAGTTTTTTTTCATAGACCTTATTACCAGTACTCTTTATTAGTATTCCAGACATATTTATTATCATGTTTTCATCAGAACCCACGATGATGAACGGTTCGATTATGAACTAATCGTTGTCGTGGGATTCTAACGGATTTATTTATGGATTTTAGTAGTTAATTGCTTTAAAGATTTATGTGTGATGATTTGTTGATATCCTAGTTTGGTTGTGCTTATTCTTCTTGGATGCGTAGCTAACATCTAAGTTGTTTGTTAATCTCTATTGATTGCGAAAGTGGATATAGAGATTTAGAACTTGCCATGTTAGCATAGGTTTATGTATGTTTGTCATGCATGATTCGTAGGTGATTTTAACCATCTTACCTGCCCTATGTAATCTGAATGGATAACTTGCTCGTTAAACCGTTATGTTTTCAAATCTTATAGACATATAGAGTCTAAGCATAATTGGTGTATGCTCAACTTCTATCTCTTTTGTGGATGTTTGAGTGGTTTGGTATACGTATACTGAAAGGTAGCGTGTACTGATTTTATGTTATCCGATTAGTTGTCACAACCGTCACATGCATTGATTAAAGACAAAAGACTCTAGATGAAGTATTTAATGAAGTTAGGATCCCATGTTTTATTCTCATAAGTAATTCAACAGTAACTCCTTAGTTAATTATAGTCTTGATAATTTGTTTAGTTAATTTAGATAATCAAAACACAAATTTGATACTTGTCTTAGCATTGAACAATAGCCATACATTGTTGCATAAGTGCATAACTGTGGTAAACTAGTCTCTGTGGGAACGAACTCTACTTATTCTTATATTACTTGTGACCGCGTACGCTTGCGTGATTTTGTGCGAACAAGTTTTTGGCGCCGCTGCCGGGGACTCGGTGTTTTATTTAGTTTATGTGCTTGTCATCAGTGGTCGTTAAAGTTCACTGACTCGGATTATTCTCTCATCAATTTTACTTTGTTTGGTGAGTTTCAGGTGTTTTAGTGAGCGTGTATGCGAACACATTCTCAATCTCAGAAAGAAGAACTTGAATTGAATCTAGTTATGGGAGAACCAGTAGCAGAAACGAAGGCTTTGAAGGATTATTCTCAGCCGAAAATCAATGACATTCAATCTAGCATTGTCAGGCCTGCCATTGCAGCTAATACTTTTGAAATCAAGCCTGGCACGATTCAGATGGTGCAGAATTCAGTTCAGTTTGGGGGTGCTCCAACGGAAGATCCTAATATGCATATTAGGGATTTCATCGAGATTTGTGACACCTTCAAGTTCAACGGAGTGTCAGAAGATGCTGTGAAATTGAGACTTTTCCCATTTTCTCTGAGGGATAAAGCTAAGGGCTGGTTGCACTCTCTACCAACATGTTCTATTACTACATGGGAGGATCTTGCTCAGAAGTTTCTCACTAAATTCTTCCATATGGCTAAAACAGCTGCAATCAGGAATGCTCTTACTCAGTTTGCACAGTATTCTGGAGAAACTTTATGTGAAGCTTGGGAGCGCTACAAGGAGATGCTTAGGAAGTGTCCTCATCATGGAATACCTGATTGGATGGTGATCAATTGTTTTTATAATGGTCTGGGAGGTCAATCTCGACCAATGCTTGATGCGGCATCAGGTGGAGCTCTTTGGGCTAAAAGCTACGTGAGATGATGGCTGCTAATGAATACCAGAATCCAACTCAGAGGTTATCACAAGGCAAGGTAGCAGGAGTTCTGGAAGTGGATGCAGCTACGGCTATAGCAGCACAGCTAAAGGCTCTGTCTATGAAGGTTGATTCTTTGTCTAACTATGGAGTTCAGCAGGTGGCTAGTGTGTGTGAGCTATGTGCAGGTGCACATGACACGACTCAGTGTGCCATATCTAGTGAATCGGCACAGTTTGTGAGCAATTTCCAGAGACCACAGCAGCCAGTGCCTAACACCTATCATCCGAATAACAGGAATCATCCTAACTTCAGTTGGAGTAACAATCAGGGAGGTCAGCAACAACCACAACAGCCGTATCAGCAGTATCAAGGTCAGCAATATGGAGCTAAACCATTCAACCCTTCTGGTTTTCAGCAGCAGTATGCTCCAAGGCAACCGTATCAACCACCAGGTTTTCAACAACCATCACAAGGCAATGTTGGTCAGTCGTATAATGAAAAATCTGAATCGGAGGAATTGAGGCTAATGTGCAAGAGCCAAGCTGTTTCCATCAAAACTCTGGAGAATCAGATCGGTCAGATTGCTAATGCTTTGTTGAACAGACCACAAGGAACTCTCCCTAGTGATGCGGAAGCTAATCCAGGCAAACGGGAGGTCAAGGAACATGTAAAAGCAGTTACCTTGCGATCTGGAAGGGTTACGAATGATCAGAACTCAGAAACAGTGCAAAACGAAGAAAATTTGAAAAGTGAACAGTACCTAGGGCGCGCCCGCACTGTTCATAGCGCGCCCACGCCTCCCATTCTACCAGAAAGTGAAAAAAAATGGAGAAAAAGCTGATCAGTTGGGGGACAATCCGGAGAAGAGTGACCATTCTACTGGGAAACCTGTTCCGAAGCAAGCTACAGAGAGCAAGGAAGTCTATCCTCCTCCGTCATTCCCTAAACGTCTTCAGAAGCAGAAATTAGATAAGCAGTTTGCTAAGTTTCTGGAGGTTTTCAAGAAGTTGCATATCAATATACCTTTTGCGGAAGCTCTAGAACAGATGCCGAGCTACGCAAAGTTCATGAAGGGTATTCTCTCTCGGAAGTTGAAACTTGAGGAGTTGGAGACCGTTGCTCTTACAGAAGAATGTAGTTCTATCCTTCAGTAGAAGTTACCTCCTAAACTAAAGGATCCAGGGAGTTTCACCATACCATGCAGTATCGGCAATCTATCTTTCAACAAGTGCTTGTGTGACTTGGGAGCTAGTATTAATCTGATGTCGTTGTATGTCTTCATGCAACTTGGGTTGCCTGAGCCTAAACCTACAAACATGTCCTTACAGCTGGTTGATCGGTCGATCACATATCCAAGGGGTATAGTGGAGGATGTTTTGGTTAAAGTGGATAAGCTCATTTTTCCTGCTGATTTTGTTATTCTGGACTTTGAGGAAGACAAGAAGATTCCGATTATCTTGGGAAGACCTTTCTTAGCTACAGACCGTACTTTGATAGATGTGCAGAAAGGAGAGCTTACAATGAGGGTTCAAAATCAGAAGGTCACTTTTAACGTGTTCAAGGCAATGAAATTTCCAACTGAGGAAGAAGAGTGCTTTAAATTGGAGATGGTCGATTATGTCGTCAATACAGAGATTGAACAACCGCTGAAGTCAGAAACAGTGGAGAGAGTCTTGATAGGGGATTCTGATATTGAAGACGAAGAAAGAGCAGAGCAACTTCAGTTGTTGAATGCACCTCCGTGGAAAAGAAAAATTGATGCGCCATTCGAATTTCTTGGATTAGCAGAGCTGAACAATTCTCAGGAGCGACTTAAACCATCTATGGAAGAAGCTCCTACACTTGAACTCCAACCACTGCAGGATCAATTGAGGTATGGTAAAGTCTACGAGAGCAACAGGCTATATAAGGAGAAGGTTAAGGACTGGCATGAAAGAGGGGTGGTAAAACATTCATTTGTGCCTGGTCAGCTAGTTCTGTGTTTCAAGTCTCGTTTCAGATTTTTTCCAGGAAAGCGTAAGTCGAGGTGGTCGGAGCCTATCACGGTTTAATCAGCATTTCCGCATGATGCAGTAGAGATTTTCCATAAGTTCCCGGACGAAGCGTTCAAGGTTAATGGTCAGTGGCTGAATTATGACGTTGGTAATACGGTGAACCGTGAGTCGACGTTCGCCGTTCTTGCGACTGGATGAAAACGGATTCACGTCAAGCTATTGACGTAAAACAAGCGATTCATGGGAGGCAACCCGCGCGAATATGTAGTATAAGTATTCTGTGTGAGAAGAAAAAAAAATGACAAAAAAGAGTTTGTGTTGTTTCCCCCTAGGATCCATCTGGGATTCAGCGAGAGGTTGATGGTCTGACTTTGGTGATGCTCAGTATAGGCGGCTGACTCGGCGTGTAGATGCCATGCACGACATCAATCGTCGCTTTGCTCAGGACTTGACTCAGGCTTTGGGTACTGCATTCTGCGCCACTGGAGTTGATGTTGCTTGGCCTGACTTTGGAGCTGATTCTGTTTATCCACCACCGGATACACCACCCGAGGAGGGTGGTCCTGCTGCTGATTAGGTATTCTCTGCATCTTTCCTTGTTATTACCTTCAATGAGGACATTGAATATTGTAAGTTTGGGGGTGATAATTAAGGAATAGTAGTGTTAGTGTGTGTTCATATAGGATTCATATTGCATATATAGTTAATTCATTCATATCTTTGCATGTTTATGTCATATAGAGCATTGTGTTTGCATTAGTATTTATATCTATCATGTGAGTCCATTTAGTTGCATTTGCATAGCATATTTCATGATCCCGTAGGACTTGACTGTTTCCGTTGGTGAGTCGATGTTGATTGGAGTGTGGTTATGATGAATAGAGGGTTGAGTTAAGTTCCTAGGAATTGACTTGCATGCCAGAAACAAATTAATTTAACAAGTCTCATTTGTTGCTTTTGGATTTGATCAGACCATACTTGTTTGGATGTTAGAATTTAATCACTTGCTTACATTTAGAATGTTCGTCTATTCTCTTGAAAACAAAGAAGCACTTAAGTCTAAGTTTGGGGGAAACCAGGGATTTCATGCTAGTTGTTAATAAAGCTATGCGTCAAATGGCTAGTAGCCGCTCATTGTAAAAAATGAGTAGTCTAGGGAGGGATGAGGAAAAGCAAAGCGCACTCATTCCGAAATTAAAAAAAAAGAAAAAAAGAAAGAAAAAAAAAAGAGTTGTGTTTATGCAGAATTGATCAGGTTGAGCTCTTTAATAATCGAGCAATTAAGTTCTAGGGGACTTTGTGCCTAGTGACCTAAGATTTTTCCGGTCTGGGATCCACTAACCTAACGCTCGCTACATGGGTATTATTGTATAAGCCTTTTGGGGTCTCATCCATTGCACGGTCAAATAAGCATGAGTGTTGTTTTGTGTGTCGTAATAAAGCATGAATTCCTGTCTAACTTAAGTGGATTATGAGGTGTCTTTTAGTGATTTCTTAAGTCTAGAGTTCATTCTGTTTATAAGCTTCTGGTTGTTTTGGTGAAGAATAGGATATGGTCTTGATTTAGTTTGGGAGTATATTGATGAGCATCGCACACACGCACGTTTCTGTGTTTGTATTGTTAGTATACGGGAATTTGGTCGAACTCTGTTTGAAAGATTGCATTCCTTGAGATGTTGGCTTGTTGATTGGTTGTGGTTAGTCTGAGGAGATCGTCTGCATTAGCATTCTAGTTGCATTCATGCATTGCATTATATATATATATATAGTCTGTTATGCTTGAGGACAAGCATCGGTTTAAGTTTGGGGGTGTGATAAGTGGATTTCATATCCACTTGGAACGCGTCTAATCAGCTTAAATCGATTGTTTTAACTCAAGTATTTGGTGTTTTTAATGTGTTTGTTAAGTATTGTGTGCAGAGGAGTGATTAGAAGCATTTAGGTGAATAAGTCTCCAAGTATGGTGGTTATGTGAACATAAGAAGTGGAGGCCAAGCAAGTATAAGCAGTTGCAAGTGTTAAGGAAGAAAGGAAGAAATCTGGACAGAGGCTAGAGCGCGCCCGCGCCTGCATGAAGCGCGCCCGCGCCTGGTTGAATTCTGTGGAGCGCGCCCGCGCCCTAGGAAGCGCGCCCGCGCTTGGTGGATTGCTGAAGAAGTCAATTTATGTTCTGTTTTGGAAACCAGCGAAGACCAGTCAACAGAAAGGCCTATATAAACAATTGGTGGACGATTTCAGAGATATATATCCATATACCTACTTATATATCTATCCACCAGCAAGGAGAACAAGAAGACGGCTGATTACGAAGATCTAGTTTCATCTTATCTTTGTATTCTTCTAATTAGGCGATACTTTGGATTCTCGTAAAGTTGTTTTTCATAGACCTTATTACCAGTACTCTTTATTAGTATTCCAGACATATTTATTATCATGTTTTCATCAGAACCCACGATGATGAACGGTTCGATTATGAACTAATCATTGTCGTGGGATTCTAACGGATTTATTTATGGATTTTAGTAGTTAATTGCTTTAAAGATTTATGTGTGATGATTTGTTGATATCCTAGTTTGGTTGTGCTTATTCTTCTTGGATGTGTAGCTAACATCTAAGTTGTTTGTTAATCTCTATTGATCGCGAAAGTGGATATAGAGATTTAGAACTTGTCATGCTAGCATAGGTTTATGTATGTTTGTCATGCATGATTCGTAGGTGATTTTAACCATCTTACCTGCCCTATGTAATCTGAATGGATAACTTGCTCGTTAAACCGTTATGTTTTCAAATCTTATAGACATATAGGGTCTAAGCATAATTGGTGTATGCTCAACTTCTATCTTTTTTGTGGATGTTTGAGTGGTTTGGTATACGTATACTGAAAGGTAGCGTGTACTGATTTCGTGTTATCCGATTAGTTTTCACAACCGTCACATGCATTGATTAAAGACAAAAGACTCTAGATGAAGTATTTAATGAAGTTAGGATCCCATGTTTTATTCTCATAAGTAATTCAACAGTAACTCCTTAGTTAATTATAGTCTTGATAATTTGTTTAGTTAATTTAGATAATCAAAACACAAATTTGATACTTGTCTTAGCATTGAACAATAGCCATACATTGTTGCATAAGTGCATAACTGTGGTAAACCAGTCTCTGTGGGAACGAACTCTACTTATTCTTATATTACTTGTGACCGCGTACGCTTGCGTGATTTTGTGCGAACACATGTCCACACGTTAGAAAAAATCACCGAGGATATTACTCAAATAGTCAACAACATTGTACACAAGAATTATTCGAAGTATAAATTACCTCATACAATCAAGATGGACATGACATATACACTATAATGCGCATAAACTCAACATATACAGCGCCAGTTCCTGCCCTCAATGATGAGGCAGGTTCGAGAAAAAATAATAAATCACTTGAAACGAAAAGTAACACGCAACCAATATAGTCAATGGACAACAATTACCAAATTGATCTCAAAAAGAAAATTTTAAAACATTGTCTAAATTAACAACTTTGGTTCATCGTTTGTAACCATGATTATCAGATTAAGCGTGTGGTCCTGTGTTCATGCCCAACATCTATATACACTTGTCATGTATATATACTTTGGTCATTCGTTACACCTTATTTACGTCAAAACCAAAAAAAATATGCTGAACAATGTAGCTGACTCTCACGCATTTGATGAAATTAATGAAAAAGACAGCTACTAGCGTGTATATTACAGACACAACATATAAAATTAAGGCAACTTATGCAAATTAACTCAATTTCTTCTTAATCCATTAATTATCTCTTCCAAAACAATGAACGTCCATAATTAATCACGACTACTGCAAAATTCAAAAAATCAAAATTCTTTCATTTTACATTTTTTTTATGAACATGGGTAGGTCCTATTACAAATCGAAAGCAAAAAAAAAAAATCTAAAATGATAAATAATTTATTTTTTAAACGTGTAAAAAGTCCAACAAAATATAAATTTAGATCATACGCATCAACCATTCATTTGATAAATTGTTTCTAAAATAAGTATCTTGCCACTCTCTTAGAGCAATTATATTTGCAACATCTTCGGAATCAGGATCTTCTTAATGAAATACAATATTGAGATTTTTCTTAAAAAAGTATAGAGAATTTACAATTTAAAAAAAAACTGAATTCTTATAGTAAATAAGTTAATTGGTAAAAATGATAACATGACACTTAAAAGAATTATTATCATTTATACTATATTATTAAAGCCAAAACATTAAAGTTTTGATTTTCGATCATTTATTCTATTTAATAAATAATAAAAAAAATATAAAAATATTAACTAGCTGATTGTCTTTTATAATTAAAACACTTTTTCCTAACAAAATCTACTCATTTTTCAAAAATATCACGGGCAATTACCTTTTACAATTAAAACATTTTTTTCTAACAAAATCTACTCTTTCTCCAAAAATATTACGGGCAATTACTTTTAAATTAAATTAGATTATCTTTTATATTTGTTCTCACTAAAATCTTTTTTTCCAAAAATATCATGTGCAACCCTTACTTATTTATTTTAAAATCTATTTTAATAATTTTAATTATTTAAAAAAGCTTACATATTTTAACATGCCAACATTTTTTTTTTAAATACAATTAATATAATTAAAACACTTCTAAAAATATCACGGGGCAATTACTTTTTTTAATTAAAACATGTTAGCTTTTCTATTTATCAATAATATAAAAATAGTAACTAGTTGATTGTCTTTTATAATTAAAACACGTTTTTCTAACAAAATCTACTCATTTTCCAAAAATATCACGGACATTTACCTTTTATAATTAAAACATTTTTTTCTAACAAAATCTACTCCTTTTCCAAAAATATAACGGGCAATTACCTTTAAATTAAAATAGATTGCCTTTTATATTTGTTCTCTTTAAAATCCCTCTTTTTCAATATTTATTTTAAAACCTATTTTAATGCTTTTAATTATTTAAAAAATACTTATTGTTAGGCTCAAGGCATGTCTGAGTACCACTATTAACAAGCCTACTCATTGTGACTATGTCACTCTACATGACCTAGTGAATTCTTTCACTGGGATATAGTATAGGTCTCTATTGTACTTGTCTTATTTTCATGTACTTAGATTTATTCTGTATGCTCAATGTTATAATGAGCTTAGTAAGTTTCTTGCACCTAGACTGTACATAGGCCATAAAATAATTATCCTAGAAGAAGTTCAATTTGTTCATGCAACAGGATTGGAGTGAATAAGGCCTTGAAGAAATAAGTTGCAGAAATTTGTCTAAGTCCCTATACCGTGAAGTCAGAATGAACTATGTCGTGAAGTCCAAAATATCCATGTCGTGAAGTACTGAGATCGCATAGTCCAAAATGAACTATGTCGTGAAGTCTTCATTACTAATATTGTTAGGCTCAAGACATGTCTGAATACCACTATTAACAAGCCTACACTATGTGACTTTGTCACACTACATGACCTAGTGATTTATATCACTGGGATAGAGTATAGGTCTCTAAATGTACTTGTCTTGTTCTCATGAACAATAGCTTTATCAAGTATGCTCAGATTTATAATGAGCTTAGTAAAGTTCTTGCATCTAGAATGTATATAGGCCATTGAATAATTATCCTGGTAGAAGTTCAGAAGTGTTCATGCAGCAGGATAGAGTTGAATAAGGCCATGAAGAAATAAGTTGCAGGAATTTATCTAAGGCATTATATAGCAAAGTCAAAAGAAAGCTATGTCGTGAAGTCACCAATATCCATGTCGTGAAGTGCTATATCGCATAGTCCATTTTGTACTATGTCGAGAAGTCCTCAAGACACATGTCGTGAAGTGTTGAAGACAGCGAAGTCAAAAGAGCCTAGATCGTGAAGTCCTCAGGAGCCCTATGTCGCATAGTCATCAAATGACCTATGTCGCATAGTCATCAAATGACCTATGTCGCATAGTCGTCAAATGAACTATGTCGCATAGTCGTCAAATGAACTATGTCGCATAGTCGTCAAATGACCTATGTCGCAAAGTCTGCAAAGGCTATATCGCGTAGTCCTCACAAGGGAGATCGCGAAGTCAGGGATAAAGTGGAGTTCACGATATCAACACTTAGCCGTTTTTAACAAGACAAATTAAGGTACAGAACCAAGAATCAAAGGAGACAAATACTGAAGCATTTGTTCTGGCAAGGTGGTCCAAAGAACAGATGGCAAATCTACAGCTAAACTTGGAGAGAAAGATAAGAGACAAGCAGCTACAGAAACGGGAAAGACTCCGAAAAGCAGGTGGTCCTTCCTGACTCAGTGAACTTCTTATGGCAGGACAAGTTGGACTTTCAGAAGGGGTAGCTGTGTAATATTGTGTGTGCCTAGTTTGTATAGGGGAATATATATATCGTGCACACACAACTGTAAGCTGTAAGAGAGATACACATAGTTATTTGCTAAGCTCTTTTCTCTGTAAGCAAGCAAGTTCAAACTGTTCTTGTTTAGAAGCCAGAAATTCGATTGTGAATTTCCTGGAAAGCTGTAGTGTTTAATTTGCTTATACAAAGTAGATTAAAGTGATTGTGTGTGTTATTTACTTTCTGCATATTACATATCATAATCACATACAGTTGTTTACTTAGTTTTCAAGTTCGAAAAATATATCAAACTATCCATTCACCCCCCCTCTGTCTAGTTTCTAGTAGTATTCATTTCTAACAAGTGGTATCAGAGCGGGCTGTTAACATACAAACAGTAAAAGATCAAGAATGAGCTCACAGAAACTAAGCAGTATCAAGATTCCTCCCTTTAACAAGGAGCACTACAGTTTATGGAAGAAGAAGATGTTGCTTTTCATCAAAGCTTCCAACCCCATGTACTTAGATATTCTAAAGCATGGTCCCTTTGTTCCATTGATTGAGATTGGTGAAACTACAGTAGGCACTGAGATAATACCAGCAAGGCATGTTCCTAAAGATCCCTCAAAATACACTGATCCTGAAAAGGAGAAAGTAGCACTGGATGGACATCTCCAACTTATCATCTGTGAATCTATGGATTTCAACATGTATGGCACTGTTGCTCACTGCAGTAGTGCAAAGAAGATGTGGGATCTCATAGAAGTGCTCTGTGAAGGAACTACTGAAGTAAGAAAGAACAAGAAACAGATTCTTGTCTCACAATATGAAGCCTTCATGGCACAGCCAAAAGAGGGAATCACAGAAGTGTTTGAGAGATTCAACAAGCTGATAAATGAGCTCAAACTCTATGACAAGCACTATGAGACAGAAGAGCTTAACATGAAATTCTTACTGACTCTGCCAGACCATTTAGAACCAAGAATCTCTTCCCTCAAAGAAAGAGATCTAACAAAGATTGGTTTTGATGTCTTGTATGGTGTGTTAAAGACATATGAGCTAGAGCTGTTTCAGAAGAGATCCATTCAAGCAAAACAAGGATTAATGGCAAATACCTCTTGTGCCCTCATTGCTGACAATCTAGGTCAAAGAATGGAGTCTCTGAAAGTCAGTCAAGTCAAGATTGAGGAACTAGAAGATAATGATGATGCTGGTGAAGAAAATCAAGTTGTTTATGATTTGCCTGAGGAGGATGAGTTCTACAGCATAGATGAGCTGGAAAAGATGGAAAATAAATCTTTTGCTTACATGGCTAGGAGATATCCTAACATTAGGTTCAAGAGGAAGCAGCCATTCAAGCCCAGGTTCAATGGTGGGAATGCTGGTGGTTCAGGAAGCTCAAACTCCTTCAACAAGGGAAAAGGGATTGCTGGTGCAGCAAAAGGAGGATACAAATCTGGGAGTGTGGATAGGTCCAAAATAAGATGCTATAACTGCAATGAACTTGGGCACTTTGCAACAGAATGCAAGAAGCCCAAACAGATCAAGAAGGATAAAGCATACTTAGAGCTTGAGGCAAAGTATGAGGCTCTACTCAAGAAACAACAGGGTAAGGCTTTCATTGCTGAGGGAAAGTGCTGGGATGACTCTGATGAGGAAGAAGAACCAGAGTACTCAAACTATGCCTTGATGGCATTTTCTGATGAAGGTGATTCCTCAAATCAGGTACCTATTCTTACTTCTCTCGAAATGACTCCCTCTCAATATAAGCAAACTGTTGAAGACATGAGTACTGAAATGTTTAACATTCATACTAGCATGTTAGTTGCTAATGAAGAAATTGATAGGCTAACTGCTAAAAACTTGGAGCTTACAGAAAAGAATGAGAAACTTGAGTTAATGGTTGTGAGCCTTGATGGTTTGAATAGGGAAGTTGAGTATCTCAAAAATAAAGTAATTTGTGCTGAACAAATAGAGAAAGCTCTTAGAGAACAAATTGCTGAAACTGAATTAAAACTGAGAAGCTACAGAAACTCATCTGAACTTATTCAAACCTATCACAAGGAACACACTGAAGACTGCAAGGTTGGAATTGGTTTTGACTATGAGAATGACAAAGGAAGGAAGAAGGCAAAAGGCAAAGGAAAAGAATCTTTTGTAAACAAAAATACCCCATCAACTCTGTCAAGTGTTGAAAAGCCCATCTTCAAAAAGAGTGTTGTTGAGTTTAATGAAGAACTCTTGGTCATTAAACAACAACTTCTTGAAGAAGATGAGGCTGCTAAAAACACCTCCTCTCTTCCTGAATCTGTCAGTCAGAAAGAGACCAAAGACAACCTTGTCAAGAGTCCTGTAGTCAAGAAAGAAGTTGTTAAGAAAAAGAAACAAAACAGAAATGGTAAGGTAGGTGTCAACAAGGGAAACAACTATACTTATGTGCCAAATGCTCCCAGGAAACAATGTCAAAAATGTCAATCTGTCAATCATTTGACTCATAAGTGTAACAAGCCTGAGATAGCTGAAATTGATAACCTAAGTAACCATTCTGCTAGCATACTTTCTAGTCATGATTCATTCTGTGGAAAGCCAAATTGCATGACATGCTATGTGACTGTGATTGCTAATTGTTTATCTCTTAAGCATAAACTTGACTCTGCACAATCCTGTGAATCACACACACATGTACACACTCACAGAACAGAATCCCCTACTGTGAGGATTGCAACTCATGACAAAAGAAGTGTTAACAAGTATGCTTCTAATTCAACTGGACCCTACCAAGTGTGGGTACCAAAAACAACTTAGTCACTTTGTGAATGCAGGGCAACAGGAATAAAAGAGTCATATGGATCTTGGACAGTGGTTGCTCAAGTCACATGACTGGTGATATAGCCCTGCTATCACATTTTGAAGAAAAGGCTGGCCCATCAGTAACCTTTGGAAATGACAACATTGGTTATACAATGGGATATGGCAGTGTCAAGTCTGGGAATGTCATTATTGAAGATGTAGCATTTGTTGAAGGACTGAAGCATAATCTCTTGAGTATTGGACAATTCACCAACAGGGGCTTCAAAGTGGAATTTGATGAAGACCTTTGTTCAATCTCAAAAAGAGAAAGTGGTGAAGTTGTTCTAACTGGTGTGAAGAAAGGAAGCTTGTTTGTAGCTAATCTCCAGGCTGCAAATAAGGGAGAAATTTGTTGTTTCTACACAAAAGCCACAAATGAGGAATTCTGGCTGTGGCACAAGAAACTGTCTCACTTGAATGTTCAGGCAATGAACTCTCTAACCAAGAGAGAACTCATAAGGGATTTGCCTGCCTTAGAGTTTGTGCAAGATGGAGCATGTGAAGCTTGTCAGAAAGGGAAGGTTAAAAGATCAAGTCACAAGAACAAGTTGCTCAATACAAACTCAAAACCTCTGCAACTAATTCACATGGACCTATTTGGCCCTGTGAATGTAATGTCCCTTTCCAAAAAGAAATATGCTTTAGTGATGGTTGATGATTATTCAAGATATACTTGGGTGGAATTCCTATTCTCCAAGGATGAAGCACCTCAAGTCATAATAGAGCATATCAAGAGAGTTGATAGAGAAGCACAAAGCACTGGTTCCTCTGTAGTTGCTTTGAGAAGTGATAATGGGACTGAGTTCAGAAATTCAACATTGTATGAGTTTTGCAAAGATAAAGGAATTTCTCAACAATTCTCAGCTCCTAGGACACCTCAACAAAATGGAGTAGTTGAGAGAAAGAATAGAACTCTCATTGAAGCTGCAAGGACAATGCTGTTGGATGCAAAGCTACCTACTAGCTTTTGGGCTGATGCTGTTAATACAGCATGCTATGTGCAAAATAGAACATTGATCAATAAGAAGTCTGGCAAAACTCCTTACTCATTAATGACTGGAAAAAGAGCATCCTTCAAGCACCTGCATGTGTTTGGAAGCAAGTGCTTTGTGATGAAAGATACCTCTGAGCATGTTGGAAAATTTGATGCTAAAGCATTTGAAGGTATCTTCATTGGATACTCTCTGGAAAGGACAGCATACAGAGTGTTTGTACCTGAGCAACACAAAGTCATGGAAAGCATGGATGTTACCTTTGATGACAAGAAAACTCCAGGACTGAAAACAAGTGATCAAGACAGTGTGCTATTGAGATTTGAGAATCAAGGTTATCTTGAGGATTCTGAAAGTGAAGATGAATCCCCTGTTCAAACTGTTCTAGAAAATGAAATTCTTGAAGTTGACAATCTTCTTCAAACACCTGTGCAAGGATTCACAAACACAGGGGGAGAAGAAGAGAATGCAACTGTCAACCAAAATGAGACTGGAACAGATCAAGGAAATGAACAGGGGCACACAAGGAAATGGGACAGAGCCCACACTAGGGATCAAATCATTGGAGATCCTAGTGAGGGAGTTAGAACAAGAAGGGCAACATTAAACACTTGTCTGTATAGCTGCTTTCTGTCACAAGAGGAACCTAAATTAATTGAAGAAGCTTTGAAGAATTCTGATTGGATTGTTGCCATGCAAGAAGAGTTGAATCAATTTGAGAAAAACAAAGTATGGGAACTAGTGCCACCTCCAAAAGGAAAGAATGTTATTGACACCAAATGGGTGTTCAGGAACAAGATGGATGAAGAAGGAGTGGTTATTAGGAACAAAGCAAGGCTGGTTGCTAAAGGATATTGTCAGCAAGAAGGTATTGACTATGATGAGACATTTGCACCTGTAGCTAGACTAGAAGCCATCAGAATCTTTCTGGCTTTTGCAGCTCACTCAGATTTTAAGGTGTATCAAATGGATGTGAAAAGTGCATTTCTCAATGGTGATCTTGCTGAAGAAGTTTATGTGTCTCAACCACCTGGCTTTGAAAATGAAGACTTCCCAAACTTTGTGTATAGACTGCTCAAGGCACTCTATGGACTCAAACAGGCACCAAGAGCCTGGTATGAAACTCTATCTCAGTTCCTTCTTGAGCATCAATTTACCAGGGGTACAATTGACAAAACCCTATTCTTCAAGAAGCATGGAAATGATATCATTCTAGTTCAAATCTATGTGGATGATATCATCTTTGGCTCCTCAAATGAAAAACTCTGTGAAAGGTTCTCTAAGTTGATGCAAAGTAAATATGAGATGAGTATGATGGGAGAGTTAACCTACTTCCTAGGCCTGCAAGTACATCAAAGGGAGGATGGCATCTTTATAAACCAATCTAAGTATGTCAAGGATCTTTTAAAGAAATATGGTTTAGAAGAGTCATCCCCAGCTAAAACTCCTATGTCTACTGCAATCAAGCTGGATGAAGACAAGAAAGGCAAGAGAGTTGATATCAAGGTCTATAGAGGAATGGTTGGATCCCTACTCTATCTCACAGCTAGCAGGCC
Source organism: Heracleum sosnowskyi (assembly GCA_030848705.1). Lineage (NCBI taxonomy): Eukaryota > Viridiplantae > Streptophyta > Magnoliopsida > Apiales > Apiaceae > Heracleum > Heracleum sosnowskyi. The sequence continues at coordinate 132,902,512 of CM061237.1, forward strand.
AGACATCATGTTTGCCACATGCCTTTGTGCAAGGTTCCAGTCTGATCCCAAGGAATCTCACATGATGGCCATCAAAAGAATTTTCAAATATCTGAAGGGGACTCCTAATCTTGGGCTATGGTATCCAAAGGGCACTGGGTTCAACCTGGTTGGTTACACAGATTCTGATTATGCTGGATGCAGGATTGACAGGAAGAGCACCTCTGGAAGCTGTCAATTCCTAGGTCAAAGGTTAGTGTCCTGGTTTAGTAAGAAACAACAGTCCACAGCAACATCCACAGCTGAAGCTGAATACATTGCTGCTGGAAGTTGCTGTGCTCAATTGCTTTGGATTAGAAATCAACTTATGGATTATGGACTAGTATTGGAACATATTCCTCTGATGTGTGATAATACTAGTGCAATATCCATAGTTGCCAATCCTGTTAATCATTCTACTACAAAGCACATTGAGATCAGGTACCATTTCATTAGGGAACATGCTGCAAATGGTACCATAGATGTCTCTTATGTTCCAACTGAGAAACAACTAGCTGACATATTTACCAAACCTCTGAATGAAGCAGTCTTTAACAGACTTGTGAGTGAAATTGGAATGCTCAATCCTTCCTTCAGTTGTTCTAAGTAAATATGCTGGTTAATTGTTGCAGCAGTAAATTTTCACTGTATTTAAATGATCTATTTGTTTGGAGTGAAAATTAGCTGAGATATGATTTATAAATATTTCAGTATTTTACTGCATATTTTTCAAAATCATATTTGTTAGTGGAGTTGTGAGCTTTTAAGACATCTCGATATAGATGATTTTCAGAGTTCACGACATAGTTCAAATTAAACAGACTTATATCGCAAACTGTTGAGATTGTGAGACTTCGCGACATAGTTCATTTCATGAGTTTGCGACATAGTAAATTTTATGACTTCGCGACTTAGAATAACTATATCGACAAGTCTCCATAGTTAACAGAATTTTGATTTAAATTAATTTTATTTCAAAATTTGATAAAAGTCTGACAAATTGCTTAAAATTCCAAAAAGAGAGCTTTAGACAGGGTATTTCTACTATATCGCAAAGTCTCCCCGATCCTTTCATTTTGAAGACTTTGCGACATAGTTCATTGTTGAGACTATGCGATATACTTTACAAGACTTTGCGGTACAGGCCATTTTTGACTTCGCGACATACATATAGACTGTACACATTCATAACTCAATATCGCAGTGTCTCTATCATATAAATACCTTTTTCTAACCGTTTGCAACTTTTCATCTTGTCTATTGCTCTCAAACTTTCTAACCTAAGCAAAAATTCTCTACTCACTTTCTTACTGTCTCTCTTGAAATGGCACCCAAATCTCAAACAGTATCAACCCCTATTCCTTTAACCATTCCCAAAGAAACAAATCTTCTCACCATTCCCTCTGAGGCTGAGGCTAAACCCAGGTACAAGTGTTTTGTACGGTTCCTGAATGATTCCTACCTCAGCCAAGCCCTAACCTTGAACCCCACGTTGTATGTTGATGTATTGGAAGGATTTTGGCGAACGGCGCTGGTTTCTACTATGGCCAGGGAAGATGGAACTTCGTTCCAGGAGATTGCTTGTTCAATTGGAGGCAAACACTTCCAGTTTGGGGAGAAGGAGATAAATGAAGCTTTAGGGTTCAAGGTGGAGGGTCATGACCAAGAAGCTACAGATGCTCAAATTGTAGACTTCATGACTCTCATTCGGTATGCAGATGAGATTGATACTGGAAAGCTGAACAAGAAATTTGTAAGAAGGGAGTGGTCATTTCTATTTGATGCACTCCAGAAGGTGTTCCTTTGCAGAAAGACAGGATGGGACCATATCAGTCACATTGCTGTGAAGCTGGCCTATTCCCTAGCCTACAATCAGGAAATCAATGTTGGAGCAATAATCCTCAAGGAATTGGCTCAAAGGCTAGGGAGGACAATCCGTGGAAGAGGTAATGACATCTTTTACCCTCGCTTTCTTCAAGTTATTTTAAATTATCTTGATGCTAATGTCCATGACTTGGAGGGTATTGATAAATCAAAGATGGCTTATTCCAAGTCCATGTCCAAGATTCTGTTTGGTTCATTGGACACAAGGAATCAAGTGGATGTGATCTTGAGTGTGACCAAGCATATGCAGGACACATTCGCGTCTTATCCACTTGATAAGCCCATATACCATGCTCTTTCCTGGACAGGGGAGGCTGAGACTGAAGGAGCTTCACAGTCTAACCCAAGCCTCCCTATCCCATCCAGCAACCCCACTGAAAACACCACTGTAGAAATTAGGCAGCCAAGTGCATCAATCTCTCAACAGATTGGTGTTACTCAAAAGAAGTCAAAGAAGAGAGCCCTTGAAGTAATTAATGAATCTGTAGGGGTAGGAAGTGAGAATCCTGAGTCACCTCTCACCAGACAAAGTAAGAAATCCAAATCCAAACCTACCACTGGATCCTCCCAACAGGATTCAGATGTGGAAAAAGGGGTACACCTATTACTGTCAATGGCCTCTCAACAGGTTATTGGCATTGAAAAGAGTAGTCTCCCCACTACAATCTGTACTGAGTCTGCACAGGATCAAGACCTCACTCTTGATCCTAGGAGAAATAAGGATGTTGACACCATGAGTGGAGAGCACATCACAATTGAAACTCCTCCTATTTCTCAGGGGGAGTTGCTAAAATCTAGTCTACACCACACTTCTCTTCCAGAATCTACATCAAATATTTCTTCTCCACAGGTTGGTCATTCACATGACTTATCTGTACTTGATCAATCACAATCCAAAACTGTGATTGAGCCAAACTCAAGTGACATGGTGCATGACACTGTGCTCACCACCCAGGACCCACATCTAGTTGGTCAGGGAATGCATGCTGGGGCATATCCTAATGACACCAACAAAAACATAGAGGGTTCCCCAGTTCTTACTGGAGACTCTATGCCAAACTCTCCATTCCATTTGGACATGGACCTGCCTTCACAGGCACATGGAGATGATGTTGTCACTCATCCCATTTCAATGGAGACAACATCAGACTCCACAGTCATTCCAAGACTGGAGGAAACTCATTCAATCACCCCACCTGAGGTGCCTAGCACCAGCTCTAACTTGGCTCAGGCCACAATAGCAGAATGGCTGAAGCCTGTGCAACATGACAGGCCTTCAGGATCATCCTCTGTGCCACCACAATTGACGGACGAAGAATTGCAAAATCTTCATGTGGCACAGATTGATGAGATCTCTAAAATTGCTCAACACCTTCTCACTGCAACTCTCCCAAATTCTGATTATGAGGCTATCCTTCTCTCTCATAAGGAGGATGTTGAAGCACAGCAGGACAAAATTGTGGATGAAGCCCAGCAAGCTGGAAATGTGGATGCTTGGCTGGATGGAAAAAGGACTGTAAAGCTCAAAGAAGCTCTAGCTTTTCTCAGGGAGGACTATCTCACAGCCTTGGGGTCAAATGCCAAAAGTCTCTCTCCTGCTGAAATCTATGATGCAGTTAATGATGTCTACAAGAGCCAGCTTAAAGCTATGCATTTTCTTGGGAAAGGTCTTCAGTCAGAAATCTCCACCATTCAGGAAGAGACAGCTCATTCTACTGCTCAGCTCAGGAACTGTTTTCTTTCAGACTTTCCCAAGGTAGATGGCATTCTAAAAGAAGTCCAGAAAACTGCCTCCAATGTTACCAAGATGGACTGCACCCTAGCTATGGTTTCTGATAATATGAAGAAGCTCTCCACCAAGCTAGACAATGTGGTGCAGGCCAATATCAACTCCAACTCCATGCTAACAGTACTATGGAAGAATCAGTATGGGAACAAGCTTGTTGATGAGGTTCCCATTTCTGACATCTCTAAGTTTGACTTCTCCAAAATCAAAGACCAATCCCTCAACTCTTTCAAATCTCAACAATTGTTCTCTAAGGTGGATGACTTGGAAAGGGAGGTAGCTGATCTTAGAGCTGACAACAAAGTGCTCTCTCACTTTTTGGCAAAGCTGAATGACAAGTTGGATGACCAAAGCACTTCAACCTCTAATATTTTGTTGGTGCAACAACAAATGATGACATCCATGATGAGACATATGAACCTGCCTATCCCTGGGGAAGCTCAAGACATCTTGTCTGATTCCAAGCCTAAGGGGGAGAAAGAAAAGGAGGTCATTCTGAACAAGAGAGGGGGAGTACCCACAAAGCATAAGGGCAAGGGCAAACTCACTGAGGAAACCATAAAGCCAATTATTCTTCCCTCTGTAGATGTCATCAATGCACAAGGTCAGAAAAGCACAGTCACCACTACCTTCTATCCCTCCACAATGCCAAAAGATATCTCCACTTCCCAACCTGCTCAACCTACTCCCAAGGCTCAACCCATCAAAGCTTTAATCATCACAGAGGCCAAGCTACAGGAAGTTGCCAATTCTCACATCTATCATGATGAGGCCTTCCTGGAGCTTCTGAAAGCCACTTACAGAGATGCACAAGAAGATGCAAGGACTTACAGAATGAAGCTCAAGGAAAACATCAAATACTTCACAGTAGCAGTAAGGAAAATCAAGGATGTCCATCTAAGAGAGATAATCATGGTGTGCAAGGACAACTGCTTGTGGCATCTTGCTTTTCAAACTCTAGAGAAACTGAGATTCACTGAGCTGTCAGTAATTATGGACTTAATAGAGCAAGGTGGGGCTAACAACAAGAGATTGTTTGATGATTTGAAGATAGGTCAAGATCAAAGACTGCCTGAGGTTATCTCAAAGCCAAAGACAATAATTTTCCAAAATCTATCTAAAGACAGCAGTATTGACCAATTGGTGATCCCTTCTGATTTGACAAAGAGGAATAATGCAAAGATCAATCAGGTACTACAAATGCTAAGGGCCAAGAGGGGAGCTAGGACAGCAGAGGAATTAGAGATGATTAACATTCTACAATCTTTTCTGATTCATGGTGTTTTGCCTGAATCTATCAAAGAAAAGAACATGAAGAAGGATGGGGAGGATGATGATGAGGAGAAAACCTACAGGAGGAGATCTCATTCAAGGAGTAATAAGGATGGACCAAGTGACAGCAGAAGAAGCAAATCTTCCAAGAAATCTAAAGATGCTGGTGATGACATAAAGGGGGCAAAGGAGACAGTGAAGAGAACCAGGAGTGGAATTCAGCAAGTCAAGGACATTGCTAGCAGTACTTTAACCACAACACAAGACTCTAGGTCTAGGGTGGGTACTGTTGGCAATGATCCTCCAAAATCATTATCCATGACTTCTGAACCTGAATTGCCACAGATAAAAGATGAAGCCACTAAAGAAATATCAAGAAAACACTTCCACAAAGTTACAGCTAGTGGAGTGTTACAGTGGATGAAGGGGAAAGGAATGAAGCTACTTCCAAGTGATGTGGCACTGAAGACTAATTCTCCTTGTTCAAGAAAGGTATCTCTTGTGAAGCATTTGAAGATCAAGAGTGTACCCAAAAGGATAAGGATAACAAAGAAGACTGGAAAACTCACAAATGTTATTGGCATCAATGTGCTTCCACTAGATGAGGACTATGATGAAGATGCCCTAGCATTTTTGAGGGCTCAAAGGATCTTTGAAGTCAAAGTGAAGTTGGATCATCTAGATATCAAGTACACTGATGGAAGAGAAAGGAAAATGAAGCAAGGAAGCTGGCAATATTTCTATAAGTATGAGCTTGAAAGGATAAATGCCTTACTGAATTTTGAAGAAAAGGATGAAAGGACATGGAAGATAGATATTGCCAGGTACTTGAAGCTGCATGCTGATTATGAAGAAAACATGAGGAAAGAGACTGAAGAGAAGAAGATACAGAGAGAAAAAGAAATGGCTGAGATGGAGGAGAGGGCTAAAGAGCTAAGGCAGAAAGGGCTGTGCAGGGTCAAGCAAAATCCTTACATTGTGGAGTACAAAAACTCACATGGAGGTCAAAGCAAAATAAGGATGGAGTTTCTTGATTCCTATGTAGAAAGTGCACTCAAGGCTGCAATTGATGATTTGGAAGGCTCACCTCTCATTGAGGAACTGATTGCAAGAGAAGAACTTCAAGAAGCCATCATAGACATGAAGAGAAGAGAAGAAATAAGGAAAAAGAAGATATATGATGATTTGCTAGAGAAGCAATTGGAAGCTGAAGCTGTTGAGCAACAAAAGTAATCTGTAAGCTTTCAATTTTTCTATGTAATCAAATTTCTGATCTCAAGGTTCATGAATTGTCCTCTCTGTTACTAAATTTCCTTTTTATGTAAGTTAGGCTTGTTATCAGACATGAAATTGTGCCTAAGGATCTTACTCACAATTTGGGGGAGATTGTTAGGCTCAAGACATGTCTGAATACCACTATTAACAAGCCTACACTATGTGACTTTGTCACACTACATGACCTAGTGATTTATATCACTGGGATAGAGTATAGGTCTCTAAATGTACTTGTCTTGTTCTCATGAACAATAGCTTTATCAAGTATGCTCAGATTTATAATGAGCTTAGTAAAGTTCTTGCATCTAGAATGTATATAGGCCATTGAATAATTATCCTGGTAGAAGTTCAGAAGTGTTCATGCAGCAGGATAGAGTTGAATAAGGCCATGAAGAAATAAGTTGCAGGAATTTATCTAAGGCATTATATAGCAAAGTCAAAAGAAAGCTATGTCGTGAAGTCACCAATATCCATGTCGTGAAGTGCTATATCGCATAGTCCATTTTGTACTATGTCGAGAAGTCCTCAAGACACATGTCGTGAAGTGTTGAAGACAGCGAAGTCAAAAGAGCCTAGATCGTGAAGTCCTCAGGAGCCCTATGTCGCATAGTCATCAAATGACCTATGTCGCATAGTCATCAAATGACCTATGTCGCATAGTCGTCAAATGAACTATGTCGCATAGTCGTCAAATGAACTATGTCGCATAGTCGTCAAATGACCTATGTCGCAAAGTCTGCAAAGGCTATATCGCGTAGTCCTCACAAGGGAGATCGCGAAGTCAGGGATAAAGTGGAGTTCACGATATCAACACTTAGCCGTTTTTAACAAGACAAATTAAGGTACAGAACCAAGAATCAAAGGAGACAAATACTGAAGCATTTGTTCTGGCAAGGTGGTCCAAAGAACAGATGGCAAATCTACAGCTAAACTTGGAGAGAAAGATAAGAGACAAGCAGCTACAGAAACGGGAAAGACTCCGAAAAGCAGGTGGTCCTTCCTGACTCAGTGAACTTCTTATGGCAGGACAAGTTGGACTTTCAGAAGGGGTAGCTGTGTAATATTGTGTGTGCCTAGTTTGTATAGGGGAATATATATATCGTGCACACACAACTGTAAGCTGTAAGAGAGATACACATAGTTATTTTCTAAGCTCTTTTCTCTGTAAGCAAGCAAGTTCAAACTGTTCTTGTTTAGAAGCCAGAAATTCGATTGTGAATTTCCTGGAAAGCTGTAGTGTTTAATTTGCTTATACAAAGTAGATTAAAGTGATTGTGTGTGTTATTTACTTTCTGCATATTACATATCATAATCACATACAGTTGTTTACTTAGTTTTCAAGTTCGAAAAATATATCAAACTATCCATTCAACCCCCCCTCTGTCTAGTTTCTAGTAGTATTCATTTCTAACAAATATCGTGAAGTGTTGAGATCGCAAAGTCAAATTGTACTAGATCGTGAAGTCCTCAAAAAGGCTATGTCGCGAAGTCTTCAAAAAGGCTATGTCGCGAAGTCCTCAAAAAGGCTATGTCGCGAAGTCTTCAAGAAGGCCATATCGCGAAGTCACTTCTAAGCCTATGTCGCATACTCCTGATATGATCATATAGCAAAGTCAAGAATACACTATATCGACATGTCAAAGAATCAGGATTATGCTGGAGTTCACGATGTCAACACTTAGCCGTTTATAACAAGACAAATCAAGGTACATAACCAAAAATCAAAGGAGACAAATACTGAAGCATCTGTTACGGTAAGGTGGTCCAAAGAACAGATGGAAAATCTACAGCTAAACTTGAAGAGAAAGATAAGAGACAAGCAGCTACAGAATCGGGAAAGACTCCGAAAAACAAGTGATCTTTCCTGACACAGTTAACTTCTTATGGCAGAACAAGTTGGACTTTCAGTGAAGGGTAACTATGTAAATAGGTGTGTGCACCAGTTTGTATAGGTGAATATATATTGTGCACACCCTACTGTTAGCTGCAAGAGAGAGACATACACAGAAATATTCAAGTACTCTTTTCTCTGTAAGAAAAGCAAGAAATCATTGTTCTTGTTTAGAAGCCAGAATTTCATTTGTGAAATTTTGGAAGCTGTAGTATTTAATTTACTTAATACAAAGTAGATTAAAGTGATTGTGTGTATGTTCTGTTTATTTTCATTCCGCATTTTACATAACATAATCTCTAACAACTTATTTAGTTTTCAAGAATCGAAAAATATCAAAACTATCCATTCACCCCCCACCTCTGTCTAGTTTCTAAGTGTTATTCATTTCTAACACTTATCTATTATATCAATCAATCAATCTATTATCTATCTATCTATCTATCTATACTATAATATAATAGACGAAACATTAAAAGTTTGGTTGGTCGGTCAGTCGGTCCTAAGTGATTTTACCTAATTACCCTTAATTAAAAAAATATTGTTAAATAATATTTATAACCAATTACCTTTTTCAGCTAAAGCTTATTACTTTTTCTATTTTTACAATAAAACTTTCTCCTGTTGAAAAAATATCATGGTTAATTACCCTTTTTAACTGAAATATGTTATTTTTTCTATTTTTCTTCTTTTGAAAAAATATAACAGACAAACTCTTACTTATTTATTTTAAAACCTATTTTAATACTTTTAATTATTTAAAAATATTTACATATACTATAATATAATAGAAGAAATATTAAAAATTTGGTTGGTAGGTTGATCGATCCTTAGTGATTTTACCTAATACCCTTAATTAAAAAAATATTGTTAAATAATATTTATAATCAATTACCTTTTTCAGCTAAACCCCATTACTTTTTCTATTTTTACAATAAAACTTTCTCTTGTTGAAAAAATATCACGGGTAATTACCTTTTTTTAACTGAAACATGTTATTTTTTCTATATTTCTTAGTAAAACCCCTCATTTTCCAAAAGTATCACAAACAAACACTTACTTATTTATTTTAAAACCTATTTTAATACTTTTAATTATTTAAAAATATTTACATATTTTAACTTGCCTTCTTATTTATTACTTTATCTATTTTTTTCAATAAAATTTACTCCTTTTCAAAAAATATCAAGGTTAATTACCTTTTTTTTTTAATTGAAACATGTTTTTTTTTTCTTACTAGAACCCCTAATTTTCAAAAAATATCACACACAAACCATTACTTATTTATTTTAAAACCTATTTTAATGATTTTAGTTATTTAAAAATATTTACATATTTTATATTATTAAAGACGAAACATTAATAGTTTTGGTACTTGTTTTTTGGTATGGTACGGTACTTGCATTATTTAATTATTTTACTTAAGGGTCCTGGTCCTGACAATCGATTGTCATTGTCAGGGACGAGTTACACAACATCTGTTTTTCTGCCATTAGATTAAGATTTCGACGGTAAGAATTAAAAAAAATTATATCGCTCCTCTATAATTTTCCGCGAAGCCACTTAGTCTCCGCTATAATTTTTCTTCGCGGAGCCACCAAACGATCGAAATATATTCAATGAACTCCGCGATAAATAACCACGGAAAAGTGTGATGTCCGTGACTTCATGTCACTGGACAGTTCATTTAATAAAATTATTAACCGAATCCGTGATTTCAAGAAGATTTAAAATAAAACAAAAAAAATGTGTTCCAGCTAGGGGAGGAAAATGAGAGCTTTTGTGTAGAGATAATTGTGAGTGATTAGAGAACGAGAGTGAAAAGAAAGCAGGTAAAACAAGTAAATTTAAGTTATTGCAACTGTGATCTTAAGTCACGGTTACAATAATTATTCTATACTCCTGCCTGCTCGTTTCAGTGCATTTATTTTAAAATCACCACGCAAGTGACTTCAAGTCACTATACTGGTTGAGGGTTAATTTTGGTAATTCGAAATTAGTGGACAATAGTGACTTAAAGTCATAGGTGCTGTGACTTAATTTGGTCCACGGTTGTTTACCGCGGAGCTCAATGAATACATTTTGGTCATTTAATTGTTCCGCGGAAATTATAGCGGATAGTAAGTGGCTCCGCGAAAAATTATATAGGAGCGATTGATTTTTTTTTAATCCTGACCGTCAAAATCTTAATCCAACGACAGAAAAACAGATTGTTGTGTAACTCGTCCCTAACAATCGATTGTCAGAGACCAGGACCCTTTACTTAATTACCCTTTATTTAAGTAAAAATAAATAATATTTTTTAACTAAATATGTTATATTTTCTATTTTTCCTTACTAAGGGCCTGTTTGGCCAAGGCGATTTATACCTTATAAGCTGATAAGAGCTTATGAGGGGTGTTTGTGTACTCAGTTTATTTCATAACTTATAACTTATAAATTGATAAAAATTGATAAGTTGAATGTTATAAATCACTAACATTTTACTTAACTTATCAACTTATTCTTTGATTTCTTTATTTTTCTAATAGTTTATATTTTTACATTTGTGTTTTTAAATATTTTTTTAATTTAAAATACAAGTGTTGAAATCATTGTATTTAAAAATTATTTTTTCACATTTAATTTAGCAAATTATTCACTAGCTTATAAGTAAATTTATTCAAACACCCGTATAACTTATAAAAATTCATCAACTTATCACTTATACGACACTTACTCATTTTAAGTTATAAACAACTTTTTTGTGATACCTCAAACACGCACTAAAACTCCTCCTTTTTTAAAAAATATAACGAGCAAACCCTTACTTATTTATTTTAAAAATTCATTCTAATGTTTTTAATTATTTAAAAGCGTTTAGCTATTTTAATAAACCTACTTATTTTTTTAACAAATACAATTAATAAAATATAAAAAAGTAAATAATAAAACAACAATTAACAATCTGTGCATCGCACGGGTTTTAAGCTAGTACTATTATATAATAGACGAAACATTAAAAGTTTGGTCGGTCGTTGGTCGGTAAAGTTTTTTGGTAAGTTGTGATTTTACTTAATTGCCCTTACTTAACTACTTAACTGTACTTCGTATTTTTACTTAATTGTCCTTACTTATTTATAAAAATATATTATTAAATAATAATATTACCTATTTATAACCAATTATATTTTTCACCTAAAATACAATAATGTTTTTATTTTTTCTGAAAAATTCTTCTATTTTTCCAAAAATATCACATGCAATTACATTTTTTAACTAAAACATATTAGTTTTTCTATTTTTCCTTACTAAAACATCTCATTTTCCAAAAATATCACAGACAGTTTCATTTATTAAAATAAAATAATAAAATAATAATTGTTAATAACTAAACAATTACATATTTTAGCCAAAGTGTATATTATTTTTTATATTTTCTAACTAAAATTTTTACTTTTCTATTTTTCCTAACTAAAATATCTCATTTTCCAAAAATATGACGGACAGTTCTATTTAATGAAATAAAATAATAATATTATAAATACTAATAACTAACCGATTAGTTTTTTTTTTGCCAAAGCGCATGTTTTTTAAAAAATTTCTAACTAAATTTTTTCCCAAGTAAAACTTCACATTTTCCAAAAATATCACAGACAATTCAATTTAGTAACATAAAATACTAATATTATAAATACTAATAATTAGCCGATTAAATTTGTTAGCCAAAGCGTATATTCTTTATTATATTTTCTAAATAAAATTTCTTATTTTCTAAAATTATCGCAGATGACATCTATCTATACTATACTCTCCCTCCGTCTCAATATGAAGTTAACATGTGAAAGAGAAGGTTCGGCACGCATTTTAAGACTCTTTTAAAGTATAGTTTCAGTAATTGTTTTAAATTTTTTTTTCTTCTGAATAACAATTAAATGTTTGGATTTTTATTCAAAAAAGAAAAATTTTAAAAATAAATTATGGAACTATATTTTATAGGAGCCTTAAAAAACGTGTCGACCCCTCCATTTCAAATGTTAACAAATGGATAGGACGGAGAGAATATATAATAACCGAAACATTGAAAGTTTTGATTTTCTGTTTTCGATAATTTATTCTATTTAATCTATTTATATGTACTATTATATAATAGCCGAAACACTAAAAGTTTTGATTTTCGATTTTCTCAAATATATTACATAACCACAAACTCTTTCGATTACACTTTTTTTTAGAAAACATTTATATTTATATTTATATTATTACAACAAAATATATTGATAATTTGGACAGTTACCTTGACTGACATGCTTACTAAGCTAATAAACTTTTATAAAATCTATAAGTTTTTTTAGATTTGAAGAAAAAAAAAAGTAGTACTTTTAATTATTTATTTTTTTAAAATAGCATTTTTAGAACTATTAAAATCTCAAAAAATTTAAAAATAAATTTCAAAATTAATATTAAAGTCACACGTATTTTGCGCGGGTTATAATCTAAGTATTCATTAAAGATGTTATGAGGTACTTTTGACAAGTAACAAGTTGTGGTGTGGGATCTCATTAAATTCTAAATTATACTATCATTAAAATGCATTTAGCCGAATTTACTATTATTTATGTATCAAGAAGCCAAAATTTCGAATTTATCACAGGCGAACCGAGTGCAACTTTGTTGATTATCTTTAAACGTCTTGCCCCCAGACCAACAATAATTACCCAATGACTAAAATCGCTTCATGAAAAAATTTATGTAAGAGTATTTTTAATGGTATTAGCTAAATTAATTAATTATAAAATTATAAAATATTGATTATATAAAATTTATTGGATTTGTATAATTACAAGACTATTGTCCATGTGAGGTTGAGAATGTTATAATTCTTTTAGAATGTTAGATTATATTTTATATTACTGCTAATAATTTTACCAAGAAAAAGTAATCAACTAACAATTAAATATGCATCCTTAGTGATTAAAACAGACACTTAACACTTATAGAGAGCTTCTCAATAAACGTCACTAATTTACATAATAATTATGATTTTATACATTTGATTTTAACATATTCGGATTCTATATTCATATATTTAAATTCTTATACTGTTAATTTTTTTAAAAAAAAATATTAAAATTATGAACAAAAATGTAATGATTATTTATTCGAAAATATAATTCACGATTCAACGAGTTCCTATGATACAATAGCTCATTTATCTCATACATATATGCTTTAAATTATTTATTAAATTAAGATAAATTATCTACATAAAAAAGCAAGATTTTTCATTTTTTATTTGAGAAAAATATAAAAGAAGAACGATTACCATCTATACTATTATATTAAAGACGAAACATTGAAAGTTTTGTAGTCCGGTCCGAAAGTTTTTGTAGTCTGGTCACTCAATTCATAGCCGTTAGATATATATCTGATCAAATCGATGAGAACCGTTAGATAGAATATTAAAATTGTTATATAAAATATCTTTTCTATTTTTCCTAACTAAAATATCTCATTTTCCAAAAATATCGCAGATAGTTTTATTTAATAAAATAACATAATATAGTTATAATTGTTAATAACTAACTCATTACCTTTTTTAGCTAAAGTGTATATTCTTTTTTATATTTTCTAACTAAAATTTCTACTTTTCTATTTTTGCCGACTAAAATCTCTCATTTTCCAAAAATAACACTCAGAGTTCTATAACGTATATTTTTTTATATATTTTCTAACTAAAATTTCTCCTAATTAAATTGAAAAAGTAAATTGGAAAAGACAATTTCCCGTGATATATTTAGAAAAGAAGGGACTTTGTTAGGAAAAATCTATAATGTGTTTTAGAGTAATTGATTATAAATAGGTATTTGATTATTTATATTTTAATATTCTTAGTGATTGCATTTGTTAAGAAAAATAAGTAGACATGTTAAAATAGGTAAACTTTTAAAAAATAATTATAATATTATAGATTTAAAAATAAATAACTAAAGGTTTGTCCGTGATATTTTTGGAAAATGAGAGGTTTTAGTAAGGAAAAATAGAAAAACTAACATGTTTTAGTTAAAAAAAAGTAATTGTCATATTTGAAAAGGTAGGGGAATTTGTTAGAAAAAATAATGTATTTTAGGGAAAAAAAGTAATTGTTTATAAATAGATAATATTATTATTTAATAATATATTACTATAAATAATTAAGGTTAATTAAGTAAAAACACGAAATATAGTTAAGGGAAATTAAGTAAAATCACAACGTACCATACCGACCAACCAAACTTTTAATGTTTCGTCTATTATATAATAGTACTAGCTTAAAACACGTGCGATGCACGTATTGTTAATTGTTATTTTGTTATTATTTTTTAATCTATACTATTATATTAAAGACGAAACATTGAAAGTTTTGTAGTCTGGTCATGAAAGTTTTTGTAGTCTGGTCACTCCATTCATAGCCGTTAGATATTTTTGATCAAATCATTGAGAACCGTTAGATAAAATATTAAAATTAGTATATAGAATATCTTTTCTATTTTTCCTAAATAAAACATCTCATTTTCCAAAAATATCACGGACAGTTTCATTGAATAAAATAACATAATAAGATTATAATTACTAATAAATAACTCATTACCATTTTTAGTCAAAGTGTATATTCTTTTTTACATTTTCTAACTAAAATTTCTAATTTTCTATTTTTCCTAAATAAAACCTCTAATTTTCCAAAAATATCACGAACAGTTCTATTTAATAAAATAAAATAATAATATTATAATTATTAATAACTAACAAATTAGTTTTTTTCCAAAACGTATATTCTTTTTTATATTTTCTAACTAATATTTCTCTTAACTAAAACCTCAAAAATATCACGGGTTATTTCATTTAGTAGCATAAAATACTAATTTATGTTACTAAAACCCCTCATTTTCCAAAAATATAATGGGCAAACCCTTACTTATTTATTTTAAAATCTATTTTAATACTTTTAATTATGTTACTTTTTCTATTTTTTCATTTTCTAAAAAAAATATTATTAAATAATAACATTTTTATAACCAACTACCTTTTTAGCTAAAATACAATATCTTTTCTAACAAAATCTTCTCTTTTTCTAAAAAAAATCACGGGCAATTACCTTTTTCAACTAAAACATGTTACTCTTTCTGATTTTTCTTTACTAAACCCCTCATTTTCCAAAAATATTCTGGATAAATCCTTACTTATTTATTGTGAAGCCTATTTAAATACTTTTAATTACGGGCACTTACCTTTTCAGCTAAAACATGTTATTTTTTCTATTTTTCCTTACTAAGACCCCTCTTTTTCCAAAAATATCACGGGCAAATAGTTATAAATCTATTTTAATACTTTTAATTATTTAAAAAAATTTAACACGCCTACTTATTTTTTTTATCAAATGCAGATTAATATAATATTAAAGCATAAATAATAAAAATAATAATTATTAATAATAATCTGTGCATCAAGTTTTTGTAGTCTGGTCACTCCAATCATAGCCGTTAGATATTTCTGATCAAATCGATGAAAACCGTTAGATAAAATATTAAAATTGTTATATAGAATATTTTTTCTAACTAAAACATCTCATTTCCCAAAAACATCGCAGACGGTTTCATTTAATAAAATAACATAATAAGGTTATAATTGCTAATAACTAACTCATTACCATTTTTAGCCAAAGTGTATATGTTCTTTTTCATATTTTCTAACTAAAATTCCTACTTTTCTATTTTTTTCTAAATAAACCTCTCATTTTCCAAAAATATCACAAACAGTTCTATTTAATAAAATAAAATAATAATCATATAATTATTATTGACTAACCGATTAGTTTTTTTTTTCAAAACATATATTCTTTTTTATATTTTCTAACTAATATTTTCCTAACTAAAATCTCAAAAATATCACGGGATATTCCATTTAGTAGCATAAAATACTAATATTATAAATATATATATCTATCTATACTATCAATACTATTATATTATAGACGAAACATTAAAAATTTGGTTGGTCGGTATGGTACGTTGTGATTTTACTTAATTGCCTTTAATTAACTTTAATTCGTGTTTTTACTTAATTAACCTTACTTATTTATAGAAATATATTATTAAATAATAATATTACCTATTTATAACCAATTACATTTTTCACCTAAAATATATTATTTTTTCTATTTTTTTATAACAAATTCTCCTAATTTTTCAAATATATCACGGACAATTACCTTTTTTAACTTAAATATGTTTGTTTTTCTGTTTTTCTATTTTTCTTTACTAAAACCCCTCATTTTCCAAAAATATCACGGACAAACCTTTAGTTATTTATTTTTAAACCTATTTTAATATTATAATTATTATTTTAAATTTTTTACCTATTTTAACATGTCTACTTATTTTTCTTAACAAATGCAATTACTAAAAATATTAAAATATAAATAATCAAATATCTATTTATAACCAATTATCTTTTCAGCTAAAACACATTATATATTTTTTCTAACAAAGTCCATCCTTTTCTAAATATATCACGGGAAATTGTCTTTTACAATTTAATTTTTCTATTTTTCTCACTAAAATCCATTTTTTTCCAAAAATATCACAGGAAACTCTTTACTTCTTTATTTTAAAACGTATTTAAATACTTTCAATTATTAAATTTTAAAATCTCATTTTTCAAAAATATCACGGACATTTACCTTTTTAAACTAAATATATGTTACATTTTTTATTTTTTTCTTACTAAAACCCCTCATTTTTCAAAAATATAACGGGCAAACCCATACTTATTTATTTTAAAATTTGTTTTAATGTTTTTTAATTAATTAAAAGTGTTTAGCTATTTTAACATGCCTACTGATATGGATAGAAAAGTAATTATAGAAATATAATTGCTGATTCTTTGGAAAGGCCAAGTATTTAAGGCCCAAAACCCAGATTATTTATTAATTTCGTAATTAATAAATAGGGAAAATATACAGCTCATAAAAAAAGTCCAAAATATGGTAAATTCATCAAACAAGGATCCAGAATCCCAATTAAAGGCAATTAATGAGTCATAGTCTTTATCAACAAGGAAAATACTTATCCTGCAAGAAATACAATGTTTATCCATTATCAAAAAGGAGACTTATTCGCTAAGACTCATAAACATACCATAAATAATAGGCTCTAGACGCCTATATAAGGACTCTGATCCTACAATCAGAACTACGTTTTGGGCACAGCTTCATATGTCATCTACTACGTTTTGGACACAGCTCCATACGTCATCTACTACGTTTTGGGCACAGCTCCATACGTCACAACGCCTCGAAGGCGCAACAAGCCACAAAGGCACCCCTAGAACTACGTTTTAGACTTCATCCACGAATAAGGACATACAACGTTTTAGACTTCATCCTCAAATAAGGACATACAAGTCACTACGTCCTTGGTATGCCCCTGCTGCCATAGCCCCGAGGGCAACACCAAGAACTACGTCTTTGGCTTGATTCTCAATAACGAATTGAGATACGTAGGCATCTTGTGAGGACCGATTTAGTCTCGAAACACAAGTGCATCCATTAAAGCTCGAAGCTCATTAAACCTTAGCATTAAATTCACAAGCACGCTTTTTAATCCACAACATTTGGCACCGTCTGTGGGAAGACAACATCAACCATGGCAAACACACGGAGAACAGCTCGGGATACTCCTGAGGATCGCCCTATCACCTCTGAGGCTGATACTCATGGAAATCAACCACCGCCGACTACACCAACACTCAAGGACCGGAAATCCCAATTTCGGTTGAAGGGACGAATCCCCTGCAGATGGTCATTCATGGATCTAATCCACAAGAGACCGTTCACCAACAACCAATCTCGACTTCTCCACTCATCTTGAATGCACCGAGAAGCCTTCAACTCCATACTACTGATCTCCCTCAATACGCGAATCAGACTTTGGGGATGCCAAGCTATGACATGTCCCCTCGACCCATGGCGGGCGGTAGTGGAACTAATCCAATCTACCATGAGGCATATGTGCCCCCTTATATTCAAGGTCTGGGACCCCAAGCTCGCCAGACCCCTTTCGTTCAAGATTACTCTGGCCCATATACCGAAGATGAGGGTTATACAACTGGGGAGGATGTCGCCCCAAGAAGGAGACGTTCTTCCCAGAAAAATCAGGATCAACCCCAAACTACTAAGGAGAAAATTGCAGCCCATGAGGCAGAGACTGCAAGACTCAAGAAACTCCTTGCTGAGGAGGAGGCCGCTCAATCTTGAGGCCGAACGACTGAAGGGATCCCGATAATCAACTTGGATCCACCGGCAAGAAGAACCAAGAGGGCCGAAGCCCCAAGGGGTGATCCTAGTATTCTGTTGCCCCTAGGAGATACTGATGATCCTACACCACCGTTTACTCAAGACATCATGAAAACGGCTATATCCAGAAAATTTAAGATGCCTTCGATCAAAGCCTATGATGGAACGGGAGATCCCGCAAATCATGTAAGGACCTTCTCCAATGCACTGCTGTTGCAGCCAACCAACGATGCGGTCAAGTGTAGGGCGTTTCCACAAACCTTGGCAAGCATGGCCCAACGCTGGTATAGCCGTCTTCCTCCCAACTCAATTGGGTCTTTCAAAGAACTAAGCAAAGCTTTTATCAATCAGTTCATTAGTGGAAGGGTGCATGAGAAAAGCTCTGCGTCACTCATGGCAATCCAGCAAGGAAAGAATGAAGCCCTATGCGACTACATCAATCGATTCACTCGAGAGGCTTTGAAAGTCCCGGACTTAGAGGACAGAGTGGCTATGATAGCCCTGCAACAAGGAACTACTGATGACCACTTCAAAAGGTCGTTGGCTAAACATCCACCCGAGAGCATGCTGAAGCTCCAAGATAGAGCCGGAAAGTATATCAAGGCTGAAGAAAGCATGAGAAAGTATGAACCCACTGCTGGAGGTAGTGGAAAATCAAAGAAAAGAAAAGAAACTCAGGAATACGACGTCAAGGAAAAGTTTCCTAGAACGTCAAAGGACTCTGATTCTCCACCCAAGAGAAACAATTTTGGGCCAAAGTTTACGGAGTATGCAAGATTGAACACTCCCGGGAGTCAAATTTTGATGGAGATAGCTAAAGAAGGAGATCTCAAATGGCTGAAGCCAATGAGGGCTGACATGTCCAAACGGAACCAAAATCAATTCTGTCGGTTCCACAAAGAAGTCGGCCACGACACCGACGATTGTAGGCAATTGAAAGATGAAATTGAATTTCTGATACGAAGAGGAAAACTCAGCAAGTTCACCAAGGATGGAAATCAAGGGAGTCAAAGAGGAAACTATGAAAGGAAGGATTACGACAGAAGGGACAACGACCAAGATCGTAATCCTAAGCCCCGAGGGCCAGTCATCAATATGATATTCGGAGGGCCAACTGCTGCTGGGTCCTCCCGAAACTCAAGAAAGGCTTATGCTCGAGAAGTAATGACTGTGGTCGGAGAAGCACCGAAACGTGCCCGAACAGAAGTATCAATAGGTTTTGATGATTCAGACCTAGAGGGAGTGAAGTTTCCCCACGATGATCCCTTAGTCATCGTTCCTGTAATAGGAAATTCCGAAACAAAGAGAGTTTTGGTCGACAATGGAGCCTCAATATACATCTTGTTCCATGATGCTTTCATCAAGATGGGCTACACTGACTCTCAGTTGACACCCTCGAATATGCCCATATATGGATTCAATGGAGTAGAGTCAAAGGTGGAAGGCAATATCCAACTCCCAATGACCATGGGGCAAGGGATGAATACATCTACTCAAATGCTGAACTTCATAGTTATAAAGGCAACTTCGACCTACAATGCAATCCTGGGAAGGACTGGTCTTCATGCATTCAAGGCCGTTGCCTCATCCTATCATCTGAAAATCAAGTTCCCAACGAGGAATGGAATTGGTAAAGAACGTGGGGACCAAAAGATGGCTAGAAGTTGTTACGTAGCCGCGTTAAGGCCTAATGGAATCGGGGGATAGGTTCTCCCCATTGAAGACATGGATACCAGTGACAATGAGGACCGAAGAGGGAAACCAGATGAGGATTTAATCCCCATTCCCTTAGTCCCTGGTGAACCGGAGAAGGTGACATATGTTGGAGCACTACTACCTGAGCCATTGAAAAGCAAGCTCATATCTTTTCTTCAAGAGAATAATGACGTTTTTGCTTGGACAGCGGCTGACATGCCAGGGATTGATCCCCAATTGATAACTCATAAATTGAATGTGGATCCTGAAAGGAAGACGGTGAAACACAAAAAGAGAAGTTTTGCTCCAGAAAGGCTCGAAGCCATTAAACAAGAAGTAGAGAAGCTTTTGGAAGCCGGGTTCATTGAGGAAATCCAATTCCCAGAATGGTTGGCTAACCCCGTGATGGTCAAAAAGGCCAATGGAAAATGGAGGATGTGTGTGGACTTCACTGACTTGAATGATGCATGTCCTAAGGATTGTTTTCCCTTACCAAGGATTGATGCATTAATAGATGCTACAGCTGGACACGAGATGCTCAGCTTCATGGATGGCTTCAGTGGATACAACCAAATCAAAATGCACAAGGATGACATCTCCAAGGTATCATTCATCACTGACTTTGGTGTTTTCTGTTATCTAGTCATGGCATTTGGCCTTAAGAATGCAGAGGCAACCTACCAAAGATTGGTGAACAAAATTTTTGGACACCTAATTGGAAAAACCATGGAGGTCTACGTAGATGACATGTTAGTCAAGAGCCTTGATAAGGCCGATCACATTGAGCACCTCCGAGAGGCATTTGAAGTGCTAAGGCACCACAAGATGATGTTAAATCCAGCTAAGTGTGCCTTTAGTGTAGGCTCGGGAAAGTTTTTAGGCCTAATGGTTTCCAAGAGAGGAATCGAGGCCAATCCCGACAAAATCAAAGCAATTCTAGACATGGAACCACCAAAGACTGTCAAAGATGTCCAAAAACTAACGGGAAGAGTGGCAGCATTGGGAAGATTTATCTCCAAATCAGGAGAGAAGTGCTTATCTTTCTTCAAAGCACTCAAGAATGTGAAAAACTTTGAATGGACAACTGAAAGCCAAGAGGCCTTTGAGGCCCTGAAGAAATACATGGCTGAGGCACCACTGTTGGCAAAGCCCAAGCCAGGGGAAATTCTCTATTTATACTTGGCGGTCTCTAGCACAGCCCTTGGAGCCTTTTTGGTAAAAGAAGAATTGAAGGTTCAGAAACCCATCTACTATGTGAGTAAGATTCTACATGGGGCAGAAATAAACTACTCAACGATTGAGAAGTTTGCCTTAGCCTTGATAATGGTCTCAAGAAAGCTACGCCCGTACTTCCAGGCTCACAAGATATAGGTCTTGACTGATCAACCTCTAAGAAATATCTTGCATAGCCCTCAAGTTAGTGGAAGGTTGATCAAATGGGCCATTGAATTGGGCGAATTCGACATCAAGTATAAGCCTCGAACGGCCATAAAAGCTCAAGCACTTGCTGACTTCATGGTTGAATGTACCATTGACAACCAAGAAGTCGGGGGGCAGGAAGTAAGAGTGGAGGATGAGAAAGATCAAGAGATGGATTTCAAAGAATATTGGGTGCTCTATTTTGATGGAACATCAAAAACAAAATCAAGTGGAGCCGGTTTAGTGCTACAAAGTCCTGATGGATTCCTCATAGAGTATGCACTAAAACTTGAATTCCCAACGACAAACAATGAGACTGAGTATGAAGCTCTGATAGCTGGCTTAGGGCTGGCTGGAGCCTTGAGAGTTAAAACTCTGAAAGTATGTGGAGATTCGAGGCTAGTGGTTTCCCAAGTAAATGGGGAATTTGAGGCCAGAGATGAAGTCATGGCCAAGTACTTGAAACTTGTCAAGGCCATCATGACTCAGTTTGATGAATGCTATGTAGAGCACATTCCAAGGGAAGAAAACATGAAGGCTGATGCTTTGTCTAAATTTGCTTCTTCCGAAATTGAAAACTATGCAGGGAGTGTATACTTCCAAGTCTTGAAGACCCCAAGCATCAACGGAAAGTTGGTAGCACCTATTGATGTTAGTAGTTGTTGGATGGATCCCATCAAATCTCATCTAGAAACTGGGTGGTTACCCAACGACACTTCAGAAGCACGAAAGCTATACGTCAGAGCACTAAGGTATACCCTGATTGAGGGAATCCTATACAAGAAGTCTTTCATCATTCCATGTCTGAAATGTTTGAGACCTCAAGAGGCATAATTGGCCCTGAAGGAAGTACATGAAGGAATTTGTGGGTAGCACTTGGGGGGCAGAACCCTTGCCCATAAGATCACTCGTCTAGGTTTCTACTGGCAAAGCATGCTAGCAGATGCTAAAAGCTACGTGAAGAAATGTGAAAGGTGCCAGAAGCATGCACCAGTGGTTAGGCAACCACCAGAGATGTTGACATCCATAAACTCACCAATTCCATTTGCCATGTGGGGAATGGATATACTTGGACCTTTCCCAATGGCAAGTGCACAACGAAAGTTCTTGATAGTAGCAATCGACTACTTCACCAAGTGGATTGAGGCTAAGCCATTAGCCAAGATAACCACCAAGCAAGTGATGCATTTCTTCTGGAAAAATGTGATATGCAGATACGGGATTCCACGTATCTTGGTCACAGACAATGGAACTCAGTTTAACAACGATGAGTTTAAGAAATATTGTGATGAGAACGATATCAAATTGCACTTCACTTCTGTCGCCCATCCTCAAGCAAATGGGCAAGCTGAGGTTGCAAATCGAATTATCCTAGATGGACTGAAGAAAAGAGTTGAACGCTCCAGAAACACTTGGGTAGACGAATTGCTCCCTATACTATGGGCATATCGTACTACCTGCAAAGTCACCGCCGGAGCAACTCCATTTCTATTGGTTTATGGAGCAGAGGCAGTGGTTCCGGTGGAAATTACTCACACGTCTCCAAGAGTTGAGGCTTATGAACCAGAAACAAATGAAGAAGGCTTGAGGCTAGCTTTAGATCTAATTGACGAAGTTAGAGATGAGGCAAACGCCAAGATAGTTGAACATCAAAAGAAGGCATCTTTCTACTATAACCTAAGGGTTAAAGAAAGGTTCTTTCGGCAAGGAGACTTGGTTCTACGAAAGATTGAGGCATCCGGAGTTGGACAAAAGGCAAGCTGGCCCCAAATTGGGAAGGACCATATCGCGTTAAGAACGTATTTGGTCGAGACTCCTACAAATTGGAAACCCTCGAAGGGCATGAGGTGCCAAGGACTTGGCATGCCTCAAATTTGAAAGTCTATTATGTTTAGTGCATCCTAAAAGGATCCGCTAGTAGGACAAGTAGAAAGATGGTTCGATGAAATCATGAGCTTCCTGGAAAGAAGATGAAGGGTTGAAACCGTTTTGATTGGTAGAAACATCCTCAAAGCATTGTCAAGACAAACTACAAATGAATGCAAAAGAAAGCATACAAAATATGCATGTCAACTGCACAAATAGAGCTGAATACAACGAACCCCGAATGGTGAATGTTGCTAATAAACATACAAAAGAAAGCCTAAGATGCTTATTGTTAATTAGCGAAAATTTCAAGCTCAGGAGAAGTTTGATATGATAGACTTGAGAATGAATCACTACGAGTGGAGCCATCAGTAAGAACTCGTAAGGGTGAAGGGTTGAAATCCCAGAAACCTAAGACATTCAGTCCAAACCCCATCATTCGATATGCTCAATGAAAGGCTTGAAGCCAAAACAAGACGGTATAAGACATAAAAGACTTATGCAAATGTCAAGTTAGCCTCGAATAAGGCAAAATCGTCGTAAATGTGTAGGTCGCTCCACACTTTACACCAAGACGATACTCGTGAAACACTAGTGTATATTAAAATCCCCAAAAAGGGGTAGTAAGTCCCAGGTAAGGGATAAAAAGACCCCAAGTCTCGAAAAAGACCGGTATAATTTCTATGAAATCCTAGTGCATTATCATAGACGTTGGGAAGCGCGATCAGCCATTTTAAACCCAGAATCTTCAAGAAATCTTTAAATCTTCAAAAGAACCCAGAAACCGGTGAGTTTAAACAGAAAACCTCGCCGGGAATCGCCTTGCCACAAAACCCTAGCAGAGCTTTGCAGAGAGAATTTTGGAGAAAATCTAGCAGAATATTTCTGAGAAATGAAAAGTGAGAAGTGAGTTGAAACAAGTGAGATTTCACCCTTTTATAGGGGCAACAACCAGTCAATGGGCCGGTTGAAATAAGAGCAACCGTCTATAGCCAGTTAAGGCCCACAAATCCATTTATGGATTATAGAGATTAAAACCCAAATAACTTGGGTCTCAGGCAAATTCGAAGCCCAAACAATAAAGGCCCAATAAGGCCTAAGGCTGGAATAATTTAAGTCCAATTAAAAATTGGGCTAGTTAAGGCCCAAGAAAAGAATGAAATTTGAAATATAGCCAAGGCAAAATCAAAGATTTAAGGTCGAAAAGACATTAAATCAAAATTGTACGACCGAGGTCGAAAACATATGGGAAAACGAGGTCGATTCCAGTGACCTCGCTCCCAAATAAAGTCGAAAAATAATGAAATTGAGGTCGAAAAACCTTAGAGCGACATCGAAGGCTCGAAGTCAAAAATATACGAGGAATTTGAGGTCGAAACTATCGACCTGGGACCAAAATCGAGGTCGAAAAGACCCATGATCGAGGTCGAACGATCCTGGTCGAAAATGACTAGGAATTTGAGGTCGAAACCATCGACCTAGGACCAATCGAGGTCGAAAAAAGGCTGGATCGAGGTCGAAGGCTCGAGGTTGTAAAAGACTTAAAAATCGAGGTTGAAACCTTCGACCTCACTCCAATCGAGGTCGAAATCTAGGTCGAATTTCAGGTCAAAAATGACATGTTTCCTGGTCGAATTTGAGGTCGAAAATGCCCTTAAAAATGGAAAATTTTGAGGAAAAACACGTTATAACTTCTACAAAAACCCCAAGGAGATTTTCCCAGAAGTTGGGGGGCAAATGATATGGATAGAAAAGTAATTATAGAAATATAATTGCTGATTCTTTGGAAAGGCCAAGTATTTAAGGCCCAAAACCCAGATTATTTATTAATTTCGTAATTAATAAATAGGGAAAATATACAGCTCATAAAAAGAGTCCAAAATATGGTAAATTCATCAAAGAAGGATCCAGAATCCCAATTAAATGCAATTAATGAGTCATAGCCTTTATCAACAAGGAAAATACTTATCCTGCAAGAAATACAATGTTTATCCATTATCAAAAATGAGACTTATTCGCTAGGACTCCTAAACATACCATAAATAATAGGCTCTAGACGCCTATATAAGGACTCTGATCCTACAATCAGAACTACGTTTTGGGCACAGCTCCATACGTCATCTACTACGTTTTGGGCACAGCTCTATACGTCACAACGCCTCGAAGGCGCAACAAGGCACAAAGGCACCCCTAGAACTACGTTTTAGACTTCATCCACGAATAAGGACATACAAGTCATCTACAACGTTTTAGACTTCATCCTCGAATAAGGACATACAAGTCACTACGTCCTTGGTGTGCCCCTGCCGCCATAGCCCCGAGGGCAACACCAAGAACTACGTCTTTGGCTTGATTCTCAATAACGAATTGAGATACGTAGGCATCTTGTGAGGACTGATTTAGTCTCCAAATACAAGTGCAACCATTAAAGCTCGAAGCTCATTAAACCTTAGCATTAAATTCACAAGCACGCTTTTTAATCCACAACACCTACTTATTTTTTGCACAATTACAATTAATAAAATATTAAAATAATAATAATAATATAACGATTAACAATCCGTGCATCGCACGAGTTTTAAGCTAGTATTTTATTAATTGTATTTGTTAAAAAAATAAGTAGGCATGTTAAAATAGCTAAATACTTTTAATTAATTAAAATAATTAAAACAGATTTTAAAATAAATAGGTAAGGGTTTACCCGTTATATTTTTGGAAAATGAGTGGTTTTAGTAAGAAAAAATAAAAAATGTAACATATATTTAGTTTAAAAAGGTAAATGTCCGTGATATTTTTGGAAAATGAGGTTTTAAAATTTAATAATTAAAATTATTTAAATTCCTTTTAAAATAAATAAGTAAAGGGTTTCCTATGATATTTTTGGAAAAACAAATGAATTTTAGTGAGAAAAATAGAAAACGTAAATTGAAAAAGACAATTTCCCGTGATATATTTAGAAAAGAAGGGACTTTGTTAGAAAAAATCTATAATATGTTTTAGAGTAATTGGTTATAAATAGGTATTTGATTATTTATATTTTAATAGTCTTAGTGATTGCATTTGTTAAAACAAATAAGTACACATGTTAAAATAGGTAAACTTTTAAAAAATAATTATAATATTATAGGTTTATAAATAAATAACTAAAGGTTTGTCCGTGATACTTTTGGAAAATGAGGGGTTTTAGTAAGGAAAAATAGAAAAACTATAAAAAAGGTAATTGCCATGTTTAAAAAAGTAGGAGAATTTGTTAGAAAAAATAATGTATTTTAGGGAAAAAAGGTAATTGTTTATAAATATGTAATATTATTATTTACTAATATATTTCTATAAATAAGTAAGGTTAATTAAGTAAAAATACGAAATACAGTTAAGGTCGATTAAGTAAAATCACAACGTACCATACCGACCAACCAAACTTTTAATGTTTCGTCTATTATATAATAGTATTGATTGATTGATTATTAAAGACGAAACATTGAAAGTTTTGGTACCTATTTTTTTGTACATGTTTTTTGATATGCCTTATTTAATTGTTTATTTAATTATTATAAAAATTATTATAATTAGTTACCCTTTCAGTTAAAATACATTACCATTTTTTTCTCAAAAAATCACGGACAATTTCCTTTTCAGCTAAAACATGTTACTTTTCTATTTTCTTTGCTAAAATCTCTCATTTTCCAAATATATCATGAGCAAACCCTTACTTATTTATTTTAAAACCTATTTTAATACTTTGAATTGGCAATTACTTTTTCCCTCTTTTTCTAGAAAAATCATGGGAAATTACCTTTTTGAGCTAAAACATGTTATATTTTCAATTTTTCTTACTAAAATCTCTCCATTTTCAAATATATCACGGACAAACCTTTACTTATTTATTTTAAAATCTATTTTAATACTTTTAAGTTTTAAGTACCAAAAAAAAACTAAAACATGTCACCTTTTTCTATTTTTCTTACTAAACCCCGGCCCCTTTTTTTTTAAAACATCACGGACAAATCGTTACTTTTATATTTTAAAATTCAACGAAAACATGTTACTTTCTATTTTTCTTACTAAAACCCCTCTTTTTACAAAATATCACGGGCAAACCATTACTTAATTATTTTAAAATCCATTTTAATACTTTTAATTATTTAAAAATGTTTAACACGCCTACTTATTTTTTAAATAAATGCAATTAATAAAATATAAAATATAAATAATAAAATTAACAATTATTAAAAACAATCCGTGCATCACACAGGTTTTAAGCTATCTATACTATATTATTATAAGCAAACCACCCTCTATTTGGTTGGTTGGTAGTTTGGTCCTCTAAATAATAACCGTTAGATGTCAATATAGGTAAATGAGAACCGTTGGATGTAATATTAAAATAATATTCTTTTTTTATATATAAAATGCTCTCACGGATTCAAGGTTCGAATCCCGTCAACAACATATTATTATTAAATATTTATCATCTATTTTTCTAAGCTACATTCAAAAGTTCAAGATATTATTTCATCGATAACATATCTATCTATACTATATTATTATAAGCAAACCAGCATCTATTTGGTTGGTAGTTTGGTTATTTGGTTGGTTGGTAGTTTGGTCCTCTAAATAATAACCGTTATATGTAAATCTATACTATATTATTATAAGCAAACCACCATCTATTTGGTTAGTAGTTTGGTTATTTGGTTGGTTGGTAGTTTGGTCCTCTAAATAATAACCGTTATATGTAAATATAGGTAAATGAGAACTGTTAGATGTAATATTAAAATAATATTCTTTTTTATATATCTAAAATGCTCCCACGGGTTCGAGGTTCGAGGTTCGAATCCCGTCAACAACATATTATTATTAAATATTTATATCATCTATTTTTCTAAGCTACATTCAAAAGTTCAAGATATTATTATATCTAAAATGCTCCCACAGGTTCAAGATTTGAATCCCGTCAACAACATATTATTATTAAATATTTATATCATCTATTTTTCTAAGCTACATTCAAAAGTTTAAGATATTATTCCATCGACAACATATCTATCTATACTATCTATCTATAATCTATCTATCTATCTATCTATCTATTACTATATATTATATGCCAACACAAGGGCAAAGTTTGCCATTTTAATGCTTGTGAAGTTACGATTTTACCCCTATTTTTTGAAAAATAACAAAAATACCAATGTTATATTATTATGCAAAAATATGTTAATATTTGTTAATGTAGAGAATCAAACCTCCAACCTCCTTCTAAGAATACCAAAGCATAACCACTATGCTACATTGCATTTTGAGTTTATATTAGAGATCTTATTAGATAAGTCACATTATTTCCTCTAATTCTATATTCTTTTTTTATTTTGAACCTTTGAGTAAAGGAAATATTGGTCCATATTATTTAAATAAATCTGTATTTTTTATTTAAGTTATTATATATATATAAATGATCAATCATCGTTTTAAATTTTTATTATAGTTGTATATTTTTGATTAAATATACTTTAGTTATGTTGTTGATAATTCATATTTTTATATCATATTGTATATCACTATTTTACATTATTAGAATTAATTAATTATACATAAAATATAGTAATGAACTTGATCTAATATAAGAATTATTGTATATGTTATGTATCTCATTAGTTGTTAAGTCTATAATTTAAAATTAAGAAAATTAGCATTAAAATTATGTAATGTTAATACTTATACACTATGTTCGTCACATTCATTTCTTAACAATTTTTTTTTTCAAAATAACACTTCATTTGTTGATATTTTCTAATATTACATGTCATTCTTTATTAACTTCGGCATATCTCTAATTTACTCATTTTTTCATCAATTTTTTCACTTTTCCCACCATTTTAATCTCCCGGTTATTGTCCGAGTCAAAAATCGGGGTGATGATTTAAAATGTAGAATATTACGGAGTATTTAATTACAAAAAAGGTTTTCTTTCATTATAAATGATAAATGTAAAAAATAAAAAATTTACACTATCTTTGTCATGATAAATGATGAGTATGGAAAATAAAATTTTTATGATATAATTTCACATGTTACACATGAATGTAAATTATTCCGGATAAAAAAATATTTTCATTTTCATTTTTCTCTTTGGATATATATAAATATATTATACTATTTCAATAAAAATATATAAATTCTATCTATAAAATCATACATAATATATAACTACATCAAATATGAACTATGTATCATAGTTTTTAAGTATATAAAATATCAAATATTTGAGTTAAATTAGAAATGTTTTATTGATCAAACATTTAGACTTTGATGTGTTTAAATGTATAATTCGACTAAAAAGATAAATATTTGAAAATGTAGAAGATAAAATTGAATTGATTCCAAAAAGATGAAAACTCAAAAACATGATCTATGTTTTAAATAAAAAATCAACATGATTAATATGCAATAGATGAAAATAAGATATGATTTTTCTCGATCATAAGAATTATAAAATTGTCTAACTATTAATGACGACTAGTTAGACTATAAGTTTTAACAATAAAAATTCAAATTGTATGTAAAAAAATTATTGAATGATGTTAAAAAAAAGTATAAGTCTTTAATAATAATAGAATTTTATATAATATATTAATTGGATGCGTAATATCATAAAATCATTTTGATAAATGAAATTCTAAATAGGGTATGTGGGCTTTGAGAACATCGTGGAATTACAACACTGAAGCTAATACACAATAAAGTACAAGTAAAGTTTATTTTCTGTATATGAAAAGCTTGAGTTTATTATTACAAAAATGTCATTCAATATTTGTATTGAAAAAATAGTAGAACCTCGTATAAGTCCTCAGGTCAAAATCATGGTTATTTTTCACTTTTAAATAAATGAATAATCCCTAGAAATTTATAAAAGTTATCACATTTACATTACCTTTTAAAAAAAATTAGTCTTAAAAATGATATATTTATCAGTATATATTTATTTATAACACGTGCAAAGCACGAGTTATTTTTTTGTATTATTTTACTTTTTTATTTAAATTATTATAATCAAATTAAATATAGTAACGAGTGGTTCACGTATTTTACCTTTATTTATGTTTTTAATTTTTGAGTTGTTCTGCAGGATCAGCCGTTCAAAATAAATGTTAATTTTAACATATTTGTAATAAATGTTTATTTTAATATATATGTTGTTGATGAGATTCGAACCTTAAACTTCTATGTAACATAACTTTTAGTAATACATCTAGATGTTCAAATCAATTTGACTTCAAAGACCCATCAGTATCGATTGTGATTGAAAAGGATAACCAATATCAGTTGTGAACCAAATGATAAATTATACCCCCATTTTGTTTATTATAGTTTAGTATATATTATAGTTGATTCAGAATTCATTAATTTGTTCAATAAATTTATAAATTATGTAACTGAGCAAAATACATGAATTTTGAGAAATATATATAAGATAATTCAATTTGAGTTATATATGAATTTTTAAAATTTAGGATTTCAATTATTTATGATGATTGAGTTGAAACATTTACTTACGTCATTATAACATGAACTCACTCTATATGAAGGGGAAAAAAGATGGAACCAAAAAATAGTTGTTTGGAAATTATATATATGCACAAGTCATTAATGTTGTCTAATCATTCTTACATCGATAAAAATAATCATGTTCCTTTTATCATATAAATATTAGTTGAATATTACGAAATCTAATCAAATTTACAAGTATTTGATTCATGAAAACGGTACGCAATATTACAAATTTACGATAAATGGTAAATATTATCATCTAATGTATTTTTAATTATAAAATTATTTCGATATATGAACAAATTCAGTGAGAAATTATTTAATTAATATATGAACAAATCTCAAAACCTGACAAGGGCACGTTCATCATTCAAAGTAGTTACATTATTCGCCAACAAAATTTCTTACTACTCTGCACAACTCACACTTCTCATCTTACATGATCAAACTTACGATTACACAAACCTCACGTTAATAAATCGACCTTCTCGCAAAAAAATTATTGACGTTTCTATGCAGGCATGTGCCTTGCACGTGAAGTTACGATTTTACCCCTATTTTTTGAAAAATAACAAAAATATCACTGTTATATTATTATGCAAAAATATGTTAATATTTGTTAATGTAGAGAATCAAACCTCCAACCTCCTTCTAAGAAGACCAAAGCATAACCACTATGTTATGTTGCTTTTTGAGTTTAATTTAGAGATCTTATTAGATAAGTCACATTATTTCCTCTAATTCTATATTATTTTTTTATTTTGAACCTTTGAGTAAAGGAAATATTGGTCCATATTATTTAAATAAATCTGTATTTTTATTTACGTTATTATATATATATATATAAATGATCAATCATCGTTTTAAATTTTTATTATAGTTGTATATTTTTGATTAAATATACTTTAGTTATGTTGTTGATAATTCATATTTTTATATCATATTGTATATCACTATTTTACATTATTAGAATTAATTAATTATACATAAAATATAGTAATGAACTTGATCTAATATAAGAATTATTGTATATGTTATGTATCTCATTAGTTGTTAAGTCTATAATTTAAAATTAAGAAAATTAGCATTAAAATTATGTAATGTTAATACTTATACACTATGTTCGTCACATTCATTTCTTAACAATTTTTTTTTTCAAAATAACACTTCATTTGTTGATATTTTCTAATATTACATGTCATTCTTTATTAACTTCGGCATATCTCTAATTTACTCATTTTTTCATCAATTTTTTCACTTTTCCCACCATTTTAATCTCCCGGTTAATGTCCGAGTCAAAAATCGGGGTGATGATTTAAAATGTAGAATATTACGGAGTATTTAATTACAAAAAAGGTTTTCTTTCATTATAAATGATAAATGTAAAAAATAAAATCTTTACACTATCTTTGTCATGATAAATGATGAGTATGGAAAATAAAATTTTTATGATATAATTTCACATGTTACACATGAATGTAAATTATTCCGGATAAAAAAATATTTTCATTTTCATTTTTCTCTTTGGATATATATAAATGTATTATACTATTTAAATAAAAATATATAAATTCTATCTATAAAATCATACATAATATATAACTACATCAAATATGAACTATGTATCATAGTTTTTAAGTATATAAAATATCAAATATTTGAGTTAAATTAGAAATGTTTTATTGATCAAACATTTAGACTTTGAGGGGTTTAAATGTATAATTCGACTAAAAAGATAAATATTTGAAAATGTAGAAGATAAAATTGAATTGATTCCAAAAAGACGAAAACTCAAAAACATGATCTATGTTTTAAATAAAAAATCGACATGATTAATATGCAATAGATGAAAATAAGATATGATTTTTCTCGATCATAAGAATTATAAAATTGCTAACTATTAATGACGACCAGTTAGACTATAAGTTTTAACAATAAAAATTCAAAATGTATGTAAAAACAATTATTGAATGATGTTAAAAAAAAGTATAAGTCTTTAATAATAATAGAATTTTATATAATATATTAATTGGATGCGTAATATCATAAAATCATTTTGATAAATGAAATTTTAAATAGGGTTTGTGGGCTTTGAGAACATCGTCGAATTACAACACTGAAGCTAATACACAATAAAGTACAAGTAAAGTTTATTTTTTGTATATGAAAAGCTTGAGTTTATTATTACAAAAATGTCATTCAATATCTGTATTGAAAAAATAGTATAACCTCGTATAAGTCTTCAGGTCAAAATCATGGTTATTTTTCACTTTTAAATAGATGAATAATTCCTAGACATTTATAAAAGTTATCACATTTACATTACTTTTTTTAAAAAAAAAATTAGTCTTAAAAATGATATATTTATCAGTATATATTTATTTATAACACGTGCAAATCACGAGTTATTTTTTGTATTATTTTACTTTTTATTTAAATTATTATAATCAAATTAAATATAATAACGAGTGGTTCACGTATTTTACCTTTATTTATGTTTTTAATTTTTGAGTTGTTCTGCCAGATCAGCCGTTCAGAATAAATGTTAATTTTAACATATTTTTAATAAAAATGTTTATTTTAATATGTTGTTGATGGGATTCGAACCTTAAACTTCTATGTAACATAACTTTTAGTAATACATCTAGATGTTCCAATCAATTTGACTTCAAAGACCCATCAGTATCGATTGTGATTAAAAAGGATAACCAATATGAGTTGTGAACCAAATGATAAATTATGCTCCATTTTGTTTATTATAGTTTAGTATAGATTATAGTTGATTCAGAATTCATTAATTTGTTCCATATATTTATAAAATTATATAACTGAGCAAAATACATGAATTTTGAGAAATATATACAAGATAATTCAATTTGAGTTATATATGAATTTTTAAAATTTAGGATTTCAATTATTTATGATGATTGAGTTGAAACATTTACTTACGTCATTATAACATGAACTCACTCTATATGACGGGAAAAAAGATGGAACCAAAAAATAGTTGTTTGAAAATTATATATATGCACAAGTCATTAATGTTGTCTAATCATTCTTACATCGATAAAAATAATCATGTTCCTTTTATCATATAAATATTAGTTGAATATTACGAAATCTAATCAAATTTACAAGTATTTGATTCATGAAAACGGTATGCAATATTACAAATTTACGATAAATTGCAAATATTATCATCTAATGTATTTTTAATTATAAAATTATTTCGATATATGAACAAATTCAGTGAAAAATTATTTAATTAATATATGAACAAGTCTCAAAACCTGACAAGGGCACGTTCATCATTCAAAGTAGTTACATTATTCGCCAACAAAATTTCTTACTACTCTGCACAACTCACACTTCTCATCTTACACGATCAAACTTACGATTACACAAACCTCACGTTAATAAATCGACCTTCTCGCAAAAAAATTATTGACGTTTCTATGCAGGCCCGTGCCTTGCACGGGCTGTTACGCTAGTTACTATATATAATAGGCCAACACAAGGGCAAAAGTTGCCAATTAAATGGCCGCGAAATTACCATTTTACCCTTTTCTTTTGAAAAATAACAAAAATGCCACTTGTATATTATTATACAAAAAATTTTTAATAGATGTGTTACTACAGAGATTCGAACCTCCAACCTCCTTTCAAGATATCCATGGACTTAACCACTATACTACAAGTCTTTTTGAGTTTATTTCAAAAAACTTATTAGATAACCCACGTCTTTTATCTCTTATATTTTTTTTTATTTTGATGATTGAATAAATAAAATGTTGGTTTGAATTATTTATATAAATTTGTTTTTCTTTTTTCCTTTTCAGCAAAATTACCGTTTTACCTTTTTTTTTGAAAAATAACAAAAATGTCACTCGTATATTATTATACAATTTAGTTTTAATAGATGTGTTACTACAGAGATTCGAACCTCCAACCTCCTTCCAAGATATCCATGGCCTTAACCACTATACTACATGTCTTTTTGAGTTTATTTCAAAAAACTTATTAGATAACCCACGTCTTTTATCTCTTATATTATTTTTTTTTACTTTGATGTTTGAATAAATAAAATGTTGGTTTGAATTATTTATATAAATTTGTTTTTCTTTTTTCCTTTTCATGCCACTCGTATATTTTTATACAATTGTTTTTAATAGATGTGTTACTACAAAGATTCGAACCTCCAACCTCCTTCCAAGATATTCATGGGCAACCACTATGCTACATGCCTTTTTGAGTTTATTTCAAAAAACTTATTAGATAACCCACGTCTTTTATCTCTTATATTATTTTTTTTTACTTTGATGTTTGAATAAATAAAATGTTGGTTTGAATTATTTATATAAATTTGTTTTTCTTTTTTCCTTTTCTTAATTTTATATATCTATATATTCAATCACTATATATTATTGCAGTTGTATGTTTTCAATTTAATATATATTAATTATGTTGATTATAATTCATAATTTATATTATACTTTATTTGAATTAAATTAATTATTCATGCATAAAATATACTATTAAAATTCGATCTAATATAAGAAATATTATACACATTATATCTCTCATTATTAGTTATTTCTATAATTTTTAAACTAAGAACATTAGCATTCAAATTATACAAAAAATTCGTCTACCTACTATGTTCGTCGCATCCATTTCTTAACAATTTTATTTTCCAGAATGTATTGTTCATTTGTTAACATTTTCTAAAGTAACATGTCATTCTTTATTAACTTATATATATTTTTTTTCACCTTTCTAACCCCCTCCCCTTCAACCCCAGTGACGTTCGTGTCAAAAATCGGGGTGAGTTTTTAAAATATAGGATATTACATAGTATATAATTACATAATGATCAGTCAGACTGTTAGTAGACGATAAAGTTTGGGAAAATTGAAAATTACAAGTTTTGAAAATAGAATTTCAAATTGTATTCCAAAAATTATTGTACGATGTTAAAAAAAAGTATAATCTTTCATAATAATAATAGAACTTTATAGAATACATTAAATTGATTCGTAATGTCATATAATCATTTTGATAAAATGAAATTCTAAATAGGGTTTGTGGGTCCTTGACGACATCCTCTACAACATACAACTGTAATAAAATTCAGTGATTGAATATACAGGTATATAAAATTACAAAAAGAAGCCTCCGGGCCTGTAGATGAGTTGGTGAGAGCACTGGTTATTGACCAAAGCATTCAAGGTTTGATTCATGGGAGCGTGGGGAATTCTTCCTGCACTCTAGGGTCTGGCGTGATACCGGTTGGGGTGTCCCAAAAATAAATTTTTTGACCAACATTACGAAAAGATGAAAAGAAAAACTGATTTATATAAATAATACAAACCAATATTTTATTTATTTAAACATCAAAGTAAAAATAATATAAGAGAAGAGAAGAAAGACGTGGATTATCTAATAAATTTTTTGAAGTAAACTCAAACAGGCATGTAGAATAGTGGTTAAACCCATGAACATCTTAGAAGGAGGTTGGAGGTTTGTTTCTTTGTACTAACAACTATTAATATATTTTTGCATAATAATATACTAGCTTAAAACCCGTGCGATGCACAAATTATTATTAATAATTATTATTTTTATTATTTATGTTTCAATATTTTATTAATTTGCATTTGCTAAAAAAAATACGTAGACGTGTTCAACTTTTTTAAATAATTAAAAGTATTAAAATAGATTTTAAAATAAATTAATAACTGTTTGTCCGTGATATTTTTGGAAAAGGAGGGGTCTTAGTAAAGAAAAATAGAAAAAGTAACGTGTTTTAGCTGAAAATGTAATTGCCCGTAATTAAAAAATATTTAAATAGGTTTCAAAATAAATAAGTAAAGATTTGCCCAGGATATTTTTGGAAAATGAGAGATTTTAGTAAGGAAAAATAGAAAGAGTAACATGTTTTAGTCGAAAAAGGTAATTACCCGTGATTTGTTTTAGAAAAAGAGAGGATTTTGTTAGAAAAAATAGAAAAGACAATGTAAGACAATGTATTTTAGCTGAAAAGGTAGTTGGTTATAAAAATGTTATTATTTAATAATAATTTCTTTAGAAAATAAAAAAAATAGAAAAAATAACACGTTTTAGCTAAAAAAAGTGCTCATAATTAAAAATATTAAAATAGATTTTAAAATAAATAATTAAGGGTTTGCCTGTGATATTTTTGGAAAATGAAGGGTTTTAGTAAGGAAAAATAGAAAGAGTAACATGTTTTTGTTAAAAAAGATAACCGCCTGTGTTTTTTTTAGAAAAAAGAGAGGATTTTGTTAGAAAAAAAATAAAAAAGGTAATGCATTTTAGCTGAAAATGTAATTGATTATAAATAATGTTATTATTTAGTGATAGTTTTTAAAAAAATAAGTAAGGGGTAATTAAGTAAAATCACAAGTACCGACCGTCCGTCCGTCCGACTGCCAAACTTTTAATATTTCGTCTTTAATAATATACCTAAAAAACCTGTGCGATGCACATATTAGTTTTAATAATTGTTAATTTTATTATTTATATTTTATATTTTATTAATTGTATTTATTAAAAAAAATAAGAAGACGTGTTAAACATTTTTAAATAATTAAAAGTATTAAAATAGATTTTTAAATAAATAAGTAACGGTTTACCTATGATATTTTGGAAAAAGAGGGGCTTTAGTAAGAAATATAGAAAGTAACATGTTTTCGTTGAATTTTAAAATATAAAAGTAATGATTTGCATGTGATTAATAATTATAATATTATTATTTTATTTTATTAAATAGAACTATTCACGATATTTTTGGAAAATGAGAGGTTTTATTTAGGAAAAATAGAAAAGTAGAAATTTTAGTTAGAAAATATAAAAAAGAATATATAATTTGGCTAAAAATGGTAATGGGTTAGTTATTAGCAATTATAACATTATTATGTTATTTTATTAAATGAAATTGTCTGCGATATTTTTGGAAAATGAGATGTTTTAGTTAGAAAAAATAGAAAAGATATTATATATAATAATTTTAATATTTTATCTAACGGTTCTCATCGATTTAATCAGAGATATCTAACGGTTATGAATGGAGTGACCAGACTACAAAAACTTTCATGACCAGACTACAAAACTTTCAATGTTTCGTTTTTAATATAATAGTATAGATGAGTGACATTTTTGTGATGACCATTTAATTGGAAATTTTTGCCCTTGTGTTGAGGTTTAATATATAGTAATAAATTGGATTAAAATGTGTAACTGTAAAATGATATTCCAAACACATTCTTAATGCATTTACTAAGTGTGTTAATATAAATTAATATAAATATGAACACATGATAGAAGTGCAGAATCAGTTCCCAAGTAAAAAACCAAAAACAAATAGGTGACATGAATACTCCAAACTGTAATAGGTGTTCATCTCTCAAGGTGTTTATCACAAACTTGGGTGATGTGAGGGTGTGCAAAGATGCGTCGGCCTTCAGCTTCTTTTTAAAATCCTTTATCTCATTCATGCATGTTCGATTATATTACAATAACATTGCATGCATATAACCTATTCATAACCTAGATTGCAAAAAAAAAAAAAACCAATCAAACTATCATTTCTCTGACACACAAAACACAGGTAAACCTGTTTATAATCACAAGAAGAACAATAGTACATTCGTGCTTCAAATTCTACATTATTTCAATCTGGTCTCAAAATCAATAATAGTCACTATAAACAAGTCTTAGAGCCTTGGCATAGTTACGTTTGTGATTCAAAGTAATTACACTATTCGTCAAAAAAATTCTTTGCTCCTCACTATGCATGAACCATACTTCTCATTTTACGCTCTCAAACTTAAGACTACACAATCCTTAATCTAATAAATCGATCACGATCAACTTTTTCACGATAAAAATTATTGACATCTTTATGCAGGCCCGTGCCTTGCACGGGCTGTTACGCTAGTATATATTATTATAAGCAAACCACCCTCTATTTGGTTGGTAGTTTGGTCATCTAAATAATAACCGTTAGATGTAAATATAGATAAATGAGAACCGTTGGATGTAATATTAAAAGAATATTCTTTTTTTGATATCTAAGATACTCCCACGAGTTCAAGGTTCGAATCTCGTCAACAACATATTAAAAAAATTTAAGATCAAAATACAAATAAATGCTAATAAAATAAGATAAAAAATACTAAAAAATCATATTAAAAAATACTATTATAAGCAAACTACAGTCTATTTGGTTGGTTGGTAGTTTGGTTCTGTAAATAATAACCGTTAGATATAAATATAGATAAAATGAGAAACGTTTGATGTAATATTAAAAGAATATTATTTTCTTGGTATCTAAAATACTCCCACGGGTTCAAGATTCGAATCCCGTCAACAACATATTATTATTATTAAATATTTATATCATCTATTTTTCTAAGCTACATTCAAAAGTTCAAGATATTATTCCGTCGACAAAATATTAAAAAATTTTAAGATCAAAATACAAATAAATGATAATAAAATAAGATAAAAAATAATAATAAATCATATAAAAATACTAAAATAATAAATTAAAAATACTAAAATTCATCCGTGCATCGCACGGGTTATAGACTTGTATAAATACAACACAAATTCAAAAATAAATTTTGTTCCAACTAAAACAAATCGAAACTGAAAAAAAAATCAAAACGAGTTTAGAAATTCAGAAAAATAACTTCGATATTAAAATCGAAGCTATTTTTCGAGTCCAAAGTTCCCACGTGCGAGAGAGGGGGCATACATAAGGAGACGACAGTAAGAAGAAACAACAACCTCGGTGCCTCTTTTCATGTTCTGTATTAAAAAAAACTCATCTTCATTAAATATAAAATAAATTAATCTTTTATTACAGTTTTGCAAGTAACGAAACGTAGATTACATACAAACAAACCCCCCTTTTTCTTTGTTTCCATTTTTATAGATTCATTCATCATCTTTCTGAATTTAGATTACTCTTAATTTAACATAATTATACATACACCTATAGACACACAAAAAAGATTCATAATATTCAACTACTGGGTTGTTTTTTGCTACAAAAACTTCAGGGGATTCAATGGAACAATTTGTCAACTTCATCATTCGTCCTCCAAGGTATAATATTAATACCCAACTCATAAATTTTATAAATATATGTGTGTGTATATGTATGTTTTGTTGTATGTACATGTACAATTTTAAGTTGTTTTTTGAAACATCATCATGGTTTGACTTCAAATCTGGAGTTGTCTGGTTCTGTCTTTTCTGTTGTCTTTGTATCTATGTATGTACTTTTCTTGATTAGGGATTTGAATTTAAAGTGGGTATTTTTTGTTTTTTGTTTTTATGTATGTATATGCCTTTTAGCTTAATTGCATCGATTTTTAGATTTTGCAGTTTGGGTATTTGGGTATGAAGAAAGGGGGTGTAGTTTGTGGTTTAAAAATTAAAACTTTGAATTTGGATGGTTTAATTAGGGTATGTAGTCTAGATCTTATTATTGGATTTGTAAATTAATAGTAGGTAACTAGTGCCTTTTGTGTTGTAGTTTACGGAAGAATTAGCATTTTGAAGTTTTTTGATGAGTTAAATCATCCAGTGTGTGCATAATTAAATACCAGCTACAAAATAAATAGATCAAGAATAGTAGTTGGTTAGGTTTGGATCTAAACTAGGTTCTGAAAGATATGAATCATGGTAGTAAAGGAAATATCACTTGTCTTCTGAATATACTATTAGCTTTCTCCAGAGTAAATTGTCTACATAAACACGCAAACAATCATAACCAGAATTTGGATTTTTTGTGATGTGTTACTAGACTAAATTTAATTATTAGGGGCGTCAACCAATTTTTTTTCCCTGCAGAGCGGAATACGACCCAAAGAATGATCTGTTAGATCAAGAATTCATGCTTAAAGGAAAATTGTTTCAGAGAAAGGATTTGGAGGTAAGGTGTAACGCCTTAGTTGATTGCAAATTTAAAATTTAACTTTGCACTAAAGTTGTCGGGCTGCTCAGCTGTTTGTGAAAAGTATACATTTAGATAACATGCCTCATTTCACTTCTGTTACCAAATGATCCGTTGCATCTGGACAACTTTTTAATAGAAGATATGTTAGTATTTTGGTTGTACAACTTTTATTATCAATTTTCTCTTGAGAAGAGTCGTGTGATAGAACTTGCTTTGTAAAAAGAGTCAAGTTTTGTCTTACTATTCTAATAAAAAGTGAATCATGTTTATATTGGGAAAGCACTGTTGTAGAAGGCTTAAGCCATTGAACGGGAAATTTAATATCATAACTGTTCAAGTAGTCTAGATTTGTGTAGGAAAGACGCCTATTGGAACAAAGGCCCTATAGCAAATCCTTGCTATATAAACATATATTACTTTCTAATATCTTGATTATCATTTCTTCTGCCCAAATTGTAGTTTATTGAACTGGTCCTTGGATTTTTTCAGATAAAGAACAGCCGAGGAGATGTTCTCCAGTGTAGTCATTACGTGCCTATTGTCCCACCAGAAGAAAAAGCTTTACCCTGTGTTATATATTGCCATGGAAACAGGTGAGTGAAGGATCTAGATTTTTGTCATCTCATGTTCCCATATAATAAACAGTTCAAAGTTGAGTTCTGTACTATGATGATAATACTTGCTTGACGCTGGTCTTTAGGTGTAACTGCAGACTCTGCAGTTATAAGTTGACTGATGCGAGTTTAAAAATGTAAAAATCGAAGTGGCGGTAACTAGATGCTGAAGTATAAAGTTCAATTTACTGCATAATTTTATTCAAATATTTAATTTGTTGCACAATAATTGTCAAATTAGCTTCATGCACGTGGTTTAAGAAAGTCACTTTAAAGAGACCTCTTGGAATACAAGTGAGTTTAGAAAATTAATAAATTAATCTCCCAAGGAGTTGTAATGACAAGTAAAATAGGAGCACCAAAATTGGAAAAAGCTCTTTTATCTTTAGGCCAAGTACATAGGAGACTATCTGATGTTTATGTTCAGTTGAATATTTTAAGAAAGGCCTACATACTTTTTGAATCTTGTGATAATTTTAGTTTTTTGAAATCTTGCTATGTCATCCTTCAAGGAGCACAGCCAACTTGTTTGGAGCTGATTTATTTGGTACTTGGCAAAGCATGGAATAAATTATTCCATCCCAATTCCTTTGGCTATGTTCTTTAAAAATATATCACAAATGATTACCTATAGCCTTGTTTGTTCTTCCGTAGTATCGGAACTAGTACAGCAGCAGTTTGACTGCTCGGGTCTCGACTATGGTTATATTGGTCTGTATATTTGTATTAAATTTTGTTTTTTAAAGAACTTTTTGTATTGATTCCATGCCAGTGGGTGCCGAGCGGATGCCAGTGAAGCAGCTATTATATTACTGCCTTCAAACATCACAGTTTTTACACTTGATTTCTCTGGATCTGGAATTTCAGGAGGAGACCATGTCACCCTTGGGTGGAATGAAGTAAGCACCCAATTATTTGATTTCCCGTTATTATGGAGATTACTGCTTGCCTGTTTTCTCATTATCCTTGCTATTTGACCACCTATTTTCAGCTGATAGACCCACAGCGCATGATATCTAATCCTATTTCAGAAAAATACGTATTTTAAATATTGAATCCCATTCGAGGAATCCGGAAAGCATATTAACCACTTCCCTTACCTCTTAGGTGCTTTACGAGGAATAACACGAGAAACTTTGATGGCATAATATCATGCTAGTATGAAATAATAAAGGGTCACCTTATTGACAAATCTCACAGCTTCAAATGTTTCTTATTTATTTATGCCCATAGAGTATGATCTTCAACTTGTGATTTTTTCTATTTGCTAATGTGCTGATGCACCAAGAAATCCGTTTTTAGAAACATGTAAGAATAGTATAAGCCATAAGGTCATTTTTCCATTTGCCAAGATTCAGTGCAACCTGGTTTAAACTTGAAAGATAAAATTTTGAACATGTACTCCCCATTGTTCGGTATCAAATGACCATTTACACTTGATGTATATAGTTTAGGACTCTTCCGACAATAGATGATTGATGAATGAAATGGTACTTGGGAGTACTTCATCTTCAAATTATTGGAACAAGGGTTGTGTTGTTACGTGCAAGAGCTATAAAGTGGATTAGAAAAAAGAGAGTGTAAAAATGTAAAACCTAGGGTATTTGGGCTTGTTTTATGAGTTAAAGCCCAATATCCTTGTTACATATTTGGGATTTTGTTTAATTTAATTTTTTTCCAACTATAATTTTTTGACAAATACTATGAAAGTTACCTTTACTTTTTATCTGCTATTAAAAAGAATACTTTTCATTTTCTAATTAAATAGAATAATTTGATTAGAATATTATGCCTATATATGCTATCATAATTTTTGTACACATTAAATTTTTTAAGAAATATGGATGTGTCCATGTACCTGTGTCCAAAATAAAGATAGGGTCACTGTGTCACAGTTTCGGGAATATTTCAAGTCCGAAACTTGATATCTTTTTCGCGTTCAACATCCCACTCGAGTCGGAGCAACTCGACACAAAAATATTTCTATATATTGCTGCAGTTGGGGGAATATTCTTTACTATGAGCTACCTCAAAATTTCAAAGAATGACCAATTGCACATCAATGGAGGTGTTCGAATTTGACATTGACAATTTCTGTTTTCTTTCTCCACACACTTGCTTGCATGCACCCATTTAGAAAATTGTAATTAAAATTAGTAATATTCTATAGGTGTAAATTACGAGTATATCTGAAAGATTTGCACAGTTTGTGGTTGGCGTTTTTTTCCAAATTTAGTTGTATTGCTTCTCGTTTCTCTTGCTAAGAGCATGTATTGTCTTATGTCTGTTTTTGTTTGATCTAGATAATTAATAAATTTTACAGTAAACTAAACTAGAATTGTTTTACTTTTCTAGAAAGATGACTTGCGAGCTGTTGTAAACTATTTACGGGAAGATGGAAACGTCTCTTTGATTGCATTGTGGGGCCGCTCAATGGGAGCTGTAACTAGGTATTTACACCACGTGTTGCCTTTTGGTTGTATTATGTGGAACAGATTACTGCGACCTTGTCTTCTATATTACTATTGTAAAGTTTTACTTATGTGCCACTAGCTTAAATTTTTTCATTACTGTACCTATTAAAGATCTCCTTATGAAATTGTTCTCCCTTCGATCTTTTGACCATTGCACTTGCTTGAAGGCACATAAAAGGATATCTATACGTTCTTTCTTTTGTCACATTTAAATTTTGAGTTGAAGTTACATTAACATATATATATGTACAAAGGCCTCTTTCTGATGTCCTAAAGTGTGTACAAACAGTTGGGCTTCACAAAAATAGTGACAGAGGAGTATGGCTTTTGTTATTTAATATATACACTGTTCCATAATAAATGACCTCTTGTGATAAAATTCAGGGCAACAGGTTCTCAAGTATGGGAATGAAAATATAAAATTTAGCAGATCTCATTTTGTGGTTGTATATTCATTTAGGGCCCATTTGTTTACAAGTGAATGACATGGTATGGGCTTTAGGATAAATTGTTCATTTTTTAAGATTGTTTGGTTACCTAATTTTTTGGGCTGACGAAACAAAACCTATATAAAACAAGAAGTACATGAATGTACTTCAATCCAGTAAATGTTTATTTCTGCTGAGAAATACAGTATAGCAATTGCTAAACTTAGCTTTCGGGATAGTTTTCTGCTTTTATCTTACTTCTATATCTTTTACGGGTGACAAGC
Source organism: Heracleum sosnowskyi (assembly GCA_030848705.1). Classification (NCBI taxonomy): domain Eukaryota; kingdom Viridiplantae; phylum Streptophyta; class Magnoliopsida; order Apiales; family Apiaceae; genus Heracleum; species Heracleum sosnowskyi. The sequence goes on from CM061237.1 coordinate 132,947,266, forward strand.
TTCTCTAGCTAGTTCAGTTACATAAAGTAAATCAAAAAGTGAGAGATGTAGTACTGACTTTAAATATTGCTCGTGCCAGCTTGATGTATGGAGCTGAGGATCCTTCCATTGCAGGAATGGTTCTCGACAGCCCTTTTTCTGACTTGGTTGATTTGATGATGGAGCTTGTGGATACCTACAAAATCCGCCTCCCCAAGTTTACTGTGAGTAGATCATATGAGGAATGATGTCTCAGAAGTTTTGTTTTTGTGTGTGTGTGTGAGTGTGACCTTCGTACATTTTGGCCCATATGTTAGGGGTCTCTAAACATCTAGCACCATAAAGCTTATAGAAATACATCTAAGAATCATATATTGAAACGGAAAAGTTGAATATTCTGGTCACATATTAATAATGAACAAATTCACACTTGATATAAATTAAAGTGGTATAGTTTATTTTATTACACTGGTTTGTTTTGGTATTTCTTGTTTATATTTATATTTGATTTCGTTGCAATTGTGTGATTCTTTCTTATTCGTTGTGCGTTACAGATATCTTTTCCCCTGAAAATTTGGTACAATCCTTATTATCTAATAAATGTTTTGGACTTTATTACCCAGGGAATGTTTTGGATGCTAAATGTTCAAACATTCTGAACACTAGGATCAAAGTGTAGACATGTATTTGTTCTTCCAATTCAACTATTTCCCCGTCGTTGGGATAGAATGTAAATGTTTAGTATTCCAAAAGATGTGAACATATTGGTGCTAGATGTATTTTTAGAATGTTTTGGTGTAGATGTATTGGAGACGCTGAAAACAAGGGTCAGTGTTGATGATCCTTTTGAGTTCTCTTTTGGAGAATTTCATTGGTAATAAACTTTAGTAATTTCTCCCAAAATCTATAGTATTGTAATGTGCTTTTTGTTCTTATTCTTTTCCCAAACAGATCAAGTTTGCTATCCAGTACATGCGAAGATCAATTCTGAAGAAGGCAAAATTCGACATAGAGGAACTGAACACTATCAAGGTTTTCATCTATTGTTATATAAATGCTTCTTAATTAACTTGAATCCTTAAGCAGGATGAGCTGATTTGTAGTCTCACATTCATTCTTGCCTGAGTACCTAAAATTGATATTGGTATATTGTTTTGACTGACGGCATAGGTTTCTTCTTGTAGGTTGCAAAGTCTTCCTTTGTTCCAGTTTTATTTGGACATGCCATTGATGACGATTTCATACAACCACACCATTCTGATCGCATATTTGATGCATATGTGGTAAACATTTTTAAATACCTTTATTGGTATTATTTGTTCGCAGTTATGTTTTACTGGCACCTTTCCCCTTATTTGTCATATTGCATGTCTAAAACTAAAAGTGTGCTTTAAATTAGGTGTCATATTGGTTTTACTTTATCAAACTCTTTATATTTAAATGACCTTTTAGCTCATGTTTTATATTTTGCATGTAATTGTGCTTTATACTTTTATTTTGTTTAAAAATATAAATTTTATTTTTTAGTCTATTAAATTAATTCACTTTTAGTAACATTAGCCAAACAGATATATCAAACTTAAAGTTAAAAATACCACTTTTCACTTGAAGCAAAAAAGTTGCACTTTCTTAAGTTAACCCAAAGGGGCGCTCTGTCATCTTCCCTGATGATTATATCTTTTGTAATTCCTACTTGACTGCATCGCTGTAAATATGTAATCATTTTGATTTACTTCAATTGAGAGAGTTTCCACTTGTTTTTCTGCTGGAACTTGTGCTGAACACCTGATTTGGCAGGGAGACAAGAACATCATCAAATTTGATGGTGATCACAATTCACCTCGTCCCCAGTTTTATTTTGACTCTGTCAACATTTTTTTCCACAATGTATTACAACCTCCAGAGGATGAAGTTGGAGCAGCCTTTTCCTATACGTCCGATGATTATTTTGGCAAGGTAGTGAAAGCTAGAAGTTTCTCTTATTTCGTTTTCCATTTCTAGCAGAAATGCCAACTATATCTTCAACCTACGAGTGTAATAATTGGCTGCTCCTTGTACTGTACAGGGTAGCTGGAGTGCCATCCATGATTTAGAATATGCACATGACTTTTTAGCTGTACCCCCAGGCATGAAATAAGGACTCTTATCCCTATCTTAATTTAGTGACATCATAACCTTAGAAGAATATTATAGTTATTGTTCTATCTTCGTTTGCAGCTCCTGTAGCAAGTAGTACTGAAGCTGCCATCAGTCAACTAAGAACCAAAAGGCCTATGAGTAAAATGGAGGTTAGTATTGAATATTGATTGCCTTTCGGTGGTTTAAAAACCCTAATATTTAAATGCTACGCTTCTGATACTTTGATCAAACAAAATCTTTATTTGTTGACATGGAAGAATGTTATTTTTATGAGATAAATAGTGGTGGACCATTTTAGTATTATAAGAAAATGGGTTTTTTTGAACTTTCGCCACTGGAGAACCTGTTTGATCTATCCCTTTTTATAAAATTCTACTCCATTTCTCTTGGGAACACTTTGTATAAACATTGGTGGTTGTTTAATACTTGTTAGATGTTGAACCTTATTATTTTTTTTATCTCCTTGAATTTCTTCAGGTCCCATGTGATATCTCGTCCAAAGATAAACAATCTGCAGCTCAGGTATCCCCTTGTATTATTCTGTTTCATCTCAATACTTTAGTTCTTTCTTTTCTTATTCTCTTAACAGTTCATTTCTTCCTTCAGTTTGAGATCCATTGAGCTGTTTTAAAGTGTATTAATATTTCTCCTGTAGTTCACTGAATTATTGATAATCAAACATAATATGACAGTATTGATCTTTATTCCTTAAGCTTATTATGGCATGCTGCTACATTTTAAGTACTTCTATATTAAAATTATTTAGAAATTTAGGGAAATAAAGAAAAGTTAGGGTTTATATTAATTTGGCGAATTGTAATTACAACACTACTTGGCAAAAATCTATGTTCTCCTTCTCCAAATCTCCTTATCTTGCCCCCTCAAAAACTCCACTACTAGTCAGCATTTACTGTATATCCTTTTTTACCCTTGTTATCTTCACAAACTGGTTCTCCATCGGTTCTAGAATAAATTTGGTTCTCAGTTGAACTCGCATCTTGTGCTCCTCCCACGGCTTGCACAAGGAGTTATATTGCGCTGTATCTCTGTATCACCCTTGTTTTTTTTTTTTAAATGTGTAGTATTGAGCTGTAATTATGTCTGGATGGAATAATTATATTTGCTATGATAGATTCACTAGCATTTTATCCCTAATGCAGGAAGAAGGATCTGGAACTCAGCCTAGCTCAACATCCTCTAAAATGATTAATTTTGAACTCTCCAATGGTCACCTTAATGGCCCCCATGTCCCAGTTTCAGTAGATGACGCTGATTACCTCGAATACTCATTTGATGACACGCCAGATATCCCAAGCAATGTTGATGAAGAAGAAAGGGTACTGTTTCTGCCTAATTTGATCTGTTGAATTTTAAGAATTTCAAACATCTGTCTATCTGAGTACTAGTTTTTGACTTTGCAATCTTATGGAACTTCAGATGTTCATGGAAGCGATAATTGAGTCTTTAAAAGACCTAGAGATGAGACATACTCAGAATGAAGAAGAACAATCTAGTGTCAGCAACAAACCATCTGTACCGTCTCGGAGAGATGACCCAGGTGATGCTTCTAGCATGGAGCATAGGATGTTCCCATCTGCAGAAACTCCCATAGCCAACACTTCCTGCGAACTTCAATCTCCTGATTCCAGCTCATCATCTTATCATACTCCAGTAAACCACGAGTCAATGGAATCAGGAAGTACAGAAGGATCGACTCGTAGTGATATGTTGACGAGCCTCCAAAGCTCTTCCGAGACTGATGGAACGAAAGCAACTGTGACGGTCGTTAAAAACCCATCAAGCAATATCATGGATGGCTTGTTGCGTCGTTGGGATCTCAATTTCTTCAAAAGCAGATGACGGCAGATGGTTTTGATATCATTCTTTCAAATGTAAAGGTTGTCTTTACTCTTTACCTGTGATAAAGAGATTTCAGGTATGTAGTGTCGTGAAATGGTTTGTGGGGTAAAAGAAAAGGGAAGGAAACAAGAAAATTGTTATATATTTCTTTTGAAGTGGGTATCTTAACCATATTAGAATGATTCACGGGTCCGAAAATCAATATCTTGTAGATTATGTGTCGCAGTTATAGTTGTAATACTTACACCTTGTGGGGGAGATAGGGAAGTGAAAATCTGGAGGCTAGAAATATTTGTTGTAAATTACATTGGTTGTTAACTAGCGTGAAATGTTTGCTGTAAATTACATTGGTCGTTAACTAGCGTGTTCAGTTTGAGAGCTATGTAAAGTTTGAACAGTATGCGTTCATGTATTCACTATTTGGTCTATTGGGTGTACAAGTAAAAGTTTTGTTTTTTTGTTTTTGCTAGAAAACGACCAGTTTTGTGTTGTTATTTTGGCTGCAGGTCCGGTCCAATATCATTTTACTTATGAACTCATTAATTAATCAAGCTAATATAAGGAAGGCTTATTCAATGACAATTCCATTCCAACTCCCTTAAAGCAGGATTTGTCTTTCTGAATTGGTACTTGTAAATTCGTATTAGTTTGAGTTCTTAGACTCAGACTTGCTTTCTACACCGTTAAAGTTGATTTCGAATTTTTATTTTTTAATCATCTACATTCAAATAATGGCTTATTGTAACAGCTTACAACTTTCAACATGAAGTAAACTTACTTTTACTTATTCTTCACCGGATGAACCAGCCAACTGTTGATAATTGTAATATGAGCGATGCTAGATATCCCGAAATGGTTTCCTAATGCAACGTGTCATTTTTAATTCGTGGGCGCATACTTATATATGGAATGTCTATTTATTTTTAAGATATACATCCAATCCAATCAGATCTTGTCACATAAGCATTCGGGAACGGTTTTGAAAATGCTTTTGGGGACTCTGGCATTTCTCTTGTAATATATAAATTAGTTTCTGATAATTCATTTATTTGGTAGAAGGTTTTAGAGTAGTTCCTTATCTTTTGTAAGATAAGCAGACCATTAAATAACTAGAAATACTAAACATAAGCGATTAGATAATGTGAATCTGGACTGTTTCCTATATAAAATCAGATCATAAACATTTTGGATCCTGAAAAACAGGCCCGACAGCACAAACTCATCCTGCAAGTTTACCTGAGCTAACTTCTTAAATCTCAGTCACTCTGCTCTAAAACCCTTTGTTAAATCTCTGTAGCTGCTGCATGAGTTTCTACGTGAAATAATTTGTTACATATTTACACAAACAAAAGCTGCCATTGTACAACCAATCGTGATCCATAGCTTAGATGGCGTCGTTTCTAATCATAGGCCGTCAGTCCAACCAACTGCTATCAATCATCGCCAGCTCCGCTCGATGTTGTATTTCCAGTTACTCATCGGCGTACGAAAATGTGGCAACCTCGACGATCTTATGGCGATCCATGGCCACCTTTGCACGAACGTACGTGAGAAGATACAATGTTTTTACTATCAGTATAGACTACAGACGATGCATATATCTACATTTTTTTCATTTGTGTTCATGTTTTAAGATAGTAATGCACTTCAGGTAGTGGTGTGCGAATTTAGTGACCATTTTGATAATTAATTCATCATTATACATTGATCCAATTTTTCTCATCACAAATTTCTCTTGGTCCAGGAAGCCTCATGTGAATGTCGGTACCATAGGTCACGTTGATCATGGAAAAACTACCCTTACTGCTGCAATAACAAAGGTACTCGAATAATACTCCATATTTACCGTATTTCCTTGGATATTCTTGGAACTTGTTAAAGGATGTTGTCGATGAGAGTTGAATCCACAGAGTTCGACTGTTTTAGGCTTTTAACATTAACGTTTCTAAGCAGGTTTCCTCTGTTTAAGTACTTGTGATTCGATATAACTTAGTAACAACGTTGACATGAATTTCAATTTAGGTGCTTTCTGAAGAAGGGAAAGCCAAGGCTATTGCATTTGATGAAATTGACAAGGCTCCTGAAGAGAAGAAGAGGGGAATAACCATCGCTACAGTTACAATATGGCTTCTGATTTGTTTTCATACTTTTCACTTATGTCTTGTTTACAGTTAATTAACTCTTTGTTTTACATGATAAATCAGGCCCATGTTGAATATGAAACAGAAAAGCGACATTATGCACATGTTGATTGCCCAGGACATGCAGATTACGTAAAAGTATGTATATAAAATTTTGAAGACATGGATATTTTCCTGTCTTTTTTCTGGTTTTTTCTTCTTTTTAATCTTTTTTTGGTATTGAGATTATAAGAACATTCTAATACAGTGTGTACTATTAACATTTTCTGTCATGAACAATAATCTCGAGTGTTTTTGGGAATTATTCAAGAGCTGAAAAAACAATTTCTTCAGTCTAAAACTTTTGATATCTACATGATGCTCTTTTTTGGTTGCGTTTAAACTTGTGTTGCTCAAGCATGTTTAATTTCTGACATTTTTTTCAGATGTTTTGACTTACCCGCTGTATATATACTAAAATCGTAGAACATGATTACTGGAGCAGCTCAAATGGATGGAGGCATCCTGGTTGTATCTGCTCCAGATGGACCAATGCCTCAAACAAAGGAACACATTCTACTTGCTCGTCAGGTGTGCAACCTTTTAATAATGGATCATAAGGACATTGTCTTTGGTGCTTGAACTTTTGTTGAAACAAGAATACCCTTATATACATTACAAGTCTCCAGTTTTTGGTCATTTATAGAATTAAGATCAAATGTGATGTTATTGGCTATTGAGTGGTTCAGGTTGGCGTGCCTTCTCTGGTGTGCTTTCTCAATAAGGTTGATGCTGTTGATGATCCAGAGCTACTAGAGCTTGTTGAGATGGAACTCCGTGGTATATATAAATTATTTATGGTTGTTAGAGTGTGCAGTGTGTTCTGTTAAACAGAGTAATTACCTTCTTTTGCTTCATTAGTAAACTGAGATAAATGTAGAATTTCATTATAAATGTTGCAGATTTGTTAACATTCTACAAATTTCCCGGAGATGAAATTCCAATTGTTCGTGGTTCGGCTTTGTCTGCTTTACAAGGAACAAATGAAGACCTCGGGAGAAAGGCGATCCTAAAATTAATGGAAGCTGTGGATCAGTACATAACTGACCCTGTTCGTCAGCTTGACAAGCCTTTCTTAATGCCAGTTGAAGATGTTTTTTCGATTCAGGTTCTTAGACATTGTTTGTTCTTATATGGGTGTATTTATGTTGTGTACATTTGCTAAAAGTTGGGTTGAAGTTAAGCTACTAATTTGGAGATTAATTTTGAGTCTTTTCTATTTTATTTCTTTTTATTTGTGAAAAGGGGCGCGGAACTGTTGTCACTGGGCGTATTGAGCAGGGCACCGTCAAAGTTGGCGAGGAGGTTGAGATTTTAGGACTGAAACAGGTATTGAACACCTTGCATATTATGTAAATAAGGGAAGGCAAGTTTTTCTAATTTGGTTGGGATTCCCAATTTCGTTGTTTTATTTCATTGGTATGTATGTCCGTTGCAGGGTGGGCCTCTGAAGACTACAGTTACTGGTGTCGAGATGTTCAAGAAAATCTTGGACAATGGACAGGTTCTTCAGTATTTTCAGATGAGTTGCGAATAATTTTAACATTAGAAGTTTAAAATTACAAATACGTCAATCTTGTTTTAGGCTGGTGACAATGTAGGTCTTCTCCTGCGAGGTTTAAAACGCGACGATGTACAGCGTGGACAGGTGAGATGAGATGTTTAATGTTCATACGATGTGTGGCTCATCCAAAGAGGATTCTCTTTACAAGATGTTATCAATCTAGGCAATCATTCTGCGTCTTCTACTACATAAGACAGGTCAATATTTTCTATCCTCTGTGTCAATGCAGGTTGTCTCAAAACCTGGCATCTTAAAAACATCCAAAAGGTTTGAAGCGGAAATTTATGTTCTTACAAGAGATGAAGGTGGCCGCCATACCTCATTTTTCTCAAATTACATGCCTCAGTTTTATCTGAGAACAGCAGACGTCACTGGGAAAGTAGAACTGCCTGAAAATGTTAAGATGGTGATGCCCGGTGATAATGTGACAGCCACTTTTGAGTTGATGTCACCCGTCCCCCTTGAAAAAGGTTTGTGTTTACAGATTTTCTCTACCTGTCTTAAGATAGATGATTCATTATCTGCTCAAAATTAACAAGATAATTAGTCTCTTGGCCATTTTGGATTAAAAAATTATAGTTAAAGGTCGGGTATTTTTATTTTTTGAAAACCCGTATGAACCTTGTTCTTCATTTTACTTATTTTGATTATATGAAAGTATTTATGTCTAAAACAGGACAAAGATTTGCTTTGAGAGAAGGAGGTAGAACTGTTGGCGCAGGGGTGGTTTCAAAAGTAATAAAATAGATGCTGGACGTCGTCTCCCATCAGAGTCTAGCTGCAATAGAGGTGAACATGGTCCATATTTTTGCGAGTATTAGCAACTAACCACGACCAGGTTCTTCTTTTGGGGAAAGTTTTGCTTTGCACGAACTTGGAGTAAATATTTGCTCCTTTTCTTTTATTTGAAAGGGTTGAGATGTTTGATTTCTAACTGCAGATTTACATATTCCTTTCAAAAATAGTTTGTGTGTCTTAGGCTCTCAGGTAATAAATTGGCACCTGAGTAAATTCCTGCTGCACTTTTGGTATGAGAATATTGAGATTTGTTTGTCATTTATTTGTCAGTGCCAATTAGAGCATCTGCACCCATCCTCGACCTTCAATTCGTGAATTCGTCAATATACTTGATGGAGTTTATTACCATGCAATTTTTTTTTTAACTATTTTGCTATTTTTTATGCAGCAATACAAATCAAAATAGTTAACCGTCCAACAAATCAATGAATTGATAGATTTTTATTGATGCAGCGAGTGTTTTTTGATCCATCAATCAAACTGATGACCATCAATATATTAATTACTCCATCAATCAAACGGATTGACGAAGTTCAATTTTATTAATGGACCAATAAATGAATGTTGCATTACTAAACTCCGCAAATTCATCAATCCGTCTAACGAATCAACGTGCATATGCTCTTATAGTCTCTAGTCTCTAGTCTCTGAAGGTGTTTAAGACGGTTCACAGATTTAGAGCAAGTCTAATGCAAGATGCAAAATGGCTATAGCCATTTCTATAATATGACATCCAAAAGTGAATTTTTTGGTGCCAAAAAATAAGATGTACTTCAATGCTAATTGCATTTTGCAACCAAATATTTCTATATTTAAACAACTTTTTGTCCAACTCACCTAATTTCATATAAAGTACACCAACTTTTATTACATTTAAGGTTCATTGATGATGTGGTGCATATATGCATCATTGGATGCAAATTTGGCACCAAGTATGCATTTATGCAAATTTGCATCCAAATATACAACTTCTCTGGAGTTGATATTTTTTGCATTTGGTGCCAAATTATAGCAATGACACCAAATTTAGCATTGCATTGGACTTTCTCTTAGAAGACGTTATATATGGGTTCAGCGTGTATATGTGGTAAAGGACAACCTTTTTAAATTGAAAATAAAGAAGAAGAAGTTTTAACAAGTCATCAGGCAAATCCCTAAAGGCCTTCAATCACGAACATCGTCATCAGGCAAATCCCTGGAGGCCTTCAATAACGGACATCCCTCCCTTAGGAGACATCCTAAAGGAGAAGTCTTCAATATCTTGCCATTATCAAGCCAATGGAGCCATCCTTCACCACCAAGTAGCTACTTCAAACCAAGAGGACGTTCCCTCAAAGGGTGGACAGCCAGAGGGCACACCCTCTTCCTTACTGAGGGCAAGCCCTAAGCTTTCTTGTGTCAGTCCAATGTCAATGTACCTTTTATTCTCTGTCAAGTCATCCATTCATGTGAAGTTGTCAGTCACACCAAGAGAACGCATCCTCAGGGGTTGGATGGCCAAAGGGGCGCGCCCTCTCCCCTATGAGGACTAGCCCTGAGCTTCCCTTGTACCAATTCAATCCCTAGTTGCATCTTGGATATCCCCAATTGATTATTACTTGACCCGAATTTACCCTAAAAACCCAATACCAAATTTTGGCTATAACAACTACCCCCCAATTCCATGTGAAATCAGAGATGAAGCATGGAATTTTCAATCTCCAAAGTTCCAAAATCTCTTTGTAACCTTTTCTTTTTCAAAAAGTGTCCTCGAGCTTCTTCCTTATCTGATGCTGTAAAGAGGGCGCATCCTTCCAGAGGGCGCGTCCTTTAATTATTTAGTCATATATCTTCGAGAATTCTATTGTTTAGAAAGGGTTAACACCGGCACACGACACCTCTAAGATTACAGGAGTTAACTCGGCGTAAGAAACAAGAGATATTGTTCACAGAAGTAAAACCTCTCTCAAGGCCCGTCCTTAAGTAAAATATTCATGTACTGAGGGCGCGCTGTCTTCTAATGTAAAGGAGTACGAATTCCTTCAGTTGTCCAAAGATTCAAAAAATGGAGTAACTTGTGTAGATATAGATACACCCTTGTATATATACTTGTACGATTATGTAATCAATTTGTACTACTCCACCCGATGGTTGCCACGTGTCTCACCTACTACTTTCCTTTACCCTTGTTTATAATCCTTTTTCTTTCTTATTCCTTACTCTTTTGTTTTCTCTCTTTCTCTCCCTCCACCACCGCTGCTATACATTCCCAGTAAAGACTTCAGTCGATTCCCCGCTGAAATTCAACTTTGCTGGGCGATTCTTGTTCTCCAAATCAAAAGGTACACAGATCTACTCTCATTCTTCAATTTTACCATGTATCACAACCACAATAGATTTGTAATGGTTCTCGATGGTTTTTGGTGTTTTGGAGCTATATATGTATGTATAGTCGTGTATGTCAGTGCTTGATCTTTATCTTTTGCTTACACAACACGCACACGTCTTCTTAGCTTTTTCTTCATCAAGCATCACAAAGGTGTTTCATGATAGAGAGCGCGCCCTTTAGATGAGGACAATTGTGTTGATGACATGTCTTTACCGACTCCTTTGTATATGTTCTACCATTTCATTCTATCTGCAATCGACCATCCCTTCTTTACTTGATCACCGCAATTGCTTCTTCATTGTAGCCGTCTCTTAACTTGCTTTCTGATCTTTCGTAGGAATGGATGGATTACCAAAAGGCTTTGGAATCAACTTGAGAAAGGATCATGTTGCCTTAGACAAACTCTAAAGCAAAGAAAACGCATCTTCAAGACAAGAATGATCAAGCATTTACCACGAAGAAGTCTCCAAAAAGAAAGCATGAGAAGACCAATCTTACTTCCCAACCAGAGGACACGTCCTTGAAGAAGGCTAGGACGGACACGCCCTTGAATAAAGTCCGGATATCTGAAAACTCATCCCTGGTAGCCACTCACTTGAGTCCCTTAGTCATCCCTTTTGTTAAGGATGAAGATATCTCCAAATGGAAGGCTAGGACTCCTTCAGAGGAAAACGAGGCTTTAATCAAAGCTTCTGCTGAGATTCTCGTTGCTTCTCTTATGCGCCATTCTGCTATAGAGAAAGATAGATCACGCTTTCAAACTTTGCAAGAAAAAAAAAACGCTCTCTCAGCAACTGAAAGATCATTCCAAAACAATGGGAAAGATGAAGTTGGTGAGAGATGTTCATATTAACTCTCTTAAAAAAGAAGTCAATGATACTACTGAAGTCATGAATGTTTTGAACACATCATGTGAGGATCTTGAAAAGGAGAAAGACAAGCTTCAAGTTCAACTAGATAATCTCATTGAGGATCAACAGAGTGGATGGGCTGAGGAGAAACAAAGGATCAAGAACGCGTCCCTTGTAGATGGTTTCGGGAACTATGCTTCTGGCTTCTTAGCAGTTGATCCTGGCTATGACTTCTCCAAATTTGGCGTGGATATAGTTGCATGGATTGAGAAATTCAAAGTTGATGAAGCTGCGACTATCAAAGCCAAACAGATCAAACTTGGAATTGAGGATGAACCACTTGAAGAAATTCAGGACGCATCCTTTGAGGATGCACCTCCTGATGATAAACAAGATGCTAAGGATCAGGGAAACCAATCTCCTAAGGCCGATGTTGTTCTTGAAAGCCTTTAGATGATGTTTGCTAAAAACAAGTGATATTGTTGCTGATAACATCTCTACTCCTTTTGCTGATGATGCTCAAGACGCGTCCTGAGGTTTAATATGGCCTTTATTTTTTTTCTAAGTCTTCTGAACATTATTGAGGTATAGGTCCTCACTTCTAAGCCTTGCAAGTTGTATTTTATTTCACTGTGCTTTTGGTAACTCTACGAGATATGTTTCCCGGATTTATATCCTCATATTATGTCTTCTTGATTATCATACTTGCATGTTTATAAGGAAGAGTTCCGCATCTCACCATCTAACTAAGGGCGCGTCGTCCTATAAGGCGTGTCACACAATAGGGGGGCCCTATATGCATAAACAAACATCTTGAAAGTTTTTAAAAATGTCATCATCTTAACTAGGACTAGGGAAAGTATATATGGACTACCCCCTAGACTAGGAGGTAATTAATTTACCTTGTAGGCTATTATTCAGTCATTGTCGTCTTCAATCAACTATTAGTAGAATGGTGAACCAAAGCATCACCTTGTTGAAAATACTCCATCAAACGCTTGCATGACTATTCAGGGGCCTCACTCTTAAAAGTTTTATTAAAACGTTAGGGGGCACTCTCCGGTCATAGAATACTTCGAATATCGACCCACAGAAAGGGACATCTTAATATGAGGCATCTCTCGAAGAGGCATCTCACGAAGAGGCATCATATGAAGGGCATCTCAGGAAGAGGCATCCCACGAAGAGGCATCCTATGAAGGGCATCTCCCAAGGAGGCATCCGTTAGAGGGGAATACTAGTCATCACTATCTTCTATATAATTTATCATGTAGATGGCCTTCATCAGACTAGCCTAGGGCCGCACCTTAGTGCCTCTGTCCAGCGAAGGGGCACACGATAGGCGTCAATTGTATCTTGAAACGTCTTTCACGAAAAAGCATCCCCGTAAGGATACTATGTTCATAAGAAGAGCCGGGAGATGCATCAGTACTACCCCCCCCCCCAGCATCATGAGGGCGCACCCACTTGCGTAGGGCGGCCTAAGTGGATGAGGGCAGTGTCGAAGTCCCTTCTAATCTTCTAATCCATTTTATAATAGCATTCTTCTGTGGAGGGGCGCATCCTAAGATCCATGGGGCCTCTTCTCCAAATTTTCTTCCTCTTGCTGCAACCTGAGGGCTTGTACAATCATGTTTGAAGTCGAAGCCTTAACATATGAGGCCGATACCATTATGGCGCGCCTTGAAGGGCATGTCTTCTATTATTGAGGATGTGACGACGCGTTCTCTGAAGATAAAAGTCTTATCTTTTTGGAGGGGCTCACTCATGTCCATGGGGCCTCGACCTGTAAGTAGGGGGCACTCACTGTGGAACACGGGGCCTCTACTCCAATGGCTTCCTTTCTTCTGAAATTCAAGTAATAAATTCTTCTTGTAAACATTGGAGTCGACCTGAGCATAGTGTTGTCATTTTCCTTTGAGGGCGTGTCCTGTGTGTTCTGACGCTGATCAATCCGCACAAGCTTCCTATCATGCCTTCCTTGGTAGTCACTCATATACCACCAATCTTGATCTCGACGACCCATCGAATTGTCACGCGAAGGGGCTCGCTCATGTCCATGGGGCCTCGACCTGTAATTCTCTCAAGAATCAGGGGGCGCTCTCTGTGGATCACGGGGCCGCTCTCCCATATTATCCATTGAGTTGTCACGTGAGAGGGCTCACTCATGTCCATAGGGCCTCGACCTGTAATCAGGGGGCTCTTTCTTTGGATCATGAGGCCTCATCTCCATATTATCTTCCTCTAAAAATCACCGAAGTTTATGCTGGCCAGTTCTTTTTCTTGAGGGCGCGCCCTGAAGGAGGGACACGTCTTGAAAGACGAGAGAGTGGCTCAAGCATTGGATCTTGTGTGATCATCCTTTATCTTCATTAGAACTGTTTGTAGATATTTTCCTAGAAGACGCGTCCTCGAGGAGAAACGATCCTTGGGACCTCTGACATGCTGAGGGGGCATCCTTGACGTAGAGGGCGTGTCCTTACGGATTGGGACGCAGAGCTTCATAACTCTTGAGACAGTTTCCTAAGAAGAATTCCCCACATGTTATAAAACTCAATAATCAAAAATTTCAAAAATTACATGGAGGACGCGTCCTAGAGGTGTGGACGTGAGCAACCGCCGAATTTATCACATGAGTTGTTGGAAACCATCTGATCCTCGAGCATCACCCTTAGGGCGCGCCCTAAGGGTTCTTGGGGATTTTCCTTCATAATCTTCTTCCTGCAACAATTCAAGGAACAAAGAGCAAAACCAAAACTAGTTAGGTGTTACCTTGAGGGCGCGTCCAGAAGATGATGACGTGCTCCTGATAATTGCGCCTTCTTTTTAGGATCTTGCTCGGAATCACCCCCAGTATACATGGAAACTGCCGCCTTCAAGCATACATGGAAACATCCTTCAGATCTGAATCGCCTTGACACCTTCTTCTCCAGATCTTCTTCGAACCCCAATCAGGAATCATCGTCTTGAAATCACCATCTTTGGATCTTCCTCCTTGCCACCAGCATGAAGTAGTACCCATGGCCATCCTCCAAATCTTGGCAGACCTTCTTCTAAGAACTTTCATCATGATGAGATATCTCTTCCTCCCGAGATTATGATCTTGATCAGCATCCCTCCTTCTAGCGCCAATTTGTTAACGAATGAATTTGGTATTAACAAAGTTTGAGGTTCGTCGCCAGAATCAAGATCTATAACGGTGGTTCTTCGCCGGAAGGTCGTCGGAGTGTGGTGGTTGTGATGAATTGGGGGCTGAGATTGTAAGGGTTTCTTGGTGGTGGCTCGCTGAGCTCTTCGCTTCCAACCCCTTACAAAGTGCCTACGTACCACGTATTTATAGAGAATCAAGCCCTACGTAGTTCTTGGGGATCAAGTAACCTATATCGGCTGGTTTCTGATTTTCGAGGCCCACTAGGATACTTGATCCGTCTTTTGGAATTGGTCTTCGACTCGCTTTAGGAATGTCCAACGATGAGGCCTAGTCACAAAGGCCCAAGGCTCAACTATAGTCTAGGGACTTTACGGATATGACATCGACCCAACTTAGGAGCCGACACTAACCGCTACCAGCCATCTCCCTGACTAAAGTAGTTGCAGGTATAGCCATGACTTACCCCAAATATCAGACGCATCCTTGTCCCCCGAATGAGAAGCACCAACCAGATTGCAGGACAAGTGATCCCAAGCATTTGGGTGCAAAGTGCAGGATTACTCCAAAGTTCCCCAATGAGGACGTGCCCATTGAATGCAGGAATAGATCTCCCAAAGCACACAACAAGATTTACCCCACATCCCCAATGAGGACGCGCCCATTGAATAAAGGAGGAGGCCTTCAGTACACAGGCAGACCCCTCGAGGACTTCAACAACGGACATCCCCCTCCTAGGGCACATCCTAGGAGGGAATTCTTCAATCATCAGGCAAACCCCTAGAGGCCTTCAATCACAGACATCGTCATCAGGCAAACCCCTGGAGCCATCCTTCACCACCAAGTAGCTACTTCAAACCAAGAGGACGCGCCCTCAAAGGGTGGATGGCCAGAGGGCGTGCCATCTTCCTTACTAAGGGCAAGCCCTAAGCTTCCTTGTGTCAGTCCAATGTCAATGTAGCTCTTATTCTCTCTGTCAAGTCATCCATACATGTGAAGTTGTCAGTCACACCAAGATGACGCATCCTTAGTGGTTGGACGGCCAAAGGGCCGCGCCCTCTCCCTATGAGGACTAGCCTTGATCTTCCCTTGTACCAATTCAATCCCTAATTGCATCTTGGATATCCTCAATTGATTATTACTTGACCCGAATTTACCCTAAAAACCCAATACCAAAATTTGGCTATAACAAATGACAAGCATACTAATACAGTGTGTCTCCAGGACAGTGCGTCTCCAGGTGCACTGAAAGTAACTCATTCTTAGCTCGAAACACTCAGGGAAGCTATGAATTTCATGAAAGTTAATTTTAAGACTAAAAGGTTTTAATTAGAACATTAACTTGTTAAACTTTCGTTTTGGATACTGAATATTCAATCACAGCAAGAAGATAATAAATTTGTAACAAGTTGGAGAGATTGATAAAGCTCCGTTTAGTTTGATTTAGTTTTAAATGAGGGACTAGTAAACATGTAGATCCTCACCAAATTGGATATAAAAATAGTTTATAACGTATATTGGAGGTCCATGACCGATCAATATTGGACCGACCCACATATATTAAAGCCCAATCGCACAAAGGGAGCCCATCATTATTTCGGGCCGACCGAAGTAAATCTGTAAGTCCAAGAATACCGATGTCACAGGTCCATGATGAAAGCCCATGTAAAAGCCTGTTTGGCTAACGGCTCGATGACCTGGTCAAAGACCAACAACCCACGAAGGTAGTGGGGGAACCCACACCCCGAATGAGGGGATCAGGACAAACTGGTAAAAGAGAAATAATCAGGTTTGAGTTCATTCATACACAATTAATTGCAAGCTTCGTACGTTCCTTTACTCGAAAAAGTCAGTTTAACTGATTCTCATACCGGAGGTGAATCGGGGGACACATCCCTCACATTCTTCTCATTGCAGGTCTGGCCAGAAGACTGATGGTAAAAAACAGGTTCCAACATTTGGCGCCGTATATGGGAACGTATGATTTATTTGTGATTAAAGCTTACTATCAATCATGACAGTAGATAGGCCGCCTGGGTTCGATGATTCAGGCCGACCAGGCAGTTCCACCACTGTCACACCATTAATCAATCGGACGTTGAAGTTTGACTCTGAAGGGGACGACGGACCTATGCCGACCCTTGAAGAGCAGAAGGAGTTACTCCTTAAGTGGAGACAAGAACAAACAGCCAAAAAAGGTAAACAACAAGAATCTGATCAGGCGGTGAAGGAAGCTCAAATACGAGCGAAGAAAAGAGAGGTCGACCTCCTGAAACTACAGGCCCTTAGGCTCCGAAGAGAAGAGATTGAGATGGAGGAAAAGGCTTTGAGAGATTCGATGGTAGTAGATGAAATCCCGTTGATTGAGCTTGAGACTCAAAGGGAGAAACGATCACATAACGATGAAGACGAGTCCACAGACTCTGAATCGCACCAGAGGAGGACCCAGTCCAAAATCATGGTGTCCTCCAAATCGGAAGACGAAGACGACCCTCATGTCAAAAGTCGTCTTAGGAGAATGGAGAAGGCCATGTTCGGAGAAAGGAAGGTAAGCCACAAACCGGTCATAACAAAGGAGATTGAGCAATATCGACCGCCTCTTGGAAGGCAATTTCCAAAAATGAAAGAATTCAATGGAAAAGGTGATCTCGAAGACCACTACGAGAAATATGAGTCACTGATGACTGGTATGGGACACTGTGATATTATGTTATGCAAAATGTTTAAGACATACTTGAAGGGAACGACGACGATGTGCTATCGTTCGCAAAGACCCCTATCGATCAACTCAAGAGGAGATTCCTTCGGCATTATTCCCATCTGTGCAGAAGAGAAAAAGATACCGAAGCGCTGATCCACTACAGACAGAGACAGAACGAAGAATTGGGAGACTATCTAGCCCGGTTTAAGAGGTGAAGAGAGACAGATACCGAAGAGGTGAAGGCTGTAGGATTCCTCGCCGCTGGATTGGACCCTGTTAAAGGTAATAAGCTACGATCCTCTCTTTATGATGTTCCTCCTAAATCCTTAAATGATATATATTTGAGAGGAGAGGCCATCCGGAGAAAGTTAGAGTCAATTGGAGGCTCTAAAGATAGCCGAAGGTACGAAAGCTCGGGAAAAGATGACCGAAGAGGTCGGGGAGATATTAAAAGCAGGCTGAATGACACAAGTCCAGACAAGGGTGCTGAAAGAAGGCGAGATAGAAATAGCACGGTGTTCACCCCTCGAAAATTCTCCACGAAATAAAGAGGAAGCCAAGTTTTTTTCGGCCAGCCAGGTTAAAGACCCCAGATCACAAGAAAAATGGGGACAAGTATTGTGACTACCACAAAGACAAAGGACATAATACTGATCAGTGTTACCACCTGAAGAAACTGATCGAGAAGATGATCAAAGGTGGAGAGTTGAGTGAGTTTGTGGGAGACTTGAGAAGTAAGCTAGATTCCAAGGAGAATGGCAAAGATAAAGAGCCCGAAGTTAATGAAAGATACCGAGGTGAGGTTAGAACCATATCAGGGGGTACGGTTATGGAACGATGCAGCAAGACTGCCCGAAAGAAGTATGCTCGACAGGTCTACAGCTTATATCAAGCCAATGTAGCCAAACAACCTCTGCCCATCACTTTTACAGAGGATGACTATGAAGATGTGATATGGCTGCACGAAGATCCACTCATCATCAACCCTATCATAGGAGAGAACAAAATATGGAAAGTTTTAGTTGATGGTGGTAGTTAGGTAAATATCCTTTATCACAGGACGTACTGAAAGATGAATTTAGGAGGTGAACAGCCCGAGCCCTATCACGAAGCCCCACTGTATGGCTTCAGAAACCAGCCTGTACCGATCGAAGGGACAATCACTCTTCCTATTGTGTTGGGCAAGTCTCCTTATACTGTGAAAAAAGAGTCCAAGTTCTATGTGGTACGGGTGGACAGTCCCTACAATGGCATTCTGGGAAGGCCAGCCCTCAGTGCTTTCCAAGCCGTTGCTTCTGTTCCTCACTTGAAGTTGAAATTTCCGACTGAGCATGGTATAAGAGAAATGAGAGGTGATCAAAAAGCCGCTAGAATTATAATGCTGGAGGATCTTGAAAAAGACCAAGACGTGGAAATGACTGAAGGGGGAAAGAGGAAACGAAATGAGAGTGACACCGGGGGCAGCTGATAGGTCTATAATTTAATACATTTTTAATACCTATTTTATGTCTGTTTTTGTAATTTTATTATTTAATAAATTGTTTTCTTTTGTTTTGTAGAAAAATAAATAAAATCATATTTCAAGCAGAAAAAGGTGAAAAAGGCAAGGAGATGGAAATACTTGAAGTCAAAAGGAAATTGGAGAAAAATTGGAAAACTTATCGGAGAAGAAAAAGGAATTGAGGAAATATTTTTAGAATCCGATTTGTAGTCAAAGAGCCCAAGCCCGTTATTTTTCCTATATATATAGATCTTCCCTCTTGTATTTGAGACACCTAGAATTTTATAGCTCTTTAATTTTCTGTTTTATACTCTGCGGTCGGTGATTATTATCCGCCATACTTTTGCTTCGTATATTTAATATGTTATTAATTCATGTTTTTTGTTTTGTGTTTATATCTTACATCTGCCGTAGTTAGCTTCTATTGTCAGTACATGCATGCCAAGTTGGTTACTTAGTTTATTATTAGTTATTATAAACAAACCTGTCTGCCATTCACGTTGGTTGTTTAGTTTAATTATTTTTGTTTGTTAAGTGAATTATGGCCACAACTTTACTTTTCTAAATCATCCAGGTAATTGCCGTAGTATATCACTAGTTTATTAATATTGTTAAATTCATATATCTTTGTTTAATCATAATTATGTGTTCTATATATAATTGTCTCATTAATTATACAATTATGTCAAGCTAATTCTCTTGCCCTAGGATGAAGATGAAGTTAATTTAATTATTTTTGATATCTTTTTGTTCCTATTAATTGGTTCTCATGATTTTTCTTAGTGCTTAATTGGTCAATTGACAAAGTGATTTTGATATATTATTGTTACCGGATTTATTTTTCATAGCCTATGCTTGCTCCATGAAGTTTTGATAGGTTATTGTTAGATAACAAGTTTCATAGTATATGCTTGTCTCGTTAATTGATATATCTTATTTGTGAAGAAAAGAGA
The DNA here is from genome assembly GCA_030848705.1 of Heracleum sosnowskyi. Classification (NCBI taxonomy): domain Eukaryota; kingdom Viridiplantae; phylum Streptophyta; class Magnoliopsida; order Apiales; family Apiaceae; genus Heracleum; species Heracleum sosnowskyi. Next base: position 132,967,308 of record CM061237.1, read on the forward strand.
ATTGATTTTAGGGCAAGTTGATATTAATTGTGATTGATTAATGGATTCGGATTCCTAGGTTTTCCATATCTGATTTTAATTGTTAATTAGGTTAAACAAATCTCAACTCAAATCTTATTGTCTAGTTCGCCTGAGTTATTGTTAGGGTTTTCGAAAATTCATAGTCTCTGTGGATCGATCTGTGATTGCTACAACTAAACACTGTGCGCTTGTAGTTTACATTATTTTTACACATCAAGTTTTTGGTGCCGTTGCCGGGGATTATTGGTAATTTTCACTCCTTGATATTTAATTCTTCGGATTAGTTTCTTGTTCTGCATTGTTTGTCTTTTAGTGAATAGTGAAGTGGAGCAAAGCTTAGACAAGAAGATTTCTAGAAGGCCTCGTCGTCTCTTGTGAAATTTTTGGAAGCGCTTTTCGGTATTCCGTATCACCTCTCTCTATATTCTTTCCATCATTATTCAAAAACACAAAAAAATTAAATATTTTAAAAAATCCAAAAATATTAGTTAGTTATTTGTTAAAAACCAACTTGTTGCATCATTCATTCTCTCACATATGAGCACATCATCTAGATTTCTTTATTGTCTTTATCGTTTTCCATATTATACAATTTTGGTGATTGCTGGAGGAAAGAGGTACGTACAATTTCTCGTTCTTTGTGTGTTGCATCATCTAATCAATCTTAAGGGCGCCACCCAATTTCAAGATAAGGTGAGGGATTTCATCACCCTTTCCTTGGCTTAAAAATCACTAATTCGTTCATCTTGCATTCCTTTTTCCTTAATAAAATCAATTAGACGTTAGCCCCTAGGATATCGCGCTCAACTAGGAAGAGAATCTAGGAGGAACAAATCACTAAGTATTTTTCGGTGGTGTCTAGGCTAGCGAAAGCTTACCTAGCCTTTAGACTGGTGCCTAGAATGGTGGTTAGCCTCTTGGCAATGCTTCCTCCTGCCTGGCCAGTCACGACGAATACTTTTTGAGTTGTTACTTTTAGTAGTATCTTATTGTTAGGAGCAAGGTCTAGATTTGTTTTAGGATAAGATAGATTTTTCTTTTGATTTTCCATCTTCTTGGGTGTTTACTTATAGCTCTTGTCTGTTACGTGTTTAGTTGATTGTTTCTCTTGTATGGAAAGTATTTGGGTTCGAGATAATACATCTAGATTAGTGAGACAATCCCACCTTTCATTACCTGGAGTAGCAAGACAACTCGATTTCTCTTCACCCACTAAAATTTAGTCAAAAGAAGTAGAAGTTCCAACAACCGTCATGACTGTCTCTCTTAAAGAACGTTGTTACCCCGCTCGTACCGCTCAACCCTCATGCATAGTGCTACCAGCAGTAACCGCAAACAATTTTGAAATCAAACATCACAACATTAGCATGTTACCTAGGTTTGCTGGGGTAGAGGGAGGGGATCCATATCTTTTCATTCGAGAATGTGAGGAAGTGTGTGGCTTACAAAAACTTCAACAACTAAGTGAGGATTCCATTAGGCTTAGACTCATTAACTTTGCTTTAAAAGAAGATGTTAAACAGTGGTTGTATAGTCTACCCGTTAATTCTATTTCCACATGGGAGGGATTTGTTTCTATATTTCTTAAAAAATATTTTCCCAACCATAAGGCTAACGGGCTTAGGAATGAAATCAACCAATTTCAACAAAATCCAAATGAGCCTTTTTGTAAATATTTTGATAGATTTCAAAAGTTGTTGTCTAAGTGTCCTCAACATGGTATAGAAAAATGGAGACTTTGTAAAATTCTCTATGAAGCATTAGATAGCCAAACTACTGCCTTGTTAGAGTCTATGTGTAATGGTAGGTTTATGGATAAAACTGATGAAGAAGCTTGACAATTTTTTGAAGAGTTAGTTGAAAGAACAATGTTGTGGGAGTCAACTAGGGAACCCAGTCAGGAAACTGAAAAATCTAAGGGCGTACACGTAGTTGGTAATTCTATTGCAACTGAAGCTAAGTTAGCTACTCTCACTAGACGTCTAGAAGCCTTAGAAACCAACAAGGTGTCCTCACAAGTGTTTCTGTGTGCAAACTGTAATTCTCCTACTCATTTGATAGAAAATTGTCCTGAAATTGAACAAGCCAATGCCATGTTTCAATCTAGAGTTAGGAATGATCCCTATTCATCCACATACAATCCTGGTTAGAAAAATCATCCAAATTTCTCATGGAACCAAGGTCAATACAATCAGTATAACCAAACTTCTCAACCTGCTTTTCAAAAGCCCAATAATGGTCCATATCCAACTCAAAATCCTAACTCATATCCTCCACAAAATCTCGGTCAATATCAAAATTCAGTCCCCTTGAATCCTCCTGGTTTTCCGAATCTGACAAAAGATTTACTTCCATTGAAAAGAGTTTAGAGGCATTGCTCAAATCTCAACAAAATTTCATGAACACTATGAACCAAGATAGGCAATTGCTAAATTCCAACGCTCAAGCCATATCTAAGATAGAGGTCCAAGTTAGTCAATTGGCAAACACCATCAGTGAGAAAGAGAAAAATCGATTTCCTAGTCAACCTGAGATTAATCCTAAATTTCATCCAAATCAAAAGTCTCATGAAAATGTGAATTCTGTTATCTCTCTAAGGTCTGGTAATCAATTCAATAATCATGCTGGTGTCAATACTCAAGAAGAAGATAAGCTTACATCTGAACCAAATTTGTTACTCTTGAATCCTAGTCTTAAACAATCTTCCAATCCCCAGAGTCCTGAAGAAGTTGAATCTAATGAGTCATCACCCTCCGATGAACCACCTTCAAAATCCCACTCTGATTTGTCTAATAAAAAAAGTCTTTAAGCCAAAAGCTCCGTTTCCTCACAGACTTACTTCAAACAAACAATCTTCTCAATTAGATAAGATTTTGGAAGTCTTCAAGCAAGTCAAGATTAACATTCCTCTTTTAGATGCAATTCAACAAGTTCCCTCTTATGCTAAGTGTCTAAAAGATTTGTGTACTCATAAAAGAACCACTCATGTTCCTAAGAAAGCTTTCCTAACATATAATGTAAGCTCTATCTTGTCAAATCAAATTCCTTTGAAGTATAAGGATCCTGGTTGTCCTACCATTTCTTGTGTCATTGGTAATACTTTCATTGATAAAGCTTTACTCGATCTAGGAGCTAGTGTGAATCTTCTTCCATTATCTGTCTATCAAGACCTGGGTTTAGGTGAACTTAAAGAGACTACTATCACTCTTTGTTAGGTCCAAAGTATCGTAGAAGGGGGGTTGAATACGATACTCACAAATAATTCAATTTCGTTCGCGGATAATTTATTCAGTTCTATAACGAAATCAAACACACCAAACGAAACCAAGATTCGGGGAATATATCTTTTTATAAATATAAACCTCGAGGGGTGCTACAATTTCTAATCCGTAGATTAGCTTCAATGAGTTTAAGGTTACACAAATTCAATACAATGATCAAATTCTGAGCACTAATAATTTCTCTGAATTTCTCCGGCTCAAACTTCTCTCTCAGTAATGTCTCTGTGTATTTTTCCTTAACTGAAGAAGACACTTCTTCTCTCTGATAGTAATTGTAGACTTAGATTTGAAAACTATCGAACCTCAATTGTAGAAACAATCTTGGTCATCCATCTTCAAAATCAACCTGTAAAACAAGAATACTTTTCACCTGCTCCTAATTAAAAAACCATCGAATGACTTAACTTAATTTACCATTCGATAGTTTTTAAATAAAAACTATCGAATACCAAATTAAGTTAAAGTGGTTTTCAATGAATCACTTTTTATATCATTCGATACTTTTCTGAATTGAAAAACTATCGAATCATTTTTCTTGTCTTTTATCTTTTAATAATTACTCATGAGCTCCTGGGTGTTTAAGTAATAGACTGTATCACTTTCTTCTGAGACGATAAAACAACTTGATCTTTTTAGTGCCGTCAACTAGTGCAACTGGTCTGGTTCACGGATGAATAACACTTGATCAATTCTTCTTCTATGTCTTGAATTCAATGCTTCTGATAAGTCCCTTGTCGTTCTGGTTGCTTCAATTAAATCACTGGAATCCCGTGGTACTAACCCTAAATCATTCACATACTTCTGTCGTCTTGAAAGTCTTGTTTCTTTTGATGTCACTGAGGCTTGAACATTTTCATGAACTTCTTTCCGTGACCTGTTTACGGACTTCAAGAATACATAACGTATTTTGATTTTTTGAGTTTACCTTATCTTCTTTGATTCTGGATTCCTGTGCTTCTGTTAATATTATTGTCTGTCTTGTCCTTTGTTGAGTTGTAGTTATCTCTGTTTCATCTTATGTTACATTATGCTTTACACTCTTCAGTTAGCTGACCGTTCTGTCAAAATTCCTAAGGGTATGGTGGAAGATGTGTTGATTAAGGTTGGTGATTTTGTCTTCCCCGTCGATTTCACTATTCTATAAATCGAACCTGTCCAAAATCTCAAAAATCAAATTCCCATCATTTTAGGAAGACCTTTTCTTGCCACCTCTAATGCTTTGATCAACTGTAGGAATGGATTAATGAAACTCACATTTGGAAACATGCAAATTGATCTCAATATTTTCAATGTAGGAAATCAACCCAATGAGCTTTTTGACCAACCCATAGAAATTAACATGATTGATGAGTTAGTTGATAATGAAATCATGAATGTTGATGATGTTCTTAACTTTTGTAAAAATTACTTTGGTCAAGATTGGGATGATACTGGTCATAAAAATGAGATTAATGAAATGTTAGAGTCCGCCATTCCTAGTTCCAATCGAGAGTTAGAACCTTTTCCTTTGCCACTTTATGAAGCTAATGAATCAGTTGGGACAAGTCCACCGGAATTAGAACTTAAACCTCTTCCCGAAACTCCTAGGTATATGTTTCTAGGTCCTTCTTCTGAGTCTCTTCCATTCATTCTTGAGGATAGTGCAATTGTGTCTTTTCTTGAGAAAGATATTTTGTTGGAGTATGAGAGCAATAAAGAACTTCATGAATTTGTTAAGACTTCTGTTGGTGAGCCACCCCCACTTGATTTTAATCCATCTTTTTCCACTACTGATCAGTCTTTGGTAGTTAATAATGAAACTCATCATGTTTTTATCTCTAGTGACATAGTTCATGACCAAAAATTTCAAGTTATTAATCTGCTTAAACAACATAAAGAATCGTTTAATTGGTCTCTGGATGAAGTCAGTGGTATGAGTTTTATTCTGGTTCAATATCATATTTCTCTAGTGGATATTGTCTTTTCTATGGGTTAGTTTCACATGCTTGTTGATTGTGTCACGAAGATAGTTTTTCCTCGATCTGGTATTGGTTAGTATGTGCTTTTGTTTTGTGTCTCTCATATTTAAGTGTAGGTATGGGGGAATGTATGTGTGTATGTGTGCAAGTGACTGTGTTTGTGTGTGTGTGTTTCTGTATGTGTGTGTGTGTGTTATAGGTATTGTGTTTCTCTGTCATTCCCTTATCAGGTATTCTTGTACTTTTACTCTGTCATTTTTCTTTCATTTGCATACATTGAGGACAATGCATGATTTAGGTATGGGGGAGGGGTTTAGTAGTATTATAAAAACAAAAATCCAAAAAAAAATGAAAAATGAAAAATGAAAAAATCCCAAAAAGAATTTTAGTCTTGTATATTGTAGAATTCTAGCCTTGTGAAATGATTGCTAGTGGCTTGATGCACCCTTACATGCTATAGTAATCTTGTGTTTCTAATACTTTTGATTCAGAAGTAATTTGCTAAGTTCTTGTTCACACACATACACTATGTTAGGAATATGTTGTTCTTGATGATAATAATAAAAACACTTAGTATATTTTGTATTAAGTCATTTTGTAACTGTCAACGGAATGGCATGCTTTGCAACATTTCGTTGACAGGAAGCTCATCAACGAAATGAGTGATGTAGCAATTGCACTGTACAATACTTCACAGTTTAATATGCATTTTGTTGTATGTATTAGATAGGTTTTCTAAGTCATGTTGACTTAGTACTAGATAGGTAAAATAGGCTGGTGAATTGTAAATATATTAAGCCATGTAATTTTGCCTAAGTGAAGACATGTCAACGGAATGAAGATTACTCTATCAACGAAACGAGGAATACACCATCAATGGAATGAAGAATAAAGCTATCAACGAAACACATTTCCCTGCTATCAACAAATCATTATTGCTTTTTTGAATAGTTGACAAAGTGATAGTGACAGTTTTCTGACAGATCAAAAGGGAGATTTGTAAGTGTACTTTGCATTGGAAGCCATCAAAATGGACATAGGGAATAAGCAAACATTCCAATTTCCAATCTGGTTTTTGAGTGGGATCACTATAAGACTGAAGACAGAAGACAAAGATCTCCAAGGACCATTGGACAAAAGGGATGAAAAGCAAGCTACTGGCGGTTATCTTTAGTGTACTTTAGAGTAGCCAAAAATAGCATTGTAAACTTGGGAATATATATAACCAAGTGTAGCAGTTAAAATAAGGGTGAGAGAAGAAAAATAAACAGATTGTATTAGCTATCTTGTCGTAATTAAAACACACTAGCAAGTTGAAACTAGTAGACTTATTGAATGTTGCAAGTAATTAAAAGGACATGAATATGTTCAAGATGATTTGGTTTTCATGCTTTGAGTACAAGTTGGTGCACTGAAGAGATTTTTACTTGGTAGTGATTATGTTTTACCACCATGTGAGTTTTTGAGCCTATATGCATATCTTTTGCATTTTATATTCGTTTGCTTGAGTGTCCACATGTTGTTTGTATTGATATCACTTGTTTGAGACCTTTCTTGAAACACATGACATTATTTGATGATAAGATGATAAAGGCATTTAGGAATAACCTATATTTTCCAAATTACCACACCATTTATATATGATCAATTAGTTACCCTCTTGAGCTAAATCCTATTTTTTTTGGTGACACACCACATTACGTGCCTAGACCTTTTTCTTGTCTAGCCTTACTTATGCTTGATCCCAAATTGTCAATGGCTAGTAGGAACTTGAGGGAGTAATAATGTGTGTAAGATGGGTTTACTTTTGTTCATTACTTTTGAGGAAATATTTGGTTTGATTGATTACTTGATAGTCATTGTTCAAGAAATTTTTGAAGGAGGATTGTGGTTGCTTATATCTATCTCTTAGCTCTAAAAAAAAAAGAGAATGAAAAAAAGAGAAAAAAAAATAAAAAAATAATAAAAATAAAATTATGAGTGCATACTTATGTTTGTGTGATCCTTCTTCATTCGACTAATCAAGCCTTTTGTTGGAAGACAATTAGAAAATTCATTTGTGGGGAGGATGTTTGGTGATGTGTGTGATTTATTCTGGTGCCTACTAGCTTTTGACACTTCACCTTATTTGACTTTACTTGACATACCTTGTCCCTAGCCCCGTTACAACCCCAATAAAGACCTTTTGATTATCATCATTGATGTATGTTGTGTTAAATTTAGATTGATACCAAATGTCAAGCATGGTTATGATTTAGCTGGAATAGAGTGATACACTTACCCTTGTTCTTGAGTGAATATTCTTTTGTGAGCGAAAGGTGAGTTATTGCTTGTTTCTGCATTTGAGATCCCAAGTTTTGACTCAAATGTGTACTCTTGTGGGCTTAGCATTATTACCAATTTATTCTGACACTTGACATGGATTTTTGAGCACCTATGCACATTTCTTTGAGTGGACTTTTGAATCCTTGAATCTTCCACGACAAGACATTGCAAATTTATTTTTGATTCTTAAGTTGATGTAGCATGAGAGGACTTGTATGTGTGGCGTTGTATTGTCATGCGATCTTTTACATGAGCTAGATGGATTTTGTGGGTACATTCACTATAAACCCTCACGAGACCTTACTCGTCCACTAGGGCTGCCTATGGGTTTAAAGGGCTTGTTGCATATGCCAAATACAACCGTGATCACCTACGGAAATGGTATTATCTATTAGTTAGTAGTTTATAATATATTAGTTTTTCTCGAGGACGAGCAAAAGATAGGTATGGGGGCATTTGATAGGTCCATAATTTAATACATTTTTAATACCTATTTTATGTCTATTTTCGTAATTTTATTATTTAATAAATTATTTTCTTTTCTTTTGTAGAAAAATAAATAAAATCATATTTCAAGCAGAAAAAAGTGAAAAAGGCAAGGAGATGGAAATACTTGAAGTCAAAAGGAAATTGGAGAAAAATTGGAAAACTTATCGGAGAAGAAAAAGGAATTGAGGAAATATTTTTAGAATCCGATTTGTAGTCAAAGAGCCTAAGCCCGTTATTTTTCCTATATATATATATCTCCCATCTTGTATTTGAGACACCTAGAATTTTATAACTCTTTAAATTTCTGTTTTATACTCTGCGGTCGGTGATTATTATCCGCCATACTTTTGCTTCGTATATTTAATATGTTATTAATTCGTGTTTTCTGTTTTGTGTTTATATCTTACATGTACCATAGTTAGCTTCTATTGTCAGTACATGCATGCCAAGTTGGTTACTTAGTTTATTATTAGTTATTAAAAACAAACATGTCTGCCATTCACGTTGGTTGTGTAGTTTAATTATTTTTGTTTGTTAAGTGAATTCTGGCCACAACTTTACTTTTCTAAATCGTACAGGTAATTGCCGTAGTATATCCCTAGTTTATTAATATTGTTAAATTCATATAGCTTTGTTTAATCATAATTATGTGTTCTATTTATAATTGTCTCATTAATTATACAATTATGTCTAGCTAATTCTCTTGCCCTAGGATGAAGATGAAGTTAATTTAATTATTTTTGATATCTTCTTGTTCCTATTAATTGGTTCTCATGATTTTTCTTAGTGCTTAATTGGTCAATTGACAAAGTGATTTTGATATATTATTGTTACCAGATTTATTTTTCATAGCGTATGTTTGCTCCATGAAGTTTTGATAGGTTATTGTTAGATAACAAGTTTCATAGTTTATGTTTGTCTCGTTAATTGATATATCTTATTTGTGAAGAAAAGAGAATTGATTTTAGGGCAAGTTGATATTAATTGTGATTGATTAATGGATTCGGATTCCTAGGTTTTCCATATCTGATTTTAATTGTTAATTAGGTTAAACAAATCTCAACTCAAATCTTATTGTCTAGTTCGCCTGAGTTAATTGTTAGGGTTTTCGAAAATTCATAGTCTCTGTGGATCGATCTGTGATTGCTACAACTAAACACTGTGCGCTTGTAGTTTACTTTATTTTTACACATCAGCAACCATCAGGCGATGAATATTGAGTTAGAGAATTTTGGAGCAGACCTGTCCAATCCCATAGCCGAACCGGCTACATAAACCGAAGAAGTAGAGTTGTATGTTATGCAGTCAGGGAAGATGATTCAAATAGGCAAGAACATGGAGCCTGAACTAAAGGAGAAGGTTATTGAAGTGATTAGATAATATCATGATGTGTTCGCCTGGGGACCTGAGGATATGGCTGGACTAGATCCTTCGGTAGGAAAGCATTGTCTTAGTGTGAACCCTGATGCAAAGCCGGTTAAGCAGAAGAAAAGAAACTTTGTCATGGAAATGCAGCAAGTGATTCAGGCCGAAGTGGAAAAGCTGCTAGAGGCCAAGTTTATCGAAGAAATTGAGTATCCGGATTGGTTAGCGAATGTGGTAGTGGTCAAGAAGTCGAACAACAAGTGGAGAATGTGTGTAGACTACACTGACTTGAACAAAGCCTATCCGAAAGATCACTATCCCTTACCAAATATTGATCAGCTAATAGACGCCACTTCGGGTCATCAAGTACTTAGATTTTTGGACGCCTTCTCTGGATATCACTAGATTGCAATGAATGCCGAGGATATTCTGAAGACAACATTCATCACCCCAAAAGGCACATATGCATACATCAAGATGCCTATCGGGCTGAAGAATGCAAGGGCAACCTTCCAAAAAATGATCAACAAGGTGTTCAAGGAGCAGATTGGTCGGAATATGGAGTGTTACGTGGATGATATGATCGTGAAGTCCATGTTCAGGGATCACACGGAGGACCTGAAAGAGTGTTTTGAGACGCTGAGAAGGAACAACATGAGGATTAATCCAAGTAAATGCACATTTGGGGTTTCAAGTGGTAAGTTCTTGGGATATATGGTGAGTGTTAGAGGGATAGAAGCCAACCCTGAAAAGATAAAGGCATTGATTGACATGGACGCACCGAAAACAATCAGGGATATCCAGAAATTGACTGGACGATTGGCCGCTTTACGGAGGTTTATTTCTCGATCGGCTGAAAAGGCACTCCCATTCTTCGAAGTGCTTCGTGGGTCCAAAAAATTTGAGTGGGGACCGGACTTCCAGAAGGCATTCGAGGAGGTTAAGGAGTATTTGGTCAAGGCCCCACTCCTTATGAGACCTGACCCTAAGGAAACCCTACAGCTCTACTTGGCGGTGAATGACCGAACGCTGGGGGTTGTATTAGTTAAGGAACACGAGATGAATCAACACCCGGTATTCTATGTCTCGCACATGTTGAAGGATGCAGAAAGAAGATACCCGAACGCAGAAAAATTCACTTTTGGGTTAGTAGTGGCAACAAGGAAGCTACGCCATTACTTCCAGGGAAGGACTGTACAAGTAGTGACTGACCAACCCTTGAAAAAAATACTTCAGAGACCAGAAGCTTCGGGCAGAGTTGTGGCCTGGTCGATCGAGCTGGGAGAATATGACTTGGAGTATGTGCCCAAAACCTCCATAAAAGCCCAGGCGTTGGCCGATTTCTTAGTGGAATTCTCATTCTCAGGACCGAAAGACCTAGCACCGGAAGAACAGCTCATTCGGGCCCCTGGGAAATGGAGGCTCTTTGTTGACGGATCGGTCACAAAAACCAAGTTTGGGGATGGTATGATCCTCACCAGCCCCGACGGTTTTGAGATTCGCCAGGCTATCAGGTTTACTTTTCCTTTAACCAACAATGAGGCCGAATATGAAGCATTGCTGGTAGGACTCACTTTAGCACGAAGCCTGGAAGTGAAGCACATAAGGGTATTTAGTGACTATATGCTGGTGGTGAAGCAGTTTTCAGGGGAATATGGACAGAAAGATCCTCGTACGAAGGCATACACAGCCAAGGTACGTGAAAGTGCACTTCATTTCGAATCGTTTGAATTAAACCAGGTGGCCAGGGAAAACAACAGTCGATCAGACGATCTGTCTAGGCTTGCCTCAGCGGAAACCCAGAACCTTGACAGGGTCAATCTATTTGACCGAAGTAATTGTACCCTCCATCAACAAGAAGCAATGTTTGGAGATTCATCAATGGGTCAATTGGATGACCCCCGTCAGAGCCTTCTTGGAAAAGGGAACCTTGCCATTAGACAAGAAGGAAGCACAGAAGGTGAGGTACCGGTCGGCTAGCTACACCTTGGTAGGGGGACAACTATTTAGGCGGTCGGTCACTCAACCGCTCCTGAAATGTCTTGCCCCCGAAGATCAGAGGTTAATCTTGGAAACACTGCACGAAGGAATTTATGGGGAACACCTGGCAAGATGATCGTTAGCGTTCAAGGTATTGAGACAGGGTTTTTTCTGGCCGACTATAAGAGAAGACACCAAGAATTACTCTAAAAAGTGTAAACAATGCCAGCTATTCAGTACCGTGCCAAAACAACCTCCAGAGGAAATGTCATCAGTCCTTAACCCTATTCCTTTTGCTATGTGGGATGTCGACATTATAGGGATTCTGCCAAAAAGCTAAATACTGTATTGTAGCCATCGATTATATGACGAAGTGGGTGGAAGCCCGGCCACTATCTGCCATAACTGAGGAAGCCGTAAAAAAGTTTATGCTAGAACAGGTAATTCTGAGGTTGGGTATCCCGATGGTTTGCGTATCTGATAATGGAACCCAGTTCATTGGAAGCAAGTTCAGGAAGTTTTTGTCCAAGTTCGGAATCCAACAAAAGTTCAGTTCGGTTGGGCATCCACAAGGGAACGGAGCTAGTGAAGCGGCGAACAAAATCATCTTCGATAGCATTAAAAAACGACTAGGGGATGCTAAGGGTATATGGGCCGAGGAGCTACCTTATGTTCTCTGGGCCTACGGAACCACCCCTAGGTCCTCGACTGGAGAAACCCCGTTCAAATTAGAATTTAGAACAGACGCGTTGATGACAACAGAAGTTGGTCTGGAATCCTACCGAACGAAGGTGTTCAATGTGGAAAACAACGAGTTCGGACTTCGGGCCAACGTGGACTTGGTGGTTAAAGAAAGGGAGGTCGCTCACCAGCGCAACGTCCGATACCAGCTTCAAGCTACCCAGTACTATGATGCTGGAATAAAGAAGAGATCGTTCCAAGTAGGAGATCTTGTCCTCAGGGAGCTATCAACCTCTATGCCGACGAAGCAGGGGAAATTAATGCCGAATCGGGAAGGCCCTTACACAGTAGTTGAAGTGGTTCGGCCAGGGACATACAAGCTGTCAGGACCGGACGGTTCTGTGATAAAAAAAACACTTGGCATGCTTCACGCCTCCGTAGGTTTTACCAGTAAGCTTACTGGAAATCCTCATCTTACCAGTACTTTTACTTCAACAATTTCATTCAGTACTTTTATTTCAGTATGATTTGATTCAGTACTTTTATATCTGCAACTATGCCTTGCGTATTTCGATGGCATGTATGACAATTGAATTGGTTTCCAATAGCATGTATGCATAATTGATGTTAACGCGCAAACAGATACAAAATTGGTAAGCCCGTGCTTGGGGGCAATTGAAGAAAAATTATGTGCTTTAAATTTTGGCATGGGGCATATATTGTTAATATTTCAAACTAGATTGTATATTTATTACATATCAACCCTTCGAAATACTGAGGGGATACACCATACAGAAGAGGCACGACGAATAGACGTTCAGGCCAAAGGTAAACAAAAAAAATAAAATACTAAGGCAATTTATTAGGCCAAAGAAGTATTATGTAGAAAAAATGCCAAGGCAATTTATCAGGCCGAAGAAGCATTATACAAAAAAGTGCTAAGGTAGATAAAAGCCTAAAGATGCACGAAGATATAGGTGGTCAGGCTAAAAAGGCTTTACACCACATAAGAAAGATAAAACAAAGGTAGACAAATAAGACCTAAAGCAGAGCAAAAACGAATGCCAAAGAAAGCTAAAATAACATTATTTTAAGCTAAGGCAATTCAATTAATAAAAGGCCCGAAGGCAAAATTAAGCCCGAAGACAAGGTCAAGCTCGAAGGCAGTACAATTAATAACATATTCAATAAATGATAATTAATCCGAAAAATCGGACTCAGGATCAAAGTTGACCACCGGAGGAACATCAGGCTCTTCAGGACGCCCGATGGGATCTTCCATGCTTTCCTCCAAGAGAAGCTTGTAATCTATCCTCGCAGCCTGGGCTTTACGGATCACCTCCTCGTAGCCAGCTGTGAACCCCCGGTCTTCGGACATGACGACCAGTTTCTGGGCTTTCTTCTCAGCTCGTCGGGAAGCCCTCAGCGTGGCCTTAACCTGATCTAGACGGGCGAAAGCGGAGTCGAGGTCAATCTTGACACTGTCCCGATCAGTCACCACTTGGGTCAGCCTCTGCTGCAACGAGGAGATTTCCTTGTGCAAGGCGTCCCGTTGGCCCTCGGCAGTCTCGGCCCTCTCTTTGGCCAGTCTCAGCCCCCGAAGCTACAAGTCCAGGTCCTTGATTTTCTGTTCAACAGCCGTAGCCCAAGGGACAACCTGGGAAACAAACAACAGTTAGTCTAAGTGGCAAAAAACCAAAAAAAATGAAGGAAAGTTATGAAGACTTACCATGGTAATATGCCCCAGCAATTCAGAACAAGCAGAAGACGCCCCCGCCCGATCTTATACGGAGCGGTCCTTGGGAAGAATAAAGGCACGACACATATCCGTCCCTATCTCCTTAGCCGCCAAGGGAGCTTCGGCAGCAAATCGATCTGTAGTCACCACCGACCAATCAGGTCGGTAGGTCACGATCGATTCGCCTTTAAGGCCCCTTTGCCGCTTTTGGGCAGCATTGGATCCCAAGCCAACTGGAGGCGAAATAGGACTAGAATCTGGGACAGCAGAGTCAATGATCTCCCAGTCATCTGAGGGAGGAGGAGAGGAACGCTCCGTTCGAGCTCCTGAAGTTACTACAGCATGAACCTCAGGAGAGGCTTCAGTATTCTGCTTTGCCGCCAGCTCGACAAGCCTTTTGGCATTTTTAGCCTAAGCCTTCTGGATCATTTCCGCTCTAGTAGATACTGCAAAGCAAGGAAAGTCAAGGTTAGAAGACAGGAAATAGTAATGTCGAACAAGTAAGAATCGCAAAAGAAATATGCTAAGTAAATTTTATGTTACCGGTACCCCATAAAGCCCAAAGCCAAGTCTGATCTCGGCTGACGATCAGAGGAATTCGGTTTGGCTCTTGAGGTTCGCACAACTTAGCATAATCTACCTGATCTACATCGTTTAAATCGGGTGCGATAATGGTTGCTGGATCGACCTCTCGCCACACCGTGTATTTATACAATTAGTGACCACTGATGAAGAACCAATGGTCGTGCGTCCCTTTGTTGCTGGAGTTGGTAACCGCCCATTCCGATCGACCTGTTCTTCGAGATAGTTGATAGAAACCCTGCGCTTTTAGCATTCTTCCTAAAGTCGAAGTGATGCAGGAGCAGGGACAGGCGCGGCTTTACCCCCGCCTTCAGACACCTATTCTGGAAAGAATTAATATGAATAAAGGTATTGGGGTCTAACTGGCCGAGGGCGACTTGTGTATATTTGAGAAGCTTTTTCAGGACGGGCAAAAGTGGCAGTCGAAGACCACAGAAGAACGCCTTCTCCGAAATCCCGAGAGCGATCCCGCCATACTCTTCATCCACTTCGGGCGTATGGTAGACAAGATCAGTTTCATCGGCTTCGTATGTATGAAAGAGTGTGGTAGGAATATCAAACCTCTTGGCCATCTTGAGGACTTCCTCTTTCGTGAGCATATCCTGCAAGGCGCCGAAGGAAATTTGGCGGCACCGAAGTGCGCCATGGCCGAATAAACGGGTCTGAATTCTACGGGTCAGTTCATATCCTGCAAGGGCAAAAAGGGACAGAATTAGCCTTGTACTCGGATGATTTAATAGAATATGTATACAAGGGATTAGATGGCTGATGGAAACCAAGTACAGAGGGCTGGAATTAGCAGAAGGAAGCCCTACGAGTTGAAGAAAGAGGAGGATTTGCCTGTTCAAGGAATTCTGAAGGGTGTTCTAGAGTACAAGGGAGGTCTGAAGAGTGTTCTAGAGGTGTGAGTGGTGACCGAAGGGTGTTCATGACTAAAGCACTACCTGGAAATTAACCTAATGCCTCCGAAAGTAAATTCGTTGTCTCTAAAGTTTATTTTTATATGTTTTCTTTCCACCCAGTACAGAAACACAGAGACTATCAATCTAAACATGCACATGCCACCCGATATCCTAAAAGCTGGCCTATCGCATGATTATTTTACAAAAGCGCGAAAATAGAGTGTAAATGAGAATAACAACAGCGAGAAAAGAGGACTTACTGTTGTTTGAAGGTAAAGACGGATACTGTGTTGAGGATGGTGTTGCAACTGTTGAAATCCTTGCCCCAATCGTGAGTTTGCGAGAGAAACTTTGTTTTGCAGATTTGGAAATTATGTGGACAGTAAAGAAACAAAAGTGATATGGCGGTTTTATATGTATATGTAGCCATTTCAAAATAAACGGCTGAGATGAAGGCTTTCCAAATTCACGGTTTAGATTGACGTGGAAAAACGTGTAACTCCAATAAGGTAATTATGACAACAGCTGTCTCCTGCTGACGTGGTTGTGTCTCTTGATAGATGGACTGATACGTAGGCCTTCAATCGAGCAAACCTCGACCGAAGTCCAAGGACATGTTGGAGGTCCATGACTGACCAATATTGGGCCGACCCACAGATATTAAAGCCCAATCGCACAAAGGGAGCCCATCATTATTTCGGGCCGACCGAAGTAAATCTGTAAGTCCAAAAATACCAATGTCACAGGTCCATGATGAAAGCCCGTGTAAAAGCCTGTATGGCTAACGGCTCGATGACCTGGTCAAAGACCAACAACCCACGAAGGTAGTTGGGGAACCCACACCCCGGATGAGGGGATCAGGACAAATTGGTAAAGGGGAAATAATCAGGTTTGAGTTCATTGATACATAATTAATTGCAAGTTTCGTACGTTCCTTTACTCACAAAAGCCAGTTTAACTGATTCTCACACCGGAGGTGAATCGGGGGACACATCCCTCACAGTCTTCTCATTGCAGGTCTGACCGGAAGACTGATGGCAGAAAACTGGTTCCAACAATATGTAAAGAACTACTTCTCATTTCTCAAGCCTGTAAAGCACTTGATATTAAATAGATTCTCCATTAATGTTTGTATGCTCAATCTTTACAATCTTATTATTGCCTTTCCATGATGTGTGCATCAACAAATTGCTTGTATAACAAAACCACTTAACTGACAGCAACTACGATAAGCTGTTTCAACCGGTGAATCAATTTGTTATGCTGTGACGGGTCAGGGCCTTAGGCCTACAGCCTACTGGTCTACAGAAACATTAAAGTTTTCGAGCCTGATGTGGTTTGCATTACGGTATCCAGCTCCTTTCCTGTTTACGAAATGCTTAAACATTTATACATTTGTTTCATTGGTTCTCCTTATCCTCATTGGTAACTCTATAACAGAACTCCATAAAATTCAAGACATTGCAAGCTTATAGTATTTGCATATCATGCGGACACGAAATAGCGAAATATGACCGGAATAATCAAGACTAGCTATTATAAAAGCGATTAGGATTTTTATCCTCATCAAAATACATTTCTATTTCTTAATTTTCGCCCTGGTGCTATTTTTTGTAACATCATTGTTATCTCCTACATCCATGTCCTTTTCATTTTCCTCGCTAAAGGTGCTATTCATAATAACATCATCTTTATCTTCTTGAAGGCAATCGACTCGACACCGACAGTGAGGCACGAAATTGCTTTAAGGAGATGCAAAGTTGTTTGGTTTATATCTATTTCGTTGGTTTCTTTTATTCATTTACGTATTATTAAAATTGTCTGTGTCTTACATAGACACACATGAGTTAATCTGCGTATACGATCGTTTCTGTTGGTTAACTTTTGCAAATTATTTCCCATGCACTAATACGTGCTTAGATTTCGGACAACTACAGGTTTCCTGCAAATCATTTCATTGTTTCTCATTATCCACATTGTTTGTTGGGTATAATTCACTAAACTACATAGCAACAATATGGCAGTTATATATATATATATTTGAATTAACAAGAACAGGAAAATATACCAAGTAACAAAACAAACACGAAGGTCGAAACAAGAAAATAATCAAAGACTGTAAATAACAAGACAAGAAAGAATTACTTATCTCTATGTAGCTTTTAACAAGTACCGATAGATAAAGAACAGCTGAGTCGCCAATCCTTAGAGAAGTCTTGACTGTTCGTGATGACATTATTGCCCCCATTTACGCTGTGTTGGGTTGCAGCAATATCACTTCCAGGATAAAACAACTCAAATCAATCCACTCACAGTAATGGCAATGATCAACAGCGACCTGCACCTCAGTTCGCCCAAAAACTAAGTATATTCAGTATGTATGTATTCAGTGAGAGAACAGAGAAGAATATGATGCTAGGGTTTTTGTATCTTCGTACAATCTCTTACTTCGCGTCAAATGTTTTGTTTTGTATATATCATACAACATAAAACGTAACAGACCAAAATAAAATAGTAACTGAAGATATGACATTTAATACTAAATATTCTGATTTAATTTCATTAACAGCTGTCATCAGGATTTAATATCAGTTACAGCTTTCCATCAAGATTTAATCCCATCAGGATCAGTAGTTGTAAAGCATAATGTAACATAAGATGAAACAGAGATAACTACAACTCAACAAAGGACAAGACAGACAATAATATTAACAGAAGCACAGGAATCCAGAATCAAAGAAGAAAAGGTAAACTCAAAAAATCAAAATATGGTATGTATCCTTGAAGTCCGTAAACAGGTCACGAAAAGAAGTTCATGAAAATGTTCAAGCCTCAGTGACAATTAAAGAAACAAGACTTTCAAGACTACAGAAGTATGTCAATGATTTAGGGTTAGTACCACAGGGTTCCAGTGATTTATTTGAAGCAACCAGAACGACAAAGGACTAATCAGCAGCATTGAATTGAAGACATAGAAGAATTGATCAAGTGTTATTCATACGTGAACCAGACCAGTTGCACCAGTTGACAGCACTTAAAAAGATCAAGTTGTTTTATCGTCTCAGAAGAAATTGATTTAGTCTAAAACTAAACACCCTGAAACTCAAATGGATTTTCAAATGATTAAGTACAAAAGGAAATGGTTCGATGGTTTTTCATTTATGAAAACCATCGAATAAGGTTAAGGAAATCTATTTAGAAAACCATTTATAAGTATTTGTCATTCGATAGTTTTATTTAAAAAACTATCGAATGGAAAAATACTTTAATCCATTCGATAGTTTTCTAATTGGAGGAGCAGGTGAAAAGTGTCTTTGTTTATCAGGTTGATGAAGATCCAACGACCAAGATTATTTGTTTAACTTTGGTTCGATGGTTTTTCAATTCAAGACTACAATTTAACAGAAGAGAGAAGAAGTGTCTTCTTCAGTCAGGTTCATCGCAGTAGCAATAACGAAGAGAGAGTTTGAGCCAGAGAGAAAATCATAGACATTAATATTGCTCAGAATTCTATCATTGTATTGATTGTGTATAACCTAGAACTCATTGAAGCTAATCTACGGATTAGAATTGTAGCACCCCTCACAGATTATATTTATAAAACGATATATTCCCCGACTCTTGTTTTGATTTGGTACCTTTTATTTCGTAGTTGAACTGAATGATTTATCCGCGAACGAAATTAAAGATTTTGTGAGTATCGTATTCAACCCCCCCTTCTACGATACTTTGGACCTAACAGTAGTGAACTAGTCTAAGCCATCAGGATCAGTAGTCAACCATCAAGACTTATTGTCCGTCAGGAGTGGTATCAGTACTGGACCAATCCATCAGGATTTATCCAAGAACTGGTCCATCAGGATTTAATATAAATCCTGACCCGGTTCGTTGAGCTGTTACAAATCAAATACTGATAATGTTAAATTAAATTAATAAATAATATTAAATAAACAAGTAATAAAATTCTTCGCCCAGGTCGCCTCGTGTACGCGAGACGCCGAGAAATTCGCCCTTCGACCCGAGTCGTGTCGTGACGTGGCGAGGCGGGCGGCGGCGGCGCGCGTGTGTGTGTGCTCGCGCGATGCACACAATAACACCATGCGCACCCACATGCCTTAGTAGTTGTACACTACTCTTGCACATGGTTCTATATAAACTCACCAACCTCTCATTACCATTTCTATGTGGGATATAAGTTATTTCAACTTAAACAACCCAAATAACCCATTTCAAGCAACCTATTGGCTATTTCAACTCAATTTTATTTATGGATTCCACTAAGAAAATGTCTTAGATCCAAACATGAAAGTTTAAGTCCTCATAACAAGGAACAACCTCCAATTGTTAGTTTTCGGAAATTTCATCATGAACATATATAAAATATGCCTCAAACTTTCCATTTTCTAACAATTCCCCACAAATCCATATAGAAATGCATATCGGTCTTTATCATGACTTGTTTTTCAGAGTCGGAACCCTTCCGGGTTTGAACCCTCCTAAGTCCTCTACTTCGATGGCTACCGGATCTAGATGGAATGTTTCACCTTGAATCTTTATCTGTTTGGTGTAACCACACTCCATAGATGACGACAAATCAAAGGCTATGGTGCAGATCTACGACTTTGAGACGTTAATGGTCTTGTCTCGATCCTGTTCGTCGAATGCTTCAAGGAATAACCCTTTTCCTCTAATTGCGAGCACACAATTACATTCGCTTAGCTGGGCATCTCCAGAGATGTACTGCTATCATCTCGTCAAATGACTTGACCCCATTCAAAGTTCAAATAACTCTTGCTATACTGGCAGTATCAGTACCTTTTAGGTTTATAGGTGATAGACTCAGATACATGAGTATCAAGGTATATAGTAAGGGTACTACCAACTCACCCTCACGACTTGTTATTACCACATTGAATACACTTCAAGGGATCTCCTCTCAGGTGTATTGGGTTCCCACTGTAGATGAATCATAATGGGCTATCAGTCCCATCCCCAACCTCGACTTAAGGACTACTGCATGCTCAAGTCCTTTAGTCAAAGGATCAAATATATTATCCTGAGTTCCAATGAACTCTATAGCAATAATCCTCTCAGACACTAGACCCCTTATAGACTTAAGTCTAACTTGGATGTGTCTCTTTGTTTTAGCATTATACTTTTCACTACTGATCTAGTCGATAGTTGTACGACTATCGCAATGAATAACAATGGCTGGAAGCGGTCTGCTTACTACAGGTAACACTGACATAAGTCCATGTAACCATTCAGCCTCCGTCCCCATGGCATCTAGTGCACACAACTCAGCCTCAAAAGTAGACCGAGTAATCAAAGTCTGTCTAGTAGACTTCCAGGATATTGCTCCACCTGTTAGGGTAAACAAATATCCAGTCACTCCATTGGTACCAGATTTCTTAGGTATCCAACTTGCATCACTGTATCCCTCGAGTGCTCCAGGGAATCTTCGATAATGCAAACCAAGGGAAATAGTTCCCTTAAGATATCTAAGAACTCTATCCAGTGCCTCCCAATGAGTCTTGTTCGGACAACTTGTATATCTAGCTAACTTAGACACGGAATAAGATATGTCTGGTCTAGTCAAGTTAGCAAGATATTGAAAACTCCCAATAATCTGAGAATACCTTAACCGAGACACAGGAATTCCTGAACTATTCTTGACAAGGGCAACTTTAGGATCGTACGGTGTACTAGCGATTCTATAATTTGAATAACCATACTTCTCAAGTATAGATTTCTCTATATAATGAGATTGTGACAAGGTTATTCCATCAGTTGACTGTGTCAACTTGACCCCAAGAATCACACTAGCCTCACCCATATCCTTTATTTCTATGTGTCTTTTCAAGAAACTTTTTGTCTCATTAATAATCTCAATATTGGTTCCAAACAATAATATATCATCCACATATAGGCACACGATAATACATTCATTTCCTTTAACCATGTAGTAAACACACTTGTCACTTTCATTAACTACAAACTCTGATTCTAAAACAGTTTCATCAAACTTTTTATGCTAGTCTCTAGGAGCTTGTTTTAAGCCATATATAGACTTGATCAACTTACATACTTTCCTCTCGTTACCAGAAGCAACAAATCCCTCAGGCTGATCCATATAAATCTATTCTTCAAGATCACCATGAAGAAAAGCTGTCTTTACATCCATTTGATGGATGATGAGACAATGTACGGAAGCCAATGCTATAAGCATTCAGATTGTAGTCATCCTTGCAACAGGAGAGTATGTGTCAAAGTAGTCAGTGCCTTCTTTTTGGCTAAAACCCTTAGCTACCAGCCTAGCCTTATACTTATCTATTGAGCCATCCGGGTTCATCTTCCTTTTGAAGATCCACTTACATCCTATAGTAGTACACCCAGGAGGAAGATCAACCAACTCCCATGTTCCGTTAGAAACAATAGAGTCAATCTCACTCTTTACAGCACCTTTCCAGTGCCTTGACTCCGAAGAATCCATGGCATGTCGGAAAGTTAAAGGTTCATCCTCGACATTGTAAGTGACAAAATCACTTCCAAAGTCTTTGACTACCTTTGCACACTTACTCCTTCTAGGCTCATCTACTTCGTCAAGAGTAGAACTACTAGCAGGATCTGCCCCCACATTTGTCATCTTTTCCACATGATCATGAATAGAACTCGATGTGTGAGTATGATCATTATTAGAAATACCTTGAGGTATGCCAGTCTTCATAGGGAACACATCCTCAAAGAATGTTGCATCACGAAACTCAACCATAGTGTTAGCCACTATACCGTCTATGTCAGATTTTAACACTAAAAATCTCATAGCCGTAGTGGTTTCAATATATCCCAGAAAGATGCAATCAACAATTTTCGGACCTAGTTTCTTTCTCTTGTGTTCAGGGACAAGCACCTTAGCAAGGCAGCCCCACACACGAAGATACTTTAAACTTGTCTTTCTACTTTTCCATAATTCATAAGGTGTCTTGTCCATATGTTTCAGAGGGACTCTATTCAGAATATGGCAAGCCGTATTCAAAGCCTCTCCCCACATGTACTTAGGTAACCCAGAATTAAGAAGCATGTTGTTAATCATATCTTTAAAAGTTTTGTTCTTTCGTTCAGTCACCCCATTAGACTCAGGTGTGTATGGTGGAGTCACCTCATGAATTATACCATTGCTTGCGCAAAATTCATTAAACAAGGTACTTGTATACTCACCACCTCTATCAAATCTCAAACGTTTAAGTACTTTACTAGTTTGTGTTTCAACTTCAGTTTTGAACATAATGAATTTTTCTAGTGCTTCATCTTTATGCCTAAGTAAATAAACATAACAATATCTACTACAATCATCTATAAATGTAATAAAATATCGTATATTATCCTTAGTCAACATGCCACCAAATTCACATATGTTTGTGTGTACTAAATCTAAAACACTTGAATCCCTAACAACATTATGAAAAGGTTTCCTAGTTTGTTTAGCAGTCACACATACTTGACATTTAGATTTCTTATCAATGACAGGTTTTTGGAATCAACTCTAAATTCATCATATTATTTAGAGCACCAAAATTTAAATGACCAAGTCTAGAATGCCACAAATCGGATGATTCAACACAATTAACAGAAGGTGCAACACTATCATTAATAAAACTGCCCAAAACAGGCTAAACATTTATCAAAAATAAACCATCAGACAAGTAACCTTTGCCAAAAAATACACCAGTATGTGTAATAACTACTTTATTACATTTTAAAGAAAGTTCAAAACCATTCTTAACTAAACAACTTCCACTTATTATGTTTCTACGAATATCGGGAACATGATGTACTCTAGTGAGGGATAGAACACGCCCAGAAGCAAACTTCAGGTCCACGTTTCCTATTCCAAGAACTTGAGCATCACTAGCATTCCCCATCATCACTGTCAAGCCATGGGTCTGTTGATAAGATACAAATAGAGTAATATCAGTACAAATATGTACATTAGCTCTAGTATCAATCAATCATTCATGAGACAGATAAGTGGAAAGAAGTACAGGGTTGTAGGTAACATACCCGTCATTGGTTCCAGAGGCAATAACCTCAACAACAACCATGTTAACCTTAGGCCCATCAGTGGTTCCAAGCACATTATTAGCTTGTGCTCCCACAGGTTTCTTAGCTTTCTTTACAGGACAGTCATTGCTCCAATGACCAACCTGTCCACAAGACAAACATGGTTTCTTTGCCTTTGGTTTCTTAGCCTTGTTCTTGTCATTTTTAGGCTTAGTGTTATCCTTCTTAGTGACAGCCTTTCTTTTCTGTCCAACAGTCACTACATTCACCTTCGAACTCCCATGTTCATCAGGCATCACATGTCCCTGTTTGGACTTGTGCTGTTCCTGCACAGAGATGTCCAGCATTAGGTTTGTCCATGTGATCTCTCCTTTCTGTCTTTTCAGGGAGAGAGCAAACTTTTCCCAAGACTTTGGGAGCTTTTCAATCAAAGCCACAACCTGAAACTTCTCAAGAAGATCCATTCTGGACTCCTTCAAAGCATGCACCAACATCTCAAACTCGTGTGTCTGCTCAGTATTATGTGTCTGATCCAGCTTCTCCCATAAGAGCTTAGCAGTGAAGGAGTCAGATAAATAAACATCAAATAGAGTGTTCGCTAAAGTTGTCAGTATAGCAGCTGTTGGTCCTTGAGTATTGCAGAAGGGGGGGTTGAATGCAATACTGATAAAATTCAATCTTTGTTTCAACAACTAAAATGAAGATTAAATCCTATCAGTAGAAGAAATGCAATCACAAGTAGTTTTCTCACAAAATAAATATTTTATTTATCTTGCGAAAGTGTTGCTACAGCCTTGAGAGAAATGTGTATTTTTCTCAAGCTTCGGTTTCTCCAGAGATACATAGAATGAAGTGAGTTAGTCTAAGTAAACTAATCCTATCTCTACATCACGGGTTTGTGAAGCTGCTGTCATTTTCATGTGGCAGCTTCTTACAATTTGCCTACCCGTGTGTCTTACCTAAATTATTATACAAACAAGTTTATCATTACTGGAAAAAGCAATCTAGATACATTCTATATTTAGCTAACACAATTCAGTAGATGTTGATTTGTCATACTCTTGAATTGGTGAGCTTTGTCATGTGATCTCTCAAGCTTCTGTCGTAGTCTTGCAGACTTGATGTAATGTTGGGATACTGCAGCACGCCTGTTTCTTGAACATCTAAATTGTCACATGTTTGACTGGGTAGATCCCCAATTCAAAGTTTATCCCTCTGAGACAGTATCCTGATCTTCAAGCTTGCTGTCACAAGAATGTGCTTTTGGTGACATTAAGAAATCCCCGCAATAGATGCTGTCAGGAGTTCCAAACTTGTTGTCAGGATTTCCAAACTTGCTGTCTCAAGGCTTCCGCCAATGTTGATGTCAGAGTAAATATAATGTCATGACTTGCAACATGTTGTCCTCTTGTAACCTTACTGTCAATGCTATGACAGTAACATTTAATCTTGATGTCATCCTGATATACTCTTTGAGGCTTGAACAAACTAATGAACTTCTTCCAAGATTTATAAACAAGTTTATTACAGCAATGGAAATGGCTACAAGAACATACTCTGGCTGTGACAATATGTTCTACTTAATAAAATTAAGTAATACAAAATATAGAGTTAAGTTGTCTTCTAAGCTATCACCCATAAATCCTAACAATCTCCCCCAATTTGTTTTTATGGACAATAACAACAAATTTACAATCAATACATGCTGATAACTTAACTACCAAGATCAGAATAGATAAAATTTTCACTTAGCTTCAGATTTCTTTTTTTGTCTTGCTTCATCCTCTCTGTTGAGAGCTTCTTTCAGAACTTCCCTAAGTCCTTCCACCATTGATATTTCATCAGGAGAGGTGGCATCATCTTCTATCTCATCAATGTACTTTTGGATTGCTTTAAAGAGACATACTTTGGCATCCTGGAGATCTGTCCACAATTCTTGACCAAAGGCATAAATTCTGAACTTTAATTTGCCTTCAACAAGTTTAAATCTTCTTCCAGGATATGCATTCAGGGTTTTTCTCCTTGATTTGACCAGCTTTGAGTCCTCACCCTTTCTTCTTTGAAGAATGTCTTCAATCTCAAAAGAACACAGCTGTTCTAATGGATGAGTTGATCCAATTACCATGTAGAGTAAGTCTTTCAAGGCACTTGTTTTGAGCTTATGGAAGCTTCTCACAAGGATCTCTTCCCTTATGAACTTGATCCTTAGAGGATTTTCTAGCACACAGGGTTGGTAATTGGGTCCTTCACTTTCCAACTTGTTTGCTTCTTTGCACTTGTTCAGGAGTGAAGCTTCCATATCTTCAGCAGTCTCTTTTCCTGTTGGATTTGAAGGTCCTTCTTGACTTGGTTGGGCTTGCACCTCTTCTTCAGGAAGATCATCTTCATAATCAGCTATTTCTTCATTAGAATCCTCCAACAAGTGAGCAATGTCAGCATCATCATGATCTTCAAACATACCAAACTTCTGATAGAATTCCATATCCCTTTCATCCTTATACTTCAGAACATGTTCCATGACACTGTTAGATACATTGTCATAACTTTGCAGTAGCTCCACCATTCTATCCAAGAAGAAGTAATCAATTCTTCTCCTAACTTTTGTTCTTACAAGAATAGGAATGTCATTCACAGAGAGTGACTCAGCTTCCATGATGAAGTCCTTATAAACCTTCATTGACCTTGATGAATCCCACCAGAGAATGTACATGCTTGCCTCCTGATTGGCATCTAACTCCACTTTAACATTCCTGATTTCTTTAGATTTGGCATGTAGCACCTCAAGAGAGTTTGGGTATTTGATTTGAAGTGGTTTCCTCAAATTCCTGCATAGCCCTGTAGCTTTCTCCTTTCCTGAGTACTTAGTCTTTCCTTTCTTTGCTTGAGAAGTCTCCTCAGGTTCAGGTTCCTGTCTAGAAAACCAAGCTCTGGCTAAGGATTTTGTCCTCTTAGGTTTGACAGTTGGCTTGATTTCATCCTTGATAGCATCTTCTTTGACAGTGTCCTTCATGACAGCATCTTCCATGACAGTGTCTTCTTTGACAACTTCTTTCAGGACAGTGTCTTTCATGACAGCTTCTTTGGTGACAGTATATTTTTCAGCATTTATACTGTCAATAGCACATCTCAGGATATTTGCCTCCAAAGCTTCACGTAATTCAGACTCTTCTTCTTCTATAGCTCCAGCATTTTTCTTTTCTTGCACATGAGCTTCTTCTTTGTTTTCCTCCTGGGATTTAGTTCCAGCATGCCCAGAAGTGCTTCCACTAGCATTTCCTGCTACTCCAGTTCCTCCACTTCCATCCAACTCATCATCATCATTAAAGGAGACATCATAAGTACAGCTTTCACCTTGATCAGCTCTTTTGGAGTTTGCTATGGAGATCATCTTCTTTACTGTAAAGCTCAGTTCCTTGTCTCTCTTCACCAGAAATTTGTGAATTGCTTTGACAGCTAGAGTTCTCTCCTTATTGACTTTAGAGTTGAGAATCATGTCTAGCACCTTCAGTATTGCTTTTGACTCCATTGTGGAAGTGCCTCCTAGACTCATGTATGAACATCTCCTGCTACCATTCCTTGTGGTAGTTTCATAGTAGACACATAATGGATTGGTGTAGACTTCTGGAAGTTTCTCTGAGATTAAGTTCAGCATTTGCAATTACAGAATCTCATTGAAGGATGTATGGTTTGCCTTGACTTTGGTCTTCATCACAGTCAACACCTTTGCTGGAAGGTTCTGCAATAGCTGCAAAGTGATGAACATAGATATGCCATTGTCCAAATACACATCAATGGCCCACCTCTTTTCTTCATTGATCTTCACACAGACACTTATGATCTTCTTCTTTAGTAAAGTTGAGCAGTTACTCAATTTTCTGCTTGGTTCCAACATTGCCTCCTCAACTATTCTACCGAAGTCATCATCATGATTGTGCAGTGTGCTCTCCCTGTAGTCAACCATCAAAACATTAGCCTCTTCTTGACTAAACTCAGTTCCTTCACTCCATATGTTTCCTGAAAGAATGTATTCATGCAACTTGTCTTTTCCTTTTCCCAGCCTGTTTTGCTCCTCCTGCTCTCTCCACTTCTTTTCAAGTGTATTCTCCTTAGGATTTGAAGTTGGCTCTCTTATTATCACAGGAGGGAGTATTGGTCTTTTGGATTGTGCTTTCCCTTGCATTGCCTCCAGTGCTTCCTTAGACATCAGTACTTTTTCTCCAGCCATCTCATACTCAAAAAGATTTCCAGCTTCTTGCTCCCCCTTTCTCCCTGAATCCCCTTTTGCTCCCCCTTTCTTCTTGACAGATACTGACTCCCCCTGAGTTGCAGGCTCCCCCCTGAGTTGCAGCAACAGGTACTTCGTGTGCTTCAACACCACCTTGCTCTGGGATAGATTCTGATCTTACAATTTTCTCCTCCTTAGGTAAGTTGGTAGCATCAAGACTGGCAGTTAAAACCTGAATAGCTTCCTGAATGCTAGAGAATCCAGAGGCCACCATGGTAGATAGGCTGTCAAGCTTAGTTTCCATGGATAGACATATGTGCTCTAGGGCTTCCAATTTGAGAGCAGTAGAGGGGCCACCAGTTCTTAGCCTTCTTGGAGGGGAAGGAAAAGAATGAGGCTTGGATGTTGTTGGGGTTCTCACACTCTCAGGGTTTTTCTGAGTGATCTCATCACTCCTCACAGAAGAACTCTCAAGGCCTAGTGCCTGAACATTATGGACTCCCTCAAATTTACTCTGGACATGCTCAAGTCCCTCTTCTTTTGCCAACTCATTTGGTTGCCTCTCATTTTTATGTTCACCTCTCTTTTCTTTTATCTCTCTTTTCTTTTGCACACCCTCACTCAACCTAGATGCATGGGTATGAGCAGTACTGACATGCAATAAAATAGATGGTTTAGAATGTACCTTTAAGAATTAAGAAAATGGCACATCATCATCAGAGACATCCTCAATGAGAACCTCATCATAATTGGGCTGTGCAGAGGTGACAGTAGCTTTGCCAGAAATGTTACTGTCAGTTGAAGGATTGACAGTAGGTTCCACTGCAGCTTGGACAGCAGGATTGGTTGTGACAGCAACTTTGACTGAGTCCTTGACAGCAGGATTCCCTGTGACAGCAACATTTCCAGAGTCCTTGACAACAACTGAGGTTGTGACAGCATCTTCCCTGAGGTAAGATGCTCCTTGGAGATTGAACAAGACACTGGTTGTTTCACTTTCTGACAGAGTTGCACCTTGTTCTTTCTCAGTGTTTGAAGGAGTGGTGTCCATCTCACTTTGAGAAATGGGTTCTTGTGGACCACTAGATGGGGGCTCATCCATGATTGGAGATGGATGACCAAAACCTGAAGGGTTGGGACTGTCCCCCCTCTCTAGGTTGTGGAGAAGAAACAAATGAATGAGTAGGGAAGGAAGAAGGTGAAGGTGGAGAAGAGAGTATTGGCTGCTCCACAGATGGAACTTGTGAAGCATCAATTTGGGAGGTGAAATCCTCACTATGTCCTGACCCCATGTGTGTTTCTGCAAGTGGAGGCTCCTCATGAGTGGAAACATGAGGTTGTGCAGACTCTGTACAGGGTGCCTTGGGAGACAGGCTAATTTCAATAGATGTCCCTTATTGAGAAGGAACATCTAGGGAGGTGTTTAGTGCCATGTTTTCCTCTACAGTCTTTTGGGAAACTACAGGGTAGTTGATAGTGGTTTTGGCCCTTTTAGCTCTCTTCTTCTTAGGCTCAAGAGGAACCGATGTGGGTTCTGTTTGACTACCTTCCTTATTTGCTGCACTAGGTGCAGGAACTCCCTCTTGACTCTCAGCACTACCACCAACATCAGTTTCTAGGGTTCTTTTTCTGGATTCTTGTAAGGCTTGTCTTTGTACTTTGGGAAGTCTAGAGAACCTAGGCTGAGTGTATGGTGTAGAATGGGGGTTAGCTGAGTTTGGGTCTAATCCAGCCTCATCCTCAAGAGTGAAGGTTTCATACCCAGAGGGCAATGGAAAATCAAGGTTGGGCACTTGATCAACCATGTGTTTGGTGAGGCAGAGTGGAATATGTGCATTTAAAATCTGTGAAGTGAGAGTTGTGTGTGTGTGTTCCTTTTCAAAATACTGCAAACCTCTGTACGAGGGGC
Organism: Heracleum sosnowskyi; assembly: GCA_030848705.1. Classification (NCBI taxonomy): domain Eukaryota; kingdom Viridiplantae; phylum Streptophyta; class Magnoliopsida; order Apiales; family Apiaceae; genus Heracleum; species Heracleum sosnowskyi. Next base: position 132,996,825 of record CM061237.1, read on the forward strand.
ATTTTCATCAAAGTCACAGAAAGAATTAATACACGTCATTAAAAAGCGAGGGTAGAGATTTACCTTCTTACCTATGGCAGCCTTGAGGTGTGCCATGAGTATCTTTCCAACATCCACCTTGTACCCATGAACAAGAGAGTGAGTGAGCTTCTTGATGTAAATGGGAATTCCATTCCAACCAGTAGTCTTTGTGGAAAACACCTTCACCATGACATCAAGAATCATGCTCCATTCTTTTCTCAAATACTTCCTATCCATTTCACCATAAGGGTACCACTTTGTTGTTCCCTCTTCAAGAATGGGTCATGAATACCCAATTTTCAAGAAAAGCTTATTCATGGTCTCATCACTGGCTAGCTCTGTGTAGGTCTTTCCTGGTTCAAGCACAATTCCTAGAGCTGCATTGATGCCTTGAATAGTGAGAGTGTAGCTGTGCTCTTTGATTTGGAACTTGATGGTGGTATGGTCTCCATCTCCCTGAGCAAAAACAGACTCCCAGAAGTTCTCAATCCTGTCTAGGTCAAGAACATGAGTTGAGGTGATAGCAAACCCGAGATAGGACTTATTCAGGAAAGAGATAAGCCCTTTGAACTCTTCACCAGCATCATTTGGAGAATAGATGCCAGCAAAGTTAGTCAGAGAAATTGATGGTTTGGGTGCCATTGTTGGTATGAGAGAGAAAATGAATGAGTTGAAAAAGTAGAGAGATAAATAGAGTTGAAAGTTGTTTTTCTTTTGGTTGTTCTGTGTCAGGTTTGATATTGTCTAATTAACTGATGTATAAAAGGGTAGTTCAAGCGTTATGCTGAAAAGGGGGTTATTTGGAATCGTGCTTTTTGTCTAGTAACACCACCACGTGGGTTACTCCCTTTAATTTCTGTCAACGTGGAGGTTGAATTTGCAATTTTAACGGTCCACTTGTATTGACAGTAACCTGTATGCTGAAACAAGTTGTCAATGACATTTGGGTGATGACAATAGGTTTGTCTTGACAGTAACATTGTCGCGAAAAACTTACTGTCATCGTTAAGTGCTTTAATGACAGTATCTTTTAAAACTCTTGACAATATGTTATTTACTGCTGTCAAGAAACTAACTGTCATGAAGTTCTGTGACAGTTACTTTTCTTGATGACAGTAATGTTTGAGGAAAACAGTAACTGTCATGAATTTTAATGGAAGTTGTCAGTAATGTACTTAACTCAATAAACACCATTCACAAATATTCAATTGAGAGCTAGGTATCATGAACAGTAAATAAGTCAGATAATCAACACAGAAACAAACATCATAGAGCATGAATCAAGAACGACAATAGATCCAATCTTTATTAATAAAATCAAAAAAAATTACAGATCAAGATTTTATGATTTTATTAACTAAATCGACAAGTTCCAAACGAAATTCTTCTTCAGTGCGTCCTTCTTGCTTAAGGAGCTCCTGAAATTCTGCTTCTTCCTCCTGCCATTTGGCCTCTTCAATGGCTCTGGCAGTAGCCTCTTGCTTCTCGTCCTCATCTAGCATGTCTTCCAGTTCATCAAACAATTTATCAACCTCTTCCTTATGTGGAGGCTCAGTCTGAATCTTAGGCCTGTATTCGATTCCTACTTTGTTTTCCATTTTAACCTTTTTTTATATATAATGACAACTAATATGACCTAGTGTTCAATTTATAGGCATATTAGGGGAATGGTAAGGTAAATAGCCAACAGTTTGGAATACACATACAACTACCACACATAGCAATTAAAATTCATGTCCTCCACTAATCCAAAAATTAACACACAACAGCCAATCAATGCAAAGTCTTTGACCTAAGATTTTAATACTTTGAGGTTATCCATGTTAATGACACAAAGTTTTATTACTGACAGTACGACTAGCACATAAATCAATTTAGCAAAGTCATAGGAAACATGTTGTCGAAAGGAATAAAAACTTATGTGACAGTAACTTCTCATGACAGTAACTTGGAGGTTACTGTCACAAGCTGCATGCAGAAATGGAAATGTAAAAACTAGTAAGTTAAGATACCATATTAAGCATTCCCAATTCACTTACCAACATGTTAAAGGTGGCTTCATCCAATGGTTTAGTGAAGATGTCCGCAAGTTGCTTCTCTGTTGGGACATAGATCAATTTCACTGTTCCTCTTTCAACATGCTCTCTAATGAAATGATGTCTGATATCAATGTGCTTTGTCCTAGAGTGTTGAACAGGATTGTCTGAGATGGCTATGGCACTAGTTTTGTCACAATAGATAGGAATGTTGCTCAACACTAATCCATAGTCCAACAGTTGATTCTTTATCCACAGAATTTGTGCACGGCAACTTCCAGCTGCAATATATTCAGCTTCTACAGTTGATGTAGAAACTGAATGTTGCTTCTTGCTAAACCATGACACCAATCTTCCACCAAGAAACTGATAGCTACTTGTTGTGATTTTTCTGTCTATTCTACATCCAGCATAATCTGAGTCATAGTACCCAATAAGCTCAAATCCAGTATTTTTAGGATACCAAAGGCCTAGATTAGGGGTGCCCTTTAGATATCTAAAAACCCTTTTGATTGCAACTAAGTGTGACTCCTTTGGATCAGCTTGAAACCTTGCACAGAGACATGTAGCAAACATTATGTCTGGTCTGTTAGCAGTTAGATAGAGAAGTGATCCCACCATGCCTCTGTAAGAACTAGAGTCCACTTTCTTTCCCTTGGGATCAAGATCCAGATTTGTTGATGTAGAGATAGGAGTCTTGGCAGGTGATGAATCTTCTAAGTTGAACTTCTTGAGAAGTTCCTTTACATATTTGGCTTGACAAATGAAGATTCCATCATCTTTTTGAAGAACTTGTAGACCAAGGAAGAATGACAGTTCTCCCATCATGCTCATCTCATACTTGTTTCTCATTAGAGATGAGAACTTTTCACACAGCTTCTCATTTGAAGAACCAAAAATAATGTCATCCACATAGATTTGTACCAGAATGATGTCCTTGCCATGATGTTTTTAGAACATGGTTTTATCTACCACACCTCTTGTAAACTGATTTTCCAATAGAAAGGTGGAAAGTGTATCATACCAAGCTCTGGGAGCTTGTTTCAATCCATACAGTGCTTTGAACAGTTTGTAAACAAAGTCATACATCTCAACATCTTCAAAGCCAGGTGGTTGTTCAACATACACTTCTTCTTCCAACTCTCCATTTAGAAAAGCACTCTTGACATCCATTTGGAACATCTTGAAGTTGCAGTGTGCAGAAAAGGCTAGAAAGATTCTTATAGCTTCAAGGTTGGAAACAGGTGCAAATGTTTCATCATAATCTATTCCTTCCTGTTGACAGTAACCTTTTGCCACTAGCCTTGCTTTGTTTCTGGTCACCATTCCATTTTCATCCAACTTGTTCCTGAAGACCCACTTTGTCTCAATGACTGATTTTCCTTTTGGTCTTGGAACCAACTTTCATACATTGTTCCTTTCAAACTGGTTAAGTTCTTCTTGCATAGCAATCACCCAGTCAGAATCCAACAATGCTTCATCAATTGTTTTTGGTTCCATTTGAGATAGGAAACATGAGAACATGCTGTCAGCAGAGACATTGTTCCTAGTTCTCACCCCAGAGGAAGGATCACCAATAATTAGATCATTAGTGTGATCCTTATTCCATCTTGTAGATCTGGGCAAGCTCCTTTGTTGAACTGGAGGGAATGAGTCTTCATCAGTGCAGTTATCTTCACCATGCTCTTCATTAACTTCAGAGTAACCATCATTTTGAAGATTGGTTGTAATGGTCTGTGATTGAGTTGGAGTTTGATCAACATTGACAGCATCTTTCTCAACATCAACAGTTTGAGTAAAGCTGGGTTCTTCATCAACAATTTCTTCTTCTTCCAAGTATCCTTGATTCTCAAATCTAAGTGTCTGCATTTGACCATCTTCATGCAGCCCTGGAAACTTGGTTTCATCAAATGTGACATTCACACTTTCTTCAATTGTCTTGTGTTCTATTACATAGACTCTGTAAGCAGTCCTTTCCAATCCATATCCCATGAAAATGCCTTCAAGTGCCTTGGTATCAAATTTTCCTGTCTTCTCATGGCTGTCTTTCATCATGAAACACTTACTTCCAAATACATGAAAATATTTGACAGTAGGTTTCTTCTCAGTCAGTAGATGGTAAGGTGTGCCTCAATGAGTCTTGTTGATTATGGTTCTGTTCTGTGTATAGCAAGCTGTGTTGATTGCTTCTACCCAGAAGTATGTTGGTAATTTAGCATCATGCAACATAGTCCTAGCAGCTTCAATCAAGGTTATGTTCTTCCTTTCTACAACACCATTCTGCTGTGGTGTCCTTGCAGTAGAAAATTGTTGAACAATGCCTTCATCCTTGAAGAAGTTCCCAAGCAAGGCATTTCTGAACTCAGTACAATTATCACTCCTAAGTATTTGAACTTTGGCATTTGGAGTTCTGTCAAGAACCCTTATATGATCAATGATGACTTGAGCAGCTTCATCTTTGGACTCCAGAAACTTCACCCAAGTGTATCTAGAGTAGTCATCCACCATAACTAAAGCATATCTCTTTCTGACTAAAGATGAAACATTTACCGGGCCAAAAAGATCCATATGAATTGGCTTAAGTGGTTCAGTATTGGTGTTGACTTGCTTTGACTTGTGCACAGATCTTTTGAGTTTTCCCATTTGACAATCCTCACACAGTCCTTCTTGGCAAAATTCCTGTTGAGGTAGTCCTCTCACCAGTTCCTTCTTCATCAGCATATTCATTGTCTTGAAGTTGAGATGGGAGAGTTTCCTGTGCCAAAGCATGTTGTCACCAACAGTAGCTTTACTGTAAAAACAGTAAGTTTTATCCTTCTTTGTTGAGCTTAGGTCTGCAACAAACAAGCTTCCTCTTCTTACTCCCTTCAGTGAAAGGCTTCCATCCTTCTTGTGATAGATGTTACACACCATTGTATCAAAATCAACCTTGAATCCTCTGTCACTGAATTGGCTGACACTGAGTAGGTTATGCTTCAATCCATCCACAAGAGCAATATCATTTATGACAACATTCCCAAATTCCAAACAACCATATCCCACTGTGTAACCTTTGCTGTTGTCTCCAAAGGTTATGATTGGGCCAGCTTTCTCCACAAAATGTGATAGCGGGGCTTTATCACCAGTCATGTGTCTTGAGCAACCACTGTCAATGATCCACACAACCTGCTTCTTCTTCTTGCCCTGCAAAACAAATTGTTTTAGGTTGCATATGGTACCCAATCCTTGTTGGGTCCTGTAGACTTAGTAACACATGAGTTTCCTCCATTTTCAACATCAATATAATCATCAGAATACTTCTGTTCAACTTCTCTTGCCACCCACTTTGGTTTAGAATATGACCTAGTCTTCTTCTTAGTGGGGGTTGCCTTTTTACTGTTAATAGTAGGCTCAGAAGTTTCACCAGAATTCATGTAAGAGCATTTATCAGTAGACAGAATAGGCAAATTGAAGCAGCACTCATAGCAGTAATTTTATATGGCATGCAATCAGTGTTATTACAGACATCCATGGATCTATGCATAATGGGGGTTCTATGTAAGTTACCATTTACCTCAGTCACATTGACTTTTGTCTCAGTTGGTTTCTTACAAACACGTGTTAAATGATGTGAGGATCCATAGTTATTGCATAGTTTCCTAGGTGCATTCTTGACATAAACATAGCCATTACCCTTGTTAATTCCTACTTTGCCATTCATGTTCTTAGATCTAAAAGTATTTGTGTTGACAGCATGTCCTGAAGTTGTTGTCGAGTCTTTCTTGACAGTACCTTTTCCATCCACTGTCTTGACAGTAGGTTTCGAGGTTACTGTCATAGATACTCTCTTGACAGCATCTTTAGAAGATTATGCCTTGTCATTGTTGACCGCATCTTCAGAACATTCTGTTAGATTGCTAGGCAAAGTTACTGTCTTGAGAATGGTGACAGTATCTTTTCCTTCAACAATTATGCTGTCAACACCTTCATCCTCATCAAGGATCTTTTGTTTGATGAACATTGCTTCTTCATCAAAATCAACTTCAGAAATCTTGAATTTTGGTGCATGAACCTTTTTGAGGATTTGGGGTTTGACAGCAGCAACAGTTGTACAATCAGGATTTACAGATTCCTTTCCTGGTCTTTTACCATATTCAAAACCTACCCCTACTTTCTGATTCTCAGTGTTCTTTTCATTAAGATCCTGTAGCAACCTAGAGGAGTTTCTGTATTCCTTGAGCTTAAATTCATTTTCAGTTATTTCCTTTCTCAAGAACTCTTCTACTTCCTTAGCACATACTAGATCATTTTTAAGTCTTGTGTATTCATGAGCTAAGGAGTCCAATGTACTGGTCATAAGTGAAAGCAAATCATTTTCAGAACTAAGTGATTCATTAAGCTTAGTTAACCTAGCTATTTCTTCATTAGCAGCAGTTAAACTAGTATGGATATTGAACATTTCTGCACTTAATTCCTCAAGAGTTTGCTTATATTCAGTGTTGGACATATCAAGCATGACAAGTGAAGGTACCTGAGTTGTAGAGCTTGATGATTCTTCTTCAGATTTAGCCATGAGGGCTAAGTTCACATATTCTTCTTCCTCTTCTTCATCAGACTCATCCCAACAGCCACCTTCAGCCACATAGGCTCTTCCTTGTCCTCTTTTGTACTGTCCACTTGACCCTTTGTCCATTTTCTGATTCTGCTTTGTTCTTCTGCATCCAGTAGCAAAATGACCAAGCTCATTGCAGTTGTAGCATCTGAATTTAGACCTATCCACCATTCCAGTTTTGTATCCTCATCTTGTAGCATTGCCAACAGTCTTGGAGGAGTTCCCTTTGCTGAACCTTGATGTCTGACCATGTGGCTTGTATGGCTTGTTTCTTCTACATCTTATATTCTTGAACTTCTTTGCCATATAAGGCATGGTTGGATTATCCATTTTCTCCATCTCCTCTATAGAGTAGAACTCCTCATCTTCAACATCATCCAGTTGCAACACTACTTTCTCCTCTTCATCCATCACCTCTTCAATCTTCAAGGAGGACACTTGAGTTGGATGAATAATTTGAACTGCTTCACTTGGCATAGTGATCTTTGGCTCATGAGCTACAAGAGCACCAGACATGTTGGCCATCTTTCCTTTTGATCCACTTTGTATGGCTCTCTTCTGAAAGAGTTCTAGCTCATATGACTTGAGCACACCATACAATGTTTCAAGAGAGACACTTTTCAAGTCTCTTCCTTCTCTAATTGCAGTGACCTTGTACTCAAGATGCTCAGGAAGTGTGAGTAAGAACTTAAGGTTGAGCTCCTTCTTCTCATAAAACTTGCCATGAATCTGGAGTTCTGTGATAAGTTTACTGAACGCTCAAACATTTGAGTAAGTTCTTCACTGGTCTTTGCCATGAAGGCTTCATATTGGGAGACAAGAATCTGTTTTTGGTTCTCCCTGACCTCTTTACTTCATTCACATAACAGTTCGATTTTGTTCCATATTTCCTTGGCTGATGAGAATCCAATGACATTCCCACACATGGCTTTATCCAAAGTGAGAGAGTCAAGTAGAATGAGTTGCAAGTAGTCATCCAAAACAATCTTTTCTTTTTCTGGATCTAAGAACTCGGATGGCTTCTTGGGAACCCGGTGTGTTGGAATAACAACAACATCAACGGTCAAGGATGCAATTTCTTTCTGTGGAATAAAGGGACCATTCTCGAGGATTCCAATGTACAGTGGATTCGCAGCTTTGATAAACAGTGAGATTTTTCTTTTCCAAACATTGTAGTTCTCTTTATCGAAAGTTGGGATCTTGATACTACTCGACTTCTGTATACTCGTCATGATCTCAGATTTGTATATCAATCTGTTGCTCTGATACCAGTTATTGGTCCTTGGGTATTACAGAAGGGGGGCTGAATGCAATACTGATAAAATTCAATCTTTGTTTCAACAACTAAAATGAAGATTAAATCCTATCAGTAGAAGAAATGCAATCACATGTAGTTTTCTCACAAAATAAATATTTTATTTATCTCGCGAAAGTGTTGCTACAACCTTGAGAGAAATGTGTATTTTTCTCAAGCTTCGGTTTCTCCAGAGATACATAGAATGAAGTGAGTTAGTCTAAGTAAGCTAATCTTATCTCTATCATCACGGCTTTATGAAGCTGTTGTCATTTTCATGTGGCAGCTTCTTACAATTTGTCTACTCGTGTGTCTTACCTAAATTATTATACAAACAAATTTATTATTACTGGAAAAAGCAATCTAGATACATTCTATATTTAGCTAACACAATTCAGTAGATGTTGATTTGTCATACTCTTGAATTGGTGAGCTTTGTCATGTGATCTCTCAAGCTTCTGTCGTAGTCTTGCAGACTTGATGCAATGTTGGGATACTGCAGCACGCCTGTTTCTTGAACATCTAAATTGTCACATGTTTGACTGGGTAGATCCCCAATTCAAAGTTTATCCCTCTGAGACGGTATCCTGATCTTCAAGCTTGCTGTCACAAGAATGTGCTTTTGGTGACAGTAAGAAATCCCCGCAATAGATGTTGTCAGGAGTTCCAAACTTGCTGTCAGGATTTCCAAACTTGTTGTCTCAAGACTTCCGCCAATGTTGCTGTCAGAGTAAATATACTGTCTTGACTTACAACATGATGTCCTCTTGTAACCTTACTATCAATGCTTTGACAGTAACATTTATTCTTGATGTCATCCTGATATACTCCTTGAGGCTTGAACAAACTAATGAACTTCTTCCAAGATTTATAAACAAGTTTATTACAACAATGGAAATGGCTACATGAATATACTCTGGCTGTGACAGTATGTTCTACTTAATAAAATTAAGTAATACAAAATATAAAGTTAAGTTGTTTTCTAAGCTATCACCCATAAATCCTAACAGCAGCCCTAGCCACCCCATCCTTTTCCTCCCATATAGCATAGGCCTTAACAGATTCAGCCTTTCACTGATCAACAACCGGTTTCTCATACTACACCACCGGCCATAGACCCTTTACCGCAAGCCACAGTTTCATCTTTTTCTGTCAACGGGAAAAACCAACACCCCCACCGAATTTATCAAGCATTCCTGACAAATCGATAGGCTGTGGGAAACGGTATGTGTTCCAATCGATGGTAGGTACAGTAATACCAGAACCAGAAGCAGTAACACCAATAGGAGTTACAGTTTCGTTAACCATCTTGCTAATTAACAATATATAACACGAGTAATCTTTTCAAGATTGTTGGGTATAATTCACTAAACTACACAGCAACAATATGACAGTTATATATATTTTTGAATTAACAAGAACATGCATATATACCAAGTAACAAAACAAACACGGAGGTCGAAACAAGAAAATAATCAGAGACTGTAAATAACAAGACAAGAAAGAATTACTTATCTCTATGTAGTTTTTAACAAGTACTGATAGATAAAGAACAACTGAGTCACCAAGCCTTAGAGAATTCTTGACTGTTCTTGAAGAGATTATTGCCCCACTTACGTTGTGTTGGGTTACAACAATATCACTTCCAGGATAAAACAGCTCAGATCAATCCACTCATAGTAATGACAATGATCAACAACGACCTGCACCTCAGTTCGCCCAAAAACTAAGTATATTATGTATGTATGTATTCAGTGAGAGAACATAGAAGAATATGATGATAGGGTGTTTGTATCTTCGTACAATCTTTTACTTCGCGTCAAACGTTTTGTTTTGTATATATCATACAACATAAAACGTAACAGACCAAAATAAAATAGTAACTAAAGATATGACATTTAATACTAAATATTCTGATTTAATTTCATTAACAACTATCATCAGGATCAGAAGTCAACTGGTCCAAGCCATCAGGATCGGGAGTGGCGTCAGTACTGGATTAAATAAACAGGTAATAAAATTCCTCGTCCAGGTCGCCTCGCGAGACGCCGAGACATTCGCCCAAATCGCCCTTCGACCCGAGTCGTGGCGAGGCGGGCGACGACGACGCGCGTGTGTGCGCGCGCGTGCGAGGCACACAATAACACCATGTACACCCATTTCTATGTGGGATATACGTTATTTCAACTTACACAACCCACATAACCCATTTCAAGCAACCAATTTCAACTCAATTTATTTATGGATTCCACTAAGAAAATGTCTTAGATCCAAACATGAAAGTTTAAGTTCTCATAATAAGGAACAACCTCCAATTGTTAGTTTCCGAAAATTTTATCAAGAACATTGATAAGTCATTCTACCGTCGGGCTCTACTTCCTTAGTATTGTGCCGGAACAGGTGCTTGTTTGGGCTTGTTGGGCTTGTAATGCTTGTTTGGCTCTGTCGACCTTGCTGGGTTTGTCCGATTTACTGGGCTATGTTGGCCTTGCAGAGCTCCACCGGAATTGCCTCCGCGCTCCCTGAAACGGAAATGCCCGCGGGGGGTTATGTCCCCGTAAGCACCTCCGGCGTGAGAATAAGTATCCGGTGGATGGAAAACATAATACAGATATGTAGATATGTATTAATTTCTAGAGAGAGAAAGTAGACAGAAGGTAGAGCAAAACCTATCAGAATTTGAGTATAGTGAAAATGTAGTGAATGTTGTGAACCCCTTCCACTGAAGTGAGTAGGGGGTATATATAGGCTCATGTCATGTGCAGTGCACATGACTGAGTGTCCACGTGGGGGACATGAGCTGCAAACTAGGGTCTTGGTCAGGTGTCAGTGTCCACCTTGTGTCAGTTGCATGTTGTCCTGACGTTTGGACCATGTACGTGTGCCAGCTTTGTTGCAGATGTCAGTTGTACTTGTGTCAGCTTTGTCTCTTGTTTGTTGTGCAACGTGTCATGTCCCATCCATACGGGCTTGGTGGACATTGCAGGCTTTGTGGACCTTGCAGACCTTGTGGCCTTGTATGCATTGTGGGCCTTGCAGACATTGTGGACCTTGCAGACCTTGTGGCCTTGTATGCATTATGGGCCTTGCAGGCACTGTTTTAGACTTGAGCTTGATTTTAATAGGTGAATTAGACCTTTACGAATCACCTACTATCATTTGCCCCCCACTCCTTCATTCCTCTTTAGAGGGATGGAGGAGTAGGAAAAGATTTATGTTGGATTCGGGTAGGATGTTCGTTTGAGGAGAAAAGCAAATTCAAGGGGGATCTTGTTGAGTTGGAGGTGCTTTTGTAAAAAGTTTGTTGCCCCCCACTTAAGTTTGGATTGGTCCAAGGACTTAAGTAGGAGCTTTGCTCGAGAGAACAAGTCGATCCGAGAGGACCTTGCTGGCCCGAGAGGGTCTTTGTAAAGATTTTGTTGCCCTCCACTTAAGTTTGGATAGGTCCAAGGACTTTAAGTAGGAGTTTTGTCCGAGAGAACAAGTCGATCCGAGAGGACCTTGCTGACCCGAGAGGGCCTTTGTAAAAAATTTGTTGCCCCCCACTTAAGTTTGGATAGGTCCAAGGACTTAAGTAGGAGTTATGTCCGAGAGAACAAGTCGATCCAAGAGGACCTTGCTGACCCGAGAGGGTCTTTGTAAAGAATTTGTTGCCCCCCACTTAAGTTTGGATAGGTCCAAGGACTTAAGTAGGAGTACCGTTCGAGAGAACAGGTCGATCCGAGAGGACCTTTGTTAGGCCGAATTACACAATATATAATCAATATAAATATGATAATAACAATTGAGAACACTGTTTATGAATCAACAACTGAATTATATAAATAACTCTTCTCTTTGTGATGTAAAATATCATAGAGAGCTTCAAGGTTACAAGAATAATGTTTTCAATAATCGCATCCCTTGTAGGGTTAACCTATCTGTGTTTATATAATACACAGTTACATAATCAATCTCTAATTGATATTCCTATAAATTAGCTATACAAATCATATCAAATTAGGATTGCTTCTGTCTTCTGTTCCGTTTCCTTAACTGTCTCAATATATCTTGCTTCTTTCCATCTTTAAGATATATTGCTTCTAGAATCTTTATATTAGCACCGACAACTAAGGCAAACTCTCACCCCGTCAGACTTTAATAAACTCTGACTGGCTTCCAGTAAATTCTGATGAGTACCTGGTACTTAAACACTGATGAACAAACGTCAGCAATTATATCTAACAATCTCCCCCAACTTGTGCATAATGAAGATGTACAAGTTAAATAGATAATTGATGATGTCAAAACATATAACAAATGCAGTGTTTAAAATATAACAGAGTTTAACTTTAACTTAGAACAGAAAACTTTAAAAACTTACTGTCAGACTTTACTTAATCTCTTCAATATCAGGTACTGTCCTGAGATAATCGATGAGAAGCCTCCTTTCAGCTTTTTCCAGCTCTTCCACCATGATTTCTTTCAATTCCTTAAGCTCTGGATCACTTTCTCCAGTCTGGTAGATAGCAGCTCTCAGAGAATAAATGATGTTCTTCCTCATTTCATTCCCTAGCCGGATAAAGTAAGATTTTTCAGACTCTAAGTTGAACTCCAAGACCTTTATACCCAGTGCTGTCTTGAGCTTGGCACTGTTTCTCTTCATTTCAACAATCTTTCCATAAGCATCTCTGTACTTAGGAATATATGCACTTGAAACCCCTCCTCCAAGAAGAACTTTGGACTTCATCATTCTGTCTTTTAGAACTAGAGCAGCATCATGAGTACTTCTATTTTTGATTTTGAGAAGATATAGAACATACTCAAGCTCTTCCCATAGTTTCAAATGAACATCAGCTTCTCCTATTCTGTATACTCTTCCGTCAGACATAAAATATAACAGCACCTCTTTCTTCAACCCTCTATGATAAACCATATGAACAGACTCTAGTTTATCAAGGCTCTCTTGAGATACCCCAACACCAGGTTCTGCCAGTGATGAATGATCAAAAGGTCTGTTACTTATTCTTTTCTCCCTGTGTGAACCCAAACCAGACTTATCATAAGATTCTTTTCCAAGTACTGTTCTGGTTTGTGAAAAGTCCACAGCTTCTAGCGTCAGAGTTTCAGAAAGTACAGGTCTTAAGAAACCTTGGAGTTGTGGAGCTAGCTGAGTTTGTACAACTTGAGCATTGTCAGAGGTTGTCACAACTTTAGTAGAAACATCAACATGAGCAACGTCAGAGATTGATTTATTTATCCATGATTCAACTTGAGCAACGTCAGAGGTTGAATAATTCTTCTTTGGTAACTGCCCTTCTTCTACCAGTATACCTTTTCCTTTTCCAGAAACATTTACTGTAGGCCTCCTTGTGTATTGTATACTCTGTTGAGTATTTTCCTTGATGATAATTCCTTTTTCCTTTAATCTAGGAGCCTTTACAGATTTCTTCTTATAAGTACCAACTTCAATCTTTTTCTGGTGTTCTTCAGCAAGAAGCTTCATCTCAGCATCCAAATCTTCCATTGTGGCTTCACCACCATGTTCTTCCATGAAAAGCTTAGTAGCAATCTCTTCATCAGTAGTTGGATTTGATGAAATCACTAGACTCTTAAGTCTTGAAGAAGATTGACCACCAGAATGCTTTCTCTCAGAGTATGTCTGTCTAGCAGAGTTTGACCGAAGTCTCCCTTGCTCTTGAGAAGACTTTGACCTTTTCTCTGTTCCTCGGCTTCCACCATCATTTGAATCATCCCTCAGTCTAAAGGTTGGAGTCCTTTTGCATTTGTCTTTAGGTACTTTCTCCCCCTTTTTGACATCATCAGGAATAAAAACTGATGTCAGCAACTCTAGTGAAGTAGCAATCGAATCAATTTTAGTAGATATGGCAGCTTGATTGCTTTCAACATTGGATAGCCTCTTCTTGATTTCTTCTTGATCCTTGATCAAAGATGAAAATCTAGCTCTATCTTGCTTCATTGCTAAATCCTTAAGAGCAATATCATTACTCAACCCAAGAACAACTTTGTTTGTCTCATCAAAGCGATTGTGCAATGACTTGACTTGAACAATGGTCGCCTTAAAATGAGCTAACAGCTCAGGATTAGAAATCTCTTCAGCAGACTTTTGTACAAAATCAGCAGCCCTTTGTGTAGAGAAAATGCAGTCTGCTCCAGACCAATTAGCATAATGCATTTCTCTGAAGTGAGCTTCAGTTGCATTTTGGTTTTCCTTGATAGACTCTGTAGTAGGATTCCGTAGAAAAGGTAGTGACTCATGACTATCAGAGTTTGAAAGTGCAGGATTAACCTCAGAGTTTGCATGATCAGAGTTTACAGATGTGTGATCAGCATTATCAAAATCAACTCTGGCTTCATTAGCATTTTCTTCTATCTGCTCTATAATTTCTTCATGAACATTGTCTGCAGTAGCCTCAGCATTTATCTCAGAGTTTGTATTTACAAAAACTTCTGTTTCTACAGGAACTGACTCTGCAACAACTTCTTCTGTTTGAACTTCTTCTGCTGTAGCTTCAACCAAGTTCTCGACAGCAGCTTCAACTACCTGATCAACCTCCTCACCCAATTCAGGAATTTAATTATTTACAGAGAGAATCTCTGTGTGAGTTGCAAATGACTCATCTAAAATTTGGGTGGGTTGATCAGCTGCCACATCCTCAGTATCACAAACACTGATACTAGGATGTGCTTCAAGAATGTTTTCCATATCAAAATCATCATTGAAAGCATTTTGCTCAAAATTTTCTGCCTCTATATCAGCATTTGCCATGTCAGGCACAGTGGCTGCTTCAACATCTTCAGTAGCCTCCTGAACAATAACTTCAGGAGCTTCAGTGTTTACAAAAACCCTGTCCTCATTAGCATTATTTATAACAGGCTCCTCAACAAAATCTTCTGAAGCTTCATGCTGGACAGCTTCAGTGTTTGGTGTAGACTCATCCACATTATCAAAAAGATAATTGGCTACTAATCTTCTTTTTCTCTTATGAAGAGTTTCATTGTCAACATCATCCTCATCATTAGCTTTTGATCTATTGGCTCTCCTCTTCTTATAATGACCCTTGGGCTCATCAGTAGACTTGGACACCACCACTGCAGTAGCTGGTCTAACAGACCTTGCAGGTTTAGTACCAACATGCTTAGTCCTACCACTGGATTTAGGTTTGACAGATGTGGATGGAGGAAGCTCTGTTTGTAGAGGTTCTGGTTGAGGTTCTGGTTGAGAGGGATCTTGTGTTGGTGGATTAACTTGATCATTTACAAACTGTTGCACAGATGCAGGCAGTAGCAAATCGCCAACAACCCCTTTCTTAACATCTTTGTTGATAAGATCAGAGAATATCCTCTTGTGTAATTTAAAACAAGAGATAACATCTTCACCAACTATTTCTACCCCTTGAACACAGTAAGAGAATAAAATCTGACAAAATCTAGAAAAGTATACTACCCCTCTATTCTCTGTCATTTTCTCCCCTAAATTATTCAAGACAAGTCGTGCAAAATCAAAATTATTATCATATAAAAGAGAATACCCGATTTGCAGACTGTCCGTGGGAATAGCATCTCAGTTCGTGCATTTCTTTCCGAACGTTCTTGTGATGCAATCAAAGAAGAAGCTCCACTCCTTCCGCAAGAACGGTCGCTTCAACTGTCCAATCTTAGTCAAGGGTCCAGAATACCCAATCTCTCTCATCATCTGCAGCAAATCATTATCACCCATTCCAATGGTATAGGAAGAGAACTCAGGAAACCCCATTGCAGCCCGAATGGTACCAGAAGTAATTACATACTCTGCTTCTTCACATTCAAAGATTATTGATGGGTTACCTGATTCACCACCATCATCATACATACCTGTCTCCCAGAAGGCCTTGATTTGTGAACCAGAAAGTATTGTTGGTTCTACTAAAGCACGCCCAATCGCTGATTGAGCAAGAAATTCTTGTATCATATGAAACACCTCTGGTGCGTTGGCAGTGTTTAGTGGTGCTGCATAATTGTTTGGAACAAACTCTAACCCAGAAGAAATAAAATCTGTAGTCGCCATTAGTAAGATTTGAAAGAATAACAGAGAATCAGGTGCAAAAGCTCGAAAGAGTTTGAAAGTAGAAAAGTGTTTGTGAATATGTGTGTGTGACAATAGATGTGAATTGGAGTAAGATGTGAAAGGTTTAGACGTAAGTGTGTGTATTGTTTAAATATGAAAATCAAAATTAAAAACTGAAGAGTTTTTAATCATTAATACACAACTGTCTTACTCCGTTAACTGTGTGAGTGGGACACGTGGCACACATGCAATGACTGACAGCAGTAATTGGCAGTTTCCAATACGCATGCGCAGTAAAAACAACAATAATTACCGCCTTTTACACTTTTCTAGACACTCAACCTCTCTCCTCTGTTTAATACATTCTCGAACAACTGTCCAATCATACTCTTTTTGAATTTTCAAAACAAATGTCTTTTCTCAAAATCATAAAATGTCTGAAACAAACAAAATTTATTTTAATCATCAGAGATTAAAATTAAATTACCTCGGCGTAGAGTACACAGTTCATCAGTGTTTACCAATCCTCCTTCTTTATAAATAAACTCTTTTCACAAACTGTACAGGTGTGAATATTGTGTGAATAGCAGAGTTTACTGAATATAAATATTTAGATCATCTCAAAGTGCATAAAATCCACAACATAAATCAGTAAAAACTGGTTGCTCAAACTCTCATGTATAAAGTAAAACCTGATATTTATCCAAACTCTGTTTACTTATATCCTTTCATTTGGATATTTCTATTATTTTCACCCCCTTTATATATATATATATATATATATATATATATATATATATATATATATATATATATATATATATATATATATATATATATATATATATATATATATATATATATATATATATATATATATATATATATAGGGGAGGGTTCAGTGGGTAACCTTGTAGTTGGGTAACTTAGTAACTATTAACTCCACGTTAAGTTGTTAAATGTAACTGCATAATACAAAACTAAACTGTCTAACCTATGGATCACGTGAATTTAAAAATTAGAAATTATTTCATAAAAACACAAACTCATGATTATGACATGATTTTTTTTCCTATAAACTTTAGTTGTTCCATAATTTTATATTTGTTCTGTATTATTTTTCTGTTATATATTTTCAAAAATGCTTTTTTATTTATTTTTCTATTCTCTAATTTTTTTTCTATATCTTCTGTGTTCTGTATTTTAATATACTTCTTTCAATTTTTTTGTGTTCTTTAAATTTTTAAATGTTTTGTATTCATATATATGTTCTGTACTTTTTATATGTTCTGTAATTTATTGTTTTGCGTCCTCTATTTATATTTATATATATTTTAAAATTTTTGTGTTATTTAAATTTTTATATGTTCTGTACTTTTTTTATTTCTATATGTTCTGTAATTTATTTTCTGTGTTCTGTAATTTATATATTTTTACGTTATGTAAATAAGATTTTTGTGTTGTGTTCTTTTCTATAAAATACTGAACATAAAATATATAAAAATGATTTGTTCAAGTATATAACAAGAAAAAATAAAATTTAATTTTAAAATATATAAATGCATTTGAGAGGAAAAACAAACAAAACAATAAGAATAAAAAGAAATAAACAATATCTAGTATGTTTAGCTAGTGTGTTTTTTATGTTAGTTTCCTAACGTCTGTTACACCAACGTGTTATTCGTAATCTGGACCGTTGTTTTACAATGAATCTGAAGGCTACAATTTAGTTACTCAGTTACCCATATATATTAGTTCCTCATTGAACCATCATATATATATATATTTTATTATAATTTTTCCAGTAATCAGTGGTTGGCACTAGTCACCAAAAATCAAAGATTTTAGCCCTTATTTCATACAATAAGTTCATGGATCGTCCTAGGCACAACATGATCTCAAAGGAATTTGTGCTCTTTTTGGCATCTTTTGATTTGAGGGTGAAATATTTGCAACTAATTATCAGAGTTTAGACTTTTCATCAGTGAATACAATTAATTTATGAGAGAAAGTGCAAACAGCTAATACAGACTCAGTGTATAGAATCAATAAACTAAGAGATGCTATAAATATAGAGACAGTATCATGCTGTGTAAAATTTCTGCACATTTTGAAATCAGAATTTATATTACTTAGAAGGATTCATGATTACTTACTGAAAATCATGCTTCATACTATTTTCTTCATCGGTCCATGTATTTCAGACAAAAATCACAATCAGAGTTTAACTGACTGAGTATGACTGACAGAGTATGACTAACAGAGTTTACTATCAGAGTTTAACATACTGGTACACATAACAGTTAACATATGCAAAGAACCATGAGCATAAAATCAATCATGTATAGATTTTGAATCTAACCAGTATCTCTAGTCAAAACCAGAGACCATTCCAAGTTCGTTTACCAGCCTTGTAAAGGTAGCTTCACTCAAAGGTTTGGTGAAAATATCTGCAAGCTGTTGGTCTGTAGACACAAAATGAAGCTCAATATCTCCTTCTTCCACATGTTCCCTGATAAAATGATACCTTATGCTGATGTGCTTGGTCATGGAATACTGTACTGGATTACCTGTCATAGCAATAGCACTTTGATTATCACAGTAAATAGGTATTTTAGAGTACCTTAATCCATAGTCCAGCAATTGATTCTTCATCCATAAAATCTGTGCACAACAGCTACCAGCAGCTATATACTCTGCTTCTGCTGTGGATGTAGAAATTGATTTCTGTTTCTTGCTGTACCAAGAAACTAATCTGTCACCAAGAAATTGACAGCTTCCACTTGTGCTTTTTCTGTCTATCTTATAGCCTGCAAAATCTGCATCAGAGTAACCAATTAATTTAAACTCTGATTCTCTAGGGTACCACAGACCAAGGGTTATGGTTCCTTTGAGATATTTGAAAATTCTTTTCACAGCTGTTAGATGTGGCTCTCTGGGGTCTGCTTGAAATCTTGCACAAAGACATGTTGCATACATGATATCTGGTCTATTTGTAGTGAGATAAAGAAGAGACCCTATCATTCCTCTATAGTTTGTCATATCTACTGAGGCTCCTGTGTCTTTGTCTAGCTTTGTTGCAGTAGCCATGGGGGTTGTAGCAGATGAACTATCAATCATACCAAATTTCTTGAGAAGATTTCTGGTATATTTTGCTTGATTGATAAAAATCCCATCATCTGTTTGCCTTACTTGTAAGCCTAGAAAATAACTAAGCTCTCCCATCATGCTCATTTGATACCTTGACTACATAAGCTTGGCAAATTTCTTACAGAGTTTGTCATTGGTAGACCCAAAAATTATGTCATCCACATAGATTTGAACTAATAGCAAATCATCACCAGAATTAAAGTAGAACAAGGTTTTGTCAATTGTACCTCTAGTGAACCCACTTTCTAAAAGAAATTGAGCTAGAGTTTCATACCATGCTCTAGGTGCCTGCATTAGTCCATATAATGCCTTGTCAAGCCTGTAGACATAATCTGGATGTTTGGAATCTACAAACCCTGGTGGTTGTTCAACAAACACTTCTTCTTCAAGTTTCCCATTGAGAAAAGCACTTTTCACATCCATCTGAAAGACTTTAAACTTTTTGTGAGCAGCATAGGCCAGAAAAATCCTTATTGCCTCCAATCTTGCAACTGGAGCAAAGGTTTCATCATAGTCAATTCCTTCCTGCTGTGAATAGCCTTTTGCCACAAGTCTAGCCTTATTCCTTGTTATCACTCCATCACTGTCTGTTTTGTTTCTGAAAACCCACTTTGTACCAACAATAGATCTGTTCTTTGGTCTTGGTACAAGTGTCCAGACTTCATTCCTCTCAAATTCATTTAACTCCTCTTGCATTGTTGTTATCCAGTTAGCATCTTGAAGAGCTTCTTCCACTTTCTTGGGCTCTGTTTGAGATAAGAATGCATAAAACAGACATTCATTATTTGTAGCACTTCTAGTTCTCACACTAGCTTCTGGATCTCCAATTATCAAGTCAGGTGTATGGGCTTCTGTCCACCTTCTTGTTGTTGGTAATTGGCTTCTATTATCATTATTAGATCCTCCCCTTTGATCCATGCTCTCCTGATTTTCTTCTTGACCATTTGCATTCTCTGAGGCTTCCCC
This sequence comes from Heracleum sosnowskyi, assembly GCA_030848705.1. Taxonomy (NCBI): domain Eukaryota; kingdom Viridiplantae; phylum Streptophyta; class Magnoliopsida; order Apiales; family Apiaceae; genus Heracleum; species Heracleum sosnowskyi. The sequence continues at coordinate 133,016,930 of CM061237.1, forward strand.
TGAATTGGACTGTTCAGAATTTGAACTTTCAGAGTTTGACTCAGAGTTTCTGTTTGATTCTTCATTTGACCCTCTTTCAGAATTTGAGTCATCACTTTGAGAAGTTTCTGAAGTTTCTTCACGCTCCCCCTCAACTGGTTCTCTATTTTGTTCTGTCAAAGAAAATTCTTCATTGTTTACCAGTAGAGGATCAGAGTATGCTTCGTCAGAGTTTGTTGGATTTGCTTCATCAGAGTTTACATCATCAGAATTTAAATCTTCATTTTCAAAGCGAAGTTGATCATGATATTCTTCATCTTCTATTCCAGTTATTTTCTTGTCATCAAATGACACATGTATAGATTCCATGATCACTTTAGTTCTTAGATTGTAGACTCTGAATGCTTTAGTTGATAGTGGGTATCCAACAAAAATTCCTTCATCAGCTTTTAAGTCAAACTTGGTCAACTGTTCAGGATGAGTTTTCAACACAAAGCACTTACATCCAAAAATATGAAAATACTTCAAATTTGGCTTCTTATTCTTCACCATCTCATATGCTGTTTTCCCATGCTTGTTGATCAGTGTAGCATTTTGAGTAAAACAAGCAGTTTGAACAGCTTCTGCCCAGAAATAAGTTGGCAATTTTGCTTCATCAAGCATCGTTCTGGCAGCTTCGATTAGGGTTCTGTTCTTTCTTTCAACTACACCATTTTGCTGTGGAGTTCTAGGTGTAGAAAATTCTTGCTTCACTCTTCTTTCCTTGCAGAAAGCTTCCACTTCAGAATTTCTGAATTCAGTACCATTATCACTCCTTAGATTTTTTACTTTGTACTGTGATCCTTTGTCTAGTAGTTTTACATGATCCATTAGTATTGAGGCAGTTTCATCCTTCTTTGCTAAGAAGTACACCCATGTGTACCTAGTGTACTCATCAACAATGACTAGAGCATATTTCTTTCTGCCCAATGACATTATATTTACTGGACCAAAAAGATCAACATGTAGAAGATGATAAGGATCCATAACTGAAGATTCAGATTTACTCTTGAAATATGACTTCCTTTGCTTGGCCTTTTGACAAGAATCACACAGACCATCTAAGCTGAGTATTGACTTTGGAAGTCCCCTTACAAGATCTTTTCGAATCAACTCATTGATGTTGTTCAAGTTTAGATGAGAGAGCTTCTTATGCCATTTCCAACTCTCTTCACTAGACATTCTTGCTGATAGACACACAGTTTTTCCTTCAGAGTTTGTTACCAAACTTGCTTCATAGATGTTATTGTGCCTGTGTCCAACTAGAACAAGTTTCCCTGTAGATTTGCTGATAACTTCACAATGTTCAGTATGAAAATCTACATGGTATCCTCTGTCACAGATTTGACTCACAGAAAGCAGATCATGCTTGAGTCCTGAGACAAGAGCTACATTTTTGATGATGACACTTCCAAGATTGATATTACCATATCCCAGAGTACATCCTATGTTGCCATCTCCATAGGAAACTTTTGGGCCAGCCTTCTCCTCATAGTCTGATAGCAGGGCTTTATTTCCAGTCATATGTCCTGAGCATCCACTGTCCAAGATAATAGTGCTCTCTTTTATGCCATGCAATCACAAACAATCACTAAGTGTTAGGTTTAAGGATCCAGACTTGCTTGGATCCTTTGGCTTTCTTAACATTGTTAGCTTTTGCAGCGGAATCACTATCAACAGAGTTTAAACTAACATTGCCAGACTTTACACTTGCAGAGTTTGCTCTAACCCATTTCAAGTTGGGTTTTAGCTCATAATAGTTGTGATAAATAGCATGATAACTCTTGCAAGTATAAATGGAATGCCAAGTGCTCCCACAGTGTGTGAATAAAGTCTGTGGTCCAACCCTAACATAATCATTCTTTACTCCAGATGTGGAGGGTAAAGAGTTAATATCTTTGTTCTTCTTGCAAAACCTGGCAAGATGGTTAGAACCACCACAACTATGACATGTTTTTCTAGGAGCAGCAGAATTAGGCAGATAATTATTTCTTTTATTAATGCCTACTTTTCCATTCCTATTCTTCTTAAACATTTTCTGTTTGTTGACAGACTTTACCTCTTTGAGCTTATGTTTGAATTGTTTTTCTGTCATTAAACCAACATTAACCTGTCTATCACAGATTTTTACTGGTTCTTTAACAGCTTCTATCTCAATCTTATTCTCTGTTATTGAACCAATATTAACCTGTTTTTCACAAGTTTCAATTGGCTCCATAACAGCTTCTTTTACAACAACAGACTTTAGCTTACTGTATTCAGGAACAAATTGCACAGGTTTAAGTTGTGGTTTCACTTTAACTTTATCTTTAAACCTAAGTTCATCTCCCTCACAGTAACCTAAGCCTAAAGTATCTGTCTGAAAAACCTGATGTGTGTCTTTTCCGGAATTGGTCCAGGTTTTAATCACTTTTCTCTCTTTTTCCAACTCAGATTCTATTTGCCTATATCTTTTAAGCAATTCATGTTCAACATAAACAGCATCATCTCTCTCCTTTTGAACTTGTTGCATGTTAACAAGTTTCTCTTCAAGAAATTTATTCCTTTCTTTAAGACCTAGATTCTCAGATTTGATTCTTTCATTCTCTAAAGTCTGATCCCTATAACTAACATGTATGCTTTTAAGATAAATTCTTAATTCAGATATGTTATCAGTATCATAAGCATAAGTTGTTAGGGGTACCTTGTTTTCAGATGACTCAGCTTCATCTTTAACAGTTGCCATGAGAGCATAATTGATTCCCTCATCTGAGTCTGAAGTGTCTGCCCAGTCCTTGCCTTTAGTGATGAGTGCTTTCTCAAATTTTCCTTTCTTGCACTCTGGAGCATAATGACCCATCTCTTTACACTTGTAGCACTAGATCTTAGACTTGTCTTTCTTTCCAGACTTGGTATCTCTTTCATCAGACTTTCTGAATTTTCTTTTATAAGAATTTGAATCATCCCTTGAGAATCTCTTTCCTTTCTTGAAGTTCTTGAATCCCATCTTCTTGAAGGTCTTCACCATTAAAGCTGCCATTTTCATCATCTCTTCTTCATCATCCTCAGAATCAGAAGCTTCATCATCAGTGTTTGAGCCGTCATCAGAGTTTGATGACTCACTTTCAGATTTAATGACTAAAGCCTTTCCTTTGGCTTTCTTTCTTGATGATTCCTTCTTGACAGGCTTTTCTTCAACTTTAAGAGCAACAGATTTTGTCTTCTTTCCAGATCTTTTGTTTCTTTGTTCTATTTCAAGTTCATGAGTTTTAAGCAACCCATAGATTTCATCAAGATCTGTATCTGCAAGATCATAATTGTCTCTGATTGTTGTTGCCTTTAAATCCCATCTTTCAGGTAGGGATAGAAGAAACTTGAGATTTGACTCTTCAAGTTCATATTCTTTATCAACTAGGGACAAATCATTCAACAATTTACAAAATCTGTCATATGTATCTGTCAAACTTTCATCAGATCTAGAGTCAAAGTGTTCATACTCCTGTGTTAGAATAGTCTTCATGTTTTTCTTTATAGCACTTGTTCTTTGACACCTGACTTCCAAAGCATCCCAAATCTCTTTGGCAGTCTTGCAGCCAATCACTCTGTTAGACATGACATTATCTAAGGCACTGTGTAGTAGATGTCTAACCTTTGCATCCTTTGCAATTGATGAGATATCTTCAGGAGTCAAATCTTTCTTCTCTTTTGGAACAGTCTTTTGTTCTTGCCCAGTAATAACATGAGACAATTTAGTTGGCATATGAGGACCGTCATTGATTCTATCAAGGTATTCTGGATCTGTGGCTTCCAGAAACATGGTCATCTTCACCTTCCATATTGGATATTCAACTGGTCTGAGAATTGGAACCCTTATAGTCTCATATCGACTCACAGAAGTAGGTTGAACCTTCTGAGCATTAGAACCTGCATTAGAACCTTCCTGAGAGTTGTCAGTCATGATTATACTTGTGTTTGGATCGATAAACTGTATATACTAATCAGCCTTGGCTCTGATACCAATTGTTAGGCCGAATTACACAATATATAATCAATATAAATATGATAATAACAATTGAGAACACTGTTTATGAATCAACAACTGAATTATATAAATAACTCTTCTCTTTGTGATGTAAAATATCACAGAGAGCTTCAAGGTTACAAGAATAATGTTTTCAATAATCGCATCCCTTTTAGGGTTAACCTATCTGTGTTTATATAATACACAGTTACATAATCAATCTCTAATTGATATTCCTATAAATTAGCTATACAAATCATATCAAATTAGGATTGCTTCTGTCTTCTGTTCCGTTTCCTTAACTGTCTCAATATATCTTGCTTCTTTCCATCTTCAAGATATATTGCTTCTAGAATCTTTATATTAGCACCGACAGCTAAGGCAAACTCTCACCCCGTCAGACTTTAATAAACTCTGACTGGCTTCCAGTAAATTCTAATGAGTACCTGGTACTTAAACACTGATGAACAAACGTCAGCAATTATATCTAACAACCTTGCTGACCCGATAGGGCCTTTGTAAAAAATTTGTTGCCCCCCCTTAAGTTTGGATAGGTCCAAGTACTTAAGTAGGAGTACCATCCGAGAGGACAGGTCGATCCGAGAGGACCTTGCTGACCCGAGAGGGCTTTGTAAAAAATTTGTTGCTCCCCACTTAAGTTTAGATAGGTCCAAGGACTTAAGTAGGAGTACCATCCGAGAGGACAGGTCGATCCGAGAGGACCTTGCTGACCCGAGAGGGCCTTTGTAAAAAATTTGTTGCCCCCCACTTAAGTTTGGATAGGTCCAAGGACTTAAGTAGGAGTGTTGTCCGAGAGGACAAGTCGATCCGAGAGGACCTTGTTGACCCGAGAGGGCCTTTGTAAAAAATTTGTTGCCCCCCACTTAAGTTTGGATAGGTCCAATGACTTAAGCAGGAGTTTTGTTCGAGAGAACAAGTCGATCCGAGAGGACCTTGTTGACCCGGGAGGGTCGTTGTAAAAAGTTTGTTGCCCCTCACTTAAGTTTGGATAGGTCCAAGGACTTAAGTAGGAGCACTGTCCGAGATGACAAATCGATCCGAGATGACCTTGCTGACCCGAGAGGGCTGTCCGCGCTGCTTTGTATTTAGCTCGAATTTTATTCATATCCGGGACACTTGGTGACACTTATTCGAGGTTGGCTAGGTGGCCATGTAAGCTCAGATGCCTTGCAATTGATGTCAAGGACTCATGGTTGTAGTGTGTTGTCCGAGTAGGTAGCTGTCTTTTCCAATTAGATGGCTAAGTTACTAAATGGGTGCATGGTCAACATGTGCATACATGAAAGCATGCATGTTTCCCCTTCAACTTGTTATAACTGCTCAGAAGTAACTACTTGGCTAGGATAATAAAACTGAAAACAAACCACCTAGTCCCATCTATTCACTTCCATTTCCGTGACCCAATGTTGCCACCTTGTACTTTTCTTTCTTCTTACACACGTGAATGCATGCATGCAGTTACCATTAGCTGATCAAGTTTTCAAAAGGAAGAATGCAACGTAGTTGACAGTTGACACATGCACGCGGATGCCATGTGTGCTCGGATGCTCGGATACAATGCAGTTTGATATGTCTTTAAATGTTAACAAGTAACTAAACTTCTCATGCGTGATATGAACACCAGCTGAGGGGTTGACCAGAGTGATTGTTTTTGGTTTTTCTTTTTGCATATTTTCGTTCCTGTGACTTCTGTCAGTTTCAGAATCTTCTTTTTATTTCACTGTCTTCCTTTTCCTGTTTGACGAACCGTAACCGCATGAGAACGTAACATGATATGTCAGGGTTCCCTGCTTCACATGGCCGTGACGTTGAAGGAACAGCAGGAATTGTCTCAACATCGAATTGGTGGTAGTAGCTTTGCTCAAAAGATGGTATTTTCTGTCGCACCATATGTTGAAGATCCGCTTTCAGATAGTTATCTTAACGTGCGTGCTAAACCTTGATATAAAGATTTGAGCAGTGATAATCTGGTCTGAGTCTTTTGCTTCCCAGTTTCCTGGTTTCGCTGCTGAAAGCCTTGCAGAGGAGTACTACGCTAATGGTGGTGACTTGACCCTGACCAGTGAGATGCTCACTCAGCTGGAACTTCAAGTCGAGGGTGGTATAAACCAGGGCCACAAAGTTCCTCCTGCATTGAGATTTTACCTATTGACGTGATTGCGATTTGCTAGAGCTTTCAGCTCTTTGGCTTCCCGACAACAGTACACATGTGTCCGCCTGTATGCATTTAGTCAACCCCTTCTTTCCTCGTGTCATCAACTGCAATCAGATGTGTTTGTGTTGTTTTGACAACTTCTTTATGCATTTATGGTTCTTGTGCAAGCATGCAGTGATATAGAAGATCTAGTATCAGTTTTTAATACTTTATCATCAAGATTTCACGTGACCCCACTTGGTTTGTATTTTCCTTCTTGGACGTTGTTGTCTTCTAGCCCCTATGACTTGTAAGTGTTTATTTGAATTACTTTTTGCTGGTATATTGCCATGCATACTCGGATTTGCATTTCCTATTTCCTATTACTTGTTTGCTTTGACTTTGAATAGTTCCCCCTGCATGTTGCTAATCTTGTTGTTCCATTGAGGGAATTGGCCCATACAGATCCAGATGCTGCATATCATTTATGGGTCTTGGTGTTTCCAATTGTGTGGGTGACAAACAGGTGGCACTTGCTAAGCCGGTGATAAATTTGTTGTCAAAAGACTATCACAAGAAGCAACAGTCAAACAGGCCAAATGTCGTGCAAGCTCTTATGGAAGGCCTTCGATTAAGCCACCCTCAGCCGCGAATGAATCAGAGTGCTCAGAGTCTCTGGCTGAGCTTTACCGCTTGCTTAATGAAGAAGATATGAGATGTGGATTGTGGAAGAAACGTTCAACGACAACTGAAACTAGGGCTGGGCTCTCACTTGTTTGTTGCGGGGTAGTGTTAAGAATAAAGTTCACGTTGTTTAACATATATCCTCCTTTGTTTTCCTTATATTTCTGTCGAGTGCAACGCATCTTATATGAAAAAGAGTTGGCCTCGAAAACACCTTGTTTGCTCAGATGGCGTTGACAAGTTGTGTTTTTTTTATGTTGATCGACCTCGGATGCTCGGATGCTCTGTCAATTGATCACATTACTTGACTTGCATTCACCGTGATGGCTCGGATGGTATGCAAAATGAACCTAAAACTGTGATTAATTAGATGCCCGATATGAGCATCTCTTCCATGGATGGGAGCTGGTACGTGCCTTCATAATATATAAAATGGCATATATTCCACAAATCAGTTTTCTGTGTACACATGCATGCGTGCATCGCCTTCAAGGGTACACGGATGCAACATACAAGGCTTCACCTCTGGAGACCTTGCGTGCACATTTCTTTTGGCTGTGAATATAAGTGTAAAACAGTTTGGCATTGTTGATATAAGTGTAAGCACTATATACAGTATTGCAACGTACGATACTTGCAGTTGTAGTTGAGTATATGACAAGTTTGGATTTATTAATACTTCGCCATGCACATGCAAGTTCTTTGCTCGGATGCTCGGGATGTAGAGATAGCAGGTTGACATGTATTGTTAATTCAACAGCCAGGTTTTTCAGTGTGTATGGTGAACACTAGTTTGGAAGTATCTCTGGTGACAGTGAAAGCTCCACCAACTCGGGATTCTCGTACATATTGTTCATCATCGTTATGCTTTGTGGTTACAATAATCCTTTCAGCAACAAGGTAGGCAGAATAGGAATCATCAAACTGTCCAATCATTCTAACATCAGCAAGGGCTTCCGTGAATTCTTCAGTACCGGACCTTGCAATGGTAACCAAATTGTTGACCAAATCAGCTTTGGTCCTACCAATACCACTATCGATAAGTGTCAAGGTATTGATGGCCTTGTCGGGAATGATGTGGAGAAATAGCTCTGGCTGGGCATCGAGCTTGGTCTTGTCAGACAAGCTTTCAAAGCGGACTTTATCCAGAGTATCAGAAGCGTTACTGATGAGTTCACGAAGAAAGATCTCATTGTTGCTGTAGAAAGTGTTGATAATCAAACTTAGAGGTTGGTTGATCTCGGCGTGGAAAGCAAATGTCCCAGTGTCCGCAATTGCCTCGGTTATTCCCCACGTCTTTCATACATTATACACCAAGTCTTCTTGACATTATACAAATCACAGCAACAGATGATCTCTTGTTTTCTTTTCAATATCACAAGTAATTCCTGTGTTTTTTTTGTTTTGTTTAGTAATCACAAGCTAATACAGTACAGTACATGTATGTATATGTAAGGCTGGCTGACATGCACGGACGTAAGGCTTGTAATTCTAGTTTTTGTAATTCTAGTTTGCGTACAATTGTCAGAAGGCATTGTTTTGTTTACTTGTCAACTTGAATGCTCGGATACTGGCATGTCTTCGGATTTTGACAAGTGATTGATATTTGTAATGTGTGCGATGTAACACCTGCTTCGCCTGATAGCCACTTCCTTTACCACCTGTGTTTTTTTTTCCTTTTGTTGATTCGTCACATGTGAATGCATGTTTTTGCTTTGTTAGTTTGATAACCTATTTTGACAACAGATGTTCGAGTATAGCTTCACCATGCAAGCACATGTCTCTTTGCTCGGATGCTATGTTAGCTCGGACGCTTGTTGAAGCTCGTTTCTCTGCATTATTACAAGTCAGGGGGTCCCATTTCCTTTCATGTATACACTCGGACGCTCAGATGCTCGTCAACATCTTTCTCTCCTAGCTGTTCACGTGAAGGTCATCTAGCTGCGATGCGTTTCCTGTTTCACGTGAAAGTGAACTGGGCACGGTTTATTTAGTATAAAACAATTGTGTGGGTCATCTTTCTTCCAAAGAAGCTGACTTTTGCAGTCTTTATCCGGATTTCTCGTGGCTATATTGAACAGTCATTACCTTCTTGTAATCTACTTTTTCTGAGGTGGTACAGTCTGCACGCCCGTGACCACGTTTCATATTCTAGTGGTTGTTTCGTTTTTTGCCGAAAGAGGTTGCACTTGTTTCCTTTTTCTGTGCTTCTTACGCAAATATACACAATCTCATACACTCATGCATCTTAATTAATTGTTTTTTGCCTTGTTATTGCAGTGCTTCGCGAGGTGATACTGACATGGATATTGACAGTTTGACTGCTTGTTACGTGGGCCAGTATGTCATGGCTCAAAGTCTTGCATACATAGCATTATTTGCACACTCTGCGCACCTTGCACACCTTGCATGCTTTGTACACTCTGCGCACCTTGAATATTTTAAGTTGTATGGTTGCGCCTTGTTGTTTTTGATTTCTGTGTTTTGTGTAGTTTTCGTATCTTATATACCTTGTACACCTTGCATTTCTTGTGTGCCTTGTGTGTTTTGCATAATTAACACTACTTGCACGCCTTGTACACATTGCTCAACTTGCACTACTTGTGTAACTTGTACTCGGTCCCGAGTAACTTGGCTAACTTGAACATCTGTTTGGTTATTCATGTTCCTTAGATCTCTAGAAACTATGCAAGGAGGATTGGGAGTTAAGTTAATGTTGGCATTACAGACTCAAACATAGTTGGGGTGACTAGGGTCACAAATTTCCAAGATGACAAAAGGTTGCTATTGCGTGGAGCTTCTCGTGACACGTCACTTGCTGGAGAGTAAGGAACATTCACAGCTAAAATAGTGTACACATTACGGACCTATACGTAGTTGGGTGACTAGGGTCACCAATCTCCGAGATGACAGAGGATTGTTGCTGGCTAAAACTTCACGTGATATGTCGCATGCTAGAGAATAGTTTGCGGATGTAACTTGACATGGTAAGGATGTTTGCAGATGGGCTTGCCCTTAGATGAGCAAGCCAAATCAGATGTCGGTTGAGAGAGCATGAGGTCCCCTCCTTCTAGCGCCAAATGATAAGTCATTCTACCGTCGGGCTCTACTTCCTTAGTATTGTGCCGGAACAGGTTCTTGTTTGGGCTTGTTGGGCTTGTAATGCTTGTTTGGCTCTGTCGACCTTGCTGGGTTTGTCCGATTTGCTGGGCTATGTTGGCCTTGCAGAGCTCCGCCGGAATTGCCTCCGCGCTCCCTGAAACGGAAATGTCCGCGGGGGGTTATGTCCCCGTAAGCACCTCCGGCGTGAGAATAAGTATCGGTGGACGGAAAACATAATACAGATATGTAGATATGTATTAATTTCTAGAGAGAGAAAGTAGAGAGAAGGTAGAGCAAAACCTATCAGAATTTGAGTATAGTGAAAATGTAGTGAATGTTGTGAACCCCTTCCACTGAAGTGAGTAGGGGGTATATATAGGCTCATGTCATGTGCAGTGCACATGACTGAGTGTCCACGTGGGGGACATGAGCTGCAAACTAGGGTCTTGGTCAGGTGTCAGTGTCCACCTTGTGTCAGTTGCATGTTGTCCTGACGTTTGGACCATGTACGTGTGCCAGCTTTGTTGCAGATGTCAGTTGTACTTGTGTCAGCTTTGTCTCTTGTTTGTTGTGCAACGTGTCATGTCCCATCCATACGGGCTTGGTGGACATTGCAGGCTTTGTGGACCTTGCAGACCTTGTGGCCTTGTATGCATTGTGGGCCTTGCAGACATTGTGGACCTTGCAGACCTTGTGGCCTTGTATGCATTATGGGCCTTGCAGGCACTGTTTTAGACTTGAGCTTGATTTTAATAGGTGAATTAGACCTTTACGAATCACCTACTATCAAACATATATAAAATATGTCTCAAAATTTCCATTTTCTAACATTGTTAACTCTATTACATTACTTTGGATTCTTGTAACTTTAGTTAATACTTAATACTAATTCGTCCTTAGAATTCAGACACAACAAAATTGCAGTTTCTTGAACTTCAGCTCTTTCATGATGCCAAATTCAAAAAGATGAGTAATGTTGCATCAAACAGATACAAAAATAGTCACATAATGATTACTTTAACCTCGTTCTTGGGTGTTATTATCATAAATTTGTAACAATCAATATACTTATATAAAGGAGAAGACGGATGCGTTGAGGTGGCGCCTCTAGAATCGCTCCGTTCTATTTTTCTATTTTTCTCAAATTTTCACAATTTTTAATTTTAATAATTACAACTTCCTTTATTATTTTCGATTTTGTAGGAAGGAAATTGAAAATTACACTTTTATTATTTTTAAACTTGATAGAACTTTCTTTTATTATTTTCAAAATTTATAGAACTTTCTTTAATTTAGAAAATTACAACTTCCTTATTGTTTTCGAATTTGTAGGACTTGATAGAACTTTCTTTGATTTAGAAAATTACAACTTCCTTATTATTTTCGAATTTGTTCTTTTATTATTTTCAAACTTGATAGAATTTTCTTTGATTTAGAAAATTACAACTTTCTTATTATTTTCGAATTTGTAGGACTTGATAGAACTTTCTTTGATTTAGAAAATTACAATTTCCTTATTATTTTCGAATTTGTAGGCTTCATAGAACTTTATTTTATTATTTCCAAACTAGATAGAACTTTCTTTGATTTAGAAAATTACAACTTCGTTATTATTTTCGAATTTGTAGGACTTGATAGAACTTTCTTTGATTTAGAAAATTTCTTTTATTTAGAAAATTACAACTTACTTATTATTTTCGAATTTGTAGGACTTGATAGAACTTTCTTTGATTTAGAAAATTACAACTTCCTTATTATTTTCGAATTTGTAGGCTTGATAGAACTTTATTTTATTATTTTCAAACTTGATAGAACTTTCTTTTTTTAATAGTCTCCTAGATTATTTTATTAGAAAATATCTTAATTGTCTTTTAAATTTTTACTATTGGAGGAAAGTAAATATAAAATTTTAATATTTTTTTTTATAATATTAGATAAATTCTCAATTTTTTTTTTAATATTTTCTAACGGAGGAAACTAAATATAGTATGTTAATATTCTCTTAAACGCTCTCTACTGATCCAATCAATATACTTATATAAAGGAGAAGACGAGGAAAATAAATATACAATTTTAATATTCTTAGCTTTATAATATCAGATAAAAGCTCAATTTCTCTTTTACTATTTTCTAACGGAGGAAATTAAATATAGTATGTTAATATTCTCATAAACGCTCTCTATTTATCCAATCAATCAATATCTTCTTTTTATATATAAAGGAAAACTCCAAGAACTCTAGAATCGCTCGATTCATATTTATCTAATTTTTTAGAGCTCCTCTATTTTAAATACTTAAAATTAAAACTTTCTTCTTTAAGTCTTATTTTTTAGAAAAGAAATCAAAACTTTTTGGAAAGAAAAACAAAATCTTTTTTAAATTGTATAAAACAATGGTAAAAAAAGCAAGTTTATTTATCTATTTTTTAAGAGCACTTATTGTTTAAATATAAAAATTTTAATTTTTCTTTTATAAAGGAGAAGACTTGGGTGGTGATGTGAATGATTCGAAAATATCTCAATTGTCTTTTAACTATTTACTAATAGAGAAAACTAAATACACAATTTTATATTATTGCTTTTAAAATCTATACTAATGAAGCAAACTAAAAATTATTACAACTTCCCTCTTTATGTTATGTTAACAATTATTATCTTTTAAATTTTGTAGAGATTTCCGAATTTACGTTCCTCTATTAATAAAAAATTTCTTAAATTAAATATTTTATTATATATTGACACACAACACAATCAATTTATCTTACGAGAGTTTACGGGTTTTTTTCCATTGAACCCTAAAACTCATGTTTTTCCAAGCTCGCCATTCTTTAATGAATTTCTTTTTAATTTTGAAGTTGGTTGCTATTGATTTCTTTATCTATTACTAAAGTAAGAGTGTTTTTGTTGCAGGTATTATGAAAAGGAAGAGGACTGTGAATGCACAACACCAGAACATAAATCAAAGATGTAAATAAATCATGAAACTCATGTTCTCCTCCTTCGGTAAATTTCAATGTAGTTTGGTATTTTACATATCTCTCTTTATTTTTTTATGACTACATATTTGAGGAAATTTTTCAGATAATATGAAAAAGATAAAGGGTGTCTATTCATGAAAACCTCGAGACATCAATTTTATTCCTATCTTTTAGAGTCAATATTAAGATCTGGATGAGGCTTTGAATTAGTACAATATTTTAGGAGGCATCAATGGAGCACCGACGCGTCTTTGTGGTGTATATGTATTCTATATAGTTGATTTTGTTGTTTTTCTGCTTTGAGATTTTATGATTTTGTTTTTGGGCATGTTACAAACCAATCACTCCATCCATCTCAACGGGTTATTAAATTTTTTTGTTTTGATTAACATATTTTCTTTTACTAATTTCAAGTATATAATTATTAATTTTATACTTATGTGATGCATGGATAATTTATAAATTTTTAATTGTATTTATATTTTTAATAATTTTATTTTTCTTTAAAATGTGTAACTAATTTACTTTCAATTTTATGAATAATTGAAGTTGATAATGCACATTATTATAATATATTATTTGGGTTTAATTTTTCATTTTTGTAATGATATATAATCTTTGTTTTAATATTACTAAAATCATTAAAATATTTTGTTATTTTTTTGTTTATTCATTTCTTAAAAATTAAAATTTGACAACTTTTAGTGCGAATATTTGTTAATATTGTATCATATTATTTATTTATAACTTTTCCTAGATTGTAAAATTTTAAAAATAAATATTTCAAATGCATTATTAATAATTGGTTAGTAGATTTGTTTTATCCATATTTCTATTAGTGTAATGTTAATTTTAGATACTTTAATTATAATATATTTATATGAGTATTTTTAAGTATTTTATTTTATTTCCTAAAAGTATTATATATGTCACAAATGAACTTTATTAATTTTTGATTATTACTGAAGTTAATGCTACGTATTCATAAACTTTATACTTAAATTTTAGATTTTCTACATTTTCAATCACTAAATTAATTTATATTAGTTATACTAATTCTTTACCTTCCTGAAATACTAATTTTTCAATAATAGTATTGTTAGTAATGTTATTTTAGAGATTTTTCATCTAATAAATATTTTAAAGATTTATCTTTTTTTCTAGAGATTTTTTATTTTAATTCAATAAAATTAATGTTTTTCATTATAATCGAATTAAGGGAGAAGAAAATAAATGTATAAAACTTACTATTTTGCTTAAGTAATAGCAGTACAAAGCAATGAATTACAACAATAACATTATAAGCAGAGAGATGATCAGATTCAGAGGTCTTAGCAAATAGATGGGATAGCTATATTGGTTGGAAAGTTGTTCTTGTTCAGTCTCCCAACAAGTTAATAAAAGAAAAATATTTACGGATGATAGTATTTGATTTGATACTATCCACTATTCGAGGCATCACAAACTACAACTTTAAGTCAGTCTTGACATGATTTTGATCGATGAAAAAGTTAATAAATCAATATACTTATAACTTATTAGTTTGTCAAATTGTATGATATTATTAAATTTTCTAAGATATGTTGTATGACAGGAAAATTTGATCCATGCTACGATCCCGAAGATTCTGGTCTCTCGGTTCAAAAATCTTTTTAGAGAAGGCTCTGTGTACAACATCAAAAGTCTGAAAGTTATTTCAAGTACAGGAAAATATAGACCACTATCACATGGGTCTAAATTGCTCTTCATACGCATAACGTTGCCTAATAGATTGGAAGAAGGCATCGTCAACATATCACTGCATGGATTTCAGTTCATATGTCCGGATATGATTGATGCACGTATTAATGACACCAACATACTCTCAGGTTTTTGATGCAGTAATATATTAGAGTAATATATAAGTAATACTATTATATAAGTTATAATTCAAACTATCATGTTGTAATATTATTTTTTCTATGTTGATTTAGATATTGTAGGCTGCTTGACCTACTTGGGGGCATTGAAGTTGTCAAAAGGCGATTAGAAAAAAAGAGATCTCAAAATTGTCACAAATTAGTAAGTTATGCATTATATTAATTTTAATATAACTGTTAATTGTTTTTTATTGTTCTTGTAAATTTATATTACTTCTTTGGTTACCCAAATTTATTTGTTTTACTTTTTTAATTTTGTTCTAATTTTTTCTTAAACAGCTCCATCACCAGTACCATATCTTTGTGGGAAAAGTTGGCCGAGATGTTGATACAAATTTATACAAGGAGGATGATGGACCCTATATAATAATTGTCACATCTACCCAGATTAAAAAATTTAAAAGTAATTATCTTTATTAATGTTTTTATAATATATAGTTTTAGAAATTGCACATATATAAATCTATCTTATCTCGATTGAACGAATATCATTAGATATTATACAAATATTTGTTTCATTGATATTATTGATTTAATTCTTATATTAGTTTTTTAACCATTTATTTACTCTTATATGCACATACAATTAACTTTTCTACCACAAGAAATAGTAAAATTTATACAAATCTGGATACACCGTATGTGTCATCCCTGAGAAAATAGTAATATTATATGTTTATATTGATTTTTATCAATATAAATTTTTTAATATATATATGGCAATGGTATCAGTCCAAGAAAATAAAAAATCAAACTCTATAAACAAAAGGAATATGTAAATAATTTATAATATTACTTACCCAAATGCAAATTTTACATAATATATTTTATTTGATAATTTATATAATTTTATAGATATTTATTTCACAATTTTTATTCTAATATTCTTTTTCTTAATAAATATATTCTAATGCCGCTGCGAAGCGCGGTTCAATAACCTAGTTAATATTAAATGTAAAAGATTAAATTTTAGTTACAATTATAATTTGTAAAAAATTTAAATTTATGAATATAAAAATATTAGTAACAAGTGTAAAAAAATTAAAATAACAATTCACAAAAAAAGTAAGTGGGTGACAAGATAATTAATATTGCGGTATCTTAATATACCAGGTAATTGTGTAAATATGTGGATGTAACATTATTCATTTAAGATATGTACAATACTCTTCAATTATTATTTGGAACATATATAAGGAAAAATTGGAGAGTCTATTTATCGAAGGTTTTTAGTTTTTTTTTTTGCTTTTTTGAATTACATCTCTTTTATCTCTCTGAAGTGGATGAAACTTTTATAGATCATTATTCATAAGTCCTATAGTAGATTTCAAAAGTTTTCCGAATTATATATATTATTAATTTTATTTTGAGCGACATCTATTAACACACGGAATACATTCAATATATATTTGAAAATTATTTGATAACTATTTTGGGAGATTTTGCATTTCTTTTCCAACTTACATTTACATATTCTAAAGACAAATTTTACTTTAATATTTACAAAAATTGAATTTAATGTATATTTTCAGTTGCAAATCCAAAAATCATAATTTTATTTCTCAAATACCCTCCGTACTTATATTTTACCAAATAAAGTACCCCAAATAAAAACTTCTTCCTAAAAAGATATAAATCTGAATAAAGATTATAATCAGAGTAAAAATTTAATTACTTTTTCCTTAATCTCAATCCAATCTATAAAACAACCGAACAAACTATTCAATCTCGAAAATTTTGGACACATTCATCCTCCCCCGAATCCAAAAGCAAGATGACAAATTGGGCTTAAAAAGCACACAAAAAGACAATAAAGGTAAAACAGGAAAGCCGATCGGGTCGGGGCAGGCTCTATAAATATCCCCTTTACATCGTCATCATCATTCATTCATTCATTCTTCTCCATTTCTCCCCCACAACACCATCGATTTTCTCATCCCTCTCTCCCTCTCCGATCATCCCCCCCACCCCCCCCCCCCAAATCTCAGGCCACATAACCCCATCAATCTATACATACACATATACCCACAATCCCCAAATCCCTAAAACACGACCCACAAAACCCAGAGATCTAATTTGACAAAACCCCCAATTCAATCCGATTCAACCCAACAATTTCACAATTCCACACGTGAGATTGAAGACCCAAATCGCCGATTTTGAAACAAACCCTAGAAAAGAAAACGCCCAAATTATGGAAATAACTAGGGTTTCAAAGCAAACCCAAAAACCCAGCAACAGCAAACCCTCATCCATCTCTTCCCACTTCTCCACCTCCACTTCACTCACCGACACGACAAACGGCTCTCATGACTTCAAAATCAGCGGCTATTCGTTGTCGAAAGGGATGGGGATTGGGAAATACGTGGCGTCTGATACGTTCTTTGTGGGGGGACATTTGTGGGCCATTTATTTTTACCCTGATGGGAAGAGTACGGAGGATAATGGGACTTACGTGTCGTTGTTTATCGCGTTGGCGAGTGAGGGGACCGATGTTAGGGCGTTGTTTGAGTTGAGTTTGATGGATCAGAGTGGGAAGGAGAGGCATAAGGTTCATTCGCATTTCGGGAGGGTGTTGGATAGTGGTCCTTATACGCTTAAGTATCGAGGAAGCATGTGGTAAAGTTTCGATCTTTATTGTTTTTTTGTGAATTGTGTTTGTTTAGCTTCTGTTATAGTTAATATTAGCTGGATTTGTTGCTTGTATATGTTTGTGTGTGGATCTTGACTAGTTTTTGATTTGATTGGTGGAATGATTAGGTATTTTGTGTGCATAGTGAGGTGGATTTTTTGCTTGAATATGTATGTTTAGTGTGTGCCTAAAATTTTTCCTCCTTGTGTGTGTGAGATTTTGATTTGGAGCATGTGAGTTAAATAGTTTTGTGTGCTGTACATGATGCCTTTTGCATTTTACAGTGATTTTACGGGGAATGTTGATGTATGTCTTGATAAATTTATCTAAAGAACTTGATTTTGTATTTATGAGCTCTTTGTGAAGGGAATGTATTGTATGTGTGTTCTCTGCAGATAAAAGCCAATATTGTTCATGTTGTATAGCAACATTTTTCATGCTTCCCTTGGACCAGGAATAAATTTCCAGGGTTGGTGGATGAGACACATTCTACTAGTGTTAAGTATTTGACTTGATTGTGTGTGTGTGTTGTAGTCCACTAGCTTTTTGTAAGTAGTGTCAAAATAAGTTTAGTTGGGAGTGGAGAGAATTTCTAGGGTAGTTCCTATCTGGAATGTAAAATAAATGAAAACTGAGATTATATGTCTGTTCTTTTCTTTCTTCTTTGTTATTTCTCTTGTATTTACTATATATGTTTAGTATATCTGTGTGCCAGTCTAGTATTAGAAAAGGACCTCAGAAACTAACATAGATGATAGACCAGTGATTTCGGTGTCAAATAATTATCATTTGATTATCTAATCACATAACTCTTTAATTCACCCTGTTTATATTTTACATAAATAAGCGAATAAGATTACTGATTAAAAAGCTGGGGGTTGTCAACCGAACAGCTTATTTACTCATTTGAGAAAGGGCTAAAGTCTGCTTACATGTTTTAACTTTCCTAGACCATACATCAGTATCTAGTTGGTCGGGACCCATTTTCTTCTAAACTGATAGTGTTGGCTCCAATTACTTATGTGCAGGGGTTACAAACGTTTTCTTAAAAGAAGTACTCTCGAGACATCGGATTACCTGAAGGATGATTGCCTCTTGGTCAAGTGTACTGTTGGGGTGGTTAAATCACAAACAGAGGGTCCTAAGATATACTCTATATCCCCACCACCTTCGGATATTGGTCAGCACTTTGGACAGCTCTTAGAAAGTGGAGAGGGAGCTGATTTGAATATTGAAGTTGATGGTGAGATTTTTTTGGCTCATAAGTTGGTTCTTGCTACACGTTCCCCTGTTTTCAAGGCTCAACTTTTTGGTCCAATGAAAGACAGAGACACAGAATGCATCAGAATTGAAGAAATGGAAGCTTCAGTTTTTAAGGTTAGTAAGCATTTATGATTCATGATGTTAGTTGATAGTATGATAGAACTGTGGTTCAGTAGCTGAATGGGTAACATTAATTTTGCTTGTAGAAGTCCTTAGAGTTTGATATGCTGTTTATGCTTGAGATGCGTTCCACATATTTCAACGTTATGACAATATATGGATGTGGAATAGACTTAATTTTTTTATTCAAGATTGTAGGAAATGCATGTCCTTTCTGTAAAGAAAATTGTAGCTATATGTTCTATTTGTTCCTCGTTGTAGTGGTGATTACAAATTGTTTTTATGACTTCAAACTTGAATTGTCTTTTAACATTTTGTATAGAAATTTGTATACAGTAAAACCTCTCTATTGGAATACTCTATATAAGAATAACCTCCTTAATCCTTATAGTGATAAAATATAATTGTCCTGTAAATAGGAATAACTCCCACATTGTAATATTATATATTTTTCCCAGGATCATCCTTAAGAAATTCACCTTTATATAGTAATAAAATGCCATAAAAATTAAATATATTTATATATAATATGTAGCAGTCGTATCAAATTTAGTAGGTGCCGTGATTTGGTTGAAAATATGCACAACGGTCTATCACCTATGGTAATTAGGGAGCTGCATGTAAAATTTATCGATTGTATAGTTCGATGTCAATCAATCTCTTTGAGTTAGTATCATTTAGTATCATTAGAAGCTACTCGTGTAGAATCTATCTTAATATTTAACTGTGTATATGCAAAAGTACCAAACATTGTTTTTTTTTGTGTTGCACTTGTGAAAAAGTCTGTTGATTTAATTAATTTAATTAAGTTGGCAATGACGGAGTCTAAAATCCACTTTATTGTTGGAATCACCTATGGAGTCTATGATTTTTTTTTTAATATTGTAATATATGTCGTAGGGATATAAATTAAATAATTTATACTGTGGATTGTATCTTACCCTGATTACAATAATTTCTGGCGGCTCCAGTTACTTGTTTCCCTATCCTTATTTCAAGATGGTTTCTTCTAGTGTGTAGATATTTCATGTGGTTGCATGGATTTTACTATTTTATTTAATAAATTTAATGGCAGGCATTACTCCACTTCATATACTGGGATGTTCTTCCTGACATGGAAGATCTCGGGGGTTTAACTACCAAATGGGCTTCTTCTTTGATGGCTCAGCATTTGCTAGCAGCAGCAGACAGATACGGGCTTGTTAGGCTCAGGTCGCTGTGTGAGGCTAAGCTTTGTGAGGATGTTGCTATTAACACTGTAGCCACAACTTTAGCTTTAGCAGATCAGCATCATTGTTTCCAGCTGAAATCTGTGTGTCTCAAATTTGTTGCGCTTCCTGAAAATTTGAAAGGTTAGTTTTTTCACTAGTCTTGTTGGTTGCTTAAACTTCGTATAATAATGCTGATAGATGTAAGGTTGGCTGGTACGTGTTATTGTGATATGTTCTTTGAAAAAGTTTATGTGGAGGTATAGTCTATTATTTTAAGGGAGCTACAGTTTACTTATTATTTAACATGATGAAAAGGATATCATTTATCCACTCATGGTAAACAAATAAACCATTTTTATGAGAAATTATAATTATGTGTAATATATTGTGCCGCTGTTATCTATGCATCAGCTTTCTGGTTGTTACATTGTATGCTATATTTTCATACTCAATGTCTTGTATGGTGTCGATACTGTAGTTGTTCTACTGCGTAGTTTGGTTGGTTACTACTTCAATATTAGTATTTATTTATTTATGACTTGAAGAAAACATATTCATCTTCCATGTTTTCGAGGTTTTGGAAATTATAGACTTGTGACATTCTAATCGCAAAGCGGCCATTTTCTTTCTTTTCAGCTGTAATGCAGACTGACGGATTCGATTACTTAAAGCAGAGTTGCCCTTCTGTCATTTCAGAATTGTTGGAGTGTGTAGCAAGGATCAGCGAGCATTCAGTTATATCATATGGTTACAGGAATGAAACTTCCCTTGATGGTGCTGACATGAATGGTAGGCGGGTAAAACAAAGAATTTATTAAGCAAAGAAAGTTGGCTCAAGATTGTTTATCAATTAATGATTGTAATCTCTAGAAATTAGCAACTTTTGGATTGTATTACAGTTTGTCAATTATATATGTAACATTAATGGCTTGTAGTAGAACTTTTAATTGGTATTAATTGGTGTGTTCTTTGTTTCCGCTTTGTTTTTTTTGTCCGAGCATTTATCCATCTGTTTGTACTAGTGATCTTATGTAATGTCTCTAACAAGATTTTTGTTTGTTTGCTCTCTTCTTCAGTCGTCTGCTTGTGATATAGATGCTTAATTTATCCATATTCATTGCAATGATGTGCAACAACTCTTTTTTAAGAAAGGGGATTCGAAATTTGCATTAAGGTCTGAGACTCTGTTCTTTTTCATATATACAACTCTGAATATCTTGAAGGAATTTTGCAAAGTTTCAGATTTGGGAATTGACAATCTGTATAACATTGTTGCAAGCAGAAATATCTTCTCTATTATACAACATTTTTGGAAACTTGAGTTGTCGGAAAAAGCTGAGTTAGATGAGTATTTATACAAAGCGAAATGAAAGAAATAAAATTCTGAGAGACCTGACTGATAGCTCTCATATTCTCTCAAAGACCCGGATTTATTATCAAGAAATATTCTGTGACATTGAGTTGCAACAATTTTGCTCATGTAACAATCTGGCGGATTTACTAATTAAATCAGTTATCATTTGAACGTTTGAAAAGGTGCAAAAAAATAATGACACAGGGGTATTGAAGATTTTGTTACATTAAAATGTGAGATTCTTTATTTAAAAGGATACTATACTTATCTGTATTTGTAACGAGACAGTCAATTTTTGTAGTAACTCATATTAATACATTAATAATTAATAAGAAATGTTATAATGAACGTAAGTGATTGTCAAAATTTAAATAAATAAGAAATATAGCAACCACCTTTGAGTTAAATAATCAGTATGGATAAATAATTGGATATAGCATATAGGTGATTGTTAAATTTTTAATTATATTCTATGTATAATTAGGCAAATGCTCAAATAGAAACAAACTACAAATCACTCATATTTTATACATCCGCCCTCTATAGGATGATATCACCCCTTATATTTAGTAATTAGTAATATGTAATTTAGTGATTAATAATATGTAATTATTTGATGGCCAAAAAAAATCCCCCTACCCTCCCAGGATCCCTCATTTAGTGATCAGTAGTATGTAAGACTATAACATAATTTAGTGATTATTAATATATAATTTAGCGATCGTCAAAAAAGTGTTAGTATATAAATTACTTTTATATTTAGTAATTATTAGCATGTAATTTAGTGATTGTGACAAGTTTCTAATTTCTATTGAAGTAGCACCTTAGTTCTAATTATATACTATCAATATATATATAAGGAAGAATATTTGTAAAAATACTAACTTTTTTAAAATATTTACAAAAATACGGTCTGCAACTACTTTCAACCATCTACTACAACCAAAATCAATCACAGATGCAATCTGCAACCAACGCAACCGGATGCAACCAGAAGCAACTTTTTAAAAAATGATTGAAAAACTGTCGAGAATTCAAAAAAATTGTTAGTAAGATATTTGGTAAACTTGTGGTATTGATTAAGTCGTTCCCCTAGGGTTCAGTAGTTAACCTTTGGGGTTCAATGTTGGGTTTTAGAAATATTAAGAATGAGGAATAATTCGTATACGGACTTAGGATTTAGGGTTTAGAGTTGTTTACAACCCACAGTCCTAGATTCTAAACCCTATTGTTTACACCCCTGAAAACAGGACGCCGGAAAAAAACCATTTTTGATTAAAAAGTTGCATATGTAGTTGATTTTTGTTGCAGTTGCAGATATGGTTGAAAGTAGTTGCAGACCGTATTTTTGCAAATATTTTCAAAAAGTTGGTATTTTTGAAAATATTTTGGTATTTTCACAAAAAAATTAAAAAATACATAGTATTTTTGCAAAAAAAAAAAAATTGAGTTGGGTATTTATGAAAAAAGCCCATAAATATAATTATATATTGTTAAATATTTACTTAACATATATTTTGATTTTTTTTGAAATTATATTTTAATTTATTTATAAATTAGAAAAGCGAGTAATTAGATAGTTTAATGCACTCAAATGATAAATTACTACCTCAGGAGTCGGGATCTTTATTCTCATATTCATAACATACTAACAAAAATTTAAGTTTTGAATCACTTCAATAACATATTAAAATTACATATTTCAAAATTTAGCAAATAATTTTAATTTTGAATCATATAAATTTGAATAAATATATATATAATATATGTGGTTTGCACAGGATAAAGGGAACATGAAATAATTTATTCAAAAATATATCATTATATATTTTATCCATGATTTTGGTTATCACGGTACAATATCATAAAAAAAAATAAGAATCGTTAAATTTTAAAATAAGTATATGATAATCGTGGGGTGTTCGAACTCCATCAACAACGTATCAAATTTTAGAATTAATATTTTTATCTCTAAATTAACTCCTTATATATAATAAGCGTAAGGGATATCTTATCCAAAACTTTGGTCGGTCACTGTACTACCAAAAGTATATGATCCATTGGATTATAAACTATAAATATTCAAATAGATGAGGACCGTTAGATATAATATTAAAAATTGTATTTGATTAATAATAGGATAGTATTTAAATACTAAAAGTTGTATTTTGATAATTTAAACCAATTATAAATAGGTTTTCTATATTGAATAGAAATCTTTATGTAAAAAATCGTAATTATATTTTCTCTTTAGTTTATGGATAGTTCCAGTTAGATAATAATTATTAAACCATCATTAAATTAAAGATAATTTTGTTAGCTTCGTGTGGGCTGTAAAATTGTTAAAATCTGTTGTCTAAAACTCAAGATAGAGCCCAAACATTTCAGTGATTATCTAAATTTTAATAATTTTTTTTTAATTAAAACAATTATAAATAGGTTTTCTATATTGAATATAAATCTTTATGTAAAAAATCGTAATTATCTTTTCTCTTTTGTTTATGGATAGTTTCAGTTAGATAATAATTATTAAACCATCATTAAATTAAAGATAATTTTGTTATCTTCGCGTGGGCTGTAAAATTGTTAAAATTTGTTGTCTAAAACTCAAGATAGAGCCCAAACAGTAAAGTGATTATCTAAATTTTAATAATTTTTTTTTATTATTTTAGCACCAATATAATTTGTTTCCTAATTCTTTTAAATTTATAAATTCTATGTTTATTTCAATAAAATATTAAAATCAATTTAAGAAAAATTAAAATCGATCTGATCCGTGTACGACCACTATACGACCAAATTAATTATTACAGTTAGATCTTAAATAGATCGATGAGAATTGTTAGATCTAATATTAAAAAGTGTATCTGATTAATAATAGAATTATATTTAAATACTAAAAAGTGTATTTTGATAATTTAAAATTTTTCTATGTAAAAATTCTTTAATATCTTTTTCTCTTTAATTTATGTATAGTTCGAGTTAGATAATAATTGTTAAACCAAATATAAGATAACAATTCATATCGATTACAATATTAAAATTATCAATATAATGCTCATGTATATCATATAACAATGATACATATGGACCCTGCATTGTAAGAGACTTAGGAGAACTCATGTACATGAATAAATTTAAACAATTTTTTTCTGAAGGAACATAACAATTTGATTAATCCAAATTATAATTATATTATTTTACATATAACAAACATAAAAGGATAATATCAAAATATTATTAAAATATTAAGGGTTTCATATTCATAAACAATAATTTTGAATATAATACTTAACCATCTTTTCTTTTCGGTTTATGGGTAGGTCAACCGGTCAATTTAGATAATAATTATTAAATCATCATTAAATTAAAGATAATTTCGTTAGTTTCACATGGGTTGTAAAATCGTCAAAATTCAATTTCTAAAACTCAGGATAGAACCCAAATAGTAAAGTAAGTATCTAAATTTTAATAAATATTTTTTTATAATTGTAGCACCAATGTATTTATTATTCCACTAATTCTTTTAAATATAGAAATTTTATCTTTTTTTCAATAAAGTATTAAAATAAATTAAGAACAAATTCAAATGGATAAAGACTATAATAATATGAGAGTAAAATTTTATATAATCATAACATAATTTTTATTCTGTTTAATAATTTTAAAGTAATAATGTATTTTAAAATTTTATATACACTATAAATAAAACCGAAATATTAAAAATAAAAGCAGTTAGTAAGATACTTAGTATGTACTTGATATCCTTATTATATTAAACTCTTTTATATAATAAGCATAATAGTGATTTATCCAAAATTTTGATCGTGACAACCAAATTAATAAGGACTATTAGATCTTAACTAGATAAATGAAAATCGTTTGATCAAATATTAAAAAAGTGTATTTTATTTATAATAGGATTATATTTAAATTCTAAAAAGTGTATTTTGATAATTTAAACCAAATATACCAAATATAAATAAGTTTTCTATATTGAATAGAATTCTCCATGTAAAAAATTCGTGCCTTTCTTTTCTCTTCCATGGACAATTCCAGTTAGATAAAAATTGTTAAACCATCTTTTAATTAAAAATAATTTAATTATGGTGTAAAATCGTCAAAATCTGATTTTTAAAACATAAGATAAAGCCCAAATCAGTAAAGTGAGTATTTAAATTCTAATAATGATTATTATGTAATCATTATTTTAACGCCAATTTAATTACTTTTTTATAACTATTTTAAATTTAGAAATCTATGTTCAAAAATTAAAATCAATCTAAGAAAAATTCAAATCAACAAAGAATATAATAATACGAGGATAAAATTGTGCATATTTTTTATCCTATTTTATTAAGTTATAGATCATAACTAATCAAATATAATTTATTATTAAATAATAAATTATACGCAAATGGTGATTTTGTTTTATAAGCACTCATAGAGACCTAATTTCATGGTTAGCAGGACTACATTCATATTAAAAAAAACCGTATTTTGAAATTGTAGACTCAGCTACAGAAGAGATCTAACTTTTTTAACATATATACATTGTAAATTATTAAATTCGAAACTTTAAAAGTTTGTTAATCAATTATTATAGTACTTTTCTAAAAAATCGTACTTTACAAAAAATATTATCAAATAACCTATGTCTGAAAGAAAAAAAATGAAAAAAAATCTTTTTTTTTAAAAAAAAACCTGTAAATTTTAATATGTTGTTGGTAGATTCAAATCTTAGATCATTCTACATGATAATTTTACTGTTATATGTAACGTTTCTCAACAATTTAATTTGAAAGATCCAACGATTATGGATTGAGTGATCAAACAAAGCGACCACACTTATAAGAAATCTTTCATTATTTAGTCTTTAATATAATAATATAGATATTTACGGGATATACTAAAAAAAAATGAATTTTATACAGAATTTTGATCGTCACGGTGTACTACTTTAAAAAAAGAACTATTACAAAAAAATATATATTTTAATTGATAATTTATTTTCTCAAAAGTTCAAAGTTCCTGCATGATTAACATATTACAAAAAAGAGTATATTATATTTTAGCAATAAATATTTTAAAAAATTAAAAAAATTATAAATATTAAGAAAAATTAATGATGTTATCATGGTAGTTTGGTCCTAAATACCATCAAAACATTCTCAACTGTTAGATCCAATACTTTTAAAAATAGATGATCAAGATTATATCATATAAAAAAAATTATTATCTAAAAATGATATAAGTTAAAAGATATTATATTAGGATTGGATTTTCCAAAAAGTTAAAACATAAAAATAGTTATAATTAAATAAGAAAACTCATTTATAACCAAAATAATAAAAATCGTTTAATCTTAAATAGATAGGTGAAAACCGTTAGATTTAACATTAAAACATGTATTTGGTTAATAAAAGGTTATTCTAATAATCTAAACTACATATAAGTTAAGTAGATTTTCAAAATCGAATAGAATTCTTAACATTAAATTTCGTCACTTTATTCTCTTTTTAGTTTTATAATAGTTTTTAATTGAAAAAAAAACTATTAAACCACAAAAAATTATTTTGTGAATTTCATGTGAACCGTAAAATTGACCAAATCTAACTTTTATAACTTAATATAAACAAATATTAAATTGAGCGTGTAAAATGTAATAAATGTCAAATTTTTAACTATAATTTTTTTTGGCTAATTCTTTTTTAACAATAATTTAATCATGTAAACTAATAACTTTTAAATATTAAAATATTCATAAATAAATATAATTATAAATATTAAAAAACACAATCGTGTGTTGCATCGTAATAAAAATATAATTATAAACAGAATAATTATAAATAAAATTTAAGTAACCGTGCATCGCACGGGCTATAAGCTAGTATATTAAAAAAGAAAGTATAGAGTTTTGATCGTATAGTACTATAAACAAGTACTAAGTATCATTGGATCTTAAAATAAATATACGAAAACCATTAAATATAATGTAAAGTAATATTTTATATTTTAAATAGATAAATTATTTTTTCAAAAGTCGAAAATTCGAAATTGGTCAACAATATATTAAAAAAATGTATTTTAGAATTATAAATATTAATAAAATTAAAAAATTAAAAGAAATATGAATATTAAAAATAGAATTTGAATTAATATAATAAAAATATCAAAAAAATACCAGCACATTGCATTGACTATGATATCAAAGAGCTGCACAAATTATAAGACAAATTATAAGACATTGAATTAATATTATTTGTTCTTACTTCACTGGATACCATTTCATTGAAAAGGTCCAAAGTTAAGATTTGGCTGCACATCCTGCATGTATCTCCGTGAAAACGCATCTCTTTACGACATCTAGCTTAATAATTTTTGTGGCGGTTCGACTGTTCCATCTCTCATGAATCACTGCTGGGTTTGCCCTTAATTAGTTCAAACTGCAGTTGAGCAAGATTAACACACTGGCACGTTGCATGAAACTGCAGTCATGATTAACAAGACTCAACCTCAACAGATACACTACGAAATGAAGACCTGCACCAGACGACATTGCTCATCCCCAACCTGAGATACAATCTACACCCGTCACTTCAGTAGAACGAAGCCCACTCACCAACATTGCACAATATCAGCAAGTGTAAAGTAGTTAAAATTACATATATTAATTAGACAAATATCTATATTCATTCGAAAATGGTAATGAAATATGCATAAGATGGTAATTCCGCATTTAAAAGAAAGATAATTTTTGTATAAAATACGAGTAATGAAGCATTTCAAACAAATTGAGATTTTAAACTGTTTTAGTTGTTTTTTTTTGTCATGAATTGTTTTATTAGTTAAATGCATATCCTAAATGATAAAATTGGTTATTACTAATTAAAAAAAATTGGTCATTGGTCATTATTTTTGTCACTTTTTCATTTATCTTGATTGACAATCATTAGAATTTAATAGACTTTTTCAGATACTGACTTAACAGCCTAGAATTTCTCTAAAACTTTCTATGATCTAGATAGAAATCACAAACATTTTAACTCTCTTTTTACTAATAAAATATCATCAAATTTTAATCGACTTGTAACTGAATATTTCCCACTTGTGTAATCCACGACGACACCACCCTCCCTAGGTTTTATATTTTGAAATGCAATCAACTGTTAAAATACTTCCGTGCAGAATTAAGAATATTTTTCTGGTATGCTTTCCTTGAAAGCGAAAACATCGTAGTTTCTCTTTTCTCAAGGAAAGAACACTTCTTTTAGCTGGTAAAGCTGTTCTTAAAAACCCAAGTAATCTCAAAATGGGGACTAAGAGTTGATTAGGGTCTGCTTACAAATCACTTCTCAATTATCAGCTCCTATTCCTAAGATTCCACACGGAAATACAATCTGATCTCAGTGCCACCTCTTGCACATTCAGCACGTTAAAGTTCAGAACAATGTTAAACATTATTTCTCAATAAATTTGGTACACCCTCCAGAAAAAAAAGAATGTACCAAAAGCAAACCATGTTTCTTAATCGAGTTTAATAATGCCACTGGAAATCTGAACATAAATAATTCATACTATTGATGTATCTATGAGATTTCTTGGCACGACCATCATGTAATTAATCAGCGGTAATCTCCTCCACCTTTCAATGCCAGAGCCCTGCATAAACATTATTATAGTTAAATTCACACCAATGACAATACATTATTCACCAATATTAAAAATTCCTGCAATTTGAATCAACCAAAAATATTCGCAACATAAGGTGTAATTGTGTAAACAGTAAATATGTAGCTAGTTCTCTTTGGTCAGAAAACACAGGGGGCAATGCGAAGTGATTCAACCCAAAAATTTGCACCTAATGTTGAAAAACAAGTTGCCACCGCAGCATGACCCAAGGATTTTAAATACTATATGACACTCCAAGAGAAAACCAGAGTTTCACTACTTCAATACGTTGAGGTAAAGCATTTAACTACTAGTTATCTATATAAGTTGATCAAAAAAGTTAAATCAGACAAGAAAAAAAAAATCTATCATAAAATCAATATTTGATAGTAACTTGAATGACACATTTTAGTGACTAAAACTGACATATAACCATTATAACTGAATTCCCCTCCGAAGGGATAGAGTCTACGCACTTTACATTTCAACTTGTATGAGGTGCATAAAATTCCACAGCGAAATAATTTCAACTAGTCTAATTGATAACTTAGTAGACAATTATGCTGACATGCGTTTTTTTTTTGGCTAAATTTATGCTGACAGACTTGAGACTTGCTTAGTTTGAAATAATAAGAAATTCATGAAAACTGATATTGTTTTTCTCTATTATAGCTAGTGTAGGTGCGCTCATACAGTTACAAGTTACAACTATGTTGCATATACATCCTAATTCCTAACATAACTGTGAAAAAGAGTTGAAGACCAATCCTTGGGTAAACTGCATGCTGACAAAGAGAAGGCGTAATAGAACAGATACAAGTGTTAAGCAACGTGAACTACCAATGGTTGTACCCCCAACCCCAAATTTCCCTCGTGTTGAAACTCTTAACCCAACAGGAAAACCTACTACTCTAGCCCGAAGTCACCAAGGAAAAAGGAACGAACAAGACAAACATGAGTCAAACCTGACAAACTTAGCTCAAGAATATAAGAATATTCAACATATGATAAATGAAAAACATAATTGTACATCTTCGGAGGGAGAGGGAGCAAGGAGAATGACTATGAAATTCCTCGAGTAAATGATGAAATTAGTCAATAAGAAATGTTCATTAGCAATAAATGTTGCATCTCAAAATTCAATAAATATATAAAACAAACGAATTCAATCTAATCGAAAATCCATTAAACTCTCAATTCAATTCAATGCAATCCAAAATTCACTAAACTTCAATTCAACCGAAAATCCGTAAATCCAAGACACTTAGTAATAAATTACTAATAACTTTGTAATTTCATAAACTGCAAATCACCTAACTATAACAAAATTCACATCACTAATCAATCATGCAACTTTTATAGCAATTCAATTAAACTCTCATATCAATTCATCGCAATCCAAAATTCACTAAACTTCAATTCAACCGAAAAATCCGTAAATCCAAGTCACATAGTAATAAACTACTAATACCTAATCAAGTTCACAACTTACAAATAACATAACTACAACAAAATGGTCAATACTACCAAATCACGCAACACAAATACCAATTCAAATTCCGTAAAACCAACTCACTTCTTATTCTTCCGTCCGCGCTTCAAACTCCACCCTTCCAGCTTCGCAAACGCGCACCCACACTTGTTCTGAAACACCAACACCGCGCGACCATTAACCGGAGCCATCTTCCGCAACTCATTCCTCAAACACTCAAACTCCTTACACCCCTCTCCCCCTCCTTTCCACGGCAACTCATCCACTTCAACCACCGCAACTCCGCCTTCTCTCAAACACTCCTCACTCTGCAACCTCAAATCAAACTCCATCGCCTTCGCTAACCCCTTACAATTCACATTCCGACATTTTCGCCGTGAAACGCATTTCCGGAACACGAAACAGGCGGTTGGGGAGAGGAGAATGAGTGAAATGAGAGAGATTGGGAGAGAGTCGAGAGAGAGGGAGAGAGGGGGGAGGAGGAGAGAGAGAGAGTGGAGAGTGTAGGAGAAGTAAGAGGAGAGTAGGAAAGTGCCGGAGAAGAGGACGAGGAGGAGGATTAAGAGGTCGAGAGTGGCGGAAGCGGAGTGGTGGCAAGGTGGGTTAGGGTTAGGGTTTGGATTGGACCGGGTTTTTTTCAAATTGGGGGTTTTTGAACAAGACATTTTTGTTATTGGAGAGGAGAGGAGGTGATGGCGCATGTTAGTGTGGGGGGTTCACTCAGATTTGGGGGGGGTTTTGTGTTTTCAGCTGCTTTTGTTCAAGGGGCTGTGCGTAGGTTAGTTGAGATTTTTGGACTCTGGCGCGTATGTTAGCAATTATTTTTATTTTTACGTTCGTGTCGTTTTAAGTTTGTTTTCGATTAGTTGACATAATAACTAATGAGATGGACATTCATATGAATTCCTCGATTAAAACTCCTTATTTTGCTTGCCGCATCATTTTGTACATTTTTTTAAAAACTTTTTTAGTTGAATATGTTGCTTGTTTTGAATGTGGAACGTAAGGTTCGATGCTTTAGAAGTGGTCTTTACTCAATATTCAAGTAATTAGAAGGCTGAGTTATAAAGATAAGAATATTGATGCCTCATTCGTTGGCTAACATTATCATGTCTATTAGATTAGTCTAGGCCACCTACAAATTAACTTCAAAGAAAACCCAAGTCTTTCAAATTCAATCCAGAAATATATTCATATTTATACATATATGTATGTACACCAGAATACCCTTATATAAGTTACTAGTTACTGCACTACTTGAATCCTTAAGCAACATCACTCGTATTATATTACATATATAAACATATTAGAACTCGCGGTCTGGGAAGAGTAAAGGTGCTACAAGGGACCATATGTATAGTCCAGCAGTGACCCACTCGGTGCATATACGAACCCAAACGGATGTCCATCCAACATCTATCAGGTCAGAATTCTCCGCATTGTCGGTCCATCCTGACAGTAGCATGGCTGAGTACATACTAGCCAGAGCAAATATCATATGGAAGAACATGTATGAATAAGTGACTGGTCGTGCTTCCTTTTCTTTCTCTTTGTTTCCTGATTCCAACTCATCTGCTTCTAGAAATGGTTGTCTTTCACCTGCAAAACGCAATGAAACATTATTTAACAGCAGTCTTCCAGTTAAATGAAAAGTATCTTTTATCATTAATCAATGAATGAGAACACAATCAGCAGGATGTCTTCAAATTGCCTAAAATCTAACATTGTTATAACAGTTGCATCCAGAGTTAAAGGCTAGAAGCAATAACTTCTAATGAGTTCCAACAAAGCTTGACCACCAATAGATACACCGAGGGCTTTAATTGGACCTGAAACACCTAAGATTCGCTATTCAAGGGTATCCATGCAAAACACATGATAGCAAATGCATATCTCTAAGGCATAGATGTTAGTATCAATGAAGTGATGGCAGGAACAATAACTATAAATAAAATTATTACATAAGAGTAACAATGGTCACCAAGTAATTAAATATTGCTGTTTCACAAATTTAAATTGTGTTATAATAGAACGAAACACACTAGTTGTTTAGTTAATAATACTGCTTTACTGTTTTAGGACTAAATTGCTTAGTGCCAGGGGCATGCTAGGGTAGCGCAAGGAAAGCCTGCAAATGTCCCCCAGAAATAAAGGGCAGCGAAATATATAACTTTATGTGGATATGATTATTTTGTACATTTTATCAAACAATTCTTGTTTTGGACTTCGAAGTCATCGATTTATCTTGTTCTTCTCAAATGTCAAGTATCTTATTTTTTTTTCCTAAAACCTTAAATTTATTTTGCACTTTATTTTCAATATTAAGAAATTGCACAGCGCTTAGATATCTTTGTTTGCGCTTGTTTAATGCAAGTACAATTTATTGCTTTCACAAGCTCGTTATAAAATATGTACAAGTTTTATTGGATAAGCATAATTTTTGTAATTGGTACATGATTTAGGCAACAAAGTCATGCAACTATAAATGAATGAATTTCATTAAGCTTAATTTTGAAAATCATGCAACATTTATCACATATTGCACATGATAGATATATTTATGTTTCCTCTCATATATGGATATAAACTAGCATTCATTTAACTAACACTTATTACTTAAAAAAAATTAAAACTACATATTGTATGATGATTTGAAGATATTGGAAGACACTAATATCTATTCTAGACAATATCTATTCTAGACAAGGGAGCCGATCCCTGGCAATCGTTTGTCAGGGACGAGTTAACCAACAAAATGTTTCTGCACCGTTTGCACCGTTTGATTGAGAAATGAATGGCTGAGATTTTAAAAACTTCCACAACGTACCGCTGAAAGTTTCCACTGTACGTGAGAATTCTTTACACATACCGCTGAAAGTTTCCGCGGTACCTAGGGGTTGTGTGAGTTGTTTGCTTGCTGGTCTACAATTTTTACATATTTATTCACATGTTTTTCATTTATTTTATAGTTGTTAATTTATTTTTTCATTAAATATTTTATTCACATATTTCATTCGGTTTATAATTTTCTATTTTATTAATTTATTTGTCAATTTACATATTATATCATATATTTTTCATTCAGTTTATAGTTTTCTATTTTATTATTTTAATTTTTAAAATCAATTCAAATTTTAATCTTATCTTCAAATATATACAATATTCAGATCAACGAATTAGAGATTTTAAAGTTAAATTTACAATATTTTGTGTACTCTTAAAATCATTTTCTTCCAAACAATCTATAGAGTTAAATAATAATACATGTCACTTTATTCATTTTATTCAAAGTTACTAGCATTATAATATATATAGGCCATTGACATTCTAGTACGACGAACTACAAAAAATGTTTACAAAATCTAGAATAAAATCTCATTTACATTCTAAAATCATTAACTAGGTTATTTTAACCAATCTAGCATAAATTTGAGAACAATCAGGCTTAAATATAACATGTTTACATGTATAATCTCATTATGACAAAACGTATATCAAATTCCATAACATTTGATTTTTGAAATTTATATGATTCTTTGCATTTTAATCCTAATTATCCTTTTTTATGAAAAGTGAAAACCGAAGGGTGATAATGGTGTTCTTTCATGATTTATATAAGGGTGTTTTTTGTGTAAAGCTTCCTTTATATATACCATATGATTATTGGCTACTTTTGGTGATGGTCAACTACAAAAAAATAAATAATCACACATCAAACCTCAACCTTTTATTGCCAATAGTAGTTGAGGTTCGAACCTCAACCTCTTATTACTAAGAGTACATGGGTCTCCACTAGCCTACAATTCCTAGTATAAGAATCAACTATATATATATACAAAATTTGAGGGTCATATTACAATACAAAGAATCCGAAGCTAAATTCATTGTATACTTCTATTTTGGTATATATAGACAGACCATGAAGACCAATTTTAAGACTTGAACCAAGAAATGGGTGATATACTGATATGAGTACAATCAACTATTGAAGATTGTAAGGAGTTATTTGTTAAATCGTCAATAGCGATTTATATATTATTCTCATTTATATAAATTACCAGTTTCGATTCTCGTTTTAAAATTAGTTCCATTTCACTACAAGTGTATAGATATGCGTATATAGATGATGTATCATTTTGGTTTTTGAATCAATTTTAGAGTCGAGATGAACTCGTGTCATTCAAGAGTTAAGTATATTATGTCTACTTGCACATTGACCGACATACCATTTATAATATTATACTTCCAAATTTCTACTTACGCTATCAAAATTCAAATTTTGTCTATTTGAAATGGGGTAAAATGGCTTAATCATAATTAAAGTGACGCTCAACTTGCAAGTGAATAACTGAACTGAGAAAGTTTGCATTTTACTCATTAGACCAATTTTACTTGCAATCAAGTAACTAAATTGATCCCCTGGCCAAAAAAAAAAAGTAACTAAATTGATTAAAACTTGCATGTTGGTTAAATGGTCTTGACTTTTAACTGAGCACCATTAGTTTTTTACAAATTAGCTGCCACGTAGATTATTTTACCCAATAGCCCAAATACATCCGACCCGCCTGATCCATCTTGTAACCCGATTTCAATATAACTCACCCCCAATTTAACCCAATTTGACACACACGGACATATATACACACGCACGACAGGGAACAATGACAACGATGGAGGAGGAGAAGAAGAAGATGTATTCACGAAAATTTAAGATGGACAGAAGTTAAATCAGTAATGATTCACAGTAGTATTGTCGATTCATTACCTACTCAATTTGATCATTATCATAGATAATCTAGGGTTCCTCGATCTCATTATATAATCTTCTTCGATAGACTTACAAGAAGCAGTTGCAAATTGTTTCACGGAGGCCATTTCTAAACTTCCCAACAAGGAGATACAATCCAAAAATTACAGTATATTCGATGAACAACACCTTCATTTTTCAAGCCCCTGTTACTTGTATATGAGTTTCTTGATGAACTCGTTCTCTCATTTGAACCTTCATTTTGGTTTTAACAAATATAACGTTAGTATATATATATATATACAAGCCTATAACCCGTGCAACGCACGGACGACTTTAATATTAATTTTGAATTTTACTTTTAAATTTTTCGAGATTTTAATACTTCTGAAAATGCTATATTTTCAAAAAGAATCAAAAGTACTACTTTAATACTTTAAATCTAATTTTTTTTATAGATTTTATAATAGTTTATTAGCTTAGTAAGCATGTCAATCAAGATAACCGTCAAAATTATCAATATATTTTGTTGTAATATATATAAATATAAATTTAAATATTTTCTAAAAAAAGGTCATGTTTTTGAATTCTAAGTGAAGTATAATTAAAAGAGTTTGTAGTTATGTTATATATGTGAGAAAATCGAAAATAAAAAATTGAAATGTTTCGGTTATTTTATAATAGTACGGATAGATAGATTAAATAGAATAATTTACCGAAAATTGAAATCAAAACTTACAATGTTTCGGCTATTATATATAGTATATTATAGATAGATATTGTTGGCGATAATTTTAGAAAAAGAGAAATTTTAATTAAAATATATAAAAAAGAATATACGCTTTGGCTAACAAAGGTAATCGGTTAATTATTAGTATTTATAATATTACTATTTTATGTTACTAAATGAAATTGCATGTGATATTTTTGAAAAATGTGAGATTTTACTTAGAAAAAATTTTAGTTAGAAAATATAAAAAAGAATATACGCTTTGGGAAAAAAAAGCTAACCGGTTAGTTATTAGTAATTATAATTATAATTATTTTATTTCATTAAAAAGAAGTGCCCGTGATATTTTTGGAAAATGAGATGTTTTAGTTAGAAAAATTAGAAAAGTAAAAATTTTAGTTAGAAAATATAAAAAAGAATATACACTTTGGCTAAAATAGGTAATTGGTTAGTTATTAACAATTATTATTTTATTTTAATAAATGAAACTGTCTGTGATATTTTTGGAAAATGCGAGGTTTTAGTAAGCAAAAATAAAAAACTTATATGTTATAGTTAAAAAAGGTAATTGTCCATGATATTTTTGAAAAAGTAAGGAAATTTTTCAGCAAAAATAAAAAAAGTAATATATTTTAGGTGTAAAAGATAATTGGTCATAAATAGGTAATATTATTATTTAATAATAATTTTTATAAATAAGTAAGGGTAATTAAGTAAAAACACGAATTACAATTAAGTAAGGGCAATTAAGTAAAATCACAACATACCAAAAAATATTTAGTATTATATTCAATGGCTCTCATTAATTTAATTTAAAAGATCTAACGATTAGAGATTGGATGACCAAATTATGGAGGATCAAACTACAAAACGACTGCAAACGGACTACAAAAACTTTCAATGTTTCGTCTTTAATATAATAGTATAGATATATAATGTGTGTGATTGGGTTTAATTGAAATTGGGTATAATTGAAATTGGGTATATAAGGTTTAATTGAGATGGGTAGAATATTTTACTGATATTGTATCATTTGATTAGGGTCGGATCCAACAAATCACCGAACCTGCTTTCAAAAAAATTGCCACGTCACTTTGCCACTTCAGCTTTCTGTCAGGCACGTTATATGAGATAACAGAAGTTACTTGATTGCAAGTAAAAAATAGTGCAATGAGTTGACTGCAAGCTTTTTGAGTTCAGTTATCCACTTGCAAGCTGAGGGTCAGTTCAGTTATGATTAAGTCATTTTACCCATTTGAAATGGGTTTGTCAGGAAAAAATTTGCCCAACAAATATAGTCACTGAATTAAGAATTTGACTTGGTAAATTCTTTTTAAGTTAATATATATAAAAAATTAAGTTACTAAATGATTTACTCTATAGCAGATTGCAAGTACCTGACTTGGGAGAAGATGGTGGGGATAAGAAAGTTGTTGAAGATCCGGCACGAAGAGCAGAATATAAAACTGAAAGAACAGTTGTGAGCATGCCGACAACCAGGGTTCCAGTTGTAACCACTTTTGATTTGTTAAGGCCATTGCATTCATAGTCTCGAGGTTCAGAAGATAGACCAGTGTAACACACAAAAGCACAATAAACAGATATTACAGAAGCAGGCAAGAGACTTCCATTTACCTGTTAACAATCACAAAACATATAAAAACAAACTTAGAGGTAACATTTGTCCACTTGAAAAGCTAGGGACAGAGCAAAGGTTCTTCTGCTAACCACATACCAAAAACTTATATGACTAACTTCATGTTAACTTAAATTCATCATTGCAAGAAAACTAGTTCAGTACAAGATATTATTTGCCTTCTACCAAAAAAACTGGACAATGGTGTTTGATTTACTAGTAAAACTTAAGGTACATGATAGGCCTGTTCTTTTAGACCAACAAAAATCTGAGTCAACAATGATAGAACTGACTTCAAAGTGCACATTCCGCACCTGTGAATCTGGAAAATCTAGGTCTCAAAGCTCTGATTTTCAATAGCAAGTGTCATCTTGCTTCTTTGACTATCTTTTAACTCTTCAGCACATTTTATATTGACATTTGTTTTAGGATCCTTTTATTAACTATAACTTATGCTTAAAACATTCAAGATTTTTAGGTATCAAATGATAACCTCAAATTTTAGCAAGATTTTGCATGGACATGCGATCAATTCCTAAACTATGACAAGATTTAATAACAAACCTATATTGAATAAATCTTTGTCAAGTCAATAATAAATTATAACTTTTTGGGATAAAAACAAAGCAGTTTTAAAAGGAAATGAGCATTTACCTTTGGATGCAAGGCAATAACAGCAAATGAAAATGCGAGAATCATGGTCATAACTAGAAAAAAGACATTAAGCCCGCAGTCTTGACCAGAAGGATTGAACCAAATGAATAGAAGTCCTGGGAAGACAAATGCAGCAAGATAGCAACCCACTGATACGACAAGTAAAGCAATATACCTGAAATTATACATTATGAAAATTATTATATCTTGAAAAAGACATGGGTCAGGAAAAATATGAGAAAAAGCATCCTGAACCAACCACTTCTGTTCATCTTTAGCAACCCATGAATCGTTCCATGTGTGTGTGGCGTCTAACAATATAATCACTTGAACCAATAAAAAAAAACCTGCCCCAAATTTTGATAGAATTCCTGCAAATTGAGAAGTCCTTGACAGTCAATAGGTGAGTGTATAAGCTAATCTGTTTTTTTTTTGAGGTAATATAAGCTAATCTGTTAGAAATGCCTTTCGAAATTAGAATCTCTATTTATGTCTATTCTTTAGAAGATTTTCACCATTTAGGCTAGTTTTTAGTATCCAACAGCCGAACTCACAATGACTTTTTGCCCTCATTTAAAAAGTCCATGTAACCAGATAAAACTAAGTAGACATGTGGAATTGGCACTCATTTAGTAATATTCCCAAATTGGATCCCTATGAATGACTTTGAAGGTGCCACATATCAGAAGGGCATCATGCAACTTTTTATTCTCATTGTAAAATACCTTTTGCCTTGGAGACATCTTGGTAGACTTGGACGCGCATATGACTTCTTTTCATGAAACTAATCGCTAAATTTATATTTGAGTTTTAATACACGTTTATTTATTTTTTACATTCTGTAGTTATGTATTTGGGCTTAAACAATAAACTGCAACTTACAAAGTGCTCATAGTTCTCAGTTCTCACACGCATACAATGCAAGATTTAGAAAGTCACAAAAACTAACCATAGACAGATGTCAAAGCGTTTGGAAAGAAAAACACCAGGATAATGAGCAATGCCCAAATGATAATTTTGGCCATCCATCCACCATGTTGTAAGGAATCACGCTTATCATTTTGATCTTTAACTCCGATCATTATTAGAGAAAGTATTGCAAAAAACAAAAAGTTCCCCAAGCTAACACGAAGAACTGCTTCTGTACGAAACCATTCGTCCGAGTAACTTTCAGAATCATTTATCCCTGTTTATATATGAAAAGGCTCGGTCACCAAATAATGATATGAAAAGGTGTACCAAAATATATCTATCCTCGATTTGGACAAGTAAATGACTATTGTAGATCAAGCAACTGAAAGTTCATCTCTACACAGACTTCACACTATATCAACTTGTCTGTTTTCAACCCGAGATCTGCTGGAAACATCATATATTGTACTATTAAAATAATTAAAGAAGTTTTTATTCGTTTCTAATTTTGATACGTGCAGCTTAAGCATCTCATCTTTCTCTTCTCCTTTTGGAAAAGTCTATTTTAGCTCAATTTAACTGAAAATTTCTTGCAAGCATTTGAGCTGAGTTGAGTTAACAGATATACGATTAAATTGACTTGATAATATTTTTCTAGTTCTTTAACAAAAACAAGTAACTATGAAAGACTGGCACGGGACTGTGCAGCCAAATTTCAATTTCAGTTACAAGTAACTATATAAACTGTAAAGCTTCTGACTTTTAATTAAGGCAAGCACAGAAAAATAAAAAACATGTAATTACGAAAGACCAAGTTCTTTTCACAAGATTATAAACCCGGAACGATTAACTTATTCACTTCAAAAGACTATCATTAGATAAACTAAATTCAATCAGTTATATCAGTAATATTCACTGTACCTTATTATTAGTGAAAGGACATGGCGAGAAAAAAGAGCAACAAAATGATCCAAAATTGTTAATATAAGTGACCACAAAATTGCATAGTCCAACACAAATTAATTTGGGATCACTAGCAACAATCTTCCACAAGAACAAAAAACAAATACCTAAACATCAAAATATAATGAAAAAATTCCAACACGCACTTATAAAACACAAACAAGAAAGTGAAAAAAACCCAATTCCCCAGATTTCAAATCAATTAAAAAGAAATCCTAAACCAAGAATGAAGGAAAGGTGAATTCTTGTGATATCATAATGGAAAAAAATGAAAAGGGGTGTGAAGAAATGAAGAAACTAACATGGGAATTTCTTCAAAAGAGGAGCACCAATTTCTCTAAGAAGCCATGAAAGAACAAGCGAAGCGCCAAAGAGACCACAATAGCCAAGTCTAGCGGAGCGTTTAGTGATCCCAGAAGCTACGGATGTGCAGAGTCCGCAGGTGAGGGATGCGCAGCACCCAGCCAAGCACGACATGATCTTCTGTGAATTGATATATGAGTGCAGGGTTGGTTTTGTTGTGGCGCCCTTTGATCCAAATTACGTGTTTGTGTTTCCTATGACAGAGACACATATGACTACGGCTCGGGATTGTTGTTAAAAATTGCTGTGCTGTTGAAAAAAATGCACTTAAAATAAGTGTTGTTGTGAAAATCAGATAAATGTTTGATAATTTTTTTGATATGCGCATGTTTTGGTGTATAATATAAAAAATTAATGTTTTTGGTGATGTTTGATGTTGAAACCAGTAGCTGCTTCCCGCAAAAGCTGAAAAACAGCTTTTAAATTTTATCAAACACTTTTTTAGCTGCTTTTCAGAAAAAAGCTGCTGTTGCTGTTTGCAATGCCAAACAGGGCCTACGTCCGCAAATGCTATCATTGCTATAATTATTAGCAGGGCTAAGCAAGGATCGGTTTAGTCGGTTTTTAACTAATAAATGGGACCAAATTGTATACGGCGGTTTTTTAAAATATTAGATCGGATCGAATCACTTAAAATTGAAAACATATCGAAATTAAATGGTTTGTTTTGGTCAATTTTGAATTTAAATCAAATTAGATATTTGAAAATAAATGAATTAAAAGATTAATAATATTACTAATATTTGATACGTAGCTACTACACATAAATGTATTGATATAAAAATTTAAGCATACATAATATTTTTTCTGAATAAAATTGCAAATTACAACATGCGAGGTATAAAAATATATATTCTTACCTAGAATTTTAATATATAAATATATTTAATAAAATGTAAGATGTGAGATATAAAATAAAATGAATCAATATATTATTTTATAATATAATAAAATGAAACGGTCTGGTTCGTTCTTATTGGCCCGGTTTGAATATGAAAGATGAATCGAACCATTAAATAACAATTTTTATTTATATCAAACCTAAACCAAATCAAACCACCAAAAAAATCTGAAAAATGCGACGTTCAACCCAGTCTGATTCGGTTGATTTGGTTTTTTTTTTCTCGGCCCTAATTATTACTAACATTTATAAAATGA
Organism: Heracleum sosnowskyi; assembly: GCA_030848705.1. Classification (NCBI taxonomy): domain Eukaryota; kingdom Viridiplantae; phylum Streptophyta; class Magnoliopsida; order Apiales; family Apiaceae; genus Heracleum; species Heracleum sosnowskyi. Next base: position 133,058,691 of record CM061237.1, read on the forward strand.
TAATATTATTTTATTCTAATTGAAAAGTTAAATATTGGAAACTTAAAGTTAATTTACTTAGATAAATTTCGTTTAATTCTTATGGTGATTTATGGTGAAAATGAGCAATATAGATTTCATCTCATAAAAGTAAATACTTTCTACAGTAGAGTTAAATATCGATAAATGATTTTTATGATTATGAAATTTTATTAATTTATTATGAGGCATGTATAACCCTTACAATGTACAATTTGGAAATATGGTGTTATTGGTATTTTTGGTTATTAATAATTGAAAAATATTGTACTATTTTATTTTATTATTTTTTAAATGAAATGAACAAAAATTAAATCAACACATCATTGGTTACCGCATTAAAATAATATATTCTATTTTTAACAACTTGAAATAATAATAACATACTATTTTTAAAATTTAGTCAATTACTACTACATGGGAGTACATACCCTCAGCGCTTCAACAAATTTTAGCCAACTATTAATTAATTTAATTATAATCAATCAATTAGCTAACATTATTAAAAATTAAAAATACTGTTAGTGTATTAGAGCTCTAGTCGACAGGATCTCCGACTTTAACACCAGGTCATTTTCCTAACATATTTATTATTAAAATATTAATCCGAATCTGTCCAGTATCTAGAGAATATGCGTGAATCATCGGTTCGTCCCTAAAGCCAGCTGCTGGCAAAGAGACATTATTGCCTTGGTTTTTTAGTCAAACCATCACCATCTTCACGTGATCCCATCGGGTATCTAATTTAAAATACTCGAAGCCCAAACAGATCTCACCGACTTGTCTTCGTTATTTATGTCTCTTTGGGCTGTAATGGGCTTATTAGTTTATGATCTAAATACTTCATGCGGGCCTTATAGAATGGGCTTAGCATGTCCCCTAGGTCTTGTCATGCTTGGAAACTGTTTGTAACATGCATGGTCTACCACTTCTTAACGTATCTCCTCTTTGCCACTAATAATCCCCCTGTGTATGGACCGTGACTAACTCTGCAGTCTTGAGGACCGTAAACCCCTCTTAGCATGCCCTACATAAGTTTATACGTCCGGATATCAGCCAAGATCTTGTGTTTGATTTATGTCATGTTATATGTACAATCTTATCATCAATAGACCTGAATTCAGTTTTTGGTTGCGAATTAATATTATCAAGTAGTTGCCTGTTAATTGTAAATACGATCACAACATTGTAGTCTAGTGGATATTCTGTTCTTTTAATAACAAAGAGTTTGAGGGTTCGAGCCAAGATCTTATGTTTGATTTATGTCATGTTATGTATACGATCATATCAATAGACTTGAATTGTGATTCTTGGTTGCGAATTAATATTACCAAGTAGTTGCCTGTTAATTGTAAATATGATCACAACATTGTAGTCTAGTGGATACTCTGTTCTCCTAATAACAAGAGTTTGAGAGTTTGAGCCGCATATAAGGCCTTGCTTGCCTTTTGAAAAAACGAACTACTTGCATAATCTTAATTATTAATTAACTAATATTAAGATCTCGTATAAAAAATCTGCAGTGTTGTAGGGTCGGTAAAGTTGAATAGGTTTGATGTTTAAAAAGTAGGCGCTAATTAGTTGGTGCTTACTGCTAAGCGAGGGCACATAAACTGGACCTACGCCAGGTATTATAAGCTACTTGTGATCCGATATGGCTGGTGGCCACAATCCATGAATGTATAAATATGTATAAGAAGTAGCAGGTTGCTACAAGTATAATACATGACGGGCTTAAGTTATAGTGAAGAGTAACTGGGAAGTTGTTGCCTACTTGCCTTGCATGATAAGGAGGAATGAGAAGAAGGTTGGTTGACAGAGTTGCAAAGTGGAAGAAGCTTGGAAGACAACTCAAAGCAAAGTTTTATATATTCAGGGTTTGCATTGTTATGCTTCTTTGTTGGCACAACTACTCTTAGCTAACCAAACTTTGTTCTTCAGCTCTCGCCTCTCAGCCTCTCAGTAGTCATTACTCAAATTCTTCCCCTTTTTTCTTCGTAATTGTAATTTGACTTGAAAAGGATGAAATAAAAGTCATACAAATTGATGTTGGATTTTCAAGCTTACCTTGTTGTACAACCGTTTATTTCACATATTTTACATGATTTTGATATATATATATAGGGGCTTTTGTTCAACTAGAAACTAAAATTAAAATAGAAACTAAAAACTAATCTAAGCCCTTAGATTAATCTAATCTAATGGCCCTCTACTGCACCACACACAGTTAAAATACACCCTCACATACACAATCCCACCTAATTTCCTTCATTTTTAATTTGATTTTTCCCGTGAATCGGTGAACTTTTTTTGAAATCCGACTTCACTATATTTTTCTCCATCTTCCAACGATCAATATGCATACCATATGTGCTATATTACGGAGTACTAAAATTTTAGTGGTTTATGTAATAATAAATAGTGATTCCAGCATAGATTTAGCGATTTATTTTTATATACATATAAATTTAGTGATTTTGCAGTACAAAATTTGTAATTTACGTATAGGTCTGGAGAAAAAATCACAACATTTACGCAGAAATCACTATTTATTCTTACATGAATCACCAACATTTTAGTGATTCTTGCAAGCATAAATAGTGATTTATCGTCGAAATATATCAAATATGGTATGCAAACTAATTGTTGCGAGATGAAAAAAAATACAGTGAAGTCAGATTTCAAAAAAAGATCACCAATTAATGGGAAAAATATAATTACGAATGGAGGGGATTAGGTGGGGTTGTATGTGGGAGGATGTATTTAATGCAGTTTCTAGTTTTTAATTAGTACATGTTTGTAATACATGTACAGTATATAGTTTTAGTTTTAGTTATTGGGCCTAATTTTGTGGCCCAATATACAGTTATCATAATAACAGGGTCTCACTAGAATAGCTCTCTATATATATATATATATAGGGTCCTATTCAACTAGAAACATGTACTAATTAAAAACTAGAAACTGCACCACACACAGTTAAATACACCCTCTCACATACAACCCCATCTAATCCCCTCCATTCGTAATTATATTTTTCCCGTTAATTGGTGATCTTTTTTTGAAATCTGACTTCACTGTATTTTTTTTCATCTCGCAACAATTAGTTTGCATACCATATTTGATATATTTCGACGATAAATCATTATTTATGCTTGCGAGAATCACTAAAATGTTGGTGATTCATGTAAGAATAAATAGTGATTTCTGCGTATATGTTGTGATTTTTTCTCCAGACCTATACGTAAATTACAAATTTTGTACTGCAAAATCACTAAATTTATATGTATATAAAAATAAATCGTTAGATCTATGCTGAAATCACTATTTATTATTACAGAAACCACTAAAATTTTAGTACTCCGTAATATAGCACATATGGTATGCATATTGATCGTTGGAAGATGGAGAAAAATATAGTGAAGTCGGATTTCAAAAAAAGTTCACCGATTCACGGGAAAAATCAAATTAAAAATGAAGGGAATTAGGTGGGATTGTGTATGTGAAGTTGTATTTTAACTGTGTGTGGTGCAGTAGAGGGCCATTAGATTAGATTAATCTAAGGGCTTAGATTAGTTTTTAGTTTGTATTTTAATTTTAGTTTCTAGTTGAACAAAAGCCTATATATATATCAGTCTTAGACGAAGCCACGTTTTGCGATTTTAGAAACTAATTTGACAGTTTATGATAATTTAAATTTATTAGGTAAATATATTAATTAATTTGTTATCCAATAGCATTTAGATCAATAATTATATACTAGCTTAAAACACGTGGGATGCACCATTTTTTAAGTAGTTATTATTTAATTATTTATATATTTAATATTTTATTATCAATAAGATTTGTTAGAAAAGCACATAGGATTATAGATAGTATTTTCATTAGTATATATAATTATAATAATTAGACTTGTTAAAAATTAAAATAAAATAATTGGAATCATTCAAATATGTTTTAAAATAAATAGGTTTTATCAAGTTGTCCAAGTAAACTGATTTTAAAAACAAATTCAAACAGATAAGTTTCAGTGATGTATTAAAATATATAGGACCGTAAAACCGACTCAAATAAATTGAATTTGAAATAAATAGAATGATCCAAATAAATAGATTTAGAGATATGCTAAAATACATTTTAAAATAAATATGCCCGTAAACTGGTTCAATTATATTGAACTAGTTTACTAAGCCGCGCTACTCGGTGACCCTATAAATTTTTTCTATTTTTTTTAAAAATAAATTATAAATTTTGTTTCTAAATAATGATATTTATAACATAATTTTAAATTTCTTTTTTAAATTCTCTATTTCGTGTCATTCACTAAATTTTTGAATAAATACAAAAGGACAATTGGTTTAATATTTTCATTATTTTAATATAATTTCATATCTTATTCTAATTATCACCATTTTTTTCTCGAAATTGAAATGCCAACTTATATTTTAAATTGCATGCCAATGCTATGCTACCATACAGAAAAAAAAACATAATTAGTTAAACATATTATGAGAAAACATAATCATGTAAGGAGGATGGCTCATACTGAATAAAAAAAAGTGTAAAAACGATTTAAAGAGTTTGTAGATCTACATATGAGATAATCATTTCTCAAATTACTCTTTTAATAAGATTAAGATAAGGTCGTTTGATCCTTTTTAATCTAATATATAGACGTGACATTTTTTTTTGACTTGTTGTGCACGATTTAAAGCGTTATGGAAGGAGATATTTTATTTAAAGATCTATAGTATTATTGAAGGAAAGTTTTTATCACAAATAAAATTAATTAAAATTTTTACTTGCAAAGAAGGTTTAGAAAAATAATAATAAAAAATATTTAGTTTCCCGTGTTAGAAAATTTTGAAAAGGCAAGGAAATTTTATTTTGACTTGAAGAGAAATTTTAGAAGAATATTAATATAGAATGTTTAGTTTCCTGTATTAGTAAGTCTTTAAAATGTAATTTAGATGTTTTCTAATTTTTAACATTTATTAATTAAATTGAAGAGAAAATTTAGAAAAATATTAATATAGAATTTTAGTTTCATCCATTAGTAAGTCTTTAAAAGATAATTTAGATTCTTTCTAATTTTTTAAACTTGACTTAATTTAGGAGAATATTAAGATAACATATTTAGTTTTGTATGTTTGTAAATGTATTCATTAATAAAAAAATTAGGAGAATATTAAAATTGTATATTTAGTTTTCTTCATTTGTAAAGATTTTAAAGTCAACAATATTAAAATTGTATATTTAATTTACTCCATGAGTATAGATTTAAAAGACAATTGAGATATTTTTAATCAAAAAATTATGAGAATATTAAAATTGTATATTTAGTTTCCTCCATTAGTAAATATTTTAAAGGCAATAATATTAAAATGGTATATTTAGTTTCCTTCATTAGTAAATATTTTATTGGCAATTGAGATAATTTCGAATCTTTAACATTAATAATTCAAAATTTTGAGAAAATTAGAAAAATAAATCGAACCGATTTGAGAGGCGTCAACTAACTACCTCCACCGTATATTGATTTCATAGTTAAGAATATTAAAATTATATATTTAGTTTCTTCCATTTGAGAAGATTTAAAAGGCAATTGAGATATTTAATAATAAAAAATTATTAAAAAATAAAGATTTTAAATTGTATATTTACTTTACTCCTTTTCTCTATTAATAAAGATTTTAAATTTATTAAAAAATAGACTTAATTGCACTTTAGTGGTTCGAACTATAATTTTTAAATTATATAATTTATTATATAATTGCACGAGGCAAATGAGGAGCATTAAAGCTGCAGCGAATTTGTACAGGAGGAGCATTAAAACTGCAACGAATTATCTGAGGCATATGACAGAAAAATATTGTTAAACAAAAAACAAAGACGTGGGATTGTGATTAAAATGCGAGTCCCAAGCTCTTTGGGAACTCATCTCACTGTGAGCTCAACAGTGACAGCAGTGATAAAACAACCATGGTGGCTACATACATCTCCCAGATGCCGAAACGGAGATATCACTTCTAATTAAATCATTGTTAATGATGCGTCACTATACAAATGTTATCAGAACTATAAGCCTGCAAATGTTAATCTTTCTCGTGAATATCAATTGAAGTAGGTTTGGTTTGGGGGGAAAGTGATAGATGGGGGAGAAATGGAGGTGTCTATCAATAATTGAAGTGGTTTTATATTAAAAATTTATCAATTTACCTATATACCCCCGATGATATTTTAGGAAGGCTGAAAACTCAAACGCCGTCTAAACTGACATGACGGAATGCAATAAAGTGTTAAAAAATAAATTGTTCGGCCACTAAAGTGGCTAAATTAATAATTTAGCCATTTTTCTGTCAAAAAATTATAATTCGAGCCACTAAAGTGCAATTAAGTCTAAATAAAGTTTTTAAATTATATATTTACTTTCCTACTTTTCTCCATTAATAAATTTTTTTCTATTATCTATTAATAAAAATTTGAAGTACAAGAATATTAAAATTATATATTCAGTTTCTTTCGTTAGTAAAGATTTTAAAGGTAATTGAATTTTTTAAGTTTCCTCCATTAATAAATTTTTTAAAGTTAATTGAGTTTTTTTAGTTTACTCCATTAATAAAGTATAATATTATATTTGATGAATTTTATTTTATTTATTTTTAAAATTAATATTATAATTAAAAATTTTAATATAAATTTTAGTTAAAAAAATTAAAAAATATATATTTTTTGCCGTAAAATATATTTTTTGTTACTGATTCATGAGGAAGAAACCTAGCTTGTTAATGGGGAAGAGCATATTATTATACACATTATTATAAATGAGTAATAAAATATCTACACCTCCTAGCTCTGATTCCACCGCCGGTTCTTGGTTTTCCGGCATATTTAGCGGCCGCGTGGACAAGTCCACCAGCCCCAAAATTGACAATGATCCGGCAGAATTCGCCGGAAATAATGCTGGCCCAGTTAACAAGAAGAAGCAGTTTCAAGGGGTTTTGTTTAAGTACGGTCCCAAACCAGTACAGGTATGATCTCTATGTTTAGTTCATCTTAACTATGTTTCTTTGTACTTAAGTGTGTGTATATATGTATGTCTCTATCTGTTTTGAGCTGGGGTCTTGGATTTGGATGAGTTTTGTTATTGGTTACTTGTGTTTATGTAATGGATGTGAAATTCTTGATGACCCATTTGTGAGCTTGTTGTAAAAGTAAAGAAAATGAGGGTGTAAGAGACTTGTTAATGCTTTGGAATGGTGGGATGCTGGTGTTTTGGTTAGAGAGTTAAGGACTTTGATTTTATGGATTCTAGATTTCGGATGGTATGTATTATATTCGGGCCACTTTTCTTTGTGTTCTTTAGCTTAGATTGCCGGGGAAAGTCATAAGACTATGTAGTCTTAATGTATCTAGGTAGCTTTCCTCATATCTGTTTTCAGTCTGCGTTTTTGGTTATCATTCTTGCATTGTATCAGATATGGTGTATATTGTCTACTCAGAAAAATGAGACCTTTAACTTGATGATCATCATGCCCTTGGAATAGATATATGTAAACCTTTGACTTGATGATTATCGTGTCCTTAGAATAGACATATACAAACCTTTAACTTGATGATCATCATGTTCTTAGAATAGAGATAATGTGTCTGTTGAATTGATGATCATCATGTTCTTAGAGTAGAGATAATGTGTCTATTGGATTGATGATCATCATGTCCTTAGAATAGAGATATGTAAACCTTTAACTTGATGATCATCATGCCCTTAGGATAGATATATGTAAACCTTTAACTTGATGATCATCATGTTCTTAGAATAGATATAATGTGTATGTTGAACGATTTTGTTAAGTAATTGAGTTCCACGAGCCTCTCATATTTAAAACAGAATGGTAAATAATGCTAGTTCCTCAGTTTCTCTTCTCTCTCTGGTTAAGCAATTAAGCCTACCCTGAGTACGGGATGGAACCGGTCAATTTTAATTTGTAAGCTCATATGTATACACGAGGGGTCCACTATTTTATGAAAGAAGCCACCAATTATAGGTGGACACCTCTACACTTGAGAATATTTTTGGGAACTCTAGCATTTCTATTAAAAGATTGACTTGATTCTCTGTATTACTGGGCGTTTTTATATTGGAACTGTATTTTATTTGAAATCCCAAAATCTGAATTTCAATGCATCATGCAGGTTGCATTTAAAACAGGTGATTATAAACAGCAAGTCATATTTATTGGTGGACTGACAGATGGATTTTTGGCTACTGAGTATGTAAAGATACTTGCTTTCTATATATTATCATCCTTTCATCCTTCTCGCTATATTATTCTTATCCCCTCTACTCTTGATTTCTTTTATATTCACATCAAATACTTATCACCAATCCCATCTTGGGCAGAACAAACATACAGTTTAGTATACATGCTGCAATTATTGGATATGAATTATAGCGAGCTTTAATCTTAAAATATGGAGTTTACTAGTAGGGCTTGAACCTCATTTCCAAGTTTGATAGGCTGTGCATTTGCACTTGCCTGAATTGAAACCACATTTGTGCTGCACAATAGCAGTGTCTAAAGTATAAATGGATGTAGTGGTACATGGGAAGGTTCAGATGGTTTACAAGGGCAGAGCTGGCCGGAAATTTGCATGATATACTACAGTAGCAGTTGGAGGATAAAATTTTCATGGTGAACATTGGATTAATTTTTTGCTCAAGACTAGAACCTTGCTGCTTCCAACATAGTTGATAAACAATTGAGATAAAGAATAGATAAGGTGGTTTGAAGCAAAAGATCCCAACTAATAAAATTACCAAAAAAAAAAATATTGAGTTGGAAAAAAATCGAATCACCCATTTGGATAAAAAGTAAGGAAAATATCGATATTTTTTTAATCATATTAACTAAAGATAATTATTAGTATACGCATGCACATACAGAGACACACTTGTCTTATAAAGTCAAGTATAAAGTGCAAACATAATAAATAAATTGTCTTAGTGCTGGGAACTTAAGTGAGATTACTTTCTACAGATACTTAGAACCCCTTGCGGTTGCTCTTGACAAAGAGAAGTGGACACTAGTTCAATTTTTGCTTTCATCTTCTTACAGTGGATATGGCATCTCAAGTTTGAAAGAAGTAAGCCACTGGTTTCCCTGCAGTTTCTTGACCTTGATCTTCTGCAGATTCTCTACTCCTTGTTATGTACATGTGTAAGGTTGAATTATATCTAAAATTAAGTATTTTAGATGTGATAATATCTAATAGTAGGCTTCGTTTGTTTCACTAATTTTGTAGATCCTCGAGGAACTTTCAGCTTCTTGGAATTTAGTTATAGTTTGTAGTTCCTTGAAAAACAATATATATATATATATATATGTGTGTGTGTGTGTGTGTGGTTCATCACTATGTCATTTTAGTCGCACAGTTATTTATAGTAAATTGAATCAGTTATTACTAAGGCGGACTATGTGTATGGGGTACCTAGGTAACCAAGTTCCCATGTTTTGAAGTAACTACAAAAACCTAGGAACTTGGAGTTACATTGTTCAATATAAAATTCAATTAACCTAACACCACAATTTATCCGGGTTCGAAGGAAGTTATAGTTACATAAATGGGTTACAACCGAAACAATAAAGGCCATAGTATGTAAAGAACAACGTGCTAGCGGTATCATTTTTCTATAATAGTCATTGATATTAAAGGGATCTTCAAGCTGAATCAACTTCTTGTGTTTGTACTTAGGATGCCATGGAGCTTGATCAGTTGATTAGTTACTTTATAAATAAAGAAGATTCTGAGGGTGTGATCTTGATTGGACATAGTACTGGCTGTCAAGTAAGTAAATTATCTTTATACGGGAATTCAGTACATATCAACTGCTATTGGAAAGATTTAATTATTCATTGTTGTTGGTCACATATAGGATATTGTATATTATTTGCGGACTAATTCTGCATGCTCCAGAGCAGTCCGTGGAGCCATTTTGCAGGTATGCACCTGACTGATATATTGATGTATACAGTTTTTGCTTTTTGCAGCAACTTCCAAGCCAGTTTTCATTTCTTTTTACTTTTTAGGCTGTCATTGGTATCTTGATCCTTATTTTGTGCTCTTTAGAGTCTAGATTGAACCAATGCATAATGCAGGCTTTCAATTGTTAATACATTTATGGGGAAACTAATATTTTATTAGTTGGCTCTTGAACTCATCTTACAGATTCTATAATTTGAGTTAGCATCAAATCTCCAAAACTACATTTTTTTTGGGCAAGGTCGATTACAAAAAATTTATATACTTAGACATTTGCCTCAACCGAGTCTCGAATCCTCGACCTTTGTTAAAAAAGACGAAAGATATCGGCTAGGCTAAGTCTGCCGATAATAATAATAATAATAATAAAAATGTCAATGGCAAACACAAAAAGTGGGTGGTCGAAAAGGGATTGGGGGAAGAGAGGGTATAATTGAGTTATGATACTAGCTCGGTTATGGAAGAATTGTTATGGTGGCAAGTTAGTAATATAAGAAAATAGGAAATCAGATAATAATATTAGTGGACAAAAGAAGGAATTTTTATTTATTTTCAATCATACATAAACCGAATAAGGGTCCAAAACTTTTCCCAAATAATTATTTGACAAATTTTAATTGGTTGTACTGGTATGAATAGGGGATGCTACTGCATTAAATAGATTGGAAACAGCTAAAATTTTGCACCGTCATTTGTGATCTATTTTTGAGAAAACTTTGGGAGCCTCCTACATTTTTCAAATTTTATTCCCATCACAGTAGCCCACTGTACTGGTATGCATAGGGCATTCCCATTTTGTTGGTGGGACTTGAAAGTCTGGGACTGAGGGTTCAAGTCTTGGCTTAGGAAGTTCTTCAGGTCGGAGCGGACCAAAGTCTGGGTAGTTTGGAGTTATTGGAAGTTCTTTTGCGGCATGTGGCTTTGTTCGAGGCTTTTTTGTGAAATCAGACGGTGTCTTCGATTGAATCATCCGGGTTGTAGATGCCATAGGGCCATGGTAGACGGTGGCGATGTTTTTCAGGGAGAATATTGCCTTGCAAGAGGAGAGCTTAAGAATGGTAGTTGACATTAGTTAGACTAGATGACTAAACCTTAAATTACTATACTGTAACTAAAAGAAAATTAAAAAGAGATATATAGACGATGAGATATATTGTATAGCAGCATGCATAAAGACACGTCGCATTTGGCGTTGACAGGTGTATAACATATGGAAACTCTTTCTTCTTGTGGGTATTGTTTTTCTTAATTAGCATTACCATTTTATATCAAACCGTTGCGAATTTGATAAGTTGTGAATAATAAGAAGAAGGTATTGATCTTTGTATTTTGAAACACTTATACGAGAGCACAAATAAAAGAACAGGGTTGAGAGAATCATTTAAGGAACCAAGAAGGAGCTAATTAGTTAAGAAAGATATATGAGGGAGTTTGATTCATAAATCTATACCAAGTGTTTGATTGCTATACTAAGCATTTGGTTGGGACTTGGGAAGTTCTGGATTTAAAACTCAAATCTAAATCCCATGGGATATGGATTTTAGAAAATCGGTGGTTGCAATTTGCAAAGGAATTGGAGGACGGGATTGGCTTACTAATCTAAGCTACTATAATAGGAGTCCTTTCCCTTATGGTCAAGCAAGTCAACTACCTTTCTTTTGTAGTAATCCCTTACCCTTTGTTTGGGGGATGAAAGTCATGAAACCAAGAACTTTATTATATAGTCCTTTACCTGGTTCTCACATCTTTTCGCCCTGTCTGCTTATCTGGTCGTATTGCGTATAATGGAGTTATGTTACTTCCGTAGTCATGGAAGAGTTGTTATGCTGAAAAGTTTTTTTTGGGACCCTTGCAACTTCTAAAATTCTCAGCCTCTGGTTTCTCTCTAGGACATGGTATAGTGTCACATATAGTCTTAAAATATCCTTAGCCTTGTTGACCCTTTATGTTATGCATTATATATCAAATTGTGATTTCTTTTAGATTTTTTAGGCTCCAGTCAGTGATCGGGAATATAAAGCAACTCTCCCTGAAACTGCTCCTATGATTGATTTGGCCTCGAAGATGATTAGTGAAGGCCGGGGGTCTGAATTAATGCCCAGGGAAGCAAATCCAGATTCACCAATAACTGCCTATAGGTAGGTGAATCAAGCTTTGATTCTTGGAAGTCTGAAATCGCCCAACTGTATTATTAAGCATGCAAAATAAAGAGAAAGCACTCTAGGCATGTCTAATTGAAAGAAAATAATTTCTATAAGTTAACATTTCTTTTTTCACTTTCTTAATCCACATGTTTTGATGGGAAGTTCATTAATACCATGTTACCAAAAACTAAACTCCAATGAGCGTTGTTGTATCTGCTTTTTCAAATAACAAATTGCAAATTATCAGTACCACTTTATTAGGACTTCTAATGTGTTCATGTGAAGCTCATGAGCTTACAGTAATTTGTAGAGGGAACATGTTTGTCTATTTCTTGAATGTTCTACAAAGGGAGTCATGCCAATCACAAACTTGGAGACTTGGAGTTGTAATGACGTTTTAAGGAAAACCCAAACTGTTACTGCACATATAACCCAAGGGTTCGACCTAAAATTATATCAGCTTAATATCAATGTTGATTGAAAGTCATTGTTGTTGTGGTCTACGTCTATTGCACTACCTCTTTTGCTATAACAAGATCAAGCAAGAAATTTGTTGTGGACTGTTTAATTTTGATCTCATCAAATATGCTATTTCATGGATGCTTGATTGATTTTTACACTGTAGGGATCATTATTAGCCTATGTGCCAGTCCCTTATCTTTAAGAACTCAGCTTGAAGATGTGGCAAAGACATTTTATTGTGTTGCTCTTGAAAGTAGTAAAATTATATTTTGTGTTACCTTTATCTGTTTAGCTAAGAATAAAATAACTTTACAGATATCATTCTCTTTGTGCATACATGGGTGATGATGACCTGTTCAGCTCTGACCTTAGCGATGACCAGCTGAAACAGAGACTAGGACACATGTCAAACACACCGTGCCAGGTTACTGTCGTCATCTCATCTTTCTATCATCTTTTTTTGGACAATTTGAGCACGGACAGTTAAGTTGGTTCTTTTGGTAGGTTATGTTCTCTATGGGTGATGAATACATACCAGATTATGTGGACAAGAAAGCTTTGGTTGACAGGTAAGTGTGAAAGTCCTCTATCATATATGCATATATTTTGATGCACGGGTGCTCAATGTTACAATATTTCCAACCCAATATCCGTGTCTTACTCTATATGTACACCTGGACATGAATAAGTTTGTTCGGGCAATGACCATGTTATTTTGGTTCAAACCATGCAGATTGTGTCGAGCAATAGGTGGTGCAGAGAAAGTCGAGATTGAATATGGAAACCACTCGCTGTCAAACAGAGTTGAAGAAGCTGTTCAAGCAATAATGGACTTCCTTAAGAAAGAAGGACCCAGTGGGTGGGACGACCCTTGGAGTTAAAACTCAAATGGTCACTTCTTGTACCTTAAGCCACTTCTAAATCTTTGCTTGCTCATATCATTTATTTGAAGCGTCCCCGCAAATTTTGGTTAATTTTGTCTGTAGGTTAGTTTTAGGTGCAGTGTTTTTTTTTCTGAGTTCAGATTTCAGAAGAGTTTACTTGAATTATTAGATAGCAAGATATTGATTTTGGTACTTAAAATGGCCACAATATTCGGCTATTTGATTCTTTCCATATGCATGCATTCAACAGCCTTGGCTTTATCAAATGTTTCGTCCGGATAAAGAAAAATACTAAATGTCCCAAAATATTTACCATACGATGGTACTACAACATTTTCATCTAGTACATCGGATGATAAATATTTTCGGATCTCTAACATTACTATTCCCGAAATTGCCTTCCCGGTTAGAGAAATGTTGTAGTAATAGTACATTATACAACATTGGTGAGGCTGTCTGACATGTGCATATGAAACATTGGGTATTATATTTAAAGCAAGATACTCCCTCCGTCCCATTCATTTCTATACACTTTTCATTTTGGATGTCCCATTCATTTCTATACATTCCAAAAATAGTAACTTTTAATAATATAAAACACTATTACACCCACTACTTTCTCCACTATCTCTATTCTATAATATAAATCACTATTACACCCACTACTTCCTCCAATATCTCAAATCTATTATTAAATATTTATAGGTCCGCACTTTTCATCTAATTTTACTTATTTTTTATATCTTTTCTTAGTCTACGTGCCTAATCCCAGTGTATACAATTCACCGGGACGGAGGGAGTATAGTAAAAATTAGTATATCGTGGATTGAGAATCATCCATCCTTGTTGGTTGGTTGCCATTCCCTTACGCTTCAATTTTCAATCACCCCTTCAAGTGTAGTAGGGCAAGGTTGGCAGTAACCATGGCTGTCATGTGGCAGCATGATTCTCTCTAGGAGTTTGACTTATTTCTGTCGGTGCTTCACCGCTGGTCTGCTAATGTTATAAATTTATAATACATCACGATCTGTTTCTTCACCTGCTGTGAAATTTTATTATTAAGTCTCCCTATTAAATAAATGTACAAGTCAGACATACGTAAATAGTTGCGAATTCTGCGAGATGTTTTATTTTTGGTGTATTTTCGAAATTAAAATGCATTAAGGTTTTACAATCCAGATGCGTGGGGAAATGAGAGTGGCATCAACCCAAACGGTGAAGTGAAATAAATCCAAATGCCGCTTGTTCGAATCATATTAAATGGACTCTCATCCGGAGTTGCAATTAAGCAAAATATGCTTCCCCCTCATTAAATTTTTGCCGACACCGTCGCAGAGACAACAACAGATCAGAGGCTACAATTTATGATTGCAAGATTTTTACATGCATTAGAAATTCGAATACTTTAATTTAGAACTATTGAATAATATAATAATATAAAAATATAAGATTATTTTGGGTCTTCCTTTTAGAGCATATGCACCCGTAACTAGCATTGATTCATCAATTCATTGGTTGAACTGATAGAGTCAATTACTGTTTATATTGAATCAATTTTTTTGTTAATTTTTATACATCCATGAAGGTCATGGATTACTATTCGATGGACTTAGAATATGATTTTTAGGATTTTTAGCAGAGAAGATGAAGAAAGAGAATATGATTTTTAGGAGAGAAGATGAAGAAAGAGAGGGAGAATAGCTTTAAAATAAATTAAAATAATTATTAATTTTGGTGGGTCCCAATAATTGAAGTTCGAGCTCCCTGATGCATATGTTCTTAGATGGACTGATTACTTAATATGATAGCAGAGCTCGGTTTAATGAGAGGTTTCAAGTTCGAGTATTTTCATCTACATTGTTTAATTTAAATATTTATGCTGATGTCTCTCTAGTCAATCGTGACAAAATATATCCTTTTTAATAAGTATGGAAATGTATTTTTACTGTGTTGTTATGTGCTCATCCGTGTTGTATTCAAACGCAAACACCCCTTGTATGTGTTGCAAACTTGATTAAAAGTTTTAATTGTAGTAGAATTTATATTTACTTAGATACAAACATAATACACGAGTAATATTAATTGTTATGTCACATTTTGTTCAAATTTTTTCTTTAATAATTATTAATTTCGATTAATATTAATTGTTTAACCGTCAAATAATATCATCTCTCTAAAACGAGTAAAAAATCAAATCTCAATCAATTTATTATGAAAAACATCTCCAAACGATTCTCTCAAATCAAATCAGGAAAGAATCACAACGCCAAGATAATGCATGATAAAATATCTAATTACCCAAATTAATAAAGTTTAGCCCTAAAATTTCTCAAACATAAACACAATTTCACATAAATATCTTGAAAAAAATAATCCGTGATATTTTTCATAAACCCTAATGCACATATTCACCTAAATCCCTCTATTATTATTCTAGTACACCTCCAATTTGTGTTATTAACAAAATCTCCAACAACAAGGTCTAAACTTTTGAACTATTTCAAGTAGATCGATATAATAAATTTATCATCAATTATTTTAACAAACAGTGTTTCTCTAGAAAGTTGGAAGTAAGTGATGTATTGCATTCGAGTAGGATTCTACTTATTTTAAACGTATGAAATTGAAATTTTAACCCGATTTGGGATAAGAATCAAATCATTATACGTACCAAAGTCACAAAAATTGGTAGTTAAATGTAGGTAAAAAATTAAATTAATGTTGTTGTATGTCAAATTTTTTTTTGGTGCATAGTTAATGTACGTCAGTGATAGTGTATCATATCTATTTTATAGATAATATAAATGCACATATCCAAACTCGAGCATAAGATAATTAATTCTGATTTGTAAACGCATATAAAGTGATCATATTTGATTAGGACACGATAAGCTTAAAACAATTCCAAACTCGAGCAAGAGATATCCGGCATATTTATGCAGTTAATACATGATTAAATAAATGAAATATGGAAGTTCGAGGTCATTATGGAAAATGACACCCGGATCATGAATGTACTACTATAATAATACAAATCTCATCTCATGTTGCAACTTTCCTATGTTGTTTCGGAGGTTTTCCTTTTACTAGTCCATTCCAACGTTTGCAACACCACATACTCCTCAATCATCTCCCTCTTCTTCTTTTCCTACTCTAAAATTTCTCCTTTCTGTATAAATATTCAACCTATACTTACACTTTTACATTCTTCACTACCAACTTATTGCCATTGCCCACCTACAACTTTCAGCCTACTGTAGGTTTTGTAAGTTCTTGTGTTGGTTTGGTTTTTTAAGATGCCTCGAAAGTCTTTTTTTAAGGATTGTTCATGGGGGTATCAGATTCATCCTATGATTCATTGGTCATTCAAGGTACTGATGTTTGCTTCTATTTTAGGACTTTTAGTTATTTATGAATTTGATTGTTGGGATTCTAGTAGTTTTCATAATGATTTTGTTGCTATTAAGCTTAATAATGCTCATCAATATTTGACACATACCCATGAAAGTGTTGATCAGTTTAGTGCATCTAGTCAGTCTAGGTTAAGTTTCCAAGAAAATTTGACACAAACCAGTGAACCAATGCCCTTGATTTCCACTCGAAAACAGGGTGATGTCAGTGATTCTAGTTCGGAAGAGGCACTGAGTTTAGAATGGATTTCGGTAGACGTAGAGGGGAACTTTACATCAAATCTTTTGTCTGCTTGGGTAGGTAGCAGTGTTGAGCCATGTAGTGACTCTCAGACGGTGGGGATTACGATCCCTGAGTTGGATGGTCATGATTATATTGAGTTATCTACCGGGAAGATTCATGAATTTGTTTTCCAAGCAGTAGATGATGTGGGAAAGCCTCATTGCATTGGTGGTGATTATTTTGAGACTGATATTTCGGGTGAGTTGTGGAAATCTAGGCCTCCTGTCAAAGATTTAGGCAATGGTACCTATACGTTTTCCCTACAAGTACACCCTGATTTTTCTGGAGATTACAATCTTACTATAATCCTCTTGTTTCGGCACTTTGAGGGATTGAAAAATTCCCCTCAAAGATTTGTAATTGATAAAGTGCTTCGAACAATACCGATTAAATTTATTAAGTCTTCTGCACAATTATCAGCAATACGACAATGCCTGAAGTCTGATTTCACCAGAGACATCTGGTCGGGTAGATGGACTCGGCATGCCAAGAATGACAGCTGTGGGATTAGTAATGATGGTAGATATAGGTGCCAAGAACCAGACTTTCCGTGTCAACAGCCCTGGTGTGATGGCTCTTTGGGTTCGCTAGAGAGTAATGGTTGGACATACTCAACTCATTGTTCGTTCAAGCTATTTTCTGGTGAAGCAGCTTGGAATTGTCTAAATAATCGTTGGTTATTCTTCTGGGGTGATTCTAATCATTGTGATACAATTCGGAACATCTTTAAATTTATCTTAAATCTGGATTTCAAAGATGTCCCTAGACATTTTGACATGAATATTACCAACCCGGATAATCCAATGCAGACGGTCCGAATTACCAGCATTTTTAATGGCAATTCGAATGTAGGTGGGAACTATCAAGGTTTGAGTTCACTGTACAACGAAACATACAGAGAATTGTTGAAAAGCTATTTTTCACAAGAAATTGTCCCGGACACTGTGATCATTAATTCAGGTTTACATGATGGGGTTTTTTGGCCTACTCTTAGGAGATTCACGAGGGGGGCAGAGGATGCAGCAGCTTTTTGGGCAGATGTGATTGACGGTGTCCGTCAGAAGGCGTTGGTATCGCCAGAGATTATATTCAGGAGCACAGTTGCAACTGCAGGTCATGCAAGAAGTATGGCCTTCAATCCCAGCAAAATGGAGGCATTTAACGGAGTTCTTTTGGACAAACTGAGGCAATTTGGTTTGGTTAGTAAGGTGATTGATGACTTTGATTTGACGTATCCGTGGCATTTTGACAATCGATGCAGTGACGGGGTGCACTATGGGCGTGCTCCAGCTAAACTGCAGTGGCGTGATGGTCAGATTGGGCACCAGTACTTTGTGGACCTCATGTTGTGTCATGTGCTGCTAAATGCGCTGTGTCAACAATAGTTCCTACTCAAATCTTGCAAGAGAGTCCAAATTGTAATCTATACGATGGCAGCTCAGAAGTTGCATTGCACTGTGGCTTTAGGATATTGCAAGCTTAGATGGTTTGCGAGAATCTGTAAGCAGATCAAGTGTTGTGATGCCAGCTGAAGGAGGTTGATGTAAGCAGATCAGGTCTTGTGATGAGGTTGATATCTGGCACACATTTGCCTTATCCCATAGAATATTATCATATCCTTCCACTATGATTTCTTTGTATATTCATTTTTTTTTTGGACGTCGAATTCGAATTTCAAAGTTTGCTGCAACCAAATGGCATATCAGCATATGTAATGCCCCACTTAACACAACAGCATGTATAGTACCTACCACGTCTACTGAGTAATAATTTCATAGGAGTAATTTTTTATATTGTTCTCTTCACAAAAACAATTTCTATGCTCACTTATTTCTAGGGCGGTAAACGAACAGAACCGAGCCGAGTTTTGTCCGAATCGAGCCGAACTTGATTTTTTTTAAAACGAACCGAGTCGAGCCGAGATTTCTAATCAAACGCAAAGTGATGTTCAAGATCGGCTCATTAATAAACGAGCCGAACACGAGTTTGTTCACGAATATTTCGAGTCGAGCCGAACACAAACCGAACTCGAGTCGAGTCGAGTTGTTCACTTATAGTTCGTACTTTTATACTCAACCAAATCCAATTTTTAAAATTACTTACTCGATTTACAGTCTCACGCCTAAAATCACATCTTAAGAATACACGATTATGTTTGAATTTCAATACTAAAAGTTAATTTATTTTCTTCTAATAATCATATTAGGTTAATATTTGTATTTATGAGTAATCAAATCTTACTCACTTCACCTAATAACAATAGTTAAAATAAAACAATTTTATCACTAACTTAGAGACTCTTTATCTTGGCTCTTAACTTGAAATTTGAGGAGGTTTGCAACTTTTTTTCTCCAAGATACTCTTATTAACCTTAAATTCATTAAAAGTCTCATCTTTCTCCTCAATTTTAAGAGGTACGAGTAATAAATTAACAATACAAACTCTCTTTCTCTATTCACTTTCTTTTGTAATTTTATAAATGCAACTTATAAATTTTAATAATGAAAACTAATTTGGATCGGATATAAAGAGTTTAAATTTTGGTAATACGTTGATGTTATACTTTTTAGATATAACAAATACAATTCTCTATTCAACCACAAAATAACTAAAATAGATCGCAATTAAGTTTTATTTAACATATTCAAATTGTTAAGGATATTATGAAATTCATAAATTTATAATTAGTTAAACGAATCGAGTCGAGTTTAACGAGTTCGAGCCGATCCCGAGCAAAACGAGCCGAGTTTGAGTCGAACAGGTGTAAAGCTCGGCTCGAGCTCATTTACTAACCGAACACATTTTCATGTTCAAGTTCGTGTTCATTTAGTAAACGAACCGAACCGAGTCTATCTAAAACGAGCCGAGCTCGAGTTTTGTTCACGAACAGCTCTGTTCGTTTACTGCCCTACTTATTTCACTTTGTTTGATCATATCTTGAATCCTACTCGCGAGTTATTTTGTATCATATTTTAAATGTAGTTCTTACTACGATTCTACTACCGAATGAGACATATTCGATGACTTCAATTTTCTTATCGCACAGGAGGTCATAACTCAAAATCATAAAAACATGTGATAGTGGCACTACTGATGAATCCACCTACGAAAACACAAGACATTATTATAATGGTAAGTACAGTAAAATATTTGAAATTTTAAATTCGAAAGATCAAGACAATAGACTACAATTATTCAACTCTCTAATAGGAGTAATAATTTATCTACTTTGCTAACAACTCCTAAATTTACCTCAGCAAATTCAAAAAAAATATCCCGCCAAAAAATTGGAGAAACAATTTTAAAAATTAGGAGACCAATTAAGATTTAAGGAATTAAATATAAAAATGTAAAATTTGGACTTGACTGGACTCTGTGCTGTTCTTGTCTGCATTATTAGTAAAATTCCTGTCTCATCAAACACTTTTGCAACATATTATATAATGGGTGCTCATCTATCCATCGTAATGTAATATAGCTGGCGGAAAAATTATTATTTTAACAATTATTTCCCGTAATAAAACATAACGGCAGGTGGATGACGGGGACCAAATCCCTTATAATACTGTAAATATAAATGTATGTATGCATCACCCACAAAAATCTTGATTCTTTTGGATAGGCTTTGTACAGGTTAAAGATTTTCATTTGGTCCAAGGGGATCAAGAATTCAAGAGCTTAAAATTTGTGTGAATGGGGTTCAATTGGTTTTCATTTTTAAGATATACCCTTGTTGTTTTCTTCATTGCTGCCACTGCTACAGCATTTATCACTCTCCCTGTTGAAAAGGTTTGATTTTTACTCATGGGTTTGCTTTATAATGCATTTTGATAGTTGTTTGGTGTTTTTTTAGTGATTAAATTTGGTGTTTTTATGGAATTGATCTATTTAGAATTGAAAGTTTTCATCTTTGAGGGTTTGTGTTTTTTAATTGGGATGCTATTAAGTGGATGATTAGTTAGTTGCTTATGTATTGGATACATATGTTGGTACTTGGTAGTATGTGAATTATGCTTATGAAGTTAATATGTAAATCATGCTTATGTGTTAAGTTACAAACTCAAACTCTCACAAGAGGCTAAGAGCATAAGGTTTTAAGATGAGGGCATTGGGCCTTGATATGTATATTATGCTTCTGTGTAGCTAGCTGAAATGACAGTGTTCTATGATAATTTTTTTTTTATTTTTTTTGCTATATGCATTATGTAATTGACCAAAGGGGCAAGGGTTGGTAACATGTTAGAGGACTCGAGAGTAAAACTCAAGATTGCTGGTTCCATTTCTCATAATTTGAGAAGAACTTGAGCAGTAAAATTGCAAGAAATATAAGCTTTATGATGCAACTCTTTCTGAAAGTATTATTCTATTACAGATATTGAAGGATTTCTTGATTTGGGTTGAGAAAGATCTTGGGCGCTGGGGGCCTCTAGCATTGTAAGTAGAGCTTTAACATTTTGCAACTCAGTGTACGTACTTAAATACATGTTTTTTCATGGGTTTATCACTCTGAAGAAAATTGTGGTCAGACTAGTCTTTTGTTGCCGGATAACTTGCTTTAAAAGAAGCCACTCCTTTTGTTTTCAAGTGGTTGAAGCACCACAGCCATTTTCTACCCCAAGGACAGGCTATTCTAATTTATTACCCCTTTTCTCTTGCTACTTTTTTACTATTTTTATATTTAGAAGGAAAACGGAGATGTGAAAGGCATTTCGCGTCGTTTTATGTATTGAATTATATTTTTCCAGACCAATCTCAGTTTTCTTGGGTGCATGCGATCGATATTTATGTTAGTCCTTTCCTTCTAGGATAATTGGATATTCTGGGAAAACGTCTTCTGGAATTCATTCTTCCCATCTTAGTAGCTGGTCTGGTGGTCTGACAGAGAGAAAGCTCATTATTCTAAAAATCTGCAAAAATTAGTCATATAGTGAGTAGTTCGTTTGGATGCCATGATAATAAAATAAAACATAATATATGAGGACAGTATGTCCTTCAAGATCAATCCAACAAGATTGACTCTTTGTAAAAACAACAATGTCCACTTCTTATTTAACATTTTGTCTCTGTAATAAAGTACATTCTTATCGAAATGTGCAGGGTTGTTGCATACATTCCTCTAACAATCTTAGCTGTTCCAGCAGCAGTACTCACTGTAAGAACTGTTCCTGTTCAGCTACATGGATTAATTCTGTTTGAAGCATTACACACTGCAATCCTTGCAATTCATCATTAGTACTCATTAAGATCAATCTTTTATGGTTCATTCAATTTGAGAAATTTTGAAGGTAGCTGGCAAAGTGGTTAGAGTTCAATAATTCTCATTAGCACTTCAAGTACTACATATGATAGTGATTGTTTCGTTAGTTGTGATAGATATATATTTACACTAACAGGTAATAAGTTGGTTAACTGTTATTGGTAGATTTCCATGTAATGGTGAAATTTCAAAGTGGATCCCGACTGTAGTTCTAATAAAAGCTGGACAGTTCTACAATAACATACCATTGCTGCATTGCATAGTGCATACTATGAAATTTAAAACACATATTTTCAAGGTTTTGTTCTTCTAAAATGCAAAAGACAAAATTGTATGCCCCTTTTAGACAAACTGCGATTTGTGAGGGTTGAACTTGGTTAGTTTGGAACATAGACCAGGGCTTAATTAATTACTTTAGCATAGGATAACATTAAGTAATTTAGAGACACAATGGCTAAAGTGTTGTGATACTTGTGAAATTTTGCTGTATATTTGGCTCTTGCAATTGCAAATATTCTTGTTTCATTCGATCTTTTACTTTCTTTGTGTGTGCTTGCGTGTGTGTGTGATGGTTTCTTTGTACTTCATTATTTACCTTTTTTTTTTTTTGACTTTACACTTTGTTGGAACTTGAGGTTACCAGTATGTTCTTAGTGTCGTGATTATAACAACTAGCATCTCTCTTCCAGCTGGGTGGTGGTTATCTCTTTGGTTTACCTGTGGGTTTTCTTGCGGATTCTGTTGGTGCTACTGCTGGCGCAGCTGCGGCGTATCTTCTTGGAAGAACAGTAAGTGTTAAAAAGCACATTCTCGTTGGTATAGTATGAATTAAGATATTGAATTTAGGATAAATGGCACCATTGCATCACCCCCCAAAATAATTCTGGACTAAGCAACACCACTATATAGTAGCAAGTGAAAGTTCCAATTAAGAATTTTTTTTATTGGATTTGACAAGGTTCATTAAAGGCTTTCTTTTCTTGTGTGCCACCTTTTCTTTTGGCCTTTGAATACTTGTCCTTATATTCTTGTTACGAATTGTCACTTAAATACTTTCCTTTAAACTTGTTATATACTGTTCTTTATAATATCCTTTCAGATTGCTAGGTCGTTTGTTATTTCCAAGGTGAAAGATTATCCTCAGTTCCAGGCAGTTGCAATAGCCGTTCAGAAATCTGGATTTAAGGTTGGTTTTTTTTTTTTGCTTGTGAATGTATTTGTGTACACAACATGACTAACATATTAAGCTTGTATTTTTTCATGTGACATGTGCGCATGGTGCGTAGTTGCATTGTAATAACGAGTGCATCCAAACTTTCAAGGCTACAGAAATATTTCTTCGTTGTGTATATTTATGTATATATAAATCTGAGACTGTGAGCTGATTTACATGGTTGCGCAAGTATGCTGCTGACATGAATCTGGAATAGTGGAATATAACAAATTGTCTGATAATAAATGACAGTTTATCTTGATAGTTTAAAAAAGATAAATGATCTTTTAATCTGGAAAGAAGTGTTGGTCGATAGATTAATAGTGGCAAAAATCATCAGTTGTACACATTCCAAAGAAAGAAAAAGGTAGGTGGTCGGAAAAAGTAGCAAAGCAACAGGTCAACCTGAGAAGATCTAGTTAAGACATAAATGGTTTGAAATAATTTTTAATGTAATTCGTGTTCTGATTGACTTGTGAAAAGCGTTATAATTTGATTGTTTTGACTTTTGACAGATTATCTTGCTGCTTCGGCTTGTCCCTATACTTCCATTTAGCATGTTAAACTACCTGTTGTCTATGACACCAACTTCAATGGCGGAATACATTCTGGCCACATGGTTGGGAATGCTGGTACCTTCTTCTTCTTTAAGCTACCTTCCTATGCAAATAATTTTCCTGTCGAGAATATATTACTGTACATTGCCAGAGCATCCCCTCTATTTGCAATGAGCCTCTTCTTTAGCATGTCAGGATAAGTTTAAGGATCTATAAGTTAGGCCTCTAGTTATTTATATTAGTCTGCTTTCTTGTACAGCCAATCACACTTGTGCTGGTTTATGCTGGAACAACTCTCAAAGATCTTTCTGATGTAACTCATGGATGGCATGAATTTTCAAAAAGTCGCTGGGTAAGAGCTGTGTTGATCAAGTTTTAGTTTGAACCTAATTTGCCAAAGTTCATTAGTTTTTTTCTATCCGAGGTCCTTGACACTAACAAAAACATGATTACATGAGTGCCCACTGAATAGAATTCTGTTTGTACAATAAAATAACTGTAGAAGAATCCACCATTTAATATTTTGGGATGGGTAGATTTGTTTTTTTAAACGATGCTTTTTGCTTTTTAATTGTCAATGCAGGCGCTTATTGTTTTGAGTCTCTTGGTGTCTGGTGAGTTTCTACTTGCACATGTACTTTACTCGGTGTTTTTATTGTTAACCTTTCTATCTAAAAGGTTACTATAAATTCCTCAACGAAAACCATAATACATGTAGTAAGAGATGTCCTCTTCTGCAGCCTTTCTGCATAGTATTGCAGTTCAACTAATTTCTAACTCATCGTAATCTTCCTGAACTTTGGCCGCAGTGGTTCTAATATTCTGGGTTACTAAAGTTGCGAAGTCTGCTTTGGAGAGAGCCTTGGTTGAAAACGAGGACATCCACAACTTTTCCACGTTCATTGATACTCCTGTAGATCTCCAGCAGCCACTAGTAGCCAATATATAGATCTATCTCAAGCCAGTCTTTAATGCTATAATCGATACTCAAGTCGATTCTTCAACAAAGTCATTAGGATGTACATACCAGTCCTCTTACAGTAAGCATCTGTATACCAATGCATAGTATCAGTATAGTTACATTATCATTATACATATTTTTAGGCAAGGAAACACTTTATCTAGTGCATTATTAGTGAATGATGATAAAGATGGAATCAGTTTTAAGTAATTAGAGTCCTGTTGTGATGTGTTCACATAGATCATAGATGTGTTTGCTTCTCCTTGTAAGCAGTAAGTAGGTTGTTACTTGAAATTAGTATAGGTTCCTAGGTCCTGTTGATTAATTCTTCCATACGAATTTGAATTGATTATTAAGTTAATTTAGAAAGTAGAAAATAGCTACATACTTTATCATCTCATTTTAAAATTGTAACTGAATTTGATAAAATTAATACTTTCTTTAAACAGATTTAATTTTCTTTTGAAGAAATAATAACAATTCTATCAACTTTCTTTCAATTTCTTTCCGACCACAACAATATTCAACCCCTTTTTCTTGTCGAATTTCAGATCATTCCCTCGGATATTTTAATGCATATTCTCTCTTTTTTTTTAATTAGTAACTTATAAAATTGAGAAAACAAAGAAATTATAATTGAAAGTTTACAATTACATACATTTTATATAATTGAAAGTTTACAATAACATACATTTTATATTTATTCTAAATTTTTGTTAAAAAGAATATTCTAAACATGTTATTAATTCATAAGAATATATATATAGAGGATGGTTCAATGAGGAACTCATTTATTTGAGTAACCGAGTAACTAAATGAGGACCCTTAGATCAAATGAATATTGAGCGTTAGATTGTAAAGGCCAAACCCACTCATTCAACTGATACAACCACCAACATCCTTCCCCTCCCGCGTGTAAATTTATGGTGTCTACATATTATCCACACATATTTTAAATAGTACAATTGATTGAATTTTTTTCTCTTCAATAAAATTCAGAACATGTACCTTGCTAATTTATAAATATAAAACATAAAATGCAAAAAAAATGGAAAAATATTTTCTAATTTTTTTTAATTACAGAAAATATATGTTTCATGATTAGGAAAATATTATTTTGCTCCAAATTGGTTCTTTCTACCCACTCACGTTTTGTATTTTTGAAATACATTTATAAAATTTTGTTTTTTAGTCTAAAATTATTGAACCATTTTTTTGTAAAATACAAAACTTAGAAATTTAACTTCATTAAATATAGAACATAAAAATCTAACTTATTAAAATACATAATACAGAATTTTCATTAAATAGAAAACAGAATATAACATAATTTTAAACTACATAACTTAGAATTTTGATTTAATAAAATACAGAACATAGAAATTCAGCTCATTTGAAATATAGAACATTGAAATTCAATTTATTAAAATACAGAACTTAAAAAAATTGATTTATAAAATACATAAATAAAAGAATATAACAAATTTGTACATTATAGTATATAAAAATTTGACTTAAAATTATTTATTAATAAAATACAAAATGTAATTCAGAATTTAAAATACAGAACATGTTATTTTAAAACTAAATAAAATAAAATACACCAATCATTTTTTGTTTTGTAATGATTATGCAGGTGACAAGCGGACGTGGGAACAATGAAAACAAAAAAGACGTGGGGTTTTTCTGGACCATCAGTTCAATTTTTAATCTAAAGACTAAGATTTAGTTACTAGGTTACTCAAATTTCTTGGTTCCTCACAGAACCCTCCCCATATATATATAGGCTTGTGCTCATGTGAGAACTTCAATTAAAATGAGATGTGAGATCTTATCTCAGCCCTTAATTTTTATACTTATGTTTTAATCCTAACCATACATTTCTTATCTAATTGTTATCATCATCAGTCTTTTCTCCTCTCACTCTTTCTTCGGTGACCAAAGCCATCTCTCTTCTCATTCTTTCTCCGGTGAAACCAAAGCCACTGCCATTGTCGGAATCTTTTTCCCGACATCAACACTTCTGCTATCATCCACAAATTTATTATATCTCGATTCATCTTCTCCGACTACAATAACTGATCGAAAAAAGAGATTTTCGCATTCTCCTCTTGCCTTTCATCATCTCTCCCTCCATCCCTTCTCCGACCACCATCCATGTTATTTCTTTATTCTTCGTTCTTTCTTCTGTGGTTACCCTCGACAATGCTTTGACACTATTTTGACGACTTTTGTCTTGTTTTTTGGAACATACTCATCAAATCTGTAATTTGAAAATTCTTTATTGGAGATTATGTTCAAATTTTGGTGATTTTTGTTAAATTTTTCTGATTTGTATTAATTTTTAAATTATTTTGAATTGTAGCTACTGATTATATAGATAGTGGTGATGGTACTTGTAGTGGAGGTAGTGTTGATAATTCCGGTGATTAATGGTGTATTGTAATTGGTGGTGTTATATTTTCGTTTAAATATTGGTGATTTATGAGTGATTGTGTTGATTTTGAGATTGATTTTGTTAATTTATGTCTAAGTCAAGTGATTTTGATATGATTTTGGATGATTTTTTAGACGATAGTTGGACATTATAGTCGGTGATTTTGTTAATGGTTTGATTGTATCGATTTTGTTTCAAATGTGATGATTTCTCTTTTACGCCAGTGAACTCTGTTGACCGTGATGATTGGTTGCGATGGTGATTTTTATTAACTGACCGGAAGTGGGAAGGAAATGGTGGTGATTTTTGTTTGACGGTGGTGATTTTGTGTTTTCCGGTGGTGATTTTTTGTTTTCCGATGGTGGTCGGAGGTGACAACAGTGTGGTGATTTTTATCTTCCGGTGGTGATTTTTTGGATTGGCCGGAAATGATCGTCGGAGATGGAGGTTCCCGGTGGCCAAAGGTGGTGGATGGGCGGGGATGGTGAAAAATTAAAATATTAATAAATTTAATGAGTGATGGGAGATTAATATAGTGTATTTAAATGAACGGCTATGATTAGATCTCATATCTCACAATAGTGAGAGTTCACATTTGAACGCGACCCTATATATATATATATATATATATATATATATATAGTCAAGTTCTATGGAGACTTGGAGACCATTTACGTTCTGCAACCTAAATAACGTGTAGAACATACTTTACGTAAAAAAATCATTGTCAAATTAGATATCTTGCCGTATAAAACCATAATCAAATTGAATATTTTTGTAAATCACGGATGTTATACTTGCAGAACATTGTCATGCATATTATCCCATTATAAATGTTCTGCAAATAAGATATGTGCATAATATCTTTGTAGAATTAAAATTACAATCAAATTGGATATTTTATAGACCATATATGTTATGTTTACTAAATATTACTATACATATTATTTTTATAAAGCATTTTATGAATGTATTTTAGTTGCAGAACATATATGATCTCCAAGTCTCCAATTAAATATGGTCTCCATAGAACTTTTTTCTCTCTATATATATATAAAAGAAAAGATTGTTACGATTCTGCGCTATTTTATTATAAGAATTTTTTTAATAGATGCACGAAAATTTAATTTTCTCTAATATCTTAACTAGTTAAATAATATGAGTATAAGATAAACCTTTTTTTTTGGTCCCAAGTCTATACTATATTATTATAAGCAAACTAACCTTTATTTGGTTGATAGTTGGTCATGTTACTTTAAATAACAACCGTTAGATTGAAAGTTAGATAAAAGGAGAACCGTTGGATGTAATGTTAAAAGAATATTTCTTTTTTGATATTCAAAATGCTCCAATGGGTTCAAGGTTCGAATCCCGTCAACAACATATTATTATTAAATATTTATATTACCTATTTTTCTAAGCTACATTCAGAAGTTCAAGATATTATTCCCGTTGATAATATATTAAAAAAAATTATCATCAAAAAACAAACAAATGCTTACAATAACATCATACATACATTATTAATTTTTAAAAATTTATTTTCTTCTGATAAAATCATATAATCAAAATACAGATAGTAAGATAAAAAATTCTAAAATTCATCCGTGCATCGCACAGGTTATAGGCGAGTATAAATTAAACTTAATTTGTGATGAAGATGACAATTCGTGTTTGTTAAATTATTATACTCTATTAATTTTGATAGATTAAATTGCCCGTTTTTAAATTAAAACCTCATATATAAGATGTGATGCAAGAAT
Organism: Heracleum sosnowskyi; assembly: GCA_030848705.1. Classification (NCBI taxonomy): domain Eukaryota; kingdom Viridiplantae; phylum Streptophyta; class Magnoliopsida; order Apiales; family Apiaceae; genus Heracleum; species Heracleum sosnowskyi. Next base: position 133,088,124 of record CM061237.1, read on the forward strand.
AATCCCAATTTTCTGTGTTAAAATTTATCACAAAATTGTGGAATTGATGTTTGACATTTTAATCATGTGTTGTAGCTAGTCTTTTAAAAAACGGTGACTAATTAAAATTAATGTGATATCAGATTCTATCTAAGGTTATAATAGTTCCTCATATGCATATATAAGGATAGATTTGTAAATTTATGATGAATTTTTAATATTTACAAGAATGTCATTAAAATTATATGGGAAGAGGTTATAACCTCAAGGGAGTCACTGAGTTCATCCTCAGATCCATTTTTCTCATTAATCATATATTGTTAATCATATTAAATTTTTTTAAATCATGTCAAAAACGATCATTGTGTAAAAATTGGTTAACAATCGATCAAGTCGATTGATAATTGGAATTAACCAATCAATATTCTTTTCAAAAATAATATAAAAACTCACAAAATTATATATATATATATATATAAAATACTCTTTCCGTCCCATTCAAACTGGTTTGTTTAACTTTTTTTGGTCAAATTAACCAATTTATAAATTAAATTACTTATATCATATATTAAATATAACAAGTGACAATTATATCATTGGAAAATATAGATAATCTATTATAGAATGTAAAGGAGTGTCACATGTGTGAAAATTTTAAGAATCTCAATTTTGCTCATGTGTTGTCATTCTCTTCCAATCAATTTTGGTTCACATGGCAAGGTGGACACAATACAAACTTTGCATTTTTTTTAGAGGAAAATGGGTTGACTTCTTTGTCATGAGTTACATTTTAAATATTCTATTAATTAGTCAGGAACTTCACTTATATTCAATTATTCTCAAATATATTCAGTTATAATGAACTTACTGGTTTTGAAAATGCTTGTAGATGAAATGTGGAAAAGCATTTTCATGCCCGGACTGATGGATCCAATTACTTTGCAGATGAAGGTAATTATGTCTACATCATGCTTCAATACTCTTAAACAATTAATACAATTATCGGTACTATGGTTAGTTCATGATCAACAACTATATTTCCTTAGTTAACGGGCACGAGGGAATATGTCGACGACTAAATTCTTGTAGCCAATTCGCAGGCTTCAACATTATAACATGATGTTTGACATAAAATGTGTATGCTTTAATTAAAAACCAGATAAGTTTGTTTTACAGGTTTTTATCTTAATTACATCAGAATTGTAGGCTTGTGCTCCATCACAAGACACGACGTGTATGTGTATATAAATTATAATTATATTATCCTCAAATAGATGAAGTATCTGAGACATGACGTAGTTGTTATGTGTGTTTTTGTTATACCAATTCTGATTTGATAGGTAGATACAATGTTAATTGTTTAGGCGTCGTAAAGTTCGCAAATGCATATGACAAACACGAGTCTTGAATTTTATAGTTTTCCTATATGTATACATGTCACTGGTTTCATATATTGGTTCTAATGTAAATATATATATATATATATATATATATATATATTATATATATATATATATAATATATATTATATATATATATATATATATATATATATATATATATATATATAGAGGGTTACTCTAGTGAGACCTCTCTTACAATGAGAACTGAGTCCCTCTTCCTATTACTCTACCACCCACTGTTCCTAATCTCAACCACATAAATTTTATATGCAAATTAAATCCTAGCCACATAACTATATCTAAATTATTCCCTCCCACCAGCACATCTCTCTTTACCCCATTTCTGTCTCTTTTACTCTTTCTTTTATTCACCCAGCAACCACACCCACACCCTCCAACACCTGTTTTGTCGTCTCCGGTGAATCACCCCCAATATTTAAACTACCATCACATCACCGTCATCATGTACATCACCAGAATCCCTAAAATCAAAGTCATGTACATCACCAGAATCACTAAAATCAAAAGCAGAATCACCGATATTCAAATCAAATCACCAAAATTTTACACCAAATCACCAGAATCACTAAAATCAAAGCAGAATCACCGATATTCAAATCAAATCACCAAAATTTTACACCAAATCACCAAAAAGATTTACTCAAAAATACACAGAATTTTCAGATCTGAGTTATTATCAAAGCAGAATTACCGATATTCAAATCAAATCACCAAAATTTTTACACAAAATCACCAAAACATTTACTCAAAAATTACCACAGAATTTTCAGATCTGAGTTATTAAATACGTTTAAAGATGCTGTTGAACAACCTCTTCCTGGTCATTTTTCCCCAGAAATTGCAAACCATTCATCGAAAGTTTCGGCTGAACTAAAGATCTCTGGAAGTAGAAAGTTCAGGAGGGACCAGAGTTCATGAAGATTGTTCTGCACATAACAATTGACATCCCGTGAAAAAATTTAGATTGCACAGTAGACTCTGGGTTACAATCGAATGCATAAAATACCAACGAAAGGAAATGGATCAGCCAACTAATCATATATTTAACAAGTTTATGTATAAAAATTTACAACGTGACTTAATATAACACAGATGGTATGACATATTACAGATGATGTAAATTGGTAATAATTTCCGGTGATGAATCGGAAAAGAAAAGTACAAATCGAAGATTTAACATATTACAGAAGGATTGGTCGGAGAAATGGAGCAGTGGTGGTAGTGTGCGGAGGTAGGAGAAGATAGGTGGACCGAGATATGACCGAAAGTGGGGGGAGATGGCGGCGAGGTGTGACCAGAGAGAGAGAAGAGAGAGAGAGAGAATTTTAAAGCGGTGAAAAAATGAATAGATCGGGTGGATGAGTGATGTGAGGAGAGATAATTATTCTAATTTAAAGATATGTGTGTTTATTTGTGGTCCAGATTAAAAGTAGTTTTAAAATTGAGTGGCTGAGATTTAGTCTCAGTTCTCATTTTAACATAGTGTCTCATTTGATCACTTGCCTATATATATATATTATGTTTTTTTGGCAAGTTTAATTGAGCATCTATTTTTTAGTTAAATATAAATGTGATGAGTAGCTAATATATTGATATATGTTGACAACATGATAGTTGGTTTCCAATATATTTTCATACTTGGGCCAAAGTAGTTTTCTTTGCTTTTTACTGAAGTGAGGTTCCACCTTATATTGAAAGGAGTTGCTGTACAAATTGTCGTGCTTTGATGTTTTTAGTTTTTATACTTATAGAGAGACAACAAATCTATGTCCTTAACACCGCTTCAATACCTCAATTATATTTGATATTATTTTTATATTTTCTGCATCAGATTAACCAATCAATTGTTTTCCTCCGCAACTCTGCCAATAGTGTGGAATTGCTGGCAAAGAAAATTACACAGCTCGAATATTATTGTTCTATATTTATGAAAAGTTTGTTCAGGGATGTCGCAACAAATTATTTTATGATTTTTACAATTTTTTTACAAATGATTCTTGTTTGCACAGTAGCAACACCTCTACTTGTACGTATAATTTTTGACAATTTTATGACATTGTAAAGCCATCAGTCTAGGCCAATGAGGTTTTAAGTGTCAAACTTCTTTTTTGTGTACTCTCTTTTTTGCGTATTCTCTTTTAGAGTAGTTGTAATTTGTAAACCCTATGCACCTGTACAAAGATACGATTTTTATGTAACCGTGGAAGTAGAGTGTTTATTGAAAGTTGTATGTCCTTATTTATAGTCCATTACTATAACTCACAAGTCAATTTTGTGTCTCTGTGTAGCCTTTTTGTCTTTCTTCTAATGGAAAAAACTTTGGGTGCCAGCAATAATTGCTCTCTGAGAATTACGATTTAATGATTAATTATGTTCACCCCGACCTTTTTAGTAGATATATGAAAAATCATTGATTCCACATTTATCTAGCTCAAGCGTTAATATGAATTTATAAGCTCAAGCGTCAACATGAATCTAAAAGACATAACTATGATATGGTGATCATTGTTAGGCTCAAGGCATGTCTGAATACCACTATTAACAAGCCTACACATTGTGACTATGTCACTCTACATGACCTAGTGAACTTTATCACTGGGATATAGTATAGGTCTCCATTGTACTTGTCTTATTTTCATGTACTTAGCTTTATTCTTTATGCTCAAAGTTATAATATGAGCTTAGTAAGTTTCTTGCACCTAGAATGTACATAGGCCATGGAATAATTGTCCTGGAAGAAGTTCAATTTGTTTATGCAGCAGGATTGGAGTGAATAAGGCCTTGAAGAAATAAGTTGCAGAAATTTGTCTAAGTCCCTATATCGTGAAGTCAGAATGAGCTATGTCGTAAAGTCCCAAATTTCCATGTCGAGAAGTACTGAGATCGCATAGTCCAAAATGAACTATGTCGTGAAGTCTTCAAGACACATGTCGTGAAGTGTTGAGATCGCAAAGTCAAAATGTACTAGATCGTGAAGTCCTCAAGAAGGCTATATCGTGAAGTCCTCAAGAAGGCTATATCGTGAAGTCCTCAAGAAGCCTATATCGCATACTCCTGAAATAGTCATATAGCAAAGTCCTCATATAGCAAAGTCTCAAATGCTCTATGTCGACAAGTCAAAGAATAAGGGGATATGCTGGAGTTCACGATGTCAACACTTAGCCGTTTTATATCAAGACAAATTAAGGTACAAAACCAAGATTCAAAGGAGACAAATACTGAAGCATCTGTTACGGTGAGGTGGTCCAAAGTCAGATGGCAAATCTACAGTAAAACTTGGAGAGAAAGAATAGAGACAAGCAACTACAGATACGGGATAGGACAACAAAAAGCAAGTGGTCCTTCCTGAAACAGTTAACCTATTATAGGAGAACAAGTGGGAGTTGCAGTCAAGGGGTAGCTGTGCAAATAGGGTTTGCACCAGTTTTGTATAGGATATATATATTGTGCACACCCTATTGTTAGCTGTAAGAGAGATATACACAGAAATATTCAAGCACTCTTTTCTCTGTAAGAAAAACAAGAAAAACACTGTTCTTGTTTAGAAGCAAGAATTTCACTTGTGAAATTTTGGAAGCTGTAGTATTTGATTTACTTAATACAAAGTAGATTAAAGTGATTGTGTGTGTTCTGTTTATTTTTATTCCGTATTTTCATACAACACAATCTAACTCAGCTTTTTAGTTTCAAGAAAACGAAAAACATTCAAACTATCCATTCACCCCCTTCTGTCTAGTTTCTTAGTGATATTCATTTCTAACAAGTGGTATCAAAGCAGGCTGTTGATATACAAACAGAAAAAGATCAAGAATGAGTTCACAGAAACTAAGCAGTATCAAGATTCATCCCTTCAACAAGGAACACTTCAATCTATGGAAGAAGAAGATGTTGCTGTTCATCAAGGCTTCAAACCCCATGTATTTAGACATCTTAAAACATGGTCCCTTCATTCCAATGATTGAGATTGTAGAAACAACTGTTGGCACTGAAAAAGATACCAATGCATTACGAGCCTAAAGATCCTTCCAAATACACTGAGCCTGAAAAGGGAGGAAAGTGGCACTAGATGGAAATCTCCAACTCATTATCTGTGAATCTATGGATTTCACCATGTATGGCACTGTTTCTCATTGTAAGTAGTGCAAAGAAGATGTGGGATCTCATAGAAGTGCTATGTGAAGGAACTCCAGAAGTGAGAAAGAACAAGAAGCAGATTCTGGTTTCATAATATGAAGCCTTAATGGCTCAGCCAAAGGAGGGAATCACAGAAGTATTTGAAAGGTTCAACAAGCTGATAAATGAGCTCAAACTCTATGACAAACACTATGAAACAGAGGAACTCAACATGAAGTTCTTATTGACTCTACCAGATCACTTGGAGCCAAGGATCTCTTCTCTCAAGGAAAGAGATCTAACAAAGATTGGCTTTGATGTATTGTATGGTGTTTTGAAAACATATGAGCTAGAGTTGTTTCAAAAGAGGTCCATTCAAGCAAAGCAAGGAATGATGGACAACACCTCTTGTGCCCTTATTGCTGACAACTTTAGGTCAAAGAATGGAATCTCTGAAAGTCAATCAAGTCAAGATTGAAGAGCTGGAAGTTGAAGACAATGGTGATGAGTCTCAAGTTATCTATGGTCTGCCAGAGGAAGATGATTTCTATAGCATAGAAGAACCGGATAAGATGGAAAACAAATCTTTTGCTTATATGGCCAGAAGGTATCCTAACATCAGGTTCAAAAGGAAGCAGCAATTTAAGTCCAAGTTTAATGCTGGTGGTTCTGGTGGATCAGGTGGCTCAAACACCTTCAGTAAAGGGAAAGGAATTGCTGGTGCTGCAAAAGGAGGCTACAAGTCTGGGGAGTGTGGATAGGTCCAAGATAAGGTGCTATAACTGCAATGAACTTGGGCACTTTGCTACAGAGTGCAAGAAGCCCAAACAGGTCAAAAAGGACAAAGCATACTTAGAGCTTGAAGCTAAGTATGAAGCTCTACTCAAGAAACAGCAGGGTAAAGCTTTTATTGCAGAGGGAAAGTGCTGGGATGATTCTGATGAAGAAGAAGAACATGAGTATTCAAACTATGCTTTGATGGCCTTTTCTGATGATGGAGATTCTTCAAATCAGGTACCTATTCTTACTTCTCTTGATATGACTCCCTCTCAATACAAGCAAACTGTTGAAGAAATAAGTACTGAGATGTTTAATATTCATACTAGCATGGTTGGTTGCAAATGAAGAAATTGATAGGCTAACTGCCTAGAAATCTTGCACTTACAGAAAAGAATGAGGAACTTGAATTAATGGTCTGTGAACCTTGATGGTTTGAAGAAAGGAGGTTGAGTATCTTAAGAACAAAGTAGTTTGTGCTGAACAGATAGAAATAGCTCTTAGGGAACAAATTGCTGAAAATGAATTAAAGATAAGAATCTATAGAAACTCCTCTGAGCTTATTCAAACCTATCACAAGGAACACACTGAAGACTGTAAGGTTGGAATTGGTTTTGGTTTCTCAACAGTTTTCAGCTCCTAGAACTCCACAACAAAATGGACGTGGTTGAAAGAAAGAATAGAACTCTCATTGAAGCTGCAAGGACAATGTTGTTGGATGCAAAGCTACCTACTAGCTTTTGGGCTGATGCTGTTAACACAACATTCTATGTGCAAAATAGAACATTAATCAATAAGAAGTCTGGAAAAACTTCTTACTCGTTGATGACTGGAAAAAGAGCATCCTTCAAGCATCTTCATGTTTTTGGAAGCAAGTGTTTTGGGATGAAAGATACATCTGAGCATGTTGGAAAATTTGATGCTAAGGCATTTGAAGGTATCTTCATTGGATACTCTCTGGAAAGGACAACATACAGAGTGTTTGTACCTGAGCAACACAAAGTAATGGAAAACATGGATGTTACTTTTGATGACAAGAAATTTCTTGGACTTGCAACAAGTGAAAAAGATAGTGTGCCATTAAGATTTGAAAATCAAGGATATCTTGAGGATTCTGAAAGTGAAGATGAGACACTTGTTCTAACTGTTCAACAAGAAATGAAGTTGATGATCACCTTCAAACACCTGTGCAAGGGAACACTAACACAGGGGAAGAAGAAGAAAATACAATTGGTGGTGATCAACATGTCCCTGAGTCAAGTCAAGGAAATGAACAGGGTCACACAAGGAAATGGGACAGAGCCCACACTAGGGAACAAATCATTGGTGATCCTAGTGAGGGTGTTAGAACAAGGAGAGCTACAATGAATACTTGCATGTACAGCTGCTTTTTGTCACAAGAAGAACCAAAGGTAATTGAAGAAGCATTGAAGCACTCTGACTGGATTGTTGCCATGCAAGAAGAATTGAATCAATTTGAGAAGAACAAAGTTTGGGAATTAGTACCACCTCCTGAAGGTAAGAATGTCATTGACACCAAATGGGTATTCAGGAACAAAATGGATGAAGAAGGTGTGGTGGTAAGAAACAAAGCAAGGTTGGTTGCCAAAGGATACTGTCAACAAGAAGGCATTGACTATGATGAGACATTTGCACCTGTAGCTAGACTGGAGGCCATCAGGATATTCTTGGCCTTTGTAGCTCACTCAGATTTCAAGGTGTATCAAATGGATGTGAAAAGTGCTTTTCTCAATGGTGATCTTGCTGAAGAGGTTTATGTGTCTCAACCTCCTGGCTTTGAAAATGAAGACTTCCCAGACTTTGTATATAGATTGCTAAAGGCACTCTATGGACTCAAACAGGCACCAAAAGTCTGGTATGAAACTCTATCTCAATTTCTTCTTGAGCATCAATTCACCAGAGGGACAATTGATAAAACTCTATTCTTCAAGAAGCATGGAAATGATATCATTCTAGTTCAAATCTATGTGGATGATATCATCTTTGGCTCTTCAAATGAAAAACTATGTGAAATGTTCTCTAAGCTGATGCAAAGCAAATATGAGATGAGTATGATGAGAGAGTTAACCTACTTCCTAGGCCTGTAAGTACATCAAAGGGAGGATGGCATCTTCATAAATCAATCTAAGTATGTCAAAGATCTCTTAAAGAAATATGGTTTAGAAGATTCATCCCCTGCAAAAACTCCAATGTCTACTGCAATCAAGCTTGATGAAGATAAGAAAGGCAAGAGAGTTGACATCAAGGTCTACAGAGGAATGGTCGGATCTCTACTCTATCTCACTGCTAGCAGGCCAGACATCATGTTTGCCACATGCCTATGTGCAAGGTTTCAATCTGATCCCAAGGAATCTCACATGATGGCCATCAAAAGAATCTTTAGGTATCTGAAAGGGACTCCTAATCTTGGCTTCTGGTATCCAAAGGGCACTGGGTTCAACCTGGTTGGTTAGACATAGACCTGGCAAATCAGTCGTGTCGTGTCGTTTCGTGTCGTGTAATTTCGTGTTTCGTGTACTTTTTGGCTATACACGAAAACGACACGAATTCAAATCGTGTACCTGGAACTGTAACACGAACACGACACGAGTGATACACGACTTGACACGACACGACACGAGATACCTGAATTTTTTCGTGTACCATTCGTGTACACGAAACGAAACGAAATAGACACGAATAGCAACGAAAACACGAATGTTTACACGAAATTTCTTAAAATTCACATTACTTTCGTGTAATATCAATTAATATTTATATTATATATATAATACATATATATAATTATTTATATATTTATTTATGTCGTGTACTTCGTGTCGTGTCGTGTCGTGTACTTGAAGGGTAAATCCAAAAACGACACTAAATCGGGGTCGTGTACTTTCATGTTCATGTATTTTCGTGTCGTGTACTTAAAATGCAAACACAAACACTAAATTTTTGTGTCGTTTCGTGTCGTGTAAGTCGTGTCGTGTATAAAATTGCCGGGTCTAGTTAGACAGATTCAGATTATGCTGGATGCAGAATTGACAGGAAGAGCACTTCAGGAAGCTGCCAATTCTTAGGTCAAGGGTTAGTGTCCTGGTTCTGTAAGAAACAACAATCCACAGCAACATCTACAGTTGAGGCTGAATATATTGCTGTTGGAAGCTGCTGTTCTCAATTGCTTTGGATTAGAATCAACTCATGGATTATGGACTAGTGATGGAGCACATTCCCCTGATGTGTGACAATACTAGTGTATTATCCATTGTTGCCAATCATGTTAATCATTCTACTACAAAGCATATTGAGATAAGGTACCATTTCATTAGGGAACATGCTGCAAATGGTACTATAGCAGTCTCTTATGTTTCAACTAAGAAACAATTAGCTGACAAATTTACTAAACCCCTAAATGAAGCTATCTTCAACAAACTAGTGAGTGAAATTGGAATGCTCAATCCTTCATTTAGTAGTTCTAAGTAATTATGCTAGTTAATTGTTGCAGCAACAAATTTTCACTGTATTTGAATGCACTATTTACTTAGAGTGAAAATTAGCTGAGATATGATTTATAAATATCTCAGTATTTTTACTGCATATTTTTCAAAATCTTATTTGGTTGTGAAGTTGTGAGCTTTTAAGACATCTCTATATAGGTGTTTTTGAGAGTTCACGACTTAGCTCAAAATAAACAGACTTATATCGTAAACTGTTAAACTTGTGAGACTTCGCGATATAGTTCATTTCTTGACTACGCTACACATAATAACTATATCGACAAGTCTCTACATAATTAACAGAATTTTGATTTAAATTGATTTTATTTCAAAATTTTGATTTATGTCTGACAAATTGGTTGAAATTCCAAAAAGAGAGTTCTCGACAGGGTATTTATACTATATCGCAAAGTCTCCTCATACTTTCTACCTTTCAGACTTTGTGACATAGTTCATTTCTGGACTCTGCGATCTACTTTGTAAGACTTCGCGATACAGTCTATTTTGAGACTTCACGACATCAAAATAGTCTGTGTAATAACCCCAAATTTTGGACTTAGTTATTTTTTTTTGATGAATAGTAAAATCCTGATGAATAGTAAATTTCTGAACCGAAAAAGATTTTCAGACCACCCTATGTACGAGTCGGGATAATGAACTTTCGAAGTCGTATTAGTGATCTACTATGTAAATGAGTGAATGCAGAAGCTGTCAGAATCAGAAGAATAGCATTTTCTGTTTTCTCTGAAATTTCACCTATTACTGATGGATTAATCATTATTTAAATATATTGGAGGATTTTAAATTATCAATTCCATGGATATGGATTTAGTAAAGGTATTAAGATACAAGAACGTTTACGGTAAACTACTTCGATAGAACACTTAAGAAATCCTTGCGAGCGTTCAACGAGACTAAAGCGGTAACAGAACAAGGCGACACAAATGAGAGTATATAAATCCCATTTATATTCCAAGATTCAAGCTCGAACCATTTTAATTAAGTATTCGATTGTTAGGACGAATAGTGAATAGTTACTATTCACTGCGAGAATCGCGTAGAGTTTTATTCGCTCTTTTTAGGAAATATTTTCGAATCGTTCCAAGAGAAACAAAAACAAGGATGAATAGTAACATTGATGAATAGTACTCCAAGGTGAATAGTAAAATTTTATAGTCTCCGATTGATCCTATATTTCAGCGGAAGTTCAGGAATAATAAACGGTTACTAATCGCGTAGTCAGAAATCGTAAACGAAAACGAGAATCGAAAATCCGCTTGAAGGAGTAACTTTGGACGTATTATAACTTAGGAATTAAAGAAGAATATATGTATTAAGAAGGTGTGTGGAAGAAGCTTGTAAACTTAACCAAAGATGAGGGGTTGGATTGTATTTTGGTAAAGTAAGATAGATATTTGTGATATATGTGTATACATGTATCAAGCTTCTTGGACAAGCTTTGTAATTAAAACAAAAACCACCCAAAACTTCCACAAACACCCTTGAATCAGATCTGAGCTCTCTCTCCCCATTTCTTGATGAAAAAAACGAATGGAAGAAGAAGAAGAAGATGGAATGCTTGCTTGCTTGTTTCTCGTGTTCTACCACTCGAATCGAAGCCCTTTCCAAGCTCTTCGCATCTAAGGTAACATCTCCAACACCCACCATCTCTAGCATGATATTTTATTGAGTTTAAGAAGATGATGAATAGTGTTTTGTTGAGTTTTATGTTTATAATTGAAAGATGGAAGCATGAATGTATTGTTAAGGTCATGAGTAAGTGGATTATGTAGTTTGTTTAGTTGTGGATGGATTTTGAATGTGATACCAACTGGTTTGGCTCGGTTTGAGATTGATATTGGACTTTAAGTGTTTTAATTGATGTGTATGATGATTGGTGGTGAATTGGAATGAGATTTTAATCTCGGAAATGTTAAGTTTTAAGCCGACGTAATGCCCGATTTTCGGTAACGCTAAAAACTGCCTAGAATCCGAAAACCTAACTTCCTCTTTTGGTTCAATGATGAACATGAGTGTGTAGATATTTGTTTCTAGTTTACTTGAGCGCAAGAATCATGTCATTACGATTTACGGTTTAGGAGAAACATGTGTTTTAGTGTAAGACGTTCGTAAAACCAAACCGTGCCACTTAGTCAACTTTGAGGCTATGACCGAACCACTTAGAGGTCATAATAAAATGTGAAACTTTGTGATAACATTCTAGGTATGTTTAGGAAGACCCTCGAAAAGATTTCGTGCTAAAAGGATTAAATCTCAATTTTATAAAAATGCGTGAGCGAGAATGCTCGAGTAGAAGTTCTTAAGGAGTTAACTTGAAAATGGACTTTGTACTTGAGATAGTATATACTTAGTATGGTGAAAGCGTTTAAGTTATTAATCTTGAACCTTGTGTTGATTCTAGATTACTGGACCAACCTGAGACTTATTGCTACTTCGGGATTTCCAGGCAAGTTTACTAAACCTTACTCTATTGTTCAGAGTAGGTATATTTTCAAATGTATAATACTTGGTTATTCAAATGTTATGTGTACTCTTTGTTCCAAGTATCGTGCAAATTTCTCAAAACCCGAAGCTCTAGCATTCGGCTATATTTTTTTAAACTGTTGTTGTTGTTATATGACTGCTACAAATGCACGAACTGTTTTACTTATCGTATAAGCTTTCAAATGCTGAACGGTTGTTCATATGCTATTTATCGATATAGATATAAACTGGAGTACATGAGGCTCTACGATGTAGAGCGTACTATGTTCTACTTATCAAAATATTTAATTCCTGTTGATGCAAGTTTTCGAAACCTATGCTTACTGTTGTGGTGATAATAAAATGCTTTCATATATGATATGCAAATGAGAAGTATACATGTTTTATTACCAAGTACATTGCGATATATAAATTGCATGCTTGTCTTCGAATTGCTATATATAGTGATACTCGAGGTTATGATTTAATTATGGGCTTCTAAGCTAAATATGGGATATTACCAGGTTTTTATAAATGCCCTAGGTAAAGGGCGTATGATTTTATTCTTTAGACCGGAAGTAGTTATATTTTCTGTATATGTTAAAGATTTTTTTTTTCCGATAAAGATATCGGGTAACTGTTATTCGATGATTATTTATTTAATGAATATTATTTTGAATATTCATTTAATCCTTATTTATTTAATGAATATTATTTTGAATATTCATTTAATCCTTATTTATTTAATGAATATTATTTTGAATATTCATTTAATCCTTATTTATTTAATGAATATTATTTTGAATATTCATTCAATCATTATTTATATAATGAATATTTTTTTTGAATATTTGTTTAAAGTTTATTTACTTAATAAATATTATTCGATTATTTATTAAATACTTATAACACGTTTTAAAATGAGTTAAATTATTTAAAGTTTACCCTCGACCTTCAATACCTATGAAGGATATTCTAAGCAGTATTATTAATTATTTTAAATCAAGGGGAGGTTCCCAAACACTGTTTTTCCATTTAAATCTATCTTTTAAGAGGATTTAAATACTCGCTCAACTACCAAAAATATGGGAAACCTGATTTAAGTGACTGCTACTCATTTTAAACTCTCAACTCAAAACTGTCAGGGGACAGATATTTTCTCGGGGCAATTTAATTGCTGCAAGTCAAATGTTGTGTTACCACCTCAACGATCGAGGGGTAAATTGATGGAACAAGTCGATATCCATTAACAAGCAATAGCTTGGGAAATATTGGAGAATCTTCCTTTCCAACCTAGATATAACTACTTAGTGGAGTCGTATCAACAAGTATTACACTTGGGGAAAGGGGGACGATCTTTACGTTTCAGAGTCATGGATTTCATCCGAACTAGGAGCAGTGTAAGAGGTTGAGTCGCGCCGACCCATCAATTTTTATTGCCCCAAATGGGCCGGGGAGATCCAGAAAGGCGGTAGACAATGTCAGGCTGTCGTGTTCTTCCATCTACATGTAGAAAACATTTTTAGTTGTACGACCTGCTACTGATCATAGTGAGGTTGGGACAACTGGCGCGGTGATTACTCCAGTATTGGTTCATCATCCAGTTATGGATAATTCTGCAACATGTATTGAAAGGTTTACCGATCATGTTGGCAGGGAATTTGAAAAGTGTTCAAAAAATAAAGTTACAATAAATCCTTGCAACTTCATCTTTTACTTTATGAGTTATGACTCTGATGAAACCTTACTCAGATTATATATGCATAAGTGGATTTTGGGTTACGGAATCATTATATTAATTTTTCTCGTAACTTCATCTTTTATATTATACTAGTATTTTATCCATTTAATGCGTAGCATGTGGTTATAAAGATATTGAACTGTATGGTATTTTGAATCAATAAATAGGCTTTAAGCCTTGATTCTAATGTTAACCTCTATTTTAAAAAGATATGTCTTGAGTCTTGGTTTACCATACTAATACCAAGGATTTCCTAAAGGATTTACGAAGAGTATATGAGTATGATTATAATTCATACGGTATTTTAAACGGTATACTATTTTGGGGTTAGACCCTGGTAGTGATAAAAGCTTTGATCCCATATGGATTATCTCCCTAAAAGGTTTAAAGATTTAAACTGGGATAGATTTCTTGCTGAGCACTATTAGCTCATTCTTGCTTTATTAAATCTTTCAGCATGAGGAAAACATTGCCGAATCCACCTCGTGTTACGAGAGCAAGGGAATGGAGAGACCACCCTGGAGTTAGTTGATGCAGGATGGATACTGTCGGTGTGAGCAGAATAGTTGCAGCTTGAATTAGTGAGAATTATTTTGAGTGGGTTTGTATTACTAAACCTTGTATAGAATTGTGAGGTCTATTATTGTAACTTCAGGTAGAGGTTGTAAATAATAGATGAGATCCTGGAAAGTACATTTGGGTTGTAATAACAAATGTTGATTATTGTTTCTCATTTCCAAGGCTATAACTTGTGTGTGTGTGCGTAAGTGATTGGGGTCTTTGGAGTTGTATTATGAGAATGTTGTAAGTAATGCAGGTATTGTATCATTGATAGAGCGTGACAACCCAGATTCCTGACCCCGGATCTGGGGGTGTTACAGTCTATACAAATTCATATCTCTATATCGCACTGTCTCAATCATATAAATACCTTTTTGCAAACAATTTCATCTTTTCATCTTGTCGATTACTCTCAATTTTTATACCTAATCTCAAATCTTCATCTCTCTTTTTCAATCTCAATCCTAGCAATGGCACCCAAATCTCAAACAGCTGCTTCATCAAACCCTTTAACCATACCCAAAAAAACCAACTTTCTCACCATTCCATCAGATGTAGAAGCAAACCCCAGGTACAAGTGTTTTGTACGGTTCTTAAACACATCCTACCTTCGCCAAGCCTTGACAATGAACCCAACCATGTATGTTGATTTACTGGAAGCATTCCGGAGAACTGCTCAGGTTACAATAATGGCGAGGGAGGATGGGACTTCATTTCAGGAGATTACTTGCACAATTGAAGGCAATCAATTGCAGTTTGGGGAGAAAGAGATAAACGAAGCTTTGGGCTTCAAGATTGAAGGGCATGATGTTGAAGTGAATGACATATAAATGGTGGCATTCATGGACCTAATAAAGTATGCTGATGAGATTGATATGGCAAAGCTTAATAAGAATAATGTAAGGACGAATGGTCTTTTCTGTTTGACGCACTCCAGAAGGTGTTCCTGTGCAGAAAGACAGGGTGGGACCAAATCAGCCACATTGCAGCAAAGCTTGCCTATTCTTTGGCCAACAACCAGGAAATCAATGTTGGTGCAATCATCCTCAGGGAGTTGTCTCAAAGGCTAGGCAGGACTATTCGTGTAATGAAATTTTCTACCCTCGTTTTATTCAATGCATTTTAAATTATCTAGATAATCATTTGCATGAATTAGAAGGGATAGATACATCAAAGTTGGCTTATCCTAAGACCATGTCCAAAGTCCTTTTTGGTTCATTGGATACTAGGAATCAAGTGGATGTGATTTTGAGTGTGACACAGCATATGCACGACACATTCAAAACTTATCCACTTGATCAGCCCATATATCATGAACTTTCCTGGAAAGGGAAGGCTAAGACTGAAGGTGCCTCAAAGTCTATCCCAAGCCTCCATATCCCATCCAGTGACCCCCTGCAAACAATACCTTAGTAATTAGGGAGCCAAGTGCACCAATCTCTCAAAAGGTTGGTGTTACTAAAAAGAAGACAAAGAAGAGAACCCTAGCTATAATTGACGAGTCTGTAGATTTAGGAAGTGAGGAACCTGAGTCACAGCTCACCAGACAAAAGAAGAAATCCAAAACTATAGCCACCACTGAATCGTCCCAACAGGATTCAGATGTGTTAAAAGGGGTAAACCTGTTACTATCAATGTCCTCTCAATAGGACATTGGTATTGAAAAGAGTAGTCTCCCCACTACAACTTGTAAAGAGTCAGCACAGGGTCAAGAACTCACTCTTGACTCAAGTGAAAATAAGGGTGAACATACACTGAGTGGAGAGCACATCAACCTTGAAACTCCTCCTATTTCTCAGGGGGAGTTGCCAAAATCACATCTAAACTCCTCTATTCTTCCAGAATCTACAAACTCAAATATTTCTTCAATACAGGAAAGTCATTCACATGACAATCCTGCACTTGATCATACACATCTTGATTCTGTGTATGAGCCCATTTCAAGTGACATGGTGCTTGACCAGGACCCCCAATTAGTTGGTCAGGAAATGCATGCTGGGGCATATTCTAATGACACCAACACAAACATGGAGGATTCACCAGTTTTTACTGGAGACTCTATGCCTATCTCTCCAATCCTTAGGAATTTGGACATGCCTTCACAGGCACATAGAGATGATGCTGTAACTCATCCCATTTCAATGAAGACAACATCATACTCTACAGCTATTCCAAGGTTGGAGGAAACTCAAACCACTTCCATACCTAGCCCTAACTTGGCTCAGGCCACAATGTCTCAATGGCTGGAGTCTGTGCAACATGACAGGCCTTCAGGATCATCATCTGTGCCCACACAATTGACGGAAGAAGCACTCCAAAATCTACATGTGGCACAGATTGATGAGTTCCCTAAAATTGCTCAACATCTCTTGACAGCTGATCTCCCCAACAAAGATTATGAGGCTATTCTCTTATGCCACAGGGAGGATGTTGAAGCCCAAAAGGAGAAGATAGTGGATGAGGCTCAACAGGATGGAAATGTAGATGCCTGGTTGGATGCCAAGAGGTCTGTAAAGCTTAGGGAGAACTATCTAACTGCTTTGGGGTCAAATGCCAACAGTCTCTCTCATGCAGAAATCTATGGGGCTGTCAATGATGTTTACAAGAGTCAACTGAAGACTCTGCACTTCCTTGGGAAAGGTCTTCAATCAGAAATCTCAACAATCAAAGAAGAAACAGACCAATCCCTAGCTCAGCTAAAGAATTCTTACCTTTCTGATTTTTCCAAGGTGGATGGCATCCTTAAGGAGGTGAAGAAGACTGCACAAAATGTTACAACAATGGATTGCACCCTAGCTATGGTCTCTGATAATCTGAAGAAGCTGTCTACAAAGCTAGAGAACCAACTGCAATCCAACATCAATGTAAAGCATAATGTAACATAAGATGTAACAGAGATAACTACAACACAACAAAGGACAAGGCAGACAATAATATTAACAGAAGCACAGGAATCCAGAATCAAAGAATAAAAGGTAAACTCAAAAAATCAAAATATGGTATGTATTCTTAAAGTCCGTAAACAAGTCACGGAAAGAAGTTCATGAAAGTGTTCAAGCCTCAGTGACAATTAAAGAAAGAAGACTTTCAAGACTACAGAAGTATGTGAATGATTTAGGGTTAGTACCACAGGATTCCAGTGATTTATTTGAAGCAACCAGAACGACAAAGGACTAATCAGCAGCATTGAATTGAAGACATAGAAAAA
Source organism: Heracleum sosnowskyi (assembly GCA_030848705.1). NCBI lineage: Eukaryota > Viridiplantae > Streptophyta > Magnoliopsida > Apiales > Apiaceae > Heracleum > Heracleum sosnowskyi. The sequence goes on from CM061237.1 coordinate 133,105,914, forward strand.
TTGATCAAGTGTTATTCATCTGTGAACCAGACCAGTTGCACCAGTTGACGACACTTAAAAAGATCAAGTTGTTTTATCGTCTCAGAAGAAATTGATTTAGTCTAAAACTAAACACCCTGAAATTCAGAAGATTTTCTAATAGATCAAGGACAAAAGAAAAGAGTTCGATGGTTTTTCATAAATGAAAACCATCGAATGAGATAAAAAGAAATCAACAGAAAACCATAATAGACTAATTTGTTATTCGATAGTTTTAATTAAAAAACTATCAAATGGAAAATTGGTTTATAACTTTCGATGGTTTTTCAATTGAGGAGTAGGTGAAGAAGTGATTTGTTTGTCAGGTTGATGAAGATCCAACGACCAAGATTATTTGATTATTTTGGGTCGATGGTTTTTCATATTAAGACTACAATTACTACAGAGAGAAGAAGTGTCTTCTTCAGTAATCAAGGTAGAACACAGAGACATTACGAAGAGAGAGATTGAGCCAAAGAGAATTATCAGAGAAATTAATATTGCTCAGAATTCTATCATTGTATTGAATTTGTGTAACCTTGAACTCATTGAAGCTAATCTACGGATTAGAATTGTAGCACTTCTCGCGGATTATATTTATAAAACGATATATTCCCCGACTCTTGTTTTGATTTGGTGTATTTGATTTCGTAGTTGAACTGAATGATTTATCCGCGCGAAATTAAAGAATTTGTGAGTATCGTATTCAACCCCCCCCCCCCCCTTCTATGATACTTTGGACCTAACAATCAACACCAACTCCATGATTTCTGTCATGTGGAAGAACCAGTATGGGGACAAGCTGGTAGATGAGATTCCCATCTCTAACATCTCCAAATTTGACTTCTCCAAGATCAAAGACCAATCTCTCAATTCTTTCAAGTCTGAGCAACTCTTCTCAAAGGTTGATAGTTTGGAGAAGGAGGTGGCTGAGCTTAAATCTGAAAACCAAGGGATTTCTCATTCCTTGGAGCTCCTAAATGCCAAGCTGGATGAGCAAAGCAATACAACTTCAAATATCCTACTAGTCCAGCAACAAATGATGACCACTATGATGAGAAGCATGAACCTTCCTGTTCCTGGTGAAGCTCAAGACATCTTGTCTGATCCCAAGCCTAAGGGGGAGAAAGGAAAGGAAGAAAACGAAGTCACTCTAGAAAAGAAAGGGGGAGCACTTGCCAAGCAAAAGCTAAAGGGCAAAATCACAGAGAAAGATCTAAGGCCTCTCACCCTACCTACTGTTTCTGTCACCAGTTTAGCTGGCCAGAAAAGTAGTGTCACAACAACTTTCTATCCTGGCACAATGCCCATGGATGTCTTTACTCCTCAAATCACAATAAGTGCCCAGCCAATCAAAGTAACCATTGTCACTGAGGCCAAGCTATAGGAAGTTGCCAACTCAAACATCTATCATGATGTGGCCTTCCTGGAGTTTCTGAAATCCATTCAAACCAGTGTACATGGTAAAACTCTCAAATACTGAAGCAAGCTCAATGAAGAAATCAAATACTTTACAGTGGCAGTCAGGAAAATCAAGGAATCTCATCTAAGAGAAATCATCATGATATCTAAAGACAATTGCTTATGGCATTTGTCCTTTGGAACTCTAGAGAAGCTGAGGTATACTGAGCTGGACACACTTCTGGAGCTAATTGAGAAACATGGGGAGAATAACAAGAGATTGTATGATGATTTGAAGAAGGACCAATTTCTGAGGCTGCCTGAGGTCATTCCTAATCCAAGGACCATAATTTTCCAAAGTCTCACTAAGGCAAACTTCATTGATCAACTAATGATTCCTGCTCAATTGGAAATGAAGAACAATGACAAGATCAATCAAGTGCTTCAAATGCTGAGAGCAAAGAGGGGATTTAGGACTGCTGAAGAGCTAGAGATGATTCAAATTCTCCAATCATTTCTAATCCATGGAAGAATTCCTGAATCTCTCAAAATGAGGAAAGAAAAGAAAGATGATAAGGATGATGATGATGAGAAGAGCTATAGAAGAAGGAGTCAATCAAGGAGTGATAAGGATGGGACAAGTGAAAGCAGCAAAGGCAAATCTTCCAAGAGATCCAAAGAAAGTGAAAATGACAAGAAGGACTCACAAAGCAAGAAAGAAGCTGAAAATAAGAAGAGCGGAAATCAGCAAGTCAAGGACATTGCTAGCAGTATCTTAACCACAACACAAGACTCTAAGTCTAGGGTGGGTACTGTTAGTAATGATCCTCCAAAATCTAAATCCAAGACTTTTGAAACTGATTTACCACTGAAGAAAAGTAAAGCCACAACATCCAAATCTAAAAGACACTTCCACAAAGTCACAGCTAGTGGAGTGTTACAGTGGATGAAAGGGAAAGGACTGAGACTACTTCCAAGTGATGTGGCACTGTAGACATATTTAATGAATATACGTATGAATCATTATCATATTTAATTGTATGTGTTAATTACATCAATTATTACTATCCATCCATCTATTACTATATATTATATGCTGACAGAAGGGCAAAGTTTGCCGATAAATTGCCAGTGAATTTACCCATACACCCTTATTTTATTGAAAATAACAGTGTTGCCCCCTGCATAACACAGCTTCTATTACAGTCTCATCCCCAAATTTCATTGCACATCATCTCCAAATTCCATTGTCGGAGTAGTCCGCTCTCTCTCATTTGATTATACACCCTCATCCCTGAACCCATCAGGACAGTGGTCCAACCATATACTTACGATTCGATTTGTGCGTGCGTTTTTGTATGCTCGTGTGAATTGCTGTTGTTAGTGTAAGATTTCTCCACTTCTATTCAGTTTATAAGTTTGTTCATTTTATTGCCTGTAATTGTGAGATGTCAATTCTTTGTTCATGTATGTGGTGTGGTGTGTTGGCCTGGTGGTTGCTCCTTTGTTTTTAGACTTTGGCCAGCCACCTATAAGGGCTTTGCTTTTTTTTTTTTTGGTGTATGCTTCTGTTGAGGGTACAATTTCTGGGAAATACGTTTTCGCAAATTTATTCTGACCCCGTACATGTTCTTTTTTGTGGTAAAAGGGCGTGTCCGTGGTTTTGAAATTGTTGGTAGTCAGCTCTCATATTTGAACTTGTATCAGTGATTCCATTCATTTTAGGCGAACCAGTAAAAAAGAATTCTTCACCACTGAACTGATCTCCTACCATATTATCCTTCACACAGTGTCTTCCTTTAGTCATTTGTGACACCCCATATAATTGCAATTCCAAAAGAATCTGCATATTGCTGCAGCAGAAAAAACAAAGCAACCATTTACCCCTTCATTTTGTGGACGTGTGCTGACAGGTATTTTTATTGTTACCCAAATATTTCAAGACATAAAACTGCATACATAATGACTTCTGCGTATATGATTCTAATGTGTGTTTTTCTTTCACTTTTACTTTCACTTTGACACATACCTCCTGCCATTTTGTGCATGCTTAATGTGATCAATAATGGCAAATTAACTAACTTCTGCGTATATGATTCTGATGCAGAGTGTTTTAGATCAATACTTGCATTTTACCTTAAACATAGGAAAACATTTTTTACACCTTCTATAGCTAAAAACAAAAGGCATTGGAAAACACTTTTTATACCTTCAGTTAGGATCTTCATCGTTAACTACCACCCAATAAAATTTGACAGAGTAAACGGTTTCATGTTTATATTTAGGAAGTAAACATGATTGTTGTAGTTTACACTATATGTGTAAAACAATTCCACCTTGGCTATTTTGTTAAATGTTCAGCACCATAAAAACGGTTTAATATTTGAATTGAGAAAACAGCTATGATTGTTGTTATCTACAATAAACGTGTAAAACAATTCGCCCTCCCCTATTATAATAAATTGAGAATACCATAGTATGATTGAATTACTTAATATTTACATCAATATTTTATTATTTAGTAAATGTTGTGTATACGTTAATTGGGGTTAATTTATTATACAATTTTGAATATGTGTGTGTCTACCATTTAGGATGGAATAGATGGTTTAAAATTTTGATTTGCTTAATCTTTATGAAACAATAATCCCTGGATTTTATCACATTATATCTTATTGCCAGTGGTGTACACAGTTGAGTTTCAAAATCGAGGCCTCCCACACGCTCATATTGTGTTATGGCTACGTGATGGGGATAAATTGATAAATCCAGAGGACATTGATACTATTATATCTGCATAAATACCTGATAAAAAGACCTATCCAATTGCTTATAAGGCTGTCTCACAATTTATGATGCACGGACCGTGTGGGGAGGCAAATCCTAAATGCCCCTGTATGTCCAAAGGTCGATGCACAAAACATTACCCGAAGGCCTTCAACAGTACCACGTCTGTGGATGCCGATGACTATGCTCTGTATAGAAGAAGAGATATGGGAAGAACGGTGGAGTGAACAAGATACATTTGGATAATAGGTAATCTAAAACTATGTCATGTTTGCACATTCAAAACCTACTTGTTACATTTATAAAATAATATACGCATTTTACCATTTTTTTGGTGGCCGCAGGCACATAGTTCCTTATAATCATGGTTTATTGGTCAAGTATCAGGGACACATAAATGTTGAATGGTGTAATCGTTCTTTATCCATAAAGTACTTATTTAAATATATTGGCAAAGGCCCTGATATAGCCACGGTTGTTTTGGAAAGAAATGACCACCAAATCATTGATGAAAATGAGCCATCCACCTCTCGTAAAAGGGCAGATTCAGATGAAATTAACAATTATCTCTCATGCTGATATCTATCTGCAGCGGAGGCAACTTGGCGTATATTTGAGTTTCCCATACACCATAGAGAACCTTTTGTGCAACGATTATATTTCCACCTTGAAAATGAACAGGAGGTTGGGTTCCGTGATAATGAGACTTTACCAGAAGTTGTCCGTCGAGTTGATCCCGAAGGCACAATGTTCATCCAGTGGTTTGTCAATAATAAAGCTGAGGAAGATGGCCGTTATTTAACATTTGTTAAATACCCAACAATGTTTAGATGGGATGCATCTGTTAAGCGTTGGTTACCTCGGAAAAAAAATTGATGTTATTGGGCCTATGGTTTATGTTCATCCTGCATCTGGGGAAAGATTTTACATGCGCTTATTATTGAACTTTGTTGTTGGGGCAACATCTTTTGAAGATATTAGAACCGTGGACGGAGTCGTTTACTCAACTTATAAAGAAGTGTGTTTCCAAAGAGGCTTGCTTGAATCAGATAAAGAATGGCACATTGCACTCGAAGATGCGTCCCTCTATGCTAATACTCCACAACTACGTGATTTGTTTGTTACATTATTGGTTTTCTATGAGGTAAGCGATGTAGGAGACCTTTGGGCAAAACATTGGACTACGTTAGCTGATGATATTGAATATACGAGGAGAAAAATTACCAATTTTCCCACTCTCACAATCAATAATAACGACAAACAAATGATGGCACTAGAGGCTATTAGTAATTTGTAAAAGCAGTATGGCAAAAAATTGGTTGATTATCCCGGTTTACCGCAGCTTAACACTGTTACCACTTCAAAGTACAGGAACGAGCTATTGGTTGAAGAAATGATGTATGACCGGGAAAAACTCCGGCTGAAGGCGGCTGCCAATTTAGATTGTCTTAATCAAATGCAGCGTATTGTATTTCAAACAATTATTGATTCTGTGGAGTTATCCTTAGGCGGCATGTATTTTGTTTATGGGCCTGGTGGTACTGGAAAGACCTTTTTGTGGTCAACTATCATATCTAAGTTAAGGAGTGAAGGTAAAATCGTCCTCGCAGTTGCCTCTTCCGGCATAGCTTCTCTTCTGCTTGATGGTGGCAGGATGTTAATCCCAAATGACCTTACAGAATTGTAGAAGGGGGGGGGGGGGGGGTTGAATACAATTCTAGATATTTCGAAACTTTAAAACAACTTTCTAAAATAAAAACTGAACTGAAATAAAAACACAAACAACTATAAAATTTCAGTTGGATGTTTTGAGGATCCAACTGAGATAATTTTTATTGCGGAAATAATCTGTGTTACACAAGTATCACAGCTGCTCAGTTCTTGATACAAAGTGAGAGTGCTCTTGAAAAAAGCTAATACAAACTATTTTATCTTACTCACTTCTATCTTTAAAATGAACTGCTACACTTGGTTATATAACCCAAGTTTACAATGCTATTTTTGGCTACTCTAAAATAATCTAAAGTAACTTTCAGTAGCTTGCTTTTCATCCCTTTTGTCCAATGGTCCTTGGAGATCTTGGCTTTTGTCTTCATGCTTATTATGATCACTCCCAAGAACCTAATTGGAAATTGGAATGTTTCCTTATTTCCAGTAACCATTTTGATGGCTTCCAATGCAAAGTACACTTCCACATCTCCTTTTGATCTGTCAGTAAACTGTCACTATCACTTTGTCAACTATTCAGGAAAGTAATAATGATTCGTTGATGGTAGGGAGACGTGTTTCGTTGATAGCTTTATTCTTCATTTCGTTGATGGGTAATCTCCATTTCGTTGATGAGTAATCTTCATTCCGTTGATAGTGTATTCTTCATACCGTTGACATGTCTTCACTTAGACAAAATTACAAGGCATAATATATTTACAATTAACCAACCTATTTTGCCTATCTAGTACTTAGTCAACATGACTTAGAAAACCTATCTAATACCTACAACAAAATGCATATCAAACTATAAAGTATTGTACAGTGCAATTGCTACATCACTCATTTCGTTGATGAGCTACCTGTCAACGAAAGCTGCAAAGCATACCATTCTGTTGACAGTTACAAAAATGACTTAATACAAAATCTACTAAGTGTTTTATAATTATCATCAAGAACAACATATTCCTAACACAGGACAACTCACTCTCGCTTCAAAATACCTATTGATGTTAATGAATTCAGTTGTTGTGACATTAAACAGAGTAGAATACATATCTTGCAGAACTAATATGCAACACTAGCTTAGTCATATGGGATGAAGCGCCAATGCATCACCGATTTATATTTGAAGCAGTTGATCGTTCTTTCCATGATATTCGTTTTAAGGTCAATCCTGATGCACGATCCTTGCCATTTGGTGGCATTACAATTCTCTTTGGCGGGGATTTTAGGCAGACATTACCCGTGGTTCCAAAAAAGGGGAGAGAGGAAATTGTGGCATCCAGTATTATAAAATCACCATTATGGCGATCTTGTAAGGTTTTCCCACTGCTTCAAAATATGAGAATTGAAATAAATGTGCCTCCACTTACGATTGACGGCAGAAATGTTGCTTTTAGAGATTGGGTTTTGGCTTTAGGCGATGGTACCGAGCCATCATTTCTCCTCGGTGATGATCCTGATCCCTCATGGATCAGAATACCAGACAAGGTACACTGTTCAAAATTTCCTGTTGTACTTAGTCTACGCGTTATTTTTGCCACTGAACATACATGTATAATAAAAACATACAATACTGTTACACAATCCAATGTATTTAGTACTTATTACTTTTAAACCTATAATTTCTTAGAATGATCTTTAGTTGATTAACAGACATGTGCAGAGCAGTATTGGTTATAAGGAGATTCTGGCATAAATTGACAAACCAATTTGTTGCTTCACTTAGTATTGTATATATGAAAAACACTCATGTAGTCCTTCACAAGATATAATCACAGAATAACTATAGTTAAGGATAGGTTCTTCCTTCCATAGAGACGTATACCCATACCCCTCATTTTCAACGAGCAAAATATCGTGCTAAAACTTATTTATTTGTTCATTAGCCAATATTTTAATTCAGTTTAGTTGTATGGGCTGATATAAGATATGTGCAACTTCAACGTCAATTCTCACTCTTTGGACATTCAACCATATTTGTTATGTATAGATTGCTCGCAACTACAATATTAGGACATGCCAGTAAAAGGTCCTTTTTAAATGTTTAAAATAATATAGCTCTTAACTATGATATGGCTTTAACATTTACAAAAGCAGCTTCAAAATTGCTGGCACACTTGTGTTTTATAGTCTCAGGTCTTCAATAAATTGTAGCTTGAACTATCACAAAAGCGGCTTCAAAAATGCATGTCCCCATGTCTTTTATACTCTTATATAACATACAATCTAAAATACTGTGTCTCGTGGAGGGTATTACTTACTTTGCATCTTACACAATTTTATTGCAATTTTACATGTTAGTATGCTGCCCAACAGAGCATGTAAATACGTGTTTGCCTTCCTCGTCATATGCAGGTACGCGTGGAACACAATGGTGATGCACTGGATGCAATAGTCAATGAAATATATGGAGAACTTCATCGAATACATGGAGATATAGATTATCTACGCGATAGAGCTATATTAACACCTCTCAATGAATTTGTCGAATCTGTTAATAATTAGGTCCTCAAAAGGTTGCCAGGGGATTTTAGGATCTACAAGAGATGTGACAGTATTTGAAAAGCCTCTTCCAGCAGTGCAGTTGATGAGGCATTGTATCCTCCAGAATATCTCAACTCTTTGAAATTTAGTGGTCTGCCAAATCATGAGATTCAAATTAAGGTAGGTGCCCCGATAATGCTCCTTCGCAATCTAAATCCGAAGAAAGGGTTGTGTAATGGAACTCGCCTCATAGTCACATGATGCTACCCCTTCCTCATTGAGGCCTTGATTATAATGAACAACAAAATTGGGGATACAACTTTCATTCCCCGGATAAATATGCCCTGCTGATAAAACATTCCCATTTCTCCTAAAAAGAAAGCAGTTTCCAGTGGTCGTTTCCTATGCGATGACTATAAACAAAAGCCAGGGGCAAACAATGAAGAATGTAGGGTTATATTTTGCCTAGAACTTTTTTTAGGCATGGGCACTTTTACGTTGCTGTATCCAGAGTCACTTCCCCAAATGGTTTGAAAATTGCTTGCATTGATGAGGATGCAGCTTCTGCCGGTCACACTAAAAACATTGTGTACCGCGAAATTTTTGACAACATAATGTAGAACCGTATGGGATGAAACTGCTTTGGTTTGGACAAATAGTCTTTCCGGCTTTAATGGTATAACGTAGGTCACCTGTTCAAAAGAACATACTTATCAGGTCGTCTGCTGATTGTGTTGTTACATTTTTATTCCGTTTGTTGTTAGTTAGCCACCTTTAGTCAATTACCTATGGAGTATTGCAGAGACATAATAATAAGTACGCTTGCTGATAATGTGATGCAAATATGATGAGGGATTTATGTTATACTATGCCGAGTAATCAAAGTAGTAAAATATTCTTTACTTCTGTTGAATCCTTCAACAACAGTAATATTCTCTGATGCTCGAGGAACTTTCTACTTTATATTTTATTGATTTTCCTTGGTAATAATTTCTATTTATTGTAATGTATAGTAAAATGTCTATAAACTAACAATATTGTTAATTTTATTAATTTAATGTGTTAATTGATTATTTAAGAAGGAATTTTTATTGCCATTATTTTGAATTTACAAATTTGATGAAAAAAGTAAATTTCTCTTGAATAACTAATTTACTAACTATTAATTTCACGATAATTATTATATGTTAATTATTGGAAAAAGAAATTGATGCGCCCGCCTAAATCACAAAAACAAAAGGACTGTTCCTACAAAAATGTTTTCCATTCCTATAGTTTTGAAAATTGATAAGTATTTAACATTGTGGCTCTGTTACTATTTCGTATGCTCATTACATTAAGTTATGGTCATCATTATTGACCTTCAAACTTGGGGAATTGTTAGAGGGGATTGTGGTACAAAGCTGAATAGCTTTAGCAAATATACCACAATATGCCGGCATGTACAAAAGCCAAGAAGTAAGGCAGTGGTGCCAACATTTTCAGGGCGAAACTTGATCATGTATTCTACACACGACCATTACAGGGTAACCGAGTTCTCTCAACAAAACGATAGACAAGTAAAATAATGAAAAGTCCCGCAGTAGAAAACTTGGTTTTCAAATAAAAACAACTATTTGCAATCATGTCAAGCAAGAACATAGAACCTAATCACTTCACTTTAACAGACTACATTTCCAACAAACCGAGTAAAAACTGAACTAGACAAACACGTGTACGTGATTATGAACGACAGGATACAAGAACACCTAGACAAATTACGATGAAAATGAAACACAAGACAAACGAGAAATTGGACAGATTATCATAAGACTTCCGAGGCCCAAACCCATGTAATCTAAGTACAATTATTCGTAAAAACATTGAGCAAAGTGGCAATGTCACAGAACAGGCACTCCTCTATCATTCCACAACCATTTGATCCATTTAGTAGCGAGCCTTTAGAATCGAGGGTATGTAAACATCATGTGGCCTGAATATCAACCTCAGGGGCGCTGTTAGAGACGGCCATGGTCCAATAAATTCTTTGGAGATGTTTGAGAGCGCGAGTTATACTCATCCGGTAATGGGAGTGACTGCGGAGACACTTGAGATCGTCCACAGTATTAACACTCGACCTTTGCTTCTTGTACACATTTCTGAGCACGAATTTGCCCAACCATATAAAGGAACTGCCCGGTAGATGCCATTTCATCCACCACCGTAAAGTGCCTTTCAATATTTCCAAAACCACAGACAATGTCCCTGCACCGTCCATGGAAGATGAACAGGTTACGAATGGTATAATACAACACATCGACTTCAGGTTACATAACTTTAAATTTTTAAACCAACTCTCCTTTCCATTTCATATGCTATACTTGCGAGGCAACAATTATCGGTATCGTGGAAGCCCAGGGATGGTTCAACAATTGCTACCCCCGATGTGCTCGAAAAGTCTGTGCTATTGACGAGACATTCTATTGTGACAACTGTGCAAAGGAAACAAATGACTTCAAACCACGGTATCATATGTCCATTCTAAAAAAATTGCCAACGTGCATGCTTGAACTAACATTAGTACATTAATTGTGGTGTATCTAACATACTACACTCACTCAAAACCTGGTATCATATCTTTTTAACAACAGTATCAATCCTCAATAGAAGATTACCAATTAAAGTGAATAGATAATTATGCACTCTAACTACTACTATGTGTCCCTTAGTTACAAACTTATTGTGCGCGCATAAGACAGCTCGGGAATTACAACATTCACACTCTTTAATAAGGAGGCCGAACACCTCATCGGTGTCCCTGTAGAACATCTTATCACCGACATAACTGAGGTAGTCTTCATCCTTTGCACCTTGTATATTTATAATTACAACAATTCTTCACCTAAACTTAGCGTAGAGTCATTCCACACGTCATGTCAGGGCACAACTCTGGATGATACTCCGCCGGTGATCAAAAATATTGTAGGAAAAAGGTGTGCCTTTGATGTTAAAATTAATGCTTACAATACTGAGCGCGGATTTGAGGAGTTTACGGTGTACTGCCTTAATGAATGTGTTGGGCGTGCGGAGGATGAGGGTGACAAAAAAGGAGATGAAACAACAAAAAAACACACCAAAAGATGGCTTAATATTTGCAACACATGACAGAAACTACAAACTGTTCTTCTACTTCCAATGCACATTTCCTTTTAATCATGCATCCATAAAAAAACTATATGTTTCTCTACATTATTTACTAATACCCACCTCTATTAGGAGGTGCAGACTAAATTTCCCAAATATCATGCTTTATTCCTCAAACTAAAAAATTATTAAGGAGTTATTTCATTTTATGCGAGTCTTTTTTTGGGCCATCGGGAATATACATGTGCTTAACAGGGCCATGTTCACTCAAAATTTATGCATCCACTAGATAAATTACATTTCATCAATGACAACTTTCTGCTTCCCCTACAATGGCTCATCCATTGCACACAACACACACAGTTTGAACTATGACGTGTAATGCCACTTGTCATTTTTCACCTGACAAATGTGGGTCACCCTTCAACTTCATTAGTAAGAAACTAATATCATAGGGCATATAACATAGTTGTTAGCTGACCTCATATAAATTACTATTTTCACTGGTCTGCCTTCTGGGTTGACACGTTACTAAGGTCACTACTACTCGATGTGAACAAGGGTGCCTCTGGAGCTTATACTAAAAAAACAATTACGCATGCACAATCGTCCCATTACTAAACCAACTTCAGCTGTGTTCTTTAAAATAAAAAAAATTGCGTCTATACACAGGCCCGTGCCTTGCACGGGCTGTTACGCTAGTTCTATATATAATAGGAGAACAAGGGGATAATTCAGGGGTATTTTGAGCCAATAAATCCCTCGTGAAAGTACAGTTATACCCTTTCATGTTACAAAATTACATGCATATGTCACTCACTTATTTAATTTGAAAAAAAGAAGTTAATTTTGTTCAAGTAGTGAATTGAACCACCAACCTCCTAACAAATCATCCTTTCCAACCATTGTGCTACATTGTTATTTGATTTCTATTTAAAAATTCTTTTACATAAACCCGACCTCTCATTTGTTCTACTTTTACTATTACTTTAATTTTAAAGTAAAAATAATGGCGATTTACATTATTTTTGAAATTTTGTATATTATATTTCTAATATGGTACATAAAACCAAATTCGAAAACAAATTGTCACTCTTATTTAATGGAAACAATGAGTTAATTTACTTTTTGTGGTGAACTAAACCGCTAATCTCATTCTAATAATTCATCCTTCTAACCGTTGTGTTACATAATTTTCTAATTTTGAGTTAATTTTTTTTACATAAATCCAACATGTATTCAGTTTTTAATATTACTTTAACATTTGAGTAAAATGATAATATTCTTATTATTTTTAAAATTCTCTATTTTTAAAAAAAATATGGTACGTGATTATGTATTCTACCAATTTCAAAAATATTGATAATAATATCACGTAATGTAAATTTGTTTTAACATATTTTTAGTTAATATTAATATGAATTTATATAGTAATTTTATCAAAGAAAAATGGTTTGATTAGTCATAATCGAATTAATCAATAAATATAACTATGTTTGAAAAAGTTATTTGGCCATGAGGTAAAATAAAGATGATATTCTTAAAAATATTATATATTCACAAAAAGGTAGTTAAATGAATCTTAGACAAGTTAAAAAAGAAAAACTTTCTTTAAAAAAGGATCTCATATAATATATAATGGGACAAAATGTAAAAATTAATCTAAATGTACATTGATTATAATGTCGGATAATACGCACTTAAAAATTTTGGTTGTCCAGAACTGGTATCTTCACTCCATTATCCTTCTTTCCCATGATTCTGATTGTCTTTGATCTTTAAACTTCTTGTATGTTAGAAGCTTCCTCTGATACCAATTGTTATTCCCTAACAATGTAATCACAGGATTGTAGAGGGGGGTTGAATACAATCCTTTCAATTTCCCGTTCTTTTTTAAGATAAAGATAATCTTAGAACAGAAATATGAAATTGTAGTAAACAAATAACATAAGAATTAAAAAATCATGTGGATTGATTGTTCCACCTGAGAGATTTTATTTGAATAAATCTCTGTGATGTTTAGAAATAAACACACAGTTGCAATTACAATGTTTTTACTTCAGCAAATTACAAAGGAATATTGTTTTAGCTCTAAAAATTGAAACTGATTTCTTAAACTCAAAAATATTGCTACACTTGGTTATATATCCCAAGTTTACAAGCTAATTTGAACTACATAAAAGTATTCGGTAGGTAAAGTCCAAAAGTTTGTTTTTCCACTCTAAGTCCAATGGTCCTTGCAATGATTTGCCTTTTAGCTGATTGTCCTTGTAGAATCATCTCTATTGACCAGATGGACATAGAATGCTTCATTTTCTTCAGTGTTTCCCAAAATGCTGGTTTCCATGCTCTTTCTGTTTCATCAACCCATGTGACTTGTAAAAACTGTCCCTTTCACAATTTCAGCTGCTAATAATTGAACTAGCATCAGTTGAGGTTAAAATTCTAGCATCCGTTGAAAGTGTTGTGGCTGCATCCGTTGAATCTTCTCAAGCTGCATCCGTTGAAGCTTCTCAAGGTGCATCTGTTGAAAGCTGAATGGCTATCCGTTGAAATACAACTTCACTTATGTAAAATTACAAGGCACATAGTATTTACAATTAGCCTCCATATTCTACATATCTGTTGAAAGTCAACATGACTTATTCAGCCTACACTATTACACTTCAACTGCTAGTACTTAAACAAAAAGAGTATGTTATATTTAGACTTATCAATCGATAAGCTACCTTTCAACAGATACTGAATACACATGTTATCCGTTGAAAGTTACATTTTGACTTATACAATTTTCACAAGGCAATCTTATTAATCATCAAGAAACAACATATTTCCTAACATTTACTTACATCATTTGAGTTGTACTCGACGATTCTTTTGAGCATAAAATTCATCTATCAATTCATCTATATCAATATCTTTAGCAAACTACCTCTCAACGTTGATAAGCATAAAATCTCTCAAATATTAATCCCCCATTTTATTTCAAAGTTCGGTCTTCAATAATTTCATAGCTGAAAAAACTCTTTCTGTAGTTGCTGTAGAAACAGGGAGAGTCAACACAAGACAAATCAATCTATAAATCAAATTATAGTGTTCTGCCTTTCCTATATCAACTAGTTGTACACATAACTCAGAAAGAGTAGACAAACTCTGAAATTTAGCATGCTTAACAATATAGCTTCCATATAATTTAGCCAAATTTTTAGATACTCGTCAACAACCTGATCACTAGAAAACAAATTTATATAAAATAAATAGCTCAGTGGAGGAATTTAGATAAATATACAAGAATAATATAACAGGGTGTTAGCCAAAAATCACAAAGAAATCATAAACTTAACATAGGAAAAAGTCTAATTCCTACTCACTATATAATAACATTCAAATAAAAATCAAAAACCATCAAAATCATAACAAAATCTGCAAAAATTACGAAACCAAACCAACTAAAAAATTAAACAAGTACTTACATTTTAGTGTAGACTAGTAGTTGCAACAGAGAACAATCAGAAATTCAGAATTGAAATCCCAAGGTTATGAAGAACGAAGAATGGAAGCGAGATGTATAAAGACGCGGCGAAGCCAATAGACTGAGTTGAAAGCGAGAAGTATAGTCTTAGACCCGACCTAATTTCTTTCAATTTGGGGTTATTTTTACTACTAGCTTATAGCCCGTGTGATGCACAGTTACTTAAATTTTATTTATAATTATTCTGTTTATAATTATATTTTTATTACGATGCAACACACGATTGTTTTTTAATATTTATAATTATATTTATTTATGAATATTTTAATATTTAAAAGTTATTAGTTTACATGATTAAATTATTGTTAAAAAAGATTTAGCCAAAAAATATTATAGTTAAAAATTTGATATTTATTATATTTTACACGCTCAATTTAATATTTGTTTATATTGAGTTATAAAAGTTAGATTTGGCCAATTTTACGGTTCACATGAAATTCACAAAATAATATTTAATTTAGTTGTGGTTTAATAGTTCTTTTTCAATTAAAAACTATTCTAAAACTAAAAAGAGAATAAAGTGACGAAATTTAATGTTGAGAATTCTATTCGATTTAGGAAATCTACTTAACTTATATGTAGTTTAGATTATTAGAATAACATTTATTAACCAAATACAGGTTTTAATGTTAAATCTAACGGTTTTCACCTATCTATTTAAGATTAAACGATTTTTATTATTTTGGTTATAAATGGGTTTCCTTATTTAATTACAACTATTTTTATGTTTTAACTTTTTGGAAAATCCAATCCTAATATAATATCTTTTAACTTATATCATTTTTAGATAATAATTTCTTTTTATATGATATAATCTTGATCATCTATTTTTAAAAGTATTGGATCTAACGGTTGAGAATGTTTTGGCGGTATTTAGGACCAAACTACCAGGATAACATCATTAATTTTTCTTAATATTTATAATTTTTTTAAATATTTATTGCTAAAATATAAGATACTCTTTTTTGTAATATGTTAATGATGCGGGAACTTTGAACTTTTGAGAAAATAAATTATCAATTAAAATATATTTTTTTTGTAATAGTTCTTCTTTTAAAGTAGTACACCGTGACGATCAAAATTCTGTATAAAATTCATTTTTTTTATAGTATATCCCGTAAATATCTATGTTATTATATTAAAGACTAAATAATGAAAGCTTTTTTTATAAGTGTGGTCGCTTTGTTTGATCACTCAATCCATAATCGTTGGATCTTTCAAATTAAATTGTTGAGAAACGTTACATATAACACTAAAATTATCATGTAGAATGATCTAAGATTTGAATCTACCAACAACATATTAAAATTTACAGGGTTTTTTTTGAAAAAAAAGAATTTTTTTCATTTTTTTTCTTTCAGACATAGGTTATTTGATAATATTTTTTGTAAAGTACGATTTTTCAGAAAAGTACTATACTAATTGATTAACAAACTTTTAAAGTTTCGAATTTAATAATTTACCATATGTAAAGGTTAAAAAAGTTAGGTCTGTTCTGTAGCTGATTCTACAATTTTAAAATAAGTTTTTTTTTAATATGAATATAGTCCTGCTAACAATGAAATTAGGTCTGCTTATAAAACAAAATCATCATTTGCGTATAATTTTTTATTTAATAATAAATTATATTTGATTAGTTATGATCTATAACTTAATAAAATAGGATAAAAAATATGCACAATTTTATAAAATTTTATCCTCTTATTATTATATTCTTTGTTGATTTGAATTTTTCTTAGATTGATTTTAATTTTTGAACATAGATTTCTAAATTTAAAATAGTTAGAAAAAATTAAATAAATTGGCGTTAAAATAATGATGATATAATAATCATTATTAGAATTGAAATACTCACTTTAGTGATTTGGGTTTTATCTTGTGTTTTAAAAATCAGATTTTGACGATTTTACACCCCACGTGAAGATAATTAAATTATTTTTAATTAAAAGATGGTTTAACAATTTTTATGTAACTGGAATTGTCCATGGAATAGAAAAGAAAGTCACGAATTTTTTACATGGAGAATTCTATTCAATATAGAAAACTTATTTATATTTGGTACATTTTGTTTAAATTATCAAAATACACTTTTTAGAATTTAAATATAATCCTATTATAAATAAAATACACTTTTTTAATATTTGATCAAACGATTTTCATTTATCTTGTTAAGATCTAATAGTCCTTATTAATTTGGTTGTCACGATCAAAATTTTGGATAAATCCCTATTATGCTTATTATATAAAAGAGTTTAATATAATAAGGATATCAAGTACATATTGATATAAGTATCTTACTAACTACTTTTACTTTTAATGTTTCGGTTTTATTTATAGTGTATATAAAATTTTAAAATACATTATTACTTTAAAATTATTAAACAGTATAAAAATTATGTTATGATTATAAAAAATTTTATTCTCATATTATTATAGTCTTTATCGATTTGAATTTGTTCTTAATTTATTTTAATACTTTATTGAAAGAAAGATAAAATTTCTATATTTAAAAGAATTAGTGGAAAAATAAATAAATTGGTGCTACAATTATAAAAAATATTTATTAAAATTTAGATACTCACTTTACTATTTGGGTTCTATCCTGAGTTTTAAAAATTGAATTTTGACGATTTTACGACCCATGTGAAACTAACGAAATTATCTTTAATTTAATGATGATTTAATAATTATTATCTAACTTGACCAGTGACCTACCCATAAACCGAAAAGAAAAGATGGTTAAGTATTATATTCAAAATTATTGTTTATGAATATGAAACCCTCAATATTTTAATAATATTTTGATATTATCCTTTTATGTTTGTTATATGTAAAATAATATAATTATAATTTGGATTAATCAAATTGTTATGTTCTTTCAGAAAAAAAATGTTTAAATTTATTCATGTACAGGAGTTCTCCTAAGTCTCTTATAACGCATGGTCCACATGTATCATGAGCATTATATTGATAATTTTTAATATTGTAATCGATATGAATTGTTATCTGATATTTGGTTTAACAATTATTATCTAACTCGAATTATACATAAATTAAAGAGAAAAGATATTTAAGAATTTTTACATAGAAAAATTTTAAATTATCAAAATACACTTTTTAGTATTTAAATATAATTCTATTATTAATCAGATACACTTTTTAATATTAGATCTAACAATTCTTATCGATCTATTTAAGATCTAACTGTAATAATTAATTTGGTCGTACAGTGGTCGTACACGGACCATATCGATTTTAATATTTTATTGAAATAAACATAGAATTTATAAATTTAAAAGAATTAAGAAAAAAATTAAATTGGTGCTACAATAATAAAAAAAATTATTAAAATTTAGATAATCACTTTATTGTTTGGGTTCTATCTTGAGTTTTAGACAACAGATTTTAACAATTTTACAGCTCACACGAAACTAACAAAATTATCTTTAATTTAATTTAATGATGGTTTAATAATTATTATCTAACTGGAACTATCCATAAACTAAAGAGAAAAGATAATTACGATTTTTTACATAAAAATTTCTATTCAATATAGAAAACTTATTTATAATTGGTTTAAATTAAAAAAAAATTTAAAATTTAGATAATCACTTTACTGTTTGGGCTCTATCTTGAGTTTTAGACAACAGATTTTAACAATTTTACAGCCCACGCGAAACTAACAAAATTATCTTTAATTTAATGATGGTTTAATAATTATTATCTAACTGGAACTATCCATAAACTAATGAGAAAAGATAATTACGATTTTTTATTTAAAGATTTCTATTCAATATAGAAAACCTATTTATAATTGGTTTAAATTATCAAAATACACATTTTAGTATTTAAATACTATCCTATTATTAATCAAATACAATTTTTATTATTATATCTAACGGTCCTCATCTATTTGAATATTTATAGTTTTATAATCTAACGGATCATATACTTTTGGTAGTACGGTGACCGACCAAAGTTTTGGATAAGATCTCCCTTACGCTTATTATATATAAGGAGTTAATTAAAAAAAATACAGGCCACAACGTGCATCTTGGATTGGATAAATTGGACAATTAGAAATTAAAAATCTGATGTCTCTTATCTTGTAAATAAGCATTATGGGCTGGGCTGAGCAAATAAAATAGTGTCATGATCCATAGTTAAATGGGTCGGGTTTAGTTTTGGAGGGAAAATCAGTTACAAAAAGAGGGGGGTTTATGCTATAAGTAGTGAAGGGAAAAGATAGCTGGGGATTATCTGAGAATTCGTGTATCGTTCTTATCATTCTTCCTCTTTCTTTCTTTACTTCTCAGTCATTTCCGATTGTAAACAATTCATTACAGTTCGTATTTTGAGTTGAATAAGAAATCTGGTCAGTGTTCCTGACAATTGGTATCAGAGCGTACGTTTCTTGGCCGGAGTGTTAACAATGGCGAGTAATACAAGGTCGCGCACGACGGAGGAACAATGGCGTGATATAGAGGCAAGAATTCAAGAAGTGAGTGCATCTTGTCACAAAAAGATAGCAGAAACTAGTGCTCAAATGGAAAAGAGGATCATCGACAAGATGGACCAAGTGATGACGTTGGTTTCGGGATGTGATGCGAAGATTGAAGCTTACAACGCATCAATGGAGGAACGAATTAAGGTGAAGGTAGATGGAGCAATGAAGATTCAGAATATGGAAAAAGTGATTGGTAGGGACGGGGAAATATGGGTGAATCGATCTCCGATTCTGCAAACTCCAGTTACGGGTTCCAGAGTGGGCTTGGTAGAAGACAATATTGGGGGAAAAGAGAGGATGATGAAAACCAATTTTCATCCTCCAAGAATAGAGATTCCATGCTTTGGAGGGGAAGATCCAAGAACTTGGCTCAGAAAATGTGACAAATTCTTTGCTCTACACAAGGTTAGTGAGATTTACAAGGTCGAAATTGTAGAAATGTATCTTGAAAGTAAGGCTGATGTTTGGTATCAAGGGTTTAAGTTGCTACATGATAAGTTTTCTTGGAGTCAATTTGGTGAGGCTTTAATGAAAAGATTTGGGAAAAATGGAGGTTTAGATGTTCAAGAAGAATTTAACAAGTTATCACAGACAGGTTCTTTAATGGATTATGTAGAAAGATTTGAGGAGCTTAAGTCACTAGTATTGTATAGGAATGCAAATTTGGAAGAAGGATATTTCATTTCCAGTTTTATCTCAGGACTTAAGATGGAGTTGAAACCAATGGTTAGGCTTATGAAACCGCAATCTTTGTTAGATGCTATAGAGATTGCTCAGTATCAGGAACAGACTATAGAGGTGATCATCAAGAAGCAGGAAATTAAGAAATGGAGTCATAGTGATGATAATAAGAGTGTTTCTGGAAACAAGAAGTTGGGGTCCAATCAACTAGAAGAAAAGAAGAAAACGGGGGTATCTGAGTATTTCAAGAAAATTTCTCCTGAGGAATTTCAATATAGAAAAAATAATCATCTATGTTACAAATGTGGGGAGAAATATGGTCAGGGTCATATATGTAAAAATCAACAGTATACATATATGCTGATTGATGAGGTTAAAGATAAAGAAATTGCAGAATTATTGGAGGAAGAGGAGTCGGAAGAGGGAACTGTTACAGAGGTATCTTTAAATGCTTTGTCTGATAGTATGATGCGTAAAACGATTACATTAGAAGGTACTGTAAAAGGAGAAGTTATTCAGATTCTGGTGGATACTGGTAGTACATTAACAATTCTTGATTCAGCTATTGTTGAGAAGTTGAAATTGACAGGGGAGATAAGGAATAAGTTGGATATTAAGTTGGCAAATGGTAGTACTGTGAGTAGCAGTTTGGTCATTCCCAAATTGACTTGGGAAGTACAGAATTACAAGTTTTGCTGTGATGCTAGGGTGTTGAATATAGGAAATTGGGATATGATAGTGGGGGTAGATTGGTTGGAACAGTATAGCCCTATAATGTTTGATTTTAAGAAACTACATTTGAGGTTAAATGCTACAGGGACAGCAGAGGAACAAGTATTGCTGCAAGGAGCAGTGAAAGAAAAAGCTACAATTAAATTGGTCAGGGGTAAGAAATTGAGTAATCTAAATCAAGAAATTGTAAGAAAACAATTTAAGAGTGAATTGCAGGAGGTTGTGTTAGCAACTTCAGAGATGGAATCAAACACAGCAACTCAGGCTATGCCAGATAACATTGCTGCTGTCATAAAGAGGTATTCCAAGGTTTTTGCCATACCAACTTCATTACCACCTACCAGGTCAGTAGATCATGCCATACCCCTTCAAAATTCTGCTAAACCTTTTAAACTAAAACCATATAGATACCCTCATTCTCAGAAATCAGAGATTGAAAAACAAGTACAGGACATGCTTAATTCTGGTACCATCAAAACAAGCAATAGTCCTTATGCTTCACCTGTAATATGGTTAAAAAGAAGGATAACACTTGGAGATTTTGTGTAGATTATAGGCATTTAAACAATATTACAGTGAAGGATAAATTCCCTATCCCAAATATTGATGAACTGCTTGATGAATTGTTTGGAGCAAAAGTTTTTTCAAAGTTGGATCTTAGGTCAGGCTATCATCAGATTTTAGTCAAACCTTGTGACACTAAAAAAACAGCTTTTCAGACACACCATGGCCATTTTGAATTCATTGTAATGCCATTTGGCCTTACAAATGCACCAGCTACTTTTCAAGCCTTGATGAACCAGATTTTTCAACCTTACCTTAGGAAATTTGTGTTAGTTTTTTTTGATGATATTTTGGTATATAGTTCTAATTTGGAATCACATGAATACCATTTGGAAATGGTTTTGCAAATATTACAAGAACATCAGTTATATGCTAAAATGTCAAAATGTACTTTTGCTGTGGATTCTGTGGAATACTTGGGACATGTGGTTTCTGCCAAGGGAGTTAGTATGGATCCTGTAAAAGTTCAAGGAGTTATGTCTTGGCCTATTCCTAAAAGTGTTAAGGATTTGAGAGGATTTCTGGGATTATCAGGCTATTACAGGAGGTTTATTAAGGGCTATGGAGTTATGACCAGACCACTGACTAATTTGTTAAAGAAAGATGGATTTAGCTGGGATTTGGAGGCTACTGTAGCTTTTGAAAATTTGAAAAAGGCTTTATGTACAGCTCCAGTATTGGCAATGCCAGATTTTTCTAAAGTTTTTGTGGTGGAGACTGATGCTTGTGCCAAAGGAATGGGGGCTGTATTGATGCAAGAAGGGAGGCCATTATCTTATCTGAGTAAAGCTTTTAACAGTAGAAATCTAGGGTTTTCGGTATATGAGAAAGAGCTGTTGGCTTTGGTGATGGCAGTAACTAAGTGGAAACATTATTTGGTTGGAAACCATTTTATTATTAAAACTGATCATCAGGCTTTGAAGTATTTACTGGAACAACAATTGCATACTGCTTTGCAGTACAAGTGGATGGCTAGGCTTTTGGGCATGGATTATGAAATACAGTATAAAAAAGGGATAGAAAATGTTGCTGCAGATGCATTATCAAGAAGTATGGATGATGAAGATACAGGGTTGGTTTCAGAAAACAGTTTAGCTGCTGTGTCATTGGTTCAGCCTGTATGGTTACAGCAGGTTGAGTTGAGTTATGATAAGGATCCAGAGAGTCAGCAAATTATCTGTAAGTTGGTTTTGGATCCTGATGGGGTGAGTGATTTTCAATTGGTGCAAGGGATCATTAAGAAAGAGGGTAGAGTTTATGTGGGTTCCAGTGGGGGTATTAGGAAACAAATAATTAGTACTCTTCATTGTTCAGCTCTGGGGGGACATTCTGGTCAAAATGCTTGTTTACAAAGACTTAAACTGGCTTTTGTGTGGCCTAATATGAAGGGAGATGTGATAGAGACAGTTAGGAATTGTGAGGTTTGTCAAAGGCATAAGGGAGAACATGTACAGTACCCTGGATTATTACAACCATTGTCCATTCCTACTCAACCATGGAAGGACATTTCGATGGACTTTGTAGAGCAACTACCACTGTCAGAAGGAATGGATACTGTCTTGGTGGTTATTGACAGACTGTCGAAATATGGTCACTTCATTCCATTAGCACATCCTTTCACTGCTAAGGATGTGGCTGAGGTTTTTATGGATCACATTTTCAGGTTACATGGTTTACCAGATTCTATAGTCAGTGACAGGGATAAGGTGTTCACTAGCATATTCTGGTCAAGTCTCTTTGAAAAACTGGGGGTAGCTCTACATTTCAGCACTGCATATCATCCTCAGTCTGACGGCCAAACAGAAAGGTTAAATCAGTGTCTCGAAGCATATCTCAGGTGTTTTACTAGTGACAAGCCGAATAGCTGGAAATCATGGTTGCCAATGGCAGAATTCTGGTACAATACTTCTTTTCATACCAGTATGGGAAGTACTCCATATGAGGCTCTATATGGAGTCAAACCAGTTCCATTGAATATGGGGTCTTTGCAAGATATGATAATACCAGCTGCTCAAGATGTACTGCAACAAAGGGTGCAGATTTTACAGGTTTTAAAAGAGAATTTGGTGAAAGCTCAACAAAGGATGAAATATTTTGCTGATCTTAAGAGAACGGACAGGGTATTGGCAGTAGGGGATTGGGTGTACTTGAAGTTGCAGCCGTACAAGCAACAATCTGTAGCTATTCGTAGCTCATTGAAGTTGTCTGCAAAGTTCTTTGGACCATTTCAGGTAATAGAGAAAATTGGGACAGTAGCGTATAAACTGAAGTTGCCTGACCATTCTAAAGTTCACCCAGTGTTTCATGTATCATTGCTGAAGAAACATGTCGGGGTCACTCCAGTGTCCGCGGGTGATTTGCCGGAATACGACAAGGATGATTTGGTGCGTCTAGAACCAGTACTAGTACTACGAAGGAGGCAAATCAAGAGGAATCAGCTGGTTGTGGTACAGTGGCTAGTTCAGTGGAAAGGAATGACAGAACTAGAAGCTTCGTGGGAGGATGCATCTTTTATTCAAAATCAGTTTCCAAATTTTAAAGCTTGAGGACAAGCTTGATATTAAGGAGGGAATATTGTCATGATCCATAGTTAAATGGGTCGGGTTTAGTTTTGGAGGGAAAATCAGTTACAAAAAGAGGGGGGTTTATGCTATAAGTAGTGAAGGGAAAAGATAGCTGGGGATTATCTGAGAATTCGTGTATCGTTCTTATCATTCTTCCTCTTTCTTTCTTTACTTCTCAGTCATTTCCGATTGTAAACAATTCATTACAGTTCGTATTTTGAGTTGAATAAGAAATCTGGTCAGTGTTCCTGACAAATAGTATGGCTGATATTTTTCCTATCCAGGCTGATCAATTTTTAGATTAAATGCTAAGTGGGCCGCTCAAATTTCACCTGGGCCGCAGCCGACCCAGCCCAGCCGGAGGTCCACCCATGCTAACGGATATACTGGGTATGTTTTGGTGCTATCCTTGCCTATTACTCCCATTGCAGCCATGGCCTGTTACATTTTAATTTATACTGTTGCACAAACAAGACCTCATCCTTGGTCTGTGGTTGTTAAGTTGAGAAAGATGAGTTTGCACATCATCTCTTTAGTTGTACAACTCTTGCTTCTAGTTATAGGAACACTTACCTTTCCTCTCTAGACATGACACTCTTTGTTTTCTCACACAGTTTGTTGAGTTGACATCTGGTATTTATATTTTTGATACTCTGGAAACTATCTCCTCTATCTTTATCCTTTCTGTTTTTGTTGACTAATCAGTGTTCTGATTACAGATTTTGAACTATTTGCTTTTTCTTTATTTGTTGTGTCCCCTTTTTGGTTTTTGATAACCCTTGCTTGCAGCTCAGTTTACATGCACTTTTCACCTTTTTGTAAGATGGAACATGAAGAAGATTCAAAAAGAAAGATGAAATATAAAATGAACATTCTAGGTCCAGGTTTGTAGTATTTACCAATTTGTGAAATGTTACTAGAAGCCAAAAAGAGTGTCTGGAAAAGAATATTTGGTGTTAGCAGCAACAGAGCACTTTAAGCTTGGGCTATAGGTTCTCTGTGAACAGTAGAGTTACTCATTTTCTTGATGAGCATGGGGGGACCATTACTCACTGATATTCATAAACTGCTATGCATGCAAATCTGCGTTTGTGCATCTGTGTCAAGTTCTTGCATGGTCTTGATAAAAAAAGTCCGTTTTTAGTCCTGTCGACTCATTCATTGATTTTTATTGTTTCGGGATGCATTCTCTGGTGCTTTTACTCCGCCTGCTTACAAAACAAAGATAATCAACTAATTAAGTAATTGGTATGTTCTTTTTTGAAGTGAAAAGTAAATGTAATGTTTGCATGGATTGTTTTAATTGGAATAGAGTCAAATTTTTATTATCAAGTTGGAATTTCAATTCAAAAATTTTAATTAACTGAATTCAAGTTTTTTTTTATCAAGTCGAATCTACAATTATTTGAGTACAAAAGTTATGTTTGAGTCGAGTCCGAAAATCATAAACTGGTCATATCTTCCAATTTTCAAAAAAATCTTTTTTTTAGTAAATACATTACTTTAATACAGCCTTAATGTAACTGCATACAGAATTTGTCAGCAAAACATTGGAATAGGTAACAAATAAGCTCACACTCACTGGACCATCTTGCAGTGCATTCATTTTTCACAAGTTTTTAATAGGATCCTTGTTCGTTGTTTACAAGAAAGAGTAATAGTAGCTTTTTTTCCCCCGAAATTGTAATATCCTTGAATATTAAATAATGAAAATATAATAATAATAATAATAAAATAATATTATAATATTAAATATATTAAATTCTGTAATTAGATCGGGAGCCGGGAATTTAGCAGGTCGCTTACGGATTTATTTAGTGTTTGTTATTGCTATTTTTAAGGTACGGATTTCTCTTCTTTTTCATTAGTGCTACTCATGTTAGGGTTAGTTATATTTGTTTTGTTCAATTTTTAAATCTGTTCGTTCCACTGTTATCCGTTTTGACTCTTGAAAATTATTTTGATTAAAAGTCTATGGTTTTAAAAAAATGCATCTTAAATCCTTTTAAAATATTTGAACATCTCTCTCAATTCTGTTCCAAAATATTAAAGTATTTGTTTTAGTTCTGTTTTAAAATATTTAAATAATTGTTTCAGTTCCATTGCAAAATATTTGAATCTCTATTTTAGAAATTATTCATACTAGTTGATAACCCGTGCCAAGCACGGGCCGAACATGAGTCGACATCAACATAATAATATTGATATATATTAATAAATATTTTTAAAAAAATATATTTTTCGAGAATTGAATGATAAAAATATAATAAATAAACCACTATTTAATTATGTAGTTATAGACAATCAAACTGTTTGTAAAATTAAAGAAATTAAAGTAAATAAATAAATTTTGTATAATTACGTAGCTGCAAGGAATCAAACCCTCTATGTAGCTAATAAACTTAAAGTAAATAGATAAATCTTGTATAATTACGTAGTTGCAATGAATCGAATCCTGGATGAAGTTAAAGAATTTAAAGTAAATAAATCTTGTATAATTATGTAGTTGCAAGGAATCGAACCCAGATTTCGTGATAATCAAATTTGGTACTTTGGTAACGCGTGTCATTTTCACATTGTTTTGCTTATTAATATTAATTATTATTTATTAAAAAGAATTATTAAAAAATGTACTTATAGATATTTGAATGATAGAAATATATAATAAATAAATACTATTTAATTATGTGGTTATATGCAATTAATCTTGAATTTGGTACCGCGCGATATTTTAACATTATTTTTTTTATTAATAAAGAGTATAGAAATTATAGACAATTGAATTTTGAATGAAATTAAAATAAATAAATAAATCTTGTACAATAACGTAGTTGTAAGGAATCGAACCCTGAATTAAGCTAAAGAATTTAAATTAATAAATCTTGTACGTAATTGCGAGAAATTGAACCCAGGTCTCGTGATAACCAAATTTGGTATTTTGGTACTTTGGTACTTTTGGTACCGCGCACCATTCTCACATTGTTTTACTTATTAATAAAGAGTATAGATTACATATATGTTTGGAATATTTGAAGTATCTGCGTCAAGTGATTTTGAAAATTGTGTAAATATCTATTTGAATACTTAGTGATACAGGGTATACCGAGTTAACCAGTCGTAGGTAGGGCTGAGCATTCGGTCGGTTCGGTCCAGAACCGGACCGAACTGAATAGATCGAGAACCGAATTATCATTTTTTTCCGAACCGAACCGAAATTGTATTTTGGACCGGAACCAAATCGAACCGAAATAATGCTATTCGGTTCGGTTCTTTCATAAAAGAACCTAAATTTTTTCAAATAAAAAAATTTTATTTCAAAAAAAAACCAAAATATATGATTTTTCTAAAAATAAAAATATTAGCAAATGAAATACAAGTATGAAATGTAAATATAATAGTTCAAACTTCAAATCTCGAAGCAAAAATAAGTTATGTAAAATTTTAAATATATACATACATATAAAATTAATATATTATATCTATAAAAATTATATAAATAAAAAATAAAAAATAATCGGTCTATTCGGTTCGGACCGAATTTTTTTTGAAAGAACCGAACCTAACCGATATTTATTTCGGTCTATTCGGTCCGGACCAAAAAGATCGAATTTTCAGAAAATTAGAACCGAACCGAACCGAAATTATACTATTCGGTTCGGTTTTTTGATTCTGGTTCGGTTCTGTTCAGCCCTAGTCGTAGGGGTACTACATCCATGTCATTGCGGCATGAGTGACATGACACTTCCATGGCAGTGTTATTGGTCATGGCGTATCCTTCTGATAACTCAGGAGGCGAACTTTTGCGCATTTTGATATTTTTTTAGGATACGTGGGTGCACCCAAAGTTTGATTTGATTTATGATTTAATTTGACGGTGACGATGTATATGTCGTACACGTTATTCGGTTTGTTGCATACGTTACGGTACCCTGTGACGTAAGTATTTGTATTTGTATCTGTATTTATTCTGATCTCAGTATGAAATATCATAATCTTTTGTTGTTTCATCCATACTTATTTTTAAAATAATTGTTTTATTATAAACTGTCAAATATGTATATTTATTTTTTTGTTTTATAAACCGTATTCCAAATCCATACTGGGCGGTTGGCTCATGCCGTATTCTTTTTCTGGTAAGTGCTTAAAAGGATCTGGGACTGTGTGAAGAAGAGCTACCCTCTATTTCATCGATTAAGATTATGGATTTCTAGAGTTATTTAGATTGTTTAATTATTATTTTAGAGATTTTAGTACTCTTTATACATGTTTATGATTTAATAAGTAGACACTCGTTTCATTATAAAGGGAGGTGTTACAGAAATTGAAAGTTATTTGCACAACTTTTTGAAGAAGTTTTAGTAACCTCCTTTCTAGAATTATACAAATGAATTTAGGTAGTCAAATCACTTTGTTAACCCACAGTTAACCAAATTCTGCCATAATTTCTGGAACAAGTTAGAAGCAGGTTACCATTATGCTGATTTTACTTTCTCTTGTAAACCTTTCTTCATTCTTTACATGTGTGTACATTTACAGAATTGTCACGCAAATTCTGCAAGATTCAGACTTTTCACCAACAATGCGTTTAGTTACATGGCAAAACAAAAATGACAAACATTAATACTTAAACAAATTCACGTTTTTGTCCAAACTTAAACTAAAATAAATTCACTATGATCGTAGTTTGTAGTACTGTAACTAATGATAAAATGCAGTTCAAACAAAAATTCGAAATCAAAATTTATTACGATTAATAATTAATCGTAATTTATAACAGTGGAATCGATTATATGATTTGTACGACTGTGACCAGTGATTTGTAGCACTGATGATGGTATTATTGTAAGTCTGGATACGGACTACAGAGTCTGTGTGCACCAGAACAAAAGACAGTGTCACACTCACACATGATTCCTTCCTATTTGTAATAGATACACTATTGAACATGCAAAGATGACAATAGTAGCAATCTGCAAAAGACCATGTGAGTAGAGTATAAAAGTCAATTTTGGAACTTAAATACACACTGCATTTTCTTTTGGAACCATGAGTCACTCTATGAGCAAGTAAAAAATATTAAACCCAGGTGACTGATTATGTAGTCTAGATTCACCCAAACAGTACGACTTTACATGTGACCGACCAAAGAGTAAAAACAAGAAAAATGCTAGAGGAGTCAAAAGTGTTTTCAAAAATTATTATCAAATATTTATGTGTCATGTTTATATTGGTAATTTTTGTAATAATAATATGAGACTCAACGGACATAAATATGTGCTCACCGATTAATATATGTCATGTCTCATGCTATATCATTTGATAAAAAAATTTGGAAACAAATATAAAATATATAACACTACTCCTAGTAACAATAATATGCAGTGTTGTAAAAAGCGAGAATCGGAGTTAATCGGTGAAGGCACCGTCCAGGGATTAATCGGAATGATTAATCGGATCATTAATCAGAATAAATTTAATAATATTTTTTATATACAATTATATTCATATATATAATTGTTTCGTTATTTCAACTAAACATATGGTATTATCATATATTTATGCAAATATGTTAAAAATGTTATATAATTGTAATAAATAAAATTTTGAAGGTTTAATTTTTCAATTATAGATCAATTTAAGAGAAAAAATAAAGAGAATTTATGATTTAGGCATCTAAAATTATAATTATATGTACAAAAATAATATTTTTTCCCTAATGTTTAATCAAGTTTTTACCTTTTAAAATTTTAATTTTAATTTTTTTTTTAAATTTTAACTATTTTTTACTATTTTTAAATAATTAGCCCGATTTTTGACCGATTAATCCGATTTTTGATCGATTCAGCCGATTTTTGACCGTTTTTCTGAAAAAAATGATTAATTGACCGATTTTCGCTTAATCAGTTCGGTGACCCGTCGTCTAGCGATTAATCGGCAATTAATCCCGATTAATCGCCGACTTTTAGAACACTGATAATATGAGATAAATAAGGGTGTGACAATAGTGTGATTTGTTTACTTAAAATTTGCTAATACATGTACAAGATTAAGACATGATCAATACTCCCTCCGTCCCCCTTAATTCTTTACATTGGGGGACGGGGGCTCGATACGTATTTTAAGGTTCTTATAAAATATACTTCGATAAATTATTTTAAATTTTTTCTTCTTCTGAATAAAAATATAATGTTTCAGTTTTTATTTAGGAAAAAAAAAATTTAAAAATAAGTTGTAGAGCTATAATTTATAAGAGCCTTAAAATGTGTGTCAAGCAGCGTAAAGAAAACTGTAAAGAAATGAGAGGGACA
Source organism: Heracleum sosnowskyi (assembly GCA_030848705.1). Taxonomy (NCBI): domain Eukaryota; kingdom Viridiplantae; phylum Streptophyta; class Magnoliopsida; order Apiales; family Apiaceae; genus Heracleum; species Heracleum sosnowskyi. The sequence continues at coordinate 133,136,328 of CM061237.1, forward strand.
GAGGGAGTACATTAAACACATGAATGATACGGACCGTTTCTTTATGAGTAGAGACTAATACTCCCTCCGTTCTTCTCAATTTTTTAAATTGAGATTGGACACCAAAATTAAGAAAAAATGTAATTTAATAAAAAAAATTAAGAAATAGTGTGATTTGTTTACTTAAAATTTGCTAATACATACATGATCAATACATTAAACACATGAATGATACAGACCGTTTTTTTATGAGCGGAGACTAATACTCTCTCCGTACTTTTCAATTCTTTAAATTGAGATTTGACACGAAAATTAAAAATAAAATTAATTTAATAAAAAAAAAAGTGAGTAAAGAGGTGACACATGGGATAACAAAAATATAAATTGGGGACCCTTAAGGAAAAGAAGGGGACCCTTGACAAAAAAGAGATGTGGGACCCACTAGAGTGCATTGAAAAATGTGATTAGTAGAGGACAGAAAGCAACAGGGGTTTTCATCATGAGTTAGGCTTTCAAGAGCGACAAAACTTTTAATTTGTTACGAAAAGAAACGGCTCGTCTGTGTGGTGTTTAGTGTGTGTGTTTTTGTGTAGAAAGATTTACGGGGGTTTTCCTTGTTTTTGTCTCCACCACCACCCGATTCTTGTGAAAGCATCCTCATCATTTACCCTAACAAAGTCCACATTTGCAACGAGGTTATCAAAGTTTTCATGTGTTATTCACCACCTTTATGTATTTTTTAATTCTACAATTACCGAGATAAATGATATATCCGCACCCTAAAATTATAATAACATGCTTTTGACTTACTTCATAATCATCGTAATTTTGTAAAATGCGTAGTAAATACGGTTACAATGAGTTTCACTTATATATAAAATGATGCAACCCTTTTATTATGAATAATGCAATAACACAGAATTCGAAATTATAATATATTTCATATTCTATATTTTTTGACAAGCTTGTGATGGAAACCCATAAAATTTTAGTGGCCCACAAATGAATCGAGGGGTAAACTGTTGAGAAATAAGAAGACATAATTTGAGGGTGGGTATATCTGTAAGACAGTCAAACTGTTATGTCAAGATAGAACATTAAATAACTGGAATTTATTACCATCCTCCTTTCTCTTTAAGCTGAGAAAATCTGTACAGATTTTGGTGTAATTAATTTTTGAAAAATGGTAGATACCTCACAAATTATTACTAAAATTATTCTCAAAATTTATGTGACATATGAATAAATAGTAAATTTTCTAGTATTAATATAGGACCCGCGTGCATAAATATGCGCCAACGAATTAAAACTCGTCATTTATTATGTCACATCATTTTATAAAAGTTTTTGTAAATTTTTTGAGGTACTTAGTATTACTCTTAAATTTTACATTTCTTACAGATAACATTTTCCGAACAACCTCTCTACTTACTAAGTCTTCATTCTTCATACGTTACTAAAATTTGGTATTTGTTGCATTTTGTCAGCCATGGACTAATAAATGTTGTGATACAATTGAGATTTCATATTTTAATATTTGTATATATATTTCTATATTTTTATAATATTTGTATATTTATAATTTTTTAATATATATGACATTGATATAAAGGTCACTTTCCTAACTACTTCTATAACATTTATTAATAAGCGAAACCTCTTTTTATTAGTACTGTACCAAATTTGGTTCGTACTTTTTTTTGGTTTCACCCCTAAAATCCTATCTCATGTAGAAATCGTGAAACCCTTTTTATTAGTATTGTACCAAATTTGGTTCGCATTTTTTTTTGGTTTCACCCCTAAAATTCTATTTCATGTAGAAATCATATTTTACGTGGAATTCTATGTTGTTTTTTAAGAAAAATAAAATTCTATCTTACGTTGAAATCCTATCTCACATAGAATTCTATGTTGTTAAAAAAATATTAATCTAAAATATATTATAATATTATTATTGTACTATTATTTTATTTTTATACACATCAGCGTCACATCAGATCATCCACAGACCCAATTATAATCACTTAGTGTTGAATCAAGATACTAATCTCAATATACTTTATACAACTGAATAATATCAATCTAAAATATATTATACAATTATTATTGTACCAAATATATTATATTATTATTATACACATCAACGTCACAATCAGATCAATCACCAGACCCAATTATAATTACTTAGTTGTAGAATCAAGATACAAATCTCAATATATTTTATACTCTTTTATTAGTTATCTTAATTTACTTTGTACGAAGCATCTACCCACCCTCAAAACTCTAGGAATCATTCTCCTCCTAACTCTCTCGAGTATATTTTGAGTATAATACTTAGTTTCATGTTTGATCAAACTAAAATATATGCAATTTTTATAAAATAGCGTTAAAAAGGGGGTTTTAGCTTATTAAAAAAGGTTATATATTTATATTATATAAATAATTTAAATTTTTAAATAAATTAATTAGGCCGTGCTTCGCACGGGTTATCATCTAGTAATAATAAAACGTCTGATCTCATATATATTTTAAAATTGTAATTTAGGTCATTTTCAAATAGTGTTGCTATAAATTCACAAGTACTCCGTAAAATCATGATAGGTGCCGGAGTTACACCGAAAGCGTTGTATTATTCAAAAATGTTTCTCGAAATTGTCTTTCGATCAAATACTAAGAGCCGTGAAATGGCAGCTAATTATATATCGTTACATGACTTGAAAATTTATATGCCGAGATCGTCAGTTCCGATGTTAATATCTCGGGTAATGTCAGAATTATTGTCTAATAATCCGATGTTTCGGAAACGTTTAATTATTATATGTCGATGTCGAAATCCTCCCGTTTCAGAGCAGGATGGCATGAATTTTGATTCTACTACACCAGAATTGGAATTGGAATCGTTTAATTTTACAGTAAGGTCATATGATTCTACAGGTAAATTATGACTTGTTTTTTCTCCGAACTATGACTGAATCATATGATTTTACACAGATAAATTAAGGGTTAATTATCAAACTCACCATTAAACAAACTCAAATGTATCAAAATCACTACTAAATCAAAACACGACTCAATATAGTCACTTAACACATTAAAAAGTACATTTTGTTAAATATTTAAATGATAGTTAGTTTTTGACTAGGACTGAGATCCCTAGTCTGACTAGGAAAATGGTGTGTACATACGTGGCATGCTTCGTAACACCACCAGAGGGAAAGAATCCTCATGTACGTCGATCAAATACTTTCGTTGGAAAAATTGGGAAAACCCCTATTTCTGAAAATCACAGTAAAATCTGAATCAAGCGATCTTAAATGGCTATTTAAGATCGAGGACGATTGTTGAAAACATTGAAACCAATTCATATTTACACGAAGGTACGTTTTATTTCAAAATACAATGAAATTATATGTTCATCACCATGGGAAGTTTGTCACCAGACCAAAGTATGAATATATTGGAGGTATGGTGATTGTGATTGATGATTTTGATACCGATATTATGTGTTTTATGGAGGTACGTTTTAACGAAATGTACTTTTTAATGTGTTAGGTGGTCACATTGAATCATGTTATGATTTAGTGTTAACTTTGATACATTTAAGTTTGTTTAACGGTGAGTTTGATAATTAACCTGATAAATTAAGGATCTTAATCTTCTCTTAAAATCAAGACAGAGTCATCTAATTATACAAATAAATTATGATTTATTTTTCGAAAATCCGCTCAAGGTACGATTATATTTGTATTTTTAATCAATTTCATTATCCTTTCATCTTACATTTTCCGATCGATCGACACGATTATGTAAATCATTTTTATCTCCAAATATTTGATCATATATACAATTATGTTTGTCATTTTTATCCAACCTTACCAAAAATCAAGATTATTTTATCAAAAAATCCAAAAATTCACCAATTTCCATAAAAATCACTAGAGAGTCGAAGTAGTAAAACCAAGACCTGTCAATATCATCAATATTGGGAGAATCCATAACAGTCAAGAAAATCTTGAAACGGGGAGTTGGGAGATGGGGGGTAAACTGTAATAATTACTAGTGAGCTCGAATTAATGGAAAAAAGAAAAAAAAACTATATAAAGGGGCCTGTACATAACGAGTTTATGCATTCAACTCCCCTGCCTCTAACTTTGTGCCATTCCTCACTCACTTTCTTTGGTAACTCTCTCCCCTCCTCTGAAATACATACATGAAATACACACAAACACAAGTCTATTATTCACCCACCTTTCTTAAACTAACACACTCGTGTGTATATGTCCTCATTTTGTTCTGCTAAGCTTTCTTCTGCCCTGCATTTGTTTTATTTTTCTTTTTTACCCATTTCAGTTGGTCTTTTATTAGTAGTTTGTAAAAGGTCTTAAATAAACAGAGGAAGTCATTAATTTGAGCTGTTCTTTCTGCTTTTTGTTTTATTAGATCTATCAGCAATAACCCTTTTGCTCATTATGTAACTCTGTTCTTGTGCTGGTTTTTATAGGGTCCGAGACAATGAGTACAGAAGAATTTGTGAAGATCAAGGTCATCCTTCATCCTCATTCTTATTCTCATTCTCTGTCACTGTTTCACATGTGTGTGTAATTGTGTGTGTGTGTGAAAGAGAGAGAGAGAGAGAGAGAGAGAGAGGGATGAGTTTATTTTTGATTTGTCATCTTTCCCCACTCATGGTATTTATTTTATTACATCACATTTTCTTACATAAATTTTTACCTCTTAGTTGATGTTTTCATAGGTAAGTTTGTTTATTTATTATATATTTTGTGTTCTCTTATTAATGTTTTTGTTTTCCTGTTTATTTATTGTGTGTGAATTTGTGCATGCAGATTTGTGATTTGAGGGTGAGCATACACTGCGATGGGTGTAAGATGAAGGTGAAGAAAATCTTGCACAAGATTGAAGGTATACATTATTCTACTCATTTCAAATTATCCAAATTTTATTCTTTTCTTACAGAAATAAGTTTGTAGATTCCTTGTCTCCAAGAATCCTTACTTGGTATAATTTTTTAAATTTTGTTTTTCTTTTCAATTTATTTGATGAAACTGGCTTGAATTGTTTTAGTTTTGGGCTTGATTTGATGATAAGGTTTGATTCTTTATAGGTGTTTATAAAACTACAGTTGATTCAGAACAAGGGAAGGTTACAGTTACTGGTGATTTTGATCCTGATGTACTGATCAGAAAACTTGCAAAGCATGGAAAGAGAGCAGAGCTATGGGATGCTCCAAAGTCTGATAACAGTAATGATCAAAATGAGCAGGCCATTGTCAAGAAAAGTGACAGCGGCAAAGAAGGAAAGAAGGGTTCTAGGCCGGGCCAGAAGGGCGGAAATAACCAGCAGCAACAGCCTAAAGGTGGACAGCAGCAGGTTCCTAATCATCCAATGCCACAAGTTCCTCCACTGCCAATGCCACAAGTTCCTCCTCTGCCAATGCCACAAGTTCCCAATCAGCAGCAGACGCCGGGAGTTCCTAATCAGCAGCAGTTTCAACAACTTCCGCAAATGCCTAATCAGCAACAATGGCAAGGAATGCAGCAGCAAATTCCTAATCAAGAAAGGAAGATGCCTCCCAACATGAACATGCCATTTGGCAATGGGCCGAAACCGAGTGCGCAGGTTGTGAAAATGAATGGCCCTAAAGGGGGTGATCTAAGTGATGACGGTTCGGAAGAATCTGATGAAGATGATGATGTGTCTGATGAGGATGATGTTCTGATCCCACCACCGCCTAATAGGATGAAGCCTATGATGGGTGGTCAAGGCGGTGGTCAAATGCCTCCAAATATGGTGGTGAATCAGGGGATGAATCCTGGTCAACAATTTCCACCTCACATGATGAGAGCTGCTCCACCTGGAAATGGCGCTCCGAATGGAGGAAATGGCATTCCAAATGGAGGAAATGGCGTTGCTAAAGCAAAAAAAGGTGGTGGCGGAAGTGGAAATGTTCCTGTTCCAATGAATGCCGGGAGTGCTAATAATGGCAATGTTGGAAAGAAAGGTGTTGGTGCCAGTGGAGACGGTGCCAATCAAAATTCAGTAGCTGCTGGGGGTGGAAACATTCCTGTACAGGTGAATGCTGGCAGTGCTAATGATGGTAATGGCAGAAAGAAAGGAGGCGGTGCTGGTGCCAAGCCAGCCAATGGTAACAAGAATGGCGGTACTGGAGGCCCGTCCAAGAATGGCGGGGGAGGTCAGACTAAAAATGGTGGAGGCAGTGGAGCTGGTAGTGGTGACATCGGTAATGGAGAAAAGAAAGTTGTTGATAATGAAGTTCATGCAATGCCTAACATGATGGGGATGGGAGGAGGAGCTGGTGGTTTTGCTGGCCAAATGGGAAGTGTCATGTCAATGGGCCAGATGGGCCAAATGAATCAAATGCCAGCAGTTCAAGGCATTCCTGCCGCCGCACCTGGTAGCAACCACTTTCCTGAGGCTAGCCCTGAAGTAATGCTACTAAGCGCTTACCGGAAGCAGCAGCAACAACTGGCTGCAATGCTGATGAACCAGCACACAGAGAACGACAATGAAAGGTTCCAGCAGATGATGTACGCTCGTCCTCCCCCGGAAGTGATGAACTACATGCCACCCAATGATGCATACCAGCAGACGCCTTTCACCAATTACTTCAGTGAGCAGAACCCCACCAGCTGCAGCATTATGTGAAAGGGGAATTCCAGCACAATGCGGCTTAAAGTTTGCTCAATTTCTGGTGCTGGTTTGCTCATGACTTTGGTGGCTGCAGCATTATTATTTTAATCAACTTTTTCTTTCTAGTCCTTAAACTTTTTAGTCACACCTCTAAAATGTGATTGTCTTGAATATCCTCCTAAGACTGTTTCGAGGTTTCTTATCTTTTAAATTGTCGTAGGAACTACCTTACAGATTGTTTACATAATAATGTAAAAGCTCTAGGGAAGATGAAGGTGGGTCTTTTTCTGCATGAGCTGAAGAATGTCTGCATATGTGCTCTGTAAGCTGCAAAAGAGAATTTATAATAAAAGAAAGAGCAGGGGATTTCAAAGGGAAAAAAATCCCCCAGATATCTCTTCCCCCAAATTTCTTTTGTGCTTCCTTAATTTTTCCTAACTCGTTGCTGCGATTCCTTGACATTTTATAGTACAAGCAACTCCGTGCATCTGTAATGTGATTGAAATTAGGGAGCCCAGCTCATGACTTTGGACAAACAATTCAGAGCAAGGGGTCCATAGCTGGTCAATCTAGTGGCACAATTTTAATAAAAAATCTAGTGGATCCTGCTTTATTTATTTTTCTTTATTTCAAAATCATACGTTACATTTGTACTCAAAAGACACAAGATAAGCGAACACATTTTTTATACATAAAAAGTTGATCAGAGAGTTTATAAATAATTATATACTGAAGCACGATTCGAGAAATAAAATATTATATTTATTAAATTATGAAGAATAAATATTATTTAAATATGTAATCCTAGATAATCAAATCTGAAATTAGCATTAAAATCTATATAATAAATAAAAATTAATTCATTATGTGGTTATTGAGAGTTATCGTATTTGTGTACTCTAAATTATGTTGTTAATGGGAAGTACACGGAAACGATACGATAATAACTAGCCACAAGTCATCCCCGTATTTTGTGTTTGTGTTTATCTTTCAATACACGAACAAATAAATATAGTATCGATTTTGGGTTTATACTTGAGAAGACAACATGAAATGAAAGTACGCGAAATAAATTAAAATTTTAAAACTATTTAGATACATATTATCAATAAATATGGTATATATGATTTTTACAAAAACAAAATAGAATATAATTTCAAATTTAAATTTAACAAAATTTTGGCCATACTTGACTCGACACTATTGACTTAAGACACAATTATAAAAATTTAACTAAATTTTTTAATAATTTATTATTTTTATTTATTTATTATATTGTTTTTATAAATAATATTATTTATTATATTGTTATTTTATTTTAAATTACACGAAACACGATCACTTAAGTATAAGACACGAAAATACATAAGTACGAATTCTAACGGGTAGCGTTTGAATTTGACATTCATATACACGAAACATGAAAGTATACAAAATGAATGAATTGTTGGGTGTAGTCTCATCCCATTTTGGGATACATACCTGTATATTTCTTTAGTACTTCCTCTGTCCCTCACAGTTCTTTACGAATTGGGAATGAAGGATGAGAAAATAAGTAAAATAGTGCAGAAACGTAAACAAATATTAGTAAAATTGTGAAACCCATCAATATTTAATATATAAAGTGACTGTAGTTGAGAAAAGTAGTAGATCTAGTTAATTTTTATATTACAAAACTTTATTATTTTTGAAATGTAAAGAATTGAAAGCTACATCCAAAAGATAGGTGTTAAGAAATGAGAGAGACGAATGAAGTAATAAATTATTGATTAATTTTAAGTTTTACACGTATATTAATATTCACTGAATATATAGTTCCACATTTTATTCTTAAAATTATTTATCTAAAAAATAAAATTTAATAATACTTAAATTTTTATTTAAAAGCTTTTTAAAAATAATATAATAAAACTTAAATACAATAAATAAATACAAAAATTAAATAAAATGCATTTCTTTATTCAATAAATACAAAATTGCACAAAAGTCAAATGCAGCGGTCAAACTTAACAATCAAAAATATAAAATCGGAGACGCAGCTCCACAATTCAATAATCAATTTCAAAATTAATTCTAATAATGCAACTATTCTTAACCAATAATTTACATCAAATCACGTAGCACGAAATTCACAAGTTCACATCGATATTCTCAACAAGCTTCCACGGTGTACCAACCTGAAATATTATGAAAGAGTGAGCTACACAGCTCAACAAGTAACAAATTGACTTACAAAATTCTCAAAATCAGTGGGCATTTTAGCAAAACAGATTTTCTCAAAACAATAATAATTTAAAAGCCTTTGCGAAAATAGATCCAACCCAAACTTTATATTTAAAAATCAAGAATTTAAAACAGAAACATAATTCAAAACAGAAACAAAATTCTTATAAATGCCACAGTCTTGCTCTACGGCCACAATTTCCCAGTAGCCGGGATCTTATTCTTATTCTTATACGCCACACTTTGCCAGTGACCAGCATCTAAAATTCAATAATCATGCCCCCTTAATAGGTATCTAAAGTTGCACACTTGTGCGCCTACTAAGGGTATCTAAGGCTAGTTCCGGAACTATAGCGTAAATTACGAACGGGTTCGATAACGTAGAGACTGAGGGATTCGAAGATTCTCGTATCTTATTTCTTATATCTTATACAGTTCGAAACAATATTCTTATATCTTATACGAAATTCAAAGAAGAATCAAAATATTTTTTCCGAAAATAAAAGTAAGTCAAAAAGTACTTACCTGAAAGTCGACGGAACACTGAAATCCGAAAATAATAACAACACGAACAAATCCAAAAATTTTAATAATAACACGCGAAATAATTAATAACTTATTCGGCAAATTCTAAATATATAAAATACTCGTTAAAATAACCAAACAGTCAGATAAATAATAGAATCATGCTTACTGTATTAAGTTAAAACAAATTTAACATACCAAAACAAACTGACCAGATTGTAGTCAAATAAATAATAAAAGGATAAAACAAATGAACCTTAGAAACCAATCATAGTTCACTACCAGAATGCAAACTTAATTACATCATGACTTTCCAAACCATTGGAGTACCATTCTAATGCCAGAATAAAAAAAATTAGTTAATTAAGTCCAATATTGTGAACTACTACACCTTTCGGAAAATAAAGGTATTAACTATAGCATATTATTGACATACATGCCCATTAACCATATCATTAAAATCGTCAAAACCATGTTAATTATTAAATATCTTAAATCTAAAATATGTTAATATGTAATTTTTGCAGAATCCAAAACCTTGGCAATTAATCATATGAACCATGTACGCACGCCATAATCACATAAATAACACCAAGAGCTCCTAACTGGATAAAAATGACTTACACGGTAAACAACTTAATTAATTAATGGCCAAATAAACATAAAGTAAATAAATAATAAAAAATATTAACACCACTTTTTCAACGCATATACGGGAAATAATTACAGAAAAACTGCACATACATCACATCATAGCATTTTTAATGTATCAGATATGACAATTAATTGGCTAAGTACAAAAGCCGCATGACATATAACACAAACGAACAATTAATAACAAAATAATTAACATCTGATAGAGCATGTATTTTTGTCATAAAACACGAACCACAATTCTTAAAATTAAGGAAGACAAGCATACCTCTGGAGTCCGATGAAGTCTGGGTTTTATGTACGAGGTTTTTCTATGCTAAGGAATTTATTATATAGCCACGCAAAACCCTAAATAAAAAAGGAAATAATACATATTGCCACTAATAATTTTACTACCTCTTCAAGTAATACTTAATATATAATATTCTATTCACACATAATTAACTTACATAGAAAGATATTGATTCACTAAAATATATTCACACTTCTTTCCGATAATAACAAATCTTATCTCAAATCAAATAACTTGTACAATAATAATTCTAGAATTTTTTAAATAAAATAAATATCTAATAAAAATTTCTTAAATATCTAATATCTAATAATAAAATAATAAAAAAAAATTACGGAGTTTTACATTCTTCCCTCCTTAAAAGAATTTGGTCCCCAAATTCTCAAAATTAAAAACAAATTAAGTCATACATAGAAAGAATCATACCTTAATTACGATAGTTGTCATGAATTCCGATGAGCTGAAATACACGTATATTGCTTGTCTTGTTGTCCGCTCCTTGGAGGTGGATTGTGTGGCCTTCTCTCGATCAAAGACATTTCTTTCTTCATCATTGTTGCTCTCTTCGTCCATCTTCTCGTTAATGTAAACTGCAAGCGCACAGTGTTCAGTTGTAGCAATCACAGATCGATCCACAGAGACTATGAATTTTCAGAACCCTAACAATTAACTCAGGCGAACTAGACAAATAAGATTTGAGATGAGATTTGTTTAACCTAATTAACAATTAAAATCAGATATGGAAAACCTAGGAATCCGAATCCATTAATCAATCTCAATTAATATCAACTCGCTCTAAAATCAATTCTCTTTCCTTCACAAATAAGATATATCAATTAACGAGACAAGCATATACTATGAAACTTGTTATCTAACAATAATCTATCAAAACTTCATGGAGCAAGCATAGGCTATGAAAAATAAATCCGGTAACAATAATATATCAAAATCACTTTTTCAATTGACCAATTAAGCACCAAGAAAAATTATGAGAATCAATTAATAGGAACAAGAAGATATCAACAATAATCAAATTAACTTCATCTTCATCCTAGGAGAATTAACTTAGCTAGACATGGTAGAAGAAACAAAACAATTAAATATAAAGAATGCAATCAAAAGTGTTTGAATAGAATAAAGAACTTGTATTGAAAGACAATAATAAATCTATCATACTCCTAATTATCAGATCTAGTCTAAATTATAGGTGTCCCAAATACAAGATAGGAGATATATATATATAGGAAAAATAATGGGCTTGGGCTATTTGATTTCAAATCAGATCTTGAATATAATTTAGGTAATTCCCTTTTCTTCTCCGATAAGTTTTCCAATTTTTCTCCAATTTCCTTTTGACTTCAAGTATTTCCATCTCCTTGCCTTTTTCACCTTTTTCTGCTTGAAATATGATTATTTTTTTCCTACAAAACAAAAGAAAACAATTTATTAAATAATAAATTACGAAAACAGACATAAAATAGGTATTAAAAATGTATTAATTATAGACCTATCAAATGCCCCCATACCTATCTTTTGCTCGTCCTCGAGAAAAACTAATATAATATGAATTACTAACTAATAGATAATACCACTTCCGTAGGTGATCACGGTTGCATTTGGCATATGCAACAAGCCCTTTAAACCCCTAGGCAGCCCTAGTGGACGAGTGAGGTCTCGTGAGGGTTTATAGTGAATGTACCCACAAAATCCATCTACATCATGTAAAAGATCGCATGACAATGCAACGCCACACATACAAGTCCTCTCATGCTTCATCAACTTAAGAATCAAAAATGACTTTGCAATGTCTTGTCGTGGAAGATGCAAGGATTCACATAGTCTACTGAAAGAAATATGCATAAGTGCTCAAAAGTCCATGTCAAGTGTAAGAATAAGTTGGTAATCATGCTAAGCTCACAAGAGTACACCTTTGAGTCAAAACTTGGGATCTCAAATGTAGAAACAAGCAATAACTCACCTTTCACTCATAAAAGAATATTGATTCAAGAACAAGGGTAAGTGTATCACTCTATTCCAACTAAATCATAAGCATGCTTGACATTTGGTATCAATCTAACTTTAACACAACATACATCAATGATGATAATCAAAAGGTCTTTATTGGGTTGTAACGGGGCTAGGGACAAGGTATGTCAAGTAAGGCCAAATAAGGTGAAGTGCCAAAAGCTAATAGGCACCATAATAAATCATACACATCACCAAACATCCTCCCCACAACTGAATTTTCTCATTTTCTTCCAACAAAAGGCTTGATTAGTCGAATGAAGAAGGATCACACAAACATAAGTATGCTCTCATGATTTTTTTTTTCATCTTTCTTGTTTTTTTTTCATCTTTTTTTTTTCCGAGAGCTAAGAGATAGATATAAGTAACCACAATCCTCCTTCAAAAATTTATTGAACAACGACTATCAAGTAAGCAATCAAACCAAATATTTCCTCAAAAGTAATGAACAAAAGTAAACCCATCTTACACACCTTATTACTCCCTCAAGTTCCTACTAGCCATTGATAATTTGGGATCAAGCATAAGTAAGGCTACACAAGAAAAATGTCCAGGCAAGTAACGTGGTATGTCACCGAAAAAATAGGATTAAGCTCAAGAGGGTAACTAATTGATCATATATAAATGGTGTGGTAATTTGGAAAATATAGGTTATTCCTAAATGCCTTTATCATCTTACCATCAAATAATGTCATGCATTCAAGAAATGTCTCAAACAAGTGCTAGCAATGCAAACAACATGTGGACACTCAAGCAAACGAATATAAAATGCAAAAGATATGCATATAGGCTCAAAATCTCACATGGTGGTAAAAACATAATCAATCCCAAACAAAAATCTCTTCAATGCACCAACTTGTACTCAAAGCATGAAAACCAAATCATTTTGCACATATTCATGTCATTCTAATTACTTGCAACATTCAGTAAGTCTACTAGTTTCAACTTGCTAGTGTATGTGTGTGAACAAGAACTTAGCAAATCACTTCTCAATCAAAAGTATCAGCAACAAAAGATTACTATAGCATGTAAGGGTGCATCAAGCCACAAGAAATCATTTCACAAGACTAGAATTCTACAATTTACAACTAATATTCTTTTTGGGATTTTATATTTCAATTTTTTTTTCGTTTTTTAATACTACTACCAAACCCCTCCCCCATACCTAAATCATGCATTGTCCTCAATGTATGCAAATGAGAGAAAAATGACAATGTAAAAGGACGAGAATACCTGATAAGGGCATGACGGAGATATAGAAGAATACCTAACACACAGACAAACACACATACACACTCCCCCATACCTACACTTGACTATGGGAGACACTTACAAAAACGCTTACTAACCAATACCAGATCGAGGAAAAACTACCTTCGTAACAGAATCATCAAACATGTGAAACTCACCCACAGAAAAGACAATACTATCCACTAGAGAAAGATGATCTTGAACCAGAATAAAACTCATACCACTAACATCATTCATAGACCAAGTAGATGCTTCTTTGTGTTGTTTAAGCATATTAATTACTTGAAATTCTTGGTTATGAACTATGTCACTAGAGATAAAAACATGATGAGTTTCATTATTAACTACCAAAGACTGATCAAGAGTGGAAAAATATATATTAGAATCAAGTGGGGGTGGCTCACCAACAGATTTCTTAACGACTGACTTAGGATCAAAAGAACTATCCTCAAGTTGGGTTTCATGCATAGAACAAATAGCATTCAATTTATCTAACATCTCATCAGAAGAAAAATTCTTATAAAACTCATGAAGTTTTTTATTACTCTCATACTGTAACAAAATATCGTTCTCAAGAAAAGACACAATTGCACTATCCTCAAGATTCGACCATGAAACAACCTCATCAATCAAATTAACTCCTACGGGTTGTTCAAAAAGCTCATTAGGTTGATTACCTACATTAAAGACATTAAGATCTATTGTCATATTTCCAAAAGTGAGTTTCATCGAACCATTCCTACAGTTAATCAAAGCATTAGACGTGGTAAGAAAAGGTCTTCCTAGAATGATGGGAATTTGATTTTTGAGATTTTGGACAGGTTCAGTTTCTAGAACAATGAAATCGACGGGGAAGACAAAATCACCAACCTTAATCAACACATCTTCCACCATACCCTTAGGAATTTTGACAGAACGGTCAGTTAATTGAAGAGTGATAGTAGTCTCTTTAAGTTCACCTAAACCCAGGTCTTGATAGACAGATAATGGAAGAAGATTCACACTAGATCCTAGATCGAGTAAAGCTTTATCAATGAAAGTATTACCAATGACACGAGAAATGGTAGGACAACCAGGATCCTTATACTTCAAAGGGATTTGATTTGACAAGATAGAGCTAACATTAGATGTTAGGAAAGCTTTCTTAGGAACATGAGTGGTTCTTTTATGAGTACACAAATCTTTTAGACACTTCGCATAAGAGGGAACTTGTTGAATTGCATCTAAAAGAGGAATGTTAATCTTGACTTGCTTGAAGACTTCCAAAATCTTATCTAATTGAGCAGATTGTTTGTTTGAAGTAAGTCTGTGAGGAAACGGAGCTTTTGGCTTAAAGACTTTTTCAATAGACACATCAGATTGGGATTTTGAAGGTGGTTCATCGGAGGGTGATGACTCATTAGATTCAACTTCTTCAGGACTCTTGGGATTGGAAGATTGTTTAAGACTAGGATTCAAGAGTAACGGATTTGGTTCAGATGTAAGCTTATCTTCTACTTGAGTATTGACACCGGCATGATTATTGAATTGATTACCAGACCTTAGAGAGATAACGGAATTCACATTTTCATGAGACTTTTGATTTGGATGAAATTTAGGATTAATCTCGGGTTGACTAGGAAATCGATTTTTCTCTCTCTCACTGATGGTGTTTGCCAATTGACTGACTTGAACCTATAGTTTAGATATGGCTTGAGCATTGGAATTTAGCAATTGCCTATCTTGGGTCATAGTGTTCATGAAATTTTGTTGAGATTGAGTTAAATTAGCTTGAGATTTCAATAACGCCTCAATACTCTTTTCTAAAGAATTAAATCTCTTATCAGATTCACTGAAAACAGGAGGATTCAAAGGGACTGAATTTGGATATTGACCGAGATTTTGTGGAGGATATGAGTTAGGATTTTGAGTTGGGTATGGACCAGGATTGTGCTTTTGAAAAGCAGGTTGAGAATTTTGGTTATACTGATTGTATTGACCTTGGTTCCATGAGAAATTTGGATGATTTTTCCAACCAGGATTGTATGTGGATGAATAAGGATCATTCCTAAGTCTAGATTGAAACATGGCATTGGCTTGTTCAATTTCAGGACAATTTTCTATCAAATGAGTGGGAGAATTGCAATTTGAACACAGAAACACTTGTGAGGACACCTTGTTGGTTTCTAAGGCTTCTAGACGTCTAGTGAGTGTAGCTAACTTAGCTTCGGTTGCAATAGAATTACCAACTACGTGTACGCCCTTAGATTTTTCAGTTTCCTGACTGGGTTCCCTAGTTGACTCCCACAACGTTGTTCTTTCAGCTAACTCTTCGAAAAATTGCCAAGCTTCTTCATCAGTTTTATCCATAAACCTACCATTACACATAGACTCTAACAAGGCAGTGGTTTGACTATCTAAGGCTTCATAGAGAATTTTACAGAGTCTCCATTTTTCTATACCATGTTGAGGACACTTAGACAACAACTTTTGAAATCTATCAAAATATTTCCAAAAAGACTCATTTGGATTTTGTTGAAATTGGTTGATTTCATTCCTAAGCCTGTTAGCCTTATGGTTGGGAAAATATTTTTTAAGAAATATAGCAACAAATCCCTCCCATGTGGAAATAGAATTAACGGGTAGACTATACAACCACTGTTTAGCATCTTCTTTTAAAGCAAAGTTAATGAGTCTAAGCCTAATGGAATCCTCACTTAACTGTTGAAGTTTTTGTAAAGCACATACTTCCTCAAATTCTCGAATGAAAAGACATGGATCCTCTCCCTCTACCCCAGCAAACCTAGGTAACATGCTAATGTTATGATGTTTGATTTCAAAATTGTTTGCGG
This sequence comes from Heracleum sosnowskyi, assembly GCA_030848705.1. Lineage (NCBI taxonomy): Eukaryota > Viridiplantae > Streptophyta > Magnoliopsida > Apiales > Apiaceae > Heracleum > Heracleum sosnowskyi. The sequence goes on from CM061237.1 coordinate 133,152,777, forward strand.
TTACTGTTGGTAGCACTATGCATGAGGGTTGAGCGGTACGAGCGGGGTAACAATGTTCTTTAAGAGAGACAACCATTACGATTGTTGGAACTTCTACTTCTTTTGACTCAATTTTAGTGGGTGAAGAGAAATCGAGTTGTCTTGATACTCCAGGTAATGAAAGGTCGGATTGTCTCACTAATCTAGATGTATTATCTCGAACCCAAGTACTTTGCATACAAGAGAAACAATCAAATAAGCACGTAGCAGACAAGAGCTATAAGTAAACACCCAAGAATATGCAAAATCAAAAGAAAAATCTATCTTATCCTAAAAAAAATCTAGACCTTGCTCCTAACAATAAGATACTACTAAAAGTAACAGCTCAAAAAGCATTCGTCGTGACTGGCCAGGCAGGAGGAAGCATTGTCAAGAGGCTAACCACCATTCTAGGCACCAGTCTAAAGGCCATGTAAGCTTTCGCTAGCCTAGACACCACCGAAAAATACTTAGTGATTTGTTCCTCCTAGATTCTCTTCCTAGTTGAGCGCGATATCCTAGGGGCTAACGTCTAATTAATTTTATTAAGGAAAAAGGAATGCAAGATGATCGAATTAGTGATGTGTGGGCCAAGGAAAGAGTGATGAAATCCCTCACCTTATCTTGAAATTGGATGGCGTCCTTAAGATTGATTAGATGATGCAACACACAAAGAACGAGAAATAAACACTTATGGATGCACTACACTACGTGTTCTATTCTAAATTGTACGTACCTCTTTCCTCCAGCAATCACCACAATTGTATAAGATGGAAAGCGATAAAGACAATAAAGAAATCTAGATGATGTGCTCCTATGTGAGAGAATGAATGATGCAAAAAACTGGTTTTTAACAAATAACTATTTAATTTTTTTGGATTTTTCAAATATTCAATTTTTTTTGTGTTTTTCAATAATGATGGAAAAAAAATAGAGAGAGGTGATACGGAATACCGAAAAGCGCTTCCAAAAATTTCACAAGAGACGACGAGGCCTTCTAGCAATCTTCTTGTCCAAACTTTCCTCCACTTCATTATTCCCTAAAAGACAAACAATGCAGAACAAGAAACTAATCTGAAGAATTAAATATCAAAGAGTGAAAATTACCAATAATCCCCGGCAGCGGCGCCAAAAAACTTAATGTGTAAAAATAATGTAAACTGCAAGCGCACAGTGTTCAGTTGTAGCAATCACAGATCGATCCACAGAGACTATGAATTTTCAAAACCCTAACAATTAACTCAGGCGAACTAGACAAATAAGATTTGAGATGAGATTTGTTTAACATAATTAACAATTAAAATCAGATATGGAAAACCTAGGAATCCGAATCCATTAATCAATCTCAATTAATATCAACTCGTCCTAAAATCAATTCTCTTTCCTTCACAAATAAGATATATCAATTAACGAGACAAGCATATACTATGAAACTTGTTATCTAACAATAACCTATCAAAACTTCATGGAGCAAGCATAGGCTATGAAAAATAAATCCGGTAACAATAATATATCAAAATCACTTTGTCAATTGACCAATTAAGCACCAAGAAAAATTATGAGAATCAATTAATAGGAACAAGAAGATATCAACAATAATCAAATTAACTTCATCTTCATCCTAGGAGAATTAACTTAGCTAGACATGGTAGAAGAAACAAAACAATTAAATATAAAGAATGCAATCAAAAGTGTTTGAATAGAATAAAGAACTTGTATTGAATGACAATAATAAATCTATCATACTCCTAATTATCAGATCTAGTCTAAATTTTAGGTGTCCCAAATACAAGATAGGAGATCTATATATATATATATAGGAAAAATAATGGGCTTGGGCTCTTTGATTTCAAATCAGATCTTGAATATAATTTAGGTAATTCCCTTTTCTTCTCCGATAAGTTTTCCAATTTTTCTCCAATTTCCTTTTGACTTCTAGTATTTCCATCTCCTTGCCTTTTTCACCTTTTTCTGCTTGAAATATGATTTTATTTATATTCCTACAAAACAAAAGAAAAAACAATTTATTAAATAATAAAATTACGAAAACAAACATAAAATAGGTATTAAAAAAGTATTAATTATGGACCTATCAGCCACCACACGACTTCTTATACTCATTAATATATAAACTTTTAAATAAAATAGTCAATAATCACATAACACAAAAATCACATATCAAATTGTCACATAACAAATATCCTACACTCTAGGTCAAAATTTACACGAAATCCTATAGGAACGCATCCTAGGAAATGCACTAGTCTCTTACCTAGTACAAACCTACAGGAACACATCATAGGGAATGCACTAGTCCCATACCTAGTACACTTCGAAGGAAAACCTGGCTCTGATACCAACTGTAACAGCCCGACTTTTCGAACTGTTAATTTTAAATACAAAACTTAAAAAAAATGCATTTCTTTATTCAATAAATACAAAATTGCACAAAAGTCAAATGCAGCGGTCAAACTTAACAATCAAAAATATAAAATCGGAGACGCAGCTCCATAATTCAATAATCAATTTCATAATTAATTCTAATAATGCAACTATTCTTAACCAATAATTTACATCAAATCACGTAGCACGAAATTCACAAGTTCACATCGATATTCTCAACAAGCTTCCACGGTGTACCAACCTGAAATATTATGAAAGAGTGAGCTACACAGCTCAACAAGTAACAAATTGACTTACAAAATTCTCAAAATCAGTGGGCGTTTTAGCAAAACAGATTTTCTCAAAACCATAATAATTTAAAAGCCTTTGCGAAAATAGATCCAACCCAAACTTTATATTTAAAAATCCAGAATTTAAAAGAGAAACATAGTTCAAAACAGAAACAAAATTCTTATAAATGCCACAGTCTTGCTCTACGGCCACAATTTCCTAGTAGTCGGGATCTAATTCTTATTCTTATACACCACACTTTGCCAGTGACCATCATCTAAAGTATAATAATTACGCCCCCTTAATAGGTATCTAAAGTTGCACACTTATGCGCCTACTAAGGGTATCTAAGGCTAGTTCTGGAACTATAGCGTAAATTACGAACGGGTTCGATAACGTAGAGACTGAGGGATTCGAAGATTCTCGTATCTTATTTCTTATATCTTATACAGTTCGAAACAATATTCTTATATCTTATACGAAATTCAAAGAAGAATCAAAATATTTTTTCCGAAAATAAAAGTAAGTCAAAAAGTACTTACCTGAAAGTCGACGGAACACTGAAATCCGAAAATAATAACGACACGAACAAATCCAAAAATTTTAATAATAACACGCGAAATAATTAATAACTTATTCAGAAAATTCTAAATATATAAAATACTCGTTAAAATAACCAAACAGTCAGATAAATAATAGAATCATGCTTACTGTATTAAGTTAAAACAAATTTAACATACCAAAACAAACTGACCAGATTGTAGTCAAATAAATCATAAAAGGATAAAACAAATGAACCTTAAAAACCAATCGTAGTTCACGTCCAGAATGCAAACTTAATTACATCATGACTTTCCAAACCATTGGAGTACCATTCTAATGCCAGAATAAAAAAAATTAGTTAATTAAGTCTACTATTGTGAACTACTACACCTTTCGGAAAATAAAGGTATTAACTATAGCATATTATTGACATACATGCCCATTAACCATATCATTAAAATCGTCAAAACCATGTTAATTATTAAATATCTTAAATCTAAAATATGTTAATATGTAATTTTTGCAGAATCCAAAACCTTGGCAATTAATCATATGAACCATGTACGCACGCCATAATCACATAAATAACACCAAGAGCTCCTAACTGGATAAAAATGACTTACACGGTAAACAACTTAATTAATTAATGGCCAAATAAACATAAAGTAAATAAATAATAAAAAATATTAACACCACTTTTTCAACGCATCTACGGGAAATAATTACAGAAAAACTGCACATACATCACATCATAGCATTTTTAATGTATCAGATATGACAATTAATTGGCTAAATACAAAAGCTGCATGACATATAACACAAACGAACAATTAATTACAAAATAATTAACATTTGATAGAGCATGTATTTTTGTCATAAAACACGAACCACAATTCTTAAAATTAAGGAAGGCAAGCGTACCTCTGGAGTCCGATGAAGTCTGGGTTTTATGTAAAAGGTTTTTCTATGCTAAGGAATTTATTATATAGCCACGCAAAACCCTAAATAAAAAAGGAAATAATACATATTGCCACTAATAATTTTACTACCTCTTCAAGTTTGCGATTAAAATACGTGAATGTAAATCCTAGTTGTCCATGGTGTCATCTGTGTCCTGAAAATGATATGCATGTTATGTTCGAATGTGGTTTTGCTAAGGAGGTGTGGATTCGAGCTGGGCTTGCAGATGTAATTCAGCCGAACATAACTGATACTATCATGACTTCTCTTAAACGAGTATTTCAGAGGACTGCAAATGATAGAATCAGCATGGTGGGAATGGTGTGCTGGAATCTATGGCTTAGACGGAACAGTTGGGTTTGGAATCGAATTAATATCTCAAGTTTTGGAGTACACTCAAGATCGAGCAGTATGCTTATAGAGTGGGTTCGTGCTAAAGAGGATCTAGCCAAGCAAAAGTTTCAGAAACTGGAGGGGAATAAGTCTTGGTGTAAGCCTCCTGAGGGGTGGGTTAAAATAAACACAGATGCTATGTGTCAAACCCGAACTGGAGCGATGGGCGTGGGATGTATCATTAGAGATGACTCGGGGCAGTTTGTTCGAGCTCGAAGTAAGGTCATCCAGGAGCATTTGCAGCCTAGGGAAATTGAAGCCATTGGGCTTCGGGAGGCTCTCTCTTGGACTAAGGAATGGAGGAGTGATAAATGTATCTTTGAATGTGATGCTAAAGAAGTTGTGGATGCAGTTATTGAGGGTGGAGGTCGTTCTTACTTCCATACAATCATTGAAGATTGTAGGGAGATTCTTAAACACTTTAATGAAGTGTTAGTAGTCTTTTGTTATAGGTCTGCGAATACGGTAGCACATTTGTTAGCACAAGCTACGTGTTCTATGTCAGGCAGTCAGGAGTGGTTAGTCACTGCTCCAGATTTTATTAGTTGTACTATTGCTGATGAGGCAAGTTGATTTAATGCAAGTACGTTTATTTCAAAAAAAAAAAATATTCTATTCACACATAATTAACTTACATAGAAAGATATTGATTCACTAAAATATATTCACACTTCTTTCCGATAATAATAACTCTTATCTCAAATCAAATAACTTGTACAATAATAATTCTAGAATTTTTTAAATAAATTAAATATCTAATAAAAATTTCTTAAATATCTAATATCTAATAATAAAATAATAAAAAAAAATACGGAGTTTTACATTCTTCCCTCCTTAAAAGAATTTGGTCCCCAAATTCTCAAAATTAAAAACAAATTAAGTCATACATAGAAAGAATCATACCTTAATTACGATAGTTGTCATGAATTCCGATGAGCTGAAATACACGTATATTGCTTGTCTTGTTGTCCGCTCCTTGGAGGTGGATTGTGTGGCCTTCTCTCGATCAAAGACGTTTCCTTCTTCATCATTGTTGCTCTCTTCGTCCATCTTCTCGTTAGCCACCACACGACTTCTTATACTCATTAATATATAAACTTTTAAATAAAATAGTCAATAATCACATAACACAAAAATCACATATCAAATTGTCACATAACAAATATCCTACACTCTAGGTCAAAATTTACACGAAATCCTATAGGAACGCATCCTAGGAAATGCACTAGTCTCTTCCCTAGTACAAACCTACAGGAACGCATCCTAGGGAATGCACTAGTCCCATACCTAGTACACTTCGAAGGAAAACCTGGCTCTGATACCAACTGTAACAGCCCGACTTTTCGGACTGTTAATTTTAAATACAAAACTTAAATAAAATGCATTTATTTATTCAATAAATACAAAATTGCACAAAAGTCAAATGTAGCGGTCAAACTTAACAATCAAAAATATAAAATCGGAGACGCAGCTCCATAATTCAATAATCAATTTCAAAATTAATTCTAATAATGCAACTATTCTTAACCAATAATTTACATCAAATCACGTAGCACGAAATTCACAAGTTCACATCGATATTCTCAACAAGCTTCCACGGTGTACCAACCTGAAATATTATGAAAGAGTGAGCTACACAGCTCAACAATTAACAAATTGACTTACAAAATTCTCAAAATCAGTGGGCGTTTTAGAAAAACAGATTTTCTCAAAACAATAATAATTTAAAAGCTTTTGCGAAAATAGATCCAACCCAAACTTTATATTTAAAAATCCAGAATTTAAAAGAGAAACATAATTCAAAACAGAAACAAAATTCTTATAAATGCCACAGTCTTGCTCTACGACCACAATTTCCCAGTAGCCGGGATCTTATTCTTATTCTTAAACGCCACACTTTGCCAGTGACCAGCATCTAAAGTTCAATAATTACGCCCCCTTAATAGGTATCTAAAGTTACACACTTGTGCGCCTACTAAGGGTATCTAAGGCTAGTTCCGGAACTATAGCGTAAATTACGAACGGGTTCGATAACGTAGAGACTGAGAGTTTCGAAGATTCTCGTATCTTATTTCTTATATCTTATACAGTTCGAAACAATATTCTTATATCTTATACGAAATTCAAAGAAGAATCAAAATATTTTTTCCGAAAATAAAAGTAAGTCAAAAAGTACTTACCTGAAAGTCGACGGAACACTGAAATCCGAAAATAATAACGACACGAACAAATCCAAAAATTTTAATAATAACACGCGAAATAATTAATAACTTATTCGGCAAATTCTAAATATATAAAATACTCGTTAAAATCACCAAAAAGTCAGATAAACAATAGAATCATGCTTACTGTATTAAGTTAAAACAAATTTAACATACCAAAACAAACTGACCAGATTGTAGTCAAATAAATCATAAAAGGATAAAACAAATGAACCTTAAAAACCAATCATAGTTCACTGCCAGAATGCAAACTTAATTACATCATGACTTTCCAGACCATTGTAGTACCATTCTAATGTCAGAATAAAAAAAATTAGTTAATTAAGTCTAATATTGTGAACTACTACACCTTTCGGAAAATAAAGGTATTAACTATAGCATATTATTGACATACATGCCCATTAACCATATCATTAAAATCGTCAAAACCAAATCATATGAACCATATCATTAGTTAATTATTAAATATCTTAAATCTAAAATATGTTAATATGTAATTTTTGTTGAATCCAAAACCTTGGCAATTAATCATATGAACCATGTACGCACGCCATAATCACATAAATAACACCGAGAGCTCCTAACTGGATAAAAATGACTTACACGGTAAACAACTTAATTAATTAATGGCCAAATAAACATAAAGTAAATAAATAATAAAAAATATTAACACCACTTTTTCAACGCATATACGGGAAATAATTACAGAAAAACTGCACATACATCACATCATAGCATTTTTAATGTATCAGATATGACAATTAATTGGCTAAATACAAAATTCGCATGACATATAACACAAACGAACAATTAATAACAAAATAATTAACATCTGATAGAGCATGTATTTTTGTCATAAAACACGAACCACAATTCTTAAAATTAAGGAAGACAAGCGTACCTCTGGAGTCTGATGGAGTCTGGGTTTTATGTACGAGGTTTTTCTATGATAAAGAATTTATTATATAGCCACACAAAACCCTAAATAAAAAAGGAAATAATACATATTGCTACTAATAATTTTACTACCTCTTCAAGTAATACTTAATATATAATATTCTATTCACACATAATTAACTTACATAGAAAGATATTGATTCACTAAAATATATTCACGATTCTTTCCGATAATAACAAATCTTATCTCAAATCAAATAACTTGTACAATAATAATTCTAGAATTTTTTAAATAAAATAAATATCTAATAAAAATTTCTTAAATATCTAATATCTAATAATAAAATAATAATAAAAATTACGGAGTTTTACACCAATATAGCATCAATTATAAAATTTACCCCTCCATTGCAATGTTATAATTGGTTCTAAAATAGAAAAATGCTATAATTTGTTTTAAATATAGAACCAAGTATAGATGTAGCTGTAATTGCCACATAGACATGCAAGTGGTTAGATGAAGGAAAATGAGGAATTAAATCAATAGTGACAACCATAGTTTTTAAATTTAAAGTTTAGGATTTTGGAATATAACTAAATTTGAATCTAGTTGGTGTTATTTTAAAACCATGCATTGGATCATAAGTTCTATTTTAATATCAAAAACTACTTTTTGGTTTCATATTATAGAATAACTACATCTATTTTGACTAGAGGTGGCCAAACAGGTGGGTTCAACCGTCTGAACCGTAACCGGCTCGCCAATTAGCTCGTGTAACTCGACCCGGTAAAGGGCCGGTTCAACTCGACATAAATCGTACAGAAAAACGAGGCGAATACGGATCTGTGAACTCACAACAACAAACTCGCTACAACAAACTCACTACAATCCTATCATCTCACTACAAACAACAAATAAGCACCTCAATTTGTTAATGCGGTTTTTTTGTATAGTCGATAGAATTTTTTTTTTATATTTTTAAAATTTGTTTGGTTTGTATTTTTTTTAATATGTTAATGTGGTTTGTTCCGTTTTTTTAGAGAGTAGTCCTCTCAAATTATTTGTAAAATATTTTTTTAATTAATAAAATTTATAGTGGTACCGTCCTCTTTTATTCTAAAAAAAATTGTACAATTTTAAATAATATTTAATCAAATTAAAAGTTTAAAAAAAAATTGAACCGCCAACTGCAACCCGCCTCCCCAACTCGCCCAGGCGTCCACGAGTCCTGCTGTCCTGAACACGGCATGGTCCGACACGACTCATCATCGGAGACGTGCCGGTTCTATCCTACTCCAAAGCCAACTCGACACTGCAAAAGCCCGGCTCAGCTCGCCCGGCACACTCATTTGACCACCTCTAATTTTGACATTAGTATTGGACATGCTCTAAAAGAGTTGTTATTGCTCAAAAATTATGCATTGAAATATAAATTAAATTATATTTTAATTTTATATTATGACAATAATTATATTTAGAGTAAAGTGCACTTTGTGTACTCATACTTTAGTCAAGACACCACTTGCAATACTATAGTTTAAAATTGAGCAGTTGCAATATCAATGTTTGTATTTCACTGCACTTTGTTGCATTCCGTTAATTGAGGTTAACTCCGTTATTAATTTAGGGAGTAAAGTGCACTTTGTGTACTCACACTTTACTCGAAAGTGCATTTTGTGTACTCGCATTTTACTCTAAATTTTGAATTAAAGTATTGCAAGTGATGTATTGAGCAAAGTGCGGGTACACAAAATGCACTTTAGAGTAAAGTGCGAGTACACAAAGTGCACTTTACTCCCTAAATTAATAACGGAGTTAACCTCAGTTAACGGAATGCAACAAAGTACATTGAAATACAAACATTAATATTGCAACTGCTCGATTTTCAACTGTAATACTAAAGTGCGAGTACACAAAATACACTTTACTCTTATATTTATTTTAGCATTAGAATTAGAGTTGGTCTTAAACACAACTCAAGTAAGAGTAAGAAAGTCCTTTCCTGGAATGTATAAAGGTAGGGAGGACTAGACATATACTATGTGTAATCGAAAGGTATGAGTATGACTGGTGGAAGGGTCCCTCGTAGTGACAAAAGTACAAGGCTGTCTTGGCTATGTTTACGCCTTCCGATGACTAGACTGCTAGACTTACATAAAACATGCAGAGATTTGTAGCACCACAAGATCACAGTCTTTTTTTTACCAAGTGAAATACTCAGAGGGAGAGGGATGACAGTAACCATGATTAGTTGTAATGCGTGCGCACCATCAGGTTAAATGGTTAATGGTCCGTGTGCTCATAACTTGTGACAGTCCTGCATTTAATGTTGTGCAGGAGCTTTAGATTCCAAACTTGACTCATTTCCTGTCTTATTTTAGCTAATTTGTGGTACGGCATTTTATTTTTGGCCAAACTCTCCCATATATATATATGGGCCATTGTTCCAGATAGAACCATCTTATATAGAGAATCGGGAAGAATCATATATTCTATTATAGAATTTCATAAATAATTTTAATTTTTTTACATAAAATATATAATCTGATTTTAACGTAAAATATTAGCATATACAAATTTTATAAAAAAAATTATAATTTAAAATTTGAATAAAAACATTGATTTTAAGTTTGATTCTGCTGTAGAATCATTTTAGATAGATTTGATTCTGCTGTAGAATCATTTTGAACTATTTGACTAATTTTCAATTATTTTTTTTAAAAAAGAGTTTAATTTCGTTTTTTGATTTAATAATTGAAATTTATAATCATATCTAATAAAAAATGTGATAAAAATATGTATTATGAATATTTATGTAATGGTTCTCTCCCGGACTCTATATAAGAAATTCTCTCTAGAATGCCACCTATATATGCGGTAAGAGCATCTCCTATGATTGACATCATTAATTAGTTTATTATAATTTTATTACTTTAATTGATAATATTGAATTAATTAATTGTTAAATAAATAATTAGTTGGTGCATGCAAATCTTATGCAATCAAATTAAAAAAACAAAAAAATAAAAAATAAAACATTTTTTTAATTTAATATATAAAAAGAAAATGATTAAAATAAAAAATAAGATTGTAAATCGTATGTAGTCAAAATACAACAATAGAAAATTAATTATAAACACAACTCATGTAAGATTAAAGTTTGGCTTGTGGGTTTATAACATAACAACATTCAAAATCAATAATAATATTCATTACTCCATGAAAACAAATTACAAATTAAAAGCTATATAACACAAGAAAAACATTTTAAGAAAAATAAATTATAAATTATGTAAATGATGTAGTGAAAAAAAAAGAGTTAAAATATAACAACATTTATATAATAATTTATTTACATAGTATGTAATAAAAAATATATAATATAAATAAGTTTCACAAAAACATGTATAATATAAATAAGTAAGAGAAATAATAGTTTATTTATAAATGAGACCACTTGGCACGGATGTCAACTTTTGGCACCCTTCACACGTCACTTGGTACCCAATGACATTCAAACAACTTCAATGGAGTGCTAAGAAGTAAGAAGAGTGGCATGCATGTCATGCCATGTGGCATTGACAACTCTCTTGGCACCTTCCCCGGAAGATGCTCTAATGAGATCAAATTTCACAAAATATCATGAATCCTTCTGAAATTATATATCCAAAAATATATTTCAACAAATGTACAGCATTATGTGACATGACATATGTCATTTTTTTAATTTGAGGCGCATATGTATGCACGCTGGTCACATCATTTTATTATGAAAGTTAACAAAGATAGGAGAATTTTGTACAAATTTTGGGTGTTGTTGCATTTTTCATTATATAATATTAGCTTATAACTTGTGCAAATTCTGTGTCAAGAGTAAAATATTAATCAAAACTAGGAGTTTAGGATGAAACAAAAAAAAAAAATCAAATCCATAAATTTTAGAATTATGTAATTATAGAGAATGAAATCCGAGATGAAACTAAAAAAATTAAATCAAATAAATAAAATTTATTTAATTATATAGTTGTAGAAAATCGAATCTGAATTTTGTGATAACTAAATTTAATTACATGTCATTTATGCATTATTTTATTTATTAATAAAAAGTATAGATTCTTCGTGAAATTCTCATCACTACTTGTCACTTGATAAGCCTCTATACTCACTCTCCCGCATGAGAAGATCTATTTAGAATGAATGTGATGCAGAACATTTTCGATGATGATCTTGTTCCGTAATAACAAAAAATTTCCACCAATCCCTATGGTATGAAATATCACAGTATCACTTGATTGTTTTCACAGAGAAATTAATATTACTCATGTCGGGATACACATAATATTATAGCCAAATTAAGGGGCGTATTCATTTGAGATTTTAAAGAATTTTAGAAATCAAGGGATATTCAATAAAATTTTAAATAATTCTTTAAAATATAGAGATATTTAATTAGGATTTTGAAAAATCTTTTAATATCAGGGGATATTCAATCATAATTCTGAAAAGTCTTTTAATATCTAGGTGTATTCAATTTTTATTAAAATTTGGCGGTATTAAAAAATTCGTGGATTTTCTTGGATTTAATAAAATGGTGGATTTTGATGAATTTATTAGTATATTTTTTAAATTTTAAAATACGGTTGAAATCTATGAGATTTTTATGGATTTGTTTAAAATATTTTAAAATCTGTCAAAATTTAAATCAACTCTACCAGATTTTGCATCAACTCTGCAAGAATCCGCATAGATTTAAAATCAGCAATAATTTTGTAAAATTCGCAGATTATTATTAATTCATCAAAATCTGAATCAATACCTCCATAAATTTATTTTAAAATCAATGTTAGATACTGTAATATCCCGTAATTTTTAGATTAATAATAATAAAAGAATAATAGAAAATTAGATTTAAAAAATATGATTTAAAATTAAATTAGACTAATGGGTCTAAAATAATAAGATTCGGATACGGTTAACAAGTAGGTTTCGACTTAGAGTTTGGTTACGTTATATAAACATTATATTCCCGTTCCTCATATTTTTTATAAAAATTCATAGGGTTTTTTCTCACAAAAAATTAGTTATCTTGTAAAATTCGTAGAAAATTCATCGTAATTCGAAATTTGTTGATTCTCGACTTTTCAGAAAGAACTTTTAATTTCCTAAAACTTTTATTTCAAAGTGTTTTTTCAGATTCTGCTTTACACTGTTCTTAAAATCATAAAATATGTTCAAATCTTGTTTTTCAGTTTATGTTCGGATTCAGCAGGCGTTTTATTCAATTCACAATTCGTTATATGTCCTTTTCTAATGAGCCATACCTTTTTGGGAAGGTCTTTTTATTCTCTATAACTTTCATCCTTTGAGTTTTCCAATAAAACGTTGTTTAGAGGGTCAAAAAGAGTAAAAACAGTTTTGGTCAGAATTGGGTACATGATTGATGATCTATGATGCGTTGAGGTAAGTTTTCGATCGGTCTTTCTAGTGTTTTTCGAAACTATGTGTTGTGTGTGTGTTTTGATTATATAAACTTGGGCTTGGTGATAATATATTTTGAACTGATATGTATTATTTGATATGTGTTATTTGTAAGCAATAGTCTTGGGATTCTGATTTGTGTCATGGTTTGTGAAAATATCGAATAAGAATAAGGACCGAGTCACCGGGTTATAGTGACAGTTTTCTGAAAGTTTAGGACCGTTATCACCGGGTTGTAGTGGTCGTGACATGAATTGTGGGTTTCGAGTTATTGTTTTATGTGGTGTCGTATTGTATCGTATCGAATAAGAATAATAATAAGTATATGTGTATCGAAGTTATGTATCGTATAGAATATTGTATCGTCATATGTGTATAGCCCGATTAGTTGGATCGATTGATTTCTTGTTGGGCTGTATAGCTCATTACTTACAATTTTCAGGTTCGGTGTAACTCAAGTGGGATAGCTTTGGAGTTTAAGGATCTTAGGTTAGGAATAGATTGATTTTTGGATTATAGTTAGCTGTGCTTTTGTAATAGTTAGTTTTGTAATAGAACTTTTATCACGCTTTCGTCTGTAATTGTCATTGTATAGTACTTTATTTAAGTTTTGTATTTAGATTTAATAGTCTGAAAAGTCGGGCTGTTACAGATACCCCAACTATATTATCAATTTTTTTCTCAAATGACATGGCATGATAGGTAAAAAAAATTTAATTTGTCAGCATATTTATACATGCGGAGTCCCATATTATTATTAGGAAGTTACCAAATATCAATGAAACATCAACATTTGGGAATAGTTTTGGAAAAATTTCTAGGTACCTATCATTTTTTTAATTTAACATTAGATCATGCTTTTCTGTATGACGGTACACCAGGACGACGTTCAAGTAACGGATTAGCAGAAATTGCTCAATTGTGACTACACAGAGGATATAAAAGAGTTGTTGTGACTACTCATCCTCTCCTAGCTACGCCTTCTTCTCATACTTATGTTTGCAAATTACGTAAGTCGTTATATGGTCTTCGTCAAGCTTCACGTTGCTGGTTTGACAAGTTTGCATCTGTTATTCTTGCCTATGGATTTAAACAAGCACATTGTGATCATAGCTTGTTTATTCTTTTCTCTACTACATCCTTTATTGCTGTGTTAGTTTATGTGGACGACATACTAGTTGCTGGTAATAATGTCACTGCCATTCAAGCTCTTAAGGTTCATTTAGCATCTCATTTCAAGATCAAAGATCTTGGCCCCTTGCGTTATTTCTTAGGTCTGGAGGTTGCTCGTTCCAATAAAGGAATTTATTTGAATCAACATAAGTATTCTTTGGACATTATCTCTGATATTGGGCACTCTATTGTTAAACCTGCTATAATCGCCCGACTTTTCGGACTATTAATTCTAAATTCAAAACTTAAATAAAAGTATTTCTTTATTCAATAAATATGAAATTGCACAAAAGTCAAAGCAGCGGTCAAACTTAACAATAATTCAAAACATAAAAGCGGAGACACAACTCCATAAATCCAACAATATTCAATGTCTAACAGATAATCAAATTATTCGAATAGTTTTATGCAAAATCACATAGCACGAAATCCATAACTCCACATCTTTATTCTTACTTAGCTTCCAAAAGTCTGAACCCGAAATATATTAAAATAATGAGCTACAAAGCCCAGCAAGTAACTATCGGCCAACGGCTCAAAGTAATATTTAAAACAAAATTTCTTAACTTTAAATCGATAAAAGAATCAAACAACAAAATCACATTTAATTCCCACGGTTCTAAATTAAGGTCACACTATGCCAGTGACACGACTTCTATAGTTCGATGTTTCGATGGGGGCCAGTTTACGTCCCTCGATAAGACAAACTCAACGAGGTATCTATGTGTTCCGGAACGTGCGTAAACTAGTTTTATATGTCACACTATCCAGTGACCGGATTCTATGATTCGACGCGCAACTAAAACTGGAGAATTCTATTAAAATCTTTTCTAAATTCTCTTTTCGATATCACAATTTTCAAAAATCATTATTTCAAATATAATAAAATTAAACAAATGAAAACAGATTTGAGAATACTAATGAGCGACGAAAAGTCACTTATCTCGATATTGATGTCGTACCCTGAAAATAAAATCACAACAAATCCTTAATATTAATTTATAATCTACTAACAGTCAAATAAAACAAACTTGCGGCGTTTACATATAATTTACTCTAAGAAGATTTCAAACATCAAACATCAAAATATCTTGCAAAATAGACTATTGTTAACAAAATCAATCTTGACCAGTTCTGAAAATTGACAATTTACTCTATGAAAATGATTTTATCTGAAAAAGTACAAAACACGAAAAATGTAGACGATTCCGAGACCTTTACAAAATGATAAGGCTCGTTAAAAACGGACAAGTAACGAATTCGAAACATAGACATTTGTGGATTGTAGAACAGAATCAACCCCTGATTTCTTTAGTGTTATGCTATTTACGACATCCAAATCAAA
This sequence comes from Heracleum sosnowskyi, assembly GCA_030848705.1. Lineage (NCBI taxonomy): Eukaryota > Viridiplantae > Streptophyta > Magnoliopsida > Apiales > Apiaceae > Heracleum > Heracleum sosnowskyi. Next base: position 133,168,480 of record CM061237.1, read on the forward strand.
ACATATAGCAGCAAAGTGTAAACAAGAAACACAGAACATGAAAATACCTTTCAATATTGATATTACTCATTAAATTATCATAAAAACTCAATTTATTACGAATTTTCAAAGTTAGTGACTCGGTTTTGAAAATACCCTGACAGGTTACCAAAATAGCAGAAAACACACTCTTACACGCAGAATTTCAGAAAGGTTAAAGAACAAAAGTTATAGGAAATTCAAATACCTTTCCAGGGACATCAAGAGCACCAATATACGATAAACAATGAATTTTATACAGATTTTACAAGAACTCAGCATATGTAGAAGACCAAATATGACAATCTATTGAAATCAAAACATTACCACATCAAAACTCAAGAAAACAACGAAGAACCTTAATATAATAAAAATCAATCAAATACTATATTTCGATTTTGTTAATTAAAGAATCTTTACCCCTTTTGTTGAACTTGTTACGACTTCCTGCTTCTCTCGTGTTCTTCTTCTTCATTTTCTTCTTCTCTCTTTCTCTCTCTCTTACCGTTCCTTTTTTTACACGACTGTTTACTTGGGCTAGGGTTTTATCTTCTTTTTTTCACACGCTTGCATCTAGCTATGTATTGGTCCATTTAATTAACTTGGGTCAACCAAAATCATTCAATTAAACTAAAGCCCAACTAAATTAAATTAGTACGGTCTGTTAATCCAATTTTATTCTAAAGTCAAATTATATAATTATCTTAAATTTTAATCCACTTCTAATTTTAATTTCTAGCAAATTAAAATCTATTAAAATTATAAGACAAATCAGGGATATTACACCTGCCTTAGTTCCCATGGAGCAAAATCATGATCTACTTTCCAACACTACCTCTCCCTTTCTGCACAATGTTGCATCTTATAAACGACTTGTTGGACGTCTCATTTATTTGACAATTACTCGCCCTGATTTGGCGTATTCTATACATGTGCTTTCTCAGTTTTTATCTGCTCCTCGTCACTGTCATTGGGATGCAGCACTCAAGGTTGTTAAATATGTTAAAGGCACATTAGGCCAAGGTTTATTTTTTGCTGCTTCTTCCTGTCCAACTTTGACTGCTGATGCTGATGCTGATTTGAGGGGGGAGGGGGTTGTCCGCTTACTCGTCAATCACTTACGGGCTACTGTGTTACTCTTAGTAACTCTCTTATTTCCCTGGAGAGCTGAACGACACCCTACGGTCTCTCGTTCCTCTGCTGAAGCAGAGTATCGTGTCATGACGGATGTTACTTGTGAAATCATGTGGGTTGTAAATTTACTAGCAGAACTTGACACCCGTTACTCTGTTCTCTGACAACAAGAGTGCATTGCATATTGCTTCAAATTCGGTCTTTCATGAAAGGACGAAGCACATTGAGATTGATTGTCACATAGTTCGTGACAAACTCCTCAAGGAATTAATTGATTCAACCTTCTTTTCTACGGTCTCTTCACCAAGGCCTTGTCTTCTCGTTCACTCACCTATTTGTTGTCCAAGTTAGGTGTCCTCGACCTGTTTCTGCCTACTAACTTGAGGGGGATGATAATATACAAGATGCAGAACCTAGCAGTCCTACTGAGCAACAGTGAGTCAGCAGTGTCAAGTTAGCACATCTAGTGCCATAGCCAGCTCATGACAGCTGTAGTCTTCTAGAAGAATAGTTTGTTAAGAAGTTAGTTAGATCACATTTTGTCTATATAGCTGATAACTTTTTAAGATTAGTCTCAAATTTGTTACTTTACATCTTCTTCTATAATGAATCTCTAGTTTTAATGCACAATTGCAGCTTTATTGTTTGTGTCAAAGCCACTAAAATTTAAGTGATCCAGAGAGAAGAAGTAGCGACAGCTTAATCGTTGGTGGATGGAGTTGCAGACCACTTATCAATTCGGTGCAATGCATGAAGATTGGTAGCTAAAAAACAAATCAAAGTGGGATGAGAATAACTGACTTCTGTTCTGTGGTTTGAGTGACACAAGTCACACAATTAATACAGCTAGTTATATACAATTACACACATATCTCTCTCTCTCGATTTTGATTCGTGGTAATAAACAGGAGGAGGTACTTGTGACTAGTTCTTGACAGAAAGTGAAACAGTTGGGTGTCTTATATTTCCGGAAGAAGAGCCGGAGAGGTACTGTTTCTTATTTGTTTGCATTTCAACTGCATTGCATTAATTTATATTTCTACACGAATCTCAAATACCAGTCGGAGAGACCAGCAACCTTAGCTTTGATATTTAAAATAGAAATGCTACTATGCTAGTTGTTCAAAAATGGGTTTAAGATATGCCAAATTTTAATTCTAAAATTGATGTTTCAATTGTAATTTGTTCACTTTCTATTAGCTTCATTTCTTTAACTATTCCCTTCAACGAATATTCTATTATTACAAGCCTATAACCCGTGCGATGCACTGATGAATTTTAGTATTTTTAATTTATTATTTTAGTATTATTTTTATATGATTTATTATTATTTTTTATCTTATTTTATTATCATTTATTTGTATTTTGATCTTAAAAAATTTTAATATGTTGTCGACGGAATAATATCTTGAACTTTTGAATGTAGCTTAGAAAAATAGATGATATAAATATTTAATAATAATAATATGTTGTTGACGGGATTCGAATCTTGAACCCGTGGGAGTATTTTAGATACCAAGAAAATAATATTCTTTTAATATTACATCAAACAGTTTTTATTTATCTATATTTATATCTAACAGTTATTATTTAGAGAACCAAACTACCAACCAACCAAATAGATGGTAGTTTGCTTATAATAGTATTTTTTATATGATTTTTTAGTATTTTTTATCTTATTTTATTAGCATTTATTTGTATTTTGATCTTAAAAAATTTTAATATGTTGTTGACGGGATTCGAACCTTGAACCCGTGGAAGCATTTTAGATATCAAAAAAAAAGAATATTCTTTTAATATTACATCCAACGGTTCTCATTTACCTATATTTACATCTAACGGTTATTATTTAGAGGACCAAACTAAATGACCAAACTACCAACCAAATAGAAGGTGGTTTGCTTATAATATTATAGTATAGATATAATTCACTGCGTCGGTTTTATCTGGTTGAACTCGTTTACAATCCTAATTATGTACAAAGAGTTGCGCCAATTACTTAGAAAATATTAGTTGTAATTTGGTATAGTCATATTTTGTACAGTTATATAGCAGGAAAATAATTAAGGCCGGAGATGAAGTTAAATGAACAAACCGTAAATTATCAATTTTCATGATTGTCATAATGACTATTTTATTAATGTCGAACATTTGGCATGTTTGACTAATTGTTTATAAGCTAATTTATAGTTTATAAACACGTAACAAGATGTTTGTCAACCCAACTTATAAATCAATTTATAATTTATATGTTCATGAATATTAGTAACAATGTATATTTTCCTTAATTTATTGACTTATTGTTTCATTTTTTTTGTCTTTTAATACTTCATATTTTTACATTTGTGTTTTTAAATATTTTTTTAATTTAAAATGTATGTATTTATCTCATTGTATTTAATAATTATTTTTAAAATATAAATTAGCAAATTTGTAATTATCTTATAAATAAATTTATCCAAACAACTAAGAATTCATGCATTTATCAATTATATAACACTTATTCATGTAAGTTAGCCCAAACATGCACATTATCATGCGGCGATTTCCTCCTGTATCTCGATCTTCTGTCTTTCTTTTCAAATATTCACGAGTAGGTATAAAAATCAGGAACCAACATATGATTTCTTGATTAAATCCGTAAATACATAAGATGGACCAAAAGGTCCAAAACTGTCAGTTGGAGAAATATTACTAAATCAATTAGTATATAGTCAACCTGAAGGCATAATCAAGAAATATTCCTCATTATACTGACATAGCTGGTAGTATTATATACTACTACAGTTGAAGCTTTGAATTGCACAGTTTAAAACAGTAGTACTTTTGTTACATTATTATATCATGCTCATTGACAAAGTGTCTAGATTGTCAGAAGAAACAAAGCACAATTCCAACAACACATCTTAATTAATTACTTAATTTCCTTATCTTTGGCTAAGGAAAAAACAGGCGTCTGAGTCACTTTTATAAATCAAGCTAAAAAAGGTGCACCCAAATAGTAAGTTTCAGAAAGAAAAAAGGTGCACAGAAATAGTAGTTTTGCAGACCTAAAAATGTAGACAAGCAGGCTAGGCTGGCTAGCCCGCAATCGGACCATGCGAAGGCATGTGTTCATATGCGCAAAATCAGAAGAATGTAGTCTAGGCCTCTAGGGCATCTCAAACTTATCTATCCAGGCTTAGCCATCAACTAATTTCTTTTACAATAAAATATTGTCAAAGCTACTAAATGACCGGGGAGGAGAAAGCAAAAAAAATGATGGAGATTAGGTTGAGTCAGTTAAGTCAGGCCCATACAAAATAATTGAAAAGAGACCAAGAAGGTGAAGACAGCCACAGTAACAGTGAACCCATCTGTAAATTGTCCCATCAAATGATTCCATTAAATTGATCAGCTGTGTTTGTTTTTATGGGTTTATATGATCCATCTTTTCCACTCATCAATCTTGTTGGTATCATTAACGATAATGTTGCTCAACAAAAAAAATTTATAATGTTTGAATAAATATGCAAAATTTTAAATAATTAGATAATTTCACTACAAGAATGCAGGGTTTATTGTGACAGAATTATTACAAAGAATTGTCACAAATCCCCAAACTTACGACGGAATATGTCTGTCACAAATGTCTCGTCGCAAATTCACTATTCCGTCACAAGTTCTAGCGATTGACTGTCTGTCACAAATTATGACAGAACTATCTGTCACAAATTATGACAGATTTGTTCGTCGTCGTAAAATATGACAGAACTATCCGTCACAAATTATGACAGATTTATCCGTGATAAAATATGACAGAAATATCCGTCACATAATACGACGTTTAGCTGCATCAATTTATGACGAAATTGTCATAAAATTTTTAGTAATATTTAAAAATCCCTAGCTACTACATGAAAGACAAAGCATTTGTTTTTTTTAAACTATGGCATGCCTTAAACAATAAAAATCCAATCTAACATAACATATCAAATTTACACCAATAAAGTCAAAATATTCATCACTAAAAATATTAAAACTTGTCAAAGCTACAACAAAATGATCCATTACAAACTTTTTAATACCAAAAGCCATAATTTACCATCCCCACAATATGGCATAGAGTAGACATAATCTGGACTACATAAAGTCATAATCTGAACTACATAAAGTCATAACCTAAACTAGAACCAAGCTATTGTCTGGCAATCAAACCAGATAATATATCATAGAAAGCTAACATCATCCCAAAATTACAAAAGATGTCTGGCATAAGTTCATTAATATGATTCCAAAATAAGCCACCAGAGCTACCCCTTTCCCAAAAACTAGTCTAGTTTCCCCTTATATGTTGATTTTCACTTCATTCGGGAGGTGGAGAATGAGATGGGTTGCGCACATCATCCCCATCAGAGCTCGAAAGATCATCCTCACGCATAATGTACTTACCCTTGCCCTATAAAGTAACAATCACACACAATTACTAAGCTTATATAGCATGTTCAACTAAAAAAAAGATAAGTAACATACTTGCGACAATTATGACTTAACAATAACTTACATTGTTATTATTAGGTTCCCGACGTTCTTGGATGTCAGTCAACACCGTGACCATCACTCTCACCGGCTTCGTCATAGTCCCCATGCCTAAAGGGTGGTTTGCTGGCAGCTCATCATCTCCCTCTGTCACAGACACCGACTTTTCCAACGTAAGGACCTGCTCAGGTGCAAGACCAAACTCCTCTGGATGCCTTCGTGCATATGCTACAGTCTGGTCCACCGCTTGAATCACACAATCATCTAACATGTGGTAAGGCTTGCCATTGGTGGAAGCGCCAGACTCATCGTCATTGTGTCAACGCCTTTTACGAGATCGCTCAATTGCTACAAACACATATATACACAAATATAAAAAGAAGTTCTGAAATAAATATAAACAAAATTAGAATAAATTGTCCAATACGTACAAACATATTCTAAGCATAACATATTGAAACTCTCGGGAAACAAAAATTTGCTCACATAATGACTTCCCATATCAGAACCTCCAGTTTCTTACATTATAAACCAAACACCAACACTTAACCTTTAGAAACAATCTGCAGACTAGCTACTAACCTAAATTCAAGGTTATAATTTGTTTGCGTACACTTCAGTAACTTTTACACTATTGATTACAAACCTTCTATTTTTGTTGAATGGATCAGGTGATGTAAGAGAAAGCATGAAAACGAATTCAAGAAGATTGTAGCTAGTTCAAACTTGACATGACTAAACAACCATATAAAATTATCCCAAAAGTAGGTAACTTACATCATTATCTACACGACAAAAAAAGAGAAGCGTTGCTATTGAATTCAAAGATTTATCTTCATCATTCATAATTACAAGCACTACTAAAGCACATCAGTCAAATGAATATCCACAAAAAAAAAAACTAATATCAATTAAAGCTCATGCAATCGTTGTGCATGCATGTGTGTATCATAAGTTTGCATTCATAAATGTAGTAAATGTGTATGTGTAAAATCATACGTATAATATCAGAAGCTTTCGTGCGAGGAACACCAATGATGCTATTCTTCTGCACACCAACAGCCTTGGCCCATATAGAGATCGGCGCATTATTGTGATCTACTTTTTCTTTCTCACACAGTTCAACATAACGTTCCTGCAAATAATTTACAATAAACATTAAACAAGTTTATGACTATCGTGATAGCCCAGTTTGACTACCGAAAACATAATCTGCTTGAGGTGGCATCTTCTACATGAAAACTATAGCCTGCTCTAAAAGATCAGGTTGGCAAAATTTGAGTTAAGATTGAGTATCTGTTAATCATCACATGGTAATAGATAAGGGAAAACAAGTAGTTGGCAAAATTACTTGAATAATTGGTTTTAGGCAATATCTAATATTTTATAAATATTGATAATATTTAAATAAAATTGTTAGGTCTAAATATTAATTACAATAAAAATGTGATATTTCACATTTATTTTAAGGTAGAAATCATAATTTTTTTATATTTAAGATTTTAAAATATATCAGTTAAAATATCAAAATATTAGAATATACTAGTTAATAATGTTCTAAATATATCTGCAAGAGCAGCAAGACATAACAACCAAATTAACATGCATTTGAGTTAGTGTTCTAAATGTTCACATCTAAGCTCTATAAGATTTTCCTAAGTTAAAGGCCTGTACTTGTAATTAATTAGAAGTCAGATGTTTAATATAGAGTCGTGATAAGATGAGCAGTGTTAGCTAGGGAAATGTTTTGGTTAAGGTTTTGCTGGTTTTTAGGACTAGATCAATATTAAGCACTGTTGTATTACTAGCACTACGTGCACATGGAAAATGATCTACTTAGCAGTTTTAACAAGATGAGACATTTACATATGTTTTATACATACTTGAGTTGGTTACGTAAAATAATAAAGTATTTTAAAACAAGCATGAGTTCTATCAAGGAGAAGAAACCAAGTCTGAAGCATCTGCATGTGTTTGGCTGTAAATGTTTTGTTCTCAGAACTCATCCTGAACAACTAGGGAAATTTGAAACAAAGGCTGATGAAGGAATTTTCATAGGCTATCCTGCATCAAGAGCCTTCAGAGTTTTTAATTTGAGGACAAGGACTGTCATGGAGTCAATTCATGTATCTTTTGATGACAAGAAGATAGTTGGAATCAATGAAGACTCTCATGATAGATTGATTTTTGAAAATGAAGCTACCAAGGAACCTGAAAGTGAATCAGATCCTGATGGATCACCAAATCCTGATGACACACCAGATACTGATGGTGCTAATACTGATGATGCATCCAATAGTGATCCTTCTAGTAGTGCTAATGTTGAGGGGGAGCAACAACATTCTACTACAAGTTCAGAGTCAACACAATCATCAGGACAGAATTCTTCAGATACTGATTCAAGTGATGATCCTGATAACTTATCAGGAGGAAATAGCAATAATTCAGGGGGAGCTTCAAGATAAGCAAGTTCTTCAAATCAAGATAACACCAATCCAGGGAGAGCATCTACTTCAAGAAACAATTTAACACCAGCAAGGAAATGGACTGCTAGTCATACTCCTGATTTGATCATTGGAGATCCTGATGCAGGTGTTCAAACAAGAAGTGCAACTCAGAATGAATGTCTATACAATAACTTTCTGTCTAAGGAGGAACCAAAGAAAGTTGAAGATGCACTTAAAGATGCTGATTGGGTTACTGCAATGCAAGAGGAACTGAATGAATTTGAAAGAAATGAAGTCTGGAAACTGGTACCAAGACCAAAGAATAGATCAATTGTTGGTACAAAGTGGATTTTCAAGAACAAGACTGATTCTGATGGAGTAATAATCAGAAACAAAGTGTTAGATATAATTGCTAATGATTGTTTTATCAGTGTTTAAGTACCAGGTACTCATCAGAGTTTACTGGAAGCCAGTCAGAGTTTATTAAAGTCTGACGGGGAGAAAAGTTTACTTTAGATGTCGGTGCTGATATAAAGATTCTAGAAGTAATATATCTTGAAGATGGAAAGAAGCAAGATATATTGAGACAGTTAAGGAAACGGAACAGAAGACAGAAGCAATCCTAATTTGATATAAATTGTATAGCTAATTTATAGGAATATCAAATAGAGATTGATTCTATGTAGCTGTGTACTATATAAACACAGATAGGTTAACCCTAAAAGGGGTGTGAATACTGAATACATTATTCCTGTAACCTAGCAGCTCTCTGTGATTCTTTAACATCACTGAGAGAAGAATTATATATATAATTCAGTTGTTGATTCAGAAACAGTGTTCTCAATTGTTATTATCATACTTATATTGATTATATATTGTGTATTCGGCCTAACAATTGGTATCAGAGCAAAGGCTGATTAGTATATACAGTTTATCGATCCAAACACAAGTATAATCATGACTGACAACTCTCAGGAAGGTTCTAATGCAGGTTCTAATGTTCAGAAGGTTCAACCTACTTCTGTGAGTCGATATGAGACTATAAGGGTTCCAATTCTCAGACCAAGTGAATATCCAATATGGAAGGTGAAGATGACCATGTTTCTGGAAGCCACAAATCCAGAATACCTTGATAGAATCAATGATGGTCCTCATATGCCAACTAAATTGTCTCCTGTTGTTACTGGGCAAGAACAAAAGACTGTTCCAAAAGAGAAGAAAGATTTGACTCCTGAAGACATCTCATCAATTGCAAAGGATGCAAAGGTTAGACATCTACTACACAGTGCCTTAGATAATGTCATGTCTAACAGAGTGATTGGCTGCAAGACTGCCAAAGAGATTTGGGATGCTTTGGAAGTCAGGTGTCAAGGAACAAGTGCTATAAAGAAAAACAGGAAGACTATTCTAACACAGGAGTATGAACACTTTGACTCTAGATCTGATGAAAGTTTGACAGATACATATGACAGATTTTGTAAATTGTTGAATGATTTGTCTCTGGTTGATAAAGAATATGAACTTGAAGAGTCAAATCTCAAGTTTCTTCTATCCCTACCTGAAAGATGGGATTTAAAGGCAACAACAATCAGAGACAATTATGATCTTGCAGATACAGATCTTGATGAAATCTATGGGTTGCTTAAAACTCATGAACTTGAAATAGAACAGAGAAATAAAAGATCTGGAAAGAAGACAAAATTTGTTGCTCTTAAAGTTGAAGAAAAGTCTGTCAAGAAGGAATCATCAAGAAAGAAAACCAAAGGAAAGGCTTTAGTCATTAAATCTGACAGTGAGTCATCAAACTCTGATGATGGCTCAAACACTGATGATGAAGCTTCTGATTCTGAGGATGATGAAGAAGAGATGATGAGAATGGCTGCTTTAATGGTGAAGACCTTCAAGAAGATGGGATTCAAGAACTTCAAGAAAGGAAAGAGATTCTCAAGGAAAGATTCAAATTCTGATAAGAGAAATTTCAGAAAGTCTGATGGAAAACATACCAAGTCTGGAAAGAAAGACAAGTCTGAGATCCAGTGCTACAAGTGTAAAGAGATGGGTCATTATGCTCCAGAATGCAAGAAAGGAAAATCTGAGAAAGCACTCATCACTAAAGGCAAGGACTGGGCAAACACTTCAGACTCAGATGAGGGAGTCAATTATGCTCTCATGGCAACTGTTAAAGATGAAGCTGAGTCATCTGGAAACAAGGTACCCCTAACAACTTATGCTTATGATACTGATAATATATCTGAATTAAGAATTTATCTTAAAAGCATACATGTTAGTTATAGGGATCAAACTTTAGAAAATGAAAGAATCAAATCTGAGAATCTAGGTCTTAAAGAGAGGAATAAATTTCTTGAAGAGAAACTTGTTAACATGCAACAAGTTCAAAAGGAGAGAGATGATGTTGTTTATGTTGAACAGGAGTTGCTTAAAAGATATAGGGAAATAGAATCTGAGTTGGAAAAAGAGAGGAAAGTAATTAAAACCTGGACAAATTCTGGAAAAGACACACATCAGGTTTTTCAGACAGATACTGTAGGCTTAGGTTACTGTGAGGGAGATGAACTTAGGTTTAAAGATAAAGTTAAAGTGAAACCACAACTTAAACCTGTGAAATTTGTTCCGGAATACAGTAAGCTAAAGTCTGTTGTAGTAAAAGAAGCTGTTATGGAGCAAATTGAAACTTGTGAAAAACAGGTTAATATTGGTTCAATAACAGAGAATAAGATTGAGCTAGAAGCTGTTAAAGAACCAGTAAAAATCTGTGATATACAGGTTAATGTTGGTTTGATGACAGAAAAACAATTCAAACATAAGCTCAAAGAAGTAAAGTCTGTCAACAAACAGAAAATGTTTAAGAAAAATAGGAATGGAAAAGTAGGCATTAATAAAAGAAATGATTATCTGCCTAATTCTGCTGCTCCTAGAAAAACATGTCATAGTTGTGGTAGTACTAACCATCTTGCCAGGTTTTGCAAGAAGAACAAAGATATTAACTCTTTACCCTCCACATCTGGAGTAAAGAATGATTATGTTAGGGTTAGACCACAGACTTTATGCACACACTTTGGGAGCACTTGGCATTCCATTTATACTTGCAAGAGTTATCATGCTATTTATCACAACTATTATGAGCTAAAACCCAACTTGAAATGGGTTAGAGCAAACTCTGCAAGTGTAAAGTCTGACAATGTTAGTTTAAACTCTGTTGATAGTGATTCCGCTGCAAAAGCTAACAATGTTAAGAAAGCCAAAGGATCCAAGCAAGTCTGGATCCTTAAATCTAACACTCAGTGATTGTTTGTGATTGCAGGGCATAAAAGAGAGCACTCTTATCTTGGAAAGTGGATGCTCAGGACATATGACTGGAAATAAAGCCCTGCTATCAGATTTTGAATAAAAAGCTGGCCCAAAAGTTTCCTATGGAGATGGCAACATAGGACATACTCTGGGATATGGCAATATCAATCTTGGAAGTGTCATCATTACAAATGTAGCTCTTGTCTCAGGACTCAAGCATGATCTGCTTTCTGTGAGTCAAATCTGTGACAGAGGATACCATGTAGATTTTCATACTGAACATTGTGAAGTTATCAGCAAATCTATAGGGAATGTTATTCTAGTTGGACACAGGCACAATAACATCTATGAAGCAAGTTTGGTAACAAACTCTGAAGGAAAAACTGTGTGTCTATCAGCAAGAATGTCCAGTGAAGAGAGTTGGAAATGGCATAAGAAGCTCTCTCACTTAAACTTATAAGAAATGGTAACAAAGGATCACAGTACAAAGTGAAAGTTATAAGAAGTGATAATGGTACTGAATTCAGAAATTCTGAAATGGAAGCTTTCTGCAAGGAAAGAGGAGTGAAGCAAGAATTTTCTGCACCTGGAACTCCACAGCAAAACGGTGTAGTTGAAAGAAAGAACAGAACCCTAATCGAAGCTGCCAGAACAATGCTTGATGAAGCAAAATTGCCAACTTATTTCTGGGCAGAAGCTGTTCAAACAGCTTGTTTTACTCAAAATGCTACACTGATCAACAAGCATGGGAAAACACCATATGAGATGGTGAAGAATAAGAAGCCAAATTTGAAATATTTTCATATTTTTGGATGCAAGTGTTTTGTGTTGAAAACTCATCCTGAACAATTGACCAAGTTTGACTTAAAAGCTGATGAAGGAATTTTTGTTGGATACCCACTATCAACTAAAGCATTCAGAGTCTACAATCTAAGAACTAAAGTGATCATGGAATCTATACATGTGTCATTTGATGAAAAGAAAATAACTGGAATAGAAGATGAAGAATATCATGATCAACTTCGCTTTGAAAATGAAGATCTATACTCTGATGATGTAAACTCTGATGCAGCAAATCCAACAAACTCTGACGAAGCATACTCTGATCCTCTACTGGTAAACACTGACGAATTTTCTCTGACAGAACAAAATAGAGAACCAGTTGAGGGGGAGCGTGAAGAAACTTCAGGAACTTCTCAAAGTAATGACTCAAATTCTGAAAGAGGGTCAAATAAAGAATCAAACAGAAACTCTGAGTCAAACTCTGAAAGTTCAAATACTGAACAATCCAATTCAGGGGGAGCCTCAGAGAATGCAAATAGTCAAGAAGAAAATCAGGAGAGCATGGATCAAGGGGAGGATCTAATAATGATAATAGAAGCCAATTACCAACAGCAAGAAGGTGGACACAATCCCATACACCTGACTTGATAATCGGAGATCCAGAAGCTAGTGTAAGAACTAGAAGTGCTAAAAATAATGAATGTCTGTTTCATGCATTCTTATCTCAAACAGAGCCCAAGAAAGTGGAAGAAGCTCTTCAAGATGCTAACTGGATAACAGCAATGCAAGAGGAGTTAAATGAATTTGAGAGGAATGAAGTCTGGACACTTGTACCAAGACCAAAGAACAGATCTATTGTTGGTACAAAGTGGGTTTTCAGAAACAAAACAGACAGTGATGGAGTGATTACAAGGAATAAAGCTAGACTTGTGGCTAAAGGCTATTCACAGCAGGAAGGAATTGACTATGATGAAACCTTTGCTCCAGTTGCAAGATTGGAGGCAATAAGGATTTTTCTGGCCTATGCTGCTCACAAGAAGTTTAAAGTCTTTCAGATGGATGTGAAAAGTGCTTTTCTCAATGGGAAACTTGAAGAAGAAGTATTTGTTGAACAACCACCAGGGTTTGTAGATTCCAAACATCCAGATTATGTCTACAGACTTGATAAGGCATTATATGGACTAAAGCAGGCACCTAGAGCATGGTATGAAACTCTGGCTCAATTTCTTTTAGAAAGTGGGTTCACTAGAGGTACAATTGACAAAACCTTGTTCTATTTTAATTTTGGTGATGATTTGCTGTTAGTTCAAATCTATGTGGATGACATAATTTTTGGGTCTACAAATGACAAACTCTGTAAGAAATTTGCCAAGCTTATGCAGTCAAGATATCAAATGAGTATGATGGGAGAGCTTAGTTATTTTCTAGGCTTACAGGTCAAGCAAACAGATGATGGGATTTTTATCAATCAAGCAAAATATACCAGAAATCTTCTCAAGAAATTTGGTATGCTTGATAGTTCATCTGCTACAACTCCCATGGCAACTGCAACAAAGCTAGACAAAGACACATGAGCCTCAGTAGATATGACAAACTATAGAGGAATGATAGGGTCTCTTCTTTATCTCACTGCAAGCAGACCTGATATCATGTATGCAACATGTCTTTGTGCAAGATTTCAAGCAGACCCTAGAGAGCCACATCTAACAGCTGTGAAGAGGATTTTCAAATATCTCAAAGGAACCATAACTCTTGGTTTGTGGTATCCTAGAGAATTAGAGTTTAAATTAATTGGTTACTCTGATGCAGATTTTGCAGGCTGTAAGATAGACAGAAAAAGCACAAGTGGAAGCTGTCAATTTCTTGGTGACAGATTAGTTTCTTGGTACAGCAAGAAACAGAAATCAATTTCCACATCCACAGCAGAAGCAGAGTATATAGCTGCTGGTAGCTGTTGTGCACAGATTTTATGGATGAAGAATCAATTGCTGGACTATGGATTAAGGTACTCTAGAATACCTATTTACTGTGATAATCAAAGTGCTATTGCTATGACAGGTAATCCAGTACAGCACTCCATGACCAAGCACATCAGCATAAGGTATCATTTTATCAGGGAACATGTGGAAGAAGGAAACATTGAGCTTCATTTTGTGTCTACAGACCAACAGCTTGCAGATATCTTCACCAAACCTTTGAGTGAAGCTACCTTTACAAGGCTGGTAAATGAACTTGGAATGGTCTCTGGTTTTGACTAGAGATACCGGTTAGATTCAAACTCTATACATGATAGATTTTATGCTCATGGTTCTTTGCATGTGTTAACTGTTATTTGTACCAGTATGTTAAAATCTGATAGTAAACTCTGATAGTAAACTCTGTTAGTAATATAGTGTCAGTCATACTCTGTCAGTTAAAGTCTGATGTCAAACTCTGATTGTGATTTTTGTCTGAAACACATGGACCGATGAAGAAATTTGTATGAAGCATGATTTTCAGTAAGTAATCATGAATCCTTCTAAGTAATATAAATTCTGATTTCAAAATGTGCAAAAAATTTACACAGCATGATACTGTCTCTATATTTATAGCATCTCTTAGTTTATTGATCCTATACAATGAGTCTGTATTAGCTGTTTGCATTTTCTCTCATAAATTAATTGTATTAACTGATGAAAAGTCTAAACTCTGAAAATTAGTTACAAATATTTCACCCTCAAATCAAAAGATGCCAAAAAGAGCACAAATTCCTTTGAGATCATGTTGTGCCTAGGATGATCCAGGAACTTATTGTATGAAATAAGGGCTAAAATCTTTGATTTTTGGTGACTAGTGCCAACCACTGATTACTGGAAAAATAAATAAAAAAAAATTTTATATATAAAGGGGGTGAAAATAAAAGATATATCCAAATGAAAGGATATCAGAATACAGAGTTTAGATATAAAAATCAGATTTTATTTTATATGAGAGTTTGAGCAACCAGTTTTTACTGCTTTAGTTTGTGGATTTTATGCACTTTGAGATGATCTAAATATGTATATTCAGTAAACTCTGCTATTCACACACAAAAAAATACTCACACCTATACAGTTTGTGAAAAGAGTTTATTTATAAAGAAGGAGGATTGGTAAACACTGATGAACTGTGTACTCTACGCCGAGGTAATTTAATTTTAATCTCTGATGATTAAAATAAATTTTGTTTGTTTCAGGCATATTATGATTTTGAGAAAAGACATTTGTTTTGAAAATTCAAAAAGAGTATGATTGGACAGTTGTTCGAGAATGTATTAAACAGAGGAGAGAGGTTGAGAGTCTAGAAAAGTGTAAAAGGCGGTAATTATTGTTGTTTTTATTGCGCATGCGCATTGGAAACTGTCAATTACTGTTGTCAGTCATTGCATGTGTGCCACGTGTCCCACTCACATGTTTTACGGAGTAAGACAGTTGTGTGTATTGATTAGAAACTGTTCAGTTTTTAATTAATTCTTTTGTATTAATATCCAATACACAAACTCATTTGAACTTTTCACAACTTATTCCAATTCACACATTTTCACAAACACTTTTACTGCAAACACTCTCAAAAATTTTCTAAGTCATACTCTGATTATTTCTAAATCGTTCTAATGGCTTCTACTACTTTTGTATCCTCTGATCTTGAATTTGTTCCTAACAACTATGCTGCTCAATTAGCTAATGAGAACGCACCGGAGGCGTTTCATCTGATGCAGAATTTTCTTGCCCAATCTCCAATCGGGCGTGCTCTTGTAGAACCAGAGAAGTTTTCTGGATTACAAATTAAAAGCTTCTGGGAGACTGGTGTCTATGATGATGGTGGTGAATCAGGAACACCATCCATTATTTTCGAGTTTCAAGAAACAGAGTATTTTATTACTCCTGGTACAGTTCGTGTAGCTATGGGCTTTGGTGAGCATACTGCTTACACCATTGCTGTTGGTGATGCTGATTTGGTAAGGATGATGAAGGAGATAGGATACAGTGGGTCTTTGGCTAAGATAGGTCATCTGAAGCGACCGTTCTTGAGGAAGGAGTGGAGCTTTTTCTTCGATTGCATTACAAGAACGTTCGGAAAGAAGTGCACCAACTGGGATGCAATACCCACTGATAGTCTGCAAATTGGGTATTCTTTACTTTATGGTACTCATTTTGATTTTGCTAGATTAGTTTTAACTAATTTAGGTGAGAAAATGACTGAAAACAGAAGGGTAGTTTACTTTGCTCGTTTTTGTCAGATTTTATTTTCTGTTTGTGTTAATGGGGTAGATATTATTGATAATGATATTATTCCTTATTTTAAACTGCACAAAAGAGTATTCTCTGATCTTATTAACAAGGATGTCAAGAAGGGTAATCTAGGTGATTTCTTATTACCTGAGTTGGTTCAACAGTTTTTGATCAATTCTACCCAAACACAATCTGAAACTCAACCACAACAACAATCTGAACCACAGCCTGAACCTCTAGATACTGTTCTTCCCAATAAACCAAAATCTAGTGGTAGAACTAAGCATATGGGTTCTAAGCCAGCTAGGATTTCTAAATCATCAGTTGATATTGGGGTGTCAACATCTGCTGGAACTTCAAGGAAGAAAAGAAGGGCAAATAGGCCATCTTTTGCTGACAATGAGATTTCACATCAGAAAAGAAGAAAGTTGGTGGCTGATTATCTTTTTGAGGAGTTGGATGTTTCTGATCCAAATATTGAAGCTGAAAATGTTGAAAATGTTGATGCTACAAATGTTGAAGCTCCTGAAGCAGTTCCTGAAGATGTCTTTGATACTGCTCATGCAAATACTGATGATATGGCTGAGATGCCTTTGGAAGAAACTTTCTTTGTTGATATTGAAAAAGAACTTGAAGCACATCCTAGTATCAGTGTTTGTGATACTGAGGATGTGGCAGCTGATCAACCCACCCAAATTCTAGATGAGTCTCTTGCAACTCATACAGAGATTCTCTCTGTCAATAATTCAATTCCTGAAATGGGTGAGTAGGTTGATCAGGTAATTGAAGCTGCTGTAGAGGTGATAAATGCAGATACAGCAGAGGATATGGTTAAGACTGTTCCTGAAGAAACAGAGGTTTTTGCAAATGTAAACTCTGAGAATGTTGAAGCTGTTGCAGAGCAAGTTCTTGAAGAAGCTGCACAGATAAATACTGAAGCTACTGCAGAGAATGCATTTAAAGAAGCTGCAGAGCCTATCCAAGACAATGTTGATGCAGATGATAATCAAAATTCTGAACATTCTCTTCATGCAAACTCTGGGATGAATGCTGCACTTTCAGACTCTGATGAGTCTATGCCTTTTCTAAGAGATCCTACAGCAGAGTCTTCAAAGCAAATCACAATGCCACTGAAGATCATTTCAGGGAAATGCATTATGCTAATTGGTCAGGAGCAGACTGCATTTTCTCTACTCAAAGGGCTGCTGATTTTGTACATAAGACTGCTACAGAAATTACTAATCCTGAGTTATTATCACATTTTAAGGCGACCATTGTTCAAGTTAAATCATTGCACAACCGCTTTGATGAGACTCGCAAGGTTGTTCTTGGATTGAGTAATGATATTGCTCTTAAGGAGTTAGCACTAAAGAAAGATAGAGCTCAATTTACATCTATGGTAAAGGATCAAGAAGAGATTAAGCAGATGCTAACAAGGGTTGAGAGCAATCAAGCTGACATATCTACTAAGATTGACTCTATTGCTGCATCACTTGAGTTGCTGACATCAGTTTTTATTCTTGATGATGTCAAAAAGGGGAAGAAGATACCTAAAGACAAATGCAGAAGGACTCCAACTTTGAGACTGAGGGATGATTCAAATGATGGTGGAAGCAGGGAAACAGAGAAAAGGTCAAAGTCTTCTCAAGAGCAAGGGCGACTTAGGTCAAACTCTGCTAGACAGACAAACTCTGAAAGGTTAAACTCTGGTAGTCAATCTTCTTCAAGACTTAAAAGTCTAGTGATTTCATCAAATCCAACCACTGATGAAGAGATTGCTGCTAAGATTTTCATGGAAGAACATGGTGGTGAAGCCACAGTTGAAGATATAGATGCTGAGATGAAACTTCTTGCTAAAGAACACCAGAAAAAGATTGAAGCTGGTACTTATAAGAAGAAATCAGTAAAGGCTCCTAGAAAGAAAGAAATTGGAATTTCTATCAAAGAAAATACTCAACAGAGTATACAATACACAAGGAGGCCTGTGATTGCAAACACTGACAAAAGAAAAGGCAAATTGATTGAAGAGCCTGAGTTATCAAAGAAAGCTTATTCAACCTCTGACATGGCTCATGTTGAATCAAGATCTAATAAATCAACCACTGACGTTGCTCAAGTTGATGATTCTGTTAAAGTTGTGACAACCTCTGACACTGCTCAAGTTGTACAAACTCAATTAATATCTCCACAACTCCAAGGTACTTTTCGAAGATCATCTAAAGATGAAACTCTGAAGCCAGGAAATGTGAACATTTTACAAAGCAGAACTGTAATGGGAAAAGAATCTTATGATAGATCTGGCTTGGGTTCACATAGAGAGAAAAGAGTGAATAACAGTCCTTTAGATCATACATCACTGGAAGAATCTAGTGTTGGGGTAACTCAAGAAAACCTTGACAAGTTAGAGTCAGTTCAGATTATTTATCACAGAGGAATCAAAAAGGAGTTTATGTTATATTTTATGGCTGATGGAAGAGTTTATAGAGTTGGAGAAGCTGATATTCATCTAAAACTATGGGAAGAGCTGGAGTATGTTTTATATCTGCTAAAAGTGAAAAATCAAAGTACTCACAATGCTGCTCAAGTTAAGAGAGAGAATGATGAAGTCTAAAGTCTTGTGTGGAGCCAGAATTTCAAGTGCTTATGTTCCTAAATACAGAGATGCTCATGGAAAGCTTGTAGAGATGAAAAGGAACAGTGCTAAATTCAATACAGCACTTGGAATTAAAGTGTTGGAATTTAACTTGGAGTCAGACAAGTCTTATTTTATCAGGCTAGGGAATGAGATGAGGAGAAATAGCATTTATTCTCTGAGAGCTGCCATCTACCAGACTGGAGAAAGTGATCCAGAGCTTAAGGAGTTAAAGGAAATTATGGTGGATGAGCTAGCAAAAGCAGAAAGGAGGCTTCTCATCGATTATCTCAGGACAGTACCTGATATTGAAGAGATTAAGTAAAGTCTGACTGTAAGTTTTTAAAGTTTTCTGTTCTAAGTTAAAGTTAAACTCTGATTATATTTAAACACTGCATTTGTTATATGTTTTGACATCATCAATTATCTATTAACTTGTACATCTTTATTATGCACAAGTTGGGGGAGATTGTTAGATATAATTGCTAATGATTGTTTTATCAGTGTTTAAGTACCAGGTACTCATCAGAGTTTACTGGAAGCCAGTCAAAGTTTATTAAAGTCTGACGGGGAGAAAAGTTTACTTTAGCTGTCGGTGCTGATATAAAGATTCTAGAAGCAATATATCTTGAAGATGGAAAGAAGCAAGATATATTGAGACAGTTAAGGAAACGGAACAGAAGACAGAAGCAATCCTAATTTGATATAAATTGTATAGCTAATTTATAGGAATATCAATTAGAGATTGATTCTATGTAGCTGTGTACTATATAAACACAGATAGGTTAACCCTAAAAGGGGTGTGAATACTGAATACATTATTCCTGTAACCTAGCAGCTCTCTGTGATTCTTTAACATCACTGAGAGAAGAATTATATATATAATTCAGTTGTTGATTCAGAAACAGTGTTCTCAATTGTTATTATCATACTTATATTGATTATATATTGTGTATTCGGCCTAACACAAAGCAAGACTAGTTGCAAAGGGGTATTCTCAAAAAGAGGGAATTGATTATGATGAAACGTTTGCTCCTGTTGTAAGACTAGAAGCCATCAGGATATTTCTTGCTTATGCAGCATATAAAAAATTCAAGGTTTTCTAGATGGATGTTAAAAGTGCTTTCTTAAATGGAGAACTGGAGGAAGAAGTCTATGTTGAGCAACCTCCTGGTTTCATCGATCCTAAATATCCAGATCATGTCTACAGATTGGATAAGGCACTTTATAAACTAAAGCAAGCTCCAAGAGCATGGTATGAAACTTTAGCTCTATTCTTACTGGAAAGTGGATTCAAAAGAGGTGTTATTGATAAAACTCTATTTTATTTGAATCATGGTAAGGACTTGTTGTTAGTTCAGATTTATGTTGATGATATCATTTTTGGGTCAACAAACAATAAGCTCTGTGAAAAGTTTTCCAAGCTTATGCAGTCAAGATATCAAATGAGCATGATGGGAGAAATGAGTTACTTTCTTGGTCTTCAAGTAAAACAGACTGATGAAGGGATTTTTATCAATCAGTCTAAATATACAAGGAATTTATTGACAAGGTTTAACATGCAAGATAGTTCTCCTGCTACAACTCCCATAGCTAAAGCTACCAAACTTGATCATGATCAAGGTGCTGAGGTAGATGTAACTCACTACAGAGGAATGATTGGCTCTTTATTGTATCTCACTGCAAGTAGACTAGATATCATGTTTGCAACCTGTCTGTGTGCAAGATTTCAAGCAAAACCTAGAGAACCCCATCTGATTGCAGTCAAAAGAATTTTCAGATATCTCAAAGGCACTTCTTCACTTGGCCTTTGGTATGCAAGGGAATCGGATTTTGGGTTGTGTGGTTATTCAGATGCTGATTTTGCAGGATGCAAAATAGACAGGAAAAGTACTTCAGGAAGCTGTCAGTTTTTGGGTGGAAGACTAGTTTCATGGTTCAGTAAAAAGCAAAAATCCATTTCCACTTCAACTGCAGAAGCTGAGTACATTGCTGCAGGAAGTTGTTGTGCTCAGATAATGTGGATGAGAAATCAGTTGTTAGATTATGGCCTGTCATACTCAAAAATCCCTATTTATTGTGATAACCAAAGTGCTATTGCAATGACAGGAAATCCAGTTCAACATTCTCTTACTAAACACATCAGTATTCGATATCACTTCATAAGAGAAGAAGTTCTGGAAGGAACAATTGAACTTCACTTTGTTCCTA
This sequence comes from Heracleum sosnowskyi, assembly GCA_030848705.1. Lineage (NCBI taxonomy): Eukaryota > Viridiplantae > Streptophyta > Magnoliopsida > Apiales > Apiaceae > Heracleum > Heracleum sosnowskyi. The sequence goes on from CM061237.1 coordinate 133,189,782, forward strand.
CTGATCAACAACTAGCTGATATATTCACCAAGCCACTACCTGAAGCTACTTTCAATAAATTGGTGAATGAACTTGGAATGATGAACTTTGAGAATTTCTGAGGAAAGCTACAGAGAGGAAATCCTGATAACTGTCAAATCCTGATGGTTATTCAGAAAGGTATGTTTTTTCTTTTTATCAAATCCTGATAGGATGCAATCCTGACAGGAAGTCAACTGGTCAAATCCTGATGCTCAGATATTGAAGCTGGTATGAAAACCAGAAGTTCTAAGACAATTTGTCAACAACACTCCTGTGTTACTAATAAATTGTGCAGGAAAAGTAAGAAGGACAAGAACAATTGAGCAAATTGATAGTTGTCATTAAATCTTGAAGATTCTTTACAAATGAAAATGGAAATTACATATTCTTTTCCTAGTCTACTTTTCTACTCAGGAACACGTGCCCTACAGATTAGCATGAATGCTCCTGAGCAGCTTCACAGTCCATCAGGATTGGAAGATTTCTAGTTCCATCCTTAAAGGACAAGAAGAGGAGCTGATGCACTTGAAGGCGGATCGTCACCGTGACCACCGGGACGCTTCCGTGCCTGCAACTTGCATGACATACAAGCATCACGGATTCTCTTCTTTCTTTTCTCAAGCTCTCGGACGAGCTCTTCATCATCTTCATCATCCTCATCCTCTTCATAGATGAGGTTATCAAGCGGATTCCAGTTCGGATTGGCTTGCAGGAAGTTGTGCCAAACCACATCAAACATTGCGTTAATAAACGCTTCATGTTCCTGAGGGTCAGGAACTGGTTGTGGCTCAATGTCATCAAGAGCCTCTTCCATCTCTTGCCATATGATATCGAGCTCATCATCAGGTATGTTGTTTTGTTGTTAGTTGGCAGCCATTGAAAAACAAAGAAGGTGAAAGGTTTTCGTAAGTTTTTCTCTGGAGAGGGTTTGTGTTTTAATAGATATATGATGTTTATGCTTAATAGTTCTATTTTATAGAGAATGTGTGTTAAGGATGTAGGTCATTTTTGTTTATCGAGGCGACTGTTCAGTTTCTCATAATTACTTTGCCTCGGTAATTGGTAAGAATGGTTACATGGGTATTATGCTATTTGTTTTGTAATCATTTTAAAAAAAACAGCATTTATCAGGATTGTCAAAATAATTTTTGTTTTCATAAATAAAATTTTATTTTACTTCATATTAAAATTTTTGCGTTTTTCAATCCTGATAAGGCAAATGGTTTCATAGGAAATGCTTTTATTCCTGATGAGGTTAGGTTTTTCTTGCATAGGAAAATGCCTACTCGTTATGGTTTAATTTCTAATGCTATGGGGCAAGGCCAATCACACCTTGTTCCTAACCCAAGCATTCATCCTAAACAGTCTAAACAGTCAACTGTCACCTCTAATGTCTCTCAAAAGACTTTAGTTGTAAAAGCAAAGAAGTCAGCTAGAACTGATGTGTCAGGAAGGCAATCAGGTTCAAAGGATTTTTCCTCTACACCTATCACTACAAAGAAGTTACAAGGGGGTGTACAAGGGGTCCTGGTGAAGAAAGCTGCAAAGGGAGGTGAGGTTGTTTCTGTTAAAAGAAAATTAGTTCTCAGGGATGAGACTGATTCAGAGGATGACTTACCTATATCCTCTGTGCTGAAAGTGAATAAGGAAGTTGCTGATACTGCTACTGCAGTTGTGGTTCCATTGTCTACACCACAGAAGAAAAGGAAGTTATCAAAAAGCAGGTATCATATTCCTTTAGAAAAGAAGCAGGATATTGATGTACAGGACACTTCTATTCTGAATGAGCAATCAGTTTCAACTGCTAAAGCAAATCCTGATGTTAGTATTCCTGATACTGCACCAAGTCAAGTGGTTAATATTTCAGACTCTCCAGCACAGGACTCTCCAACAAAAAGACATGTTGATATTTCATGGGAGAAGTATGGTGCTGCTGCTTCCAATCTTGGGATAAAACATCCAATGGAAAAGCTAAGGAAGGCAGACGAGTTAGTCTATCAGAGACAGAAGAAACTGAAAGGATCAAGCCCACAAGAACCTGAACCTCAAAGTGGTTCAGCAGCTCTTTCTGATGATCCAGCCACACAAGAACCACTCAATCAAAGTTTGAGTGAAGGCTTAGCTAGTGGAATGGTCCCACAAGAACCATTTTCTCAAAGGGAGAATGAAGACATCGACATTCCAGCTACACAAGAACCATCTTCTCAAAGTGAAGATGTAGGCCAAGCTACAGTTTCTGAGAAATTTCCTGACAATGCTCAATGGATTTCTGGTGTAGATGAAGTTCGAAGATTGGTCGAGGACACTGTCTATGAGGGAAGTACACAAGAACCTTTGACTCAAAGTGTTGAAGAAGCTTCTGAACCTCAAGCTCCACAAGAACCATTGGTAGCAAATACTGATGCAAGCATATCAAATCCTGATGGTGTTCATCCTGACGCTAGTGGTGCTCCTGATGTTGAACCTATCCTGATATAGCCACTTCGTTCAAGACCAATGGATCATCCTATCACAGATTCACAGGATAAAATGAAAGGTATAGCTATTCCTGATCCTGATGTTACTCATAGTACTGATGATGATGACTCTGATGATAGTGATGATGATGAGAATCGAAAAGAGAAGGAACAGCTTGCTACAGCACTCAAAATTAGTCTTGGAACTAATTTTGGTTCATCAAGTACATATATGGCTGGCAAAGCTTACACTGGGAAAGATCAGCGACAAGATTTTTCTATTCCTTCCTTTAATCCTGCTGAGGCACTTAGACAGAATGAATGGAACAATTCATGGCACAGTTCTGTTGAAACTGTAAGTTATTCTTCTTCTTTGGAACATGCCTCTGATGCAGTGAAATCTATAGAGAATCAAGACTTGAAGAATCATCTGAAGGCTACAACTCTGTTATCCAAAAGCATAAAAAGTGAGATTGATTCTATCAAGAACTCCACTGAGTTGGTGAGGAATGATATTTCTCAAAATTTTACAAAGGTGCCTACTGCTTTTCAGCTAAGGGTAGTGGAATCCCAAGTGAAATCTGTTATTTCTGAACAAACCTCCATCAACAGAAAGATTGATTCTCTGGATACCAAGGTAACTGACATTCAAGCCTCTCTTTCCTTAATTTTGAATTTATTGTCAAATCTTGATGTCAAAAAGGGGGAGAAGGTTAGTCGGACAAAATGCACACCTGATCTAGTATTAAGGAATAATGATGATGATACTGGAGATGATGGTAGTGACAAAGTGATACAAGGAGAAACCTCTGATGCTGTTGTTATGAAGTCTACAATTCAAACTTCACAAAGTCAAACAACACAGTTAACTCATGTTTCTGATTCTGGAGTTAAGACAATAAGAACGTTGATGCAATCTCAGATCCTGACGGAAGAACAAATCCTGACACCTGGTCATGGACATATTCTTGCTACATTTCCTGAAGGTGATGAAGATGTGATTATTGATAATCCTGAAGATGCATCAAATTTATTCCAGAAGTTTTCTACAAAAGATGGCGGAATTGTTACTCTATATCACACTGATAAAAGAGTTCAACAATTATATGCAAGAAAATCACTCTCTACAGCAAGTGAAGAATATCCTGATCTCTCACATGAAGAATTCTTAAGACAACAGAGAGAAATGATGGAAAGCTTTAATAATTCTGCTCCTGCTAGAGGTAGAGGAGGCAGAGGTAGGAGAGGAGCTAGAAGAAGTAGAAGAGGTTCTTCAACTCAAACAATACCTAGACAGACAAGGTCTCGAGGGTTAAGAATTGAAGAAATTCCTGAACCTATTCAAACTCTAGTAGTTCCTGACAGATCTACTTTTGGTGATGATGGAAATATTGAAGAAGAACCTGAATTGAGAAGAAAATCAAGAAAATCAACTCTCTGCAATACAAATCAAATTGAAGAATCTAATCCTGATGTTGTTCCTGATAATATTCAAGATCCTGATGATTCTGAAATTCTGCAAGAGATTGATTTGATAATCTTATCTACTGTGGTTGATTCTCACAACAAGGAAGTAGATGAAGAAGAAGAAGCCAGAAGAAGAGAAATTACAATAAGAACAAGTAGAGATTTCAATCTCTATTTACAAAGGCTTAAACTATCGAATGAAAGAAAGTGGAGGAACCCAAGCAGACAAGAATCTTCACTGGAAAGAAGCTATGCATTTGAAAAAGAAAAGGATAAGAAGTGGAAACATATTAGCACATTAAGTTGTGATACACTTATCAATTTTCAGTCTGGAGGAATTATTACAAGCGCTTCAAGTGTTGTTGATTTATCTGAGATGGTGAGATCAAAAGCACTCTGGTTAAAGATGTTTTCAAATCTGAAGCAATTGACAAGTAATTCAAGAGGAGGTATTGGACACAGAGATGCTGAATATCTGAATATGTCATATGTTGATCCTTACTCCTTAACTGAAATTGGAGGTACTTTAAGTTCTGAAAACCTGAACAATTTACTAGCTGTTGATATAGTTATAGATTGTCATGATGGTTTTGACAAGAAAGAAAAGCTTCTGTACTTCATGAAAGATGGTAGTGTGAAGATTTTATCTATTCAAGATCTGCTAATGAAAACTACACAGGAACTGAAATATGTTCATTATCTTTTGAGATCGAAGAATCAAATATGCAAAGAATGGAGTGACATGATTTTGTCAATAATAAGAAGAAGACTGGATGGAAACAGTAATTTCAATGATTTTGTGATTGCTTCATTCCTCTTTGTTATCCTTGTTCTTTTAGCTACACTTTTGAGTTTCCAGTGTTTGACTTGAGGTAGCTTTCCAGAACAAGGAGATTTAGTCTTTAGTGCCACATCATTTAGAAGTAGCTTCAACCCTTTTCCCTTCATCCACTGTAACACTCCACTAGCTGTGACTTTGTGGAAGTGTCTTTTTGATTTTTTTGTGGTGGCTTTACCTTTCTCCAGTGGCAAATCAGTTTCAGAAGTCATGGATATTGATTTTGGAGGATCATTACTAACAGTACCCACCCTAGACTTAGAGTCTTGTGTTGTGGTTAAGGTACTGCTAGCAATGTCCTTGACTTGCTGATTTCCACTCCTTGTCTTCTCAGCTTCTTTCTTCTTCTGAGAGTCTTTGTTGTCAGCTTCAGCATCTTTGGATTTCTTTGAAGTTTTGCTTTTGCTGCTATCACTTGCTCCATCCTTACCACTCCTTGTTTGACTTCTCCTTCTGTAGATCTTTTCTTCATCATCCTCCTCATCATCTTTCTTATCTCTCCTTTCTTTAAGTGACTCAGGGATTCTGCCATGAATTAGGAATGATTGGAGAATTTGAATTGTCTCTAGCTCTTTTGCAGTCCTGATTCCTCTCTTTGCTCTCAGCATTTGCAACACTTGATTTACTTTGTCTCTGTTCTTCATTGTCAATTGGGCAGGAATCACCAGTTGATCAATATTGTTTGCTTTGTTTAGACTTTGAAAGAGTATTGTCCTTGGGTTAGAGATAACTTCAGGCAATCTTAGATATTGGTCTTTCTTTAGGTCATCATACAATCTCTTGTTGTTTTCCCCATGCTTCTCAATTAATTCCAGAAGTTTGTCCAGCTCAGTAAACCTCAGCTTCTCTTGAGTTTCAAAGGATAAATGCCATAAGCAATTGTCCTTGGATACCATGATGATTTCTCTTAGATGAGCATCCTTGATTTTCCTGACTTCCACTGTAAAGTATTTGATTTGATCATTGATCTTGCTTCTGTAGTTGAGAGTGTTGCCTTGTACACTGGTTTGTATGTCTTTTAGAAACTCCAGGAAGGCCTCATCATGATAGATGTGTGAGTTGGCAACTTCCTGTATCTTGGCATCAGTGACCATATTGACTTTGATTGGTTTGGCACTTTTTGTGATTTGAGGAGCAGAGATATCCATTGGCATTGTGGAGGGATAGTAGGTTGTTGTGACTGTGCTTCTTTGACCCTGTTGGTTGATGACATCCACAGAGGGGAGAGTGATTGGTTTTACAGATTTTGCTTCAATGACTTTGCCCTTTAGCTTATGTTGCTTGGCTTGTGCTCCCCCTCTCTTTTCCACAATTACTTCATTTCCTTTCTCCCCCTTAGGCTTGGGATCAGACAAGATGTCTTGAGCTTCTCCAGGAACAGGAAGGTTCATACTCCTGAGCATAGTTGTCATCATTTGCTGTTGGACTAGCAAGATATTGGAAGTGGCATTGCTTTGGTCATCCAGCTTAGCATTGAGGAGCCCCAAGGTATGAGAGAGACCTTGGTTGTCTGATTTGAGCTCAGCTACCTCTCTTTCCAATCTATTAATCTTGGAGAAGAGTTGCTCAGACCTGAATGAATTGAAAGACTAGTCTTTGATCTTGGAGAAATCAAATTTGGAGATGTTGGAAATGGGAACTTCATCCACCAGCTTGTCACCATACTGGTTTTTCCACATTACTGTGAGCATGGAGTTGGAGGTTATGTTGGACTGCACTTGATTATCTAGCTTGGTAGCAAGTTTCTTGAGATTGTCTGTGGCCAAGGCCAGAGTGAAGTCCATCTTTGTGACATTATTAACAGTTTTTTGCACTTCCTTGAAGATGCCATCTACCTTGGGAAAATCAGAGAGATAGGAGTTCCTGAGCTGTGTAAAATATTTGTCTGTTTCCTCCTTGATAGTAGAAATCTCTGATTGAAGACCATTCCCAAGATAATGCAGAGCCTTCAGCTGACTTTTGTACATTTCATTCATTGCTTCAAAAACTGCTGCAGGAGAAAGATTCTTGGCATTGGACCCCAAAGATGTAAGATATTCTTCCCTGAGAAAGGCTAGGGCATCTTTGAGCTTCACAGTTCTTTTGGCATCCAACCAGGCATCTACATTGCCATCCTGCTGAGCCTCATCTACAATTTTCTCCTGCTGTGCCTCAACATCCTACTTATGACAGAGAAGAATGGCTTCATAGTCTGAGTTGGGAAGATTAGCTGTTAGGAGATGTTGAGCAATTTTAGAGATCTCATCAATCTGTGCCACATGAAGATTTTGGAGTTCTTCTTCCGTCAATTGTGAGGGCACAGATGATGATCCTGAAGGCCTGTCATGTTGCACAGGCTTCAGCCATTCTGACATAGTGGCCTGAGCCAAGTGAAAGCTAGTGCTAGGCACCTCATGAGGAATAGAAATTTAAGTTTCCTCCAGTCTTGGAATGACTGTAGAGTCTGATGCTGTCTCCATTGAAATGGGATGAGGTACATCATCATCTCTATGTTCCTGTGAAGGCAGGTCCAAATCCCTAAGGATTGGAGAGGTTGGCACAGAGTCTCCAGTAAGGACTGGTGAATCCTCTGTGTTTGTGTTGGTGTCATTAGAATATGCCCCAACATGCATTTCCTGACCAACTAAATGTGGGTCCTGGGTGGTGAGCACAGTGTCAAGCACCATGTCACTTGAAATGGGCTCAATCACAGATTCAAATTGTGAATGATCAAGAGCAGAATTGTCATGTGAATGACTTTCCTGTAATGAAGAAATTTTAGATGTAAAATCTGGAAGAGAAGAGGAGTTTAGACTTGATTTTGGCAACTCCCCCTGAGAAATAGGAGGAGTTTCAAAGTTGATGTGCTCTCCACTCAGTGATTGATCACCCTTATTTCCACCTGAGTCAAGAGTGAGTTCTTGACCCTGTGCTGACTCTATACAGGTTGTAGTGGGGAGACTACTCTTTTCAATACCAATTCCCTGTTGAGAGGACATTGACAATAATAGGTGTACCCCATTTTGCACATCTGAATCATGTTGGGAGGATTCAGTGGTAGCTAGAGTTTTGGATTTCTTCTTTTGTCTGGTGAGCTGTGACTCAGGTTCCTCACTTCCTAAGTCTACAGTCTCATCAATTATAGCAAGGGTTCTCTTCTTGGTCTTCTTTTTAGTAACACCAGCCTTTTGGGAGATTGGAGCACTGGGCTCCCTAATCACTAAAGTGGTGTTTGCAGATGGTTTACTGGATTGGTTAGGGAGGCTTGGGTTAGACTGTGTAGCTCCATCAGTCTCAGCCTTCCCTTTCCAGGAAAGAGAATGATATATGGGCTTATCAAGTGGATAGGATGCAAATGTGTCCTGCATATGTTGGGTCACACTTAGTATCACATCCACTTGACTCCTAGTGTCCAATGATCCAAACAGAACTTTGGACATGGACTTGGAATATGCCAACTTTGTTGGATCAATACCATCTAATTCATGCACAGTATTATCAAGATAATTTCAATTGCATTGAATAAAACGAGGGTAAAAGATCTCATTACCTCTTCCACGAACAGTCCTGCCTAGCCTCTGAGCCAATTCCTTGAGAATAATGGCTCCTACATTGATCTCCTGATTATTAGCTAAGGAGTAGGCTAGCTTCACAGCAATGTGACTGATGTGGTCCCATCCTATCTTCCTGCACAGGAACACTTTCTGGAGTGCGTCAAACAGAAATGACCACTCCCTTCTGACATGCTTCTTGTTGAGCTTAGCCATGTCAATCTCATCAGCGTACTGAATTAAGGTCATGAAGTCCACCATTTGCTTATCAGTGGCTTCTGTATCATGACCTTCAACTTTGAACCCCAAAGCTTCATTAATTTCTTTCTCCCCAAACTGCAACTACTTGCCTCCAATAGTGCAAGTAATCTCCTGAAACGAAGTCCCATCCTCCCTTGACATTGTGGATACCATAGTTGTTCTCCAGAATCCTTCCAGTACATCAACATACATAGTGGGGTTCATGGTTAAGGTTGGCGAAGGTAGGATGTGTTCAAGAACCGTACAAAACACTTGTACCTTGGGTTTGCTTCTGCCTCAGATGGGATAGTGAGAAGATTGGTCTCTTTGGGTATGGTTAAAGGGTTTGAAGAAGACGTTGTTTGAGATTTGGGTGCCATTTGAAATTGAGAGGGAAGAAGAGAGAAGAAAATTTGAGTTTAGGTTTGAGAATTGAGAGTAATAGACAAGATGAAAAGTTATGAACAGTTATCAAAAAGTATTTATATGATAGAGACACTGCGATATGGAGTTATGAATTTGTACAGACTATTTTGATGTCGTGAAGTCTCAAAATAGCCTATATCGCAAAGTCTTGCAAAGTATATCGCAGAGTCCAGAAATGAACTATGTCGCAAAGTCTTAAAGGTAGAAAGTATGAGGAGACTTTGCGGTATAGTATAAATACCTTGTCTAAAACTCTCTTTTTGGAATTCCAAGCAATTTGTCAAACTTATATCAAAATTTTGAAATAAAATTAATTTAAATCAAAATTCTACTAAATATGGAGACTTGTCGATATAGTTATTCTAGGTCGCGAAGTCATAAAATGAACTATGTCGCAAACCCAAGAAATGAACTATATCGCGAAGTCTCACAATTTCAACAGTTTGCGATATAAGTCTGTTTTATTTGAACTAAGTCGTGAACTCTCAAAATCACCTATGTAGAGATGTCTTAAAAGCTCATAACTTCTCATAAAAGTATGATTTGAAAAATATGCAGTAAAATACTGAAATATTTATAAGTCATATCTCAGATAATTTTCACTCCATATGAATAGAGCATTTAAATACAGTGAAAATTTACTGCTGCAACAATTAACTAGCATACTTACTTAAAACAACTAAATGAAGGATTGAGCATTCCAATTTCACTCACAAGTCTGTTGAAGACAGCTTCATTTAGAGGTTTAGTAAATATGTCAGCTAATTGTTTCTCAGTTGGAACATAGGAGACTGCTATAGTACCATTTGCAGCATGTTCCCTAATGAAATGGTACCTTATCTCAATGTGCTTTGTAGTAGAATGATTAACAGGATTGGCAACAATGGATATTGCACTGGTATTGTCACACATCAGGGGAATGTGTTCCAACACTAGTCCATAATCCATGAGTTGATTTCTAATCTAAAGCAATTGAGCACAGCAGCTTCCAGCAGCAATATATTCAGCCTCAGCTATAGATGTTGCTGTGGATTGTTGTTTCTTACTGAACCAGGACACTAACCTTTGACCCAAGAATTGGCAGCTTCCAGAGGTGCTCTTCCTGTCAATTCTGCATCCAGCATAATCAGAATCTGTGTAACCAACCAGGTTGAACCCAGTGCCTTTTGGATACCATAGCCCAAGATTAGGAGTCCCTTTCAGATACCTGAAGATTCTTTTGATAGCCATCATGTGAGATTCCATTGGATCTGATTGAAACCTTGCACATAGGCATGTGGCAAACATGATGTTAGGCCTGCTAGCTGTGAGATAGAGTAATGATCCAACCATTCCTCTATAGACCTTGATGTCCACTCTCTTGCCCTTCTTATCTTCATCAAGCTTGATTGCAGTGGACATTGGAGTTTTTGCAGGGGATGAATCTTCCAAACCATATTTCTTTAAAAGATCTTTAACATACTTGGATTGATTTATGAAGATTCCATCCTCCATTTGATGTACTTGCAGGCCTAGGAAGAAGGTTAATTCTCCCATCATACTCATCTCATATTTGCTTTGCATCAACTTAGAGAACCTTTGACAGAGTTTTTCATTTGAAGAGCCAAAGATGATATCATCCACATAAATTTGAACTAGAATGATATCATTTCCATGCTTCTTGAAGAATAGAGTTTTATCAATTGTACCTCTGGTGAATTGATGCTCAAGAAGAAATTGAGATAGAGTTTCATACCAGGCTCTTGGTGCCTGTTTGAGTCCATAGAGTGCCTTGAGCAGTCTATACACAAAGTCTGGGAAGTCTTCATTCTCAAAGCCAGGAGGTTGGGATACATAAAATTCTTCAGCAAGATCACCATTGAGAAAAGCACTTTTCACATCCATTTGATACACCTTAAAATCTGAGTGTGCTGCAAAGGCTAAGAAAATCCTGATGGCCTCCAGTCTAGCTACAGGTGCAAATGTCTCATCATAGTCAATGCCTTCTTGTTGACAGTATCCTTTGGCAACCAACCTTGCTTTGTTCTTTATTACCACACCTTCTTCATCCATTTTGTTCCTGAACACACATTTAGTGTCAATGACATTCTTACCTTCAGGAGGTGGTCCTAATTCCCAAACTTTGTTTTTCTCAAATTGATTCAACTCTTCTTGCATATCAACAATCCAGTCAGAATTCTTCAAAGCTTCTTCAATTACTTTTGGTTCTTCTTGTGACAGAAAGTAGCTGTACAGACATGTGTTCATTGTTGCTCTCCTTGTTCTAACTCCCTCACTAGGATCACCAATGATTTGATCCCTAGTGTGGGCTCTGTCCCATTTCCTTGTGTGACCCTGTTCATCTCCTTGACTTGCCTCAGGGTCATTTTGATTGACAGTTGCATTCTCTTCTTCTCCCCCTGTGTTTGTGTTCCCTTGCACAAGTGTTTGAAGAAGATCATCAACTTCAAGTGTTTCAACACGAGGAACAGTTAGAACAGGTGGTTCATCCTCACTTTCAGAATCCTCAAGATATCCTTGATTTTGAAATCTTAATGGCACACTGTCTTTTTCACTTGTTGCAAGTCCAGGAAATTTCTTGTCATCAAAGGTAACATCCATGCTTTCCATTACTTTGTGTTTCTCAGGTACAAACACTATGTATGATGTCCTTTCCAGAGAGTATCCAATGAAGATACCTTCAAATGCCTTAGCATCAAATTTTCCAACATGCTCAGAAGTATCTTTCATCACAAAACACTTACTTCCAAACACATGAAGATGCTTGAAGGATGATCTTTTTCCAGTCATCAATGAGTAAGAAGTTTTTCCAGACTTCTTATTGATTAATGTTTTATTTTGCACATAGCATGTTGTGTTAACAGCATCAGCCCAAAAGCTAGTAGGTAGCTTTGCATCCAACAACATTGTCCTTGCAGCTTCAATGAGAGTTCTATTCTTTCTCTCAACTACTCCATTTTGTTGAGGTGTTCTGGGAGCTGAAAACTGTTGAGAAATTCCTTTATCTTTGCAGAACTCATACAATGTTGAATTTCTGAACTCAGTTCCATTATCACTTCTCAGAGCAACTACAGAGGAACCAGTGCTTTGTGCTTCTCTATCAACTCTCTTGATATGCTCTATAATTACTTGAGGTGCTTCATCCTTGGAAAACAGGAATTCCACCCAAGTATATCTTGAATAATCATCAACCATGACTAAAGCATATTTCTTCTTGGAAAGAGACATTACATTCACAGGGCCAAATAGATCCATGTGAATTAGCTGCAAAGTGGAATTACATGCTCCATCTTGCACAAACTCCAAAGCAGGCATGTCTTTGATGAGTTCTCTTTTAGCCAGAGAATTCATTGCTTGAACATTCAAGTGAGACAGTTTCTTGTGCCACAGCCAGAATTCTTCATTGGTGGCTTTAGTGTAGAAACAACAAATTTCTCCCTTGTCTGCAGCCTTTAGGTTTGCTACAAACAAGCTTCCTTTCTTCACACCAGTCAAAACAACTTCACCACTTCCTCTTTTTGAGATTAGACATTGATCTTCATCAAATTCCACTTTGAAACCCATGTTAGTGAATTGACCAATGCTCAAGAGGTTGTGCTTTAGTCCTTCAACAAATGCTACATCTTCAATAATGACATTTCCATATTTAACACTGCCATATCCCATTGTATAACCAATGTCGTCATTTCCAAAGGTTACTGATGGGCCAGCCTTCTCCTCAAAATGTGATAGCAGGGCTATATCGCCAGTCATGTAACTTGAGCATCCACTGTCCAAGATCCATATGACTCTTTTATTCCTGTTGCCCTGCATTCACAAAGTGACTAAGTTGTTTTTGGTACCCACACTTGGTAGGGTCCAGTTGATTTAGAAACAGTTTTGTTATTGATTTTTCCATCATAAACAACATTCTTCACAGTAGGAGACTTCACTGTGTTTGAGGCTTTAGAGTTGAAACTCTTAGGCTCACATGAAGTCTTTACCCTCTCAACCTTGATTGGGGATCCTGTCCTGTGAGTGTGCAAATGTGTGTGTGATTCACAGGATTATGCAGAGTCAAGTTTATGCTTTAGAGATAAGCAATTAGCAATCACGGTCACATAGCATGTCATGCAGTTAGAATTACCACATAAAGAATCATGGATAGTGTTCATACCAACAGAATGGTTACTCAGGTTATCAACTTCAACATTGACAGGTTTCTTACACTTATGAGTCAAATGATTCATAGATAAGCATTTCTGACACTGTTTCCTAGGAGCATTTGGCACATAAGCATAACTATTCCCCTTGTTGACACCTACTTTGCCATTTCTGTTCTGTTTCTTCTTTTTAACAACTTCTTTATTAACCTTAGGACTCTTGACAAGATTGTCTTTGGTTTCTTTCTGATTTACAGATTTGGGAGAGGAAGTAGTGTCTTTAGCAGCCTCATCTTCTTCAAGTAATTGTCGTTTGATGACCATTAATTCTTCATCAAAGTCAACAACACTCTTTTTGAAGATGGGCTTTTCAACGCTAGACAAAATGGTTGGGGCATTTTTGTTATAAAAGATTCTTTTCCTTTGCCCTTGGTCTTCTTCCTTCCCTTATCATTCTCATAATCAAAACCAACTCCAACGTTGCAGTCTTCAGTGTGTTCCTTGTGATAGGTTTGAACAAGCTCAGAGGAGTTCTTAAAACTTCTTCTCTTTAATTCATTTTCAGCAATTTATTCTCTAAGAGTTGTTTCTATTTGTTCAGCACAAACTACTTTGTTCTTAAGATACTCAATCTCCTTCTTCAAACCATCAAGGCTCACAACCATTAATTCAAGTTCCTCATTCTTTTCTGTAAGCTCAAGATTTTTAGCAGTTAGCCTATCAATTTCTTCATTTGCAACTAACATGCTAGTATGAATATTGAACATCTCAGTACTCATATCTTCAACAGTTTTCTTGTATTGAAAGGGAGTCATATCAAGAGAAGTAAGAATGGGTACCTGACTTGAAGAATCACCATCATCAGAAAATGCCATCAAGGCATAGTTTGAGTACTCCTGTTCTTCTTCTTCATCAGAATCATCCTAGCACTTTCCCTCTGCAATAAAAGCTTTACCCTGTTGTTTCTTGAGTAGAGCTTCATACTTAGCTTCAAGCTCTAAGTATGCTTTGTCCTTTTTGACATGTTTGGGCTTCTTGCACTCTGTGGCAAAGTGCCCAAGTTCATTGCAGTTATAGCACCTTATCTTGGACCTATCCACACTCCCAGACTTGTATCCTCCTTTAGCAGCACCAGCAATCCCTTTTCCTTTATTGAATGAGTTTGAACCACTTGATCCACCAGCATTTCCAGCATTAAACTTGGACTTAAATGGCTGCTTCCTTTTGAACCTAATGTTAGGATATCTCCTAGCCATATAGGCAAAAGATTTGTTCTCCATTTTGTCCAGCTCATATATGCTGTAGAACTCATCTTCCTCAGGCAAATCATAGACAACTTGACTCTCATCACCAGTGTCTTCAACTTCCAGCTCTTCAATCTTGACTTGACTGACTTTAAGAGATTCCATTCTTTGACCTAAATTGTCAGCAATAAGGGCACATGAAGTATTGGCCATTAATCCTTGCTTTGCTTGAATGGATCTCTTTTGAAACAACTCTAGCTCATTTGTTTTCAAAACACCATACAACACATCAAAACCAATCTTGGTTAGATCCCTTTCTTTGAGAGAAGAGATTCTTGGTTCCAAATGGTCTGGTAGAGTCAGCAAGAACTTCATGTTGAGTTCCTCTGTTTCATAGTGTTTATTATAGAGTTTGAGCTCATTTATTAGCTTGTTGAACCTCTCAAACACTTCTGTGATTCCTTCCTTTGGCTGAGCCATGAAAGCTTCATACTGAGAGACCAGAATCTGCTTCTTGTTCTTTCTTACTTCTGGAGTTCCTTCACATAGCACTTCTATAAGATCCCACATTTTCTTTGCACTACTACAATGAGCAACAATGTCATACATGTTGAAATCCATAGATTCAAAAATGATAAGTTGGAGATGTCCATCTAGTGCTACTTTCTCCTTTTCAGGATCAGTGTATTTGGAGGGGTCTTTAGGTACATGTCTTGCTGGTATTATCTCAGTACCAACAGTTGTTTCAGCAATCTCAATCATTGGAGTAAAAGGACCATGCTTTAGAATATCTAAGTACATGGGGTTTGAAGCTTTGATGAAAAGCAACATCTTCATCTTCCATAGACTATAGTTCTCCTTGTTAAAGGGAGGAATCTTGATACTGCTTAGTTTCTGTGAACTCATTCTTGATCTTTTCCTGTTTGTATAATAACAGCCTGCTCTGATACCACTTGTTAATAATGAATGACACTAAGAAACTAGACAGAGGGGGGTGAATGGATAGTTAATGATTTTCGATTTCTTGAAACTAAAATGTTGTGAGAGATTATGTTGTATAAAATGCGGAATGAAAATAATAGAACACACACAATCACTTTAATCTACTTTGTATTAAGTAAATTAAATACTACAGCTTCCAAAATTTCACAAATGAAATTCTGGTTTCTAAACAAGAACAATGTTTTTCTTGCTTTGCTTACAGAGAAAAGAGTGCTTGAATATTTCTGTGTATTACTCTCTTACAACTAACAATAGGGTGTGCAAGATATATATATATATATATATACTATACAAACTAGTGCACACTCCTATTTACACAGTTACCCCTCACTGTAAGTCCAACTTGTCCTGCCATAAGAAGTTAACTGTGTCAGGAAAGACCACTTGCTTTTCGGAGTCTTTCCCGTTTCTGTAGTTGCTTGTCTCTTGTCTTTCTATCCAAGTTTTGCTGTAGATTTTCCATCTGTTCTTTGGACCACCTTACCGGAACAGATGCTTCAGTATTTGTCTCCTTTGAATTTTGGTTCTGTACCTTGATTTGTCTTGTTATAAACGGCTAAGTGTTGATATCGTGAACTCCAGTATGTTCCTGACTTCACGATATATCCTTTGAAGACTTCGCAACATAGCCTTTGAAGACTTCGCGACATAGCCTTATTGAGGACTTCGCGATCTAGGCTTTTTGAGGACTTCGTGACATAGCCTTTTTGAGGACTTCGCGATCTAGGCTTTTTGAGGACTTCACGATCCAGTACATTTTGACTTTGCTGTATCAACACTTCACGATATGAGCAATGAAGACTTCACGACATAGTTCATTTAGGACTATGCGATCTCAGTACTTCACGACATGGATATTTTGGACTTCACGACATGGCTTTATTTTGACTTCACGGTATAGGGACTTAGAAAAACTTCTGCAACTTATTTCTTCAGGGCCTTATTCATCTACATCCTGCTGCATGAACATTTCTGAACTTCTACCAGGATAATTATTCCATGGCCTATGTATATTTTAGATTGCAAGAAGCTTACTAAGCTCATTATAACTCTAAGCATACAAGATAAAGCTAAGTACATGAAAACAAGACAAGTACAGTAGAGACCTATACTATATCCCAGTGAAAGAATTCACTAGGTCATGTAGAGTGACATAGTCACAATGAGTAAGCTTGTTAATAGTGGTATTCAGACATGCCTTGAGCCTAACACACTCTTCCCCATCAGCTGGATGTGTCATAATACCATCAGTAACCTCTCTAGTCTTGTACCACCTCATACTCTCAGCAGTACGAGTTGACATATACAACCGCTGGAGCCGCGACTTGAGTGAGAAATATCTCAGAATCTTCCTAGGAATGTTTTTTCTACTGCCCTCTTTCGCTACTTTATATCGGCTCGTGCCACAAATATTGCACTTTTGTTTGTCACTATCATCACCATAGAACAACATGCAATCATTCTCACATGCATGAATTTTCTCATATTCCAAATTCAAATCCTTAATCATCTTCTTGATCTCGTTATAATTTGATGGTAACTGATGATCTTCAGGCAACACATCCCCAATAAGATTGAGAAGCTCATTGAATCCTCTCTCACTACACCCGTGCGTGCTCTTAAAGTGAAACAACTTACTAACAAATTTTAATTTTGTGTGCTTTGTACTTCTGGGATATAATGGAACCTCTACATCATTCTTTAAACCTGAAAACTTAAAGGATTGGTTGTTCGGATCTGAACCATCAATATCATCATCCTCGTCATCCCATTCATCATCATAAGCTTCGGCATCCCTTAACATCTCGTAGGCATAAAAAACATCATCATAGTCATCTACTACATTTCTTGAGCTACGAGAATATGGCTCTCCATCACCTTCCCCATGTAAATCCCAAAATGTGTAGTTTTTTCAAAACCCATATGTTAAGATATCAAATCTCACTTCACCAAAACTTTTTAAAGGAACATTAAGACAATGATTACATGGACATCTAATTTCTTCATCATCTTCCTCACAATGACTTTTAGCAAAATTAAGAAATTCATCAATACCATTCAAAAACTCTCGAGTATAACAATTTGTGCCATCATGAAATTGTCGGTAAATCCAACCACGATCAAAAGACATCTACAAATATAATTATATTACATACATGTCAATTACATATGCATACATACACTAACTACATAAATATACAATGAAAAAAATTCAAAATGCAAGGTATTAAAATGAAAGATCAATGTAGAATGAAATTAAATAAAATTACTTACATTGATGCATGGAACGAGGTACAGCGATTTGATTCAATTTTTTCCAAGTGCTAAAATATGAAAAAATGGAGGAAAAATTGAAAAGTGAAACTTAGAAGTTCAAATGAAAGGCTACGGCCAGAAATACAATTATTGTGCTAATTTGCGACAAATCTTATTTCCGTCGTAAATTACAATATAATATATTATTTTTTGCAATCACCATTAATGTCGGACGTTGGGAGTTTAATGCGGTTGCAGGTGGAATTTGTGACGGATAGTAAACATTTGTCGCAAATTATAATAGGCGACGGAAACATTAACATTATGTCGCAAGTTTGGATGGCGGGAAAATTATCCATGTTTTGCCGAGAAATCAATAAGTAAAATATTAAAATTATATTATTCTACTAGGAAAAAATTAATAAAATATTGAATTTACGACAGACATGTGTCGTCGCAAAGTACTTTATGACGGAACTATCTTTTGTCGTCGTTAATTGACTTTGTGACAGATTTTTGCTAACTTTCCGTCACAAAAGCCCTTTTTTCTTGTAGTGTTTGAATAAGTATTAGTTTTTGATAAAACTAATACGTAGATCAATCTTCACCTTTAATATTATATAAGAAAATAATAATATTATAAAATCAGTACTTTACAAATTAAATTACAATCTTGAAAATTCAGAATCTATTTAAACTTTTAAAAAATTATATCTTGAAAGTAAAAATTTTATGGAGTGTTTTTATAAAATTATTCATAAATTTGTTTTGTACGTAGAAGTGAACCTTTACATAGGAACGATATTTTTTCTAAAAAGGATGAATATGAGAAATGGGATGAATGGAACGCGAGGCTTTGAGTGAGATATTGAATTTGTGATAACGACATATTATTGCCTTTTTTGTAAAAATGTCTTAAATAATTATATGTAGTCATATAACGACATGGTATCAATCCATTTATACACTAAGCACTTTCATAATCGTCAAAATCTGTGTTCTGAGAAAATGTTGAAGTATTACTCTCTCCGTCTCCCTCAATTCTTTAAATTGAGGATACGATACGGAAATTAAGAAAAAACATAAATTAGTAGAAAAAAGTAAGAAAAATGAGTAAAGTGGTGGGTGGATGAAAGTAGTGAATGTGATTGGATTTTATATTATAAAATGTTACTATTTTTTGTATGCAAAAAAAATGAGAGGGACGTACCAAAAAGAAAAGTGTAAATAAATGAGAAGGACATAGGGAGTATATCATTTATATAATTGATATAAAGGGGTTAACATGGAAAATATTAGGGGTGAGCAAAACCAGATATCTGATCCGGTTTATAAAAATCGGATCGGATATCCAGTTTTTCGAATTGTGAAAAAACTATTTCGGATCCGGTTTAATCGGATATCCGGAATTCGGATATCCGTTTAAACCGGATCGGAAATCGGATAATCTGGATCCGAATTAATTAATTAAAATATATTTTAAGTTACAAAAAATAATAAATATTATTATATTTTGATAGATTATCATTAACTTTACAAATTTTAAATTGATTAATAACATTTTAGACATCAAAATCTCATATATTAACATTTATAAATTTATTTTTTCCTAATTTTTATTTTAACCCATCAAATTATCATTCATTTGTTTAATATGTACTTTTACTTACTTTTTTAGAGATATTAATAGCACGTTCACTCTCGAATTTATTTTATTAAATGAAATAATAATATTAAACGAGAACACTCTTTCATTAACTTCATTCTAAAATTTTATTAACCAAGATTACGAAATTTTCATGTACAAATATATGGTATTGTGTTTATAAATGCGCACTCAAATATATAATTTCATGTGTATCATTTCGATTTTACACCTAAAATGTTATAAACTCGATCAATGCACACAAACTTAGTAATTTATTAGTAATAATTTATTACTTAATCTAATATATCTTATGTTGAATTATTTGTCTTTAATATTATTTATTATAAATATATTATCTTTAAGATATATTGAAAACCGGATCGGATCCGGATATCCAGTTTTATATAAAGTTGTGATCCGGATCCGAATCCGAATTTATAAAAAAATCCGGATCGGATATCCGGTCCGATTTTTTCGGATCGGATATCCAAATTTCCGGATTTTTAAAATCGGATACCGAATCAGAAATTAGGATAATCCGATTTTCGGATTTTTGTGCTCACCCCTAGAAAATATCGAGTATTATATTGTATCAAATATTAACT
This sequence comes from Heracleum sosnowskyi, assembly GCA_030848705.1. Classification (NCBI taxonomy): domain Eukaryota; kingdom Viridiplantae; phylum Streptophyta; class Magnoliopsida; order Apiales; family Apiaceae; genus Heracleum; species Heracleum sosnowskyi. The sequence continues at coordinate 133,209,657 of CM061237.1, forward strand.
TATAATCATTGTCATAGATGATTTTAAAAAAAAATCATTCATATTTTAATACACAATTTTTTATTAATGGGAAATAGATGATAAAAAATAATAAAATATACTTGATGATATTCTAAACGATGATAATTTATTTATATCTTAAAAGTTCAAAAGAAATAACTTAATTATTTGAGTAAAGCACATTAATACTGGAAATCGAACCTTATAGTTTAGTAAATAAATAATATACATTTTAATAATAATACATTGTTGATAAACGTTGCATAGATGTCATTCTAGCAATTTTGTGTGATAAGGTGAGATCAATGATTTGAGCCCTTTCGGCGCTAGTGGCGCATATAACCATCTTACTTTTTCGTCCAATATTTATCTTGACAAGTACAACAACAAATCTGAATTTATTATTAATTAATTAATTGTGCTTTGCAGTTCTACCAATGTAGGTATTAATAACAGAATACAAATATTACATTCTCTCATTTAAAAAGTTGCATATTTATTCATTTTTACTGGATATTTATATCTTGATTGAATTTTTAATTAGATGTTTTTTTTGACCAAATAATTTAAATGTTATTTAAAAAAATTAAGAATAATAGTTATGACAACATTTTAGAGTGGGTGGAGAGTTAAAAAATAGTGCAGAGTATAAAAGAAGCCTCAGGCTGCAAACCTGCAGAGGAAGAAAAATTGCCATATTATACATGGAAGTTTCAAGCGCATCTCAAAGGTTCGCTTATTTACTTGCTTTTTATCTTGTCATTAACTTGCTTAGTTATCTTGTCATTTATTGATTTTTTAATTAGTTCAGTTTTGATCAGTACTTGTTCAAACATAATGTTTGCTTAGTTCATTTCTTGAGTCGCCGATAATTTTCAAAGTTTGATATGAATTCCGGATAATATAAACTTCTTGTTCCGTCACTCTGCTTGTTCGTATTTATACATGACTTAGAACTGCTATGTGCTTATGACTATTGTTATAACCCTTTTCTTTCTAAGTTATTTCTGATTACACGGAGATCTTAGAGGTACTACCTGACAAATATAACAACATGTATACATTGCTTAACTTGTACACGAGACTACGTTATAGATGTTAGGGAATTTTTTGTTCCCAGCTCCCTGTAAAAGAAAATAAAGATGGATTTATTTAGAAAAGAAAATTATTTAGTGGGAAAAATATGTAAAATCGTTGAATTTAAGTAATTATCATTCATCATTTATTCATCAGGTAAAAGCAGTCCAACAATTGGCAATAAAAATTTAGATGCCTAATTTTGGATTTTTGAAACTGTAGAAATCCTAAATTTATATTTAATTTTTTTTATTTACTAATATGCATTTGTTATCTGAGTGAGTAATTTTGACAAAAATCTCTTATTTGTTGTGCAGGACGGTGACCATGGATGATGGCAAATTCTGCAAATGTGACGAAGGTTGGACATGTAACATTACTCAAACTGAGGCATCCAAAGCTGGAACCCCCTTTTCCAAATGTGGTTCCAGCTGCATTTGTATAACGTACGTTCTCAAATCGCCATTTTAATAAAACTACTATGTGCAGGCACAACGAAACAAGCAAATTCAATATTGAAATTTTTAGTTCCAGCAGAAGTGCCCTAGACGTTCATGTTTCTGAACTGCAGAATATTTATCTCATTCTTGATAAATAGACAACTTGTATGGTTTTTTGTACTTAGATACACATAAAATTATGTTACTTTTCTTCTATCTCAGCGATGCTGCCACGGGCAATCAGTTCTCAGACTTGCAGAAGGCTTTGGAGAGCTCTGCTACAGGCAAGGTGTTCTGCAAGTGTGATCAAGGATGGACTTGTGTTATCTCTAAGGCCGATGGCTCACAAGCTGGAAAAACGTTCTTCGAGTGTGGTGAGGGATGCATTTGTGTTATCGACGAAACCAACAAACTTCAAGTTACCTGTGCATGATCTATAAACTATGAGTAATGGGGAACTAAGGTCACTTGTGGATGAGAGTGTGTGGCAGTAGCCAAATGTGTTATGATTGATGCACTGCTTCAACAATGTAAAATATATGGATGTTTGCAAAAATAAATAAGAGAGACTATAGAATGCCTCTGCTGTACAGGGTGAGTAAGGTTAAGTAAACTTGATGTTAAGATTTCCTGTATTTAGCTGCAATAAGTAGTCATCTGATGTTTTCTGATACTATTTGTATGTGTTTTGTCTTACTTTTGCATGTTTGTTTTTCCTCCTGAAAACAAATTGCAGTATAAGAAATGCAACCGAGAGTTTACGAGACATCTCTTTTTGTGTGTGTGCTCAGAATTTGATTCCTGGAACAAATTTTCTTTTCAGCAGTAAGCTGGGATAGTAATAACACATCTTACAATTACATTGGCATATTGTCAAGTGTTGCGAGGAGTTGTGAGAAACAACTCGCCAACTCCTCAAGTCCTCCCGAGATTGTGGTAAACCATCATCACTAAACCATCATCACCGTTCATCTTGTTAGGATAATGCATATCATCGATTAACAGAAACAGTGAAACAATTACAACAAAGTAGCAATCGAACATCTATTATGTACAACTACACAGGAGCACTATAACAATGAAAATAGTATAATTTGACTACTTAACCAAAAAACGAAATAGCTCACAAAAAAATATATGTAGATGGTTTAGTTTTTCTGTTTAGATAAACAAAACGTACACATTTTTTTGTTGCCCTTTTAAAATAGTTTGTGACACCAGCTGTAGATGAATATTGTTTATAATTTGTGTTTCGATTTTTGAGTACCACTGTACCCATAGTTCTGCTCCACTTGAATTCAAATGGCCAAAGCCTTTAGTGCTCAAAAGTTGATGAGCTTTCTGTACTCGGCCCTGTATAGAGAAAAGTGACATGTTATATTTGACTAACGAAAGTAACAGTTTTATTGTATTAATCTTAAATAAACAATATACACGTACATAAAGAGGAGAGTAACAACCTCCAGTACTAAAGATAACCCATAAGTGATAGGTATAAACACCACCACAGAAGATGATCATTGTAACAGACATTAACAAGCATTATCCTAACACTCCCCCTCCCCCTCCAGACCGATGCTTCTAGCCCAAAAAAAAAAGAGCCTAAACGAATATCACAAGAGTGAAGACGTGACTAAAAAAACTGAAAACATATTTATTCATTTATCAAAAATGTAGACAATGGTTTAGCAAAAAAAAAATGTATACAATGAAATCAGTAGCTTTTACATAGTGAATATATGACGGTCAATAGTATAATTACGAGTAGGAAGACCTATCATGTATCAACTACGGCTCAATATCTTAGCAAAGAGCAGTTAGAAAGAAAATCTTCCAACTGACTAGGAATAATAGAATATAACTAGGCGAAGTTGCATGAGAATTTTTGGATTTTGATACCAGGTGCATTCAGATGTAGCTAAGGTGACTGCTTAAGCTCAAGAAAAGAGACTGCACAAATGCTTCAATGAGCAGGAGGCAGGTCCTAAAAAGGGTCAGTAACTGACGTATGCATTTAGAAGTTTATATTTCAGAATTGGTCAGGAAGAGAGAAATGTGGCGTAGAGTTTGTCCAAACAAGAATTATCTCTAGGAATTCCATCAACCATTGAGCAAATACAAGTGTTCCTAAAAACATGGACACTAAACTTTGTTATGTTCTTTTGATTAAGATTAATTTGGATGCAAGTACGCCAGCTGGAAACATTTAGAAGATGACATTCTTAACCAGCATACCACAAATACATATCCAAATTCCTAACTGTAAAAACTTAAAGACACCCCAGACAAAAAAGGTAATCAGGAATCTCAAATATATTGACTATGTACCTCTGAGAGATCTTTCAAAGTTCTGTAATTGCAATAAAAACCCAGGATTTGGAGATGCTATAGCTCGTTTACTCTTCACATGTTTCAAAGCTTCCAAGCAGCTAAGTCCACGCTTCTTTATCAGATAAGCAACAATGACAGTCACACTACAGTATTGAGTTAATGGTGGTAAGAAGAAAGGGAATTAAAATTATACTGAAGTATAAAGATTTAGATGTTAACAGCCTTAACAGAAAAGTAAATAACATGATGTTCATACATTACTATATTAGATTCTGAAAAAAGGTCATCCAAGATCTGGCTTCCCTACTAGTTCCAGTCACACCAGTCAGTGTGCCAATGCAGAATTTGCGTACCAGCTATTAGCAACACAAACCCATGTGCTGTGTTTGGCTGGTCCCATCGAAATGGAGGTTAGAATAGAATACTATCTTTAAAAAAGGTACTTTTCACTTAAAAATGATTTCATTAATACATACAAAGTTATTTCTGACTTAAAAGTTAATAAGTTTGGACAAATTTATTAGTAATACATAACTTGTAATTTATAAATATTAATAAAGTAACAATAAAGTACTAGAAGTTACTTTGGAAATGGATAGTATTCTTTTTTATGAAGTCAAGTTGCAAAAATCAAAATAAGTTATAGAAATAAGTACATATTTTGTACTTTTCAGAATCGACTTATAAGTCACTTTTTACTTATTACACAAATAGTCAAATAGAAAAGTTAAAAGTAATTTTGAACTTATAAGTTATCAGATAATACAAATTTGCCCTAAACAATGTGAATAAAATAATAAGAGGTTTAAGAGAAGGATGGAGGAGGTGAGGTGATCAAGAAAATGATGGAGTTTATATAGTTGTGAGTGGAAAAAGGGATTTTATATTGATTAATAAAAATGTACTTATGTTTAAACTTGTGATGTGAAATGGTGTAAGGAATGAATGCCATGCATAAATGTTGACAAACATTGCATTAACTTCATTCTGCTCCCATTCCATTCATTTAAACCAATGTGTACGTAATACGGGAACGTACTTGATAACATGATGATCCGACTAATTAAGATATTCAGTTTTATTCATAAGATATTATTTGAAAGAATAGAAAAGAAAAGGAACTAAATGAACCATGATATCATAATATAGCCAATAGCTACATGTTTTGCATTCTAGGAGTCGCTTGAATTGAGGATGGACAACAACCTCAATTTAAGATTTTACTGAACTGCAATTTATTGACGAAAAAGAAGGCCAAACCTGTTCTACGTTATATACTCAGAACTAGATACTATAGAAATATGATAAATTAGGGTTAAGGTAGGAAATATTACCTTCTGGATATCCCGGCAAAGCAATGAACCAAAACTTTACCACCCATTTCCTTAGCTTCGTCAATAAAACTAAAGCAATCATCAAAATATCGAGAGATGCTTACATCATGTCGGTCTTGTACTGTGTTAACAAAGAGAAAATGTGAATGTAAATTATTTTGTCCATCTTCATATGTTGTAGCTAAGTAGAAAGTTGAAGCCGCATATTAAATTTATATATTAGGGAAGTTAAAGAATTAAGCAGCAAGCATAAAAATTGAGAATTTATTTATTGTCATAAAGTATGGCAATTATTATCTCTTTTTACTATAAATAAGTGTACTGTAAAGACTATAGAGAGACAGAAGCAATATTAGTCAGAACTATTCTGCCACATGGTAATGCATTTCAAAATATTTCAAATTGCTGAATAACTTTATCCATCCGACCGAAGTTCTACAAACGATACTTCCTATCTGAAATAGATGACTCCTGTCAATCATCTACTTTAGAGCAGAGGGTGAGAGTAAGGCTGTGTGTTAGATGAGTTAGAGTTAGGAACGACAGATCAGATTCTAGGAACGATAGCAAAAAGAGAGTTCAACAATGCATAACTAATTTGAAAATTTTAATTATAGAAGTAATGTATCAAATTTCTTGACGACATCTTAGCATCAGAGAAGTAATGTCATCTTTGTTCTTCAAATATACAGTTACAGATTCTTATCATCAACTAGCAATTAGACACTATCACCAGAATTAAGCAGTTTGTACTACCAGAGATACGATATGGATCAAGTAAAAGGGCTTACCATCAACGATTTTGTATTTGAACTCGTCTGGATAAGGAGGCTTTGAACTGGCCACATTTAAAATATGTGTAATATTTAAGCTTCTCAATGCACTCTTATTATTTGCAGCTCCAATGGAACCCAAGTAGAGACCCTAAAATTCCAAGAATTCATGACAAATGCTAAATCAGTTAAACAGAAATGACCACGAACCAAATAATCAACTATATTTCTCTTTACCTCTTCAATTTGGCATGGAACATCATCATCTTTTATACCTTTTGCCACAGCCATTGCTCTGAGGAGTGCTGTAAGTCGTCCTTTATAGACATCATCGAGCTGATCCATTGTCAATATGCTTCTGGATTGTGACCCTTATACTTCCAAAGTTCCAATTTATTTACCAGTCCTCTGAAACTTTTAAAGTAGAACTGTTCATCATATCCTTATTCAATAAGTATTACAACAAATTCAAAAAGCTGCAAATCGTACCAGCAACAACTGTCATTAAAAAATTCAAAACAGGAAAGTACAAAGGTATGATATCACCCCCAAAAGAAAAGGGCTGAAATATATTGCCGTGTAACAATTCGGATGATGTTCTGTCATAATAATAACAATCAAGCAGCATCAATGTAGATGGCTGGATAAATAATCTTGAAATGCATTACATGCAATATCCAATTTTAACAAGATTAAGCTGAAGAATTGCAGAAAATTCTTAAACTTCTACCTAACTTTAATATTCGGCAATATACAACATATCCACTTGGATCAAAACATTCAACAGCACTTACCAAGTAAAAAAAAATACCTATAGAGCAAAAAAAGCTGTAATTGAAACAATCTGATAATGTCTCTACCTAAATTATATGAAAACACACTTCTTTTCTCGCAGTTTGGTACAAAAAACGTTCAAGTTTATCGGGTTCCTGTTGAACAACACATTATAACCTCAAACCTAATAAAAATCGAAGCTTGACAAGACACTAATCATGCTAATGCCAGAAACAGAAACATAAAGTATAAATTTCAAGTTTTCAACCTATACAAGAACCAATAATATTGCTATTCAAATTAAAACAATTACAAAGTTGATAACTTTACCATAACATTTCATAGTTCATACCATTCCATCACTATTTAACAAAAGCACCATTTGACCATTAATTTCATACTAATTTAAAGCAACTTTAATACTTTTCCTAGCTCAAAAATTGTTATCAGCAAAATTATGATCTGGGTATTTGAGAAAAGATATGAATAACAAAGAATCAATCAAAATCAAGAACAAAACCATAAAAGATTTGATTATAATCAACTGGGTCCATATGGGTACTTATAATTACAAATACAATAGGGAATCAGATACAGGATAGGTATGATTACATACATGTATATGTGAAAAAGAAGCTGAGATTACCTTGTAAATCACTCCTTTGATTGTCAGTTCAGAGTTCAGACCCAAAAACATTGCAATGAAGTTGGTGAGATTTGAAAAGGGTTAAATGGCTAATGGATCACTGTAGTCAGTAATAACTTGCAAGTGAGTCATCAAGTTAAAAAAACTTTCAAACACATCACAAAGTTACAATTAGCTTGCAATCACAATACAAAGCTATAAAATAGTTTCACCACCGTTAAAATGCATTGATTTTTAACGGTTCTCCGTTAAAAGTCGAAATATTTATGATTAGGTCACTGAATTGTGTGCTAATTTTCAATTAGGTCACTAACTGGAAAAAAATTAAATATTTAAAATATAGGAAATGAAATTAATTTTTTTTTAAATTAAATTTTTTAAAATTTAAATTTTAATCATTGATTCAATAAAAATTTACAATTTTCGTATCACTTTTTAATATCGAAAAAAATAGATCGAAAAACATGATATTTTTGTAAATATTTATTTGCTTTTACTAATTTACTAGCATATGAAATAAATGGATATGTTCAATTCCAAATTTAATTAAATTATAATCACCTGAAAATTTTTACACTTTTAATAAAAATCATAATTATTGAAAAAATGTGATACCTAAATATTTTTTCACTTGTATCGATTTATAAGCATATGAGTTAAAGAGTTATATTCAAATTTAAATTTAATTAAAGCGTAATTCAGAAAAAGTTTAATATTCAAAAAAATATAATTTTGGTACGATTTATCAATATTGGAAAAAAAATTGAATTTAAAGATATGGTATTTTTTCTAAGTATATGAATTAAATGGGTATGTTCAATTTTAAATTTTATTTAATTTTAAAATTAAAATTAACTGATGACCTAATTGAAAATTGTTATAAAGTTGAGTGATGAATTAGTAACTACACTTAATTTTATTGTGCCACGTCAGCATCCACGTCGTTTTTCCGTTAGAGTTTTTAACGGAACTGACGGCAATGACCAATTTGAAAGTTTTTAAGTACTTCATGAGTTGACTGAAAGCTTTTTTAAGTAGGTGACTTACTTGCAATTTACTATCAACTACAATGATGAATTAGTCATTTAACCCGATTTCAAAATGTAGTAGATGGTTATATATGAAAGGTTTTGATTTAATAACCATCGTCCGCTGGAATAGCTCAGTTGGTTAGAGCGTGTGGCTGTTAACCACAAGGTCGGAGGTTCGACCCCTCCTTCTAGCGTTTTTTTAATCCCTCTTTTCCAATTCTTAGTTACTGTATCGCACAAGCATGAAGCATTCCGCGCAATTTTTTTTTTTTTTTTAATTTATTAAGTATTTTACCTTGTGTTTATAAACTAAATTATTAACCAAATTAATTTTTCGCACACAATTGCCTTACATTCAATTATCGATTTTTTAAGAAAATAATATTCATATTTAAGTGAAACTAGCTCCCAAGTTTAAAAAAGTACTAACCTATAACCCGTGCAAGGCAGGCCTTAAAAAATAATAAATTAAAAAATTTAATGTGAACGAAAAATATTAAAATAAAAGTAAAAATTAATATGATAAATTATAAAATGAGAAACTTAAATATTAATTGGAACATTAAAAAATATAAAAAAAATACATATGGAGATGAGGAAGATAAATGAGGTATTATTAATATTATTTTATAATAAAATAATATTAATAATAAGGACAGGTAGAAAAGCTAACATGTTTTAATTAAAAAAAGTAATTGTCCGTGATATTTGTAGAAGTGTTTTAATTATATTAATTGTATTTATTAAAAAAATACGTTGACGTGTTAAAATAAGTAAGTTTTTTTGATAAAGACAAATAGAAAAGCTAATATGTTTTAATTAAAAAAAAGTAACTGTCAGTAATATTTTTAGATGTGTTTTAATTATATTAATTGTATTTGATAAAAAAATGCGTTGACTTGTTAAAATATGTAAGTTTTTTTAAATAATTAAAAGTATTAAAAATAGGTTTTAAAATATATAAGTAAGGGTTGTACTTGATATTTTTGGAAAAGAGAAATTTTAATGATAACAAATAAAAAAGGGAATGTATTTTAATTTAAAGGTAATTTCCCGTGATATTTTCGGAAAAGAATTAGATTTTGTTAGAAAAAAATGTTGTAACTATAAAAGGCAATCAGCTAGTTACTATTTTATATTATTTTATTATTTATTAATAAAGTATTAATATATATTTTAAAATAAATAAGTAAGATTTGCACCTCATATTTTTAGAAAATAGAGATTTTAGTGATAACAAATATAAAAGATAATATGTTTTAATTTAAAGGTAATTGACGTGATATTTTTGAAAAAGGAGTAGATTTTGTTAGAATTTTTTTTAATTATAAAAGGCAATCAGCTAGTTACTATTTTTATATTATTTATTAAATAGAGTATTAAAATAGGTTTTAAAATAAATAAATAAGGATTGCACCTCATATTTTTGGAAAACGGAGATTTTAGTGATAACAAATATAAAAGGTAATATGTTTTAATTTAAAGATAATTATTGTGATATTTTTGGAAAAGGAGTAGATGTTGTTAGAAAAAAATATTTTAATTATAAAAGGCAATCATCTATTTACTATTTTTATATTTTTATATTATTTATTAAATAGAATAAAGTACCGAAAACCTAAAATCAAGCGAAAACCGAAAATCAAAACTTTCAATGTTTCGACTTTAATAATATAGTATAGATAAACCAAAATTAATTATATGAAAATGATCCAAAGGTGAAAGAAAAACAAATAAATGATTATCAAGTTACAATTAAATTCTTAGATCAAAGTAATTATAATTTATGTAGTAAGTTGTATTTATAATGAGCTAAAATTTTAATATGTACTTTCTCTATCCCATAAAAGGTAATATTTTAAAGTTAAATTATGAAAAAATTATTATTAGAAAATACTAACTCGCGTGATACACCGGTTCCAGAGTTAATATATTACTAAATTCAAATTTTAAATTTACAAAATTATAAGTTGTGATGTATAATTTGCAATTAAACTTTAATAAATTTGATTTTAAGAAATTACTAGCCTATAACCCGTGCAAGGCACGGGTCTCAAAAAATAATAAACTAAAAAATTTAATGTGAATGGAAAATATATTAAAATAAAAGTAAAATTAATATGATAAATTATAAAATGGGAAACTTAAATATTAATCGGAATATAAAAAAATTTAAAAAAAAATACATATGGGGCTGACGAAGATAAATGAGGTATTATAAATATTATTTTATAATAAAATAATATTAATAATATGGACAGATAGAAAAACTAACATGTTCTAATTAAAAAAAGTAATTGTCCATGATATTTTTAGAAGTGTTTTAATTATATTAATTGTATTTATTAAAATAAGTAAGTTTTTTTAATATGGATAAATAGAAAAGCTAATATGTTTTAATTAAAAAAAAGTAATTGACCGTAATATTTTTAGATGTGTTTTAATTATATTAGCCTATAACTCGTGCAAGGCACGGGCGTTAAAAAATAATAAACTAAAAAATTTAATGTGAACGGAAAAAATTAAAATAAAATTAATATGATAAATTATAAAATGAGAAACTTAAATATTAATTGAAACATGAAAAAATATTTAAAAAAATACATATGAAGATGAGGAAGATAAATGAGGTATTATTAATATTATTTTATAATAAAATAATATTAATAATAAGGACAGATAGAAAAGCTAACATGTTTTAATTAAAAAAAGTAATTGTCCGTGGTATTTTTAAAAGTGTTTTAATTATATTAATTTTATTTATTAAAAAAAATACATTGACGTTAAAATAAGTAAGTTTTTTTTATAAGGACAAATAGAAAAACTAATATGTTTTAATTAAAAAAAAGTAATTACCCTTAATATTTTTAGATATGTTTTAATTATATTAATTGTATTTGTTAAAAAAAGGCGTTGACTTGTTAAAATATGTAAGTTTTTTTAAATAATTAAAAGTATTAAAAATAGGTTTTAAAATATATAAGTAAGGGTTGTACTTGATATTTTTGAAAAAGAGAAATTTTAATGATAACAAATAAAAAAGGTAAAATATTTTAATTTAAAGGTAATTTCCCATGATATTTTCGGAAAAGAAGTAGATTTTGTTAGAAAAAAATGTTGTAACTATAAAAGGCAATCTAGTTACTATTTTATATTATTTTATTATTTATTAAATAGAGTATTATAATATGTTTTAAAATAAATAAGTAAGGATTGCATCTCATATTTTTAGAAAATAAAGATTTTAGTGATAACAAATATAAAAGATAATATGTTTTAATTTAAGGGTAATTGACGTGATATTTTTGAAAAAAGGAGTAGATTTTGTTAGAATTGTTTTTTAATTATAAAAGGCAATCAGCTAGTTACTATTTTTATATTATTTTATTATTTATTAAATAGAGTATTAAAATAGGTTTTAAAAATAAATAAATAAGGATTGCACCTTACATTTTTGGAAAACGGAGATTTTAGTGATAATAAATATAAAATGTAATATGTTTTAATTTAAAGATAATTGACCTGATATTTTTGGAAAAGGAGTAGATTTTGTTAGAAAAATAATATTTTAATTATAAAAGGCAATCATCTAGTTACTATTTTTATATTTTTATATTATTTATTAAATAGAATAAAGTACCGAAAACCGACCGAAAACCGAAAATCAAATCGAGACTACGTCCAAATCGAGATTAAATTTTTATATTAGATTTAATTGAAAATTCTAACTTTTTGGATTGGACTTTTATCCTGATCATGACTACGTCCAAATCGAGATTAAATTTGGGTTTATTCGGCTCGAATCGGATCGGGGTTTTGTGAAAAATATGCGATCCGTTTAAGCCTGCGGGCTGGATCCAATTGAGGTGGACTTTTTTTTAATCAGATTTTTTCGATTTTTTTAACCAATTCGAACAGTTTTTTTCGAATACGAATTTGTGTGCATCTCAATCCCGCCATCTCATGCATTAAGGACAAGTATACTACTCCGGCCGCTTATAGAGAATTATGGAGACCGGAGAGTATTGGTACTTTCGAAATGGAGCCTTTATTTGACACCTTTAACTAATCCTATCTGATTATTAATTAGCTTATAAAACTAATCATCAAATACATTCAACTAAGAACAAAATCTTCTTCAGACTAATATCAAACCGATCTTCCTTGCATAAGTATATTCACAACTGTACAATTACTGCATTCATCGTGTCTGCAGGGAGACCCTTCTTAAAACGGGCAAAATGATATGCATTCGTTTAAATGGTATATCCACATATACTAATACAACATATATTTCTACACTTTTACTCTATTATACACACCGATCAAATATTACAATATCCACTTAACGGCTACCCCATGAACTACAAATAGGTAAATGGAGTGCCAATGTTCCCCCAGTCGAGAGAGAGAGAGATCAAAATATAGATCCAAAACAAAAGTTGAGAAGAAAAAGTGGAGGAGACGGGGAAAAAGGAAAGAAAAGCCAAAGAGACAGTAAAAGAGGGATAAAAAGGATAAGAGAGGGGTCTCCAGAGAGTGACACCGAAAATAGAAGGCAACCAACACCGTAGGAGGAGGCATGAGAGAGAGAGAGACAAATAACATAAATAAATTAACCCCAAAAAAAGCACAAACTCGACAATATCGATAAAGAACAATTTGTCACTGTCAGCTCAAACAACAACCCATGACAAATATTTACTTTATGAGCATACCAACCCCAAGTGCATTTACCTGCACAAAGCCTACAAATTTGGTTCAAGCATTCCATCAAACACATAATACACACTCTAAATAAACACAAACTAAACAGTCAAAGAATACATTTGAGTAAACAATTATGACGCGCACTAAATAAACAAAGCATAACATGCATTTCAGTAAATGTGTTGTAATATATTACGTCTTCCTGAGGATCATCACATAAGAGAGGGGTCTCTAAAGAGTGACACCGAAAATAGAAGGCATCCACCATTGGAGGGGGCATGAAAGGAGAGAGAGCGATCAAAATACAGATCCTAAACAAAAGTTGAGAAGAAAAAGTGGAGGAGACGGATAGAAAGGAAATAAAAGCCAAAGAGACAGTAAAAGAGGGATAAGAATGATAAGTGGGGGGTCTCCAAAGAGTGACGTCGAAAATAGAAGGCAGAGAGGGGGAGATTTCAGGATGGGGTGGAGAATGCAATAATTTTTAAATGAACTAAGAATTTCAATGAGTCAATTTATTCAATGCGAAATGATAATTATACTCTCAAATTTCGAAATGACATTTTAATCTATATTATAATTATCTCATATCAATATATCTGTAACTCATAAAATACGTTGAAATTAATAAAACTTACGCAATATTCTAGAACATGCTCGTGACTCGCATGGGCTATAAAGCTAGTTTAATTGATATTTGAAAAATATTTAATAAAATAAATCCCTGCATTCACATAACTCAAATCAATTAAAAAATTTTAAATTGACATATCATCCCTCTGATACCAAATTTTGGTACTAGCCCTACTCATTGCAAAAAGTGGAAAGAATCTAGTTGTTAAAAAATAAAACAGCCTAAAACTACTTTGGTGCCAATTTAAATTGTATACGAAATTAAGTTATTAAAATCATCATTCTGAGTACTTCATCTTTGACAGAATGATATATACTAAATAATTTTCTGAATTTAATAAATGAATTATGGTTATTAAAGTTGTGAACCGAATCCTGAGTCAAATTTATATGAGAGGATCTCCAATGGTGTTATGTATATTCATTATGTAAAATAGTGGTTTTGTAAAATTTGTTGAACCTGTAACACAAACTACTCCAATGATATTAGGTCAAATGATTGATTATATAATAGAAATACATGCAAATAATGATGTCATGATGATGTGTTCACTTTAGAGCTTGTGTAAAAAAAATTGGATATTGACTATATATGGTCAACTAGTAATAAATTAAAAAAATTAGACGAGGGGAGAGATGGTTGGAGATGAGAAAAATAAAACCCTTAGGTAAAATCAATGCCACATCATTATTTTAGCTAAGAAGAGTGTAGCATTGGAGATGCTCTAACACTGCAAAATGATTGTAATACCCCAACTCAAAGTTTTCTTGTTAAATTGATATATATTTAATATACTTTAAAAATCGATTAAGTTGGATTCTAGCCTTTAAATATTTCAGAATTAGAGCATCTCCAATGGCAATAGCTAAATTGGTTAGCTAAAATAATATATAATAACTGTTAGCTAAAATTTGCTGAATCTGTAAGGGGTTGTGCTCCAATGGGGTTAGCTATAATGGTTAGCTATAATTCAAAAATAGTATTTTATCATTATTTTCAAATTCAAACGGTTATATTCTAACAACTATATTTTCAAATTATTTTTCCAATTTTTCCAACGGCTATATTTTCAACAGTTATTTTCCAACGGCTATATTACCAACAGCTATATTTCTAACGGTCATATTTCAGATATTATATATAAATAGCAAAACTGAGAGTTAAACAAAACACAAACTCCAAACAATCTTAAATTCACTCGTACTTCTAAACTATTCATTTGTAATGGACAACACCACACGAATGATTCTTGATATTATGCAGGCAGAAGAAGAAGAGCATGAAGCAAGAATGAGAATGAATGCTGTTTACCTTCATCATCGACGACAAAGAGCGAATTCTGTCTTTTATCATGGTGGTTCCGTAATGAATCATCGCGTTATTGATCGCAATAGAGAAGAAGGTCATGATAGACTATATCGTGATTATTTTTCTGATACACCTACATACACAGAAACATAATTTCGTCGAAGATTTCGGATGCGCAGATCATTGTTTTTACGAATTAAAGAATTAGTTACAGCTCATGACAATTATTTTACTCAACGAATTGATGCTGTGGGAGTTCGTGGATTATCATCACTCCAGAAAGTGACAGCTGCACTTAGGATGCTTGCATATGGAACAGCAGCCGATGCTGTTGATGATTACGTTCGAATTGGTGAGAGCACGGCAATAGAGAGTCTTAAAAGATTTGTTAAATCAATCGTTGAAGTTTTTGGAGCTGAATATTTGAGACGACCAAATGATGAAGATGTGTCTCGATTATTAACAGAAAATGAACGACGAGGCTTTCCCGGAATGTTGGGTAGTATTGAGTGTATGCACTGGAAGTGGAAAAATTGCCCAACTGCTTGGCAAGGTATGTACACGGGTCATGTCCATGAACCAACTATTATATTAGAAGCAATAGCTTCAAAAGATTTGTGGATTTGGCATTCTTTTTTTGGATTACCGGGATCGCTAAATGATATTAATGTGTTAGATCGATCTCATCTATTTGAAGATTTGGCAGAATGTCGTGGACCAGAAGTGAGGTATACCATCAACGGGAATGAATATAACATGGGATATTATCTTGCTGATGGTATATATCCTTCTTGGCCAACATTTGTCAAAACTATTTCAAAACCTCAAGGTAATAAAAAAAATTATTTTGCAATTGCACAAGAATCTGTAAGAAAAGATGTTGAGCGAGCATTTGGAGTTTTGCAATCTCGATTTGCAATGATTCGTGGACCATCACGATTTTGGGATGTGGACACAATGAAATATATTATGACAGCTTGCATAATTTTGCACAACATGATCATTGAAGATGAAAGGGAATTACATATGGAAGAAGAACACTTTGATGCATCCCTGTCCTTAGATGCCTTGTTTTTCTTGTCCAAAGTAGCTTGATACTTTGGTGCAAATCGCAATGCATTCCAGTGACGCATGAACATAAATTTCTCTTTCATTACGTCCTCATACATATTTAGTGATTGGTCTATCTGCATATTAGAGAAATAAAAAACAAGTTAATCACTAGTTAATCACAAAAACTGAACATATTCATCCAGAGGATCATCACTGGAGGAGTATATATTTATAGAGCTAGTAAAACATCATATATTTCAGAATGTCTACTAGTTATATGCATAGCTTATTTGTTTAAAAAAAAAAACCTGCTAGTTTCTCTAAAATCCTACTAGTTGCCCAAAAACCTGCTAGTTCTTTTAAAATCCTACTAATTGTCCAAAAACCTGCTAATTTCTCTAAAATCCTACTAGTTGCCCAAAAACCTGCTAGTTCTTTTAAAATCCTACTAATTGTCCAAAAACCTGCTAATTTCTCTAAAATCCTACTAGTTGCCCAAAAACCTGCTAGTTCTTCTAAAATCCTACTAATTGTCCAAAAACCTGCTAGTTTCTCTAAAATCCTACTAGTTGCCCAAAAACCTGATAGTTCTTTTAAAATCCTACTAATTGTCCAAAAACCTGCTAGTTTCTCTAAAATCCTACTAGTTTCCCAAAAACCTGCTAGTTTCTCTAAAATCCTACTAGTTGCCCAAAAACCTGCTAGTTCTTCTAAAATCCTACTAATTGTCCAAAAACCTGCTAGTTTCTCTAAAATCCTACTAGTTGCCCAAAAACCTGCTAGTTCTTCTAAAATCCTACAGGCATTTGGCCACCAAACATAAGCACAACACTCATCTGAAGCAAAATTCGAAAAGTATCTCGAATATAAGTACCACTAAACTCCTTAAAACTCTCAGGCTATTGCATTTTTTTGGACTAGCCAGGCTTCTGGTTTCCCAACAATCAAGTGATATTCATTGCCATTGCCAGAAACAGAACATTATGGAAGATGTCCAAGACGTAGAAAGACCGTCATAAAATTGTAACAACTAAACATCTAAGTTCAGGACATATCCCTTCTAAGTATTTAATTACAAATAACAGGACACTGGTCATCACATAGCCAAAATGGTATCCAAAAAACTTTCAAGATCATCAAATTTGCCTAGAACTAAGACTCCCTAAAACGCAAATTACGGTGATATACATATCAGGTTACATAAAATACGAAGGATTATAAAAACAGTACCTTATCTTGCTCACTTAATCCACTCTGATTTCTTCCAAAGATTTGATTGCAGATTCCAATAAACTTGGCCACTTTTTCGTTGATTGTGCACCAGCGATTACACAGTGAATTAGCACTTCGATCACTTAATATGCCTTCTTTATTTTCCTCGAAATAGTTCCAAATCCTGTCCCAATAACACTTATGTGTTTGATCCTTACCTTGTACGGGATCCATGCTAACATTTAGCCAAGCCGAAACGAGTAACATATCCTCTTCAATTAAAAAGTTCTTTGACCTCTTGCCTTTTTTTTGTTTCGAAGCCTGTTGCTGGGTTTTGGATTGTGATTGAGGGGTTGGTTGAGTAAATACAATATCCTCAAATTCTGAAAATGTTCCTTCATTGATCAACGATGTGAATGACCCTTCCATTTTCTATAACAAAAATACACGATTATGAAAAGTGAAAAAATTGCTGAAAAATGCCCAATTTTTTATGAACCAAAACCCTAATTAAATATATCTGCCATCAGAACAAAACATGATTTTGAAAATAACAAATTGGGATGACATCAAACTAAATAGAACAAGTCAATAGCCCCTAATTTGAACAAAATTAAAGAGATATAGAGAAAATTATACCTCTGCAACAAATGATGTGAAACGGCGGGAGAAAAGTAGAGGGAAACAGATGAAAGTAGCGGGGAAGAGATGAATGAAGCGGGAGATGAGCTGGATGTATTTAGAGGATGAGAATTGGATCAACAAATATAGCGTACAATTTCACAGCATCTATAATTATACCTAACAGTTGGGTTGGGTTGGAGCGTGTTTTTTTTCCAGAAAATAGGTATAAAAGTAACTGTTTGAGTGACACCTGGGTCATATACCTAACAGACTGTCACGGTTGGAGTTGCTCTTACTAGCTATATGATTTTCAAGGTGCAAGTACGAAGATGATAATAATAAAATTTTGTAACATTTTGGGACTACGTTGTAAGGCAAAGGTTACACGACTATCGGTTGGTATTTTTCAACTTAATGTTGTTATTCACACCAAAGGTGTAAATGTAATAATTGTAATTTGCAAGAATGGAATGAAAATGGGAATTAAAGAAAAAAAAAGAAAAAAAACGGAAGAGAGAAACGTGGCATGAGGAAATGAGAGATGGTGGCAATTTAGACACACACGTGCATGTCTGTGTCCAAGTTATATGACACATATATTAATTGAAAAAATAAATCATATTAAAACTCCAAGACATATACTAGAACCAATGTTCTAAAAATCGTTCGATTTTTTAAAAATCGTCGATAAATCGTTGATTTATCGTTTAAAAATATTTGACCGATTCGATTTTGAAATCCGATATATCGCTATGAATTATTTTTAAATGGTTTATTATATTATATATAAGGCTAATATATTAAATATATTTAAAATATTACAATTTATCCAATTTTTGTTCTGATTTATCATTCCGATAAATCCCCGATTTACCGATAAATCGCTATACGGTACCTCAACCGATTTGTTCCGATTTCCGAAATCTACAACCATGACTATAACCTATAGAAGCTATAATGAGTTGCTAATTTTCTGTCCTCCTGACCAAAAGGTATATTCTTGGTCTCTATCGGCTCATGTACTACTCCCTCCGTCCCCCTCAATTCTTTACATTGAGGGGACGAAATGGAGGTGAAGAAAAAATATAAATTAATTGGAAAAAGTAAGAAAAATGAGTAAAGTGGTGGGACCAATCAATATTTAATGTATAAAGTGCGTATAAAGTAGGTATAGTGGAGAAAAATAGTGAATGTGATTGGATTTTATATTATAAAATGTTACTATTTTTGGTATGTAAAGAAATTAGAGGGACGTACCAAAAAAGAAAGTGTAAAAAAATGAGAGGGACAGAGGGAGTATATTTGATAGCTTGACTAATCTGAGTAGATATTCTTGTAAACATAATATACAAGTTATATGTTTCTGTAAATCAATTCGTCCAGTGTTTGTTCGATGTCTGATGCTCAAACAAATTACATATTTAGAATCCTTTCGAAAAAATAGTTGGAATAGACTCTTGAATCATAAGAATCGGATAAAAAATGAGAGGGTTATTCACGGTCAAAGTTTAGCCATTATAGTTGACTTCAAGGAGAGAGAAATGCTGAATATGTTGGGGAAAATGATGATGTGACAGTCTCTTATTGGCTAGACTTAATATTAATGGTTTATAATTTATTTGGAAGTTTAAATGAAAGAATTAGAAAAAGTGTTTAACATGAAAGTTTAAGTAATTGATTTTTCGGATTTATTGGTGAAGTCAGATTTTAAGTTTGGTTGATGAATAATTAAGTTACATTTTTGTTTATATTTTAAGGAATATTTGTAAAGCATGTTTAAAAATTGTGGAATGTTTATGGGAAATGAGCTGATAGTTTGATAATTAGGTTTGATTAACGAAAAAAATGAAAGTTTTGGATTATTTTTATAATTGGATATTGTTATAGCGTTAAAATAACTGATAAAAGTGGAAGAGTTTATTTTTCAACTAGTATGCGATTACATATTTGTTTTTAATATTTAGACATAAGGATAAACATTTAAGATTAGCTGAATATTTTTACAAGTAGTTTCGAAAGGGATAAGTGTTGTTGGAGACAACGACGACTCAGAGCCATTAAGGACGGTTTACTGTAATTATATATTGTTTTATATGCAAATGTATATCGATTTTGTTTTAAATCGTTTGGAATGTATTGAATGTTGTCGAGCTATATTATTTATGCATCCACAAGCAATTTTTTTTTTTTTTTTTGATTTTCATTGATGGTGATAATATTCATTGATGGAGTATTATCGAAACTCGACGGTTATTCAGTTTTGACGTTAATAACTAATATTGTTTGTTAGCTATGATATTATGATATTATTGTAGTATAATAGTCGATGCAAATTAGTTATGGAATCAAGATGCTGAGATTTTTGGCTATTGTTCGGCCATCAGCTATGTGATTGAGATTGCTGGCTATTTCGTCTAACAGCTATGTTATTGAAGATGACTAGCCAATTGTTCTGGCTAGTAATTATGTTTAGTTAAGATTAAGATAAGTCATGTTGAACGATAATTACTCGACTGAGTTTAACAACCCATTTTATGGGGTATTGATGATGAAGATTACCGAAAGGTAATGGTTAAGACAGATTGCCTAAAGTGCATCTGGAAAGACGAATGGATCCATTTCGTGATTACGAAGATTACCGAAAGGTAATAGTAAGACAGATGATCATAATAGTATCTGGAATGATAAGGTTAAGAGACCTAATATGGTCGCTCAGTCAACAAAATGTTTTATGTTAAGTTTACAAGCTCTCGGTTTTTAAATTATGGTCATTTTATGATGTTGTCAAATATTCTCTATCTTTTTGACATATTTTATGCTGGTAAGGATTTACGGAAGGTCTTACTGAAAATTACTTTTGTTACTCTGCAATATATGCTTGCTGAGCTTCATAGCTCATTCTTGTATTAGGATTTATGGGTAATAGCTATGAGACAACTTAACTGGATATTTTCTTTATACTTAATTTTATTAAGTATGAACATACTGTCACAGCCAGAGTATGTTCTTGTAACCATTTTTGTTTGTTGTTAAATAAGATTTTAGTACATCTTGATAGAAGTTCATTTATTTGTTCAAGCCTCAAGAAGTGCTCAAGGAGGACAACAAGAATAAATGTTACTGTCATGGCACTGACAGTAAGGTTACAAGAAGACAACATGTTGCAAGTCACGACAGTATATCCACTCTGACAGCAACATTGGCGGAAGCCCTCAGACAGTATCTTTACCTCAGCCTGACAGCAAGCTTGGAACTCCTGACAGCATCTATTGCGGGAACTTCCTACTGTCACCAAAAAGCGCATTCTTGTGACAACAAGCTTGGGGCTCAGGATACTGTCATGAAGGGATAATCTTTGTATTGGGGATCTACCCAGTCAAACATGTTACAGTTTGGATGTTCAAGAAACAGGCGTGTTGCAGTATCCCAACACTGCATCAGGTCTGCAAGACTACGACAGAAGCTTGAAAGATCACATGACAAAACTCACCAATTCAAGAGTATGACAAATCAACATCTACTTAATTGTGTTAGCTAAAAATAGAATGTATCTAGATTGCTTTATTCAGTAATGATAAACTTGTTTGTATAGCAATTTAGGTAAGACTCACGGGTAGACAATTTGTAAGAAGCTGCCACATGAAAATGACAGCAGCTTCACAAACCCGTGATGAAAGAGATAGGTTAAGTTGTTACTTAGACTATCTCTCTATTCAATCTTTGTATCACTCGAGAAACCGAAGCTCAAGAAAATTGATATTTTCTTGAGGTTGTAGCAACATATTGCAAAATAAATAAAACATTTATTTTGTGAGAAACTCTCTTGTGTCTACTTGTATTTGCAATTCATAAACTGGTAAACTTTAATCTTAGTTTTAGTTGTTGGAACATAGATTGAGATTTATCAGTATTGCATTCAACCCCCCCCCCCCCCTTCTGTAATAGTCAAGGACCAACATTATATAATTGACACTTTTCAGGAAGAAATGAAGTAGGTGAATGATCAAATCCCTCTGGTAAGGGTAAAGAGAAAGCGACTTAGAGAGAAAGGTTGTCTAGAAGAGTTGTATGAGACACTTGTGATGGCACTATGTAGTATGTTCAACTACAAGAGTAGAACTATATTTCTTGTCAGTACTTTTGTATAAGACTTATCGTTTGATATTGTAATATGTAGTCATAAGACCAGTTTAATTAATGATGTTTGGTTCAAGAAATGTAGGTTGGCGACCCGGGTCGGGTCTTGGGTACGGGAGCCGAGTCGGGGGTGTCACAGGTGGTATCAGAGCTACAGTTAGGGACCGTAAGAACCTCGTAAGATAAAATATCTTAACTAGGATATTTATGAAGATATTAAGTGGGACCTATTATGGTCTACTTAGTAAATGATCTCGTCAGCTATGGTAGTAGAACTAGAGACGAACCCAAAATCTAGGTCTTTCGTTTCTAGTTAGTAGATATGCTTTGATAAGAGTGATAAGTACTATGTATATTATGTTATTAAACGTATCATGACATAGTTTATTATCTTGTGTGAGGTTATTACGATGGAAGGAAATGGTGCAAGACAAAATAATGGAGAAGGATCGGGTGCGCGTAACATACCTAATAAGACATTAGTGTTGGGTGCAATAAGAAGGTTGGTAGATGCAATGACCCTTGAGCAACAACAAGCTATCCTAAGTGGGGCACCCGTACAGGTTGGGACGCCTACGGAGACCCCAAAAGAAACCGAGAAAACCAAAAGGTGTACTTATAAGCAGTTTAGAGATGCAGACCCACCAAACTTTAGAGGAGAGCCTGATTCGCATGTAGCTGATACGTGGATTAAGGAGATGGAAAGGGTTTTCAAAATTTCAGTGTGTCTTGAAGATCAAAAGGTAAAATTTTTTACTCACTCATTTAGAGGTGAAGCTGTGTTTTGGTGGGATTCGGTGGAACAGACTGAGGATATTGATAAGATGACTTGGAGTGGGTTTAAAGACTTATTCTATGAGAAATATTATCCTAAGAATGTTCAAAATGAAATGGAGGTGAAATTTCTAAATCTGAAGCAGGAAAATATGTCTCATAAGGAGTATATTTCTAAGTTCTTAGAGTTATCTCGTTTTGCGAAACATCAAGTGGTTACTAAGGCTCGTAAGTGTCAGAGGTTTCAAGAAGGTTTGAAGCCACAAATAAGAAGCAGAGTGTCTATGTTGGAGTTGGAGGATTTTGATAAACTGGTGAGTAAAGTAAGAATCATTGCGAAGGATTGTGAGGAAAAGAATCAGTTTTTCAACAATAAGAGAAAAGAACGAGATATGCGCACAACTAAGAAGGATGGAAACCAAGGACCAAAGAAGAAGTTTCAGAAGAGTGATAGGGATACCAATCAGAAGGATAAGATTTCTACTTGTAAAACCTGTGGGAAGAACCATTCTGGAGAATGCATGAAGGACAATATTAATTGCTATAAGTGTGGGAAGCCGAGACACAAATCATTCCAGTGTACCGAAACCAATGTGGTTACGTGTTATAATTGTAAGAAACCATGACACATATCTCTCAATTGTCCAGAGAAAACCGTTGGAGGAAATGTCAAAAAGGAAAACAAGAATGAAGGATTAGGAGCTCCAAAGCCAAAAGCAACTGCAAAGACATATTCTATGACCAACTACGAAGCTGAGAAGTCTAATGATGCGGTGGCAGGTACGCTTCAACTTTGTGCTCAAGACATTCATGTTTTATTTGATTCTGGATCCACTTATTCATTCGTGGACGTAAAATGTGTGAATAAATTGAATGCGCATGCACAAACTTTGGATAATGAATTACTAGTGAATCTTCCAAATGGAAGGAATTTAGTTGTAGATAAAATTTATAGGGATTGTTCCCTGGTGATTGGAGGACATACCTTTCTTGTAGATTTGTTGCCCTTAGAATTGAGAGATTTTGAATTGATTTTAGGAATGAATTGGTTAGCTAAGTATAAAGCTAACGTGAGCTGTGAGAAGAAACAAATATGTTTGGTCAGACCGAATAAGAAGAAAGTGTATTTTAAAGGAGATAAGTTAGAAAAATCGACTGTTATGATATCAGCTATAAAGGCAAGTAAGATGTTAAAGAAAGGATGTGAAGGTTTCTTAGCTTATGTGATGGGAGATGAAGAAAAAGGAAGTCAAATTGAGGATATTCCAGTAGTATGAGCAGTATGTAGTATGTTCAACTACAAGAGTAGAACTATATTTCTTGTCAGTACTTTTGTATAAGACTTATCGTTTGATATTGTAATATGTAGTCATAAGATCGGTTTAATTAATGATGTTTGGTTCAAGAAATGTAGTATGGTGACCCCGGGTCGGGTCTCGGGTACGGGAGCCGAGTCGGGGGTGTCACAATGATAGCGAAAGCCCTCAAGAGGAAATGATAATAGAGCTTCAAAGCTATGGATACGAAATTAAAGATTTTATTTTGTTGAAGGTAAGTAAAGATATTAGGGCTTTTTTCATAAATACTCAATCCTAGAATTTTTTTTGCAAACATACTATATTTTTTTAAAAATATTTTGTAAAAATACCAACATATTTACAAAAATACTAACTTTTTGAAAATATTTACAAAAATACGGTCTACAACTAGATGCAACCATATCAACAACTACATCAACCAAAATCAACCACAAATGCAACTTATAAAAATTTAATAATTGAAATCGTCTTTGGTTGTATAATAGGTTGCAATTTTATTAATTGAAATCATCTTTGATTGCATAATAAGTTGCATAACGAGTTACATTTAGCAAAATCAACTAAAATCATTACAAAAGATAACAAAAACACAATCAAACAATACTTGCAACTGATATTAACCAAATTCAACCATATATGCAACTTCATATTTTAAAACAATTAAGATTTTTGAATGGATGCCCCTACGTGGCCTACTCCATAAAATCAACGAAAATTCGTTATTGATGTGATGGATATCCCAATTTTAACTGCTGACGAATCGCTGCTTCTGAAATCAGATGAAACGGAGAAATATATTGTAGATGATGATCTAACACATATAAAAATATACGTATGTGTATGTAATAAGATTGTGGAACAAGTACCTAAATGGCTTTTGGTGAAAATGAGTTTTTTTATTAATGAATGGGTGAATGAGAGAAAGACATTAAGAAGTTGTTTGGTTGACAGATAAATATATGGGAACTTGATATTCCTAGGAAGTAGGAAATTATAAACTTGTTTGGTTGACATTCATATAGGAAGTAGAAGTTACTGGGAAGTTAAAATTCTCATAAAATACAGGAAGTTGCTTACCCACCTTCCCTTTGGTAACTTACACTTCCCATGATTTATAAATTCCTACGTACAACCAAACATAATTTCCAACTTCTCGTGAACTTGATACAAGGAATTAATTGTCCAGGTATTTAAACTTACCCCGAAAGTGAATACCCGTATGCAACCAAACGAGCACTAATTAGATAAAGAAACATAAATTTTGTATGTATAGATGCACACACAGAAGCCGAAGTCGCAGCCTGAGAAATGACCGACACTCATTTACTCCCTCCTTATCTACTTCCACTTCTGAGAGAAAAAGGATATAAAGGCAATAAAAATGGTAAATATGCAATAAATTAAAGAAGATGGTGTTTTTGCAAAAAAAATCTTTAAAATATGATATTTTTGGCAATTTCTCAAGATATTAATACATAACAAAAAAGAAGAAGAATGTTTTCAATATAAACATGTGAATTATACATTTAAGTTTCATGGAGGTTTTCAGTAGTTTAAATCTATTCTAATTTTCTCAAATTTTAGAATTATTAATTTTAAAAATTCGAAAATATCTCAATTTACTTTAAAATCTTTACTAATAAAGGAAACTAAATATACAATTTCAATATTATTGCCTTTAAAATTATACTAATGGAGGAAACTAAATATACAATTTTAATATTCTTCTAAATTTTTTATTAAAAAATATTTCAATTATCTTTAAAATCTTTTCTAATGGAGGAAATGGAATATACAATTTCAATATGCTTGTCTTTAAAATCTTTACCAATGAAGGAAATTAAATACACAAGTTTAATACTCCTAAATTTTTTATTTATGAATATACCTACTAACATATAAAACTAAATATATTAATTCAATGTGGACAAAGACAAAATATGAATGTGATCAAAATGAATGAATTGGACGGAGAGAGTATAAAGGAGAAAACGGCAAGGTGAGGTGACAAACATAAATGATAATTAATATAATAATATTAAAATAATAAAAATATTAAATAATTGCTTTTTATATTTATTCTGGATTTTCATAAATGATCAAGACGACACGGAAAATCCAAAAAAACCTTATGTTAGCAATATAATCATTTATTTTATTTTAATTTTTTTGTAGAATGTTTTTAATTTTTTTCAGAAAAATTATTATAATATCATTGCGAAACACGATTTAGTAAACTAGTTATAAAATATATAACATCACACTTTTACATCAAGAAGACATGTGATTTTTCCTATGCAAATTAGAGTTTTAATATTTGGCTCAAACTAGAAGATGCATTATTATTTAACAAATTCATTTATTCAATAATTTAAGGAAAATGTTAGGGGTAATGAAAATTGATTCCAAAATGTCACGTGTCAATTCTTAATTTTTTATAACAATATTAAATAAGAATAGTCCCATATTGTCATATCATCCATAATACATCATTTTAGTTCAATTTTTTGTACCTAATTTTAGAGACCTAACACTCCTCCTAACTTAATCACTGTATATAACTTAAAGAGAAAACGAGTAGATTACCAGATTGTCATTTAAATTTAGGTACCAGATAGATCAGAACTTGAAGGGCTTTGTAAATAACCTATATTAGCTTATATCCCGTGCGATGCATAGTTTTTTTTTAATATTTTATTATTTTATATTTATATTTTTGTAATTTTATATTATTTTATGAAATTTTAATATATATTAATATGCGTATATAATAAATTGGATTTACATATATGATAATATAAATAATTTAATTTAATAAATTATTGACATAATCTTTAGTAGTATTTTAGATATTAAAATATAAAATATTTTTAAATAATAAACCTAACGGTCTATATTTATTTGCTCTTAAAAAATATAAATGTGACTAAAGTGTAAATAACAAAATATGTGCTCTGTAATGTGCCGAGTTTCTTCTAACATATGCTATTACTTTTATTTTTTATTAATTATCTTATTTAAATTGTATGTTATAAAAAATTATATTAAACTGGATTTTATAAGTTTAATATAATAATATTGTCATTATATCTATATTTTGCTCGTGTTATTTTTAATTTGAATATGAGTTGTTTTACTTAAAAAATATAAAACATACAATGTTCTTAAAAAGACAGTTAGTTACTTATTAATAATTATATGAAATTATATTACATTTATATATATGTTGCTCATGTTACTTTTAGAAAATTAGTTATTTAAATTAGAAAATATAAAATTATATTACCTTTATATATATATATATGTTGTTCGTGTTATTTTTAGAAAATTAGTTGTTTAAGTTAGAAAAAAATAAAAAAAGTTATTTGTTTAGCTGAAAAGGGTAAGTGGTTATTTATTAATAATTATATATAACAATATTACCGTTACATATTTATTTTCCATGTGTTATGTTTAGAAGATGAGTTGTGTTAGTTAGAAAACGTAGAACATATAATGTATTTTTGCTAAAAAAGGTAATCAGTTATAAATATGTAATAATATTATCATTTTATATATATTGAAACCCTGGTGTTTTGATGATAACACTATAGCAGCAAGCTGGGTTTATTGTGTGGACTAACATTGTTTTTCAGGAGATAAAAACTCTGTATTTTTCTAACAAAACATGTTATAGCAGCTAGCTGGCATAGAAGTTTTTATATGCAGGCAGCAAGCTGGCACCAATCCCAACGGATAGAGTTTCAGTCCTATTTAATAGCAAATGTTCTAGGAACAGAATTGTTAGGACTCTATCACTTATATAAGTCGTATATATATATAATTCCTATTATATAAGTGATAGAGTCCTAACAATTCTAGGAACAGAATTGTTAGGACTCAATCACTTATATATTTTCAAAACTCTTTTCATATATATATAATTCCTATTAAATAGGAGTTTGTTGTTTTAACGTTTTACAATTTAAACAAACTCTATTTTCTAGGGCTTACACTAGGTGAACGTGTCTTCTTCTTCAACGGTTTTATTCTTAAACGTTCATCTGATTTTCTAAACGTTATTTTATGAACGTTGGGCTTGAATTAATCAAGGAACAAAAACGTTAGACTTGATAGTCAAGACCGTTAGTTGTTAGATTAATTCAAAATCCTTGGTTCATTATAAAAAGACTTGTGTGTTTTCATTCTCAGTTGTTGGACGACTTTCTAAAGAAAACACAAGTACTTTCGAATTGGTTTGATATATTTTCATATACGTTTGAGCTCTAATATATATTACATTATATATCTTTGATTAGAGTTCATAGTTTCAATTGTAATTGATTATACTTGTATTGTTCAACTTTTAAGTTGGTAGTTGCTGGTTTTGTGAGTTTGGGAAACAAGGGTTCAAGGAACTTGATAGCTAGAGGAGTTTATACTTGGTTTAGTATAGTACTTAGAGAGTTGCGTTCAAGGAACAAGGTGTTACAGCAAGCTGCAAACAGTAAGGGGAGATCAGGGAGATATATTATTGTATAGTGTAGTTGTAATTCACTTTGATTAATAATATATTCCTTTGCCGTGTTGGTAGAGGACCAGGACGTAGACCTATAGGAGATAGGGGTCGAACCTGGCTAAAATTGCTGTGTGTTCTTTACTTTCTGCACATTTTCTATACTGCATTGCACAACGTAGCTAGCTGCCACTTTACATTATCTGTGAATCCAGTAAGCTGCCAGACAGCAAAATCAGACTGTTTTTGCTTTTTCAGTCACATAACTTGGTAATAATTAAAATCGGTTGTTGTTAGTCATAACACATATTCACCCCTCCCCTCTAGGTGTTGATTCTCATATATGTTGCCTATTTTATTTTTAGAACATGAGTTGTTTTGGTTAGAAAAATATATAAAATAGATAATGTGTTTTAGCTGAAAAAATATAAAATTATATTACCTTTTTACATATTTGTTGCTCGTATTACTTTTAGAAAATTAGTTGTTTAAGTTATAAAAAAAATAAAAAAAGTTATGTGTTTAGCTAAAAAGGGTAAGTGGGTGTTTATTAATAATTATATATAAAAATATTACCATTACATATTTATTTTCCATGTGTTATGATGTTTAGAAGATGAGTTGTTTTAGTTAGAAAATGTAGAACATATAATGTATTTTTGCTGAAAAAGGTAATCAGTTATAAATATGTAATAATATTACCATTATATATATATATATATATATATATATATTACCTATTTTATTTTTAGAAGATTAGTTGTTTTGGTTAGAAAAATATATAAAATAGGTAATGTGTTTTAGCTAAAAAAAATAATTGGTTATAAATAAATTGATTATAGATAAGCCGAACCCAAATTATAGATAGGCCCGGCTCAAATACCGACGGACCGACCGACCGACTAACCAAAACTTTTAATGTTTCGTCTTTAATAATACTAGCTTAAAACCCGTGCGATGCACAGATTGCTAATTGTTATTTGATTATTTTTTAAATATTTTTTTAATTGTATTTGTTAAAAAAAATAAGTAGACATGTTAAAATAGCTAAACACTTTTCATTAATTAAAAATATTAAAATAGATTTTAAAATAAATAAGTAAGAGTTTGCCCGTTATATTTTTGGAAAAGAAGAGATTTCAGTAAGAAAAAATAAAAAATTTAACATATATATTTAGTTTAAAAAATGAAAATGCCCGTGATATTTTTGGAAAATTAGATTTTAAAATTTAATAATTAAAAATATTTAAATACGTTTTAAAATAAACACGTAAAGGGTTTGCCCGTGATATTTTTAGAAAAAAAAATTGATTTTAGTGAGAAAAATAGAAAAAGTAAGTTGAAAAATGTAATTTTCCGTGATATATTTATAAAAGAAGTGACTGTGTTAGAAAAAAAAAATCTATAATGTGTTTTAGCTGAAAAGGTAATTGTTTATAAACAAGTATTTGATTATTTATATTTTTTCATATTTTCAGTAATTGCATTTGTTAAGAAAAATAAGTAAGCATGTTAAAATAGGTAAACTTTTAAAAAATAATTATAATATTAAAATAGGTTTAAAAATAAATAACTAAAGGTTGTCCGTGATATTTTTGGAAAAAGAGGGGTTTTAGTAAGGAAAAATAGAAAAACTAACACGTTTTAGTTAAAAAAAAGGTAATTGCCCGTGATATATTTGAAAAAGTAGGAGAATTTGTTAGAAAAAATAGAAAAAATAATGTATTTTAGGTGAAGAAGGTAACTGTTTATAAATATGTAATATTATTATTTAATAATATATTTCTTTGAATAAGTAAGGTTAATTAAGTAAGTAAAAACACTAAGTAAAGTTTAGTAAGGGCAATTTAGTAAAATCACAACGTACCATACTGATCAATCAAACTTTTAATGTTTCGTATATTATATAATAGTATTGATAGTATAGACTTAGTAATTCTTTTGCACTAAAATTTTGAAGTATAAAAGTGTAATCCAACACAAAGTATTATTTGACTTGAAACGATAAATTTAAACAGTGTATTTTTCTTATAAAAATGACAATACAAATTATAGCAAATAGGAGAAGAAAATTTTAATCAATCTATACTATATTATTAAAGCCGAAACATTGAAAGTTTTGGTTTTCGGTTAACGGTCGGTTTTTGGTTTTCGGTACTTTTTCTAATTAATAAATTAATAATATAATCAAAATTCAGGAAAGTTTTATTCTACATTAATATTTCACTATATTTTACTATATAAAAATCAAATAATATTGAAATCTAATAAAAAAAAATGGAAATGTGGGATCTAATTTGTTTAAATTTAGGATACACTGCTACAAATATACTTTTTTCTTTTTAGGATAACGAAAACTAATTCAAATCAAATCTTTAATAGAATTGTATTATTGTCAAGTTACCAAAATAGTAAATAGATGATTTGCTTTTATATTTAAAATATATTGTTTTCTAACAAAATCTACTCCTTTTCCAAAAATATCATTACAATTATCTTTAAATTAAAACATATTACCTTTTATATTTGTTGTTAGATCAGAATTCAATGATCGTCAGAAGCTAGACTCAACTGATCAGGATTGCTGACGTCATCAGTATTGCATGGTCATCAGTATTTGATCAAGCGTCAGTATCTTATTGATCATCAGGATTCCTACTCAGACTATGATCAGGTTTGATCATCAGGACTTGAAGCTGATCAGGATTCCTACTTCGAGTTATATTTGGAGTCTAGATAAACATGGAAGTTTATTCTATTTGTTCCTGGTTTGTAGAATGCAGCTATCGATTAAAGATATGTTTCTATCTTTGTTATGATTAGGACTTATCTTGTTATTGATAGAGAAGCTGTGTGCACTATATAAACACAGTTTTGGTTTCGATTTATGTATTCATTCGAGAGAGAACATAATCGGAGAGAAGCTCTTAAGAACAGAATTTCTTGAGAGAGTTTTTGTAAGCTAGCAGCTCTTAAGAACATCAGAATTTCTTAAGAGAGTTTGTAACAGTTTTATATCAAAGTTAATAAAGCTGTTATTGTTATTGTTATTGATCTTTCATATTTGTGTTATATAAAGTCGAGAATCTTATACAATTGTATTCAACCCCCTTCTACAATTGTTATTTACTGGGCAACAATTGGTATCAGAGCAAACTGATTTAATTCTGAATCAGATACGATCTAAAGATGTCGACAACCAAGTATGAAAGCATGAAGATTCCCATCTTGAAGATATCAGAATATCCTACATGGAGGGTAAAGATGCTGATGTACCTGGAGGCTATGGATCCTGACTACTTGGACAGGATTCGTGATGGACCATATATACCAACAAAGTTCGTAGAACGAACAGATACAGTACCAGAACATTATGTGGTCAAAGCTAAAGCTGAATGGACTCCAGAAGAAAAAGCTCATGTACTCAGGGAACCAAAGATAAAGAATATCTTGCATAATAGCCTTGATGCTGTCATGTCAAACAGAGTGATTGCATGCAAGTCTTCAAAAGAAATCTGGGATACTTTGGAAACTCAGTGCCAGGGATCTGCATCTGTTAAGAAAAACAGAAGGGCTCTATTGATTCAAGAATATGAGCAATTCGATGCAAGACCTGAAGAGAGCCTGACTGATCTATATGATAGATTTCTGACACTATTGAACAGCTTATCCTTAGTTGACAAAGTATATGAAACTGAAGATTCAAACACCAAATTTCTTAGAGCTTTACCTGAAGAATGGGATACTCAGACCTCAATCATTAGACACCAGTATGATCTGAACATTGTGTCTCTTGATGAGATCTATGGGATGCTAAGAACTCATGATCTTGAAGTTCAACAGAGAAAGAACAAGAAAAGCAGCAAGGCAAAGTCAATTGCTTTGAATATAGAAGCAAAATCAAAAGGGAAAGCTATGGAGGTCTCTAGAAGGAAAGCAAGAGAAGCTGAGTCAGATCCTGACGACTCTTCATCAGATACTGATGGCAATCCTGATGCCAATACTGGTGATGAATCTTCTGATTCAGACATGGAAGAGATGGTTGCTATGATTGTCAGAAACTTCAGAAGGATGAAGTTCAGGAAGAATAGAAGACAAGGCAACTTTCAGAAAAAGACCTTCAAAGCAGACAAAGACAAGTATATCAAAAAGGACAGCAAGGGTAGCAAATTTGACAAGTCAAAGGTTAGATGCTACAAGTGTAATGGTATGGGTCACTTTGCTTCTGAATGCAACAAGACAAAGGCACTCATCACATCAAGCAAGGATTGGATGGACTCTTCCTCAGAATCTGATACTGAGGTAGTCAACTATGCGTTAATGGCCAATGCTGATGTAACTGCTGCTCCTGATGATAAGGTACTAAATACTATCTTTGATTTTGATACTGATAATGCTTCTGAGTTAAGACGCTTTCTAAAGTCATTACATATTAGCTTTAGAAGTCAAACTGCTGAAAATACTAGAATCTTATCTGAGATGTCTGACCTTAGAAAGAGGAATGAGATATTAGAAGCTGAATTTTCTCGTATGCAAGAAGTACAAAAAGAATGTGATAATGCTAAACACATGCACTTAGATATGACATCTAAATGTACTTTCCTTGAAAAAGAACTTGAATTTGCTAATGAGAAAATCAGAACCTGGACAGACTCTGGTAGGAAATTTCATGAGATTAATACCTCTAAGAATTGGAAAGAGTGTCTAGGATATAAGTCAGATGAAGATAAGAAATTAGCAGAGAAAATTGTCATTGATGAGACAGTCAGTCCCAAGACCTATAGACATGTTATAGACTCAACCAAATCTAAGATTACTCCTGTTAATTTTGTTTTTGGTAAGGATTCCAATTCTACTTTTGAAAAGGGATCTTCTTCTACTCAAGGAATTAAAATTATAAAGTCTAAACCTGTCATGAACAAAGTCACTAAGAATGTAGGTCTATTGTCTCAGAAACAGCTTAAGGATAAAATCTGTGAGGTTACAGATAAGAAAAAGGAAGCTACTGTTAAGAGAAACAGGAATGGTAAAATTGGGATCAATAAAGAAAATGGTTATAAGTATATCCCAAATGCACCTAGAAAGAGTTGTTTTAACTGTGGTAACTCTAATCATCTTGCTATTGATTGTAAAAAGAGTAAGAAGAAAATGGCTGAAATTCCTAAGTCTGATGTTAGGAATAGATCAGTATTTTACAAACCACAGAATTCCTGTTTTCATTGTGGTAGTCTATGGCATTCTATTTATACATGTAAAGAGTATCATGATTTGTACTATAACTTTTATGATCCATTGCCTAAGTTTGAAAGTAGTACAAAGTCTGATAGAACTGAAAATGTCATAGTGAAGCATGCTTTTGTTAATACTGATACTGACAAAGCAAATCCTGATGGAGTAAATCCTGTCAGGACTGCTAAAGTCAAAAAGTCTTCTGCTGTTAAATTTAATAAAATGCATGAACAAGGAATCCAACAAGTGTGGGTTCCTAAACATTCTAACTAGTGTTTTACTATTCTGATGCAGGGTAAAAGGAAAAATGTGTTAGTCATGGATAGTGGATGTTCTGTGCACATGACTGGAAACAAAGCCCTGTTATCAGAATATGAGGAAAAAGCTGGCCCAACTGTGTCTTATGGAGATGGCAACATTGGACAAACATTGGGATATGGCAATATAATCATTGGAAATGTCATCATTGAAAAAGTAGCTCTAGTGAAAGGACTAAAACACAACTTGTTGAGTATTAGTCAAATCACTGACAGAGGTTATCATGTCAATTTCTATTCCACACATTGTGAAGTAGTCAGTAAAGCAACAGGGAAGATAGCACTAACTGGCTACAGGCATGGTAACATATATGAAGCCAACATTCTCTCAGATACTGATGGCTCCCCTACATGTTTCATCAGTAAAGCTTCAGTAGATGAAAGTTGGAATTGGCACAAGAAGCTTTCTCATCTCAACTTCAGCAACATCAATGAGTTGGTTAAGAAAGAGTTAGTAAGAGGATTACCTAATGTCTTATATACACCTGATGGACTCTGTGATGTATGCCAAAAAGCAAAACAAAGAAGGACATCATTCCAGAGTAAATCAGAATCCTCTATTGAAGAACCATATCACATGCTACATCTTGATCTGTTTGGTCCAGTCAACATCATGTCCATCAGTAAGAAAAGGTACACTCTTGTAATTGTTGATGAATATTCTAGATTCACCTGGGTGTATTTTCTGCATAGAAAAGATGAAACTCCTGAAGTTCTGTTGGATCATGTGAGGATGATTGAGACAACCACAAAGTACAAAGTCAAGATTCTGAGAAGTGATAATGGTACTGAATTTAAGAATTCAAAGATGGAAGAGTTCTGCAAATACAAAGGAATCATTCAACAATTCTCTGCTCCTGGCACACCTCAGCAAAATGGAGTAGTAGAAAGGAAGAATAGAACTCTTATTGAAGCTGGCAGAACTATGTTGGAAGAAGCTAAATTACCTACATATTTCTGGGCAGAAGCAGTCAACACAGCATGCTATACACAAAATCTCACATTGATAAACAGGCATGGTGTCACTCCTTATCAGTCACTCAAAGAGAAGAAACCAAGTCTGAAGCATTTGCATGTGTTTGGCTGTAAATGTTTTGTTCTCAGAACTCATCCTGAACAACTAGGGAAATTTGAAACAAAGGCTGATGAAGGAATATTCATAGGTTATCCTACATCAAGAGCCTTCAGAGTTTTTAATTTGAGAACAAGAACTGTCATGGAGTCAATACATGTATCTTTTGATGATAAGAAGATAACTGGAATCATTGAAGACTCGCATGATAGATTGTTATTTGAAAATGAAGCTTCCAAGGAACCTGAAGAAAGTGAATCAGAAGCTGTCCATTCATCCAGTACTGACGGGTCACCAAATCCTGATGACTCACCAGGTACTGATGGTGCTAATACTAATGATGCAAACAACAGTGATACAACTAGTAGTGCTAATGTTGAGGGGGAGCAACGGCATTCAACTACAAGTTCAGAGTCAACTCAATCATCAGGACAGAATTCTTCAGATACTGATTCAAGTGAAGATCCTGATAACACATCAGGAGGGCATAGCAATAATTCAGGGAGAGCTTCAAATCAATCAAATTCTTTCAATCAAGATAACACCAATCCAGGGGGAGCATCTACTTCAAGAAACAATTTGACACCAACAAGGAAATGGACAAAAGATCATACTCCTGATTTGATAATTGGAGATCCTGATGCAGGTGTGTTAGGCTCAAGACATGTCTGAATACCACTATTAACAATCCTACACTATGTGACTATGTCACACTACATGACCTAGTGATTTCTATCACTGGGATAGAGTATAGGTCTCTAAATGTACTTGTCTTGTTCTCATGAACAATAGCTTTATCATGTATGCTCAGATTTATAATGAGCTTAGTAAAGTTTCTTGCATCTAGATTGTATATATAGGCCATTGAATAATTATCCTGGTAGAAGTTCAGAAGTGTTCATGCAGCAGGATAGAGTTGAATAAGGCTATGAAGAAATAAGTTGCAGGAATTTGTCTAAGGCATTATATAGCAAAGTCAAAAGAAAGCTATGTCGTGAAGTCACCAATATCCATGTCGTGAAGTACTATATCGCATAGTCCATTTTGTACTATGTCGAGAAGTCCTCAAGACACATGTCGTGAAGTGTTGAAGTCAGCAAAGTCAAAAGAGCCTAGATCGTGAAGTCCTCAGAAGCCTTATGTCGCATGGTCATCAAATGACCTATGTCGCATAGTCATCAAATGACCTATGTCGCATAGTCATCAAATGACCTATGTCGCATAGTCATCAAATGACCTATGTCGCAAAGTCTTCAAAGGCTATATCGCGTAGTCCTCACAAGGGAGATCGCGAAGTCAGGGATAAAGTGGAGTTCACGATATCAACACTTAGCCGTTTATAACAAGACAAATCAAGGTACAGAACCAAGAATCAAAGGAGACAAATACTGAAGCATTTGTTCTGGCAAGGTGGTCCAAAGAACAGATGGCAAATCTACAGCTAAACTTGGAGAGAAAGATAAGAGACAAGCAGCTACAGAAATGGGAAAGACTCCGAAAAGCAGGTGGTCCTTCCTGACACAGTGAACTTCTTATGGCAGGACAAGTTGGACTTTCAGAAGGGGTAGCTGTGTAATATTGTGTGTGCCTAGTTTGTATAGGTGAATATATATATCGTGCACACACAACTGTAAGAAGAAAGAGAGATACACATAGTTATTTGCTAAGCTCTTTTCTCTGTAAGCAAGCAAGTTCAAACTGTTCTTGTTTAGAAGCCAGAAATTCGATTGTGAATTTCCTGGAAAGCTGTAGTATTTAATTTGCTTATACAAAGTAGATTAAAGTGATTGTGTGTGTTATTTACTTTCTGCATATTACATATCATAATCACATACAGTTGTTTACTTAGGTTTCAAGAATCGAAAAATATATCAAACTATCCATTCACCCCCCCCTCTGTCTAGTTTCTAGTAGTATTCATTTCTAACAAGTGGTATCAGAGCGTAGGCTGTTAACGTACAAACAGGAAAAGATCAAGAATGAGTTCACAGAAACTAAGCAGTATCAAGATTCCTCCCTTTAACAAGGAGCACTACAGTTTATGGAAGAAGAAGATGTTGCTTTTCATCAAAGCTTCTAACCCCATGTATTTAGATATTCTAAAGCATGGTCCCTTCATTCCAATGATCGAGATTGGTGAAACAACCAATGGCACTGAGATTGTACCAGCAAAACATGTGCCCAAAGATCCCTTAAAATACACTGATCCTGAAAAGGAAAAAGTAGCATTGGATGGACATCTTCAACTTATCATTTGTGAATCTATGGACTTCAACATGTATGGCACTGTTGCTCATTGTACTAGTGCCAAGAAGATGTGGGATCTTATAGAAGTGCTCTGTGAAGGAACTACTGAAGTAAGAAAGAACAAGAAGCAGATTCTTGTTTCACAATATGAAGCCTTCATGGCTCAGCCAAAAGAGGGAATCACAGAAGTGTTTGAGAGATTCAACAAGCTGATAAACGAGCTCAAACTCTATGACAAACACTATGAAACAGAAGAGCTCAATATGCAGTTTCTACTAACTCTGCCAGATCACTTGGAACCAAGAATCTCTTCCCTTAAAGAAAGAGATCTGACAAAGATTGGTTTTGATGTGTTGTATGGTGTTTTAAAGACATATGAGTTAGAGCTGTTTCAAAAGAGATCTATTCAAGCAAAGCAAGGATTAGTGGCTAATACCTCCTGTGCACTTATTGCTGACAACCTAAGTCAAAGAATGGACTCTCTTAAAATCAGTCAGGTCAAGATTGAGGAACTGGAAGTTGAAGACACTGGTGATGAAACTCAGGTTGTGTATGATTTACCTGAAGAGGATGAGTTCTACAGTATATATGAGCTGGACAAAATGGAAAACAAATCTTTTGCTTATATGGCTAGGAGGTATCCTAACATAAGGTTTAAAAGAAAGCAGCCATTTAGGTCCAAGTTCAATAATGGAAACACTGGTGGATCTAGTGGCTCAAACACCTTCAATAAAGGAAAAGGGATTGCTGGTGCTGCTAAAGGTGGATACAAGACAGGAAGTGTGGATAGGACCAAAATAAGGTGCTATAACTGCAATGAACTTGGGCATTTTGCCACTGAGTGCAAAAAGCCTAAACAAGTCAAGAAGGACAAAGCATACTTAGAGCTTGAAGCTAAGTATGAGGCTCTACTCAAGAAACAACAGGGCAAAGCTTTTATTGCTGAGGGAAAATGCTGGGATGACTCTGATGAAGAAGAAGAACAAGAATACTCAAACTATGCCCCGATGGCATTTTCTGATGAAGGTGATTCAAGTCAGGTACCTATTCTTACTTCTCTTGATATGACTCCCCTTCAATATAAGCAAACTGTTGAAGATATGAGCACTGAGATGTTTAATATTCATACTAGCATGTTAGTAGCTAATGAAGAAATTGACAGACTAACTGCTAAGAATGTTGAGCTTACAGAAAAGAATGAGCAACTTGAGTTAATGGTTGTGAACCTGGATGGTTTGAAAAAGGAGGTTGAGTATCTTAAAAACAAAGTGATTTGTGCTGAGCAGATAGAGAATGCCCTTAGAGAACAAATTGCTGAAACTGAACTGAAACTAAGAAGCTTCAAAAACTCCTCTGAACTTATTCAAACCTACCACAAGGAACACACTGAAGACTGCAAGGTTGGAGTTGGTTTTGACTATGATAATGACAAGGGAAGGAAGAAGGTCAAGGGCAAAGGAAAGGAAACTTTTACAAACAAAAATGCCCCAACCATACTGTCAAGTGTTGAACTGCCCATCTTCAGAAAGAGTGTTGTTGAGTTTGATGAGGAACTACTGATCATCAAGCAACAACTACTTGAAGAAGATGAGGCTGCTAAGAACACTTCTTCCTTTCCTGAACTTGTCAATCAGAAAGAGACCAAAGACAATCTTGTCAAGAGTCCTAAAGCAAAGAAAGAAGTTGTTAAGAAAAGGAAACAAAACAGAAACGGTAAAGTTGGTGTTAACAAAGGAAACAACTATGCTTATGTGCCAAATGCTCCCAGGAAACAATGTCAAAAATGCCTATCTGTTAATCATTTGACTCATAAGTGTAGTAAGCCTGAAATTGTTGAAGTTGACAACCTAAGTAACCTTTCTGCAAGCATAAATTCTAGTCATGATTCTTTCTGTGGTAAGCCAAACTGCATGACATGCTATGTGACTGTGATTGCTAACTGTTTATCTCTTAAACATAAACTTGACTCTGCACAATCTGGTGAATCACACACACACATACATTCTCATAGGACAGGGTCCCCAATCAGGGTTGAGAGGGTGAAAACTTCATGTGAGCCTAAGAGTGTAAACTCCAAAGCCACAGAAAAAGTGAAGTCTCCTACTATGAGAAATGCAATTTATGACAGAAGAATTATTAATCAAAATGTTTCTAAATCATCTGGACCCTACCAAGTGTGGGTACCAAAAACAACTTAGTCACTTTGTGAATGCAGGGCAACAGGAATAAAAGAGTCATATGGATCTTGGACAGTGGATGCTCAAGTCACATGACTGGTGATATGGCCCTGCTATCACATTTTGAGGAAAAGGCTGGCCCATCAGTAACCTTTGGAAATGACAACATTGGTTATACAATGGGATATGGCAGTGTTAAATCTGGAAATGTCATTATTGAAGATGTAGCATTTGTTGAAGGACTGAAGCATAATCTCTTGAGTATTGGACAGTTTACCAACAGAGGCTTCAAAGTGGAATTTGATGAAGACCTTTGTTCAATCTCAAAAAGGGAAAGTGGTGAAGTTGTTCTAACTGGTGTGAAGAAAGGAAGCTTGTTTGTAGCTAATCTCAAGGCTGCAGATAAGGGAGAAATTTGTTGTTTCTACACAAAAGCCACAAATGAGGAATTCTGGCTGTGGCACAAGAAACTGTCTCACTTGAATGTTCAGGCAATGAACTCTCTAACCAAGAGAGAACTCATCAGGGATTTGCCTGCCTTGGAGTTTGTGCAAGATGGAGCATGTGAAGCTTGTCAGAAAGGGAAGATTAAAAGATCAAGTCACAAGAACAAGTTGCTCAATACAAACTCAAAACCTCTGCAACTAATTCACATGGACTTATTTGGCCCTGTGAATGTAATGTCCCTCTCCAAAAAGAAATATGCTCTAGTGATGGTAGATGACTATTCAAGATATACTTGGGTGGAATTCCTATTCTCCAAGGATGAAGCACCCCAAGTCATAATAGAGCATATCAAGAGAGTTGATAAAGAAGCACAAAGCACTGGTTCCTCTGTAGTTGCTTTGAGAAGTGATAATGGGACTGAGTTCAGAAATTCAACATTGTATGAGTTTTGCAAAGATAAAGGAATTTCTCAACAATTCTCAGCTCCTAGAACACCTCAACAAAATGGAGTAGTTGAGAGAAAGAATAGAACTCTCATTGAAGCTGCAAGGACAATGTTGCTGGATGCAAAGCTACCCACTAGCTTTTGGGCTGATGCTGTTAACACAGCATGCTATGTGCAAAATAGAACATTAATCAATAAGAAGTCTGGCAAAACTCCTTACTCATTAATGACTGGAAAAAGAGCATCCTTCAAGCACCTGCATGTGTTTGGAAGCAAGTGCTTTGTGATGAAAGATACCTCTGAGCATGTTGGAAAATTTGATGCTAAGGCATTTGAAGGTATCTTCATTGGATACTCTCTGGAAAGGACAGCATACAGAGTGTTTGTACCTGAGCAACACAAAGTCATGGAAAGCATGGATGTTACCTTTGATGACAAGAAAACTCCAGGACTGAAAACAAGTGATCAAGACAGTGTGCTATTGAGATTTGAGAATCAAGGTTATCTTGAGGATTCTGAAAGTGAAGATGAACCCCCTGTTCAAACTGTTCTAGAAAATGAAATTCTTGAAGTTGACAATCTTCTTCAAACACCTGTGCAAGGATTCACAAACACAGGGGGGAGAAGAAGAGAATGCAACTGTCAACCAAAATGAGATTGGAACAGATCAAGGAAATGAACAGGGGCACACAAGGAAATGGGACAGAGCCCACACTAGGGATCAAATCATTGGAGATCCTAGTGAGGGAGTTAGAACAAGAAGGGCAACATTAAATACATGTCTGTATAGCTTCTTTCTGTCACAAGAGGAACCTAAATTAATTGAAGAAGCTTTGAAGAATTCTGATTGGATTGTTGCCATGCAAGAAGAGTTGAATCAATTTGAGAAAAACAAAGTATGGGAACTAGTGCCACCTCCAAAAGGAAAGAATGTTATTGACACCAAATGGGTGTT
Source organism: Heracleum sosnowskyi (assembly GCA_030848705.1). NCBI lineage: Eukaryota > Viridiplantae > Streptophyta > Magnoliopsida > Apiales > Apiaceae > Heracleum > Heracleum sosnowskyi. Next base: position 133,251,218 of record CM061237.1, read on the forward strand.
CAGGAACAAGATGGATGAAGAAGGAGTGGTAGTAAGAAACAAAGCAAGGCTGGTTGCCAAAGGATATTGTCAGCAAGAAGGCATTGACTATGATGAGACATTTGCACCTGTAGCTAGACTGGAAGCCATAAGAATCTTCCTGGCTTTTGCAGCTCACTCAGATTTTAAGGTGTATCAAATGGATGTGAAAAGTGCATTTCTTAATGGTGATCTTGCTGAAGAAGTCTATGTGTCTCAACCACTTGGCTTTGAAAGTGAAGACTTCCCAAACTTTGTGTATAGACTGCTCAAGGCGCTCTATGGACTCAAACAGGCACCAAGAGCCTGGTATGAAACTCTATCTCAATTCCTTCTTGAGCATCAATTTACCAGGGGTACAATTGACAAAACCCTATTCTTCAAGAAGCATGGAAATGATATCATTCTTGTTCAAATCTATGTGGATGATATCATCTTTGGCTCTTCAAATGAAAAACTCTGTGAAAGGTTCTCTAAGTTGATGCAAAGTAAATATGAGATGAGTATGATGGGAGAGTTAACCTACTTCCTAGGCCTGCAAGTACATCAAAGGGAGGATGGCATCTTTATAAACCAATCTAAGTATGTCAAGGATCTTTTAAAGAAATATGGTTTAGAAGAGTCATCCCCAGCTAAAACTCCTATGTCTACTGCAATCAAGCTGGATGAAGACAAGAAAGGCAAGAGAGTTGATATCAAGGTCTATAGAGGAATGGTTGGATCCCTACTCTATCTCACAGCTAGCAGGCCAGACATCATGTTTGCCACATGCCTTTGTGCAAGGTTCCAGTCTGATCCCAAGGAATCTCACATGATGGCCATCAAAAGAATTTTCAAATATCTGAAGGGGACTCCTAATCTTGGGCTATGGTATCCAAAGGGCACTGGGTTCAACCTGGTTGGTTACACAGATTCTGATTATGCTGGATGCAGAATTGACAGGAAGAGCACCTCTGGAAGCTGTCAATTCCTAGGTCAAAGGTTAGTGTCCTGGTTTAGTAAGAAACAACAGTCCACAGCAACATCCACAGCTGAGGCTGAATATATTGCTGCTGGAAGTTGCTGTGCTCAATTGCTTTGGATTAGAAATCAACTCATGGATTATGGGCTAGTGTTAGAACACATTCCTCTAATGTGTGATAATACTAGTGCAATATCCATAGTTGCCAATCCTGTTAATCATTCTACTACAAAGCACATTGAGATCAGGTACCATTTCATTAGGGAACATGCTGCAAATGGTACCATAGAAGTCTCTTATGTTCCAACTGAGAAACAACTAGCTGACATATTTACTAAACCTCTGAATGAAGCAGTCTTCAACAGACTTGTGAGTGAAATTGGAATGCTCAATCCTTCATTCAGTTGTTCTAAGTAAATATGCTGGTTGATAGTTGCAGCAGTAAATTTTCACTGTATTTAAATGATCTATTTGTTTGGAGTGAAAATTAGCTGAGATATGATTTATAAATATTTCAGTATTTTACTGCATATTTTTCAAAATCATATTTGTTAGTGGAGTTGTGAGCTTTTGAGACATCTCGATATAGATGATTTTCAGAGTTCACGACATAGTTCAAATTAAACAGACTTATATCGCAAACTGTTGAGATTGTGAGACTTCGCGACATAGTTCATTTCATGAGTTTGCGACATAGTTAATTTTATGACTTCGCGACTTAGAATAACTATATCGACAAGTCTCCATAGTTGACAGAATTTTGATTTAAATTAATTTTATTTCAAAATTTGATAAAAGTCTGACAAATTGCTTAAAATTCCTAAAAGAGAGCTTTAGACAGGGTATTTCTACTATATCGCAAAGTCTCCCCGATCCTTTCATTTTGAAGACTTTGCGACATAGTTCATTGTTGAGACTATGCGATATATTTTGCAAGACTTTGCGGTACAGGCTATTATTGACTTCGCGACATACATATAGACTGTACATATTCATAACTCCATATCGCAGTGTCTCTATCATATAAATACCTTTTCTAACCGTTCACAACTTTTCATCTTGTCTATTGCTCTCAAACTCTCAAACCTAAGCACAAATTCTCTACTCTAATTTTCACTCTCTCTCTCTCGAAATGGCACCCAAATCTCAAACTGTATCATCCTCTATCCCTTTAACAATTCCCAAAGAAACCAATCTTCTCACCATTCCCTCTGAGGCTGAGGCTAACCCAAGGTACAAGTGTTTTGTACGGTTCTTGAACACTTCCTACCTACGCCAAGCCCTAACCCTGAACCCTACCTTGTATGTTGATGTGTTGGAAGGATTCTGGAGAACGACGTTGGTATCAACAATGGCTAGGGAAGATGGAACCTCATTCCAGGAGGTTAGCTGTTCAATTGGAGGCAAACACTTTCAATTTGGTGAAAGGGAAATCAATGAAGCTTTGGGGTTCAAGGTGGAAGGTCATGACCAAGAAGCTACAGATGCTCAAATCATAGAATTCATGACCTTCATTCAGTATGCTGATGAGATAGATACTGGAAAGCTGAATAAGAAGTTTGTGAGAAGGGAGTGGTCATTTCTGCTTGACGCACTCCAGAAGGTGTTTCTCTGCAGGAAGACAGGATGGGACCATATCAGTCACATTGCTGTGAAGCTAGCCTACTCCTTGGCCAACAACCAGGAGATCAATGTGGGAGCCATAATTCTCAAAGAATTGACTCAGAGGCTAGGCAGGACCATTCGTGGTAGAGGTAATGACATCTTTTACCCTCGTTTCCTTCAAGTTATTTTAAATTTTCTTGATGCAAATGTCCATCTATTGGAGGGTATAGATAACACTAAAATGGCTTATTCCAAGTTCATGTCCAAAGTACTATTTGGTTCATTGGACACAAGGAATCAAGTGGATGTGATTCTAAGTGTGACCAAGCATATGCAGGACACATTTGAGTCTTATCCACTTGATAAGCCCATATATCATGAACTTTCCTGGACAGGGAAGGCTAAGACTGAAGGAGCTGCACAGTCTATCCCCAGCCTTCCTATCCCATCCAGCAATCCTACTGAAAACACCACTGTAGAGGATAGGCAACCAAGTGCATCAATCTCTCAAAAGGTTGGTGTTACTAAAAAGAAGTCAAAGAAGAGAGCCCTAGCAGTGATAAATGACTCTGTAGAGATAGGAAGTGAGGATCCTGAGTCACCCCTTACCAGACAAAGGAAGAAGTCAAAATCTAAACCTACCACTGAATCCTCCCAACAGGATTCAGATGTGGAAAAAGGGGTACACCTACTACTGTCAATGGCCTCCCAACAGGTTATTGGCATTGAAAAGAGTAGTCTCCCCACTACAACCTGTACTGAGTCTGCACAGGATCAAGAACTCACTCTTGACCCTAGGAGTGATAAGGCTGATGACACACAGAGTGGAGAGCACATCACTGTTGAAACTCCTTCTATTTCTCAGGGGGAGTTGCCAAAATCTAGTCTAAACCCCACTTCTCTCTCAGATTCTTCCATAAAAATTTCTTCTGAACAAGAAAGTCATTCCAATGACAATCTTGCCTTTGATCAATCACAATTCTCTCCTGTGATTGAGCCAATTTCAAGTGACATGGTGCATGACACTGTGCTCACCACCCAGGAACCACATCTAGTTGGTCAGGGAATGCATGCTGGGGCATATCCTAATGACACCAACACAAACATGGAGGATTCACCAGTTTTCACTGGAGACTCTGTGCCAAATTCTCCCATCCTTAGGGATGTGGAACTGTCTTCACAGACAAATAGGGCTAATGTTGTAACACATCCCATTTCAATGGAGACAACATTAGACCCTACAGCCATTCCAAGGCTGGAGGAGACTCAAACTCTTACATCTCATGAAGTGCCTAGCACTAGCTCTCACTTGGCTCAGGCCACTATGTCAGAATGGCTGAAGCCTGTGCACCATGACAGGCCTTCAGGATCATCATCTGTGCCTTCCAAAATGACAGAAGAAGCCATACAAGATCTCCATGTAACACAGATTGATGAGTTCTCCAAAATAGCTCAACATCTCCTCACCTCAAATCTTCCCAATGCTGATTATGAAGCTATCTTACTTTGCCACAAGGAGGATGTTGAAGCTCAGCAGGAGAAGATTGTGGATGCAGCTGAACCAGAGGGAAATGTGGATGCCTGGTTGGATGCTAAGAGGACTCTCAAGCTCAAGGATGCCCTAGCTTTTCTAAGAGAAGAATTCCTAACTTCTCTGGGCTCCAATGCAAAGGATCTCTCTCCTGCTGCCATCTATGATGCTGTGAATGATGTGTACAAGAACCAGCTGAAGGCTCTGCACTATCTTGGGAAAGGGCTTCAATCAGAGATTTCTTCAATCCAGGAGGAGACAGACAGATCCCTCACTAAGCTCAGGAACTCTTATCTCTCTGATTTTCCCAAGGTGGATGGTATCCTCAAAGAAGTCCAGAAAACCTCCACAAATGTATCCATGATGGATATGACTCTTGCCATGGTCACAGACAACATCAAGAAACTGGCTTTTTCACTGGAAACTCAAGCGAAAGCCACCATCACCTCAAATGCTATGATAAATGTTATGTGGAAAAATCAGTATGGTGACAAGTTGGTGGATGAAGTCCCTCTGTCAGACATCTCCAAATATGACTTTGCCAGGGTCAAAGATCAATCCCTAAACTCAATTAGGTCTTAACAATTATTCTCTAAGGTGGATGGCTTAGAAAAAGAAGTGGCCTCTCTCAAGGATGAAAACAGAATGCTATCTACATCCTTAAGCCAACTCAATGACAAGCTGGATGACCAAGGCAACAACACCTCAAACATCTTACTGGTGCAGCAACAAATGATGACTTCAATGATGAGATCCATGAACCTGCCTATCCCTGGTGAAGCTCAAGACTTTTTGTCTGATCCCAAGCCTAAGGGGGAGAAAGTTAAGGAGGTCATTGTGAAAAAGAAAGGGGGAGTACCTGCCAAGCAGTCAAAGTGGAGTGTTACAGTGGATGAAGGGGAAAGGAATGAAGTTACTTCCAAGTGATGTGGCACTGAAGACTAATTCTCCTTGTTCCAGAAAGGTATCTCTTGTGAAGCATTTGAAGATCAAGAGTGTACCCAAAAGGATGAGGATAACAAAGAAGACTGGAAAACTCACAAATGTTATTGGCATCAATGTGCTTCCACTAGATGAGGACTATGATGAAGATGCCCTAGCATTTTTGAGGGCTCAAAGGATCTTTGAAGTCAAAGTGAAGTTGGATCATCTAGAGATCAAGTACACTGATGGAAGAGAAAGGATAATGAAGCAAGGAAGCTGGCAATATTTCTATAAGTATGAGCTTGAAAGGATAAATGCCTTACTGAATTTTGAAGAAAAAGATGAAAGGACATGGAAGATAGATATTGCCAGGTACTTGAAGATGCATGCTGATTATGAAGAAAACATGAGGAAAGAGAATGAAGAGAAAAACATACAGAGAGAGAAAGAAATGGCTGAGATGGAGGAGAGGGCTAAGGAGCTAAGGCAGAAAGGGATGTGCAGGGTCAAACAAAATCCTTACATTATGGAGTACAAAAACTCACATGGAGGTCAAAGCAAAATAAGGATGGAGTTTCTTGATTCCTATGTAGAAAGTGCACTCAAGGCTGCAATTGATGACTTGAAAGGCTCACCTCTCATTGAAGAACTGATTGCAAGAGAAGAACTTCAAGAAGCCATCATAGACATGAAGAGAAAAGAAGAGATAAGGAAAAAGAAGATATATGATGATTTGCTAGAGAAGCAATTGGAAGCTGAAGCTGCTGAGCAACAAAAGTAAACTGTAAGCTTTAAATTTTTCTATGTAATCAAATTTCTGATCTCAATGTTCATGAATTATCCTCTCTGTTACTAAATTTCCTTTTATGTAAGTTAGGCTTGTTATCAGACATGAAATTGTGCCTAAGGATCTTACTCACAATTTGGGGGAGATTGTTAGGCTCAAGACATGTCTGAATACCACTATTAACAAGCCTACACTATGTGACTATGTCACACTACATGACCTAGTGATTTCTATCACTGGGATAGAGTATAGGTCTCTAAATGTACTTGTCTTGTTCTCATGAACAATAGCTTTATCATGTATGCTCAGATTTATAATGAGCTTAGTAAAGTTTCTTGCATCTAGATTGTATATATAGGCCATTGAATAATTATCCTGGTAGAAGTTCAGAAGTGTTCATGCAGCAGGATAGAGTTGAATAAGGCTATGAAGAAATAAGTTGCAGGAATTTGTCCAAGGCATTATATAGCAAAGTCAAAAGAAAGCTATGTCGTGAAGTCACCAATATCCATGTCGTGAAGTACTATATCGCATAGTCCATTTTATACTATGTCGAGAAGTCCTCAAGACACATGTCGTGAAGTGTTGAAGTCAGCAAAGTCAAAAGAGCCTAGATCGTGAAGTCCTCAGAAGCCTTATGTCGCATGGTCATCAAATGACCTATGTCGCATAGTCATCAAATGACCTATGTCGCATAGTCATCAAATGACGTATGTCGCATAGTCATCAAATGACCTATGTCGCAAAGTCTTCAAAGGCTATATCGCGTAGTCCTCACAAGGGAGATCGCGAAGTCAGGGATAAAGTGGAGTTCACGATATCAACACTTAGCCGTTTATAACAAGACAAATCAAGGTACAGAACCAAGAATCAAAGGAGACAAATACTGAAGCATTTGTTCTGGCAAGGTGGTCCAAAGAACAGATGGCAAATCTACAGCTAAACTTGGAGAGAAAGATAAGAGACAAGCAGCTACAGAAACGGGAAAGACTCCGAAAAGCAGGTGGTCCTTCCTGACACAGTGAACTTCTTATGGCAGGACAAGTTGGACTTTCAGAAGGGGTAGCTGTGTAATATTGTGTGTGCCTAGTTTGTATAGGTGAATATATATATCGTGCACACACAACTGTAAGAAGAAAGAGAGATACACATAGTTATTTGCTAAGCTCTTTTCTCTGTAAGCAAGCAAGTTCAAACTGTTCTTGTTTAGAAGCCAGAAATTCGATTGTGAATTTCCTGGAAAGCTGTAGTATTTAATTTGCTTATACAAAGTAGATTAAAGTGATTGTGTGTGTTATTTACTTTCTGCATATTACATATCATAATCACATACAGTTGTTTACTTAGGTTTCAAGAATCGAAAAATATATCAAACTATCCATTCACCCCCCCCCCCTCTGTCTAGTTTCTAGTAGTATTCATTTCTAACAAGGTGTTCAAACAAGAAGTGCAACTCAGAATGAATGTTTATATAATAACTTTCTATCCAAGGAGGAGCCTAAGAAAGTTGAAGATGCACTTAAAGATGCTGATTGGGTTACTGCAATGCAAGAAGAACTGAATGAATTTGAAAGGAATGAAGTCTGGAAACTGGTACCAAGACCAAAGAATAGATCAATTGTTGGTACAAAGTGGATTTTCAAGAACAAGACTGATTCTGATGGAGTCATTATCAGAAACAAAGCTAGACTAGTTGCAAAGGGGTATTCCCAACAAGAAGGAATTGACTATGATGAAACTTTTGCTCCTGTTGCAAGACTAGAAGCCATCAGGATATTTCTTGCTTATGCAGCACATAAGAAATTCAAGGTTTTCCAGATGGATGTTAAAAGTGCTTTCTTAAATGGTGAACTGGAGGAAGAAGTTTATGTTGAACAACCTCCTGGTTTCATTGATCCTAAATATCCAGATTATGTCTACAGACTGGATAAGGCACTTTATGGACTAAAGCAAGCTCCAAGAGCATGGTATGAAACCTTAGCTCAATTCTTACTGGAAAGTGATTCAGAGGATGACTTACCTATATCCTCTGTTATGAATGTGAACAAGGAAGTTGCTGATACTGCTACTAAAGCTGTGGTACCTTTATCAAAACCACAAAAGACAAGGAAATTATCAAAGAGCAGGTATCATATTCCTTTGACAGTGCAAATGAAGGATACTGATATTCAGACATCAAATCCTGATGTTAGTATTCCTGATGCAGCAACAAAAGTTGTCTCTATATCAGACTCTCCAGCCTCTCCATCTCAGATTAGAGAAATTTCTTGGGAGAAGGTTTCTACAACTGCTTCCTTGGTTGGTCTTACACCTACATCAAAGAAAAAGAGGAATGCAGAAGAGTTAGTCTATCAGAGACAGAAGAAGCTGAAAGGATCAAGCCCACAAGAACCTGAATTTCAGAGTAATTCAGCAGCTACTGTTGATCCTGCCACACAAGAACCACTCAATCAAAGTTTGGGTGAAGGCTTAGCTAGTGGAATGGTCACACAAGAACCATTTTCTCAAAGGGAGAATGAAGACATCAACATTCCAGTTACACAAGAACCATCTTCTCAAAGTGAAGATGCAGGCAAAGCTACAGCTTCTGTTGAAAGATTGGTCGAGAACATTGTCAATGAGGGAAGCACACAAGAACCTTTAACTCAAAGTGTTGAAGCAGCTTCTGAACCTCAAGCTCCACAAGAACCATTGGTAGCAAATACTGATGCAAGCATATCAAATCCTGACGATGTTCATCCTGACGCTAGTGGTGCTCCTGATAATGAACCTATTTTGATACAGCCACTTCGTTCAAGACCAATGGATCATCCTATCTCAGAACCACAGGATAAACTGAAAGTGAAATCTATAGAGAATCAAGACTTGAAGAATCATCTGAAGGCTACTACTCTGTTATCCAAAAGCCTGAAAAGTGAGATTGATTCTATCAAGGGTTCAACTGAAAAAGTGAGGACTGATATCTTTAATAATTTTACAAAGGTGCCTACTAATTTACAACTGAGGGTAGTGGAATCCCAAGTGAAATCTGTTGTTTCAGAACAAACCTCAATCAATCAAAGAATTGATTCTCTGGATACTAAGGTAACTGAAATTCAAGCCTCTCTTTCCTTAATTTTGCAATTATTGTCAAATCCTGATGTCAAAAAGGGGGAGAAGGTTATTCAGACAAAATGTACACCTGATCTAGTATTAAGAAATAATGATGATGATACTGGAGATGATGGTGGTGACAAAGTGATACAAGGAGAAACCTCTGATGCTGTTGTTATGAAGACAATCCAAACTTCTCAAAGTCAAACAACGCAGTCAACTCATGTTTCTGATTCTGGAGTTAAGACAGTAAGAACATTGGTGCAATCTCAGATCCTGACGGAAGATCAAATCCTGACACCTGGTCATGGACACATTCTTGCTACAATTCCTGAAGGTGATGAAGATGTAATTATTGATAATCCTGAAGATGCATCAAATTTATTCCAGAAGTTTTCTACAAAAGACGGTAGAATTGTTACTCTATATCACACTGATAAAAGAGTTCAACAATTATTTGCAAGAAAAGCACTCTCTACAGCAAGTGAAGAATATCCAGATCTCTCACATGAAGAATTCTTGAGACTACAGAGAGAGACAATGGAAAGCTATACTGCTCCTGCTAGAGGTAGAGGATGCAGAGGTAGGAGAGGTGCTAGAAGAAGTAGAAGAGGTTCTTCAACTCAAACAGTACCTAGACAGACAAGGTATAGAGGGTTAAGAATTGAAGAAATTCCTGAACCTATTCAAACTCTAGTAGTTCCTGACAGATCTACTTTTGGTGATGATGGAATTGTTGAAGAAGAACCTGAATTGAGAAGAAAGTCAAGTAAATCAACTCTCAGCAATACAAATCAAATTGAAGATTATAATCCTGACAATATTCAAGATCCTGACGAATCTGAAATTCTGCAAGAGGTTGATTTGATAATCTTATCTACTGTTGTTGATTGTCACAACAAAGAAGTAGATGAAGAAGAAGAAGCCAGAAGAAGAGATATTACAAAAAGAACAAATGAAGATTTCAATCTCTATCTACAAAGGCTTAAAGTTTCAAATGAAAGAAAATGGAGAAATTCAAGCAGACAAGAATCTTTACTTGAAAGAAGCTACGCTCATGAAAAGGAGAAATACAAGAAGTGGAAACATATTAGCACATTAAGTTGTGATACACCTATCAATTTTCAGTCTGGTGGAATTATTACAAGCGCTTCAAGTGTTGTTGATTTGTCTGATATGGCTAGATTAAAAACACTCTGGTTAAAGATGTTTTTGAATCTGAAGCAATTGTCAAGTAATTCAAGAGGAGGTATTGGACACAGAGATGGTGAATATCTGAATATGTCATATGTTGATCCTTACTCCTTGACAGAAATTGGAGGTACTTTAACTTCTGAAAACCTGAACAATTTATTAGCTGTTGATATAGTTATAGATTGTCATGATGGTTTTGAAAAGAAAGAAAAGCTTCTGTACTTCATGAAAGATGGTAGTGTGAAGATTTTATCTATTCAAGATCTGCTGATGAAAACTACACAGGAACTGAAATATGTTCACTATCTGTTAAGATGGAAGAACCAAGTGTACAAAGTATGGGCTGACATGATTTTGTCAACTATAAGAAGAAGACTGGATGGAAACAGTAATTTCGATGGTAATTATATTCCCATGTACTTAAATCAAAGAGGTCAGGATGTGGAAATGCAAAGGGGTACTGCTGTTAAAGAAGTAAATTTTGGCATGACTCATCTTTCTCTCAATCCTGATGGGAAGGAAATTGCTTATCTTTTGCTTGAAGAGCACAGTCTACAGAGAAACTCCATACAGAATCTCAGAGCAGCTATCTACCAGATTAATGAGGAAGATGAAGAACTCAGAAATCTTAAGGAAAGACTGATTCAAATTCTTGAAGAAAAAGAAGAAAGTTTATTATTCAACTTCTTGAAGATGAATCTGTTCTATCACAAAGCTTAAACAGATAAGTTGTTTCTGAAGATACTCGTACATTTTGATACATGTTTTTGACATCATTGAATATTTGGAATCTATACTTTATTTTATAAAGTATGAGATTGGGGGAGATTGTTAGATCAGAATTCAATGATCGTCAGAAGCTAGACTCAACTGATCAGGATTGCTGACGTCATCAGTATTGCATGGTCATCAGTATTTGATCAAGCGTCAGTATCTTATTGATCATCAGGATTCCTACTCAGACTATGATCAGGTTTGATCATCAGGACTTGAAGCTGATCAGGATTCCTACTTCGAGTTATATTTGGAGTCTAGATAAACATGGAAGTTTATTCTATTTGTTCCTGGTTTGTAGAATGCAGCTATCGATTAAAGATATGTTTCTATCTTTGTTATGATTAGGACTTATCTTGTTATTGATAGAGAAGCTGTGTGCACTATATAAACATAGTTTTGGTTTCGATTTATGTATTCATTCGAGAGAGAACATAATCGGAGAGAAGCTCTTAAGAACAGAATTTCTTGAGAGAGTTTTTGTAAGCTAGCAGCTCTTAAGAACATCAGAATTTCTTAAGAGAGTTTGTAACAGTTTTATATCAAAGTTAATAAAGCTGTTATTGTTATTGTTATTGATCTTTCATATTTGTGTTATATAAAGTCGAGAATCTTATACAATTGTATCCAACCCCCTTCTACAATTGTTATTTACTGGGCAACATTTGTTATTACTAAAATATATGTTTTCCAAAAATATGAGGTGCAATCTTTACTTATTTATTTTAAAACCTATTTTAATACTCTATTTAATAAATAATAAAATAATATAAAAATAGTAACTAACTGATTGCCTTTTATAATTAAAAAAAATCTAACAAAATATACTCATTTTCCAAAAATATCACGACAATTACCTTTAAATTAAAACATAATATCTTTTATATTTGTTATCACTAAAATCTCTATTTTCCAAAAATATGAGGTGCAATCCTTACTTATTTATTTTAAAATCTATTTTAATACACTATTTAAAAAATAATAAAATAATATAAAAATATTAACTAGTTGATTGCCTTTTATAATTAAAACATTTTTTTTCTAACAAAATCTACTTTTTTTTCCAAAAATATCACGGGCTATTACCTTTAAATTAAAATATATTACCTTTTATATTTGTTATCATTAAAATCTCTCTTTTCCAAAAATATCAAGTGTAACTTATATATTTTAAAACCTATTTTAATACTTTTAATTATTTAAAAAAACTTACATATTTTAACAAGTGAACGTATTTTTTTTAACAAATACAATTAATATAATTAAAACACATTATCACTAAAATCCCTATTTTCCAAAAATATGAGGTGCAATTCTTACTTATTTATTTTAAAACATATTTTAATACTCTATTTAATAAATAATAAAATAATATAAAAATAGTAACTAGCTGATTGCCTTTTATAGTTAAAACATTTTTTTCTAACAAAATCTACTTCTTTTCCAAAAATATCACGGGCAATTACCTTTAAATTAAAATATATTACCTTTTATATTTGTTATCATTAAAATCTCTCTTTTTCAAAAATATCAAGTGCAACTTATATATTTTAAAACCTATTTTAATACTTTTAATTATTTAAAAAAACTTACCTATTTTAACAAGTGAACGTATTTTTTTAACACATAAAATTAATATAATTAAAACACATCTAAAAATATTACGTCCAGTTACTTTTTTTTAATTAAAACATGTTAACTTTTCTATTTGTCCTTATTAAAAAAACTTACTTATTTTAACATGTCAACATATTTTTTTAATAAATACAATTAATATAATTAAAACACTTCTAAAAATATCACGGTCAATTATTTTTTTTAATTAAAATATGTTAGATTTTCTATCTGTCCTTATTATTAATATTATTTTATTATAAAATAATATTAATAATACCTCATTTATCTTCCTTGGCCTCATTTGTATTTTTTTATATTTTTTTATGTTCCAATAAATATTTAAATTTCTCATTTTATAATTTATCATATTAATTTTTACTTTTATTTTTAATATTTTTCATTCACATTAAATTTTTTTGTTTATTATTTTTAAGGCCCGTGCCTTGCACGGGTTATAGACTAGTATATTATTATACACAAGATATCAATTGTTTTTATTATTGTATGTAGATGTTATAATTAGAAATGAAATGTAATAAGTAACTAATTACGTTATGCATACAAATATACAATACAATAGAACCCTCCAAATTAAGACTATCTAGAGTGATAATTTTTATAGTGAGAAAAAGTCTAGGTTTTAATAAATTTTTTCGATACCAACAATATCCGTTTATAGATATTGTAGTGTAATAATTACGGAACTCTGGTAATTTAGCATTTGTGCCTTTAATATGTTGAAAAAAGGATAAGATCGAATATCCAGAATTGATGAGAAAAGATATGCGAAAACTAAAGGCGGACATAGATTAAAGAAAAGAATATGCCATGTGCTACCCATGAACATGATTGCAATTATAATATAAAGTTTGTGGAAAATCGAAGGTGCTGGTGGCCGTAGATCTGTTCATTATTTTTCTAACAATTTGCAATCTCACACACGTATCACATTACTATTACACCCATTTTCAACTCATGACATTAAAATAGTGTTATTATAACACTATTTTGGTGTCAAAAAAACATAATTCATAAAATGTACTGTAATCCATGTACACAATAATTTGATACTAAAAAGAAAATTTCACATTAAAATTGAAATATTTTAACTTTTTCTTTTATTTTTATATTGTCAATAAAATTTAAAATAATGATATAGTGAGACTTATGAAAGTTATCAAATTTGGTGTCAAAAGATCACCAAATATACTTTTGTCACAAATTTGATGACCCAAAATTTTGTTACCAAATGACATGACATAGGTGATGTGGCAATCTGGAATGTTTTGATTGGTGTTGTTGGTATGAATGTAGGGGATTCACTTATTATTACAACGAATCAGGAATTGTTTGAAAAGAATTTTGAGAATAAATTTTGTGTCTATAGCATTTTCGTTATGATAATTTATTGTTAGATTGGAGTTGCTCTTATCAAAAGCAACTATCAATCTTCCCAACCCAACAAGATAAACTATTAAACACTGAGTTGACGCTTCCAAAAATCTAGTCACCTCTTACTCATCTTCTTATCCATCCTTCACCCCAAATTTTAATATTAACCCACCTGCGTCGCCCCTCCGCTTCCCACACACTGCAAAAAATCTCTCTCTCTCTGTCCATGGCTTCTTCTCTCTCTCAGCTCCTGTTTCTCATATTCTTCACTTCCCAAATCTTTTCTTCATTTTCTCAACCAACCATTTTGCCAAACACTGCCTTAATCTTTCCAGTCACTAAAGATGCATCAACTCTACAGTACACTACCCAGATTCAGATGGGCTCTCCTGGGGTTTTAAGCAAGCTTGTTCTTGATCTTAATGGTCCATTTCTTTGGGCTGATTGTTCATCCTCATCTTCTCATAAGCCCATCAGATCTGGTTCACTCAAGTGCTTATTAGCAAACTCATGTACCTTAAACCCACAAAACACCCTTACCAAACTAACCAAACCAGGCCATCTTGCAGAACAAATCATGACCGTTGATTATGTCAACTCCCACAACTCAAACCCAATCTCAACCGCCCAAAACGTGTTATTTTCATGTGCACCAACTGTATTATTACAAGGCTTAGCTAGCGGGGCCAATGGTATGTTAGGCCTAGGCAGGTCTAAAATATCATTACCATCACAATTATCACACACTTTTGGAACTCGCCGGAAATTCTCTATTTGCTTGTCGGATTCCGATGGCGTCATGCTCTCCGGTGACGTGACGTCAGACATTCATAAGTCTTTGATGTTCACCCCACTTGTTTCTAGAAGTACATCCGATGATTACTACATTAATGTCAAGTCAGTTAAGGTGAACAACAAAAGACTAGCCTTGGGTACAAAATCTATTGACACAAAAATAAGTACAGTTGTTCCGTACACAACTTTGGATACAACAACGTACGGTATTTTTGTGAAGGCTTTTGTTGCGGCTGCAACACATACGAACATGACTAGGGTAGTTGCGCCTGCCACAACAACATTTGGGGTGTGCTTTAGTTCACAAAAATTGTATTCAGTGCACAATACTCCCGCATCAGTTGAGGCGCCGAAGATTGAGCTAGTGTTACAAAGTGAGATGGTAAAGTGGAGGATTGATGGGAGGAATTCAATGGTGAGGATTAGTGATGAAGTTGTTTGTTTGGGAATTTTGGATGGAGGGTTGAGTGATAAGAGGGAAATAGTTATAGGAGGTTATCAATTGGAGGATAATTTGTTGGAGTTTGATTTAGCCTCTTCAATGCTTGGATTTAGTTCTTACTTGAGGCAAACTAGTTGTTCTAGACTTAATTTGCATGCTAATCATGTAGAGTAATTAGTTGTTAATCTTCTTGTTTTGGGGAAGTAGGAGGATTAACATCCTTGTAATTGTTCATAGGATTGTATAGGATGGTATGAGGACTGATTTTATTTCAGCAATATACAGAGAATTGAAACCTAGATTTATTGTTATTGATTTTGTATATTGTTATTATCGTTTTTTGATTGATTTAGTGTGATGCCTTGAATAAATCAATCTCTGATTGGCTAAATTCTTTGGTAAAAAAAGAATTAAGAAAAACTAGATTAAAATTTTTATGGAAGCCAGGATTTCAATTTAGGTTAGAATCAAGAGGGTTAACCTAAATTGAAATTCTGCCTAAATTAAGTTAACCCTATTGATTCTAATTAAATTTATAGATCAGTGAAAAGTGCTGAAAATCAACGAATATTCCTCAATAAATCAGAAATTAGTTGTACGGATAGGATGGTATAGTAAGTAAATTCCGTATTACAAAGAAACAGTATCAATCTCACCCGTTAAGGTAGATGTAATTCAACTACGTAACTCAAAATTATTTGAATTATTTTTTTGAATTATAAATCAGTTACAATGTTTGGTTTATTATATTTTAAATTGGACAAAGTAACTTCAATTTTCAAGATTTTGATAGTTATCAAAAAATATTAGAACTTAGTTATCAAGATTCATCACGATTATTATTAATTACATAGCTAGCCAGTATATAATCATTAAATATTTACCAAATTTAATCTTCTAATCTGTAGTTACATAGTAATAAACCAAACACAAATATTTCAGGTACCTTAAAATTTATAAATATAAATTAGTTAAAGAGAAGTTCAAGTTCCTTGTGTTTATAAAATTTACTAAACAAATGATGCCTAACAGCAAAGATAATATGCCTAGCAACAACCTTGTTTGTGGTCGGTCCCTGGAATAGCAGAACTTATGTAATTGACTGGTAATCGGTGATATCCAAAAGGCCAGCACACAGATGAACACCAAATGAAACCAAACCATTATCTTCATTGGTATAGTTGCTCAGGACCTGGTACGGGCTCCATGAATGCGATGTTATTCAACTTTATTTAATAACCGAAATGAACACTGAACAGCGTTGTTCAAAGTCAAAATCTGTGTTTCGATATTTCTATTTTAAATTCAGAGATTGTACTCCGTTAGAGCATCTCCAACCTTACGGACTTGTTAGGTATAATGTCCACGTGGCGGATAAATAGTACCCATTTGACCTATTCTCCTAAATTTCTGGCACTAAAGATATAAAAAATGAGTAAAATTAGATGAAAAGTGAGTAAAGTGATGGAACCTATCAATATTTAATAATACATTTGGGATAGTGGAGGAAGTAGTGGGTGTAATAGTGATTTATATTGTTATAGAATAGAGATAGTGGAGAAAGTAGTGGGTGTAATAGTGTTTTATATTATTAAAAGTTACTATTTTTGGAATGTATAGAAATGAATGGGACGTCCCAAAATGGAAAGTGTATAAAAATGACTGGGACGGAGGGAGTACATGTTTAGAAATGGTGCGCTAAATTTGTTGATTGCCTTCCCGTCCTCTAAATCCATCCACCTCAGCTCCCGCTCAATTCTTCATCTCTTGCAATCTCATTTTTTCTCCTGCTAGTTTAGTATTTCTCCTGCAGAGGTATAATTCATCCGTAATTGTTTAATTTATCTTCAATTACCGTTATCGATTTCTTGTATAATGAATTTTATTTTATCACTATTTGTTTATTTCAAAATCTTGTGTCACTGTTATGGAAAATAGTATATATATATACACGTATATATAGTATATAATTAGGGTTTTTGTTCTTAAAATTTGGGGATTTTTCGGGAAAGGGAGGATAGGTATGTGATTGTGGATTGGTAAAAATGATATTTAGTGTAGTATGGTTTAGTTGAACTGATTTTAGTATATTGGTGATCAAAATGCAAGGTACTTATCATTTTAGCATCTGATATTTACCTGCTATCTGATATTTACTTGCTATCTGTCATACTCACATAGCTATACCTGCTATCTGATATTTACCTGCTATCTGTCATACTCATTTTAGCATCTGATATTTACCTGCTATCTGATATTTACCTGCTATCTGTCATATAGCCGTTAGAAATATAGCTGTTGGAATATATCCGTTTGAATTTGAAAATAATGATAAAGTACAACTTTTGAATTATAGCTAACCCCATTGGAGCACAACCCCTTACAGGTTCATCAAATTTTAGCTAACAGTTATTATATACTCCCTCCGTCCCAAAAAGGATGAACCACTTCTTTTTGCACGCATTTCAATGCGCTTGATTGAAGTACTTGTAAATAATATTTTTTCAATTTTTTTGATTTGTATAAAAATATAAATCCTATATTTTTATACAAATCAAAAAAATTGAAAAAATATTATTTACAAGTATCTCAACCGAACGCATTGAAATGCGTGAAAAAATCAAAAGGCCAACCTTTTTGGGACGAAGGGAGTATTATTTTAGCTAACCAATTTAGCTACTCCCCTTGGAGATGCTCTTAGCGTTTAGACTTGGGCTGAGCAAAACCGAACCGAAACCGAAAAATCGATCCGAACCGAAATATTTCGGTTCGGTTTGGATTGATTTTTTTTCAATATTTCGGTTATTTCGGTTTTTCGGATTAAACCGAAATAAAATCGATTCGGTTCGGTTTTCAGAATATTGGTTCGGTTAAAAACCGAAAAACCGAAATTTAATTATATATTTTTAAAAATTATATATGTACTAGCTTAAAACTCGTGCGATGCACGAATTGTTTGTAATAAATATTATTTTTATGTTTTAATAAGTATTAATATAAATAAGTAAGGATTTGTTAATGATATTTTTGAAAAAGAAGGTATTGTAGAAATGAAAAATAGAAAAATTAATATGTTGTAGTTAAAAAAGAGTGATTGCTCGTGATTTTTTTTTATAGAGAAAATGGGGATTTTGTTTGAAAAAATCATGTATTTTATCTAAAATAGGTAATTGGTTATAAATGATGTTATTATTTAATAATAATTAATAATTTTTTAAAAAATTATTTTGAAATTTCGGTTACCGAACCGAAAAACCGAATTATTTCGGTTCGGTTTTCGGTTCGGTTTTAGTGAAACTTCGGTTCGGTTTCAAAAAAATAACATTTCGGATTTTCGATTTTTCTAATTCGGTTCGATTGTTAACCGAAGTAACCGAATGATCAGCCTAGTTTAGACGTGGGACTGTGAAGAGTAGACTTGAAGAAATACAACCGAGTCAACAAAATAGATAATGTCATGCTTATTAATAACTTTATCTTGAATTATTTATTATTATACAATACTAGCTGTCTGTTTACTTAATTATTTGAAATACATTTTTGATTTTGTACAATCTTCTGTGCCAACTTATACGAAAGACCAACGTTTTAAAAACTTTTATAAGTCAAATCTTCAGGTTGTCAGATGTACTAATCCATCTTAATCCTGCATCGTTCTAGTTAACATTTTTATTCATGGCTTCTCAATACTGTCATGTCATTTTCTTTGGTATACTTCTCCTGATCACCTCAGCTAAAGCACAACCATCTTTTCGTCCGAAAGCTCTGATTCTCCCTGTCACTAAACACCCTGCAACACTTCAATACCTTACTTCTATTAACCAAAGAACTCCCCTGCTTCCCATCAGCTTGACCCTTGATCTTGGAGGCCAATTCTTGTGGGTTGAATGCTATACTAGCTATGTATCCTCCACCTATCGCCCTGCTCGTTGTCGCTCAGCTCAATGCTCCCTTGCCAGGGCAACAAGTTGTGTCACAGAGTGTAATTCTCCACCTTCACCAGGGTGCAACAACAACACATGTGGTCTCCTTCCAGGCAACCCTATAGGCCTACTTGCGACATTTGGAGATGTTGGTTCGGATGTTGTCTCAATCCAATCCACAAATGGCAAGAACCCTGGTCCATTTGTTTCGGTGCCTCAGTTGCTCTTTGTTTGTGGCTCAGAATTTCTTTTAGGTGGCCTTGCAAACGGTGTTAAAGGAATGGCTGGCCTTGGAAGGGCTCGAATTTCTCTCCCTTCTCAGTTCTCAGCTGCTTTTAGTTTCAATAGAAAATTCGCAGTTTGCTTGAGTTCTTCTACATCAGAAAAAGGTGTTGTCATTTTTGGAAATGAGCCGTATGTGTTCCTTCCAAATGTGGATGCTTCAAGCTCTCTCATTTACACCCCACTTTTCATAAACCCTGTGAGTACTGCATCATCTTACTTTGTAGGTGACCCTTCAACTGAATATTTCATTGGGGTGAAATCTATCAAGATTAATGAAAAACTTGTTCCAATTAATTCAACATTGCTTTCTATAAACAAAGAGGGATACGGAGGAACAAAAATTAGCAGTGTCAACCCGTACACTGTCTTAGAAACTTCAATCTACAATGCTGTCACCAACGCCTTTGTGAAGGAGATTTCTAGGGTCCCAAGAGTTGCGTCCGTGGCGCCTTTTAGTGCATGTTTCAGGTCTAAAAACATTGGTAGCACACGCGTGGGTCCTGCTGTGCCTCAGATTGATCTTGTTTTGCAGAGGCAGAGTGTGTATTGGAGGATATTTGGTGCAAATTCAATGGTGCAAGTGAGCAATGATGTAATGTGTCTAGGCTTTGTGGATGGAGGCGTAAATCCTAGGACTTCAATTGTGATAGGCGGACATCAAATTGAGGACAATTTGTTGCAGTTTGATCTCGCAGCATCAAGACTAGGATTCAGCTCTTCGCTCCTCTTCCGTCAAACAACTTGTGGAAATTTCAACTTTACAACTTCTGCTTAGAACAAGGGTGTTGCTTAACTATATACAGTTTACAGGCAGCCAAACTATAAATAAATGGCTGTTTATATTGAACCAGTTCATGTTATCACTATCATAAAAACCAACAAACCATTATGCTTCGATCTATATAAAACACTATCCCAATTGATTCTATTCACATCGTTGCAAGTTCATTAACAGAAAAATAGATTAGAAGTTCTGAATACCTGCATGCATTGCTCAGAATAAAAAAAACCAACTCACCAGTTCATATATTCAAACAAAGCAATCAATTTAGGTATTCAAAATCAGATTTTTTTTTTTACATTTTCATCCGAAATTTTTGTTTTTACATATATTTTGCGGAGCTCTGTTGACAAAGTAACAACCTTTTTACCCGATGAAGGCAAGAATAACAACGAGAACTCGATAAACTGAACTTATTGTTTGGTAAGCTTAATGAACCAAGTTGAGATTTATAGACATTCAGCCAAAGAACCAGAGTTCAATCCATATTATCTTGAACTTGCCTCAACTCATTTAACTCCAACTCTGACTCGTTCGCAAGTTATCTATGCTATTAAATGCATCGGCTCGGGCCATTTAAACAAAATATGACTAATCAGTTCAATAAGATATGCTTGACTCGATTCGAAAATAATTTTCATTACTAGATTCAAACGAGATAAGATCAAAGTAGTGTCTCTTCTAGCTAGTTGATAGAAAAGTCTTCGCACCAATACAGAAATTGCCCCTCTCTTCATGTGTTAAGCCATTTGCATTACACGGTTTTCCCGGCAAGTTTGATGGTAAAGTCAGGAACCATCAAATACCTAACATGCTAAGCTGTGAAGTTAGACTTCTACCAGTATCAAAGACTGAGAGAAGCTTCAATCTCTCCTTCCTAAATTTTCTGTTGGCTTTGTGAAAGTCAACATTTAGCCCAACAGCTTCCAATCCATTTTCAAGACCTTATAAATAACAAACAAATCTTTCCCAGAACAACACCTCAATAGTATTGATCAACCTCTCATGGCTTTCCCTTCCTCTATGCTTTTATTTCTTCTCTGCTTGTTTCTTTCTACGTCCTCCTCTCTAGCAAAATCCAAACCCGCGCCCAAGCAAATAGTCCTCCCAATCTACAAAGATGCATCTACACTTCAATACCTCACACAAATTAAACAGAGGACTCCCCTTGTCCCCGTTCAGTTAACCGTTGATCTTGGAGGCCGATCCTTATGGACCGACTGTGAACACGGGTACATTTCCACTAGCATTCGCCCAGGCGGATGTGCCACGATTCAATGCCGCCTCGCTCAGGCATCTAAAAACTGTGATAAGTGTAACCCTGACTTCCCAATTGGGCCCGGGTGCACTAACGCGAGCACATGCTGGAGATTTCCTGAGAACACCGTGACACGCAGCGCTTCCGGAGGTGAGCTAGCTTCGGATATTATTACAATTAATTCCACGGATGGAAAAAGCAGAGGAGATGTTGTCATTGTGCCTCAGTTTCTCTTCTTTTGTGCATTGACAACAATTGTGGATGGTCTTGCTAAGGGAGTTACCGGTATGGCTGGTCTTGGAAGGACTAAAATATCATTCCCTGTTCAGTTGGCCAGTGCTTTAAAGCTCAAAAGAAAATTCGGTCTTTGTTTGAGTTCTTCAACAACATCAAACGGTGTCGTAATCTTTGGTGATGAACCATATAATTTCCCAACTAGTTCGAATAACTCTAGCTTTCTTACATATACATCACTTATTCTCAACAAGGTGAACACTGAACTTCGAATTCTTAAAGGTGAAGCTTCAGCAGAATACTTCATTGCAGTCAAGTCAATAAAGATCCGTAACAGAACTGTCAAACTCAACACCACATTGTTGCAGATTAACAAAGAAGGATACGGAGGAACGAAGATTAGTACTGTAAATCCATACACCGTCCTGGAAACTTCCATCTACAATGCGGTGATTAAAGCTTTTGTCAATGAGCTTAAAAATGTGACTAGAGTTCCGTCTGTGGCGCCTTTCGGAGCATGCTTTAGCTCGAAAAACTTACGTAGTAATCGGGTTGGTCCAGCTGTGCCAGCTATAGATCTTGTAATGGAAGAGAATGGTGTGGTGTGGAGGATGTATGGTGCAAACACAATGGTTAGAGTAAACAAGGATGTTTTATGTCTAGGCTTTGTGGACGGAGGCGAACCTACTTTTATTAATTCGGTAGTGATCGGAGGACATCAACTTGAGGACAATTTGTTGACCTTTGATCTTGATAAATCCAGGCTTGGGTTTAGACGAACAACATGCGAGAACTATAGGATAATTTCCAGTGTTTAATGCTAACCAAGTCCATTGCTTAAGTGACAACTTACCTTTTTGTGTAATAATGCTTCCTTTTCGTGAGCTTCTGTGTAGTAAACTAAAGTTAAGTAAAGGTGCAAAGTTAAAAATGGGTCCTTTTTTTTTTCTTTTTGAAAATTTTAATAATGACAGTAGGGTAAAATGTTATCAGAGGCGCATCAAATCAATATATCTAGCATCATCAATTGTAACAGAATCTCATGAATATATCATCATTGTTTCTTAGACTAAGAGAAAGCTTGACTAAGAGAAAGCTTGAGTTCTTTGAAAGAAGAGATTACAAGAATGAAAAACTAACTAACTAACTCCACTTGTGTGGTGCAGAATATATACAAGAGAGTCCAACAACTTTTCCCGCTTTAAACTAACAAATCAAATAGCTGAGCCGGAAATGATGGCTGATGTGGCATCCTTTGTTGTGATGGAGAGTGGTACAGCTGGAAGAGTAACAGAATGCTCAATAAGGCAAGATCATGACACATGTGGTCGGACGCTCCACTATCTAAAATCCAATCATCATTAGATGTATACGACAACAAGCAACAGTTTCCTGCAAACAAACCACTACAACCAAACTCACTGCCGTTACCAGAGTATGAACTTTCTTGATCCTTCTGTTTGAGATTAATCATAGAGAGCAAATGATTGTATTGATCCATTGTAATGTGTGAAGAAGAAGAAGAATTAGCTGTTGGATTGCTATTTTCTATACCAATATTTTCTGTCAAAGCATCAGTCGAATCCTCACCAGCAGCATAAGCAGCATATCTCCTTGGAGCTCCTTGTTTAAAACCAGGTGGATATCCATGTATTTTAAAACACCTTTCAACGCTATGGCCTGGCACTTTGCAATGATCACAGAAATATCTCTTAGTAGTAAAAACCTTTTGATTAGTAGAAACCCCAAAATTATCACTTCTCAAATTGTGACCAGGTCCTTTAAACTGATTCTGAGAATTCTGAGACAAACTGGAAGGCCTATAACCTGTTTGCCTGTCACCATAAGGCCTTCTCTCTGCTGCAAAAACCACATTTTCTGTTAACACATTCGAGGTTTTACTAATCTCCTTATGCCTTTGCTCTTGCATCAACATTCTGTAAGCTTGTGGAAGATTCAGCATGGTCTCCATCATCAAAATATGAGACCTAACATTAGCATACTGACTGGATAATTTCATGAGAAACAACATTAACCTTTGATCTTGCTGAATTTTCAGGAACTTATGTGTAAGATTACATGTGCAATTTGCACATTCACAAGTAGGAAGAGGCTGTAGATTATCTAATTCATCCCAAACCTTCTTTAATTGAGTATAATACTCTGCAATTGGCACACTATCTTGAGAAGTTTGATAAACTTCTTGTTGTAATGAATAAATCTGAGCTGAAGTCACTTGACCAAATATGTCTTCAAGATCTACCCAAACATCTCTAGCCGTATCAGCATAGAGAACACTAGCAGCAATTTGTGGATCAAGTGCAGTAATTATCCACCCTATTACCATTGAATTACACCTACTCCAAGACTTATAATTTTCTGCTGTGGTTTCAGGTTTCATCAATGTTCCATCAACAAATGTCATTTTGTTCTTAGCTGTTAAATCGATCGTCATTGAACGTTTCCAGTTTGCAAAGTTCGATCCATTAAACATAACAAATACTAATTTCATGCCTGTATGATCTGAAGGATGCAGATAATAGACACTACTTGGATCTTGATTTAACTCCATCTTTAACTCGAATTAACACAAAACGTAAACTATGCAATCAATCAACTCTATTCAACACAACGAAGAACGTATCAGAAAGATGTAGCGATCGTAACTATCAAACAAGTAACCAATCAATTGTAAACAAGGAACAAGATGTTCTTACTGAATGATCGCAGATCTTAATCGGAGATTCAAGAAGAAGAAAACCTGCTGTGATACCATGTTATCAGAGGCGCATCAAATCAATATATCTAGCATCATCAGTTGTTACAGAATCTCATGAATATATCACCATTGTTTCTTAGACTAAGAGAAAGCTTGAGTTCTTTGAAAGAAGAGATTACAAGAATGAAAAACTAACTAACTAACTCCACTTGTGTGGTGCAGAATATATACAAGAGAGTCCAACAACTTTTCCTTCTTTAAACTAACAAATCAAATAGCTGAGCTGAAAATGATGGCTGATGTGGCATCCTTTGTTGTGATGGAGAGTGGTACAGCTGGAAGAGTAACATAATGCTCAATATAAAAAATTAGTACCCAGAAAATCGAAGAAAAATGCTTTCGTTTCACGACACCTAACACACTTTCAACCCATCGAAACTGAAATTAAATCTTTCAATTTCTTTTGCTTACTCTTCTCATAACAAAATTCTTTTTATTTTCAAAATTATTTTCGCTCATCATTCAATACATCAAAAATTTCAATACTCCTCAAAATTTAACAAGTTATTAACATTAAATTTTCTTAAAATCCTGATATCTCATATAAAAGTTCGTACAACCCTTTTTTATGAATTTTAAGACCATATATTGAATATGTGGAATATAAATTATTTTGAACAATTTATCTTATTAGTAAGATTTTAATCACTTAAAGAATGAAGAATTTTTATTAAAATTACTGTCATAATCACAATATAACGGTTGTCCAATACTTAATCAATAATAAATATAATTAATATATTAAGGAAACTATCCCTGTTACGCTAACAATAATAATTACGGCAATTTTCCGTGAACATAAAAATATGGTTTAATTTCGATCAATTCATAAACGATGATCCTGAACACGATTTTAACGATCGATTTAGTAACGAGTTGAACTTAATTATAGAGGAATTTGGCTCGATAGTTCGTGAACATGTTTGCTACAGTTTATGAAATGTTTAATAAGTAAGATCATGAATATATTCGATATTGTTATAATATGAACTAAGAAATGATTGTCAAAACTCTGCACAAAGATTTGTACATCCAGAAGAAGAGAGCTGTAATGCGTAAACCAATACACGGAATAGTAAATGCAAGTATGTACACCACCAACTTGTTTTCATACTTACTAGGTGAATATATTTTGACATTTTGTCCTGTATGGCTGTTTTTGTCCTATAAATAGGACACCTTTTGTATGTTAATGATGGGCGAAAAGAAGCAATACAAAGATATTAATGTTCCTCTCTGCAGCAATCTATACAATATGTAGTCTATTATTAGCAACTATAAATATTATATTAAAGACTTGTAACACGTTATTAGCACGAGTCTCTTCCCGAGCTTTATTTGACGAACAAGCTTTTTTTGACGAACAAAGCTTTATTTGACGAAGAAGGTGAAAATTAATTTCTTCTATTTTAGTTGAGCCCGTGCCCGAATTTTATTCAATCAATAAGGTACGCTCGAATTCTGTCTATTTTAATTTTATAAATGTTGATATTATCTTGCCATCTATTTATACATATATTGATATTATTGTTAAATTATAAGTTAGCTATGTAATGCGATTTTAATTTATGTCATATATCATTTTATGCTACAAATTTGATTATGTGATACATAGTTAATTGTTTACGTCTTAATATGCGATATTGTTATATCATGTTTTAAATATTTATTTTATATTCAGATTGACGAATCTGGTAAAATTAGATTTTGTTGCATTGGATGTGTCTGGGGATAACTATCTATCTTGGGTGCTCGATGCAGAATTACACCTTAGTGCTAACGGGTTAAAAGACACCATAGAAACAGGAAAAATCCCTACTGTTGAACAAAATGCCAAAGCTATTATTTTTCTCAGGCACCACATTCATGAAAATTTAAAATCTGAATACCTGACCGTCAAAAACCCACTCACCCTCTGGACCAACCTCAAAGATAGATTTGATCACCAGAAACTTGTCCATTTGCCACATGCCCGTTATGAGTGGATTAATATAAGGTTGCAAGATTTTAAATCTGTTGTTGAATACAATTCTGCCTTGTTCAAAATAAGCTCAAAATTGATTTTATGTGGTGAGAATATTACTGATGCTGACATGATTGAAAAGACCCTCTCAACCTTTCACCCCAACACTATGATTCTGGCGCAACAATACAGGGAGCGCAATTTTCAGAAATATAGCGAGTTGATATCTCTCCTTCTTGTAGCTGAAAAGAATAATGAGTTGTTGCTGAAAAATTATCAGATACGTCCCACAGGCTCTGCCAGTTACCTGAAGTACATAACACGTCATTCCGGAAGAATGAACGTGGGAAAGGGTATAGAGCAGGACGAGGTTACGGACGACACCGTGGGCGTGGAAATTTTCGTGGTCGGTTTCGAAATTCTGGCCACCAGAAGTGGCAGCGTGATGGCCACAACAACTCGGGTCACCAGAAGTGGCAGCGTGATGGCTACAACAACTCAGGCCACCAGAAGTGGCAGCGTGATAGCTACAATAACTCTGGCCACCATAAGTGGCAAAGTGAGGGGCCAAATAAAAGGAAGGCACCACAAGAAGAAGATACTAGAGATATGTGTTTTAGATGTGGGGCTTATGGACATTGGACTCGTACTTGTCACGCACCAAAACATCTTATAGATCTTTACGAGGCATCTAAAAGACAGAATGAACAAAGGGTAGAAACAAACTTGACTAATTTTAATAATGAACCAATAAGTAAGGCTTCAAATGAACTTGACACTGGTGCTAATCTTTACTACGGCTTAGATGACTAAGCTTTTATACTTATTTCTTTCATGTCATGTGTTTATCTGTACTTGTTTTAATTTTCTGCTTCTATGTACTTGTTTATGTTTCGGTTCAATGTACTTTGTTTGTCTTAATAAAATTGTTGTTCATTTATATATGTACACAGCAAAATATGGGAGATATATGCATTGCTAACTGCGCCACCACTCACACAATTTTACAAAATCAGAAATATTTCTCACAGTTGACTAAAACCAATTCATATGTCTGGACAATTTCAGGCACATCAAATATAATAGAGGGTATTGGGAAAGCCAATTTTATCCTACCAAATGAGACACAGATTCACGTACATAATGCTCTATATTCTAGTAAATCCACCAGGAATCTTCTGAGTTTTAAAGATATTCGTCTTAATGATCTTCACGTGGAAACTACTAGTGAAAATGAAAAAGAATATCTCCTTTTCACTTCAACTACATCAGGCCCTAAGAAGATCTTAGAAAAATTACAATCAATCTCTTCTGGATTATATGCTACCCAAATTAGAGTCATCGAATCTCACACTATCATCATTCCCAAAGTCATAGACCCAAAATCACTCACCCTTTGGCATGAAAGATTTGGTCATCCAGGAGTTTCAATGATGCGTCGTATAATAGAAAATTCTACAGGCCATCCTCTTAAGAATCAAAAGGTTATACCACGTGATGAACTTCCTTGCTCAGCGTGTTCTTTAGGAAAACTCATTGTCCGACCATCTCCAGTTAAACTTCAAACAGAATCTCCCAATTTCTTAGAAAGAATTCAAGGTGACATTTGTGGTCCTATCCATCCACTATCTGGTCCATTTAGATATTTCATGGTTCTAATCGATGCTTCAACTAGATGGTCTCATGATGTCTACTCTCTACACAAAATACAACCTTTGCCAAACTACTTGCTCAAATAATCAAATTGCGAGCCCAATTTCCTGATCATCCCATTAAATCAATTCGACTAGATAATGCTGCTGATTTTACATCTGCAACTTTCAATGATTATTGTATGTTAGTAGGGATCTCAGTCGAACACCCTATAGCTCACGTACACACGCAAAATGGTTTAGCAGAGTCCTTAATTAAAAGACTTCAACTAATTGCACGTCCCTTACTTCTAAAGGCAAAATTACCTACATCTGTTTGGGGTCACGCAATTCTTCATACTGCAAATATAATTAGGATAAGGCCATCTGCTTATCACAAACAATCCCCTCAACAATTAGTTTTTGGTCAAATTCCTGATATCTCACACTTTAAGATTTTTGGTAGTGCTGTATATGTTCCCATTGCACCTCCAGAGAGATCAATGGGACCGCAAAGAAGAATAGGCATATATGTTGGTTTTGACTCACCATCTATCGTTAGATATCTTGAACCATTAACTAGTGATGTTTTTACTGCTCGATATGCTGATTGTCATTTTGATGAGTCTGTGTTCCCTCCATTAGGGGGAGATAATGTTTTGCATAAATTAAATACTGAACTATCATGGAATACATCAGGATTAAATGCTATTGATCCACGTACTAAACAATGTGAATCTGAGGTTCTAAGAATTATTCATATGCAAAATATTGCTAATCAAATGCCAGATGCTTTTAATGATTCTAGACATATTGTAAAATCACATATACCTGCTGTTAACGCTCCGGCAAGGGTTGAAATCCCTGTTCATAAATCAATTCCTGAAGAATTGGTTGGTAATTCAAAACCACGCCAGAAGCGTGGAAGACCTGTTGGTGCAAAAAATGTTGTACCACGAAAACGGAAATTGATTGGACCTGCCCCTGGAGTGGCAATTGTTCCAGAAAATACAAGTGGTATTACCTCCTGAAGAGGCTCGAGGCCCCTGAAGTGGCTATATCAAATACCCCAGAAGCGGTATCACCTCCGGAAGAGGTTCTAGCCCCTGAAGTGGTCGTGACAAAACCATCAAAAGTGGTATTGCCTCTAGAAGAGGATATTGCCCCTGAAGTGGCACATGCTTCCGTAGAAGCAAATGTACCTGATAATTATGAGATCTCAATGAGTTATGTACATAACGGAAAATTATTGGATCATGAGAGTACTAATATTGATGACGTATATGCTTTTTCCGTGGCATATGATGTTATTATGAACTCCGATCCTGAACCACAGAGTGTGGAAGAATGTCAACAAAGAGATGATTGGTCAAAATGGAAAATTGTAATACAGGAAGAATTGCAATCCTTGCGCAAGAGAAATGTATTTGGACCTGCAGTCCGAACACCAGCTGGTGTAGTCCCCGTCAGGAATAGATGGGTATTTGTACGAAAACGAAATGAAAGAAATGAAATTGTGAGATATAAGGCCCGGCTGGTAGCCCATGGATTCTCTCAAAGGCCTGCATTTGATTACCAGGAAACTTACTCTCCTGTGATGGATGGAGTCACTTTTCGTTTTCTGATGGGTATGGCTTGTTTGGAAAGATTGGAAACACGCCTTATGGACGTTGTGACAGCCTACCTTTATGGATCACTTGATAGTGATGCGTTGTGCTTCAGTTTATTCGAACTCGGAATCGGATCTTGACCCGATTTTCGAAAAAAGACTTGGGATTTGATCCGGGTTGTCACAGCACTCTACTTAGTTATACCTCACTCTTTAAATTAAGTTAATTTTAGGATTAAAAAATGTGCTAAATTTTGGTGGACATCATCTTCTTTCCTTTTAACAATTTATGTTTTCAAATTTTAATTTTTAACTTAAATTTATATTACTATAAATTTTTTTATTAAATTAATTGTTTTTTTAATAATTTTTTGAAAATGCACACCTAGAGGGGGTGAATAGATGTATATGACTAATTATGGTCAATTTTAATAATTACTAAAAACAGCTTACTGAATTCAATTTATGCAGACACAAATGGTAAGCTGAATGTAACTAAATGCAGTGCTGAAAGTAAATTGCAGAAATATAAAGAACACACGGATCTTTAGCCAGGTTCGACCCCTAATCCCATATGGTCTAACTTCTGGTCCCTTACCAACTTGGTAAGAGAATATATTATCGATCAAACAATGAAACGATTACAAGATACAATAATATACCACCCTTTACCCAGCTACTGACAAACGGCTTGCTGAACAACTCGTTTATGAACCTGCCCTCTACGCTATCTCACGTTTATAATATAATAGAGCTCGAGAGAATCAATAAAGATTTAGCAAATAAAGTTCTGAGTTGAAAAGTGTTCTTGTTTCCCTTGTGGATACACAAAAATATGAACAAGTACAATATTTAATAACTTTACATATAACGTTCAAAACTAAGCTAACAACTTGCAACGTTCGAATCCAATTCAACTTTCAAATTAGTTAGGATTGTTTGTAACGTTAATGTAAACGTTTGACAAAAGAAAGATGAAGATAAAAACGTTTAAAAACATTTCTTCTGAAAAAAATGGAGATAAAACTGAATATGAGAGTTTGAAATAAAAGATAGAATTTTGATTAAAACCAACTCCTATATTTTAATAAACGAAAAAACTAAGTCAAAAGAGTTTTGTTTGAGAGATCTAATATATTTAACATACATATTATATATTATAGAGTCCTTACAAAATATCTAAAAGCTTTTCCTCAAACATCTCCAAACAGATGGCTTTGGCTTGCTGTTTATGAAATTCCTGAGATCAATTAGCTTGCCAAATTGACATGATCCAGTACTATCAGCAAGCTTTTTTGAGTTAACTTGAATCTGCAAAACAAAGTTAGTCCAATACAAAATAACTTGCAGTTTATATCATCATACAAGCAATCAGCTTGCCAAGTAACAAATAATCAGCTTGTTAAGTGTTATCATCAAAACTAAAAGAGTTTCATTTTTTACTTAAACATTATAATTCACTAAAAAATTCATTAACTTATAAAAAATTATCCAAATATCAAATAATTTTTTAGTGATAATTATACATGTATAATACTTGTTCATCAATATATTATAATATTATATAAAGAGGAATAACCGAGCATTTACTCTAAAAATGCTCTTATCTATTTTACTAAAATCATTGAATTTTGAATTTCAAAAAATCCAAAAAAATTAAATAAATTAATGGCCTTGTGTTCTTCTAAACCTTTTCCAAGAATCAAACTACCATATTCGAAATTGCAAATTATATATTTGAAATTGAAAAATGCATTCGAATGTATAGAGATGATACGATTTTTTTAAACATATTTCAAATAGAAAAACAATATTAATAATTAAAATTTCAATTAACATATTCGAAGTAAAAAGGATTTTTAAATTAATAAGGAAGATGAATTTACATGGAAGATATGTAATTGATTTATTTTGAAAACATATTTGAAATAGAAATATATTCGAATTTATATTGAAAGATTTTGAATTTAGAAAAATATCTATAATTAATTTTTTGTTAATATATTTCAATTAGAAAAAGTATTCGAAATTATAATCACCACTTTAAAAGGATTTCGAAGATATATCTTTTTATGTTATCACCATGTACACCTATATATTTAAATTTTTTAATATTTATTATTATGCATGAAAATATTCAAGAAATTAGTATTTTTTGTGATAACATAAATGGCTGAAAGTTAAGACAGTGGTTCGTACTTAAATATTTATTATTATATATTAGTACTTTATTTTATATCAATTATAATGATATAAAATCAATATAAAAATTATGTAAAGAATTTTTTATTTTTAAATATAAAAATTATGTAAATAATTGTTTAATTTAATGAGGTGACCCGGGGGCGTTCGGGAGCACAAGCAGAGTCGGAGCTCGGGAATGTAGTTAAACAAACAAAACCAAACACTACTACTAGCTATTCCCCCACGTTTTTTTTGCTAAGTTATTACGGTATTACCCCACGTTACATTTCGAAGTCTCTGCATGTACATGAAATCTAATCTATCCAAACTCAGCATACAACTATTGAAGGTGACTAATGTTATTAAATGCATCGGCTCAACCCAGTTACATTATATTTGACTCAATTAAGTTTGATTTGATATAGTTGACCCCGTTCGACCATACTATGTGATTTACTACATTCAAGCAAGATAAGTCGGATGCCGACGTCTTCTAGCTAGTTGGCAGACAAGTCCTTGCGTTTACGCGTTTGGACAGACAAGGGGGACAGGTATTCTACCCGTGGATTGTCTTGGTTATAGGCATGGAAAACTTACGCGCAAAGGCCTCCTAACAGTCAAGGACCTCCAAAAATTCAATACCTTATTTGTAAGTTTGTAGAATGTATGTCGTATATGTACGTTAGGGCTATGTTACTCGGACTTGACTAGAAGTGATACGTGTCCAAGTATCGGGTTCGGCAAGATTTTGAAAAATATGCATAGTTTTGATCTAAAATAAGTGTCCGAATTCGAGTGTCGAGTATCCGACACTGATACTTGAAGGTAAAATGAAGGATCGGCCGGCCCTCATGTTTCTTTGTCATTAAATAAAATTTGAAAGTAATTAATATTTTAGAAAAATTAACTTGGTGTTTGATGGTTTTCTCCTTGCTACATTTTCTGTTGACTTCCTAAGGTGACCATTATAAGTATCTTTGTCCAGCAGCTTCCAATCCATGTCCAAGACTTATGTAGGAGTATATTACAAACAACATTAATTAATCCTCTCATGGCTTTCTCTTCCTCTATGCTTTTATTTCTACTCTGCTTGTTTCTTTCTACGTCCTCCTCTCTAGCAAAATCCAAACCCGCGCCCAAGCAAATAGTCCTCCCAATCTACAAAGATGCATCTACACTTCAATACCTCACACAAATTAAACAGAGGACTCCCCTTGTCCCTGTTCAGTTAACAGTTGATCTTGGAGGCCGATCCTTATGGACCGACTGCGAACACGGTTACATTTCCACTAGCATTCGCCCAGGCGGATGTGGCACCATTCAATGCCGCCTGGCTCAGGCATCTAAAAACTGTGATAAGTGTAACCCTGACTTACCAATTGGTCCCGGGTGCACTAACGCCAGCACTTGTTGGGGATCTCCTGAGAACACCGTGACACGTCACGGCTCAGGCGGTGAGCTAGCTTCGGATATTATTACAATTAATTCCACGGATGGAAAAAGCCGTGGAGATGTTGTTATTGTGCCTCAGTTTCTTTTCTACTGTGGAATAACATCAATTCTTGAGGGTCTTGCTAAGGGAGTTACCGGTATGGCTGGTCTTGGAAGGACTAAAATATCATTCCCTGTTCAATTAGCCACTGCTTTAAAGCTCGAAAGGAAGTTCGGACTTTGTTTGAGTTCTTCAACAACATCAAATGGTGTCGTAATCCTTGGTGATGGACCATATAGTTTCCCTACTAATTCGAATGACTCTAGCTTTCTTACATACACATCACTTATTGTCAATAAAGTCAACACCGAGCTTCCAGTCATGAAAGGTGAAGCTTCAGCAGAATACTTCATTGGAGTTAAGTCAATAAAGATCAATAACAAAATTGTCAATCTCAACACCACATTGTTGAAGATCAACAGTGCAGGATTCGGTGGAACGAAGATTAGTACTGTGAATCCATACACGGTCTTGGAAACTTCCATCTACAATGCAGTGATTAAAGCTTTTGTGAATGAGCTTAAAAATGTGACCAGAGTTCCGCCTGTGGCGCCTTTCGGAGCATGCTTCAGTTCGAAGAACATTGGCAGTACACGCGTAGGTCCGGCCGTGCCGAATATTGATCTAGTGCTGGAGGAGAAGGATGTGGTGTGGAGGATGTATGGTGCAAACACAATGGTTAGAGTAAACAAGGATGTTTTATGTCTAGGCTTTGTGGACGGAGGCGAACCACCTTTTATCACATCAATAGTGATCGGAGGACATCAACTTGAGGATAATCTATTGACATTTGATCTTGTTAAATCAAGGCTTGGGTTTAGTTCTTCACTTCTGTTTAGGCAAACAACATGCTCGAACTATAGGCTAACTTCCAACGCTTAATCCTACCCAATATTTTTGTCATTTGGGAATTGGCATGTACGAAGCTCTTTTTTCAGAATATAAAAGAATAAAAACTCTTTAACCCTTCACACTTTTCCTCTTGCACGAACAAAAGAATAGAATAAATTCATACTTACCATCTTAGTCCAAGATTTAGTCGTCTGCAATGTTGCTGCATGTAATTTCGTTTACAGACAAAAAGTACACGAAATTACACGAAACTACACGCCTGATTTATCATGTCTAATCTAAACTATTAAGTTATCGGAGGAATGTACTATGATTTTAAATTATTCAAAAAAATTCTTTTAAAAAAATATTAAACTCATAGAAATTATCTCATTATATGTCCGGACTAACTTTATACCTTTCAGAACTTGTTTATAAGAATGTATCTTTCTTTTTATTAATCTTTTAGTATTTTTAGTTTTTTTCCTAAAATCTCCATTCAAAATTTATTAACTTTTAATAATTATTGAAGTTGATAACTTATATTAATTATATTTAGTTATTTTCGTGTTTTTGAAGTGATATTACTAACTTTTAATATATTTTAAATTATTAATTTTGTTGGTGATTATTTTTTTGTTCATTCATTATTTTTACTAATTTAGATTGGATAAATTTTAGTATGACACAATTTTGTAAATTTATTCTTTAATGACTTTTTTCTTATAAATTTATTCTACCTAGAAAAATTCAATTATGCTAATATTATTTTGATTTAATAGGGTTTTATCTCAATTTTTCAGTATTGTAATTTTATTTTTTATTATATAATTACATGTTTATATAGATTAATTTCATTTATATCTTTATATTTTCTTAAAAGTAGTATGTATGTCACAATTCACTTTCATTAAAATTTCGCAATAACTGAAATCAATCCATTATTTTATTAATAGATATAGATCTTATTTTCAAACTTTAATTTTTTTCATTTTTATCATAAAATATAAACTCACAGTATTTATACTATTTTATAGATTTTCCGAATATGCTATTTTTGGAAGATGAGTATTAGCAATATTTTGACAATTTAATATCTCACACACAATTATAACTTTCATGTTAATTGCATTAATTATTTATTTGTATAATTATTTTAAATAATTGTTGGTGTATGAAAATATTGGTGTAAAATGTTATTAAACATCTCTAATTAGTTACTCCCTCAATCAATATTTAATTTATAAAGTGGGTAGTAGTGAATGTGATTGGATTTTATATTATAAAATGTTACTATTTTTGATATGTAAAAAAATGAGAGGGACCTACAAGAAAGTGTAAAAAAATGAAAGGAAAGTATATTCTTATTTTTGCATGAAATAGAAAAAGTATTATGTATTTAACTTAGGGCTTAATGCTCCTAACTCACCTAATACAAAGAAATTTTTAATGTGAAAAATACGAGATATTATTCTAATTATGTTTTAAAACTCGATCAAATATTTAAAATTTTATCATTAAAATACAATACATACTCATATAACTCAGGTAAATACTTACTTAGGAGCATTTTTTTACTTTAACTTTTATACAATCGCTTTTTTGGTATTACATTTCGAAGTATCTCTATCCATCAAATCTAATCTACGCAAACTCAGCAGACAAATAGTATACTTTGGAAAAATTAACTTGGTGCTCCCGTAAAGAAATTTTTTTGAATCGGTCATGACTATAATTTCCATTTTCTTCATGTGTAAAGCCACTGATATTACACGGTTTTCCCGGCAAGTTTGATGGTGAAATAAGATACCATCAAATACATTATATTCCATGCTATGAAGCTTCAATATCTCCGTACAGTTTTTGTTGACTTCGTAAAGTGTCACCATTATAATTATTATCTTTGCCCATCAGCTTCCGATCAATGTCCAAGACTTAATAGTCCTTCTTCTATACTTTTATCTCTACTCTGCTTGCTTCTTTCGACGTACTCCTCTCTAGCAAAATCGAAAATCGGGCCCAAGCAAATAGTCCTCCCCATCTACAAAGATGCATCTACACTTCAATACCTCACTCAAATCAAACAGAGAACTCCCCTTGTCCCCGTGATCTCGGAGGCCGATCCTTATGGACCGACTGTGAAAACGGTTACATTTCCTCTAGTATTCGCCCAGGCGGATGTGGCACAATTCACTGCCGCGTTCCCAGTTGGGCCCGGCCGGGTGCACTAACATGAGCACATGTTGGAGCTAGCTTCGGATATTATTACTATTAATTTCCACGGATGGAAAAAGCCGTGGAGATGTTGTTATTGTGCCTCAGTTTCTTTTCTTTTGTGGAATAACAAAAATTCTTGAGGGTCTTGCTAAGGAAGTTACCGGTATGGCTGGTCTTGGAAGGACTAAAATATCATTCCCTGTTCAGTTAGCTCTTGATTTAACAACTCTTCTTGTTTGTAAAATGAATCTACATTATTTGTTTATTGATTGAAAACTGAAATGAAAGAAGTGAATACAGAAATAGTACTGGTTGCTAATATATAGCAACAATCAAATAACAAATTTTGTTATGATAAGTAGAGTAGCTTATTAAACTGACCAGACACTTATCACTTATCAACGAATGTGATAAGGCATACTACATATACTGCAATATTCCCCCGTTCTTTAGATTGAATGTGTTTGTTTCATATTCAAACTAGAAAGGATATTCCAGCGAGCTTCTCGAGGAAGACCCTTGGTGAAAATGTCTGCCAGCTGCAAAGTACTTGGAATGAAAATGAGACGAATAAGCTGACTATGAACCTGTTCACGAACAAAATGATAATCCAATGCAAAGTGTTTAGTCTTTGGATGAAAGACCGGATCTGCAGCAATATCCAATGCAGCTTGATTATCACAATGTATAACAGTAGCCTTCGGTTGTGCAATTTTCAGTTCAGACAAGAGCAAATGAAACCAAGACAGATCACAAGCCGTGTCAGTTAAAGCTCACAATTCAGCCTCTTTGGTATAACGAGAAACTACTTGTTTCTTGGAAGACCAAACAATCAAGGAAGTACCAAGTAAAATGCAAAGACCAGTAACACTTCTGGAAGAATGGTGACAAGATCCCCAGTCACTATGACAGAAAGCTTCTAGATGAAAAGATGAATTAGCAGAATAAAAAAGTCCTTGAAAAGGCATAGCCTTTAGGTATCGCAAAACCCTTTGTACAGCAGCAAGATGTGGTACTCTAGGAGTTTGTAGAAACTGACTAAGATGATAAACCACAAAAGAGATATCTGGTCTCGAAACGGTTAAGTATAACAACTTCCTCACAAATTTACGATATAACGAAGGATCTTCCAAGAGTTCACCATCATCTAAATAAATCTTGACAGTAGAATCTAAAGGAAGAGATAGAGGTTTTGCATTCTCCAAACCAGCCTCAAGGAGCATATCATGAACGAATTTGTGTCGATGTAAAAACAAACCATTACTAGTTCGATGAATTTCCAATCCAAGATAATACTTAGCCAAACCCAGACCCTTAATCATAAAAGAAGTGTGGAGAACAAACTTGATATGATCAATTAGAGTACCATCAGCGCCAGGTAATAATATGTCATCGACATACACTAAAGCAATAATAAAAGAATCACCCTTAGTGAGAGTAAACAAAGAGTAATCTGCAACAGCTTGAATAAAACCCAGAGTAAGTAACACCGTGACCAATTTCTCAAACCATTGACGGAAGCCTGTTTTAACCCATATAACGATTTGAGCAATCGACAAACAGAATTTGGTGTACCATAAAACATATGACATTTAGGTAATTCTATGTAAACTTCTTCAAACAAATCCCCGTGAAGAAAAGCGTTATTGATATCGAGTTGATAAATGGGCCAATTCTTAGCAGTAACAAGAACAAGAGCAAGAACAGTACGTACCATAGACATTTTGACAATTGGGGCGAAAGTATTATGATAATCTTCGCCCTCAACTTGAGTATACCCTTTAGCAACCAAACGAGCCTTAAATTTGTCTAAAGAACCATCTGCAAAAAACTTGGCTTTATACACCCATTTACACCCAATCACTTTCTTTCCCGGTAGTAAATGAACAACCTCCCATGTACTATTTGTTTCAAGAGTAGTCAACTCTTTATGCATCGCTTCGACCCAACGAGGATCTGAGGCAACTTGTGTATAAGTATATGGTTCCTTAAAAGCAGTTTGGGGACTAACAGAACAAGAAAATATAGGAGAACTGGGATGTTGAATAAAATAGTTCGAAAAACTATATTTAGTGGCGTCAATGGGACAATTTAACAATATAGTGCTAGCTTGAGGAAGGATATAATCTTGCATCCAGGGCACGTTGAACCTTATATCGAAGTGAAACTCTAGAAGATTATACAGGAGGAGGATTTGATTATACAAGAACAGTGTCAGATGTAGTAAGGGCAATGTCAAGAACAGATGGAATAGATGCAGAGTCATGTGGAGGTGAAACATGAAATGAAGCAGGTGATGAAGAAGAACCAGGTGAGATAGTGCTAGTAGGTGTAGTAAGTGATGGAGATTGATCATCTATATCAGAAGAACCAAAATGATTCAATGGTGTAAAACAAGGGTCAAGAGAAATCTCTGGTAAAGTGAAAAAATTCGTATTAGGAGGATACAAGACACTGTTATTCGTATCTTTGAAAGGAAAAACACTTTCATGAAAAATAACATGTCGGGAAACATGTGTGACTTTGGTGATTGGATCATACAATTTATAACCCTTTTGACATAAAGGATAACCAATAAAAATGGTTTTTAAGTACACGAGGCGCCAATTTGTCAAACTCATGGACGGACATATATGCAAGACAACCCAGAACCCGAAGAATACTGTAATCAGGTTTAGTATGAAATAGTTTCTCATAGGGACTAACAAATCCCAAAACAGAAATGAGAATACGATTGATGAGGTAAGTTGAGGTTAAAAGACAATCCCCCCAAAAACGACGAGGAAAATTTTCTTGAAACATAAACGCTTTGGTCATTTCCAGAAGGGCGATGTTTTCGTTCCACCCTCCCATTTTGTTGAGGAGTGGACGAACACGAAAACTGATGTACAGTACCATGACTGTTAAAAAATGTAAGCAAATCTTTATTCATGAATTCGCCACCATTATCAGTACGAAAAACTTTAATTTAGGAATGAAATTGAGTATTGACATGGGCAAAAAAATCTTTGATGGACTGAATCGCATGTTGCTTTGTTGGAAGTAAAGTAGTCCAAACAGCTGGTGTATAGTCATCAACAAGAGTTAAGAAGTATTTACAACCATTATTTGTGGGAATCCGATAAGGACTCCAAAGATCACAATGTAGAAGTTCAAAAGCAACAAGGGACTGATATTGACTGATCGGAAAAGGCAATTTACATTGCTGGCTATAGGATATACAGTACATGGTGAATTACCATGGGTACGCACCTAGTTCAGGTAGATATATGGGAGCGACCTCATATAATCATCACCTTGTGGCGCACAGCTGTACCTCATTAACCTAGATTGTACGCTTTCATGTGCCCATCTGCCCCTCACTAACCTAGAGGGTGCAGAAATCCATTCTTCACATGTGGAATAAGCCCATCAATACCTCATTCGTCAATGAGGTACGCACCAATTAATTTATTAACAGAGGAGCTAGACTCATAATGCACATAAACTTGAGGTTCATACATGTCTTAAAATCACATACATCAAAAATAAATCATAGGAAAGCGATAAACCAAACACCAAATTCCAATCACATATTGGCACATAATCAGGTAAATCAAATAGTTGCCACACATTGTATTTCATGTTATGAAATTCATGTCCACATTTTATCAAGGTATGCAGGAGCTACCCCCAACGCATTTACCACATAAGTTGAACTAGACACCAAACTGAACCTAATCACACGAAATAAGAAAAGGGAAATAGGATGTTACCCAAATGAGCTTTCTAGTATTGAGCACTCTTTATGCCCTCCTCTTATGCACACACTTAGCACCTGCTTCATTTGAGCTTTCTCCATCAGATTCGCCACTAGAAATTTTCAGTACCCCATCGTCAAATAAACCTTTTTCTTTAAAGGAAGATTCCTTATTCTTGGC
This sequence comes from Heracleum sosnowskyi, assembly GCA_030848705.1. Lineage (NCBI taxonomy): Eukaryota > Viridiplantae > Streptophyta > Magnoliopsida > Apiales > Apiaceae > Heracleum > Heracleum sosnowskyi. Next base: position 133,291,458 of record CM061237.1, read on the forward strand.
ATCATAATCATCCCAAGCATTGTTATCAAGGCATCTATTCACACCATAGATATTTTCTGCCTCTATCATACTTTCAGGTGCACCTTTCTTGTCAGCTTCTTTCATCCACCTTCAGGTGAAGATTTCCTCAGAACGTGACACAAGCTGTATTCTTTACCTTTACCTTCCATTCCGCTTATCTATTTGCTTACAGCCATAGTGCGTTGGTTCTCTCATATACGCACCTGCCATGTTAGAACCATATGCACGTACCTGAACCTGTTAGGTTAGGATCAAATATATCTAGCTGAACCTGCACATCTTGTTAGCCACTCTGTTAATCCCAAATGACCTAACAGAATTGTAGAAGGGGGGGGGGGGGGGGGGGGTTGAATACAATTACTTGATATTTCTCAAACTTAAAAACAAATTACAAATTAAAACTGAACTTATAAAATAAAAACCACAAGCACTTAATAATTTCAGTTGGATTGTTTGATGATCCAACTGAAGTGATTTTTATTGCGGAAATAATCTATGATACAAAAGTACACAACTGCTCAGTTACAATAATGTAGAGAAGAAAAATGCTCTCAAAAATAGCTAATACAATCTATTTGTTTTTTTCTTTTGTTTCTAAAGTAACTGCTACACTTGGTTATATAAACCCAAGTTTACAACTCTATTTTTGGCTACACTAAAAGTACAATGAGTAACCGCCAATAGTTTTCTTTTCATCCCTGTAGATGATGGCCCTTTGGTTCCTTATGCTTGGATGATTGCTTTCTTTGCTTTCAATAATCAGCTTCCCTAGGATTTTGAACTCATCTGGCTTTGGTGGAGGATAAAATATCCTTGCAGTGTTCTTGCCCTTGGGTTTGACAGGTGATATTGGAGATATCCCTCTTGCATCCACATTCCTAAAGCATGAAGCTTGCCCTTTCTCATTTCTTGAATCTTGAAAGAGTCCATGCTGAAGGGGTTCTATAACATAAGAACTCTTGAACTGTGGCTCCCATTCCGTTGATGTTACAACCATGGCATTCGTTGATGGTTGATCCGTTGATGGATTTGAGTTCTTTGCAGTTCCAACAATTTTCTTGACCCTTGCTTCTATGTTGGACCAATGATCTTTAATCTGTTCTGCAAGTCTCATCCTCATAGAAGCTTCCTGAATTAGATCAATACCATCCTTTTTCTTCTATCCAAGCTCCCCAATTGCTAGTGGCTCATTTGGTAAGGAAATGGCTGGGACCAAAACCTTTGTGATTTGTATATCAAGCTCTTTAGATTTCTCTAGCTCCTTAGATTTCTCCCCCTTTTTGTTATCATCAAGTGAGATGATAGGGAGTCCTTGAGCTGCCAAAAGCTGGGTGAGTAGCTGTGTCTGCTTTTCCTGTTCCTTTTGCATGTGAGAAAGTGTAGCCTCAACTTTGTCCACTCTAGAGGAAAGAGTCTTCAAAGATGAGGACACTTCAGGTTCCTTGGAGAAAAACCTGTTCATCTTGGACACAGTTAGAAGAGGAAGCTTTTCATCTAGCCTCCTATTAGTAGCATCCCTGAGGTTGCTAATGGAATCCTTGATTTCTGTAGCTTCAATCCTTGTCTGTAGCATCTGTAGTCTTTGGATTTCCAGAGAATCCATGATGGCCTTGTAGAATTTCTTGTCCCTTGCATTTGCAGACTCATGAGCTAGATATGCCTCAGTGTACTGCCTTGAGATAGCAGCATCTAGAGTGCATCTTCCTTGCATATCTTGAGAAAGCCAGTTTGGTCTAGGAGGCACCACAGAAGTCCCAGTCTGTGAAGTAGTGACCACCTGTAGATTGTCACCAAAGCTGTCCTCATCATCAGAAAAGTCAAAGTCTCCACTTGCTGCAGCTGTTGGAGATAGATTGGTCAAGGCATCCTTTGCTCTTTGCATTGATGCAGTTGTATGAATTAGGTTTAGTGACCTCTCTGCCTCCACATTGCCCTGCTGAGTCATAATTTGATAGGCTGGCACAGGGTGAGTAAAGGTCTCAGGATCCAGGGAAATACTATCCAAAGTTTGTTGATAATGCTCTTGGAAAGTAAGTTCCCTTTCTCCCTCATTGACCCTCATTAACTCACTAGCAATGGATGCCTCCTCCCTTGCTGCTCCTGTAGTCCCTTCTCTCTCTCCTCTATTTTCTTGCATCATGGGATCCCCATGGCTCACACCTCTCACACCCTCACCTTCACCTACTAAGGTGGAACCCTCAGTCTCTCCTTTTGCCTGGCTGGAAGAAATAGCCAGCCTCTCACTCTCATTCTCTCCTTTTGTCTGGCTGCAAGCCAGCCTCTCAATTTCACTCCCTCTCAAACCTAAAAGTGTCTCAACTACCACCAGGTCATCTACACTAGTTGTGGAAACAACTTGATTTGCAATAAGGGGTGTAGAATGACCTATCAACGGAATGGTAGTTTGAACTGTCAACGGTATGGATACCGTTGATGGAGAAACACTTGTCAACGAAAGAGACTATTTCGTTGATGAAGTCAATAAAGCACTTTGAGAAAGTGAAATTACAGTAGAATCTGTGGTGATTGATTTTAGAGATTGGTCCACAGATCCTCTTGCAACTTCAGAAAAAGTTGGTTGATGGCCCAACAAATCACTTAACAAGTGATGGCCACCAGCTTCAGAGTGGGGCTTCTCCAAGATAAGAGTTGGAGAATCAGGAATAGATGAATGGATCATGTCCACATCTAAAGACTGAGTTGGTGAATTTGATGGAGATAGTTCAAGGTTGATGTTTAGAGAATGGGACTGTAACCCCAGAGTAATAATAGGGGTTACATCAAACTGAATTTGTGAAACTGGAAGTGTTGCTTCCAGAGTGTGTGCACCCTGTGTACCCTTGGATTTTTGCTTCACTCTCCTTTGGTATTGGGAAAATGTAGACTGTGGGCTTGAAGTGTCCCTTACCCTTTTGGAGTGTGCTCTTGGAGGAGAGCTTGTTTCAATAATCACATCCTTTTGGGAGGATGCAACTAGACTTGTGTTTAAATCCATTTTACTCATTGTGCCTTGTTGGGAAGACACAATGGGGCTTGGTTGGGACACACTATCCTTTCATTCCTTATTCTTGGGGTTTCTTTGATGTTCACCCCTTCCCTCACCTCTTACAGCTCCAGAAACACTCCATTTAGGTTGTGAAGTAGTTTTTGCAACAGGTGCCTTTTGAGAAGCACCTGAGGTTGGCTTTGAGGATTTCTTAGATTTAGGTTTTGTTACTTGGGCAGGAGCCTGTTGGGACACAGCTACAGACTCCATAGCAACATTGGTAGGGGAAACAATAGAAGTAGCAACTACACTAACAGGGTTAGAAGAAGTTACCTCAATGATGGGCAGATACACCACTGGGACATCACCATTGTGGTTAAGTCTCAGGATATCTGTCAGAACCCTCTTCTCTTGCACAAAACACTCAAACCTGGAAACAGGGTTAGAGATAACTAATGGTGCTGGACTAACATGGTTAGCCAACATCATCAGAAACCTAGCATAATAGATATTCTTTTTCCTATTTGTCTTATCACCCAACTTAGCACCAATTTCATACATAAGTTGGGTGCTAAAGTTATAATATCTATCAGTTAGGAGCATGGTTGAGAGAATTAACATGGAATTAGTTAATGCATCAAAATTACTAATTTTGCCAGAAAATACCTTTATGAATGCATCAGCTAAGTAACTGTATTCTCTAACCAAACCTCTCCTAATAATCTTACCCAAATTATCAGTAGGAAATGAGTAGTTTATAGAATTTAGCATGTTAACCATTTCAGTGTATGTAGGCAAAGCATTACAGTTATTTTCAGGAATATGTAGACATGCTTGCAATACATCAGAATTAACTATATACTCATTACCTTGGATGGTGAATTTCAAAGTGCAATTTGTCCCACTATACTCACATGAGGTCCAAATCTCCTCGATTATCTCATTGTAGAGTGGTGTAGAGTGAAACATTGCATAGCTCAACTTGCAATTCTTCATGAAGTCCATCATCTTGAAAAAGATGTTGTTCGGGCTTTCCTTGACAACAAAGGGGATGGAGTTGTTTTTCTCATAGATAAACCCTCCAACAGACATAAGCGCGACTATGGGTGCCATTGTTGAGTGTAGAAAAGCTTCGAACTGAATTGCTTGTTAGAGAGAAGAAGAAAGAAAAGACTTTGGAATTTTTGAGAACAGGTAAAAAAGAATTAAAGAAAATAGAATTTCTTAAATACTCCCCCAAAAATTCTCAGAAATTAAATTCAACAATCAATGTAAATTACTGGATTGGCTTAAAAAATATAACTGTTACCTTTAAAGTATTACCATGATTTATACTTACAGGGGTGTATGTATAGATCGTGGTAACGGACGTGTCAAATTTCAACGGTTCAGATTAATTGCGCTAAATCAACGAATCAGGATTGGGCGGTTAACGTCCCGTCTTATTTCGTTGATAAAGCTGCGTTTCGTTGATATAAAAGAGCTATCAACGAAACACCCAGAAAAATGCTAAGACTGTCAACGAAATGGTTCGTTTCGTTGACATAGTAATTTTGACTTAGACAAAATTTTACTTTTTCCTGAGAAAATTAATTCACAGAAAAACATAGCAAATTTCTGGCTGCATTTTAACTTGTAAACATCTCAGAAATAATTAAGAGAAATTTAGCATACCTAGCTCACTTACTAATCTTGAGAATGTTGATTCATCAAGTGGCTTGGTAAAGATGTCTGCAAGTTGTTGTTCACTTGGAACAAAATGTAACTCCACAGTACCATTCATAACATGTTCTCTAATGAAATGGTACTTGATGTCAATGTGGTTGGTCCTTGAATGCTGCACTGGATTCTCAGTAATGGCAATGGCACTAGTGTTGTCACAGAAAATAGGAATTTTCTCAACTCTTATTCCATAATCAAGTAGTTGATTTTTCATCCATAAAATCTGTGCACAACAACTTCCAGCTGCAATATACTCAGCCTTAGCTGTGGAGGTAGAAACTGAGTTTTTTTTCTTGCTGAACCATGAGACAAGCTTGTTTCCTAAGAATTGACAGGTGTCTGTTGTGCTTTTCCTGTCAATTTTACATCCTGCAAAATCTGCATCTGAATAACCAATTAGTTCAAAGCCAGATTCTCTAGGATACCAAATTCCAAGGTTTGGTGTTCCTTTGAGATATCTGAAAATTCTTTTAATAGCAATTTAATGGGATTCCCTAGGATCAGCCTGAAATCTAGCACATAGACATGTATCAAACATAATATCAGGTCTACTAGCTGTTAAATATAGAAGTGAGCCTACCATGCCTCTGTAACTTGAAATGTCCACAGATCTTTCCTTAGTATTCAATTCAAGTTTGGTGGCAGTAGGCATGGGAGTTTTGGCAGGAGAGCATTCCATTAAGTTAAATTTCTTTAATAAATCATGAATATATTTTGTTTGACTTATGAAAATGCCTTCATTAACTTGCTTCACTTGGAGACCAAGAAAGTAAGTTAATTCTCCCATCATGCTCATTTCATATTTACTTTGCATAAGCTTGGCAAACTTTTGACAAAGTTTCACATCTGTAGACCCAAATATTATGTCATCTACATAAATTTGAACAAGTATAGTAGAGCCATTCACAATCCTGTGAAACAGAGTTTTATCTACAGTACCTCTAGTGAAGTGATTCTCAAGGAGGAACTGTGAAAGTATGTCATACCAGGCTCTAGGTGCTTGTTTCAAACCATAGAGTGCTTTGAGGAGGAAGTATACATATTCTGGAAAATCATCATCTTCAAAACCAGGAGGTTGACTTACATACACCTCCTCTTCCAATTCCCCATTCAGAAAAGCACTCTTCACATCCATTTGATAGACTTTGAAATTGGCATGGGCTGCATAGGCTAGGAAAATCCTTATTGCTTCTAGTCTTGCAACAGGAGCAAAGGTTTCATCAAAATCAATTCCCTCTTCCTGTGAATAGCCTTTTGCAACCAATCTAGCTTTGTTCCTTGTGACTATGCCATTTTCATCCATCTTGTTTCTGAACACCCATTTTGTGCCTATGACACTCCTGTCCTTAGGCTTGGGCACCAACTTCCAAACATTGTTCCTCTCAAATTGGTTTAGCTCCTCTTGCATAGCTAAAACCCAATCTGGATCTAGAAGTGCATCCTCAACTTTCTTTGGCTCATCTTGAGACAGAAAGCTGCTATATAGACATTCCTCTTGAGTTGCTCTTCTAGTTTAGACTTTTGAAGAAACATCACCTAAAATAAGTTCAAAGGGATGATCTTTAGTCCATTTCCTTGAGGGAGGAAGATTTGTTCTTGACGAGGTAGCTTCATGATCATGATTGCCTTGATTGGATAATTGTCCTTGAGAAACTCCCCCTGAGTTTGTTGTCCCTAATTGATCACTTCTAGAAGCATTTCTGTGACTGTCAACGGTATGACCATTTTGGCTGTCAACGAAACGCTCATTTTGACTGTCAACGAATCCTCCATTATGAATGTCAACGAAATGACCATTTGGTCTACTAGCAGCTATTCTTTTCAATCTCAATGCAGCAACTTCATCTTCACTGTTGCTTTCATGTGTGCTAGATACAACAACTTTAGGTTGTTTCTCAGTAGCCTTAACATGATTCACTTGATCTCCTTCCTCATTTTCAAAAGAAAGACTTTCATGGAAACCTTCATCACAGAGACCTTGAATTTTGAGATCATCAAAAACAACATGTATAGATTCCATAACAATGTTGGTTCTGAGGTTATAGACTCTGTAAGCTTTCCCTGCTGAATATCCCACAAATATTGCTTCATCTGCCTTTGCTTCAAATTTCCCCAAATGCTCAGCTTGATTCCTCAAAACAAAGCATTTGCATCCAAAGACATGAAGAAAATCCATTAGTGGCTTCTTTCTTTTGAGTAGTTGATAAGGGGTCATTCCCTTGGACTGATTAATCAAAGAAATATTTTGAGTGAAGCAAGCTGTGCTAACTGCCTCAGCCCAAAAATAAGTTGGTAACTTTGATTCATCTAGCATTGTCCTTGCAGCTTCAATAAGTGTTCAGTTTTTCCTTTCAACTACACCATTTTGTTGTGGTGCCCTTGCTGCTGAAAACTCATGCAAAATACCATTTTTTTCACAGAACACCTTCATGCTTGAATTCTTGAATTCTGTCCCATTGTCACTCCTAATCCTTCTTACTTTGAAATCAGGATGATTGTTTACCATCTTGATGTGATTGATAATGATTTCACTTGCCTCATCTTTTGAGTGTAAAAAGAAGGTCCATGTAAATCTAGAAAAATCATCAACAATCACAAGACAGTATTTCTTCTTTGAGATAGACATGACATTTACAGGGCCAAACAGATCCATATGAAGTAATTCAAGCTGATGGACAATTGATGACTTTGTCTTGCTTTTGAATGATGCCTTCTTTTGTTTCCCTTTTTGACAGGCATCACACAAACCATCCTTGGAGAACTCCACTTGTGGAATTCCTCTAGCAAGATCTTTCCTCACCAAATCATTCATAACTTTAAAATTCAGATGAGATAATTTCTTGTGTCATAGCCAACTTTCATCCTTGCTTGCCTTGCTGAAGAGACAAGTGATGGTGTCTGGACTTGTGCTACTAAAGTCAGCAATGTACACATTCCCTCTTCTGAATCCAGTCATTACCACATTGTTGTCTCCTCCTTTAGAAACAACACAGGCTTCTTTAGAAAAAGTAACTAAAAATCCTCTGTCACAAAGTTGGCTGATACTAAGCAAATTGTGCTTAAGACCATCCACCAATGCAACCTCATCTATGATGACATTCTCTTTTGAAATCAAGCCATATCCCTTAGTGTAGCCTTTGCTGTCATCTCCAAAAGCAATACAAGGGCCAGCTCTTTCCTGAAACTCTGTGAGCAGGGTAGAATCACCAGTCATGTGTCTTGAACAACCACTATCCAAGTACCAAAGATTCCTTTTGTCTCCCTGCACACAACAAAACAAAATCAAGTTGATTTTGGTACCCAAGTTTCCTTGGGTCCTGTTTTGTTAGCCTTTGTTTGTCCTTTTATATCATTTATCACCTTGGGCTCAGATTGATTTAAATCAATCTTTACCCTTGGTGTTGATTTCTGAGGGTTGCTCACATTTTCATTCACAACATGCATAGTTGGAGGAACAAACATGTTATTCATATTCCATGGCATTTGTGGCACATTAAACATATTCATGAATGGACTAGGCACAAATGGCATGCTGGCATATGGATTTTGAAATTGTGCATATGGAGCAAACATGTTAGGCATAACAGGCATTGTAGGCATAGAACCATTCATTGCAGGCTTAGACATTTTCACTTTAGCAGTCTTCTTAACCGATTTGAAGTTAGTAGATAAATGACTAACACTTCCACAATTGACACATGTCTTTCTAGGAGCATATTTATCAGGTGTGTAATTGTTGTGTTTGTTAATCCCTACTTTGCCATTCCTGTTATTCTTTTTATTTCCCTTAGCCTCAACTTGAACATTCTCTAACTTATCTTTCAATTGCTTGTTGGACAAGTGACCTACATTGGCTCTCTCAACAGGCTTCTCAACTTTCTTTGATTTACTAGACTCACCTTGAACAAAGTTCTTGGTGACAGGACCATACTTGTTATTAAGTCTAGTGAGTTCTTCTCTTCTTTTCTCTGTCAACGAAACAGCCTGATCGGTTGATGGTTCATCTGTCAACGAAACATTGCATTCCGTTGACATATCAACCTTCAACAAATGATCATTGTTGTTTGTTGACTCTGTTTCTGATTCTAAGGTTTCACCAACATACCCTAGCTTCTCTTTGTTCTTTTTCCATGATTGTTCACAGAAAGATTCCATACCTTGAACATTAATGATGTTGTTAGCAACATTCCTGGCATCTTTCCATTTAGCAATCACACTTTGTTCTATTTCAAGTTGTGTTTTAAGAATTTCTTCCCTTTCTAACACGTTCTCAAGTTCCTTCTTAGCATCCCTACTAACACACCTCATTTTCTCAAATTCAATGAGCTGTGTTTCTAACATTGCATTCCTATCACTTAAGAGCATATTAGACTCTTTTATTCTTGAATTCTCTTTGGTAAGTGATTTAAGAGTAACACACAAGTTATATAGTACAGTAGACATTTCATTTACTGCACTATTGCATTCCTCTTTAGAAAGCTCAGAAAGATTAGTAATTGTTACCTGGTTGCTTGAGGAGCTTGCTTCCTGCTCATGATTGTTAGCCATAAGAGCCAAGTTGACATACTCAACATCATCATCAGAATCTTCACAATTACCAGCCCAATCATACTCCTGAGACATGAAAGCCTTTTCTTTTTGCTTGAGAAGTTCAAAGTATTTCTTTTTATAATCAACAGGCTCAAATTTCCTGTTGCCCTTCTCAACCTTGGGCTTTCTGCAGTCCCCAGCAAAGTGACCAAGCATTCCACAATTGAAACATTTAGATTTAGACTTTTCAATCCAGTTACTTTTGCTGGGTTGAAAGTCTCTCCTTGGTGGCCTAGCTTCTGAGTTTCTCTTGAACTTGAACTTAGAGAATTTTCTTGACAGAAAAGCAATGTGTTCATCAATCTCATCTAAGTCATCCAAGTTGACTGGTTCTGGTTCTTCTTCTTCTGTCATCTTGCCTTTACCCTTGCTAACATCACTCCTACAACTAGCTCGACTAGTTGTGGCCTTTGCAGCTTCTTCATTGTCATCTTCCAGTTGGTTCACAGATGCAATCAATGCAATAGATCCACCTTTCTTCCGTACCTTTTCAATTTCTTCATCTTGCTCCATTTCCAACTCATATGTCTTCAAGGTTCCATAAAGCCTTTCAAGAGTGTAGTCTTTGTACTCTTGGGTGTTTCTGAGAGAAACAGTCATAGGCTTCCATTCTTTTGGAAGAGCTCTAAGAAATTTAAGGTTTGAATCCTTGGTTTGATAGATCCTCCCATACAACTTTAATCCATTCAAAAGCTTCTGAAACCTACTAAACGTGTCATTTAGGGTTTCACCAGCTTTAAAATGAAAATGCTCATATTGTTGTATGAGGAGCTGCATTTTGTTTTCCCTAACTTGCTCAGTTCCTTCACAGAGAGTTCTAACAGTGTCCCATACTTCTTTGGAGGTTGTACAGTTTATGACATTGTCAAACATCTCTTGCTCCAAACCATTAAACAGAATGTTCATGGTTCTTTTATCTTTATGGATTTCTGCAACATCTTCAATAGTCCATTCTGAGACAAGTTTTGGAATTTCCACATCAGGAGCATCATCTGGCACTCCAACTCTAGATGCAAACTTCATGGGAACGTGTGGACCTTTCTCAATGCAGTCTACATACCTCTCATCCATAGACATGAGATGTAAATGCATCTTTACTTTCCAGTGAAAGTAATTGTCCTTATCAAGAACTGGTATCTTTACACCTGCATCCTTCTTCACCATGGTTACTGTTTTTGGTCTTGATCTTTAAACTTCTTGTATGTTAGAAGCTTGCTCTGATACCAATTGTTAATCCCAAATGACCTAACAGAATTGTAGAAGGGGGGGGGGGTTGAATACAATTACTTGATATTTCTCAAACTTAAAAACAACTTACAAATTAAAACTGAACTTATAAAATAAAAACCACAAGCACTTAATAATTTCAGTTGGATTGTTTTATGATCCAACTGAAGTGATTTTTATTGCGGAAATAATCTGTGATACAAAAGTACACAGCTACTCAGTTACAATAATGTAGAGAAGAAAATGCTCTCAAAAATAGCTAATACAATCTATTTGTTTTTCTTCTCTATTTTTAAAGTAACTGCTACACTTGGTTATATAAACCCAAGTTTACAACTCTATTTTTGGCTACACTAAAAGTACAATGAGTAACCGCCAATAGTTTGCTTTTCATCCCTTTGTCCAGTGGTCCTTGGAGATATTTGCTTTTGTCTTCATGCTTATTATGATCACTCCCAAGAGCCCAATTGGAAACTGGGATGTTTCCTTATTCCCCATGTCCATTTTAATGGTTTCCAATGCAAAGTACACTTCCACATCACCTTTAGATCTGTTTAGTAAACTGTCACTATCACTTTGTCAACTATTCAGAAAAGCAATAATGATTCGTTGATAGCAGGGAGATGTGTTTCGTTGATAGCTTTATTCTTCATTTCGTTGATGAGTAAACTTCATACCGTTGACAGAGTAATCTTCATTCCGTTGACATGTCTTCACTTAGGCAAAATTACAAGGCATAAGATATTTACAATTAACCAACCTATTTTGCCTATCTAGTACTTAGTCAACATGACTTAGAAAACCTATCCAATATCTACAATGAAATGCATATCAAACTAGAAGTATTGTACAGTGCAATTGCTACATCACTCATTTCGTTGATGAGCTTCCTGTCAACGGAATGCTGCAAAGCATGCCATTTCGTTGACAGCTACAAAATGACTTTACACAAATTCTACTAAGTGTTTTATGTTTATCATCAAGAACAACATATTCCTAAACCTGCCATGTTAGAACCATAGTGCGTTGGTTCTCTCATATACGCACCTGCCATGTTAGAACCATATGCACGTACCTGAACATGTTAGGTTATGATCAAATATATCTAGCTGAACCTGCACATCTTGTTAGCCACTCCATATAAAGCACATAGCATAATAGTCCACAAATAGTAAGTTCACACATATACATCAAGATGCAAAAATAGCTATCACCTGAAGCTACTCATCTATGTATTCACGCGGGTAAATGCACCTTAAACCGCACATTCCAATCCATGTCGAAATGTTATTCTATTTAATATTGCTTTCTCCATATTTAACCTGTCATATTAGGTGTACATATATATGTAGCTGAACCTGTCATATTAGGTTCGCATATTCGTAGCTGTATCTCAGCTACTAGTACTCATCCTACTAACCATATAATAATGATAACGAGAAACCTAGATGAGCTTAGCCATGCCATATTCATATAAAACATTGAATTTATCGAAGATAGGAGTGATGCTAAGTGTGAATTAATATAGCTGTAACTAAAACCGAGTACTCGTGCATTGAGATTCATACATATTCCATATAAAGCATAAATGAGGCACATAATCATCAAGACATGCAATCATGTATGATCATGTAGGGTGTACCAAACATAAAATAACTCACATAGGTTGGAAGCAGCTCTGCTTTGTTAAATCACCTCAGATACAAGCATGTATAATCTCTCTATTTATGTAAGTATATCAATCAATTGAGCATGCCAGCAAGTAATATTCTTAAATCTAAAGATACACCATCCCACATACTTGTCATATAAAAGAAATCTAATGCAGTAATAAGGCAGTTGAGATTGTCATATAGCCATGTAATTGAGATGCGATGGATGAACAGCAGGTTCGTAAGACGTACCTCACCCCTTACCTTCTTTGTCCCAAAGATATGGTGGAGTAGCTTCATTCCTTGAATCCTTTGCGCAGCTCAGAACCTTCCTTGTTAGGAACCTACTAACCCCATGTGAAGCCAATGAACCTGTCGGCCATAGGTGAATCTAATGAACCTGCAACCAGTAGGTGAAGCTACCGATCCTGCTGATCCTGCAGGTGAAGTTAATGAACCTGCTAAAAGATAGCTGACTACCAATGAACCTGACTCATTCTTTACTTAAGAATTCTATTCCCTTGAAAATTTAGCAGTTTCGAGATACATTCTCAAGCAGTGTGTCATCCACTACCCTCGGTTCCTTATAGCCATTAAATGCAAAAGGAACCTTAACCTCTTTGTTACCGAGTTCATCCAATCTTTAATTTCTATAAACAGCTTCAGCTACGGACCTCTAAGCCTACATGAGCACGCTTGTCGTAGGAAACAAGAGGTACCATAGGAGAAACTCCTCATTTTTATCATATCCAAGCAGAGTTAATCATCCTTTCTTAAAACATAAGTTTGCGACCTTTGTAGTTGAACCTCCCAGGATGTACCTCCATTAACAGGTGAACATTCAACTTCACCTATGGTTGGATCTCTCCAGATATAACTCCATAAGCAGGTGAACGTTCAGCTTCTCGCCTGTTCCATCCAGCATTTCAGTGTTCCTGATGTGAGAAGCTCCTGCATTCTCGAACCTACCCACACTTGAACTTTTATTATAGTTCATCTTCGTCTCACGAAAGATCCACATCCTCATTTTTTTTCAGATTCAATCGTACCTCCTCGTTGAAGAGGTTCGCATCTAACTCCCCATGTACCTCCTTAGTTAAGGGGTTCATATCTAGCTCCATCTGTACCTCCAACTGGTTGAACCTCTAAACTGAGATTCGGTATTTTACAACTAAAGAACCTCTCTATTAGTTTTAAAAATGAAGTATTTTGAGGTTCATCTAGTCAGGGAACCTTCTATCGTAAGAGCCACCTCTAAATTGAGGTTTTCCATGTCTTTGATGCTTGAACCTTTCGATTGAGCCTATCCAAATTACATGTACTTCTATTAGCGGGTGGATGTTCAGCTTCACATGTCCTGCCAAAACGTAGCAGCACTCCTGATGCGAGAAGCTCTGGGGGGGTCTTTCGAAGCTACTCACACCTGAACCTGCTCCTTGTTTACATACGCGAACATGAAGCTTATATGAACATACTTTCCGGCTCTTTCAGATCAAGAAATTCCTCTTTCTGGCCATACTTTTCTAGGTATTTTCCGTAAAAATCAAAATCCATGCATCTCGAAATTGCATCTCCTCGTTCGTGCCTTTTTTACCACCAAATGATTAGAATAAAGGTAGCTGGGGGTAACCTCCTTTGGCGGTTCCTTGGAGCCTCTACTGGGAAGCTCTTCTGGTCGCACCTTACAGGTTCGTTTACTCGAGCCCCCTCCATTTTTATATTAAATTGATATAGATTTTCTGCGGGATTTGAGTAACCATCGTACCTGAGGCTCTCGCATATTTTTTCGAATCCAGACTGCAGCAGCTCCTCATAATTTTCATCATATGGAAAAATAGCTGCTTGCTTTGACCACCGCTCTTCTCTGTTTTCCACTTTATCATGGGTTTCATTCAGTTTCTCAATTACAAGTTGCTCATGCCTTCCATCTGTGGGGACATACTCCTCATGACTGCCTACTGAATTCCCCATCCAGCCACTCCTAATTCCAGAGATAGGACTAGGAACAAGGCTCTGCTCGACCACTGTTGGACCTCCTGATAGTGGCAATTCCTCCACCTGGTTCTCTAACTGTGATTCGCTATCTCCATGGTATTCAAGTGTTTCAAACTGATACTTCTCATCAAAAAATCTGAGGTGGAGATGACACTACCACCTTCTTCGCATGTGAGGAGTGTAAGGCACCTCCTGATTGGAATTTCCCATCAGCTCTCTACTTTTTATGGCCCTCAAGTAATTTGTCCTCAAAATATCTTTTATTTCCGTAGCCGTGTGATTGAGATCCTTCCAGGTCGTATCTCCAATTCTCGGCCATTGTCTTCTGCTTCAACAAATCAACCTCAACAGCACCCAGAAAGAGGGAACCTTCTCCTGGATATTTGAAGAAGAAGCTGTTCGGGGATCCTCCTGTCTTTAATGGTTGAGCAGCTGCTGAAATCTTTCCTGCTCTCCTCGTTTCCTCAAGATCTAGTCAGGTAGGCGTCACCTCCCGTTCCCTGGGGTGCTTATTCTTTTCCCACTACATCTCTATCTTTTCAGATTTCTTCTCCAGCGAAACTATCTTTTCGCTTATTTGTCGCAGGTGGTCCAGAATAAGCTTGCTAGTAACTCCGTCATCAGGATTGTTTTCACGTCCGTCTCCGCCATTAGTGGGTGTGCGTCCATCGCTAGAATCATTTGACATCTTTTCTCTCAAAAGATTTATGGAGTTCCCCTCCTTCTAGCGCCAAAAATGTTGTGAGAGAAATTTGGTACAACACTCCGAGTATAAATCGCGGGAATAATCGGGTTTGCCCTTGGTTTTCGGACGATGGCAGCTGGTACACACGTGAGCAGTTTCGGCTTCCACTGCGAGGGAAGGTGTAAGAATGTGGTGTTTTTTGGGCTGAGTTGACAGGGTCCCCGGATAATGACAGCTGAGCAATCCTCTACTCAGCTGGACCGATTAACCGGAATAATCACTAGGGTTACACTTGCCTCTCGTGTATATTGAGTGAAGATCTACCCCCCTGCCAACGCCTACATATCCTATTTATAAGAATCAAGCCCTGATGTAGTTCTGTTGTAATCCACTTCCTTTTCTTGAGCAATCAGCCACCTGATGATAAGCCACTCGGGAGGTTTGAGTTGATCCAACTGCTCTGAAGGCAGCTCCTTGTGTTCTAGTACAAGTCAAATACTAGAAGTTCATAATTCCATGAATCCTCTGATAATTATCTGAATATATATACATGTATATCATATATATAATGTGGCCATCACGTTTACAATGATAGAACCCAGTCAAGAGTCCATTCCATGATGATATTCCCGAGTTCCTAGAAGATTAGTAGTAGACTCCTTGTAGAACTCTACCTCTGTCAGGTGGAGGTGGAGCCACAGACGTACCTCTATATCCAACGGAGGTGGAGCTACTTACGTATCTCTGTATCAGGGGGAGGTGAAGTTACTTGCGTAGCTCCCTGCTACCATAACCAACCCTTGACCAGCCCAAACCATGCATATTGGGCCTATAATACATGTGAGGTTTAAATTAAGTCCATGACAAATTTTGGGCACAATAATTTGATTACTTTTATTAATTCTGTAGTGATCGGAGGACATCAACTTGAGGAAAATTTGTTGACCTTTGATCTTGATAAATCCCCAGGCTTGGGTTTAGTTCCTCACTTTTGTCTCAAAAAACAACATGCTCGAATTATAAGGTTTAGTTTTATACTAAGTACTTGAACACACGGTTGTATTGGTGTTTTTCAAGTTTTTCTGAAATAAAGGAATAGTTCGAGTTACGAATAATGAATTTAGAAACAAAATTAGTCACATGCGTATCTTAAAAATAATTTTACAAATTCATTGTTACAGCTTAAACAAATATTAGGAAATGGGAACGATGCAACAATCAAATTTAGAGAAATATTAGGTATTTTAAATTTGTTCCCAAAATTTTTATAAAAAAATGTGACATGACGTATTTTAATTCGTGTGCGCATATTTAAATTAATTACTTGATCTGTTTCATTTAAATCATTGTTTAATTTTTTGACACGCATTTCAAAATGCTTTCTTGCATAGTAAAAATATATAACCTTTCAAAATCTATTTTTAATAGAGATTTATAATTAAAATTATTAGTTACAAAGGAAGTTGAAATTTTTTATTTTATCTATGCAATGAAAATACTACTTTAAAATATGTGTCAAACAAGTTTAAATGAAACAAATGAATACTTAGATATTAGATAGATTTCGGGACTCGGGTTGCCAAAAAAAAAAGATGCGATGTCGGTGAATAAGAAATCATAATGCATGGGAGTAAAAGAAGGAGGATGATAAATACAATGTCGAGGAGCTAGGGAATCACATTTTATCACGTGCCAGTTGCATCTGCACCGGGTTATTTAAACGAAGAAATCTGTTGTTTGGTCCCGGTGAATGAAATAAAATATAATAGAATACATAAAATCAAAGAAAATTTAATGAAAATTGGGGAAAGATTTGAAAAAAAAATAAGGAAATGTAAATTTGTTACTATAACAATTGCAAAAAAATGAGTGTATAAGGAATCGAGCATTTTCTCCCAAATTGGGGTGTTTTAATTGTAGTACTAGATTATAGCCGGTTCTACGTACACGGGTATTTAAAAAAAATAATTTAATTATATTAAATTAAGTAATTTTAGATTTAAGATCAAAAGTATAATAATTGTTTTCCTTTAAATGTTAAAATAAATTCATTCAAATATTTTGTATCTATATTTTGTTGTATATGTAACATATATTTTAAGATAATTTATATTAAATGCTTACCCAAAATTAAAATATTAGTTTATATTTTAATTAATGAACTTACCTATTATTAGGGGTGAAAACGAGCCGAATACCTTCGAACTATGATGCGGTAGCGTTCAGTTCATATTATCAATTACAATGGTCAAGATCGGCTCGGATTCGAACATTATAAAAGAACTGGAGCTCGTACTCGGTTCATGTTCGAGTTCGTAAGCTCGTTTTTAGCTCGATTATGTTTGTCAAATATACGATCTACTCGAATTCTTTCGAATCGAACTCGAATATAATACAATTCAAAAAATTATAGAATTTGACATTTATTTAATTGATCTTTAAATAATTAAAAAATAACTGGGCAATCATTATTTACATTATTTTTAACTTTTTTTACAAACTACATATTCAAGTATAACTAAAAGATCACAAACTACGTTTATAAATAGGAAAAATTACAAGCCCAGAAAGATGAGATGAAGACTTGTTATCAGAAAGCATATTAGGTGTGTGCAAAATCAATACTTGTATCTATATTTATATTTGAAAAGATGATCATCGACAAATATCCTGCCATGATAAAGGGGATTTAGGAGTAACTAGTGTGATAATTGATTTTCACTGTGAAACGTTAACATGCATATGTCCATTAACCCGTCATCATTAATTCTTCAATATAATAACATAACAGAAAGTCTAAAATGAATGAAGATGAAATCTCATCCGCATACACCGAACTACTCGTAAATAATATAACCGAATGTGTATTTCGAATACTCGTATTACAACCGAGTTGATCGAAACCTTATTTGACCGAGTAATTCTATGGTGAAAATCGGATCGTAAAAATATTCGAACAAATATAATTACTCAAATTCGGATCGAATTTCCACGAATACGAGTCTCAGTTATATTTATTCGAACCGATCACGAATCGAGCCCGAGTTGCTCGCGGTCATTTTCAGCCCTACCTATTATTATGGTATTTATGATATTCAAAAATGAAATAGAAAGTTTTTATAATTAAAGATGGGTCAAAATAAGTATACCAATATTATACAAACCTAAATATAGATATCAAGCCTAAAATGGATAGTCCATTGGATCAAATTTATATATTAAAATGTTATCTGAACGGATCCCGAACCTAAGTTATGGGATATCACAAATCATCAATATATATATATAAAGGAGGATACGCGGGAGGTGAGGTGGCGCTCTAAGATTGTCTTAATCTATTTTTCTATTTTTTCTAGCACTTTATAATTATAAATACTAATAAATCAAAAAATATTTTTTAGTATATTAGAAGTATAATAGGTGTTCGAATTTATAAAGAAGAAGAATTCGAATTTATTTAAAACATACTTCCTTTCTTTCTTCACCAAAATCTTATATATACGATCTTATTTTCATAATATTTTATCCTTTCAAGTTCTTCAGTTTTATTTTCTTTTATATCATGAAGTAATATCATGTATAACTTTTTTTCTTCACAGGATTCTATCTATCGAGTAAGCCATGCAGACTTTTTGCTGCTGAATTCCACAAAGTTGGCTACTGTAGAGGTATTTTTAGGGAGTTTTTTCCTTTTGCAGTTATTTTTGTATTTACTTATTGTTAGTAAGTAAAAGCAGTTTTAATATTTTATTAATTTTTTTTAAGTAAAAGCAGTTTTAACAGTTTTAATATGTTAAATTTTATTAAATCATCAATATATATAAAGGAGGATAGCTTATGTGGCGCCTCTTAGATCGCCTCAATCTATTTTTCTAATTTTCTAAAATTTTAGTTTTTAAATACTAATAAATCAAAACATATCATTTAACATATTATAATTAGAATAAGTGTTCGAATTTATAAAGAACAAAAATTCGAATTTATAGAACAAAAGAATTTATAAAGAAAAGGAGTTTACCTACTCCTTAACATGGTAGAAGTAGAAGTAAAAATTTATTTAAATTTTTATCGGAGGTGAGGTCGAGTTCATGGAGGAGATGGAACGCAATTTTGCTTGAGTATTATATAATGCTTCAATCCTCCATTTAGAAAAAAAGAAATGCTTCAATTCTCCACTGTAACAATTTTCATGTTCAGTCGACTAATCATTTATGTTGAGTATTGTTTTGTTTGGTAGAGTTTTATTTCAATCTTAGTACGATTAGGACGATTACAAAGATTTTTTAACTCATTAACTTTGTTCTCCACATCTCCTATTAGTCGTTTATTTATATTTATGTACATATGTATGTATAATTATTTTACTAAATTAATAATATATTTGTACATGTATGCAACAGGAAAGTGGCAACACCGCCTGTGAGAGAGCCACCCGATGCATGCAAATCAAAAGTAAGGTTTTCAGTATTGTATCAATTCTCAATTCATGTTATTATAATTAGATATTGTATAAAACTTGAATTTTTTTTGTGCAAATTGTTGTGAAAATGTTGTGCAAATTGTATAAAATTTGAAAATTGTTTTGAAAATTATATTATATATATATTGTTTTTAATTTTATCAGAAGTTTTAAATAAAGGTAAAATTTAATCAATTTTTAGATTCTAAATTTTAGGTAAGAAAATAAATACCGGTGTATTTATAATCAATATATATATATATATATATATATAAAGGAGGATATGCTGGAGGTGACGTGGCGTCTCTACAACCGACTCAATTTATTTTTCTAATTTTTCTAGAGGTTTACAATTTTAAATACTAATAAATCAAAATATATTTTTTAGCATATTAGAAGTAGAATAGATGTTCGAAGTTATAGAGGAGAAGAGTTCGAATTTATAGAGAAGACGTATAAATAAAGTTCTATATGAAGTAGAGTAGATGTTCGAATTTATAAACGAGAATAGTTTGAATTTATAAGTAAGCCATAGAATTAGAAGTTCTATTGAAAATAGAATATAAGTTCGAATTTATAGAGGATAATAGTTCGAATTTATAAAAAATACATACAATTAAAAGTTTTATTACTGTACAATAGAGGAGAGGAGTAAAATTTGAAGTTTTATTGAAAGTTTTCACGGAAGAACGATTATTAGGGAGTAACGAGTAATTTTTGTAATTTAATTTATAGATGTATTTTTTCTAACGAGAGACCGACTCATCAGAAAAAAGAGTATGTTAACATGAAAATTAATATATAACATAAGTATTCAATATATTAAATTTGAGATATTGATATTAAAAAGGAATAACGTTTCACGGGAGGACGGCTTATTAGAAAGAATCGAGTAATTTTTGTAATTTAATTGATGGAGTTTTAAAAAAAAATTATGATGCCGCCGCGAAGCGCGGCTTTTTCAACTAGTTTATAATATAATATATAGATAGATTGTTAGAATGAAAGGAAGGATTCAATGAAAATTTTAAAAATTTATAAACACAGGGACGGGGTTATGAAGTTGAGCATGTGCAGAGAGTAGTAGTAAACCAAATCTAACAATAGTTACGTTACATTTTCAAGTTCTATATATACACTATATCGACACTAATCTTTCGAAACTCACCACTTCAATAATAATATAGACCAATCTGTCATGGCTTTCTCTTGTTGTTCTATGCTTTTATTTCTACTCTGCTCACTTCTTTGTTTGTCGTCCTCTTTAGCAAAAACCCGAACGTCTCCCAAGCAAGTTTTCCTCCCAATTTACAAAGATCCATCTACACTTCAATACGTTACACCAATAAAACAGAGAACTCCCCTTGTTCCAATTCGCCTAGTCCTTGATCTCGGAGGCCGGGCCTTATGGGCCATCTGCGAAACCGGTTACAATTCTACCACCTTTCGCCCGGCTGGCTGTAACACGACTCAATGCCGCTTAGCTGAGGCGTCTCAACACTGTTTAACGTGCTCCTGGGGTCCTTTTGGACCAGGGTGCACGAACACCCCGACGTGTTGGAGATTCCCGATGAACAGCGTGACTCGCTTAAATGCCCCTAGTGAGATGGCTTCGGATATTATTGCAATCAATTCTGTGGACAGAAAAGGCCGTCAAGGCAAAGCTGTTACGGTGCCTCGGTTTCTCTTCATTTGTGCACCTACATTAAATGTTGGCGGTCTTGCTAAGGGAGTTGTCGGCATGGCTGGTCTTGGAAGGTCTAAAATATCATTTCCTGCTCAATTAGCCTCTGCTTTAAATCTCAAAAGAAGGTTCGGACTTTGTTTGAGCTCTTCGACAAGATCAAAAAGTGGTGGAGTCGTAATCTTTGGTGATGGCCCCTATAAATTAAACGACAACAGCTCTAGCTTACTCAAGTACACATCACTAACAGTGAACAAAGTGAACACCGAAGATCGAGTTCTTCCAACTGAAACTTCAGCCGAATACTTCATTGGAGTTAAGTCAATAAAGATCAACAACAAAACCGTTAATCTCAACACCACATTGTTGAAGATCAACGATATGGGATTTGGAGGAACTAAGATAAGTACCGTGCATCCATACACACTTTTAGAAACTTCCATCTACAAAGCGGTGATTAAAGCTTTTGTCAATGAGGTTAAGAATGTGACTAGAGTTCAGGCTGTGGCGCCTTTTGGAGCATGTTTTAGCTCAAACAAAATAGGCACTACTGGGGTTGGTCCGGCAGTGCCAACTATTGATCTTGTGATGAAAAATGGTGTGGTTTGGAGGATGTATGGTGCAAATACAGTGGTTAGGGTAAACAAGAATGTTTTGTGTTTAGGATTTGTGGATGGAGGTGAACCTACTTATATTACCTCAATAGTGATCGGAGGACATCAACTTGAAGATAATCTATTGACATTTGATCTTGATAAATCAAGGCTTGGGTTTAGTTCTTCACTTCTGTCTAGACAAACAACATGTGCGGACTATAGGCCTAAACAGTGATCAAGTTTCTTGTCGCAGCATCTAACTACTTGTGTTTTATGAATGACTGCCATTCGGCAATCCATGATATTAAGCAAAAAAGTAGTTTAAAATGAGAATTCTCCTACGTTTTCTTTATTTTTAATTTTTTCCTAATATTGTAATCCCATTTCAGAATGAAGTAATTTACTTATAAAGGAGTACTTATTGTTTTATTTAATGTGTTATATATATATGGCAATATTTGTCTTTGCTATTTAAGAAAAGGGTAATGCTACATATTAGGAATTGGTTTCCAAAATTCTTCCCAAATAATGAGCCAGAGATGATGTAGCAGATTTGAAAATTTAATTGGGTAGGTTGGTGTGAATGTTGGGGTCACTTTATTATAACGAATTAAAATAAGAAACTTGGCATTGGGAAAATGTTTTGGGGACCAATTCGGGTACCTAGCATGTTTCTTAAGAAAATTTTGAAATCATTATCCATTTTTTTTAAAGTTGTGATCTAAATCTGAATCGAATTTTTTGAAAAAATTTGAATATGATATAATGTCGGAAAAAAAAAGGGTTAGATTATGATATATTATCTGGAATTTCGGATAATATATCAAAATTTCTGAATTTTTAACATCAAATAAGGAAATAAAAAGGGTTAGATTATGATATATTATCTGGAATTTCGGATAATATATCAAAATTTCTGAATTTTTAACATCAAATAAGGAAATTAGGATCTTAGATTTGTGTTTTTTATAGAGTTAAATATCAAATTGGTCACTGAAATAGAGGTCATATATCAATTTCTTCATCAATTTTAACGGGGTCTCAATTAAATAACTTAAGTCATAATAAATATCAAACAGATACCTCTAAATATGTGATCAAGAAGTAAAATAATTTGTTATTGAGTTTTATACAGTTTTCTTCAATGCCACCATAACCAAATGAAAAGTTATGTATTCTAGTATTTTAGATAATATATTCATATTTTTAAAATTTTATTTAAAATTTATTTTTGATTTTATAGTTATTTTCTTTGATTTAATTATAAATAAATTTTAAATAAATTTTAAAAAATCTAAATATATTATCTAAAATACTAGAGTTCATGATTTTTCATTTGGTTATGATGGCATTGAAGAAAAATGTATAGAACTCAACAAAAAATTATTTTACTTCTCGATCACACATTTAGAGGTATCTATTTGATATTTATTATGACTTAAGTGATTGAAATGAGACCCTGTTTAAATTGATGAAGAAATTGATATATAGCCTCCACTTCAGTGACCAATTTGATATTTAACCCATTTTTTATATGCTAGGCTAATGTTGTTCTTGTTGTAGGATTTGTTTCTCTCCATTTATTGTATTCTAATAGTAACTAGCATTAAAGCCCGTGCAAGGCACGACACGTAAGTTTCTGTGTTTGAAATCAGTTTTTATTCGATAGGAGTAATGACTATATATGTTATGCAATCTGAATGAGAGTTGGTAATGATATTGCACTCGCCGGAACGTTTGTATGTTATGTTATGTTAAGGCATGTATGCTTAAATGACAAACGATGCATAATCCTGATAAGTTTTAACTATTTTCTTTATATACTAATATGAAATAGATAATAAATAGATATTTGCGCTCGAGGAAAGAATTAAGTCATCATTGTCAACGCTGAGGGGGGGATTTTGTACTCAATCGAAGAAGTTTTAGTGAACAAACTGACATTATAAGATAAATTCTGTGTTTAGCAAAAAACAATTCCAGAAGGTGAGTGGTAAATGTTTGAAACAACATTCTGATTTATAAGGTAAACTCAGTTTTAAAGTTGATGGTAAAGAAATTGAAACATATCCGAAATTTAGCATGCAAGCAAAAGAGATCCCAATGTAAGGAGGCTCGCAAATGTTATAAATGCCAAAGCTGGCACTTAAATTATATTAGGTTGTTCATAGTAATAATTATTAGTCCGGTGATCTGGGTGTACATTTTATTCGTAGATAATAGTTAGAACCATTTTATTGTAGTGGTTCTGCAGCCTAAGCAATGTGTGGCCTTTTTGTTGCCATTCCGTCGTTGTCCATGCCAACCTCATTGACCGTTGGTTCAGATTCTGATAGCTTGACAACCATATATTTCTCATATCCGAGGTTGGTGTTGAAGTGATTAATCTTGATATCAAATGCACACACTTTTCAAATGACATTGTTTAGTACAACCGGGATGTTTGCAGAAGGGTTGTCCTGCATAACAATTAATATGACATGTTGTTAAAATGGGGTCAATTTTAGCTTAATGTTTATTTAAAAATGAATAAACGACTTGGCTTATTTTCGAGATAACTTCTTCAACTGGGACGGGTACGAGGCGTTCAACCTCTTTTTTGAAAAGGGTGAAGGTCGTATTTCCAGACTGGTCCTTGACCCGTACAATTAGCTTGTACTTATCATTGTTTTATTTGTAATAATCCGGAATTGTATAGTGAAAACAATAATCAGAGTGAATGAAATAAAGACACATTCTATTGATTTTACCTATGTTTCCTGGAGACGCGGTTTCTAAAACGACCCAATAAAATTTTGTTTGAAGAGTCTATATAATTTGTCCAAAGCCTCCCAATATAATCATATGATCTTAAGCCTCTATAATTGGGGTTCACTTCACACAATCACACTTCACACAATCACATGATCTTAAGCCTTTATAATTGGGGTTCACTTCACACAATCACAGACTTAATCAATCCAATCCAAGAGTCTTTTCAAAAGTTCTGCAATTATAGGTCTTTGATTCATGCCTTCCAAAATGTACAAGATGAAAATGACAAGTTACTAATCAGCTAACAAATTAATGTATAAGTAGTATAAAACAATTTACACTATTTAATAAAATTCAGTGTTGTACTTTTGACAGTAGAATAACTACAATGAACAACCCCTCAACTACAATGAACAAACCCTCAAGGTACATTACATACACTAGTTTTAAACCTAGGATATACATTTTTTTTTATAATGATATATCTGAATTATTGTTATTTTTAACATTTTAAATTTGAATACCTATATTATCATATACATAGTATATACAAATAACTTTTACTTAATTATTCTATATATTTTTTGTTTAATCTTATGTTGAGCTTATATATTTATTGTTTAACCTTATGTTATTATTTTGTATATTCAAATAATTATTATTTAATTCATTCATATTTTTATTATTTCTAAAAATTACATCATTCAATTATCATAAATTTTACAATTAATAGATGTATTATTCTTTTAATATATACTATTGTGAAATTTAACATTTTTTTATATTTGCCATAATTAAATAATAAATTTACACTATTTATATTATTATTTTTTGGTTTTCAAAATGTATTACTTTTTAATTAAAAAATTATTATTAACGGTAAGTTGTAAATACAATTACATTTATAATAATTCTATTATTAAGGCTCTACTTTAAATTACATTAAATATAATATTAATAACTATTATAGAATTTTCTTTTTTAGAAATTATGGGTCCTGGTGCGCACGTGGTGATTTTTGTATTCTTTAATATAAGTTTATGTTTATAGTGTTCATATATTTTTAATATTAATATTTTAGCTTGATAGAATTTATGTATATTTATTATTAATATTTTTTAGTAATGATATATTTATGTTGTTGTAATATATAGTTTTCTTTTTAGTTTTTTTGTATTATATATATAATTTTTAATTATACTTTGGTATGTTGTCATAATAATAAATGAAATAATAATAAATGAAGTTGATTTTCTATTATATTATTATTTAATAATTGAGAGTACATTATTCTTTTAATATACATGAATACTATTGTGAAATTAAACATTTTTTATATTTGAAATAATTAAATAACAATTTTACATTATTTATATTATTTTTTTAGGTTTTCTAAAAATTTTACTTTTTAATAAAACAAATGGCATAACTTGTAAATACAACTATATTTATAAGAATTCTATTATTAAGGTTCTATTTTAAATTATATTAAATAGAATATTAAAAAATTATTATAAATAAGAACGCCTTTACTCTAATTACATATAGGTATATAATATATGCATCCATTCACCCGTAGATGGAATAAACTTGAAGTCGGAAAACATGTTCGAACTACAAGCTGATGTCCAATGCATAGGCATGGTAACGATGTTTTTTCATGTACTAGTCTACGTTAATGTTCGATCTCGTGTGACTGTTAGCTGGGTACTTAAAAAATTATAATATGAGTGTAATTTTCTTTTCTATACTTAAATAATACTTTGCCCAAGCGCATGGGAACCAAGATTTTAAAGATACTGGAAGTAAATTATTTTGATGTTCGTGTTCAATGTGTTTTGAAATATTTTTATCCACATGAACTTTTTATGATCAACTGGGCTACATTAAATTTTTGACACCAACATCCCTAGCTAGGTCAGGCTCCCTAATCCCTACACTGTTTCCGCTACACCGCTACTGTGTGCATGGGACTATTGAGTGCTAGTCTATGATTGCAGACTTGCAGGGTTTTCATTTTTGTTTGATTTCTTGCTGCGAGACTCATGATGACTGTAGCAAATATTCTGCACTGGTTTCTGCTTACCAGAGAAGGACGGTTAAAAATAAAATATAATTTTGACTTATAAAATAATAGAAGTGTGTGGAGAATTCTAAATTATTCTTGGTACATGTATTTGTTCTTTCTATATTCGTTCGGTAGAGTTAGAATAAAAAATGTAAGGAAAAATCAAGATGTGGAGAGCAAATATACTTGAAAATATTAGGTTTGATGTAAATATATAGCAGTGCAATTTTGAATTACTTGACATCACATGATCAAAAGTACATAAAGCATCAAAGATAGGATTTATATTGCCCATGTTGGGATTATATTTAATCTAAACATATATATTTGCGTTATTTATTTTGTTTGTTTTAAGTCACCAGTCATGTTAACGTTGTGGTGTGACTTGGTCTTTAGGAAGTAGTGTTTGTTTGGTTAGTGGCGTAATAATCGGTGAGATAAACAAGGACTTGTTTTCCTGGTTTATAGCTTCACAGTTTAGGTGCAGTTTTTATAACTTTGTTTCCTTATGTATTCCGGTTAATAAGAAAGAAGGCAAGCTTTCCATATCAGTTATTCTCATTGATCTGTTCTATACTTTCGTTTTATATTCAACATCTGGTATCAGAGCAAAATTTCTTGGCAGCTTTGTGCGTGAGTTCTGAGAGATGGCAGAGATGAGTAAGAGTAAAGAGGGATCGTTTGGTCTGAGCTACCCTATGCTAACGAAAACAAACTATACGGCCTGGTCTCAAAAGATAACGGTTTATATGCAAGCACTTGGGGTTTGGGAGGCGATCGAACCCAAGGATCCTAAGGCCGTACCGGAAGAGAAGGTAGACAAACGTGCGCTGGCAGTCTTGTATCAAAGCATTCCAGACGATCTCCTGTTGTCACTCGCAGAAAAGAAAACGGCCAAAGATGCGTGGAAGGCCATCAAGGTGTTGTCCCAGGGATCAGATAGGGTTAAACAAGCCAAGGCACATACTCTCAGATCAGAATTCGAAGCATTGAAAATGAAAGAGACAGAACGAATAGAGGATTTCAGTATGAGACTCAATGGGCTGGCAACAAACATACGCTCATTGGGGGAGACTATTGGAGAAGAACAGGTTGTGAAAAAACTGTTGAGGGCCGTTCCAAACAAATTCTTGCAAATTGCCTCAGCTATCGAGCAATTTGGGGATTTGAAGATTATGTCGGTGGAGGAGGTAGTTGGTTCACTCCGAGCTCATGAAGAGCGTCTGCAAGGACCCATTGACAGCGGCGAGGGGCAACAACTGATGCTTACGGAGGAGGAATGGCGAAAGAAGGAAAGTGGAGAGGGAAAACTCTTATTGACAAGAGAGGAGTGGCTGAAGAGATCCGGCAAAAGTGTATCTCCAGGTGATGGAAAGGATTATCGTGTGAAAGATAGTCGTATTGTGCGTGACAGGAGTCAAGTGAAGTGCTTTAATTGCGGCAATTATGGTCACTTTGCAGTGGAGTGTAGAAAACCAGCAAGGCCAAGACACCCAAGAGGAGAGGCAAATTTGACACAAACAAGTGACAATGAACCTGCCTTGCTTATGGCCATGTGTGACAAAAGTATACTCGCATTCACTGAAGGTCAAGAGGGAGATAATGATACTAAGACGATGGAAGACAACACTTGGTATCTCGATAATGGAGCGAGTAATCACATGACGGGGCATAGAGATAAATTCGAAAACTTGGATAGGTCAATAAAAGGTGAGGTGAAGTTTGGAGATGGTTCATTAGTAAAAATTGAAGGGAAGGGATCAATAAGAATTGCGTGCAAAAATGGTGAAACAAGAATCTTGCAAGGCGTGTACTTTATCCCCACACTCCGGAGCAACATCATCAGCCTTGGCCAACTATCCGAGGAGGGCAACAGAGTAGTCATTAATGGCGAGAATTTGTGGGTGTACGACAGTTATGGAAGGCTGTTGATGCAAGTGAAGAGGTCAGGAAATCGACTCTACAGGATTTATATTGACGATGTGCAACAATAGTGTCTGATTGCAAAAGAAGAAAAGGAAGCGTGGCTGTGGCACAGGAGACTTGGGCACGTGAATTTTGATGCCATGAAACTGATGTCAAGGAATCACATGACCTATGGGCTACCTGTTATCAACAAACCAGAGGAGAACTGTCATGGCTGCCTTATGTCGAAACAAGCTCGTAAGTCCTTTTCTTCCCAAACTAATTTTACTGCCACTGTTGCGTTAGAATTGCTGCACATGGACCTTTGTGGACCTATCACTCCTGTCACACCGGGTGGTAATAGGTATTTTATGTTGATTGTTGATGACTTTACACGCATGATGTGGGTTCATATGCTCAAAACAAAAAATGAGGCTCTGGGCAAGTTTAAAATTTTCAAATCAGCAATTGAAAAAGGTGCTAAGCAAGGGATTCAAGTGTTGAGGACTGATCGTGGTGGGGAGTTTTGTTCGAAAGAATTCCAGAACTTTTGTGATGAACAAGGAATAACCAGGCACTTTACAGCGCCCTATACACCTCAACAAAACGGTGTGGTGGAGCGTCGTAATCGCACTGTAGTTGCAATGGCGAGAAGTTTATTGTCCGAGAAAAAGATGCCATCAGAATTCTGGGGAGAGGCAATACGCCACGCTGTCCACATATTGAATAAACTGCCCACTCGTTCAATGTCAACCATTACTCCTCATGAGGCCTGGTACCGTAGAAAACCGAGTGTTAAAAATCTGAAAGTGTTTGGTTGCACCGCTTACATGAAAATCCCTTCAGTTCACACATCAAAGCTCGATGCTCGGATTAAATTGGTCGTGCATCTAGGCCGGGAGCCAGGGACCAAAGCATACCGATTGTATGATCCACTTTCACAAAATGTGTACATAAGTCGGGACGTGGTGTTTAATGAGCAGTGTGGCTGGGACTGGGAGAACAACAGCACTTCAACAACAAAATCCTCAGAAACTCTCGTTGTCAGTGATCTTGTAGACGATGAAACAGCTGTTAACACAACAGATGGAGATCTCGAACCTTCAACACCAATCAACAGCCCTGACACCGGAGAAACTACAGACATTAGGGACACATACGATGACAGTACAACCCCAAGGCATTTCCGTTCAGTTCAAGATATTTACAATAACACCACTGCTATAGAACTCAAAGAGGAATTACTGTTGATGGGAGTAGATGAACCAGTTTGTTTCGAGCAGGCTGTTAAAGATGATGTTTGGAAAAATGCAATGGACAAGGAGATCAGTTCCATCGAGCAGAATAATACTTGGAAATTGACAAATCTTCCGGCTGGGCACAAGGCAATTGACTTGAAGTGGGTATTCAAGATTAAAAGGGATCAGAATGGGGAAATAACGAAGCATAAAGCACGCCTTGTGGCGAAAGGCTACGTTCAACGCCAAGGGGTGGATTTTGACGAAGTTTTTGCTCCGGTCACTCGTCTCGAAACAGTTAGGTTGCTTTTAGCTATGGCAGTAAAGAATGTTTGGGAGGTTCATCATCTCGACGTCAAATCAGCTTTTCTAAATGGCGTTCTTTTGGAGGAAGTTTATGTGTCTCAACCCAAAGGCTATGAGAAAGCAGGCTGCGAACATCAGGTATATCGTTTACTCAAAGCTTTATACGGATTACGCCAAGCCCCTCGGGCTTGGTACTCGCGCCTTAACCATTATTTGCTACAGCTGGGTTTCACTAAGTGTCCTTTTGAGCATGTCGTCTACACGAAAAAGGACGGTACTGATTGTTTAATTGTTGGAGTTTATGTTGATGACTTAATTGTCACGGGCTCAAATCTGTCCAACATTATCAAATTCAAGGGGGAGATGAGTCGTGAATTTGATTTGTCGGATCTTGGGAAATTATCATATTATTTGGGTTTGGAAGTACATCAAGGCAGTGATTTCATAGAAATAAAACAGTCCAATTATGCCATGAAGGTCCTCGAAAGAGCAGGAATGGGAGAGTGCAATGCTGTTAAGTATCCGATGGATCACAAGATTCAGTTGAGTACAGACATCACTGGTCAGCCCGTGAATTCAACCCATTACAAAAGCATAGTAGGTGGATTGCGATACTTAGTCCACACTCGACCCGACATTGCATATGCTGTAGGCGTTGTCAGTCGATACATGGAGAGGCCCACAGAATCACATTTAAACGTTGTCAAAAGAATTTGTCGCTATGTGAAGGGGACATTTCAGTATGGTCTGGTGTACGTAAAAGGTCGTGGCAATTATATATTGTCTGGCTTCTCCGACAGCGATTTGGGTGGAAGTTTGGATGACAGGAAAAGTACGGGAGGTATGGCATTTTATTTGGATGAGAATTTAATCACTTGGGTGTCTCAGAAACAGAGATGTGTCGCTTTATCATCTTGCGAAGCGGAGTTTATGGCAGCCACAGCTGCAGCATGCCAGGCAGTGTGGCTGCAACGTGTTCTTGGTCATATCACTGATATCAAGCAGGGTCCTGTTGTACTGTACATTGACAACCGTTCTGCAGTCGATTTGGCTCGTAACCCAGTTTTCCACGGAAGGAGCAAACACATAGACTTGAGGTACCACTTCATTCGAGATTGCGTTGAACAGGGTCTGGTGGTCATCAAACATGTGAGCACAAATGAACAAAGGGCTGATATCTTGACTAAGGCACTAGCAGCAACAAAATTTGAAAAGATGCGGAACCTGCTTGGAGTCAAAAAGCTTGGGGATGTTTAGATTAAGGGGGAGTATGTTGGGATTATATTTAATCTAAACATATATATTTGTGTTATTTATTTTGTTTGTTTTAAGTCACCAGTCATGTTAACGTTGTGGTGTGACTTGGTCTTTAGGAAGTAGTGTTTGTTTGGTTAGTGGCGTAATAATCGGTGAGATAAACAAGGACTTGTTTTCCTGGTTTATAGCATCACAGTTTAGGTGCAGTTTTTATAACTTTGTTTCCTTATGTATTCCGGTTAATAAGAAAGAAGGCAAGCTTTCCATATCAGTTATTCTCATTGATCTGTTCTATAATTTCGTTTTATATTCAACAGCCCATATATACCAACATCCTATCACTCGGTGAGTTTGTTTTTTTAATAACAAGAACACAAATTGAACATAGCTCAATGTAATTTTATTTAGATCAACATAAATATTACACAGAAACAATTAATATAGTTTTGGTCACTCAATGCGCTTAATCACTTTTGTGCGTATATGAGAAATGAAGCGAAGGCCAAAAAAAAAAAGTTGCTGAAGTGGTGGAGGGTAGGCTAGAAAATAGGTTCGGGAGGTTTGAAACTGAATAAATTTGCTCAGTAGCAACGAAGCTGTTCTCCTATAATATATATAGTAGATTTTGTGAGATTTTTTTTTATAAATCTCTTTATTCAATATAAATTCATAAATAAAAATTTGAAATTAGTTTTTCTTATTTTTCACTTGAAATATTGAAATATTGACCTTTTTCTTGTAATAGTTGCAGCTTGGAAATGAAAAGTATTTGTGAATTGGGTTAAGGTTTTGTTCATATGTTAGAAGCCTAACATTAGGTTGAATTTAGATTGGGTTCTGAAAATGCTGTTTAAATAAATTAAATTTCTTCTCTTTCTTGTTGCTTAGTACTTCCTACTATTATTTTTTGTCGAAATGTATTATTGCTAGTCATAAAACTCAGTTCGACATTAATCTATTTTAAGTACTATTCTGTTAGATCGAGGGTCCATCCAATAAATATATCAAATTAGAAAATTTTGTTGCATTTTTCTTTAAAAATTATCAAAAGGAGATGGCAACTTGTACGTAGTGTGCACATACCTCCAAAACCCTCCAATAGTCCCATGTGTTTTCCCGCCAGTCGCCCCTCACCAGCCCATCTCCGACAGAGTATCTTTATCCTGAATTTCTTCACCATTTTCGAGTTTAAATATAAGATTACGTTCCCATTTCCCTATATATTAGAGACAAATTATTCCCAGAATTTGTAAAAATTATTGATCATAATCTCCCATGGCTTTCCCTTGCTGTTGTTCTATGCTTTTATTTCTACTCTGCTCACTTGTTTCTTTGTCGTCCTCTTTGGCAAAAGCAGGAGCCAAACCCACTCAAATAGTCCTTCCAATCTACAAAGATGCATCTACACTCCAATATCTCACTCAAATAAGACAGAGAACTCCCCTTGTTCCTGTTCACCTAACCATTGATCTCGGAGGCCACCATTCGCTCAGGTGGCTGTAACACAACTCAATGTCAACTGGCACAGGCCTCTAAACGCTGTGAACGCTGTTCCTGGACCCCTTATGGCCCTGGCTGCACTAACGCGGATACTTGTTGGAGATTTACCGATAACACTGTCACACGCCATGCTTATAGTGGCCAGGTAGCTTCGGATGTTATTTCCATTAATTCCACAGACGGAAAAGGCCTTGGCAAGGTTGTTACTGTACCACAATTTGTGTTTTTTTGTGCAAGGACAGGAAATGCTGACGGTCTTGCTAAGGGAGTTACTGGTATGGCTGGTCTTGGAAGGACCAAAGTAGCACTTCCTGTTCAGTTAGCCACTGCTTTTAATCTCAAAAGAAAATTTGGACTTTGTTTGAGTTCTTCAGAAACAACAAATGGTGTCGTTATCTTTGGTGATGGACCGTATAATTTCGATGATTCTAACTTACTTCAGTATACATCTCTTATCATCAACAAAGAAAACAATCAACTTCAAATTCTTATAGGTGAATATTCACCAGAGTACTTCATTGGAGTGAAGTCAATAAAGATCAACAACAAAATTGTCAATCTCAACACCACATTGTTGAAGATCAACAGTGAAGGATTCGGCGGAACGAAGATTAGTACTGTGAATCCATACACAGTCTTGGAAACTTCCATCTACAATGCAGTGATTAAAGCTTTTGTGAATGAGCTTAAAAATGTGACCAGAGTTCCGCCTGTGGCGCCTTTCGGAGCATGCTTCAGTTGGAAGAACATTGGCAGTACACGCGTAGGTCCGGACGTGCCGAATATTGATCTAGTGCTGGAGGAGAAGGATGTGGTGTGGAGGATGTATGGTGCAAACTCAATGGTCAGGGTAAACAAAGATGTTTTATGTTTAGGCTTTGTGGACGGAGGCGAACCACCTTTTGTCACATCAATAGTGATCGGAGGACATCAACTTGAGGATAATCTACTGACATTTGATCTTGTTAAATTAAAGCTTGGGTTTAGTTCTTCACTTTTGTTTAGGCAGAAAACATGTTCCAACTACAAACTTATGCCCAATGCATAGCCTGCCTGAAATTATATTATGAGTGTCATTTTCTTTTCTACATATACTTGTGTTATTCCAAATCTTTTCCAAAAATTTTAAAAAACAATCAATTAATTTGGAATTAAATAATAACGCGCTATCTATCGATGCTTGGGAAGCAATGCTAGAGGTTGATTACAAACCCAGATAGTTTAGTGGCTCGGGTCTATCGAGCTAAGTATTATGCTCAGGGGGAGTTTTTAGGTGCAAAGTTGGGAGGCAGCCCAAGTTTTATTTGGCGGAGCATTTTCGAAGCAAAGCAAGTGATTTCCTCTGGAGCTTGTTGGCGTATTGGATCGGGGAAGGACGTTCAGATCTCTAATCAACCTTGGCTTCAAGATTCTCATAATTCTTATATCAGTACTGAGTCCTTATCAATTGTGGGTAGAACTGTCGACTCACTCTTTCAAACGGGCACTAGAGATTGGGACTTGGAAATCATCAGGGATATTTTTAATGATAGAGATCAGAGGTGCATTCTCAACACCATAGTTGAACATCAACTGGATAAAGACACTCTCTTCTGGAAGCATGAGCAATCGGGGGATTATTCTGTTCGAAGTGCCTATAAGTTGTTACAGTTGCAGAAAGGGGTATGGAATGTAAATAACAATCTTTCTTTTTGGAAGACAATTTGGAGCACAAAAGCTCCACCGAAGGCCTTGCATTTGATCTGGCGTGCTGCTAATAATTGCCTCCCCACAAAAACTCAGCTAAGAGAGAAGCATGTTCATATTGATGATCGATGTCCAGTTTGTGATAATGGTGTGGAGTCGATTATTCATGCTTTGGTTGAATGTACTGTAGCTGCTGAATGTTGGCATATTTTCGATACTGATTTGCAAGTGCAGTCGGGAATGAGTTTTTCGGATTGGCTACATGCTAATACCAATGGCCAGACGATGTCGAGGAAAGCTAAGATGCTTACGCTATGTTGGTCGATTTGGCGTGCTAGAAACGATCTTGTTTGGAACAG
Source organism: Heracleum sosnowskyi (assembly GCA_030848705.1). Taxonomy (NCBI): domain Eukaryota; kingdom Viridiplantae; phylum Streptophyta; class Magnoliopsida; order Apiales; family Apiaceae; genus Heracleum; species Heracleum sosnowskyi. The sequence continues at coordinate 133,326,148 of CM061237.1, forward strand.
GAAGAGATGGTCGGCAATGAAGATTGTTGCAAAAGCTTGGGAGTATCTTTCTCAATGGAATGGAGCTCAGGCCAGAAACTACAAGGTACCACTTCAACCCATGCTTGCTGGGGATGGTGCGGTTTACTGGGCAAAACCTAAAACTGATGTAGTAAAGATAACGGTGGATGCAGGAATTTTTTCTGACCAAGGAACATGTGGCATTGGCATCATCTCTCGGGACCATGATGGCAGCTTACTGGGAGCTAAATCAAAACAGTATGCAGAGGTGTTGAATCCTTCTATGGTGGAAGCCATGGCCATAAAGGAAGCTTTGAGTTGGGCTAAGGACAGACAGCGGAGCTCGGTTATACTCGAATCAGACTGCCTGCTTGTGGTGCAACTGATTCGTAGCGCAACACCAATGAGATCGAGGTTTGGGCAAGTAATTGAGGATTGCAGGAGATTGAGGAGTGGTTTTAACAACTTTGAGTTGTATTTTATTAAGCGATCTGCGAATATGTCGGCACATGAACTAGCTCAGGTGTCCCATATCTATCCTGATTGCATTTTTGACTGGAGGTCTGTTCCAGTTAAAGTCAAACATTGTATCTTGAATGATTTGAATGAGTAATGAAATTGCATTTTCGTCAAAAAAAAAAAATAATAACGTGCTATTATTTTATAAATATAACTTGATACATTTGGAATTAAATAATTTTTGGTTCTCTTGCATTTCTCATATTATCTATTAGTGTAACAGCCCGACTTTTCGGACTATTAATTCTAAAATCTAAACTAAAACAAAAGTATTTCTTTATTCAATAAATCCAAAAATAGCACAAGTCAAAGCATCGGTCAAAATAAAATATTTTAAAAACATAAAATTGGAGGCGCAGCTCCATAAATCCAATATTCAATATCTAACAGATAATCAAATTTATTTCGATAAGTCTTTAAACAAAATCAAATAGCAGCACGATATTCCAAAAGATCACATCTTTATCCTTATTAGCTCCCAAATTCAAAACCTGAAATATATTAAAACAATGAGCTGCAAAGCCCAGAAAGTAACTATCGCCCAACGGCTCAAAATAATATTTAAACAGAATTTCTGAACTTTAAATCGATAAAAGAATCTTAACAATAAAATCACATTTGTATTACCACAGTTCTAAATTACGGTCACACTATGCCAGTGACACGGCTTTTATAGTTCGATGTTTCGATGGGGGCCAGTTTACGTCCCTCGATAAGACAAACTCAACGAGGTATCTATGTGTTCCGGAACGTGCGTAAACTAGTTCTATGATTCGATATGTCACACTATCCAGTGACCGGATTCTATAATTCGATACGCAACTAAAACTGGGGAATTCTATAAAAAAAACTTTTCTAAAATCTATTTTCGATATCACAAGTTTCAAAATCAAATATTTCGAATATAATAAGATAGCTGAATAAAACAGATTTGATAATATTAGTGAGCAACGAAAAGTCACTTACCTCGAATGCAACCGAACACTAAATATTTCACACGAACAGATCCTTTTCTTTTGAGTTTTCTGTACGACTCGTTTCGTTATCTATACGGGTTCTTATATAGACACAAAAACCTAAATTTTATTAGGTATCTCTAAAACTTACTTCTAATAATTGAATAACTCCTCCAAGTAATTCCTAAACTAAAATTCTATTCACACACAATTTATTTAAAATAAAATGATATCGATTCTGTAAAATATCTTCACGCTTCTTTCCTTAATAAAGAATCTTATCTTAAATCAAATAATTTGTACGAAAATAATTCTAATAAAATAATTATCTAAATAAAATTTACTTTAAATTTAATATCTAATAATAAAATAAAATGTAAAAAAAAAAATAGGGGATTTTACATTCTTCCCTCCTTAAGAGAATTTGGTCCCCAAATTCACAAAATTTAAAAGAAAATAAGTCATACATGAAAAGAAATAATACCTTAGTTACGATTATTGGTGCGACTTCCCGTGATCATAAATACACGTCCACCAGTCTTGTTATCTGCTTCCTTCCTTGGTGGTGGATTGTTAGGGCATTGAGCAATTCTGTGTCCAACTTCTCCACAGTGAAAACACGCGCCTCTATTCCAACGACACTCTGCATCTACATGGTTCCCGCCACACCTAGTGCACTTATCTTGATTTCCTTGATCACGCATTCGATCGTACACGTGTTGTTTCTTGAGTGGTCCCCCTATGAAAGATTGTCCACCAGCTGGAGCGAACCTCTTCTTGTTCCAATTACCTGTTGCCTTTTCAGATTCTGCTAAGCCCTTCTCGATCACCAAAGCTTTGTTGAGCACAGCCTCGTACGTCTGAAGTTCAAAAGCAGCTACTGCACTTCGAATCTCGCTTCGTAGTCCCTCTTCTAATCTTCTTGCTCGGTTAGTTTCATCTGAAATCAAAGTAGGCGCATACTTTGCAAGCTTCGCGAATTCTGCTTCATATTCGATGACAGTCTTCCCACCTTGCTCGAGTCGAATGAAGTCCCTCTCTTTTTGCAGACGAACGGTTCTAGGAAAGTACTTGTCTTCTAGAGCCTTCTTGAACTTTGCCCACGTATACGGTTCGGATTCTTCTTCAGTGGTTGCGTTCTCATTCTTTCTCTTCTCCATGAGCCACCAGTCGTAAGCGCTTCCTTGTAGTTGATACACCGCTAAGGTAACCTTTTGCTCCTCATTGCTGTCGAGAAGTCCGAAAGCTTTTTCCATCTCCTGTATCCACATCTCGACTATGGTCGGATCAGTTGCTCCATCGAAAGTTGGTGGGTTCAAACGCTTGAAATGAGAGACGATACTTTGTTGCCTTGGCTGTTGATTCACAAGCACAGCTAGAGTTTCAGCTAGTTGATCAAAGACGTTTCCATCTTCATTGTTGTTGCCACCTCTATTGTTATTGCCACCCTGATCGCCCGAGTTTCCATTGTTGTTCTGATTGTTGTTCTCTCCGTCCATGTTTTCTAAAATAACAAACTTTTAAACTTATAGTCAATGATCAAACAGCACAAAAGCCAAACATGTCAAATAATCACACAAACAAGTGCCTTAAACTCAAAATACTTTCTAACTTTAAGGTCAAAATCAACGCACAGTCCCACAGGAACGCATCCTAGGAAATGCACTAGTCCCATACCTAGTACACTCCGAAAGAAAGCCTGCTCTGATACCAACTTTAACAGCCCGACTTTTCGGACTATTAATTCTAAAATCTAAACTAAAACAAAAGTATTTCTTTATTCAATAAATCCAAAAATAGCACAAGTCAAAGCATCGGTCAAAATAAAATATTTTAAAAACATAAAATTGGAGGCGCAGCTCCATAAATCCAATATTCAATATCTAACAGATAATCAAATTTATTTCGATAAGTCTTTAAACAAAATCAAATAGCAGCACGATATTCCAAAAGATCACATCTTTATCCTTATTAGCTCCCAAATTCAAAACCTGAAATATATTAAAACAATGAGCTGCAAAGCCCAGAAAGTAACTATCGCCCAACGGCTCAAAATAATATTTAAACAGAATTTTTGAACTTTAAATCGATAAAAGAATCTTAAAAATAAAATCACATTTGTATTACCACAGTTCTAAATAACGGTCACACTATGCCAGTGACACGGCTTTTATAGTTCGATGTTTCGATGGGGGCCAGTTTACGTCCCTCGATAAGACAAACTCAACGAGGTATCTATGTGTTCCGGAACGTGCGTAAACTAGTTCTATGATTCGATATGTCACACTATCCAGTGACCGGATTCTATAATTCGATACGCAACTAAAACTGGGGAATTCTATAAAAAAAACTTTTCTAAAATCTATTTTCGATATCACAAGTTTCAAAATCAAATATTTCGAATATAATAAGATAGCTGAATAAAACAGATTTGATAATATTAGTGAGCAACGAAAAGTCACTTACCTCGAATGCAACCGAACACTAAATATTTCACACGAACAGATCCTTTTCTTTTGAGTTTTCTGTACGACTCGTTTCGTTATCTATACGGGTTCTTATATAGACACAAAAACCTAAATTTTATTAGGTATCTCTAAAACTTACTTCTAATAATTGAATAACTCCTCCGAGTAATTCCTAAACTAAAATTCTATTCACACACAATTTATTTAAAATAAAATGATATCGATTCTGTAAAATATCTTCACGCTTCTTTCCTTAATAAAGAATCTTATCTTAAATCAAATAATTTGTACGAAAATAATTCTAATAAAATAATTATCTAAATAAAATTTACTTTAAATTTAATATCTAATAATAAAATAAAATGTAAAAAAAAAATAGGGGATTTTACAATTAGCTACAAATCATAGATGGGATCTCATCAGCTAGGAAAATATAGTTATACTAAATTATTAAATTTTAGTTATTATAATATAATTAAATTCATTTTTTAACTTTAAACCTGCAACTACATAATTATTAGTATTAGTTAACATTTGCTTCTTTATTTTCACTGGGTTGGATTCCCTATAATACATAATTAAATAATATTTATTTAATTATAAATTTCATAATTAGATTCAATTCTCAGCTACTGCCTATCTAATACTATTAATTATATTAATTTCTAATAATTTAAAATTTTAGTATCACTCCACTGATTGTTAGCTAGTATATGAAATGTGAGAATACATGTGAGTAATGTATAATCCCATTGTATTATTTTAATATACGCAGACGATGACTAAATTTAGTAAAGTTTTGTTGGGTGACACTGGTCTTAGAACGTCAACTTACAACAACTTAAAAATGGTGGATACTCAAGACAGTCTTTTAATTTTTGAAAGGTCAAAAATAAGAAGTTTAGGAATCGGAGTTAATCGGTGAAGGCATCGTCGGATTAATCGGGTAATCGGGGATTAATCAGAATGATTAATTGGAATAAATTTAATAATATTTTTTTTATATACAATTATAAAATTGTTTCGTTATTTCAACTAAACATATGTTATTATCATATATTTATACAAATATGTTAAAAATGTTATATAATTGTAATAAATAAAAGTTTGAAGGTTTAACTTTTCAATTAGAGATCAATTTAAGAGGAAAATTTAAAAGAATTTATGATTTAGGCATCTAAAATTATAATTATATGTACAAAAATAATGTTTTTTCCTATTGTTTAATCAAGTTTCTACCTTTTAAATTTTTTTATTTTAACTATTTTTTAATAATTAGCCCGATTTTTGACCGATTCATCCGATTTTTTGACCGTTTTTATGAAAAAAACGATTAATTGACCGATTTTCGCTTAATCAGTTCGCTGGTCCGCCGTCTAGCGATTAATCGCCGACTTTTAGAATACTGGATTTGGATTTTAGAGACATTAAAACTCTTTTGATTACTCTATATAAGAATAAACTCTTTGTAATAATAAAAGATTTTTTATGGTTTGATTCTAAGTATTTAAGTACTACAGGAAGTACAATTTTCCAAATGCAAAAATATATAAACTTTATTAAAAAAACAGGTGCTTTATATATACTAGGATTATTGCCCGCTTCGCATGGTTAAAATTAATTTTTTTATTTATAATTTAAATTTTGTTTTTCTGTTTGTGATATTGTTTTCCAGTAATAAAGATATTATTTGTTTAATTAATAACATAACCAAGTACATACTACTTAGGTACCTTTGACAATATAGTTTTAGATAGACACCCGATTTTGTTCAAGAGCTGAAATCGAAAAGTGTTTTGGTTTCAAATCAAAACCTTATCAAAAATATAATATTTTTTATACTATATTACAATGTAGGTTAATATTAAAAATATTTTCAAATAATTATTTGATTTTTGTAATAGTACCGTTTCACCGACACATTTTTTTAATATTACATTAAATTTTAACGACTTTCTCAATAAGAGCCTTGATTTTGGACTTAAAAGTATAGAATTGATTAAAAAAATCAATTCATCATATTTTCAAAATAGTAAAAGATTAGTTCTTTAACTTATAATTTAGTAATTTTGTGTATTATTTAATTTGACATGAACCGCTCAGATTCTCTATTAATTAATTAGTTCTTCTCGGCATCGTCTTCGACGATACCTCTACTTTTATATATTCAATGTAATTATTAAGATATGAAACTCATATATGTTGTTTAAATGTAATTACTACATATACTAATGTAAAGTACACGTCAAATTTAAGTGTTATCCTGAGTCTATAGAAACTCAAAGTATCCAAATTTCCTTGTATCATTTTTGACACATTCTCGACTGGAGTTAAGGAATTATTTTATTATTAAATTATTAATCTATATTTTTTGTGTGTAATATGTTGCATCACTAAAAAATATAGATGAATTAATGTGTAAATGGATAATCATCATTTATACTTGAAAAATGCTTCATTTTTCTTACCAATTGACTCTTTTCCTTTATCATTTCTCAAGTGTTCTAGACCATCAACTTTTCAATAAGATTTCTTTATATATATTAAATTTAGGGGCCATATAATAACATCTGTAAATTAGGAGCTAGTGACAATATATTTTGACATGTAGCGATGTATCACCTCACTCATATATACATAAAAGATGAAAAAACTATCGAAGAAGTTGGTATCAGATACCATCTTTGTGTGCTTCGATTTAGTATTTAAGAAGTCTAACTACGACTACGTGTTTATGCCACACACGGCCAATGTCCTCAACTTTAGTTTGAAAATCATTTTTTGCTTATCCTCTGCATGACGTATGTAGAACTTGGAGAGGCAATGTTGGACATTAAAATTCAATTCCACCAATTTGAATTCCTCACACATTGAAGGGAAAAGTCATTCATAATAGCATAAGAAATAATATCAATAAAAGAAGCAAGCACAAAGGTAAACATTGAACCTTAATTTGCAATAAAATGAGTAGATATTTTTTTTTGGCAATTTTCTGACATATGTGATCGCTTTTTATATCTACTTTGTGAAAAGAATCTCGTGGAAGCAAATAGATATAATTGAACTTATAGTTCTTCTAAATTTGTCAAATTTTGCGTAGTTAGTCAAAATTTCATTCTATGGTATTCAAATCTCAATAGCATCAAGAGGTCTAGATTCTGCAGAATGGAAATCCTTCTGATGCTGCAGAATGGAAATCCTTCTCATTTACTTATCATAATATTAATAGCAACATGCAAAGCCTTGAGAGATTATAACAATCTGCCAAAGACTTGAAAGATCACTACAACACTTAAACTTTAAGACAGAACATAATTACTGAAAAATGAATAGAGGTCAATTCAACAGCTCAGTAAAAGTAAAACATAGACCAAGGATAAATGACCAAAGACAGAGAAATATAAGACATAAAAATTAAAAATTAACAACCGAAACACAGGGAATTAGAGGGATACTGCTAATTGAAACCACTACAATCAACTATTGCACGATCTTCGTATGTTGTCATTGGCAGGAGAACCTTGTCGACATTCAACAAATCCTATATGGATAGTTACCAATCATAAATTACAACACGATACAAACATAACTTAATTATAAACTTAATAAAATTGCAACAAAACCATACCATTCATTCCATAAATCATTTCAAAACCCACATCTTTCAATGTCACCTCTCACAAACTACATCTAAAATTTAAACACGAAATATGAACATAAACTTAAACCCACAATAACAGTCAAATCATGTGTACCAAAAAAATACCTCTAAAGTGCTAGCATCCAGTAGTCATAGTGTTCCTTTTAGCATGCTCTATGTAAGTAACTGCAATACATCATATTTTCAAATGTATCATGTGTCAAGACATATAACTTGATTCTCAATGGTAGACGTAATTCCATTGTCATTGTTGCATTTCCCACTTGGGTATACCTTTTGTGGGCTGATCATTTCTGCTATATGGACACATCAAACATTACAATGCTCTTCAATAAGGCAAACATGCCTAATTAAATACCTAAAACAGCCAAGAGCATTCAGCAAATTTCATCTCCAATATTCAAAATTGAACTAAAAAGTATTGAATTTACCTCAGTTCAAAGTCAATATTACTTTTGAGATATTACTATGTATTCCTTTTCTCTACACGCGCATGATATACGTTACTCACCAAAGGTCCAAACATAAATAAGCAACTGAGAGCTCTCTCACAACTTTCATCAAACACTTGAACTATAAACACTTGAACTTATATAGTTACTTACCTTTGATATAAGTGAGAATCATCACTTCTTTTGCAAGTAAATCCTCATCCACTTGATTTCCGGCTACAAATCTAACAAATTCACCATTTAAAATTTATTAATTCAAATATTTAGGATCATATACAATAACAATTAAATCACACCAACATCAAAAAGAATTAAAAGGACAAAGAATGAAACAAATTAAAAAGTAACAAAGAAATAAAAAAAGAGGATACAGGAATGAGAGAGAGAAGAATGAATTCAAAATTTGAGATAGTATATGTAGACATAATTCAAATTTCAAAGTTTGAATTGAAAGGTATGGAAAAAGTTTCACCACTTGTCATTTTGAAGTCTGTGCAAGTGTGTGTATCAGTAGGTATAGTTCGAACAGTGAGGTTCACACCTGCAAAAATCGTAGAAATAAAAATTTCAGATGGCAAATGTTGTAAATACGGTTGGTTGTAGGAGGATTAAATGGTAAAAATACAGGCAATTGGCCTTCAGGCTTTATAATTTAAAGAGATATAAATGGTCCACAATGGTTTTAAATTAGAAAGTAAAAATCCAGAAGCAAATAGTTGTTGGCTTTCCCGTCTTTGGAGAGCAGCATTCGGATACAAAACAATTCATCCAGACCGAAATATAAAAAATTCGTAAGAAACGAGCAATGTTTTTGGCACATGTGCGCGGGAACCAGGATTTAAAAGATACTGGAATCAAATCATCCTGATGTTTTGATATATTTTAGTTCACATCAACTTGTTAAGATGAGCAGGGATAAACTAAACTACAAAAAGATGTGTTCCCCGAAGCTGAATGTTTAACCAGGGAATCTACTCTTTCTTCAGCTAATACTACTGAATTAAGTTTTCAGTTTCAGAAAAAGGCTGGCAAGCCATCCAGTTCTATATCATACTCCAGAGAAGGTATGTTTAAACAAGGCTTGGTGCTATCTTTCGCACACGGCACACCCATTTTATGTTTTAACTGTTGGGTTTTATACTAAACTATTCATTAGTAGTATATAAACATTGTCCATTTTATTGAGAATCTTGATTGCATATTTTTACATTATCTATTTATTATATATTGTGGATAATTTAGTATCAAATGGGATAACAGAAGATTAAATTATCAGTGTCTATATGTTAGGCTCAAGACATGTCTGAATACCACTATTAACAAGCCTACACTATGTGACTATGTCACATTACATGACCTAGTGATTTCTATCACTGGGATATAGTATAGGTCTCTAAATGTACTTGTCTTGTTCTCATGAACATTAGTTTGATCATGTATGCTCAAATTTATAATGAGCTTAGTAAAGTTTCTTGCATCTAGATTGTATATAGGCCATTGAATAATTATCCTGGTAGAAGTTCAAAAGTGTTCATGCAGCAGGATAGAGATGAATAAGGCCATGGAGAAATAAGTTGCAGGAATTTGTCTAAGGCATTATATAGCAAAGTCAAAAGAAAGCTATGTCGTGAAGTCACCAATATCCATGTCGTGAAGTACTATATCGCATAGTCCATTTTGTACTATGTCGAGAAGTCCTCAAGACACATGTCGTGAAGTGTTGAAGTCAGCAAAGTCAAAAGAGCCTAGATCGTGAAGTCCTCAGAAGCCCTATGTCGCATAGTCATCAAATGACCTATGTCGCATAGTCATCAAATGACCTATGTCGCATAGTCATCAAATGACCTATGTCGCATAGTCATCAAATGACCTATGTCGCAAAGTCTTCAAAGGCTATATCGTGTAGTCCTCACAAGGGAGATCGCGAAGTCAGGGATAAAGTGGAGTTCACGATATCAACACTTAGCCGTTTATAACAAGACAAATCAATGTACAGAACCAAGAATCAAAGGAGACAAATACTGAAGCATTTGTTCTGGCAAGGTGGTCCAAAGAACAGATGGCAAATCTACAGCTAAACTTGGAGAGAAAGATAAGAGACAAGCAGCTACAGAAACGGGAAAGACTCCGAAAAGCAGGTGGTCCTTCCTGACACAGTGAACTTCTTATGGCAGGACAAGTTGGACTTTCAGAAGGGGTAGCTGTGTAATATTGTGTGTGCCTAGTTTGTATAGGTGAATATATATATCGTGCACACACAACTGTAAGCTGTAAGAGAGATACACATAGTTATTTGCTAAGCTCTTTTCTCTGTAAGCAAGCAAGTTCAAACTGTTCTTGTTTAGAAGCCAGAAATTCGATTGTGAATTTCCTGGAAAGCTGTAGTATTTAATTTGCTTATACAAAGTAGATTAAAGTGATTGTGTGTGTTATTTACTTTCTGCATATTACATATCATAATCACATACAGTTGTTTACTTAGGTTTCAAGAATCGAAAAATATATCAAACTATCCATTCACCCCCCCCCCCTCTGTCTAGTTTCTAGTAGTATTCATTTCTAACAAGTGGTATCAGAGCGTAGGCTGTTAACGTACAAACAGGAAAAGATCAAGAATGAGTTCACAGAAACTAAGCAGTATCAAGATTCCTCCCTTTAACAAGGAGCACTACAGTTTATGGAAGAAGAAGATGTTGCTTTTCATCAAAGCTTCAAACCCCATGTATTTAGACATTCTAAAGCATGGTCCCTTTGTTCCATTGATTGAGATTGGTGAAACTACAGTAGGCACTGAGATAGTACCAGCAAGGCACGTTCCTAAAGACCCTTCAAAATACACTGATCCTGAAAAGGAGAAAGTAGCACTGGATGGACATCTTCAACTTATCATCTGTGAATCTATGGATTTCAACATGTATGGCACTGTTGCTCACTGCAGTAGTGCAAAGAAGATGTGGGATCTCATAGAAGTGCTATGTGAAGGAACTCCTGAGGTAAGGAAGAACAAAAAGCAGATTTTAGTCTCACAGTATGAAGCATTCATGGCTCAACCAAAGGAGGGAATCACAAAAGTATTTGAGAGGTTCAACAAGCTGATAAATGAGCTCAAACTCTATGACAAACACTATGAGACAGAAGAGCTTAACATGAAATTCTTACTAACTCTTCCAGATCATTTGGAACCAAGAATCTCTTCCCTCAAAGAAAGAGATCTAACAAAAATTGGTTTTGATGTGCTGTATGGTGTATTGAAAACATATGAGCTAGAGCTGTTTCAGAAAAGATCTATTCAAGCAAAGCAAGGATTAATGGCCAATACCTCCTGTGCCCTTATTGCTGATAATCTAGGTCAAAGGATGGAATCTCTGAAAATCAGCCAAGTCAAGATTGAGGAACTAGAAGATAATGATGATGCTGGTGATGAAGCTCAGGTTGTTTATGATTTGCCTGAGGAGGATGAGTTCTACAGCATAGATGAGCTGGACAAGATGGAAAATAAATCTTTTGCTTACATGGCTAGGAGATATCCTAACATTAGGTTCAAGAGGAAGCAGCCATTCAAGTCCAGGTTCAATGGTGGGAATGCTGGTGGTTTAGGTAGCTCAAACTCCTTCAACAAGGGAAAAGGGATTGCTGGTGCAGTTAAAGGAGGATACAAATCTGGGAGTGTGGATAGGTCCAAAATAAGATGCTATAACTGCAATGAACTTGGGCACTTTGCAACAGAGTGCAAGAAGCCCAAACAGATCAAGAAGGATAAAGCATACTTAGAGCTTGAGGCAAAGTATGAGGCTCTACTCAAGAAACAACAGGGTAAGGCTTTCATTGCTGAGGGAAAGTGCTGGGATGACTCTGATGAGGAAGGAGAACTAGAGTACTCAAACTATGCCTTGATGGCATTTTCTGATGAAGGTGATTCCTCAAATCAGGTACCTATTCTTACTTCTCTTGAAATGACTCCCTCTCAATATAAGCAAACTGTTGAAGACATGAGTACTGAAATGTTTAACATTCATACTAGCATGTTAGCTGCTAATGAAGAAATTGACAGGCTAACTGCTAAGAACCTTGAGCTTACAGAAAAGAATGAGAAACTTGAGTTAATGGTTGTGAGCCTTGATGGTTTGAAAAAGGAGGTTGAGTATCTTAAAAACAAAGTGATTTGTGCTGAGCAGATAGAGAAAGCCCTTAGAGAACAAATTGCTGAAACTGAACTGAAACTAAGAAGCTTCAAAAACTCCTCTGAACTTATTCAAACCTACCACAAGGAACACACTGAAGACTGCAAGGTTGGAGTTGGTTTTGACTATGATAATGACAAGGGAAGGAAGAAGGTCAAGGGCAAAGGAAAGGAAACTTTTACAAACAAAAATGCCCCAACCATACTGTCAAGTGTTGAACTGCCCATCTTCAGAAAGAGTGTTGTTGAGTTTGATGAGGAACTACTGATCATCAAGCAACAACTACTTGAAGAAGATGAGGCTGCTAAGAACACTTCTTCCTTTCCTGAACTTGTCAATCAGAAAGAGACCAAAGACAATCTTGTCAAGAGTCCTAAAGCAAAGAAAGAAGTTGTTAAGAAAAGGAAACAAAACAGAAATGGTAAAGTTGGTGTTAACAAAGGAAACAACTATGCTTATGTGCCAAATGCTCCCAGGAAACAATGTCAAAAATGCCTATCTGTTAATCATTTGACTCATAAGTGTAGTAAGCCTGAAATTGTTGAAGTTGACAACCTAAGTAACCTTTCTGCAAGCATAAATTCTAGTCATGATTCTTTCTGTGGTAAGCCAAACTGCATGACATGCTATGTGACTGTGATTGCTAACTGTTTATCTCTTAAACATAAACTTGACTCTGCACAATCTGGTGAATCACACACACACATACATTCTCATAGGACAGGGTCCCCAATCAGGGTTGAGAGGGTGAAAACTTCATGTGAGCCTAAGAGTGTAAACTCCAAAGCCACAGAAAAAGTGAAGTCTCCTACTATGAGAAATGCAATTTATGACAGAAGAATTATTAATCAAAATGTTTCTAAATCATCTGGACCCTACCAAGTGTGGGTACCAAAAACAACTTAGTCACTTTGTGAATGCAGGGCAACAGGAATAAAAGAGTCATATGGATCTTGGACAGTGGATGCTCAAGTCACATGACTGGTGATATGGCCCTGCTATCACATTTTGAGGAAAAGGCTGGCCCATCAGTAACCTTTGGAAATGACAACATTGGTTATACAATGGGATATGGCAGTGTTAAATCTGGAAATGTCATTATTGAAGATGTAGCATTTGTTGAAGGACTGAAGCATAATCTCTTGAGTATTGGACAGTTTACCAACAGAGGCTTCAAAGTGGAATTTGATGAAGACCTTTGTTCAATCTCAAAAAGGGAAAGTGGTGAAGTTGTTCTAACTGGTGTGAAGAAAGGAAGCTTGTTTGTAGCTAATCTTAAGGCTGCAGATAAGGGAGAAATTTGTTGTTTCTACACAAAAGCCACAAATGAGGAATTCTGGCTGTGGCACAAGAAACTGTCTCACTTGAATGTTCAGGCAATGAACTCTCTAACCAAGAGAGAACTCATCAGGGATTTGCCTGCCTTGGAGTTTGTGCAAGATGGAGCATGTGAAGCTTGTCAGAAAGGGAAGATTAAAAGATCAAGTCACAAGAACAAGTTGGTCAATACAAACTCAAAACCTCTGCAACTAATTCACATGGACTTATTTGGCCCTGTGAATGTAATGTCCCTTTCCAAAAAGAAATATGCTCTAGTGATGGTTGATGATTATTCAAGATATACTTGGGTGGAATTCCTATTCTCCAAGGATGAAGCACCTCAAGTCATAATAGAGCATATCAAGAGAGTTGATAGAGAAGCACAAAGCACTGGTTCCTCTGTAGTTGCTTTGAGAAGTGATAATGGGACTGAGTTCAGAAATTCAACATTGTATGAGTTTTGCAAAGATAAAGGAATTTCTCAACAATTCTCAGCTCCTAGGACACCTCAACAAAATGGAGTAGTTGAGAGAAAGAATAGAACTCTCATTGAAGCTGCAAGGACAATGCTGTTGGATGCAAAGCTACCTACTAGCTTTTGGGCTGATGCTGTTAACACAGCATGCTATGTGCAGAATAGAACATTGATCAATAAGAAGTCTGGCAAAACTCCTTACTCATTAATGACTGGAAAAAGAGCATCCTTCAAGCATCTGCATGTGTTTGGAAGCAAGTGTTTTGTGATGAAAGATACCTCTGAGCATGTTGGAAAGTTTGATGCAAAAGCATTTGAAGGTATCTTCATTGGATACTCTCTGGAAAGGACAGCATACAGAGTGTTTGTACCTGAGCAACACAAAGTCATGGAAAGCATGGATGTTACCTTTGATGACAAGAAGACTCCTGGACTTAAAACAAGTGATCAAGACAGTGTGCCATTAAGATTTGAAAATCAGGGTTATCTTGAGGATTCTGAAAGTGAAGACGAACCACCTGTTCAAACTGTTCTAGAAAATGAAATTCTTGAAGTTGACAATCTTCTTCAAACACCTGTGCAAAGATTCACAAACACAGGGGGAGAAGAAGAGAATGCAACTGTCAACCAAAATGAGATTGGAACAGATCAAGGAAATGAACAGGGGCACACAAGGAAATGGGACAGAGCCCACACTAGGGATCAAATCATTGGAGATCCTAGTGAGGGAGTTAGAACAAGAAGGGCAACATTGAATACATGTCTGTATAGCTGCTTTCTGTCACAAGAGGAACCTAAACTTATTGAAGAAGCTTTGAAGAATTCTGATTGGATTGTTGCCATGCAAGAAGAGTTGAATCAATTTGAGAAAAACAAGGTATGGGAACTAGTGCCACCTCCAAAAGGAAAGAATGTTATTGACACCAAATGGGTGTTCAGGAACAAGATGGATGAAGAAGGAGTGGTAGTTAGAAACAAAGCAAGGCTGGTTGCCAAAGGATATAGTCAGCAAGAAGGCATTGACTATGATGAGACATTTGCACCTGTAGCTAGACTGGAAGCCATAAGAATCTTCCTGGCTTTTGCAGCTCACTCAGATTTTAAGGTGTATCAAATGGATGTGAAAAGTGCATTTCTCAATGGTGATCTTGCTGAGGAAGTTTATGTGTCTCAACCACCTGGCTTTGAAAGTGAAGACTTCCCAAACTTTGTGTATAGACTGCTCAAGGCACTCTATGGACTCAAACAGGCACCAAGAGCCTGGTATGAAACTCTATCTCAATTCCTTCTTGAGCATCAATTCACCAGGGGTACAATAGACAAAACCCTATTCTTCAAGAAGCATGGAAATGATATCATTCTTGTTCAAATCTATGTGGATGATATCATCTTTGGCTCTTCAAATGAAAAACTCTGTGAAAGGTTCTCTAAGTTGATGCAAAGTAAATATGAGATGAGTATGATGGGAGAGTTAACCTACTTCCTAGGCCTGCAAGTACATCAAAGGGAGGATGGCATCTTTATAAACCAATCTAAGTATGTCAAGGATCTTTTAAAGAAATATGGTTTAGAAGAGTCATCCCCAGCTAAAACTCCTATGTCTACTGCAATCAAGCTGGATGAAGACAAGAAAGGCAAGAGAGTTGATATCAAGGTCTATAGAGGAATGGTTGGATCCCTACTCTATCTCACAGCTAGCAGGCCAGACATCATGTTTGCCACATGCCTTTGTGCAAGGTTCCAGTCTGATCCCAAGGAATCTCACATGATGGCCATCAAAAGAATTTTCAAATATCTAAAGGGGACTCCTAATCTTGGGCTATGGTATCCAAAGGGCACTGGGTTCAACCTGGTTGGTTACACAGATTCTGATTATGCTGGATGCAGAATTGACAGGAAGAGCACCTCTGGAAGCTGTCAACTCCTAGGTCAAAGGTTAGTGTCCTGGTTTAGTAAGAAACAACAGTCCACAGCAACATCCACAGCTGAGGCTGAATATATTGCTGCTGGAAGTTGCTGTGCTCAATTGCTTTGGATTAGAAATCAACTCATGGATTATGGGCTAGTGTTAGAACACATTCCTCTCATGTGTGATAATACTAGTGCAATATCCATAGTGGCCAATCCTGTTAATCATTCTACTACAAAGCACATTGAGATCAGGTACCATTTCATTAGGGAACATGCTGCAAATGGTACCATAGAAGTCTCTTATGTTCCAACTGAGAAACAACTAGCTGACATATTTACTAAACCTCTGAATGAAGCAGTCTTCAACAGACTTGTGAGTGAAATTGGAATGCTCAATCCTTCATTCAGTTGTTCTAAGTAAATATGCTGGTTAATTGTTGCAGCAGTAAATTTTCACTGTATTTAAATGATCTATTTGTTTGGAGTGGAAATTGGCTGAGATATGATTTATAAATATTTCAGTATTTTACTGCATATTTTTCAAAATCATACTTGTTGGTGGAGTTGTGAGCTTTTGAGACATCTCGATATAGATGATTTTCAGAGTTCACGACATAGTTCAAATTAAACAGACTTATATCGCAAACTGTTGAGATTGTGAGACTTCGCGACATAGTTCATTTCATGAGTTTGCGACATAGTTAATTTTATGACTTCGCGACTTAGAATAACTATATCGACAAGTCTCCATAGTTGACAGAATTTTGATTTAAATTAATTTTATTTCAAAATTTGATAAAAGTCTGACAAATTGCTTAAAATTCCTAAAAGAGAGTTTTAGACAGGGTATTTCTACTATATCGCAAAGTCTCCCCGATCCTTTCATTTTGAAGACTTTGCGACATAGTTCATTGTTGAGACTATGCGATATATTTTGCAAGACTTTGCGGTACAGGCTATTATTGACTTCGCGACATACATATAGACTGTACATATTCATAACTCCATATCGCAGTGTCTCTATCATATAAATACCTTTTTCTAACCGTTCACAACTTTTCATCTTGTCTATTGCTCTCAAACTCTCAAACCTAAGCACAAATTCTCTACTCTCTTTCTTACTCTCTCTTTTGAAATGGCACCCAAATCTCAAACAGTATCATCCTCTATTCCTTTAACCATACCCAAAGAAACCAATCTTCTCACCATTCCCTCTGAGGCTGAGGCTAAACCAAGGTACAAGTGTTTTGTACGGTTCTTGAACACCTCCTACCTCAGCCAAGCCCTAACCTTGAACCCTACACTGTATGTCGATGTGTTGGAAGGATTTTGGCGAACGGCGTTGGTATCAACAATGGCTAGAGAAGATGGAACTTCATTCCAGGAGGTTGCTTGTTCAATTGGAGGCAAACACTTCCAGTTTGGTGAAAAGGAAATCAATGAAGCATTGGGGTTCAAGGTGGAGGGTCATGACCCAGAAGCTACTGATGCTCAAATAGTAGACTTCATGACCCTCATTCGGTATGCAGATGAGATAGATACCGGAAAGCTGAACAAGAAATTTGTAAGAAGGGAGTGGTCATTCCTATTTGATGCACTCCAGAAGGTGTTCCTTTGCAGAAAGACAGGATGGGACCATATCAGTCACATTGCTGTGAAGCTGGCCTATTCCCTAGCCTACAATCAGGAAATCAATGTTGGAGCAATAATCCTCAAGGAATTGGCTCAAAGGCTAGGGAGGACAGTCCGTGGAAGAGGTAATGACATCTTTTACCCTCGCTTTCTTCAAGTTATTTTAAATTATCTTGATGCTAATGTCCATGACTTGGAAGGTATAGATAAATCAAAGATGGCTTATTCCAAGTCCATGTCCAAAATTCTATTTGGTTCATTGGATACGAGGAATCAAGTGGATGTGATCTTGAGTGTGACCAAGCATATGCAGGACACATTCGAGTCTTATCCACTTGATAAGCCCATATACCATGCTCTTTCCTGGACAGGGGAGGCTGAGACTGAAGGAGCTTCACAGTCTAACCCAAGCCTCCCTATCCCATCCAGCAACCCCACTGTAGAGGCTAGTCAGCCAAGTGCATCAATCTCTCAAAAGGTTGATGTCACTAAAAAGAAGAAGAAGAGAACCCTAGCTATTATCCATGAATCTGTAGAGTTAGCAAGTGAGATTCCTGAGTCACCTCTCACCAGACCAAAGAAGAAATCAAAATCTGTAGCCACCACTGCATCCTCTCAACAGGATTCAGATGTGGAAAAAGGGGTACACCTGCTACTGTCTATGGCCTCTCAACAGGTCATGGGCATTGAAAAGAGCAGCCTCCCCACTGCAAGTTGTAAAGAGTCTGCACAGGGTCAAGACCTCACTCTTGACCCTAGGAGTGATAAGGGTGATCAAACACTAAGTGGAGAGCACATCAATGTTGAAACTCCTCCTATTTCTCAGGGGGAGTTGCCAAAATCTAATCTGGACCCCACTTCTCTCTCAGATTCCTCCACTAAAATTTCTTCTGAACAAGAGAGTCATTCTCATGACAATCTTGCCCTTGATCAATCACAATCCAGCCCTGTGATTGAGCCAACTTCAAGTGACATGGTGCTTGACACTGTGCTCACCACTCAGGACCCACATTCAGTTGGTCAGGGAATGCATGCTGAGGCATATCCTAATGACACCAACACAAACATAGAGGCTTCACCAGTTTTCACTGGAGACTCTGTGCCAAATTCTCCCATCCTTAGGGATGTGGAAATGTCTTCACAGACATATAGGGCTGATGTTGTAACACATCCCATTTCAATGGAGACAACATCAGACCCTACAGCCATTCCAAGGCTGGAGGAGACTCAAACTCACACATCTCATGAAGTGCCCAGCACTAGCTCTCACTTGGCTCAGGCCACAATGTCAGAATGGCTGAAGCCTGTGCACCATGACAGGCCTTCAGGATCATCATCTGTGCCTTCCCAAATGACAGAAGAAGCTATTCAAGATCTCCATGTGGCACAGATTGATGAGTTCTCAAAGATAGCTCAACATCTCCTCACCTCCAACCTTCCAAATGCTGATTATGAAGCTATCCTGCTATGCCATAAGGAGGATGTTGAAGCTCAACAGGAGAAGATTGTGGATACAGCTGAACCAGAAGGGAATGTGGATGCCTGGTTGGATGCTAAGAGGACTCTCAAGCTCAAGGATGCCCTGGCTTTTGTGAGAGAAGAATACCTCACCTCTCTGGGCTCCAATGCTAAGGATCTTTCTCCTGTTGCCATCTATGAGGCTGTAAATGATGTGTACAAGAACCAGTTGAAGGCTCTGCATTATCTTGGGAAAGGGCTTCAATCAGAGATTTCTTCAATTCAGGAGGAGACAGACAGATCCCTCACTAAGCTCAGAAACTCTTATCTCTCTGATTTTCCCAAGGTGGATGGTATCCTCAAAGAAGTCCAGAAAACCTCCACAAATATGTCCATGATGGATGTGACTCTTGCCATGGTCACAGACAACATCAAGAAACTGGCTTCTACACTGGAAAATCAAGCAAAAACTACCATCACCACCAATGCTATGTTGAATGTCATGTGGAAAAATCAGTATGGTGATAAGCTGGTGGATGAAGTCCCTCTGTCAGACATCTCCAAATATGACTTTGCCAGGGTCAAAGATCAATCCCTAAACTCCTTCAAGTCTCACCAATTATTCTCCAAGGTGGATGGCTTAGAAAGAGAAGTGGCCTCTCTCAAGGATGAAAACAGAATGATATCTACATCTCTAAGCCAACTCAATGACAAACTAGATGATCAAGGCACCAACACAACAAACATTTTGCTGGTGCAGCAACAAATGATGACTTCAATGATGAGATCCATGAACCTGCCTATTCCTGGGGAAGCTCAAGACATTTTGTCTGATCCCAAGCCTAAGGGGGAGAAAGGAAAGGAGGCCATTGTGAAAAAGAAAGGGGGAGTACCTGCCAAGCAGTCAAAACTTAAGGGCAAGCTCATTGAAGAGACAATAAAGCCAATCAATCTTCCCCCTATAGAGGTCATAAATGCACAAGGCCAGAAAAGCACAGTCACCACTACCTACTATCCCTCCACAATGCCAAAAGATATCTCCACTTCTCAACAAGCTCAACCTACTTCCAATGCTCAACCTGCCAAAGCAACAACAATCACAGAGGCCAAGCTACAGGAAGTTGCCAATTCTCACATCTATCATGATGAGGCCTTCCTGGAGTTTCTGAAAGCCACCTACAGAGATGCACAAGAAGATGCAAGGACTTACAGAATGAAGCTCAAGGAAAACATTAAGTACTTCACAGTTGCAGTAAGGAAAATCAAGGATGTCCATCTAAGAGAGATAATCATGGTGTGCAAGGACAACTGCTTGTGGCACCTAGCTTTTCAAACTCTAGAGAAACTGAGATTCACTGAGCTGTCAACAATAATGGACTTAATAGAAAAAGGTGGGGCTAACAACAAGAGACTGTTTGATGACTTGAAGATGGATCAAGATCAAAGACTGCCTGAGGTTATCTCAAAGCCAAAGACAATAATCTTCCAAAGTCTATCTCAAGACAGCAGCATTGACCAGTTGGTGATCCCTTCAGATTTGACAAGAAAGAATAATGCAAAGATCAACCAGGTGCTGCAAATGCTAAGAGCCAAGAGGGGAGTCAGGACAGCTGAGGAATTAGAGATGATTCACATTCTACAATCTTTTCTAATTCATGGTGTTTTGCCAGAATCTGTCAAAGAAAAGAACAAGAAGAAGGATAGGGAGGATGATGATGAGGAGAAAACCTACAGGAGGAGATCTCATGACACAGAGGGGGCAAAGGAGACAGTGAAGAGAACTAGGAGTGGAACTCAGCAAGTCAAGGACATTGCTGGCAGTACTTTAACCAAAACACAAGACTCTAAGTCTAGGGTGAGTACTGTTAGTAATGATCCTCCAAAATCAGTATCTAAGACTTCTGAACCTGAGTTGCCACAGAAGAAGGGTGAAGCCATAAAAGAAAAATCAAGAAAACACCTCCACAAGGTCACAGCCAGTGGAGTGTTGCAGTGGATTAAGGGCAAAGGAATGAAGCTACTTCCAAATGATGTGGCAGTAAAGACAAAGTCACCTTGTTCCAGAAAGGTACCTCTTGTGAGGCATATGAAGATCAAGAGTGTACCCAAAAGAATAAGGATAACAAAGAAAACTGGAAAACTCACAAATGTTGTTGGCATCCATGTGTTTCCACTTGATGAAGACTATGATGAAGATGCCCTAGCATTTTTGAGAGCTCAAAGGATCTTTGAAGTCAAACTAAAGCTAGATCATCTAGAGATTAAGTACACTGATGGAAGAGAGAAGATAATGAAGCAAGGAGGCTGGAAACATTTCTATAAATATGAGCTTGAAAGGATAAATGCCTTGCTGAACTTTGAAGAAAAGGAAGAAAGGACATGGAAGATAGATATTGCCAGGTTCTTGAAAATGCATGCTGATCATGA
Organism: Heracleum sosnowskyi; assembly: GCA_030848705.1. NCBI lineage: Eukaryota > Viridiplantae > Streptophyta > Magnoliopsida > Apiales > Apiaceae > Heracleum > Heracleum sosnowskyi. The sequence continues at coordinate 133,347,608 of CM061237.1, forward strand.
AGAAAACCCGAGGAGAGAGAAGGAAGAAAGGAGATGTAAGAAAGAGAAGGAGTTGGCCGAGATGGAAGAAAGAGCAAGGGAGCTAAGAAAGAAAGGGCTGTGTAGGGTAAAACAAAATCCTTATACTGTGGAGTACAAAAATCATTATGGAGGAAAAAGCAAGATAAGGATGGAGTTTATACACTCATATGTGGAGAGTGCCCTCAGAACAGCAGCTGAAGATCTAAAGGACTCTCCTCTCATTGAAGAAATGACTGCTAGAAATGATATTCTAATGGCCATCTCTGAGATAAAGAAGAATGAAGAAATGAGGAAGAAGAAGATCTATGATGACTTCTTAAAGAAACAATTGGAAACAGAAGCTATGTAGCTCAAGGAAGAATTCTGTAAGCTTATATTTCCAAGTTGTTATCAAATTCTGTGCTTAACTGTATCTTCCTTATATATGTTCTTTTTATGTTAGATAGGCTTGTTATCAGACATGAAATTGTGCCTAAGGGTCTTACTCACAATTTGGGGGAGATTGTTAGGCTCAAGACATGTCTGAATACCACTATTAACAAGCCTACACTATGTGACTATGTCACATTACATGACCTAGTGATTTCTATCACTGGGATATAGTATAGGTCTCTAAATGTACTTGTCTTGTTCTCATGAACATTAGTTTGATCATGTATGCTCAAATTTATAATGAGCTTAGTAAAGTTTCTTGCATCTAGATTGTATATAGGCCATTGAATAATTATCCTGGTAGAAGTTCAAAAGTGTTCATGCAGCAGGATAGAGATGAATAAGGCCATGGAGAAATAAGTTGCAGGAATTTGTCTAAGGCATTATATAGCAAAGTCAAAAGAAAGCTATGTCGTGAAGTCACCAATATCCATGTCGTGAAGTACTATATCGCATAGTCCATTTTGTACTATGTCGAGAAGTCCTCAAGACACATGTCGTGAAGTGTTGAAGTCAGCAAAGTCAAAAGAGCCTAGATCGTGAAGTCCTCAGAAGCCCTATGTCGCATAGTCATCAAATGACCTATGTCGCATAGTCATCAAATGACCTATGTCGCATAGTCATCAAATGACCTATGTCGCATAGTCATCAAATGACCTATGTCGCAAAGTCTTCAAAGGCTATATCGTGTAGTCCTCACAAGGGAGATCGCGAAGTCAGGGATAAAGTGGAGTTCACGATATCAACACTTAGCCGTTTATAACAAGACAAATCAATGTACAGAACCAAGAATCAAAGGAGACAAATACTGAAGCATTTGTTCTGGCAAGGTGGTCCAAAGAACAGATGGCAAATCTACAGCTAAACTTGGAGAGAAAGATAAGAGACAAGCAGCTACAGAAACGGGAAAGACTCCGAAAAGCAGGTGGTCCTTCCTGACACAGTGAACTTCTTATGGCAGGACAAGTTGGACTTTCAGAAGGGGTAGCTGTGTAATATTGTGTGTGCCTAGTTTGTATAGGTGAATATATATATCGTGCACACACAACTGTAAGCTGTAAGAGAGATACACATAGTTATTTGCTAAGCTCTTTTCTCTGTAAGCAAGCAAGTTCAAACTGTTCTTGTTTAGAAGCCAGAAATTCGATTGTGAATTTCCTGGAAAGCTGTAGTATTTAATTTGCTTATACAAAGTAGATTAAAGTGATTGTGTGTGTTATTTACTTTCTGCATATTACATATCATAATCACATACAGTTGTTTACTTAGGTTTCAAGAATCGAAAAATATATCAAACTATCCATTCACCCCCCCTCTGTCTAGTTTCTAGTAGTATTCATTTCTAACACTATATATAATATAAAGGGTTCACAGTTTAAGTGGAATTAGACAAACCACTGGAATAACTGAAGTATTATTTGGGAATAGTTTATCTTGACTATTAAATAATACTTGTATACTTTGTGTATATTGAACAGGATCAAATTTAGAATTGTTCCCTTAAACTGATTAAGAAGGTGAACTAAGATTCTATGTTATTATTAATGATTAGGTTCTTAATCCGGATATAGTAATTGACACGTGTATATTATTTACATGCTTTGATTTATATATGAAATAATTCTTTTGAATTATATCATTATATTTTGGGTGATGGAATAATATATATGGTGAATATTATTTATTGAAGGAATCCGTGTCCTGATAATATTCGGGTTAATGATGTCCCCTTGAAAGCTCAAAAGGATTTAATTATGTGAAACCCTGCAGGTGGATTTATTCCGGCATAATTAAATAAAGGTAGAGTGGATGATCAAGGATATAAGATGTTAATTAAATGAATTATCAGTAATTTATTTAATTAATGGGCATGCGCTATTTTAAACATGGGGAATTTAATAAGCAAATAATATTGGAACCGAATTAATTAATTAAGTTGCGGTATTAGGAAAGGTAGTGCAAATATTAATTCTTTAGTGGATTGAATTAATATTTAATTACATTGGGCTAGGCCCAGGATGTAATTAAAAGGCCCAACCTAATTATCCATGATCCCTATTGTAGCCCTATATATATTCTTATTCTCTTCTTGCTAGGGTTGGTTAAGAAAAATATTGTAGCCACCTAGGAGCAAGAAGAGAGGTTAACTTGAGAAGACGGAGGCCACACTTCGCTCAAGGGAATTTGGGAATACAATAGAAGAGCGTGGAATCAACCGTTAACAAGGTGATTTTCTTTTCGCACTCCTTAATTGTGTATCATAAAATGTAGTAGAACCCCAAGTCCGTGGTTCCCAACAATTGGTATCAAGAGCCTGGTTATGGGTTCTATGTTTTATGATATGATGTCCATGTCGTAATTAAAATTGGTTATGTATGTATAGTGGTATGCTTGGATAATAATCTTTTGCAGGTTGTTTAGTATCCACTATTATGGCCTCGTTTTATTTTAATTATGTGTTTGGATCCCACGTGGTTTAATCGTGGTTATAATTTTTTGTTTTGGTTTCCACGTGGTTTATCGTGGTTGTAAATCACGAGGGTTGATCGTGCTAGTTTTGTTTTCTATTATGATTTTGTAATCTTGTAATCATGATTTGTATTCATGTTAGATTATGATCTGATGTAATAGAATAGGTATGTTATGTTGTATGTAACTATTTGATCGACGGAGTTGCAAGAAAACAAAGTTCTTCCGCTGATGCTACAAGATTTCGCCTATGCAACTTCGAACTGTTGTAACGTTTGCATACGGTGTCGGATTTCGATAAATAATACCTTTTCGGAAAGGGATTTCGATGTTCTACACGATTGAAAAGTGACTTTGTCAAAGTTTCATGTGCGTCTGAGCTCGTTTAGACCCTCAAACAGCGAGTTGAAGTTTTCGCAGGATTTTCGGATGAAATTTTTTTTTGGCCATAATAGTGGATTTATTTTTTATTTTAATTTTTCTGCTATTTAATTTTAATTATTGCATTAAATAATTATTATTTATTTTGTTAATTATGTGTGTAATTTTAATTGCATGGTTAACATAAATAGGACGACATGGACATAAATTTTCATTTATTGCTTTAATTAAATGTTTTATGTTATTAAATTATGTGTGTATTTGGAATGCATGTTAGACATAATTATAATGACATAGGCCCCATTTAATTATGTAGAGATGCATGCTATGCTATGTTATGTGTTCTTTGTATTGTTATTTTGATAACATGTGGACCTCGAAGAAATAACATAGGGCGATGCATCTAGATAAAATTACTCATGTTAAAATACTAAGTGGGAGAGGTAATTAATTTGATATTAGATCTCATGGTCATCCATTATTGGTTGTATGTAATTTAACACTAGGACGATTATGAATTGGATATATGTCACCCATCGTGGCGTATGATTTATGACGTCTGGGTAGTGTTAAGGATATTACTAGGACAATCTTCTTAAGTTAATCACGAATAATGAAAGGTAAGCTCACCCCATCGTGACATACCAAGTTTCATAGAATTCGAGAAAAAAGTTGGACATTCCTTGATTGATGTTGATAATGGATATTTCTGTCTTAGGGGTTGTGTTTTTAAGCGAGTCCGTCTGTGACTTCACCGAAAACACCTGGGATTTATCCATTGATACATCGAACGGATGGGTCTGACTAAAGGCAACTTAAGATCTAAATAATGGTATACACTTAGCTATGAAAGATAATATATAGTCCACCCTAACGTGGCGTATTATTTAGTAGTAGGACCGAAGTAATATTTAAATTTAAATGGTATATATGTCATCCATCATGGCGTACCAGATATTTATGGAATTTAAATATTAGTGCATTAATTTTAATTAATTGTTAGAGGAAACAAATAGGTTTTAAGATATATGCAATTTTCTGATTAAGTGTTATATGCATGATTCTCAGGATAGAATGGGCTTTAATCCAATTTTCACCATACTTAAGGATAACAAACTTACCGGACCTAACTATATTGAATGGAAACGCAATTTGGACATAGTGTTGACTGCTGAAGAGTTTAAATTTTATACTGTTGAACCCAAACCGGACCAGCCTGCTGCCGATGCTCCGGATGAGGATAAAGAGTATTTTAAGAAGTGGACTAAGGCAGATAAGATGTCGCGATGTTACATTCTGGCAGCAATGTCGGGTGTTTTGCAACATCAGCATCAGGCCATGACCACTGCTGCAGATATGCTCTATAATCTCAAGGAGCTTTTCGGAGATCAGAACAGGGCTGCTAGGCAAGTAGCAATGAAGTCTCTAATGAACACTCAGATGGCTGAAAAAACACCTGTAAGGGACCATGTTCTTCTGATGATGTCTCATATAAATGAACTAGAGGTCCTTGGTGCTGATATTGATGCGGAAACGCAGGTCGATATCATATTTATGAGTTTGCCAAAAAGCTTTGAGCCGTTTCGCTTGAATTACAACATGAACAAGAAGTTGTATAGTCTTGCAGAACTTCTGACAGAGCTTCAGGCAGCGGAATCATTATTTTAGCAGCATGTTCAGGTAAATGTGGCTGAGAAAGTTTCTTCTTCAAAGCCGAAAGGAAAGACGAAGAAGAAGGTTCAGACACAGAAAGTTGTGAAACCATTGGGAGTTCAGAATTCAGTGAAGAAGCCTAAGGGCAAGTGCTTCAAGTGCAAGCAGTCGGGTCATTGGAAAAAGGATTGTCCTCTGTCTAAGAAGAACAATGCTGGTATGTCTCTTTCTCTTGTTACGGAAACATATATAGCGGCTATGTCTACGAGCACTTGGTGTGTAGACACAGGAGCCACTGATCATGTTTGTAATTCCATGCAGGGGTTCCAAAAAACCAGGCTGCTTAGAGATGGCGAGATATATGTGTTCATGGGAGATGCTACGAAAGTAGCAGTGGTTGCAGTTGGAGTTATTTCTTTATCTTTTGGTTATGATAGGATTTTGGTTTTGAATAATTGTCTTTATGTACCTTCATTTAGAAGGAATTTAATTTCGATTTCTAAACTTGCTATGGATGGTTATAATGTTTGTTTGGATCATAATGTTTCCATTATGATGAATAAACGAGTTATATGTTTTGGTACATTGCAAGACAATTTATATATTATTAATCCTATAGAACCAATGCTGCAACCAAGTGAAATTAATAATACACTTTCTAACTCTAGTAAAAGAAAGGAACCTTCTGGATTGAACCAAACATATCTTTGGCACTTGAGATTAGGTCATATTAACTTAAGGAGGATTCAAAGATTGGTAGTAGATGGGCCTTTAGGCTCGTTGGCAGTGGAGCCATTTCCAGTCTGTGAATCTTGCTTGGAAGGAAAAATGACCAGTAGACCTTTTAAGGCAAAAGGAAATAGAGCCAAAGATGTGTTAGAATTGGTTCATACTGATTTATGTGGACCTATGAATATCCAAGCGAGAGGTGGGTATGAATATTTTGTCACTTTCATTGATGATTATTCGAGATATGGATACATTTATCTGTTGCACCGCAAGTCTGAGTGCTTTGAAAAATTCCAAGAGTACAAAGCAAGTGCGGAAAAGCGACATTCAGGAAAATGTATCAAGTCACTACGATCAGATCGTGGGGGCGAATACCTTCTTGGAGAATTTAGAGAATATTTATCAGAACATGGGATTTCATCCCAGTTGACTACACCTGGCACACCTCAGCAGAATGGTGTAGCAGAAAGAAGGAACCGAACTCTTTTAGAGAGTGTTAGATCGATGATGAGTTATTCGAATTTACCCAAGTCGTTTTGGGGGCATGCTCTAGAAACAGCGGCTTATCTTCTAAACTTGGTGCCTTCTAAGTCAGTTCCAAAAACTCCAAAAGAATTGTGGACTAGTACCAAACCTAGTTTGAAACACATTCGGATTTGGGGTTGTCCAGCACATGTGCTGAACAAGAACGTGACTAAGTTAGATTATCGTACAGAAGTGAGGCTGTTTGTGGGTTATCCCAAGGGAACAAAAGGGTATTTGTTTTATAGTCCTAAGGATCGGGATATCATTGTAAGCACCAATGCTAGATTCTTAGAGGAAGACTATATAATGAATCACAAACCCATGAGTACTGTTGTTTTAGAGGAACTAGTGGGAGGACAAGATAATTCTAATATGCCACCGGTACAAGTAGAACAACCACAAGTAAATGAACAACCTATCACTAATACCACTCCAATGCTTCGTCGTAGTGGGAGGGTTGTTAAACAACCTGAGAGGTTCATGTTTTTGGGAGAGTCTTCGGACTTAGTCTCTGGTGAACATGATGAGGATCCCAGGGCATACGAAGAAGCAATGCAAGATAAGGATGCAGATCTTTGGCAAAAGGCTATGCAATCTGAGATGGAATCTATGTATTCCAATAAAGTCTGGGATCTCGTGGAACCACCCAGTGGTGTAAAACCCATTGGATGCAAGTGGATCTACAAAAGAAAAAGAGGATCTGACAAAAAGGTGAAAGCCTGGAAAGCAAGACTTGTTGCGAAAGGGTATACTCAGAAACAAGGAATTGATTATGAGGAAACCTTTTCTCCGGTAGTCATGCTTAAGTCAATTCGGATTCTTTTATCTATAGCAGCTCATCTCGATTATGAGATTTGGCAAATGGATGTCAAGACAGCTTTCCTAAATGGAAGTCTTGATGAAAACATCCATATGCAGCAACCAGAGGGATTCATCAAAGAGGGCCAAGAGCATCTAGTGTGTAAGCTTAAGAAGTCCATTTATGGACTGAAACAAGCTTCCAGGGAGTGGAACATTCGTTTTGATCAGGCCATCCAGACAAATGGTTATGATCAGACTCCAAGCGAAGCATGTGTGTATAGGAAAAGTGAAGGAAATGCAGTGGTTTTTCTAGTACTATATGTAGATGACATTTTGCTCATTGGAAACAATGTAGAGATGTTGTCATCTATTAAGGCATGGTTGTTCAAACAATTTGAAATGAAAGACTTAGGTGAAGCCGCATACATTCTTGGGATCAAAGTTATAAGAGATCGCAAGAAAAGAACGTTGGCTTTATCTCAAGAACCGTACATTGATGAGGTATTGGCTCGTTTTAACATGCAGGACTCTAAGAAGGGTAATTTACCTTTTAGACATGGAGTCTCTCTATCAAAGGAGCAGTGTCCTAAGACACCTAAGGAGATAGAGAACATGAAAGCAGTTCCTTATGCTTCAGCATGTGGAAGCTTAATGCATGTCATATTATGCACGAGACCTGATATTTGCTTTACCGTAGGCATGGTCAGTAGATATCAGTCCAATCCAGGTCAGGAACATTGGAGTGCAGTAAAAACGATACTTAAGTACTTGCGAAGGACTAAGAAGTATATGTTAATTTACAAGGCTTCAGACTTGTTTCCTGTGGGTTATACCGATTCAGATTTCCAGACAGATAGGGATAAGAGGAAGTCAACCTCGGGGTGTGTTTTTACTTTAGGAGGTGGAGCTGTAATATGGAGGAGTGTGAAGCAGAAATGCATCGCAGACTCAACCATGGAAGCTGAATATGTGGCAGCCTCTGAGGCAGCCAAGGAGGCTATATGGTTCCGGAATTTCCTGCTGGATTTGAATGTAGTTCCTAATTTGCCATGGCAAATCACAATTTATTGTGATAATACTGGTGCTGTTGCAAATACAAAGGAACCACGAGAACATAAAGCAGCAAAACACATTGAGCGTAAGTATCACCTCATACGACAGTTCGTTAAGCGAGGAGATATTATTGTTGTGACTGATATAGCATCAAAGGACAACCGGGCTGATCCTTTCACGAAGAGTTTACCAGCTAAGGTTTTTGAAGAACACGTGGAGGAGATATGAGTCAGATGTCTGGTCACGGAATAGTTATTTAAACTGGTAGCGGATTATATTAATAAACACTGATATACTCAAAGAATAGCTTGAGTATAAGTGGGAGATTGTTGGGTTTTATACTAAACTATTCATTAGTAGTATATAAACATTGTCCATTTTATTGAGAATCTTGATTGCATATTTTTACATTGTCTATTTATTATATATAGTGGATAATTTAGTATCAAATGGGATAACAGAAGATTAAATTATCAGTGTCTATATATAATATAAAGGGTTCACAGTTTAAGTGGAATTAGACAAACCACTGGAATAACTGAAGTATTATTTGGGAATAGTTTATCTTGACTATTAAATAATACTTGTATACTTTGTGTATATTGAACAGGATCAAATTTAGAATTGTTCCCTTAAACTGATTAAGAAGGTGAACTAAGATTCTATGTTATTATTAATACTTAGGTTCTTAATCCGGATATAGTAATTGACACGTGTATATTATTTACATGCTTTGATTTATATATGAAATAATTCTTTTGAATTATATCATTATATTTTGGGTGATGGAATAATATATATGGTGAATATTATTTATTGAAGGAATCCGTGTCCTGATAATATTCGGATTAATGATGTCCCCTTGAAAGCTCAAAAGGATTTAATTATGTGAAACCCTGCAGGTGGATTTATTCCGGCATAATTAAATAAAGGTAGAGTGGATGATCAAGGATATAAGATGTTAATTAAATGAATTATCAGTAATTTATTTAATTAATGGGCATGCGCTATTTTAAACATGGGGAATTTAATAAGCAAATAATATTGGAACCGAATTAATTAATTAAGTTGCGGTATTAAGAAAGGTAGTGCAAATATTAATTCTTTAGTGGATTGAATTAATATTTAATTACATTGGGCTAGGCCCAGGATGTAATTAAAAGGCCCAACCTAATTATCCATGATCCCTATTGTAGCCCTATATATATTCTTATTCTCTTCTTGCTAGGGTTGGTTAAGAAAAATATTGTAGCCACCTAGGAGCAAGAAGAGAGGTTAACTTGAGAAGACGGAGGCCACACTTCGCTCAAGGGAATTTGGGAATACAATAGAAGAGCGTGGAATCAACCGTTAACAAGGTGATTTTCTTTTCGCACTCCTTAATTGTGTATCATAAAATGTAGTAGAACCCCAAGTCCGTGGTTCCCAACATTAACTTCTAATATCTAACTTATAAATTATAATTTTTTTTAGTTATTATTAAGTGGACATATTGATAGAAGATTAACTTGTTCTAACTTGTTGTACTGCATCACCATAGACAATCAACAGTAATACTTTTTGTAACAAATTCTCTACATTTTTGCTACACACTACTATCTTCTATGGTGATAGTTAATCTTCTAGAGAGTCTAATGGTGAAAGTTAGGTGTAATTGCAATTTGTGTACCTGCTCAGTAAATGCTAAGATTGTTGAATTGGACCAGACAACTCAACTTACACAGTTTCTTATGGGCTTAAATGATACATTTACTGGAATTCGGGGACAAATTTTGTTAATGAAACCTCTACCATCACTTAGCCAGTGTTATGCTATTCTTCTTCAAGAAGAAAATCAGAGGAAAGTTCATAATGTTGGTAGTACTGATTCTGAGAATTTGGTTATGTCTGTGAAGCAGTCTTTTTCACAGAATAGGTTTCAGAACCCTAAAAGTGTGGTTACTGGTAAGAAACATGGTGAAAACCTCATCTGTTATCTGTGAGTTTTGTCATATGAGCGGGCATTCAAAGGAGAAGTGTTACTGTATTCATGGATATCCTAGTTGGCACAAGCTTTTTGGTAAGCCAAAACCTAAACCAAAGTTACTAAATACTAGAACTTCAGTGGCAGCAAATGTCTCTCAGGCATCTGGTCAACTAGCTACTTCTACATTTGGATCTACTTCTGCTAACAGTGTAAGTATGGATGTGCAATCTTCTACCAATCCTGGTCTTAATCTGTCTGAGGATCAATGTCATCAATTGATTCAAATGCTGCAAAAGTCTTTATCTGCTGGCAATCTGTCCTATGGTGCAAATGGAACTGATTCTAGGTCATTTACTCATTCTGCCAACACTGTTCAGATGACAGGTAAATGACATTTTGTTAGTCAGGTTTATACTGTCAATAATGATCATTCTCAGTGCAAATGGATAATTGACACTGGGGCTACTGATCATATAACGCCATATTTGTCCTTACTTACTGATATAAAGGTGTGTCAGTCTTCACTACAGTTGCCAAATGGAGATCAAACCCCAGTTACTCATATGGGAAATTTGACACTTCATTCTCACATTTTACTCACAAATGTTCTTTGTGTGCCTTCGTTTGCATACAATCTCATTTTTGTCTCTAAGTTATTACAAGACTAAGCTTTCCTGATAGTAGTCATGTTAGTGAAAATTTGTTTGATCTTGTTCATGGAGATCTGTGGGGACCATATAGGTTCAAGACACATGGAAATTGTAGTTGGTTTCTCACATTGGTTGAAGACAAATCGAGGTCAACTTGGGTGTATCTATTACCAAATAAGACTTCTGTACCTATGCTTCTTCAAGAGTTTGTTGTTCTTATTCAGAATCAGTTTCAAGTTACTATAAAAACTCTGCGAACAGACAATGGTACTGAGTTTGTCAATCAGTCATTGTCAATATTTTTGAAACTTCATGGCATTATACATCAGTTCAGTTGTCCATACACTCTACAGCAAAATGGATTAGTTGAGTGTAAGCATAGGCACCTGCTCAACTGTGCTAGAGCTCTGCGATTTCATGCGAATTTACCAATCACTTTCTGGGGAGATTGCTTGTTAACTGCGGCATACTTGGTTAACAGAACTCCAACAAAGGTGTTAAATGGTAAAAGTCCTTACCAGGTACTCTTTAATTGCCTACCTGATTATGATTGTCTTCGAGTTTTTGATTCTTTATGCTATGCAACTGTGGTACCTCAACCACTGGACAAGTTTGCATCTAGTTCTATCAAATGGGTTTTCTTAGGCTATCCTTTTAATAAAAAAGGTTACAAAGTACTTAACCTTGCTACTAAACAGGTTTTTGTGTCTAGGGATGTTCACTTTATTGAAAGTGTGTTTCCCTTCAAAGATATTGTTACTCAATCTCCACAACAACTGTTTCCTACTTCTCCTTCCTTCATAGATGATGAACCATTAGTGTCAACAGTTTTAGACAATCTTCACTTATCTGAGCAGAGTTCTACTTTTGTTGTTGATATAGTCATAAATTCTTCTGAGTCCATCCCTGTGCTACAGACACAAACTGTTGTGCCTCATCATGAGGTGAATCTCAGACCTCAAAGACACAAAAAGGTTCCTGTCAAGTATACTGACTTTATAGGTTTACCTCCACATCTAGCTGTTACTGTTGATGTCACACCAGAACCTCAGTTTTACAAACAAGCTGTCATTATACCAGAGTGGTGTGAAGCTATGAGTGTTGAACTAGCAGTCTTGGAAGCCAATGACACATGGGAGGTGGTACCTCTACCTTCGAACAAAAAGGTAGTTGGTTGTAAGTGGCTATACAAGGTCAAGTATTTGGTTAATGGTCAAATTGATAGATATAAAGCCCGCTTAGTGGCAAAAGGGTTTACTCAAACTCAAAATATGAATTATTTTGAGACCTTTGCTCCTGTAGCAAAAATGACTTCTTTTAGGTTACTTCTTGTTATATCTGCTATGCATGGTTGGAATGTTACTTAATTAGATGTTACCAATGCGTTTCTTCATGGAATTTTAGATGAAGAAGTCTATATTTCTTGTTCTCAAGGGTATCAGATTCCTGAAGCTATTCTTAAGAAATTTCCTGGTCAAAAGCTTGTCCGTAGGTTACTTAAGTCTCTCTATGACAATATCAACAGTAAAAGATAATAGTGTGTAGCACAAATGTAGAGAGTTTGTTACAAAACCATGGCTCCATAAATTCAATCAGGTTTCTACTCCGATATTTAAATGGTCCAATAGAGGTCTTACTCCAATCATTACATCTCTCGTTAAAATATATATATATTTCAATTGGTTCTACCCCATAGAACAATGTGGCTCCGCGGAACATGACAACAAGAGAATCCCTAAAATTCAATAAATCATATTTTCTATAAGATTCATTTTCGAAAGAACCAAGATCAGGCAACAACTTAAAAACTTCTTCTCCAACATCAAATGAGACGACAGTTAAACGTTCCTTCCCACAATGAGTTTGCGTGATCAACCAAAAAGGGATCCATTGAAAATGGAAGGACGGAAATTGTTGGGGGCTTGGGGCTACCATGATAAAGGAAGTTAGAGGGAGTAATCTACTCCTAATTTCATTCGTGATCTTAGATAATGTGACTGTATCATTGGACAATCTAATCTGTATTCTACTACTAGACTTATTTTTTTGAATTCTACTCTAATTTGACTATACTGACTTGCGCTGCTATGAACATTCAAATTTTAGTGTGGTCATTGGAGCACATGATAATATTTAAAGTATTAAACCAACTAATAAATCTAAAGTACCCATTTTTATGAAAATAAATTAAATCATTTTTTACTTATTACATAAACACAAAAATTAAAATTCTAAGATGTTACATAAAATTTAGAGTCTTTTTCTCATAAATAGGGATATTTTTTGCAAAATTATATTTTTTTTTAAAAACGAATTTTTGAAATTTTTTTTACAAAAATACAAATTTGTAATCCAATGCAACGGACTGGATACAACCAAATGCAATCTCACATTTTAAGAAAAATATAAATATAAGTTATACTCCCTTCGTACCCCTCGTTTCTTTATATTAGGGACAGAGACTCACGTATTTTAAAACTCTTATAAATTATATAGTTTTATATATTATTTTAAATATTTTTTTCTTATGAATAAAAATTTAATGTTTGAATTTTTATCAAAAAAAGAAAATTTTAAAAATTAGTTGTGGAAGAATAGTTTATACGAGCCTTAAAATACATGTCAAATAGGGATGACAATTTGTACCGATCCAATTGATATCCGACCCGTTTCGACCCGAATAGGTTAAACCGAACCCGAAATTTTCGGGTTTGGATTCGGGTTTGGGTTTGTTTTTTAAACCCGAATTATTTTCGGGTCGGGTTCGGGTTTTGACAATACCGATCCAAACCCGATCCAAACCCGAACCCGAAACCCAAATTAATATATATATATAATATATTTTTCTATTATTTTTTTATATATAATTTTAACATATAATAAAATTATATATATGATTTTATATATAATTTTTTACATATAATTTTATATATTATTTAATATATAATTTAAAATATAATTTATATATAATATAATATATATTTTTACTAGTTTTCATTTCGGGTTACCCGAAATCCATTCGGTATCCAACGGGTTCGGGTTCGGGTTTAATATTTCGGATTTTTTCGGGTTCGGGTTCGGGTTCGGGTCCGGTTAAAAATTTCGGGTTCGGGTTTGGATTTTGTAAAACCCGTTTCGACCGACCCGATTGCCATCCCTAATGTCAAACAGTAAAAAACTGTAAAGAAATTAGAGGGACGGAGAGAGTATTTTGATTGCAAACCGTATTTTGTAAATATTTTCAGAAAATAGTAAAATAGCAAAACAAAACTTAAAAAGATAATATTTTTGGCAATTTCTCTAAAATTTACTCACCTCTCCATCTTATACATTTCTTTTATTGAAAGTTGCTCTAAATTAATTATATTTTAAAACTTTCTAAATAATAAAATTTTATAATATAAAAATCAAGCTATTTTTATCAACCTTAATCATTTAATATCTTAATGAATTTAGCTACATTATCCACTCTTTCACATTTATTCACACTAGTTTACAAAGTAGTGCTTCGCAACGGTTTTATAATAATTTCTCTAAACTTTTTAAAAACATTCTACGAAATATGTTTTTAAATAATATTCCTAACATTAGGTTTTTTTTTGAATTTTCCGTGTAGTCTTGATCATTGATGAAAATTTTGAATAAATATAAAAAATGCAATTGTTTAATATTTTTATTATTTTAGTATTATATCAAATATTATTATATTGATTATCTTTTATATTTTTTTTCAAAATTTAAATCCCAAAATTTTAAATTTATTATATAACATCAATATTTAATTCTAACATATAATACGATGCTCTTAATGAAATGTCCTCCCTTTAAAAATGTTTTCTCCCGGTCACTCTCTCATTGTTAAGAAATTTAACATATAACACATTAACATTACTCTAATATATAAATTACATAATTTTCAAATTTGTTTTATTTTCATGATATATAATACAATAGTTACAAAAACTTACCTTTATACTTTTGGAGATAATTTTTTTATTTTTTTTTAAAGAAATTTTGGACCAGAAACTACATTCAATAAAGATGAGATGTAATACTGTAACAGCCCGACTTTTCGGACTATTAATTCTAAATCGAAACTAAAAATAAAATACATTTCTTTATTCAATAAATACAAAATCACACAAAAGTCAAATGCAGCGGTCAAACTCAATAATTCATAAACATAAAATCGGAGACGCATCTCTACAATTCAATAATCAATATCTTGTACTTAACAAAATTTATTCCAATAGCACAATTATTCTTAACCAATAATTTACATTAAATCACGTAGCACGAAATTCACAAGTTCACATCGATATTCTCAACAAGCTTCCATAGTGTACCCAACCTGAAATATTATGAAGGAGTGAGCTATACAGCTCAGCAAGTAACAAATTGACTTACAAATATTCTCAAAATCAGTGGGCGTTTTAGCAAAACAGATTTTCTCAAAACAATAATAATTTAAAAGCCTTTGCGAGAAATGATCCAACCCAAAGTTTATACTTTTAAAACCTAGAACATAAACAGAATTAAAAACAGAAACGAAATTCTTATAAATACCACAGTCTTGCTCTACGGCCACACTTTCCCAGTAGCCGGGATCTTATTCTTATTCTTATTCTTTCGCCACACTTTGCCAGTGACCGGCATCTAAAATTCAATAATTACGCGCCCTTAATAGGTATCTAAAGTTGCACACTTGTGCGCCTACTAAGGGTATCTAAGGCTAGTTCCGGAACTATAGCGTAAATTATGAACGGGTTCGAAACGTAGAGACTGAGGGATTCGAAGATTCTCGTATCTTATATCTTGTACAGTTCGAAACAATATTCTTATATCTTATACGGAATTTCAAAAATTGCAGAATCAAATATCTTTTCGAAAATAAAAATAAGTCAAAGAGTACTTACCTCAAAAGCGATCAAATACCGAAATCAATGCGAGCAAATCCTATAATTTTATTAAACTAGTCAAACTCAAATAATGTTCACACCATCTTAATATAACCAATGCGACGCTTACATATAACTTCCTCAATGAAATTTCAAAAATCAGACACCAAAACATCTTGCAAAATAGACCAATATTAACAAACTCAATCCTGACCAGTTCTGAAAATTGACAAATTACTCTATGAAAATGACTTTATCTGAAAAAGTACAAAACACGAAAAATGTAGTCAATTCCGAGACCTTTCCAGAATGATAAGGCTCGTTAAAAACGGACAAGTAACGAACCGAAAACATAGACATTTGCGGACTGCATAACAGAATCAGCCGCTGATCAGGTTAGTATTTCGACGTTTAAGACATCGCAATCACACAAATAGTCAGCGGAATGAAACACAAAGTGCAGAGGTCGAAAAGAGCTTTCCAGAATGTTATCGCTCGTAATTTTTGGATAAGGACTCAATTTACTATGAATTTTCAAAGTTAGACTTCTCAGTTTCAAAAATATACTGGCTGGTCAATAAATCCCAGAAAAACTCATATCTACAGACCTAATTTCGGAAAACACAAAGAATGAAAGTTGTAGATAATTCAAATACCTTTTCACATAGTCTAATATCATAAGAATCCAATTAATAACGAATCAGATACGAATTTTATAAGAATTCAGAATCCAAACATATTACATACGAAATTTGAGTAATCATACGACGACAATGAATATAACAAAGAACTCATGAATATACATCAAATTATACACATATACAAATACTCAAGACAATATACAAAGATCCTTGACATAATCAAAATAAATCAAATATCATACACGTAAAATAACACGAATAGCAAGAGAATTAAAGAATCGTTACCCATTCTTTTTAAGCTTGTTGTGAGACCTTCTCCCCCCATGCTCTTCTTCTTCTCTTCCTTGTTTCTCTCTCTCTCTAGCGGCGTTTTTTTTCTCACCCCGACTGTTTGCTAGGTTTTTTTTTATCTTACAAATTACCTATGTTTGTATCTATATATTAGTCCATTTAATTAAATTGGGCCAGCTAAAATTTTAAACTAAAACCCAACAAAATTAAATTAGTACGGCCCGTTAATCCAATTGTATTCTAAAGTTAAATTATATAATTATCTTATTTTTAATCCACTCCTAGTTATAATTTCTAACAAATTTTAATCTATTAAAATTACAAAAAAAAAAAAATTCTGGGATATTACAAATACATTGAAGAATTAGTGAAAATTCGACAAAAAAAACATACAAAAAGAGGGAATCAATACCAAAACTTTTATCAAAATAATATAAAAATTAAATTTGATGGCGTAAAATCTTCACCATATAATCTATATAATGAGTATTTGTATGAATTAGAATTGATATGTGCAAAATGTCATAATACATGCATTCACTTTCTATGTTTGATAATACAACTAATGTTATCAAATTCTTATTCTTCATAACATAAAAGAATTTTGACTTTTGTTCCTCTATCTTTATAGAATTTTGACTTTTGTTCCTATATCTTTATAGTTGAGATCTTCTTCATTTTTATAATTTATTTATATAGATTATAGGATTCAATAAAGTTTATAATTATAGATTTATAGATATAGCCAACTGACTGATTAGATTCATAATTTCTGAATAACTTATCTTGTATAAGTTTCCTTTTTTATGAATTATAAGTCAAAAAAGAAAATTTTAATTTTTATTATTTCAATTTTTTTTTTGAATTATGAGTTAATTTTTTATTATTTCAAATAGATGTGCTCTAGAAAAATAGAATACAGACGTCCATTACTATAGATTTAAAGACAAAAATATTAAAATTGTATATTCAGTTTTTCTCCATTTGGAAAGATTTAAAAGTCAATTGAGATATTTCCTAATCAAAAATTTAATAGAATATTTAAATCGTGTATTTATGTTCCTTCATTTGTAAAGATTTTAAAGACAATAATATTAAAATTGTATATTTATTTTTCTCCATTAGTAAATATTTAAAAGACAAATGAGATTTTTTTCTAATCGAAAATTTAGTAGGATATTTAAATTGTATATTTATTTTGCTTCATTTGTCAAGATTTTAAAGACAATAATATTAAAATTGTATATTTAGTTTCCTATATTAGTAAAAATTTAAAAGATAAATGAGATTTTTTTTAAATTTTAATATTATTAATTCAAAATGTTTAAAAAATTAAAAAAATGAATCGATATGTATATTGATTTGTGCCGATTGAAATGTAACTGTAAAATAGTCGATATTTTTAGATACATGGGCCGTACGTACACGTGGGCCGAGTGACTTACAACCACGACATCTTTAAAAATGATATAAACCCTAGTGAGTTGGTTTCGTTCACTTTCCCTAATTAGAAATCCTCTTCATCTATCACAAAGTGAAGGTACTATAATTACTTGTATCTATTTCAATTCACACACACACACACACACACACACACATATACGCTGTACTAATTGTTTGTCTACAATTGTGATTTGAGGTAGTGTATTAACTCAATTTTCAATTAGGGTTTTGATCGTAAATCAAGATCACAACTTTACACTCATTAAGCTACGTTAAGGTATGATTTTACTTTTACTTTGCTGTAATTTCAGTTTTCACTTAATTTTGATTATCTTTTTGATTTATTTTTTATGTTTCTGCACTCAATTTTGATGAATATTAGAATTATGTGAGAGTCTCGGGCATGTAGCTGAGTTGTGTTGTTTGTCGGAAAGTGGTTATTGTTGTACATTGTGATTCGATGGTTTTAATTATTTTTTATTATTGTTTAGATTCGATGAAATGAAACTTAATCAAGAAATTGGATGATGTTTGAATGAAAATACGGGTATTTGAATTGGCTTGTCGTTTAATCAGCCAAACTGTTTTTCGTTAAGAAGGTGATTGAGTTTCTTGTGTTCTTGATGTTAGAGTCGATTACAGAGTAAGCCAATTTATGTGGAATCGAGATGATAGTGTTGTGGGACTAATGTATAAACATGTATATGAAATAGCATTTCCTTGTAACAGTATTAACAGTATTAGAATCGCTTCGAGAATGTATAGGATTCATATTGTTAGCATTATTTGAGGTTGTGTCACGACCGGCCAAATTGATTTGTTTGGTCAAGGAAAGTCACTTCACTGGTGAAAAAGTTGCTTCAGGGCATAAACAATTGGTTTTATAGTTTGATGCTGTCGTATTGCTTGGGCTGGGGCACTTCAGCTTAAAAAAACACTTATACTTCTCCTGCTTGCCCGCAATGTTCTGGGCCAATTTTTTTTTTTTTTTTTTTGTGAAAAAAGTAAGTAGTGGGTAGGCCTTGTCATCACTGATATGTAAAAGTGAGCAAATCAATTGTAATGTGTTTTTGTAAGATTAGCAATAAGTTGCATGATTAAATGTTTTCTTGGTGCACATGTTTGAAGTTCCAAGGCATTGTGTATCATTGTTCCTTATCCTAATATTGGTATGTTTATCTTTTTGAAGTTGAAGAGACTGTAGCACAAAGATACTAAAAGACCTTTGAACTGAAAATGGACCAGCAAGGACATGGACAGCCCCCGAATATGCCCCCCTATCAAGCTAACCAGATAATGGGAGCCTCTACTCCTGCACCAACTGGATTAATTCAGTCTGCGCAGACTCCAGGTCAGATTGCACAGAACCAACTTGCTTATCAGCAAATCCATCAGCAACAGCAACAACATTTGCACCAGCAACTCCAGATTTTTTGGGCAAATCAGTATCAAGAAACTGAACAGGTAACAGATTTTAAAAACCATAGTTTACCATTAGCTAGGATCAAGAAGATTATGAAAGCAGACGAGGATGTGAGAATGATATCAGCTGAAGCTCCTGTTATATTCGCCCGAGCCTGTGAGATGTTCATTCTTGAGTTAACAATGCGCTCTTGGAATCATACGGAGGAAAACAAAAGGAGGACACTTCAAAAAAATGACATTGCGGCAGCCATTACAAGGACTGATATATTTGATTTTCTTGTTGATATTGTTCCAAGGGAGGATTTGAAAGATGAGGTACTTGCTGCGGCAATTCCAGGAGGGCCCCTTCCTACAGGAGGTCCTGCTGAAGGCCTTCCCTACTATTATATGCATCCACAGCATACTGCACAAGTTGGGTCTTCAGGTATGTACATGGGTAATCCTGTGGATCAAGCCCTTTATGGTCAGCAGCCTCGTCCATACATGGCTCCGCAGATGTGGCCACAACAACCACCACCTCCTGAAGACTCTGAAGAGTAATAAATGTACTGCAGGTTCTTGAGCCTGAGAAGGTGAATGTTCTATTATCATGCTAAGTTTACACAAGATATTGATGCTTCCTTTTTTGTTTGTTCTTTGTTATGAATGTTTTTTTATCTAAGGAGTTAAAAGTTATGATGTTTAACAATATATGATGTCATATCGTTATCTTTAAATAGCGTGTTTCCAAGTTTTTTCTATGCGAGAGAAGAAAGTATGGACGTGAAAAAGATATTAAAGTTATTTCGAAAAATTGACAAAATTAACTCTTTTAATATAAACTTTTACTATAATGACAACTTTGAAATAAGTGGCTAATTCTGACCTTTTGGACCTGCCTTTGCTAAATGCGTATTGAGATTCATATACATACAAGTTGTACTCTCGAGTTTCTTCGACTCCAGCCATCTGATCAAGACACCGACCTTGCAATCTACAATTAACATTCATAATGTTTAAACCCTAACAATCTATATCCATCTATATGTATAATCAACATCTGCAATATATATGATATATATGGATATGTACGTATATGTTATATGTATCGTCGGCAACCCAGTAGCGAACAAACTGGAGGACATATATATATGTGATACCCCATTGCCTCATGCGTATCGAGGTAATACTCCTTCTCCAATTGCGTATTCTTGAGGATACCCCATCCCCAGTTGTGTATTTAGTTTAAAAAATGGTGAATACTCCCCTGTGCAATGCGTAACCGTGATACCCTTTTGGTAAATGCGTAATCAATCGGCTACCTATCCCCGACGCGGGTAACGAGTATGAGCATTTCCCTTGTGCTCTTTTGTATCTTGGGCGGCTGCTATTGAAAACACGTGTGGGAGCCATTGTACAGCTGGAAAAGGCCCGGACACGCTTACGAAAAGTGGAAATGGAGGCAGATCAGTTTCGAGTCAATGGATACTCTGAGATAGAGTCTGAGATAGAGTGAGAAAGAATTAATTTTATTAATTCCACTTCTAAGACTTTGAAATTTAATCGAAAAATGTGATAAATAGATTCTACTTGTCCCCGAACGAACAGCAGAAGATAAATCGAAGTCGACCTGCAAAAGCCAAAGCAATTATCGGCATGCCGGTACCAAAGACAGAGAAAGAAATTTGTAGCAGGCTACAATACATCAGCAGGTTTATTGCCCAGCTCACACCCATCTGTGAGCTGATCTTTAAACTGCTCAGAAAGAATACCCCCTTTCAGAAAAGATAGACACAAGGAAGACCAATCCACCATTCTAAAGTGCCGGTACCAAAAACCGATGCCTTACCACTTGGCTATACTCCATACGGCCTGTTTTGGATAGAGTCGGGGTGGGGGTCTACGATGTGATACTAAAGTATGACCGGGGAAGATACCTGCTACCTATGGGTAGGAAGCAGGCCCTGAACAAGAAGAGGCAAAGATGCCAGATCTGGACACTGCTGAACCGGAAGAGATTGCTCAGGATGAGTGTCTGGGTAACAAACTTTTTTTTCCTTCCTTAACAAGTCCAGGGATGACCCCTCTGTTTTTTCGTGGAGCGCAGAATTTGCCTTAATCGGCGAGAGTATATACATTCCCATCCGTGTCGCAACTGATTCGGTAAGCTAAGTGTCCGGTGCACCGAGTGAGCCTTATCATAAAGTCATAAAGTCTCCACGAACAATCGTCGTTTTTTGATGGTTTTTCCGCTTCTCGCAGCTGCTCTTTCCGCACCTCCGGAAGATGCCTACCCCGAAAAGAATAAAAGAATAACTCCGTCTGATTCTAGTATAGGGAATCGTTTGCTTGAATTCATGACTACTTGAAATAATTTCGTCAGTGGCATATTTCTATGCGGGTCTTACCAAAAAGGGATTGGGTTATTTCGGGAAATATATTCAACCAACCCCAATCCTTTTACCCATTAACACCTTTTCTATTTTTAAGGAAAAGGTATCGATCAAGGAGAAGAGAATCGTTAGTTTGACCGACGGACGACTACTCTCTTTTGCGCGTGCCCGGATCGAATTTCCCAATCCGCCTTACACCTGAGACTTGAGATGGAATTTGCTATCCTCGTGATGTCATTGATATATAAATTGATCCAACTGGACCTTCAGTCTGAAATCGGTTATTTTAGTCTATTTTATATAGAAAAGGGGTTAAACTTGTCGATCACCCAGTTATTTCAACGATAGGATGGGATATTATTGGAATCACGAGAAGATTTTCACTTGCTCATTTCCTCTATCCTGTCTTCCCACTTCTGGGAAGAAAGTCTACTAGGAAAACAAACCTTCCTTAACCTCTGTTTTTTATTTCCGTTCCATGCTAAAAAAAAGGGGGGAACATGGTCCGAGAAAATAGCACCTGTTGTCGTCCAATTCTTTATTTACGCCCCACGAGAATTCTGAATACATATTAATCCATTGAATCTTTATGTTGGACAAAATCATGTTAAAGGGGGTACAGAGTTTTACAAAGTGTGTAAAATCATCTCTTGTAATTTTGGCAGATTGTTCCAAAGAATAGTTAGAAACAGTTATGTTGCTTATTCCCATATATATGTTATTTAGTTACCAACGTAATTGGGGGACATGCAGGGACTCCCAAGCAAAGATGACTATGCAGAAGAAGAAGCTGGTCACTAGAAAGCAAACTAAGTACTTTGCAGTTGGAGGAACTCATTAGTATTTTTGGCTTTTCTTGGCTCTCTTTCTGGTTATCACGAACTTCATTTGTAGGATGGACTAAATTAAGAGTCTTGACCAGTTTCTTATGTTACAACATTGCTGTTTGTTTTTAGATGGTGGGAAGCTATCTAATTTCCGTTTTTTTTTGGTTTTTCAAATGTTGTTTTATTATGTGAAGTTTTTGACATCTTTTTAGTTGATAAGTTAAGAATTAGTAAAAAGTTGCAACAACTTACATGTTTTCGGTACTCCTTTCCCACTTTTAGCTTGAATCAATCCGTGCTTTTAGCTACCTGAGGTATATATTCATGTTAAAAGCTATCTTGCTATGCTAGCCATCCAGAAGGTATAAGCCTTAAAGACTATGTACAATTTATTTTTTTCCTGGACATTAAAGACTTTGTACAACTTAGGATAGAAGAAACGAAAGAAAATCAAACTAAATGTTCTTTCCTGAAGGATAAAGCAGACACCTTTTGTTTGTTGCAAGAAAATGATTGCAGCCAACAAACCTACAAAAGGAATGATAATATCCCAAGCAGCGGAGTAGAAATTTGTGTAAAGATATGTGCCATTGACATGGACAGGGACATTAGTTGTGGGCTCTGTAAAGATGCGTGAGGTACTGAGTGAACCAGTGTTGTTCCTAGGTAAAATCAGAAATGTACTCGACGGAGCACTTTCGCTTGGCACCTGAAATATGTAGAGCAGGACTTGAGGGAAAAGAAAACCATCAAGTATCAGGCCTGCGAAAGATCTTAGATCCCCCCAAAGCGTATGTTCCCAATAGACAAGTGCATCTGATGCATTTCCGTAATCAATCTCCTTCCAGTTCACAAGTAAAGTGACTAGTCCAGACGATGTAAGTCGGCAAAGATACTAATAATGCCTTCTTGTCAGCAATTGATCTTTATTATTCTGTGATGAATGTCTTGCTGCCCAGGCTAATTGGAGACGAAACTGCTAGAGGAAGGTCACCATCGTAACAACTCTTACAAACACCTCACGGACTTCAAACCATCCAGGACTACTTGGCGTTGTATATCTTTTTCCCATAAAGTTCTTCACAGTTTAGCACAAGGGGGATCTTGTACCCCCAATGTAAGTATCACAAACATAACAACTGACATATAAGCAAGGCTATTAGGGTACCTTCTGATGTTGTAGGGTTGGAAACAAACAAATACACATGCAACTGTGTTTGAGATCAAGACCATTGTGATCTCTAGATCAATCCTCCATGTAGATTGTGGTGCTTCAGAATCGGAGAGAGATTGATATCAGGTTTAAGTGCTCAAAGGAAGAGGGCCATATGTTTCCTTGTGCTCTTCATGCTACCCCTAATAAAACCTCCATTACTCACGTCCGATCCGTGGAACTGAAAGTTCAGAAGAATCCCACAATCCAGCGAGTCATGTGAATCCCGAGTTCGACAACCGACCATACAGAGGAATCCTGTCCGAGCATCATAAACACCTTCAGCAGAGATTTCTAGTAGATCACCTGAATCCAAAGACTGATTCAATGAAGAATAGCCACATTTCAGTTTTGCATCACTGACTGACGAAAAACTTAATTTGTAACTGACATTTAACGGAATTCCATCGGAAACAGCATCGTCAACATTAACATCAAATTCTGAATAACGTCCCCGTCCTGAGTTCGATACATTCATAAAAGAACACCCATACGTTTTGTTACCTATGAAGATTGGTTCTGCTTCTGCAAAACTCCAACCCAAGTATTTTAAGTCTGGAACAAACATGTCAAACCTCGGATCATAGAACTGTCCACTTGGGTACCTTTCTCCCCTTTTGACTGCCATCTTTGGGCAAGCTTTCTCACCTTCTCGATTTGAGTCTATTCGTACTTCAAACCATGAAAATTCATGTACTTGTTAGAAGTCCTGAATTTGATCCTGCAGTCTTCCTCTGCAGTATTATTTGTTCAAAGATGTTCCGTATCTTTTATTCTATTTCTAGTTGACCATTCTGATGGATACCACAGGCTCAATCGAAATGAACAGTCTCCAACATGGGCACTTCCGAAAAATAATTGAAGTTGAAATCCTGCAAGCAACAATGAGTAGTCGATTCGTTTTCTCATCCCAAAGTTCTTCCCCAACTTGAGTTGTGTTGGGAGTAAACATTTCACTCCTAACAAAGCCCTTGGTAGTCAGTTGTGAACCAAAAACTCTACTCTTTTTAAAATCATCAACTATATTAAAATCCCTGAGAGTTTCCTCAGATATCAATTTGTACTATACTGACTTGAAGGAGGAAAAGACAATATGAGGATGGTTCAAAGTAACTTTCATCATTTTAAGAACTCAAACTCTTTAACTTTTTCCAGTTCCAGAGCTATTAGTGCAGAGCTATTAGAATACATGGAACTTCTCGAAATAGTTTATCTTTAACATAGCTTCGAAATTTACAGGCTCGCCTTGTAAGTTCCAAGAAGCAGATCCGACAACACAGCCTTCACCAGTCGATTCTGACCAGAATCCATGCAATGTGAACTTTAATATACCTGATTTAGTATGATGATGAGTCTAACGTAGAGGATTAAACAAATTATATCCCGTGTGTTTGGGTTTGACCGAATGTTGATTGATGTGTTATTGTTTTGATTGTATTATTGATAACTGTTTTGATTAATAATACAAGTTAGGACGTGATGTTTCCACGTCATATATAAATTCCCACCACTTTATTCATTTTTCTTATTTTTCCCTATTAATTTACACTTTTTCTTAACCTCCGTCGTCGGAGGGAGTACAACATTTACTTTTACTTTTACTATAAGATTATCACTTTATATTTTGTAAAATTTACATACTAACATCATACTTAATAAATTTCTATTTTAAAAAGATTCTACTAATTTTTTAAGACAAATGAAAAAAAAAAATTAATGTTATCATTAAATATATCTTATACTTTTTGTATTTATATCAACTTTGTGTTAAACCGTAATATAAATGTTGTCCTTAAATTATAATTTTTTATATTAAAAAGTTTATGTATAAATATCTTAATTAAACACCAACTACTACATTATATTTTGAAAAATCTAATGACAAACATATGCACTAACTATTACGTAACGTAACACTTGTACGCTAAAGAGTGTCATGCATTTTGACTACTATGTTCTTAATTTAGGAACTATTAATAAATTTATATATTGAATATATTCATGATCTTACTTATTAAACATTTCATAAACTGTAGCAAACATGTTCACGAACTATCGAGCCAAATTCCTCTGTAATTAAGTTCAACTCGTTACTAAATCAATCGTTAAAATCATGTTCAGGATCATCGTTTATGAATCGATCGAAATTAAACCATATTTTTATGTTCACGGAAAATTGCCGTAATTTTTATTGTTAGCGTAACAGGGATAGTTTCCTTAATATATTAATCATATTTATTATTGATTAAGTATTGGACAACCGTTATATTGTGATTATGACAGTAATCACAATATTACACAAAAGGACCCATTTTTAACTTTGCACCTTTACTTAACTTTAGTTTACTACACAGAAGCTCACGAAAAGGAAGCATTATTACACAAAAAGGTAAGTTGTCACTTAAGCAATGGACTTGGTTAGCATTAAGCACTGGAAATTATCCTATAGTTCTCGCATGTTGTTCGTCTAAACCCAAGCCTGGATTTATCAAGATCAAAGGTCAACAAATTGTCCTCAAGTTGATGTCCTCCGATCACTACAGAATTAATAAAAGTAGGTTCGCCTCCGTCCACAAAGCCTAGACATAAAACATCCTTGTTTACTCTAACCATTGTGTTTGCACCATACATCCTCCACACCACATCCTTCTCCTCCAGCACTAGATCTATAGCTGGCACAGCTGGACCAACCCGATTACTACGTAAGTTTTTCGAGCTAAAGCATGCTCCGAAAGGCGCCACAGACGGAACTCTAGTCACATTTTTAAGCTCATTGACAAAAGCTTTAATCACCGCATTGTAGATGGAAGTTTCCAGGACGGTGTATGGATTTACAGTACTAATCTTCGTTCCTCCGTATCCTTCTTTGTTAATCTGCAACAATGTGGTGTTGAGTTTGACAGTTCTGTTACGGATCTTGATTGACTTGACTGCAATGAAGTATTCTGCTGAAGCTTCACCTTTAAGAACTGGAAGTTCAGTGTTCACCTTGTTGAGGATAAGTGATGTATATGTAAGAAAGCTAGAGTTATTCGAACTAGTTGGGAAATTATACGGTTCATCACCAAAGATTACGACACCGTTTGATGTTGTTGAAGAACTCAAACAAAGACCGAATTTTCTTTTGAGCTTTAAAGCACTGGCCAACTGAACAGGGAATGATATTTTAGTCCTTCCAAGACCAGCCATACCGGTAACTCCCTTAGCAAGACCATCCACAATTGTTGTCAATGCACAAAAGAAGAGAAACTGAGGCACAATGACAACATCTCCTCTGCTTTTTCCATCCGTGGAATTAATTGTAATAATATCCGAAGCTAGCTCACCTCCGGAAGCGCTGCGTGTCACGGTGTTCTCAGGAAATCTCCAGCATGTGCTCGCGTTAGTGCACCCGGGCCCAATTGGGAAGTCAGGGTTACACGGTTCACAGCTTTTAGATGCCTGAGCGAGGCGGCATTGAATCGTGGCACATCCGCCTGGGCGAATGCTAGTGGAAATGTAACCGTGTTCGCAGTCGGTCCATAAGGATCGGCCTCCAAGATCAACTGTTAACTGAACAGGGACAAGGGGAGTCCTCTGTTTAATTTGTGTGAGGTATTGAAGTGTAGATGCATCTTTGTAGATTGGGAGGACTATTTGCTTGGGCGCGGGTTTGGATTTTGCTAGAGAGGAGGACGTAGAAAGAAACAAGCAGAGAAGAAATAAAAGCATAGAGGAAGGGAAAGCCATGAGAGGTTGATCAATACTATTGAGGTGTTGTTCTGGGAAAGATTTGTTTGTTATTTATAAGGTCTTGAAAATGGATTGGAAGCTGTTGGGATAAATGTTGACTTTCACAAAGCCAACAGAAAATTTAGGAAGGAGAGATTGAAGCTTCTCTCAGTCTTGATACTGGTAGAAGTCTAACTTCACAGCTTAGCATGTTAGGTATTTGATGGTTCCTGACTTTACCATCAAACTTGCCGGGAAAACCGTGTAATACAAATGGCTTAACACATGAAGAGAGGGGCAATTTCTGTATTGGTGCGAAGACTTTTCTATCAACTAGCTAGAAGAGACAGTACTTTGATCTTATCTCGTTTGAATCTAGTAATGAAAATTATTTTCGAATCGAGTCAAGCACATCTTATTGAACTGATTAGTCTTATTGAACTGTATTTGAATCGATGCATTTAATAGCATAGATAACTTGCTAACGAGTCAGAGTTGGAGTTAAATGAGTTGAGACAAGTTCAAGATAATATGGATTGAACTCTGGTTCTCTGGCTGAATGTCTATAAATCTCAACTTGGTTCATTAAGCTTACCAAACAATAATTTATGTTCAAACTTGAACTGATTTTCTTATTGTAGCAATTCCAGTTTATCGAGTTCAACCAGAGCTTGTTCCGATAAGTTCAGTTCTTGTACAACTCGAGTTGGTAGTGAATATTAAAGTATCAACCTCATGAAAGGCTAAAAACAGAGGATTTAACCGTTCTACTCATGATTACCAATCATATTGTGTTGAAATACTAAATACATCATTGTGCTCGTTACTGTGATATATTTGTATAAATTTAGAATTGTCGGAGTAGAAATCATATGGTATTCAAAAGCAATCTCAAGTATCTAGACACTTCACATTGTAACAAGCACCTCAATTTCATGAATATGTTGTAAATTTAAAATTTCCACATGTTTGAAGGAGGAGTGAAGAATTGAAACCTAGTCTTGATGCTGCAAGATTAAACTGCAACAAATTGTCCTCAATCTGATCCCCGCCTATCACAGTTGAAGTCCTAGGATTCACACCTCTGTCCACCATGACTAGGCACATCACATCACTGGTCACTTGCACCATTGAATTTGCACCAAATATGATAAAATCATCATGATTTGATGATTTTACAGTAACATCTATGAAGATATCAAGAAGAGAAACAAGAAGATTTATGGAAAAAGGATAACTTCCATTAGAAACTTAAAGATTGTAAAAAATGTTGTCGTTCAGAAATACAAGACTTGATGTTATATATCAAACTCTTCTAACTAACTATCCTAACTAACTTGACAGCTAAGCACCAGCTCACTATGTACAACTAAACACCAGCTCACTAATTTATCTATTTACAAAATGAATATATTCCTACATATATTCCTACATCCCCCCTTCAAGCTGGACTGGGAAAAGAATGAGTAACCAGACCAAGCTTGAGACAGAGAAAACGATGTTGATCTGCACCCAAAGCTTTTGTCATCAAATCAGCTAACTGTAAAGCAGACTTAACATGGAGAATGTTAATGAATTTGCTGATGATATAATCACGGATGAAATGACAATCAATCTTGAGATGCTTAGTACGTTCTTGAAAAATATGATTTTCAGCAATGTATTGAGCAACCAAGTTGTCACAAAACAGATTGATAGGAGTGGAAACAGAAACCCTTAAATCTGCCAGTAAACCATGTAGCCAAATAATCTCACTAGTGGTGTAGCTCATGCATCTGTATTCAGCTTCACAAGAACTCTTAGAAGTGGTTTTCTATTTCTTGGTCTTCCAAGAAATCAAAGAATCTCCAAGGAAAACAGCATATCCGGAAACAGATTTAGCAGAAAAAACACAGTTACCCCAGTCTGAATCACAATAGGCCTTCAAAGACAAGTCACTGTTTGATGGATAAAACAAACCAGTGTTGATTGTACCCTTAAGGTAGTGTAACACATGCATAGCAGCATTAAAATGAGATTCTGCAGGAGCCTGAATGAACTGACTAAGATGTTGTATAGCAAAAGAAATATCTGGTCTTGTCATATTCAAGTACAAAAGTTTACCAATGAGTCTGCGATAAACTTCAGGATCAGATAATAAAGGAACATCTTTAGTACTAAGATGTAAATTCCTTGCCATTGGAAATGAAGCTGGTTTACAATCTTCCAAATTATGATCTCTTAAAAGATCAAGAATATATTTCCTTTGGTTAAGAAGAATCCCAGAAGAATTTCTAGACACTTCAATACCCAAGAAATACTTCAATTGTCCCAAATCCTTGATAGTAAAAGCATCATGAAGAGAAGCTTTAACAGATTTAATAGAAGCAAGGGAATTACCAGTGACCAATAAATCATCTACATAGGTCACTACTGCTGTAAAAATATCACCATCAGATTTAGTAAACAAGGAAGGGTCCTGCTTAGATTGAATAAAACCAAGGCCAATAAGATGAGCCGAAAGTTCAACATTCCATTGCCTACCAGCCTGTCTAAGACCATATATACTTCTTCTTAACTTGCAAACCAAACCAGGTGGTACATTCAAACCAGGAGGAGGTAACATATATAACTCCTCTTCTATATATCCATGAAGAAAAGCATTATTGATATCCAATTGATGCAATTCCCACTGCTTGGCAGCAGCTAAGGCAATCAAAACTCTAATTATAGTAAATTTAGCTACATGACTAAAAGTATGTTTATAATCCTTACCCTTAATTTGTTTATCCCCCCTAGCCACTAGCCTAACTTTACATCTCTCCAAACTACCATCAGGATTAAATTTAGACTTAAAAACCCATTTACAACCAATTACTTTCTTATCTGGAGGCAAGGTAGTCAATTCCCAAGTATGATTAGCAGCTAAAGCAGCTAGTTCCTTATCCATTGCCTCAATCCACCTAGGATCTTATTTAGCTTGAGCATAAGAGTTTGGTTCATGAATAGACAAAACATTAGCTAAAGAAGCTAAATGATGATCATCATAAAAAGAACCAGAAGGATCCACTATAACATTGAAGGCTTGAGAAGTAGAAAGACTTGCTAAATGAAAATCTTTATATTTTGAAGAAAGAAGTGGAACCCTAGCTGACCTTCTAAGAGCAGGAACTGGAAGAGAAACTAAACTAGAGTGATTTTCAGGAGACTCAACATCAGGAGATTCAAGATGTGATCCATTATGAGAAGACTCAATAGAAGACTCATGAGAAGAAACATGAGAATGTACAGAAGCAGGAAAACCAGAATCTGTCTCAAAATGCAGATCATCAAGACCATACTGAACCAAAGGGAAAGATGAAGAAGTAACAGAATTGTGTGTAGTAGAATCTTTAAAAGGAAAATGATCCTCTTTAAACAGTACATCTCTGCTCAGTAAAATAACCTTGTTTTCCAAATCCTACAACTTATACCCTTTTTGAGCATAAGCATATCCTAGAGAGACACATTTAGTAGCCCTTGGTGCTAGTTTGTCAGAAGATTTCTTAGCAGCATAACATAAACACCCTACTACTCTTAAAAAACTGTAATCAGGAAGTTTGTTCATGAGAATTTCATAAGGAGTTTTCCAATTAAGAACAGAAGAAGGCATAAGATTGATGATATAGGTAGCAGTAAGTAAACATTCACCCCAGAATCTGACAGGAAGACACACATGCAATCTTAAGGCCCTAGCAGTGTCCAAAAGATGCCTATGTTTGCGTTCCACCCTACTATTTTGTTGGGGATTACCAGGAATACTTCTTTGATGAACTATGCCTTTTGAAAGAAACAATTCAGAACAGAAATGTTGCACTATTTCAGTGCCATTATCACTTCTGATAACCTTAATAGGTTTTTGAAACTGAACAGAGACATAAGAAATGAAGGCTGAGATGACATGAGGGACTTGAGTTTTATTATGAATAAGATGTGTCCAAGTTGTCCTAGAACAATCATCTAGGATAGTAAGAAAATAGACACAACCAGTTATAGTTGGAGTTTGATAAGGACCCCACAGATCTATATGTATTAAATCAAAACATGCAAAAGCTAGTGAAGTAGATATAGAATAAGGCAATTTGTGATGTTTGGCCATTACACAAGCTTCACAATGAAAATCAGTACATTGTTGTTTATGTGAAAAAATAGACAAATGTTGTAGCTTAGTCATAGAAATATGACCAAGTCTAGCATGAAGAGTATTTAGAGAAAGTACATGATTAGATGCTTGAAAAGCACTAGGAAAAGAAAGACATGAATTAACAGAAGTAGCTGAAGAAGGATGTTGAGTAAGCTTATATAAACTGCCGTCCTTTAATCCAACAACTTTCACAAGTTTAGTTGAAAGGTCCTGGAAACAACAAGAAGTTGCCTCAAAGATAGCAATTAAATGATGATCAAGAAGCAATTTACCAACAGAAAGTAAATTGTGATTAAAATCAGGAACATAAAACACTCTTTGCAAAACAATATCAGGAGTTAACTGAATAGAACCAACAATATGCACAGACTTTAAAGAGCCATCAGGCAGTGCAATTTGTATAGGTATATCAAGAGTATGTATGTCAAGAAACATAGACAAGTGAATAGCCATGTGATCACTAGCCCCTGTATCTATAATCCACAAATGTTCACTAGACTTATGATGTAATGATAGAATACTAGAAGTTGATAGAGTACCTGCAAAATTAATTGCAGCAGATCCAGATGTAGTAGCACCAGAAACTTGTTGTCCTCCCTGCATCATCTTAAGAAATTCTTTATAGAAAGCAGACATTAACTGAGGATCAATAGAAGGTGTACCATTTCCAGTACATGACCGAGAAGATTCAACTGAATAAGAGTCAGCATCCAGTGGAGACGAGCCAAGAATACCAGTAGAACTTTCATTCACATTTCCTACAAATCTCTGAGAAGATTGAGTAGAAGATTGAATAGATTGAGATTGAACTCCTTTGCCTTTAAACCAATCAGGATATCCAATGAGTTTGAAACACTGATCCTTAAGATGTCCTCGTACCTTACAGTAATCACAAAACCTCTCCAATTTTGTTTTCTTAAAATCCTTCTTTCCATTAACAGTATGAGATGATTTATAACCAGTATTTCCAGTCTGAATAGACATTAAGGCACTCATATTGACAGGGTTAACCTGAATGCTCAAATTGTTCTGTTTCTCAATTTGATTAAGCATATGATAAGCCTTATTAACAGTAGGGAGTGGATCCATACTAAGCAAACTGATCTTAACTTGATCATAAGATTTGTTTAATCCAACAATAAACTGAATCAACTTTTTGAGTTGATCAGCCTCCACAAACTTATTCAGGATATTACAAGTACATTTCGTCATTACTCCACAAGAACAATCAGGGAAGGATTCTAATATCTGTAACTGATCCCAAATTTTCTTAAGTTTCCCATAGTAATTAGCAATAGAATCATCATGCTGTTATAGAGATATAAGATTCTTATGAAGTTCATATAGTTGAGGCGCATTAGAATGACCATACCTCTCCTTGATTTCGAGCCATAGATCTCTTGCGGAAGGTGTGAAAATAAAACTTTCTACGATGTCTTTATCGATTGAGTAAAGAATCCATCCAGTTACCATATAATCATTCCTGATCCATTTATGCAAATCTACAAAATCATCAGCTGGTCGAGATAAAGATCCATCAATGAAACCAATTTTATTTTTAGCTCCGAGTGCTAATTTAACACTCCTGCTCCAGTTCACATAGTTGCTTCCATTAAAGACGATTTGACCTAATTGAGAATTAGAGTTGTCGCCTTGAGAGAGAAAATACGGATCGTTATAGTTAATCGCTGAATTAACCAGTTGAGACTGCGATTGAAATTGAGAATGCGGTTGAGATTGAGACGATTCTTCAGCATTTCTTGCCATTTTGATGAAGAACAAGCTATTTTGAAGAAAATCGTAGAAAAACACACAAAATTAAACACAGAAATTCGTTTAGAACTTTAATCAAACACAGAATCTGCACTCTGTGCTCTGATACCATGATAAAATCATCATGATTTGATGATTTTACAGTAACATCTATGAAGATATCAAGAAGAGAAACAAGAAGATTTATGGAAAAAGGATAACTTCCATTAGAAACTTAAAGATTGTAAAACATGTTGTCGTTCAGAAATACAAGACTTGATGTTATATATCAAACTCTTCTAACTAACTATCCTAACTAACTTAACAGCTAAGCACCAGCTCACTATGTACAGCTAAGCACCAGCTCACTAATTTATCTATTTACAAAATGAATATATTCCTACCTATATTCCTAAAAAATATCCTCCAATACACACTCTGGCTCTGCAAAACAGAATCAATCAGAGGCACAGCTTGTCCAACAAGTGTGTTACCGGTATTCACTGAGCTAAAACATGTGCCAAAAGGCTCCACGGATGAGCCATGAGCGGAATGGTTAATGCTTTGAGATGTGCAGTCATGTTACAGCTAGGTAAAGATTAAAATTTAATACTGTAAATTTTATGTTTGTAACTTGGGTTGTTACTTTGTCAACAGAGCTCCGCAAAATATATGTAAAAACAAAAATTTCGGATGATAATGTAAAAAAAAAAAATGATTTTGAATACCAAAATTGATTGCTTTGTTTGAATATATGAACTGGTGAGTTGGTTTTTTTTTATTCTGAGCAATGCATGCAGGTACTCAGAACTTCTAATCTATTTTTCTGTTAATGAACTTGCAACGATGTGAATAGAATCAATTGGGATAGTGTTTTATATAGATCGAAGCATAATGGTTTGTTGGTTTTTATGATAGTGATAACATGAACTGGTTCAATATAAACAGCCATTTATTTATAGTTTGGCTGCCTGTAAACTGTATATAGTTAAGCAACACCCTTGTTCTAAGCAGAAGTTGTAAAGTTGAAATTTCCACAAGTTGTTTGACGGAAGAGGAGCGAAGAGCTGAATCCTAGTCTTGATGCTGCGAGATCAAACTGCAACAAATTGTCCTCAATTTGATGTCCGCCTATCACAATTGAAGTCCTAGGATTTACGCCTCCATCCACAAAGCCACGGACGCAACTCTTGGGACACTAGAAATCTCCTTCACAAAGGCGTTGGTGACAGCATTGTAGATTGAAGTTTCTAAGACAGTGTACGGGTTGAATTTATTGGAACAAGTTTTTCATTAATCTTGATAGATTTCACCCCAATGAAATATTCAGTTGAAGGGTCACCTACAAAGTAAGATGATGCAGTACTCACAGGGTTTATGAAAAGTGGGGTGTAAATGAGAGATCTTGAAGCATCCACATTTGGAAGGAACACAAACGGCTCATTTCCAAAAATGACAACACCTTTTGCCGATGTTGAAGAACTCAAACAAACTGCGAATTTTCTATTTTAACTATAAAAGCAGCTGAGAACTGAGAAGGGAGAGAAATTTGAGCCCTTCCAAGGCCAGCCATTCCTTTAACACCGTTTGCAAGGCCACCTAAGAGAAATTCTGAGCCACAAACAAAGAGCAACTGAGGCACCGAAACAAATGGACCAGGGTTCTTGCCATTTGTGGATTGGATTGAGACAACATCCGAACCAACATCTCCAAATGTCGCAAGTAGGCCTATAGGGTTGCCTGGAAGGAGACCACATGTGTTGTTGTTGCACCCTGGTGAAGGTGGAGAATTACACTCTGTGACACAACTTGTTGCCCTGGCAAGGGAGCATTGAGCTGAGCGACAACGAGCAGGGCGATAGGTGGAGGATACATAGCTAGTATAGCATTCAACCCACAAGAATTGGCCTCCAAGATCAAGGGTCAAGCTGATGGGAAGCAGGGGAGTTCTTTGGTTAATAGAAGGTATTGAAGTGTTGCAGGGCCTTTAGTGACGGGGAGAATCAGAGATTTCGGACGAAAAGATGGCTGTGCTTTAGCTGAGGTGATCAGGAGAAGTATACCAAAGAAAATGACATAACAGTATTGAGAAGCCATGAATAAAAATGTTAACTAGAAGTATATGTTAAGATGTGTAGATTCTGATTGTGTTCATATATTTGAAGAACGATGCAGGATTAAGATGGATTAGTACATCTGACAACCTGAAGATTTGACTTGTAAAAGTTTTTTAAACGTTGCTTTCCTATAAGTTGGCACACAAGATTGTACAAAATCAAAAATGTATTTCAAATAATTAAGTAAACAGACAGCTAGTATTATATAATAATAAATAAGGGTCAGTATAGACTAGAGATGTTCAAAAAGCCTGAAGGCCGAAATCCGGCCCGGCCCGATTCGGAAAAAAGCCCGAAAAGCCCGACCCGAAAAAAGCCCGGCCCGGTTCGGCCCGGCCCGAGGGCCTTAACGGGTCTATTATTTTTCGTCAAGCCCAGCCCGACCAGAAGCCCGAAAACCCCGGTTAAAGGCCCGGTTCGGCCCGGATAAAAGCCCGGACTTTTTGATAGATCCGGATAAAAACTTGATTTTTTATAGATAAAATCTGAAAATTTATAATATTTTAAATAAATTTTAAGAATATTAAACTTAGTAATAGAGGGAATATGAAGAATAATGAGGCTAAGAAGAATCAACAATGTGCAGGACAAACCTTTTTTTCTATATTTTAATATATTAAATTTGCAAAAAAAAAAGAAAAAAATTATTTATATATAAATTAAAAAAGCCCGGATAAAAGCCCGATCCGGCCCGGCCCCTCATATTTTAGAGGAAGCCCAGCCCGGTCCGATTTTTGAAAAAGCCCGGCCCGATTGTTAAAAAGCCCGGATAAAGCCCGGCCCGAAGGGCTTTTTGTGCATCTCTAGTATAGACAATATCAAATTTATTCTCACACCCTTTTACTTGCAACTCCTTTGCTTTTAGCTACACCTATTCAGAAATAAGGCTACCTTGCAATCCATGTGCCATTACTCACATGTAACAAGTAATCTAGTGCTTGTATCATAGCTCAAAAAAGGTACAATCCTCAAAAGCTTTGTACAATCTAGGTATAATTCTCATGTACAAACAACGGAAATAGAAGCCAAAAACGTAAAAGGAAGTAGTGATACACTGCTACTGGATCAGTTCACTGGGGATAAAGCTTCCATACTGCAAACAATCAAGTCAAGTGTTGTTAGCATAGAAATAATTTCAAATGACGATTATCAAAGTAGGCTATAGTATCTACCTTTTTCCTAAGCACTCGATTATATCACTGGTGAGCGTCGACCTTTTCTTGCTTTCAAAAGCAAATGATGCTGCCTTCCGCATTAAAATTGACCCGGCAATGCAACCCAACATAGTAGGACACATGCTCAGTTTTGATTCCACATCTTGTTGGCGGGCCCAGGAAAGAAATAATGCAACACTACCAGCAATCAAGGAAATGAATCATTAAATTTAAGGAGTCTCTACATCTATGAATACATTCTGACTATTTGGCAATATAAGCACTGGTGACATCAAACAAGAGATTAAACGTTCACACCAAATAATGATCTCATACTTTATCCACAGGAAACGAATTTAAAGCATTTAATTTGTACAAAAATAAAACCCATACCGGCAGTACATATTTAACCAATCATGATAAGATATAATTGAAATATATATTTAGATATTTTCCATCTGCGTGATTAAGTTTGATTACTTCTTCCAATATGTCCAACTAAGAACTTTTTTGTTTTTAGATCAACAAAGAACTTAAAATGTAAGGTAATTACAAAAATTTAGTTAGTAAGCAGAGTCAAAATGTGTTGTGTATGTTTCATATCCTCTACTATTTCATGTCTTACTATTCAAGTACAGGAAGTCAAAAAGTTATGTCTTAGTATTCAAGTTACTATGACAGGTAACGAAAAACTGAAATGCTTTAGCCTTAAAATAACATTTTAAACACTATAAGAACAGGAAACATTGAAACTAACATAAAAAATTTGAAATTTTATTACTTACCTTCCAGAGAGTATATCGCCTTGACCACCACATCGCCTGGGAGATCCAAAGATGCTTACTGACCTCACTGGATATATTATAAAAAAGTATATTACTTTTTGACTGTGACACAGAGGGCAAGGTACATTCAATTATGCTCCAGAAGAGAAAGCACAAAATGAGATCATAGGCACTTCAAATTCAATGGTCCAGTAATTCCACACACAAGGTCTCGAGTCATTGCGTGTACGATTGTACCGCAGGGCTCAAATAAAGCTAATATGCTCTAAACAGCTAGCGAAGTTCACTCCAGGTAGTCAGGTCGACAAAACAATAGTAGGTTCGGGATGTTAGAAAATATAAGCATACAAGACCAGGCTCAGAATATAGGAAAAATATATATATATATTAATATATATATATATATTAATATATATATATGTGTGTGTGTATACAGATAATATGTTTAAAATTAAACAAGACAATTACTGTGTAAAAAAAAACCTTAGCAAAATCAAAATAAAATGCAACTTTTGTACAATGGATGTTAACCATTTTATATAACTTATGTTGGTCCTCCCAATCACATTCACAGGTAATGAATGCTTGCCACATATATTAATCATCCAATTGAAGTTATATGTAACACTGATGAACATAATGGATAATATTAAATGAAAACAATAACAAAAAATGTAATGCACCCCGCCCCCCCCCCCCCCCCCCCCCCTCCCCCTCCCTCCCCAACACAAAAAAACAAAGAAAAAACCCTTAAATTGCACACTTCAACATGCAAAAAAAAAATGAAATGAGTTTAGGATACCTGTTTCACCATTGCTGATAAGATCAGAGTTTCCTTTCCTCAGTATAGTTACACCACCCATCCTGCTCAAGAAAAATCAATGTGTGCCAAAAACTGCAGTATAAATGCTGGGATACATCTAGAATTCAACTATGCATCTGAATAAGAGCCTTTTAATATAAAAGAAAATACAGTGCTGACCACGAGAATTAAATATCAAATCCTTTTAACACAGTGGTCTTTTTATGTTCCAGTGTAAGTTTCTTAAATTTCCACCTCTACCATGATGCTTTGATATTGTTCAGAAAAATTTGTTGAATAAACCAGTCATTATCAGCATATGCTTACGGGATATATGGTCCCTAACATCACAACGTGTAAACAAAAGCCTAACACAAGGCTAAAGTACTTGAGCTGAGAATTATACTATTACTATGATATTAATTATGAGAGAAAATTACAGAGAATTACCCCTTGGAAAGGTTTAATAATTGCTGAGGCCCATTCTGATCATCTACTTCACCACTTAGTACTTTCTGAACAAGACGTTTGTATTCATTCACATTTGGAGTAAGCACTGCTAACGGATACCCACTTACTAGATCAAGACAGTTGGTAACAAGAAATAGTCCGTCCTGGGAGAAAAAAATAACAAAATTCAACCTTAGCGGAATCAAAAAATTATACATGTGTGCCTAATAAAGATTTCTTTAATTTGTGGTGGTGCATACCCCATCTATGACCATTGGGACATTGGACTGCCTTGCACGCTTAATGATATCACTGACACAATCCTGGACATGATACACAACTCAATAAGGTCTTGGGTATTTAACTAACAAAAAGAGAAGTACCTTCAGATGCAAAAGCATCTGAAAGTTATTCTAGTTCGGTCACTGGAAGAGATTGTATCTGCTCTCTCCCCATCAAGAAAATATTAGAGCTGCATCTCAAGCTGCAGTATCAAGACATAACAATGAACGCAGACACTTACATTGTCATTAAAACACTGAAGTAACAATATTGGTAATGGTAGGGAAGGTGCCAAGTGATACTTTAAGCCTCTTTACCTTGATCTCTTTTTAATATAGTACTGATTGCATAAATATTACAAAACCTTTATTTAAATTTGAATGTATTTATATGGCATTAATGCTGAAAAAATTACTCAGAAACTAAAAGAGCCGGTACCCACAGACACCGGAAACTTTCTACTTAATCATTTTTTGTATATTAATTAATAATGGAACTTATGTTCCAGATAGTTTCAGAAACATGCAAAGGTGAAAAGTTTTATTCTCTTACAAAAAAGAACAAAAATAAAACAAAAAGGTAGTGCCCTTTTCTTAGGAAAGAAAACTATAACAATGCGATTAAAGTTTGTAATAACATTCAGTTGATCTCTAAGAGCAAGGCTTGTAATAATATCCGATTGATCTCTAAACCTGTAACTAATATTCTAATCACTGCCTACACCATAGCAGTAACTATTCTCATGTCCACAGTGGATCAGATACCATAAATGTAACCGTTTCCAATATATGAAACGACTGGTACTGACTTGTTCAGGAAATTTGACACTCAAGAGTTATACAATAAAGAGCTATTTATTGTGTTTCTATTTGATAAAGTGCAAAGCTGTCAGACGCTCAAAGCCTTTGGCGCTTTTCGCTTTTAATAACAATGAGTTAATCACTTCATTTTGCAGCCAAAAAGATTGATATTTATATGAATGTACAGATAAAAGACCAACAAACAGACTTCTGAAGTGAAGTTGAGCAAGCCTATTGCATCACTTTCTGGGTGCTAATGTCCTACGTACATGAAATAATTCCACTACAAAATGAACGTTGATACCAATCAAGCTATCTGTATCTTCTGATTTCCAAATTCTAACCCACAATTGAATGAATTTATCTGACATTTGTATTGCATTCCTTCTTAAACCGTTCAACTCGAATTCTTTTGCAACAATTTTTTTTAATCGAGCATAAAC
Source organism: Heracleum sosnowskyi (assembly GCA_030848705.1). Classification (NCBI taxonomy): domain Eukaryota; kingdom Viridiplantae; phylum Streptophyta; class Magnoliopsida; order Apiales; family Apiaceae; genus Heracleum; species Heracleum sosnowskyi. Next base: position 133,387,856 of record CM061237.1, read on the forward strand.
TAGTGGTGTATATAATTGCAACCAAGCGAGATTAAAAGTATTCTAATTAAGTTCTTCAGTGCAGGATGCAGGACTCGAGAAAAGAAATGCACACCAGAAGATATGGGTCTCTCCCGAGGCCAGGACCAATAACAAGACAGTCGAATCTTTCCATCCACTTGTCAACCTCAGCGAGAACCTTGGCTGCTCTTGATTGTTTTTCATCATCACTGAGAACATATTCTCACAAGAATAAGCACACTGGAAAACTTTTAACACCAAGGATTAAAGATAAAGAGTGTCTTGACCTAACACTGTATGATTCTTCCAAAATAGGGTGTACTATCAACTCAGGGCTGTAACATTTTATAACAGGAGCTGCATCTTTAGTACAGAACACATGTGATAGATCTGCACCCTACGGGATAAGTAAGAAAGAAATACATACTCAGTACATGCACTTGAACTAGGCAGGCATCAATGAGAAGAAAACTTATCCTTGAACGAGAAGTACAAATAGGTTGATACGAAAACTGAACTAACAATTTTCAGAGCTGATATAGCGGAAAAGTATGGTGCTCCTGTATACTCCCGGCATCCACCTACAACAGCTATCTTTCCTGATATATAAAGAATCATTACTATGTTGAAATAAGTAAAACTCAATATATATAATAGAAGATGTTATTATCTTTCCAGGGATGACATAAACAGCTATGCATATCCACATTCTGAACTCAGTTTGAGCTATTCTGTCTATTGACTATATGTGGACCAAACACTTAAAATATGAAATATATCGGTGCTGGATTGCTCAACTAATTGCACCATGGACTCATGATACGTGAGATGAAAATTATCCGAAAGGTATTGTAATCCACCTAAATGTAAAGAAACTTTAACTACTTATCGATAATATAGAGTTTAAAACTCGTTTTAACTAGCAGACCTCAAATGCCATTTCACTTCTAGGCCCAAATCCGATATAAATTAGCACCTTAATACAAATTGACACATATGTTTTCTTTAATTTACATTATCAAAAATCAAAGAAACAAGTACATAAAAACAAAATCTGTACTCCAAAAAGCATACACCTTTACTACGATCAAGAACTTATTATGCGAAATTTAAATAATCGAAAACAAAATTCATGACCAATGAGAAGGGTTTTATTACAACAGCTTACCTGCTTGGCCCTTGTGTCGAGAAGGGTCAAGAGTTGGAGTAATTGACTTGATTATACTCAAAGCCTCAGCTTCTAAAATAGGTTTGACAGACTGCATTTTGTTCTCCTTCTTAGGGTGATTATACAAAGTAGTTGTGTATCTATAGTTATTATTACAACCTCCCAAACACCTTATCAAATGTTGTTGCCTTCTAGTTACTGATGAAAAACCCAGCATCCATCCAATTCTCTGAAAATTTTCACAAAGTTTCAAACTTTATTAAACCCCATTTACTATATGCACTAAAAAACACACATAACATCAACAATTACATAAAATCTCAGTAAAAAATACACACACAAATATTTACATACATAGAGCTGAAAAGGGTACTTACAATTGGTCTTGATGAAGATGAATTAGCTGAAAAGGGTACTTACAATTGGTCTTGATGAAGAAAAGCCCTCAATTCTTGAATCTTGAAATTTGTAATCTGCTGCTCTGAGGTGCACTGTAAAGCTACCATAAAATGTCTGACGTGTCCTTCAAAGTACACGTGTCAAATCACTAAACCTCCCCATTTAGCAAGTAAAACTCATCTCTTTCCCCAAAAGGGCCCATCTAATTTTACTTGATTTTGACTAACTTGTCATTTTGCCAAACAGGGCCTTAAAAAAAGTGACAAAAAATAAAAAACCAAAGTAAAATTATCAGTGTGTTGGGGAAGAAGAGAAAGAGAATGAAAGAATCAGTGAAGAATGCATTGAGATCAGCAGTAGTAGTGATTGGAGCTTTAGCTTTTGGTCACTTAACTTTACAACTTGCTTTTAAGCCTTATCTTGAGAAGACTCAACAAGAATTTGAAGCTCTGCAAAATCAAGAAGCCCAATCATCTGAATCATCTGAGTCAAGTAATGAGCAGTTTGATGATACCCATATACTAATGTCTGATGAGGGTTTCACTAATCTTGATGATTCTTGACTTCCCAAGTATGTTTTTTTATACATTTATGTTTTATGTATGTTCCTTTTGTATTTTTATTTTTAAAGTTTGAATCTTTTTGGATTTTTTAAAGTGTTTGTTACTGAATTGTTATATGTGTTTGTTAATTCTGTAGTTTGTGTATGTTGTGTTAGATTTGAGGTTTTGTAGATTTTGTGATTGAAGGGTTCAAGTAGATGCTAGTCACTTGAGAATTAGGGACTTTGTAGGGTTTGGAAGATGATTGTTGGGATGTTTTTCACACACGGTATGCCTTTACTTTGGCAATTAGAAAGATGTCAACTTTGTTTTGTTGTTTGTTTGTCGAGGAAGTGAATGTTGGTAACTGGATCAAATATGAAGTTGAGCTTGTCGAGAGAGGAGAAGGGGCGGGAAGAGGGCGCTGAAAAGGTGTCCAGAAAATGATTGCTAAGAATTTAATAACTAATGTAGTTATGTGTTGGATACTTTTGTTTTAAGAAAAAAGAAAACAGGTATTCTGTCAATCCTACGTAACCCCAAAATAAAGCAGTGAAAGTTCAAGGATCAATTCGTACTGAGATGACAAGCAATAGGGAAGTGTCTGGTTCAAGTTAGATGTTCTATGTATGAAGGAGGAATATGTTTAGGACTTCAATCTTCGGAACACTTTTGAAACAATCTGAGTGGATTCTAGGGGTTTTTAAGTGATAGCTAGGATATAAGTGGAGAATAAATTTAGCATTTGTGTTGCTCTGAACTGAATTATTTGTGTTGGAGTCTCTATCCGGGCTCTACATTTATAGAAGGGAGTGAATTAGGAGAATATTTGGTTGTTTGTTTCATCTCTTGGGTTCAATGCCACTTAAGTTGTTCTTCTATTTATGATTGTGATATTGTTTTATACACACAGTTATAAGTAAGCAGTGGTTATATGGTCAGTACTTTCTATGATTCTTCTACCTTTTAGACTTCACACTATAATAAAAGTCAATATACTTTCCGTTAAAAACAAATTGCGGTAATAGCTATATTGGAAATTGTCATCTTTGTTGTCAATAACTGTATGGAAATTTTAGTTGTCAAGGCATAAGACTTCAATTATATATCTTTTTATGATTAATCATAAAGGATAGTGGATAGATAACTTAAACTGACTGCTGTCTTCAAAATCCCAATACTATCACAACTTGGATACATTTTGTTGTCTATCCAGAGGCTTCCAGGTAGTTACTTTAAATTTACTTCTATGGGTGAAGCTGTGTGTTAATTGAGTATATAAATAACAGATTTTTAGTCCACTTAAATTTTTGCATCAAGTACGACTTGCCCAAGTAGGTGCAGCAGTAATATATCTAAAACATTTTGTTGTGCTTGTGTATCAAATAGATGCACATTATGCCTTCACTTTTATTTTATTTTATTTATTTATTAATTTTTTTGCTAAATTATGCCTTCAATTTTAGTTCATCCAAAAATGCCAAATGGTGCAAATGTTATTGAATATATTACACAAGGGTGGGGTGGTCTCAATTGGATTTGGTAGGGCCACTGTAGAAGAGGGTCTATAAGTTATTTAGCTTAGATTGAAGTTGTGTTGAAATCATTTATTTTGAGCAGAAAATGAGGATTAGTACTTCTTAGAGCATCTCTAATAGGGGTTGCCAAGAGGTTAATAGGGGTTGCCAAGAGGTTGCCAACATTGACGTGGCATGGCACTCTTGGTTGCCTACCAAATTGGAGTTGGTATGTTGCCCAAAGATTGCCAACCACTGTTGCCAACCTTTTGCAACTTCCCAAAAGGGTTAAATGGCAAAAAGGTCACTCAACTCGGGCTAAACTTGCAGGTAGGTCATCCAACTCAAAAAGCTTGCAGTCAAATCACTAAATTTGACTAAACTGTTTAAAACTTTCAATCAGGTCATTGCCATTAGAAACCGTTAAAAATCAAACAGAATTGTGACGTGGCATGCTATGTGGCTCGTTAATAACTAAAATATTATTCTAACTCATGCCTAACTTGCAATTGGGTTATCCAACTCAAAAAAACTTGCAATCAAGTCATTAAACTATATATTTATTTTATCTTTTCAATTAAAATACATGGTTTGCTTGTGGGATAAAATTATTTATTTATAAAGTTATACTAATTTAAAAAGCATTTTTGAACCAAATTTAAAATGCATTTAGTTTGTATAAAAATAATAAGAAAACAATCTATCACTTAGATTTTTTTTTATTTTAAACGAAGTTAGTTTGTAGTTTGTAGTTTGTAATATGAATATAATTCGATGATTTACACTGGTAGTGGAATTTTTAAGAGAAATATGATATACACACAAATTCGATGATTTTTTAGGTATAAAGTGAAAAATACATTATTTAATACAAAAATTTTAACAAATTTTGTGACCCACTTGCAAGTTGAGTATAAGTTGAGTGACCCACTTGCAAGAGTGATCTTTTTGATATTTAATCTTTTAATTTACACATCATTTTCTTACGTGGCAAGTGAGGTGGACTTACAAAACAATATTTAGCGGACTTTCGTTAAAGTCAAACTCAACTTAACGGACGTGAAATTTTTTATATGTTTAGTGATGAGATTGCAAGGTTTAATTGATTGAGTGATGCATTTGAAATTTTTTGAGTTCGATGAATTACTTGCAAGTTGGACGTCAATTGAGTGATGAAAATGCCATTTAACCCCTTCCCAAAATGGTTAAAACACATATATAAGTACAAAAGGTACATATCTTGAATATTTATTTTAGTTCAATATTTATTTTAGTTCAAGAGTTATTTACTATGCAAATATGGGACCACATAGGCACCATGCAAAGGTTGTTAACTATTGAAGTGTTTTTTGAACAAACGTTGCCAAAGTTGATATGGAAGAGAGATAAGATAAAGAATTAATTTATCCAATGATGTGGCAAGGGTTGACAACTATCTTGGCAACCCTTATGGAGATGCTCTAGCATCTACAATAGAGATTGCCAACCTTTGCCACATCATCGCATATATTAATTTTTTATTATATCTCTCTTTCATGTCAACTTTTACAACATTTATTTAAAAAAAACACTGCAATAGTTAGCAACCTTTAAAAGTTGTCTATGTGGTCCCATATATTACACTCTAAATAATTGTTAAATTAAAACATGTATTCAAGATTTCGAGATATATCCTTTTTGCAATTATATGTGTCTTTTAACCATTTTGCGAAGTTGCTGAAAGTTGGCAACTTTGGTTGGCAACCTACCAACTCCAATAAGTAGGCAACCAAGAGTGCAATGCCACGTCAACTTTCGCAACCTCTTGGCAACCACTATTGGAGATGCCCTTAGTAGCTGAGGGAGGCAACTGGCAAGCCTGCTGTCAACCAAGAGTGCAATGCCACGTCAACTTTCGTAACCTCTTGGCAACCCCTATTGGAGATGCTCTTAGTAGCTGAGGGAGGCAAGCCTGCTGTCATCCTGAACAGTGAATGTTAAAATGCACAGGACAAATTTGGGGAGAAGAGTAGCTTGCTTCTGATCAAGATAATTCAGTACACACAATAAGTTACTAAGTTAGAAATAAGATGTATGTATTGATGCTCCATCAGGGTGGATAGAATGAAATGAAATTTGTACCATTTTGTGGGTTAACATTAAAGATTCGCATTCCCTCATCTATTCCGTTCCTACCAACTTAAACTAGAGCTCAATTTGAGGACGAATTCTCCATTCCCTTCCCACTTAATTTATTCACAATCCTTGTCATAGAAAATTTTAACACTCACTTTTTTTCACTATCCTATTTTTCATCATTTCCTTCACCTATAATTTTTCATTCCCTTTCTCTCCAATCAATTTGGGCATAATTGAATTAATTGTGTACTTAATAGGCAAAGTGGTTTGTGAAGTAAATTTACATGAACAAGATGAGCTCTCTCTTCCTGTATTTGTGAAATCCTTCCATGTAGATTTATAGTGATTAACAAGATGAATTAGTTACATCTTTTATGGAATTAATATAGCTCTAAATCTCCTAGAGTCTGCTTTTACTCATTTGCAAAATAACTAAACCAACTAAAATAACCAGCAGAATTTGTATAGCTCTCAAGTGGTTAAGCATGTTTCGTCCGAAGATGGCAATAACAAGTTTTGCTATTTGAAAGATTAAATTTGTGTTGTGGTCTATAGGAAGAAAATACTGCAGGACTGCTCTGCTTAGGTTTGGCTTGTTCAAAACACAGAGCAGGCTGGATGATGTTCAGAATTTTACTTTCTTGTTGTTTATAACTAATAATACCATGTCATTCTTCCGTTTAGGATGCTGAAGAGACAACAAATTGCCCAATTCGTTCGGAACCCAACCAGTTGAATATGTGATTATGATCTTAACTTTATTTTTGAAGTGACTTTGTATTTGATGTTGAACCTTGCAAACCAAACTTTAGGATTGTTTGGTTTACAGTATTATACTCAATGGCTGAACTAGAGGGAAGCTAGTCCGAACTCTGGTCCTGGTTCACAAGAGAAATCAGGGGAACATGTTTTACGATCTTGCCTGATTTTAGAAGTAACTGAAATGTTTCATTAATGTTATAAATCTTTTAGTCCCTGGTCTTCTGGGATTTTGGTTCCTCCGTGTTTGATATATCTCTTATAGTATATAACATCTACAAGTGAACCCAGAGTATGCAGAAATCCTATTCCCCCTCTTGTAGTGTATAAATCAACAATGTGAAGTCGTCGCCCACAATACAAACACCCCCCCCCCCTCCCCCGCCCACGCCCACGCCCACCTATGTTTGAGAGGGAGGAATGTCTATTGCTCCAACCCTACACTGGAAACCAATATCTTGAAATCAAAATGAATGCTACAACCCTACCATGTCAACCAATATTGCCCTATACTTCAAATTACAGTGTAATGATTAGTGGATGAAATCATATTTACATCATTCAGTAGCCAATAGTATGATTAGTCGTGTAGGGATTAGTGGATTAACCTCTAAACAACTCACCATTTTAAGTAATATAATAATAATAGCAAAATATTACAAATGATGTGATTTATTTTTAATAAAACAAAACTATGAATAATTGAAAATTTGTTTTTAGGACAACTATTCAGAGAGACTGGCGTGAGAAGGAGATATAATGGGGGACCTGGAGGATCTCAACTCGCACCGCAATATTAGGTGTGTTAAACTTTTGTAGGTATCATTATTCAATACCTAGAAGATATTCCCTCTGCCTCAGCCTACTCCGTCCACAAAACATTGTCCACTTATTTCGTTTCGATTTATCATTTTCTTTTTTACAACTTTTTATCTTTATCGACTTCGAAAAATAACCACAAATTTGATATATTTTATAACTTGAGTTGACGTAAATTCGATTAACAATTTACAACATATGTTGGTTTTGATGATTTTTTATTATTGGAAAATCTACAAAAAAATCTAACTTTTTGAAATTATTTACAAAAATACGCTCTAGTTACAAGTGAGGTTGAAATTGTTGTAAATGGGGTTGCAAACGAGGTTGCAAGAGTTGCAAAATAACGTATTTTTATAAATAATTTCCTGGGATACTTTTGAAAAAAATCCATTATTATTTCAGTTGACTCGCTTGAGATTGCAGGCCTCGTGCATATCGCAACATTTGGGAATCATAATATCTCAGCAAGAATAAAAAAAAATGCCATTTGATTTCTTTTATAAAACAGTGATATTGATGTAATGGGATTCTCATTCCCTTGTATATGCAGGCAACTGATGTCGAACACGGCTCCTGTAAGAAAACAGTTAATTATGTTGTATAAAATATTTAATTTAATATTCTTTATTAAAGTCTACTAAATCTAGAAATATCATCAATTTTGTTATTATTTTCATTATTCAAGTCGACGACTGAGACGTGTAATAATAGACAATACATATAAAAATATGGTATTAATTGATTGCTGCAAGTTATCTTTGATGATTCGACTACATATTAATAATTATTTTATGGTAGGTACAATATTATTTAATTAAAATTTATGGGGGCATGAGGCGAGGATGCCTTGATTAGATTAGACTCATTCATTCTTAGCAATTCCTTATAATAATAAAAATAATTATTTCTTGAGTACAAGTCATTATTTTGTGCTATGTTTTGTCACTTCATTTTTTTTGGTAATTTTGTGCTATATTTAGAATAAATTATAAATTTGTATAATATTTTTCACATCATATTTTTGACAAAGGGAATTACATAAAGTTTTTTGTTAATCAATGTGAGTTATTACTTGATATATTTGTTTCCGGAGTTAATTTTTCGAAATAATAATTTATTATTGTAATTTCATTAATTACAGTCCTATCTTTAATTCCAATTAGACAAATATGGATTAGTATTTTAAAAGATTATAATTTCTATTCAATCTTAAATAAAGTTTTGCAAAACCAGTTTTACATTGAAAAATTTAAAGTATTATAATTTTTTGATGTGAATACTTTAATGAGATTATGGTTATTGCAATAATTGTAGGTTTTGTTTATCAACAAAAAAGATGTCGAAATTAAACAACTTATTTCAGTACGGCCTGTTATTAAGCTTAACGTTACCAGGTTATAATGTTAGGATTTATACGTGATAGCTATGGGACAACTTAACTAGATACTTTACTTACTTAATTTTTATTAAGTATGAACATACTGTCACAGCCAGAGTATGTCTTTGTAACCGTTTTATTCAGTACAAATAAGATTCTAGTGCATCTTGGTAGAAGTTCATTTATTTGTTCAAGCCTCAAGAAGTACTCAAGATGAACAACAAGAATAAATATTACTGTCACAGCGCTGACAGTAAGGTTACTTGAAGACAACATGTTGCGAGTCACGATAGTACATTCACTCTGACAGCAACATTGGCGGTAGCCCTCTGACAGCAACTTTGCCTTAGCCTGACAGCAAGCTTGGAAATCCTGACAGCACCTTTAGCGGGGATTTCTTACTATCACCAAAAGCGCACTCCTGTGACAGCAAGCTTCGCCGTCAGGATACTGTCATGAAGGGATAACATTTGTATTGGTAAACAACCCAGTCAAACTCGTGACAGTTTGGATGTTCAAGAAACAGGCGTGTTGCAGTATCCCAACACTGTAACAGGTCTGCAAGACTACGACTGAAGCTTGAGAGATCACATGACAAAGCTCACCAATTCCAGAGTATGACAAATCTACATCTACTGAATTGTGTTAGCTTAAAATAGAATGTTTCTAGATTGCTTTGTAATGTATTGATAAGCTGTCTGTATAGCAATTTAGGAAAGAATCACGGGCAGGCAAATTGTAAGAATCTGCCACTTGAAAATGACAGCAGCTTCACAAGACCCGTGATTGAAAGTGATAGGCTTAGCCTACTTAGTCTATCTCTCAATTCATTCTTTGTAATCACTCGAGAAACTGAAGCTCAAGAAAACAAACATTTTCTTGAGGTTGTAGCAACCCATTGCAAAATAAATAAAACATTTATTTTGTGAGAATTACTCGTGTGTCTACTTGTGTTTGCAATTGATAAACTGATAATCCTTAATCTTAGTTCTTGTTGTTGAAAACGTAGATTGAGATTTATCAGTATTGCATTCAACCCCCCCTCCCTTCTGCAATAGTCAAAGGACCAACAACTGGTATCAGAGCAGTCAGATTGTGCAACAAATCTGAGATCATGACAAGTATGCAGAAGTCAAGTATCATAAAGATTCCAGCTTTTGATAAGGAGAACTACAATGTATGGAAAAGAAAAATCATGTTGTTCATCAAAGCTGCGAATCCATTATACTTGGGAATCCTCCAGAATGGTCCCTTCGTGCCACGTAAAGAAATTGAAGCCTCTACTGTGGATGGTGTTTTTGTTCCAGCATATTGGGTCAACAAATTACCTTCAGAGTTTCTGGAGCCAGAAAAGGAAAAGGTAGCCTTGGATGATTACTTGCAACTCATCCTACTAGATGCTCTCACTTTGGACAAAGCCATGTGTGGGAATGTCATTGGGTGCTCATCAGCCAAAGATATGTGGAATAAGATCGAGCTGCTGTATGAAGGAAGTGAAGAAGTGAAAGACAACCAGAGACAAATCCTTATCTCACAGTATGAAACCTTCATGGCAAAGTCAGGAGAAGACCTAACAACAATGTTTGAGAGGTTTAGTAAACTTATGACTGAGCTACAGATTCATGGCAACTACTATGATAGAAAGGAATTAAATGTCAAGTTCTTTCTCACACTTCCTGAGCATCTTGAGCACAAAGTCACTGCCATAAGAGAAGGAATAAATCTGAACAATATCTCTCTTGAAACTCTATATGGTGTGCTTAAATCATATGAGCTTGAGTTTTTCCAGAAAAGAGCTATTCTAGCTGGATCCAGAGGAAAGATGGCCAATATGTCAGGTGCTCTAGTGGCTCATGTGCCAAGAATCACTCAACCTAGTGAAGAAGCTCAAATCACTCAACCTGCTTCAGTACCCTCTCTTAAGATCGAAGAGGTTGTGGTTGATGAGGAGAAAGTTGTACTGCAGATAACTGATGTTGAGGATGAAGACTTCTACTCCTTAGAAGAAATGGAAAAGATGGATAATCCAATTATGGCTTACATGGCTAAGAAATTCAAGAATATAAGGTTCAAGAGAAACAAGCCATATAAGTCTCAAGGTCAAACATCAAGGTTCAGCAAAGGGAACTTCTCCAAAGTTGAAGGTGGTGCCACAAGAGGTGGATACAAAACAGGGATGGTGGACAGATCCAAGTTTAGGTGTTACAACTGCAATGAGCTTGGTCATTTTGCTACAGAGTGCAGAAGACCAAAGCAGAATCAGAGGATGGAGAAAGGGCCAAGTGGACATTTCAAGAAAGGACAGGGAAAGGCCTATATGGCTGAAGGAAAGTGCTGGGATGATTCTGATGATGAAGAGGAAGAGGAATATGTGAATTTAGCACTCATGGCTAAATCTGAAGAGGCCTCCTCTAACTCTCCAAGTCAAGTACCCTCACTAGTCTTACTTGATATGTCTAAAGATGAATACAAGCAAACTGTTGAGGAATTGAGTGCAGAGATGTTTCATGTTCATACTAGTTTAACTGCTGCTAATGAAGAAATTGCTAGGTTAACTAAATTGAATGAAGAACTCACTTCTGAAAATGATTTGCTTTTGTTAAAGACCAATCGATTAGAATCTTTAACACAGGAGAATGCTAAACTGAAGAATGAGTTAGTTTGTGCTAAAGAAATTGAGGAGTTTCTAAGGAAAGAAATTAGTGAAAATGAATTCAAGATTAAAGCCTATAGAAACTCATCCAAACAACTTCAGGATTATCATGAGAAACACACAGAGGATCAAAAGGTAGGAATAGGTTTTGAATATGGCAAAAGACCTGGTAAAGAAATTGTTAGTCAGGATTGTTCAACTGATGCTACTGTCAAACCTCATGTCCTCAAGAAACTCAACAAACCAATTTTTAAACCTTCTGAACTTGAGTTTGATGAGGAAGCCATGCTCATCAAGCAACAACTTGATGATGAGGATGAAGGTACTGACAGTACAACAGTTGGCGGAAAAGATACTGTCAAAATCCCCAAGACAGTAACTTTGCCAAACAATCTGACAGAATGTTCTAAAGATGCTGTCAATAATGGCAAGACAGTATCTTCCAAAGATACTGTCAAGAAAGCTTCAACGACAGCAACTTCCAAACCTACTGTCAAGACAGAGGGTATGAAAGGTACTGTCAAGAAAAGCTCGACAGCAACTTCAGAACATCCTGATGACACAGTTACCTACAAGTCTAGAAACAGGAATGGCAAGTTAGGAAATGACAATGCTAATGCTCCTAGAAAACTATGCAATAATTGTGGCTCTTCATATCACTTAACTCATGTTTGTAAGAAACCAAAGGAGGTCAAGAACAATGTGACCCTGCTAGATGGTAACTTACACAGAACCCCCATTATGCATAGACCTATGGCAGTATGTAATAACATTGATTGTATGTCATGCAAGATAACTGACATGAGTACTTGTTTTAATCTGCCTATTTCATCTACTGAACAATGTACCTACTTGCAAACTGTTGAGACTTCTGAGCCTATTGGAAACAGTAAGAAGGCCTCATCCACTAAGAAGAAGACCAAGTCTAATTCTAAAGATAAGTGGGTGAAGAAAGGAGTCCAACAGAAGATTCCTGATGTGATGGTTAAAGTTGAAAATGACGATTATGATTATGATACTGAAGTAACTGGACCCAACAAGGATTGGGTACCATATGCCTCTTAAATACAATTTGTTTTGCAGGGTAAGAATAAGGAGCAGGTCACTTGGATCATTGACAGTGGCTGCTCTAGACACATGACTGGTGATAAAACCCTACTGTCACAATTTGTAGAGAAAGCTGGCCCAATCATAACCTTTGGAGACAACAAAAAGAGTTACACAGTGGGATATGGCTGTTTGGAAATTGGAAATGTTGTCATAAATGATATTGCACTTGTTGATGGATTGAAGCACAACCTGCTCAGTGTCAGCCAATTCAGTGACAGGGGATTCAAGGTTGATTTTGACATGATGGTGTGCAACATTTATCACAAGAAGGATGGAAGCCTTTCTTTGAAAGGAGTAAGAACAGGAAGCCTATTTGTTGCTGACTTAAGATCAACAAAGAAAGACAAGATTTACTGTTTTTACAGTAAAGCTACTATTGGTGACAGTATGCTTTGGCACAAGAAACTCTCACATCTCAACTTCAAAACAATGAATATGCTGATGAAGAAGGAACTTGTGAGAGGACTACCTCAACAGGAATTCTATCAAGAAGGACTGTGTGAGGATTGTCAAATGGGAAAACTGAAGAAAACTGTGCACAGATCAAAGCAAGTCAACACCAACACTGAACCACTCAAACTAATTCACATGGATCTCTTTGGACCAGTCAATGTTCCATCATTAGCCAAGAAGAGATATGCATTAGTTATGGTGGATGACTATTCTAGGTATATTTGGGTGAAGTATCTAGAATCAAAAGATGAAGCAGCTCAAGTTATCATTGATCATTTAAGAGTTCTTGACAGAACTCCAAATGCTAAAGTTCAAACACTAAGAAGTGACAATGGCACTGAGTTCAGAAATGTCACACTTGGTAATTTCTGTAAAGATGAAGGAATTGTACAACAATTTTCTGCTGCAAGGACTCCTCAGCAGAATGGAGTTGTAGAAAGGAAGAACAGGACTCTCATTGAAGCTGCCAGAACTATGCTTCATGATGCAAAATTACCTACATACTTCTGGGCAGAAGCTATCAACACAGCCTGCTACACACAGAACAGAACCTTGATCAACAAGACTCATGGGAACACTCCTTACTATCTGCTCAATGAAAAGAAACCTACTGTCAAGTATTTTCATGTGTTTGGAAGCAAATGTTTCATGATGAAAGACAACCATGAAAAGAAAGGGAAATTTGACACTAAAGCTTATGAAGGCATTTTCATGGGGTATGCTTTAGAAAGGACTGCCTACAGGGTCTATTTTTGGAACACAGAATCATTGATGAAAGTGTGAATGTCACATTTGATGAAACCAAGTTTCCTGGACTGCATGAAGAAGGTCAAATGCAGACTCTTAGTTTTGAGAATCAAGGATACTTGGAGGAAGAAGAAGTTGTTGATGAAGAACCTACTTTCACTCAAACTGTTGAAACAGAAAAGGATGTTGTCATTGAAGAGTGTGTCAATCAAACTCCAGCCCAGTCACAGACCATCACAGGAAATACTCAAATTGATGGTGACTCTGGAGACATTGTAGAAAATGGTGGAGACAATTGCCCTGGTGAAGATTCAGTTCCTCAATTTGAAGTTACTGTCTCAAATCAAACAAGAAGCTTACCCAAAACCACTAGGTGGAACAGGGATCACTCAAATGATCTAATAATTGGAGATCCCTCTTCTGGGTTGAGGACCAGGAACAATGTTTCTGCTGACAACATGTTTTCTTGTTTTCTATCTCAAATGGAGCCTATAGCAATTGATGAAGCATTGTTGGATTCTGATTGGGTGATTGCTATGCAAGAGGAACTCAACCAGTTTGAAAGAAACAATGTTTGGAAGTTGGTTCCTAGACCTAAAGGAAAGTCAGTTATTGAGACAAAGTGGGTTTTCAGAAACAAACTGGATGAAAATGGAAATGTGACTAGGAACAAGGCAAGGCTAGTAGCTAAAGGTTATTGTCAACAGGAAGGGATAGATTATGATGAGACATTTGCACCTGTTGCCAGACTTGAAACTATCAGGATTTTCCTAGCCTTTGCTGCTCACTGTAATTTCAAGGTGTTCCAAATGGATGTCAAAAGTGCTTTTCTAAATGGAGAGTTGGAGGAAGAAGTGTATGTTGAACAGCCACCTGGTTTTGAAGATGTTGAAATGTATGATTTTGTGTACAAGCTGTTCAAGGCACTTTATGGTTTAAAACAAGCTCCAAGAGCATGGTATGATACCCTCTCTGCCTTTTTATTGGAAAACCAGTTTACAAGAGGTGTAGTAGATAAGACCTTATTCTACAAGCATCATGGCAAAGACATCATTCTGGTTCAATTTTATGTTGATGATATCATCTTTGGTTCATCAAATGAGAAGCCGTGTGAGAAGTTTTCATCTCTAATGAGAAACAAGTATGAGATGAGTATGATGGGAGAACTGTCATTCTTCCTTGGTTTACAAGTTCTTCAGAAATATGATGGAATCTTCATTTGTCAAGCAAAATATGTCAAGGAACTTCTCAAGAAGTTCAACCTAGAAGATTCATCACCTGCCAAGACTCCTATCTCTACCTCAACTAGTCTGGATCTAGATTCCAAAGGAAAGAAAGTGGACTCTAGTGCATACAGAGGCATGGTTGGATCCCTCCTTTATCTAACTGCTAGCAGACCTGACATAATGTTTGCTACATGTCTCTGTGCAAGGTTTCAAGCTGATCCAAAGGAGTCACACTTGGTAGCAATCAAGAGAATTTTTAGATACCTTAAGGGCACTCCTAATCTAGGCCTTTGGTATCCTAAAAACACTGGATTTGAGCTAGTGGGGTATTCTGATTCATATTATGCTGGATGTAAGATTGACAGAAAAAGCACTACAGGAAGCTGTCAATTTCTTGGTGGAAGATTGGTATCCTGGTTCAGTAAAAAGCAACACTCAGTTTCTACATCAACTGCAGAAGCTGAATACATTGCAGCTGGAAGTTGCTGTGCATAAATCTTATGGATGAAGAATCAACGGTTGGATTATGGCTTAGTGTTAAATAATATCCTTATCTTCTATGACAACACTAGTGCCATAACCATCTCAGACAATCCTGTTCAACACTCTAGAACTAAGCACATTGATATCAGACATCATTTCATAAGAGAGCATGTTGAAAGAGGAACTGTGAAGTTCATCTATGTGCCCACAGAAAAGCAACTTGCAGACATATTTACAAAACCACTAGATGAAGCAACCTTCAACAGGTTGGTAAGTGAATTGGGAATGCTAAATCTGGTATGTTAACTTACTAGTTTTTCATTCTATTATTCAAGTGAAGCTTGTGACAGTAACATCTTCAGAAGTTGCTGTCATGAGAAAAGTTACTGTCTACCTAAGTCTCTATCTGTTTTCGACAGCACGTTTACTTTGACTTTGTTAAAATTGAATTTTGTGCTAGTCTCTTACTTGAAAGTTGATTTTTGTATGACACTAACTTGCATGTTTGTTAAAATTGAAATTGGTCAAGGATTCTCCTTAATTGGTCAGTTTTGCCTTGATTGTTGTATTAGTAGTAGACATCACTTAATTGCAATATGTGGTAGTTGTATGGGTATTCCAAACTGTTGACCGTTTACATCCCTCTTAACCTAGTATGCCTATAAAATGAATCTTAGGCCATATTAGTGAATCATTTGGAAAAAGGGTAAAATGGAAAACAAAGTAGGAATTGAGTACATGCCTAAGCCTTGTGGAAGTGAACCCTACAATGAAGAGGTAGAAACACTGTTTGATGAGTTATGGGATATCCTCGATGAGGAAGAGGAAAAAGAACTTGCAGCCAAGGCCGCTGAGGAGGCTAAGGTGCAAGAAGAGGAAAAGGAGTTTCAAGCACTCCTCAAGGAAGAAGGAACCTCAGAAGAGAAAGTTAGGGAAGAAGTCCTAGAATTGGTTAAGAAAGACTGTACTGATTAGTTAATGACAAGGCTGTCGCGTGCCTATCAAATAATAATAATATCTAACAAATCCTTCTAACTATGTAGTAGGGCAAGTTAGAGTCGATCCCACAGAGACAAACGTATCAATCACTAGTTATTCTTGATTCAATTCAACTAAGCAAGTAACACAATAAATTGTTGAGAGATTATTAATCTAAATATTATACTAAAGCAAATATGTGGTATTTATCAGTTAACTAAAAATATCTAGAATTAAGTATCCCCACTAGCATGAATCGATGCAATTATGATTTTCCACCCCAATTAATCATACACTACTCAAGAGGAAAAATGCGCCCTATAAAATACCAATAACCTCTCTCGAGTATTAATGGCTTCTCTAAAAATACACTCAAGCCTATTTTCATGGTATCATGCAATTTAGAGACATTAAACACAGCATCCTAACTTCCTAACAATCCGTTCTACCTATTTTCATGGAGAAGTTCATGTCCTTATTGGATAAATCACAACCATCTAAGTCCAACTTTCGATGATAAATAGATATTAGGTTCAAACAATATGCATAATCACGTCTGACATGTTATTGTTAATTAAGCACAACTCAATAAGCAAGAGCATACAACATAACTAAACTGGGGGGGTTATGGAAAATCATACATCAATCATAACTAGGGTTCAACTTAACCCTAGATTAAATAACTACTCACTCATAATTAAACTAACAAAACACATAATATAATAAGAACACATAATAATATTAAGAACAGAGATTAAAAACCGTTAATCTTTCTCCCAGAAGAAAAGTACAAGATCCGCTCCGTATGTATCTATGTATCGATGTATCTCTGTCTATGTATGTCTCTATCTCTCAGATCTGATGTTTATATACATATTCTCAAATATTTTAATGCCTTGAGGAAAGTACAAGTACGTTTCCTAAACTGATTCTGTTTTACAAGGAAAATTCGTAGCTGACTTTTCTTCAGTAATTCTGAGCCGTTCCTGATGTAATTTAATAATTGGACCACTTTAGAATAAAAGAGATTTCCATTATCTTCGTGTGGGCTGTTAAATCGTCCAATTCTGACTTCTACATCTCAAGATATGACCCAAACAGTGAATTATGTGCAGGCAGCCCAACAAATCCGATTTTCCTTCTAATAAATCTCCAAATTAAGCTCTTTATTCTCCAATCCTTCCAAGTTTAGGATTTCCTTGTTTCCTACAATAAAACATTAAAATTTATTAAATAAAAATCCAATTAAATGCAAAATATAATAAATATGAGGAATAAAATCATATAAAATATATATAAATATATACTCTATCAAACATCCCCACACTTAGCATTTTGCACGTCCTCGGGCAAATAAAGAAATAAAAATAATACTAACTAATAGGATCATCACTTTCGTAGATGACACGATTGCATTGAGCATATGCAACAAGCCGTTAAACCCCTAGGCAGCCCTAGTAGGACGAGTTTTGTCTCGTGAGGGTTTATAGAAGATATACCCACAAAATCAAATATTTTCAACCACCAAGTCTCTCAAACATGCAACATGTCATAGTACTCCACACATTGTAAATATCAATCACATAACAACCTGAAAGTACAAGTACACTCACTTTAAGCATCATTAACACAAAATAATCCAAGTATGCACACAATGTCTAGATAGACAAAAATATCATGAGATAGACATCAAAGTCGCATTCAACAAGTAAGCATGCTATGGATATAATTCTCACATTGCTCTCAATTCACACAAGTGTATGGGTATAAGTGTATCGCTCAAGTTCAATCAATGTACTCATGTGCTACCATATGCTTGGTTGTCCACCAAATCTCCACCACCTCGTACATATGCATACATGAATCAAAAGGTCTTCGTTAAAGGTTGTAACGAGGCTTAGGTACGGGGTAGGATATCAAAGAAACAGGCTAACAAGTGGCTAAACTTGATAACTGATAGAGAATAGTGTTCACTTTTAATTAAAGCACCCAACATGAAACTTAGATCATGTAAAAGTTGATCAAGCTTTCACAAGCATTAAACTTCAAAGCACATATACCCCATGTACTTTCCAACTTTCACATTGTATCAATCAAATGAACACAACTCTACTTTATCTTCCTCTTGCTCATAACTTTTTTTTTTATTTTTTTCTTTTCAAAGTCAAGTCATTCTCCAGTAACCAAGGGCAGTGAAAAGTCACCAAGAATGTATTTAATACCAACACACATGGATCGTCCCTTTAATATGACATTGCACTTGCCACCCATTGATCTCAAAGGAGTACTTGATACTTGTTTGCAATTCCATACCATATTGTATCCCACCAAAATGTAACCTTTAACCAAAAGAAATCCCCACACTAAATATTCACCAACCCTTGAATTGAATCAATATGCTCTACCAGTAAATCACGACAAGAATAAATAAGTAGGCTCAAAAATTTTTAGATTGGTGATATACGAAAGAAACGGGTATAAGCTCAAGGGGTTCACTAAGGATTATTTTTTATATGGGTACTGTTTGGGTAAATGAGGTTAATCCTAGTGCCTTTATCATATTCATGCATACACATATCATGTAATCTCAAAACGGTTTAAAACAAGTTCTAGAGCAACAAGAATCATGATGAACAACACACAACAAAAAAAATGGATTGATAAAAAATGAATCAATCATAAATTAGGCTCAAATCCTCACAAGGTGAAAGCATGCTTAACTCACTAAAATTGACCAAGAAGCATCTCAAGTTTTTAAATGTTCGCAAGCACACACAAGGAATTACCAAGCATCCAATGATTTTTCATGAATATGACACTCATAATTAATCATGCGAAATTAATCTACACAATGTGTACTTATCCATGCTAACATGCTTTTGAGACTAGGCAATTATATACAAAAAGTTTTAAATTTTCAAATTTTTTTTGAATTTTATACTATATAATTTTTTTGGGTTTTTACGTCATTGAGAACTCATCCCCACACTTAAGTGGTTCATTGTCCTCAATGAATAATATATATAAATATACAAAACTAACAAGATCCTAAAAGAAATACAAAAAGAATAAGAGTGAAAAATTATACAAAGAAAGGTTAGAAATACTCCCCTAGTGCATGAAGTCCCGGTTGGAAAATGTGGGAGAGTGTTCCTCCTCCAAAATCTTGGGTTGCCTCCCAAGAAGCGCTTTTTTAAGGTCTTTAGCTCGACCTTCTTGTCAATCAACCTGGTGAATGGATCGAAAGTGGCGCATCCACTTTCTCAACATATTTTCTCATGAAATCTCTCAAACACTTATAACTTTCATCCACGGAGTTATCCAACAATACAACTCTTCTATCTCGAGCAAACTTTAAGAGTGCAACAATTATCCTTGACGTTTCATCTCGTGAGACAAACTTAAAAAGAAATTTTATAAGTAAGTCTTCCCAAGTAGTAATGGAATTTGAGGGTAACGAAAATAACCAATTTTTAGCTCCATCCCTTAAAGATAAAGGAAATAATCGAAGTCGAATGGCCTCATCAGAAACTCCATCACACTTAATAGTATCACAAATCTTCAAAAAGTTTTCAATATGAGCATCAGGATCTTCAATAGATAATCCACCAAACTGAATTTCACCAATCGATTTCATTGTTGAAGGCTTCAAATCAACATAATTAATGACATGTAAATCTCTCACTATAATTGCAGGAGGTTTAGAGAGGAAAATATCAGCCTTCATATCTTGATCTTCACCCAAGGTCTTAACCATAAGAACAACTTCATTACTCTTTTCAAGATCACTCTTCTTCAGAGAAGGGCTAAGCAAAGAGTTGGAAAATTTAAATTCCAATTTCTCAACTCCAACTTCAAAAGAAATTTTTCCATGCATCATATCAACTTTTGCACCAGCTGTAGCTAAGAAAGGTCTTCCGAGAATGATAGAATTTTGTGCATCTTCCTCCATCTCCATGACAACAAAATCACATGGAATATAAAATTTTCCTACCTTAACAGGAACATCTTCAAGTATTCCAAGTGGAACTTTTACACTTCTATCTGCAAATTGTAGAGATATACGCGTGGGTTTGAGTTCACCCATCTGAAGCTTATTGTAGATTGATAAGGGCATCAGACTTACACTTGCCCCAAGATCACATAAAGCTCTTTTGATTTCAAAATTCCCAAGTTTCACAGGAATAGAATAGCTACCTGGATCTGTTAGCTTTTTAGGAAGATTATTCTGCAAGATGGCACTACACTCTGCCGTTAATGAGATAATAGAACTTTCTTCAATATTTCTTTTGTTTGACAATAATTCCCTAAGGAACTTCCCATAAGAAGGCATCTCTTTGATAGCATCTAAGAAAGGAATATTAAGCTCTAACCTTTTCAAGATATCCATAAACTTCATAAACTTCTCTCCTAGCCTAGCTTGCACCAATCTTTGCGGAAACGGAACAGGTGGTACGTAAGGTCTGACAGGAGCAACTATGGGTTCCTTCTTCTCTTCTTCAATCGCTTCTTGCACAATCACATTTTCAGATTGAATTTTCTCCCCATCTTCTTCAACGTTCAAATTATCACTACTCATCTTCATCTCCGGCCCTTGCAATTCATGATCACTTCTTAACGTTATAGCATTCACGTGGGCTTTATGTGGTTGTTCAGTTTGGCCAGGAAGTTGGCCTGAAGACTTGTTAAGTTGATTCAACTGTTGAGCAATTTGAGTGATTGAATTCTCCATTAACTTGTTATGAGCCTTTATCTCATTGATACTTGATTCAAAGTAATCATTCTTCTTTGCTTGTGTAGAGATAAATCCTTCCAAAAGATTTTCCAAGTTAGATTTTTGCGGCTGAGCTTGTTGAAAACCTGGCGACTGAGAAAAATTATTTTGTGGAGGTTGAGCTTGAGCCTGGTTATTTCTGTAGGAGAAATTAGGATGATCTCTCCAACCTGGATTGTATGTGTTGGAGTAAGGATTATATTGTGGCCTTTGATTTTGGTTGTAGAGGGCATTTGCTTGTTCCATTGCAGTTCCAGAGGGATTGTATTGACAAGCATGTTGAGTGTGTCCAACTACACCACATATTTCACATGAGGCAAATGTAGATGAAGTTCTAGAATCCAATTGCTCAATCTTCTTAACCATTGTCTGCATAGTAGTATTCAACATGGTTAAAGCATCGACATCATACTTACCGCCCTTCTTAGGATGATTTCTGTCACTGTAAGGATAATTATCATTAGACGCCATCTCGTCTAACAAAGTTTTTGCATCCTCCGTACTCTTTTTCATAATAGATCCACCAGAAGAAGCATCAACAAAATTTCGAAACTCTTGTGTTAACCCATTGTAGAATGTTTGGATCAACAACCAGTCAGGAATTCCATGGTGAGGGCATTGTCTCTGAAGTCGTTTGAATTTTCTCCAAGCATCATGAAGTGACTCGTCATCATCTTGACGAAAATTAGATATTTCATTCCTGAGCTTTGAAGTCTTCTTCTGACTAAAGAATTTAAGTAGAAACGCCTTTGCAAGACTATCCCAAGTAGTGAATGTATTTGGTCCTTCATCCTTCAACCAATCTTTTGCTGTATCTCGGAGAGAGAATGGAAATAAACGCAGCTTAATAGCATCATCACTAACATTGGTCAGCTTTATAGTATCACACTTTTCCAGAAAACTCTCAAGATGATCAACAGGATTTTCAGTGGACAATCCTGCGAAAGATTCATTGGAGACGAATTGGATGAATTGTGGCTTGAGTTCAAAGTGGGTAGCCGTGATTGTTGGTCTGACAATACTAGAGAGTACGTCTGTAGCATCTGGCATACCATGCTCCCTGAGAGCTTTTGCTGCTGTCTCACCCATAACTTCCTTGTCTTTATTTTTCCTTCGTAGTCCTGCTTGTCTTCTTGCTGTAGCTTCAATTTCAGGATCAAGAGCAGTCAAATTTACTGTACCTGAACTTCGAGTGTGCATCCAACAAGAAAACTAGAAACAAAGATCAAATAACAAGGGAATAATAGCCGAAGCAACACAACCAAAAGACTTAGCTAAACAAACTCAAAAATTAACTAATCTAATACTGCTTTGTCCCCGGCAGCGGCGCCAAAAATTTGACAAGGCTGTCGCGTGCCTATCAAATAATAATAATATCTAACAAATCCTTCTAACTATGTAGTAGGGCAAGTTAGAGTCGATCCCACAGAGACAAACGTATCAATCACTAGTTATTCTTGATTCAATTCAACTAAGCAAGTAACACAATAAATTGTTGAGAGATTATTAATCTAAATATTATACTAAAGCAAATATGTGGTATTTATCAATTAACTAAAAATATCTAGAATTAAGTATCCCCACTAGCATGAATCGATGCAATTATGATTTTCCACCCCAATTAATCATACACTACTCAAGAGGAAAGATGCG
Source organism: Heracleum sosnowskyi (assembly GCA_030848705.1). Classification (NCBI taxonomy): domain Eukaryota; kingdom Viridiplantae; phylum Streptophyta; class Magnoliopsida; order Apiales; family Apiaceae; genus Heracleum; species Heracleum sosnowskyi. The sequence continues at coordinate 133,410,636 of CM061237.1, forward strand.
CCCTATAAAATACCAATAACCTCTCTCGAGTATTAATGGCTTCTCTAAAAATACACTCAAGCCTATTTTCATGGTATCATGCAATTTAGAGACATTAAACACAGCATCCTAACTTCCTAACAATCCGTTCTACCTATTTTCATGGAGAAGTTCATGTCCTTATTGGATAAATCACAACCATCTAAGTCCAACTTTCGATGATAAATAGATATTAGGTTCAAACAATATGCATAATCACGTCTGACATGTTATTGTTAATTAAGCACAACTCAATAAGCAAGAGCATACAACATAACTAAACTGGGGGGTTATGAAAAATCATACATCAATCATAACTAGGGTTCAACTTAACCCTAGATTAAATAACTACTCACTCATAATTAAACTAACAAAACACATAATATAATAAGAACACATAATAATATTAAGAACAGAGATTAAAAACCGTTAATCTTTCTCCCAGAAGAAAAGTACAAGATCCGCTCCGTATGTATCTATGTATCTATGTATCTCTGTCTATGTATGTCTCTATCTCTCAGATCTGATGTTTATATACATATTCTCAAATATTTTAATGCCTTGAGGAAAGTACAAGTACGTTTCCTAAACTGATTCTGTTTTACAAGGAAAATTCGTAGCTGACTTTTCTTCAGTAATTCTGAGCCGTTCCTGATGTAATTTAATAATTGGACCACTTTAGAATAAAAGAGATTTCCATTATCTTCGTGTGGGCTGTTAAATCGTCCAATTCTGACTTCTACATCTCAAGATATGACCCAAACAGTGAATTATGTGCAGGCAGCCCAACAAATCCGATTTTCCTTCTAATAAATCTCCAAATTAAGCTCTTTATTCTCCAATCCTTCCAAGTTTAGGATTTCCTTGTTTCCTACAATAAAACATTAAAATTTATTAAATAAAAATCCAATTAAATGCAAAATATAATAAATATGAGGAATAAAATCATATAAAATATATATAAATATATACTCTATCAGTTAATCTCACCAATTGTAGCATTTTCCTTTCTTCATTTAATTAAATCAATAAAACTTCTCTTTCTGCAGTTTCTATTTGCTTCCTGTGTGTGTTGATTAATTGCTTAACTGGTTGAATGTTGTTATGGATGAATAATGAATCAGTAATAAATATTGTAAATGTTTAACTGGTGACTCCTCAGTTAAGTTTTTAATCATAACAGTTTCAATTCAAAGTCCTGACAGTTGTTGTTTTCCCGCAAAGGTTGTTGTCATCTAGAAAAGTTGCTGTCACAATTCTTTGACAACTAACTTCTCGATAGCAGTAAACAACCTTCTATCATGACTTGTAAAAGATACTGTCATATGAGAACTTAACGATGACAGTAAGTTTTGCGCGAAATGTTTCTGTCACGCAAAACATGTTGTCATCACACTTAAGTTACTGACACGGTTGTTTTGAGCGCACATGTTACTGTCAAATTAGTGGACCGTTAAAATTGGACACACATCCTCAACGAGGAGAGAGAAATCAGCCAGTAACCCACGTGACTGCTAAGTGGGTTAAGACACGATTTCACTTTTCCACTTTGTCAGTTAAACGCTTGAACTTCCCTCTAAATTCATCAAACATTCAATTGTTCTCAAAAAGCAAACACAACACTCACCTTTCTCTTATCTCCAAGCAATTCATCTCTCACCTTCTCTCTTCTTCTCTCAAGCAAAACAAATGGCCCCCAAACAATCAATTTCACAAACCAACTTTGCTGGCATCTACTCTCCAAGTGATGCTGGTGAGGGTTTCAAAGGGCTTGTTTATTTCATGAATAAGTCCTATCTTGGGTATGCAATTACCTCCACTCCTGTTCTTCACCTAGACAGGATTGAAAATTTCTGGGAGACAGCCGTTGCTCAAGAAGATGGTGACATCTCCTCCATTCAGTTCAAAATCAAGAAGCACAACTACTCTCTCACTGTTCATGGCATCAATGCAGCTTTGGGAATTGTGCTAGAACCAGGAAAGGATTATGCTAAGCTTGCTAGTGATGAGACCCTGAAGAAGCTCTTCTTGAAGATTGGGTATTCTAGCCCTATTCTTGAAGAGGGAACAACAAAATGGTACCCTTATGGTGAAATGGACAGGAAATATCTCCGCAAGGAGTGGAGTATGGTGTTTGATGTTATGGTGAAAGTGTTCTCTACCAAGACCACAGGCTGGAATGGCATTCCCACCTACATCAAGAAGCTCACTCACTCTCTTGTTCATGTGTACAAAGTGGATGTTGGAAAGCTGCTCATGGAACACTTCAAGGCTGCCATAGGTAAGAAGGTAAACATCTATCCTCGCTTTTTAATGTTGTGCATCAATTCTTTATGTGACTTTGATGAGAATGCCCCTCGTTTGGAGGTGTGTCCTATACTAAAAAGAAACACTCACACAACTCTCACTTCACAGAATTTGAATGCACATATTCCACTATGTTTCACCAAACACATGGTTGATCAAGTGACTAACCTTGATTTTCCATTACCCTCTGGTTTTGATACCTTCTCTATTGAGAATGAAGCTGGATTAGACCCAAATTCAGCTAACCCTCATTCAACTCCATACACTCAGCCTAGGTTCTCTAGACTTCCCAAAGTACAGAGACAAGCCTTGCAAGAAACCAGAAAAAGACCCCTAGAAACTGGTGTTGGTGGTAGTACTGAGAGTCAAGAGGGAGTTCCTGCACCTAGTGCAGCAAATAAGGAAGGTAGTCAAACAGAACCCACAGTGGTTCCTCCTGAGCCTAAGAAGAAGAGAGCTAAGAGGACCCAAACCACTGTCAGCCATCCTGCAGTCTCCCAAAAGACTGTAGAGGAAAACAGGGACATAAACTCCTCCCTAGATGTGCCTTCTCAACAAGGGACATCCATTGAAATTGGTCTGTCTCCCAAGGCAACCTGTAAAGAGTCTGCACAACCTCATGTTCCAACTCATGAGGAGCCTCCACTTGCAGAAACACACATGGAGTCAGGACACTGTGAGGATTTCAATTCCCCTATTGATGCCTCTCAAGTTACATCTGAGAAGCATCCACTATTCTCTTCTCCACTTTCACCTTCTTCCTTCCCTACACATTCATTTGTTTCTTCTTCACAACCTAGAGAGGGGGACAGTCCCAACCCTTCAGGTTTTGATCATCCATCTTCTCTCATGGATGAGCCCCCATCAAGTGGTCCACAAGAACCCATTTCTCAAAGTGAGATGGACACCACTCCCTCAAACACTGAGAAAGAGCAAAGTACAACTCTGCTAGAAAATGAAACAACCGGTACTTTGTTCAATCTCCAAGGAGCATCTTACCTCAGGGAAGATGCTGTCACAACCCAAGTTGCTATCTAAGACACTGTGGATGTTGTTGTCACAGGTGATTCTGCTGTCAAGGACTCAGTTGAAGTTACTGTCACTACCAAACCTGCTGTCCCCATTGCAGTGGAACCTACTGTCAATATTCCAACTGACAATAACATTCATGGAAAAGCTCCTGTCACCTCTACACAGCCTGACTTTGATGTTGTACTTCTTGAGGATGTCTCTGATGATGATGTGCCACTATCTCAGTTCTTAAAGGTACATTCTAAACCATCTATGTCATTGCATGTAAGTACTGCTCATACCCATGCATCTAGGATGAGTGAGGGTGTGCAAAAGAAAAGAGAGATAAAAGAAAAGAGAGGTGAGCATCAAAATGAGAGGCAGCCAAATGAGCTGGCAAAAGGTGAGGGACTTGAGCATGTCCAGAGTGAAATTGAGGGAGCCACACATGTCCAGGCCTTAGGACATGAGAGTTCTTTTGTGAGGAGTGATGAGATCACTCAGAAAAACACTGAGAGTGTGAGAACCCCCACAGCCTCCAAGCCCCAGTCTTTTCCTTCGCCCCCAAGAAGGTTGAGATCAGGTGGCCCCTCTACATCTTCCAGGTTGCAAGCTCTAGAGAACAGGTGTCTGTCCATAGAATCCAAACTTGACAGCTTGACTACCATGGTGGCCTCTGGATTCTCTGCCATTCAGGAAGTCATTCAGGCTCTATCTGCCAATCTTGATGCTGCCAACTTACCTAAGGGGGAGAAAGGGGTAAGATCAGAATCTCCAAAGGCAGAATCAGGAAGGGACAGATCTGGAAAAGAAGGTGTCCCCATATAGGATGTTGCTCAGGGGGAGCCTCTCTCAAAGAAGGCTTCAAGGAGTGAGGGGGAGCCTGCAGCTAAAAGAAGATTAGTGCCTGCAAAGAGAAAAAGGGGGACTAAAGGAGATTCAGGAAGTAAGGGGGAGCAAATGCAAGAAGCTGAAAATCTCTTTGAATATGAGATAGCTGGAGAAACAGTTCTAATGTCCAAAGAAGCCCTGGAAGCTATGCAAATGGGTGTTTCTTCCAAGAACCCAATACTACCTCCTGTGACTATAAGAGAGCCAACTTCAATTCCAAAGGAGAGTGATTTTGAAAGACAATGGAGAGAAAAGGAGGAGCAGAACAGGTTGGGAAAAGGGAAAGACAAGATGCCTGAATACATTCTGTCAGGAAACACCTGGAGTGAAGGAACAAAGTTCAGCCAAGAAGATGTAAATGCTCTAATGGTTGACTACAGGGAAAGCACTCTGAAGAATCATGATGAAGACTTCTACAAGGTAGTTGATGAAGCTATGAAGGAGCCTAGTAGAAGATTGAGTAACTGCTCAACTTTGCTCAAGGAGAAAATCACCAGTGTATGTGTAAAGATCAATGAAGAAAGGAGGTGGGCTATTGATGTGTACTTAAACACTGGAATATCCATTTTGTGTCTACTATGAAGGTACCACCAAAAATGGTAGTAAGAGATGTGCATACATGAGTCTAGGAGGCACCTCAACAATGGAGTCAAAGTCAATCTTAAAGGTTTTAAACATGATTCTCAACTCCAAAGCCAACAAGGAAAGAGTTCTTGCTGTCAATGCAATTTATGACTTGCTGGTAAAAAGGGACAAGGAACTGAGCTCTACTATGAAGAAGATGATCTCCAAAGCAATCTCCAACATAGCTGAACAAGGAGAAAGATGCTCCTATAAGGTTCCTCATGATGATGATGATGAGTTGGATGGCAGTGGAGGAACTGGAGAAGCAGGAAATGCTAGTGGAAGCACTTCTGGGAATGTTGGATCAAAGTCCCAGGAGGAAAATAAAGAAGAAGCTCCTGTACAAGAAAAGGAAGATGCTGGAGCAACAGAAGAAGAGGAGTCAGTAATTTTTGAAGCTTTGGAGGCAAATATCTTAAGATGTGCTATTGACAGTATAAATGCTGAAAAAGATACTGTCACCAAAGATACTGTCACAGAAGACACTGTCCTCAAGGAAGATGTCAGCAAAGAAGCTGTCACAGAAGAAACTGTCAAGAAAGATACTGTCATGGAGGACACTATCAACAAAGATGCTGTCAAAGAAGGAATCAAGCCTACTGTCAAGCCAAAGAGGACAAAAACCTTAGCAAGGGCCTGGCTCTCTAGACAGGAACCTGAACCTGAGGAGATTTCAAAAGCAATAAAAGGAAAACACAAGTACTCAGGAAAGGAGAAAGCCACTGGGCTTGGCAGGAAGTTGAAGAAGCCTATCCAATCAAAACTCTACAGCTCTCTGGATCTTTTGGAAAAGGAAGTTGATCAAATCAAGAGCGTCGAGGTAAAGTTGGATAACAACAATGAAGCAATTGAATATGTTCTTTGGTTTGATGCATCAAGACTTGTGAAAGTCAAAAAGGACTTTATCATGGAAGTGTCATCATATACTGTATCTGCAACTCTTTCAATGAAAAAGACAACATAAACAAGGAGAGTTGAATACTTCTACTTGGTAAGAATGCTCAATCTAATGCAAGGTTATGACAATGTCCCTGAAAGAGTCATGAACCATGTGTTGGCATACAAAGCCTTGAGGGATGAAGAATTCTATCAGAAGTTTGGAGAATGGTCTCTATATGATGATAATGACATTGCTCATTTACTTGAATGTTCTGATGAAGAAATGGCTGAGTATGAAGATGACATTCCTAAAGAAGTGGTGCAAACCCAACCGAGTCAAGAAGAATCCTCAGAGCCCACAGAGAGAGAAACCACTGAAGATACAGATGATACATTCCTGAACAAAAGCAAAGAAGCCAACAGGATGGAGAGTGAAGGACCCAATTACCAATCTTGTATGCTTGAGAATCCTCTGAGAATCAAGTTCATATGGGAAGAGATTCCAGTAAGAAGCTTTCACAAACTTAGAACCAGTGCACTGAAAGACTTACTTTTCTTGGTGATTGGATCAATTCATCCATTGGAACAACAATGCTCTTCTGAGATTGAGAGCATTATTCAAGCAAGAAAGGGTGAAGACTCAAAGCTGGATAAGTCAAGGAGAAAAACTCTGAATGCATACCCTGGAAGTAGATTCAAAGACTTTAATGGCACACTGAAGTTCAAAACTCATGCTTTTGGCAAAGACTTATGGTTGGATCTTCAGGATGCTAGGGTATGTCTCTCCAAGACACTCCAGAAACACATTGATGAAATTGAAGATGAGGCTATCACTCCTGATGAAATAGCACTGGTGGAAGGACTCAGAGAAGTTCTTAAGGAAGCTCTCAACAGAGAGGATGAAGCAAGACAGAAAAAGAAATCTGAAGCTAAGTAAAATCTTTTGTTAGATTTTGATCTTGTTAGTTAAGTTGTCAGCATGTATTAATTGTAAATTTGTTGTTATTATCCATAAAAACAAATTGGGGGAGATTGTTAGAATTTATGGGTGATAGCTATGGGACAACTTAACTAGATACTTTACTTACTTAATTTTTATTAAGTATGAACATACTGTCACAGTCAGAGTTTGTCTTTGTAACCATTTTATTCAGTACAAATAAGATTCTAGTGCATCTTGGTAGAAGTTCATTTATTTGTTCAAGCCTCAAGAAGTACTCAAGATGAACAGCAAGAATAAAGATTACTGTCACAGCGCTGACAGTAAGGTTACTTGAAGACAACATGTTGCGAGTCACGACAGTACATTCACTCTGACAGCAACATTGGCGGTAGCCCTCTGACAGCAACTTTGCCTTAGCCTGACAGCAAGCTTGGAAATCCTGACAGCACCTTTAGCGGGGATTTCTTACTGTCACCAAAAGCGCACTCCTGTGACAGCAAGCTTCGCCATCAGGATACTGTCATGAAGGGATAACATTTGTATTGGTAAACAACCCAGTCAAACTCGTGACAGTTTGGATGTTCAAGAAACAGGCGTGTTGCAGTATCACAACACTGTAACAGGTCTACAAGACTACGACTGAAGCTTGAGAGATCACATGACAAAGCTCACCAATTCCAGAGTATGACAAATCTACATCTACTGAATTGTGTTAGCTCAAAATAGAATGTTTCTAGATTGCTTTGTAATGTATTGATAAGCTGTCTGTATAGCAATTTAGGAAAGAATCACGGGCAGACAAATTGTAAGAAGCTGCCACTTGAAAATGACAACAGCTTCACAAGACCCGTGATTGAAAGTGATAGGCTTAGCCTACTTAGTCTATCTCTCAATTCATTCTTTGTAATCACTCGAGAAACTGAAGCTCAAGAAAACAAACATTTTCTTGAGGTTGTATCAACCCATTGCAAAATAAATAAAACATTTATTTTGTGAGAATTGCTCGTGTGTCTACTTGTGTTTGCAATTGATAAACTGATAATCCTTAATCTTAGTTCTTGTTGTTGAAAACGTAGATTGAGATTTATCAGTATTGCATTCACCCCCCCCCCCCCCTTCTGCAATAGTCAAGGACCAACATATAACTACTCGGTTCTTTTTTTAATATTTATAATTACTAGCTTATAATCCAATGCACGGCTCATTTTTTAATATATATAATTATATTAATTTTATGTTATTAGTTTAAAGATTTTATTTATTACATTTTATACGCTCAATACATTATTTATGTTCTATCTTGAGTTCTAAAAATCATATTTAAAAATAAATTTACGGCTCACATAAAATTCACAAAATAATCTTTAATTTAGTGATAGTTTAACAAATTATTTTTCAATTAAAACTACCCTGAAACTGAAGAAAGAATAAAATAACTTATTTTACATTAGTTCTATTCAACTTAGGAATAGAATTAAAATAAAAAACCAACTCAACTTACGATTAAAGTATAGACCAAGAATCAAATGAACCTACTCAACTTAGAATTTGAAGTTATAAATTTTTACATTGAGAATTCTAGTCAACTTAGAAAACCTACTCATATTTGGTTTATATTATTAAAATAAATCTTTTTAATATTAAATCTAAGGGTTCTGATTCATCTATTTTAAGATCAACGGTCTTATTGATTTGGCGGTACATGACCAAAGTTTTGGATAAGATCTTTCTTACGCTTATTATATATAAATAAAGATTTAATTTAATTTAATTTAATATGAATTGAATATTAGTATTAAGGGAACTGGTATTTTTATTAAGTTCTAATTACTTCAAATCTCATTCTAATACTAATACTCCCACTTTGATATAATAGTTTCTATTTTTACATGATATAATCTTGATCGTCTATTTTTAAAAATATCAGATTCAACGGTTGATATTGTTTTGGCGGTATTGAGGATCAACCAAAGTTTTGGATAATATCTGCCTTACGCTTATTATATATAAGGACTTAATATAATTTATTATTTTTAATATTAAAATTTATACTTTTATGTGACCAAAATTCTGAATAATTCTTATTTTGATCATGTATCGTCAAACGAGAAGTACCATTAGATTTTAAGATAAGATTTTAAGATAGATAGATTTTTAATATTCTATTCAACTTTAAAAATCTACTTATATTTAGTTTATATTATTAAAATACACTATTTAAGTGTATTTAAATACATTAAGTGTATTTAAATACACTTTTTAGTATTATATTGAACTTAAAAAATTACTCATATTTGATTTATATTACTAAAATATATTTTTTAGTATTTGAATATAATTCTACTAACAATCAAATAAACTTTTTAATATTATATCTAACGATTCTCATTCATCTATTTTAATAATATCAAGGATCTTTTTTAATTTGATAGAATAAAATTCTGGATAAGATCTCTCTTATTCTTATATATTATATATAAGGATATAATTTAATATCAGGGATCCTTATTAATTTGGCGGTACATGACCAAAATCCCTTACGTTTATTATATATAAGGATATAATTTAATATCAAAAATCTTTATTAATTAATTGGCAGTACATGACCAAAATTATAAGGATATAATAAGATTTCAAATTCGATAATAAAAATAATTGTGTTAATATAATTTTATATATGTTGAAAATTCGATTTGTACTCTAAGACTCAAACGATCGTACAAGTTTATGGAATTTCATTATAAATTAATTTGTACTCATATATGACTCTTCATGCATAAACAGATCCTCACATGATAACAAGAGCTTCCTCCCTCTGCACAACATATATAATGCTTCTTCCATGAACGCTACTTTGCTTACTTAACAGTTAACACCCATCTTTTATTTTTCACGTACAACCCATTAAAAAGGTCCCTAAAATTGCAGTAAAGTTTACTCCCTCATCAAGTAAAGAACCAAGCCCCCCATCTCTCCATTAATGTGCCTTTGCTTCCACCTCACACCTCTTTAACATTCTTGTTGGAATTATTCAACCATATTCTCTACATCTTCACTACATAATTTAATTTTATATTTTTCCGAACAAGGAGCGGTACAAATTACAAACGAGAGGAGAGATCGAATTTGTGACATAACTTTCGTGACTAGGCTAGAACCTGGTTGCCTCCTCTACTTATTTTATAAACCTTAAGACTATTTCATTCACTTCTGATTTGTTTGGAATTATTGTACGTATCTTAGTACTTAAATACATGTAGCTGTCAGAGATAAACATACCACGTACTTATAACAAACATATACAAATATACTTGCATTAGCTACATATTTGTATTTACATGTGCATTTGTGTGGATGAATAAGGTTTGACAAGAATGTCTGAGAACCAATCTCAAGCAGAGTTACATAGAATGTCATATGCAGATACTATAAAGAAAATAAAGGGTCTTGGATTATTTGAGCCATCTTTTAGAATTCTTGGTTTTGTGTTTCTTACAATTTTAGTTACATGCTGCTTTTTTTACTTTGACTATGGAGATTTTGGTAGAAGTTTTCGGATAACGGTTCAGTCTGGGACGATTATGGGCTTAAAATTGAATGGTTCGAGCAGAGGAGGCGAAGAAAAAGTTGAGTTCTTGAGTGAAAATGGTGGTGCTTGTGATGTTTTTGAAGGTGATTGGGTATGGGATGAGAGCTATCCATTGTATGAATCTAGAGATTGTAGTTTCTTGGATGGAGGGTTTAGGTGTTCTGAAAATGGAAGGCCTGATTTGTCCTACACTAAATGGCGGTGGCAACCTAAAGCTTGTAACTTGCCCAGGTAATTTTACTTGAAAATTAGTGTTTTGCTTGCTGATAATTTTTTGACATGTTTTTGTTTGATTAATCTTGGTGCAATAACTTTGGATTAGTTAAAGTGATTTGTTCTATGAGATTGATATCTTAAGTAGTCAAGTTATCATGTTTCCGGGGAACGGTTTCTGCAATGTCAAGTTAACATGGTAACAGAGAAATATATTGACAGTGCCGATCCTGGGGCAGTGCAGGTGGTGCGACCGCACTAGGCCTACCGGGATCAAGGGGTCCAAAACTATATTCATTCATATATTGCCTTAGTGAGTATGCGTAGATACCATGCATATGAATTTACCAAAACTATATTCATTCATGTATTGCCTTAGTGGCTTGGAAATTCGTCTGGAAAATACATTATTCATGTCTGCAGTGTGTGTTTTCATATCAAATGTAGTTATGGGTTGCTACATCATGTTAGACACAGAATAATCACAAGTTTTGCTCTGTTATTTCCTGGTGGCCTTTATTTGGAAGTGTCTGATTTCTTGTTCTTTTCGGTGTCTTTTCCCCAAAAATATCATGTATGATGCCAAGAGAATAAATCTAACTTACTGGAGTCGTGTTTACCACTGTAGTTTATCATCCGATTTATCCTTCAAATGTGGCTAGAATGATGCCAAGAGAATAAATATCATGTATGATGCCAAGAGAATAAATCTAACTTAGATGATATTCTGATGAAGTTCAACATTATTCTTCAAATTGGCTAGAATGTATGAACTAATGGACTAATGTGGTGTATTTCTTGTTTGACTAAAAAACCAGGTTTGATGCCAAATTAATGTTGGAGAAACTGCGGAACAAAAGGCTGGCTTTTGTTGGAGACTCGATAGGAAGAAATCAGTGGGAATCCCTGCTCTGCATGCTATCTTCTGCAGTTTCCAACAACAGTAACATATATGAAGTGAACGGCAACCCCATTACAAAGCATAAAGGGTTTTTAAGCTTCAAATTTGTCGATTATAACTGCACTGTGGAGTACTATCGCGCTCCATTTCTTGTATCACAGGGCAGACCTGCTGCTAAGTCTCCCTCAGGTGTAAGATTAACCCTCAAGTTAGACATAGTTGATTGGAGTTGTTTGCAATGGAAAAATGCAGATATTCTGATTTTAAACACAGGACACTGGTGGAATTACGAGAAGACAATTAGAGTGTAAGTTGAAGTTATACACAATTTTTTTTACCAGTTGCGTTTTATTTGTTGTCGACATAGTTCTATCACTTATGTCATTTAATCTTTTACTTTCATTAAATGTGTTGCCTTCATTATTTTTTTTATTATCATATCAGAGGTTCCTACTTCCAAGAAGGATCAGAGGTGAAGATGGATATGCAAGTTGACACTGCTTATCACAAAGCCTTAAACACTGTGGTAGACTATATACACAGTGAAGTTAATACAAACAAGACTCAGGTCCTTTTTCGGACATTTGCCCCTGTCCATTACAGGTTTGTTTGATCTTCTTTCATCAAAGTTTCAAGTGCATGCATGCTATTTTTCTTTCAATCTCCTTTAATCGAATTTCAGTGAGTACACATTTCTATTTCAATCTTCTTCCATAGCTGCCTAATTTGTCGATACTTAGATCATCATAGATGCTTGGTTTCTGTTAAATCTAAACAAACCTGATTTGGTAAACATACAGAGGTGGGACTTGGAGAAATGGCGGGGGATGTCACATGGAGACATTACCAGAACTAGATGCTTCCTTTAATCCATCAAACATTAGAAGCAGCTACAGCGCACTTGTTGATGCAATATCAGCTCATTCAAACAAATCAAATGAAAATCCTATAGACGTATTATACATTACTAATATGACATCAAGAAGAAAAGATGGACATTCTTCAATATATCAGAGTAATCCTCCAGCTGCTCTCAATAGGCAGGACTGCAGCCATTGGTGTCTTCCTGGGGTACCGGATGCTTGGAATGAGCTACTTTATGCTCTTTTTATGAAGCGTGAAACATCTCATTCTGCGAATTCATCCACATTCTAGAGTTGAAATCTAGAGCATATAATTTATCTGTGAATAACAAGTTAAAAAACTCATAAGCAGCAGAGCAAAAGAAGCTGCTGAATACTTCAGATAGAATTTTAGAGGCTTATTTTTAGCAGCATAGAAATCATAAACAAAGCATATAATTCTTTTACACTTTTTGGCCCCTTTCTCTTGAATCTTTTTGGGTGTATTGTCATATATGGAAACGGTGCTGGTTAGTCAAATCTGTTCATGTACAAGGCTTATTTTCTGCATTCTTCATATGTTGTAAGTTGTAAGTTTGACATGTAGAAAATGATTGTATCTACTAGATTACAACCGATATTTTTGAAGGTAAATCAATTCACTAATAAAATGGCATAAAGCATCTTCAAAAAATATGTGAAATTGAACGAACACGATCGTCGAAGATGAATAGGTGTTTGAGAAGATTCATTGGGTCAAGAAGAGTGTTTCTAAACTTTGAATCCACAAACAACAGCAGATATGAATCTAATAGTAATACAATAGTTCAGGTCACTGTTTTTCCCCGCTCAAATCTTTCGGATTTGGTTCATTATCTGAAGGTTTGGCAAATGAATTTATTGAAAAAGACAAATGTATATACTATCAATGTGCCCCTGATATCAAAATTCTAGCAAGGAAACAGCTCAAGATCATTGAAAAAGGGGAGGTTGTTAATTTATCAGAAAATCTCTTCACCAAAAACCGAGATTACCTCATTAAATACAATGAACCCCAACTGGTAACTGCTAACCAGTTGACAGGCAAGGTGGTGGTTATGTACTTTGTGCAAAATGATCCCTATGATACACATGCAAGTGGTGAAATCTCCATGACATCCTTGATTGATGTATACAAATTTGTCTTTCTTGACAATAATTTGGTTTTCACTCTTCTCCTCAAAGTCGAGCACAGGTCTTTGAAAAATGAAAATATATTTTCTCGCATTCCTTGGATGGCCATACCCTTCTTAGATGTAACATCAAGGAAATATCGGGAGAACATAGTCGGAGTAGACTTGGTCGATGAACTAGTAAACCCTACAGGAATTGTGGTTGAATGCGTTTGTGAACATATGAAGCAACTTTCCTATTATCCCCCACTCCAGCACCCTGACCTGCAGAAAAAAGGTCCAAGCACCGTTGGTCCTCATGGGGAATACATTGAACCATGTGGAGTTGAGGACCCGGATGAAATCTTTCATTTGTTAAGAATGCAAGTACAGAACTCCTTTTTTCATACAGTCCAGGAATTTTCCATTTCAGTTTTAAGAGAGAGTCATTCACTAATTACCCTTCTAGGTTAAAATTCGAAAAGGCTGAATGCTTATATATGATTGTAGCTTCCTCACATTTTACTCGAGAGTTTTTACTTACCTTCACCATTACAGAGCCTTGGCACCCGTTACATTACATTTAAACTCTTTAAACTTGTAGCATACTAGCATCCATAAGTATTTGGTCTGATATTAGTTGTATTTTTTTCCTCCTTTTACATGATTAAATAATTATAAATTCCACTTTGTAGGTTCAATGGATGAAGTTGAGTACCTAGCGACAGTAAAAGAACCCAGCTACCTCATGAAGACGTTAAAAGAAGTCGAGTTCCTAAAGATGTTAAAAAAGCTACCTCAGATGAAGGGCACATCTTATGACTATATGTTCCCTGGGATGAATTTCTCTACAATGAGCTAGTTGGAGATATGTCATGGTTTGTGTCGACAGTAAACAAATTGTTACCGGGTGGTTCTTTTCCTTATTATGGCGAACGCTGCTATGAGTATGATTGGCCCTTTCTTCTTGCATTTGATGGGGATGGAAAGCTTATTAGATGAACAATAAATCCTATGTTTAAGCATGTGGAATTCCCCTTCTATGGCAGTACTCTAGAAAAGGAGGCATATTATAAATTAAGTTACCATTTCTTTAGTGTCGGATACTGGAACTGGCATTATGAGGGGTTGCTGATGAACTCATTCAGCCAATTTTAAGGCCCCGAGTCCTGCAGAATAGTAAGGTTTAGAGATTGTTGTTCCATATTGCCATCCACAACACTAGTAGAGCGTGCTTTGTGTAATGCAAATATTTTGTTCTTAAAATGCGGCACAGAGTATTTGGATGCCTGAAATAAAATTAATTTAATAAATATCTGATACACAATATTATTAAAACCGAAACATTCCAAAATAGTTTCTACCAATGGAGTTGATTGACTTCTTAAAACTTGTGTATGTGGGCAAGTGTTACAGAAGTCTTTTGTGGTGGAGAAAAAGGGGAAGAGTAGGCTCATAAGTCACAACCAATAATATGTTGAAGATATGAATCTATCTATCTTGTTCTTGGATCAGGTATCTGGGAGTGGAGGGGCTGTTTGTTTCCTCCTCATCTCTTTAAATTTGGATAAAATCTTAACATCACAGTTCATGATTCTCTATCTTTGTGGGGACTTTGTTAGACAGATTGGCAAACATACCCTACCACCCCACATGTACTCCAACTCCCTCAACCCATCCCTGTTTTCTTTAATAATTTATACTTCCTTATTTATACCCAATCTATCAATCCTAACCAAATAGTAACATATAAGAAAAGTGCAGAACCCTAGAGGCAAAAAATAATACAGACGCTTCTCTTTTTTCTTTGTGAAAGTTTGTTGCCATGGAAGTGTTGGATCATGATGATCTATTTTATGCAGACATAAGCAAGCAGATTTCTCTGCTTATAATGGAGGACGATGACGATATTCATCTCCCTGTCTCAGGCTGTCGATATCCTTCTGCCTCTCTTCAGGTTCTTGCCATCATTTTTCATTCTTGTCAAATTTTACGCAATTGTGTACAGTCTTCTATTTACTAACACGCAAGCATGATATCCATATTAATCCCTCCTACCACATCGGGAGAGCTGGTAACTTAAAATGATATCAGTGTTCTGTTTAATATTGTAACTTAACAAATTCTTTGAATTTCAAAATTTTTGCAGCCGTTTTCTCGCGTTATTCATCCGAGGCCAACAACACAATCACAAATGTTCTATGAGCAAAGTCGCCAAAAAGAACAGAGCAAAGGAACCGGTGTATTCATCCCTCTTTCAACTCAACCAAGAAGAAAGAACAAGCAAGGAAGGGTTAACAATGCAACATCAAACACCAAGTTTCAGAAGCACTCTGATGATAACTCAAGAGGGCATCCACAAGCCTTGGGTTCCAACAATTACTATTCTTTAAACCACAAAAGAAGTTGAATGTAGATATATAAAAGGCCTAAAGAAAACATTTTATATGCTCAAGCAGTGTGCAGCCAAATAAATAATTCTCTACATTAAAAGGATAAATGTACGAGATTACATGGTGATCATGTAGATCAATGCCAGCTGAAAATAGAATTATTAGTTTTTGGTGGGAAGTTCTTTTAAAGGGTTTGGACCTAGCTTTATTCTTGTAAAATAGCATTGTATGATTGGTTAATGTTATTGAGTTTATTAATTATGTAATTTTGATGTTGAAATGTTTGGAACAGAGAACTTACAATAATACAACGCCGCATTCTCGGAAAATTGAGAAACAAGAAGAGATCTACACATTAATTAATTATTTCCTTAATTTTAATAAATTTATAAGTTAACACCTTTTTCTTTCGAGTCTCTTTTGCTCACAAATCTTTCAAGTCTATTTGACAGGGACTGTCTATCTTAATCTACAATACTTGCAAATGCAAAAAGTAGCATCTCTGTTTATCTGAGCATACATTTTTTTCTTAATAAAATTGCGGATACATTTATAACTTACAAATTAAATACCATATTGAACTGCTATCTACAAATCTGCAGATTTTACGAACTCTGCAAACATGCACTGATGCACATTCACTGCAACTACATCTTAATAATACGTTTTCACTTTACGTATTTCGTATAAAATTTAATTGAAATTAATTAAGCAGGAATATAAATAGTTTCTCAATATACTAAAGACAGAATTGGTCTCATAAGTCATGAATTTCTACTTTAGGTCATACCTTTAAGATGTTTCTTCTAGGTGAAGATTGAACTGTCTGTTCCCATAGGGAACTTTTAGGCCAGCAGTTCTGTATATGAATCTCCACTTGTAGGGGCAGCAAAAGGTTGAAATTTCTACCAGGAATAAATAGAAAAGCTTCCCATGTGAAGGGAATTGCAAGTTGGAAGCCAACCTAAAAGTTGAATTATGTATTGGGTTCCATTATGTCATCAACAAGAAGTATGATTACAAGATTTAACTTCACTAATCCAACCGTTAGCTAATCACTTTCCAACTAATGACAAGTTTTACTTCACTTTGATTTCCAAATCTCAGAATTCTTATATGAGGTGGCATGTTGAGCACGCTATAAAAAAAATTAGATAGCGGGGCAGGGGCGTAACCCGGATTTTGATTTAGGGGGACCAGATCCATGTTACTTCAATTTTTTTTGAAATTTTACATTAAAATTTCTACAATTTTGGATAGTTGGCAGGAATTGGGTATCACTCTAGTTCCCTCTAGATCCGCCCCTAATGACGATCACTCTAGTTCCCCCTAGATCCGCCCCTAATGGTACTATGCTTAAAATTTTCCATTTCTATTTGACACATTCAACTCTAGAGTGATTAAGAAAATCAATTTTGAGCTAAGTGGTTAAGGGTTTATCTCTTGTCAAGGTCCTGGGTTTGATTCTCACTCACCCGAGATTTGTTAAAACAGATACTGATTTGATTTGTAAGACATATAAGCCTAATTATTAAAAAAAGAAAATCAATTTTGGTGAATTGGATTGATTGATATATTTATTTGTAAAAATAAATAAATAAACAATATATGTAGTCAGCAGATGGAAAGAGGCAGGAGAAAGCTATGGAAATGGAATATTTCATAAGAATTTAGAAGTGGCAAGACATTTGGATTTCAAAATCTAGCAGTACTTTCCCCCACTCGGAAATACAGCTGTTCACGTGTACAATATTCAAACACCGACTGATCAATAATTTAACAATGATGTTAAGGAAAAGCTACGTGGCTCCCCCCCACCTGGGATCAAATATAAGTCCCAACTCTGATTCAAATTTCAAATTAGTAAAGATTCAGTCATTTGAACTTGTTTAGAAGTAGTCACAAAGATACACTACTGGTTATGCCTTGTGTGAGTGTGTCTACTTGATAATTTTAATCAAGTAGAGACGTAAATTTAATTAGCTGAAGTAAAGAGAATCACTATATCAAGAAGTAAGCCGACAGGTCCTAGCCTAATGACGAAAACTGAGATCATGTGTTTGATCTTCCCTTTGTCATTTGTGATTTGTACTGCCCTTGTGGCTTATTTGGATGAAAAAACTATACTCCTATCAAGAAGTGCTGGTAATCCAAAGTGTAAATCTATTCCAAGTTCTCCAAAACATGGGCCTTTTTTTTTTATGGCCGATTCTCCGAATTTTATGCATAAAGTATTTCTTACAAGAATCAGAGATACGTTCTAAGCGTTCAACAACTTTTAACATTGATGGTCGCTTGCTAGGACAGTCGTCAATACATACAGCAATAAGCGAAGCTATGTCGTGCTCCGTTCCTTCAGGAAGACTGTCTTCCAACCAAGGATCCAAATTCAAATTATTTGAATAATGTAGCAATCTCTTCTGTTTCTCAATATGATATCCAAGGGAATTGGAATCTTCTGAATGGAGCATTTCAGATGCCCGTATACCTGTCATCAGTTCCAGCAAAACCACTCCAAAAGCATAAACGTCCGTCTCTAAACTCATAACATCTGCAAATTGATTAATGTGTTAGAGATTATAGTCATCTATAATCTGTACTAGTATGTGTCATTTAACAATACTCCATGGTATTAAAGTAGAACATGTATAGAAAACGGTGTTTTTGCCCCTAAAGGAAGCCGCTCCTTAGAAAACGGTGTTTTTGCCCCTAATAGGAGACGAGGAGTTGTTCCAGAGGAAACGGTATTTTGCCCCTAAATTCATGTCCAAAACTAATAAATTCTAGAAAAATGCTAGGAAACCAAACAAAAGTTCCAAAAAAATGTACAAAATACCACGTGTCTGTAATCTATTTTAACACAAAAACAATTCATGTTATATATTTAAAGGTTGAAGTACAGATTTCTGGAATAGCGGACAAGTGAGATGTATAAAAGGAATCAAACAGTAAGCTGGCTCGACAACATAGAGAACTCATAATGAAGATATGAAATTTAAAGAGAACTTACTAGACTTTAGATACTCGGGAGCTGCATAACCCAGAGTCCCAACCATACATGCCGTCGAATTTGCATAGTGTTTGGATTGTGTTGCTCTTTTTAATCCACTGGGCGAAAGTTTTGCATTAAATTTCTGGAGAGTTTAATTTTGGAAACATGAAATAAGAGAACTGTTGCTGAAGAGTGCTTGATGCGAATATCTTTAGGTATTATAATTAGTCTGAAAAACTGCTAAGTACCCCATCAAGTAATATACGAGATGTCTTAAGATCACCACAGATGACGACCTGTTTTGCCTGATCTGTGTGGAAGAAAGCAAGGCATCGAGCTGCTCCTATCATTATATTTAGGCGAGCCTCCCAACGAAGTGCTTTTCTCACAGTTTCATTTGTTTTGTTTGATGGTTCTGCACTTCAGCAACGATAACATCACCGCAATGACTTCCCAAAATAGTACAAATATATATGAATGAACATTTTTATCACATCCAATTGCATATAACACAAGGAGAAGAAGAAGAAGAGACTCGAACCATACAATTCGAGCAGGCTTAGATCTAAAAATAGCGAATATATATAGATGCCCATTGTAACGCTTTCCTAGTGCAAATGAGGGATGTATGATAAATGTAATAGAAACTAACTTACAAGAGAGCCATTAAAAATGGTCATCACTGATCACCACATAATGAGTCAACTAACGAATATTGTCTTAACACAAATCTTGCCTGATACTAACAATTTATCTTCCCTATTCAAATTCATGAATATAAGATTGACTACATTTGATTAGTATATCAGGATTTGGAAGTATCACTTACTGAATATATGAGAATCCAAGTCACTATTTTGCATGTACTCGTAAACAAGGAGGCGTTCTTGGCCTTCTGAGCAATATCCCAAAAGCTTCACAAAATTAGGATGACTATACTCTTTCGAGAGGTCTATCTCCATCTGCATCGAAAGATAAATTTGGATGACCAGTTAAAAATTACAGTTTTTTTTTGTGCTAAATATTTAGAATTACAGTTACCGGTAGAGGAACCCTGACTATTTCAGCCAGGACAGTGATTCTTGCTTGTGGCTGATAGTGATGATCTATCTTAAGAAATTTAGGGAAATAGTTATATAGAACATGGAAGTAAAATCACCTGCCACTTTTCATGTTGTTCGTACTCAGGACTGAATCTTTTAACAGCTACGGGGAGTCCAATATCAGGAGTAGAGGGGTCATAAGAGATCTCGTGGACCCAACCTTTATAAACATTTCTAGACCCTCCCTTGCCCAACACTTCTATAAAGTTACTGGTTGCTTTTTCCAGATCAATTAACTTGAAGCTTCTCAAATTTATAGTCACTGGCATTGTTGCCAAATCAGTTAATTTCATCATTTTCAAATTTGCCGACTCTGACAGTACACCATTACTGTTTTTTGACGTCTTTGCATCTCTTTTGACTGAAAGAAAAAAATAAGACCCTAAAAACATAAATAACATATAAGATAACAAGTAGAAGGAGAATGAAATCATAATTGTAAAGAGTTTCCACCGAGTGTAGAACAATATTGAGCACATATTGACACTTGTTTATGATATACATGTCAGTTTCTTCTCCCAACACCTGAAGTTGGTTGCCTTATATTGCGGAAGATCTCTTTTGGATCCAGCACTCTTGAGTTTTGAACTGTAAGTACCCAGGGAGCCTATCAACCAGTGCCCCAATCAAAAGGGTAATAATGAATTCACTATACTCAACTCTTTAACTCAAAAATTGATTCTCAGGTAAGGAACATACACGTTAAGTCCAACTCCTAGCACTAAGTTTTTCATGGCTTGAAATTTGAAACTCCGATTCACTTCTGTATCAGTACAAAAAAAGTGGTTTCTAGTTGTTACAAAATGATTTTAAATTACTAAATCATCAACTTGTTTCTCAAAATCATCCATGACATACGACTCATTCTTTTCACACAATTGAAAGGAGCTAAATCACTCGAGCTCCATTATTTAACATACCAGCAAAGAGATTCATGAACTTAAATTTAGGTTTACCTGGTAATGCCCGTGCCGTCAGTGAAACAAAAACACCAAATATTTTCCGTAATGTCAGTCTAGCAGAGGGCTGCTTATCAGGATGAATCCCATTAGAAAGATCGGCCATTCCCTTTTCAGAATTTATATTTTCCACTTCAGATTTTGAAAAATCTCTTTCATCTTCGAAGTAATTACTAGTCATTATCTCAGGTAAATAATATTCTGTGCTCTTTTCTTGCAACACCAAAGCGGACTCAAGACAGACCACAACCTCAGCCATAGTGGGACGGTGTTTTGGTCCACGATGTAAGCATTGTATTGCAACTTTCACAAAAACCTCTAGGGAATCTGGAAATATCTCCCCTTTTATTGTGGGATCAATAATTTTGCCTACAAGTCCCTCTGTAAAGCACTGTTCTGCCCATCCAGCTAAACCTATTTGCTCTTCATCCAGACTCCTGTCCACTGCTGGTCTACCACACAAGACCTCAAATAAAACTATACCAAAGGAATACACATCGGATTTTCTTGTCAGTCTATGAGTTGCGAAATAGTATGGATCTAAATAGCCGGGAGTGCCTTTTATATGAGTGCTTACATACGTAGTTGCCTGATTAGCTGGACCTATTTTGGATAATCCAAAGTCCGAAATCTTAGCTGCTAAATTCTCGTCCAAGAGAATGTTAGTGGTCTTTACATCACGATGTATAACTCTGTGCTGAATGCCTGTACCAGTGTGAAGGTACTCCAGTCCACGTGCTGCTCCAATGCAAACCTTGAGGCGTTGAACCCATGAGAGAGGTGGCAGAGATTTATCACCTTGTCTAGTATTTTTATGCAGATGATCAGCTAGTGTGCCACCTCGCAAAAGTTCATAAACCAGAATCATCTCATTACCATCATCACAGAAACCAATCAAAGACACTAGATGGCTGTGTCGAAGTTTTGAAAGCATCTCAATCTTGAATCTCCGTCTGGAACTCTGTTGATCCTTGCCTGGACATGGAATGTAACCTTTTTATCACAACTACAGTTGATCCAGGTTCAAAAGTACCTTTGTAAACCTTACCAAACACGCCTTTTCCAATAACCAATTCATCCAAGAAGTTAGATGTCGCCCGTTGCATCTGATCAAGTGAGAATCGACAACACAACCCTTGATTAGGCAATAATAAGATCCTGTTGTTTTGCTCCTCACATTCTGCTTCTCGGTTTCTTCGGAACTTATACACCACGATATTCAAGATTATGATAAGAAAAATCAGTTCATTCACCATGACGTTTGTATATCCAAATAGAAATGTCCAATCTTGTGTCATTGCAGCCAGAATAACTACGTCTGAAAGAAACTTAAGCTGCAAAAATTCTAATGAATTCCAGCAAGGGGATTGAAATAATAGATGAGACCCAATTCATACAAGATCAAACTTATTTCCTTATAGTGCGGGTTTGAATGACATGGTTGACTGACTTCTTAAAATTAACCTGTGACCCATTAGCAACGGCAAGTAGGGTCCTAATTCTGAACCATAGTTTCCGAGTCCCCTAATATCTAATACCGTCAACATTTTAAAACTACGTTCGGGGAAGTTGGCAAGAACATTCCCAGTGATCTTCTTGTTATTATGTAACTTAAAATTTAAGGGATGTTACTAAAAAATTTAAGTTGGAATTTGAGGGATACTACTTCATCTTTGGCACTTTAGCAGGCTAGGTGTTGGCAGTTTGATAACTACTCTTTCCTTTGGCAGGCGACCATATACAGGGTCCTTTGATAATTTTTCTACGCTAGCTTTTTATTAATAAGTGAAATTCGTAGTATCTAACTAGCTGATAACCTGTGTTTTGCATTGGTCGAGATATTATAATTTAATTTATTTATATGAATATATTGGCAACTGTGAGTGACAACCATCTAAAATTTTTTTGATAATAAAAGTGCCAAAAGTAAAGAGAGAAATATAATATATTAATATTTTTGATGATTTGATTATAGTGTTATCTTTAGTTAGCACCCTCCATCGGAGATGCTCTAAGTAACTCTATTTTGATTATTTTCTTTGTCACAACTGATAGATGTCAATTAGTTATTCTTGTTCCATTTTCAAATATTACAATCAGTTGTATTCAAAGTGAAAATTCAGTACAGTTTCTATGTCTTCTTTTTACCCTCTTATTCATCCATCTTCTCTAGGCTAATTCACATTCACATCATCAAGTTTCGAGTTCAGCAACAACGTTTTAAACACAGATTCATCCTGCTAATCTAAATCTCTATAATATCATATTAACTAATTACATATCTGCTGATCTGTACCTTTTACGAATTGAAAGCATCGGAATATTGCATCTGGATCATCTGTAATTTGTAAGGTTTCGCTCCTCTGATATTCCCTCTAGTTTCTTGAATCTTGAAGCTGCTCTAATTCTTGTACCACGTAGTTCACGTCAGGTCTTGATTTAGGGTTTCTTGAGAGGCATTTAAGTGCGAGCGAAGCAGCACTTAATGCTACTTGGACAGTATATTGGCCTTTGATGCCCGCATCCATGACATGCAAAATCTTACCCTTGCTGGTAAGGTAAGGCTCAGCCCAACCAACAAGGTTCTGTTCCTTTCTCGGAAGGCTTTTGTCAATTACTCTTCGTCCTGTCAAAATTTCAAGGAGAACAACTCCAAAGCTGTAGACATCACTTTTCATCGTTAAATGACCTTCATAAGAAGAGATCGGCTTGGGATTAGAAGAGATACAAAATGAGAAACCGAACAAACGAATGCATGTATAAGCTTCCGAATACATGAAATCTCTAATAGTCCAAGTTAATTGAGAAGTTATAAAACTCTACATCATACCCTCCTACAAGCTATAGCCCTGCTTGAGTGCCTATAATATTCATGCAAAGAAGCTGACTTTACACAGTTGCAATATCTAATTTGTTTATCTTTGAGGGAAAGGGAACGAGTGCCTACTCTCTTAAGAAAATTTACTATAATGTTGGACTGCTTTTAAGATTTGATTATGTGGAATAACAACCTGTCATAATATATTCTGGAGCTGCATAACCATGTGTTCCCAGAACTCTTGTAGACACGTGGCTTCTGTCAGGCTCTGGTCCACCTTTTGCCAGACCGAAATCAGAGAGCTTTGCATTGAAATTCTGTCAATAAGTGACAGGAAATTTGTAAGGCAAAACTATAATTTTGACAGGGAACACAAGTAGAAAATACTTTTTTTACAGTGAAATTGTCCCACTTCCACTTTCACATACAGAATCAAGTAATATATTGGATGTTTTGAAATCACGATATATCACTGCTGCTTCTGAACTGTGAAGATATGCAATCCCCTTTGCTGCACCAAGAGCAATACTCATACGAAGATTCCAAGAGAGCGGTTGAGAGGACCCTGTTTCAATTTAACCAAGTAGCCGCATTATAAATCAGTAATATACACAAACATAAATTATTCTATACAACCTCCATTCCAACTTTGGAGATACCTGTAATTGACAATGGCACTCGATAATCTATTGAACTAGCCAAATTGATATGAAACTGTTGTCGTAATATTGAAAATATAAATTTGGAATAACAAACCAGAATATGTATCCCTAAGATACAGGTCTCATGAATATCATGACCTATAAAAAATACAGGTCTCATAAATATGATGTCCTTAATTTATTTTCATCACTTCCACTAAAGAGATATTCTCATATACCAGTAAGCAATTTTGCAACATCACATAGTACGCTTTAAAATTTGTCACGTAAATATTTGTTCTCTAGTAGGGAGAGTTCGACTGGATTAGAGCTGATGAGATTGAGAAACTCACTATTGAATAGATGTTTATCCAAGCTTCCCTGAGGCATAAACTCATATACTAGAAGTCGCTGCTCCTTCTCTAGGCAGTACCCGATCAACTTCACAAGATTTGGATGACTAAGTGTTCCCAGATAAGTAATTTCTGCCTGAAGTCAGAAAGAGGTGGCAGAGAGTTATTCAGAAAGCTTACTTGAAAATTGACAAAGAAAAATAAAGAGAGAGAAATGGAAGTTAAATTGGAAAAACACTGTAGATTTATAAAAAGTCGATACTTACCAACCACTCCCGATGACCTTGAAATCCATGGAGATTTAATCTCTTTACTGCAATAACCAGACCAGTGCCCCATCCCGAAGCAGCATATGTTTTCTCATCAATCCAACCCTTAAAAACAGAACCAAAACCACCTTCCCCCAACTTACTGTCACGATGGAATTTCCTGGTAGCTACTTCAAGTTCATTGAGTTGGAAACTCTTTAAATTTGAGGACTGCAGAACTTCTTCCTGTCCCCAAGGTGTTAGTGGCATTGATAGATTCTGACGACTCGCAGCCTGTAATTTTTGATAATTTATTGACAGTGCACCCTTACTGTATCTGGATGCCTTTTTATCTCTATTACCTGCAGATAAAAAATAAGAATTCAATTTAAAGGAGGATACCATGATTGTAACAAGTTCTTTCCATAAAGAGAAAAAAATTGGAGAGTTTTACAAGATAGTATATCATCTTATCCACCACTGATATTTTACAACAAATAGAAGAACAAACCATCTTGGATAAATATAGGGATTCAAAAAAGTTCTAAAATTAAGATCCTGGAAATTGTCATAATTAAGATAATCAAGATATCTAATGGAAGATGGCTTCACAGGCTGACACAAACTAGTAACATTACTTTCTCCCGGTAACAGAGGTACATATAGATAAATGAAGAGTTTAGTATACCTGAGAATGCCCGAGTTGTTACTGAAAGAAGAGCACTAAACCTTTTTGTGAATGCCAATCTAGCAGAAAAATGCTTATTGCGGCGTAAATTACTGGAAACATATACTATCTCTTCTCCCGTACAATAGTGTTCTCGGTTGTGGTTAGTATTTTTCACCGTAATCATTGAAGGATCTACGTCTTCTTGGGTAGAATCATTAGGTATTATCTCAACTAAAGAATAATGTGTGCTCTTCTCTTGCAATGCCAATGCAGACTCAAGACTGACAACAACCTCAGCCATAGTAGGACGGAGCTTGGGTTGATCATTTAAACACTTGACAGCAACATCAACATAAGCGTTTAAGGAATCAGAGGAAATGTTCCCCTTGATATAGCGATCGGTTATCTGTTCCATGAGTCCCTCTTTGAAGCATTGTTGTGCCCATCCAGCTAAGCTAATCTGCTCCTCATCCAGACTAGTATCCACGGCTGGTCTTCCACACAAGACCTCAAATAACACCACACCAAATGCATAGACATCAGATTTCCTGGTCAGTCTGCGAGTTGCCACATAGTATGGATCTAGATAACCGTGTGTTCCTTTGACTCGTGTGCTTACATATGTATATGTCTGATTTGCTGGCCCAGTTTTGGACAATCCAAAGTCCGAAATTTTAGCTGCCAAATTCTCATCCAGCAGAATATTTGAAGTCTTGACATCTCTGTGTATAACTCGGGTCTCAGTGCTTGTACCCGTGTGAAGGTAGTTCAGTCCATGTGCTGCCCCGATGCAAATCTTGAGGCGCCGGACCCATGTTAATGAAGGCAACGTAGTATCACCATTTCTGGCCCTTTTGTACAGATGGTCAGAAAGACTTCCAGAAGGCATATAATCATAAACTAGTATCATTTCCTCACCGTCATCGCAATAACCAACGAGAGAGACTACATGGCTGTGTTGAAATTGGGACAGCATCTCAATCTCTGTAAGAAACTCCTTGCTTCCTTGCTTAGACACAGATTTCGACCGCTTTATAGCAACGATCTTGTCTTTAAAGTCAATTATACCTTTATAAACAACTCCAAACCCACCTTTTCCGATCACCAGTTCTTCCTTGAAGTTGTTTGTTGCTGATTTGATGTCTTGAAGTGAAAAACGGCGACACAATTGTCGAAGAGTCAATGGTAAGTGGTTTTTTTGCTGAGCTTCTTGGAGTTTCTGGAGCTTATAGAGCAAGATATTCAATAGAGTGATGAGAATCACCACCCCGTTTGAGTTGTGTGTCATTGGACTAGAAAAGATATCCTAATCAGTTAGACTAAAATGACTATTATACTATTAAGTAACCGATCACTATCAGAGAAAGCCCTCAACAGAAGATCTCATACCCTTCACACTGCGCTCAATCGTACCAAACATATATTAATACCAATTACCAATATACCATCGTACCTAACAAATATTTAAATTAAATAATAGAAGTGGGAGGATTCGTAAGGTGTTAGCGGAAAGTCCCAACATAATATTATACTCTTAAACGTATATAAGCTTGATAATGAAGACACGTTAGATCAAGATTAGTTTACAATGCAGAAGAGCTAATGTATCAATATACAAGAACTCACATAAACAACTTGATAGGGGATTCCAATTCATGAAAACAAACAAAAGAAGTAACACAATGGCCTTGATGAGTGTTGCTTCTGGAAACACGCGGGGTTGACTTTATTGGTTTCACTCAAAGAAAACTACTGGAAGCGAACAATACATATTAGTAGATAAGATTTAAGTAGGGCTGCTCACAAGCCGAACTTTGATGTAAACGAACCGAGCTTTACTTTTTTCTCTGACGAGCCGAATCGAGCTTTCTTATCGCACAAAATTCGTGTTCAAGCTCGAGCTCGTTAACTAACGAGCCGAACACGAGCTTTTATCGAACATAAACGAGCCGAGCCGAGCCGAGCTGAGCTCATTAAAACTTACAATTTTAATAGATAATAAAGCCCAATTTTTCTTAGCCCAACGAACTAAAATATTTTTTGTCGAAACCGAACCCAATTTCCCAATCAATTCTCAATAAACCTAAAATACACATACTATAAATTACAAAATTAATTTAAAATGTTAACAAATAATATAAAAATAAGTCGAATATATCTTAATTTTTCGAGCTTTATCGAGCCGATCTCGAGTCGAAAGAGCTCGAGTCGAGCTCGAGGTAAGCTCACTAATAGCTCGGCTCGAGCTCGTTTTCTTAACGAACAATTTTTTGTGTTCGAGCTCGAGATCGAGCCCTTAACGAGCCGAGCCGAGTCGAGCCCTTAACGAGCCGAGCTCGAGCTTGTTCACGAACAGCTCTGTTCGTGAACAGCTCTAGATTTAAGTGCCCGTCTAGGCAAACTTAAAAAGATGACTTGTGCCGTCAAAATAATGACAGTCTCGTCCATTTCGTTTTTACGCTTTCTTTTTATGGATATTCTCTCAACTTATATATTTCAAAAAAATTCAAAAATAATAAAGTAAAATTAACTTCATCCACTCATTTCCTCCACTATACTCACTTTATACATTAAATATTAATCCGTCTCATCATTTTACTTACTTTTCACCACTAATTTATACTTTTTCTTAACCTTCGTGCCCAAACCCAATGTAAAAAATTGGGCGGGACGGAGGGAGTACCTCTTCAAACTTAACAAAATAATACTCTCGTCCCCTCAATTCTTTACATCAGGATACGGGGGCTCGGCACGCATTTTAAGACTCCTTAAATATATACTTCGATAAATTATTTTTAAATTTTTTCTTCTTCTGAATAAAAATATAATGTTAAAATTTTTATTTTAAAAATAAATTGTAGAGTTATAATATATAAGAGCCTTAAAATATATATCAAATAGTGTAAAAAATTGTAAAGAAATGAGAGGAACAGAGAGAGTAAGTAGTTATCAATTGATAAACCAAAACAAGTGTGAATGAGTATCAACTACTCCCTTCGTCCCCCTCAATTCTTTACATTGAGGGGACGACACAGAGGTTAAGAAAAAGTGTAAATTAATAGGGAAAAATAAGAAAAATGAGTAAAGTGGTGGGACCAATCAATATTTAATGTATAAAGTGGGTATAAAGTAGGTATAGTGGAGGAAAATAGTGAATGTGATTGGATTTTATATTATAAAATGTTACTATTTTTGGTATGTAAAGAAATGAGATGGACGTATCAAAAATGAAAGTGTAAAGAAATGAGAGGGACAGAGGGAGTATCAAGTAGAATTCCGGTGTTTTCAATTTAGAATACTTATACAACTCATATTTTGGCCCACTTAATTTATGGGTCTGATCTCTGATGGTCTATGGATGACCTTAGAGTAGTGTTCTAAAAGTCGGCGATTAATCGCTAGACGGCGGACCACCGAATTGATTAAGCGAAAATCGGTCAATTAGTCATTTTTTCATAAAAACGGTCAAAAATCGACTGAATCGGCCAAAAATCGGATTAATCGGTCAAAAATTGGGCTAATTATTAAAAAAATAGTAAAAAAATAGTTAAAATTAAAAAAAACAATAAAAAATTTGAAAGGTAGAAACTTGATTAAACAATAGGAAAAACATTAGTTTTGTACATATAATTATAATTTTAGATGCCTAAATCGTAAATTCTCTTACATTTTCCTCTTAAATTGATCTCTAATTGAAAAGTTAAACCTTCAAAATTTTATTTATTACAATTATATAACATTTTTAACATATTTGCATAAATATATGATAATAACATATGTTTAGTTGAAATAACGAAACAATTTTATAATTATATATAAAAAATATTATTAAATTTATTCCGATTAATGATCCGTTTAATCATTCCGATTAATCACCGATTACCCGATTAATCCCTGGACGGTGCCTTCACCGATTAACTCTGATTCCCGCTTTTTACAACACTGCCTTAGGGGGTATTTAAAAATGTATCCATTTATTTTCAGTACTGCAATATCTTTTTAAATAATAACTAGTCGATAACCTGTGTCAAATAAAATATTAATATTAATAAATATTATTAAAAAATGTACTTTTAATAATTGAATAATAAAAATATATAATAAATAAACATTATTTAATTATGTAGTTATATGCAATTGAACTCAGGATGAAACTATGACTTTGGTACTGTGCGTCATTTAAACATTATTTTCTTTATTAATAAAGTAAATAAGCTAATAAAATTAAAATAAATAAATAAATTTTGTATAGTGACGTAGTTGTAAGGAATCGAATCTTAGATGAATCTAAAAAGTTTAAATTAAATAAATATTGTATAATTATGTAATGTAAGGAATCGAACCCGGGTGCAGTGATAACTGATAACTAAATTTGGTATTTTTGGTATCGCGCTTCATTTACACATTATTTTGCTTATTAATAAAGAATATAGATTTTATTGAGTTTTTGAAAATAATTCTTTTTGGGTTCTTTTTTTATTAATTAATTGAACAGTGATTATAAAATAAGTCGCACACTCGCACCCGTTTGAACTAGTGAGGGTGTTGGCCCTTAGTGACACAAATTTGAAAAATAATGTCCTAAATAGCACAAATTGAAAAATGACTCCAAATAGCACAAAGAAACGCAAAGACGTGTTGTGTTTTTGCAATCTAAAACGTCACTTTAACTCACGTTTTCAGAAAACACAATATCGTCTTGTGTTTCCATTGTTCATACTTGTTTTTTTAAAATAATAAAAATACAAAAACGGAACACCATTTTGCGTTTACAGTCAAAACGCTGGTTGATGTTGCGTTGGTGTAGGACCACTCACTACTCATACTCACTAACACAGCTATGCTTCACCAATTTAAAAATGAAAGGTTGTCCTGTGGGATCCACCTATATATACTCTTTCTTGTATTCAATCAATAAATTGTGTATTTTGTTACACAAAATCACATGATTGTCGTCTTCTTTATTCAATACTTATGTATTTCTATTCAATGGGAGCAAAGAAAGCATGCCAGCATGATGTACACAGAAACGCAATTTCGGTTGTCGTTTATTAACGTCATTTGGGTTTATTAGTGTCATTTGGGATCATTAATTTCAACCGTGGAGCCATTTAATTCATTTTTTTTGCTATCTAAGGCCTTTTCTCACTAGGATTGTACACTGGATCAAGTTTATAGTTCTACAACAGCGTTATCAAAGGCATGTAAATTCAAATATTCATATTCCTACTAATTTATATCTCTATAATTGCAATCACGTAATTACACAGATCTGCTAATTTGTACGTGTCACGAATTAAATTTAAGAATGACAATGCATCTGTAAAGGCTTTACTCCTCTGATAAAATCAATCCTCTAATTTTCTTTTAAAGGCTTTGAAATCACGATAAATCACATTGGCTTCTGGACTGTGAAGATATGCAAGCCGTTTTGCTGCCCAGATAGATATCCAACATTGTTTTTACCGTATGGTATCAAAATAGTTTAATTCAATCTTGGAATAACAAAAACAAAAAATGTAACTCTGACACAACCAAAATACCGATTTCATTAAAATTTTGTCAATTAGTATTTCGTTTGGAACATCATTGCATGCTTTTGAATTTATCATACACATGATAGTCCTGCAGTGGGGGACATTGACTGTATTACAACTAATAAAATCGAGAATCTCACTCCTGAATAGTTGCACTTCTAAGCTGCCCTGATGCATGAACTCATATACTAGAAGTCGATGTTCCTCTTCTGCGCAATAACCTATCAATTTTATAAGATTG
The DNA here is from genome assembly GCA_030848705.1 of Heracleum sosnowskyi. Taxonomy (NCBI): domain Eukaryota; kingdom Viridiplantae; phylum Streptophyta; class Magnoliopsida; order Apiales; family Apiaceae; genus Heracleum; species Heracleum sosnowskyi. The sequence goes on from CM061237.1 coordinate 133,441,960, forward strand.
TGATGACAAAGTATTGTGAGGAACACATGCACTACACATGCACTTATTTACTTGTTTTGTCTATTTCCCAGTTAATTATTGTTTGTCAGCTTGCTAAGGTTGTTATGCAGTACCTTTTGTTTTATTCCCTCGTACGTTGATGAGACAGTTGTTATTTGGAGTTTGTATGTTTGTGACATTATAAGTAACCTCATTTGTAAAAGATAAGGCAGACTGGAATGTTATTGTTTCACATCTATCAAATCATCTTCTTGAGCTCTTAAGGCCATCTGTAGTGTGATCCTTGTGGTTAGACTATCACAAGTCTTCATGGTATCAGAGCTAGGCACTGCAAGGATGAGTCAAGAGTGATTTGTTTTACCAGATCTCTTTTAAGTTCTTTAAAATCCTACCTTTACCTTGTTGTGTCTCATATCCACTTTTTTCTCCCTCCTTCTTTACATCTTTCACCCTTTCTTCTGAGACCAGTAATGGCAAGTAATCGAATAGCATTGGCGGATTTAGTTAATCCTCTTTACTTACACCCTTCTGATGGAGCCACCTCGGTACAAGTAGAGAAGCTCCAAGGATCATCTGATTACAGGGCTTGGCGTAGAGCCATGGAGATAAATCTGGCATCAAAACGTAAGCTTGGTTTTGTGACAGGGGGAGTACCAAGACCATCTGATGTTGTGCAGGCAGACATGTGGGATACCTGCAATAATATGGTAATATCTTGGCTCACCCATAATGTTTCTCCTTCCATTATGAAATCTATTATGTTTATGACCTCTGTTGCTGCTATATGGTCTAATTTAGAGACAAGATTTCAGTTGACTAATGGATCTAGGAAGTATAAAATAAATAAGGAAATTTATGAAATGAGCCAAAACTCTATGTCTGTTAATGAGTACTATACTGCTATGAGAGCCTTGTGGGAAGAATTAGATAGTCTGAATACTTTGCATGTCGTTGTTGACCCCAGTGATGTTGTTAAAACTCTGATTCATACTATAACCTCTCAACAAGATGAAAGTAAGCTATTCCAATTCTTGAATGGTTTGAATGAGGTTTATAACCCACAAAGAAGCCACTTCTTACTGCTTAGCCCCTTACCCTCTGTTGAAGTTGCTTCAGTTGCTCTGCAACAAGAAGAAGCACAGAGAGAGCTGCTGCAACTCAACAAACTTGACATAGAGTCTAGTGCTATGTTTAACAAACACCATATGGTGAGACCTGATAGAAATGCTGTGTGTACTGAATGTGGAGGTCGAGGACACAAGTCTGATAAATGTTGGAATGTAGTAGGTTACCCTAAGTGGCACTATAAACATAACCAACCTAACTTCACCCACCAGCCCAGAAACAAACCTTACTCACCCAACAATGCACCTAGATGGAATGCTGGACCAAAAGTAGGGGGAACAAAACTTGCAGCTATTGCTCAAACCTCTCAGCCATACACTGAAACCACACCTTTGTTCACACCCCAACAACTTGCCCAATTGGCACAATTGCTACCCCAGTTAGCTCAACAACACAAAGGGTCAGAAACTGATGAAGAACTAGAGCATTTCTCTGGTATGATGTCCTGCAATGCAACAAATGGTACTGTTGATTCTTGGATTATTGATTCTGGGGCCACAGACCCATATGACCCCAAATCTAAATGATTTAATCAATCATGTTCCTCTAGTGCACCCTAAAAAAATACACCTACCTACCGGAGATCAAGCTCTAATTTCACATGTGGGTGATGTGAAGCTTAGTACTGGTTTATTGTTGAAGAGAGTGTTGTATGTACATGTTTTTCAACACAAATTGTTGTCTGTGAGAAGATTGGTGGCTGACAGTGCTTGTCAAGTTCAATTTTTCCACACCCACTGTGTTATACTTGACACCTTATCTCAGGAAATTTAGGGTATTGGTCAAGCTCATCAGGGACTGTATTATTTAGTTGATCATCTCTCTGGAAATTTACCAGAACCGGGGCTCCACTACACTGTTTCAAATGCTAACAACGGCACTGCAGAATCACCAAATGGAAACACAAATGAGTTTGAAATGTGGCACCACAGGTTAGGCCATGCCTCTATATCTAAACTTAAATTGATTCCTTGTGTACAACCATTTCTTCAACAATCTTCAAAAGTATGTGTTACTTGCCCTATGTCTAAGTTTACGAAACTACCATTTCCCTTAAGTACTTCACATGCTAAGAATGCTTTTGATCTTGTTCATATCGACATTTGGGGCCCATATAGAGTTGCTACAAGGGGTAAATATAAGCATTTTCTCACTATCGTAGATGATCACATACGCATCACTTGGATTTATTTACTTCAGCATAAATCTGATAGTCTATCTGCACTACAAGCTTTCTTCAATTATGCTAACAAATAGTTTAAGGGCACAATCAAAGTAGTTTGATCTGACAACGCACTCGAGTTTGATGACAGTGCTTGTAAGCAATTCTTTGCTAGTCATGGAGTCGTGCATCAAACCTCTTGTGTGAGGAGGCCACAATAGAATGCTCGAGTGGAACGTAAGCACCGTCACATCTTGGAAGTAGCTAGATCTCTGCGCTTCTATGCTGCAATTCCACTCCAGAACTGGGGGGAGTGTGTAATGACTGCAGCATACATCATTTACAGGCTGCCAACTCCTGTTTTGAACAACAAAACCGCATATAAATGCTTGTACAATGAACCTCCTGATTATAGTGCTATAAAAATCTTTGGGTGTTTGGCATTTGCAAGCAATCCAACACTTACTTCTGATAAATTTGCACCAAAAAGGAGTGCCAAGTGTCTTCATGGGATACCCCCCATTGCAAAAGGGCTATAGACTCTTAAACTTGATGACTATGCAGTTTTTTGTCTCAAGAGATGTGTTGTTTCATGAAGGAATATTCCCATTCAAGTCTACCAGTGAGGATTCTTATATGCACCCACTGCCACAACTCACACAGGCCATACCTGATCCCTTGGAATATGAAGACATGGTTCCCTTTGCAGTTGATGATGGTGAAGACCTATCAGAGAATCCAACTGGCCTCACACATGAAGCAACAAATGAGCCTCAAATTGAGAGTCAGAATACTGAAGGTACTCTTGACCATAATGCACCAACTGTGCCACACCTGAGGAGATCATCAAGAATTCACACGACCCCCAACTGGCACAAAGATTATGTCACATCTCAAATTCATAGTGTGACCACTGCCTCTATCGACCCTCAGTTCCATTGGTTTCTGTCTACTCTGACCCAACAATCTGACCCTGTGTACTTCAAAGAAGCAGTGCAACATAAAGAATGGGTCGAAGCAATGAATAGTGAGCTGGAAGCTTTAGAGCAAAACCAAACTTGGATTATAACTACACTACCACCTGGTCACCACACTATAGGTTCGAAGTGGCTGTACAAGACTAAGTTCAACCAAGACGGAACCATACAGAGGCACAAAGCCAGACTTGTAATCTTGGGTTGCAGACAACAATATGGATTGGACTATAACGAGACGTTCGCTCCAGTGGCAAAAATGACCACAGTGCGAACCTTGCTTGTTGTTGCAGCCATTCAAGACTGGCACACCATTCAAATGGATGTGAACAACGCGTTCTTGCACGGGGAACTACTGGAAACCGTATACATGAGCCTTCCACATGGTTACACACACATGGGGTGCAGAATCCAAGTGAACCAAACAGTTACTATTGCAAAATCTAGGCCTAAAATGGTGTGTAAATTACAGAGGTCGCTGTATGGCTTGAGGCAATCACCAAGGTTGTGGTTCTCAAAATTTTCAACAACTATACAAGAGATGGGCTTCGTTCAATCCAAAGCTGATTATAGCTTATTCATTCTCCACTCTCTTGACACTATCACTCTTATTAGTGTATGTGGACGACTTGTTGATTTGTGGAAATAGCTTAGCTACCATTGATGATATCAAAGTGATGTTATCCAAGTCTTTTAACATGAAGGATCTAGGCCCTGTGAACTACTTCTTGGGAATTGAAATATGCAGGTCAGCAGCTGGATTTTTTCTTTCTCAAAGAAAATACACAACCGACATACTGCAGGAATTTGGATTACTTCATGCCAAACCTCTACAACTTCCCATGGATATCAAGATGAAGCTTACACCTGACTTGGGTGATCCTTTGCCTGACCCTGGTACATATCAAAGGCTTGTAGGCAAACTTATTTACCTTACAATAACACGCCCAGACATTGCTTTTTCGGTCCAGATTTTGACTCAGTATATGCAGGCACCAACAACGGTGCATATGCAAAGTGCTAAACGAATTCTAAGGTATCTTGCTGGGACAGTGTCACAAGGTTTACTTCTTGCTTCAACATCTGCAGCCCAACTCACTGCTTACTGTGACAGCGATTGGGCTGGATGTGTCACCACAAGGAAATCGACCTCAGGCTATTGCATCTTTCTTGGTGACTCCCCTGTGTCCTGGAAAACCAAGAAACAAACTTTAGTAGCTCGTTCGTCTGCAGAAGCAGAGTATCAAGCAATGGCGTTAACTGCTTGTGAAGTGACTTGGCTGCACACCTTGTCGAAAGACCTAGGACTAAAGAACCTGCCTCCATCAATTCTCAAATGTGACAATCAAGCTGCCTTGGCCATAGCTGCAAACCCTGTGATGCATGAGAAGACCAAACATTTTGACATAGATTGTCACTATGTAAGGGATCAGCTAAAATCTGGGTGCCTTGTTACTGAGCATGTGGCATCTACAGACCAAGTTGCTGACATTTTAACCAAAATTCTTCCAGTCAAGCTGCATCAGTGTCATGTGGACAAGCTGGGAGCTTCATCCAAGTCCAACTCACCAGCTTGAGGGGGAGTATTGCGAGGAACACATGCACTACACATGCACTTATTTACTTGTTTTGTCTATTTCCCAGTTAATTATTGTTTGTCAGCTTGCTAAGGTTGTTATGCAGTACCTTTTGTTTTATTCCCTCGTATTTTGAGGAGACAGTTGTTATTTGGAGTTTGTCTGTTTGTGACATTATAAGTAACCTCATTTGTAAGAGATAAGGTAGACTAGAATGTTATTGTTTCACATCTATCAAATCATCTTCTTGAGCTCTTAAGGCCACCTGTAGTGTGATCCTTGTGGTTAGACTATCACAAGTCTTCACAAAGTGTTCCCAGAAAAGTGATTTCTGCCTGTATTAAAAGAGTTCTTAGAGTTATTGAGAAAGCTTAACTGAAATTGCTGTAAGAATTTATTTTAGAGAGGAAAGTGAAAGGAAAAACGCCATATGTTTGAAAGTAGAAATATTTACCAACCACTCCCCATGACCTTGAAGTCCTTCAACATTTAATCTCTTTACTGCAATAACCAGACCAGTTCCCCATTTTGCAGCAGCAAATGTGTTCTCATCAATCCAACCCTTATAAACACAACCAAAACCACCTTCCCCTATGACACTGCCTGGATGAAACTCCCTGGTAGCTACTTTGAGATCATTGAATTTGAAATTCTTCAACGCTGGTGACTGTAGAACTTCTTCATGTCTCCAATGTGTTGGTAGCACCGGTGGATTTACTGGTATGAAGGTCTGAGTTTTGGCTGCCTGTAATTTGTTAATATAAACTAACTAAATCATTTTCACCAAAAAAGCGAGTTAATATCTATGTCATACGACCAAATGTACGCAAATACCATCTCCTTGTATAATTATAAAGAGCCAGATCATTAAATTATATTGGTTAAGATATCCTATAAAATTGGCCATCTTTATAAATGACTAAATGACTGTGTTGAAACTGGGAAAACATCTTAATCTCTGTAAGAAACTCCTTGCTTGGACGTGACTTTTGACTGCTTTATAGCAACAATCCTCTCTGTAAAATCAATAATCCCTTTATAAACAATTCCAAATCCACCTTTCCCGATCACTAGTTCTTCCTTAAAGTTGTTTGTTGCTGATTTGATGTCTTAAAGTGAAAATCGACGACATAACTGTCAAATAGACAATGGTAAGCGCTTTTTTTTTGCTGAGCTTCTTGGAGTTTCTGAAGTTTATAAACTAAGATATTCAATAAATTAAAGTGATAAGAATCACCACACCATTCGAATGCTCTGTCTTTGGAACAGAAGTATAAGAGGTAAATTAACTATCTTCTTAAAAATGTTTTTATAACTTAGACTAATAATTAAGGATTATAGTACAATTCTGAAACGATAGTCGAGGATGAGAATCAAGCTTGTTTGTTTGAGCGATCGTATAGGAAACTATTAGAAAATGGAAAGTTTTAGGCATATTTTAAATATGTTCTTGATGGAATTTCCGGAAACTAACAATTGAAGGTTGTTCCTTGTTATGAGAACTTAAACTTTCATGTTTGGATCTAAAACATTTTCTTAGTGGAATCCATAAATAAATTGAGTTGAAATAGGTTGCTTGAAATGGGTTATGTGTGTTGTGTAAGTTGAAATAACTTATATCCCACACAGAAATGGTAATGAGAGGTTGGTGGGTTTATATAGAACCATGTGCAAGAGTAGTGTACAACTACTAAGGCATGTGGGTGTGCATGGTGTTATTATGACGCGCGCACACATACGCGCGCGCGCACGCGCGCCGCCGCCGCCCGCCTCGCCACGACTCGGGTCGAAGGGCGATTTGGGCGAATGTCTCGGCATCTCGCGTACGCGAGACGACCTGGGCGAGGAATTTTATTACCTGTTTATTTAATATTATTTATTGATTTAAATTTAACAGTATCAGTATTTGATTTGTAACAGCTCAACGAACTGGGTCAGGATTTATATTAAATCCTGATGGTTGGTCAAGTATTGATGCAACTCCTGATGGACAGTAAATCCTGATGGTTGATCAGTACTGATGACACTCCTGACGGACAGTAAGTCTTGACAGTTGACTACTGATCCTGATGGCTTGGACCAGTTGACTACTGATCCGAATGGAAGCTGTAACTGATATTAAATCCCGATGATAGTTGTTAATGAAATTAAATCAGAATATTTAGTATTAAATGTCATATCTTCAGTTACAATTTTCTTTTTGGTCTGTTACGTTTTATTTTGTATATTATATACAAAACTAAACGTTTTGAAATAAGTGAGAAAATGGTACGAAGATACACAAAACCTTAGCATCATATTCTTCTCTGCTCTCTCTCAACACATACAGAATATACATAGGTTTTTGGGTGAACTGAGGTGCAGGTCGCTGTTGATCATTGCCATAACTGTGAGTGGATTGATCTGAGTTGTTTTATCCTGGAAGTGATATTGCTGCAACCCAACACATCGTAAGTGGGGAAATAATCTCTTCAAGAACAGTCAAGACTTCTCTAAGGCTTGGCGACTCAACTGTTCTTTATCTATCAATACTTGTTAAAAGCTACAGAGAGATAAGTAATTATTTCTTGTCTTGTTATTTAAAGTCTCTAATTATACTCTTGTTTCGACCTTCGTGTTTGTTTTGTTACTTGGTATATTTGTATGTTCTTGTTAATTCAAATATATATAATTGCCATATTGTTGCTGTGTAGTTTAGTGAATTATACCCAACAAAAACCGAATTCAACAACACAAGCTTAACAATGTAAAGGCAATTCTTTAGGCTAGACTTGATGAGGGGGTTGACTTGACTTGGTTAACTCATCAAAACTGTTAGAGGACAACATATAAGTTTTTAATCTTAAATTATTGATAGAGAAAAGCACTAGTACAAAAAGTACTTTCCGTCGCACTTTATGCGTCGGTTTAATAAAGAACCGACGCATATACCCATTAAAAGCGTCGGACTTTACCTTAACCGACGCATATTGTCACTTGTACATAACTTATTGCGTCAGTTATTTATTTCGTCGACGCTTATACTCCATTTCTTGCGTCGGTCATCTAAATGCCGACGTCTAAAAGCACTTTTATGCGGTGGGCTAAAACAGTTGACGCTAAAGGTATTTTTTTGCGTCGGGCTCCCTAGAATCGACGATTAAAGTTGAACACTCAAAACCTCCTTCAAGCCCAACACTGAACACTCCCGATTCAAGCCCAACACTGATAAAAAAACATGTCCAAAATCTCACATTTAATAAATCATTTGTTCAATTAATTATTTGAAAAACAAAATTCTAAAACATTTAGAACTTATGATTATATGAAAATATAAATTAGTTAAAATTATTATAAATTCAATACTCACAAATAAAAAATGAAATTATTAAATATATACATTAGCTACACATCAGTTAGCCAATATAATCAAACACATTTTATTTTATTTTATTATACGTTAGCTACTCAAATAAAAAATGAAATTATTAAATATATACATTAGCTACTCACATTTTATTATACGCTGCTCCACCCTCCACCCTCGACCTCTACTCTCTCTGACTCACTCCCTCACAATCACCTCACAATTGACAACCAAATTAGGTTAATTGTTAAAGTTTTATTTGTTATTGGGTTGAATTGTTGGCTCGATTGAATTTGGTAGGCTCGATTTGACAACCAAATTAGGGAAAAGAGGGGTACGAGGGGTTTTTCCGACGCAAAGAGGACTCGATTGAATTTGCAGCTCTTTTCTTGGTATTATATCTATCTCTTATATATATATATATATATGTATATGTATGTATGTGTTGTTTGTTATACATATGTATTTCCTCTTTTTGTATGATTGATTTGCTTTTAATGTTGCAGGAATATGTTAGATATGAAATCGAAATTAAAGTTTTTACAGAGAGTGGGGGAGAGTAATGCTAAAACTTGGAAAACTTGTAAGTATGAGTGTTTGGTCAGGCTAGTTCAGTGTAGGAGTTTCAGTTATATAAGTGAATTGAATTCACATAAGGGGAGTTTTTAAAGTACACTACATGTTTATAATCAGGTATGATAGTCATTTTTAAATGCTATGCTCTTACAATTATTTGAATGTTGTATTATTTGACTCTTCGACTATTTGTAAGTCCATGGTATTATAAATAAGACGATCTAGAAGGAAGTTGGTTAGTAAATAGTACAACAGATTTATATGAATTATACTCGAAAATAAAAATTTGTTGTCAATTGCAAAGCTTTTCACATTGGAATTTAACCTACATTTGCAATACTTATTATGTTGTAGGTGTGTTTGCCGTGGATCACAAAATGGTTAGTTCATGGAGGGAGTATATCCAAGGGAAAGTACCACATGTTCAAAGATGTGCAAAAAGTTCAACTACTAGCTACAAGGACTTTTTCACTTAAATTTTTGTGTTGGACAATTTTTGAGATAACATGTTTCATATTGTAAGGATCACGGAGTACTAGAAAGAATTTTGTTAGTATTTGCAATATAATGTATCTTTCTTCTAAATTTTTTCAATGAAATTTTCAGTCAGAATTTAGTTATGATTTTATTTTTTGTTTCATTGGTTGATTTTTGGTGGTTGTGCATGTATTGGTGGTAATATGTGAAGCAGGGGATATCAATAAAAAAATTAAAAAAAAATTAACCTAAGGCGTCGGTTGTTAGTGGCGACGCTGAAGAAAAGAACTTTATGTGTCGGCATTATAGAAGACCGACGCTGTTGTCAGGGACTTTATGCGTCGGCATTTTGAAAGACCGACGCTAAAGTCATGAACATTATGCGTTGGCATTTTAAAAGACCGACGATATAGTTAGACCTAATGTGTCAGTGGTTTATCTTTTTGCGTTGGCATTTTGAATACACGTTTTACGAGACGATAATCATCCAGAATGTACGGATAACTACAAGAATCGTTTAATAATAGATACACGAACCAAAATACCTCCATTACGAATATTTCCGAATACTTCCCACTTTAATGAATGAAATATTGGTACGAACGATATACCAATTTCCCGAATAATTTGGGAACGATCTAAATTTGCTTTTCGATAATTAAAATAGAATAAAATAGTATGACATCCTTTTCAAAATAATTTCTAAATCCCCACACATTTTCACATAGCATCCCAATGTCACATATTCGATCATTTAACGAATAACTTAACCCATTTAAACAGATAAAACATTTAATAAATCTTAATATGAAAATAAAAATTTCATTTCACATCAATTATTAACACATAATTTTTCCCGGATCTTACATCCTTCCCCCCTTAACAGGATTCTGTCCTCAGAATCAGCTTGTGCAAACCTATGTGGATACTTTTCCAACATTAACATTCTTTTACATCTCTTATATATCCTTGCATTTCCTTCTTATCCCTTTTTCTTTCTCATTCCCTCCTGTAATTACATTCCATTTCTTTTTCCATAACTCTTCCCTCAATATTGCCCTTTCTTTTTGATCAATTCTGGCCGAATCCTAATTTCAGTCATTTCTTCTAGTTAATCTCTTGCCATTATAACCTTAAAGCTCCGTCATTCCCAATTCTCGTACCGAAGATATTTACATCTCAAATCTCGCTTTCGCTCGTGGTAATTCAATCGCAATTTATTCGTTCATTATGGTAAGGTAAATTCCTTCCAACCTGGTGGTATACCTTCAAGATTATTAAAGATAACAAGATTCATGATATTTTGAAGTGAAAAGGTTCCGCATCATAGAAAATGTCCCACCATTGTGGTTACCAAATTTACATATTCTAAAGCGAACATTATTGGAAATAAAAGAATCACTAAGAGATCAATTCGATCACATGAACTCAAGGTTGTGTGTCTTAATTAAGACATTACTAAAGGTAATTAGCCTTCTTGTATTGCACAACACACAAGTGACGGCGTCCCATCAGACTTCTATCACATAGACAGATAGTCCTTGTGTCCCCTATAAATAGGGTTGTTTGTCTCAGTTGGAGTAGAGAAATATGAAAGAAATTTTAAAATCACGGTAGCAACCAAGGCCTTTCGATAAGAAATCTCAGATACACCCTTGGATTGGAACTGAGTAAATTCCCAAAGGTGTTACTTCAGAAAAGAGGAATAACCAGAAAAGAAAGCATCGAACAAAAAGTGTTCCATTACAATTAAAGGGATTCACCCCTGAAGAATGAAAGAGTTGAAATTTAAATAACACATTTTCAACAGGCCTCAAAAATTTGAAATAGATATCACAACAACCTCTGATGCAATTGCAAACATGATTGATCAAGTGTATCAAATACAAAGTCAAAAGGTGGAATATATTCACCAACAAAAGTTTCGCTTAAAGGAATGTCAAATATTTCACTAGGATGGGAAGGTATTGCCAAGGTCTCCACATACGCCTTCTCTGTTGACTTCCTCGATAGCTTGTTATCCGATTCTACGCCCTTCTTTTCCACGTCGTAAAGTTATCAATATCGTACGTTGTCGTCGACTCGCAATAGTCCTCGAAGATTCCGCCGTAGACATCTACAATCGTAAGAAGTTCCATCCATCTCAGCACAACCATCTTAATCGAATACCCCTATCTTAAATCACTCATTGGTACTACATCCAATAGTCCAACACGAACTCTAAATGAGCTCTGACGTTCCTTATATAACTATATACACTCCTACACACTCTCGTTTCTAGTCTTACTATAACCCTGCTCTGATACCAACCTGTAACGCCCCAAATCCGGGGTCAGAGGATTTGGTCGTCACACTGCACCCTCAATTCAAACAACCTGTTCAATATTAAATCAACACAATAATAATATCTGTGACCCCAACTCTTCCAAGAATCTTTAAAGGTTATAGTGCTAGAAACAAGAATCCAAAATTCCATTACATAAAATTTTCTTCTTTACAACCATTTCCTTTACATACAATCCACAACACTAGTATAACTTCGATAAGAAGTATACCATGCAACTAATGTTATACAATACAATATTTAATAGAAAACATCTATATACAAAACCTATCACTAGCTCCAAATGCTCTGGATCAATACGTCTTTACGCTACTATCCTTTCCCATCTCTGATCGGCTACGCGGACAACTCTTGCCAATATACCTTCTTACTTAAAGGCTAAAATATATAAAGAAAGCAAGTATGAGCGAAAGAATTGCTCAGCAAGTGCATTATCAAGTATGATATAAAATTTTCCAAAATAAGCTTTGGATTTTCAAATAAACAAACTTCTGTTTTGAACATTTGTAAACTCAACAATTTTCAAATCAAGTTTAGTAATTTACCACAACTTTTCATTTAGTTTCTCGCAACTGAATAGTTTAAAACACAAAAGATTTATATTGGTCGTCACGGTGACCGAATCAACAATAACTACAATAGTATGTAGAAAATATGGAATAATTATAACTCATCAAGATAGATATCTCACAACTGCCAATGGAATCAAGGAAGTGGATTTCGACTATTTGGAATCCAAATGTATTAAGAGTAAGTGATTTCAGCATGATTGAAACCACTATTATTAATCAACGAACCAACAACTTCACGCAACGAATAAACCTGAGAATCAGGTCATAACTCACAAGTACAAAACATATGGATGTAACTCATCTCAGAATAAGAACTTATGTTAGAATTGGATTTTTATTTATCTCATTCAAATCAAAGGTTGAGCTGCTGGCCAGCCACGCATCAACCCCGGACTTGCTTATAGCAAAGCCCTCCACTGGATCCTTGGCCATCTTGGCCTTAATTAACTTCGACCATAAATTTGGTCCGACCATTATTGGTCCTCATTTTTAAAAACATTCCAATTCTATTTTATATACGTCAGGTGTCAGCACAATTGACAACCTTACTTACGACAGCCCGGTGTCGGAAGAATCGACAACCTTAATACAACAATCGCTGGAAGACTCACGTTCCAGGAAACAACTCAACTATAAAGAATTCATCAAGGAATAACAATACAATCTAGTATCGACGAGATCGACACAATAATGGGAGGTGCACATGAAAAGTGACAATATAATAACAACAGAAATTGCAACAGCTCAATATGGAGTAGGGTTCAAAGAACAGGCTCTAGATGGCCTCAACAGTTGACAAGAAAGCCAAGTTCGAGTTTAAGAAAGATTCAAGGTGAAGTTTATAATTAGGGGAAACAATGCTTGCATAGGTGCAAGATGGAAAATGGAATACTTGTAGAACAAGTACCACAACTTCAGAATTTTTTTAAATTAACATTTTACCCTCATAGGGTTCACAAGTTCCCACTCATCTAGGGTTGGCAATATTCCAACCTAATATTTTTAAATCATGATTTTTGAAAGAAAGCCTTAGTATATGGCCCATAACTATCTTTTCAATCGTTTCAATATGATAAGTATATCTTTCCAATCAACATAAAAATATGAATCTAAGTTCATAAAGTATAAAAGAATACTCGTCAATTTACGAGATTAAATAAAATACTTGCAGTTCAATGCAAAAGAGTCATCATTTAATATTTAGGGAAAAATATGCCCAATTGCATAATAATAATTCAAGGAAATATCAATCAATTAATAAGCAAAGGTATAAACACTTGCCTCTGGTCCTTAGCTATATCGTAAAGCTGAAATAATACGATTCCTTCCTTATTCTGCCTTATCGCACGATCCTCTATTTCCGTCCTTCTTTACTTTACGCTCTAGTGAATACCACTTGTCTGCTCCTACCATTTTGTATCCACGTGTCTGCCATTCTTACCGATATCTCCGTTGGAAGAAAATACTTGCACATGTCCTCTACGAGTGTTGACGTCCCCTTGGTGCTACGTCACCTCACAAATAACCCAACCAATCGTACACAATACCTCACCCTTCTCCGACATCTTTTATTTAACATACTTCGATAATCTAAATCGTCTCGTCCAATAGCCTCTGTTGCATAGATAACCATATTTCAATTGATAGAATAATCATGATCAATTAAATAAATAACCCACGTATCTCGCTCGTCAAAAATCTCTATACTATAAAAGTCAACATCTAAGTCAACGGCCTCGTAAATCTAATTTTCTAACATTACTGGCAAATTTCTATCCCAACTACCCCACATGATAATATTAGACACGACCAAAGTATTTAAACAAGTCTCAAAACAATTATTCGTATTTATGACTCAACAACTAGATAATTCACATAATTCACATAGCACATATCGTCATTTAATTGCGATAAATAAATCACATAAGTCTCATAACGTCCAAGAAATAATTTTAGAAAAAATATTCGACTCTCGTTTCATAAGAATTTTTAGATCAAAAATCGGATCATTTATCCAAATATAAAGATTTAAAAACAATTTAATCAATTAATATAAAATTAATTGACTAATTCCAAACACTCAAACAAATTCGTATGAATAAAACCAAGCCAAGAAAATAATTAAATCTAATTTAAATTAATTAGATTTAATTAATAAATATTTAATAGAATTAACTGATTATTAAAATTAATCAATTAATTAAATAAATAAATTATTAATCAAAAATATTTAAAATAATTAAATTTAATAAATTTTCGAATTTAAATAAATATTTATAAAATTATAAAATTTTCTGAATATTAAAATGTATTTTTAAATCAAAAATATGATTTTTAGAATTTTTAAACTATTTTTTTGAATTTGTTAAAAAAAATAATTCGAGAAACACTATTCATCTTCTTCCTTGAAAGCTTCAAGCCAGCTTTAATGGATGTTCGGCGGAATCTGGAAATTTCCGACGACCATAAAATTTTCCGGCCAAAATCCGACTAGCACCATTTATGCACCAAACTGAATGTTCTATATACCAAAACAAAGCTTAGAACACGTACAATCTAACCCCCATATCCACATACACAAACAATCAACAGATTTTACGAACTAATGGTTTGAAAATTCGAAAAAAACTAACAATTCGAACTAGCTAATCTAGGAATAGAACGACTCAATTAAACATGTAAATCGATTACCCATGATCATATGAAGCTATAGGAACCATCAAAATCAACGGACAAACTCTAAATCAAAAAGCCCCAATTCGAGCTCAAGAACCCTAAATTTTCTAATTGGACAATCCGGAAATCAAACAATGAAATTGAACACATATTTGGACTCCTTACAACCATACGAAGCTATACATATCATCAAATCACATGAACAAGCTCAGAATCAAAAAGCCCCAAATTTGACATAAACCCTTATTTTCCAGAATTAAAGAAAAATTCGTATGAAATTGAAATATTACCCCACGCGTCCCAAGATAACTGGAAGTTCCAACCAATAAGAATATCTTAAGGTAGATTATGAAACTAGATTCCAAGACCTTCGATTTGAGTATAAGAACGTTGAAATCGGACTCCGGTAACGCCTTCAAATTTGTGTTTGATTCTCAAGAACACGAAGAACACGGTTCAGAGATTTTTATATATTTAACGATAATTAAGCTTTATTATACGCAAAACAAAGTACGATTTGCCTTTTTATATTAAACGGAAAATAATACCCCAAACGACATTTTTGGATCGATATTGATCCGATGGATCGCTTTAAATACAATTTAACAGAATATACACTTTAAATCTTTAATAAAGTAGAATACACGTTTTACGAGACGATAATCATCCAGAATGTACGGATAACTACAAGAATCGTTTAATAATAGATATACGAACCAAAATACCTCCATTACGAATATTTCTGAATACTTCCCACTTTAACGAATGAAATATTGGTACGAACGATATACCAATTTCCCGAATAATTTGGGAACGATCTAAATTTTCTTTTCGATAATTAAAATAGAATAAAATAGCATGACATCCTTTTCAAAATAATTTCTAAATCCCTACACATTTTCACATAGCATCCCAATGTCACATATTCGATCATTTAACGAATAACTTAACCCATTTAAACAGATAAAACATTTAATAAATCTTAATATGAAAATAAAATTTCATTTCACATCAATTATTAACACGTAATTTTTCCCGGATCTTACAAAAACTATGTAGTAACAATGTAAAAATGGCGCGCGGTACTAAAATACCAAATTATCAAATTTGGTTATCACTAAATGTGGGTTCGATTCCTCGCAACTACATTATTTTACAAGATTTATTTAATTTAAATTATTTAGCTTCATTCAGGGTTCGATTCCTAGACAATCATACAAGATTTATTTATTTATCTTAATTTTTTTAGTTTTATCCACAATTCAATTGTCTATAACTAAATAATTAAATAGTGGTTATTTATTATATTATTTTTATCATTCAATTCAAGATAAATACATTTTTTAATAATATTTATTAATAATTTATCAATATTAATATTTTAACATCAACTCATATTCGGACCGTGCTTGACACGGGTTATCAGTTACAAATATAACATAAAATTATATAAATATACAAATATGATTAAAAAGAGTATTTGAATGTCGGTCAATAATTCCTAAACTTTACATGATATATAGTAAATTAAATTCTAAATATAATTTGATAATTAAAACCGATACAGATAATAAAAGGATCCCTAAACCCATATCGAATTCAATCTAGTAAAGTATATATGCGACTGCCTCTCTATAGTCTATAAATACACACACAACCCGTAATTCTATGTATCCTTTACGTAAGAGAAAAAAACACAATGGCAGCTGCTGATTCTTCTCCTCTCTCCATCCACTCTGATCTTCACAAAAATAAACATGATAATATTTATATGCTCGTACGTTTATATAGTACTGATGAGCTGACGCGCATCCATCTTGTTGCTGATGATGATGATGATGATGAAGCTGATTTGGTTTTGTATAGAATCGATCCAAACCAGGGTTCGGAACAAAATTCCGAATCGAAACATCTTCATGACTTGCGTCCGCTTCTTGTTTTTCCATGTACTTCTAAAGAACAAGGAGTTAGTTGCGTAAAATTTGGATCCAAGTTATATTTCTTTGGACTTGATTATTGTTTTTCGCTTATGGATTTTTATCATTCTTTATACGGACCGACTAGGGTTCATGTCATCGAAGAAAAAGATCTTATGAGTTTAGAACCTAGTGACAAGAATTATTTTTCGAAATTTAGACCTATGTTCTCCAAAACTAAAAATCCCATGCATGATTATAAGTACGCTCCTATTTGTTTTGTTGCCGATAACAAATTGTATGTTCTGTCACGTAAAAACTATACCGACACTCCTTTTGAAGTGTTTTGTCCTGTGGATGAGACTTGGCAAGCTTTGCCTAGTCCGTATGATGTGAAGAAAGATTTTAATTTTAAGAATGTTTCTCATAATGTTGCGGAGAAAGAACACATGGTCTATTTTGCCACTTCTGATGCAATGATGTCGTTCAATCTTGAAACACGTAATTGGACCTTTACCTCTGCTCTTGCTGATCAACCGGTTTTTCGACAAGCAACCCTGGTCGGTCGAATGGCTTTTGGTTTTCTTGACCATCCTCGTGTCATGAGTCATGTTAGTGCATCTAAGCCCTGCTCCCGGGGTGAAGAAGTAATGCAACCGTACTTAGCTCCGGACCCAGATTTTCTAAAAGCGTTGAGGTCTTCTCGTTTCACCTACGTGTGGGAATATGGCTGCACCGGCTACATTGTTGTATTGCAGGACCCTGACGACAAAGAAGTAGTTTGTTTTGTAACTTACGGCAGCAATCCTCCTGAGGATTGGACTACGGATTTTACCGAAAGCAGTTATGTAGCCTTAAGCTTCTTTCGCATCCCGGGTGATTTCTATACTTCAGAAAACAGGCCTGACATATTTGGACCTGTATATGACGGTTCCTATGCAGATGAGAAGGCAGAAGATGGTGGTGTGATGCGGAGATACTTCAGTGCCAAATATCTATACACCAAACACTTTCTCGTCAATAATTCTCATCTTAATGCTCTAGGCAAAATCGTGAACTGTTTTCTTTGATTAGTATAGCTGATATGAGAGTAGTATGAAGTTTAAAGTACTTTAAATTGCAGGCGAGACATTATATTAATAGCTGCTTCCAATATTTGAGTTCTGTAATACCTTGATTAATAATAAACTGCTTTATAATGTTTTCTTTAAATATTGTGATTTATGGTTTCAGTAATTTTCTGCAAAAAAGATTCATCTGGCTAGTGTTTTCCAGTAACATTATGTTGCTCTGTTAACAACTTGTGCAATGCCTTCATAATGCAAATTTGAATAATCTTTGATGATGTTTAGTTTACCTATTAGTCCAGGCACAGTTGACACATATTGGTAAATCTTGATCTGAACCCTAATTTGTCCGAAACGTTAATTTTAAACCCACAATGCTCAACTCCAAACACCGATCCCTATTTATTATGCAAAGAATTCATGTATGTTGCAGAAATCACAAGATATAACCAACAAGAGAGACTAAATGACTGTTGAAACTGGGAAAGCATCTTAATCTCTGTAAGAAACTCCTTGCTTCCTTGCTTGGACATGCCTTGACCGCTTTATAGCAACAATCCTCTCTGTAAAATCAATAATCCCTTTATAAACAATTCCAAATCCACCTTTCCCGATCACTAGTTCTTCCTTAAAGTTGTTTGTTGCTGATTTGATGTCTTGAAGTGAAAATCGACGACATAACTGTCAAATAGACAACGGTAAGCCCTTTTTTTTGCTGAGCTTCTTGGAGTTTCTGAAGTTTATAAACCAAGATATTCAATAAAGTGATAAGAATCACCACACCATTCAAATGCTCTGTCATTGGAACAGAAGTATAAGAGGTAAATTAACTCTCTTCTTAATAATGTTTTTATAACTTAGACTAATAACTGAGGATTATAGTACAATTCTGAAACGATAGTCGAGGATGAGAATCAAGCTTGTTTATTTGAGCGATCGTATAGGAAACCGAATTCAACAACACAAGCTTAACAATGTAAAGGCAATTCTTTAGGCTTGACTTGGTTAACTCATCAAAACTGTTAGAGCACAACAGATAAGTTTCAAAACTATGTAGTTTCATCCTCGAACTACATAAAATTAGATACAAATTAAAAATTAAAACTAGGTTTTGTTTTCAAATATATTCTGTTACATTTGATAACTAGGTAATCAAATGTATTAATGTGACTAGTAGAGTTTACTGATCATATGCAAGTAAGAGACCAGGATAGATGCATTGAAGTTTTAATGTTGCAAAATCACATATTAGATCCAAAAATTGATCAGGATAGAAGTCAAAACTTTAGCTTGAAACTATTTGCAGCAAATGTGTACTCTATTTTGGTTGGATTTGCTGTTGTTACTACTGTCAGATGATTTCAAAAGGTAAATTCTGTAATGTAATTCCATTTTTATGTTTACATATATATACGGTTCTGGTTTCTTGGTAAAATACCTTTCTGCGCTTATTAACTACTACTGTGCGATGCACGGTTACTTAAATTTTATTTATAATTATTTTGTTTATAATTATATTTTAATTATCCATGGAACACACGATTGTTTTTTTAATATTTATAATTATATTTGTTTATGAATATTTTAATATTTAAAAGTTATTAGTTTACATGATTAAATTATTGTTAAAAAAGATTTAGCCAAAAAAAATTATAGTTAAAAATTTGATATTTATTATATTTTACACGCTCAATTTAATATTTGTTTATATTGAGTTATAAAAGTTAGATTTGGCGAATTTTACGGTCCACATAAAATTCACAAAATAATCTTTAATTTAGTTGTGGTTTAATAGTTCTTTTTCAATTAAAAACTATTCTAAAACTAAAAAGAGAATAAAGTGACGAAATTTAATATTGAGAATTATATTCGATTTAGGAAATCTACTTATATGTAGTTTAGATTATTAGAATACCCTTTATTAACCAAATACAGTTTTTAATGTTAAATCTAACGGTTTTCACCTATCTATTTAAGATTAAACGATTTTTATTATTTTGATATTAAATGGGTTTCCTTATTTAATTACAACTATTTTTATGTTTTAACTTTTTGGAAAATCCAATCCTAATATAATATCTTTTAACTTATATCATTTTTAGATAGTAACTTCTTTTTATATGATGTAATCTTGATCGTCTATTTTTAAAAGTATTGGATCTAACGGTTGTGAATGTTTTGGCGGTATTTAGAACCAAACTACCGGGATAACATCATTAATTTTTTTAATATTTTTTTTTTTTAAATATTTATTGCTAAAATATAATATACTCTTTTTTGTAATATGTTAATGATGCGGGAATTTTGAACTTTTGAGAAAATAAATTATCAATTAAAATATAATTTTTTTTGTAATAGTTCTTCTTTTAAAGTAGTACACCGTGACGATCAAAATTCTGTATAAAATTCATTTTTTTATAGTATATCCCGTAAATATCTATGTTATTATATTAAAGACTAAATAATGAAAGCTTTCGTCTGGTAGCTTGATCACTCAATTCATAATCGTTGGATCTTTAAATTAAATTGTTGAGAAACGTTAGATATAACAGTAAAATTATCACGTAGAATGATCTAAGGTTTGAATCTACCAACAACATATTAAAATTTAGAGGTTTTTTTTTAAAAAATAAGAATTTTTTCATTTTTTTTTCTTGTAGACATGGGTTATTTGATAATATTTTTTATAAAGTACGATTTTTCAAAAAAGTACTATACTAATTGATTAACAAACTTTTAAAGTTTTGAATTTAATAATTTACAATGTATATAGGTTAAAAAAGTTAGGCCACTTCTGTAGCTGAGTCTAAAATTTCAAAATACGGTTTTTTTAAATATGAATATAGTCCTCCTAACAATGAAATTAGGTCTCTATGAGTTTTTATAAAACAAAATCACCATTAGCGTATAATTTATTATTTAATAATAAATAATATTTAATTAGTTATGATATAAAATTTAATAAAATAAGATAAAAAATATGCACAATTTTATAAAATTTTATCCTCGTATTATTATATTATTTATTGATTTGAATTTTTCTTAGATTGATTTGAATTTTTGAACATAGATTTCTAAATTTAAAATAGTTAGAAAAAAGTAATTAAATTGACATTAAAATAATGATGACGTAATAATTATTATTAGAATTTAAATACCCACTTTACTAATTTGGGCTTTATCTTGTGTTTTAAAAATTAGATTTTGACGATTTTACACCCACATGAAGATAACTAAATTATCTTTAATTAAAAGATGGCTTAACAATTTTTATCTAACTGGAATTGTCCATGCAAGAGAAAAGAAAGTCACGATTTTTTTACATGAAGAATTCTATTCAATATAGAAAACTTATTTATATTTGGTATATTTGGTTTAAATTATCAAAATACACTTTTTAGAATTTAAATATAATCTTATTATTAATAAAATACACTTTTTTAATATTTGATCTAACGATTTTCATTTATCTAGTTAAGATGTCCTTATTAGTTTGGTTGTCCAAGACCGTACGATCAAAATTTTGGATAAGATCCCTATTATGCTTATTATATATAATGATTTAATATAATAAGGATATCAAGTATATACTGATATAAGTATCTTACTAACTGCTTTTACTTTTAATGTTTTGGTTTTATTTACAGTGTATATAAAATTTTAAAATACATTATTACTTAAAAATGATTAAATAGAATAAAAATTATGTTATAATTATATAAAATTTTATTCTCATATTATTATATTCTTTATCGATTTGAATTTGTTCTTAATTAATTTTAATACTTTATTGAAAGAAACATAAAATTTCTATATTTAAAACAATTAGAGGAAAAATAAATAAATTGGTGCTACAAATATAAAAAAAATATTTATTAAAATTTAGATACTCACTTTACTATTTGGGTTCTATCCTGAATTTTAGAAATTGAATTTTGACGATTTTACAACCCATGCGAAACTAACGAAATTATCTTTAATTTAATGATGGTTTAATAATTATTATCTAACTTGACCTGTAGACCTACCCATAAACCGAAAAGAAAAGATGGTTAAGAATTTTTACATAAAAAATTCAATTCAATATAGAAAACCAATTTATAATTGGTTTAAATTATCAAAACACGCTTCTTAGTATTTAAATATAATCCTACCTTTAATCAAATATACATTTTAATATAAGTATTATATTCAAAATTATCGTTTATGAATATGAAACCCTCAATATTTTAATAATATTTTGATATTATCCTTTTATGTTTGTTATATGTAAAATAATATAATTATAATTTGAATTAATCAAATTGTTATGTTCGTGTATCATTGTTAGTATGATATACATCAGCATTATATTGATAATTTTTAATATTGTAATCAATATGAATTGTTATCTTGATATTTGGTTTAACAATTATTATCTAATTGGAACTATACATAAATTCAAGAGAAAAGATATTTAAGAATTTTTACATAGAAAACTTTTAAATTACCAAAATACACTTTTTAGTATTTAAATATAATTCTATTATTAATCAGATACACTTTTTAATATTAGATCCAACAATTCTCATCGATCTATTTAAGATCTAAATGTAATTATTAATTTGGTCGTATAGTGATCGTACACGGACCAGATCGATTTTAATTTTTTCTTAAATTGATTTTAATATTTTATTGAAATAAAAATAGAATTTATAAATTTAAAAGAATTAGGAAAAAAAATTAAATTTGTGCTACAATAAAAAAAATATTTATTAAAATTTAGATAATCACTTTACTGTTTGGGCTCTATCTTGAGTTTTAGACAACAGATTTTAACGATTTTACAGCCCATGCGAAGCTAAAAAAATTATCTTTAATTTAACGATGGTTTAATAATTTTTATCTAACTGGAACTATCCATAAGCTAAAGAGAAAAGATAATTACGAATTTTTACATAAAGATTTCTATTCAATATAGAAAACCCATTTATAATTGTTTTAAATTATCAAAATACATATTTTAGTATTTAAATACTATCATATTATTAATCAAATACAATTTTTAATATTATATCTAACAGTTCTCATCTATTTGAATATTTATAGTTTTATAATCCAACGGATCATATACTTTTGTTAGTACCGACCAAAGTTTTGTATAAATCTCTCTTAGGCTTATTATATATAAAGGAGTTAATTATCCGCAGCAAGCGTTTTTTTTTTGCTGAGCTTCAAGAAGTTTCTGGAGTTTATAAGCTAAAATATCGAACAGAGTGATGAGATTCGTAACCCCCATTGTGCATCGAACAAACAATACACAAATATGAACACTCTCTAAACCGAACTCTGAAACCAAGTTAAGTAATCAATCCATCTAAAATCTTAATGTGGTAGAGGAATGCCCCAACATGATTTTACATTATTCAAGAAAAAGTAAGGTGGGCTAGGCAAAAAATCTTCCACTCTGAACTAATTCAGAACCCAAAATCTTAACCAAATTGTCTCTGTGAAATACTAAACAAACCGGTAAACTATTAAATTATTCCAAATTTAATTCAATCCTAAATTTAATACCCCCTAAACAAACATAGGATTAAAATAATTTAAAGGATTATAATCTTTAGGGGTTAATAGTGATGTATGGATTCTAAACCCGGGATTATAATACCGTAAAACAAGGCTTAATGACCTTTTAGCCCTTAAAGTTTGACGGGTTATACCCATCAGCCCTAAAACTTTGAACCCGTACCTTGTAGCCCCTGAGGTATCCAGTAACGGCCAATTAGCCCTTTTAACGGTACAGACGACAAAAAAGTCAATATCGGTATATATCGGAAGGGTAAAACAGACATTTAATATTTAGTAAAGGTAACGGTATAAGGGTTAATTGGATCTTTACGGAAACTTCAGGGGCTATAAAGAATACTTTTGCTAAACTTCAGGGGCTATAAGGTACGGGGACATTTCCTCTGATGGGAGAGCATACCTATCAGGCTGCAAAATACATGAAGGTGATGGGAGAGCATACCTATCAGGCTGCAAAAGTTGACCTGTTTGGATGGTACTGTTTTTGTCCACAAAATGCACCCCACAAATCATTGTTGCTGACACAGCAATGAGTCTGAAAAGCAAGCCAAAACATTTTTGTTTTTCTCAGCTCTGATTTTTAACAAGTTTGGCCAAATAAAAAATTTCTGGCCTAATTGGATACCTCCTGTTCAGTGAAGGAACCCAAAAGGAAAAGAAAATACATATGATGCAGATGGTGAATAAGATTATTTTCAAACCTGTGATAAAAAAATTTCGGAGTTTGCTACGTAGCAGAACTCATTTTTCTGGGCAGATCATTTTCAGCAGTGCTGGCTGAAAGCAATCCCTGTGAGCTGTTAAAATAACATCAGAGCTAGAGCATATAATAAATACATCCGTAAACAAATTCTATTAAAATGATGTGATCAGTGAATATAACAAGAAGAAACCTAGATTATATATAAACCAAACTATTCTTACTCAGTGTGTCCCACTCTAAGCACAAAAATGAAATGCAATATTTTCTAAAACAGAAAATTAGATTTTTCTGAAGGTTCTCAATATTATTTGGAAGTACAAAGTACATGAGAGTTTATTATCTCAATTCCCAGTTGTATGATTAGCAGAATATCAATCTGGTAAGCAGAATATCAATCATAATCCACCACAACAGGAAAGTATGATGATAATGAATTAAAACTCATAATATTTGAAGTTCTTCTCTAGTATTTACATGTAGGATTGATCACACTTCAAGTCTACAACACTCTGTAGCATGAGGTTGCAACCTACAGTATGTTTATGGATTTCGACTTCAGTTATGTTGGTCTAAACTAATCACCATAGAGAATGCTTCCCTCATCCATCTTGTTCCCTTCAAAATAATACAAGAAAGACGCCACAAGGTTTCTCTATTCTCATCACAGTTTACGTAGTTAGATATCCTTTTCGCTTATTGTCTATCCTTCTTTTTGATAATGATAATAAGAATTCAAGCTTTGGCGGAAATGTGAGTGTACGAGTATGCAACTTAGCTTTACCAGAAAATTCACAAGGTCGAGTGCCAGCTTGCAAGTTTGCAAATGATAATTTACCTTTAAGACTATATTTTAGATAAAATAGCTATATCTATACTGAGGTAAAACTGGAGGTAGAAGTGGCTTTAGAAAAAAAAATCTTGCACAAGCACAAAGTAAAAATAAAATAAAATCCCCTACTACATAACCTCCCAAATTCCACCGATATATGCAATCACAAGAATTCCTACTGATGCCTTAAATCCACTACATTCTTGCAGGTGGAAGAGATGGAGCTACTGCAATTAATATCAATGTACTGCTTGTATGTAGAATAAGTAGACAGACAATGGGAGCCAATGCTGCTAAGTGATAACCGAAATCTCAATATCATCAAATGCCAGTGGCCATCAATGAAGACATGGTTTTCGCTGGCCACAATTATGAAAAGAAAACAAATGAACACTCACTAATTAGCAAAAGTATTCCTTATAGCCCCTGAAGTTTAGCAAAAGTATTCCTTATAGCCCCTGAAGTTTCCGTAAAGGTCCAATTAACCCTGATACCGTTACCTTTATTAAATGTTAAATGTCTGTTTTACCCTTCCGATATATACCGATATTGGCTTTTTTGTCGTCTGTACCGTTAAAAGGGCTAATTGGCCGTTACTGGATATCTCAGGGGCTAAAAGGTATGGGTTCAAAGTTTTAGGGCTGATGGGTATAAACCGTCAAACTTTAAGGGCTAAAAGGTCATTAAGCCGTAAAACAAACATGGCCTTGGGGAAATGTTATTTCCTGGAAAAAAAAAATCTGCTCTGGAAATGTTTAATCTATATGTAATCTAATATGAACATATAGAATCTCCAGATGCATTTCCACCTTAAACCCTTCTGCATTTCTTTCTCTCAGTAAAACAGGCAATGGTGAGTGGTGACTGTATTACACTCCAAATCTCTGATACCTGTCACGAATTGAAGTTCAAGCATTGAGATTGCATTGACTTCGGAGATTTTTTGAGGAATTCACTTCTATTTCTTCACTGAGTTTTACAAATCCTGGAGCTGCTCTAATTCTTTTACCACCTGGTTTGCGTCAGGTCTTGATTTAGTAACTCCCGATAGGCATTTAAGAGCGAGTGAAGAAGCTTTCAGTGCTGCTCTGACTGTATATTGGCCTTCGATGTCCGCATCCATGCAATGCAAAACCGTGCGCTTGCTGGTCAGATAAGGCTTAGCCCAATCTACAAGGTTTCTCTGCCCTGGTGGACGAGTTTTGTCAATTACCCGTCGTCCACTCAAAATTTCTAGGAGAACAACTCCAAAGGCGTAGATATCACTTTTGTAAGTTAGATGACCTATATAAGAAGATATTGGCTTCGAATTAGAAGAGCCACAAAATGAGAATGGGAACCAACGAATGCATATAGATTATACAAAAGCAAGAAACTTACCCTTCTTGAGTGGATAAACTTTACTAGCCTTAAAGCCTAATATGGTGTTTCAATCTACAACATTGATGCAAAGAAAAGGACTAAATACATTCATGATGATTGCATCTACTATCCTCATTTCTTTAAGGGATTGGGGGAAGGAGTGACTAGTATGTTGTGCAGTTAGCAAGTGAAGTTAGAATCTTATTATACATCTTTAACATCCTCTCACTCAAAAGCCCTTTTTTGGGTCGAGGGTGGATAATTGAGGCCGAGCTATTAGGGTGATACTTTGCTTTAGTATCCAAATTAAATACTCAAGTATATTTGGGGTGGAGGAAATGGAACTCGAGAGTTCTGATACCATATTAGATTACCGGCTCTCTGAAGGTTTTAGGAGTTGGGCTTAATAGCATCTTATTATATCTTTAAGAGTAAGGCCATGCAGAGAGTGTGATCAACTATGCTATTGACATTTGATTGTGCGGAATAATAACCTGTTGCCACATATTCTGGAGCTGCATATCCATATGTTCCCATAATCATTGTGGACACGTGAGTTCTTCCATAATCTGGTCCGTCTTTTGCAATCCCAAAATCAGAGAGCTTTGCATTGTAATCCTGTGAATTAGTAAGAGATAATTTGTAAGGCCAAAATATAATTGTATGGGGAAAAAAGTTGACAATAAATCTTAACAAACAAATTGTTCCACATACAGAATCAATCAGTATATTGGCTGTTTTGAAATCACGATATATCACTCCTGCTAGTGAACTGTGAAGATATGCAAGCCCCTTTGCTGCACCAAGAGCTATCCTTATACGAAGATTCCAAGAGAGCGGTTCAAAGTAAGAGTTCCCTGTTTCAAATGAATCGAGAAACTCACTCCTGAATAGATGTTTTTCCAAGCTTCCCTGAGACACAAACTCATACACCAGAAGCCGATGCTCCTCTTTTAAGCAGTACCCAACCAATTTTACAAGATTAGGATGAGTGAGTGTCCCCAGATAATTGATTTCTGCCTGTAGTCAAAGAAATGGCAAAGAGTTATTCAGAAGCTTTTTTGTAATTTGAACAAGTTTTTTAAAATATAAAAAGATGGAAGTGATATCTTTACTGAAAGAATACAGTAGCTTTGATCAAACTTAATGCTTACCAACCACTCCTGGTGACCTTGTGATCCGTCAAGATTTAATCTCTTTACTGCAACAACCATACCAGTACCCCATTTGGAAGGAGAAAATGTGTTCTCATCGATCCAGCCCTTATAAACACTACCAAAACCACCTTCCCCTAACACACTGTCAGGACGGAAGTTCCTGGTAGCTACTCTAAGATCATTGAACTCGAAACTCTTCAACTTTGATGACCGAAAAAGTTCTTCCTTTTTCCAATTCATTGGTGACACCGAATCATTTACTGAGTCTACTTTCTTAGGTCTGGCAGCCTGTGATTTGTTACTAGTCCCTGAAAGTACACCATCAGTGTAGCTGGACGTCTTTGCATCTTTATTAACTGAGATGGAAATAAGCGTTTAAAACATAAATTAGTAAATGTGTTTGAAATTTGAACAAGTACAAGAAGAGTGAGACCGTTTTATAACAAATACTTGTCACAGAGAGAAGAAAATACCGTAGCTCAATTTCCTCATTCTTTTTAAGGATTTCAATCTTTATTTTAAGGAACAGGCAAGAGAAATTGGTTTCTAGTTAAAAATATTTGTAGAGTTTTGAATGATAGTCTTAAAATTCTAATGAGTAGACCATGTAATTCACCATCATTAGCGAGAGTTAGTTATTTTAATTCACATGCTTAAAATCCTATAAAATCTTAGAATTAAGCAGAAAAAGGTATTCAAGTACAATGTGTACACAACTACACATTGATATTTGAAGAGTTTAGGTTTACCTGAGAATGCCCGAGCTGTAACTGAAATTAGAGCACTGAACCTTTTTGTGAATGTCATTCTAGCTGAAGACTGCTTACTGCGACGCTTTACAATCTTCTCTCCCGTATATACATGTTCTCGGTTGTTAATAGTATCTTTCACAGGAAAGATTGAAGGATTTAAATCTTCTTGGCTATTATCATCAGGTATTATCTCTACTAAAGAATAATATGTACTCTTTTCTTGCAACACCAAAGCAGATTGAAGACCAACAACAACCTCAGCCATAGTAGGACGGAGTTTGGGTTGAGTATGCAAACACTTGATAGCAACGTCAACAAACGTGTTTAAGGAATCAGAGGAAATGTTTACCTTGATATTGGGATCAATAATCTGCTCCAAGAGTCCCTCTTGGGAGCAGTGTTGTGCCCATCCAGCTAAACTAATCTGCTCTTCATCCAGACTTGCGTCAACTGCTGGTCTCCCACACAAGGCCTCAAATAACACCACACCAAATGCATAGACATCAGATTTACTAGTAACTCTGTCAGTTGCGACATAGTATGGATCTAAATAACCGTGTGTTCCTCTAACGCGGGTGCTTACGTATGTACATGTCTGATTTGCTGGACCTGTTTTGGACAACCCAAAGTCGGAAATTTTAGCTGCAAAATTCTTATCCAGCAGAATATTTGAAGTCTTCACATCTCTGTGTATGACTCTGTTCTCAATCCCTGTACCGGTGTGAAGGTATTCTAGTCCATGTGCTGTCCCAATACAAATCTTGAGGCGCTGCACCCATGTTAAAGAAGGCAAAGAAGTATCGCCTTTTCGGACCCTTTTATGCAGATGATCAGCCAGGCTACCAGAAGGCATATAATCATAAACTAGTATCATCTCCTCATCGTCATCGCAATAACCAATAAGAGAGACTATATGGCTGTGTTGAAACTTCGAAAGC
This sequence comes from Heracleum sosnowskyi, assembly GCA_030848705.1. Taxonomy (NCBI): domain Eukaryota; kingdom Viridiplantae; phylum Streptophyta; class Magnoliopsida; order Apiales; family Apiaceae; genus Heracleum; species Heracleum sosnowskyi. The sequence goes on from CM061237.1 coordinate 133,471,081, forward strand.
ATCTCGATCTCTGTAAGAAACTCTCTGCTTCTTTGCTTGGACGTAGATTTCGCCCGCTTTATTGCAACAACCCTCTCTCCGAAGTCAATGATACCTTTATAAACAATTCCAAACCCGCCTTTTCCAATCACTAATTCTTCGTCGAAGTTGTTTGTTGCTAATCTTATGTCTCGGAGTGAAAAACGACGACATAGTTGTGGAACAGACAATGGTAAGCTCTTTTTTTGGTGAGCTTCTTGTAGTTGCTGGAGCTTATAAACCAAGATATTGAGTAGAGTAATGAGGATCACCACCCCGTTTGAGGTCTCTGTCATCGGAACACAAGTTTCGGATGGCATTTAGTTTAAACGGATCACCACCCCGTTTGATGAACAAAATCCACAAGAACCCAAATTCAACATATGACAAGATGCAAGACAATTTTTGATAAGTTTTGCTTCTGGAAACACGCGGGGTTGACTTAAGTTGGTCGACTTAAAATGTTTCGACTGACAGCAGATAAGATTCGAGCGTGACATGTAAAGTTGGGCTCATGTATACATGCCAAAAAACCTAATTCAGAGTATAGTATACTGCAATAATAATTTACCCTGACTGTACCCTTTTTCAAATATACTACAAAGTCAAATTTAATACTTTCTTCGTCTCACAATATATGAGCCAATCAATATTGCATGCTTTTTAATGTATTAACTTAATTTTAATTTTAACCATCAAAAACGAGATAGTGAATGACAAATAAATATAATGTGTAGTTGAGTTGATCTTAAATGAATGAGATAAAAGGAGTACTTACTAATCCATATACTTATTCTCTTAGCTAGTATCTCAGGTAAAGAAAAATGTGTACTCTTTTCTTGCAATGTCAATGCAGACTCAAGACCAACCATAACCTCAGTCCTCGGCCTTTGTAGGACGTTGATACTGGGATCGATTATCTGGTCCAAGAGTCCTTCCTTAAGTAGTGATGTGCCCATCCAGCTAAACCTATTTGTTCTTCATTTAGACTCTTACCCACTTCTGGTCTTGCACACGAGACATCGAATTAAACTACACCAGATGCATAAACGTCAGCTTTCCTAGTTAGTCGGTGAGTTGAGACATAGTATGGATCTAGATAACCAGGTGTCATAGTATGTATCTAGATAACCGGGTGTGCCTATGTTAAGTTACCAGTTTTCCTAAAACCTCAAGGCGTTAGGGAAGCGGGCTTACCAGGATCATATTATATATTCAACAGCCTATGACTTCAGTGCTTACATATGTACATGTCTTATTTGCTCGACCTTTTTTGGACAAGCCAAAGTCTGAAATTTTAGCTGAGAAATTATCATCCAGCAGAATTTTTGACGTCTTCACATCTCTATGTATGACTCTGTTCTCAATCCCTGTACCGGTGTGAAGGTGTTGTGGATGCTTTTATTGGCAAGAAATCCAGTCTTACAACAGAAGGTAATCTAGTCCATGTGCTGCCCCAATACAAATCTTGAGGTGCTGCACCAATGTTAAAGAAGTCCAAGAAAAATCACCTTTTCTGACCCTTTTATGCAGATGATTTTTAGTGAAGTCGTTTGTTGCTGACTTGATGTCTCGAAGTCAAAGAGATAACGGTAAGTGATTTGTTTGTTTTGCTTCTTGGAGTTTCTGGAGCTTATAAAACAAGATATTCAATAGAGTGATCAGAATCACCACACCATTTGAGTTCTGTCTTTGTAGAGGATAATTAATATGAAACAAAAACTTTATTTAAAATAATGGTTTAGAGTACAAATCAGAAGCGATAACTGAGAGTGAAAATCAGGCTTATTCATTTAATCAATCTACAAAAACCAAATTTAACGAAAGTAACTAGATGAAAGACAATATCCTTCTTCAGGCACGGACGCACGGTGCTTGTGTTATAGTGTCCTTATGTCCATCTTAAACCCCTCTTCTTATATCTATGCCACGCACTAAGTTTAACAGAAAACGGTGATTGTATTTAACTCCAATAGCTGGCAAGGATTGAAGTGTACCCCCCCTCCCCTCAAGTTTCAGAAATTTAATCAATGTAATGCTTCTGGGCCATCTTGAGGGCTCCGAGTATCCTGAGTTTTCCAAATCCTGAAGCTTCTTTAATGCTTTAACCACCTGGTTTGCATCAGGCCTCCTTTCGGGATGTACTGAGAGGCACTTGTGTGCAATGGAAGCTGCTCGTGAAGCTGCTTTGACAGTATATTGGCCTTGAATGTCCGGATCCATGATATCCATAATCTTAAGCTGGCTGGTAAGGTAAGGCCTAGCCCAAGAAACAAGGTTCTGTTCCCTTTTAGGAAGAGTATTGTCATTTACTCTTCTTCCTGTCAAAATTTATAGGAGAACAACTCCAAAGCTGTATACATCGCTTTTCGTTGTTAGATGGCCTACATAAAAATAAATTTGCTTAAATTTGAAGAGCTACAACATGAGAATGGGAACAAATGAATGCAACATTTAAAAAAAAACAACGAGTCTGATTTTTTAATTTCTGACATCTCTAATAGTCCTAGATTAAGGAAACATAAAAGGAGAAAAGACCCCATTATCACAATTTTGAATTAAAATGTCCCAAATATCACAACCGAAAAAATGGCTCCAAATATCACTGTATAACGCAGGATCGTGTAGCGGCAAAACGCAAGATCATGTAGCGTTTGGATTATTTTTTTAATTTTTTTTAAAATTTATTTTATGAAAACACAAATTTAACTCACGTTTTTAAAAAATAAAAATAAAAAAATTCAGTGAAAACGCCACACGAAGTTGTGTTTTTTGAAACACATGAAATTGCGTTTTAAAGTGACATTTGGAGCTATTTTTTCCAATTGTGATATTTGGGATCATTTTTCTTCAAATTGTGATAGAGAGGGTCATCGCCCACATAAAAGTCAAAATCATGGACATGGAGATTACCTTCCTATTGTTAGATATTTATGAATATCTAGATAGAAATAATTATCTAGATTTTATGGAGATTGGCCTTGAAGATGAAAGAGTATGTATTACAGTGTGCAGCTTGTGAGGAAACACAAAAGGTTTGATCAACTTTCAAAATAAAAATAAACCTGTAATATGTTAAATCGCTTTCAAGTTTCAAGTTCAAATATGTGGAACAATAACCTGTAGCCAGATATTCAGGAGCTGCATAACCATATGTTGTTCACGTTCTGGTATGTACATAGCTAACCCGAAATCAGAGAGCTTTGCGTCGTAGTTCTGTCAATTAGAAACAGAAAGTTTATAATGCAATATATAATCAATCAGAACACTAGTTGACATTAAATTTCAGCAATCGATTTTTGGCACTTACAGAATCGATCAATAAATTAGCTGATTTGAAGTCACAACACATCACTCTTGCTTCTGGACTGTGAAGATATGCAAGCCCCTTTGCTGCACCAAGAGCTAGTTTTATACGACGAGTCCAAGAGAGCGGTTGTGAGTAAGAATCCCCTATTTCAATTGAATTAGATAGCTACATCACAAATCAATCAATCTGCACAAACATATACTATTTTATACAAAAGACAATGGCATAAGTAACTAACCAAATTGATGAGCGCAGCATAACTAGCGCGATAAATACTCATACCGTAATCTAATACTGAAATAACAAAAACAGATATTGTCTCCCATTTTAAATAATATTATTTCCATTAAAAGACCTTCCGGGATGCATAGTCCTCTAGTAAGAAAAAACATCCGACTTTATTAGAGCTAATAAGTTTAAGAAACTCGCCCCTGACTAGTTGTGTTTCCAAGCTGCCCTGAGACATGAACTCGTATACGAGAATTCGCTGCTCCTCTTCTACGCAGTACCCGATCAAATTCACAAGATTAGGATGACAAAGTATCCGCAGAAAAACAATTTCTGACTGTAGCCAAAAAAGTGAGCGGGGAGTCATTCAGCCAGCTTGCTTGAAATTTGAATTTAAAAAAGAAAGACACTGTAGATTTGGAAAGACACTAATACTTACCAAAAACTCTCGGTGACCTTGGAATCCTTCTAGATTTAGTTTCTTTACTGCAATAGCCATACCCGTGCCCCATTTTGCAGCAGCATATGTGTTCTCATTAATCCAGCCCTTATAAACACTACCAAAACCACCGTCGCCTAGAACACTGTAAGGATGGAACTCCCTGGTAGCTTTTCTAAGATCAGTAAATGTAAAACACTTCAACTCTGATCGTTTCGCTGGCACCAATTGATCTACTTCTTCCTCTGATCTACCAATTGATCACGTACAATTATGAAGCGTGACTAAAACACAACAAATACTTGTTCAATGATTTTTATTTACTTTCGCGAAATTAGTTAATGATATCATTGAACAAGGGCTCGGATCGTTTAAAAATTTACTCTGCATGTTAAATGATACGCCATATTTAAATTAATAATTTGTTTTCAGGGGATGAGCTTGTGGTCCTCCAACAGACTCTTGTGGTCAATCTAACACATTGATGTTCTTATTTGAACCCAACAATTCCAAAAAATGCTTGTCATGTTTACAAATCTGATGAGGCCACATTTCAAATTAAAGTCAAAAGATCCCACTGTAGTTTTTTATGACCGTCCCTTCCATACTTGAGGGTAATTTTCCAACTAGTAATGCTGTAATTAGAGGTGGTCACACGGGCGGCCGTGCCGGGTTGTAGGCGTGCCGAGTTGCTGAAGTCCGGGGACGGGAATGGCACAGCTGGGGGCGACGGGCCGGGGAGGGGCAGGGCGGTTCTGGGAAGGGTAACTCGTGCACGGCTCGACGGTTCACACGGTTCAAACGGTTCACACACGGGCGGGGCGGTTACGAGTTAGCCGGCCGTAACCGCCCGTGTGGCCACCTCTAGCTGTAATGCATACAATCAACATAATACATCATACTGAAAAACGGAAAAATCAGAGAGCCTCCCTCTCTGTAAATGGTATACATCTTTTGGGTTGGTTTTCAGATATTTTCACTTTTAAGTACCAAAATCGGATCAGTGACGAAATTCATTAGATCTTTGACACGTCAATAACAATACCTTTATAATCAATTATTTAATCATTGTGTGTAGGTGAAAGCCCTGGTGCATTATTTGAAAGCTCTAACAGATGAAGTAGGCTGATGGCCTGCATTAATTAATTAATCTTTCTACTTCCAGGCCATTAAGTTTCAGATAGATGCATAGTATGAGAATTCTAAATTTGTAAAATATGACTGCACGCTATTAGGAATGATAAGCTATGTATAACCTGGACTCATCTTGGGGTCCTGGCTCACCTCAAAACCCGAATTCATATTTGAGTCATGGATCACCTCCTAGTCCGAACTCATATTTCAGTCATGACTTACCTCCAAGTCCGAGTTCACATTTGAACCATGGCTCACCTCTTAACCCGAATTCACATTTGAACCATGACTCACCTCAAAGCCCGCATTCATATTTGAGACATGGCTCAATCTCAAGGCCTAACTTCTACTAATCTGGCAACAATGGGAATAACTCGCATGAGATAAGGCTACACTTCATTGCGTGACGTGCATAGGTCAGGATCGGTGACCATACTTGATGGCGACACGTATGAATACCTAATGATTGGCACACATATGTCATATCCAAACCACACGTCAGTATGCGCCTGATACACGACACCACAATTTTCACCCGGGCACGTGTGACCCATCTACATCACACAGGTGTCCTGGTTCCCTACGATTCAATGCTCATGATTGCAGGTACAACCCTTAAACCCTAATCATTGGCCTATAAATAGACCAAGGAGGAAAGGTCTGGGGGTTACTCTCTCACTCTCTATACACACTATAAACACACCCTTCACATTTAGATATCTTTATAGTCTTATCTTCTCTTCCAAAGCCTAGACTTATTCTCACGCCGGAGGCGCCGCCAAGGTCCAAACCCCCCTCCAGTGTTGTTTTGCAGACACCCACCAGCAGCTACACCGCTTCCAGGCGTGGAAACGGCTAGGAAGGACTGGATCGGATTCTGAAGTTATCAAGGAAGTTTGAACATACTAACATACATGTTATCCATGGCTAGACATGACATAGAAACGTTCACAAAACTTTCTCAGCTGATATGCAGAAGGATATAGATCCTAATGTTGGGTATAATACTATACTACACAGCAACAATATGACAGTTATATATATTTATATTAACAAGAACATGCAGATAAAACCAATTAACAAAACAAACAGGAAGGTCGAAACAAGAATATAATTAGAGACTGTAAATAACAAGATAAGAAAGAACATTTATCTCGGTCGCTTTACCAAATACCGTAAAGAACAGAACAACTGAGTCGCCAAGCCTTTTGAGAAGTCTTAACTATTCTTGAAGAGATTATTGCCCCACTTACGTTATGTTGGGTTGCAACAATATCACCTCCAGGATAAAACAACACAGATCAATTCGCTCACAGTAACGGCAATGATCAACAGCGAGCAGCACCTCATTTCGCCCTCTGTCTTTCCATAAAGAGAAAAAAATTGGAGAGTTTTACAAAATAGTATATCATCTTATCCACCACTGATATTTTACAACAAATAGAAGAACAAACCATCTTGGATAAATATATAGATTCAAAAAAGTTCTAAAATTAAGATCCTGGAAATTGTCATAATTAAGATAATCAAGATATCTAATGGAAGATGGCTTCATAGGCTGACACAAACTAGTGACATTACTTTCTCCCGGTAACAGAGGTACATATAGATAATGAAGAGTTTAGTATACCTGAGAATGCCCGAGTTGTTACTGAAAGAAGAGCACTAAACCTTTTTGTGAATGCCAATCTAGCAGAAAAATGCTTATTGCGGCGCAAATTACTGGAAACATTTACTATTTCTTCTCCCGTACAATAGTGTTCTCGGTTGTGGTTAGTATTTTTCACCATAAGCATTGAATAAGCTACGTCTTCTTGGGTAGAATAATTAGGTATTATCTGTTATTCCCAAATGACCTAACAGAATTGTAGAAGGGGGGGTTGAATACAATTCTTGATATTTTCTTAAACTTAAAACAATGATAAAATAAAACTGAACTGAATAAACAAAAACACAAGATATCAATAATTCAGTTGGATTGTTTGATGATCCAACTGAAGTGTTTTTATTGCGGAAATAATCTGTGATACAAAAGTACACAGCTGCTCAGTTACAGAGTTGTAGAGAAGAATGCTCTCAAAGATAGCTAATGCAAACTATTTGTTTTTCTTCTCTCTCTTTCTTTCTAACTGCTACACTTGGTTATATATTCCCAAGTTTACAATACTATTTTTGGCTACTCTAAAGTACACTAAAGATAACCGCCAATAGTTTGCTTTTCATCCCTTTGTCCAGTGGTCCTTGGAGATCCTTGCTTTTGTCTTCATGCTTATTATGATCACTCCCAAGAGCCCAATTGGAAACTGGGATGTTTCCTTATTCCCCATGTCCATTTTAATGGTTTCCAATGCAAAGTACACTTCCACATCACCTTTAGATCTGTTCAGTAAACTGTCACTATCACTTTGTCAACTATTCAGAAAAGCAATAATGATTCGTTGATAGCAGGGAGATGTGTTTCGTTGATAGCTTTATTCTCCATTTCGTTGATGAGTAAACTTCATTTCGTTGATGAGTAAACTTCATTCCGTTGATGGTGTATCCTTGTTCCGTTGATAGAGTAATCTTCATACCGTTGACATGTCTTCACTTAGGCAAAATTACAAGGCATGATATACTTACAATTAACCAACCTATTTTGCCTATCTAGTACTTAGTCAACATGACTTAGGAAACCTATCTAATACATACATCAAATGCATATCAAACTGTGAAGTATTGTACAGTGCAATTGCTACAACACTCATTCCGTTGATGAGCTTCCTGTCAACGAAACACTGCAAAGCATGCCATTTCGTTGACAGTTACAAAATAACTTAATACAAAATCTACTAAGTGTTTTTTTACAATTATCATCAAGAATCAACATATTCCTAACAATCTCCCCCAATTTATGACTGATAGAATAACAACCATAAATCAAGAGCCTTGATGATAACAAAAACACTCAGACATATTACCCATGATTAAAAGTAAAAATTGCATTGAGCTTCATAAAGTTTTAGACATAAACAAGACTTACAAGACTAATGCCCAAATGTGCTCCTCTAGACTGAGCAAATGATTCATCTTGGTCTTCTTTGAGGCATAGTCTTCTTCCCTCTCCTAGAGTTGTTCTCCTCAATCTGGACCTGTAGCCTTCTGTAAAAGATCTTCTCTTCTTCATCTTGATCACCAAGCTTGGATTGCATGAACCTTAGAGTTTGATTAGATGCCTTATCCAGCTGGTCTTCCATCCTGAAGAACCTTCTGCAGTTGTCCTTGTCCTTAAATTCCATCATCCAGTAAGGTTGAAGATGGATCTTCTTTCCTGTTGAGGGCACTCTTAGCATCCTGGGAAGAGCCTCAGGCTTGTTCCAGCTAGCCTTTATTTGACATATCTTGGAGACCACCTCAGACTTGGCTGTTTTGGTGAAGCCAAAGTCTTTCTTCAAGCATCTAAACACTGTGAGTAGTGTTTGGTAGCCTTCTCCTAAAATTCTGTAGAGAGGCCATATTTGTTCTCTACCACCCTTGTATGTGAAAACTAATCTTTCAGGTAACTTTTGAGAAGCTGCAATGCCCCTTACTTCCACCAGGTTGTCTAAATCAAGATGTAAGCTGGATTCTTCCCTGATGTCAGCAATGTACATGCAGTCCTCTGGATTTGTAGGGGGTTTCTGAGATTGTGGCTTCCTCACAAATACTGGCTTTGCCTTGACAGCCCTTTTCTTTGTCTTCATTGGTTGATCCTTTTCAAATAGGAACTTTGGAAAATAGGCTTCATCAAATTCAATAGGCTCCTCCTTTGGCATGATTGGTTGATCATGAAAGTTGACAGGGTGTGCAGGGTCACAGGCCAACTTTCCTCCAATAGGTAGGTCAATAGGAATTTGATGTGCACTTGTTGTGGAAGGGGCTTGAGCAGTGTCCAGAGAGTCCTCTTTTTCAAAGTTCAGATTCCTCTTAGCTCTAGCCTTTGGTTGCCTTACACTTTTCCTTGCTGGTTCAGCTTCATTAGCTCCATCCTTGGCTTTTTCTTCCTGAAAGGTCTCTTCATCTTCAAGTGCTTGAGCAACTGCCAATGCTTGCATTGCTGCCCTTTCAGATTCTTCAGCCTTGGCCTTTGCAAAATTTGGGTGACCAACCCAAATGCAGATTTCCTTGTTGTCCCTGTAGATGATGGCCCTTTGATTCCTTATGCTTGGATGATTGCTTTCCTTGCTCTCAATGATCAGCTTCCCTAGGACTTTGAACTCATCTGGCTTTGGAGCAGGATAAAATATCCTTTCAATGTTCTTGCCTTTGGGTTTGGCAGGTGATATTGGAGACATCCCTCTTGCATCCACATTCTTAAAGCATGAAGATTGACCCTTCTCATTTCTTGAATCTTGAAAGATTCCATGCTGAAGGGGCTCTATAGCATAAGAGCTCTTGAACTGTGGCTCCATTTGTACAATCACCATTGCATTTGTTGATGGCTGATCTGTCTTTGAAGATTCAGTAATGTTCTTGAACCTTGCTTCTATGTTGGACCAGTGATCTTTGATTTGTTCTGCAAGTTTCATCCTCATAGAAGCTTCCTGGATCAGGTCAATACTATCCTTCTTCTTCTTCCCAAACTCCCCCATTGCTAGTGGCTCCTGTGGCAGTGAAATGGCTGGGACCAACACCTTTGTGATTTGAATGTTTAGCTCCTTAGATTTCTCCCCCTTTTTGTTAGCATCAAGAGAGATGACTGGGAGTCCTTGAGCTGCCACTAGCTGAGTGAGTAGCTGAGTTTGCTTCTCCTGTTCCTTCTGCATTTGAGAAAGTGTAGCTTCCACCTTGTCCACTCTTGTAGAGAGAGTTTTCAAGGATGTAGCCACCTCAGGTTCCTTAGAGAAAAACCTGGTCATCTTGGACACAGTGAGAAGAGGGAGCTTTTCATCGATCATCCTGTAGTTAGCATCCCTGAGATTGCTAATGGAGTCCTTGATTTCTGTAGCCTCAATCCTTGTCTGCATCATTTGTAGCCTTTGAATTTCCAGAGAATCCATGATGGCCTTGTAGAATTTCTTGTCCCTTGCATTTGCAGACTCATGAGCTAGATAGGCCTCATTGTACTGCCTTGAGATAGCAGCATCTAGAGTGACTCTTCCATGCATACCCTGAGAAAGCCAGCCTGGTGTAGGAGGCACCACAGAAGTCCCAGTCTGTGAAGTGGTGGCCACCTGTAGATTATCACCATAGCTGTCCTCATCATCAGAAAACTCAAAGTCTCCACTTGCTGCAGCTCCTGGAGGTAGATTGGTCAAGGCATCCTTTGCTCTTTGCATTGATGCAGTAGTATGAATTAAGTTGAGTGACCTTTCTGCCTCCACATTGCCCTGTTGAGCCATAACTTGATAGGCTGGCACAGGATGAGTAAAGGTCTCAGGATCCAGGGAAATACTATCCAGAGTTTGTTGATAAAGCTCTTGGAAAGTAAGTTCCCTTTCTCCCTCACTGACCTCCATTAACTCATTAGCAATGGCTGCTTCCACCCTTATTGCTCATGTAGTCCCTTCTCTCTCTCCACTCTTTTCTTGCATCATGGGCTCCCCATGGCTCACACCTCTCACACCCTCACCTTCACCTACTAAGGTGGTACACTCAAACTCTCCTTTTGCCTGGCTGGAAGAAATAGCCAGCCTCTCACTCTCATTCTCTCCTTTTGCCTGACTGCAAGCCAGCCTCTCAATTTCACTCCCTCTCAAACCTAAAAGTGTCTCAACTACCACCAGGTCATCTACACTAGTTGTGGAAACAACTGGATTTTCAATAAGGGGTGTAGATGGACCTATCAACGGAATGGTAGTTTGAACTGTCAACGGTATGGATACCGTTGATGGAGAAACACTTGTCAACGAAAGAAGCTGTTTCGTTGATGAAGTCAATAAAGCACTTTGAGAAAGTGAAATTACAGTAGAATCTGTGGTGATTGATTTTAGAGATTGGTCCACAGATCCTCTTGCAACTTCAGAAAAAATTGGTTGATGGCCCAACAAATCACTTAACAAGTGATGGCCACCAGCTTCAGAGTGGGGCTTCTCCAAGATTAGAGTTGGAGAATCAGGAAAAGATGTATGGATCATGTCCACATCTAAAGATTGAGTTGGTGAATTGGATGGAGATAAATCAAGATTAATGTTTAGAGAGTGGGACTGTAACCCCAGAGAAATAATAGGGGTTACATCAACCTGAATTTGAGAAACTGGAAGTGTTGGTTCCAGTGTGTGTGCACCCTGTGAACCCTTGGTCTTTTGCTTCACTCTCCTTTGGTATTGGGAAAATGTAGACTATGGGCTTGAAGTGTCCCTTACCCTTTTGGACTGTGCTCTAGGTGGAGAGCTTGTTTCAATAATCACATCCTTTTGGGAGGATGCAATTAGACTTGTGTTTAAATCCATTTTACTCATTGTGCCTTGTTGGGAAGACACAATGGGGCTAGGCTGGGAAACACTTACCTCACCTTCCTTATTCTTGGGGTTTCTTTGATTTTCACCCCTCCCCTCACCTCTCACAACTCCAGACTCACTCCCCTTAGGTTGTGTGGTAGTTTTTACAACAGGTGCCTTTTGAGAAGCACCTGAGGTTGGCTTGGAGGATTTCTTTGATTTTGATTTAGTTGCTGGGGCAGGAGCCTGTTGGGTCACAGCTACAGACTCCATAGCAACAAGGTTGGAGGAGACAATAGAAGTAACAGCTATACTAATAGGGATAGTAGTAGTTACCTCAATGATTGGCAGATACACCACTGGAACATCACCATTGTAGTTCAGCCTCAGTATGTCTGTCAATACTCTCTTTTCTTGTACAAAGCACTCAAACCTGGCATTAGGGTTAGAGATAACTAATGGTGCTGGACTAACATGATTAGCCATCATCATCAGAAACCTTGCATAATAGATATTTTTCTTCCTATTTGCCCTATCACCCAACTTAGCACCAATTTCATAAATAAGTTGGGTGCTAAAGTTGTAATATCTATCATTTAGAAGCATGGTTAGGAGAATTAACATAGAATTAGTTAATGCATCAAAATTACTAATCTTTCCAGAAAAGACCTTAATGAATGCATCAGCTAAATAACTGTATTCCCTAACCAAACCTCTCCTAATTATTCTACCCAGATTATCAGTAGGCAAAGAGTAGTTTATAGAATTTAGCATGGTAGTTATTTCAGTGTTAGTAGGCAAAGCATCACAGTTATTATCAGGAATATGTAAACATGCTTGCAAAACATCAGAATTAACTATGTACTCATTACCTTGAAGAGTGAATTGCAGTGTGCCGTTTGTTCCACTATACTCACATGAGGTCCAAATCTCCTCGATTACTTCATTGTAGAGTGGTGTAGAGTGAAACATCGCATAGCTCAACTTACAGTTCCTCATGAAATCCATCATTTTGAAAAAGATGCTGTTCGGACTCTCCTTAACGACAAATGGAATGGAATTGTTCTTCTCATAGATGAACCCACCAGCAGACATAAGCTTGACTATGGGTGCCATTGTTGAGTGAGGAAAAGCTTCGAGCTGTATTGCTTGTTAGAGAGAAGAAGCTAGAAAAACTTTTGGAATTTTTTTGAGAACAGGTAGAAATGAAATAAAGAAATTAAAATTTCTTAAATACTTCCCCAAAAGTTCTCAGAAATTAAGTCCAATAATTAATCTAAATTACCTGATTGGCTTAAAAAGTAACCGTTAGAATTAAATATTACCACGATTTATGCTTACAGGGGTGTATGTATAGATCGTGATAAAGAACGTGAAATTTCAACGGTTCAGATTAAAAAGCGCTACATCAACGAATCAGGATTGGGCGGTTAAAGTCCAGTCTTATTTCGTTGATAAAGCTGCGTTTCGTTGATATAAAAGAGCTATCAACGAAACACCCAGAAAAATGCTAAGACTGTCAACGAAATGGTGCGTTTCGTTGACATAGTAATTTTGACTTAGACAAAATTTCACCTTTTCCTGAGAAAATCAATTCACAGAAAAATTATGGCAAGTTCCTGGCTGCATTATGACTTGCAAATATCTCAAAAATAATTAAGAGAAATTTAGCATACCTAGCTCACTTACTAATCTTGAGAATGTTGATTCATCAAGTGGCTTGGTAAAGATGTCTGCAAGTTGTTGTTCACTTGGAACAAAATGTAACTCCACAGTACCATTCATAACATGTTCTCTAATGAAATGGTACTTGATATCAATGTGCTTGGTTCTTGAATGCTGCACTGGATTCTCAGTAATGGCAATGGCACTAGTGTTGTCACAGAAAATAGGAATTTTCTCAACTCTTAATCCATAATCAAGTAATTGATTTTTCATCCATAAAATCTGTGCACAACAACTTCCAGCTGCAATATACTCAGCCTCAGCTGTGGAGGTGGAAACTGAGTTTTGTTTCTTGCTGAACCATGACACAAGCTTGTTTCCTAAGAATTGACAGGTGCCTGTTGTGCTTTTCCTGTCAATTTTACATCCTGCATAATCTGCATCTGAATAACCAATTAGTTCAAAACCAGATTCTCTAGGATACCAAATGCCAAGGTTTGGTGTTCCCTTGAGATATCTGAAAATCCTTTTAATAGCAACTAAATGGGATTCCCTAGGATCAGCCTGAAATCTAGCACATAGACATGTAGCAAACATAATATCAGGTCTACTAGCTGTTAAATACAAAAGTGAGCCTACCATGCCTCTGTAACTTGAAATGTCCACAGATTTTTCCTTAGTATTCAATTCAAGTTTGGTGGCAGTGGGCATGGGAGTTTTGGCAGGAGAGTATTCCATTAAATTAAATTTCTTTAATAAATCATGAATATATTTTGTTTGACTAATGAAAATGCCTTCATTAACTTGCTTCACTTGAAGACCAAGAAAGTAAGTTAATTCTCCCATCATGCTCATTTCATATTTACTTTGCATAAGCTTGGCAAACTTTTGACAAAGTTTCACATCTGTAGACCCAAAGATTATGTCATCTACATAAATTTGAACAAGTATAGTAGAGCCATTCACAATCCTGTGAAAAAGAGTTTTATCTACAGTACCTCTAGTGAAATGATTCTCAAGAAGAAACTGTGAGAGTGTGTCATACCAGGCTCTAGGTGCTTGTTTCAAACCATAGAGTGCTTTGAGGAGGAAGTATACATATTCTGGAAAATCATCATCTTCAAAACCAGGAAGTTGACTTACATAGACCTCCTCTTCCAATTCCCCATTCAGAAAAGCACTTTTCACATCCATTTGATAGACTTTGAAATTGGCATGGGCTGCATAGGCTAGGAAAATCCTTATTGCTTCTAGTCTTGCAACAGGAGCAAATGTTTCATCAAAATCAATTCCTTCTTCCTGTGAGTAGCCTTTTGCAACTAGTCTTGCTTTGTTCCTTGTGACTATGCCATTTTCATCCATCTTGTTTCTGAACACCCATTTTGTGCCTATTATACTCCTGTCCTTAGGCTTGGGCACCAGCTTCCAAACATTGTTCCTTTCAAATTGGTTTAGCTCTTCTTGCATAGCCAAAACCCAATCTGGATCTAGAAGTGCATCCTCAACTTTCTTTGGCTCATCTTGAGACAGAAAGCTGCTATATAGACATTCTTCTTGAGTTGCTCTTCTAGTTTGGACTTTTGAAGAAACATCACCTATAATAAGTTCAAAGGGATGATCTTTAGTCCATTTTCTTGAGGGAGGTAGATTTGCTCTTGACGAGGTAGCTTCATGATCATGATTGCCTTGATTGGATATTTGTCCTTGAGAAACTCCCCCTGAGTTTGTTGTCCCTAAATGATCACTTCTTGAGACATTTCTATGACCTTCAACGGTATGACTGTTTTGGCTGTCAACAAAACGCTCATTTTGACTGTCAACGAAACCACCATCTTGACTGTCAACGAAATGACCATTTGGTCTACTAGCAACTATTCTTTTCAATCTTAATGCAGCAATTTCATCTTCACTGCTGCTCTCATCTGTGCTAGATACAACAACTTTAGGCTGTTTCTCAGTAGTCTTAACATGATTCATTCGTTCTCCTTCCTCATTCTCAAAAGAGAGACTTTCATGGAAACCTTCATCACAGAGACCTTGAATTTTGAGATCATCAAAAACAACATGTACAGATTCCATAACAATGTTGGTTCTGAGATTATAGACTCTGTAAGCTTTCCCTGCTGCATATCCCACAAATATTGCTTCATCTGCCTTTGCTTCAAATTTCCCCAAATGCTCAGCTTGATTTCTCAAAACAAAGCACTTGCATCCAAAGACATGAAGAAAATCCAATAGTGGCTTCTTTCTTTTGAGTAGTTGATAAGGGGTCATTCCCTTGGCCTGATTAATCAAAGAAATATTCTGAGTGAAGCAAGCTGTGTTAACTGCCTCAGCCCAAAAATAAGTTGGTAACTTTGATTCATCTAGCATTGTCCTGGCAGCTTCAATAAGTGTTCTGTTTTTCCTTTCAACTACACCATTTTGCTGTGGTGTCCTTGCTGCTGAAAACTCATGCATAATACCATTTTCTTCACAGAATATCTTCATGCTTGAATTCTTGAATTCTGTCCCATTGTCACTCCTGATCCTTCTTACTTTCAAGTCAGGATGATTGTTTACCATCTTGATGTGATTGATAATGATTTCACTTGCCTCATCTTTAGAATGTAAAAAGAAGGTCCAAGTAAATCTAGAAAAATCATCAACAATCACAAGACAATATTTCTTCTTTGAAATAGACATGACATTTACAGGGCCAAACAGATCCATATGAAGTAACTCAAGCTGATGGACAATTGATGACTCTGTCTTGTTTTTGAATGATGCCTTCTTTTGTTTCCCTTTTTGACAGGCATCACACAAACCATCCTTGGAGAACTCCACCTGTGGAATTCCTCTAGCAAGATCCTTCCTTACCAAATCATTCATAACCTTGAAATTCAGATGAGATAATTTCTTGTGCCATAGCCAACTTTCATCCTTGCTTGCTTTGCTGAAAAGACAAGTGATGGTGTCTGGACTTGTGCTACTAAAGTCAGCAATGTACACATTCCCTCTTCTGAATCCAGTCATTACCACATTGTTATTTCCTCCTTTAGAAACAACACAGGCTTCTTTAGAAAAAGTAACTAAAAATCCTTTGTCACAAAGTTGACTGATACTAAGCAAATTGTGCTTGAGACCATCCACCAATGCAACCTCATCTATGATGACATTCTCTTTTGAAATCAAGCCATATCCCTTTGTGTAGCCTTTGCTGTCATCTCCAAAAGCAATACAAGGGCCAGCTCTTTCCTGAAACTCTGTGAGCAGGGTAGAATCACCAGTCATGTGTCTTGAACAACCACTATCCAAGTACCAAAGATTCTTTTTGTCTCCCTGCACACAATAGAACCAAATCAAGTCGATTTTGGTACCCAAGTTTCCTTGGGTCCTGTTTTGTTAGCCTTTGCTTTTCTTTTTACATCATTTTTCACCTTGAGCTCAGATTGATTTAAATCAACTTTTACTCTTGGTGTTGATTTCTGATTGTTGCTCACATTTTCATTTACAGCATGCATATTTGAAGGAACACACATATTATTCATATTCCATGGCATTTGTGGCATACTAAACATATTCATGTATGGATTAGGCACAAATGATATGTTAGCATATGGATTCTGAAATTGTGCACATGGAGCAAACATGTTAGGCATAACAGGCATTGTAGGCATAAGATTATTCATTGCAGGCTTGGGAATTTTCACATTAGCAGTTTTCTTAACAGATTTGCAGTTAGTAGATAGATGACTAACACTTCCACAATTGACACAAGTCTTTCTAGGAGCATATTTATCAGGTGTGTAATTGTTGTGTTTGTTAATTCCTACTTTGCCATTCCTGTTATTCCTTTTATTTCCCTTAGCCTCAATTTGAACATTCTCTATTTTATCTTTCAATTGCTTGTTGGACAAGTGACCTACATTTGCTCTCTCAACAGGCTTCTCAACTTTCTTTGATTTACTAGACTCACCTTGAACAAAGTTCTTGGTGACAGGACCATACTTATTATTAAGTCTAGTGAGTTCATCTTTTCTTTTCTCTGTCAACGAAACACCCTGATCGGTTGATGGTTCATGTGTCAACGGAACATCGCATTCCGTTGACATATCAACCTTCAACAAATGATCATTGTTGTTTGTTGACTCTGTTTCTGAATCTAAGGCTTCACAAGCATACCCTAGTTTCTCTTTGTTCTTTTTCGATGATTGTTCACAGAAAGATTCCATACCTTGAACATTAATGATGTTGGTAGCAACATTCCTGGCATCTTTCCATTTAGCAATCACACTCTGTTCTATTTCTAGTTGTGTCTTAAGAATTTCTTCCCTTTGTAACACGTTCTCAAGTTCCTTCTTAGCATCCCTACTAACACATCTCATTTTCTCAAATTCAATGAGCTGTGCTTCTAACATTGCATTCCTATCACTTAAGAGCAAATTAGTCTCTTTAATTCTTGAATTCTCTTTGGTAAGTGATTTAAGAGTAACACGCAAATTATATAATACAGTAGACATTTCATTTACTGCACTATCGCATTCCTCTTTAGAAAGCTCAGAAAGATTAGTAATTGTTACCTGGTTGCTTGAGGAACTTGCTTCCTGCTCATGATTGTCAGCCATAAGAGCCAAGTTGACATACTCAACATCATCATCAGAATCTTCACCATTACCATCCCAATCATACTCCTGAGACATGAAAGCCTTTTCCTTTTGCTTGAGAAGTTCAAAGTATTTCTTTTTATAATCAACAGGCTCAAATTTCCTGTTGCTCTTCTCAATCTTGGGCTTTCTGCAGTCTCCAGCAAAGTGACCAAGCATTCCACAATTGAAACATTTAGATTTAGACTTTTCAATCCAGTTTGTTTTGCTAGGTTGAAAGTCTCTTCTTGGTGGCCTTGCTTCTGAGTTTCTTTTGAACTTGAACTTAGAGAATTTTCTTGACAGAAAAGCAATGTGTTCATCAATCTCATCCAAGTCATCCAAGTTGGCTGGTTCTGATTCTTCTTCTTCTGTCATCTTGTCTTTACCCTTGCTAACATCACTCCTACAACTAGATCGACTAGTTGTGGCCTTTGCAGCTTCTTCAGTGTCATCTTCCAGTTGGTTCACAGATGCAATCAATGCAATGGATCCACCCTTCTTCTGTACCTTTTCAATTTCCTCATCTTGCTCCATTTCCAGCTCATAAGTCTTCAATGTTCCATACAGCCTTTCAAGAGTGTAATCTTTGTACTCTTGAGTGTTTCTTAGAGAAACAGTCATAGGCTTCCATTCTTTTGGAAGAGCTCTTAGAAATTTAAGGTTTGAGTCCTTAGTTTGGTAGATTCTCCCATACAACTTTAATCCATTCAGAAGCTTTTGAAACCTACTAAACGTGTCATTTAGGGTTTCACCAGCTTTAAAGTGAAAGTGCTCATATTGTTGTATGAGGAGTTGCATTTTGTTCTCCCTTACTTGCTCAGTTCCTTCACATAGTGTTCTGACAGTGTCCCATACTTCTTTGGAGGTTGTACAGTTTATGACATTATCAAACATCTCTTGCTCCAAACCATTAAACAGAATGTTCATGGTTCTCTTATCTTTCTGGATTTCTGCAAGATCTTCAATAGTCCATTCTGAGACAAGTTTTGGAATTTCTACGTCAGGAGCATCATCTGGCACTCCAATTCTAGATGCAAACTTCATGGGAACGTGTGGACCTTTCTCAATGCAGTCTACATATCTCTCATCCATAGACATGAGATGTAAATGCATCTTTACTTTCCAGTGAAAGTAATTGTCCTTATCAAGAACTGGTATCTTCACACCTGCATCCTTCTTCACCATGGTTTCTGTTTTGGTCTTGATCTTTAAACTTCTTGTATGTTAGAAGCTTGCTCTGATACCAATTGTTATTCCCAAATGACCTAACAGAATTGTAGAAGGGGGGGTTGAATACAATTCTTGATATTTTCTTAAACTTAAAACAATGATAAAATAAAACTGAACTGAATAAACAAAAACACAAGATATCAATAATTCAGTTGGATTGTTTGATGATCCAACTGAAGTGTTTTTATTGCGGAAATAATCTGTGATACAAAAGTACACAGCTGCTCAGTTACAGAGTTGTAGAGAAGAATGCTCTCAAAGATAGCTAATGCAAACTATTTGTTTTTCTTCTCTCTCTTTCTTTCTAACTGCTACACTTGGTTATATATTCCCAAGTTTACAATACTATTTTTGGCTACTCTAAAGTACACTAAAGATAACCGCCAATAGTTTGCTTTTCATCCCTTTGTCCAGTGGTCCTTGGAGATCCTTGCTTTTGTCTTCATGCTTATTATGATCACTCCCAAGAGCCCAATTGGAAACTGGGATGTTTCCTTATTCCCCATGTCCATTTTAATGGTTTCCAATGCAAAGTACACTTCCACATCACCTTTAGATCTGTTCAGTAAACTGTCACTATCACTTTGTCAACTATTCAGAAAAGCAATAATGATTCGTTGATAGCAGGGAGATGTGTTTCGTTGATAGCTTTATTCTCCATTTCGTTGATGAGTAAACTTCATTTCGTTGATGAGTAAACTTCATTCCGTTGATGGTGTATCCTTGTTCCGTTGATAGAGTAATCTTCATACCGTTGACATGTCTTCACTTAGGCAAAATTACAAGGCATGATATACTTACAATTAACCAACCTATTTTGCCTATCTAGTACTTAGTCAACATGACTTAGGAAACCTATCTAATACATACATCAAATGCATATCAAACTGTGAAGTATTGTACAGTGCAATTGCTACAACACTCATTCCGTTGATGAGCTTTCTGTCAACGAAACACTGCAAAGCATGCCATTTCGTTGACAGTTACAAAATAACTTAATACAAAATCTACTAAGTATTTTTTTACAATTATCATCAAGAATCAACATATTCCTAACATTATCTCAACTAAAGAATATTGTGTGCTCTTCTCTTACAATGCCAATGCAGACTCAAGACTGACAACAACCTCAGCCATAGTAGGACGGAGCTTGGGTTGATCATTTAAACACTTGACAGCAACATTAACATAAGCGTTTATGGAATCAGAGGAAATGTTCCCCTTGATATAGAGATCGGTTATCTATTCCATGAGTCCCTCTTTGAAGCATTGGTGTGCCCATCCAGCTAAGCTAATCTGCTCCTCATCCAGACTAGTATCCACGACTGGTTTTCCACACAAGACCTCAAATAACACCACACTAAATGCATAGACATCAGATTTCCTGATCAGTCTGCGAGTTGCCACATAGTATGGATCTAGATAACCGTGTGTTCCTTTGACTCGTGTGCTTATATATGTATATGTCTGATTTGCTGGCCCAGTTTTGGACAATCCAAAGTCCGAAATTTTAGCTGCCAAATTCTCATCCAGCAGAATATTTGAAGTCTTGACATCTCTGTGTATAACTCGGGTCTCAGTGCTTGTACCCGTGTGAAGCTAGTTCAGTCCATGTGCTGCCCTAATGCAAATCTTGAGGCGCTGGACCCATGTTAATGAAGGCAAAGTAGTATCGCCATTTCTGGCCCTTTTGTACGGATGGCTAAAATAATATAAGATAATGGTTGGCTAAAATTGCTGAATATGTAAGGTGTTTTGCTTCAATGGGGTTGGCTATAGTGAGTGGCTATATTCTAAAAATAATATTTTATTAATTTAATTAACAAAACTTTTTTCAAAAAAATTTGAATTTAATAAATTAATATCAACACTATTGCTCTTAAAATGTGATTTTATCAAAATTTTAAATTAAAAATTTATTAAATTTTATTATATTAATAAACAACGTAGAAATGCTTAACCAATTCAAAACAATCACGTGAAGTTCTTGTTTATCCTACAGAAGTACTATCAAAACATCACACAACATCCACAATTAAGTATAAAATATCAGGGCTTTATTATAGGTCTGGATGCATTCAACAAATATGGACAAGAAGTTGAGATTGGCTATATTTATAGCTAAAGGCTTTTGCTGGTTGGAGCTTTGCTATTTAAACTGATTATGTATAATATCAACAATTGCGCTGCCATGTAGGATAGTTTAGACAATGGCATCTCCGGTTGGAGATGCTCTCAGTTAGACTAAAATGACTATTATACTATTAAGTAACCAATCGCTTTCAGAGAAAGCCATCAACAGATCACATACCCTTCACACTCCGCTCAATCGTACCGAACATATACTAATACCAATGACCAATATACCATCTGATAAGTGCTACACTTTTCCTCCTGCTCCTTTTACTGTTCCGGTGGTGGTAATGACTTGTGTTGTCGGGCGTTACACTGTTCCGATGGCGGTTACAACCTGTGGAGGGGAACCTGCAAAACAATGCTTGTGTGGGCGTGGTGGCCGTCAAGCACCTCCGGCGTGATAATCAGTGATCAGAGCAAAGGAGTATGGAATGCAGTAAATATCAGAGAGAGTGTTTATGTGTTTGTATTTTGTGAGAGAGGGTGAATTTATATATGGGAGTGAGTGTGAGAGTATGAATGTGATTGTGAGATCTCGGTCCTCTGTTTGTGTTTAGAAGTGTTGTATTTATAGTGTGATCATAATTACACTGTAGCGTAGGTGGCGCACACTGTAGCCTAGGTGGCGTACACTGTAGCCATAGTGTAAGGTATGGCTTTACCTTGTGCAGTGATAACATGTCCATATTTTATGTCATGCTACAGTTGAGTGGTTGTACTTGTTGTCTACAATTGAGCGTCCTTTCGGTATGGTGTGATGCTGACGGCCGTTGCTTTATTGAGACTTGTGCTTTGCTTGTAATTTGTTTTTCAGGATATCAGTATCTCAAATAGATGGCGACATGTTGTGACTTTTGGGATACCGATACCTTGAGGAGATGGCGACGCTTTTGTGGCTTGTGCCTTGTGCAGATGGCGACATGTTGTAGTCTTTGAGATAGTGGTACCTTGATGAGATGGCGATCGATTTGATGGTGGTGTCTTGTGAAGATGGTGACATGTTGTAGTCTTTGAGATAGAGGTACCTTGAGGAGATGACAGTACTTTTGTGGCCGAAAATGTGGGTATATATCATTGCCCCCCACTCCCTCTAGCCGCTTTAGCAGGTAGGGGGAGTAAAGAAAAGAAAAACTGCTGAAAAATAAAAGCATTTTGTGAAAGTATTTGGATGCCCTCCAAGTGTGGTGAGCGAACACACACTTGGAGGTAGAAAATTTTGTGAAAATTTTGTGGTTGGTTGCCCCCCAAGTGTGGTGAGCGACACACACTTGGAGATAAAAAATTTGTGGTTGGTTGCCCCCATGTGTGGTGAGCGACCACACTTGGAGATAGAAAAATTTTGTGAAAAAATTTGTGGTTGCCCCCCAAGTGTGGTGAGCGACACACACATGGAGATAGAAAATTTTGTGAAAAAATTTGTGGTTGCCCCCCAAGTGTGGTGAGCGACATACACTTGGAGATAGAAAATTTTGTGGAAAAAATTATGGTTTCCCCCCAAGTGTGGTGAGCGACACACACTTGGAGATAGAAAATTTTGTGAACAAATTTGTGGTTGCCCCCCAAGTGTGGTGAGCGACACACACTTGGAGATAGAAAATTTTGTGATAAGTTTTGTGGTTGCCCCCCAAGTGTGGTGAGCGACACACACTTGGAGATAGAAAATTTTGTGAAAAAATTTGTGATTGCCCTCTAAGTGTCACTACACCATAAACAGCCTATTGTAACAAAAAAATAAAGTTACAGCAGGTAGCCGATATGTTACTTTAGGCCCATCTAGTAACTAAGCTAACATTTTTTTGATGATAGGTTTTTTCATGTTGCCTTAGACGTCTAAGGTAACATCATTAATCCCTAGGGTAACATGCAGTTTTATGTTACAATAGCATGCTATAGTAACGAAAATAAGTTCTACAGTAACTTAATATATATGTTACCTTAGACTTTAATTTTTTTTAAAGGTGGGCCCCACCACGGGCCCACTGTGAGGCCCACCGCGAGGCCCATTGTGAGGCCCACCTTGAGACCCTGTGGGGCCCATTGTGGGGCCCACTTTTTAGTCCACTTTTTGCAATATTGACTTTTATTTAGCATCATTTCCATTAGCTAATGTAACATATTTACCAAAAAAAATTTGAAATAACGTGAACATATATTATGCATCCCAAAATAAAATCCACCAACAAATACAAAATCCACAATCCACCAACAATACAAAATTCACCATCCAACTCCACCACCAATACAAAATCCACCATCATAATCTACCAGCCATATCACTAAGTCATAATTCACAATCTGAAACAAAAATTGAATGACAAACAAAAGCATAGGGTGATTATTGCAGGTCCGACTTGTTTGACATGTGATACCATGCAAACAAAAGCAAAAAATCTAGAAAAATATGCAGCCCTTGTACAACACAAACATAGGGTGAGATTTTAACAAAAATCATCCTTCTTTGTCCTCATCTTCATCATAGTGGAAAGGTAATGGTACGGATTTAAAAGCCCTGTATTTTCCCACATTATTCAGGTGTTCATTCTCCAACCTTAAAAAAATGAATAAGAATGATGATCATTGTCTGAATGTATAGGTGCATGCCTCTGCTCGCCCATTTGCATGTTTCTAATATTTTCAGTCAAGAACTAACTTTACCTGAAAAAGTTCCAGATGCCTCGACGAATAATCTCTAGGCTGGCCACAATAGTAATCAGAGTTTGTTTATGTAGGAAAGAAACCTGAAAGTCCAGAACTGTTTGAAGCCAAGCGAGCCTCAGCAACACATTCAGAACCTACAGATTAAATCAGAAACCTGTTAATAAAAAATTAAACAGAATCAAATAATTTCCACAATCTTAAGTCCACCACAGAAAACTAAGTGAACATAATTCTACACTCTCAGTTACTTAACGGTCTAAGTGGATTATATCTTCACGACTTCATCTTAGGCGAGTAGAGCAATTAAGATTTTAGGTAGAATTTAAGGAAATATGAAAATTAAAAAAAAACATCTATCATAAAAATGAAAATTTAAAAAAAAAACATCTGTCATAAAAAACACATCCTGAGCCACAATTGTCAGCGACATGCTGATACTAATAAAAATGAAGCTGTAAACATGTAGTTTCATTCCAAGATTAACACTTTGCACGTTCTCTAAAACTGATTTGGTTTCTGTTCATTGAGTACTGGAGTGTTGAGCTAAAGGCCCTCAACCTTATCCGTGAACTATTACGCACATATACTGTGTGCTTAATTCATCAAAAACACTGATGTATATCATATCTTGTACTTCCTTCAGCGAAAAGTAAAGTCTTATAGGTTACAGTAGCATCACCAATCTATCTTTGCAAACATAAAATTATAACTCTGTGAGGATAGATCAAATCACATTAAAAATCTGTTACGCTTACCCAACATGTAATGTAGCCAAAGAAAACAATGGTGTACATGTGAACCTGCCTAGAGCCTGCAAACATTTTGCTTTGAGAAAGATTGCCTTAACAAGTAAACTAAAAACATGAATAGACATTGTTGGTAGTGCATCCGTTAATGAATTCCATTTCCTAGTTTGGCAAAACATGGCACACTTCGTGTATGGTTGGGACAACATTAACAAATGATCAAGTTAAAGTCGATATCCTTAAAAATTACATGTGCATCATCTTCAGAACATGTAAACAGGTGTTGGGGCGGGTAGAGATGGTACAACATACCCTTCCTTATACATACGAAGTTAGAAGAGAAACAATTTAATTTAGATTAGAGATCTAAGACCTCATTCCAAAGGATGTATCCTCCATAATTCCTACAGTGCATGTAGTCTTATACTGCAAATTGAGTTCAATGGAAAGTGAAATTACTATAATTAAATAATCTGGCCTATCTATCCAGATCAAAAACCAAATTCTTTATCTAAAATGCCTAAACCTATTTAACATTTTTGTCTATCAATCTATTACGGTGCAACATGCTTCAATACAAAGACATTAGCAACAAATTATGATGACAAATGCAAGCTGCAGAAGAAGAAGGTAATAGATCTGTTTGTTAGTTACATGGACTTGGTAGCGTAACCAAATGCAACTAAAAGAACCTCTCTATAACCTAATGCAGATCCTTCTTTGAATCCAAATATGAAAGGATAATTGACTCGATATCGTCTCCAAAAGTATACGTTTGCAGCATACATGAACATGTGTAGAACGATGAAGGCAAAAAGGCTGCAAACAATGTATATGCAACATGTCATTTAAAAATAATGTGCATAACAAACATGTCATATTAGGGAAGTTGGGCTGTAAATGACCTGTACAGAGGAAACATGGTTACCATATACTATTTTTGGCCTTTCTTGTTCAAGATATGGTGAGCATGAATGAGCAAAACGAGAGCGAAAATGAGTGTTATCTGGCTGAGATCACAACTGTAATATTAAATCAAATACCATCCAATTCCTTCCATATTTTTTATTTTTCTTGCACTCAGTACCAGAGAGAAAGCATGCAGAGTCTAGAGAAGGCCCATACCAGTCCTCTAAAAATTAATAAAATACAAACCCAATATATCCAAATACACTTACATTCATCCACTTCAAATATACATACATATAACATATTAATAGTGTATTATAGCATTGACAAACGTATTTATAACGTGTAATAATAAGAAGTATCCATATACAACGGAAAAATTCACAAACACTTATAAAAAACACACATGGCAAATTACACACATATAAATACCACATATGTCAGTAAAACATTAACAGTACACACATGGAAAGGGGGTAATACCTACGAATCGAAGCCTCAAATCCATTGAAAAAGCCCCAAAGCCAAAGCCGAAACTATAAAAGCCCTGAAATAAAAAATAAACCCCGGTTAATTGAGTTTAAGTGAAGAAATTGAATCAAATGAACTCAAAACGAAGAAGCCCTAATTTGAAGAAGCCTCGATTTCAAGAAACCAAAGCCTCAATCTAAAGCTATATTAAATTGAGATGCCCTAATTTGAACCAAAATGCGTACTAATTTGAAGAATAAGAAGATTGAGAGTGAGAGAGAGTCGAGACAGAGAAAGAGAGAGCCTGAATCGAAGCACCAAATGCACCGAAGAAGCCCAAACTAGAGAAGTCCTGAAATCGAAAAGAAACCTAATTAGTTGAAGTCTAAGTGAAGAAATTGAATCAATTGAACTCGAAACAAAGAACCCCTAATTTGAAAAAACCATATTTGAAGAAGCCCCAATTTGAAGAAATAAAAGCCTCAAACCAAAGCCAAATTTAATTGAGAACCCATATTTTGAACCAAAATAAGTATTAACTTAAAGAAAATTAAAGAAAATGAGATTTTTATGAGAGAGGGTTGATAGTGAGAGAGAAAGGGTTGAGAGCTAGAGTCGAGACAGTGAAAGTGGGTGAGACTTAAGAGTGAAATTTTTGTTTAAGCGTAAAATTTTCAGATAGGCGGTATCTTTTGCCGCTATAAAATTTCATAGGATACAGTGTCATTCCTTTTTTTTCAATTCTTTTAATCTTTATTGCAACTATATTTCTATACTTTTATTTTATTTTTTAAAAAAAACGTTTTAAATTTAATAAATAAAAGAACCTGGAAAATAATAATAGTTAATTACCTTTAAATTTATGAATAATAACTTATTTATTTGGTAAACTTTTGTTTTTTATAAAAATGAATTAATTTAAAGGGAAATGTAAATTTTAAATAATTACTCAATTTTTAGTTAAAAATTTAGAAATTGTGGTATTAATGATCTAAGGTAACATATCATGCATGTTGATAACGTCCTACACTTTCAAGCTAGAGCAACATCACATTACTGGCTAAGGTAACACAAAAAAACAATGTTTTAGTAGGCCAAAATTAGTATAGCTAATGTAACATTATCTAGCAACATCCATGAAAAATATGTTCCGGTAGGTCATTTATGGTGAAAATATTTGTGGTCCCCCCCCCCCCCCAAGTGTGGTGAGCGACACACACTTGGAGATAGAAAATTTTGTGAAAAAATTTGTGGTTGCCCCCCAAGTGTGGTGAGCGACATACACTTGGAGATAGAAAAATTTTGTGGAAAATTTATGGTTGCCCCCAAAGTGTGGTGAGCGACACACACTTGGAGATAGAAAATTTTGTGAACAAATTTGTGGTTGCCCCCCAAGTGTGGTGAGCGACACACACTTGGAGATAGAAAATTTTGTGATAGGTTTTGTGGTTGTCCCCCAAGTGTGGTGAGCGACACGCACTTGGAGATAGAAAAATTTGTGAAAAAATGTGTGGTTGCCCCCCAAGTGTGGTGAGCGACACAAACTTGGAGATAGAAAATTTTGTGATAAGTTTTGTGGTTGCCCCCAAGTGTGGTGAGCGACACACACTTGGAGATAGAAAATTTTATGAAAAAATTTGTGGTTGCCCCCCAAGTGTGGTGAGCGACACACACTTGGAGATAGAAAAATCCGTGAAAATTTTGTGGTTGCCCCCCAAGTGTGGTGAGCGACACACTTGGAGATAGAAAAATCTGTGAAAATTTTTGTGGTTGCCCCCCAAGTGTGGTGAGCGACACACACTTGGAGATAGAAAAATCTGTGAAAATTTTGTGGTTGCCCCCCAAGTGTGGTGAGCGACACATTTGGAGATAGAAAATTTCTGAAGAACTTTGCATCTGAGATAAAATTTTGATGTTGGTTGCTTCCCAAGTGTGTTGAGCGACCATACTTGGAGATAGGATATTTTTAAGAAATAGATGACATGTCCTTTGTTGCTTTTTTGACTTTGAACATTTTACCTTTGTGAATTGTAGCTTTGTAGTTTTTGTGACTTGTTGCCTTGTAGTTTTCACGAATTGTCGATTTGAAAGTGGGCTATGACAAGACTGTTTCCTTTCATGGGTGTGCACTCTTTGGTAAGTTAATCATTGTATACTTGATGCTTTTGGGATGTCAATACTGGATTGATTTATGCTAATATCATGGATGTGGTCTTTGGCATGTTGGAAGTTATGTTCAATTTTGAACTGCTATATTGCCTTGTGATTCCCTTTGAGATGTCGCTCTGTTGAAAATTGCTTTGTTTCTTCGAGATGTTTGCCATATTCGTTTTGTTGTTTTTTGAATCGCTATCTTACCTTTCATGTTGCTACTTTGTTGCTTTGAGATGTTTGCCTTGCTTAATTGTATTTTGCTTTGACAAACTTGTCGCATGTTACTTCACTTTCAGAGATAGTTGTGTGTTGCTTTACTTTGAGTAATCTACAAGTTGTTTTGCTTTGAGATCTATGCCTGCTGTTTTGCTTTAAGATAGTTGACTGTTGTTTTACACCGAGAGATATTTGCATATTGCTTTGCTTTGAAAATTTTGCATGTTGTTTTGTTTTGAAGTGTTCGTTGTTTTTTTTGTTGCTTCTTCCTCTGAAAGTTGTTGCTTGTCTCGCTTGTTGCTTAGTCGCTTGCTCCTTTATAGATATTTTGTCTTTGTTGCTTGTGGCTCCTTGAATACCTGCATATCATTGTGCTGAGGGGTGAACGACACCCCTCTATTTGACTTTGCTTTATTTTGTATGTTGTGTTGAGATGTGCTGAGAGGTGGGTGACACCCCTCGATGTGACTTTACTTTATTTTGCATGTTGTTTGTGCTGAGAGGTGGGCGACACCCCTCGATGTGACTTTTGCTTTATTTTGCATGTTGTTTGTGCTGAGAGGTGAGCGACACCACTCGATTTGACTTTTGCTTTATTTTGCATGTTGTTTGTGCTGAGAGGTGAGCAACACCCCTCGATGTGACTTTTGCTTTATTTTACATGTTTCTTGTGCTGAGAGGTGAGCGACACCCCTCGATTTGACTTTTGCTTTATTTTGCATGTTGCTTGTGCTGAGAGGTGAGCGACACCCCTCGAAATGACTTTTTCTTTATTTTGCATGTTGCTTGTGCTGAGAGGTAAGCGACACCCCTCGATGTGACTTTTGCTTTATTTTGCTTGTTGCTTGTGCTGAGAGGTGAGCGACACCCCTCGATTTGACTTTTGCTTTATTTTGCATGTTGCTTGTGCTGAGAGGTGAGCGACACCCCTCGATTTGACTTTGCTTTGAGAGATTCACTTGTTGTCTTGATTTGAGAGATGTGTATGTTGTTTTGCTTTGTGAGATTTGCATGTTACTTATGTCGCTTCTTCCTTTGAAGGTTGTTGTTTGTGTCGCTTGCTCCTTGAAAGTTTATTTTCTTTGTTGCGTGTGACACCTTGAAATTTTATTTCCTTTGTTGCTTGTAGCTTTTTGAAAAATTCTTGCTTTCATCGCTTGCTCTTTTGAAGTTGTTGTTTTTGTCGCTTGCTTATTTAGAACTTGTCTTTTGCTTGTTTGGAACTTGTCTCTTGCCTTTGCTCTCGTTGTTTGCTTCTAGAGAAATAGCTCATTTTGGTTGTTCGTTGCTTGCTTCGATTATTGATGTTCTTAATTGACAAGGTCTGAGAAGTTGATAGTTGTCCTCTTGATGTAGGAACCAGTTAGATACTTAGTGTCGTTTGATGGACAGTTGATGCCCTCCTATTGTGCAGAATAACCCGGACCATAGTTTGTAGGGACTTAGAATCTTCGAGCATAGTTGACGCCCTCCTATGGTGCAGGATAACCCGGACCACAGTTTGTAGGGACTTAGAATTTTCGAGCATAGTTGACGCCCTCCTATGGTGCAGGATAACCCGGACCATAGTTTGTAGGGACTTAGAATTTTCGAGCATAGTTGACGCCCTCCATCGGTGCAGGATAAACCAGACTTGGCAGGACTTAACGATCATCCTTGATCTAAAAAATACTGGAATGTGATGTTCTTCTGGTGGAGGGTTTTCTCAGGGGAAGGACCCTGTTAGGAATATGTTGTTCTTGATGATAAACATAAAACACTTAGTAGAATTTGTGTAAAGTCAATTTTGTAGCTGTCAACGAAATAGCATGCTTTGCAGTGTTTCGTTGACAGGAAGCTCATCAACGAAATGAGTGTTGTAGCAATTGCATTGTACAATACTTCACAGTATGATAGGCATTCTATTATATGTTTTAGATAGGTTTTCTAAGTCATGTTGACTATGTACTACATAGGCAAAATAGGTTGGTTAATTGTAAATATGTTATGCCTTGTAATTCTGCCTAAGTGAAGACATGTCAACGGTATGAAAATTACTCTATCAACGGTATGGAGTTTACCCATCAACGAAACGAGGGAAACACCATCAACGGAATGAAGAATGAAGCTATCAACGAAACACATCTCCTTGCTATCAACGAATCAATGTTGCTTTTTGAACAGTTGACAAAGTGATAGTGACAGTTTACTGAACAGATCTAAAAGGAGATATGGAAGTGTACTTTGCATTGGAAGCCATCAAAGTGGTTACTGGAAATAAGGAAACATTCCAATTTCCAATAAGGCTCTTGGGAATGATTATAATGAGCATGAAGACAAAAGCAAATATCTCCAAGGACCATTGGACAAAAGGAATGAAAAACAAGCTACTGATGGTTACTACTATTATTCTTTAGTTTAACCAAATGTAGAATTGTAAACTTGGGATTATATAACCAAGTGTAGCAGTTACTTTAGAAAGAGAGAAGAAAAACAAATAGATTGTATTAGCTATTTTTGAGAGCATTCTTCTCTACAACATTGTAACTGAGCAGCTGTGTACATTTGTATCACAGATTATTTCCGCAATAAAAACACTTCAGTTGGATCATCAAACAATCCAACTGAATTATTTATATCTTGTGTTTTTATTTATTCAGTTCAGTTTAATTTTACAAAGTGTTTAGTTTCAAGAAAATATCAAGAATTGTATTCAACCCCCCCCCCCCCCCCTTCTACAATTCTGTTAGGTCATTTGGGAATAACAATTGGTATCAGAGCGAGCTTCTAACATACAAGAAGTTTAAAGATCAAGACCAAAAACAGAAACCATGGTGAAGAAGGATGCAGGTGTGAAGATACCAGTTCTTGATAAAGACAATTACTTTCACTGGAAAGTAAAGATGCATTTACATCTCATGTCTATGGATGAGAGGTATGTAGACTGCATTGAGAAAGGTCCACACGTTCCCATGAAGCTTGATTCTAGAGTTGGACTGCCAGATGATGCACCTGATGTAGAGATTCCAAAACCTGTCTCAGAATGGACTGTTGAAGATGTTGCAGAAGTCCATAAAGACAAAAGGACCATGAACATTCTGTTTAATGGTTTGGAGCAAGAGATGTTTGACAATGTTATCAACTGTACAACCTCTAAGGAAGTATGGGATACTGTTAGAACACTCTGTGAAGGAACTGAGCAAGTCAGGGAAAATAAAATGCAACTCCTTATACAACAATATGAGCATTTTCATTTTAAAGCTGGTGAAACCCTAAATGACACGTTCAGTAGGTTTCAAAAGCTTTTGAATGGATTAAAGTTGTATGGGAGGATCTATCAAACCAAGGATTCAAACCTTAAATTTCTTAGAGCTCTTCCAAAAGAATGGAAGCCTATGACTGTTTCTCTCAGAAACACTCAAGAGTACAAAGACTACACTCTTGAAAGGCTTTATGGAACCTTGAAGACTTATGAGCTGGAAATGGAGCAAGATGAAGAAATTGAAAAGGTACAGAAGAAGGGTGGATCTATTGCATTGATTGCATCAGTGAACCAACTTGAAGATGACAATAAAGAAGCTGCAAAGGCCACAACTAGTCGATCTAGTTGTAGGAGTGATGTTAGCAAGGGTAAAGACAAGATGACAGAAGAAGTAGAATCAGAACCAGCCAACTTGGAGGACTTAGATGAGATTGATGAACACATTGCTTTTCTGTCTAGAAAATTCTCTAAGTTCAAGTTCAAAAGAAACTCAGAAGCAAGGCCACCAAGAAGAGACTTTCAACCTAGCAAAACAAACTGGATTGAAAAGTCTAAGTCAAAATGTTTCAATTGTGGAATGCTTGGTCACTTTGCTGGAGACTGCAGAAAGCCCAAGGTTGAGAAGGGCAACAGGAAATTTGAGCCTGTTGATTATAAAAAGAAATACTTTGAACTTCTCAAACAAAAAGAAAAGGCTTTCATGTCTCAGGAGTATGATTGGGCTGGTAATGGTGAAGATTCTGATGATGATGTTGAGTATGTCAACTTGGCTCTTATGGCTGACAATCATGAGCAGGAAGCAAGTTCCTCAAGCAACCAGGTAACAATTACTAATCTTTCTGAGCTTTCTAAAGAGGAATGCGACAGTACAGTAAATGAAATGTCTACTGTATTATATAATTTGCGTGTTACTCTTAAATCACTTACTAAAGAGAATTCAAGAATAAAAGAGACCAATCTGCTCTTAAGTGATAGGAATGCAATGTTAGAAGCACAGCTCATTGATTTTGAGAAAATGAGATGTGTTAGTAGGGATGCTAAGAAGGAACTTGAGAACGTGTTACAAAGGGAAGAAATTCTTAAAACACAACTTGAGATAGAACAAGGTGTGATTGCAAAATGGAAGGATGCCAGGAATGTTGCTGCCAACATAATTAATGTTCAAGGCGTGGAATCCTTCTGTGAGCAATCATGGAAAAGGAACAAAGAGAAGCTAGGGTATGTTGGTGAAACCTTAGAATCAGAAACAGAGTCAACAAACAACAATGATCATTTGTTGAAGGTTGATATGTCAACGGAATGCAATGTTTCGTTGACACATGAACCATCAACCGATCAGGCTGTTTCGTTGACAGACAAAAGAAAAGATAAACTCACTAGACTTAATGACAAGTATGGTCCTGTCACCAAGAACTTTGTTCAAGGTGAGTCTAGTATTTTAAAGAAAATTGAGAAGCCTGTTGAGAGAGCTAATGTAGGTCACTTGTCTAACAAGCAATTGAAAGACAAGGTAGAGAAAGTTCATAATGAGGCTAAGGGAAATAAAAAGAATAACAGGAATGGCAAAGTAGGAATTAACAAACACAACAATTACACACCTGATAAATATGCTCCTAGAAAGACATGTGTTAATTGTGGAAGTGTTAGTCATTTGTCTACTAACTGCAAATCTGTTAAGAAAACTCCTAATGTGAAAATGCCCAAGCCTGCAATGAACAGTTCCATGCCTACAATGCCTGTTATGCCTAACATGTTTGCTCCATATGCACAATTTCAGAATCCATATGCTAGCATGCCATTTGTGCCTAATCCTTACATGAATATGTTTAACATGCCACAAATGCCATGGAACATGAATAACATGATTGTTCCTCCAACTATGCATGCTATGAATGAAAATATGAGCAACCCTCAGAAATCAACACCAAGGGTAAAGATTGATTTGAATCAATCTGAGCCCAAAGTGAAAAATGATACAAAAGGGAATGCAAAGGCTAACAAGACAGGACCCAAGGAAACTTGGGTACCAAAATCGACTTGATTTGGTTTTATTGTGTGCAGGGAGACAAAAGGAATCTTTGGTACTTGGATAGTGGTTGTTCAAGACACATGACTGGTGATTCTACCCTGCTCACAGAGTTTAAGGAAAGAGCTGGCCCTTGTATTGCTTTTGGAGATGACAGCAAAGGCTACACAAAGGGATATGGCTTGATTTCAAAAGAGAATGTCATCATAGATGAGGTTGCATTGGTGGATGGTCTTAAGCACAACTTGCTTAGTATCAGCCAACTTTGTGACAAAGGATTTTTAGTTACTTTTTCTAGAGAAGCCTGTGTTGTTTCTAAAGGAGGAAACAACAATGTGGTAATGACTGGATTCAGAAGGGGGAATGTGTACATTGCTGACTTTAGTAGCACAAGTTCAGACACCATCACTTGTCTTTTCAGCAAGGCAAGCAAGGATGAAAGTTGGTTATGGCACAAGAAGTTATCCCATCTGAATTTCAAAGTTATGAATGATTTGGTGAGGAAAGATCTTGCTAGAGGAATTCCACAAGTGGAGTTCTCCAAGGATGGTTTGTGTGATGCCTGTCAAAAGGGAAAACAGAAGAAGGCATCATTCAAAAGCAAGACAGAGTCATCAATCGTCCAGCAGCTTGAATTGCTTCATATGGACCTATTTGGCCCTGTAAATGTTATGTCCATCTCAAAGAAGAAATACTGTCTTGTGATTGTTGATGATTTTTCTAGATTTACATGGACTTTCTTTTTGCACTCTAAAGATGAGGCAAGTGAAATCATTATCAATCACATCAAGATGGTAAGCAATCATCCTGATTTCAAAGTAAGAAGGATTAGGAGTGACAATGGGACATAATTCAAGAATTCAAGCATGAAGGTGTTCTGTGAAGAAAATGGTATTTTGCATGAGTTTTCAGCAGCAAGAACACCACAGCAAAATGGTGTAGTTGAAAGGAAAAACAGAACACTTATTGAAGCTGCAAGGACAATGCTAGATGAATCAAAGTTACCTACATATTTTTGGGCTGAGGCAGTTAACACAGCTTGCTTTACTCAAAATATTTCTTTGATTAATCAGGCCAAAGGAATGACCCCTTATCAGTTACTCAAAAGAAAGAAGCCACTATTGGATTTTCTCCATGTCTTTGGATGCAAGTGCTTTGTTCTGAGAAATCAAGCTGAGCATTTGGGGAAATTTGAAGCAAAGGCAGATGAAGCAATATTTGTGGGATATGCAGCAGGGAAAGCTTACAGAGTCTATAATCTCAGAATCAACATTGTTATGGAATCTGTACATGTTGTTTTTGATGATCTCAAAATCCAAGGTCTCTGTGATGAAGGTTTCCATGAAAGTCTTTCTTTTGAAAATGAGGAAGGAGATCAAGTGAATCATGATAAGGCTACTGAGAAACAGCCTAAAGTTGTTGTATCTAGCACAGATGAAAGCAGCAGTGAAGATGAAATTGCTGCATTAAGATTGAAAAGAATAGCTGCTAGTAGGCCAAATGGTCATTTCGTTGACAGTCATGATGGTGGATTCGTTGACAGTCAGAATGAGCGTTTCGTTGACAGCCAAAACGGTCATACCGTTGATAGTCATAGGAATACTTCTAGAAGTGATCACTTAGGGACAACAAACTCAGGGGGAGTTTCTCAAGGACAAATATCCAATCAAGGCAATCATGATCATGAAGCTACGTCTTCAAGAGCAAATCTACCTCCCTCAAGAAAATGGACTAAAGATCATCCCTTTGAACTTATTATAGGTGATGTTTCTTCAAAAGTCCAAACTAGAAGAGCAACTCAAGAAGAATGTCTATATAGTAGCTTTCTGTCTCAAGATGAGCCAAAGAAAGTTGAGGATGCACTTCTAGATCCAGATTGGGTTTTAGCCATGCAAGAAGAGCTAAACCAATTTGAGAGAAACAATGTTTGGAAGCTGGTGCCCAGGCCTAATGACAGGAGTGTTATAGGCACAAAGTGGGTGTTCAGAAACAAGATGGATGAAAATGGCATAGTCACAAGGAACAAAGCTAGACTGGTTGCAAAAGGCTACTCACAGGAAGAGGGAATTGATTTTGATGAAACCTTTGCTCCTGTTGCAAGACTAGAAGCAATAAGGATTTTCCTAGCCTATGCAGCCCATGCCAATTTCAAGGTCTATCAAATGGATGTGAAGAGTGCTTTTCTGAATGGGGAATTGGAAGAGGAGGTGTATGTAAGTCAACCTCCTGGTTTTGAAGATGATGATTTTCCAGACTATGTGTACTTCCTTCTCAAAGCACTCTATGGTTTGAAACAAGCACCTAGAGCCTGGTATGACACTCTCTCACAGTTCCTCCTTGAGAATCATTTCACTAGAGGTACTGTAGATAAAACTCTTTTTCACAGGGTTGTAAATGGCTCTACTTTACTTGTTCAAATTTATGTAGATGATATAATCTTTGGGTCTACAGATGTGAAACTTTGTCAAAAGTTTGCCAAGCTTATGCAAAGTAAGTATGAAATGAGCATGATGGGAGAATTAACTTACTTTCTTGGTCTTCAAGTAAAGCAAGTTAATGAAGGCATTTTCATTAGTCAAACAAAATACATTCATGATTTATTAAAGAAGTTTAACCTAATGGAATGCTCTCCTGCCAAAACTCCCATGCCTACTGCCACCAAACTTGAATTGAATACTAAGGAAAAATCTGTGGACATTTCAAGTTACAGAGGCATGGTAGGCTCACTTTTATATTTAACAGCTAGTAGACCTGATATTATGTTTGCTACATGTCTATGTGCTAGATTTCAGGCTGATCCTAGAGAATCCCATTTAGTTGCTATTAAAAGAATTTTCAGATATCTCAAAGGAACACCAAACCTTGGCATTTGGTATCCTAGAGAATCTGGTTTTGAACTAATTGGTTATTCAGATGCAGATTTTGCAGGATGTAAAATTGACAGGAAAAGTACAACTGGAACCTGTCAATTCCTAGGAAACAAGCTTGTGTCATGGTTCAGCAAGAAACAAAACTCAGTTTCTACCTCCACAGCTGAGGCTGAGTATATTGCAGCTGGAAGTTGTTGTGCACAGATTTTATGGATGAAAAACCAACTACTTGATTATGGATTAAGAGTTGAGAAAATTCCTATTTTCTGTGACAACACTAGTGCCATTGCCATTACTGAGAATCCAGTGCAGCATTCAAGAACCAAGCACATTGACATCAAGTACCATTTCATTAGAGAACATGTTATGAATGGTACTGTGGAGTTACATTTTGTTCCAAGTGAACAACAACTTGCAGACATCTTTACCAAGCCACTTGATGGATCAACATTCTCAAGATTAGTAAGTGAGCTAGGTATGCTAAATTTCTCTTAATTATTTTTGAGATATTTGCAAGTTAAAATGCAGCCAAAAATTTGCTATGTTTTTCTGTGAATTAATTTTCTCAGGAAAAGGTAAAAATTTTGTCTAAGTCAAATTTACTATGCCAACGGAATGCACCATTTCGTTGACAGTCTTAGCACTTCTTCTGGGTGTTTCGTTGATAGTTCATTTGTATCAACGAAACGCAGCTTTATCAACGAAATAGACGGGACCTTAAACGCCCAATTCTGATTCGTTGATATAAAGCGCTTTTAATCTGAACCGTTGAAATTTTAACACGTCTTTTACCACGATCTATGCATACACCCCTGTAAGTATAAATCATGGTAATACTTTAAGAGTAACGGTTATATTTTTAAGCCAATCCAGTAATTTACATTTATTATTGGATTCATTTTCTGAGAATTTTTGGGGGAGTATTTAAGAAATTTTATTTTCATTATTTCTTTTTACCTGTTCTCAAAAATTCCAAAGGCTTTTTCTCTCTTCTTCTCTCTAACAAGCAATTCAGTTCGAAGCTTTCCTTTAATCAACAATGGCACCTATAGTCAAGCTTATGTCTGCTGGAGGGTTCATCTATGAGAAGAACAACTCCATCCCTTTTGTTGTCAAGGAAAACCCGAACAGACTGTTCTTCAAAATGATGGATTTCATGAAGAATTGCAAGTTGAGCTATGCAATGTTTCACTCTACACCACTCTACAATGAGATAATCGAGGAAATTTGGACCTCTTGTGAGTATAGTGGAACAAACTGCACACTACAATTCACTCTTCAAGGTAATGAGTACATAGTTAATTCTGATGTTTTGCAAGCATGTTTACATATTCCTGATAATAACTGTGATGCTTTGCCTACTAACACTGAAATAACTACCATGCTAAATTCTATAAACTACTCCTTGCCTACTGATAATCTGGGTAGAATAATTAGGAGAGGTTTGGTTAGGGAATACAGTTATTTAGCTGATGCATTCATTAAGGTCTTTTCTGGAAAGATTAGTAATTTTGATGCATTAACTAACTCTATGTTAATTCTCCTAACCATGCTTCTAAATGATAGATATCACAACTTTAGCACCCAACTTATGTATGAAATTGGTGCTAAGTTGGGTGACAAAGCAAATAGGAAGAAAAATATCTATTATGCTAGGTTTCTGATGATGTTGGCTAACCATGTTAGTCCAGCACCATTAGTTATCTCTAACCCTAATGCCAGGTTTGAGTGCTTTGTGCAAGAAAAGAGAGTATTGACAGACATACTGAGGCTGAACCACAATGGTGATGTTCCAGTGGTGTATCTGCCAATCATTGAGGTAACTACTACTATCCCTGTTAGTGTAGCTAACACCTCTACTGTTTTACCTTCCAATGTTGCTATGGAGTCTGTAGCTGTGACCCAACAGGCTCCTACCCTAGCAACAAAACCAAAATCAAAGAAAACCTCCAAGCCAACCTCAGGTGCTTCTCAAAAGGCACCTGTTGTAAAAACTACCACACAACCTAAGGGGAGTGAGTCTGGAGTTGTGAGAGGTGAGGGAAGGGGTGAACATCAAAGAAACCCCAAGGATAAGGAAGGACAGGTTAGTGTGTACCAGCCAAGCCCCATTGTGTCTTCCCAACAAGGCACAATGAGTAACATGGATTTAAACACAAGTCTAATTGCATCCTCCCAAAAGGATGTGATTATTGAAACAAGCTCTCCTCCTAGAGCACAGTCCAAAAGGGTAAGGGACACTTCAAGCCCACAGTCTACATTTTCCCAATACCAAAGGAGAGTGAAGCAAAAGTCCAAGGGTACACAGGGTGCACACACACTGGAAGCAACACTTCCAGTTTCTCAAATTCAGTTTGATGTAACCCCTATCTTTACTCTGGGGTTACAGTCCCATTCTCTAAACATCAATCTTGAATTATCTCCATCAAATTCACCAACTCAATCTTTGGATGTGGACATGATCCATACATCTATTCCTGATTCTCCAACTCTAATCTTGGAGAAGCCCCACTCTGAAGCTGGTGGCCATCACTTGCTAAGTGATTTGTTGGGCCATCAACCAATTTTTTCTGAAATTGCAAGGGGATCTGTGGAACAATCTCTAAAATCAATCACCACAGACTCTACTGTAATTTCTCATTCTCAAAGTGCTTTCTTGACTTCATCAACGAAACAGTCTATTTCGTTGACAAGTGTTTCTCCATCAACGGTATCCATACCGTTGACAGTTCAAACTACCATTCCGTTGATAGTTCACTCTGCACCTCTAATTAAAAATCAAGTTGTTCCCACAACTAGTGCAGATGATCTAGTGGTAGTTGAGACACTTCTAGGACTGAGAGGGAGTGAAACTGAGAGGCTGGCTTGCAGCCAGGCAAAAGGAGAGAATGTGAGTGAGAGGCTGGCTATTTCTTCCAGCCAGGCAAAAGGAGAGATTGAGAGTTCCACCTTAGAAGGTGAAGGTGAGGGTGTGAGAGGTGTGAGCCATGGGGAGCCCATGATGCAAGAACAGAGTGGAGAGAGAGAAGGGACTACAGGAGAAATAAGGATGGAAGCAGCCATTGCTAATGAGTTAATGGAGGTCAGTGAGGGAGAAAGGGAACTCACTTTCCAAGAGGTTTATCAGCAAACTCTGGATAGTATTTCCCTGGATCCTGAGACCTTTACTCATCCTGTGTCAGCCTATCAAATTTTGGCTCAACAGGGCAATGTGGAGGCAGAGAGGTCACTACAACTAATTCACACAACTGCATCAATGCAAAGAGCAAAGGATGCCCTGACCAATCTACCTCCAGGAGCTGAAGCAAGTGGAGACTTTGATTTTTCTGATAGTGAGGATAGCTTTGGTGACACTCTACAGGTGGCCACTACTGCACAGACTGGGACTTCTGTGGTGCCTCCTACACCAAACTGGCTTTCTCAAGATATGCATGGTAGAAGCAATTTGGATGCTGCTATCACAAGGCAGTACAATGAAGCATATCTAGCTCATGAGTCTGCAGGAGAAAGGGACAAGAAATTCTACAAAGCCATAATGGATTCTCTGGAAATTCAAAGGCTACAAATGTTGCAGACAAGGATTGAAGCTACAGAGATCAAGGATTCAATCAGCAACCTTAGGGCTGCTAATGATAGGAGGCTAGATGAAAAGCTTCCTCTTCTCACTGTGTCCAGGATGAACAGGTTTTTCTCTAAAGAACCTGAAGTGGATTCCTCCTTGAAGACTCTCTCTTCTAGAGTGGACAAGGTGGAAGCTACTCTATCACAGATGCAAAAGGAACAGGAGAAACAAACTCAACTATTGGCCCAGCTAGTGGCAGCTCAAGGACTCCCAGCCATCTCTTTTGATGATAACAAAAAGGGGGAGAAATCTAAGGAGCTAAACATTCAGATTACCAAGGTTATGGTCCCAGCCATTTCCCTACCAAAGGAGCCATTAGCAATGGGGGAGCTTGGAAAGCAGCAAAAAGATGGTATTGACCTTATACAAGAAGCTTCTATGAGGATGAGACTTGCAGAACAAATCAAAGAACATTGGTCCAACATAGAAACAAAGTTCAAGAAGATTACTGAAAATAAGGACTCAAATCCATCAACGGAACAGCCATCAACGAATGCCATGGTACTAGCATCAACGGAATGGGAGCCACAGACAAATTCTTTCTATCACCAAGAGCCCCTTCTACATGGAGTCACTCAAGGACCAGGGAAGGAAAGAGGACAAACTTCATGCACTAGGGATGTGGAACAAGCTACAATTCAAAGAAGCCTATCTCCCAAGTCCCCTGCTAAACCAAAGGGCAAAAACATAGCAAGGACTTTCTATCCTGCACCTTATCCAGATGAGCACAAGCTTCTTGGTCCACTCATCACAAAAAGCAAGGAAAGCAATAATTATGAGATAAGGAAGCAAAGGGCAATTGTCTACAGGAATGGACAACAAATCTGTGTTTGGGCTGGTCATCCAAACTTTGCTGAAGCCAAGGCTGAGGAATCAGAACAAGCAGCTATGCAAGCTCTTGCAGTAGCTCAAGCTCTAGATGAAGAAGAAAGGAAGCAAGAGGAGAGCACTAGAGAGGAAAGGAGTTCAAAGAAGAGCACAAGGCAACCCAAAGAGAGAGCTAGGAGAAACATAACCTTTGAGAATGCTGATTCTCAGAGTACTGCATCAGACTCTTCTATACCTATTGCACCTCCAACAATTGCTAATCCAGTTTTTGAGGTAAAGTTAGCCAGTGATCCTGATCATCTTGTCAATTTTCACAATCAGCCAATTGAGCCAAAGGAAGAGCCAATTGAGTTTGATGAGGCATACTTTCCAAAGTTCCTGTTAGAGAAGGACCAACCAATGAAGACAAAGAAGAGGTTTGTCAAAGCAAAGCCTGTTTTTGTGAGAAAGCCACAATCTCAGAAACCCCCAGCAAACCCAGAGGACTGCATGTACATTGCTGACATCAGGGAAGAATCCAGTCTACATCTTGACCTAGACAACCTGGTGGAAGTAAGGGGAATTGCAGCTTCTCAAAAGTTGCCTGAAAGACTAGTGTTCACATTCAAGGGTGGTAGAGAACAAGTGTGGCCTCTCTACAGAATTTTAGGAGAAGACTATCAAACACTACTCTCAGTGTTTAGATGCTTGAAAAAGGACTTTGGTTTCACCAAAACAGCCAAGTCTGAGGTGGTCTCCAAAATCTGTCAGTTAAAGGCTAGCTGGAACAAGCCTGAGGCTCTTCCCAGAATACTTAGAGTTCCCTCAACAGGAAAGAAAATCCATCTTCAACCTTATTGGATGATGGAGTTTAAGGACAAGGACAATTGCAGAAGATTCTTCAGAATGGAAGACCAGCTGGAGAAGGCATCTAATCAAACTCTAAAGCTGATGCAATCCAAGCTTGGTGATCAAGATGAAGAGGAGAAAATCTTCTACAGAAGGCTACAGGTCCAGATTGAGGAAAACAACTCCAAGAGAGGGAAGAAGACTATGCCACAAAGAAGTCACAGATGAAACATTTGCTCAGACTAGAGGAGCACTTGTGGGCATTAGTCTTGTAAGTCCTGTATTTTGTCTATAAAGTTTTGAAGCTTAATACATTTTCTACTTTTGTAATTTATGATGTATCTGAGTGTTTTTGTTATCATCAAGTCTCTTGATTTATGGCTGTTATTCTATCAGTCATAAATTGGGGGAGATTGTTAGGAATATGTTGTTCTTGATGATAAACATAAAACACTTAGTAGAATTTGTGTAAAGTCAATTTTGTAGCTGTCAACGAAATAGCATGCTTTGCAGTGTTTCGTTGACAGGAAGCTCATCAATGAAATGAGTGTTGTAGCAATTGCATTGTACAATACTTCACAGTATGATAGGCATTCTATTATATGTTTTAGATAGGTTTTCTAAGTCATGTTGACTATGTACTAGATAGGCAAAATAGGTTGGTTAATTGTAAATATGTTATGCCTTGTAATTCTGCCTAAGTGAAGACATGTCAACGGTATGAAGATTACTCTGTCAACGGTATGGAGTTTACCCATCAACGAAACGAGGGAAACACCATCAACGGAATGAAGAATGAAGCTATCAACGAAACACATCTCCTTGCTATCAACGAATCAATGTTGCTTTTTGAACAGTTGACAAAGTGATAGTGACAGTTTACTGAACAGATCTAAAAGGAGATATGGAAGTGTACTTTGCATTGGAAGCCATCAAAGTGGTTACTGGAAATAAGGAAACATTCCAATTTCCAATAAGGCTCTTGGGAATGATTATAATGAGCATGAAGACAAAAGCAAAGATCTCCAAGGACCATTGGACAAAAGGAATGAAAAACAAGCTACTGATGGTTACTACTATTATTCTTTAGTTTAACCAAATGTAGAATTGTAAACTTGGGATTATATAACCAAGTGTAGCAGTTACTTTAGAAAGAGAGAAGAAAAACAAATAGATTGTATTAGCTATTTTTGAGAGCATTCTTCTCTACAACATTGTAACTGAGCAGCTGTGTACATTTGTATCACAGATTATTTCCGCAATAAAAACACTTCAGTTGGATCATCAAACAATCCAACTGAATTATTTATATCTTGTGTTTTTATTTATTCAGTTCAGTTTAATTTTACAAAGTGTTTAGTTTCAAGAAAATATCAAGAATTGTATTCAACCCCCCCCTTCTACAATTCTGTTAGGTCATTTGGGAATAACAGACCCCTCCTTCTAGCGCCAAATGATAAGTGATACACTTGTTCTTCTCACTTCTTTACACTTTTCTTTTTAAGATGTACTTCTCAATTCTTTACATTCCAAAAGTTTTCTAAAATAGTAAAATTTTATAATATAAAAATTAATTATATCCACTACTTTCTCCCACTATCTCCACTTTATACATTAAATATTGATTGATCCCACCACTTTATTCACTTTTCTTATTTTTCTTAAAGGAAAATGAATTTTTTTGTCACTCAACTATTTGTGTGTTTAGAAACATACCACTCAACTATAAACTGATTTATTGTAACCACTAACGTTACATGTTGACTTGAATTTAAGTATTCCATTAAGTTTTTCTTGATTCCGTTAAAACCACACGCCAGCATAGACAAACTTGCTGATGTGTTAAGTTGACGTGGCATTTTTATAATTATTTATATTAACCCGATTGTATACATAACTAATGAGTCTATTCTTATTTCAAATCAAATTGGGGATAAAAACTAGGGTTAAATTTATTTGTTGAATTCAATGGCTTTTATGGTATTGTCCTCTTCAATTGATTCTCAAGCTCAACGTGCAGAAGTCGTACATTGTTATTGAAATGTTGAAGCTCCAATTTGAATTTCCTCCAAACCAAGGACCAAGGGTTGAAATTTTATATATGCCCATTTTACAAAGACAAGAATAAGTATTGTAAGTTTTTTTTGTGTTATGATAAGGTTGTATTAGGACAAAGTATGAAGCGAAAAAAATCTTTCAAGACCTTGATATTGATAAGACTGCAAAGAATCGAAATTAGTGAGGCTAAACTAGAGTGCTTAAAATCTGAAATTTGTTGTTTGAAGAGATATTACAACAAATTTCAGTCTTTGAGCACTCTAGTTATATATATACAATCGGGTTAATATATATATATATGGATATTGGTCCAGATCCCCCGGGGCATATCCCCCTGCCCTCAATGTTTCATTGAGGGCGGTTGTTTTTAAACAAATAATTAAAAATAGAAGAATATTAGAAAAAAAATATAACATTCATCACAAAAATAGTGGGCATATTTTTCTGGATACGTATAAATTTAAATTCAAATTTTGCATAATTTTCTATTTTTATTTAATTTTTCAGGTAAATTTACAATAATAATAAATATCCCCCTGCCCTCAATGTTTCATTGAGGGCGTTCGTTTAAAAAAATTAATTTTAAAATATATAAAAAGTCAAAATTAAAATTCATACACACCCAAGCAATCGTAGTAACTATTTTTCTGACGAATGTTACC
This sequence comes from Heracleum sosnowskyi, assembly GCA_030848705.1. NCBI lineage: Eukaryota > Viridiplantae > Streptophyta > Magnoliopsida > Apiales > Apiaceae > Heracleum > Heracleum sosnowskyi. Next base: position 133,515,556 of record CM061237.1, read on the forward strand.
TTATTTCAACTAATTGAATTTTTTTTACTCATTTTTAACTACTTTGTAAATTTACTTGAAAAATTAAATAAAATAGAAAAAAGGTGAAAATTAAATTTAAAATTCATACACACACAAATAATCGTAGTTACCATTTTTGTGACGAATTTTACCTTATTTTCATTAATTTTCTAATTGTTGAATTTTTTTCACTCATTTTAACTACTTTGTAGATTTACTTGAAAAAATAAATAAAAATTGTAAAAAGGCAAAATTTGAATTAAAATTCATACACAACCAAGTAAAAATAGTAGTAGTAGCAATGGAGGTACAGATACTTGCGAGAGAATAAGAAACATTGTCCAACAACTCAAATAAAGTTTTAAACAATGACGATGTTATAGATAGCACCAGAGATCAAGTAAAATGGTACGCATCATGCCTAATCAACTTATCAATTACAAAGAGATTCAAAGATTTTGTTATATAAGAAAAACAAAAAACAACGAAAACAAAAAACAAAAACACCATCATCAATATCATCAACATCTATTTTTTCACGAATTTCATCACCATTATCATCAAAAATTTTACGATAAATATTAAAATTGGATATTATATTATTTTTTGATTAAAAAAAGGAAAAATAGAATAAATATCCATATAAAATGTAATATTTGAAAAAAATGAATTAATTATTATTTTTTAATCTTCGAAATGTAAAAATAGGATAAATAGCAATATGAAGTGAAATATTCCAAATAAATGAATATTATATTATGTAATAATATATAATATATAATAAAAATAATTATGTAGTTATGTAATATATTATATATTATAATATAATATAATAAAAATAATATATAATAAAACATAATATTATGTATATATAATATTATATTATAATAGGATAAATACCAATCACCCTTGATTTACCACACCATCCAAGGGTGATCGGTATTTATCCTATTATATATTATTACATAATTAAATTAAAATATATTATATATAATATAATATTTTAAAATATAATATATTATATATTATAATATAATATAATAAAAATAATTAATAATTATGTAGTTGGAATTAATAAACTTGTAATAATGAAATAATAAAAATATATAATAAATAAATATTATTTAATTATGTAGTTATATGCAATTGAACTCGGGATGAAACTATGACTTTTGGTATTGTGCGTTATTTAAACATTATTTTTTTATTAATAAAGTAAATAAATTAATGAAATTAAACTAAATAAATAATTTTTTTATAGTGACATAGTTGTAAGAAATCGAACGTGGATGAAGCTAAAGAGTTTAAATTAAATAAATCTTGTGTAATTATGTAGTTGCAAGGAATCGAACCGGGTGTAGTTATAACTGATAACTAAATTTGATATTTTTGATCATTTACACATTTTTTGCTTATTAATAAAGAATACAGATTTTATTGTCGTCGTATAAATATTGCTCTGGGTGCAGCAAAAGGGCTTGCATATCTTCACAGTCCAGAAGCAAATGTGATTTATCGTGATTTCAAAGCCTTTAAAAGAAAATTAGAGGATTGATTTTGTCAGAGGAGTAAAGCCTTTACAGATCAGTGTAAAGTAATTACGTGATTGCAATTATAGAGATATAAATTAGTAGGAATATGAATATTTGAATTTACATGCCTTTGAAAACGCTGTTGTAGAACTATAAACTTGATCCAGTGTACAATCCTTGCGGGTAGGGGTGTTTGTAGTTCAAATGGGTGCATTATGAAATTCAAGTGCAGGGGTGTCAGTAGTTCAAACGGGTGCGAGTGTGTGTGCCACTTATTTTATGATCACTGTTCAATTAATTAATAAAAAAACAGAGTAAAATACAGTACGGTGACCGTATTTTATATCGAGTTTCGAAAATGTGGCCAAAATTTCAAGTTCATAAATTAATTGCTAGTTTTAGTTCCCGCGTTTTAAAAGAGTAATTTCTACTAACTTTTTTTCAAAAGGATAACCAAATTTTATTTCAAATTTTTAGAAAAATGACTCATTTTCACGTTAACAACTAGCGTCAGCAATTCTTTTAAAAAACGAATATAAAATTTGATCATTAATTTACAAACTCGAAAATTCAACCACTTTTTTACAAATTGGGGTAAAAATGTGATCATCGATGTATAGTTTACTCTAAAAAACACTGCAACTGTTTTTGCAACTGCAACTGCAATTAATAAAGACCTTGAGGATCAAGTAGCATATGGTAGGGTATGTAAAAATCATAAATACAGTAGATGAAGGCATTTAACGTTTTTACAAAACACAGCTTGTATATATATTACTCACCAACCGACTCTTCTGTGTTGTAGTTCCATTTTTCAATCTCTCAACAGCAGCAGGCCAGCAGCTATGGTGTGCTTTCAAAGTTATTTATTGCTCTCTCTTATTCTTTTCTCATTTCTCTGCATAGATCACACTGCCAAATGTGATGGTAATCTTGTCACATTTTCTTGATTTTACACTTTAGTAATCTTGATTAACTATGTTTTGTGCTTCAATGATATCATTAATTCATGGGGTCTCTTTACTTAGACTTTTGCATCCCCCGTTTTGAAGCTTTTGAGACTTCACTAGAATTGTGGTTGCTTTTAAAATTTTCGATAAATGAAGTTTGTAAATGGTTTTAATAGAAGGGTGATCTTTTGTTGGATCTGCTTTAAATGTATAATTACTGATTTTATTTTTGGTGCAAATGTTGACTGTGCTCACTTTTTTGTTGTGTAATATAGTTGATGTTAGTCATATCACATTTGGGATTTAGATCTGTTTTCCCTGTTTGGTGATGAATTTATTTTGTTTTGTTTGTCAAGTTAAGTATTTAAATTTGTACTATTAAATCTGATGACAGAGTGATCTGGGTAAGGGAGTCCCTAAGCTGGGAGTTGGGGTATGTTCGAGTCGAAAGAGGAAATTTTAGTTAACTTGGATCTTCTGATATCTTCTTTTACGTCGTTGGTTTGTTTGATTATTTTAGCACTGGAGGTGTGAAGTAGGGTGAATAGAAGTGTCAAGTGTGCTTCCTGATATTCTTTCCCTTGTATTACTGTATGCCATGTTACTTTTGATAATATTTGATATTTGAAGTTAACCGATTTTTTTTTTTGATATGTTGAACATACTAAGGTCGAACACTAGGGAACAACTAATTCAGCGCTAGCCTTTCTAGATGAGAAAATCGATACTAGAGTTAAACCTCGGTAAACAAATACCCTCGGGACCTGGAGAGTTTTATTCATTTATCAACATTATTCATTTTCGAGATTTAAAATCCACCATCTCTATTATATTCGGACCGAGAAAAAATATTAATTTATCGAGATACTCATTTGTTGTGATTACAAATGTACTTAGTATGATTGGGGTTAAAGAAGAGGCCTGCTACTTGCAACATGTCTTACTAAATTTGGTTTCTGAATCTAGGATCTTGTTGTACAGTGGTAAAGTACCCTTAATGTTAGGGCATTGCTTGCAGAGAGAACATAGGATTTCATTTGCTCACCAGCGTAAAAGGACAACAATGATCTTTTGTTGTTGTTATCTGATCATTCTGGGCCATGTTTATGTTAATTCTACTACTTGTGCTTAAAATTATTTTGTGCGTGGCATTCACTTTGTTATTATAAATTAATAAATTTGAGTACCGATTGAACATGCTCTGCAATAAGTATGCTTAGCATCGTAGCCTAGTAAATACCCCTCTACTACTGGTAACATGATGTCGAGGTTATTTCTTGTATTCGATCATTACCTAGAAAAATAGTGTATATCTTGGGACGAGGCAAATTGAATTAAGCGAGGCAAATGCAATGAAAACTTTTGGTCTCCTGACCACTGTTCATTATGTGATTGGTAATAATTTTTCTTCACTACTTTCATTCAAATAATAATGATTACTGTTTTATTCAGATGAGGAAGAAAGTCTTCTTCAAGGTATCAAAAATTTTAGGGCCACCTTTAAGTTGCCAACACTAACTGACAATGACAAAGCCGAGTGCCTCGCAGATGAAATTGCAGAGCAGTTTAAGGATCAACCATGTACCAACACCACTGGAGCCAACACAGTACCTGGAACAGAGCGTCAATTTTCAGACTTCCCAGATCTTCTAAAAAAATGCAAGTTGAATGTCACCACTACAAGGGATGGCACCATAATGCCTGCTTGCGTTCCCAACCTTGTTCAGGATATCGTGCTCTCCAACTACACACAGTCTCAGTATGCTGCCTCTCTGAATGATACTAAATACACTGGAATTGGGATTGGCTCAGATGAGGACTGGATCGTTGTCATTTTGACCACAGGAACACCAACCGGGGATTTTGCTACTGGTTCCTCTGTTCCTGATAACTTTGTAGCCAAGCTGAGTCCAATTCAACCAATGCTATGTGTGGTGATAGGAATTTTCTACCTTATTCGAGCATATTGAGTGTGTGGAATTTCAAATTGTTCTGATGGAGACCGGATAACTAACTATTGCTGGAATCTAATGGTCTTCTGAGTGAGATACATTTCCAGTGGCTAAATAAGTCAGTTACCGGGATAAGGCTAGCTCGGAGATATGAACTCAGAGATCTCTGTCTGCCTCATAGTACTATTATAACCAACCCAGAAGCAGCTGAATACTATTCCGAGATGTTTCTAGTTTTGTGGTTCCTCTGTCTTAAATTTCTTTAAATGTTTGGGCTGACATTTTTAATGTATAGAATATGTATTTCTCCCATGTTTCAAATCATCTCTCCAGATTTGCTAGAGATGTTGCTTGTATACCTCCATATTTGCTTAATATGTTGCTTGCTCCCATGTTATTAAAGATAAATTATTGAATGACCATCTTTAAAATTGTCCAGTTCCAGTAATTAAATCATTTTATAACATAGTTCAGTTGCAGTAATTACATAACCGCATGCATGTCTCACTTGAAAGTCAGCCTATAGCTAGAATTCTTTTAAAACCTAAAAACAGAATAACTATTCTGCATTTGCCTGGAACCAGAATAATTTGCATAGTTTACAAGCCTTAGTCCACAAGTTCAGAAATCATTTGTCCAGATCCCAAACAATATGCCACAGCTTGCATATTCATACCCAAGTTCACCTTTTGCCTTGATAAATTTGGCTTTATATATCTGGTTGTGTCGTAAAATTACAAGTTCTACTTCTATTGCCTTCTGTAGATTCATTCTCACGAAACCCTCTTTTGTCGATTCACTAATTGTCAAATTTGTGCCGAAACAAAAACAATAAACAAAGCACAAGTAATATGCATATATAAAACTTGATACTGAGTCAAAGCTAGAGCTTGAAAAGGATTACAGAACCAGCCAAGTGACAGATTTAAGGCATTTATTAGAGACCCATGGGAACTTCAACACCAGGGAGGGTAGAATAAAATCAACACAGGGAAGGGAAAAGAAAATATATAGTAAGGAGTTTATAATTGATACAAAGACTATCTTCTACCAGCCTCCACCTAATAACTGACATTTGTCAGACAACGGAACTCTTCCCGATATGAAACTATGGCAGGCTATCCTTATGTACAAGTAATCCATGAGCTGTACTTGCACATTACTTCCTACGAGCTCTTCAACTTAGTCCTGGTTAAGAACAAAGTCCTTCGGACTGCTAATAGCAAGACCCACGTGGTCTTCGTTATCTTCTCCTTAATCATTAGGAGCAATGCAGAGCTTAGCACTGTCTTCAGGATCTGGGCATCAAGACCTTTAAAAAATCCTAGTAGGCCTTCCGTTTTCCATATGGTATTAAGTGCACTAAAGAATGTTTTCTGGGATTTCAGTTTAGCCTCGTCTCTTTCTTCTTCATTTGATTCAGCAGATTGTATCACCACCTTACATCTGTTCAAGTTTCGCAAATTTGATAATCAGATAATGAGTTTTTCAATACAATATAAGGATGATCTACATTTAGTTGCTAAAAAATGTACAGAAACTACAAAATCAATCTTTAAAGAAAAAAAGGTTATGACCTGATTGCCGGGTACGTCAAGCAAGTCGCAACACATTTTGAGACGGCACCCAGAACAAAAGCAGAAAATGCAGAAAGAGCTTGCTGAGATTGTTCTGCACCTTGATTGTGACTCTGCTGTCCTTTAAGTGCTCTTAGTTTCAATTGATCAAACACAGTGTACTGCATAAGACACAAAAGTTCTGGTTGTAATTTAATTTTTTTTATTGTAAGAGCATTGTTTTTTCTTACCCATAGGTATGCCAATCATAAACCCTAAACTGAAGTCCATCAAGACAAGCTTAAAAAAATTATAAAAAATTCATAAGAGGGAGCACATGCCTGAATGGAAGGATTTGCTGTTAGAAGAAGAGATATGCCTAAGCCATCAAATGCCTCTTTCCATGTACCCTCTGCGAGAGTCTTCCAGAGGCCTTTTGACTTTCCAAATGCACATGTCTGCATCCTTGACGATGCTGTATCAAGAGGCTGGAATAATACATTCAGGTTAAAATATTAATTAGCAGTACTTTCTAGCACTGTAAAACAAGTAAAAAGGTGCCTTGCAAAGATCAAATGCAACAGATGAAATCTATTAGCTTTTCATTTAAACCTGGGTTATAATGACAGTACAAGCTCCAGCAGCAGCAGCAACAATCAAATTAGCTTTCGTTCCAACAGATTTAAATCCAGTTTTCGCAAGGTACAGCCTCTTAAAGAAGCTGTATCCATAGAAGTATATAAACTGCGAAATAAAAGACTGCAGGTTTTTAGTCCCAAGACCTTGGTACAAAGAAAGAACCTGGCCTTTAGAAATGGCTTCCAAAAGAACATCAGAAAGATTCCTGCATAATCGCAGAGACGATAAGATTTCTTTAGCCAGTCCTAACACAAATTTAAGTGAGCATAATCTGCTTGTTTATAATGCAATTTTGAGTACAAACAAATAAGTCTAACTCGCTATCTCAGACTGCACAATTTGGCCCGTAGATCTAAAAGGTTGTGACTTATCGTTGCATTTGGTAAAAGACGTAAGCCTAATGCAAAACTAATGCAGCCCACAGTTTTCTAGCTAGTCCAGAAGTCAACATAAATTCACAAAGTACAACAGGAACAGCAAATAAAGAGGTCAATATATCAAACATTTCAATCACATCAAGCACCACCACCTCAAATACACCAAACACGTGATAACACCCAACTTCGCTGATATCATTGACAAAACTCGTAGGAATGTATGTACATAACAAATACTATGCTTCAAATTATAGGCAATTTAACAATAAAGATGGGCTTTGTTCAGAAACGCATCTTAGAAAAGAGGTGTAATATGAAATTCTAAAATTGTATCATAGTTCGATTTGTAACTGTGATGCATGATCTACATGGAAAATCAAATTTTAAAAACCATATAACCTATAACTGGATATCACCTGCAAAGTGTTAAATCATTACCATTGGCTCGCTATGAAAAACCAATAAACTTATCAACACACCATCTCCCAAACTGATTATGAATGGAATTTCACATTACACAAATGCAATCTCATAACTTTCAATTTATGCATATGTTCCCGGGTATTTGCAAAGTTTGTTTTTCGCCAAGTTGTTAAAATGAAACAATCTTATCCAATTTCCATTGTCCAATTATCCGTAGACTAAAACGATCACATAATAAAATAAATCAAACAACCTCTTGTCCGAGGTCCTGGATTCGATTCTGGCTCATAACTACTTATCACCATATAAACTAAATTAAAAATACATATACCCAACAAACCAATTTCTTATTCTAGACAACACACAACATACAACAACCAAACCCTCATATCATAAACCTTAAAAAGCCTACAAAAAAAGCAAAAAAACAAATAAAGATACGATTTTCAACAATAATTGATGAAGAAAAAGTAAAGGGGTACCTATATTTGGGGTTAGGACCCGTAACTTCAGCTTGATACTTAGTTTTACAAGTGTCTAATGGGTATAAAATGGTTGTGCTAACCAAAGCTCCAATGGCTCCTGATGTTGCTTCTGCTACTGATTCCATATCAAAACCACACTATTATCCTCCTGCCTATATATATGTATGTAAGTATAGATCAAAATGATGATTTGGGTAATGATTATTTATAGTCTTCTTATACGTTAGGGTGTTGTTTCTGACTATGGAGGAGTGGGGAGCATTGGGAATCGGAAACTGTTTTGTTTGTCTTTTTGGATTTTTTTTTTATTTTTATGAAATGGAATTATGTTCTTTCTTTTTTATAGGAGTGTGTTGGTTTTGAAACGGTTGGGTTGACTCAGCCTGACTCGGTTGACCTATTGAATGACGTAGGCAAGTTGGGGATTTTAAAAATGTTTTACACGTGTCATTGTGTGCCGCTAGCCAAGCCGACCTCATTTGACTTTCACCATTAATTTTGTGCCCATTAACGAGTTCTTAAATTTTTTGTTAAAAATAACATAATCAAATGCCTCCTAATTATTTAAGATACAAAATTACTCAACATCTCCGACAACATATTTATACCTACCTCCTGAGTTATATATTATTAATAAAAAGTTTAATATATGTTAAATAAAGAATGAAGAGAGGAGAGAGGAGAGAGGAGAGATGAGAGAGTCTTAGAGCAACTCCAACAAGCTCTTAAACACACTCTTCAAAAATAACATAAAATATCAACTTCTAGCTATTTAACACATTCAAATAATTTTCATGTCCAACAATCTCTCTATTTGTTCCTCTTAAATCACTTGTTGTCATTTTTTATTAGTAAAAGCATTCATCCTATTTGGATAGAGAAAAGTATTATATGAAAAAGTTGGAAGTGAATGATGTATATTATTAAAGAATGGAATAAGGAGAGGACAGAAACTCTTAACATTGGGAGGATGGAAGAGCTCTTAATAATATGAGGAAGAGTTAAGAGTCTTTTGGAGCTTGTTTTTGAAAAAAAATCCTCAAAAATATAAGTTAGGAGCTTGAGTATAGAGGTTATTGGAGATGCTCTTAAGTATGAGGAGGATTTTGAAGCTCTTAAAATTTTAGAGAAGACTTAATAGATTGTTGCAGTGAAAATTTTGATACCTCATCCTCAAAAATTGACTTAAGAGTGAAATGAGGAGGTTGTTGGCTATGCTCATCTTATTTATTTTTTCAAGCTAATTTATAATCTTTAATTAGCCTTTGCCCTCATTGTAACGACAACTTTGGCAATGATAAATAGGTGTAGGGATAAAGATCTTGTCTATTAAGATAACCTTGCAGCTAGGGCTGTCAATGGATCAGAAATCCGATCCGATCCGATCCGATCCGAAGGCTAATGGAGCGGATATGGATCACTACAAAATAAATCCGATCCGTTAAAAATCTGATCCGGTAACGATCCGATCCGATTAGTATCGGATATGGATTTAACATGATCCGATCCGTTAACGATCCGATCCGATTATTTTATATATTATATATATATATATAATTTATATATTATATATAATATGTTATTCATTAAATATATCATATATTTTTACCAATTAAGTCAAAATAGTTCTCTTTTACTTGTATAAACTGGATCTCTCTTTTATTTATAAAATTGACACAAAAGACAATGAAATGTAAGGCACATAAACTAGCTTCAGATTTGTTGATGAACGGTTACAAACTTACAATGGTTGTATGACAAGCAAGCGTATTTAGGATAGTTGGACATTCAAATTCTGTGTTTTAGTTTTCGGATTGTAATTAGGTTTTAATTTATTGTGTAATTTGTAAATTAATGTTGATGTTAAATTTGCATTTCAACTTTGTGAAATGTTTAGTGATGTTTGAATTTGAATTTGAGTAAAATATGTTTTTAAAATATTAACGGATCGGAGCTCCGATCCGTTAACCGTGATCCTAACGGATCCGGATATGGATCGGACTATAAAAAATCCGGTTGTGATCCGATCCGAATCTGAATCCGGTAAAATTAAATGGATCAGGATATGGATCAAGGCCGATCCGATCCAGATCCGATCCATTGACAGCCCTAGTTGCAGCATTCCTCTATTAGTTTTATTGTCTTGGGCCTTCTAAAATTTCAATTATGTTCAAGTCTTGCTACTAAGATTTTCTGGCAGCATGATACATTTTAGTGTTAATTCGCCTTAAGACTATACTATTTAAGGTTCAGTGTCAGCCACAGTTAGGGAAAGACATGTCGAGGCTTAGTACTTCTTGGACAGAATTAAAGTACTAATAAGCCAGGTTTGGTAGTAGGGTTATAGTTCCCTAGATTGTGGTTTAAGAACTGATTTATGTATGCAACTCTCACCTGGTAATGTAGCCACGTAGGTCAGGTAGTGCATTCCTGATTTATGGGTGTTCTTATGCTTGTCAATATTACCAGACTTTGATGCAACTCTTTCTGGTAAGATCATAGCAATTGGAAATGAGTCAAATGACTCTGAAAAGGTACCTGGTGTTTGGGGCTCATTTAAGTTAACTTAAATGCGTCATAAGCCCGTTTTAACTTGAACGGTAGTGTTTAGGATAATAAGTGGAACGACCTTAGTTGCTACTTATCCAAGGAATCACTCAGTAATATACACTTTAAATAAAGACTCCAGCTGCTCCATGCGTTTAGTGGACTTACGCTTCTTGGGAAAGTCGTATTCCTACGCACCTTCTTCCATGAGGAAAGAACTCCAGCTGCTCCATGCGTTTAGTGGACTTACGCTTCCTGGGGAAGTCGTATTCCTACGCACCTTCTTCTATGAGGGAATGACTCCAAGCTGCTCCATGCGTTTAGTGGACTTACGCTTCCTGAGAAAGTCGTATTCCTACGCATCTTCTTCCATAGAGGAAGGATCCAAGCCGCTTCATGCGTTTAGTGGACTTACGCTTTCTGAGGAAGTCGTATTCATACGCATCTTCTTGGTGGCTTTCCGAAAGTACGGATAAGCACCCCGGAAGTACGAGTTTACCAAGGTATTCCAAGCAGTACCCTCCTCATAGAAGGGTTTTCAAAAATAAATTTCAAGCAACACCTTCCACAAAGAAGGACCTTCAAAAAATAATTTTCAAGCAACACCTTGAAGAAGGACCTTCAAAAATAATTTCCAAGCAACACCTTCATAAAGAAGGGCCTTCAAAAATAATTCCAAGCAACATCTTCATCAAAGAAGGGCCTTCAAAAAATAATTTCCAAGCAACACCTTGAAGAAGGGCCTTCAAAAATAATTTTCAAGCAACACCTTCATAAAGAAGGGCCTTCAAAAATAATTCCAAGTAACACCTTCATCAAAGAAGGGCCTTCAAAAAATAATTTTCAAGCAACACCTTCCACACTTGTTTTTGTCCATGCATGAGCTAGTGAAGTAATCAAATCATCACTACAAGAAAAACTGAATCAGACAACACTTATCCTACAACGCTCAGACGAAAAAGTTGTTGGTCCTTGTGTATTGCAGAAGGGGGGGGGGGGATGAATGCAATACTGATAAAATTCAATCTCAGTTTCAACAACTAAAACTAAGATTTAATGTTATCAATAATATGTATGCATTCACAAACAGTAAAATAGAGAAGACATGATTCACAAAATAAATGTTTTATTTATTTTGCAAAGTGTTGCTACAACCTCAAGAGAGAATTCTTGAGCTTCGATTTTCTTCAAGGCACTTACTAGTCTTCGTTACATATCTAGAATGAATTGACAGTAGGTATAAGACTAATCCTATCACTATCAGTCACGGGTTTGTGAAGCTGCTGTCATTATCAAGTGGCAGCTTCTTACAGATTGTCTTACCCATGTGACTTTCCTAAATTGCTAATATGTCAGATATACATCATAACAAAAGAAACCTAGATTCATTCTATTTCCAGCTTAAGCAATTCAGCAAATAAGGACTTGACCTTGCTCTTGAATTGATTCGCTTTTGTTTTGCAGTGCTTGAAGCTTCTGTCGTAGTCTTGCAGACTTGGTGCAACTTAGGGATACTGCAACACGCCTGTTTCTTGAACATTGAAACTGTCACGGGATTTGACTGAGAAAGATACTTAGAACAAGGGTCTTTCTCGAGACAGTTACTTTTGCCACAAAGCTTGCTGTCACAGGAATGTGCTTTTGGTGACAGTACGAGTTCCCCGCATAGTGTGCTGTCGAGGTTCCCAAGCTTGCTGTCGAGGGCTAAAGTTGCTGTCGCGTAGTCTTCCGCCAATGTTGCTGTCAGAGTGAATATGCTGTCTTGACTTGCAACATTCTGTCTTCTTGTAATCTTACTGTCGAAGCTTTAGGACAGTAACCTTTATTCATGTTGTCATCTAATTATGTACCCTTTGAGGCTTGAACACAGCAAGTGAACTTCTTTCAAATTATACAACTAGAATAACATTACATACTGATTACAAGAACATACTTTGGCTGTGACAGTATGTTCTACTTAATTAAAAATTAAGTACAATCAAAGTTAAGTTATTTCTATGTTATCACCCATAAATCCCAACAATCTCCCCCAATTTGTTTTTATGGGAAATAACAACAAATTTACAATATGTGCTGACAACTTAACTAACAAGATCAGAATGGATTAAGAATTTTTACTTAGCTTGAGATTTCCTCTTCTGCCTTGCTACATCCTCTCTTTTGAGAGCTTCTACCAAGCAGCTTTTTAACCCTTCTATAAGAGAAATTTCAGCAGCAGAAACTGCAGCATCCTCTACTTCTTCAATGATCTTCTTTATGGTAGGAGAGAGAAGAGAACTAGCATCCCTGAGATTCAGCCATTGCACTATATCATAAGGATAGGTTCTGAAGTGAATTTCTTCATTAATGAGCTTGAATCTACTTCCAGGATAAGCATTGAGAGTCCTTCTCCTTTGCTTGTCCAGCTTTGAGTCTTCTCCTTTTCTCCCTTCCAATACATTCTCTATTTCATCAGAACAAATATGCTCCAAGGGATGAATAGATCCAGCTACCATATACTGTAAATCCTTCAGAATAGTTGTTTTTAGCTTGTGAAAGCTGCAAACATAGATTTCTTCTTTTAGATACTTCATTCTTAGGGGATTTTCCAGCATACATGATTGATAATTTGGAGCTTCACTTTCTGCCTTGTTGGAGACCTTGCATCTTTCCAGTAGTTCAGCTTCCTTCTTATCAAGTTCTGACTTAGTTTGAGAATATTGAGAAGATTCAGGTCTTTTGCTTGGCTTGGGTTCCCTTTCCTGAGTTGGTTGGGTTTGCCCTTCTTCTGTGGGTAAGTCCTCAAACTCATAGTACCAGTGGTATGGTATAGGAGAGGGTGGGAGATCAGTTAGAATATCAGCATCATCAAAATCTGCAAAATTGTAGCCAAATTTCTGATAGAATTCAGCATCCCTATCAGCCTGATATTTCAAAATATGCTCCATGACAGACTCTGGAACATTATCATAGCTCTCCAACAACTCTACCATTCTTTCCAGGTAGAAGAAGTCAATTCTCCTTTTATCTATGGTTGATGTCCTACCACTGGTTGATGTGGACACCAGGTTGAAGTCCTTATCAACCTCGGTAGATCTTGATCCTTCCCACCACAGAATATACTCAGTGGCCTCTTGATTTGCATCCAATTTAACCTCAACACTCTTGATTTCCCAAGATTGCATCTGTTGAATTTTAAGACTGATGGGAGGAATTGATTGAATTGGCATCTTCAAATTTCTGCCTAATCCAATGGCCTTTTCCTTTCCTGAGCACATGTGCTTTCCTGCAGGTTTCTGTCTAGTAAACCATGCCTTAGCTTTAGCTTTCAGTCTCTTGGGCTTGACAGCAGCTTTAGCTTCATCCTTGACAAAACCTTCCTTGACAGTACCTTTGTCGACAACATCTTCCATGACAGCATCTTCTATGACAGTATCCTTGTCGACAGTACCTTTGGTGACAGCATCTTTTTCTGCATTTATGCAGTCAATAGCACATCTAAGAATGCTTGCCTCCAAAGCTTCCAGTATTTTTTACTCCTCTTCATCTGTAGCACCAGCATCTTTCTTTTCCTGATTAGGAGTTTCTTCATTGCCTTCATTTTGGGATTGAATACCAGTATTCCCAGAATTACTTCCACCAGCATTTCCAGAAGCTTCACCACCTCCAACCTCATCATCATCATCATCATCCTGAGGAGGAAGGTCATAGAGACAGCTTCCACCTTGATCATTTCTTTTGGCATTGGCTCTAGAGATTAGTTCCTTCACTCTAGCTCCCAGTGCCTTGTCTCTCAACACCAGCATTTTGTAGATCTCTTGAACAGCATAAGCTCTTCCTGGATTGGCATTTGAATTGAGTATTCCATCTAACACTTTCAGAATTGACTTGGTTTCCATTCTGGATGTGCCAACCAAATTCATGAAGTTGTTCCTTCTTGTGCCATCCTTAGTTACAGATCTATAGAAAACACATGGTGGATTTGTGTAGACTTCAGGTAGCTTTTGTATGAGCAGGTTCTGGATTTGCATATCCAATATTTCATTGAATGGTGTTTGAGTTGCCCTGATATTTCCCTTCAAGGCACACAACACCTTTGCTGGTAGACTCTGCAATAACTGCATTGTGATGAAATAAGATATGCCAGAAGTGAAATAGATACTTACAGCCCATCTTTTCTCATCATTCACCATTACACTGACACTAGTGATTTGATCCTTTAACAGTTTTGTGGTGTTGGTTGGACGGTTGCTTGGAGCATTCATTGCTTGTTCCACCAAACTGCTAAATTCACTGTCCTGGTTGAGTAATGTGCTCTCCCTGTAATCCACCATCAAAACATTGGCTTCTTCTTGATCAAATTCAGTGCCATTTGACCAAATAATTCTCTTTTGGATGGATTCAGGCAGTTTCCCTTTACCTTTCCCAAGCTTGTTTTGTTCCTCCATTTCTCTCCATTTCTTCTGTAGAGTAGTTTCTTGAGTTTCTGGAGTTGGCTCTCTAATTACCACAAGAGGCAAGATTGGGTGTTTAGATGTAGATCTTCTTTGCAATGCATCTTGAGTTTCCTTTGACATTAACACCCTTTCTCCATCCATTTCCACTTCAACAGGCTTTTCAGCTTTATCCTTTGGTTGTCCACTGCTTGGTTTGACTTGCTCCCCCTTACACATTGCTTTCCTTTTAGCTCCCCCTCTGGTCTCCACAGCTACAGGCTCCCCTTGAGTTCCACCTGATTCCTGAATAGGCAATGATTCTGATCTTGCTACCTTCTCCCCCTTAGTTGAGTTGGCAGCTACTAGGTCAGTAAGGAACTGGATGGAGAGCTGAGTAGCAGCAAAACCATCAACCACCAGTTGAGAGAGAGAGTCCATCTTGGAGTTCAATGTAGCACACTGTCCTTCCAGAGCTGCAATCCTGGTACCATAAGTAGCAGAGGGGCCACCATACCTTAACCTTCTTGGAGGGGAAGGAAAAGAAAGGGGCTTGGAGGCTATGGGGGTTCTCACACTCTCAGGGTGTTTTTGAGTGATCTCATCACCCCTCACAGATTGACTCTCAAGGCCTAATGCCTGAATAGTGTGGGCTCCCTCAATATCTCTCTGGACATGCTCAAGTCCCTCTCCTTTTGCCAGCTCATTTGGCTGCCTCTCATTTTTATGCTCACCTCTCTTTTCTTTTATCTCTCTTTTCTTTTGCACACCCTCACTCAACCTAGATGCATGGGTATGAGCAGTACTAACATGCATGGAAGGAGTAGATTTAGAATGTACCTTTAAGAGTTTGGCAAAAGGGAGATCATCATCAGAGGCATCCTCAATGATTACAGCATCAAAATCAGGCTGAGAGGACTGGACAGCATCTTTGGCAGGAATGTTACTGTCAGTTGGAGTCTGGACAGCAGGTTCTGGCATGACAGCAACTTTGGGAGGTGGAGTGATAGTAGGTTCTGTAGTGACAGTATCTTTCTCTCCACCCATGACAGCAGCTGTGTCCAGGACAGCAACATTGCCAGTGTCTTTGACAGCAACAGAGGCTGTGACAGCATCTTCCTGAAGGTAAGATGCTCCTTGGAGTTCAGACAAAGTGTTGGCTGTTTCATTTTCTGACAAAATACCACTTTGCCCTAGCTCAGTGTTTGGAGGAGTGGTGTCCATCTCACTTTGAGAAATGGGTTCTTGTGGACCACTGGATGGGGGCTCATCCATGATTGGAGATGGATGATCAAAACCTGAAGGGTTGGGACTGTCCCCTTCTCTAGGTTGTTGAGAAGAAACAAAAGAATGTGTAGGGAAGGAAGAAGGTGAAAGTGTAGTAGAGAGTGGGGGCTGATCCACAGATGAAACATGTGAACCATCAATAGGAGTAGAGAAATCCGCACTGTGCCCTAACTCACTGTGTGTTTCTTCAAGTGGGGGTATCTCAGGTTATGAACCATGAGTTTGTGCAGACTCTGTACAGGGTGCCTTGGGAGACAGGCCAATTTCAATAGATGTCCCTTGTTGAGAAGGCACATCTAGGGAGGAGTTTATTTCCCTGGTTTCCTCTACAGTCTTGTGAGAGACTGCAGGGTGGCTGACAGTGGTTTTGGTCCTCCTAGCTCTCTTCTTCTTAGGCTCAGGGGGAACCACTGTGGGTTCTGTTTGACTACCTTCCTTATTTGCTGCACTAGGTGCAGTGTCTCCCTCTTGACTAACAGAGCTACCACCAACATCAGCTTCTAAGGATCTTTTTCGGGATTCTTGCAAGGCTTCTCTTTGGGCTTTGGTAAGTCTAGAGGGCCTAGGCTGAGTGTATGGTGTTGAATGTGGGTTAACTGAATTTGGGTTTAATTCAGTTTCATTCACAAGAGTAAAGGAATCATAACCAGAAGGTAATGGATAATCAAGGTTGGACACTTGATCAACCATGTGTTGAGTGAAACAGAGTGGAATGTGTGCATTGAGATCTTGTGAGGATAACAGTGTGTGTGTGTGTTCTTTTTCAAAACTGAGCAAGCCTCTAAACGAGGAGCAGCATCATTAAAATCACAGAATGAATTAATGCACATCATAAGAAAGCGAGGGTAGAGTGATACCTTCTTACCTATGGCAGCTTTGAGGTGTGCCATGAGGAGAGCTCCAACATTCACCTTGTATCCATGGACAAGAGAATGTGTCAGTTTCTTGATGTAGGAGGGTATTCCATTCCAGCCTGTGGACTTGGTAGAGAACACCTTGACCATCACATCAAATATCATACTCCACTCCTTTCGCAGATGTTTCCTATCCATTTCACCAGTTGGATACCACTTGGTAGTCCCCTCTTCGAGAATAGGGCCTGCATACCCAATCTTCAAGAAGAGCTTCTTGAGAGTGTCATCATTTGCAAGTTCAGTAAATTGTTGTCTTGCTTCAAGTGTAATTCCAAGAGCATTGTTGATGACCTCAGCTGTAAGAGTGTACTGTTGCCCAGAGATTGTGAATTGAATACCCGAGTTCTCATCCTCAGTTTGAGCAACAGCAGTTTGCCAAAACGCTTCAAGTCTGTCTAAGTCGAGAATGGGGGTTGAGGTGATGGCATAACCGAGATAGGACTTGTTCAAGAAAAACACTAGTCCTTTGAAGCCTTCACCAGCATCATTTGGGGAAAAGATGCCAGCAAAGTTTGTTTGAGAGAGAGTCTGTTTGGGGGCCATTGAGATTTCAAGAAAAGAAGAAAGTAAGAAAATTGCTTTTTGCTGGAAGAAAGGTATTTTGCCTTGAGTTTGATGAGAAAGAGAAAGATATGTCTGAGTAACTGGGGAATAAATAGGGGTATCTCAAACGTTTTGAGCATAAAAAGTGGATTTCAAGAACGTGTCTTAACCCACTCTTAAACACGTGAGTTACTGCCCGTTATTCACTGACCAACGTGGGATAAATATCCAATTTCAACGGTCCACTATTGTTGACAGTAACCTGTGCGCTAGAAACAATCTGTCAGTAATAAGAGGTGGTGACAGTAGGTTTTGCGCGACAGCAACTATTGCGCAAAAACTTGCTGTCACCGTTAAGCATATGAATGACAGTATCCTTTACAAGTCTTGACAGAAAGTCTTTTCCTGCTGTCAAGAAGGTTGCTGTCAAGAAACACACAACAGTATCCTTCTTAACGACAGTAACTTCAATTGGGAATTGGTTCTATCATAAACTTATTAGAATGCTTTATTCATATACTTAACTTAATATTGACACATTATGGATTTAGCAATGTAATCGTTTCAACACAGATATTAAGCAAAGTACACAGACACTCCATAAACTCAATAACCACAAAAACAAGAACTTTTATTATTAATAAAATCATTAAAATAGAACATTGAGTACATTATTCTATGATTTTATCAACTAGTTCTAACGTCTCTGCCTTGATTTCCTCTTCAGAGCGACCTTCTTCTTTGAGAAGTGCCTGAAGCTCTTTCTCTTCTTCCTGAGCCTTGGCCTCCTCTTCCTGTTTCTTTTCTTCATCTATCTCATCGAGGGCATCCAACAGCACCTCGAAGAGCTCCTCAATCTCTTCATTGTAGGGTTCACTATCACACTTCTTTAGCCCAACTTCAATTCCTACTTTGTTTTCCATTATTTACTTTAAAACTGAGAGCAGACTGGTGAAACCTAAGGTTAATTTATAGGCAAAACCGTCTAAGGATTAAAGTCTAATGGTCAACAGTTAGAGTACCCATACAACTACCACAAAAGTAATTAATGGTCGTGTCCTCCTTTAATCCTACAGATTAATGCAAAAAAAGTGTGAAAGTCCAATGGAACAGATTTTTATCTCTCAAACTTAACAAGTAACCACATTAATGTCATACACGGTTTAAAAGTATGAGACTGGCACAAAATACTGACATGAAAAGTCAAATCAACACATGTTGTCACATAACAGATATAGACCAAGTAGACAGTAACTTCTCTTGACAGCAGGTTTGAAGTTGTTGTCATGAGCTTCATTAGAGAATTTGGAATTATAGAAAACTGAGTAAATCAACATACCAGGTTCAGCATTCCCAATTCACTTACCAACCTGTTGAAGGTTGCTTCATCCAATGGCTTAGTGAAGATGTCAGCAAATTGCTTGTCAGTTGGGACATAGATCAGCTTCACAGTTCCTTGTTCAACATGCTCTCTGATAAAGTGATGTCTTATATCAATGTGCTTTGTCCTAGAGTGTTGAACTGGATTGTCTGATATGGCTATGGCACTAGTGTTGTCACAGTAGATAGGAATTTCACTTAACACTAGACCATAATCCAGAAGTTGATTCTTCATCCATAAAATTTGTGCACAGCAACTGCCTGCAACAATATACTCAGCTTCTGCAGTTGAGGTAGAAACTGAATGCTGCTTCTTGCTAAACCATGAGACCAATCTTCCACCAAGAAATTGACAGCTACCAGTAGTACTCTTTCTGTCAATCTTGCATCCAGCATAGTCTGAGTTTGAGTAGCCAATTAGATCAAATCCAGTGTTCTTGGGATACCAAAGACCTAGGTTAGGAGTGCCTTTTAGGTATCTAAAGATTCTCTTGATGGCTACTAAGTGAGACTCCTTTGGATCACTCTGAAACCTTGCACAGAGACATGTAGAAAACATGATGTCAGGTCTGCTAGCAGTTAGGTATAGGAGAGATCCTAACATGCCTCTATAGGTGCTTGAATCAACTTTCTTCCCTTTAGGATCAAGATCCAGACTGGTTGAGGTGGACATTGGTGTCTTTGCAGGTGATGAATCTTCCAAGTTGAACTTTCTGAGAAGTTCCTTGATGTATTTAGCTTGACAAATGAAGATTCCATCAGATTGTTGAAGAATTTGTAATCCCAAAAAGAATGACAATTCTCCCATCATACTCATCTCATATTTGTTACTCATGAGAGAGGAAAACTTCTCACACAGTCTCTCATTTGTTGAACCAAATATGATATCATCCACATAGATTTGTACTAGAATGATGTCCTTGCCATGGTGTTTGTAGAAAAGTGTCTTGTCCACAACTCCTCTAGTAAACTGATTGTCCAAGAGAAAAGTGGAGAGTGTGTCATACCAAGCCCTGGGTGCTTGCTTTAGTCCATACAAAGCTTTGAAGAGTTTGTATACAAAATCATACACTTCAGCATCCTCAAACCCTGGTGGCTGTTCAACATACACTTCTTCTTCCAATTCTCCATTTAGGAAGGCACTTTTGACATCCATCTGAAATACTTTGAAGTTGCAGTGTGCAGCATAGGCTAGAAAGATTCTTATAGCTTCAAGTCTTGCAACAGGTGCAAATGTCTCATCATAATCTATTCCCTCCTGTTGATAGTAACCCTTAGCTACTAGCCTTGCTTTGTTTCTTGTCACTGATCCATTTTCATCAAGCTTGTTTCTGAAAACCCATTTGGTCTCAATGACTGACTTTCCCTTAGGTCTTGGAACTAGATTCCATACATTGTTCCTTTCAAACTGATTTAGCTCTTCTTGCATGGCTATCACCCAGTCAGAATCCAACAATGCTTCATCAATTGTCTTAGGTTCCATTTGAGACAGGAAGCATGAAAACATGCTGTCAGCAGAGACTTTGTTCCTGGTCCTCACTCCAGAATTAGGGTCACCAATGATGAGGTCACTTGAGTGATCCTTGTTCCACTTGGTGATTCTGGGCAAGTTACCTGACTGTACAGGAACATTTTCTTCAGTTTGTTGAGTTGAATGATCACCAATCCCATTGTCTTCACCATGTTCTTCATTGTCTCCAGAGTCACCATTGTCATGAATGTTAGAGGTTATGGTCTGTGACTGAGCTGGAGTTTGGTTGACAGTAGTGGCATTGACAGTATCTTTATCAACTTCAACAACTTGAGTGAAGCTAGGTTCTTCATCCACAATTTCCTCAGCTTCCAAGTATCCTTGATTCTCAAATCTGAATGTCTGCATCTTTCCTTCTTCATGCAGTCCTGGAAACTTGGTTTCATCAAATGTGACATTAACACTTTCTTCAATAATCCTGTGTTCCATAACATAAACTCTGTAGGCAGTCCTTTCTGTGCTGTAACCCATGAATAGTCCTTCAAAAGCCTTGGTGTCAAATTTTCCTTTCTTCTCATGGTTATCCTTCATCATAAAGCATTTGCTCCCAAACACATGAAAATATTTGACAGTAGGTTTCTTTCCAGTTAACAGACAGTAAGGTGTACTTGCATGAGTTTTGTTGATCATGGTTCTGTTCTGAGTATAACAGGCTGTGTTGATAGCTTCAGCCCAGAAATATGTTGGCAGTTTGGTATCATGCAACATAGTTCTAGCTGCTTCAATGAGAGTCCTGTTTTTTCTTTCTACAACTCCATTCTGCTGTGGAGTTCTTGCAGCAGAAAATTGTTGTACAATTCCTTCATCTTTACAGAAATTTCCAAGAGTGGCATTTATGAATTCTGTACCATTGTCACTCCTCAAGATTTGAACTTTTGAGTTTGGAGTTCTATCAAGAACTCTGACTTGATCAATAATCACTTGAGCAGCTTCATCTTTGGATTCTAGAAACTTCACCCAAGTGTACTTTGAGTAATTATCCACCATTACTAAGGCATATCTCTTCTTGGCCATTGATGGTACATTGACTGGTCCAAAGAGATCCATGTGAATCAACTTGAGTGCTTCAATGTTGGTGTTCATTTGCTTGGACTTGTGCACAGCTCTTCTCAGTTTGCCCATTTGACAATCTTCACATAGTGCTTCTTGACAGAATTCCTGTTGGGGCAAACCTCTCACTAACTCCTTCTTCATCAGAATATTCATTGTCTTGAAGTTGAGATGTGAGAGCTTCCTATGCCAAAGCATACTGTCACCAACAGTAGCTTTACTATAGAAACAGTAAACCTTATCCTTCTTTGTTGAATTTAAGTCAGCAACAAACAAGCTTCCTTTTCTAACCCCTTTTAGAGAGAGGCTACTGTTCTTCTTGTGATAGATGTTGCACAGCATCATATCAAAATCATCCTTGAATCCCCTGTCACTGAATTGGCTGACACTGAGTAGATTGTGCTTCAATCCATCCACAAGAGCAATATCTTCAATGACAACATTTCCAATTTCTAGACAGCCATATCCCACTGTGTAACCCTTGCTGTTGTCTCCAAAGATTATGATTGGGCCAGCTTTCTCAACATAATGTGATAGCAGGGCTTTATCACCTGTCATGTGTCTTGAGCAGCCACTGTCAATGATCCACATGACTTGATCTTTCTTCTTGCCCTGCAAAACAGAATGTGTCTAAGATGCATATGGTACCCAATCCTTGTTGGGTCCTGCAGTTTCAGTGTCTCCTGAGTTTCTTTCAGTCATAAAGTCACAAGCATTATCAGTAATCTCCTGTTTGACTTCTCTTTTCACCCACTTAGGTTTAGAATTGGACTTGGTCCTTTTCTTAGTGGATGGAGCCTTCTTGTTGTTGCCAGCAGGCTCAGAAGTCTCAACAGTGTTTGAGTATGAACATTTTTCAGTAGTGAGAATAGGTAAGTTAAAGCATGTACTCATGGCAGTAATTTTGCATGGCATACATTCAATGTTATTACAGACACTCATAGTTCTATGCATAAGGGGGGTTCTGTGTAAGTTACCTTTGAGTTCAGTTGCATTGACCTTTTCCTCAATTGGTTTCTTACAAACATGTGTTAAGTGATGAGTAGATCCACAGTTATTGCACAGTTTCCTAGAAGCACCTCCAACATTAGTGTATCCATTTCCTTTGTTGACTCCTACCTTTCCATTCCTATTCTTAGACTTGGGAGTTACTGGATTGACAGTATGTTCCGAAGTTGCTGTCGAACTTTCCTTGACAGTATCTTTTATCCCTACTGTCTTGACAGAAGGTTTTAAAGTTACTGTCTTGGAACCATTCTTGACAGTATCTTTGGAAGATTCTGTCTTGCCAACTGTGACAGCATCTTTTGAACTTACTGTCTGATTGCTTGGTAAGTTTACTGTCTTGGGGATTGTGACAGTATCCTTTCCATCCTTGTATGTGCTGTCAACACCTTCATCCTCATCAAGAATTTCTTGTTTGATGAGCATGGCTTCTTCATCAAACTCAATTTCTGCAGCTTTGAAAATGGGAGTTTTAACTTTCTTGAGAATGGTGGGTTTGACAGCAGCATTTCCAGAACAATCTTGAATCACAGTTTCATTTCCAGGTCTTCTACCATATGAAAAACCTATACCAACTGACTGATTTTCTGTATGCTTATCATTGTAATCCTGAACTATTTTTGATGAGTTTTTATAAGCCTTGATTTTAAATTCATTTTCAGCAATCTCATTTCTTAGGAATTCCTCAACCTCTTTAGCACATTTCAATTCATTTTTAAGTTTAGCATTCTCTTGAGCTAAAGAGTCCAGTGAACTGGTTTTGAGAACAAGAGATTCATTTTCAGACTTTAGTGTTTCATTTAGCTTACTCAGCCTAGTGATCTCCTCATTGGCAGCAGATAAGCTAGTATAGACATTGAACATTTCAGCACTTAAGTCTTTAATGGTTTTCTTATACTCATCAATGGACATATCAAGTAAGACAAGTGAAGGTACCTGACTTGAGGATGTTGATGTTACTTCATCAGTGCTAGCCATGAGAGCTAGGTTGACATATTCTTCTTCATCTTCATCATCAGACTCATCCCAACACTTTCCTTCAGCCACATAGGCTCTACCTTGATTCTTCTTGGAGTATCCACCAGTTCCTTTCTCAAATCTCTGAACCTGTTTGGGTCTTTTGCACTCAGTAGCAAAATGACCAGGTTCACCACAGTTGTAACACTTGAATTTAGATCTATCCACAAATCCAGTCTTGTATCCTCCTTTGAATGAGCTTCCCACAGCAGCCTTTGATGAGCTTCCCTTGGTGAACTTGGATGCTTGGCCTTGGGGCCTGAATGACCTATCCTTCTTGAACCTAAAGTTCTTGAACTTTTTGGCCATGTAAGCCATAGTAGGATTGTCCATGCTTTCCAGTTCCTCCATAGTGTAGAAGTCTTCATCTTCCACATCCTTGAGCTGTAGTACTACTTTCTCATCATCTTCAACAACCTCTTCTATCTTCAAGGATTGTACAGGGGTTGGTTGAGTGATTTGTAGTGCTTCACTAGGTTGTGTGATCCTTGGCACTTGTGCTACTAGGGCACTTGACATATTAGCCATCTTGTTCCTTGTTCCACTTTGTATGGCTCTCTTTTGAAAGAGTTCAAGTTCATACGATTTCAGAATGCCATAAAGTGTCTCAAAGGTTATATTGTTGAGATCTCTTCCTTCTCGTATGGCTGTTGTCTTGTGTTCAAGATGATCAGGCAGTGTAAGCAAGAACTTGACATTCAATTCTTTTCTGTCATAGTACTTGCCATGTATCTGCAGTTCAGTTAAGAGCTTACTGAACCTTTCAAACATGGAGGTTAAGTCTTCACCAGGCTTGGCCATAAATGCCTCATATTGAGATATAAGTATTTGCCTTTGGTTGCCCTTAACTTCTTCACTTCCTTCACAGAGTAAGGCTAACCTGATCCACATCTCCTTGGCTGATGTGCAGCTTATCACACTTCCACACATGCCTTTATCCAACGTGAGAGAATCGAGCAAGATGAGTTGCAAGTGATCATCTAGCACCATTTTCTCCTTCTCAGTTTCCAAAAATTCCGAGGGATCTTTGGGAACCCAATGTGCAGGAATGATCTCACCATTTACTGTTGTGGCTTCAATTTCCTTCCTTGGTATGAAAGGACCATTCTCGAGTATACCTGGGTATAGTGGATTCGCAGATTTGATAAACAACAAGATTTTTCTTTTCCAAATGTTGTAGTTCTCTTTATCAAAAGCTGGTATCTTGATACTGTTTGATTTCTGCATTGTCGTCGGGATCTCAGATATGTATGTTAATCTGAACGCTCTGATACCAGTTGTTGGTCCTTGTGTATTGCAGAAGGGGGGGGGGGATGAATGCAATACTGATAAAATTCAATCTCAGTTTCAACAACTAAAACTAAGATTTAATGTTATCAATAATATGTATGCATTCACAAACAGTAAAATAGAGAAGACAGGATTCACAAAATAAATGTTTTATTTATTTTGCAAAGTGTTGCTACAACCTCAAGAGAGAATTCTTGAGCTTCGATTTTCTTCAAGGCACTTACTAGTCTTCGTTACATATCTAGAATGAATTGACAGTAGGTATAAGACTAATCCTATCACTATCAGTCACGGGTTTGTGAAGCTTCTGTCATTGTCAAGTGGCAGCTTCTTACAGATTGTCTTACCCATGTGACTTTCCTAAATTGCTAATATGTCAGATATACATCATAACAAAAGCAACCTAGATTCATTCTATTTCCAGCTTAAGCAATTCCGCAAATAAGGACTTGACCTTGCTCTTGAATTGATTCGCTTTTGTTTTGCAGTGCTTGAAGCTTGATAGAGTCTATATTTATATATATTTTATACGATTTTATTCCTCATATTTATTATATTTTGCATTTAATTGGATTTTTATTTAATAAATTTTAATGTTTTATTGTAGGAAGTAAGGAAATCCTAAACTTGGAAGGATTGGAGAATAAAGAGTTTAATTTGGAGATTTATTAGAAGGAAATTCGGATTTGTTGGGCTGCCTGCACATAATTCATTGTTTGGGTCATATCTTGAGATCTAGAAGTCAGAATTGGACGATTTAACAGCCCACACGAAGATAATGGAAATCTCTTTTATTCTAAAGTGGTCCAATTATCAAATTACTTCAGGAACGGCCCAGATTTACTGAAGAAAAGTCAGCTACGAATTTTCCTTGTAAAACAGAATCAGTTTAGGAAACGTACTTGTACTTTCCTCAATGCATTAAAATATTTGAGGATATATAGATAGATAGATATACATAGATACATACAGACATAGGGAGACTTGTACTTTTATTCTTGGAGAAAGATTAAAGGTTTTTATTCTCTGTTCTTAATATTATCATGTGTTCTTATTATATTATGTGTTTTGTTAATTTAATTATGAGTGAGTAGATATTTAATCTAGGGTTAAGTTGAACCCTAGTTATGATTGATGTATGATTTTCCATAAACCCCCAATTGAGTTATGTTGTATGTTCTTGCTTATTGAGTTGTGCTTAATTAACAATAACATGTCAGACGTGATTATGTGTATTGTTTGAACCCAATATCTATTTATCATCGAAAGTTGGACTTAGATGGTTGTGATTTATCCAATAAGGACATGAACTTCTCCATGAAAATAGGTAGAACGGATTGTTAGGAAGTTAGGATGTTGTGTTTAATGTCTCTGAATTGCATGATACCATGAAAATAGGCTTGAGTGTATTTTAGAGAAGCCATTAATACTCGAGAGAGGTTATTGGTATTTTATAGGGCGCATCTTTCCTCTTGAGTCGCATATGATTAATTGGGGTGGAAAATCATAATTGCATTGATTCATGCTAGTGGGGATACTTAATTCTAGATGTTTTTAGTTAATTGATAAATACCACATATTTGCTTTAGTATAATATTTAGATTAATAATCTCTCAACAATTTATTGTGTTACTTGCTTAGTTGAATTGAATCAAGAATAACTAGTGATTGATACGTTTGTCTCTGTGGGATCGACTCTAACTTGCCCTACTACATAGTAAGAAGGATTTGTTAGATATTATTATAATTTGATAGGCACGCGACAGCCTTGTCAAATTTTTGGCGCCGCTGCCGGGGACAAAGCGGTATTAGATTAGTTACTTTTTGAGTAAGTTTAGCTAAGTCTTTTTGTTGTGTTGCTTCGGCTATTATTCCCTTGTTATTTGATCCTTGTTTCTAGTTTCCTTGTTGCATGCACACTCGAAGTTCAGGTACAGAAAATTTGATTGCTCTTGATCCTGAAATTGAAGCTACAGCAAGAAGACAAGCAGGACTACGAAGGAAAAATAAAGACAAGAAAGTTATGGGTGAGACAGCAGCTAAAGCTCTCAGGGAGCATGGTATGCCAGACGCTACAGACGTACTCTCCAGTATTGTCAGACCAACAATCACGGTTACCCACTTTGAACTCAAGCCACAATTCATACAATTCGTCTCCAATGATTCTTTCACGGGATTGTCCACTGAAAATCCTGTTGATCATCTTGAGAGTTTTCTAGAAAAGTGTGATACTATAAAGCTGACCAATGTTAGTGATGATGCTATAAAGCTGCGCTTATTTCCATTCTCTCTCCGAGATACAGCAAAAGATTGGTTGAAGGATGAAAGACCAAATACATTCACTACTTGGGATAGCCTTGCAAAGGCGTTTCTACTTAAATTCTTCAGTCAGAAGAAGACTTCAAAGCTCAGGAATGAAATATCTAACTTTCGTCAAGATGATGACGAGTCAATTCATGATGCTTGGAGAAAATTCAAACGACTTCAGAGGCAATGCCCTCACCATGGAATTCCTGACTGGTTGTTGATCCAAACATTCTACAATAGGTTAACACAAGAGTTTCGAAATTTTGTTGATGCTTCTTCTGGTGGATCTATTATGAAAAAGAGTACGGAGGATGCGAAAACTTTGTTAGACGAGATGGCGTCTAATGATAATTATCCTTACAGTGATAGAAATCATCCTAATAAGGGTGGTAAGTATGATGTTGATGCTCTAACCATGTTGAATGCTACTATGCAGGCAATGGTTAAGAAGATTGAGCAATTGGATTCTAGAACTTCATCTACAGTTGCCTCATGTGAAATATGTGGTGTAGTTGGACACACTCAACATGTTTGTCAATACAATCCAGGTTTTCAACCAGCTCAGCCACAAAAATCTAACTTGGAAAATCTTTTGGAAGGATTTATCTCTACACAGGCAAAGAAGAATGATTACTTTGAATCAAGTATCAATGAGATAAAAGCTCATAACAAGTTGATGGAGAATACAATCACTCAAATTGCTCAACAGTTGAATCAACTTAGCAAGTCTTCAAGCCAACTTCCTGGCCAAACTGAACAACCACATAGAGCCCACGTGAATGCTATAACGTTAAGAAGTAATCAAGAATTTCAAGGGCCAGAGATGAAGATGATTAGTGATAATTTTATTGTTGAAGAAGATGAGGAGAAAACTCAATCTGAAAATGTGATTGTGCAAGAAGCGATTGAAGAAGAGAAGAAGGAACCCATAGTTGCTCCTGTCAGACCTTACGTACCACCTGTTCCGTTTCCGCAAAGATTAGTGCAAGCTAGGCTTGGAGAGAAGTTTATGAAGTTTATGGATATCTTGAAAAGGTTAGAGCTTAATATCCCTTTCTTAGATGCTATCAAGGAGATGCCTTCTTATGGGAAGTTCCTTAGGGAATTATTGTCAAATAAAAGAAAGATTGAAGAAAGTTCTACTATCTCATTAACAGCAGAGTGCGGTGCTCTCTTGCAGAATAGTCTTCCTAAAAAGCTAATTGATCCAGGTAGCTATTCTATTCCTGTCAAACTTGGGAATTTTGAAATCAAAAGAGCTCTATGTGATCTTGGGGCAAGTGTAAGTCTGATGCCCATATCAATCTGCAATAAGCTTCAGATGGGTGAACTCAAACCCACACGTATAACTCTACAATTGGCAGATAGAAGTGTAAAAGTTCCACTTGGAATACTTGAAGATGTTCCTGTCAAGGTAGGAAAGTTTTTTATTCCATGTGATTTTGTTGTCATGGAGATGGAGGAAGATGCACAAAATTCTATTATTCTTGGGAGACCTTTCTTAGCTACAGCTGGTGCAAAAGTTGATATGATGCAACGGAAAATTTCTTTTGAAGTTGGAGATGAGAAGATGGAATTTAAATTTTCCAACTCTTTCCTTAACTGTTAGATCAGAATTCAATGATCGTCAGAAGCTAGACTCAACTGATCAGGATTGCTGACGTCATCAGTATTGCATGGTCATCAGTATTTGATCAAGCGTCAGTATCTTATTGATCATCAGGATTCCTACTCAGACTATGATCAGGTTTGATCATCAGGACTTGAAGCTGATCAGGATTCCTACTTCGAGTTATATTTGGAGTCTAGATAAACATGGAAGTTTGTTCCTGGTTTGTAGAATGCAGCTATCGATTAAAGATATGTTTCTATCTTTGTTATGATTAGGACTTATCTTGTTATTGATAGAGAAGCTGTGTGCACTATATAAACACAGTCTTGGTTTCGATTTATGTATTCATTCGAGAGCGAACATAATCGAGGGAATCAAGAGAGAAGCTCTTAAGAACAGAATTTCTTGAGAGAGTTTTTGTAAGCTAGCAGCTCTTAAGAACATCAGAATTTCTTAAGAGAGTTTGTAACAGTTTTATATCAAAGTTAATAAAGCTGTTATTGTTATTATTATTGATCTTTCATATTTGTGTTATATAAAGTCGAGAATCTTATACAATTGTATTCAACCCCCTTCTACAATTGTTATTTACTGGGCAACAATTGGTATCAGAGCAAACTGATTTAATTCTGAATCAGATACGATCTAAAGATGTCGACAACCAAGTATGAAAGCATGAAGATTCCCATCTTGAAGATATCAGAATATCCTACATGGAGGGTAAAGATGTTGATGTACCTGGAGGCTATGGATCCCGACTACTTGGACAGGATTCGTGATGGACCATATATACCAACAAAGTTCGTAGAACGAACAGATACAGTACCAGAACATTATGTGGTCAAAGCTAAAGCTGAATGGACTCCAGAAGAAAAAGCTCATGTACTCAGGGAACCAAAGATAAAGAATATCTTGCATAATAGCCTTGATGCTGTCATGTCAAACAGAGTGATTGCATGCAAGTCTTCAAAAGAAATCTGGGATACTTTGGAAACTCAGTGCCAGGGATCTGCATCTGTTAAGAAAAACAGAAGGGCTCTATTGATTCAAGAATATGAGCAATTCGATGCAAGACCTGAAGAGAGCCTGACTGATCTATATGATAGATTTCTGACACTATTGAAAATGAAGCTTCCAAGGAACCTGAAGAAAGTGAATCAGAAGCTGTCCATTCATCCAGTACTGACGGGTCACCAAATCCTGATGACTCACCAGGTACTGATGGTGCTAATACTGATGATGCAAACAACAGTGATACAACTAGTAGTGCTAATGTTGAGGGGGAGCAACGGCATTCAACTACAAGTTCAGAGTCAACTCAATCATCAGGACAGAATTCTTCAGATACTGATTCAAGTGAAGATCCTGATAACACATCAGGAGGGCATAGCAATAATTCAGGGAGAGCTTCAAATCAATCAAATTCTTTCAATCAAGATAACACCAATCCAGGGGGAGCATCTACTTCAAGAAACAATTTGACACCAGCAAGGAAATGGACAAAAGATCATACTCCTGATTTGATAATTGGAGATCCTGATGCAGGTGTTCAAACAAGAAGTGCAACTCAGAATGAATGTTTATATAATAACTTTCTATCCAAGGAGGAGCCTAAGAAAGTTGAAGATGCACTTAAAGATGCTGATTGGGTTACTGCAATGCAAGAAGAACTGAATGAATTTGAAAGGAATGAAGTCTGGAAACTGGTACCAAGACCAAAGAATAGATCAATTGTTGGTACAAAGTGGATTTTCAAGAACAAGACTGATTCTGATGGAGTCATTATCAGAAATAAAGCTAGACTAGTTGCAAAGGGGTATTCCCAACAAGAGGGAATTGACTATGATGAAACTTTTGCTCCTGTTGCAAGACTAGAAGCCATCAGGATATTTCTTGCTTATGCAGCACATAAGAAATTCAAGGTTTTCCAGATGGATGTTAAAAGTGCTTTCTTAAATGGTGAACTGGAGGAAGAAGTTTATGTTGAACAACCTCCTGGTTTCATTGATCCTAAATATCCAGATCATGTCTACAGACTGGATAAGGCACTTTATGGACTAAAGCAAGCTCCAAGAGCATGGTATGAAACCTTAGCTCAATTCTTACTGGAAAGTGGATTCAAAAGAGGTGCAATTGATAAAACTCTATTTTATTTGAATCATGGTAAGGAGTTGCTGTTAGTTCAGATTTATGTTGATGATATCATTTTTGGGTCAACAAACAATAAGCTGTGTGAAAAGTTTTCCAAGCTTATGCAGTCAAGATATCAAATGAGCATGATGGGAGAAATGAGTTACTTTCTGGGTCTTCAAGTTAAACAGACTGATGAAGGGATTTTTATTAATCAGTCTAAATACACAAGGAATTTACTGACAAGGTTTAACATGCAAGACAGTACTCCTGCTTCAACTCCCATAGCTACAGCTACCAAACTTGATCCTGATCAAGGTGAAGAGGTAGATGTAACTCACTACAGAGGAATGATTGGCTCTTTATTGTATCTCACTGCCAGTAGACCAGATATCATGTTTGCAACCTGTCTATGTGCAAGATTTCAAGCAAAACCTAGAGAACCACATCTGATTGCAGTCAAAAGAATTTTCAGATATCTCAAAGGCACTCCTTCACTTGGCCTTTGGTATGCAAGGGAATCAGATTTTGGGTTGTGTGGTTATTCAGATGCTGATTTTGCAGGATGCAAAATAGACAGGAAAAGTACTTCAGGAAGCTGTCAGTTTTTGGGTGGAAGACTAGTTTCATGGTTCAGTAAAAAGCAGAAATCTATTTCCACTTCAACTGCAGAAGCTGAGTACATTGCTGCAGGAAGTTGTTGTGCTCAGATAATGTGGATGAGAAATCAGTTGTTAGATTATGGCCTGTCATACTCAAAAATCCCTATTTATTGTGATAACCAAAGTGCTATTGCAATGACAGGAAATCCAGTTCAGCATTCTCTTACTAAACACATAAGTATCAGATATCACTTTATAAGAGAACAGGTTCTGGAAGGAACAATTGAACTTCATTTTGTTCCTACTGATCAACAACTAGCTGATATATTCACCAAGCCACTACCTGAAGCTACGTTCAATAAGTTGGTGAATGAACTTGGAATGATGAATTTTGAGAATTTCTGAGGAAAAGCTACAGAGAGGAAATCCTGATAACTGTCAAATCCTGATGGTTATTCAGAAAGGTATGTATCTTTGATCAAATCCTGATAGGACTCAATCCTGACAGGAAATCAACTGGTCAAATCCTGATGCTCAGATGATTGAAGCTGGTATGAAAACCAGAGGTTCTATGCTAATTTGTCATCAACACTCCTGGTAAACTCTGGACAATTAGATTATTACTTAGTCTTTGATTAAGTTTTCAGTCTTAATTATCAATTTCAATTTCATTATTGTCAGAGTTTATTATTTATCATCTCTATATCACTTTGAGTGTTACTAACAAGTTTTGCAGGCAAGTACAGGAAGCAAAGAATTGAGAAAATAGACAAATTTCATTAATACTTGAAGATACATTACACATGAAATATGGAAATTACATATTTGTTTTCCTAGTCTATTTTCTACTCAGGAACTCGTGCTTTACAGATAAGCATGAACACGTGCCCTGCAAATTAGCATGAATGCTCCTGAGCAGCTTCACAGTTCATCAGAACTGGAAGGTCTCTTGTTCCATCCTTAAGAGACAAAAAGAGGAGCTGATGCACTTGAAGGCGGATCGTCACCATGACCACCGGGACGCCTCCGTGCCTCCAACTTGCATGACGTACAAGCATCACGGATTCTCTTCTTACGTTTCTCCAGTTCTCGGACGAGCTCTTCATCATCTTCATCCTCATCCTCTTCATCATCCTCATCGTCTTCATCCTCTTCATAGATGAGATTCTCAAGAGGATTCCAGTCAGGATTGGCTTGCACAAAGTTGTGCCACACCACATCAACCATAGCGTTTATAAACGCTTCATGTTCCTGAGGGTCAGGAACTGGTTGTGGCTCCATCTCTGCTAGAGCCTCATCCATTTGTTGCCAAATTCTATCAATTTCTTCATCAGGTATGTTGTTTTGATTGTTGGCAGCCATTGAAAAACAAAGAAGGTGAAAGGTTTTTCGTAAGTTTTTCTCTGGAGAGGGTTTGTGTTTTAATAGATATATGATGATTATGCTTAACAGTTCTCTTTTATAGAGAATGTGTATTAAGGGTGCAGGTCATTTCTACAATCTTGATGAGACGGTTCAGTTTTTCATAAATATTTTTGCCTCGTTTGCTGGTAAGCGTGTTTTAATTCTATGACCATTAATTTGGTTATTTTTCTTAAACCAAAATGCTATTCAGGATTGTTAAAATAAATTTTGTTTTCTTAAATAAAATTTTATTTTAATCTTATTGAATATTTTTTTTTCAATCCTGATATGGCAAAATATTTTGTGAGGAAATGCTTTTATTCCTGATGAGGTTAGGTTTTTCTTACATCAGAAAATGCCTACTCGTTATGGACTACTTTCTAATGCTATGGTACAAGGACCAACCCACCTTGTTCCTGACACAAGCATGCAACCTAAACAGTCTAAACAGTTAACAACCACCTCTACTGTCTCTCAAAAGACTTTAGTTGTAAAATCAAAGAAATCAGCTAGAACTGATGTGTCTGGAAGGCAATCAGGTTCAAAGGATTTTTCCTCTACACCACTCACTAAAAAGAAGATACAAGGGGGTGTACAAGGGGTCCTGGTGAAGAAAGCTGATAAGGTTGTTAAGAATGTTCCTGTGAAAAGGAAGTTAAGGTTGATTGATGAAAGTGATTCAGAGGATGACTTACCTATATCCTCTGTGATGAATGTGAACAAGGAAGTTGCTGATACTGCTACTAAAGCTGTGGTACCTTCATCAAAACCACAAAAGACAAGGAAATTATCAAAGAGCAGGTATCATATTCCTTTGACAGTGCAAATGAAGGATACTGATATTCAGACATCAAATCCTGATGTTAGTATTCCTGATGCAGCAACAAAAGTTGTCTCTATATCAGACTCTCCAGCCTCTCCATCTCAGATTCAAGGACATTCTTGGGAGAAGGTTTCTACAACTGCTTCCTTGGTTGGTCTTACACCTACATCAAAGAAAAAGAGGAATGCAGAAGAGTTAGTCTATCAGAGACAGAAGAAGCTGAAAGGATCAAGCCCACAAGAACCTGAATTTCAGAGTATTTCAGCAGCTACTGTTGATCCTGCCACACAAGAACCACTCAATCAAAGTTTGGGTGAAGGCTTAGCTAGTGGAATGGTCACACAAGAACCATTTTCTCAAAGGGAGAATGAAGACATCAACATTCCAGCTACACAAGAACCATCTTCTCAAAGTGAAGATGCAGGCAAAGCTACAGCTTCTGTTGAAAGATTGGTCGAGAACATTGTCAATGAGGGAAGCACACAAGAACCTTTAGCTCAAAGTGTTGAAGAAGCTTCTGAACCTCAAGCTCCACAAGAACCATTGGTAGCAAATACTGATGCAAGCATATCAAATCCTGACGATGTTCATCCTGACGTTAGTGGTGCTCCTGATAATGAACCTATTTTGATACAGCCACTTCGTTCAAGACCAATAGATCATCCTATCTCAGAACCACAGGATAAACTGAAAGGTATTGCTATTCCTGATCCTGATATTACTCCTGATACTGATGATGATAGTTCTGATGATGATAGTGATGATGATAATGAGAATAGAAAAGAGAAGGAACAGCTTGCTACAGCACTCAAGATTAGTCTTGGAACTAATTTTGGTTCATCAAGTACGTATATGGCTGGCAAAGCTTTCACTGGGAAAGATCAGAGACAAGATTTTTCTACTCCTTCCTTTGATCCTGCAGAGGCATTTAGACAGAATGAATGGAACAATTCATGGCACAATTCTGATGAATCTATCAGTTTTTCTTCTGCTATTGAACATGCCTATAATGCAGTGAAGTCTATAGAGAATCAAGACTTGAAGAATCATCTGAAGGCTACAACTCTGTTATCCAAAAGCCTGAAAAGTGAGATTGATTCTATCAAGGGTTCAACTGAAAAAGTGAGGACTGATATCTTTAATAATTTTACAAAGGTGCCTACTACTTTACAACTAAGGGTAGTGGAATCCCAAGTGAAATCTGTTGTTTCAGAACAAACCTCAATCAATCAAAGAATTGATTCTCTGGATACTAAGGTAACTGAAATTCAAGCCTCTCTTTCCTTAATTTTGCAATTATTGTCAAATCCTGATGTCAAAAAGGGGGAGAAGGTTATTCAGACAAAATGTACACCTGATCTAGTATTAAGAAATAATGATGATGATACTGGAGATGATGGTGGTAACAAAGTGATACAAGGAGAAACCTCTGATGCTGTTGTTATGAAGACAATCCAAACTTCTCAAAATCAAACAACGCAGTCAACTCATGTTTCTGATTCTGGAGTTAAGACAGTAAGAACATTGGTGCAATCTCAGATCCTGACGGAAGATCAAATCCTGACACCTGGTCATGGACACATTCTTGCTACAATTCCTGAAGGTGATGAAGATGTGATTATTGATAATCCTGAAGATGCATCAAATTTATTCCAGAAGTTTTCTACAAAAGACGGCAGAATTGTTACTCTATATCACACTGATAAAAGAGTTCAACAATTATATGCAAGAAAAGCACTCTCTACAGCAAGTGAAGAATATCCAGATCTCTCACATGAAGAATTCTTGAGACTACAAAGAGAGACAATGGAAAGCTATACTGCTCCTGCTAGAGGTAGAGGAAGCAGAGGTAGGAGAGGTGCTAGAAGAAGTAAAAGAGGTTCTTCAACTCAAATATTACCTAGACAGACAAGGTCTAGAGGGTTAAGAATTGAAGAAATTCCTGAACCTACTCAAACTCTAGTAGTTCCTGACAGATCTACTTTTGGTGATGATGGAATTGTTGAAGAAGAATCTGAATTGAGAAGAAAATCAAGTAAATCAACTCTCAGCAATACAAATCAAATTGAAGATTCTAATCCTGACAATATTCAAGATCCTGACGAATCTGAAATTCTGCAAGAGGTTGATTTGATAATCTTATCTACTGTTGTTGATTGTCACAACAAAGAAGTAGATGAAGAAGAAGAAGCCAGAAGAAGAGATATTACAAGAAGAACAAATGAAGATTTCAATCTCTATCTACAAAGGCTTAAAGTTTCAAATAAAAGACAATGGAGAAATTCAAGCAGACAAGAATCTTTACTGGAAAGAAGCTACACTTTTGAAAAGGAAAAAGACAAGAAGTGGAAACATATTAGCACATTAAGTTGTGATACACCTATCAATTTTCAGTCTGGTGGAATTATTACAAGCGCTTCAAGTGTTGTTGATTTGTCTGATATGGCTAGATCAAAAGCACTCTGGTTAAAGATGTTTTCAAATCTGAAGCAATTGTCAAGTAATTCAAGAGGAGGTATTGGACACAGAGATGCTGAATATCTGAATATGTCATATGTTGATCCTTACTCCTTGACAGAAATTGGAGGTACTTTAACTTCTGAAAACCTGAACAATTTATTATCTGTTGATATAGTTATAGATTGTCATGATGGTTTTGAAAAGAAAGAAAAGCTTCTGTACTTCATGAAAGATGGTAGTGTGAAGATTCTATCTATTCAAGATCTGCTGATTAAAACTACACAGGAACTGAAATATGTTCACTATCTGTTAAGATGGAAGAACCAAGTGTACAAAGAATGGAGTGACATGATTTTGTCAAATATAAGAAGAAGACTGGATGGAAACAGTAATTTCAATGGTAATTATACTCCCATGTACTTAAATCAAAGAGGTCAGGATGTGGAAATGCAAAGGGGTACTGCTGTTAAAGAAGTAAATTTTGGCATGACTCATCTTTCTCTCAATCCTGATGGGAAGGAAATTGCTTATCTTTTGCTTGAAGAGCACAGTCTACAGAGAAACTCCATACAGAATCTCAGAGCAGCTATCTACCAGATTAATGAGGAAGATGAAGAACTCAGAAATCTTAAGGAAAGACTGATTCAAATTCTTGAAGAAAAAGAAGAAAGTTTATTATCCAACTTCTTGAAGATGAATCTGTTCTATCACAAAGCTTAAACAGATAAGTTGTTTCTGAAGATACTTGTACATTTTGATACATGTTTTTGACATCATTGAATATTTGGAATCTATACTTTATTTCACAAAGTATGAGATTGGGGGAGATTGTTAGATCAGAATTCAATGATCGTCAGAAGCTAGACTCAACTGATCAGGATTGCTGACGTCATCAGTATTGCATGGTCATCAGTATTTGATCAAGCGTCAGTATCTTATTGATCATCAGGATTCCTACTCAGACTATGATCAGGTTTGATCATCAGGACTTGAAGCTGATCAGGATTCCTACTTCGAGTTATATTTGGAGTCTAGATAAACATGGAAGTTTGTTCCTGGTTTGTAGAATGCAGCTATCGATTAAAGATATGTTTCTATCTTTGTTATGATTAGGACTTATCTTGTTATTGATAGAGAAGCTGTGTGCACTATATAAACACAGTCTTGGTTTCGATTTATGTATTCATTCGAGAGCGAACATAATCGAGGGAATCAAGAGAGAAGCTCTTAAGAACAGAATTTCTTGAGAGAGTTTTTGTAAGCTAGCAGCTCTTAAGAACATCAGAATTTCTTAAGAGAGTTTGTAACAGTTTTATATCAAAGTTAATAAAGCTGTTATTGTTATTATTATTGATCTTTCATATTTGTGTTATATAAAGTCGAGAATCTTATACAATTGTATTCAACCCCCTTCTACAATTGTTATTTACTGGGCAACATTAACTCATCTATGAAGAAGAGTGATCTTGAAAAGAGTAATGAAGTTGTTCTTATAGTTAAGACTTTGGGTGGAGATCAAGATATGAAGGCTAATATTTTCCTCTCTAAACCTCCTGCAATTTTGGTGAGAGATTTACATGTCACTAATGTTGATTTGAAGCCTTCAACAATGAAATCGATTGGTGAAATTCAGTTTGGTGGATTATCTGTTGAAGATCCTGATGCTCATATTGAAAACTTTTTGAAGATTTGTGATACTATCAAGTGTGATGGAGTTTCTGATGAGGCCATTCGACTTCGATTATTTCCTTTCTCTCTAAGGGATGGAGCTAAAAATTGGTTATTTTCGTTACCCTCAAATTCCATTACCACTTGGGAAGACTTACTTATTAAATTTCTTTTTAAGTTTGTCTCACGAGATGAAACGTCAAGGATAGTTGTTGCACTCTTAAAGTTTGCTCGAGATAGAAGAGTTGTATTGTTGGATAAAGCTTTGGATGAAACTTATAAGTTTTTGGGAGAGATCATAAGAAAATATGTTGAGAAAGTGGATGCTCCATTTTCACTCCATTCCCCAGGTTGATTGACAAGAAGGTCGAGCTAAAGACCTTAAAAAAGCGCTTCTTGGGAGGCAACCCAAGATTTTGGAGGAGGAACACTCTCCCACATTTTCCAACCGAGACTTCATGCACTAGGGGAGTATTTCTAACCTTTCTTTGTATAATTTTTCACTCTTATTCTTTTTGTATTTCTTTTAGGATCTTGTTAGTTTTGCATATTTATATATATTATTCATTGGGGACAATGAACCGCTTAAGTGTGGGGACGTGTTCTTAATAATAATATACATTTTTAACAAAAAAATTATATAGTATAAAATCCAAAAAAATTTGAAAATTTAAAACTTTTTGTATATAATTGCCTAGTCTCAAAAGCATGTTAGCATGGATAAGTACACATTGTGTAGATTAATTTTGCATGACTAATTATGAGTGTCATATTCATGAAAAATCATTTGATGCTTGGTAATTCCTTGTGTGTGCTTGCGAACATTTAAAAACTTGAGATGTTTCTTGGTCAATTTTAGTGAGTTAAGCATGCTTTCACCATGTGAGGATTTGAGCCTAATTTATGATTGATAGATTTTTTATCAATCCATTTTTTTGTTGTGTGTTGTTCATCATGATTCTTGTTGCTCTAGAACTTGTTTTAAACCGTTTTGAGACTACATGATATGTGTATGCATGAATATGATAAAGGCACTAGGATTAACCTCATTTACCCAAACAGTACCCTTATGAAAAATAATCCTTAGTGAACCCCTTGAGCTTATATCCGTTTCTTTCGTATATCACCAATCTAAAAAGTTTTGAGCCTACTTATTTATTCTTGTCGTGATTTACTGGTAGAGCATATTGATTCATTGATGGGTTGGTGAATATTTAGTGTGGGGATTTCTTTTGGTTAAAGTGTTACATTTTGGTGGGATACAATATGGTATGAAAGTTGCAAACAAGTATCAAGTACTCCTTTGAGATCAATGGGTGGCAAGTGCAATGTCATATTAAAGGGACGATCCATGTGTGCTGGTATTAAGTACATTCTTGGTGACTTTTCACTGCCCTTGGTTACTGGAGAATGACTTGACTTTTGAAAAAAAAAAGAAAAAAAAAATAAGTTATGAGCAAGAGGAAGATAAAGTAGAGTGTGTTCATTTGATTGATACAATGTGAAAGTGGGAAAGTACATGGGGTATATGTGCTTTGAAGTTTAATGCTTGTGAAAGCTTGATCAACTTTTACATGATCTAAGTTTCATGTTGGGTGCTTTAATTAAAAGTGAACATTATTCCCTATCAGTTATCAAGTTTAGCCACTTGTTAGCCTGTTTCTTTGATATCCTACCCCGTACCTAAGCCCCGTTACAACCTTTAACAAAGACCTTTTGATTCATGTATGCATATAAACGAGGTGGTGGAGATTTGGTGGACAACCAAGCATATGGTAGCACATGAGTACATTGATTGAACTTGAGCGATACACTTATACCCATACACTTGTGTGAAGTGAGAGCAATGTGAGATATTTATCCATAGCATGCTTACTTGTTGAATGCGATTTTGATGTCTATCTCATGATATTTTTGTCTATCTAGACATTGTGTGCATACTTGGATTATTTTGTGTTAATGATGCTTAAAGTGAGAGTACTTGTACTTTCAGACACTTCCATGTTGTTATGTGATTGAAATTTGCAATGTGTGGAGTACTATGACATGTTGCATGTTTGAGAGACTTGGTGGTTGAAAATATTTGATTTTGTGGGTATATCATCTACAAACCCTCACGAGACAAAACTCGTCCTACTAGGGCTGCCTAGGGGTTTAACGGCTTGTTGCATATGCTCAATGCAATCGTGTCATCTACGAAAGTGATGATCCTATTAGTTAGTATTATTTTTATTTCTTTATTTGCCCGAGGACGTGCAAAATACTAAGTATGGGGATGTTTGATAGAGTCTATATTTATATATATTTTATACGATTTTATTCCTCATATTTATTATATTTTGCATTTAATTGGATTTTTATTTAATAAATTTTAATGTTTTATTGTAGGAAGTAAGGAAATCCTAAACTTGGAAGGATTGGAGAATAAAGAGTTTAATTTGGAGATTTATTAGAAGGAAATTCGGATTTGTTGGGCCGCCTGCACATAATTCATTGTTTGGGTCATATCTTGAGATCTAGAAGTCAGAATTGGACGATTTAACAGCCCACACGAAGATAATGGAAATCTCTTTTATTCTAAAGTGGTCCAATTATCAAATTACTTCAGGAACGGCCCAGATTTACTGAAGAAAAGTCAGCTACGAATTTTCCTTGTAAAACAGAATCAGTTTAGGAAACGTACTTGTACTTTCCTCAATGCATTAAAATATTTGAGGATATATAGATAGATAGATATACATAGATACATACAGACATAGGGAGACTTGTACTTTTATTCTTGGAGAAAGATTAAAGGTTTTTATTCTCTGTTCTTAATATTATCATGTGTTCTTATTATATTATGTGTTTTGTTAATTTAATTATGAGTGAGTAGATATTTAATCTAGGGTTAAGTTGAACCCTAGTTATGATTGATGTATGATTTTCCATAAACCCCCAATTGAGTTATGTTGTATGCTCTTGCTTA
This sequence comes from Heracleum sosnowskyi, assembly GCA_030848705.1. NCBI lineage: Eukaryota > Viridiplantae > Streptophyta > Magnoliopsida > Apiales > Apiaceae > Heracleum > Heracleum sosnowskyi. The sequence goes on from CM061237.1 coordinate 133,556,420, forward strand.
TTGAGTTGTGCTTAATTAACAATAACATGTCAGACGTGATTATGTGTATTGTTTGAACCCAATATCTATTTATCATCGAAAGTTGGACTTAGATGGTTGTGATTTATCCAATAAGGACATGAACTTCTCCATGAAAATAGGTAGAACGGATTGTTAGGAAGTTAGGATGTTGTGTTTAATGTCTCTGAATTGCATGATACCATGAAAATAGGCTTGAGTGTATTTTAGAGAAGCCATTAATACTCGAGAGAGGTTATTGGTATTTTATAGGGCACATCTTTCCTCTTGAGTCGCATATGATTAATTGGGGTGGAAAATCATAATTGCATTGATTCATGCTAGTGGGGATACTTAATTCTAGATGTTTTTAGTTAATTGATAAATACCACATATTTGCTTTAGTATAATATTTAGATTAATAATCTCTCAACAATTTATTGTGTTACTTGCTTAGTTGAATTGAATCAAGAATAACTAGTGATTGATACGTTTGTCTCTGTGGGATCGACTCTAACTTGCCCTACTACATAGTAAGAAGGATTTGTTAGATATTATTATAATTTGATAGGCACGTGACAGCCTTGTCAAAGCTTCTGTCGTAGTCTTGCAGACTTGGTGCAGCTTAGGGATACTGCAACACGCCTGTTTCTTGAACATTGAAACTGTCACGAGATTTGACTGAGAAAGATACTTAGAACAAGGGTCTTTCTCGAGACAGTTACTTTTGCCACAAAGCTTGCTGTCACAGGAATGTGCTTTTGGTGACAGTACGAGTTCCCCGCATAGTGTGCTGTCGAGGTTCCCAAGCTTGCTGTCGAGGGCTAAAGTTGCTGTCGCGTAGTCTTCCGCCAATGTTGCTGTCAGAGTGAATATGTTGTCTTGACTTGCAACATTCTGTCTTCTTGTAATCTTACTGTCGAAGCTTTAGGACAGTAACCTTTATTCATGTTGTCATCTAATTATGTACCCTTTGAGGCTTGAACACAGCAAGTGAACTTCTTTCAAATTATACAACTAGAATAACATTACATACTGATTACAAGAACATACTTTGGCTGTGACAGTATGTTCTACTTAATTAAAAATTAAGTACAATCAAAGTTAAGTTGTTTCTATGTTATCACCCATAAATCCCAACAAAAGTGTTGCCTTAACTTTTTAGACAATGGTTTAAAATTCAGCAAAAATATTGTGTTGTCTATCCCACATACTTTACAATAGTTTCAAAAACCAATGTCTATTATTCATATTTAGATCGAATTAGACAAGGCTTTCTCAATGTAGTGTTGTCTAACATATATCATTTACACAATGGTTTCTATCAACCATTGTCTGAATAGTACGCAGACAAGATGTTTTTAAACCGTTGTTAAACTCATACAAGTGTTTTTTCTTTCAATCGATTTAATATAATTCACACAACGGTAGTTAGATACTATTGTCTGATTTTAACAACGGTTTTAGAAAATATTGACTAAAGTCCTTTAGACAATGTTTTCTAAAACTGTTGTTAAAATCAGACAAGTGTTTTCTATCCGAGTTGTTTTAAAAGCATTCATACAACAGTATTTGTATACTGTTGTCTGAATGGAACCTAACACACATCGGTTTTTGTACTGTTGTCTGAAATCAAAATTTGGGGGGAAAGAGTTGAAATTGAAATTGGGGGGGGGGGGGTTGAAATCGAAATTTGGGGGTGGGGGGGATTTGAAATTGAAATTTCGGGGAGGGGGGAAGTTGAAATCGAAATAGGGGAGAAAAAAACCGAACCCGACAAAGATTTTGGCAATTAATGTTCATTTTACCGAAATATATCATACAACGGTTTGTAACAAAATAAATTATTGTCTTAAATTCTTTCAGACAACGGTTTCTCATGGAAAACTGTTGTGTCACTCCTTTTACTGTTGAATCACTTGAGTACATGTCAAACAATGGTTTTAGAACAAAAAAATTTGTCTGTATTATTTTCATACAACGTTCTTTTTTTGTCTGTATTAAAAACCATTGTATGATTTTTTTGGGTTTTTTTATATAGTTTTATTTTTTTAAGAAACTTTAATTATATGTTGGTCTTGATACATAAGTTTAAGGTACACACTTTATACGATGATACATTATCACTCTCTTGTTTGTAAATATTAATATATAAATTTGTCGAATTAGAATACTTAGATAAATGTTAATAATAATAATATCCCATATTGATGTTTTGATTTCTTTAAAAAATTTATCAACGATCCAACCATATGGATATCGATATGTATGTAATTTAATGATATTACAACTGTTTTAGAAAAAAATAAATTTATTTGGTTTGAGATCTTAACGGTCAATAGTGATTTGACCAGTACTTCTAACTAGTGCTTCGTCCCAGATTGATGTTTCGATTTTTTTTTAAATATTTATCGACGATCCAACCGTATGGATATCGAGATCTATGTAATTTAATGATATTAGAAAAGTTTTAGAAAAAAATAAATTTATTTGGTTTGAGATCTTAATGGTCAATAGTGATTTGACCAGTACTTCTAACTAGTGATTCGTCCCGGATTGATGTTTTGATTTTTTTAAAAATATTTATCGACGATCCAACCGTATGGATATCGAGATCTATGTAATTTAATGATATTAGAAAAGTTTTAGAAAAAAATCAATTTATTTGGTTTGAGATCTTAACGGTCAATAGTGATTTGACCAGTACTTCTAACTAGTGCTTCGTCCCAGATTGATGTTTCGATTTTTTTAAAAATATTTATCGACGATCCAACCGTATGGATATCGAGATCTATGTAATTTAATGATATTAGAAAAGTTTTAGAAAAAAAATAAATTTATTTGGTTTGAGATCTTAACGGTCAATAATGATTTGACCAGTAATTCCAACTAGTGCTTCATCTCGGATTGATGTTTCGGTTTTTTTAAAAATATTTATCGACGATCCAACCGTATGGATATCGAGATCTATGTAATTTAAAGATATTAGAAAAGTTTTAGAAAAAAATAAATTTATTTGGTTTGAGATCTTAATGGTCAATAGTGATTTGACCAGTACTTCTAACTAGTGCTTCGTCCCAGATTGATGTTTCGATTTTTTTAAAAATATTTATCGACGATCCAACCGTATGGATATCGAGATCTATGTAATTTAATGATATTAGAAAAGTTTTAGAAAAAAATAAATTTATTTGGTTTGAGATCTTAACGGTCAATAGTGATTTGACGAGTACTTCGAACTAGTGTTTCATCCCGGATTGATGTTTCTGTTTTTTTAAAAATATTTATCGACGATACAACCATACGGATATCAGGATATATGTATGTTAATGAGATTACAATAATTTCAGAGAAAAATAAATTTATTTGGTTTGAGATCTTAACGGCCAACTAGTGATTTGACTAGTACTTCTAACTAGTGTTTCATCCCCAATTGATGTTTCATTTTTTTTAAAAACTTTTATCGACGATCCAACCGTATGGATATCAAGATCTATGTATTTTAATGATATTACAAAAAAAATTTAAAAAAATACATTTATTTGGTTTGAGATTTTAATAGTCAACTACTAATTTGACCAATCCGCACGTATGTTTTGTTTATTCAATTTTATAAAAGGATCAAACAATGGTTTTTGTTTAACAAAATGTTGTAAGTTGTAAGACTTAACAATGTTTTTGTTTTAAAAACCGTTGTATAATATACAGAAGTATTTATGTTTTCTTCCGACCGTTGTTGGATAATCTTTGTAACAATTGTTTATGTTGTTAAACCGTTGTATGATCTAGACAATGGTTTTTTTTCAAAAATCCTTGTGTGAGTAAATACGTTACAACGTTTTTTTAGCTAAATCCGTTGTCTATATAAAAACGTTGATTTTTCACTAGTGATTTCACTAGTATGTCTAACTGTTTTGTTCTAGATTGATGTTTTGATTTCTTTAAAAATATTTATCAATGATCCAACCGTATGGATATCAAAATATATGTATTTTAATGATATTACAACAGTTTTAGAAAAAATAAACTTATTTGGTTAGAGATATTAACAGTCAATCAGTGATTTGACTAGTACTTCTAACTAGTGTTTCATCCCGGATTGATGTTTCGATTTTAAAAAAAATATTTATCGATGATACAACCATACGGATATCAAGATATATGTATTTTAATGAGATTACAATAATTTCAGAGAAAAATAAAGTTATTTGGTTTGAGTTCTTAACGGTCAACTAGTGATTTGACTAATACTTCTGACTAGTGTTTGGTCCTTGTGTGAGTAAATTTGTTATAACGTTTTTTAGTTAAACCGTTATCTATATCAAAAGTGTTGATTTTTCTAAACACTTTATTTATTTTATGCAATGTTATCTTGAATATTTAATATTATAATTTGTTAAACAAGAACAATTAGATATGTCTATATAAAAATTTCCCTATTTTTTACACCATTTCCCTCTTTTTTACACTATACAAAAATTTCCCCCTTAAAACAAAAATTTTACTTTCCCCCTTAACAAAATTTCGATTCCCCCGTCTTTCCCCCTTTCCTCACACACTAAGTCTCCCCCCCCAGCTACATCTCTCTCTGTATATCTCTCTCTCACCATCCCGCTCTCTTATCTCTGTGTCAACCCATCTCAAAACCTAATTAGCTAACCCATCTCAAAACCTAATTAGCTAATTTACACGGTCAGTCACAAATTAGTACTCACCATTTCACAAATTTAAAGCCAAACTCGAATTAAGCACTAACCCAACTAGGAATTGGTTCGATTCTTCTAAATAACCTTCAAAGCAGCTTGTTCGGTTCAATTTGTGTGAAATAAGAAAGAAAATTTGAGATCTATTTTCAAATTTTATTTTTGATATTGAATCGAGCTTTGTTCAGAGGTCTGGAGCTTTTTATTGAGCCTAATTGGAATTGGCTTCTAATAAGTAAGATATCTCTATTTTCTTGAGATTTCTTTGCATCTACACACACACACACACACATACATACATATATATATATATATATATATATATATATATATGTGTATATATTTATGTCTCAATTTTATTATGTATGTTTTAATTAACTTTTGTGTTGTGTTTATGTTAGTGTTAGTTTAGCAGTGTTAGATTTGGGGAATTACATAAGTAATTAATTGTAATGCTTGATTCTTGATTTGTAGTAATAATTTATCAAACTAATAAATGTTATTTCTTGAGTTTTGATTTTGGTAATTTTTGTTGTTATTGTGTAGATTTGAGTTTTGTGCCACCATTGATGTATTCTGTTCTTGGGATATCTAGACATCTAGCAGTTGGTCCGGTCTCTCGATTGCGTCTCTTGTGATGGGAACTATGCTTAATGAGAAGTTTCCTACATTGATCAGCCAACTCTTTATCTTCACCAGAGTATTTCAGGCTGGTCTTGGACTGCTAAGGTATTCAGTAGTATAGTAGTATTAAGTAGGCTGGTTAGGAAAGTGAAAAGAATAATTTACTTGACGAAATCGATACTAATTTTGATGGTTGAAAAAAAGTTATTCCTCACAAGAATCATTTAAATTGGGTAATTTCAGGGATGCAACTTTTAGCGTTTGTAATTATATCCGAGATGTTAAGTAGTACAAGAATCTCGTGCTTAATTTGTTTATCCTCTTGTAGTCAACGAAATAGAAATCTGATTTGTGGATGTCCTTGGCCAACCAAGGATGGAAATGAAACTGCTCAGGAAGATAGCAAGAAGGTTTCTCTGTACAAATGCTTTCAAGGTAAATGCAGGACACATGGCATTTTGTCATTTCTATATTTTCTGATAAAAAAGCGCATTAATCTAAAGCGTTTAAAACAAAAAATTCTAAACAATTCTAAAGAGTCTCATTTTTCTATCCTTCTGGTATTTTTCTTTTGAAGGTCAATAATGTTGTTACCGAGAAAAGAATGAACATATGACATGGTGGTTAGATACCCTACATTACGTTGAGCAAAATAAGGAAACCTCCAGTGAGCTGATCTGGGGAAGGCATCTCTAGGACACTGAACAGTTCCAAGACATCAAGAATATCATCCTGGTTAGTTTCAGTCATGCAATTTGCGCCCATGCTAATTATTGATTAACGTGTGGTGTCAAAAATTGAGTTCAATGCCTATGTTCTAGATTTTTAGCTATAGATACAAACATCAGATGCTTACACAGTGAGCTCCTTTATTCCTTTATAGTATCTCATGCTCTTTAACTAGATATTGCTCAATTACAATTTGGTAGTTATTAACTTGAAAGTGCATGTTCTAAAATGTCATGAATATAGAGTTAAAATGGATAACTGGTTATTGTATGCTGAAGTTTACTTACCCCATTAACTTTCGTTCAGCTTTCAGAGCATTACATTCTAGAAAGCACATGGATAGGTTCTAATAGTACGTATCGAGAAGTGCCCAGACACTTTTGAACGCTTCACCACCAAAAGTGAGATGGTTTGTACATTGAAGTTGAATATGATGTGCGTCTCAATACCTTTGTTCAAACCTCTATGACTGAGATCAATACTGCGGTGATTTGCAAAGATCATTCAATACTGAGATCAAAGCTTGGATGACACCGTCGAAGCAAAATCTTACTGAGAAGTGAGTGTAACTATCTTTGTTTTCTTAGGCCTGGCCATCTGCGATTAGATGGAAGAGACATGTCTTCTATTCTGTTAGAAATTGTATTGTTTTCTAGATGTCTTATTTTTGTTTGATCCTTGAGTTGGTAGTATGGTGAATGGTAATGTAGTGAAAATTAGGTGGTTAATAGTTGGTATGATGAATATTGCTTATAATGGTAGATTTAGTTTGTTGTAATGAGGAATATTTGTTGTAACGATTTGTATGAATTTGATATTTTTTTTGGCGTGCTCGTAGCATTGTGTGGATTAGTATTTTATAAGAAGAGTTTTTATAAATCTTTGTGCGAAGGAATTACATGCAAGACATAAAAACTATAAACCATGGTGTGAAATGACAAAAGACAACAATTTTGAAAACGAAAACTATTTTATAAACTATTTAGCCATAACGGTTATTAAATCGATTAATAGATAAACTGTTGTTATTCACAGTTTCAAACAACACTTTTGGACTAAATAAGCATTGTCTATTTAAAAGTTGGACAAGAGATTTTTTACTGAAACATAAGTTGTGTTTTGAGCAATCCAACAATGGTAGTGCCAAAGATAACTGTTGTACAAAATATCAAGGAACAAATGGTCGTCAATACGAAACCATTGTCTTCCTGCATTTTGCACAACCTTCTATGGAACAAGAAACACTTGAGTGACATGTTCTTTTACAAGGTTTTTGTTAGGTCCTGATAAGTTTGTAGAAGGGGGGTTGAATACAAACTATACCGTTTTATCGAATTTGTTCTTTAAATGATTTAACTGTTTAGGAACAAATTGATGCGGAATAAAATGAAACAAGATTCAAGTTAAATAAAACTCTATTAAACTTGAAGGGTGTTACAAATATGATACTGATTACAAGATTGGATCTCAAACTAATTAAAACAAATCTAGAATAAATTCGACATGAATTTATCTATTTTTGTAATAAAAAGATATAACAATATTTGATAATTTGAGATACGTTCTAGGGATAAAAATCCGCTAGATAGTCAAAGCAGTACAAGTAAATGAATTCTAGTGGTTTAGATTTAACATAATGATTCTAGAATTAATTTGCAGAAGAAATTAGCACGGCAGAGTTCTTGACAGGAAAGTATTTTTGATGTAATGTTCTTGATGTCTTTCCTTTCTGATTACTTTTTGCTTTTGTACTAATCAAGTGGATCAGTACACTTCTGCATGTTCTGTTGCTTTTACCTTTGGAATGACTATCCAATTTGTACTGGAATGACTATCAAATGGCTTAGCATGACTATCTGAATTTATGTGAATTATATTAGAATTACTTAAAATAAACCGGGATGACTATCGGGATGACTACCGGTATGACTACCGGTATGACTATCCTGGGTAGTCATTCCAGTTGATTTTAATTACATAATTCTAATTTAATTCAAATTCTAATTCTAAATTAATTCTAATAATTAATTTACTTCACAAATTAATTCTGAAGAATTAATTTATTCAATAAATTAATTACTTAATTTATTTACTAAATTAATTCTGATGAATTAATTTAATAAATAAATTAATAACTAATTTAGAATAGAACTTAAATCCTTATAGAATAGAAAAACCAATGCTTGAGCCACTTGATCTGCTGAAGAATATCCATTGTCTGATGTTGTCATTTGATGCACTGTCTGGTTCATAAATGACTAACTTCAATGTCTGTTCTTCATCTTGACTTTAAGTTGTGGTTCATTGTCTGCTTTTGACTGTTGATCAACCTTTGTAACCTGTACATTTGCTATCACAAATCTGAAACCTCTGTCACTTTAATAAATCCACTTCTTTGAAGACTTCACTGAGGCTTGAACAAATAATTGAACTTCTTTCAATGTAGTATATCTTCAAATCTGTAGGATGACTTTAATTCTCCATTCTCTTGACAGATAAAACTATCTGAGATTCCTGTGACATATTAACTTATTATTTACTTATTACATACTTGTTTAAGTTAAGTTGTTTCCTCGGAATATTAATAGGCCAAAACATATGCCTTTCAATCTCCCCCTATTTGTTTGTTAGAGAATAACAATCAAATACCTAGAGGATAACTCAACTAACTTAAACAAGAAATAGAAATGACTTTTAAGAGCCAAGTAAATAACAAGAAAAGTTCTGGATTTCATTTAACATTTTCCAGATTCAAACATTAAAGATAAATACAAGATAGATGTTCCTCTAGACTGAACATGTGTTTACATTGATCCTATCTTGAAATACCTAAGCTCTATACATATAACATTTACAGACTAGAGCTTCTTCAAATTTCAGATTCCATCATCTCTCCTTCTTCAAGTGCCTCAAGCAAATCCTTGTCCAAAATACGATCAGATTCAGAAGTAATGCCACTAGGTCTGACAGGTTGAGCTGTGACTTTCTTCAGCCTATTCTTCATTAGATGATATCTCTTTATATTGGCAATGCAATAGTCTTGAATCAAATCAGCAACTTCTGTCTTCTCTTGTGTAGCAAACCCTGTTGTCCTCAACATATTCTCCATATAGACAAGATGCCTGGCAGGATAATCTTTCAGAGAGATTGGATCCATACCACAAGTTTGAAGTGCCCTTCCTTTATAAAATTTAACTTCATATGGCACATCCACAACTTGAGGACTCGCTTTCATTGCAAAGTCTCTTAACTGATCATGCAGCAGCTCAGCTAATGGAGACGTTCTTTTTACTTTGCACATGAATACCCATAGTTCAGAGAGAGTTCTGCTTTCCAGAAGATTGAGAGACACCAAGAACGTTCCCTCATTATGAGTGTAAACATATATCTTCAACTCCTCTCTAACTCTGTCAAATCCAGTTGTTATCCTTGAAATCTCTGCATGAAGAGCTTTCATATATACCGTGTTGTCTGGATTGACCTGTCTGTACCTTTCCAACATCCCAAGAAACTTTGCATCATTATTAATTCCTTCTTGATGTGCAAACATTTCTCTAGCTTTGTCCCATTCTACTCCTTGCTTGAGCCTTACATATAACTTTCTATCACTGACCTTCAGATTGTGAAGTCTTTGTTTTTCTTGTTGCTCAGCTTTTTGAATGACAATATGCTTGGAAATGATGTCAGATACTTTTGCATTTTCCTCCTCTCTCCTCTTCAAATCAGCCTTTTGCCTTACCAACTCAGCTTCAAAGGCAGGATCGACTACAGGTTCATCTTCCCAGTCAGCATAGTCAGCCTCTCCTTCAACTTCTACCTCACCAAAGATATCTTCAGGGGCTTCAGATTCAACATCATCAAATACTCCCTCATCACCTTGATAGTAGTCAGCATCAGAAAAAGTTAACTTCTGCTTCCCTTTGTCCTTTGCAGAACCAGAACCTCCAGCTTCTCCTCCTCGAGCTTCTCCTCCTTGTAACTCCTTCTCCTTATTCTCCCCCTTAGTTGAGGAATCCTCTAAGGATTTAACTTTATCAGTTTTAGGATCCTCCTTTGTACCTTCTCTTTCTCCTTCACCATCCCTGTCACCATTGTCCCCTGCATCATCATCACCCTCAAAGAATTTCTTTTGTTCAGCATTGGGTTGATGTGTGACCTTGATCATATTATACAAATGTTTCATGCCCTCGTTCAGATGTTGCATCCCTCCTTCAATCTTGGTAAACCTCTCATCATTGAAGTACTGATTTTCATCAATAGTATCTTGAAATGAGTCTACTTTGGTTGAAATCATAGGAATCTGTTTGATAGCCTCCCTGATCTCAGCATTAGAAACCAGTAGTTCTGACATATCTGAAGCCATTAACACTTGTGATTCTTGAATAGCATTCATCTTTGGGACCAATGTGACCTTTACTCCTTCCAATGCATCTCTCATGGAACCCAGCTGATTAGTTACAGAGGTGGAAGAAGTAGATCATCCAACCACTTGTGCTTTGAGAATTTCCTTTTCAGCCTGGGTCTCTTGAAGTTGTTTCTGTAAACCAGCTATTTGAGCCAATAATGAAGCAGTGTATGTGTCATTGTGTGCACTCATCTCAATTTCTCTCGATGGTGTTTCACTCACCTCACGTGCTTGTGTATCGCTCTGTGTTTGTCTCTCAGAACAAACCACTAGCTGTTTATCCATTGTTGGAGTTGAAGTACCTGCAGAAAAAATCACCATAGCCCCTTCTTGAGAGGTCACTGGTGGTGCAATGGGAGTTCGCGAATCCCAATCCATGGTAAGGTCTAAAAATTCATCAGAAATTGAAAACTGAATTGCTTCAGATATAGACTTACCATGTTGCCCTTCACTTTCTCCAGTTAAAACTGCGAGTGAAGAATCCCTTAGGGGAGCCAGAGATGTTCCCTCTGGGAGGGGAGAAAATGATTCTATTATAGGTGGCAAAGAATCAGATTTTCCCTCTGAAGCCTGTGAAGGCTCTTCTACCGTGACAATGGTAGGCACTGTCTCATGTCCTAAGTGCTCTCCTAGCAAAGTGTCCTGAGTTGCATCTAAAGTTATGTTTTCTCCCATTGTGAGTAACGGGAGTGTGCTTGACTTAGTACAAAATGCCATGGCCCTATGGCGAACTTCAATAGATTCATCCTGTTGAGAGGATGTCTCCAGAGACTGTGTATTGGCCATTTCAAAATCCATATCCTGTTGAAAGGATACAGACGGGCTTACAGATATCTCCCTATATGTTCTTCTTTTCTTAGGAGGTGGAGATAGAGCTGCGGGATCACTTATTGTTTCTTTATCACTACTATTTATGTTTCTGGTATTGATATAAGGTTCAGGTTGATTTGGATTTGACTCAGTGTTTGGCTCTATGACCGGGGATAGAGTTTGTGGTTCTACAAACTCTTGGTCAGCTCTATCAACCTCTTGGGTTTCAGAAACAGTACCAGAAGAACCAGGGATAGAAGTCCTTACCTGTGGTTGTATGACTTCTTCAGTTCCAGCTGATGTAACTATCCTTTGCTCTGGAATTGGTGGTTCAAATGATGGTAAGTTAATGAAGTTTGTCATGTAGTTGGAAATGAGAACTGGGACACTGCCATATTTGAAGGATGTTTCCAATCTTTGAAAGAACTTTTTGTCAGTGGTCGGAGAAATGAAAAAACGACCATTCTTGAACAATTCTTGATGCTCATTAGAAAGTATAGAATTAAGAACAAGTGATAGAAAACGAGGATAAAAACATTTAATCTTTCTACCATTGTCAAATTCCTTTCTAGCATTAAACACCCTCCTAACAACAATTTCCCAAAGAAGGTGGCCAACATTGAGTCTTTTGTTAAAAACAATTGCATAACCAATAACTTGTAAAAGATAAGGAATATTCTGAAAGTTATTTTTCGTGCAATTGCTAAAGACCTTAGCCAAGGTATCAAAGAATAAGTCCCATTCACATACAAGATTCCCTTTAATTAACTTAGATAAATTTAGGGGACCTTGATAGTGAATACTGAGGAAAGACCTAGTTAATTCTTCTTCAGTGGGGAGTCTGTCAAAATTATCCTGAGGAAACTGCAAGGCATTACAAAATGTTTCCTCAGTGATAATGTACTGTGTGTCCTGAATATTGAAAGATATAGTTGAGAAATCATCAGAGACAACAGCAGTTGAGCAAAGTAAATATAAAGGATCAACTTTCAAATCAACATTAGAACATATAGCATAATTAACACAAGAATGTTGATTAAGAAAGGAAATCCAAGGCCTAAAACGTTCAAGTGAACATTTCAGGGGATCAAAATAGCCATGGTAATTAGTAAGAACAATCTCAAATTGCTGGGCCATTTTAACACAAATTAATAGAGTTAATTTTAGATTAATTCTAATTTAGGGAATAAATTCCAAGAAATAAGAATTATATCAGAAATTAATTAAATCAATTTATGTTGAATAATAAAAAAAAAAAAAAATTACAGCAGTTCTTTACTTTAGAGAATAAAGAACCAAACTAGAGAGAAAAGAAACTTTGTAAAAACAAGAGTTTGTGAAGGAATGAAACACAACTGACAATCTGTTTAGTATTTATAGGCAAAACCCAAATAGCCTGGGATGACTATCGGGATGACTACTGGGTAGTCATACCGATAGTCATTCCAGTATTAAACTGAGAATGACTAATAACAATAACAGAAAATCATAGAAAAGAAAAGAAAAAATAAATAAATATACATACTATTGAAATGACTACCGGGATGACTATGGGATAGTCATACCGATAGTCATGCTAGTACAAAAACAAACCTGTTCACAAAAACTAGCAGAATTAATTAAAATTCCTACAGAAAAATGCATAAAACTAAGAGAAATGCATGAAAAATTTATACAAAACTAGAAAAATTCACAGAAAAAATCCATAAATCCTAGAAAAATATGCAGAAATATATAAAAGTGCATTAAATTAACAAAAACTTGCAGAAATATTTAAACAACAATATTTACAATCTGAAAAATATCTAAATAATTCCAAATAAATATATTTTCAATAAAAATACATTTCTCCACTTAAAAAATATGAGAAAAATATTTTTAAAGAAAATAAAATATTCAGAACCATTTAAATCAACAAGCATGCAATTATTAAATGAGAATTGGCAGAAAATATCAATTAAATGACAAGAGAAAATGAATTTATTGAAAGAACAAACATGACAGATACATTGTTAATCACTAAGACTGTTTAACATACCCAATTTACCAACTAACTTGATAAATGTGGATTCATCAACAGATTTAGTGAATATATCTGCAGTCTGTTCTTCTGTGGGTACAAAGTGTAACTCCACAGTTCCATTCATGACATGCTCTCTGATAAAATGATACCTGATGTCAATGTGCTTCGTTCTCGAGTGCTGCACAGGGTTGTTGGAGATTGCTATGGCACTTGTATTATCACAAAATATGGGAATTTTGTCTAATGCAAAGCCATAGTCCTTTAATTGATTCCGTATCCATAAGATCTGAGCACAACAGCTTCCAGCAGCAATATATTCAGCTTCTGCTGTTGAATTGGAAACTGTTTGCTGTTTCTTGCTATACCAGGAAATCAACCTACCTCCTAGGAATTGACAACTCCCAGAGGTACTCTTTCTATCCACAACACTACCTGCATAATCAGAATCTGTATATCCAACAAGATTAAAACCAGACTCTTTAGGGTACCAGATACCTAGATTAGGTGTACCCTTAAGATATCTCAAGATTCTTTTCACAGCAACGAGATGAACATCTCTAGGGTCCGCTTGGAACCTTGCACACAAGCATGTAGCATACATAATATCTGGTCTACTAGCAGTAAGATAGAGTAAGGAGCCAATCATACCTCTGTAGCTTGTAACATCTACCTTGATAGATTTGTCAGAAGCTCCAAGTTTGATGGCTGTTGAAGATGGAGTCCTTGCTGATGCTGAATCCTCCATGTGATACTTCTTGAGGAGTTCTTTGAGATACTTAGATTGACAAATAAATATACCATTTGACCTTTGACTTACTTGCAATCCAAGAAAGAACTTCAGCTCACCCATCATACTCATTTCAAACTTACTCTGCATTAGCTCAGCAAATCTCTTACAGAGATTATCATTAGTAGACCCAAATATGATGTCATCCACATAGACTTGGACTAATATCATATCACTTTTGTGTTTCTTTGAAAAAAGAGTTTTGTCTATGATACCTCTAACAAAACCATTTTCTAAAAGAAAACCAGAGAGAGTGTCATACCATTTTCTTGGGGCTTGTTTGAGACCATAGATAGCCTTGAAGAGAAAGAACACAAAGTCCAGCAGCTCCTGATTTTCAAAGCCAGGGGGCTGTTCCACATACACTTCTTCATCAAGTTCACCATTCAGGAATGCACTCTTAACATCCATTTGATAGACTTTAAAATTGGAGTAAGCAGCAAATGCTAAGAACATCCTGATGGCCTCAAGTCTAGCCACTGGTGCATAGGTTTCATCATAATCAATGCCTTCAGCTTGAGAGTACCCTTGTGCAACCAGTCTTGCCTTGTTCCTTGTAACAATGCCATCCTCATCTAGCTTGTTCCTGTATACCCATCTAGTACCAACTACTTTCTTGTTCTTTGGCCTGGGTACCAGCTTCCAGACTTGTTGTTGTTCAAACTGATTGAGTTCATCTTGCATAGCAATCACCCAATCTGGATCAGTAAGTGCTTCCTCAGTTTTCTTTGGCTCCATTTTAGATAGAAATGCTGAGAAAAGACATTCATTCTGAGAAGCACTTCTAGTTTTAACTCCAACATCTGGATCACCAATGATCAGCTCAAAAGGATGAGCTCTATTCCAAACAGTCTATCTTGGAAGATTTGATCTTGATGATTCGCCTTGAAATTCACTTTGATGTTGTGAGTGACTAGTTGATCCTTCATTTGCTCCCCCTGAGTTGTTGCTTGTCTGTCTTGATGATTCTTCTCCAGTGTTAGTGGTATCTCCATTGTTACCAATGTTTCCACCACCATCACCAGGATTATTATCATCATTGTTATTATCATTTCCAGCAATAACTTCAGGTGGGGCATCATCATCTGATTCTGAGTCTGGCAAGTTATCAAACTTCAGCTCTTCAGATGAATCTTCTTTTTGGATATTGGGGAACTTAGTGTCATCAAAAGTAACATTGACACTTTCCTTTACTGTGTGACTGCCAACCACATAAACCCTGTAAGATCTTCTGGAATAACCAACAAAAATAGCTTCTTGTGCCTTGGCCTCAAACTTGCCACGTTTAACATTTTCATCTAAAAGCACAAAGCATTTTGCTCCAAATACATGAAAGTACTTGACAGTTGGTTTCTTGTTGTTCATGATCTCATACGGAGTCTTCATTAGGTCTTTGTTGATTAAAGTTCGATTCTGAGTATAACAAGCTGTATTCGCTGCTTCAGCCCAAAAGTACATTGGAAGTTTGGACTCACTTAACATAGTCCTAGCAGCTTCAATCAATGTACGATTCTTTCTTTCCACTACTCCATTTTGTTGAGGAGTTCTAGGGGCAGAATACTGTCTTGTTATTCCTTTATCAGCACAAAAGTCATTCAGAATGGCATTCTTGAATTCCGTACCATTATCTGACCTTATGGCTCTAACAGGGAATCTAGAATCCAGCTCAATCAACTTTACATGGCCAATCACCAGGAATGGGGTCTCATCCTTGGAATGTAGGAATAAAACCCATGTATATTTTGAATAGTCATCAACAATCACAAGTGCATATTGTTTCTTTGACATGGACATCACATTAACTGGACCAAACAAATCCATGTGCAGTAGCTGAAGAGGTTCAGTTATTGATGATGTGTCAGTGCCCTTGTGAGAAGCTTTCTTTGACTTTCCCTTCTGACATGCCTCACACAGTCCTTCCTGTGTAAATTCCATCTGAGGCAAACCTCTAACTAATTCCCTCTTGACTAAAGAGTTCATAGTTTTGAAGTTAAGGTGAGACATCTTCTTGTGCCATAGCCAACTATCATCTGATGAAGCTTTAGCATAAAAACAATTCACTTCATCTTTGAATCCCGAGTTCAGATCAGCTATGAACAAGTCACCTTTCCTTACTCCTTGAAGAGCAGGCTTTCCATTCTTCTTGTGAAGGATCTGGCACTTCTCTCTTTCAAAGGAAACAGAATATCCTCTGTCACATAACTGACTGATGCTGAGAAGATTGAACGTCAGACCTTCCACAAATGAAACATCTTCAATGATAACATTTCCGTACTTCAAACAGCCATATCCTTTCGTAATACCCTTGCTGTTATCTCCAAAGGTAACTACTGGGCCAGCTTTCACAACCACATCTGATAGCAGGGCTCTATCTCCGGTCATATGCCTTGAACAGCCACTGTCCAGAATCCACATAACTCGGTTTACCTGTTTAACTCCCTGCAATATCAGATTGATTAGTCCTTCTTCGGAGCCCAAAATTGATTGGGTCCGGCATACTTAAAGAACTGGCCTTTGTCAGGCAAAACAACATTTCTAACTAAAACTACTTCATCCTCTTTCACATAAGAGCGTTTCCATTTATAACCAGCCTTAACACATTTCTGAGTAGGCTTAGGGATAAATGAATCCACTCTAGTCTGAGGAGGACTAGTAGTCTTTGTTTTAACATGCTTCTTATTATTAACATGTTGACGTGGAGCAGTCTTATCACTAGATACATGCTTTTTATTAAAGAAAGCATACATAACATTAAAAGCACAAGACATGCAATTACTCACACCACATGCTTTATGAGAAGAATTAATAGCAGGCATGTTAGTTCTACAGTTGTTTTGATCCAACTTATGGATATCTGATTTAGTCTTTTTAGTTGTAGCAACTTTGACTGGAATATCAGATACACACTTTTTGGATTGCTCAGCTTCTAAGGCAACATCTTCTTCATGAATCTCCTCAGCAATAATGATAGAAGATTCATTCAGAGGCTCTGCCTCAGACTCCTTACAGAAGGGTGTTTTAATACCCTTAAGAATATAAGGAACAACCTTTCCTTCTTCTCTGACTCTACAAGGTGTATTAATACCAAGCAATCCTATAGCCTCATTATAATCATAACCTATACTGACATGATTACCAATAGCTTGTTTATTGAAAATTTCTTTAGCCGTTTTACAAGAGTTGTAATAGGCATTAGCTTTGGTTTTGAGCTCACTAATCTGCTCTTTGAGAATGGTTTCCAGTTGAATATAACATTTAACCCTATTCTCCAGAAAAGCAATTTTCTCATTAAGTTCATCCTGATTAACATGCACAAGTTTCAAATCTTTTAATTCCTTTTCAAGATTTGTGTTTAAAAGATTTATTCTATCATTTTCAGTGCGTGCACAACTTATGGTGCCACCAAGATGATAAATCATTTCAGCATCAGTAAAGGTTACCTCTGACATGTATCTGGATGAAGTGCTTTCCTCTTTAGCCATTAAAGCAAGGTTCCCAATCTCACCTGCTTCTTCATCACTGTCAGTGTCATCCCAACTCTTTCCCTCAGCAACATATGCCTTCCCAATCTTGTTCTTCTTGCTAGAATCAAATGTGTTTCTAGTCACTTGCTTTGGCTTTCTGCACTCAGTAGCAAAGTGACCCAACTCATTGCAATTGTAGCATCTGATTATACTCCTTTCCACAGTTCCAGTTTTGTAGCCACCCCTTGTGCCACTTGAAGATGAAGATCCACCTCTCTGAAATCTGGGTCTGAACTTAAGATTGGGATTCCTCTTGAATCTAAACTTCCCAAACTTTCTGACTATCAAAGCCAAATCACCATCCTCCAGCTGATCAAGTTCTTCCAAAGAATAGAAGTCACCACCAGATTGATCAATGGATGTTAATCCATATTCAGCATCAATAACATTCATGTGAGAACTGGAAGGTTGAACAGCCTTCACTTCCAGTTTCTGTGGGACTTCAGCAGCCAATGCAGTGGAGGTACCAACAATCCTTCCAGTTCCATACAACTCCTTCTGTTGAATCTGCTCCAGCTCATAGGTCTTCAAGACACCATACAATCTTTCCAAAGCAAGCTCATTCATGTCTCTTGCTTCTCTAATAGCAGATATCTTGTGCTCCAGATGAGGTGGAAGTGTAAGAAGGAACTTCTTGTTAATCTCCTTGTTGGTGTAGTGCTTCCCATTGAGATTCAGATCATTAATTAATTTGTTGTATCTTTCAAAAACCTGAGAGATACCTTCACCAGGGTTTGATCTGAAATGCTCATATTGTGAAGTGAGAATTTCCAGCATATTCTCCCTAACTTCTTCTGTCCCCTCATTGATTATCTCTATTGTTCCCCAAATATGTTTGGCAGTTTCACAATTTAGGACATGATTATGCATGATAGGATCAAGACTCTCAATAAGGATCAACTGAAGACAGGAATCCAAGGTAACATCCTCTTTCTCATCAGGAGTGTATTCCTTGGGATCTTTAGGGTACATTCTAGCAGCCCTAGTCACAACATTATCCTCAACAACTTCAGGATCAATAATCATAGGGAGTTTGGGACCACTCTTCAGCACATCCAAGTATTTAGGATTTGCAACCTTAAGAAATAGGAGCATTTTCTTCTTCCACATTGGATAATGCTCCTTGCTGAATATTGGGATTTTAACTGTCCCCACTTTCTGTGCAGTAGACATCTTTTGAGATTTTTAGAAATTAAATAAAAAATCAGAGTTTAAAAGAAAAATCTCAAAACAATTGGATCTTTGATTTGTATATCAATCAAAAGGCTCTGATACCAATTGTTAGGTCCTGATAAGTTTGTAGAAGGGGGGTTGAATACAAACTATACCGTTTTATCGAATTTGTTCTTTAAATGATTTAACTGTTTAGGAACAAATTGATGCGGAATAAAATGAAACAAGATTCAAGTTAAATAAAACTCTATTAAACTTGAAGGGTGTTACAAATATGATACTGATTACAAGATTGGATCTCAAACTAATTAAAACAAATCTAGAATAAATTCGACATGAATTTATCTATTTTTGTAATAAAAAGATATAACAATATTTGATAATTTGAGATACGTTCTAGGGATAAAAATCCGCTAGATAGTCAAAGCAGTACAAGTAAATGAATTCTAGTGGTTTAGATTTAACATAATGATTCTAGAATTAATTTGCAGAAGAAATTAGCACGGCAGAGTTCTTGACAGGAAAGTATTTTTGATGTAATGTTCTTGATGTCTTTCCTTTCTGATTACTTTTTGCTTTTGTACTAATCAAGTGGATCAGTACACTTCTGCACGTTATGTTGCTTTTACCTTTGGAATGACTATCCAATTTGTACTGGAATGACTATCAAATGGCTTAGCATGACTATCTGAATTTATGTGAATTATATTAGAATTACTTAAAATAAACCGGGATGACTATCGGGATGACTACCGGTATGACTACCGGTATGACTATCCTGGGTAGTCATTCCAGTTGATTTTAATTACATAATTCTAATTTAATTCAAATTCTAATTCTAAATTAATTCTAATAATTAATTTACTTCACAAATTAATTCTGAAGAATTAATTTATTCAATAAATTAATTACTTAATTTATTTACTAAATTAATTCTGATGAATTAATTTAATAAATAAATTAATAACTAATTTAGAATAGAACTTAAATCCTTATAGAATAGAAAAACCAATGCTTGAGCCACTTGATCTGCTGAAGAATATCCATTGTCTGATGTTGTCATTTGATGCACTGTCTGGTTCATAAATGACTAACTTCAATGTCTGTTCTTCATCTTGACTTTAAGTTGTGGTTCATTGTCTGCTTTTGACTGTTGATCAACCTTTGTAACCTGTACATTTGCTATCACAAATCTGAAACCTCTGTCACTTTAATAAATCCACTTCTTTGAAGACTTCACTGAGGCTTGAACAAATAATTGAACTTCTTTCAATGTAGTATATCTTCAAATCTGTAGGATGACTTTAATTCTCCATTCTCTTGACAGATAAAACTATCTGAGATTCCTGTGACATATTAACTTATTATTTACTTATTACATACTTGTTTAAGTTAAGTTGTTTCCTCGGAATATTAATAGGCCAAAACATATGCCTTTCAGTTTTTTTTACTCGGACCGTTGTCTTTCCTTGGTATGCGACAATACTTTTTAAACAAATTTACTTACTAGACTTTTGTGTTAATGCTAAACCAACAACACTTTTGTAATTCAATTCTCTTGATACAAAGCGGTTTCCACAACAGTTTTAGCAACATAGCGTTGTTGTTTCTGGCTTTTATACAACGGTTTTGGAAGCTCTAACCGTTGTCTTCAGGAATGTCATACAACGGTACGTACCGTTGTTTGATACACGTAACAAACGGCATCTCAATAGACAACGGGTTTTCGAAGCTTCAGACAATGGGCAAAAACCGTTGTAAAACGCTGTTTTCCTTGTAGTGCATGTGCTGCGAATATCACATCACAATTCTTTAACATCTCCATGATTCAAATTCTGCTCAGATCTGTTTTTTACCTTTTTGATCCTGTAAACAATATTTTATTGGAAAACGCAAAACATGAAAGTTGTAGGAAACGAAAATATCTTTCCGATGATATATGGCTCGTCAGAAACGGACTTATAACGAATCAGGAATCAAATAAAACAACTTCTGATTAGCTTCTCAATACTGAAAAACGAGATCTGATTATGTTTTGTGATTTCGAAAATAGATCGAAACATAATCTGAGAAAACACCAAGAACGAAAGTTGTAGGAAATCGCAAAAGCTTTCCGGATCATAAAAAATCATCAAAATCTAACATATATTAAATTTACTATGAATTTTATAAGATAACTTATTTGTACGAACAAAATCATAAGAAAATTTATCTTGATTTTTTAATAGAACCACGAACCACCGCCTCCACCGTTCTGCTCCTCCATTAAAGTCGCTCCAGATCTGATAAACCACCCCCATGTGCATGATGTAGATGATTTGATTGTCCTCCATAATCAAAAAATAATCCCCTCCTTCTAGCGTCAATTGTTAATGGGGGAATTTGGTGATAACAAATTTCAGGGATTGCTGGAATAACGAATTATAAAAATAGGGGAATTTGGGATTTTTGAATGTTTGGGGATGGACGTGAAAGGTGTCTCGACTTGTTAAATGTGTCGGATCATATTCCAAGATGTCTGCGCACATCAAACCAACACAATTCTGTGATATGATAGTGTTTTTAATCTCTATGATTGTTAAGGGATATCTTGAGATAAGTTGATTTTATCTTTTTAGAGTTATATTAGTGTTGTGATACTTTCCTGATTTTAAAGATATCGTTTAAAGATACTTTTTATCATTAATTGGAGATTTTTTCTCGTTTCTGAGAGAGAAAATAATTAACTTGGGAATTAAGTTGATTATTAGTTGATTCATATTAATAAATTATGAGATAATTGAGACAACCGAAAATATGGCGTAACAGTTGTGTACTTCAAACTGTATTGAGCACAAGCCACTTAAACTGCACCTTGCAAAATTGATTTTGTAGGCAGATTGTTAGCAGACATACTTAGGACTCAAATTTCAATGTGATAACAGGATACTAAGATATCTGGGAATTGAATTGTCAGTAACCACCACATGCATGTGAGTATTTGCAAGAAAGTTATGTTCGGAATTAAATTGTCGATGGCCTGATGTATGCTCAACCTATTAGACAACCGTAATATATGGGTATGGTGTGCGAGAGGATCCATAGACCATAAGGTAATTTGAACTTGCAAGTGTTGCCACAATTCACGTTGTATTGGTTCAAATGTGGTCTGCCTCAGACTACTGTGATTTGTACAAGAACTACAGTACAAATTTGGTTCTTGCACAATATGTTGTGTGTGAAGATTCATTACGAAATTCGGACTTGCAAGATCAGCTATTACCAGACTGTATTCATGTAATTTGGCCTGCCTGAGACTATTATAGTCTATAGAAGAACTAAACTTGCTAGAGTTGCTAATGTCAGTGTATTCATTTACAGAAAAGTGTTTGGATGGGCCGAAAATTGGTGCAAGCCCACTTAGAGTTAAAATCCAATTGTTCGGCAAACTCATCGACATTCATATAATTTAGAGCCTGTTTGGAGTTACTGTTTGGAAACTCAGAGTGATGTGATTTTTGACTTTAAAGTTAAAAATATTTGTTTGTATAATAAGTTAGAAAATAATTTAAAGTTAAAAAAAAATAGCTTAAAGTCAGAAGTTGGTTTGGGATACTTTTTTGAAATATTTATTTTATTTTTGTGATTTTATTCAATAAAAGTTAATATTATCACTCAAATGTATTATTTTATTAAATTCATTTTTATTTTAATATTTTTAATAACTCTTAAGTTAGCCATAATACAAAATTACCCAAATAGATCATTTTCATTTTTCACTTATCATTTTAAGCATTTTTTAGTAACCAATAATTATAAGTTTTCCTAAACGGCCTCTTAGTTTAGTTCTTTTTTAACTTACTTTTACTCAACTCACTTTGTTACTCATAAGTCACAGCCAAAAGACTATCCTTGTCATTTTTGACTTTATTTTATCTTATTTGGTTTCTTCAGTTTTTCTATTTCCAATTAATTTGTTTCTTACTGTTTCAATTTGATGTAAATCTATATGAAAAGTTGCCAAAGACACAATTTATAAGTTTCCCTTAAACAAATACAATTTATAAATATAATCTATCTATTATATATATAATACTGCAACACACTACTTCGTTGAAATATTTTATTCCACGTAGGAGAGCCAAGTGGGACTAATTCTACACGTATGCGCACAGCTATTCATCTATTCCGCTGTTTCAGCTTCTGATCATTCCTCTTCCCAAACCCTGATTATGAGAGACTCTATCCTCTCCCGTCGCACCTCTTTCTCTTCGCTCGTGTATGTCCTTGAATATCCAAGTAAACATAATATTTTGTCATTTAGATTTATGTTTAAGAAATTCAATTGGAGCTTTGCCATAATATTTTGCTTTCATTATAGCACGTTTTCGCTTTGCCTGTGCACGTCATGGATGCATTAACATATTTATGGATCCCATCAGTTGTTTATAAGATGATCTATGGACTACATGTTTGATAAAATGTCTAGATAAATGTGTTTGGAATGTAAATTTTTTTCTGAAACTTGTGATTTGAATCAAACGTGCTTACCTCTATATGAACTAAGATGTTCCTTTCATATAATTTGTTTCATAAGCTAACCCACATAACCCTATCTCATTACCATTTCTATGTGGTATACAAGTTATTTCAATATAACCAACCCACATAACCCATTTCAAACAACCTATTTCAACTCAATTTATTTATGGATTCCACTAAGAAAATGTCTTAGATCCAAACATGAAAGTTTAAGTCCTCATAAGAAGGAACAACCTCCAATTTTTAGTTTCCGGAAATTCCATCAAGAACATATATAAAATATGACTCAAACTTTTCATTTTCTAACAGACACTACTAAAGTCATTTTGATAAAATAAGATTTACCATATACAGGGTTGTAAATTTCACAACCTGAATTATCACAATGATTCTAATGTCAATTGTTCTCCATCAGATGTTTATCTCTATGTGACTATGTTGTGATGAGCTTCTCATAAGAATGGAGGAACACGACAGGTCTTTAGGATTTGCATATGTTTAGGGATCTTATGGCTCCTTTCAAAATGTCTGGAACCAGACCTAAAATTGGTAACACATTTATAAGTTGTTCATCCTACTCTTTCAGCATTTTTTTCGTGAGCAGAGAAAGATCATCACTTAGACTAATTGTAGTACTTTCCCTACAGAAGTGAAACATATAGTTATTTTGTAGCTTGCTTAGAGCAAATGACAGTGCCCATTTGTCAAGTGTTACTCATTTTAAATTTAAAAGAATTATAAAAAAATGTTGCTCGCTTTTTACTTCTGTAAGAATTCATTTATAACTAAAATAAAGAAAAAAACTCAGGTATAGTTTACACATTACAACATTTGTAATGAGCTCCATTTTTTGGTGCATATGGAAAGACACATTATGTGATTAGTTCTTTTCATGCATAAATGATTTTGTGGAAGACTAATACTAAAAAGTTGTATATTTTTTCAGCCTATTAACTCTTTTGAAGTTTATGGGTTTATGGGACAGAACCAGAAGTGCTCCTTGCTATGGAACAAAATCACATACTGGGGATAGTTACATGGGCCTTGAACCAGTACATGAAAATGTCTACTGAGGAAAAATAGGCACATTATGCTTTCAGATTTTGATCTATCACTTAGATATGCCATGAGCCGAGCGGTTATCAGATCCTCAATACCAAATTATATCCTAAGTACTCCGCATATTGTATCAAGTCGTCTTGTGTGAGGCACCAATATTGCATCCAGCCTACATGTTTGGAACTCCAGTTTCCTGACAATCCAAAGAAAGATAACGACCAAAAATTCAAGGGCAAAGTACATAATCAAGTAAACCTCCATAATCAAGCGAGCAACCATAATCAAGTAAGTCTCCTGCCAGAGCTTATAGATGAACCCACAAGTGCTCGATTTTATGTCCTTTTAAGGTAATTAATCTATTATTTATTATATATATATATATTGCTGCATCATACGGGTTGAGTGGTTTTATTCAGTGTTAATCTACAATCTAGCCCTTTCTCTACAGATAACAACAATCAAGCGAGGCTCCATCGAAGAGGTTTTAATTCTCATGCATACCTTATGTATTTCAGTTATAAATAATTTTTACTCTAATTAATTGTTCTTTCAGATCGTCTTACATAAACTTTGATTGTTGTTAGTTTCTGTTGGTGCAAATTTTCTTCAGAGTAATTTCCATTGTGTCGATCTGCAGAGGCGTGATGTCCGTGACGAGGATAGCTAATGTCATGTGTACACAGATTGGAAACCAACACTGTTTTATACTCGGCTTCCCTCTGAACCTGTCTGTTGCAATGTGTTGGGCCAATTTAATTAGTTTTATGTCCTCAAGCATGGCAGCAGATGAAATGACTATGGCCGAATATCGATCACCTTTTACATATATTCATATATGTCTCTCGTCTTCTTCTCAATCATTAAGAAAATGATCACCATTAATTGTTTTTCTCAGGCTACTGTTTTTCCTCTATTATCATTGCACTTTTGTGACTGCACATTTTTGTTATATATATATTTTTTGATACTTGCTTTAGCAAAAGTTAACCAAAAATACTTTTAGCCATGATTGGGGCTCCATTTTCATTTTAGCCTACTAAAAATTACTTTTTGAAGATGTTGATCATTAGTATCTGTGTTTGTTGCTATATTAAATATTTTGCTTATTGTTTGAATGTGCCATGTTCTTTTTGCGTGGTTTACTGAGTGAATGATTGGTATGTATGGATTTGTATGTATTGTGTTAGAATGCTAGCTTAACTAAAAATATGATGCAATACTAGGGCTGTTCACGAACCGAGTTGTTCGCGAACAAGTTCGAGCTCGGCTCGTTAAGGGCTCGACTCGGCTCGATTCGTGAACAGCTCGAGCTCAAGCTCGAACACAAAAACGAGCTCGTTAAGAAAACGAGCTCGAGCCGAGCTATTAGTGAGCTCGACTCGAAATCGGCTCGAACTCGTTCGACTCAAGTTCGGCTCGAGATCGGCTCGATTAAGCTCGAAAAATAACAACATATATCCCTAAATATATAAGATATCCATACATGAAATATCCGACCCACACATGGTCATCTGGGCAAAAACTTAATCTCATCAGTCTATCACATATGATGAGAGAAACACCAATCAATGGTACCAACCACCTACCTTTTCGTATTAAGATTGTAGCCGAGATTAGCCTTTGAGTCAATTGCTTCATATCATACTTTCCTTCACCTCATCTCTCTTGGCCTCCTCTGAACCCCTCTTTATACATATCTTGGTTTTCAGATGCACGGGCAGATCTTGGCTTCTAAAGATTACATCTTTTAATCACTGATATGCCACCAAAACAAAAAGAGAATTTAGAGAACTGTGTTTTATTTAGAGAATTTAGAGAATTTGGGCGCTTGAATTATAAACAAAAAGAGGAGAAATTGAGAGTGAACAAATAGAATTGGACTTGTTTAGAGAACTGGGTTGGCCATTGGGCTTGAATAAAACAAGGTTTTATTTTTTTGGTCCAAGAGAATTGGACTTGTTTATCCATAGATTTAACTTAACGAGTTGTTCGATAACAGCTCGTGTGTGATTCGGCTCGTTAGTGTTCGATAAAAGCTCGTGTTCGGCTCGTTAATTAACGAGCTCGAGCTCGAACACATATTTTTGTGTGATAAGAAAGCTCGGCTTGGCTCGGTTCGTCAGAAAAAAAATGAAGATCGACTCGTTAACTTCAAAGCTCGACTCGGCTCGGTTCGTGAACAGCTCTAGTCGTAGCTCCATTGCTCTTCCTTTTTAATATGAGCAAGTGTTCTGCCTGAATAGGGTATGCGTTTGTGTTCTGCTTGACTGGAACCTGCAAGAAGGAGATTAATTAACCAACAATTTGAAGAACATGAAGTAAATGTAGCACAACAAAGTCAGAGAATCACACTATTCAGAATAATTACAAAACAACCTACAATGTTACAATGTTCTTACTTAAACCTTGAATGCAAATTTACCTATGGTAGCACAAATAAGTAGAAACTTACATGGACGACGTGGAAAGCTATCAAGTGGAGACCGGCACCACAGAGATGTATCATTGGTAAGGTCCGCGGGCAATGCGACTCGTGGCACCTTCGTAATCACCTCGGGCAGGAACTTGCATGACCTAGTTACTGGAAAAAATGTATCAACTAATTTCAATTTTATTCAAGAACTAGTAATTCATTGAACATGCACACGCTTTGCACGGTGGAAAAATTAATTAAGGACGTAGCCAGGGATAGGGTTGTAACGCCCCCAAATCCCCTACAGGAATCCAGGTCGTCACATTCTCTCGCGGAATATTCGATCACCTGCTTACAATATAATCTACAACAATAATCATAATAAACTCCATAATCTACTCCACGGGTTATAGTCTTAGAACAAGTACTTAATAATCCAAAAGTTATTACATCACAAATTCTCTTCCCAGAATCTCTGAAATATTATTACAACTTCATAATACTAGATAATAAAACATTAAACAACTTCTTCCCAGCTCGCACCCTTCTCATATACTGTAAGGCTAATGCGCTGGATTAATAGCCTTTCCCCTTCCCTTTATCACGGTTCGCCGCACTAGTGCCAGCTCTGGGTTCCGCTGTTTAATAATATTTAAATAGCAAGAATGAGCAAACAGAATGCCCAGCAAGTATATAGACACCATATGAAGCAGCAACAACTCGCTTAAAAAAATATGTTTTTACCACTTTATAAAACTTCTCCACTTATATAAATATATACTTTTGAAAAGAGATTAACTCGAAAATTCTTATCAATCTCAGAATACTACTCTTATAATAGAATAAATAGATCTCAATAACTTCTCCATACTACTCGAATATAATCCAATAAATTCTTGGAACTACTCAATTGATTTAAATGAATATAATTTAACAACTGCTCAGATCAACACCCTAGTTAACAGAACCACAAAGGCATCGGTTAACAGTTAGGATATCGATGATTGGACTTCTTCTCAAACGCCTACTCAAGTAATGGATTGATGAGTCCATTGTCACTACTCGTTTACTATCGATATAAGGATGAGCCGACGTCTCGAACACACCCCAAATACTACTCAGTGGGCCGGTGCGTTACTCCGGTCACTTTTGCCATCTTTTAGTCCAGAATATAAGGTGTCGGAATCTTCGATCACCTTCAACAATAAATCTCTTAGGCATCACGGTAAAAATAACACGTGCACCTTTATTTACTTCTCAATAAAATACTACTCCAATATCGTTCAGAAACAATGAACGATAAACACCTCCAATAATTTAGTTTTCCCCTTGAATGAGTAGAGGAAATAAATATGAAAACTGTTCTGATCATGGATTTGAAATGAGATGACCCATATCAGTATTCTCAACTTACTATGTATATATAACTCCACTTATATATATATATCAATTAATATATAGTATGAAGATATTATTTAATATATCTCTATCACCTTCTCGGCGAGTACGGATAAAGTATCTCGATAGATGTTCCAACAATATGGACCAACTCATGAAATAAATTTTATAATATCCGGATAACAAGGTCAATAATAATATATATGCATTTCAAATTGCATGAATAAAATCCAGTATAAACTACTAGATGGAATATTTGCATTTATATTTATCAAAACTTAAATAGCATACTTATGCATTTAAAAATATATAAATACTCTGAACAATAGAGTATGAACTAGTAAACTTGCCTGGTACTCTGGATGTAGTAGGGGCTCGTAGCGGGGTCCGACAATCTAAACAAGGTCAAGAAAACACGCGATTAATCCCCTATACGATCCACTTATAACTCAATGCTTAAACACTTAAGCCAATCACAAACAAGGCACTAAGGGTCCCTCTAGACTCATACTAAGTCCATGTTAATCGACAAACACTTAAGTCATAAGTTTAGTCCAAACTCGTTCCTCAAATTCATACTTAACGCAGGATATTCTATACATCTTACTAACCATTTATAACCTTGTTCTTTACACCAACATGTTGCCTTGATAATTCTTAACAAGTTTCGTGTTTTAATCGACTCGAAATTCCTCTTTTAACTTAACCAAAACGGATGGTCAAAACAGTATCTCTAGAGTTGACTTTCCTGAAAATTACTATTCTGCGACTCGCACTCCAACACTTTTAATAAATCACTAAAAACATTTTTAAATACGAAACTACTTCTAAAATCATCTTTGGTATTTTTAATATTTATCATAAAAGTTCCGATTCGAAAACACGAGTCTAGAGTCTAGATAGGTGAAATGTAATTTTGAAGTTGAGTCAACTACGGATTTTTACTATTTGCATCACTTTTACTAAAACGTTCATAACTCGATAACCGTTAACTCAAATGACGCACCGTTTTCGCGTGCACGATCTAGAGAATGTCTAGAAGGTTATAAACTCAAGATCGGGCTCTGGTCAAAGGACTCATTTTTCTGATTTTACAAAACAGGGCAGGGGGTTTGCAAAGAGTAGTGTCATCTCCTTAAAGGGCTTTTCCACTTGCGCAACCTCGGCTTACGCATTTTATAAAATTGAAAAATAATCTTTTGCACTCGAAACCTTCGCACACATCTTGATAACTGACCTTAGCATGTTACCACAAAATTTCATATTTTAGAACGACTCTTAAGGGTCTCAAACATAGTCACAAAGTTGATGTGTTTCTACGATTTCATTACTCGAACAATTTTTACTAAAACGACCATAACCCAAAAACCATAAACTCTTTTGACATGATTCTTGCGGCAAAATAAACTAGAAAATAATATCTACACCACCATATGCAGTGGTTACTCCTTAAACAAAGTGAAGGTCTCGGTTTGATACTGTCTTTAAGGGTTAACAAAATTTCGTCATTACGACAGCTATAAATCGAATATTACAAATTCGTACATGCCTCAAGCATAACATCAAAGCAACTCATGGCTTAACAACATCAATTACTACTGTCAAGAGGCTCTAAGGCCAGTGGTAAGGTCCCATGACCACCACACAACATATACACAACAAACAAACTTGAATCAACCACTAAAACACTAATCAAGAACTCATCTTGTAAATAACTTAAGATCTCATCAAAAACTCTATAAAACTCAAAGGTGATTCAAAGATTTTACCTTGCTTGATTCTCTACCAACACTAACAAGTGCTCACAATCACTCAACAAGCCTTAGATACTCCTTACAAAGCTTAAACATTAAGATCCAATCAAGAAAACAAGTTAATAAAATTTCGGAGTTACTATTCATCATCACTTTGTAAGATCCATATAAAATCGAAAAATAAGAGTTTGGTTCTCAACTTTTTACCACACCTTCTACTCTTCAAGGGCTTTCTTTTGAGTCCTATCTCATCACCAGGGGATGCTTTAAGCTCGACTTATTGGCTTTCTAAGGTGAGTGGTCAAAACTGGGAAAGGCTGGACAGTTTCGGTTCTCCGACTTGGGGAAGTGATTTGACTAGGCTACACTCCTTTGTTGGCCATGAAATCTTAAACGTGTGTTCTACATACAATGAACGAGCTATGGTTAAAATTTGGTGATTTATGAATGGATAGAAGTGGAGATATGAATTTGTTTTTGGATCTGGTTTCTGCTGAACAGTTTTGGAGAGTTTGTGTTTTGCTTGCTCTTGTTTTCTTTTTCTCTTTGTTTTTTTTGATTTGTTTCCTTGGAATAATGCAAGAGTGCTGATTGTTTGTGTGATAAGTGTTAGTGGAGAGTGAACTCATGCCTTACATCATTCTAAGGACACATGTGAACACCTTGACTAAGCTTGGTGTCTTGAATGGTATGGTGGCTAGCTTCACAATCCAACACATGTCCCTTCCTTTAGTGTGTTTAAGAAGCTAGTGGATGGTTTAATACTTGTATCACTCTCTCGTTTAATCACAATTCTCTACGTATTTTCTATACCGCTCAATTTCGTCACAATCTCCGATTAACCTCTAAATCGTTCTGTTGCTCAGGGTTTTCGGTGTACATTCTCAATATGATAATCTCTTGATTAAATATTTAAAAACTCTAACTCATTAACTCCTCGAGTACTTATAAGGTTATCGTACTCTTCGATAGCTTGATTAACTCAAGTCACAATAAAATAAGAATCGTCGAATTCCGTCCTCGTTTGCATTCACTTATTCTACTCACACAACACGAATATAATCTCGAAATATAAATCTTCCATCTTCTATATAAGGTGGTTGAAAAGAAAAAAAAAATACACAATATAACCAAAGTCACTATTTATAATATTAAATAATATAAGATAATCCAGGGGTGTTATAAGGGATGTTCATGAACATGGTTGTTCGTGAACAAGCTCGAGCTCGGCTCGTTAAGGGCTCGACTCGGCTCGGTTCGTTAAGACCTCGAGCTCGAAAAATTGTTCGTTAAGAAAATGAGCTCGAGCCGAGCTATTAGTGAGCACGACTCGAGCTCGGCTCGAGCTCGACTCGAGCTCGTTCGGATCGAGATCGGCTCGATAAAACTTGAAAAATTAAGATATATTCGACATATTTTTATATTATTTTTTATATTTTATAACATTTTAAATTAAATTTTCAATTTATAGTACGTGTATTTTAGTTTTATTGAGAATTGATTGAGAAATTGGGTTGGGTTTCAAAAAAAAAAAAATTAATTCGTTGGGTCAAGAAAAATTGGGTTTTTTTTATCTATAAAAATTGTAAGTTCTAATCGGCTCGGCTCGGCTCGGCTCGGCTCGGCTCGGCTCGGCTCGGCTCGGCTCGGCTCGTTTTTGTTCTATAAAAGCTCGTGTTCGGCTCGTTAGTTAACGAGCTCGAGCTCGAACACGAATTTTGTTCGATAAGAAAGCTTGGCTCGGCTCGGTTCGTCAGAGAAAAAAGTAAAGTTCGGCTCGTTTACATCAAAACTCGGCTCGGCTCGGTTCGTGAACAGCCCTACAATACTACGATCACAGGTTGTCATAATTAAAAAGTGCTTATGTGCTACATTGTTACTGCATTACGGAATTTACTAAATTGTGTAGCTTTCTTTTAGTTTGTTCAGGTTCAAATTATTCTTGGACTGACCGTTGTTGAGGCACGCCGACTCACCGTGCAACAGCAGAATGCTCGACGTACCACATGTAATGTTGTAATTTCTTAACCACCTTCTTATTTAAACAATGTTCGACAAATTTGGTTACCGACTGGTATTCTCCGGAACTGTCAGATTCGCATCCCTAACATGTTGATTGTCATGTTATTGTTACAAGTGTGTACAGAAGCTCGCCCAGTACCTTGCTAGTACTTCAAGCTGCGTATCATCTTTGGCTGGCAAGTACAGAACGGGAGGTGGGTGCCACATCCTATTGCTTGTCTTTTGTTCAACTATCTGTGTGTTTGTTACAATTCATGGGGTCTTATATGTGCATGTGCATTGTTTATGCATTGAAATAGTTAGTCTCTGCGTGAACTGAGGTGATACTAAAAGCATCGGCTAGATATGTATCTCCTGAATTCAAACGCAGGGTTGTGTCCAATGGTGAAGTATGTGTCACCTCTAAATAACCTGTGATTTTCCGCTCTGTTCCACCCCTCTCTAAAAAAATTTCTAATTATAGTACATCAATACATGCTATATTAAAAATAGTGTTATTTTTTTCAAGAGTGGTGCTAGAGGCACAAAATTTGGTACAAAAATTTGTTACCAAATGACATGGCATAGGCGATGTGGCAATTTGGAATGTTTTGATTGGTGTTGTTGGTGTGAATGCAGGGGTCCACTTATTATTACAACGAATCAGGAATTGCCATGTGTATTTGGGAAGAATGCATTTTCCTTTTTTCAATTGTACGGGTATTTCTAAATCTACATATATTTTTAGTTTAGGTGATTGCCTTATGACAGACCTACATTAATTCACTAACAAATGTTTTAGACTTGTACATTTTGTGGTCCTTTTTAAGTTGGCTATATGGGACTTTATATATGCCAAATAGATACAAAAATTGAAAATATTTGAATGGTTATTGAAACCTTCAGCAACCTATTGTGATTTTCTTTGGGATCCATTATTCGGTCAGATAATGAACCCTCGTTAATTTTTTTGCAATCTATATCTTGAAATGAGTTATATATGTACTGCTTAAAAGCTTCGTGTCAATTTAACAAATAGATTGAATGTACCAGAAAGCCTTAAAAAGAGTGTAAAGTTAATTATGTGTTGTCATTTGTTCACGACGGGGAAATAATTGAAAATTTCAATAACTCAGCTCGTGCAAGACGGACATGCAACAATATATAGGTTCATTAGAACTAATAGAAATGTATTGCCTGACTGTGTTATTGATATTCTCAATCATATATACAAGAGTACATTGCTGATGTTTTGCCTAGAATTAGTACATAACTAATATTAAGGCTAGAGTTAATATAGTGTTGATATTAAGGCTACTGTCAAGGAATATATATAACTAGAATATTGGCATGATTAATACAAATTCTACAAATAATTATAAACATAATCTATCACACCCCCGCAGTTGAAGCAGGAGGTTCACGAACGCTTAAATTGTCCCGAAAATCATTGAAAAGTATATGAGGAAGACCTTTAGTGAAGATGTCAGCGATCTGGTAATGAGAGGGAACGTGAAGTATTCGAACTTCACCTCGAGCAACTTTTTCACGAACGAAATGAATGTCCATTTCAATGTGTTTAGTGCATTGATGTTGAACTGGGTTATCAGAGAGATAAATAGCGCTCATATTATCACAATAGACTAAAGTGGCCTTTTGGATCGGGCAACAAAGCTCTAAGAGAATATTCCGTATCCAGCAAGACTCTGAGACAACATTGGCCACCCCCTATATTCAGCTTCAGCACTAGATCGAGATAAGGTGGGTTGACGTTTAGAAGACCAAGATATTAAGTTGTCGCCAAGATAGACACAATATCCTGAGGTAGATCTTCGAGTATCTGGACAACCTCCCCAATCAGCATCGGTGTATGAGATAAGAGAGGTGACTGATGATTTATAGAGATGTAAGCCATAATCCAAGGTACCTTGAATGTAGCGAAGTATACGCTTAAGGGCTTTCATGTGCTCCATTTTTGGATCATGCATATGAAGACAAACTTGTTGTACTGCATATGATATATCAGGCCTAGTGAATGTGAGATATTGTAGAGAACCAGAAAGTTTGCGGTATTGAGTTGGATCTTCATAAGGAGAACCCGCTGCAGAACTTAGCTTTTGATTAATGTCGACGGGTGTGAGACAAGGCTTACGGGATTTCATATTTGCTCGTTCAATAACCTCTTCTGCATACTGCTTTTGAGAAAGAAAAAGCCTATATGTATGTCTAGTTACTGCAATTCCCAAAAAATAACTTAGAGGACCCAAATCCTTCATTGCGAACTCAGATTTAAGGAGAGCGATAATAGACTTTAGAAGAGCATCCGAAGAAGCAGTAAGAATAATATCATCAACATATAATAAAATATATGCAATATCACTGCCTTGACGGTAAATATATAAAGCATGATCTGACTTGCTGTGAGAGAAACCAATGGTGTCAACATAGTCTTTAAATCGTTTGTACCAAGTACGGGATGATTGTCTAAGCCCATAAATAGATTTCTTCAACAAACATACATAATCAAGATGATCGGGATCCTTAAATCCCATGGGCTGATGCATGTAAACAGTCTCGGTAAGATTGCCGTGTAAGAAGGCATTCTTAACGTCTAACTGATGAATTGGCCAATCATTTGACAATGAGATGCTTAAAACAGTCCGAATAGTTGTTGGTTTGACAACTGGGCTGAAAGTCTCATCGCAATCTATTCTCACATGTTGAGATTTACCATCACCTACAAGACGATCTTTATGTCACTCAAAAGAGCCGTCAGATTTCTTTTTATGCCGAAATATCCACATAGAGCGAATAATATTAACATTAACAGGACGAGGAACCAACTCCCACGTCTTATTTTTAATTAGAGCAGAATATTCATCTTGCATAGCCATTTTCCAGTTTGGGTCATGTAAACCATTTACTGGATTTTTGGGAATTGGAGAAATGGATGGAGAAGTGGATGCACTTAAATTAAAAAGTTTCTTGGGCTTAAATATCCCCTGTTGACTTCTGGTAGTCATTCGAGGCTGAATTTGTGGTTCTTGGGCTGGAATTGGAGAAGAGGGAATTCTGATTTGTAAGAGAGGCGTGGTAGGCTGAGATGAGTGATCACGTAATGAAATAGATTGATCAGATTGGGTGGGTTGCTGCATATTAGAAGTAGGTGGAGAGTCTGTAGGCTGCATTTGGGTTAAAAGAGGGAGATGAGCTTCAGGCGTTGATTTGGCCTGACTTTGATGTTTAGGAAGCTGGACATCAGGTTGAGGAGCAAATTGTTGGTGTAAATTCTGAAGCAGATATGGAGAAGGGTCACTATTTAAGAACTCATATGATGTAGAGGTTGGAGTGTGCAATTTAGAGAAAGGGAACTGATTTTCATCAAAAATAACATGTCGAGATTTGAAGAATTTTTCTGCTGGACAAGTCATAACATTTGTATCCCCGGTGATTAGAAGGGTAGCCCAGAAACACGCATGGTGTTGAACGTGGCTGAAGTTTATTGATAGTGTTAGAGGGAAATAGATGAAAACAAAGACATCCAAAAATACGAAGGTGAGAATAAGATGGATTCTTGTTGTAAAGAACTTGTGTTGGTGATTTGTGTCCCAAAATCTTAGTTGGCAAAATATTTAAAAGGTATGTTGCTGTTTCAAGAGCATGATGCCAAAAAGAGGGAGGCACAGAAGAATGAGCTAGAAGTGTCCTTACTATATTGTTGATGGACCTTATTTTTCGTTCAGATTTGCCATTTTGTGATGATGTATATGGACAAGAAAAACGAAGATTTATACCATTTAATTCACAAAATTTCCTAAATGAACCATTATCATATTCCTGCCCATTATCACACTGGAAACTTTTAATGTCTCTTTCAAATTGGGTTCTGTTGTATGCTGTAAATGATTGAAAAACTGAATAAATTTGTGATTTATTAGAAAGTGGAAATGTCCACAAAAAATTTGAGTAGTCATCTAAAAATAAAGCATAATATCTATGACCAGATGAACTTATAATGGGAGAAGTCCATAAGTCGCTATGAATGATGTCAAATGGCAAGCAAGAGTAAGAAGTAGAATTTTTAAATGGCAACTTAATGTGTTTCCCAAGGGGACAAGAATTACAAAAAGAACGGGCCTGATTACACACGATAAAATTATTACTAAGAAGAGAGTCTAAAATGGATTCCCTAGGATGCCCTAGGCGATTATGCCATAAATTTGAAGATAAAGCTGTAAAAACTGAAGAAGAAATGGCTCGATTTGTGGTGAAGGGATAAAGGTCTCCAGAACTCTCACATCTCTTTAGGTGCTTTCCCGTCTGTAAATCCTTCACAAAAAATCCAAATGAATCAAATTCAACTGAACAAGAATTATCTGTAGTGAATTTTCTAACAGATATAAGGTTCTTAATGAGTTTGGGAGCATGTAAAACATTGTTTAAGTGTAGTTTGTGATTTGAAGAGGAAAGAGAAGTACTACCATAACCGTGAACTGGAATGGAATGGCCATTTCCTACAAATATGTCATGATTCGTGCTCCAATTAAATTAAGACGAGAGATTACCTTGATTGGAGGTCATGTGAGATGTAGCACCGGTGTCCATGTACCAATTATCATCCGGTAGATTGAGAGAGAGTGTATGCATGGCTGCATCGATATCTGTAGGAGCATAAGCTATACTAGGAGGTGTTGCAGTTGTGTAATATGCTTGTTGAGGTCTTACGCCCAATATACCAGGCTGCTATGCTTGGACTGGTCGTTGCTGCCATGAAGAGGTGGGATACGGGCAAGGAGGAGTCACCCATGGTTGTGGTGACCATGCACCCCAGGGTGGGTACTGCCAATTTGGTGGCCACTGTGATGTTTGTCGCTGCTATTGTAGAGTGTTTCCACGACCCCCACCACGGCCTCCACGACCTTTGTTGCTGCTAAAATTGTTTCCGCGTCCATGACCTCCAACTTTCTTGCTGATATTACTGCGGTTGTTACTGTTGCTGCTACGAGAGTTCTGTGAGCCACCACGAGAATCTAAATCATCTAAAGATGTATGATTTAAGGCCACAATAAGAGCAGATCCTGCTTCTCGAGCTGCACATTTTCCAAGACTTGATTCCTCTAATACGAGCATAGAGCGTGCTTTAGAGAATGAATACAGAGGGTTACTATGTTGTATAAGAGTGGCAACCCCAGCATATGCGTCATTAAGACCTGCAACAAGTTGAAGCACCTTTCTTTGATCTGAAACGGGTGCTCCTACATTACCAAGCTGATCCGCAAGCATCTTGATGCGCTGACAGTAAGCAGTCACATTAGGAAAATCATCAAGATGAATATGAGAGAACTGATTCTCGAGATGGACAGCCCTGGTTGTTTTGTTGTCCTGGAACAGATCAGACAAGTGGTTCCAAGTATCCATGGCAGTTGCATCCGGTTCAAGAATGGTGTGAAGAACGTCATTAGAGATTGTTCCATATATCCATTGTAGAACCATAACATCAAGGCGGCTCCAAACTTCGGTGTCCTTGGTGTTGGGTTTTATTGCATACGCGGAAGCATGGATAACAATTTATTATGTATAAAACCCGTAAAATCGCATACGATTCATGGATAAAATTAACGAATCGATTACTAACCTTTAAAAGCGATCCATGGATGATGTAGAGAGGCTCCTTAGCAGCTGCTCCTCAAGTGTGAAGCACTCCACAAGTATCCACCAACAGATGATGATTCGACAGAGAGAGAAAACGACTAAGAGAGAATTTGGGTTGCCTCCCTTTTTCTTTTCTTATAAAATTATTAGGGTTAGAGGCAATAGGGTTTATAATAGTATATTTATAGGTAAAATATTCAGCTGAATATATGTCCTATAAAATATTATTATTATTAACCCTTTAATTAATTAATCTCATTAATCAATTAATTAATAATTAAAACTCTTTTAATCATTAATTATTTTTCTAAACTCTTTAGAAAATAATTCTCTCACTTAATTTAATTTCTTAAATTAAATTCTTAATTAATAATATTAAGAACTCTTCTTATTTAATTTATAATAAATTAAATCATATTTAATTGATTATAAAAAATGCTAATCAAATATTTATTTCTTAAATAAATAATGACCATCCATTATTAATTAATTCCTTCACCATCAAATCATTCTCTTTTATGGTGTGACCCTGTAGGTTCAATATTAAGCCGGTAGTAGAAATAAATAATAATAAAACTATTTTATTATTATTTATATGAATTCTTCTAATTCATTAAATACGATTAATAAATTAATCATATTTATTCTACATCGTGAGTGATACTTCTCAGCATATCGCGACTATCCGGATAATATGAATTCACTGCTTAGAATACTAAGAACCTATTCAGTGACTAGTTACCGTACAATGAATTCCTTCTACCCTGCACTGTCCCGATTAAATACAAGGCATGGATCTCGTGTCAAGCCTATCTAATTTAATCATATGCTTTCCTATTCACTATGCTTAGTTCCGATTAATGCAAATTAGAAACTTCTTTCTAATTTCATTCACTCTGGCCAGAGATTCTTGAACCAGCATAAATGGAATAACATAGGACATTCTCTTCCTTCACTGAAAGGGGCAGATCCTTTATTGATCATTCACTATCTTCGTGCACAAATTCCTTTACCCAGAAGAGCACTAATTTTTGTCCCTCGAGACTAAGAGCTAAACCAAAGTATAGTTCAGTGTACACAAGATGACTATGATGATCTCAAGTCAAAGGACACTTGTACAACCATCACTATATGAACAACTACTGACACATGAGTGAACTCCATTAGTTGTTCAACTGATCGAGTCATGTTCAGTGAACTCATTCCTAATAAGCACCTACATACTAGCTATAGTGTCACCACACAAATGCCTATGAGAACAGACATCCTTCATAATGAAGCAAGCATAGTATGTACCGATCTTTGCGGATTAATTAACTACCAATTAATTATCCTACGACCAGGAACTATTTAAGTTTAGAGTTATCATCTTTAAGGTCTCATTATCATGATCTCATCATAATCCATTAAAGCTTTATTCTATACTATGGATCATCTAATTTAAACACTTTAAATAGATAAAGTCCATTATAAAACATATTACCATTTTATTAATATAAACAAACTTGAATCAGATTGAACAAAGTATCTCCTAACTCATCATCCATGATTGGATTTAGGACACACATCTTTCAATCTCCCACTTGTACTAAAACCAATCACCTTGGTATCTCATACACACTTCTCCTAATAGAGAACAAAGCGATTTTCAAATAACGGTTTAGTAAATGGTCTTTACTATGTTGTTATGGATGAAGTCAATATTGACTTAAACATCTCTACTTTCAACGATCTCATATATCATATGAAAGTGGCGCAACTTGGATCTTGAATCCCTGATTAAACCTAGGTTTCATAGCCTGCGCTTCTACCATATGTTGTACCGATACAACAATATAAATCCTATGCTAGGAACCATGTCTAACCAGTGAAAACAGGTTTCGCTATCCAAAGAACCTCTTTTTTCAGCTTCACTTCTAGCTATATACATATAATGTTTCCACTACGGAATCAGTTATCTTAAGCTGCTTGGAATTCTTCCAACAAACCGCTCATCCATTCAGAATTAACACTTATTTTGACATGGATTTTCTATCACTTTTGTCCTAAGAAAATCATAGTGTTTATAACGCTCGATTTTCATTTTGGAACCACCATAATCAAGAAAGATGTCCTCAACTCTTCCAAAGTATTTAAGGACGTTCTTCCAGCTTACTATCTCGCTTCTCAAGGATTAGACTAGTGTTCGCTTATCTCTCCTAGTGAGTTAACGATCATCAAGTCTTGTACAGTACATCCGGTATTTTGATAGATCCTTTTTGCCGAAGCATAATAAATCTTACTCATACGTCATTTCTCCTCAGATGTCATAGAAAGACACTATCTTGGAGAAAGTAACTCCGTGACTTGACAATTTAAGTAACTTCTTGGAGTTATTTATGCTAAACATCTTAGCATATAAATGATGTACACACTTTGGGTTTAACCCAACACTTGGTTTATCCTATAAATTCTCATTCATATATCGTAGGAAGCCATTCCCAAGTCCTTTATAGAGAATATGCTAGATAGCCACACTTTGACTAATTTTAGCGTCGATTGCCTTATCATAAGTATGTCATCCACATACATTATTAAGAATGTCATCACGCTCCCACTAACCTTCTTGTAGATCCATAATCCATCACTGTCTTTGATAAAATCAAACTATTTGATTGTCTCATCAAAACAGATGTTCGATCATTGAGAAGCTTGCTTCAATCCATAAATGGATTGTCGTGGCTATTAAACCATAGATTTGCTACTCATAGCAACAAATCCCTCTAATTATGTCAACTACACATCCTCTTCAAGTTTCCTATCGAGGAGGGTCGACCGTTCGACCATTATCAGATATTATAGTCATTATTAGCCGCAATCGCAAACAAAATCCGAATAGAATTGAGCACTACTTCATGTGAATTTTTTTTCATCAAAGTCAATCTCTTTGTTTTGATTGAATCCTTTCACAACAAGTAAGGACTTATAGGTCTTTACCTAGCCAATCACTCTAATCTCCCTTTTATAGACTCACTTGTATTCTTCCGGTTATGACACCTTTAGGTCCTCAACCATAGTCCGTACTTGGTTGATGTACATGGAATCTATATCGGATTTCATGGTACTATGCCATTTCTCCGAGTCATAACTCATAGCTTTAGTATAGGTCATAAGGTCATTATCATATAATTGACACCTCATTGTCATTCTTAATGACAAGACAGTCAACCTTTCAGGTTGGTGATAAAATATCAAGACCTATACTTAAGCTAACCTACAAAACATTATCCTATCTGAAAATGTTCTTCCTATAGAACCTTTGTAATTTGTGGTATTTGAACTTAGTTAAGTTCAACCTTCCTCCTACTGAACCCTTCTAGAATGAACAATTCCTCTAAGCAGGCAGTATGTCATACACACTATATTCAGTAGAATATTCAACCGACATCCTTGACTATCATTAGGATATCTCACAAACTTACATTTTGGATCTACCATCTAGCTTATCAAATTAAACATTTTGACATAAGCTAGACATCTTAAATCTTAACAAGTTTAAGACTTGTTTTCCTTGCACAACATATCTCATATGACAACTTAGGAACATATTAAGAAGATACTATATTCAGCAGATAGGCAAGTGCTCAAATGAGACCCTACATTAAAATGAGAACTGAGACCGAATCTCAGCCCCATGTTTTTTATGCTCACGTTGAATCTCAGCCATGTATTTTTAGATCTAAAAACTTATCTCTCATTCAACTCTGCTCGCCTTTTCCTTTTCATTTCTTAATCTCCAGATTCACATGCCTCTCTCTCTCTCTCTCTCTCTCATCTTACTCCACTATTTTCTCTCCCCCTCTATTCTTCTCCCTCTTACCAAAATCTCTAAATTTCTCTTCGCCGCCGTCTTCATCCTTGAAATCCGACCCCACCACACCTTCTTCGTATTCTTCATCATCATTGAATCATGATTCTCTAGTAGCACTCGTTTTCATGGTGCCATTGTTGTCTGATTTTATCAAGTTATTTTCGATGCCATCTTCAGATCTGATAGCGACGTAAGTAATGAAAAGAAGAGTGCATTGGAATACATACAAAGGAAACAACGACGATGCCTCAAATGAACAAAGGACAAAATAAAAAGTGTTGTTTGGAGTAGTCATGTTTGTGCAATTTAGTCAATTTTATACCCAAATCACTTTTTTTCCTGACCAATCACCTTTTCTTTAATATAAATCACCTTTTTTATCTGGTGATTTGTGTATGTATATTTTATGATTTATATACTGATATTGGTGATGCAAGTTTAAATTTCGTAATTTGTATTTTAATTTGGTGCTTCTGTTGAGTAGTTGTTGTGATGTTAGGTGATTTGATTTTGAATTTAGTGATTCTGGTTGTGGTGATGGTGGATGTTTATCAAGACCAATGTCATAACTTTATTGTTGATATGAGTGGACCGATTTTGTGGAAGGTGATGATTATCAAGGGAAATGGTGGTGGTAGTTGTAGATGTTGTGTAGGTGTTTTGAATCGATGATGATGCATATACGAGGCGTAACTGAAGATTTCTGATGTTGATTTAAGATAAAATAGTGAGAAAGATGCTCTTATTTCTTTATCTGTTTGTGATTTTCATTTAAAATTTTTGGTGACTTGAATATAGATTTTGGTGATTCGGGATAAACTTTGGTGATTCTATGATGTTGAGGAGGTGGTGGTAGGTGGCAATATGGTGGTTTAATCTGTTAGTCTTTAGGTTGATTGTTTGGGCCTTACTTGGCAATAACCCACTGAGATGTTTGGTGATCCATACCTTTTAAATCTCTGTAAAGTTCTTATAGATTAAACATATAGTCCGATGTAATGATATGAATACAATATATAGACTTTGATCGATGATTGTGAGTAGTTAATGGAGTTTTTGAAGTGATTTTTGACGATGATTTTGGGGGTGCGAATGCGTAGAAACGAAGATTTGGGAAGACGATAAGTTCAACGGGGGTTGGGGTGGGTAGCGTGAAAAAAGGTCCTTATAATTCAGTTTATTTACAAAATTGCCACCGGGTTCTCAGTTCTCATTCTAACAGGGTCTCATTGGAGTAGCTCTCTCAGCAGATATACTGATATTTACAAAATTCAACTCTAAACATATATTAGAAGATCAATTTAGCTTAACATGAACCGAACGATGTCTAACAAAGTTCGTTCACTCCTTCATACATTCCATCTACATGTGGAATCTTAGGATTTGTCCACGTGAAGCTTTAAACTTAAGAATTAAGATAATCTCAAAACACTCACTCAAGTGTATATCTCTTTGATCTTATCAAAGAGTCCCAACACTTTCTAGTTTGTTTTGAATTTCATTATTATTCATTTTGAATCACTCCAAAAGATTCGGATTTGTATTGTACCAAATACATGTATATGAATCCAGATCATATCTGTGAATTCTAATGAATCGTGTAAATCCTTCTCTAATATGTGTTGTCATTGGTGCACATGCAATTATGTGTACTAATTTTAACACTTTTGTAACTCATTATCTCTCTATTTCAAGAAAATAGAGATATAGTGGTCTTTCTAGCGAGACGAGTTCCGCATGCATAATGTGATTCAATAATCATATGGTTCTTGTAACCCATCACCATGCAATAAGCGAATACTCTTCTCATTCGTGCAACCAAGCCTACAATTCTTTGGATTTCCATTACCTCTATTCCATAGTCCCTGTTTCAAAATAAGAAGTTTCAGTCCCACTAAACTTCTCTAATTCTTAAACTCTACAAGACAACTCTTGTAGTTGATCTTCCAATAACCCACCTTTAATAGGTGGTAACAAACTCTTATGCTTTTGGAGTCAAACTTAGCCTTTGACTAACTATGCTATCGCTCTCTTACAAACTTCTACTTGATGGTATGGTTCATCTACCACTACTTGATTTCAGAACCGTTATTAGACTAAAGAATAGAGATTTCTTAAGAATGAAATACGTCTCAACAATCTTCAACATGAAGTAGATTTCAAACAACCTGATATCCAGCCTTTTCATGTAAGAGTTCACAACAAATTTGCGAGTTCGTATTCGGAAGCTACTTCAAGATCATATCTCGACTTAGCTTCCATCTATGAAAAAATCAACCTACCCTAGACGATTAATCAAATTGATTGTCATGAGTCTATGGTTATTTATAGATCAACCCTC
Source organism: Heracleum sosnowskyi (assembly GCA_030848705.1). Taxonomy (NCBI): domain Eukaryota; kingdom Viridiplantae; phylum Streptophyta; class Magnoliopsida; order Apiales; family Apiaceae; genus Heracleum; species Heracleum sosnowskyi. Next base: position 133,600,184 of record CM061237.1, read on the forward strand.
AGCATAACTATTATGGAATAGCTCATTCGATATCCTATATTGAATCGTCTTATTTATCACATTCTACAACTCTTATAGAAGCAACAAGGTAGCCCTGAGTGTCCTTGTGCTCATACTGTTTGCACAGTCCTAAGCTTATAGACATCATCTTGGTTTACTTTGCAATATTTACATTATTAGACCTCTTGCACCTAGTCTCATACACATCTTGTTAGTAATGAATACCACTTAGAAACTAGACAGAGGGGGGGGGGGGGCATGAATGGATAGTTTGATAGATTTTCACTTTCTCGAAACTAAAATGTTGTAACAGATTGTGTAGTAAGAAAATGCGGAAATGAAATAAACAGTACACACACAATCACTTTAATCTACTTTGTATAAGCAAATTAAATACTACAACTTCCAAAATTTTACAAGAGAAATTCTGGCTTCTAAACAAGAACAGTGTTTTCTTGCTTTTCTTACAGAGAAAGAAGTGCTTCAAAATAATTCTATGATATTCTCACTTACAACTAACAGTAGGGTGTGCACAATATATATATTGTCCTATACAAAACTAGTGCACACACCTTGTAAGATCCGGGAAAATTACGTGTCAATACTTGATGTGAAATGAAATTTTATTTCATATTAAGATTTATTAAATGTTTTATCTGTTTAAATGTGTTAAGTTATTCGTTAAAAGATCGAATATGTGACATTGAGATGCTTTGTGAAATGTGTGGGGAATTAGAAATTATTTTGAAAAGGATGTCACACTATTTTATTCTATTTTATTTATCGAAAAGAAAATTTGGATCGTTCCCAAATTATTCGGGAAATTGGTATATCGTTCGTACCAATATTTCATTCGTTAAAGTGGGAAGTATTCGAAAATATTCGTAGTGGAGGTATTTTGGTTCGTATATTTTGTATTAAACGATACTTGTAGTTATCCGTACTTTATGGATGATTATCGTCTCGTAAAACGTGTATTCTACTTTATTAAAGGTTTAAAGCATATCTTCTGTTAAATTGTATTTAAAGCGATCTATCGGATCAGTATCGATCCAAAAATGTCGTTTGGGGTATTATTTTCCGTTTAATATAAAAAGACGAATCGTACATTATACCTCTCATAATTTGCGTTTTATATTATCGAAATTATAAAAATCTCTGAACCGTGTTCTTCGTGTTCTTGAGAATCAAACACAAATTTGAAGGTGTTACCGGAGTCTGATTCCAACGCTCTTATAGTCGAATCGAAGATCTTGGAATCTAGTTTCTTAATCTACCATCAGATTTCGTGTGGGGTAAAATTCTGGATTTCTATTATTTTTATTAAATTCGTTTTTATATATATTAAGATTATGAAATTTTGTAAACGTGATGGGTTGTTGATTTTGATGTTACCATCGTGTAGAGTATGTTTTTCTGGTCAATTTCATATATTATATGTTGAATTTCGAGTTCGGTAACATATAGAAATCGAGGTTTGATTGTCGTGTTCTTCGTGTTCTTGAGATTCAAAACTAATTTTGAAGGTGTTATTGATATCGGATTTTGGAGTTCAAGTAGTTCTTCAATCTGTTTCATCAGAGGATAAAGTTTCAATTTTATATAATTTTTTCTTTAAATCTGGAAATTAATAAGTTAAGTTTCATATTCAAAAATTGGGGCTTTTTGATTCTAAGATTGTTCACTTGTTTTGATGGCTGGAATAGTTTTATATGATTGTGTACAATCGTTTTACATGCTTAATTGAGTTGTTCTATCCCGTTTTTAGCAAGTTCAATTTTTAAAGTTTACTTTCAAAATTTTGATTGATTCGTACGTAAAATCTGTTGATTGTCCGTGTATGTGGATATGGAGGTTAGATTGAACGTGTTCTACGCTTTGTTTTGGTATATAGAACATTCAGTTTGGTGCCGAAATGGTGCTAGTCGGATTTTGGCTGGATTTTGTTAAGGTCTCCGGAAAATTTCAGATTCCGGCGAACCTCCATTAAAGCTGGCTTGAAGAAGAAGATGAATAGTGTTTCTGAAATTATTATTTTTAAATAATTTCAAAAATAGTTTAAAAATTCTAAAAAATCATATCTTTGATTTAAAAATACATTTTATTATTACGAAAATTTTATAAATTCATAAATATTTATTTAAATCTGAAAATTGATTAAATTTAATAATTTTAATTATTTTGATTAATAATTAATTAATTTAATTAATTGATTAATTCTTTTAATCATTTAATTCTTAATAATTAATTATTAATTAGATTTAATTAATTAAAATTAAGTTTGATTATTTTCTAACTTGGTTTATTTATTTAAAAATAGTTTGAGTGTTTGGAAATTGTCAATTAATTTTATATTAATTGATTAAATTGTTTTTAAATCCTTATATTGGGAGAAATAGTCCGATTTTGACCTAAAAATATTTTGAGATTAAATTTCTTTGAAACGAGAGTCGAATATTTTTCTAAAATTATTTCTTGGACGTTACGAGACTTATGCGATTTATTTATCGCAATTAAATGACGATATGTGTTATGTGAATTATGTGAATTATCTAGTTAGTGAGTCATAAATACGAATAATTGTTTTGAGACTTGTTTAAATACTTTGGTCGTGTCTAATATTATCACGAGGGGTAGTTGGAATAGAAATTTGTCAGTAATGTTAGAAAAGGAGATTTACGAGGTCGTTGACTTAGATGTTGACTTTTATGGAATAGAGATTTTCGACGAACGTGATACGCGGGTGATTTATTTAGTTAATCGTGATTATTCTATCTATTGAATATGGTTGTCTATGCAACAGAGTCTATTGGACGAGACGAGTCAGATTATCAAAGTATGTTAAATAAGAGATGTCGGAGAAGGATGAGATATTGTTTACGACGGATTGGGTTATTGTGAGATGACGTAACACCAAGGGAACGTCAACACTCGTAGATGACATGTGCAAGTATTTTCTTCCAACAGAGATATCGGTAAGATTGGAAGACGCGTGGATTTGTAATGATAGAAGCAGACTAGTGGTATTCGTGGGAGCGTTAAAGCAAAGAAGGACGGAAATAGAGAATAGTGCGATAAGACAGAATAAGGAGGGAATCGTATTGTGTCAGCATTACGAAATAGCTAAGGACCGGAGGCAAGTGTTTATACCCTTGCTTATTAATTAAGTGATATTGTCCTGAATTATTAATATTATGAAAGTTGAATACTTTTCACTGAATTTTCAAATGTCGATCCCTTTGCATTGAATTGCAAGTATGTTATTTAAATCTCGTAAGTTGACGAGTATTATTTTATACCTTTTGAGTTTAGATTCATATTTCCAGGTTGATTGGAAAAATATATATATTGTGTTGAAATGATTTAAAAGATAGTTATGGGCCGTATACTAAGGCTTTCTTTCAAAAAGTTGATTTAAAAATATTAGGTTGGAATATTGCCAACCCTAGATGAGTGGGAACCTGTGAACCCTACGAGGGTAAAATGTTATTTCTTGTTAATGCGATCATCTGATCCATTCCCTGATTCGAATTCATATATGCTGTGCATGATTTAGTTTACTTCCTTCAAATACAAGGCTTATCTATTATAAGTATATGTTTGAAGGACTTGAACTATTTCTGTCAGAAGTCAGTAAACCCTTGTTTTCTTCATTTATAAACTTCACCTTGAATTTTTCTTAAACTTGAACTTGACTTTCTTGTCACTTACCAGATTGGTGAATCTTAACTAATTCTTCCATAATGTGATGATTTTAACTGTTAAGGCCATCTAGAGCCTGTTCTTTGAACCCTATTCTATATTGAGTTGTTGCAAATTCTGTTGATATCATAATGCCTGTTTCATATCAGACTTAATCTTGTTGAGCATGTCATTGTTTATTCTTCATTATATCCCAGTTGTTACATCGATCTCGTCGATGTTTATTATATTGTAACTTTTCATGTGCACCTCCCGATATTGTGTCGATCTCGTCAATACTAGATTATATTGTTATTCCTTAATGGATTCTTCATAGTTGAATTGTTTCCTGGAACGTGAGTTTTCCAGCGTTTGTTGTATTAAGGTTGTCGATTCTTCCGACACCTGATTGTCGAAGTAAGGTTGTCAATTGTTCTGACACCTGACTTATGGTCGGAATAACTTATGGCCCAGATTGGCCAAGGATCCAGTAGAGGACTTTGCTATAAGCAAGTCCGGGGTTAATGCGTGGCTGGCCAGCAGCACAACCTTTGATTTGATAAATGTGAAAAAAATCCAATTCTAATATAAATTCTTATTTCTGAGATGAATTACATTCATATGTTTTGTACTTGTGAGTTATGACCTGATACTTAGGTTTATTCGTTGCGAGAAGTTGTTGATTCGTTGATTTATAAATAGGGATTTCAATCTTGCTGAAATCACTTACTCTTAATATATTTGGATTCCAAATAGTGGAAATCCACTTCCTTGATTCCACTGGCAGTCGTGAGATATCTATCTTGATGAGTTTTATTCATACAGCATACCCAGTCGGTACCATGTTGATGTCTTGAAGTGCGTTCTTTATTTCATGACCGAGCGTGTTGGCTCATTCTTACTCCTGGATTATTCTACCCTTCCAGAGTTGTTGGTTTCAGAAGATGTTGTGAATAGATCTGTTATCTTCAAAACTAGTATTTTGTACAAACTACGGTCTTGAAGACATATGAGTTATATTTATTTCATATTTTCTACATACTATTGTAGTTATTATTGATTCGGTCACCGTGACGACCAATATAAATCTTTTTGTGTTTTAAACTATTCAGTTGCGAGAAGCTGAATGAGAAATTGTGGTAAATTACCAAACGTGATTTGAGAAGTTTTAGAGATTACAAATGTTCAAAAACAAAAGTTGGTTATTTGAAAATCCAAAGTTTATTTTGGAAACTTTTCATATTATACTTGATAATGCACTTGCTGAGCAATTCGTTTGCTCATACTTGCTTTCTTTATATATTTTAGCCTTTCAGTAAGAAGGTACATTGGCGAGAGTTGTCCGCGTAGCTGGTCAGAGATGAGGAAGGATATTAGCGTAAAGACGTTTTGATCCAGAGTATTTGGAGCTAGTGATAGGTTTTGTATATAGATGTTTTCTATTGAATACTTTATTGTATAAGATTAGTTGCCTAGTATACTTCTTATCGAAGTTATACTAGTGTGTTAGATCGTATGTAAAGAGAATGGTTGTAAAGAAGAAAAATTGTATGTAATGGAATTTTGGATTCTTGTTTCTAGCACTATAACCTTTAAAGATTCTTGGTAGAGTTGGGGTCACAGATATTATTATTGTGTTGATTTAATGTTGAACAGGTTGTTTGAATTGAGGATGCAGTGTGACGACCAAATCCTTTGACCCCGGATTTAGGGGTGTCAAACACCTAATTACACAACTACCCTTCCTACAACTCCATTTTGTCGTTCTATAAACGGTTGGCTGTATCAGGGAGAGCCACTTGCTTTCTGTGGTCCTCTCCCTTATCTGTAGCTGCTTGTCTTCCTTCTTCCTCTCCAAGTTTAGCTGTATATTTGCCATCTGTATTTTGGACCACCTGACCAATACAGATGCTTCAGTATTTGTCTCCATTGACTTTGATCTTGTACCTTCATTTGTCTTGTTGTAAATGGCTAAGTGTTGATATCGTGAACTCCACTTCATTCCTGACTTCGCGATGTCCCTTGTGAAGACTTCGCGACATGGCCTTTGAGGACTATGCGACATAAGTCATTTGAGGACTTCACGATCTAGTCTATTTGAGGACTTCGCGATATAACCTTTTTGAGGACTATGCGACATAGGCTATTTGAGGACTATGCGACATAGGCTATTTGAGGACTTCACGATCTAGTACATTTTGACTTTGCTGATTTCAACACTTCACGATATGAGTCTTGAAGACTTCACGACATAGTACAAATTGGACTATGCGATCTAGCACTTCTCGACATGGATTTTGGTGACTTCATGACATACCTTTATTCTGACTTTGCTATATAATTCCTTAGACAAATTTCTGTAACTTATTTCTTCAGGGCCTTATTCATCTCCATCCTGTTGCATGAACAATTCTGAACTTCTACCAGGATGATTATTCAATGGCCTATGTACATTCTAGATGCAAGAAACTTACTAAGCTCACTTTAATTCTGAGCATACATGATCAAGCTAATGTTCATGAGAACAAGACAAGTACAGAGAGACCTATACTATATCCCAGTGATAGAATTCACTAGGTCATGTAGTGTGACATAGTCACATAGTGTAGGCTTGTTAATGGTGGTATTCAGACATGTCTTGAGCCTAACGATCTCCCCCAAATTGTGAGTAAGACCCTTAGGCACAATTTCATGTCTGATAACAAGCCTAACTAACATAAAAAGAAACAAATATAAAGAAGATAAAAGGATGAACAGAATTTGATAACAACTTGGAAATTTAGGCTTACAGAATTTCTCCTTGAGCTACATAGCTTCAGTTTCCAATTGTTTCTCTAAGAAATCATGATAAACCTTCTTCTTCCTTATTTCTTCATTCTTCTTTATTTCAGAAATGGCAATTAGAATTTCATCTCTTGCAATCAACTCCTCTATGAGAGGAGAGCCTTCTAAATCTTCAGCTGATGTTCTAAGGGCACTTTCCACATATGAACCAATAAAATCCATCCTTATCTTGCTTTTTCCTCCATAATGATTTTTGTACTCCACAATATAAGGATTTTGTTTTACCCTGCACAGCCCTTTCTCCCTCAGCTCCCTTGCTCTTTCCTCCATTTCAGCCATCTCCTTTTCTTTCAGACACCTCTTTTCTTCATTTAGCTTCCTTAGACTTTCTTCATAATCAGAGTACATCTTCATGAATCTGGCTATCTCTATTTTCCACATCCTTTCTTCCTTATCTTCAAAGTTCAATAGAGCATTTATTCTTTCAAGTTCATATGTAGGAAAATATTGCCACCTTCCATGCTTCATTTCTTTCTCCCTTCCATTAGTGTATTTGATTTCAAGATGATTGTTCTTCACTTTGACTTCTTCGTCTTCATCATTTGTGATTACTAGGGCATCATCATCATAGTCTTCATCAAGAGGAAGAACATTGATCCCTACTACATTTGTGATTATCTTCTTTGTTATCCTTGTCCTTTTGGCTACACTCTTGATCTTCAAATGCTTCACATGAGGTAGCTTTCTGGAACAGGGAGATTTAGTCTTCAGTGCCACATCATTTGGAAGTAGCTTCATTTCTTTCCCTTTCATCCACTGTAACACTCCACTAGCTGTGACTTTGTGGAAGTGTCTTCTTGATTTTTCTTTTGTGGCTTCAACTTTCTTCTGTGGCAATTCAGGTTCAGAAGTCTTGGATAAAGATTTTGGAGGATCATTACTAACAGTACTCACCCTAGACTTGGAGTCTTGTGTTGTGGTTAAAGTACTGCTAGCAATGTCCTTGACTTGTTGAATTCCACTTCTTGTTTTCTTGACAGTTTCTTTGCTTCCCTTTGAGTCTTTGTTGTCATCCTCAGCATCTTTGGATTTCTTTGAAGTTTTCCCTTTGCTGCTCTCAGTTACTCCATCCTTATCACTCCTAGGTTGACTCCTCCTCTTGTAGCTTTTGTCTTTATCCTCATCCTTGTCATCCTTTTGATTTTTCTTTGCCTTGAGTGATTCAGGAACTCTTCCATGTATCAAAAATGATTGTAGAATTTGAATCATCTCTATTTCTTCAGCAGTCCTGAGTCCTTTCTTGGCTCTTAGCATTTGAAGCACACTGTTGATTCTATCTTTGTTCTTCATGTTCAACTGAACATGGATGATTAGTTGATGAATTGTGTTTGCCCTGGTGAGTCCTTGAAAGATGATTGTTCTTGGATTTGTGATGACTTCAGGCAATCTTGAGTATTGGTCCTTCTTCAAGTCTTCATACATAATCCTGTTGTTCTCACCAGTCTTCTCTATTAATTCCATTATGGTGTCTAGTTCAGTAAACCTCAGCTTATCTAAAGTATCAAATGACATATGCCAAAGTTCATTTTCCTTAGATACCATGACAATTTCTCTTAGATAAGCTTCCTTGATTCTCCTGACTACCACAGTGAGATACTTGATATTTTCCTTAATCATTGCCCTGTAGGTCTTGGTATCACCTTGAACACTGATAAAGATGGCTTTCAGAAACTCCAGAAAGGCCTCATCATGATAGATGTATGAATTGGCAACTTCATGTAGCTTGGCCTCAGTGATAATGTTTGCTTTAACAGGTTGAGCTTTTGATGTTGGTTGAGGAGCTGAGATATCCTTTGGCATGGTAGATGGATAGTAGGTGTAAGTGACTGTGCTTCTTTGACCTTGTGCATTGATGACATCCACAGAGGGAAGAGTGATTGGCTTTAAAGTTTCTTAGTGATTTTGCCCTTAAGTTGTTGTTGCTTGGCAGGTACTCCCCCTCTCTTTTTCACAATGACCTCCTCCTTTCCTTTCTCCCCCTTAGGCTTGGGATCAGACAAGATGTCTTGAGCTTCTCCAGGAACATGAAGGTTCATGCTTCTGAGCAGGGTTGTCATCATTTGCTGTTGGACTAGCAGAATATTAGATGTGGCATTGCTTTGGTCATCCAACTTTTCATTGAGCTGCTCCAAGGATTGAGATAGCACTCTATTGTCAGCCTTAAGATCAGCAACCTCCCTTTCCAAGCTATCCACCTTTGAGAATAGTTGTTGAGATTTGAAAGAGTTGAGGGATTGGTCTTTGATTTTGGAGAAGTCAAATTTGGAGATGTCAGAAATAGGAACTTCATCAACAAGCTTGTTCCCATACTGATTCTTCCACAGCACTGTGAGCATTGAGTTGGAGGTGATATTGGCCTGCACCTGATTGTCTAGCTTGGTAAAAAGCTTCTTCATATTATCTGAGACCAAAGCTAGGGTGCAGTCCATCATTGAGACATTGGAAGCTGTTTTCTGAACCTCCTTGAGAATACCATCCACTTTGGGAAAGTCAGAGAGATAACTGTTCTTTAGCTGAGCTATTGAACGACCAGTCTCTTCCTGAATTGTGGAGATTTTTGACTGAAGACCTTTCCCAAGGAAATGCATAGCTTTGAGCTGGCTCTTGTAGACTTCATTTACAACATCATAGATTTATGCAGGAGAGAGACCTTTAGCATTTGACCCCAAGGCTGTAAGATATTCCTCCCTGAGAAAAGCTAGAGCCTCCTTCAGCTTCACAGTTCTCTTGCCATCCAGCCAAGCATCCACATTGCCATCTTGCTGGGCTTCATCCACAATCTTATCTTGCTGTGCTTTAACATCCTCCTTATGAGTGAGAAGAATAGCCTCATAGTCAGAGTTTGGGAGATTTGCAGTGAGGAGATGTTGATCAATTCTAGAGATCTCATCATTCTGTGCCACATGAAGATTTTGAAGTTCTTCTTCCGTCAATTGTGGTGGCACAGAGGATGATCCTGAAGCCCTGTCATGTTGCACAGGTTTCAGCCATTCTGACATGGTGGCCTGGGCCAAGTGAGAGCTAGTGCTTATCACTTCATGGGGAATAGGTGAGTGAGTTTCCTCCAGTCTTGGAATGACTGTAGAGTCTGATGCTGTCTCCATTGAAATGGGATGTGTTACAGCATCATCTCTATGTGCCTGTGAAGGCAAATCCAAGTCCATAAGGAATGGAGAGTCTGGCATAGAGTCTCCAGTAAGAACTGGTGAATCCTCTATGTTTTTGTTGGTGTCATTAAGATATGCCTCAGCATGCATTCCCTGGCCAACTAAATGTGGTTCCTGAGTGGTGAGCACAGTGTCATGCACCATGTCACTTGAAAGTGGCTCAATCACAGAAGTAGATTGTGATTGATCAAAGGCAAGATTGTCATGAGAATGACTCTCTTGTTCAGAAGAAATTTTTAATGGAGAATCTAAGAGAGAAGTGGGGTTTAGATTGGATTTTGGCAACTCCCCCTGAGAAATATGAGGAGTTTCAATTGTGATGTGCTCTCCACTCTGTGTAAGATCACCCTTATTTCCACTTGGGTAAAGAGTGAGTTCTTGACCCTGTGCTGACTCTCTACAGGATGTAGTGGGGAGACTACCCTTTTCAATGCCAATGCCCTGTTGAGAGGCCATTGACAGTAATAGGTGAACCCCTTTTTCCACATCTGAATCCTGTTGGGAGGATTCAGTGGTAGGCATAGTTTTGGACTTCTTACTTTGTCTGGTGAGAGGTGAGTCAGGATTCTCACTACCTAACTCTACTGATTCATTGATCACTGCCAGGGCTCTCTTCTTTGTCTTCTTTTTAGTAGCACCAACCTTTTGGGAAGTTGGTGCACTTGGCTCCCTAATGACTATTGTACTGTTTGCAGGGGGTTCATTGGATGGGTTAGGAAGGCTTGGGTTAGACATGGAGGCTCCTTCTGTCTTAGCCTTCCCTTTCCAGGAAAGTTCATGGTATATTGGCTTATCAAGTGGATAAGATGCAAATGTGTCATGCATATGCTTGGTCACACTTAGTATCACATCCACTTGATTCCTTGTGTCCAATGACCCAAGTAGAACTTTGGACATGGACTTGGAATAAGCCATTTTATTTTGATCTATACCATCTAGTTCATGTATATTAGCATCAAGATAATTTAAAATACACTGAAGGAAACGAGGATAAAAGATTTCATTACCTCTACCACGAACTGTCCTCCCTAGCCTTTGAGCCAATTCTTTGAGGATTATTGCTCCTACATTTATTTCCTGATTGTAGGCTAGGAAGTAGGCTAACTTCACAGTAATGTGACCGATTTGGTCCCATCCTGTCTTTCTGCATAAGAACACCTTCTGGAGTGCATCAAATAGAAACGACCACTCCCTCATGACATGCTTCTTGTTCAACTTAGCCATGTCCACCTCATTTGCATACTTGATTAAATCCAAGAATGCTATCATTTCAGAATCATTAGCATCAGTGTCATGACCTTCAACCTTGAACCCCAAGGCCTCATTTATCTCCTTTTCTCCAAACTGGAAGTGCTTGCCCCCAATTGTGCAATTCACCTCCTGAAACGAGGTTCCATCTTCCTTCGCAATAGCTGAAACCATAGCTGTTCTCCAGAAGCCTTCCAATACATCGACATACAAAGTGGGGTTTAGGGTTACAGCTTGGCGGAGGTAGGAGGTGTTTAAGAACCGTACAAAGCACTTGTAGCTTGGGTTTGCCTCCGCCTCAGAGGGAATTGTGAGAAGATTTGTTTCTTTGGGTATGGTTAAAGGGTTTGAGGATGATACTGTTTGAGACTTGGGTGCCATTTTGAAATTGAGAGTGAAGAAGAGAGAAGAGAATTTGAGTTTAGGTTTGAGAATTGAGAGTAATAGACAAGATGAAAAGTTGTGAACGATTAGATAAGAGTATTTATATGATAGAGACACTACGATATGGAGTTATGAATATGTACAGTCTATTTGTATGTCGCGAAGTCTCAAAATAGTCTGTACCGCAAAGTCTTGCAAAGTATATCGCAGAGTCCAGAAATGAACTATGTCGCAAAGTCTTGAAGATAGAAAGATTTGGATGACTTTCCGATATAGTGTAAATGCCCTGTCTAAAACTCTCTTTTTGAAATTTTAAGAATTTTGTCAGACTTAAATCAAAAATTGAAATAAAATAAATTTAAATCAAAATTCTGTCAAATATGAAGACTTGTCGATATAGTTATTCTAAGTCGCGAAGTCATAAAATGAAATATGTCGCAAACTCATGAAATGAACTATATCGCGAAGTCTCACAATTTCAACAGTTTGCGATATAAGTCTATTTGATTTGAACTAAGTCGTGAACTCTCAAGATCACCTATGTAGAGATGTCTCAAAAACTCATAACTTCTTAGAAAAGTATGATTTTAAAAATATGCAGTAAAATACCGAAATATTTATAAATCATATCTCAGCTAATTTTCACTCCAAATGAATAGAGCATCTAAATACAGTGAAAATTTACTGCTGCAAATTTGAACTAGCATATTTACTTAGAACAACTAAATGAAGGGTTGAGCATTCCAATTTCACTCACAGGTTTATTGAAGACAACTTCATTTAGAGGTTTAGTGAATATGTCAGCTAATTGTTTCTCTGTTGGAACATAAGAGACTGCTATAGTACCATTTGCTGCATGTTCCCTAATGAAATGGTACCTTATCTCAATGTGCTTTGTAGTAGAATGATTAACAGGATTAGCTACAACGGATATTGCACTAGTATTGTCACACATTAGAGGAATGTGTTCTAACACTAGGCCATAATCCATGAGTTGATTTCTAATCCAAAGCAATTGAGCACATCAGCTTCCATCAGCAATATATTCAGCCTCAACTGTAGATGTTGCTGTGGATTGTTGTTTCTTACTGAACCAGGACACGAACCTTTGACCTAAGAATTGGCAGCTTCCAGAGGTGCTCTTCCTGTCAATTCTGCATCCAGCATAATCAGAATCTTTGTAACCAACCAGGTTGAACCCAGTGCCCTTTGGATACCATAGCCCAAGATTAGGAGTCCCTTTCAGATACCTGAAGATTCTTTTGATAGCCATCATGTGAGATTCCTTAGGATCAGACTGGAACCTTGCACAAAGGCATGTGGCAAACATGATGTCTGGCCTGCTAGCTGTGAGATAGAGCAGTGATCCAACCATTCCTCTATAGACCTTGATGTCAACTCTCTTGCTCTTCTTATCTTCATCTAGCTTGATTACTGTGGACATAGGAGTTTTTGCTGGGTATGACTCTTCTAAACCATATTTCTTTAAGAGATATTTAACATACTTAGATTGATTTATAAAGATGCCATCCTCCCTTTGATGTACTTGCAGGCCTAGGAAGAAGGTTAACTCTCCCATCATACTCATCTCATATTTGCTTTGCATCAACCTAGAGAACCTTTCACGGAGTTTTTCATTTGAGGAGCCAAAGATGATATCATCCACATAGATTTGAACTAGAATGATATCATTTCCATGCTTTTTGAAGAATAGAGTTTTATCAATTGTGCCCCTGGTAAATTGATGCTCAAGAAGGAATTGAGATAGAGTTTCATACCAGGATCTTGGTGCCTATTTAAGTCCATAGAGTGCCTTGAGCAGTCTATACACAAAGTCTGGGAAGTCTTCATTTTCAAAGCCAGGTGGTTGGGACACATACACTTCTTCAGCAAGATCACCATTGAGAAATGCACTTTTCACATCCATTTGATACACCTTGAAATCTGAGTGAGCTGCAAAAGCCAATAAAATTCTGATGGCTTCCAGTCTTGCTACATGTGCAAATGTCTCATCATAGTCAATGCCCTCTTGTTGACAGTATCCTTTGGCAACCAACCTTGCTTTGTTTCTTATCACCACTCCTTCTTCATCCATCTTGTTTCTGAACACCCATTTGGTGTCAATAACATTCTTTCCTTCTAGAGGTGGCACTAGTTCCCATACTTTGTTTTTCTCAAATTGAATCAATTCTTCTTGCATGGCAACAATCCAGTCAGAATTCTTCAAAGCTTCTTCAATTACTTTTGGTTCTTCTTGTGACAGAAAGCAGCTATACAGACATGTATTCATTGTTGCCCTCCTTGTTCTTACTCCCTCACCAGGATCTCCAATAATTTGATCCCTAGTGTGGGCTCTGTCCCATTTCCTTGTGTGACCCTGTTCATTTCCTTGACTTGTTCCAGGATCATTTTGATTGATAGTTGCATTCTCTTTTTCTCCCCCTGTGTTTGTGAATCCTTGCACATGTGTTTGAAGAAGATCATCAACTTCAAAAGTTTCATTGTCTGGAACAGTTTGAACATGTGGTTCATCCTCATTTTCAGAATCATCAAGATATCCTTGATTTTCAAATCTTAATGGCACACTGTCTTGTTCGCTTGTTTTAAGTCCAGGAGTTTTCTTGTCATCAAAGGTAACATTCATGCTCTCTATTACTTTGTGTTGCTCAGGTACAAACACTCTGTATGATATCCTTTCCACAGAGTATCCAATGAAAATACCTTCAAATGCCTTAGCATCAAATTTTCCAACATGCTCAGAGGTATCTTTCATCACAAAACACTTGCTTCCAAACACATGAAGATGCTTGAAGGATGCTCTTTTGCCAGTCATTAATGAGTAAGGAGTTTTTCCAGACTTCTTATTGATCAATTGTAACAACCCCAAATCCGGGGTCAGGGATTTAGAGTAGTCACGATCCACTTACTTCTTGCCTTGCCTGCTTTACTCACAATAGACACAATTCATCTGCTTATGACCCCACAATGTATATATCTCTCACACACACACACAGGTTAGAGTCTCAGAAACGACACAAATACAACCATTGCGGAATAAATAATATTTATTACAATACCCAAATGTCTTTTGAATTTGCTACTGATACAACTCCTAAGTAATGGTACATTACCAACTTAGAATTGTAATACTCACCACCCTCTCATACCATTCATATCTATACATAGGATGAATACCAAAAGCTCCAGCTTGATCTGACTGGTTCACACTACTTCCAGGATCACTGCTAGAAACTGCTCATGAGAATGCCTTGCGCTTACCACTCGTTTGAGGGATGTGCGCCGAATCCTTGGTATCCTGCTTCTCTGCTATATAATATTTATAAAACAATAGCAAGAGTGAGTGATAGCTCAGCAAGGTAATAAAAGTATGGCATAATCCTGCCTTTAACTCAACCCAGAATAAAGCGGGTATAAGACAATAATTTGTCAAAATATCTCGATACTGAAATTATTTCCTTATCGGAATGTATTTCCAAAAACAGTACCATTATTGTATTTCAAATATCATTTTCATAATATTTCTGCAAACTTTTACTATATTATGAACAAAGTTCTAGTATAATACAAAAGATAAGGTTTCAAAGTAAACCAATATAACCTTTCCGAAAAATATCTGCTATGTAAGCAGAATATCAACATATAACTTAAAAGATGAACTTATAAGGTGATTCAGTATAAACAACTCCCTTGCCATAACTCATGTTATGTAAGGTATCCACAGAGTCATATGATATAAAAGATGAAGTTACGAGGAAAATTTCATATAATGTTCCGTAACCCAAAATCCACTTATGCATATATAATCTGAGTAAGGTTTTATCAGAGTCATAACTCATAAAATAAAAGATGAAGTTGCAAGGATTTATTGTAACTTCATCTTTGAACACTTTTCAACCCCCTGCCAACATGATCGGTTCGTCTCCCCAATACATGTTGCAGGAATATCCAAAATTGGATGATGAACCAATACTGGAGTAATCACCGCGCCAGTTGTCCCAACCTCACTATGATCAGTAGCAGGTCGTACAACTAAAAATGTTTTCTACATGTAGATGGAAGAACACGACAGCTGTCTACCGTCTTTCTGGATCTCCCGGCCCATTTGGGGCAATAAAAATGGATGGGTCGGCGCAACTCGACCTCTTATACCGCTCCTATTTCGGATGAAATCCATGACTCTGAAACGTAAAGATCGTCCTCCTTTACCCAAGTGTAATACTTGTTGATACGACTCCACTAAGTAGTTATATCTAGGTTGGAAAGGAAGATTCTCCAATATTTCCCAAGCTATTGCTTGTTAATGGATATCGACTTGTTCCATCAATTTACTCCTCGATCGTTGAGGTAGTAACACAACATTTGACTTGCAGCAATTAAATTGCTCCGAGAAAATATCTGTCCCCTGACAGTTTTGAGTTGAGAGTTTAAAATGAGTAGCAGTCACTTAAATCAGGTTTCCCATATTTTTGGTAGTTGAGCGAGTATTTAAATCCTCTTAAAAGAAAGATTTAAATGGAAGAACAGTGTTTGGGAACCTCCCCTTGATTTAAAATGATTAATAATACAGCTTATAATATCCTTCATAGTTATTGAAGGTCGAGGATAAACTTTAAATAATATAACTCATTTTAAAACGTGTTAAAAGTATTTAATAAATAATCGAATAATATTTATTAAATAAATAAACCTTAAACGAATATTCAAAAATAATATTCATTAAATAAATAATGATTGAATGAATATTCAAAATAATATTCATTAAATAAATAAGGATTAAATGAATATTCAAAATAATATTCATTAAATAAATAATCATCGAATAACAGTTACCCGATATCTTTATCGGAAAAATAATCTTTAACATATACAGAAAATATAACTACTTTCGGTCTAAAGAATAAAATCATACGCCCTTTACCTAGGGCATTTATAAAAACCTGGCTTCTAACTAATACCCCATATCTAGCTTAGAAGCCCATAATCAAATCATAACCTCGAGTATCACTATATATAGCAGTTCGAAGACAAGCATGCAATTTATATATCGCAAT
Source organism: Heracleum sosnowskyi (assembly GCA_030848705.1). Taxonomy (NCBI): domain Eukaryota; kingdom Viridiplantae; phylum Streptophyta; class Magnoliopsida; order Apiales; family Apiaceae; genus Heracleum; species Heracleum sosnowskyi. The sequence continues at coordinate 133,616,580 of CM061237.1, forward strand.
GTACATGGGAATAAAACATGTATACTACTCATTTGCATATCATATATGAAAGCAGTTTATTATCCCAACAACAGTAAGCATAGGTTTCGAAAACTTGCATCTATTATATGCATACATCAGAATATGGTACTTTAAAATACTGCATGGAATGAGAAAACTTGCCTGATGCTCGAGAAGTGGTAGGGGTTCGCGACGATGTCGGACAATCTAGACAAAGTCAAAGAAAATGTACGATTAATCCCCTAAATAATCCACTTATAACTTAATGCTTAAACACATAAGCGAATCACAATCATAGCACTTAATGGCTTAATCTAGCCTCGTACTAGGTCCATGCTACTCGTCAAATACTTAGGTCGTAAGTTTGGTTCGAAATCGATCCTCAAATCCAAGTTATACTTAACCATTTATAACATTGGTTTCTAATTCGGGTTCTTAGTGGTTTTCACTTGCGCAACCTCTGCTGTCGCATTTTTATAAAATCGAAAAATAATCTTTTGGACTCGAAACCTTCGCACACCTCTTGCCAACTGACCTTAGCACTTTACCACGAAATCTCATATTTGATAATCACTTGTAAGGGTCTCAAACACAGTCAAGAATTTGATGTGTTTCTGCAATTTCATTTCTCGAACAACTTTTACTAAAACGACCATAACTCAAAAACCGTAAATCAGAATATTTCGATTCTTGCACCAACGCGATCTATGAATCAAAATCTACAAATATAGGTCATGTACTCATTAAGGACAGGGGTTCGAACCTACTGTCAAGCACTGTCTTAATGGTTAAAGAAAATTCCGGCATTACGACGGCTGTAAATCGAATAATCCAATTTTTAACCAACCCAAATAAGCATTCAACCAACACCCAAGACTCATATACACTATTCATCATCTTCCTCACTGCCTCAACAGGTCTTGGAGCTACAATACTTATTTTTCCATTTTCATAACAACCACACAAGATTCATGCCTCTAAACATGCATACCACATCAAAACTCCATTAAAACACAATATTCATCAAAGGGGTTTCAAAGATTTATACCTTGGCTTGAAGCTTAGAAGTGCTCTAAAGACTTTAAAACTCTTAAACCTTGCTTATAACATCCTTTGGAAGCCAAACCATCAAGAAACAAAATATGAAAACTAAGTTAGTAACTAATCATCCTAGAACACACCATCTTGTAAAAATCATATAAAATCGAAAAATAAGAGTTTTGTTCTCAAATATTTTACCACACCTTCTGATCTTCACGGGATTTCTTTTGATTCCTAGATCATCACCATGGAATGCTTGAAGCTCTACTTATGGGCGTTTTAAGATCGATGGCAGAAACTGCCAGGAACAGGGCAGATTGGAATCTTCAACTTGGGGAAGCGAGTTAAATAGACTAGACTCCTTTGTTGACCATGAAAGTTTGCACGAATGTTATCCATGGAGTGGGGAAGCTATGGTTAAAATTTGGTGATTTAAGGATGGATAGAAGTGGAGATATGAATTTTTCTTTGAGCTTGGTTTCTGCTGGGCAGAATTGTTTGTTTGTTTTGTTGTTATGAAATGAATTAATACATGTATATATGTATTAATCTTTGGATGCATCTTCTACTTTTGTGTTGTCAACACTTCATTGGTCCAAGTGTTGGCCTTACATAACACTTCCCACTTCTTGGTTAAATGCATAAGGGCCATCCTTGTTATAGTTGACTTTCAAGCATGATACTTTGGTTTCTCTGCTTCCACCAATTGGATTGTCTTTGTGTCCTTTTAATAAAATCAATACGTTACAGCTTATATGTTGCATTTTATTACTCCAATGTGGCACAATCCCTTAAATCCATATTAACTCCAACATCCCTTATCTATTCCCTCTTTATTCCTTGTTCTTAGAAAATGTTCTCGCGTTTCTTCGAATATTTTCAATCTCTTTTTATAGAGTTCCTTAACTCTTGGTTAGCTTCCTTTTTGTTTAAATCCTTGAATCCACTTGATATAATTCTCTTGATGATCATGTAGGATATTTAATCTTGTCATAATTTCAATCCTTAATCCATGATTCGTTTGCTTAATCGCTTAGTCTCGTTATAAAGTATCAGCGGTTTTCGTTCTAAATTCTCAAATCAAATATAATAAAATTCCAAAATATTAAATCCTCAAATCCTCAAATTTAATATCTCATTTCTTGAATATAATAATATATAATTCACTGCCCGGTCAAATACTACACCAAAATAAAATTTGGAATTTCTGAATTCCGATCGTCTTTGCATACACTTATTTACTCCGTAGATCACTAATATGACTTCGGAATATCCACACTACGTCTTGTACATAGGTGGCATGAATTTTTTTTCTTAATCCTCAAAATCACTATTCATCCACCAAATTCACTATTCACTGATGCACTTAATCATAATAAGAAAAGTTTTAATTTTACCAAAAATTCGGGTTATTACAGTCTCCCCTCCTTAAAAGGATTCCGTCCCGGAATCAGCTTAGGAATAACTGGGGGTACTTCTCTCCCATTGCACTTTCTAACTCCCAAGTGGATTCTTCCACTTCTTGATTTTCCACAAACCTCTCACTAGCTTGGCAACCTTGTCTCTTAGCACTTGCTCTTTTCTATCCGTGATTTCCACAGGTTGTTCTTTGTAAGTCAGACCAGGTTGTATATCTACCTGCTCGTACTCTAACATATGCCGGGCATCTATAGTATACTAACGTAGCATTGACACATGAACCCCTTTATGACCATTCTACAAGTTTGGGGGGGTAAGGCTGGCTCGTAGGCCACCTTCCTGGCGCGTTTTAAAATCTCAGATGGCCCAATGAATCTCGGGCTCAACTTCCCTTTCTTTCCAAATCTCATTAATTCCTTCCACGAGGATATCTCTTAGCATCACGAATCTCTAACCTCATATTCTCTATCTTGTTTGTACAGAAAATACACCAACATAAACTTGTTTGTCATTCATCAACATGCCATTTAGCTTATCAATAGCAGTATTATCTCTATACTCGCGGGCTTAGTCCGCATACTTTCTCTGTCTGTCTTGGCTGTCACTAGCCGCTTGTTGGTGAAATCTTTTGTCTTTCTAGTTTGTTGGACTAACTTGGGTTTTGTGTAAAATCTCGTCCTTTAATTCCCGATCATTCGGAATTCATCTCTGTCTCATTTTAATTAAGGGTATCGGCCACCACATTGGCCTTCCCCGGATGGTAGTGTATCTCACAGTCATAATCCTAGGTCAATTCTAGCCATTTCCCCATCTCATGTTATCTACTATCACGGGTAACTCAAAGCCAATTCATTACATTCCATAAAAATTTGTGGGTGCATTAGTCAACCCAAAATAACCTCGCTGAAAACTCGAAGTGTCTATTCCTAGCATGAATCGCAGTCTTGGGTATATCCTCGGATTTAACTTCCAACTGGTGATATCCAGTCCTTAAATAAATTTGGAAATACACAGCGTTCTTCCGTTGATCAAACAATCATTTACAAGGGTACCTATTCTCCATGTCGAACTCATACAACTCTCGAGGTTCGATGCATAATCTTGTGCTAACATCTTTCTCTCTTACAACAACAACGGGCTCTCCACGGTGGTACACCGGGTCTTATCATATTCTTGCCAAGCAATTCTTGTAACTGAGTCGCTAACTCTTTCATTCCCACTGAGGCTAACAGGAGATGCGGCACTATAACCTGAATACTCGTTATTCATTCTCATGTCATCCCAATCGATATTTGGTAGCGCATTAAGATCTTGTACAGCCTCCCAAAACCACTGTAGTTTCCTTTATACTTGGTGTCTATTTTCTTGGCGTCAACCATAAGAGCTAATTAAGCCTCGTATCTCTGGCGTAATAGTTTCTTAGTCTGAACTATATTCAAGAATCTCTGAATCTGTCTCTATCCTTTATTTATTACTCTCTCTCCCTTACAATCAATCTGGGCTCCATTGGGTGTCAACCAACCCATCCTTATTATAATATCAACTTCTCCCAACTTGAAAGGAATCAGGTCTATCAAAAGTGTCGACCTCATATTTCTAGTTCACAACCTGGATGTACCAGTCTTATGGGAAAATCCCTCGATTGACTATTTCTACTTGTAATTATTCCCTTAGCGGCTCGGCCTTAAGGTTTAATTGTCATGCAACTCTTTGATATACAACGATACATTAGCTCTGTCTAAATAGTATAGAAGGGTACCTGCTATTTAAAGGTCCTGACAGTGGGCTGCTTGTTGGAGGTGGCCCTGGTTGAAACCTACTGGCTTTCTTTTCTTCTGTGTTCACAAACTCCGGAACAAACCTCGATAATTCGGAAAACTTGGCCTCATACTCGGTCACAGTCATGGTTTCTTGTTTTAACTCTTTAACTTTTATTTTCATCCGGGTCTCCATATATTTCCGGAAATTATTTCTCTAAAAACAACACGCTGCACCTCTCCCAAGTCACAATACCAGCTCCCTCTGACTCCATCGCCAGTACTTATCTTGCTAACCCAGAGGTAGTGTCCATTCGTAAACAACTCCTCCAAAATCTCAATTCCACTATAGGGCATCTATCTAACACCGTTGTCACTGGAGTTCACGGCACATCGCTATTCCTTTCACATATATCGATTGACCCCATTTCCATTATCATAATATCCTTGGGAGAATAAACCAATTTCATTGATATGTCACTAATATTCTATTCGTCTTAGGGATTCGCTCCTGTCATAGGCGATTTCGTTGCGAATCTAATTCCTATCAGCGAATTTTGACTTATTTGACCTGGTTGGCCTCCCCTTGGAATTCAATGAGGATAACAAAAATTATGGGGCCTTGAAAAGATAGCTCCCATATCAAGGAAAACGTCACACACTGGTGATCATAAGGTTATGAGTTTTAAGGTAACCTTATTGGAGGTAAGAGAATTTACCGAGAGATCAACATGATCATAAGAACTCAACGTTGTGTGCCTCGATGGAGACATTACTAAAGGTAATTAGCCTTCTTGTATTTCACAACTCACAAGTGATGGCGTCCCATCAGACTTCTATCACATAGACAGATAGTCCTTGTAGCCCCTATAAGTATAGGGTTGTTCGTCTCAGTGGAAGTTGAAAAGTATGAAAGCAATTCGAGATCAATTTAATGATTATCGCCTTTCGACAATATTTCTCAAAGGAACACCTTGGATTAAAATTGAACAGATTCCAAAGGTGCGGTTTCCAAAGAAAAGAATAACCAAAAAGATACTGGTACTTAACAAGCAAGTGGTGAGGTATCATCATAGGGTTATTCATTGTTTGAAGAAAAGGGGAAGCTTGAATAACATTATTTGATAGGTCTTCGAAAACCTGAAAGTAGGCATCGTGACAGCCTCTAACACAATTGAAATTAAATATGATTTAACACAAGTGTTATAAAATAACTTCAAAGAGGGAATATACCCTTTATCAGAATTCTTTCTTGGAGAGAGGTCAAGATAGATCATAGATTGGGGAGGTACCCCACATAATTTGCATATGGGGAGGGTACTACCAAGGTCTCTACGGATGCCTTTTAAGTCGGCTCCTCTAATGGATAATCGTTCAATTCCAAAACTTTTCTTTTCCACGCACCCTAAGCTGTTCGATACTTACGTCATTGCCGACTTATAATAGTCGCTAAGAATTCAACCATCAACATTTGCAATCGCAGGGAGTTCTATTCGACTCGGCACAAGCATCTCAAGCAAGCGTTCTATCGTAAGAGGACTTCGATACCGGTGTCGCCCATAGCAACGACAAATTCCATATGTCAACTGGGTGGTACTCCGGAAGATCGTTAGAATCTACAGGCTTAAACCCAATTACTATTATAACCATTTTCATACCAAACATTTCCTTTCTTGTATCAATCCCGGATGCTACATAAGCTTAACACTTGTGGCATAACAGCCTTTTTATTTAAGTCTTTCCCAGACTTTCTTAGTCCATCTTGATTCTTTAAATATATCTCGTTTTGGCGCACTCGTGTCACAATGACACCTTACGTAGTACGTACATACAAAAATCTTGCTCGAGGTAATAAAATGCCTCAGTACCGTAGTAAACACCTTCCTTGGTGGAATCGCTGATCGTGGGGAGTTAAACCCCATAAATAAGGTAATGCCTCTACTAGTTAAGGTCCCTAAGTACTCTTAATCATAGATGAAGTTTGAACGTCTTCGTTCTTACGTATGCTGCCTCCCTAGGCACTGCAACAGACTACGAGTAACGGGTCTCGCTCAAATCGAATCATTCCACCGGTATTGGCTATTCTGCCTCTACCTCTTCTGCTTTGGAGACTCTACCCCATTTCTTCGTCATATCTCTTGTTGAATCATAACGATTCTAAACTCTCGTATTGGCACTTATTTGACTTCTGAAGGTTCGTCCGGTCCTATTGTGCGACCTCAAGTAACATACCACATCTTTATCAATCAACACGTTCTCTACAAGATTCTTTCCTTGACCTACTATGGGGTCTTCCTCTAGATACTCCTATGGATCTTCATGTATCGGGTCTCCGTCCATTTCAAGGAATGCATAATCAATTGCCTACTCAAAGGCCTTAGGGTCTGGTATCTCAGAATCCCATCAATCTATAACTCATACGAATCGAGGTGACTAACCATGAAGTCCTAAGTACGGTTTCCCAGAAGAAGTCCCCTCTCGGGCTTCATCTTAAACAGTCAGGGTCATGTCCTCTAACTCGACTACGAACTCAATTTGAGCTCTAGATGTTCTTATCATCATTAAGGGTATTGTAAGACTCGATCTCCTATCGTTTCTGAGGACTGTAACCTAACGCTCTGATACCATTTCTGTAACAGCCCCAAATCCGGGGTCAGGGATTTAGAGTAGTCACGATCCACTTACTTCTTGCCTTGCCTGCTTTACTCATAATAGACACAATTCATCTGCTTATGACCCCACAATGTATATATCTCACACACACACACATAGGTTAGAGTCTCAGAAATGACACAAATACAACCATTGCAGAATAAATAATCTTTATTACAATACCCAAATGTCATTTGAATTTGCTACTGATACAACTCCTACGTAATGGTACATTACCAACTTAGCATTGTAATACTCACCACCCTCTCATACCATTCATATCTATACATAAGATGAATACCAAAAGCTCCAGCTTGATCTGACTGGTTCACACTACTTCCAGGATCACTACTAGAAACTGCTCATGAGAATGCCTTGCGCTTACCACTCGCTTGAGGGATGTGCGCCGAATCCTTGGTATCCTGCTTCGCTGCTATATAATATTTATAAAACAATAGCAAGAGTGAGCGATAGCTCAGCAAGGTAATAAAAGTATGGCATAATCCTGCCTTTAACTCAACCCAGAATAAAGCGGGTATAAGACAATAATTTGTCAAAATATCTCGATACTGAAATTATTTCCTTATCGGAATGTATTTCCAAAAACAGTACCATTATTGTGTTTTAAATATCATTTTCATAATATTTCTGCAAACTTTTACTATATTATGAACAAAGTTCTAGTATAATATAAAAGATAAGGTTTCAAAGTAAACCAATATAACCTTTCCGAAAAATATCTGCTATGTAAGCAGAATATCAACATATAACTTAAAAGATGAACTTATAAGGTGATTCAGTATAAACAACTCCCTTACCATAACTCATGTTATGTAAGGTATCCACAGAGTCATATGATAATAAAAGATGAAGTTACGAGGAAAATTTCATATAATGTTCCGTAACCCAAAATCCACTTATGCATATATAATCTGAGTAAGGTTTTATCAGAGTCATAACTCATAAAATAAAAGATGAAGTTGCAAGGATTTATTGTAACTTCATCTTTGAACACTTTTCAACCCCCTGCCAACATGATCGGTTCGTCTCCCCAATACATGTTGCAGGAATATCCAAAATTGGATGATGAACCAATACTGGAGTAATCACCGCGCCAGTTGTCCCAACCTCACTATGATCAGTAGCAGGTCGTACAACTAAAAATGTTTTCTACATGTAGATGGAAGAACACGACAGCCTGACATTGTCTACCGCCTTTCTGGATCTCCCGGCCCATTTGGGGCAATAAAAATGGATGGGTCGGCGCAACTCGACCTCTTATACCGCTCCTAGTTCGGATGAAATCCATGACTCTGAAACGTAAAGATCGTCCTCCTTTACCCAAGTGTAATACTTGTTGATACGACTCCACTAAGTAGTTATATCTAGGTTGGAAAGGAAGATTCTCCAATATTTCCCAAGCTATTGCTTGTTAATGGATATCGACTTGTTCCATCAATTTACTCCTCGATCGTTGAGGTAGTAACACAACATTTGACTTGCAGCAATTAAATTGCTCCGAGAAAATATCTGTCCCCTGACAGTTTTGAGTTGAGAGTTTAAAATGAGTAGCAGTCACTTAAATCAGGTTTCCCATATTTTTGGTAGTTGAGCGAGTATTTAAATCCTCTTAAAAGATAGATTTAAATGGAAGAACGGTGTTTGGGAACCTCCCCTTGATTTAAAATGATTAATAATACAGCTTATAATATCCTTCATAGTTATTAAAGGTCGAGGATAAACTTTAAATAATATAACTCATTTTAAAACGTGTTAAAAGTATTTAATAAATAATCGAATAATATTTATTAAATAAATAAACCTTAAACGAATATTCAAAAATAATATTCATTAAATAAATAATGATTGAATGAATATTCAAAATAATATTCATTAAATAAATAAGGATTAAATGAATATTCAAAATAATATTCATTAAATAAATAATCATCGAATAACAGTTACCCGATATCTTTATCGGAAAAATAATCTTTAACATATACAGAAAATATAACTACTTTCGGTCTAAATAATAAAATCATACGCCCTTTACCTAGGGCATTTATAAAAACCTGGCTTCTAACTAATATCCCATATCTAGCTTAGAAGCCCATAATCAAATCATAACCTCGAGTATCACTATATATAGCAGTTCGAAGACAAGCATGCACTTTATATATCGCATTGTACTTGGGAATAAAACATGTATACTACTCATTTGCATATCATATATGAAAGCAGTTTATTATCCCAACAACAGTAAGCATAGGTTTCGAAAACTTGCTTCTATTATATGCATACATCAGAATATGGTACTTTAAAATACTACATGGAAAGAGAAAACTTGCCTGATGCTCGAGAAGTGGTAGGGGTTCGCGACGATGTCGGACAATCTAGACAAAGTCAAAGAAAAAGTACGATTAATCCCCTAAATAATCCACTTATAACTTAATGCTTAAACACATAAGCGAATCACAATCATAGAACTTAATGGCTTACTCTAGCCTCGTACTAGGTCCATGCTACTCGTCAAATACTTAAGTCGTAAGTTTGGTTCGAAATCGATCCTCAAATCCAAGTTATACTTAACCATTTATAACATTGGTTTCTAAGTCGGGTTCTTAGTGGTTTTCACTTGCGCAACCTCTGCTGTCGCATTTTTATAAAATCGAAAAATAATCTTTTGGACTCGAAACCTTCGCACACCTCTTGCCAACTGACCTTAGCACTTTACCACGAAATCTCATATTTTATAATCACTTGTAAGGGTCTCAAACACAGTAAAGAATTTGATGTGTTTCTGCAATTTCATTTCTCGAACAACTTTTACTAAAACGACCATAACTCAAAAACCGTAAATCAGAATATTTCGATTCTTGCACCAACACGATCTATGAATCAAAATCTACAAGTATAGGTCATGTACTCATTAAGGACAGGGGTTGGAACCTACTGTCAAGCACTGTCTTAATGGTTAAAGAAAATTCCGGCATTACGACGGCTGTAAATCGAATAATCCAATTTTTAACCAACCCAAATAAGCATTAAACCAACACCCAAGACTCATATACCATATTCATCATCTTCCTCACTGCCTCAACAGGTCTTGGAGCTACAATACTTATTTTTCCATTTTCATAACAACCACACAAGATTCATGCCTCTAAACATGCATACCACATCAAAACTCCATTAAAACACAATATTCATCAAAGGGGTTTCAAAGATTTATACCTTGGCTTGAAGCTTAGAAGTGCTCTAAAGACTTTAAAACTCTTAAAGCTTGCTTATAACATCCTTTGGAAGCCAAACCATCAAGAAACAAAATATGAAAACTAAGTTAGTAACTAATCATCCTAGAACACACCATCTTGTAAAAATCATATAAAATCGAAAAATAAGAGTTTTGTTCTCAAATATTTTACCACACCTTCTGATCTTCACGGGATTTCTTTTGATTCCTAGATCATCACCAGGGAATGTTTGAAGCTCTACTTATGGGCGTTTTAAGATCGATGGCAGAAACTGCCAGGAACAGGGCAGATTGGAATCTTCAACTTGGGGAATCGAGTTGACTAGGCTAGACTCCTTTATTGCCCATGAAATTTTGCACGAATGTTATCCATGGAGTGGGGAAGCTATGGTTAAAATTTGGTGATTTAAGGATGGATAGAAGTGGAGATATGAATTTTTCTTTGAGCTTGATTTCTGCTGGGCAGAATTGTTTGTTTGTTTTGTTGTTATGAAATGAATTAATACATGTATATATGTATTAATCTTTGGATGCATCTTCTACTTTTGTGTTGTCAACACTTCATTGGTCCAAGTGTTGGCCTTATATAACACTTCCCACTTCTTGGTTAAATGCATAAGGGCCATCCTTGTTATAGTTGACTTTCAAGCATGATACTTTGGTTTCTCTGCTTCCACCAATTGGATTGTCTTTGTGTCCTTTTAATAAAATCAATACGTTACAGCTTATATGTTGCATTTTATTACTCCACTGTGGCACAATCCCTTAAATCCATATTAACTCCAACATCCCTTATCTATTCCCTCTTTATTCCTTGTTCTTAGAAAAGGTTCTCGCGTTTCTTCGAATATTTTCAATCTCTTTTTATAGAGTTCCTTAACTCTTGGTTAGCTTCCTTTTTGTTTAAATCCTTGAATCCACTTGATATAATTCTCTTGATGATCATGTAGGATATTTAATCTTGTCATAATTTCAATCCTTAATCCATGATTCGTTTGCTTAATCGCTTAGTCTCGTTATAAAGTATCAGCGGTTTTCGTTCTAAATTCTCAAATCAAATATAATAAAATTCCAAAATATTAAATCCTCAAATCCTCAAATTTAATATCTCATTTCTTGAATATAATAATATATAATTCACTGCCCGGTCAAATACTACACCAAAATAAAATTTGGAATTTCTGAATTCCGATCGTCTTTGCATACACTTATTTACTCCGTAGATCACTAATATGACTTCGGAATATCCACACTACGTCTCGTACATAGGTGGCATGATTTTTTTTTCTTAATCCTCAAAATCACTATTCATCCACCAAATTCACTATTCACTGATGCACTTAATCATAATAAGAAAAGTTTTAATTTTACCAAAAATTCGGGTTATTACATCAATGTTCTATTTTGCACATAGCATGATGTGTTAACAGCTAGTAGGTAGCTTTGCATCCAACAACATTGTCCTTTCAGCTTCAATGAGAGTTCTATTCTTTCTCTCAACTACTCCATTTTGTTGAGGTGTTCTAGGAGCTGAAAATTGTTGAGAAATTCCTTTATCTTTGCAAAACTCATACAATGTTGAATTTCTGAACTCAGTCCCGTTATCACTTCTCCAAGCAATTACAGAGGAACCAGTGCTTTGTGCTTCTCTATCAGCTCTATTAATATGCTCTATAATAACTTGAGGTGCTTCATCCTTGGAGAACAGGAATTCCACCCAAGTATATCTTGAATAATCATCAACCATCACTAGAGCATATTTCTTCTTGGAAAGGGACATTACATTCACAGGGCCAAATAGATCCATGTGAATTAGCTGTAGAGGCTTGGAGTTTGAATTGAGCAACTTGTTCTTGTGACTTGATCTCTTAATCTTTCCTTTTTGACATGCTTCACATGCTCCATCTTGCACAAACTCCAAAGCAGGCATGTCTCTGATGAGTTCTCTCTTTGTCAGAGAGTTCATTGCCTGAACATTCAAGTGAGACAGTTTCTTGTGCCATAGCCAGAATTCTTCATTTGTGGCCTTAGTGTAGAAACAACAAATTTCTCCCTTGTCTGCAGCCTTAAGATCAGCTACAAACAAGCTTCCTCTCTTCACACCAGTTAAAACAACTTCACCACTTCCTCTTTTTGAGATTAGACAATGATCTTCATCAAATTCTACTTTGAAACCCCTGTTGGTGAATTGTCCAATACTCAAGAGGTTGTGCTTTAGTCCTTCAACAAATGCTACATCTTCAATAATGACATTCCCATATTTGACACTGCCATTTCCCATTGTATAACCAATGTTGTCATTTCCGAAGGTTACTTATGGGCTAGCCTTTTCCTCAAATTGTGATAGCAGGGCTATATCACCAGTCATGTGACTTCAGCATCCACTGTCCAAGATCCATATGACTCTTTTATTCCTGTTGCCCTGCATTCACAAAAAGACTAAGTTGTTTTTGGTACCCACACTTGGTAGGGTCCAGTTGATTTAGAAACAGTTTTGTTAACAATTCTTCTGTCATAAATAGCATTCTTCACAGTAGGAGACTTCACTTTGTTTGTGGCTTTGGAGTTTACACTCTTAGGCTCACATGAAGTTTTCACCCTCTCAACCTTGATTGGGGATCCTGTCCTGTGAGTGTGCAAATGTGTGTGTGTGATTCACAAGATTGTGCAGAGTCAAGTTTATGCTTTAGAGATAAACAATTAGCAATCATAGTCACATAGCATGTCATGCAATTAGAATTACCACAGAAGGAATCATGGACAGAGTTCATGCCTACAGAATGGTTACTCAGGTTATCAACTTCAACATTTACAGGTTTATTACACTTATGAGTCAAATGATTCACATATAAGCATTTCTGACACCGTTTCCTAGGAGCATTTGGTACATAAGCATAATTGTTACTCTTGTTGACACCTATCTTACTCTGTTTTGTTTCTTCTTCTTAACAACTTCTTTCTTGATTTTAGGACTCTTGACAAGGTTGTCTTTGGTTTCTTTCTGAACAACAGACTTGGGAGAGGAAGAAGTGTCTTTAGCAGCCTCATCTTCTTCAAGTAGTTGTTGTTTGATGACCAGTAGTTCTTCATCAAACTCAACAATACTCTTTTTGAAAATGGGCTTTTCAACATTTGACAAAATGGTTGGGGCATTTTTGTTTGTAAAAGATTCTTTTCCTTTGCCCTTGGCCTTCTTCCTTCCCTTCTCATTCTCATAATCAAAACCAAATCCAACCTTGCATTCTTCAGTGTGTTCCTTGTGATAGGTTTGAATAAGTTCAGAGGAGTTCTTAAAACTTCTTAGCTTTAATTCATTTTCAGCAATTTGTTCTCTAAGAGCTCTTTCTATTTGTTCAGCACAAACCACTTTGTTCTTAAGGTACTCAATCTCTTTCTTCAAACCATCAAGGCTCACAACCATTAACTCAAGTTGTTCATTCTTTTCTGTAAGCTCAAGATTTTTAGCAGTTAGCCTATCAATTTCTTCATTTGCAACTAACATGCTTGTATGAATATTAAACATTTCAGTACTCATGTCTTCAACAGTCTTCTTATATTGAAAGGGAGTCATATCAAGAGAAGTAAGAATAGGTACCTGACTTGAGGAATCACCATCATCAGAAAATGCCATCAAGGCATAGTTTGAGTACACTTGTTCTTCTTCTTCATCAGAATCATCCCAGCACTTTCCCTCAACAATAAAAGTTTTACCCTGTTGTTTCTTGAGTAGAGCTTCATACTTAGCTTCAAGCTCTAAGTATGCTTTGTCCTTTTTGACCTGTTTATGCTTTTTGCACTCAGTGGCAAAATGCCCAAGTTCATTGCAGTTATAGCACCTTATTTTGGACCTATCAACACTCCCAGATTTGTATCCTCCTTTAGCAGCACCAGCAATCCCTTTTCCTTTATTGAAGGAGTTTGAGCCACTTGAACCACCAACATTTCCACTATTAAATTTGGACTTGAATGGCTGCTTCCTCTTAAACCTAATGTTATGATATCTCCTAGCCATATATGCAAAAGATTTGTTTTCCATCTTGTCCAGCTCATCTATGCTGTAGAACTCATCCTCCTCAGGCAAATCATAAACAACTTGAGTTTCATCACCAGTGTCATCACTTTCCAGTTCTTCAATCTTGACTTGACTGACTTTTAGAGATTCCATTATTTGACCTAGATTGTCAGCAATAAGGGCACAAGAAGTATTGGCCATTAATCCTTGCTTAGCTTGAATAGATCTCTTCTGAAACAACTCTAGCTCATATGTTTTCAAAACACCATACAACACATCAAAACCAATCTTTGTTAGATCTCTTTCTTTGAGAGAAGAGATTCTTGGTTCCAAGTGATCTGGTAGAGTTAACAGGAACTTCATGTTAAGCTCTTCAGTCTCATAGTGTTTGTCGTAGAGTTTGAGCTCATTTATCAGCTTGTTGAACCTCTCAAATACTTCTGTGATTCCCTCCTTTGGCTGAGCCATGAAAGCTTCATACTGTGAAACCAGAATCTACTTTTTGTTCTTTCTTACTTCAGGAGTTCCTTCACATAGCACTTCTATAAGATCCCACATTTTCTTTACACTACTGCAGTGAGAAACAGTGCCATACATGTTGAAATCCATAGATTCACAGATGATTAGTTGGAGATGTCCATCCAGTGCTATTTTCTCTTTTTCAAGATCAGTGTATTTGGAGGGATCTTTAGGAACATGTTTTGCTGGTATTATCTCAGTGCCAACAGTTGTTTCAGCAATCTCAATCATTGGAATAAAGCGACCATGCTTTAGAATATCTAAGTACATGGGATTTGAAGCTTTGATGAAAAGCAACATCTTCTTCTTCCAAAGACTATAGTGATCCTTGTTAAAGGGAGGAATCTTGATGCTGCTTAGTTTCTGTGAACTCATTCTTGATCTTTTCATGTTTGTATGTTAACAGCCTGCTCTGATACCACTTGTTAGTAATGAATACCACTTAGAAACTAGACAGAGGGGGGTGAATGGATAGTTTGATAGATTTTCACTTTCTCGAAACTAAAATGCTGTAACAGATTGTGTAGTAAGAAAATGCGGAAATGAAATAAACAGTACACACACAATCACTTTAATCTACTTTGTATAAGCAAATTAAATACTACAGCTTGCAAAATTTCACAAGAGAAATTCTGGCTTCTAAACAAGAACAGTGTTTTCTTGCTTTTCTTACAGAGAAAGAAGTGCTTCAAAATAATTCTATGATATTCTCACTTACAGCTAACAGTAGGGTGTGCACAATATATATATATTGTCCTATACAAAACTAGTGCACACACCTAATTACACAGCTACCCTTCCTGCAACTCCATTTTGTCGTTCTATAAACGGTTGGCTGTGTCAGGGAGAGCCACTTGCTTTCTGTGGTCCTCTCCCTTATCTGTAGCTACTTGTCTTCCTTCTTCCTCTCCAAGTTTAGCTGTAGATTTGCCATCTGTATTACGGACCACCTGACCAATACAGATGCTTCAGTATTTGTCTCCATTGACTTTGATCTTGTACCTTCATTTGTCTTGTTGTAAATGGCTAAGTGTTGATATCGTGAACTCCACTTCATTCCTGACTTCGCGATGTCCCTTGTGAAGACTTCGCGACATGGCCTTTGAGGACTATGCGACATAAGTCATTTGAGGACTTCGCGATCTAGCCTATTTGAGGACTTCACGATATAACCTTTTTGAGGACTATGCGACATAGGCTATTTGAGGACTATGCGACATAGGCTATTTGAGGACTTCACGATCTAGTACATTTTGACTTTGCTGATTTCAACACTTCACGATATGAGTCTTGAAGACTTCACGACATAGTACAAATTGGACTATGCGATCTAGCACTTCTCGACATGGATTTTGGTGACTTCACGACATAGCTTTATTCTGACTTTGCTATATAATGCCTTAGACAAATTTCTGCAACTTATTTCTTTAGGGCCTTATTCATCTCCATCCTGCTGCATGAACAATTCTGAACTTCTACCAGGATGATTATTCAATGGCCTATGTACATTCTAGATGCAAGAAACTTACTAAGCTCATTATAATTCTGAGCATACATTATCGAGCTAATGTTCATGAGAACAAGACAAGTACATAGAGACCTATACTATATCCCAATGATAGAATTCACTAGGTCATGTAGTGTGACATAGTCACATAGTGTAGGCTTGTTAATGGTGGTATTCAGACATGTCTTGAGCCAAACACATCTCCATGTGCATCATAAATAAGACATTTTGTATTAACGAGTTAAGCATTTAGTCTAACTTTTCATTCTTGAGAACATTTCTCAAGTTTCAAAGTTCATCAGCATATTTGGGATAAGTCAACGTGTTATTCTACTATGATTTGTGATGTTGCAGAAGTTATAGTATATATAATTCTATAAGTGAATACACATAACTACTAAGTAAATATTCAATTTTATTCTTATAGCACCATGTGAATCGGGTCTTTATTCATTGGTGGCTCCCACTATTTTATTTAAGTTATACAACCCTCTCTGTGTATAACTAAACATTTATAATGTTAGTGAGAATAAGGATCCTATTTTCCATCACATCACCTCGGTTGTGGCACGAAACGCAATGTGATGTTCCATAGGAAGACAACTCTTGTCAACTACATCACATGTTATTCCTTACTATCTTTTTAGCCTCTTGAACTATTGAGTATCGGCTGTGGCACGACTCACTCAATATTCTAAGTCAAGTCAAACCCAACATCTTGCATAATTAAATTAGAATTCCAAAACCCCACGGCTGTAGCACGTAACGACAATTGGAACCTAATTTATCATACACATCTCATGTGATAGACAAGCATCTCTTAATCTCAAAACAAAGCCCCCGGCTGTAGCACGAAATGACATTGTCTCAATATAAGAACTCTACTTGCTATTATGTTAGAAGGCTATGACCGACACAAGCCCGTTGTGCCATTGGCCATTTACTACTTGATATAAATTTTAATTAAGAGGGATTATATTATGTTACAACCATAATCATATTACAAGGAGATTCTCTTTTTCTTGAGCAAACTACACTTATGATATTTAAATGAAAAATTCCCAGTGTGTTGGAGGGGTCACATCGGTCCCGCTTAAAACCCAACGGCCTAGACAGAATTTTCCATCTTCAACATCAAAAGAGTATTTCACTCTATGTTTCATAAACACAAGAATCTCATGGTTGTGCTCATAATATTCTTAGTTAGGTTATAAAACATCTTTGACTAAACTAGAGCGTCTAATGTGAATCCTATGTTTATTGTGTTCTCCTAAGTCTATCATCGCATGGCAAATTTAAACATACATCGCATGTATAAACATCAATAAACTCATAGGTAGACATGTTATAACATGTAGCGCAATAATAAACAATTTACGAATTATTGCATGCATTTAATATTATCAAATAAGGCATCAAATACACTTTAAGGGCTATAATCAATTTAAAATAAATTTCTTGAAAATTTTAATTAATCCCAGCAGGTGCATCTCGAAAAAACGAATCCAACGGTACCTTACACGCCTCAATCGGAGTTAGGATGCGTTCAAACAAGCCAAAACAAATTTTTGCGCGCGACCTGATGCTGACGTCATCTCTGACATGTCGCTGACACCACTCTGACGCAACGCTGACATGCCGTACAGTCAGCACCGAGAACCAATCACAGTGCGCCATGTGTCCGATTACATCATAAATCAGAAACCTATTTTTCAGTTCGAATTAATCATTAAAAATTTCAAGAAAAATACTTTCTGGGCTCAGAAAAATTCACAAAAAATATGTAAATTACCAGAAAAATACGAGCAACCCAGATCTTCAGAAAACAAATTATTAAAAATTGATTTTCGATTTAATTCATAATTAAATCGATATAGCCCCTAAATCATAAAATTAATTTCAAAATTCATACAAGTATAAAAAATTCTGAAATTTTTACCATGAATCTATATGCCTACAACCTATGCTCTGATACCATTGTTGGGTTTTATTGCATACGTGGAAGCATGAATAACAATTTATTACGTATAAAACCCGTAAAATCGCATACGATTCATGGATAAAATTAACGAATCGATTACTAACCTTTAAAAACGATCCATGGATGATGTAGAGAGGCTCCTTAGCAGCTGATCCTCAAGTGTGAAGCACTCCACAAGTATCCACCAAGAGAAGATGATTCGATAGAGAGAGAAAACGGCTGAGAGAGAATTTGGGTTGCCTCCCTTTTTCTTTTCTTATAAAATTATTAGGGTTAGAGGCAATAGGGTTTATAATAGTATATTTATAGGCAAAATATTCAGCTGAATATTTGTCCTATAAAATATTATTATTATTAACCCTTTAATTAATTAATCTCATTAATCAATTAATTAATAATTAAAACTCTTTTAATCATTAATTCTTTTTCTAAACTCTTTAGAAAATAATTCTCTCACTTAATTTAATTTCTTAAATTAAATTCTTAATTAATAATATTAAGAACTCTTCTTATTTAATTTATAATAAATTAAATCATATTTAATTGATTATAAAAAATGCTAATCAAATATTTATTTCATAAATAAATAATGACTAGTCGTTATTAATTAATTCCTTCACCATCAAATCATTCTCTTTTATGGTGTGACCCTGTAGGTTCAATATTAAGCTGGTAGTAGAAATAAATAATAATAAAACTATTTTATTATTATTTATATGAATTCTTCTAATTCATTAAATACGATTAATAAATTAATCATATTTATTCTACATCGTGAGTGATACTTCTCAGCATATCGCGACTATCCGGATAATATGAATTCACTGCTTAGAATACTAAGAACCTATTCAGTGACTAGTTACCGTACAATGAATTCCTTCTACCCTGCAATGTCCCGATTAAATACAAGGCATGGATCTCGTGTAAAGCCTATCTAATTTAATCATATGCTTTCCTATTCACTATGCTTAGTTCCGATTAATGCAAATTAGAAACTTCTTTCTAATTTCATTCACTCTGGCCAGAGATTCCTGAACCAGCATAAATGGAATAACATAGGACATTCTCTTCCTTCACTGGAAGGGGCAGATCCTTTATTGATCATTCACTATCTTCGTGCACAAATTCCTATACCCAGAAGAACACTAATTATTGTCCCTCGAGACTAAGATCTAAACCAAAGTATAGTTCAGTGTACACAAGATGACTATGATGATCTCAAGTCAAAGGACACTTGTACAACCATCACTATATGAACAACTACTGACACATGAGTGAACTCCATTAGTTGTTCAACTGATCGAGTCATGTTCAGTGAACTCATTCCTAATAAGCACCTACATACTAGCTATAGTGTCACCACACAAATGCCTATGAGAGCAGACATCCTTCATAATGAAGCAAGCATAGTATGTACCGATCTTTGCGGATTAATTAACTACCAATTAATTATCCTACGACCAGGAACTATTTAAGTTTAGAGTTATCATCTTTAAGGTCTCATTATCACGATCTCATCATAATCCATTAAAGCTTTACTCTATACTATGGATCATCTAATTTAAACACTTTAAATAGATAAAGTCCGTTATAAAACATATTACCATTTTATTAATATAAACAAACTTGAATCAGATTGAACAAAGTATCTCCTAACTCATCATCCATGATTGGATTTAGGACATACCTCTTTCACTTGGATGAGGATTTTTGATTGATTTTGTCTTTCTCAGTTGGTGGAATAATGTGATCGAGGACTTGATATGCTCTTGCGTGGATCTTGAATAAAGTAGCCCAAGAATTATATTGAGAGCTTTCCATGTCAAGAGTGATTGGAATGAAGTTCTTCACGTTGTTTCCTGCTAGAGCAGGGTGAAACTTGTTTGTGTTTGTTTCTGTCATAGTTAACTGTGAGGAGAAGAAGACTAATGAGGCTGAGAAAGGCTGAAGAAGATAGGGAGAGAAGGGGAAGGAATAAGTAGGATAACCTAGTCTGATACCATAATAGAAATGTATTGCCTGACTGTGTTATTGATATTCTCAATCATATATACAAGAGTACATTGCTGATGTTTTTCCTAGAATTAGTACATAACTAATATTAAGGCTAGAGTTAATACAGTGCTGATATTAAGGCTACTGTCAAGGAATATATATAACTAGAATATTGGCATGATTAATACAAATTCTACAGATAATTATAAACATAATCTATCAAGAACCATGTTATCCATCTCGAATGACAAACCTCACCTACTAACATGTAAATTACAATTATTTATACATGCTAAATACAAATTGTTAATGTTGTTTTAACACTAATTTAAATAATTTAGAAAGTCTAGCATAACAAGCAAAAAAAGTGATTCTAGAACTTGTGTTTCCCACATCGTTTAGCATTGATTAATATATATAGGTTATATTCCCTCCGTCCCCCTCAATTATTTACATTGAGGGGACGGCACGGAGGTTAAGAAAAAATATAAATTAATAGGGAAAAGTAAGAAAAATGAGTAAAGTGGTGGGATCAATCAATATTTAATATATAAAGTGGGTATAGTTGAGGAAAATAGTGAATGTGATTGGATTTTATATTATAAAATGTTACTATTTTTGGTATGTAAAGAGATGAGAGGGACGTACCAAAAAGGAAAGTGTAAAGAAATGAGAGGGACAGAGGGAGTATTTAATTTGAATACTAAATCTTTGATGGCAAGCTTGACAATATTAAATGTATCAACTGTACTGGTAGGGCGATAACAATCTCTAGGGCTATTTCTTCTTTTTTTCGAGTACATACATAACATCAAAAATGGCTTTTTCCTACCATATAAATCTTACCAAAAACACTTGATAGGAATTGACCCCCTATTTATTACCGACGACGAATATGGTAGGAAATGGTCTATGTGGGGCCCAATTTTTGTAAAAGCGAGAAACAATTCCTACCGATTGTTGGTAGGAAATTAAAACCTACCAACATCGGTAGGTTTTGCATGCATTTTCACAAAGATAAGACTTCACCATCCTAATCATCAGCCTTGTCATATTTTTAAGTAATAAACAATTCTTATAAAATAAAAAATATTTTCATTCTGCCATGGTCATTTCCTACCATATATGGTAGGAAATTAAAACCTACCAAATCTGGTAGGTTTTATTCGTGATGATACCCCACCATCCACATCATCAGCCATATCATATTTTAAAGTAATAAATAATTTTTTTAAAATAATAAATTTTTTCATTCTGTCATGGTCATTTCCTACCATATATGGTAGGAAAGTAAAACCTACCAAACCTGGTAGGTTTTATTCGTGATGTTACCCCCACCATCCACATCATCGTCCCTATCATATTTTAATGTAATAAACATTTTTTTAATAAGAAATATTTTCATTTTGCCAGCGTCATTTCCTACCATATATGGTAGGAAAATAAAACCTACCACATATGGTAGGAAAATGTTGGTTTTATTTTTGTTTGGTCCCACAAACAGGAAATATGCCCAATTAAATTTTGGACCCAACACCTTTTTGCTTTTGTAGTGTGTGGTGTTAAATTGACCCAGTCAAATCGGCCCATTTCTGTACAGCTTTCCTACCAATAATGGTAGGTTTTGATCGAATAATAAAATAATAAAAAAATAAAGTTAGGGTATAAAGTGTTTTTATTATATTTTTTGTTGATCGGTTATCATGTTTTTTGTTAATCAAACTCTACGGACATAAAGATCTACTCATTTTAGTAGTGGGGGATAAAAATTAGTTGATTTAAACTTATATTCTTATGTTTTTATGTTCTTCGCTAAAACCTAATTATAGCGAAAAAAAAATTAAAAATATAGAAATGTATGACTAAATTAATTTTTTTTATATATGAAACGTCGTTTTGTAGTTTGATGAAGCTAAGGAAAAAAATTTAGAGAAAAAAAATTATAAAAAGTTAAAGTCGTTTAGAAAACGAAAGAGTGTTAGAAGATTGAGTTAGAGTTTATACTCATGTTTTAGGGGTTGTCTAGGGTTACATTTTTTTTTTTCAACGATCCAACCTTACGGATGATTAAATATGTTGATTTCTTAGCTATACACAAAATATTGGATTTTTTTTAATTTAAGTTCTTATATTTTTATAATAAATCTATTTATCAAACTTGTACTTTACCAAAACTTGAATTGGAATATCATATATCAATTATTTTCTCATTTAGTATAAAAAGTTTGTTTGGCGCAGTGGTTATTCACTTTGTTATTGTCGGAGAGGGCACGGGTTCAAATCCGTGCAATCTAAAAATTTTGGCGATTTCCGCCCAAAATTTTACGAAAAATTTGAATTTCCATTTTTAGGGGTTGTTTAGGGTTACACTTTTTTATTTTTTTTCAACGATCTAACCTTACGGATGATTAGATATGTTGATTTCTTAGATGTATGTAAAATTTTAGAATTTTTTAATTTTAGCTCATATATTTTTATAATGAATCTATCTATCAAACTTATAATTTACAAAACTTGAACTGAAATATGATATATAAGTAAATTGCATATTTATTACAAACAACGGTGTTGGTGCAGTGGTTGTGCACTTGGTTATTCTCAGAGCTGGCAGTTATTTGAATCCACACAACCCAATTTTTTTTGGCAATTTCCGCCAAAATATTTACCAAAAAATTGATATTACCGCGCACAACTAATAAAATAATAAAAGAATAAAATTAGGGTAACAACTCATTTACCCTCTGACATAAATCAATAGATCTTAATTATCATTACGTTTCGATCGTCGAAAATATTATTTAAAAAAATTATTATGTTTATTTAAAAAAAAAATTATGCCAAAACCTATACCCTACCATTATCGGTAGTAAATAAGCTACAATTTCATGAAAAGTTTAAAAATTGCACCTAAAACTAGAATTCAAAATTTGCGCTCAAACCAAAAATTCGAAAATGGCTCCGAGAATCATAACCTACCATTATCGGTTGGAAATAAGTAACAAATTCCCGAAAAATTCAAAATTACGCCTAAAATCAAAAATTCAAAAATTGCGCCCAAACCAAAAATTCAAAAATTTCGCTGAGAATCATAACCTACCATCATCGGTGGGAAATAAGCTATAATTTTACGAAAAATTTAAAAATTGCGCCCAAGCGAAAATTTTAAAAGTTGTGCCCAAAATAAAATTTTAAAAATTGCGCCCAAACGAAAAATTCAAACTTATTTTTCATCTTCTTATTACTTGATAAGTGGGTATTTTATTCACTTAGAACGTTTCCGTTTGGCTTAAAACGAATGTTTGTACTCGAGTTGTGGTATTTTTGATCTCTTTTAAAGGGTATTGTGCAGGTATATTTATCACAGGTGTACTAGGAATAAAGCGGAGCAATTGGAATGTAATTCGGAGTTTTAATGAAGAAATGGAAAAAATTCAATTTCCTGGACAGAGAATATGGCGCGGCAGCGCCGTGTTTACACTATTATGTGGCGCGGCAGCGCCGTTGCAGAAAAACCAGAAAAAGCTGAGCAGTGATCCTGGCGCGGCAGCGCCGTGCTCCTATACAAATTTGGCGCGGCAGCGCCGGGCACTCTGGCGGAAAATTCCTGTTTTGACCTAATTGCTGATTTTTCGAGTGAAAGTTAAAAAAAGTCAATTCCATACGAATTATTGCACCTGGAGGCCTTTATAAAGAAGAAAAAAACCCTAGAGATAAGGAGAGACATATACCGCATATTATATACGGAGTTTAAAAGCACGAAGAAGAAGGAAGAAGATAGTTTCAATTTATTCTTGTATTCTTTCTATCTTGTGGATGCTTGGATTTGGTGTACTCTTTAAAACCCTTGATATTTATAACAGTTATAATTCGTTTTCTTTCATCATGTTTACATTAGAACCCATGGTGACGATTAGTTTGATTATGAACTAACTCGTTGTCATGGGGTTTTAGCGGATTTATTCATGAAGTTTATTTGTTGAATTTTCTTGATGCCTATAGTGTGATTGATGCGATATCCTATCATGGTTGTTTTAATTCGTTATAGGAGAGTAGCTAACTCCTGTAATTGTGTGTTAATTCTTATTGAAGCGAAAATGGATTTAAGAGTTTAGAACTTGCCATGCTAGCATAGGTTTATGCGTGAGAATATCATTCGTAATTAGTGTCGTAACTCTAACCGTTTTATGACGACTATGTGATCAACTGAATGCTTGTACTTCAACCATTATGTTTTCAATCTTTATAGACATATAGGGACTAAGCATAATTGGGAGACTAAGTGATTTCTATCTTAATTGTGGATATTATTTAGGATGGTATTGGTACAACGAAAGTTGGCTTATATCAGTTTTGTGTGTTCGATCAGGTATTACAAATCACATGAAAGGGCTAGAGAATTGGAGACTTTAGATGGATTGTTTAATGAAGTTGAAATCCCATGTTTTATTCGCATAAGTAATTCGACATAAATCTCAGTTCAAGTAGTTGATAATTAGTTATAATTCTTAGATTAATTATAGTGATAACAAAAATCCACTTTGTTATTTGTTTTAGCATCGAATAATAATCATACATTGGTGAGTGAATTAACTAGACAAACAACGAGTCCCTGTAGGAACGAACCTTATTTGCTATCTGTATTACTTGAGATCACGTGCACTTGCGTGTTGAGTTTGGTCGTAACAAGTTTTTGGCGCCGCTGCCGGGGACTTCGGTTTTATTTGTTTAGTTTCAGTATTTACCATCAGTGGTCATTAAAGTTCGGTGACTAGGACGTTTCTCACCAATTTTCTAGTTGGTGAATTTCAGGTACTTATTGAGAGTGTATGCGTACACGAGCTCGAGCACGTAGAGAAGAATTAGCAAGAAGAGAAGAACTAGCACGAAGGAAACTTGACTTTGAGAACATCAGTGTAGAAAACAATTGTGAATCAAAAGAAGATATGGAAGATCAAGCACAACCAGCGAAGGCTTTGAGTGAATTCTCTCAGCCAAAAGTGGAGGACATTCATACCAGCATTGTTCGTCCAGCTATTGGGGCAAATAACTTCGAGCTTAAGCCAAACATCATTCAGATGATTCAGAATACGGTTCAGTTTGGGGGTAGTCCTGCTGAAGATCCCAATGCTCATATTAGGGACTTTCTTGAGATCTGTGATACCTTCAAATTCAACGGAGTTACAGATGACGCAATCAGATTGAGGCTATTTCCCTTCTCTCTTAGGGATAAAGCCAAGAGTTGGTTACATTCTATGCCATCGGGTTCTATTAAAACATGGGCAGACTGTGCTCAAAAGTTCTTGACGAAGTATTTCTCCATGGCGAAGACAGCAGCTTATAGAAATTCTATTTCTCAGTTTGCTCAGCAACCCCAGGAATCTTTGGGGGAAGCTTGGGAAAGGTACAAGGAGATATTGGCACGGTGTCCTCATCATGGAATGCCGGATTGGATGATAATCAGCAATTTCTATAATGGGTTGGGAGCTCAGTCCAGGCCTATGTTAGATGCAGCATCTGGAGGTGCGCTATGGGCAAAAAGCTATGAGGATGCCTATAATCTTATCGAGATGATGGCAGCCAATGAGTTTCAGAATCCTACTCAACGCTTGCCACCTGCTAAAGTGGCTGGAGTACTTGAATTGGATGCAGCTACTGCTATTGCTGCTCAACTCAAGGCGTTGACAATGAAGGTAGATTCCCTTTCTAATCATGGAACTGGCCAGGTTGCTATGGTGTGTGAATTGTGTGCAGGGGCTCATGACACGAATCTGTGTGCTATCTCATCGGAATCAGCACAGTTTGTTAGTAATTTTCAAAGAGCTCAGCAGCCAGTGCCTAATGCGTATCATCCCAACAATCGGAATCATCCTAATTTCAGTTGGAGCAACAATCAGGGTGGTGTTCAGCAACCACAAAATCAGCAGTTCAATGCAAGGCCATATAATCAGAACTATCAAACACCACCTTATGCTCCAAGGCAAACATTCAATCCACCTGGATTTCAACCATCTCAAGGGAATTCTTTGAATCAGTCTGAGAAGTCTGAACTGGAAGAGCTGCGAATGATGTATAAGAGTCAAGCGGTGTCGTTGAAAACTTTAGAGAATCAGATTGGCCAACTAGCCAATGCATTGCTGAACCGTCAACCAGGAACGCTTCCGAGTGACACTGAGATGAATCCAGGCAAGAAAGATCACAAGGAACAGGTCCAGGCAGTAACCTTACGATCGGGGAAGATTCTACAAGGTCAGAACGAAGGAAATTCAGCTGAGGAAAAAAATGAGTTTTCTGAACAGTTAGTATGGCGCGGCAGCGCCGATGCCCAGTACAAAAACGGCGCGGCAGCGCCGGCCCTTCTGGAAGAAAAAAGTGATTTTGACGCTGGGGTCGATTCTGTTCCTGATTTGGTACCTAATGCTACTCTCTCAACTCACGTAACTGGGAAGAATGAAAATTCTCGGAAAGTAGTAGAAGAAAAGGTGTTTCCACCTCCTCCATTCCCAAAACGAGTTCAAAGGCAAAAGTTTGACAAGCAGTTTGCTAAGTTCTTGGATGTCTTCAAGAAGCTTCAGATTAACATACCATTTGCAGAGGCTCTTGAGCAAATGCCGAGCTATGCGAAGTTTATGAAGGGCATTCTTTCGAAGAAATTGAAACTTGAGGAGCTAGAGACAGTTGCATTGACGGAAGAATGTAGTGCCATCTTGCAACAAAAGTTGCCACCTAAGTTGAAGGACCCTGGAAGCTTCACCATTCCATGTACTATTGGAGATCTCTCATTCAGCAAATGCTTGTGTGATTTGGGTGCAAGTATTAATCTCATGCCCTTATCAATTTTTATGCAACTTGGTCTTCCAGAACCAAAGCCAACTACTATGACTCTGCAACTTGCGGACCGTTCAGTTACTTATCCTCGAGGAATAGTTGAGGATGTTTTGGTGAAGGTCGACAAGCTTATCTTTCCAGCCGACTTTGTGATTCTTGACTTTGAGGAAGACAAGAAGATCCCTATCATCTTGGGACGACCATTCTTGGCTACAGGTCGGACTCTGATTGATGTCCAAAAGGGAGAACTCACTATGAGGGTGCACGATCAAAATGTCACCTTTAATGTTTTCAATGCATTGAAGCTTCCAACTGACGAGGAAGTGTGTTTTAAAATTGATATGGTGGACAAGGTGGTTAATTCCGCAACTCAACACTTGATCAAACCTGATGTGTTGGAAAGAGTTATTGCTAACGACTTGGAGATTGAGAATGAAGAGGAGGAAGAGCACTTGCAATATCTTAATGCATCTCCATGGAAGAAGTTTAAGATTCCGTTTGAATCTTTGGGGTTGTCAGAGCTGAAGAAGTCTCATGTTAGACTTAAGCCGTCTATCGAGGAAGCACCTACATTGGAACTTAAGCCATTGCCTGAACATCTAAGGTATGCCTATCTTGGTGATTCTTCTACCTTACCTGTTATTATATCATCTAAGCTTTCAGGCATGGAAGAGGAAAAGCTATTGCGAATTCTAAGGGATTTCAAATCAGCCATTGGGTGGACTATAGCAGACATCAAGGGTATTAGTCCTTCTTACTGCATGCACAAAATTCCTTTGGAAGAGGGAGCTAAACCTACAGTGGATAATCAAAGGAGACTGAATCCTGTTATGAAGGAAGTTGTGAAGAAGGAAATTCTTAAATGGCTTGATGCAGGCATTATCTATCCGATCTCTGATAGTTCTTGGGTGAGTCCGGTGCAATGTGTGCCCAAGAAGAGGGGCATGACAGTGGTGACTAATGAAAAGAACGAGCTCATTCCCACTCGAACAGTTACTGGTTGGAGGATTTGCATGGATTATCGAAAGTTGAACAAGGCCACTCGGAAAGATCACTTTCCACTTCCGTTCATTGATCAGATGCTCGACAGACTGGCTGGACATCAGTACTATTGCTTGCTTGATGGGTATTCTGGTTACAATCAGATTTGCATAGCGCCCGAGGATCAAGAGAAGACTACATTCACTTGTCCATTTGGTACATTTGCATTCAGACGTGTTTCTTTCGGGTTGTGTGGAGCACCAGCTACTTTTCAGCGATGCATGATGGCCATTTTTTCTGACATGATTGGAATTAATGTGGAAGTATTCATGGACGATTTCTCAGTCTTTGGGGATTCTTTTGATGAGTGCTTGGGAAATTTGAGTTTGGTTCTAAAACGTTGTGTGGAGACAAATCTTGTGCTTAATTGGGAGAAGTGCCACTTCATGGTGCAAGAAGGTGTCATTCTGGGACACAAGGTTTCGTGTAAAGGTTTGGAAGTTGACAAGGCAAAGGTGGAGACTATTGAGAACCTTCCTGCCCCTGTTTCAGTCAAGGGTATTCGCAGCTTTCTTGGTCATGCGGGGTTCTACAGGCGTTTCATAAAGGATTTCTCAAAAATTTCTAAGCCACTTTGCAATCTCTTGGAAAAAGATGTTCCGTTCAAGTTTGATGAGTCTTGTTTACATGCATTCGAGATCTTGAAGAAGAAATTAATTTCTGCTCCAGTTATTACAGCTCCTGATTGGAGCCAACCATTTGCTTTGATGTGCGATGCTAGTGATTTTGCGCTTGGGGCCGTTCTAGGCCAAAGGAAAGAAAAGGTGTTTCATGTTATTTATTATGCAAGCAAAACTCTTAATGATGCTCAGATGAATTACACCACCACTGAGAAGGAACTACTTGCTATTGTCTACGGGTTTGAAAAGTTTCGCTCTTATCTGCTTGGTACTAAGGTGACAGTTTATACGGATCATGCTGCTATTCGCTATCTCTTGGCGAAGAAAGATGCTAAGCCAAGATTGATTCGTTGGGTTCTTCTGTTGCAAGAATTTGACGTGGAAATCAAGGACAGAAAGGGGACGGAGAATCAGGTAGCTGACCATCTCTCTAGATTGGAAGATCATGGGAAGTCACCTAAAGATAATACAGTTATTAATGAGTTTTTTCCGGATGAGCAACTATTCAGTGTGGAAGATGTTGAACCATGGTATGCCGACATTGTGAATTATCTAGTAAGTAACATCATACCACCTGAGCTCTCTTATGCTCAAAAGAAGAAATTCTTACATGATGTCAAGCAGTATATTTGGGATGAGCCGTTTTTGTTCAAGCAAGGAGTTGATCAGATTATTAGGCGTTGTGTTCCTTACAGTGAGACCGAGGCTATTCTTAGTGATTTTCATGCTACAGCTTATGGAGGCCATTATGCGGGTGCAAAGACAGCCACACGTATTCTTCAAGCAGGTTTCTATTGGCCGACTCTATTCAAGGATGCTCATCAGTTTGTGTTGAGATGTGATCGATGTCAACGAGTTGGTAATATTTCTCGTAGGGACGAGATGCCTCTTAATGTCATGTTGGAGGTAGAGATCTTTGACGTGTGGGGAATTGACTTCATGGGACCGTTCATTCCGTCATGTGGTAATCAGTATATTCTGTTAGCTGTGGATTATGTGTCTAAGTGGGTGGAGGTAAAGGCACTTCCAACGAATGACGCTAAGGTGGTGCTTAATTTCCTTCACAAGAATATATTTACTCGGTTTGGCACTCCACGAGTTATCATCAGTGATGAAGGTACGCACTTTTGCAATCGGAAGTTTACATCTCTTATAGCACGCTACAATATCAATCATCGAGTTGCTACAGCTTATCATCCCCAAACCAATGGGCAAGCTGAAGTGTCTAATCGTGAAATTAAACGAATTCTTGAGAAGGTGGTAAGTCCTTCTAGGAAGGATTGGGCTTTGTGTTGCCCAGTAAATAACAATTGTAGAAGGGGGTTGAATACAATTGTATAAGATTCTCGACTTTATATAACACAAATATGAAAGATCAATAACAATAACAATAACAGCTTTATTAACTTTGATATAAAACTGTTACAAACTCTCTTAAGAAATTCTGATGTTCTTAAGAGCTGCTAGCTTACAAAAACTCTCTCAAGAAATTCTGTTCTTAAGAGCTTCTCTCCGATTATGTTCTCTCTCGAATGAATACATAAATCGAAACCAAAACTGTGTTTATATAATGCACACAGCTTCTCTATCAATAACAAGATAAGTCCTAATCATAATAAAGATAGAAACATATCTTTAATCGATAGCTGCATTCTACAAACCAGGAACAAACTTCCATGTTTATCTAGAATCCAAATATAACTCGAAGTAGGAATCCTGATCAGCTTCAAGTCCTGATGATCAAACCTGATCATAGTCTGAGTAGGAATCCTGATGATCAATAAGATACTGACGCTTGATCAAATACTGATGACCATGCAATACTGATGACGTCAGCAATCCTGATCAGTTGAGTCTAGCTTCTGACGATCATTGAATTCTGATCTAACAATCTCCCCCAATCTCATACTTTGTGAAATAAAGTATAGATTCCAAATATTCAATGATGTCAAAAACATGTATCAAAATGTACGAGTATCTTCAGAAACAACTTATCTGTTTAAGCTTTGTGATAGAACAGATTCATCTTCAAGAAGTTGGATAATAAACTTTCTTCTTTTTCTTCAAGAATTTGAATCACTTTCCTTAAGATTTCTGAGTTCTTCATCTTCCTCATTAATCTGGTAGATAGCTGCTCTGAGATTCTGTATGGAGTTTCTCTGTAGACTGTGCTCTTCAAGCAAAAGATAAGTAATTTCCTTCCCATCAGGATTGAGAGAAAGATGAGTCATGCCAAAATTTACTTCTTTAACAGCAGTACCCCTTTGCATTTCCACATCCTGACCTCTTTGATTTAAGTACATGGGAGTATAATTACCATTGAAATTACTGTTTCCATCCAGTCTTCTTCTTATATTTGACAAAATCATGTCAGCCCATACTTTGTACACTTGGTTCTTCCATCTTAACAGATAGTGAACATATTTCAGTTCCTGTGTAGTTTTCATCAGCAGATCTTGAATAGATAGAATCTTCACACTACCATCTTTCATGAAGTACAGAAGCTTTTCTTTCTTTTCAAAACCATCATGACAATCTATAACTATATCAACAGCTAATAAATTGTTCAGGTTTTCAGAAGTTAAAGTACCTCCAATTTCTGTCAAGGAGTAAGGATCAACATATGACATATTCAGATATTCACCATCTCTGTGTCCAATACCTCCTCTTGAATTACTTGATAATTGCTTCAGATTTGAAAACATCTTTAACCAGAGTGTTTTTGATCTAGACATATCAGACAAATCAACAACACTTGAAGCGCTTGTAATAATTCTACCAGACTGAAAATTGATAGGTGTATCACAACTTAATGTGCTAATATGTTTCCACTTCTTGTATTTCTCCTTTTCATGAGCGTAGCTTCTTTCAAGTAAAGATTCTTGTCTGCTTGAATTTCTCCATTTTCTTTCATTTGAAACTTTAAGCCTTTGTAGATAGAGATTGAAATCTTCATTTGTTCTCTTTGAAATATCTCTTCTTCTGGCTTCTTCTTCTTCATCTACTTCTTTGTTGTGACAATCAACAACAGTAGATAAGATTATCAAATCAACCTCTTGCAGAATTTTAGATTCGTCAGGATCTTGAATATTGTCAGGATTAGAATCTTCAATTTGATTTGTATTGCTGAGAGTTGATTTTCTTGATTTTCTTTTCAATTCAGGTTCTTCTTCAACAATTCCATCATCACCAAAAGTAGATCTGTCAGGAACTACTAGAGTTTGAATAGGTTCAGGAATTTCTTCAATTCTTAACCCTCTAGACCTTGTCTGTCTAGGTACTGTTTGAGTTGAAGAACCTCTTCTACTTCTTCTAGCACCTCTCCTACCTCTGCTTCCTCTACCTCTAGCAGGAGCAGTATAGCTTTCCATTGTCTCTCTTTGTAGTCTCAAGAATTCTTCATGTGAGAGATCTGGATATTCTTCACTTGCTGTAGAGAGTGCTTTTCTTGCATATAATTGTTGAACTCTTTTATCAGTGTGATATAGAGTAACAATTCTGCCGTCTTTTGTAGAAAACTTCTGGAATAAATTTGATGCATCTTCAGGATTATCAATAATCACATCTTCATCACCTTCAGGAATTGTAGCAAGAATTTGTCCATGACCAGGTGTCAGGATTTGATCTTCCGTCAGGATCTGAGATTGCACCAATGTTCTTACTGTCTTAACTCCAGAATCAGAAACATGAGTTGACTGCGTTGTTTGACTTTGAGAAGTTTGGATTGTCTTCATAACAACAGCATCAGAGGTTTCTCCTTGTATCGCTTTGTCACCACCATCATCTCCAGTATCATCATCATTATTTCTTAATACTAGATCAGGTGTACATTTTGTCTGAATAACCTTCTCCCCCTTTTTGACATCAGGATCTGACAATAATTGCAAAATTAAGGAAAGAGAGGCTTGAATTTCAGTTACCTTAGTATCCAGAGAATCA
The DNA here is from genome assembly GCA_030848705.1 of Heracleum sosnowskyi. Lineage (NCBI taxonomy): Eukaryota > Viridiplantae > Streptophyta > Magnoliopsida > Apiales > Apiaceae > Heracleum > Heracleum sosnowskyi. Next base: position 133,649,141 of record CM061237.1, read on the forward strand.
ATTCGTTGTTTGATGGAGGTTTGTTCTGAAACAACAGATTTCACTTGGGATTCCACTACCCTTAGTTGAAAAGTAGTAGGCACCTTTGTAAAATTATTAAAGATATCAGTCCTCACTTTTTCAGTTGAACCCTTGATAGAATCAATCTCACTTTTCAGGCTTTTGGATAACAGAGTTGTAGCCTTCAGATGATTCTTCAAGTCTTGATTCTCTATAGACTTCACTGCATTATAGGCATGTTCAATAGCAGAAGAAAAACTGATAGATTCATCAGAATTGTGCCATGAATTGTTCCATTCATTCTGTCTAAATGCCTCTGCAGGATCAAAGGAAGGAGTAGAAAAATCTTGTCTCTGATCTTTCCCAGTGAAAGCTTTGCCAGCCATATACGTACTTGATGAACCAAAATTAGTTCCAAGACTAATCTTGAGTGCTGTAGCAAGCTGTTCCTTCTCTTTTCTTTCAGTTTATCCTGTGGTTCTGAGATAGGATGATCTATTGGTCTTGAACGAAGTGGCTGTATCAAAATAGGTTCATTATCAGGAGCACCACTAGCGTCAGGATGAACATCGTCAGGACTTGATATGCTTGCATCAGTATTTGCTACCAATGGTTCTTGTGGAGCTTGAGGTTCAGAAGCTTCTTCAACACTTTAAGCTAAAGGTTCTTGTGTGCTTCCCTCATTGACAATGTTCTCGACCAATCTTTCAACAGAAGCTGTAGCTTTTCCTGCATCTTCACTTTGAGAAGATGGTTCTTGTGTAGCTGGAATGTTGATGTCTTCATTCTCCCTTTGAGAAAATGGTTCTTGTGTGACCATTCCACTAGCTAAGCCTTCACCCAAACTTTGATTGAGTGGTTCTTGTGTGACAGGATCAACAGTAGCTGCTGAATTACTCTGAAATTCAGGTTCTTGTGGGCTTGATCCTTTCAGCTTCTTCTGTCTCTGATAGACTAACTCTTCTGCATTCCTCTTTTTCTTTGATGTAGGTGTAAGACCAACCAAGGAAGCAGTTGTAGAAACCTTCTCCCAAGAAATTTCTCTAATCTGAGATGGAGAGGCTGGAGAGTCTGATATAGAGACAACTTTTGTTGCTGCATCAGGAATACTAACATCAGGATTTGCTAGAGCATCAGGAGTAGATGACTCATCAGGATTTGATGTCTGAATATCAGTATCCTTCATTTGCACTGTCAAAGGAATATGATACCTGCTCTTTGATAATTTCTTTGTGTATTTAGACTGATTAATAAAAATCCATTCATCAGTCTGTTTAACTTGAAGACCCAGAAAGTAACTCATTTCTCCCATCATGCTCATTTGATATCTTGACTGCATAAGCTTGGAAAACTTTTCACACAGCTTATTGTTTGTTGACCCAAAAATGATATCATCAACATAAATCTGAACTAACAGCAACTCCTTACCATGATTCAAATAAAATAGAGTTTTATCAATTGCACCTCTTTTGAATCCACTTTCCAGTAAGAATTGAGCTAAGGTTTCATACCATGCTCTTGGAGCTTGCTTTAGTCCATAAAGTGCCTTATCCAGTCTGTAGACATGATCTGGATATTTAGGATCAATGAAACCAGGAGGTTGTTCAACATAAACTTCTTCCTCCAGTTCACCATTTAAGAAAGCACTTTTAACATCCATCTGGAAAACCTTGAATTTCTTATGTGCTGCATAAGCAAGAAATATCCTGATGGCTTCTAGTCTTGCAACAGGAGCAAAAGTTTCATCATAGTCAATTCCCTCTTGTTGGGAATACCCCTTTGCAACTAGTCTTGCTTTGTTTCTGATTATGACACCATCAGAATCAGTCTTGTTCTTGAAAATCCACTTTGTACCAACAATTGATCTATTCTTTGGTCTTGGTACCAGTTTCCAGACTTCATTCCTTTCAAATTCATTCAGTTCTTCTTGCATTGCAGTAACCCAATCAGCATCTTTAAGTGCATCTTCAACTTTCTTAGGCTCTTCCTTGGATAGAAAGTTATTATATAAACATTCATTCTGAGTTGCACTTCTTGTTTGAACACCTGCATCAGGATCTCCAATTATCAAATCAGGAGTATGATCTTTTGTCCATTTCCTTGCTGGTGTCAAATTGTTTCTTGAAGTAGATGCTCCCCCTGGATTGGTGTTATCTTGATTGAAAGAATTTGATTGATTTGAAGCTCTCCCTGAATTATTGCTATGCCCTCCTGATGTGTTATCAGGATCTTTACTTGAATCAGTATCTGAAGAATTCTGTCCTGATGATTGAGTTGACTCTGAACTTGTAGTTGAATGTCGTTGCTCCCCCTCAACATTAGCACTACTAGTTGTATGACTGTTGTTTGCATCATCAGTATTAGCCTCATCAGTACCTGGTGAGTCATCAGGATTTGGTGACCCATCAGTATCTGATGAATGGACAGCTTCTGATTCACTTTCTTCAGGTTCCTTGGAAGCTTCATTTTCAAATAGTAATCTATCATGTGAGTCTTCAATGATTCCAGTTATCTTCTTGTCATCAAAAGATACATGTATTGACTCCATGACAGTTCTTGTTCTCAAATTAAAAACTCTGAAGGCTCTTGATGTAGGATAACCTATGAATATTCCTTCATCAGCCTTTGTTTTAAATTTCCCTAGCTGTTCAGGATGAGTTCTGAGAACAAAACATTTACAGCCAAACACATGCAAATGCTTCAGACTTGGTTTCTTCTCTTTGAGTGACTGATAAGGAGTGACACCATGCCTGTTTATCAATGTGAGATTTTGTGTATAGCATGCTGTGTTGACTGCTTCTGCCCAGAAATATGTAGGTAATTTAGCTTCTTCCAACATAGTTCTGCCAGCTTCAATAAGAGTTCTATTCTTCCTTTCTACTACTCCATTTTGCTGAGGTGTGCCAGGAGCAGAGAATTGTTGAATGATTCCTTTGTATTTGCAGAACTCTTCCATCTTTGAATTCTTAAATTCAGTACCATTATCACTTCTTAGAATCTTGACTTTGTACTTTGTGGTTGTCTCAATCATCCTCACATGATCCAACAGAACTTCAGGAGTTTCATCTTTTCTATGCAGAAAATACACCCAGGTGAATCTAGAATATTCATCAACAATTACAAGAGTGTACCTTTTCTTACTGATGGACATGATGTTGACTGGACCAAACAGATCAAGATGTAGCATGTGATATGGTTCTTCAATAGAGGATTCTGATTTACTCTGGAATGATGTCCTTCTTTGTTTTGCTTTTTGGCATGCATCACAGAGTCCATCAGGTATATATAAGACATTAGGTAATCCTCTTACTAACTCTTTCTTAACCAACTCATTGATGTTGCTGAAGTTGAGATGAGAAAGCTTCTTGTGCCAATTCCAACTTTCATCTACTGAAGCTTTACTGATGAAACATGTAGGGGAGTCATCAGTATCTGAGAGAATGTTGGCTTCATATATGTTACCATGCCTGTAGCCAGTTAGTGCTATCTTCCCTGTTGCTTTACTGACTACTTCACAATGTGTGGAATAGAAATTGACATGATAACCTCTGTCAGTGATTTGACTAATACTCAACAAGTTGTGTTTTAGTCCCTTCACTAGAGCTACTTTTTCAATGATGACATTTCCAATGATTATATTGCCATATCCCAAGGTTTGTCCAATGTTGCCATCTCCATAAGACACAGTTGGGCCAGCTTTTTCCTCATATTCTGATAACAGGGCTTTGTTTCCAGTCATGTGCACAGAACATCCACTATCCATGACTAACACATTTTTCTTTTTACCCTGCATCAGAATAGTAAAACACTAGTCAGAATGTTTAGGAACCCACACTTGTTGGATTCCTTGTTCATGCATTTTATTAAATTTAACAGCAGAAGACTTTTTGACTTTAGCAGTCCTGACAGGATTTACTCCATCAGGATTTGCTTTGTCAATATCAGTATTAACAAAAGCATGCTTCATTATGACATTTTCAGTTCTATCAGACTTTGTACTACTTTCAAACTTAGGCAATGGATCATAAAAATTATAGTACAAATCATGATACTCTTTACATGTATAAATAGAATGCCATATACTACCACAATGAAAACAGGAATTCTGTGGTTTGTAAAATACTGATCTATTCCTAACATCAGACTTAGGAATTTCAACAATTTTCTTCTTACTCTTTTTACAATCAATAGCAAGATGATTAGAGTTACCACAGTTAAAACAACTCTTTCTAGGTGCATTTGGGATATACTTATAACCATTCTCTTTATTGATCCCAACTTTACCATTCCTGTTTCTCTTAACAGTAGAGCTTCCTTTTTCTTATCTGTAACCTCACAGATTTTATCTTTAAGCTGTTTCTGAGACAATAGACCTACATTCTTAGTGACTTTGTTCATGACAGGTTTAGACTTTATAATTTTAATTCCTTGAGTAGAAGAAGATCCCTTTTCAAAAGTAGAATTGGAATCCTTACCAAAAACAAAATTAACAGGAGTAATCTTAGATTTGGTTGAGTCTATAACATGTCTATAGGTCTTTGGACTAACTGTCTCATCAATGACAATTTTCTCTGCTAATTTCTTATCTTCATCTGACTTATATCCTAGACATTCTTTCCAATTCTTAGAGGTATTAATCTCATGAAATTTCCTACCAGAGTCTGTCCAGGTTCTGATTTTCTCATTAGCATATTCAAGTTCTTTTTCAAGGGAAGTACATTTAGATGTTATCTCTAAGTGCATGTGCTTAACATTATCACATTCTTTTTGTACTTCTTGCATACGAGAAAATTCAGCTTCTAATATCTCATTCCTCTTTCTAAGGTCAGACATCTCAGATAAGATTCTAGTATTCTCAGCAGTTTGACTTCTAAAGCTAATATGTAATGACTTTAGAAAACGTCTTAACTCAGAAGCATTATCAGTATCAAAATCAAAGATAGTATTTAGTACCTTATCATCAGGAGCAGCAGTTACATCAGCATTGGTCATTAACGCATAGTTGACTACCTCAGTATCAGATTCTGAGGAAGAGTCCATCCAATCCTTGCTTGATGTGATGAGTGCCTTTGTCTTGTTGCATTCAGAAGCAAAGTGACCCATACCATTACACTTGTAGCATCTAACCTTTGACTTGTCAAATTTGCTACCCTTGCTGTCCTTTTTGATATACTTGTCTTTGTCTGCTTTGAAGGTCTTTTTCTGAAAGTTGCCTTGTCTTCTATTCTTCCTGAACTTCATCCTTCTGAAGTTTCTGACAATCATAGCAACCATCTCTTCCATGTCTGAGTCAGAAGAGTCATCACCAGTATTGGCATCAGGATTGCCATCAGTATCTGATGAAGAGTCGTCAGGATCTGACTCAGCTACTCTTGATTTACTTCTAGAAACCTCCATAGCTTTTCCTTTTGATTTAGCTTCTACATTCAAAGCAATTGACTTTGCCTTGCTGCTTTTCTTGTTCTTTCTCTGTTGAACTTCAAGATCATGAGTTCTTAGCATCCCATAGATCTCATCAAGAGACACAATGTTCAGATCATACTGGTGTCTAATGATTGAGGTCTGAGTATCCCATTCTTCAGGTAAAGCTCTAAGAAATTTGGTGTTTGAATCTTCAGTTTCATATACTTTGTCAACTAAGGATAAGCTGTTCAATAGTGTCAGGAATCTATCATATAGATCAGTCAGGCTCTCTTCAGGTCTTGCATCGAATTGTTCATATTCTTGAATCAATAGAGCCCTTCTGTTTTTCTTGACAGATGCAGATCCCTGGCACTGAGTTTCCAAAGTATCCCAGATTTCTTTTGAAGACTTGCATGCAATCACCCTGTTTGACATGACAGCATCAAGGCTATTATGCAAGATATTCTTTATCTTTGGTTCCCTGAGTACATGAGCTTTTTCTTCTGGAGTCCATTCTGCTTTAGCTTTGACCACATAATGTTCTGGTACTGTATCTGTTCGTTCTACGAACTTTGTTGGTATATATGGTCCATCACGAATCCTGTCCAAGTAGTCAGGATCCATAGCCTCCAGGTACATCAGCATCTTTACCCTCCATGTGGGATATTCTGATATCTTCAAGATGGGAATCTTCATGCTTTCATACTTGGTTGTCGACATCTTTAGATCGTATCTGATTCAGAATTAAATCAGTTTGCTCTGATACCAATTGTTGCCCAGTAAATAACAATTGTAGAAGGGGGTTGAATACAATTGTATAAGATTCTCGACTTTATATAACACAAATATGAAAGATCAATAACAATAACAATAACAGCTTTATTAACTTTGATATAAAACTGTTACAAACTCTCTTAAGAAATTCTGATGTTCTTAAGAGCTGCTAGCTTACAAAAACTCTCTCAAGAAATTCTGTTCTTAAGAGCTTCTCTCCGATTATGTTCTCTCTCGAATGAATACATAAATCGAAACCAAAACTGTGTTTATATAATGCACACAGCTTCTCTATCAATAACAAGATAAGTCCTAATCATAATAAAGATAGAAACATATCTTTAATCGATAGCTGCATTCTACAAACCAGGAACAAACTTCCATGTTTATCTAGACTCCAAATATAACTCGAAGTAGGAATCCTGATCAGCTTCAAGTCCTGATGATCAAACCTGATCATAGTCTGAGTAGGAATCCTGATGATCAATAAGATACTGACGCTTGATCAAATACTGATGACCATGCAATACTGATGACGTCAGCAATCCTGATCAGTTGAGTCTAGCTTCTGACGATCATTGAATTCTGATCTAACACTTTGAAGCTTGATGAAGCAGTGTGGGCTTATCGGACGGCCTATAAAACACCTTTGGGAATGTCACCATTTCAGCTTGTGTATGGAAAAGCATGTCATCTGCCAGCTGAGTTAGAACACAAGGCTTATTGGGCGTTGAAGAAGCTGAATTTTGATCTTACAGCAGCAGGTGAAAAGCGTATGGTTCAGTTGAATGAAATGGACGAGTTTCGATTGCAAGCTTATGAGAACAACAAGCTATATAAAGAGAAAGTCAAAAGGTGGCATGATCGTCGGTTGGTTCTTAAGACATTTGTGCCCGGGCAATTGGTGTTGTTGTTCAACTCTCGACTTCGGTTATTTCCTGGAAAGTGGAAGTCGCGTTGGTCAGGTCCATTCACAGTTAAAACAGTTTTTCAGCATGGAGCAGTGGAGATTTTTGACAAGTCACCGGACCAGTCGTTCAAGGTCAATGGTCAGCGGTTAAAGCCATATTTTGGAGAGAAGTTGAATCGCGAAGTTGAGACCGCGGTTCTAATTTGCACAACGTAAGGAGATGGAGCTATGTCAAGCTCATGACTTAAAAAGAGCGCTTCGTGGGAGGCAACCCACTTGATTGTGTGATTGTATCATTCTAAAAAAAAAAAAAAAAAAAAAAAAAATAGAAAAATAGAAAAAAATTTCAGCAGAAGTTCTGGCGCGGCAGCGCCGTGCTAAGGCATAAAAATGGCGCGGCAGCGCCGTGAAGGCTGTTGAGGAAAAAAAAACAGAAAATTTGAAAAAAAAAAAAAGAAAAAAAGAAAATGTTGTTGTAATTAGTGGCCCATTATCCTAACCCACTACCCATACCCACTAACCCTAAACTCCTTTATATAAACCCACATCCCATAACCCTACCTATACAACCTATACATACACTACTTACAAATCTCACAAATTCTCAAACACTCTAAACACTTTCTTCCATTCGATTCAATGGCATCTAAGCGACAACGGGTTGTAATTGGTGGTGGTAGTGAGGGTGCTAGTGGTAGTGGGGCTGGTGGAAGGCACCCTCGTTCTTCTTCTTCATCTGATTCGGGTGGAGCCAATGGTGGACCTCAATTTGTTTCTAATGAGGCTCGTGAGGCTTATAATGAGTTGTTGGGGCGTTCTATTGCTCGTGAGAGGGGTCTTTTGCCTACGGCATCGGATGGGTATATGTTGGAGAATATTGCGGAGAGAGGTTGGGAGCAATTTTGTGAGGCTCCGGAGCCTGTTCCGATGACGGTGGTTCGCGAGTTTTATGCGAATGCTAGTGTGGACAGGAATGGGATTAGCCAAGTTCGTGGGTTTCGTGTGGATTATCGGCCGCGTGCTATTCGTCGTGTTCTTGGTCTTCCGACTCCTAGGAGGAATCAAGAGGATTGGTCGGGAAGGACTCGCGATGTTGTGGACCTTCAGGTGATTATTCAGAGGTTATGTGTTCCAGGTACACAGTGGACCTTGAGGCGTGGCACTACTGAGCCTACTTCGTTTATGTCGACGGCTCTGAATCAGTATGCGCGTACTTGGCACTTGTTCATTTGTGCTAACCTCATCCCTACTAGGCATTCTAATGAGGTGACAGTGGAGAGGGCTATCTTGTTGTTTGCTATTTGCAGCAGAGAGTTGGTGGATGTGGGTAATTTGATCCACCAGGGGATTCTCCATTTTATGCAAGGGAGTACCACTGCGGCGATACCTTATGGTTCGGTTATTGCTAGGTTGGCTAGGGATGGTGGTGCTATTTGGTCAGAAGCGGAGGTTGTGCAACAGCCACAGGCAGCACTGGATCATCAGAGTATAGTGAGGCTGAATGTGTGGGATGGAGGTGAGCCGGATTGGTGGGGTCTTGGTTATGTAGTAGAGGGTCAACAGCAGCATCAACAGCAGCAGCAGGATGGAGGTTCTCTTATTAGTCAGCGGCAGTATAGGCGATTGACGAGGCGTATCGATGCGGTGCACGATATGCAGGCAGGTTTTGCAGCAGATTTTGGTCAGTTTGCACAGGCTTTGGGCACGGCTTTGCGTGCGAGTGGGGTGGACGTGACTTTTCCGTCCTTTGGAGTTGGCGCTGTCTATCCGCCACCGGACACTCCTAATGGGAGTGGTTCGGACGACGAGTAGGTATGCTTTGCACTCTTTTAATTCTTACCTTCAATGTGGGCATTGAAAATTTTAAGTTTGGGGGTGGGGATGAAAGGTGCATTTGTATATTAGGTGTATTGCATATTAGGAGCATTTGTGCATGTTAGTTAATTTCATGTTAGTTTAGAGCATTTTGTTGCATGTTAGTTTAGAGCATATAGGACATTCTGTTATTTTGTTATTTATGTTCATATAGTTGCATGAGCATGGCATGCATTTTCATGATCCCTTAGGACGAGCTATTTCTGTTTGGCAGGTAGATGTTGATTTGAGTGTGGTAATCATGACATGCATGTTATGGGGACAAAACCAATTACACAACTCATTGTTTGCTTTTGGGCTAGATTGGGGGTCATGCTTGTTTGGATGTTTTGAGGTTTAATTACCTGGTTATATTAAGAATGTTCTTTATTCCCTTGATAACGTAAGAGCACTTAAGTATAAGTTTGGGGGGAAACAGGATTTTCATGCTAGTTGTTTGTTGTTATGGCTAGGTGTCAAATGGCTAGTAGCCGGCTCATATTTATATGAGTAGTCTAGGGTTGGAAGTGAGAATTCTCATTCCAGATTGTTTATAAAAAAATTGAGAAAAAAAAAAAAAAGAAGAAAAAAAGGAAGAAAAAAAAAAAAAAAAAGAGTCATGTAAATAGTTAAATGCAAAATTAACCACGAGTGAGCTCTTTAATACTCGAGTAATTAAGTCTGAGGGGACTTAGTCCTAGTGACCTAAGGCTTTTATAGTCTGGGATCCACTGACCTAACACTCGCTACATGGGTATTATTGTATAAGCCTTTTGGGGTCTCACTCATTGCACGGTTAAATAAGCATATGTGTTGTGAATAGTAGTATGTGTCGTGGTAATAAAGCATGAATTCCTGGTTAATCTGAATGAGTATGGAGGTGTCTCGAAGTTATGATGTGTCTACCGTTCATTCTTTTTATAAACTTGTGATTGCCTTGACTAAGAGTCGGTATGATTTTTGATCTAGTGTTAGGAGTATATCTGATGAGTATCGCACACACCACGTTCCTATGCATGTATTGTTAGTATACGGGAATTTAGTCGAGCTCTGTTTGGAAGTTGTTGCATGATTTGAGATGTTTGCCTAATGAATGGTTTTGGTAGTCTAAGGGGATCCTTGCATTTTCATATAGTTGCATACATGTAGTTAGTTGCATTTGTAGTTGCATTGTTAGATGGATTTTGGGGGTACATTCGCTATAGGCCCTCACGAGACCTTACTCGTCCACTAGGGCTGCCTAGGGGTTTAAAGGGCTTGTTGCATATGCCAAATGCAACCGTGATCACCTACGGAAGTGGTAGTTTGTTATGCTCGAGGACGAGCGTCGGTTTAAGTTTGGGGGTGTGATAAGTGGGTATTTTATTCACTTAGAACGTTTCCGTTTGGCTTAAAACGAATGTTTGTACTCGAGTTGTGGTATTTTTGATCTCTTTTAAAGGGTATTGTGCAGGTATATTTATCACAGGTGTACTAGGAATAAAGCGGAGCAATTGGAATGTAATTCGGAGTTTTAATGAAGAAATGGAAAAAATTCAATTTCCTGGACAGAGAATATGGCGCGGCAGCGCCGTGTTTACACTATTCTGTGGCGCGGCAGCGCCGTTGCAGAAAAACCAGAAAAAGCTGAGCAGTGATCCTGGCGCGGCAGCGCCATGCTCCTATACAAATTTGGCGCGGCAGCGCCGGGCACTCTGGCGGAAAATTCCTGTTTTGACCTAATTGCTGATTTTTCGAGTGAAAGTTAAAAAAAGTCAATTCCATACGAATTATTGCACCTGGAGGCCTTTATAAAGAAGAAAAAAACCCTAGAGATAAGGAGAGACATATACCGCATATTATATACGGAGTTTAAAAGCACGAAGAAGAAGGAAGAAGATAGTTTCAATTTATTCTTGTATTCTTTCTATCTTGTGGATGCTTGGATTTGGTGTACTCTTTAAAACCCTTGATATTTATAACAGTTATAATTCGTTTTCTTTCATCATGTTTACATTAGAACCCATGGTGACGATTAGTTTGATTATGAACTAACTCGTTGTCATGGGGTTTTAGCGGATTTATTCATGAAGTTTATTTGTTGAATTTTCTTGATGCCTATAGTGTGATTGATGCGATATCCTATCATGGTTGTTTTAATTCGTTATAGGAGAGTAGCTAACTCCTGTAATTGTGTGTTAATTCTTATTGAAGCGAAAATGGATTTAAGAGTTTAGAACTTGCCATGCTAGCATAGGTTTATGCGTGAGAATATCATTCGTAATTAGTGTCGTAACTCTAACCGTTTTATGACGACTATGTGATCAACTGAATGCTTGTACTTCAACCATTATGTTTTCAATCTTTATAGACATATAGGGACTAAGCATAATTGGGAGACTAAGTGATTTCTATCTTAATTGTGGATATTATTTAGGATGGTATTGGTACAACGAAAGTTGGCTTATATCAGTTTTGTGTGTTCGATCAGGTATTACAAATCACATGAAAGGGCTAGAGAATTGGAGACTTTAGATGGATTGTTTAATGAAGTTGAAATCCCATGTTTTATTCGCATAAGTAATTCGACATAAATCTCAGTTCAAGTAGTTGATAATTAGTTATAATTCTTAGATTAATTATAGTGATAACAAAAATCCACTTTGTTATTTGTTTTAGCATCGAATAATAATCATACATTGGTGAGTGAATTAACTAGACAAACAACGAGTCCCTGTAGGAACGAACCTTATTTGCTATCTGTATTACTTGAGATCACGTGCACTTGCGTGTTGAGTTTGGTCGTAACATTACTTATAATCATGGTTGTAGATTTCGGAAATCGGAACAAATCGGTTGAGGTACCGTATAGTGATTTATCGGCAAATCGGGGATTTATCGGAATGATTAATCGGAACAAAAATTGGATAAATTGTAATATTTTAAATATATTTAATATATTAGCCTTATATATAATATAATAAATGATTTAAAAATAATTCATAGCGATATATCGGATTTCAAAAATCGAATCGGTCAAATATTGTTAAACGATAAATTAGTGATTTATCGGCGATTTTTGAAAAATCGGACGATTTTTAAAACACTACTTATAATACAATCATTTATTTTTTTTCTCATTTCACTTCAATTTTCTTCCCTCTCTCTTCATCTTCTTCTATATATCTTTATCTTCTTCAAATCAATTTCATATATCATTCACTTTGCTCATCTTCTTGCTTATTTAAGTAATTTTATCTTCATGCTTATTTTGTTATTTAATTAGCTAATAATTCTTAATTATTAGGTGTACTAATTCTTGCTTCTTATGTAAATTTTAGGTACTTGATGAAGATCCAAAGACAATGATGAGAAAATTGAGAAAATGATTGTGAAGAAAATAACATGAAGATCCAAAGGAAAAAGATGAAGACTTTGAAGATAATTAATTAAGCCTTGTAAATAATTTTTGATTTGTAGTTTTGGTGCATAAGAACAACCTCTAATTTTGAATATTATGATTTATGTGTAAGAGATGTTTGAATTTTTATATACAATGAAGGTTTGATTATTTGTTATGGTTGTATACTTGTGAATTAGATATTGATCTATTTTTTTTATAATGATTTGAGCAATTTGTTGGATAGGGGAAGCAATGAAAGCTTTAGTTATTTTGAAACAATTGTCTAGTAATTCCTACCACCATCAAAGCATTTCCTACTGTCTTCATAGCATTTCCTACCGTCTTCATAACATTTTCCAGAATTGATGAATGCGGTAGGTTTTAACTAGTAGGAAATACTGAAGGTGGTAGGAAATAGCTATTTTTATGTGCTTCTGTTATAAAACCTACCAATTTGGTGCCCCTTGAGTCGGTAGGAAATGAGTTGGTAGGATTTGGTCGGTAGGAAATAGTCCTTGACCGGGGTCAAATGTGACCCCACAAAATGATGTGGCAGTGACCCCACATGTGACACGTGACATGCCATGTCAATCTCGTGGGCCCATATTTATTTGACGTGGCACCTGACGTGGCATGTGACGTGTGGGGGTCCACCGCCATGTGGCCGGTGATGTGACTCGCCACATGGACAACCATTTGGCGTGTGGGGCCTTTTAAGAAACAAGCCACCAATTCCTACCATCACCATTTCCGACCTGAGCAATTCTCACCATGTCGAATGGTAGGAATTGACCCCAATTCCTACCAATTTACCTCCAAAACCTACCATTTTCGTGGTAGGTTTTGGCCATTTTTGGTGTAGTGATACATCAACGAATCATTATTTATATTACTCATGTTTCCTCAACATTTTTTTATTCTTGATGAACACAGTTCAAATTGGTTTTCGATTTTAATTTCTATCAGTGTGTTATTAGATTGATGGGTGATGTATTGTTTGGGTATTACTTTCTTCAGCGAAACATTTTCGGGAGTAGGGTTATTTAATTATCCAACATGGAATTGTATATTTTAGGATCCAAGCGCTTACCACTACACCAAAAACAACTACTTGTGGAGAAGGAACAACTCTTAACCTTTATTGTGTAGCAGCCAGCGCCATGTTTCGATTTAGGGAGATGCTGGATACCCAACAACCCCCCCCCCCCCCCAACATCTGTCAGTACTAACAAGTCCCTGTTAGGAGACAATGGCTGCATAACATTCCTTTGGCATAAATATGCACGACATGGGATTCAAACCCGTGACCTGCTCTGATACCACTTTTTAGGATCCAAGCGCTTACCACTACACCAAAAGCAGCTACTTGTGGAGAAGGCACAACTCTTAACCTTTATAGTGTAGCAACCAGCACCACATTTCGATTTAGAGAGATGTTGGATACCCAACAATATACTTGTGTTTTAATATGCTTTTGTGTTTTCCCCAGTTTAATCATAATAGAAAGCAAAAACTGCTGCTGGTAGATGGTATTAGTAGCGACAAGAATGTGCTCTGCTGAAGAGGTCTTAATTATAAAAGGATGTTGTGAATTTGTGAATTGAAGGTAGCATCATTTTTCTTAATTGTGTTTGACTACTGGTAGACGTTAGATAAAAACCTGCTAAATTTATATTTCTGAATGTCAATCTTGTTATCTTAATATACCAGTTACAATTTTTCTTATCGTCTTGGTGAAAAACCTATTTGTTATTGTAGGGATGGAATAGTTTTGGCGCCAATAGTTTTGTCCTCTCAATTTAGAGTTTCTTTAGAACGCCTCTCAAATTAGACTTACTTAAGTGAACCGAGTTTTTCTCGACACTTCCAAGTAGCTCAAACATTGCATAGTCTACAATTAAAGGCCACAAATCAGTCATGTAGTATGCGGGTCCAGTAAGCTAATAAGCTAGGTAGAGTCTCTATTTAGTATAATGCCAATTTACTTGGTCATATAGTGCCAACATACAATAAACAAAATATTTGGTGCATTTGATTCCCTCTGAAAGTACTTATATATTTGTTATTCCCAAACAATGTGATCACAGGATTGTAGAAGGGGGGTTGAATACAATCCTTTTAAAATTTCCAATTCTTTTGGAGACAAAGGACTTTGAGAACATAAATTGAAATTGCAATAAATAAAGACACAAGAATTAAAAATTAAGGTGGATTGATTGTTAGACCTGAGAGATTTTTATTTAAAGAAATCTCTGTGATGTTTGGAGAAAACACATAGCTGCAGTTATAATGTTTTTGCTTCAGCAATTTACAAGAGAATATTGCTTAAGCTCTAGAAAACTAAAAACATATTTCTTACTTACAAAAACATTGTTACACTTGGTTATATACTCCAAGTTTACAAGCCTAATTGAATTACATAAAATATTCAGTAGGTAAAGTCCAAAAGCTTGTTTTTCCACTCTAAGTCCAGTGGTCCTTGAAATGATTTGCCTTTTAGCTGAATATCCTTCTTCAATCATCTCTATTGACCAGATAAAAATAGAATGCTTCTTTTTCTTCAGGGTTTCCCAAAATGCTGGTTTCCATGCTCCTTTTTGTTCTATCAACCCACGTGACTTGTCAGAACTATCATTATCACACTTTCAACTACTAATTATTGGCCTTGTATCGATTGAGGTTGATTTGTCAAGCATCCGTTGAACGTATCTTGGTTGCATCCATTGAAGGTGTATTGGCTGCATTCGTTGAAGGCTGAATTGTATCCGTTGAATTACATTTCACTTATGTAAAATTATAAGGCATCAAATATTTACACTTAGCCTTCATATTCTACACATCAATTGATAGTCAACATGACTTCTTCAACCCTAACACTTATACTTTCAACTGCTATTGAAACTAAAGGAACATGTTACAAAGAGTCTTATCAATTGATAAGCTACCCTTCAACGGATACTGTATACACATGATATCCGTTGAAGGCTACAGTTTTACTTGTACAAATTTTACTGAGTTAATTTGGTTATCAACAAGAATTAACATAACTCCTAACAATCTCCCCCAATTTATGCCTGGTTGGGAATCAGACATAAATTCAGGGCTTGATGATAACAAAACACTCCTTAAGAATATACAGAAAGATGCAAAATTTGTATTAAGCTATAGTATCATAAAAATGTGAAAAACTTGAAGTGTGAAGTACATTACAGAGAGAGTGCTCCTCTAGTATGAGCAGTTTTAGTTCATTTTCTTCTCTCTTGGAGGCTGAATCTTTGTCTTTCCTTGTATTGCATATTACTGTCATAGTTTCTTTATCTTTCACATCAGAATTCCATTTAAACAGCTTAATCAGTTTTCCCATCACCTCGTTTTCATCAGGCTTGGAGAATGGATAATCCAGTTCTAGCTTGTTTTTGCCATGATGTTTAGGTGGAGAACCAGTCCTTCCACTTAGAATTGATTCAAACTCCTTGAGACAAGAGAGTTCAGCATCAAAAAGCCTATTAGGGCAAACTGTCTCTGGAGTGATCACTTTTAGTATTGTGGTATGGATGGGTGCTGGTTCTGAGGATACTGGCAATGAGGGTATTTGAGAAGTAGTCACAACTTTGAAGATGGATTCTTTTATTCTTTTATTAGTCTTTGAGTGATTGCTTCATTTCTCCTCAATCTCCTTTTGCCTTGCAACCATTTCTTCTTCACTGAAGCCAGAGAAATCAAAATCACTAGCATTGACTAGAGGAAGAGACACCACGAACTTCTTGAGTTCAAACTCAATTGGATTTTCAATTATCTGAGGTGTTGGTAAAGATTGCTCCCCCATAGTAGATGGCACACTTAAGTTGGCAGGCTTCCCCTCAACTTGTGGCTTTGGTAGATTTGTTGAGATTGCTGGTTCAGAGACCACTAGCATATTCTCCCCCTTTTTGTTATCATCAAGGGTTTGAACAGTACCAGTAGCCTGCAGCAATTGTTGTAGGAGTTGAGTCTGCAATTCTTGATTGGCTAGAAAGGTGTCCATCTTCTGTTCCATTTGATCAACCCTCTTAGTAAGAGTCTCCACAGATTAAGAGAGAAGATCATCCTTTTGAAGCCTCCTTTTAATAGAGTTGATAGTGTTGACAGAGAAGACAATGTCAATTCTTCTATCTACAACATCTTTGATTTCATCCATCTTAGTTTTGACCTCCTCTGTTAGAACTTTGTGCCTAAGAAACTACATCTTTTGAAGTTGTAGAGAGGTCATAAACTTGGACAGTATGATTTTCTTTGTAGAGTTGGTTGTCTGGTATTCAGTGAAAGCTTGTTGATGTTGCTTGAGAAGCACCATATTGATATCCTCTGGAGTAACTTGGTTTGAGAATAACCAATCAGGTGTGCTTTCTAAGGTGGAAGGACCTGGATCTACTCCTTCACCACCATCTGAACCCATATCTTCACCACTGTCTTCTCCTTCAAATGCACTATCATATTCAAAATCTTCAGCAGCTCCTGAAGGCAGATTGGAGATGGAATCTTTGGCTCTTAACATTAACTCGGTAGTGTGGACTAAGTGCAACATTTGTTCTGCCTCCACATTGCCCTGTCCAGCCAAGACTTGATAGACTGGCTCAGGATGAGTAAATGTCTCAATATCCAGGTTGATTTGATTCAGTGCATTTTGGTAATCTAACTGAGCCCATCTTTCCCTTTTAGCCTCATTGACATCCATTAACTCACTATCAATGGCTGTAGTAGCTTCCATCCTTATCTCTCATGTATCTGTTATTCTCTCATCTCTCATTTCTTGCATCAGGGGCTCCCCTGGCTCACACCTCTCACACCATCACCTTCACCTACTAAGGTGGTACTCTCTAAGCTCACTTTTACCAGGCTTGAAGAAATATCCAGTCTCTCAATCTCTCCCTCTCCTTTTGCCTGGATGCAATCCAGCCTCTCACTCTCAGTGTTTTCACTCCCTGCCCTCAGTCCTAAGAGTGTTTCAACAACTACTAACTCATCTACACTTAATGTTAAAATAATTGAAGTTGTAAGTTCAAGTGTAGAAGAGACTTTCAACGGATGGGGAATATCGGTTGTAGTAGTAGAAATGAGTTTCAACGGATGAGTACTGTTGTGAGGCATATCCGTTAAAGGAGAAACACTCATCAACGGATGAGAGATATTCCTTGAAGAGAGAAAAGAAGCAGTAGTTGAAGTAGAAACTAAGATAGAATTTGTGGAGATTGATTTTAATTGAGGTGCCACAGATTTAACCAAAGTTTCAGAAAGAAAAGATTGATGGTCCAACAAATCATCTAAAAGATGATGACCACCAATTTCAGAGTAGGGCTCCTCCCTGAATTTGAGAGATGGAGAATCACGAAATAATGTTTGAATCATGTCCACATCCAAAGAGAGAGTTGGTGAATTTGGTGATTCTGTTTCAATTGTGATGTTCAAAGAATGGGGTTGTGACTCCACATTTAGTGAAGCCATGTGACGCCCCCGGTCCCGGCTAATAATACTCAAACCGGTTGCGGGTCGTCAAGCACTAAAACCGACAAACCCAAATCTCAATATATTATTTAAACTCAAATACAACTCAAAATTTAATAAACTAATATATAAATTCCTTTTTCTATTAGAATACAACCTCAACTTTTGTAACCTTTTTGCATCTCAATGAAACATCGAAAATCCTCAACTATACCATTCCTTTAATCCACACACTCTCTACTCAATCATAACATTCCTTTCAGTAATTGCAGCTTAATCTGGAATAAAAATAGAACACATGAAAGAGTGAGACAAAAAAATGGCCCAGCAAGTATCTTTAACAATAGTGTGACCTGCAAGTCACGATATAATTTATGATGACAATTCAATATATGATATTACGCAAATAGCAGACAACAATGAATAACTTCACAAATAAAATAAACACACGCCAAACTGACTTTATGAAACCAAACTCAAATCACTGAGTGATCTAACGATCTTTACGGAACCTGTCCAAACTTGGGATCCCCCGTACATCCAGAACGATTTGCGTCTAACAACCTTACAATGCTTTTTAGCACACCCACAGTTCATTGAACTTCGAGTTAACCAACTCAGTTATTGTCCAAACAATCATGACTAGTAAGTCAAACTAGTCATACATATCAAGAAAATAACTCGAACTAAAGCTAATGAATTAAATTAGCTTTCTTAGATAATCAATAATCAATTTAACTCGACAACTAATCCAATGACATCCAAACGAGAGATACCATCTATAGTTAAATAAATACACTTATTTAGTGATATTAAATCAATTTATATCACTGATCATTAACGATTCTACAAAAATGAGTGACACTAACAAATAGGTCTCAACAACAACACATATGTAACGATACAAGTATACATATGTCCAAGAAATTATACATAAAATTGTATAAGAATAAATACACTTACCATGCACTACACCATAGATCGCATATTGCAACAACACAAATATATTGCCTTAAGACCTATATTTGTTGCATTAGATTTAATTGCAACGAATGTGCAAAATTTCACCGTTGCATCCGTACATGTTGCAATAGAGCCATTTAGCAACAATTTCAGCTCCATACAGCAACGTTAAGAATCATTGCAATACAAGCATGTAGCAACGTTTTATGGTCTTCAGCAACATTTAAAAATCATTATAGTAGCAAATGGTTGGCAAACAAGTCACTTTAAGGCAACAAATATTAGTCCAATTGCAATGAATTTATTAGACAAATTGCAACAGTTTAGGCCCTTATTGTAATAATTTATTAGCAGTTGTAACATTATTTGCAACATATTTTTGACACAATTGCAACAATTTTTAGAAATAAACTTGCATGGTTCCATTTGAATATACAACTATCCAGGCATAAAAGCCACAAATCCAAGCAACGCCAAACATCAATATCATTTCATACAGGCCACTAATTACCAACAGTTCGAAAGTAGTACCATGACTACTACATATGACATCGTCGTAGAAACCATCCAAAAGGTAAGTCTAACAAAAACGACAAAGTCTTGTATGTGCGCATACACTTAATTACTTGGCAAAACATGCTAAGTCACATACACCTACTTGGACAAAAGGATAAATCAGTTAGCCAACTATTACATATAATTTAAATATAAGGTTATCATGTGGCAGCTTCATCTCCATCTGCAGCAGCCTCATCATCGTTTAAATCAACCTGATCTTCTTCTCCATTCTCCTCATCTTCGTCGTCCTCATCATCATCTGCATCAACCTCGTCATCGGAACTTTCAGCACATGTTTCCATTTTACATACCATTTTACTACGAAGCTGTGTAAAACTTGTGCGGCCCGCCTTATGAGTATCAATTCACATTTTTCCGACTTGCTTGACACTTTGTAGCTTTCTCCTGCACTGATTCATCACTCTAATACTTGAGCATCACTTTGAACTGTTGTAATGGAATGGTTGGAGGCTTACTTTTTAATCTGTACTCATCGTTATCGTATTCGGTAAAGCATCGAGCCTTAATACGACTTTTGAACACTCTCCAATTATCATCAAGCGTCTTCAATACCCAATCTTTCCCTTCCTCGGGAATAATATACTTTGTCTGGTAAAGTAATTAAAAATATTGATTACTTATAAAAATTTGTAACAATTAGTGAGTGAAATTGAACAAGTCAATTAAAAATATATATATATAGTGCTATAGTGCTTTTTAGTTACCTTGATATATTCCCACCACCCATCTTTTTCTTTCTTTGGAACTTTAGACCAGTTAACAAAATCAAGTGAAATGTATAGCCTTGCTATCGTTCCACATAAACTACTCAATTCAGCAACCACTTTATCCTTTTTTGACACAGGTTGGAGCTCGCGATTTAAGCGAATCACTGGCCTTTCATGGAGTTCCTGGTGAAGACATGATTCATCTTTGTAGGTCCTCTGCACCTTCTAACTTTGGTACTACTTTCACTTATGAAAGTAGACACAAATCAGTACACATAATTATTAATTCTAAATAGTAAGTCTAGTACATATGAGAGTATACACAAACCCGTTTCAAATACACTACTGGTCGGTGGTACATGGTTATTGTCATGATCACCATCATAGTCCACAATATCATGGCCATGATTTTCTTGCTCTTCCTTTATCCCTTTTTGTTGTTTCGTAAGATCAGAAGGTAGAGGAGGGGGAGGTGGTAGCTCTTCCTCAATAGCCTTGAAAAAAATATTGAAAATATCATATACCAATTAATCTAGAAAATTGCAAAAAAAAGAGCTAAATCGATCCTCTGTTCATATACCTCTGTTCTCCCTGCAACATTACTAGCTGCAACATTAGTAGCTGCAACATTACTAGTTGCACGTGTTCTTGGTCTACTTGTGACATCCTTCACCTTTGCAACTTTTTTTTTCTTTTGCTAATTAAATAAGAAAAATATAATCAAACAAACAGTTGTATGTTGTTCCAAAAACATAAAAGATATAATTTAATTTGTTTTATTAGAATCAGATATTGACATACCTTGCGAATAACATGCATTGTTTCCTCTTCGCTTAGACTATCATGTCCAGAAAAATAGGGCCTGTCAAATTCTAATTCCATATCTGATGACCATTCCTCTACAACTACATTTTTTGCTTTAGGTTTGGATTTCCTTTTAGCTACATTAAGCTTAGCTGCCTTTTGCTTCAGTTTCAATCTTTCAATTTCTTTCTGGTTTTCCTCCATTCTATTTCTTCTCTTTAATTCAAAATTTGCAACCTTCACCTACATTAAGGCGACAAATAACAAATTAAAAAATATGACATGATAATAATAAAGCACAAATGACGAAATATAATAACACTTAACAAATTCAAATAACAAAAAATACCACTTTCTCTTTTTCAGTTGGAATCAGAATCTCCTTTTCATTGGTGTTCATTTTCTTCAGCTCACTTCCACTTTTTTTCTCATTTTCACTTGGTTTTTTAATAATTGTGGTTCTCATCTGCTTGTCACCCTCACCTGTTGTTGACTTCTTTTTATCCAACTGTTGTTGCTTAAGATCTTAAATAGTCACAAATTTATGTTTCAATTAGAAATTAGGACCTGCAAACATTAATTACGACAAAATATTATAAACAATAATCATAACTCAAAACAGGGCAATAAAACAAATGTAGCCAACTACATTTTACCTTCAAAATATTGTGTTCTTGGTCTTATGATTACATGGGGTTGTATCTGATTTGCAGGCTCAATAGCTTTGTCGACAACAATGTCAATATAGAGATCTAAGGACGAACCGTCTGTTAACTTGTCTACTAGACCAATCACATCTGCATCAGTACTGACTATATTCCAACCACCTCTTTTCTTCACATAAACTCCTCCAATTTCAGTGTATCCAATATCATTTTTCAGATGCTCCATAATTTCCGAGAATGATAACCTGTCAGCATCAGCGGGTTTAGGAATCTTGGTGCAGGTTCCACATGAATATTTTGTTTTTTGAAACTCTCCCTTGTGGTAGAGCCTAATAAAAATATGCTAATCTACCATTTCCTGAGAATAACATAAACATTAAAATTCATCAGTCCACAAATTTTACTAATATAAGTAAGTAACGAATAACAAATAAATGGTCAATACTTAACAAAAAAAAAGTAAATGGTCAATGTCACTTAATAGATACAAAATTTATACAAGCAAAGAAATTGACAGCAAAATAAAATTAAAGCATTGGATTACAAGAAAACATGAATAAGTTACATGTACGAGAAGTAAAATAAAATTAAAGCACTGGATAACAACAAAGCATGAATAAGTTCATTGGATTACAAGCAAAGAAATTGACAGAATTAAATTAAAAGACAACAAGTCCATTCATTCACAAAGTTCATCATTTTCTTCCTCTGATCCACTAGACGACACAAAACACTCTGCACTCGGCATGTCATCCCTACACCAACAGTTATCATCAGTCAACTGGTTCTGCAATTCAAAATCGAGTTTGGTATCTTGCATTGTGGGTCCACAAACATCTTCAACTACATCACTTCCATCACCTTTATCATTATTCTCCCTTGGTAGTTTCTTAACAACAAAATATAAACTATTTTGAATACAATCTTGAATATATAACACTTGTTGTACTTGTGTAGCTAGAACAAAATGATCATCATTTTGAACTATTTTACTGAAATTCACACGAGTGAGCCCATGACAGTCATTGTCCTTTTGGTACCAACAACACTTGAATAAAACTACCGTAAATGATCCCTAATAATCTACTTCAATAATTTCTTCAATTGCTCCATAATAAGTAACATCCCCAACAGTTGGATTTTTATATTTCGAACTCGAAAAACTGGTGATTAGGGCTGTCAAAATAACACCGCTATTTTGTGTCGTTCACTTGGCATCCCGTTTCTTTGTATAGAATTGGAATCCATTTACCACATATCCACTAAACTTCTTAGTTCCTCGTTGCGGCCCCCTTGCCAAATGTAACAATTCCAATGAACTTTCGCTTCTTTTTCTAACCTCATCCTTTAACCAATTGTGAAATTCTTGTGTATTTGTTTTTTCTCTTTCGTACTTCTTTGACTTTCCATGACTCTCAAATAAGGTACGATGTTCCCTACAATTTATACATATACATATAAATATTATGATTGTTGCATATCATGTTATATTAAACTACTTTATTTACTAAAATAAATACTAGGAATATGTAAGGACTTACTCAATTAGCTTTTCAATTTCGACGATTCCACGGTTGAAAAGCACGTATCTATAGCATTAACCCAAACTTTTTCTGCCAACTCTACAGCTATACCATCTTTATTTCTCCTCGAGCCAATGGTGTATCCGACAATTTTGTTCTCATTAGTCTTTGTTTTGCATCTGGCACTTAGAAATCTAGAACAAAATGTCACGCATTCTTCTGCCAAATACCCTTCGGCAATGACCCTTCAGGTTTACTCCTATTACGGACGTATGATTTCAGTTTACTCAAATATCGTTCAATTCCAAACATCCATCTAAGGTGCACCGGTCCTCCAATTTCAACCTCCTTACACAAGTGAACTGGTAGATGAACCATGATGTCAAAAAATATCGGTGGAAAGATCGTTTCTAATTGACAGAGTATTTCAATGATTTCTTCTTGCAACTTCTGAACATCTTCCAACTCAATGACTTTGTCGCATATTCCCCAGAAAAATGAACCCAATTTGATCAAAGCCGCTGCAACCTCTAGTTTTAAGGTCTTCACAACAGTAAATTGTAACAAATATTAGAGCATAAAGTGTGCATCATGACTTTTATACCCAAATATCTTTCTTTCATCAATTTTCACACATCCACTAATATTAGATGCAGTTCCATGTGGCAATTTAGCATTAAAGAACACTGAACAGAAGCTTTCTTTTTCTTTTTTCGTCATGTCAAAATTTGTTGCCCTGTATTCAAACTTATTGGCATCGGCAATTCTAACTGGATGAAGAACCTTCGGAATTCCCCATGTCTTCCAAATCTTTTCGAGCGTTGAGATGATCTTTCGTCTTGCCACCAATATTCAACAAAGTCCCTTATATTTTATCACAAATATTTTTTTTCTATATGCATGACGTCTAGATTATGTCTAAGTAAACTATCCCTCCAGTATGGCAACTGAAAAAAGATGGACTTCTTTTTAAACGGACAATCTGTCCCTCTTTTCCTTTTCTTTGAATGTTAGATCAGAATTCAATGATCGTCAGAAGCTAGACTCAACTGATCAGGATTGCTGATGTCATCAGTATTGCATGGTCATCAGTATTTGATCAAGCGTCAGTATCTTATTGATCATCAGGATTCCTACTCAGACTATGATCAGGATTGATCATCAGAACTTGAAGCTGATCAGGATTCCTACTTCGAGTTATATTTGGAGTCTAGATAAACATGGAAGTTTATTCTATTTGTTCCTGGTTTGTAGAATGTAGCTATCGATTAAGGATAGGTTTCTATCTTTGTTATTGATTAGGACTTATCTTGTTATTGATAGAGAAGCTGTGTGCACTATATAAACACAGTCTTGGTTTCGATTTATGTATTCATTCGAGAGAGAACATAATCGAATAGAAGCTCTCGAGAACATAGAATTTCTTGAGAGAGTTTTTGTAAACTAGCAGCTCTCAAGAACATCAGAATTTCTTGAGAGAGTTTGTAACAGTTTTATATCAGATTTAATAAAGCTGTTATCTTTCTTTTCATATTTGTGATATTTACATTAAGAAGTCGATTATCTTACACTATTGTATTCAACCCCCCTTCGATAATAGATTATTACTGGGCAACATTGAATTTCGCTTCCTGAAACAGTTCTCATACCCATGTAATAGCTCTTCAATGTCTATTCCAGATAATGGAGGTGGTGAGCTATCTGTTTCAACCATACCATTGAATCTTCTAGTATCAAACCTATGTTTATGGTCATGAGGAAGGAATTTTTTGTGGTTCATATAGCAGACTTTCCGACTATGTTTCAGGTAGGATGAAGAAGTGCAGTAATGGCAATTGGGACACCCTAGTTTACCTTTGGTGCTCCACCACGATAAAAGTGCATACCCTGGAAAATCGCTAATGGTCCAAAGGAGACTCGCGTGTAACATAAATGTTTTATCATTGAGGGCATCATAAGTTTCTAGACCTACTTCCTATAATTCTTTTTTTAACTCCGCAATGAGTGGCTGCATAAACACATCTATGTCGTTACCAGGGTATACGGGACTAGGGATTAACATTGAAAGAATTAAATTCTCATGTTTCATAATCAACCAAGGAGGAAGATTATAATTGACGAGAACAACTAGCCAGGTACTGTGACTTATATTCATTGATCGATAGGGATTAAAGCCATCTGCGGCTAGACCTAACCTAACATTTCGGATTTCCGCTGCAAAATTTGGATGGTTGTCATCCATTGACTTCCAACCCTTTGCATCGACTAGATGTCTTAACTTCCCGTCTTTTGTTCGTCCTACTGCATGCCATGTCATGAGTTCATAATAATCTTTACACATGAACAAACGTTGCAGCCTTGGTTTTAACGGAAAGTATCTCAACACTTTTGCAGGGATGTTAGAATCTTTTTCTTGGAAGTTATTAGAAACATATGCATTAGTATCTTTTTTATGGACTTTCCATCTTGAAACTCCATAAAATTTACACTGAGTTTCATTTTTATTTTCAGCCCAATATAACATGCAGTCGTTAGGACAAGCATGTATCTTTTCATAGACAAGATCCAAATCTCTAATCATATTTTTGGCAGCCCTAAAAGAAGGAGGGAGATTGACATCGGGAAAAGCCTCTTTTATCAACTCTAGAATACCGCTAAATGTAGACTCGGTAAAACCATGACTGCACTTTAATAGGTAAAGTTTCACTATAAAACCTAAACGAGTAAACTTCTCAGACCGCGGATATAAAGGTTGTTTCCCTTCCTCAACAACCTTATAAAAATCTTTTGCAGTTTTATTCATTCCAATTCTAACTTTACCTTCATTGTGAATCATTTCATCAAAATTTTCACCTAGGCCCATACCCAAATCATAATTTGTCCTATTAGCAGTTTTTCTAAACTTCACGGTTGACACTTCAAATATCCAATTAGCAAATGACGGACAAGGACCGTTACATACAAGATGGTCATATACATCTTCTTGAGAAAACCAGAAACGATTACTACAATCCTTACAAGGACATCTTATTTCATCGCCTTCGCCAAAATTATCTAAGGCATTCCTAACAAAGTCTATCACCCCATCACTATAAGCCTCTCTGTATTTTGGAAGTGAAACCCAAGTCATAAGTGAAAATTCACAAACCTATTTTCTACACAAAGAAGCAAAACATAAAATACATATAAAATTTAAAAACAGAGCTTATATGACAGTGATTATAAATGAAAAACATAGCATATAACACATAAACAAATTACTACAGTTATATTGCAGGTGACCTATAAACAGAGCATACACAATGTGTTGCTACAAAATAACAAAATATTACCAACTTCTCTGTTCTTCCAAGTCAGTCCAGCTCAGCAGACATACATATATATCATCACAACTTTTAAACAGCTGGCGATAATCTTTGACGTTACTCTAATACCAGTGCCCTATCAAATCTAGAATCCATTAGTGTTGCTGCTTCTCCTGTTCATCCCCCCCATCTCTCCGCCTCCCAATTTTAGAGTTGTAATGGGTGCCTACTGTTCCGGTAATTTGAACCAATTCCTATATAATCAAGTAGCAATCTTCCTCGTCAAAAAAAAAAGAGGTTGCAATTTTCTTCATCCTTTGCACATGTAATTTACCCCACAATCCCGATGATATAATTATATACATACATACATACATACATACATACATAATACATAGTGTATGTAACAGGCCCCTCATTTCGTTTATCGGGCTTGACCTTGTAACATATACTCTATTTATGAAAACTCAGAGGACATGATAGAGAGGAGAAGACTAAAGACAAAAGGTATAAACTCTATTTTACTTCTGATCTACTGGTTTCATTTTGGTGATAATTCTTTGTACTTTTTGTGATTGATCTATGCATGTTGCTCATTTTTTTTTATTGTAGCTTTGTTTAACAAATTCAGCTTTCATGTGAGTTAGATTCTGGCCGTTATTTTTACATAACTAGTGTTTTTGTTTTTGGGATCCAGGATAATGACTCATTCTTTTGGGGGTAAAAAATGCATGCTTTAATTTGCTTTTCTAGTTTAGAGATTGTTTTGTCAATGTTCATTATTGTTATTTTAATGGTGTTATTTTTACCCAAGTTCTTAAACATTGCAGAGCTTAATTACTTTTTATTTACGACATATGCATTTGATAAAATATATAAAATGTAAGTAGTTTCATGTCTCAAGTTCAAGCTTGGGGTGAACACAAAGGTGTACACCAACGCACTTTGCAGTGTTGCGAAAAATATATTCTCTTTAATTAGATTTTATAGTTTCTTTGTTGTTTTGATTATATATTGTTGTTGAAGTTTGTTGGGGTGTGTTGCAGATTTTTCCAATTAGAATGGACTACTTTGTTTTAGCTCTGCATCACTGGTTTGGTTGGTAACAATAAGCTTGAGATTGTTGATCACCTGTTTTTGCTACTTTATAGATCATACTCCTAGGCCATGCGGTATGCCCCTTGTATATATATATACTTCAAATCTTCTTATGTGTCAAATTTTAACCTTCTTATTGGTGTCGAAGAACATGATTTACTAACATAAGTTTGTTGTCAGTAGCCTTATACGGAAAATTTTAGGCACAGCTAGCGTATATTTATCTCAAGTAGAGAAGAACATTAATAAAACTTGTTTCTTGTGTCATTGGCGGGTCTCCATAGAAATACAAAAGCATAGACCATGTTATGCTATCGCATAAAGTCCATTGGCAGGGCAATATACACATGGAAGTAATTATTTTGATACTATATGCACATTTTGCTTTTAATTGAAATGTATTATTAATACAATATAATGTTATATATTGATATTTTCTCTTAGATTCTATATAATATTAGCTACACACGTGCTGAAAGATGTTGGTCAATTATTGGCTCTAACCCTTGGTTGGGTCCAAAATCATCAACCTTTGGCTACGTTCAATTGCATCATCGTTCCAGCATCATCAAATCCTTCTAAGGGAAATTGCAAGGGTATTTGTTTCCTAACTCGTCATAATTCAATGCTTCTTTCACTATCCATTTGTTAAATTCTTTTGCGTTTGCACTTCTTATCCCTAGGTTATTTTTCATTGCATTCTTAATTTTGAATAATGACATCTATGATCTGTTTACTATTTTCAAGAGTATATTTTGGTGCCCACAGACTTTACTCTTTGGAAGTCATCCAGATTAAGCGTAAAAATAACAAATGGTAATGAGATATTTAAGAGCAAAACAACACGTCAGTATAGTAATGAATTGCATCTACATAGATATACATACTATGTAGCCTGAATATTAGGTATATCTTGTAAAAATCTACAAGCCATGTTTACTTAAACAATATATTGTTTAAGAGTTGCATGTGTGTGTTCTCTGTAATAAAAATTGGAGGGCAGACTTGGTTCTTGGGGACGCGCTCCGTGTTTGCCGTCTAGGCATAACCGCATAACCTTACAAAGAAGGTGCAGTCGCGGCTGAACTGATTTTTCATAATCAAGTAATTGATTTTTCATCCAAAGAATCCGTGCATAACAACTTCCAGCTGCAATGTACTCAGCCTCAACAGTTGATGTAGAGACTGCATTTTGCTTCTTACTGAACAATGATACTAGCTTGTTTCCTAGAAATTGACAGGTGCTTGTTTCCTGGAAATTGACAGGTGTCCCCTTGAGATATCTGAAAATTCTCTTAATAGCAATTAAATGAGACTCCCTAGGATCAGCCTGAAATCTAGCACATAAACATGTGGCAAACATAATATCAGGTCTACTAGTTATCAAATATAGAAGTGAGCCTACCATGCCTCTATAGCTTGTAATGTAGATTTTTCCTTAGTATTCAATTCAAGCTTAGTGGCAGTTGGCATATGAGTGTTTGCAGGAGAGCAATCCATTAAGTCAAATTTCTTTAAAAGATCATAAACATATTTTGTTTGACTTAAAAAGATTCCCTCTTTCACTTGTTTAACTTGTAAACCAAGGAAATAGGTAAGTTCTCTCATCATGCTCATTTCATATTTGCTTTGCATAAGTTTGGCAAATCTTTTGCAAAGTTTCTCATCTGCAGACCCAAAGATTATGTCATCCACATAAATTTGAACAAGTACACTAGAGCCATTCACATTCCTGAAGAAAAGAGTTTTGTCCACAGTACCTCTAGTGAAGTGATTCTCCAAAAGAAACTGTGATAGAGTGTCATACCAGGCTCTAGGTGCTTGCTTCAGTCCACAAAGTGCTTTAAGTAGGAAATAAATAAACTCTGGATAATTTGGATCTTTAAAATCAGGAGGTTCACTGACATACACCTCTTCTTCCAGTTCCCCATTCAAAAATGCTCTTTTGACATCCATTTGATAGACTTTAAAATTGGCATGAGCTGTATAGGCTAGGAATATCCTTATTGCTTCCAATCTTGCAACATGGGCAAATGTTTCATCACAGTCAATTCCTTCTTCTTGAGAATAGCCTTTAGCAACTAATCTAGCTTTATTCCTTGTAACTATGCCATTTTCATCCATCTTGTTTCTGAATACCCATTTTGTACCTATAACACTTCTATTTTTAGGTTTAGGCACCAGCTTCCACACCTTGTCTCTTTCAAATTGGTTTAGTTCCTCTTGCATAGCTAATACCCAATCTGGATCTAGAAGAGCATCTTCAACTTTATTTGGTTCATCTTGTGAAAGAAAGCTACTGCATAAACATTCTTCTTGAGTGGCTCTTCTAGTCTGAACTTTTGTAGAGGCATCACCAATTATTAGTTCAAATGGGTGATCTCTAGTCCATTTTCTCTGAAGTTGCTTCATTGTCATGATCATGTTGAGATGTATAGTTTCCTTGATAAACTCCCCCTGAGTTAATTGAGTTAGTCATTCTGTTTTGTGATCTTTCAACGGATGTCTCAAAATGACTTTCAACGGATGCATCATGATGACTTTCAGAGGATGCCCTATCACCAGATGCACCAGAATGATCTTCAACGGATGCTTCATTGTTGATGAATGGTCTTCTTTCACTTTCACCATTTATTCCATCTATTGAAGAAACATTAATTCTTGATTGATCATGATCATTAGCTTCATTGCATTCTATACCTTCAACCTCATTTTCAAATTTGAGAGTTTCATGAAAACCCTCATCTGTAAGTCCTTGAATTCTTTTATCATCAAAAACAACATGTACTGATTCCCTAACAATGTTGATTCTATGATTGTAAATCCTATAGGCTTTGCCAGCTACATATCCAACAAAAATGGCTTCATCTGCCTTTGCTTCAAACTTCCCAAGATTTTTACCTTGGTTTCTCAATACAAAACACTTGCACCCAAACACATGTAGAAAGTCCAATGTTGGTTTCTTCTTTTTGAGCAATTGATATGGAGTCATTCCTTTTGCTTGATTAATCAATGAAATGTTCTAAGTGAAACATGCAGTGTTAACCGCCTTAGCCCAAAAGTAGGTAGGTAACCTTGATTCATCTAGCATTGTCCTTGCAGCTTCAATAAGTGTTCTATTTTTCCTTTCCACCACTCCATTCTGTTGTGGTTTTCTTGCTGCAGAAAATTCATGAACAATTCCATTCTCCTCACAAAACAACTTTATGCTTGAATTCTTGAACTCGGTGCCATTATCACTCCTGAATCTTCTGACTTTATACTCAGGATGATTGTTTGCAACCTTGATGTGATTGATTATGATTTCACTAGCCTCATCCTTGGAGTGCAAAAAGTAAGTCCATGTAAATTTAGAGAAATTATCCAAAATCACAAGGAAATATTTTTTCTTTGAAATTGACATCACATTTACTGGTCCAAATAAATCCATGTGTAGAAGTTGCAGATGGTGATCAATTGATGACTCTGTCTTGCTTCTAAAAGAGGCCTTCCTTTGCTTCCCTTTCTGGCATGCATCACACAATCCATCCTTGGAAAACTCCAATTATGTAATACCTCTTATAAGACCTTTCTTTACCAAGTCATTCATGGACTTGAAGTTCAAATGTGACATCCTTTTATGCCACAACCAACTTTCATCTTTATTTGCTTTGCTGAAAAGACAAGTAATTGAATTTGCATTTGTTGAGTTAAAGTCAGCTATGTACACATTCCCTTTTCACTAGCCTGTCAACACCACATTGTTGTCCTTTTTGCTTGAGACAACACAGGCTTCTAGAGAAAATGAAACAGAAAAACCTTTATCAGATAGTTGACTTATACTCAGCAAATTATGCTTAAGTCCATCAACTAGTGCTACTTTATCAATGATGACATTCTCTTTTGCAATTAAGCCATATCCCTTAGTATATCATTTGTTGTCATCTCCAAAGATAATTCTAGGGCCAGCTCTTTCCTTGAACTCTATGAGCAGGGTGGAATCTCCAGTCATATGTCTAGAATAGCCACTATCCAAGTACCATAGATTCCTTCTGTTTCCCTGCACACAACAAAACCAAATCAAGTCGATATTGGTACCCAAGTTTCCTTGGGTCCTGTCTTGTTAGCCTTCACCTTGTTTCTCTTATCATTTTGCACCATAATCTTAGATTGATTTAAATCAACCTTGACCCTTGGTGTTGACCTTTGAGACATGTTCATTCGTAAGTTCTCAGGTGTATAAATGTTTGATGCAGACATTTGTGAATGTTGTGCATACATAGTGCTCAAGTTGGGCATGTTCCATGGCATTTGTGGCATATTGAATGCATTCATATAAGGGTTTCGAACAAATGACATGTTAGCATACAGATTGGATGCAGGAGCATTATGAGCAAACATATTAGGCATGACAAGCATAGGCACATTAGGCACAGACATTGGCATTTGAACATTTGCATTTTTCACAGATTTGCAGTTAGTAGACAAATGATTAACACTACCACAATTAACACATGTTTTTCTAGGAGTATACTTATCAGGTGTGTAATTGTTGCGCTTGTTAATTCCCATTTTACCATTTATGTTCTTCTTTTTAACGTCAGCCTTAACCTCAATGTTCTCTAACTTGTCCTTCAATTTCTTTTTGGACAAGTGTCCTATATTAACCTTCTTAACTTTCCTGGAATTGCTACATTCTCCCTGAACAAAATTCTTGTTGGTTGGACCATACTTTTTGTTCAGTTTCTCTAGTTTCTCTTTGCTAACACTAGTTTCATGTTTCAACGGATGGCTCCCATCCGTTGAAGAGTTATCTTTCAACGGATGGTCACTATTCGTTGAAGCATCATCAACTCCTAGATCCTCAATCACAACATCTAGTTTCTTTTTGTCCTTGTTCAATGATTCCTTACAGAATGTATCCACACCTTGAACCTTAAAAATTTTAGTGGCAACATTCCTGGAATCATTCCATCTTGCAATTACATCATGTTCTTTCTTTAGCTGGTTTTTTAAGATTTTCTTCTCTATTTAACACAACCTTTAGTTCACTTTTAGCAATTTGGCAATCAATTTTCAATTTCTCAAACTCAATGAAGTGAGTTTCTAACATAGCATTCCTATCACTCAGAAACAGATTAACATCTTTAATCCTTTTGTTCTCTTTTGAGAGTGATTTAAGAATTACACGCAAATGGTACAATTCAGTAGACATATCATTAATAGTACTATTGCATTCCTCTTTGGATAGCTCAGTTAGGTTTGTAGTGATTACCTAATTGCTTGATAAACTAGCTTCCTGCTCAGTTGAATTAGCCATGAGTGCTGGATTGACATACTATGTGTCCTCTTCAGAATCATTTCCATCAGCAGCCCAGTCATAGTCCTGAGTAATGAATGCCCTTTCCTTTTGTTTGAGAAGCTCAAAATATTTCTTTTTGTAGTCTACAGGTTCAAACTTCTTGTCCTTATTCTCAATTTTAGGCTTTTTGCATTCATTGGCAAAGTGACCACCCATTCCACAGTTGAAACATTTGAATTTAGACCTTTCAACAAATGTTTTGTTAGGTTGAAAGTCTTTCCTGGATGGTCTTTGTGCATCAGGGTTCTTCTTGAACTTGAGCTTTGAAAATCTTCTAGACAGAAAAGCAAGATGTTCATCTAGCTCATCCATCTCATCCTGATTTGAGTTGACATCTTCATCAACAATTTTGCCTTTTCCCTTGCTTGATTCAATTCTACCTTCACAAGCACTTGAGCTTGGTGTAGCTTTAGCAGTTTCTTCCTTTACATCCGCATGTCCTTCTATACTTGCCACAAGTGCTACAGAACCACCCTTTTTCTGACTCTTCTCAATTTGTTCATCCTGCTCCATTTCCAGCTCATAAGTCTTTAATGTTCTATAAAGTCATAGGCTTCCACTCGGGTAATGATCTCAGAAAATTGAGATTTGAGTATTTGATTTGATACACCCTTCCATACAATTTCAAGCCATTTAATAATTTCTGAAATCTACTAAAAGTATCATTAAGAGATTCACCACTTTTGAAGTGAAAGTGTTCATATTGTTGTATGAGAAGTTGCATCTTGTTTTCCCTTACTTGCTCTGTGCCTTCACATAGAGTTTGAATGGTGTCTCATACTTCTTTAAAAGAAGTGCATTTAATGACATTATCAAACATGTCATGTTCTAAACCATTAAACAGAATTTTCATGGCCTTTTTATCTTTGTGAACTTCAGCAGTATCTTCAAGTGTTCACTCAGAGGCAAGTTTGGGAATTGATCCATCCACAACTTGTGTAATCTCTTCAACACCAGTAGCAGCCTTTATTGGCACATGATGACCCTTCTCAATGCAATCCATATAGCTTTCAGCCATAGATAGCAGGTGCAAATGCATCTTTACTTTCCAGTGAAAGTAATTGTATTTGTCAAGAATTGTTATCTTAACTCCATTATCCTTCTTTCCCATGATACTGATTGTCTTTGATCTTTAAACTTCTTGTATGTTAGAAGCTTGCTCTGATACCAATTTTTATTCCCAAACAATGTGATCACAGGATTGTAGAAGGGGGTGGGGTGGGGGGTTGAATACAATCCTTTTAAAAATTTTAATTCTTTTACAGACAAAGGACTTTAAGAACAGAAATTGAAATTGCAATAAATAAAGACACAATAATTAAAAATTCAGGTGAATTGATTGTTCCACCTGAGAGATTTTTATTTGAAGAAATCTCTGTGATGTTTGGAGCAAACACACTACTGCAGTTACAATGTTTTTACTTCGGCAATTAGCAAGAGAATATTGTTTAAGCTCTAGAAAACTAAAAACAGAATTCTTACTTACAAAAACATTGCTAGACTTGGTTATATACTCCAAGTTTACAAGCCTAATTGAACTACATAAAATATTTAGTAGGTAAAGTCCAAAAGCTTGCTTTTCCACTCTAAGTCCAGTGGTCCTTGAAATGATTTGCCTTTTAGCTAAGTATCCTTCTTCAATCATCTCTATTGACCAAATGAAAATAAAATGCTTCCTTTTCTTTAGGGTTTCCCAAAATGCTGGTTTCCATGCTACTTTTTGTTCCATCAACCCATGTGACTTGTCAGAACTGTCCCTATCACACTTTCATCTGCTAATTATTGATCTTGTATCGATTAAGGTTGATTTGTCAAGCATCTGTTGAAGGTATCTTAGTTGCGTCCGTTGAAGGTGTATTGGTTGCATCCGTTGAAGGCTGAATTGTATCCGTTGAAGTACATTTCACTTATGTAAAATTACAAGGCATCAAATATTTACACTTAGCCTTCCTATTCTACACATCAATTGATAGTCAACATGACTTCTTCAACCCTAACACTTATACTTTCAACTGATATTGAAACTAAAGGAACATGTTACAAATAGTCTTATCAAATGATAAGGTACCCTTCAACGGATACTGTATACACATGTTATCCGTTGAATGCTACATTTTTACTTGTACAAATTTTACTGAGTTAATTTGGTTATGATCAAGAATCAACATAATTCATAACAATATTTTTAATAATTTTAGATCACTTACTTTTTTATAATTTAAGATCACTGCTATTTTCTTGTGTTTATTTTTATATTGGACATGTCATTTCTCTTATGTTTTTGTTTTTAATAAAATGATTTATATATTAGACTCCCTCATTTATTTTAGGTAATGTATTTATAGGATTATTTATATGTTTAGACAAAGATTTAGTTGAATAATAAAATCATGTCTCTTTGGATGTATAAACAGAATTGAAAGAATTGAGAGAATAGCTTCCCCCAAATGCATAGTTGCAAACAGAAAAATGTTGCCAACTTAAGAAAATGTAACAAAATGAGGACAGCTAAATTTTAGAGAAATTTATGGATGATGTCCAATGCTTGTGGAATTCGGGATTGTCAAAAGGAAATCCTAAGCCAGACTGTGTCTGTTTCATATAATTGGTAACTCAGAACAGTTGGACGTTTGTCGAATGTGTGGCGTAGCACTGAATTATATCTTTATATATATAATTGAAGTAAATGAGTTAATGCGGTATGAGGTGGTCGTGGTTTGGTCGGGTAGATATGTCATTTCAGTGTTATTAATAATTATAATCTTTTTATATATTAAATAAAAAATATAAATTGTTAAATTGCACACTTTGTTGCAAAATAATGAATATAATTTCTAAATATTATTTTGAGATTTTCTATGAAAAGTCAGATATTAATTATATAGAGTATAATAAATTTATTGTGTGAAAAATAGGAAATATAAATTAATAATTTTTAAAATTAGGAAAATATGAAATTTCACACAAAAATATTATAAAAACTAAAATAATTAAGAGATTAGCAAGATAAGTATCATTAAGTTAACAAAGTTTGCAGATATTATTTTGGATTTTTTCCACAAATATTAAAAGGAAAAATATTCTCAATTTATTAATAAAAATTCATAAAATTATTATACAACATCCCGTGCATTGCACGGGTATAAAGCTAAGTATGTAAACTACACACACACAAAGACACGCATTTATCTATCTATCTATACTATAATATTATAATCAAACTACCATTTATTTAGTTGGTTGGTAGTCTGGTACTCTAAACAACAACCGTTAAATTTAAAGATAGATAAAAGAATATTGCTTTATTGATATCTAAAATGCTCCCACTAGTTCAAGGTTCGAATCCCGTCAATAACATATTATTATAAAATATTTATATTATCTATTTTTTTTAGTTACATTCAAAATTTCAAGATATTATTCCCCTTGACAACATATTAAAAAAAAATTATCATCAAAATACAAACAAATGCATAGAATAACATTATAAATATATTATTATATTTTATTATTTTTAAATTTTATTTTTCAACTCATAAAATCATATAAATCAAAATATAAATAATAAAATAAAAAATATTAAAATTCATCTGTGAATCGAATGGGTTATACGCTAGTAAATATTAAAGCCTACTTGTAAACAAAACCGACAAAGAATATTTAGGTCCAAAAAGAAAAAGAAGAAACAACAGAAATACTGTAAAAGAAGTAGCCGCCAGCTGCTTGTCCTATGCTAACATAATAATCCAGTCCTGCCTTGTCTTTTGTATTGTGTTAGGCAGAGACCCCAGGACCGGGGGTCCCGCAGTAATGGTCAAATACTTTGGTTTAGTGTAGACGACAAAAAAAGTCTGCACCTATAAATCAAAGAGCTTATACGTACGTATATAGGCTCCCTAACTTAAAGTAATAAAATTTTATTTCTTATCATTTAAAATTTTAAGTTTAATTCTCGCTTAAATATCCGAGAATAGATATTCATTTGGGTATTTTAACCTGTTCAAATTTTATTTTTTTACAAAAACGAGCTTTTGTCAGAATTTTCTTTTTTTACTAAATAAATTACACGATTTCTAAATTTGTTTGGTATTTTTGACATATAATACGATAGTTACAAAAAATTATCTTTATAGTCTTGAAAATAAGTTTATAAAATTTTCTATTTAAGGATATGAAGTTCGAAAAAACACACAAAAAGAGAAAATAAACATACCAATTTTTTTTATCAAAATTTAAATTTAAATTAGACGGCTGTTATGGATTAAAAAACGTACTTGTAAATTTACTGGTAGGGTTTAGGAGCTTTCAAGCTTTAATGACTGCTCTCGTGTTTCGTGACTAAATCGGTCCTCACAAGATGCCTACGTATATCAATCAATACTGAGAATCAAGCCAAAAAACGTAGTTCTATTGTGAAGGATCATGGTCCTTATATAGGCGTCAAGAGCCTCGTATTTAGAGTATGTTTAAGAGACTTAGCGAATAAGTCTCCTTTTTGATAATGGATAAACATTGTATTTCTTGGTGGACAAGTCTTTTCCTTATTGTAGGATAAGGACTGTGACTCATTATTTCTTTTAATTGGGATTCTGGATCCTTCTTTGAAAAATTTACCATATTTTGGACTCCTTTCATGAGCTGTATATTTTCCTTATTTATTAATTACGAAATTAATAAATAATTAGGGTTTCGGGCCTTGTTTATTGGGTCGTGTTCTTGGACCAATCTAGGTCTAATTAATATATCATTAATTACATTACCAGGGTTATTTTTAGCCCATATCATTTGCCCCCCAACTTCTAGGAAAATCTCTTTTGGATTATCGTAGAAGTTATTTTATTCGGGAGTTACAGAGTTTTCTTTCATACCAGTCTGGTTTTGGGAACATTCAGTCTTTAAACCAATGTTTTTCCCAAAATACAAATTGGGATTTTTTTCATTAATTTTCTGAAAATAATCCAAAATTTAAAAACCTGGTATATTTTCGACCAGGATTCTGGTCAATTTCGGCATCACTTTTGGCTCCTGGTCCAACACTTTCGACCAGGATTCTGGTCGAATTTGACCTGACTTTTGGCTCCTGGTCGAACACTTTCGATCAGGATTCTGGTTGAATTTGACCTGACTTTTGGCTCCTGGTCGAACACTTTCGACTAGGATTCTGGTCGAATTTGACCTGACTTTTGGCTCCTGGTCGAACACTTTCGACCAGGATTCTGGTCGAACTTTGGTGTCATTTCGGTCCCTGGTCGAACACTTTCGACCAGGATTTTGGTCGAAGATAAGTGTCATTTTAGCCCCTGGTCGAATACTTTCGACCAGGACCTTGGTCGAAGATAAGTGCCATTTTGGCCCCTGGTCGAATACTTTCGACCAGGACCTTGGTCGAAGATAAGTGCCATTTTGGCCCCTGATCGAACACTTTCGACCAGGATTCTAGTCAACCATTTCGATCTCGCTTGGGGTCGACCATAGAATCACAAGTCTCTTCAAGTTGTACCTCTTGTGCTTTTTGAGGTCCACCTATGTTCGGCTCAAGTTGGGCCCAAGGCTTTCATTGGCCCAATTAATAATTGGACCTATAGTCTTCCATGGGCTATACCGGCTAATACCGGTTACCCTCCTTTCAACCGGCCCATTGACCGGCTATTATTTCTATATAAGTGTGAAGTCTCACTTATCTTTATTCACTTCTCACTTTCTATTTTTCAAAGATACTCTGCTAAATTTTCTCCAAACTTTTCTCTGCAAAGCTCTGCTAGGGTTCTGCGGTAAGGCGATTCCTGGTGAGGTTTTTCACCAATTTCTGGGTTTTTTCGTTTGAAGATTTGAAGATTATGGGTTTCTACCCTTGAAGATTTGAAGATTCTGGGTTTCTGCCTTTGAAGATTTGAAGCTTTTCTTTGAAGATTTGAACATTTCTGGGCTTTTTCTGGGTTTAAAATGGCTGATCGCGCTTCCCAACGTCTTCAGAAGATGAAATTTGCATCCAAACGAGGTACCCCCATTCCTATTCGTTCTAAATACATGTCTTTGCATGATATGATTAATGAATGTGGGGATGAGTACCCGTCTGTGTCTGCTTTAGATTCATACGATTGTAGTAACAAATTCCATGACGTAGATAAAATCAAAGATTACAATAAAATGTATAGGGTTAAAGCCCCCTAAAATTAGTTCCTGCCGGTGCCGGTGACCGTTCTTGTCATTGGCGGCCTAACGCCTTATGTATTTACAAAGACTCCATAGTCGCTGGCCTTAGGTTCCCCTTTCACGAGTTTATACCTAGGCTCCTGGTCGATGTTCAAATAAACCCTATCCAATTACCTCCAAATGCCTGGAGGATAGTTCACTATTTTATGGTTTTATGCCTTCGTAATAATTTTCCTCTTTCTGTCCCTTTATTTAGAAAGATTTTTCAATTTAAGAACAGTTCTGCCAACAACTTGGGTTGGGTCTACATTAGACATAGGGTTGGCTTTCCTTTTATCTTCCACCCAAAGTCTATCCCAGAAAATAACCCTAGGTGGAAGAATGAGTTTATGTATCTTGTCTGGGAAGGCGGATATTGGGGAAGTTTGTTCCGTAAATCTTTTGGGAGAGTTGCGGATGGTAGTCCCAGCAACATAATCTTGAATGACGAGGAGTCCCATGCCTACTCTGAGCTAATTAAAGACAATGGGACTACCGTGGCTTGGGAGCTTCTGGACGAATTTGTCCTCAAGTCTGTTCATCTTTCAATTGTTTCTGATAAGGGTAATTTTACTTATCCTTTCTGTTTATTACTTCCTTTCTTTTTGTGATTTTCTGTTAACCATTTTTTGGTTGTGTTTACAGCTGCGGCCTTTATAAACAAGACCAATGAGCCCAAGGATGATGAGACCTCGAGGATGAAGAGGGCCAGGATATGAGGGGATCCCCGTGGGAAGCCTGATATTCCTGGTTTCTTGATCCCTCCTCAGATTCATGTGGATGAGGCAGACATTCCTATGTCTACCAAGTCCTCAGTTTGGCGCCCCAACTGGGGTATTAGGAAGAGGGACACCATTACTGGGGTGTCCAAGCATGATATGGATTGGTCATACCATTCACTCACTCCCTGCGATTACAAAGACTTTGTTGCAGATTTTACAATCGAGGGAGTTGAGCACCTGGGCGCTCAGGCCATTGCTGCAGTATTCTTCTTACCTTAGCCTTTTTAAGTCTTTATTTTTCTTATTTAACTTTTACTTTTTTGGCAGAGTAATGCCAACTTCCAGGGGCACTTTTCCAAGATAAAGCTTGGCGTACCTCTTCTAAGGCCAACATGATCAAGATGGAAAGGTCCGGGGATGAGGTGAAGTCTCTAAAAGAGACTCTAGCTAGGAGGGAGAAGGAGCTTGTTGATGCTCAGGCTGATCTAGTCGAGCTGAGAAAAAGCAAGGAGGATTACATTGACGAGTACCTTGACTCTCAGGAGTACAAGGACTTGATAGAGAAGCACAATGAGTTCCTTTTCCCAGTCTAGCATACAGCAGGATGGGAGGATGTTGTTTAGGCTATCTTGGCCAAGCATCCTGGGACTTTTGATTCTGCTGACTTCCCAACTCCTCACCCTCCTACTCCTTTAGAGTGCCTTCTGGCTGGGGCAGATGACATGGAGGAGGATGAGAGGATTTTGGAACCATTACATTCATCACCCCCTGGTGACGCATCTGTTGATGACCCCGATGCCACTGATCATACTTCTGGCTCCAGCTCAGGAGAGGAGACAGATGCTGGTGACAAGGGGGGAAGCGTAGTTGTAGCTTGTTTATCTTTCATGGCCGTCTATGGCTTGTATTATTTTTCATGTATTTCCAGCCTTCGGGCTTAACCCTTACATAATACTCTACTTTCTATCTCAAGTTTAAAAACTTGGATTGGTTTCATCGACCTTATTTCTACTTGTCCTAATAGTAAGTCCAGTCAGGACACACTTTAAACATAATAGACTTTCAAGTTTGCAGCATGCCAAGTTCTTGGCACTTCGATCCCTTCAAGGGTTTCCAATTTGTACGAGCCTCGACCAAATACGTTCTTAATGCGACATGGTCCTTCCCAATTCGGGGCTAACTTGCCTTTTTGTCCAACCCCGGATGCCTCAATCTTTCGGAGGACTAAGTCTCCTTGACGGAAGAATCTCTCTTTAACCCTTAGGTTATAGTAGAAAGATGCCCTTTTTTGATGTTCACCTACTTTAGCATTTGGCTCATCTCTAACTTCATCAATTTGATCTAAGGCGAGCCTCATGCCTTCTTCATTTGTCTCTGGCTCATAAGCTTCGATTCTTGGAGATGTGTGAGTAATCTCCACTGGAACCACTGCTTCTGCCCCATATGCCAGCAGAAAGGGGGTTGCTCCAGTGGTGACCTTACAAGTAGTAAGATATGCCCATAGTATGGGGAACAACTTGTCTACCCAATTGTTTCTAGAGCGTTCAACTCTTTTCTTCAGTCCATCTAGGATAATTCGATTGACAACCTCAACTTGCCCATTTGCTTGAGGATGGACAACAGAAGTGAAACGTAACTTGATCTCATTCTCCTCACAATACTTCTTGAAATCTTCATTGTTAAACTGAGTTCCATTATCCGTGACCAAGATTTGTGGAATCCCGTATCTGCATATTACATTCTCCCAGAAGAAATGCATTACTTGCTTGGTGGTTATCTTGGCTAAAGGTTTACCCTCAATCCACTTAGTGAAGTAGTCGATTGCCACTATCAAGAACTTTCTATGCACACTTGCCATTGGAAATGGTCCAAGTATATCCATTCCCCACATGGCAAATGGAATAGGTGAGTTTATGGATGTCAACATCTCTGGTGGTTGTCTAACCACTGGTGCATGCTTTTGGCACCGTTCACACTTCTTCGCATAGCTTTTTGCATCTGCAAGCACACTCGGCCCGTAGAAACCTAGACGGGTGATTTTATGAGCAAGGGCTCTGCCCCCCAAGTGCTGCCCACAAATTCCCTCATGTACTTCCCTTAGGGCCAATTCTGCCTCCTGGGGTCTCAGGCATTTCAAATAGGTAACAATGAAAGACTTTTTTTTATAGGATTCCCTCAATCAAGGTATACCTTAGTGCTCTCACATATAACTTTCGTGCTTCTGAAGTGTCGTTGGGTAACCAACCAGTTTCCAGATGAGATTTGATGGGATCCATCCAACAGCTAGCCACATCAATGGGTTCTATCAACTTTCCACTAATGCTTGAGGTCTTCAAGACTTGGAAGTATACACTTCCTGCATAGTTCTCAATTTCAGAAGAGGCAAACTTAGACAAGGCGTCCGCCTTTATGTTTTCTTCCCTTGGAATGTGTTCCACATAACACTCATCAAATTGAGTCATAATGGCCTTGACAAGTTTCAAATACTTGGCCATGACTTCATCTCTGGCCTCAAACTCTCCATTTACTTGGGAAACCACTAGCCTCGAGTCTCCACTCACTTTCAGAGTTTTAACTCTCAAGGCTCCAGCCAGCCCTAAGCCAGCTATCAGGGCTTTGTACTCAGCTTCATTATTGGTCGTTGGGAAGTCCATTTTTAGTGCATATTCTATGAGAAATCCATCAGGACTTTGTAGCACCAAACCTGCTCCACTTGATTTTGTTTTTGATGCTCCATCAAAATAGAGCACCCAACATTCTTTGGACACTATGTCTTCATCTTTCTTGTCTTCCATTATTACTTTCTGCCCCCCGACTTCCTGGTTGTCAATGGTGCATTCAACCATGAAGTCAGCGAGTGCTTGAGCTTTTATTGTTGTTCGAGGCTTATACTTCATGTCAAATTCTCCCAATTCAATAGCCCATTTGATCAACCTTCCACTAACTTGAGGGCTATGCAAGATGTTTCTTAGAGGCTGATTGGTCAAGACCTCTATCTTGTGTGCCTGGAAGTATGGGCGTAGCTTTCTTGAGGCCATAATCAGGGCTAAGGCAAACTTCTCTATCGTAGAGTAGTTTATTTCTGCCCCATATAGGATCTTGCTTACGTAATAAATGGGTTTCTAAACCTTCAACTCTTCTTTTACCAAAATAGCTCCAAGGGCTGTGTTAAAAACTGCCAAGTATAGATAGAGAATTTCTCCTGGTTTTGGTTTTGCCAACAGTGGTGCCTCAGCCATGTACTTATTCAAGGCCTCAAAGGCCTCCTGGCTTTCTGTTGTCCATTCAAAAAATTTCACGTTCTTGAGTGATTTGAAAAAAGTTAAGCACTTCTCTCCTGATTTGGAGATGAATCTTCCCAATGCTGCCACTCTTCCCGTTAGTTTCTGAACATCCTTAACGGTCCATGGTGGTTCCATGTCTAGAATTGCTTTGATTTTGTGGGGGTTAGCCTCGATTCCTCTCTTGGAAACCATCAGGCCTAAAAACTTTCCTGAGCCTACACCAACGGCACACTTAGCTGGATTCAACATCATCTTGTGGTGCCTCGGCACTTCAAATGCTTCCCGTAGATGGTTTATATGATCGGCCTTATCGAGACTTTTAACCAACATGTCATCCACATAGACCTCCATGGATTTTCCAATCAGGTGTTCAAAAATTTTGTTCACCAACCTTTGGTATGTTGCCCCTGCATTCTTAAGTCCAAATGTCATGACTAGATAACAGAAAACACCAAAGTCAGTGATGAATGATACCTTGGAGATGTCATCTTTGTGCATTTTGATTTGGTTGTATCCATTGAAGCCATCCATGAAACTCAGCATCTCGTGCCCAGCTGTGGCATCTATTAGGGCATCAATCCTTGGTAAGGGAAAATAGTCCTTAGGACATGCATCGTTTAAATCAGTGAAGTCCACACACATTCTCCATTTCCCATTGGCCTTTTTGACCATCACTGGGTTAGACAACCATTCTGGAAATTGAATTTCTTCAATGAACCCGACTTCCAGAAGCTTATCTACTTCCTGTTTGATGGCCTCTTGCCTCTCTGGAGCAAAATTTCTCTTTTTCTGTTTCACAGTCTTCTGTTCAAGATCCACGTTCAATTTGTGGGTTATCAACTGGGGATCAATCCATGGCATGTTAGCCGCTGTCCAAGCAAAAACATCATTATTTTCTTGAAGAAAAGATATGATCTTGCTCTTCAACGGTTCAGGTAATAGTGCTCCAACGTAAGTCACCTTCTCCGGTTCACCAGGAACTAGGGGAATTGGGATTAAATCCTCAGCTGGTTTCCCTCTTCTATCCTCATTATCTCTAGTATCCATGTCTTGAATGGGGAGGACCTGCCCCCCGACTCCATCAGGCCTTAATGCGGCTACGTAACAGCTTCTAGCCATCTTTTGGTCTCCCCGTTCTTCACCAATCCCATTTCTTGTTGGAAACTTGATTTTCTGATGATAAGACGAGGCAACAGCCTTGAAAGCATGAAGACCTGTCCTTACTAGGATCGCATTGTAGGTTGAGGATGCTTTTATAACTATGAAGTTCAACATCTGAGTAGACGTATTCGACCCTTGGCCCATTGTCATAGGGAGTTGGATTGTGCCTTCCACCTTCGATTCCACTCCATTGAACCCATAGATGGGCATATTTGAGGGTGTCAACTGAGAGTCAGTATAGCCCATCTTGATAAAAGCGTCATGGAACAAGATGTCCACTGAAGCTCCATTGTCAACCAGAACTCTCTTCGTTTCAGAATTGCCTATCAGAAGTACGATGACTAAGGGATCATCGTGGAGAAACTTCACTCCTTCTAAGTCAGAATCATCAAAACCTATTGATATTTCCGTTCTGGCACGTTTCGGTGCTTCTCCAAACACAGTCATTACCTCTCGGG
Source organism: Heracleum sosnowskyi (assembly GCA_030848705.1). NCBI lineage: Eukaryota > Viridiplantae > Streptophyta > Magnoliopsida > Apiales > Apiaceae > Heracleum > Heracleum sosnowskyi. The sequence continues at coordinate 133,693,747 of CM061237.1, forward strand.
CATAGGCTTTTCTTGACTTTCGGGAGGACCCAGCAACAGTTGGTCCTCCAAATATCATGTTGATGACAGGCCCTCGGGGTTTGGGATTACGATCTTGATCGTTGTCCCTTCTGTCGTAATCCTTCCTTTCATAGTTTCCTCTTTGACTCCCTTGATTTCCATCCTTAGTGAATTTATTGAGCTTTCCTCTTCGTATCAAAAACTCGATCTCATCTTTCAGTTGTCTGCAATCATCCGTGTCGTGACCAACTTCTTTGTGGAACCGACAAAATTGGTTTTGATTCCGTTTAGACATGTCAGTCCTCAGTGGCTTGGCCATCAGAGATCCTCCTCCTTTGTTATTTCCATCAGAATTTGGCTCTTGGGAGTGTTTAATTTTGCATACTCCGTAAAATTTGGCCCAAAATTCTTCCTCTTGGGTGGAGAATCAGAATCCTTTGACGTTCTAGGAAACTTTTCCTTAACATCGTACTCCTGAGTTTCCTTTCTTTTCTTTGAATTTCCACTGTCACCAGCAGTGGGTTCATACTTTCTCATGCTTTCTTCAGCCTTGATGTACTTTCCGGCTCTATCTTGGAGCTTCAACATGCTCTCGGGTGGATGCTTTGCCAAGGATCTTTTGAAGTGATCATCAATGGTTCCTTGCTGCAGGGCTATCATAGCTACTTTGTCCTCCAAGTCTGGGACTTTCAGAGCCTCCCGGGTGAATCGGTTTATATAATCCCTTAAAGCTTCATTCTTTCCTTGCTGGATTCCCATGAGTGATGCAGAACTCTTCTCATGCACCCTTCCACTAACAAATTGGTTGATGAATGCTTTGCTTAGTTCCATAAAAGACCCAATGGAATTGGGATGTAGACAACTATACCAACGTTGGGCCATGCCTGCCAAGGTTTGTGGAAACGCTCTGCACTTGACCGCATCATTGGTTGGATGCAACAACAGTGCATTAGAGAAGGTTCTTATGTGATTTGTGGGATCCCTCATTCCATCATAAGCTTTGATCGTTGGCATCTTGAATTTCCTGGATATGGTAGCTTTCATGATGTCTTGAGTAAATGGTGGTGTAGGATCATCAGGATCTCCTAGGGGCAACAAAACACTAGGATCACCCCTTGGGGCTTCAGCCCTCTTAGTTCTTCTTGGTGCTAGATCTAAGTTGATCATCGGGATTCTCCCAGTTACTTGGCTTTGCGCTCTTGCGGCTTCCTCTTCTGCCAATAATTTCTTAAGTCTTGCAGCCTCTGCCTCATGGGCTGCAATCCTTTCTTTCGTAGTTTGGGATTGCTCCCGGTTCGTTTGGGAAGAACGTCTTCTTCTCGGGGCAAGATCCCTCTTTTCTCCAGTTGAATCATTCTCATCCTCAGTGTAGGGTCCTGAGTAATCTTGAATCAAAGGGGTCCTTCGAGTTTGAGTTTGTTGGTTTTGGGGTCCCAGACCTTGTATGTAAGGGGGAACATATGCTTCATGGTAAGTGGGATTGAGACCACTGTCACCCATCATGGGTCGAGGGGGCATGCCATAACTTGGCATCCCAAGAGTTTGAGTTGCGTATTGGGGGAGATCCGTGGTATGAAGTTGAAGGCCACTTGGTGCATTCATGAGCAGTCGGGAGGTTGTGATTGGTTGCTGGAGAACGGTCTCTTGTGGATCAGGTCCATGAACGAACATTTGCAGGGGATTCGTCCCTTCAACCGAAATATGGATTTCTGGTCCTTGAGTGGTGGTGATCGGTGGTGGCTGGCTTCCTCGAGCGCCTGCCTCAGAGGTGAGAGGAAGCTCTTCAGAAGTTTGAGTATCTCGAGTCGTTCTTCGTGTGTTTGTCATGGTTGATGTTGTCTTCCCACAGACGGCGCCACATGTTATGGATTAAAAAACGTACTTGTAAATTTACTGCTAGGGTTTAGGAGCTTTCGAGCCAGAAAATGTAGTTCTATTGTGAAGGATCAGGGTCCTTATATAGGCGTCAAGAGCCTCGTATTTAGAGTATGTTTAGGAGACTTAGCGAATAAGTCTCCTTTTTGATAATGGATAAACATTGTATTTCTTGGTGGACAAGTCTTTTCCTTATTGTAGGATAAGGACTGTGACTCATTATTTCTTTTAATTGGGATTCTAGATCCTTCTTTGAAGAATTTACCATATTTTGGACTTCTTTCATGAGCTGTATATTTTCCTTATTTATTAATTACGAAATTAATAAATAATTAGGGTTTCGGGCCTTGTTTATTGGGTCGTGTTCTTGAACCAATCTATGTCTAATTAATATATCATTAATTACATTTCCAGGGTTATTTTTAGCCCATATCAATGGCGTAAAATCTCCACCTTGTAGTTTGTAGTTTATATAATCGTCTGAATTTTTAATAAAAGAAAGTTGATCTTGATTTTTATATTTCTTTATATAGCTTACAGAATTGAATTAAATTTGTAATTATAGGATCATAGATATAGTCAATTGATTGTAGAGTTTGATTAGATTTATAATTTTCAAAGTACTTGTCTTATATAAGAGAAATTTTAGGAAAAAATATTAAGCCGTTAATTTGGCTTAAAAATAAAGTTTAGGAGTGTATAAAATAATTAAAATTTTATTTATTTATTCAATAATTTGATTGCAAATTATTATTATTTGAAGAAATTTTTTATAAAAATATTTAGATGAGATATTTTGTTTCCTCTATTCATTAATATTTAAAAGATAATTAACTTTTTTTTAAAAAATTTGTCTTGAAGAGAAAAAGAAACTTGACTTTTATTTTTATTTTAAAATCTTGACTTTAATAGGAATTTCAAAACATGAAGAGAAAATATAAGATAATAATAAAATAGTATCCTGAGATGCAAAAAAAAAAAATTAATAGGATGAGATAGTACTTTAAAATGGTACCTTCTACAATAAATATATAATTTTTTTATAAAAATATATGAATGAATAAAAAATATTTTATACATAATAAATAAAAATGAGTACTAATAACTTAAGACTCTATGAATGTCACCCCTGTATAGTACACATATTAACCATCATCATGGCTAAAGACTCTATGAGGGCAAACCCAGCAGTGATCTAAAGATCCAAATTTTGGATAAATTATCCTAAATTCTTTTCCAGCATGATTCAAATGGTGATCCAAATTTGGATCAGTGAACATTACTGATCCAAATTTGGATCATCATCCCAATTTGGATCAATTGATTTAATATTAAAATAATGATTTTGTCATTTGTTTATTTTTAGTTTATTAGCTTCAAAATTGATTTATAGTTTTTTAATTATTTTATATATTATTAATAAAATAGATGTCTTCTTCGTTAGTTAAGTATACAATTTTCATGTTATTTAAGTATATTAAAAAAATTATGTCTTTAATTCAATTAATTCTTAAAATATAATATAAGTAGTTAATAATGATTAAACATCAAATTTAAGATTAAATAGATTTATATAATTTTTATATAATACAATATGTAAATAGTAATTTGGATCAAAATTTAGATCACGATGTTGGAGTTGGTCAGAAATTTGAAGAATTTTTGGATCACAACTGTTGTGCATTAAAAAACGTGCATGTATATTAATTGCTAGGATTTATGACCTTTCGAGCTTTAATGGTTGCACTTGTGTTTCGAGACTAAATCGGTCCTCACAAGATGCCTACGTATCTCAATTAATGATGAGAATCAAGCCAAAGACGTAGTTCTGATTGTAGGATCAGGTCCTTTATATAGGCGTCTGGAGCCTCATATTTAGGGTAAGTTTAGGAGTATTAGTGAATAAGTCTCCTTTTTTATATTGGATAAACATTGTATTTCTTGTAGGATAAGTCTTTTCCTTGTTGATAAAGGCTATGACTCATTATTTCTTTTATTTGGGATTCTGGATCCTTCTTTGATGAATTTACCATATTTTGGACTTCTTTCCTGAGCTGTATATTTCCCTTATTTATTAATTACGAAATTAATAAATAATTAGGGTTTTGGGCCTTAATTATGGGGCATTTCCAATGAATCATTAATTATATTTCTAAAATTACTTTTCTGACCATATCATTTGCCCCCAACTTCTGGGAAAATCATCCTGGGGTTTTCGTAGAAGTTATAGTGTATTCTTTCCAATTTTGACCAGGAAACAGGTAAAATTTGACCAGGAAATAGGTCATTTTCGACCTCATTTTCGACCAGGAAACAGGTCATTTTCGACCTCATTTTTGACCAGGAAACAGGTCATTTTCGACCTCGTTTTCGACCTCAACTGGAGTGTGGTTGAAGGCTTCAACCTCAAATTCTAGGTCTTTTTCGACCTCAGCTATTCGACCAGGATTTAGGTCATTTTCGACCTCGTTTTCGACCTCAACTGGAGTGAGGTCGAAGGCTTCGACCTCAAATTCTAGGTCTTTTTCGACCTCGTGTCCTCGACCTCGAACCTATACATTTTCGACCTCAATTTGGTATGAGGTCGAATGGTTCGAGCTCAATTCTTAGTTCTTTTTCGACCTCATGTCTTCGACCTCGAACCCATACATTTTCAACCTCAATTTGGTATGAGGTCGAATGGTTCGAGCTCAATTCTTAGTTCTTTTTCGACCTCATGTCTTCGACCTCGAACCCATACATTTTCGACCTCAATTTGGTATGAGGTCGAATGGTTCGAGCTCAATTCTTAGTTCTTTTTCGACCTCATGTCTTCGACCTCGAACCCATACATTTTCGACCTCAATTTGGTATGAGGTCGAATGGTTCGAGCTCAATTCTTAGTTCTTTTTCGACCTCATGTCTTCGACCTCGAACCCATACATTTTCGACCTCAATTTGGTATGAGGTCGAATGGTTCGAGCTCAGTTTTCAGTATATTTTCGACCTCAGGTCTACGACCTTGATCTAAGGTCTTTTCGACCTCGAATATTTAATTTTTTGATCTTATTTTGGTGCGAAGTCGATGGATACGACCTCAATTCCTCGTGTGTTTTCGACTTCGAGCCTTCGATGTCGATCTAAGGTTTTTTTGACCTCAATTTCATGATTTTTTCGACTTCGTTTGGGAGCGAGATCGATGGATTCGACCTCGATTTCCCGTATATTTTCGATTTCGATTGTACGACTTCGATTTAAGGTCTTTTCGACCTCAAATCTATTATTTTTTGTTTTTGCCTTGGCTATATTTCGAATTAGCCCGAATTTCTATTGGACTTTAAATTTCCAAACTTTGGGCCTCATTGGGCCTTTTTTAGATCCCGATATGTTTGTAGAAGGGGGGTTGAATACAAACGATACCGTTTAATCGAAATTTGTCCTTTGAATAATTTAACAATTAAGAACAAATTAGTGCGGAATAAAACTAAAACAATATTCAAGTTAAATATAACTTATATTAAACTTGACGAGTGTTACAATCTGATCACTGATTACAGGTTTCTTGATAAAACAAACCTAGAATAAATTCGACATGAATTTATCTATTTTTGTAATAAAAAGGACCGAATACTAAAAAGTAGTTCGATATAAAATCTAGGGATTATGATCCGCTAGAAAGCTAAAGCAGTACAACTGAAATGATCCTTATGAATTTAATGTGAGGAACAAATCAAGATTAACTTCACTTGAAGAAATGAATGCTTTTGCAGTTGAGAAGTTAAGAAGACAGAGAGAAATGTTTTATGTTGAAAAGCTGCTGTCTCTTTTGTTCTATGTTGTAATTGATGCAGTACTTCAAGTCTTCTGTCTTCTATTTATATCAATGCTTTTCTTTTAACTCCCACGTGTAAGCCATTGACAGTATACAATTTGCACTAGGAAGACAAGCAGAAAAACAACCATTTTGCTCTTGGAAGACTCTCGGGAAGACAACCTTTGTATTAAGAAGACAATCGGGAAGACTAGTATTTACACTAGGAAGACAATCGGGAAGACTCGCTTGTGAGTCTTCCTAGTTCAAAAAACAGAGTCTTCCTAGTTTAAATCTAAGTCTTCCTAGTTCATTTTTATTCTAATTTAAATAATTAACTAAATAAATTATGTATTAAATTAATTCTTTACAGAATTAATTTAATAAATAATTTACTTAATAGTATTAATTATTTATAAGAGAATAAATAGAATTAGTTGACTTCTCAAACAATTCCAGAATCACTTAAAACTTAGATAAATAACAAACACAATAGTACGTTGACACTCAATGCACTGTCTGGTTCATGAGTGACTACCGACAATGTCTGTTCTTCATCTATTTGACTTTAAGCAGTGATTCACTTCCTTCTCTTTAAAGAACTCTGTAACCAGTATCTTTTGCTGTCACCACTTGAAATCTCTGTTACTTTAATAAATCCACTGAGCTTGAATACTTCATTGAGGCTTGATCAATAAATTGAGCTTCTTTCAATGTAGAATAACTTCAAGTCTGTAGATGACTTTAATCTTCATTCTTTGACAGATATAATCTTCTGAGATTCCTGTGACATTTGAATATTATTATTTACTTATTACATCTTAATTAAAGTTGAGTAGAATCCTCGGTGTTTACAAATAGGCCTAGACATATGCCTTTCAGCCTTAATTTGTTTGGGCTTTATACTTGCCTAAGCCTCAAGTCTTTTTGGGCTTTGATTTTAGTAGTACAATATAGGATTTATGGGCCTTGACTGGCTATAGTCGATTTCCCTCCCTTAACCGGTAGGGTAACCGGCTACCTTGATTATAAAAGAGTGGGATTTCCACTTCATTCTTCACTTTATACCTTCAACTTTCCAAAAATTTTCTCTCTAGCCTTCTTAGCTTTTCTCTCTTTTTGTTCCGTAGTAAGGCGATTTCCGGCGAGATTTTTGTAGTTGTATTCTTTGATTTTCTGGGTTCAAACTTCATCTTTTGAAGATTTTCTGGGTTCAATCTTCATCTTTTAAAGATTTTCTGGGCTCAATCTTCATCTTTTGAAGATTTTCTGGGCTCAATCTTCATCCCTTGAAGATTTACTGGATTTTAGTTTGAAGATTTGAAGATTCTGGGATTTCTTCTTGAAGATTTAAAGCTTTTCTGGGATTTACTTTGAAGATTTTGAGGATGTCTGATCGTACTGCTCAACGTCTCCAGAAAATGAATCAAGCGTCTAAGAGAGGTATCACTATTCGTTCTTCTCATATGTCTCTTCAAGATATGATTTTAGAATGTAGTGATGAATACCCTTCTGTTTCGCACTTAGATTCCTTTGATTGTAGCAATAAATTCCATGAAATTGAGGGCTGGCCTTCAGGATCCAGCCTCACAGTCTCTAAAGTTGAACCTCTGTAGATTTTAACTTCATAAGGAAAGTGCACAACTTGAGGGCTGGCCTTCATAGCAGAATCTCTTAGCCGGTCATACAGAAGCTCGTTCAAGCAAGAAGATCTCTTTACCTTACTCATTAGAATCCACAATTCAGAGAGAGAGATCTTCTTTGGAGTAGTTCAAGAGAGACGGTGAATGACCCTTCAAGAGCACTTGAGACATAGATGTACAGTTCTTGCCTCACTTGATCAAATGCAGACGTAATCCTTAGAATATCTTCCTTCAATGCCTTCATGTATAATGAGTTGTCTGGATTAACATTTCTGATCTTCTCAAGCAACTTCAGAAAAGTAGCATCATTGTTTGTGCTTCTCTGAGGGATATCAAACATCTCCCTTGCCTTGTCCCAATTGCTTCCTTGCTTCATCCTAACATCTAATCTCCTTTCTTTGACATGAATACTATGAAGACGTTGTTTGTCTTCATGTTCAGCCTTTTGAATCTTTAGCTTTTGAGATATGATGTCGGAGACCTTGGCATTTTCATCCTCCTTTCTCCTGAGGTCTGCTTGTTGCTTCTTCAACTCCTTTTGAAATAAAGGGTCAGGTGTGTATAAATCAGCTTCATCTTCCCAATCATCAAAGTTAGATGCCTCTTCAACCTCCTCCTCACCAAAAGCTTCTTCAGGAATGGTCTTCTCCAGATCACCAGATGTGTCAAATTGTAAGTCATCCTGTTCATCGTGGTAGTAGTAGGTATCATCAAAGACAGTATCCTCCAGTGATTGTTTCCCTTTCCCCTTATCTTTTCCAACTCCAGAAGCTCCTCCAGCTTCTCTTTCTCCTTTCTTCTCCTTCTCCCCCTTAGTTGAGGAATCCTCTACAGATTGAACTTTGGAAGCCCTAGGATTCACCTCAGAAGTTCTCCTTATCTCTCATTCTTCTCTCCTTTCTCCTCTATCTCCTCCTTCATTAGCATCATCATCCTCATCTTCATCATCTCCCTCAAAGAATGTTCTTTGTTGTGCTGTAGGTTGATGTGAGTTCCTTATCATATTGTACAAGTGCTTCATCCCTTCATTAAGATGCTCCATACCTCCTTCTATCCTCGATATCCTTTCTTCATTAAACCTTTGATTTTCATCAGATGTTTGCAGAATGAAGTCCACCTTGGTAGAAATAGAAGCAATCTCTTTGACACTCTCCGATATCTGAGCATTTGACGTTGTTAAATCAGAAATGTCTGAAGCCACTAGTACTTGAGATTGTTGGATGGCATTCAGCTTCGGGAGTAGAGTATTCTTCAATCCTTGCAGATCATCCTTCATAGTACCCAGCTGATTAGATACATAGGTGGAAGATTGTGCAACCACTTGTGCTTTCAGAAGATTGTTCTCAGCCTGGGTTTCTTGCAACTTTCTCTGTAGATCAGCTAGCTGGTTCAACAACAAAGCAGTGTTTGTGTCATTGTGTGCACTCACTTCAATTGCTCTCAGTGGTGTTTCACTCAACTCACGTGCTTGTGTATCACTTTGTGTTTGACTCATATCTCTCACAACTAACTGTCTGTCTAAGTTCTCAGAAGATGTACCTGCATGAAAAATCACCCTAGCCCCTTCAAGAGAGGTCAGTGGTGGTGCAATGGGAGTTCGCAATTCCCGATCCCTGGTTGAGTCTGTCAAAATATTTGACATTGTATACTGAATTGCTTCAGGGACAGACTCACCAGGTTGCCTTTCACTTTCTCCAGTATAAACTGCGAGTGAAAAATCCCTTAGGGGAGCCAGAGATGTTCCCTCTAGGAGGGGAGAAAATGATTCTATTATTGGCGGCGAAGAATCAGATTTTCCCTCTGATGCCTGTGAAGGCACTTCTACCGTAACTATGGTAGGCACTGTTTCAAATTCAAAATTAAAGTGCTCGCCTTGCATAGTGTCCTGAGTGTCATCTATATGGATATCTTCTCCCATTGTGAGTAATGGGAGAGTGCTTGACTCAATACGGGATGCCATGGCCCTATGGCGAATTTCAATAGATTCATCCTGTTGAGAGGATGTCTCCAGAGACTGTTCAGTGGCCATATCTATGTCCATATCCTGTTGAGAGGATATAGATGGGCTTACAGTTGCCTCCCTATAGGTTTTTCTTTGCTTTAAGGGTGGAGACAGAGCTGTGGGAGCACTCATTTCAGCTATATCACTAACACTTCTTGAACTGGTTTGTACATTAGGCTCAGGTTGTGTATCTGGAGTGTTTGACTCTCTATTTGGCTCTATGACCAGGGTCAGAGACTGTGGTTCTACAATCTCTGGGTCAGCCCTAACAACCACTTGGGTTTCAATCATAGTACCAGAAGAAGATCCAGGGTTAGGAATAACTACCTGTAGTGGAACTGGATGTGGCTCAGGAACTTGTTCACCAAAGACAGGAAGATTAATGAATTGACTCATCAATGGTGAAACAAGAACAGGTATGTTGAGAAATTTGGATGAGACATCAATTCTGGTGTAGAATTTAGTGTTTGTGGTTGGAGAGGTTTCAAATCTTGTTTCTCTAAACAGTTCTACCTGCTCAGCAGTGAGAAGATGATTATTGATAAGAGTGAGAAAGTGAGGGTACCAACACTTTACTTTCACATTATTATCAGAATCTCTCCTAGAGTGAGCAAGCCTGTTGATCATAAGGTTCCACAGAATCTTAGCAAAATTTAATCTACGACCAAATACAATAGCATAAGCAATATACTGATTAAGACTGGTAATGCAATGAAAATTTGTTTTTGTGCAATTACCAAATACTCTTGCTATTGTATCAAAGAACATATCCCATTCCCTTACAACAAAACTTTTGGACAACTTAACCATTTGCAAGGGACCCTGATAATGAATATTCACGAAGAACTGTGATAACTCATCATCAGTGGGTAAAGGATCAAACCTGCCCTTTGGAAAATGTAACACATCACAGAATAACTCAAAAGTGACTGTATATTGCTGGTTTAGAATATTGAAAGTAAAAGATTTTAAATCTCCAGCAATAACAGCACTTGAACACAAAAACCTTAAAGGATCAATTTTAAGAAGTGCATTGGCACAAATAGCATGACTGACACAAGTCTCGCTATTTAAAAATTGAATCCAAGGTCTGAAACGTTCCACCTTACACTTAGACAGATCAAAATACCCAACACAATTATTTAAAACGAGTTCAAAATTAGGATCCATTTAAATAAAACAAGAAATTTTAATCAATTTAAAATAAAATTAAAATTTTAGGGATTTTTAGAATTAATTAAAATTAATTAAAATCCACAAAATTAAATTTTACCAAAATTAATCAAATTTTAAATTTTGATCCTAAATATTCGAGCTAAACAACTTTTGAACAATTTTTTTTTTTTTTGGGCAATTGAATCTCAAGAACACACACAGAGTTTCTCTCACAGAAACACAAGATCACTAACACAGGTAATCACTTAGCAAGAAAAGAATAATCAAGTCGAATTGATTTCAAGAAAAATGAAAAATTTAGCAACACTTCGACTTAACAGATTGATTTTGAAAGAATAAAAAGTGTTTTGCTAAGTAAAAACTTGAGCAATATTGATTATGATCACAGGTTTCTGCAAAGCAAATGAGAGAGAATTCGAAGGGGGTTTTCAGAAAAAGAAAACTGATAAGAACTGCTAAGGCAAAAAAAACAGATGCAGTGTATGTACTTGTATGTATATATATATATAAGAATATAACTGTTAAAATTAAATTAGAAGACTACCAAACGTTTTTATTTAAAAAATGTACTGGGAAGACAATCGGGAAGACTTAGGATAGTCTTCCCGGTAGTCTTCCTAGTACAAACTAGAAAGTCTTCCGGAAAATCAATAAAATAAAAATCAGACATAAATTAAAGTAATTCTAAGTCTTCCCGATAGTCTTCCTAGTTCAAAAACTGGAAAGACTTAGGAAAATACTTAAAATTAATTAAAAATAAAACAGAAAATGCAAAACAAAACAGAAAAATCCTTAGTTTTCCTGGTAGTCTTCCTAGTATAAAACTGGGAAGACTTAGGAAAAATTCAGAATTAATTAAAATATTTACAGAAAAATGCAGAAAAAATATAAAAATGCATGAAAAAATATATAAAAGCCTAGAAAAATTCACTGAAAATTCCATAAATCCTAGAAAAATATGCAAAATAATATAGAAATGCATAAAATTAATATAAAAATTGCTGAAAAATTTAAACAAAAATATTTACAATCTGAAAAACATCTAAATAATTCTAAATAATTACATTTTCAATAAAAATACATTTCTCCACTTAAAAAATATGAGAAAAATATTTTTAAAGAAAATATATCATTCAGAAATATTTAAATTAACAAGCATGCAATTTCAAACAAGAATTGGCAGTAATATCACTTAACAATCACAAGAAAAAATATGATTTTTAGAAAAGAACAAACAAGACAGAGACATTATCAATCACTAAGACTGTTCAACATACCCAACTTACTAACTAACTTAGTAAATGTAGATTCGTCAAGAGACTTAGTGAATATATCTGTAGTTTGTTCTTCTGTGGGTACAAAATGTAACTTCACAGTTCCATTCATGACATGCTCTCTGATAAAATGATACCTGATATCAATGTGCTTTGTTCTCGAGTGCTGCACAGGGTTGTTGGAGATTGCTATGTCACTTGTATTATCACATAAAATAGGGATTTTGTTTAATACAAAGCCATAGTCCTTCAATTGATTCCTTATCCATAAGATCTGAGCACAACAGCTTCCAGCAGCAATATATTCAGCTTCTGCTGTTGAATTGGAAACTGTTTCCTGTTTCTTGCTATACCAGGAAATCAACCTGCCTCCTATGATTTGACAACTCCCAGGGGTGCTCTTTCTATCAACAACACTACCTACATAGTCAGAATCTGTATATCCAATAAGATTAAAACCAGAATCTTTAGGGTACCAGATACCTAAATTAGGTGTACCCTTAAGATATCTCAAGATTCTTTTCACAGCAACGAGATGTAAATCTCTAGGGTCCGCTTGGAACCTTGCACACAAGCATGTAGCATACATAATATCTGGTCTACTTGCAGTAAGATAGAGTAAGGAGCCAATCATACCTCTGTAGCTTGTAATATCTACCTTGATAGAGTTATCTCAAGCTCCCAGTTTGACTGCTGTTGAAGATGGAGTCATTGCTGATGCTGAATCCTCCATGTGATACTTCTTGAGGAGTTCTTTGAGATACTTGGATTGACAAATAAATATTCCATTTGACCTTTGACTTACTTACAATCCAAGAAAGAACTTCAGCTCACCCATCATACTCATTTCAAACTTACTCTGCATTACCTTAGCAAATCTCTTACAGAGATCATCATTAGTAGACCCAAATATGATGTCATCCACATAGACTTGGACTAATATCATATCACTTTTGTGTTTCTTTGAAAAAAGGGTTTTGTCTATGATACCTCTAACAAAACCATTTTCTAAAAGAAAACCAGAGAGAGTGTCATACCATTTTCTTGGGGCTTGTTTGAGACCATAGATAGCCTTGAAGAGAAAGTACACAAAGTCCAGTAGCTCCTGATTTTCAAAGCCAAGGGGCTGTTCCACATACACTTCTTCATCTAGCTCACCATTCAGGAATGCACTCTTAACATCCATTTGATAGTCTTTAAAATTGGAGTAAGCTGCAAATGCTAAGAACATCCTGATGGCCTCAAGTCTAGCCACTGGTTCATAGGTTTCATCATAATCAATGCCTTCAGCTTGTGAATACCCTTGTTCAACCAGTCTTGCCTTGCTCCTTGTAACAATGCCATCCTCATCTAGCTTGTTCCTGTATACCCATCTTGTGCCAACTAATTTCTTGTTCTTTGGTCCGGGTACCAGCTTCCAGACTTGCTGTTGTTCAAATTGATTGAGTTCATCTTGCATAGCAATCACCCAATCTGGATCAGTCAGTGCTTCCTCAGTCTTCTTTGGCCCCATTTCAGATAGAAACCCTGAATAATGACATTCATTCTGAGTAGAACTTCTAGTTTTAACTCCAACATATGGATCACCAATGATCAGCTCAAAGGGATGAGCTCTATTCCATACAGTCTGTCTTGGAAGATTTGATCTTGATGATTCGCCTGTTAATTCATTGTGGTGTTGTGACTAACTAGTAGATCCATCATTTCCTCCCCCTGAGTTGTTACTTGATTGCCTTGATGATTCTTCTCCAGTGTTGGTGGTATATCCATTGTTACTAATGTTTCCACCACCACCACCAGGATTATTATCATCATTGTTATTGTCATTACCAGCAACATTCTCAGGTGGGGCTTCATCATCTGAATCTGAGTCTGGCAAGTTATCAAACTTCAGTTTCTCAGATGAATCTCCTGTTTGGATATTAGGGAGTTTAGTGTCATCAAAAGTTACATTGACACTTTCTTTCACATGGTGACCATCAATCAAATACACTCTGTAAGATCTTCTGGAATAACCAACAAAGATAGCTTCTTGTGCCTTGGCCTCAAACTTGCCACGTGTCACATTGTCATCCTTAAGCACAAAGCATTTTGCACCAAATACATGAAAGTATTTGAGAGTTGGTTTCTTGTTGATTAAAGTTCGATTCTGATTATAACAAGCAGTGTTCACATCTTCAGCCCAAAAGTACATTGGAAGTCTTGATTCACTTAACATAGTTCTAGCAACTTCAATCAATGTACGATTCTTCCTTTCCACCACTCCATTCTGTTGAGGAGTTCTAGGGGCAGAATACTGTCTTGTTATTCCTTTAGAAGCACAAAAGTCATTTAGGGCTGCATTCTTGAATTCAGTTCCATTATCTGACCTTATAGCTCTAACAGGGAATCTAGAATCCAGCTCAATCAACTTTATATGATCAATCACCATTTGTGGGGTCTCATCCTTGGAATGTAGGAATAAAACCCAAGTATATTTGGAATAGTCATCAATAATCACAAGTGCATACTGTTTCTTTGACATGGACATCACACTAACTGGACCAAACAAATCCATGTGCAGTAGCTGAAGTGGTTCAGTTATTGATGATGTGTCAGTGCCCTTGTGAGAAGCTTTCTTTGACTTTCCTTTCTGACAAGCCTCACACAGTCCTTCCTGTGTAAATTCCATCTGAGGCAAACCTCTAACCAATTCCCTCTTGACTAAAGAGTTCATGGTTTTGAAGTTAAGGTGAGACATCTTCTTGTGCCATAGCCAACTTTCATCAGATGAAGCTTTAGCATAAAAACAAGTTACTTCATCTTTGGATCCAGAGTGCAGATCAGCTATGAACAAGTCACCTTTCCTTACTCCTTGAAGAGCAGGCTTTCCATTCTTCTTGTGAAGGATCTGACATCTATCTTTCTCAAAGGAAACAACATATCCTTTGTCACAGAAATGACTGATGCTGAGAAGATTGAACTTCAGACCTTCCACAATAGATACATCTTGAATTATAACATTTCCAAACTTCAAACAACCATATCCTCTAGTAATACCCTTGCTGTTATCTCCAAAGGTAACTCCTGGGCCGACTTTCTCAACCACATTTGATAGCAGGGCTCTATCTCCGGTCATATGACTTGAACAACCACTGTCAAGAACCCACATAACACGGTTTACCTGTTCCACACCCTGTAGTATCAAATTGATTAGACCTTCTTCGGAACCCAAACTTGATTGGGCCCGACATACTTAATGAACTGGCCTTTGTCAGGAAAAACAACATCTTTAACCTTAACTACATAAACCTCTTTCACAAAAGAGCGTTTCCATTTATAGCCAGCCTTAACACATTTCTGAGTAGTTTAGGGATAAATGGATCCACTCTAGTCTTCGGAGGACTAGTAGTCTTAGATCTAACATGCTTCTTATTATTAACATGTTGACGTGGAGCAGTCTTATTATCAGATACATGCTTACTGTTAAAATAAGCATACATAATATTGAAAGCACAAGGCATGCAATTTACCACACCACATGCTTTATGAGAAAGATTAATAGCAGGCATGTTGGTTCTACAATTGTTTTGATCCAACTTATGGATATCTGATTTAGTCTCTGTTGTTGAAACAACTTTGACTGGTTTATCAGACATACACTTGTTGGACTGTTCAACTTCAAAAGCAAGATCTTCTTCACGTATCTCCTCTTCAATGATGATAGAGTATTCATTCAGAGGTTCTCCTTGGGACTCTTTAAAGAAAGGTTTGTCAATACCCTTAAGCACATCTGGAATACCCCTTTCTTTAGCACTGACTCTATTAGGGGTATTTTTGCTTAACTTACCAATAGACTCATTATAGTCATAGCCTATACCAACAGACTGACCAATAGCTTGTTTATTGATGATTTTTTTAGCAGTCTTATAAGAGTTATAGTAAGCATTAGCTTTAGTCTTAAGCTCACTATTTTTATCCTTGAGAATGGTTTCCAGTTGAATATAACATTTAACCATATTCTCAAGAAATGCTATTTTCTTAGTAAGTTCATCCTGATTAACATGCACAAGTTTTAATTCTTTTATCTCCTTTTCAAGAGCTGTGTTCAAAAGAATTATTCTATCATTTTCAGTACGAGCACAAGAAATAGTACCACTAAGATGATAGATCATTTCAGCATCAGTGAACTTTACCTCTGACATGTATGTAGATGAAGTGCTTGTCTCCTTAGCCATTAAAGCAAGGTTTCCAATTTCACCTGCTTCTTCATCACTGTCAGTATCATCCCAACTCTTTCCTTCAGCAACATAAGCTTTCCTAATCTTGTTCTTCTTTCTAGAATCAAATGAGTTCCTTCTCACTTGCTTTGGCTTTTTACATTCTGTAGCAAAGTGACCCAACTCATTACAATTGTAGCACCTGATTGTGCTTCTTTCCACAGTTCTAGTTTTGTAGCCACCCCTTGTGCCACTTGAAGAGGAAGATCCACCTCTCTGAAATCTGGGCTTGAACTTAAGATTGGGATTCCTTCTGAATCTGAACTTCCCAAACTTCCTGACTATCATGGCCAAATCACCATCCTCCAGCTGATCAAGTTCTTCCAAAGAGTAGTAGTCACCACCAGATTGATCAATGGATGTTAAACCAAATTCAACATCAATAACATCCAAGTTAGAACTGGAAGGTTGAACAACCTTCACTTCTAGTTTCTGTGGGACTACTGTTGTCAATGCAGTAGAAGTACCAACTATCTTTCCAGTTCCATATAATTCATTATGTTGAATCTGCTCCAGCTCATAGGTCTTCAGAACACCATACAGTCTTTCCAGAGAAATCTCTCCAATATCTCTTGATTCTCTGATTGTAGATATTCTGTGCTCCAAATGAATTGGAAGTGTTAGTAGGAACTTCTTGTTAATCTCCTTGATAGTGTAGTGCTTCCCATTGAGATTCAGATCATTGATTAATTTTTTGTATCTCTCAAAAACCTCAGAGATACCTTCACCAGGGTTTGATCTGAAATGCTCATATGAAGAGGTGAGAATTTCCAGCTTATTCTCTCTACCTTCCTCTGTCCCCTCATTGATTATCTCTATTGTGTCCCAAATGTGTTTGGCAGTAGCACAGTTTAGGACATGATTATGCATGATAAGATCCAGACAATCAACTAGTATCAACTGTAGACAGGCATCCAGTGTAGAGTCCTCTTTCTCATCAGGAGTGTAGTCCTTGGGATCCTTAGGGTACATCCTAGCAGCCCTAGTAACAATATCATTCTCTATTTGCTGTTCCTCAATAATCATAGGAATTTTAGGACCACTCTTCAGCACTCCTAGATATTTAACATTTGCAACTTGGAGAAACAGGAGCATTTTCTTCTTCCACATAGGATAATGCTCCTTGCTGAACATTGGGATTTTGACTGTACCCACTTTCTGTGTAGTAGACATCTTTTAAGATTTTTGAAAAAATTAAAAATTTCAGAGTATAAGAAAAAATCTCAAAACAATTGGATCTTTGATTAGTATATCAATCAAAAGGCTCCGATGCCAATTGTTAGGTCCTGATATGTTTGTAGAAGGGGGGTTGAATACAAACGATACCGTTTAATCGAAATATGTCCTTTGAAAAATTTAACAATTAAAAACAAATTAGTGCGGAATAAAACTAAAACAATATTCAAGTTAAATATAACTTATATTAAACTTGACGAGTGTTACAATCTGATCACTGATTACAGGTTTCTTGATAAAACAAACCTAGAATAAATTCGACATGAATTTATCTATTTTTGTAATAAAAAGGATCGAATACTAAAAAGTAGTTCGATATAAAATCTAGGGATTATGATCCGCTAGAAAGCTAAAGCAGTACAACTGAAATGATCCTTATGAATTTAATGTGAGGAACAAATCAAGATTAACTTCACTTGAAGAAATGAATGCTTTTGCAGTTGAGAAGTTAAGAAGACAGAGAGAAATGTTTTATGTTGAAAAGCTGCTGTCGCTTTTGTTCTATGTTGTAATTGATGCAGTACTTCAAGTCTTCTGTCTTCTATTTATATCAATGCTTTTCTTTTAACTCCCACGTGCAAGCCATTGACAGTATACAATTTGCACTAGGAAGACAAGCAGAAAAACAACCATTTTGCTCTTGGAAGACTCTCGGGAAGACAACCTTTGTATTAAGAAGACAATCGGGAAGACTAGTATTTACACTAGGAAGACAATCGGGAAGACTCACTTGTGAGTCTTCCTAGTTCAAAAAACAGAGTCTTCCTAGTTTAAATCTAAGTCTTCCTAGTTCATTTTTATTCTAATTTAAATAATTAACTAAATAAATTATGTATTAAATTAATTCTTTACAGAATTAATTTAATAAATAATTTACTTAATAGTATTAATTATTTATAAGAGAATAAATAGAATTAGTTGACTTCTCAAACAATTCCAGAATCACTTAAAACTTAGATAAATAACAAACACAATAGTACGTTGACACTCAATGCACTGTCTGGTTCATGAGTGACTAACGACAATGTCTGTTCTTCATCTATTTGACTTTAAGCAGTGACTCACTTCCTTCTCTTTAAAGAACTCTGTAACCAGTATCTTTTGCTGTCACCACTTGAAATCTCTGTTACTTTAATAAATCCACTGAGCTTGAATACTTCATTGAGGCTTGATCAATAAATTGAGCTTCTTTCAATGTAGAATAACTTCAAGTCTGTAGATGACTTTAATCTTCATTCTTTGACAGATATAATCTTTTGAGATTCCTGTGACATTTGAATATTATTATTTACTTATTACATCTTAATTAAAGTTGAGTAGAATCCTCGGTGTTTACAAATAGGCCTAGACATATGCCTTTCAGCCTTAATTTGTTTGGGCTTTATACTTGCCTAAGCCTCAAGTCTTTTTGGGCTTTGATTTTAGTAGTACAATATAGGATTTATGGGCCTTGACTGGCTATAGTCGATTGCCCTCCCTTAACCGGTAGGGTAACCGGCTACCTTGATTATAAAAGAGTGGGATTTCCACTTCATTCTTCACTTCATACCTTCAACTTTCCAAAAAATTTCTCTCTAGCCTTCTTAGCTTTTCTCTCTTTTTGTTCCGTAGTAAGGCGATTTCCGGCGAGATTTCCGTAGTTGTATTCTTTGATATTCTGGGTTCAAACTTCATCTTTTGAAGATTTTCTGGGTTCAATCTTCATCTTTTGAAGATTTTCTGGGCTCAATCTTCATCTTTTGAAGATTTTCTGGGCTCAATCTTCATCCCTTGAAGAGTTACTGGATTTTAGTTTGAAGATTTGAAGATTCTGGTATTTCTTCTTGATGATTTAAAGCTTTTATGGGATTTACTTTGAAGATTTTGAGGATGTCTGATCGTACTGCTCAACGTCTCCAGAAAATGAATCAAGCGTCTAAGAGAGGTATCACTATTCGTTCTTCTCATATGTCTCTTCAAGATATGATTTTAGAACGTAGTGATGAATACCCTTCTGTTTCGCACTTAGATTCCTTTGATTATGCTACAACGGCTTGGGAGCTCCTGGATGAGTTTCAGCTTAAGTCCTTGGGACTTTCAAGCGTTTCTGATAAGGGTAATTCTCATTTCATTCTTTCCTTTTTTTTCTAAGATATTGTTATACCAAATGTTTCTTTCCTTGTGTTTTTGCAGCTGCGGCCTTTATTAATAAGACCAACGAGCCCCAAGATGGTGAAACAGCAAGAATGAAGAGGGCTCATTTGGGAGTGAAGGATCCCCGTGCTACAAGTGTCCCAGCCTTTATAAGGCCCCATGTGGACATTGCTGAAGAGGTTGAGGGTCCTTCCTCGACCAAGAGCTCAGTTTGGCGCCCCAACTGGGGTATTAGGAAGAAAGACACTGTGGTGGGGGTGTCTAAGCATGCTGTGGAGTGGTCTTATCATTCCTTGACTCCTTGTGACTACAAGGATTTTGTTTCTAACTCCACTTTGGAGGGAGTAGAGCATGCAGGCTCTCAGGCTATCGCTGCTATAAGTTGTTTTCCTCCTTTTTTATTTGTAGCTTTAATATGTTTTCAAGTTTCTATCTTATATTGACTTGTGATTTGTTTGTAGGCTAATGCCAACTTCTAAGGGGCTCTCTTTCAAGCCAAGGCTTGGCGCTCATCTTCTGAGGCCAACCAAGGCAAGTTTGAGAAGTCCCAAGAGGAGGTGGGCTCTCTGAAGGCCACACTGGCTAGGAGGGAGAAGGAGTTAGCCGATTCCCAGGCTGAGCTGGTTTCTTTGAGGTAGGGCAAGGATGACTTTATCGACGAGTACCTTGACTCTCAGGAGTACAAGGACTTAATCGGTCAGCATGATGAGCTTCTCTTCCCAGTTCAGTTCACTAAGGGATGGGATGGAGCTTTAGCTGAGGTTTTGGAGAAGATGCCTGGATCTCTCATCCTTTCTGACTTTCCAAGTCCTTATGCCCCAACTCCTTTAGAGGTGGCTTTGGCTAGAGAGGACGATATGGATGAGGATGACAGGATCTTGGATCTAAAGCACTCTTCTCCCCCTGGTCAGACAGCCAGGGCTGATTCTGTTGGCACTCGCTCTGGTTCTGGCTCAGAAGAAGAGGAGGAGGAGGTGGCCAAAAAGGAAGGGGAAGATAAGTTTGTAGTTTTATTTATGGCCATTCATGGCTTGTACTAGTTTTATTTATGGCCATTCATGGCTTCTACTAGTTTTTCTGTATTTTCAGCCTACAGGCTTAACTTAACTTTTATTTAAGTCTTAGCTTTTGTTTTTCTTCCAGCTTTTTACATTCTTGATTTTGCATGCTTAGTTAAAATGTCTATCAGAATGCATTGCACATATAATGAAAACATAAGAATATGAAATTCATAACTTTGAAAATGGGATCAACCCTTACATAATACTCAAGTTTAAGAACTTGGATTGGTTTTATCAAACCTTATTTCTAGTAGTGAGTCCATTCAGGAAACACTTTAAACATAATAAACTTTCAAGTTTGCAGCATGCCAAGTCCTTGGCACTTCAATCCCTTCCAGGGTTTCCAATTTGTAGGAGCCTCGACCAAACACGTTCTTAACGCGATATGGTCCTTCCCAATTTAGGGCCAACTTGCCTTTTTGTCCAACTCTGGATGCTTCAATCTTTCGGAGGACTAAGTCTCCTTGACGGAAGAATCTCTCTTTAACCCTTAGGTTGTAATAGAAAGATGCTCGTTTCTGATGTTCAACTATCTTGGCATTTGCCTCATCTCTAACTTCATCAATTAGATCTAAAGCTAGCCTCAAGCCTTCTTCATTTTCTTCTGGCTCATAAGCCTCAACTCTTGGAGACGTGTGAGCAATCTCCACTGAAACCACTGCCTCTGCCCCATATGCCAACAGGAAGGGGGTAGCTCCAGTGGTGACTTTACAAGTGGTACGATATGCCCATAGTATGGGGAGCAACTCGTCCACCCAAGTGTTTCTTGAGCGTTCAACTCTTTTTTTAAGTCCATCCAGGATAATTCGATTGGCAACCTCAGCTTGCCCATTTGCTTGAGGATGGGCAACAGAGGTGAAGCGTAGCTTGATATCATTCTCGTCACAATACTTCTTGAATTCCTCATTGTTAAACTGAGTTCCATTGTCAGTAACCAAGATACGTGGAATCCCGTATCTTCATATCACATTCTCCCAGAAGAAATGCATCACCTGTTTGGTGGTTATCTTGGCTAAAGGTTTAGCCTCAATCCACTTGGTGAAGTAGTCGATTGCTACTATCAAGAACTTTCTTTGAGCACTTGCCATCGGAAATGGCCCAAGTATATCCATTCCCCACATGGCAAAGGGGATAGGTGAGTTCATGGATGTCATCATCTCTAGTGGTTGTCTAACCACTGGTGCATGCTTTTGGCACCGTTCACATTTCTTCACGTAGCTTTTAGCATCAGCAAGTATGCTTGGCCAATAGAAACCTAGACGAGTGACTTTATGAGCAAGGGCTCTGCCCCCCAAGTGCTGCCCACAAATTCCTTCATGTACCCCCCTTAGGGCCAATTCTGCCTCTTGAGGTCTCAAACATTTCAGATAAGGAATGATGAAAGACTTCTTGTATAGGATTCCCTCAATCAGGGCATACCTTAGTGATGTCACATACAGCTTTCGTGCTTCTGAAGTGTCGTTGGGTAACCACCCAGTTTCCAGATGAGCTTTGATGGGATCCATCCAACAGCTAGCAATATCAATAGGTTCTATCAACTTTCCATTGATGCTTGGGGTCTTCAAAACTTGGAAGTATACACTCTCTGCATAGTTTTTGATTTCAGAAGAAGCAAACTTAGACAAGGCATCGGCCTTCATGTTTTCTTCCCTTGGAATGTGTTCCACATAACATTCATCAAACTGAGTCATGATGGCCTTGACAAGTTTTAAGTACTTGGCCATGACTTCATCTCTGGCCTCAAACTCCACATTTACTTGGGAAACCACTAGCCTCGAATCTCCACATACTTTCAGAGTTTTAACCCTCAAGGCTCCAGCCAGCCCTAAGCCAACTATCAGGGCTTCGTACTCAGCCTCATTGTTTGTCGTTGGGAAGTCAAGTTTCAGTGCGTACTCTATGAAAAATCCATAAGGACTTTGTAGCACTAAACCTGCTCCACTTGATTTTGTTTTTGATGCTCCATCAAAATAGAGCACCCAATATTCTCTGATCTGAACACCATTTCTTCATCTTTCTTGTCTTCCTCTATTACTTCCTGACCCCCCCCCCCCCTCCGATTTCCTGGTTGTCAATGGTGCATTCAACCATGAAGTCAGTGAGTGCTTGAGCTTTTATGGCCGTTCGAGGCTTATACTTCATTTCAAATTCTCCCAATTCAATAGCCTATTTGATCAACCTTCCACTAACTAGTGGGCTATGCAAGATGTTTTTTAGACGTTGATTGGTCAAGACCTCTATCTTGTGAGCCTGGAAGTATGGGCGTAGCTTTCTTGAGGCCATTATCAAGGCTAAGGCAAACTTCTCAATCGTAGAGTAGTTTATTTCTGCCCCATGTAGAATCTTACTTACGTAGTAAATGGGCTTCTGAACCTTCAACTCTTCTTTCACCAAAACGGCTCCAAGGGCTGTGTTAGAAACCGCCAAGTACAAATAGAGAGTTTTTCCTGGCTTTGGCTTTGCTAACAGTGGTGCCTCTGCCATGTATTTCTTCAGGGCCTCAAAGGCCTCTTGGCTTTCAGTTTTCCATTCAAAAAATTTCACGTTCTTGAGTGCTTTGAAGAAGGGTAAACACTTCTCTCCTGACTTGGAGATAAATCTTCCCAATGCTGCTACTCTTCCCGTTAGTTTTTGGACATCCTTGACAGTCTTTGGTGGTTCCATGTCTAGAATTGCTTTGATTTTGTCGGGATTAGCCTCGATTCCTCTCTTGGAAACCATCAGACCTTAAAACTTTCCCGAGCCTACACCAAAGGCACACTTAGCTGGATTCAACATCATCTTGTGGTGCCTCAGCACTTCGAACGCCTCTCGGAGGTGCTCTATGTGATCGGCCTTATCGAGGCTCTTGACTAGCATGTCATCTACGTAGACCTCCATGGTTTTTCCAATTAGGTGTCCAAAAATTTTGTTCACCAACCTTTGGTAGGTTGCCCCTGCATTATTAAGTCCAAATGCCATGACTAGATAACAGAAAACACCAAAATCAGTGATGAATGATACCTTGGAGATGTCATCCTTGTGCATTTTAATTTGGTTGTATCCACTGAAGCCATCCATGAAGATGAGCATCTCGTGTCTAGCTGGAGCATCTATTAATGCATCAATCCTTGGTGAGGGAAAACAATCCTTAGGACATGCATCATTCAAGTCAGTGAAGTCCACACACATCCTCCATTTTCCATTGGCCTTTTTGACCATTACGGGGTTAGCCAACCTTTCTGGGAATTGTATCTCTTCAATGAATCCACCTTTGACTCCACCATATTGATTCCATATATGGGCATATTCGAGGGTGTCAACTGGGATTCAGTATAGCCCATATGGATAAAAGCATCATGGAATAAGATGTCCACTGAGGCTCCATTGTCAACCAAAACTCTCTTGGTTTCAGAATTTTCTATTATAGGAACGATGACTAAGGGATCATCGTGGGGAAACTTCACTCCCTCCAGGTCTGAATCATCAAAACCTATTGATACTTCTGTTCGGGCACGCTTCGGTGCTTCTCCAACCACGGTCATTACTTCTCGATCATAAGCCTTTCTTGAGTTTCGGGAGGACCCAGCAGCAGTTGGCCCTCCGAATATCATGTTGATTACCGGCCCTCGGGGCTTGGGATTTCGATCTTGATCGTTTTCCCTTCTGTCATAATCCTTCCTTTCATAGTTTCCCCTTTGACTCCCTTGGTTTCCATCTTTGGTGAACTTACTTAGTTTTCCTCTTCGTATCAGAAATTCAATTTCATCTTTCAATTGCCTACAATCGTCGGTGTCATGACCGACTTCTTTGTGGAACCTACAGAATTGGTTTTGGTTCCGTTTGGACATGTCAGCCCTCATTGGCTTTGGCCATTTGAGATCTCCTTCCTTAGCTATCTCCATCAGAATTTGACTCCTGGGAGTGTTCAATCTTGCATACTCCGTGAATTTTGGGCCAAAATTGCTCCTCTTGGGTGGAGAATCAGAATCCTTTAACGTTCTAGGAAACTTTTTCTTGACATCATATTCCTGTGTTTCCTTTCTCTTCTTTGAATTTCCACTACCACCAGTAGTGGGCTCATAATTTCTCATGCTTTCTTCAACCTTGATGTATTTTCCGGCTCTATCTTGGAACTTCAGCATGCTCTCGGGTGGATGTTTTGCTAACGATCTTTTGAAGTGATCATCAGTAGTTCCTTGTTGCAGGGCTATCATAGCCACTTTGTCCTCTAAATCTGGGACTTTCAAAGCCTCCCGAGTAAATCGGTTGATATAATCTCTCAAGGCTTCATTCTTTCCTTTTTGGATTGCCATGAGTGATGCAGAGCTTTTCTCATGCACTCTTCCACTAACGAATTGATTGATGAATGCTTTTCTTAGTTCCTTAAAAGACCCAATAGAGTTGGGAGGAAGACGGCTATACCAGCGTTAGGCCATACCTGCCAAGGTTTGTGGAAACGCCCTACACTTGACCACATCATTGGTTGGCTGCAATAGCAGTGCATTGGAGAAGGTTCTTACATGATTTGCGGGATCCCCCGTTCCATCATAAGCCTTAATCGTTGGCATCTTAAATTTTCTGGATATGGTGGCTTTCATGATGTCTTGAGTAAACGGTGGTGTAGGATCATTAGGATCTCCTAAGGGCAACAAAACACTAGGATCACCCCTTGGGGCTTCATCCCTCTTAGTCCTTCTTGGTGTCGGGTCCAGGTTGATTATCGGGACCCTTCTAGTTGATCGGCCTTGAGATTGAGCGGCCTCCTCCTCAGCAAGGAGTTTCTTGAGTCTTGCAGTTTCTGCCTCATGGGCTGCAATTTTCTCCTTAGTAGTTTGGGGTTGTTCCCGATTTGTTTGGGAAGAACGCTTCCTCCTTGGGGCGACATCCCTCTCTTCCCCAAATGTATAATCCTCGTCCTCAGTATAGGGACCCGAGTAATCTTGAATCAAAGGGGTCCGTCGAGTTTGTTGATTTTGAGGTCCCGGACCTCGTATATAAGGGGGGACATACGCTTCATGGTAAATGGGGTTGAGACCGCTACCGTCCGCCATGGGTTGAGGGGGCATGCCATAGCTTGGCATCCCCAAATTTTGAGTAGAGTATTGAGGAAGATCAGTAGTATGGAGTTGAAGACCACTTGGTGCATTCATGAGCAGTGGGGAGGTCGTGATTGGTTGCTGGTGAGCGGTCTCTTGTGGATTAGATCCATGAATGACCATCTGCAGGGGATTCGTCCCTTCAGCCGAAATTGGGATCTCCGGTCCTTGAGTATTGGTGGGGATATTCACCCCTTCAATGCCAATAGTTGGCGGTGGTTGATTTCCGTGAGTATCAGCCTCAGAGGTGATAGGAAGCTCCTCAGAAACTGGAGTATCTCGAGTTGTTCTTCGTGTGTTTGCCATGGTTGATGTTGTCTTCCCACAGATGGCGCCAAATATTGTGGATTAAAAAACGTTCCTGTATATTAGAAATATTAAAAATCTAATAGTTGGTCGGTACGACACTTATATTTTGGTATTTACACTTTAGTTCTTTTATTTTTCCAATTTTACCTTAATTTTTTAAAATAATAATTTTATTCAACACATGTATCAAAACATTGTTAATACAAAACTCTTAAAACAAATTTATTGCGATCAAATACAGACATCTACGTCAATTCGACACTGAATTCAACAACCATATATAAGTGTTTAGATTTAAAATTATTTTCATAAGAAACAAATAAAAAAATAAAAATAATATTAAACTCATTCATGATACATGTTAAGAGCTTGTACTTATATATGTAGTAAGAATACTAATGAAGACCGTATATAAATGTCATCGATATATGCTATAATAGTGATTGTTGTCTAATTTTAAATATTTCGACACTAATTTTTATTAAATTAAAAATAAATAATTAAAAAATATGTAAAGAAACTACTTCAAATATGTTGCTTATGTTATATCAATGTTCAATATTACGTTTTACATATTAAATATATTAAATATATGAATGATTCAAATATATTGTGTAGTACAAGAAACATTGACCGTTGTGCAAAAATATAAATTATTTTATAGTAAACATGACATATACAAACTATTTGTTTAACTAAAACAAATATAGATATACATCACACATGATATTGCTTTTAAAATTTAGATTTAAAATTGAATAAGATTGGTTGTTTATATAATTCTGTACGACATTCTAAAAACTAAAAAATAAATTTAATATATATTATAAATCTTAATATGATAATAAATATTGGATAAAGAGAGATGTGAAGTTCATGTAATAGTATTTTTAACTAATAACCAAATGAGGCAGGTAACACAATGGTTACAAGTACAAATCTCTTACATGAGGATGGTGGTTCAATCCATCATTAAAACATTATTTACTCTCTTTTTTCTTTGAATAAGAGAGCAGTGGCATGATCATGTAATTTCTTAAAAAATAAGGACAATATGGTAATTTCACGGGGTAAAATAAATATTATTGTAATTTTTTATATATTAAATAAATTTTATGAATAAATACGATTTGTATGTATTCTTCTAGTTTAAACTTTTAATTCATTTGTCTAATTCAAAGTTTTCATATAGAATATAATTAAATTACACTAATATGTTAGGAACTATGTTGTTTCTTGATGATAACTAAATTAACTTAGTAAAAATTGTACAAGTAAAATGTAGTCATCAACAGATAGCATGCTTATGCAGTATCCGTAGATGGGTAGCTTATCTACGGATAAGACTCAATGTAACATGTTGTTGTATTTCTGATGTTGAAATTGAAGTAATATTGTAGCTTATCTAGTTGTCTACGGATGTGATCAAGATACTGTTAACGGATACAACTCAAGTAGCTTCTACGGATACACACCTTGTGAAAGGGACAAGTCAGACAGTGCACGTGGGTTGACAGACTACACAAAGCATGGAAGCCAGGATTTCTGGAAAGGTCACGGGAAGAAGTAGCATTCTGTTTGTATGGTCAAAAAGTAGCATTTTGTTAGGGTTGACACATTTGGAATGATGATAACAAAATGCTCAAGACAGGAATTTGATCTTGATACCGAAGTTGATTGTCAGAAATCTAGTTCACAGAATCTGATAAATTAGGAAGCTAACTAGAAGGCATTTTATCTATCCAAGGTCTAAAAAGCCACATCAAATGAATGGAAGATACTCTGTCATCAAGTTTTGAAGCAATTCAGAAGCAAGCCAACAGACGTCTAATCAAGCACCAAGTGTTTCAGTGGTAAGCCTGCCTAAACAACTCAGTAATGGTGAATCAATAAAGATGACAAGATGTTTTATCTAAGGATGAAGCTAAGTATATCCGTTCTATGGATAAAGCTATGGAAATTTTATCTCATCTATGGATACGAGCTGAAAACATCAAATGCCATCAATGGATAGAAGCTGAGGACATCTTATCTCATCAATGGATGGAAGCTGAGGACATCTTATCTCATCTACGGATAAAATCTGGGGACATCATATCTACGGATAAGAGCTAAAGGAAGTTGATCTACAGATACAGCTAAGGATGTCATGTTTTATCTATGGATGTAGTTAAGGAGGTTATGGTCTATCTATGGATGCAGCCAAGAATGTCATGTCCCTTCTATGGATACAGTCATGGAATATTACTTCTACGGATATTCTGAGATTGCCTTTCTACGGATATTTGACATAGAATGGTAATCTACTGATAAGGAATTAATACGCCTACTGATGTTCATCTCATTCAACATGAAAAACAAATCTATGTAACGAAATCTTTTGTAGGTTTCTTTATTTAACAGGTTGAATGGAGGACAGTCTCAGAGATCATCATTACACACCCGTGACTTAAAGATGTTGGATAACGACGCAAAAGATGTATGGAATAGGGAGTCAAATTGTAAATGTTCGAAGACTCAAATTCCTACAAATGAAATGTGAAGTCATTTATTGTCTTTTATGTCTCGATGGATAAATAAGAGTTAAGGCAACTACCTAGAAGTTTACCTTCTAACTGGACACAAAGGAAAAGCTTGACAAGCATGAAGACCTATTTGCAATACTACATGTTCACTTATCTCAGCTGATAGTGACTTGACAGTCGGGTAACCAAGGAAAGGTCTCTTTCATGCAGATGTCACATGGGCTTGGAAGCTAGGTCAATGGCATAGACTTAGTAATTTTTGAAGAGAGCATCACACTCAATCAAAAAGCACCATTTGGGATTATACAAGTTTATCTGTGATGCTAGCCAAGGCATTTCCCGAATAGGATAGTTTTTGAGACGAGCATGTGATCAAGCAGAACCAAAAATGTAATATTTTATTATGTTGTAGGTTTTGTTTGTAACACACAATCGATGTATATAAGACTGTGTGGAGTAGCATAGAAATGTATGGGAAGAGAGCACAAAGCTGAATGTAAAATACTTAGGCTCTCTTTCATCATCTGTGTAAGCAGCTGGAGTTTGTTGAAAAACAAAACCAGAGAATTCTTCAATATACACCTCAGGTGGGCTTTTTCCGAGAAGCCCACATGAAAAGTTTAAAAAGTTTGCTTGTCTCCTGCATTTCTTTTTAACTCGATGAATTCATTTATTTTCAAGGCTTGACTCATTTTTTTAGTTAATTTACAAGCACATATGTTCATACTATAAAAAGTTTGAAAAAGTTTTGTAAAATTAACTAGATTGTATTCAACCCCCCCCCCTTCTACAATCTAGGTTGCATTGTTCTGGGAATAACAATTGGTATCAGAGCAAGCTTCAAAAATACCTGAAGTTTAAAGATCAAAAGAAACTACAACCATGGAGAGAGGTGACAACGAAGAAGCTGGGAAGGAGTTGACAAACAAGAACTCAAAGTTGATGTTTGAAAAATCTCTACCCAGAAAATGGAAGCATATCTCTGTGACTATCAATAATACCCCTGAGTCCAACGATCTAGATCTTAGAAATCTGTTAAGCACTCTTGAAGACACTAATCTTGAGGCTATGCAGAATGCAAAGATTATCAATAAAGAAGGGGAGACAGAAACAAGAGATGTGGTCATCTCCGACCAAGATTTGAAAGAAGCGGAGAGAACAGAAGCGGCAAGCTCAACATTTAACATGAAGATCTGTGAATTTATCAGAACCACATCAGACAAGGGCAAGGAAGGAATGGCACTGGAAGATGAAGTCCTTTTTGAGCGAAGGGTTTCAACTGAAGAGGGTTGTTCAACATCAATAGAGGAATCTATCAACCTTGTACCCACAGCCCATGACAATCAAGAAGCAAGTTCAACCAGAAATCAGGTAGTTTCTCTGGAGCCAACTAAGCATGTTACAGAAATATGTTGCAGCACTGCAATGAATTTAATTGATGAATTACATGTTGTGCGTATTTCCTTTAACAATCTCATTGAAGAAAATGTTAGACTCAAAGAAACTAATGTTATGCTTAGTGAGATAAATGCTATGTTGGAAACTCAAGTCTCTGAGTTTGAGGAAACACTTGTTGAATGCATGAATGCTAAACATGAACTTGAGGATGTCTTAAAAAGAGAAGTGGTTTTGAAAGAGTAGCTGAGAAAGGAACAATAGGTTATTGTAAGACGGAATAATTCCAGTTACATTGTGTCCAACATTATCAAATCTCAAGGAATGGACACATTTTGTAAAGAGACCTGGAATTGCAATAACAAGAAGTTAAAGGATGTGGAGAATGCTCCAAAGATGGTAAAACCATTTAGGAGTAATCAGACTCTAGAGAAACTGAGCAATAAGGTTGGACCAGGTTTCAAAAACCGTGTTCAATCACTAAGAAGCAAAAACATCAAGGAAGAAAAGTCAGTGGCAGATGAAGAGGAAAGCATGAATGAACCAATAATGATTGATTGTAGTAGCAGCTACCCATCAGAAGAAAGTACTTCCAGAAGGCCCTGCATTCGATGTGGTAGAGTTAATCACTTGTATACTTCTTGCAGATTTGTTCAAACAAGATCTATTCAACTGCCTATGACTGATATGCCTGTCATGCATCACATTTTTGCTCTCAATGCTCGAGATTCAACAAGATATGCTAACATGCCATTTGTTCCTCATCCATATTGGTATGAACTCAACATGCCTCAAATGTCATGGAGCATGCCTAACTTTAATGATCTGTATGCTCAAACATTTCCTTGTCGAGCATCAAATTTTGATATTCAAGAGCAGCATGTGGATGCCAATCTTTCAAAGTCAGAACCAAGGGATGAAAATGGTTTGAATCCTTTGAAGCTCAAAGCTAAGAAAGAGCAGATGACACTCATAAAAGCTAAAAAGCCAAAGCTCAAGGAAACTTGGGTACCTAAGCCTGCTTGATTCGGTTTTGAAGGTCTGCATGAGGAAGATATGGAAGCTCTAGATTCCTACTAGAGTTTCTGTCCTGCTCACTGATTGCTCAGAGGAAAGTAGCCCATCTACTATTATGTGGAGATGATATTTGTAGTCATGATTAAGGAATGAAGCATGACTTTGGCAAACAATATCATCAGTTAGGGTTGAAGCACTAGTTGATAGATATAAGCATAACTTGCTAAGTATCAATCAAGCATGTGACAAAGGAAACTTTGTATTCGAAGCCTGCATTGTCCATCAATAGAAAGGCAATGAAGTGGTAAGCACTGGACACTTGATAGAAAAGTGTATGCAGCTGATTTGAATACTGCCTTGGAGGATTGTATGTCTCGACCTCTTTGTGACAAGGCAAAATCAGGACAATAGTAACCAGTGCATAAGAAGCTGTCTGATGGAAGAGTCTTGATTAGAGGAACCCCAAGTTTTGCCAAGGATGGGTTAAAGGATGCATGCCATTAAGGGAAGCAATAGAAGACCTCTATCAAGAATGGGACAGATCATACATTTGATAAACTCTTTCAGCCACTGCACATGAAATCTCCTCAAAGGATTTAGCTCAAGAATTCATTGTGAAGAGGTCTTATGAAACAAATGACAATATCTGCAGAGACTTTGCTTGGAAAATCAAGATAACTCGTTGAGCTCTGGAAAGTTGTGGCTGGTGCTACTTATTGCAGCCAGAATGTTTTCTTGATCATTCAAGCACCTGAAGGAGGAATCATCAAACTGTGTGAATAAATGAAGTCAACAATTTTCTCTTATCACTTTCCTTAGCCAATGAAGTAATAGAAGCTTAGCTAAAGGAGATAAGGGAATCTGTGTGGGAAATTACTTGAAGAACATCTAGTCCATGATTGAATACTTAACATTTCACAATTGTTAAGTTTAACTGACATCTGGATAAATATTATCAAGTAATTCATGAGTGGAAGAAAAGATCTTTGCTAGTGGAAGTAGAAGTGAAGCTGAGAGTGGTGGTTTCTTCTACGTGCATTTCTGACTATCTTCCATGAGAAATGGCAATCATGTGTAGAGGAAAGTAAGCAGCCATCCATGGTATCTTATGTTCTTCTTTGAAGGGTTTTCTGTATGGAACATCTACTCAGATAGTGTTAATCTACTTCTGCAAATTCAAGAAGACATCATGTCAAAGATCAAATCTTTTATCTACTCAGAAGCTCAATTTGGGTTAGCAACTAAAAAAGAGTGCATGTAGATGGAAAAGCCTACAGGGCTTTAAGTCGCCGAATCAACACTGTTATGGAGTCTATGCAGGTTGTTTCTGATGATGCCAGATAAATCAAACTTATTGATGAGAGATTTCCTGGAGTTCTCAGATTTAAGTTTGAAATGGAAGGTGGTTTTTGGTATGAAGAAGATGATGATTATGTGGATGAATCAGTACCTCCAAGAGTAA
Source organism: Heracleum sosnowskyi (assembly GCA_030848705.1). Lineage (NCBI taxonomy): Eukaryota > Viridiplantae > Streptophyta > Magnoliopsida > Apiales > Apiaceae > Heracleum > Heracleum sosnowskyi. The sequence goes on from CM061237.1 coordinate 133,725,982, forward strand.
TTGTCTAAGAGTATGAATGATTCAAACCCAAATGAGTCATCTATGGAAAGGACAAATGGAGCATCTGATTGGAAGCCAAAATGGAGAATCCGTAGGAAGCTAAAGTGGAGCATCCGTAGGAAGCCACAATGAAGCATCCGTAGGTGGATCACAACTCTGAGTTATCACCCCAATGAGCTTAGGGGGAGTTTCTCTGAGTCAAAGATCAACCTCACTTAATCATACTGATGAGAATATTATTGCATCTTCAAGACCTGCACCTACCATAAGAAGCTTGTTCCAAAATCCAGAAGTAAGTCCTCTTGAAGACATTTATTGGGTTGAAGGAATAAGGTGTTCACTTGGATCAAGGCAAGATTTTTCAGCTCCTAAAATTCTCCATGTCTACTTCCTGGACATCTAATCTTTCTCCTTGAGTTAAAATCTCGGTTAAAGAAATGAGTGGAACATCTGTCTCGCAAATCTCTAAATCTACTGTGCTCAGATCAGGTTCTTCAAGGATTTTCTCTAGAGGGATTCTGTATTGAACAATACAGTGGAAATAATTTTTGATCCAAGTGTGACTCGGTAAAGAAGACATCAGTACCAAGCTACTTGTCAACCATCCTCTCCAGAATGGTAAGTAAGTAAGGTATGAATAAACTTCCTTATTTTTCTTGATGTCTCATATGCAGCCAGTGTTGAAATGACTTTCTTGAAAACTAAGTTTACCAGAAAAAGTGAAGATTTTGTATAAGTCAAAATTTACTTTATCGATGGATATTCTTATCCGTAGATAGTCATTCATAACACTGGATTAGTTTCTTTGCTTTGTCTATGGATACTGATTATCCGTAGATAATTTTCTACATCTATGGATACTAATTTTGCTCCTCTACGGATAGTGCAAAAAGGTAGTGTCTATGTCTGTAGAAAATTATAATCTAAATCTCAGCCTTTGTAAGTCATATATCTTTAGCTGAGATACGTGTAGTTTACGTAATATCTAGCATCACTGATCAATAGCTTTGTTGTTAAGCTGAAAGGCTCATGCAAAGTAGTTCTGAGGAGATGAGTGAGTATTCTTTTAAGAATTCTCATACCAATTATTGACACAACTGAATTGAATACCTTGGTAGGAAATTCATGTTTTGAAAAGTTAGTTGGTGATCTTTCTCATGACTAAGTAACAGAATGCTAGAAATTATGTTAACCACTTGTTTATGTACTAGTACCTTAACTTTTCCTGGAATCTTTGTTGTATCTCAAGTGATTATCAACCATTCAGTACTTGATAATCCAAGAGATACCTGCTATGCTCTAATTGGCTGCCTAGATGTTGATACTTGCAGGATAATCTCCTAATCAAGAAGACATAGCATAATTCATGCCAACTCCAAGGAAATGAGTTCAGGTCATGGCTCAGAAGAAATGTTTAGCTTAATGTCAAATCAAAAGATGCAGCTGAAGCATCCAAGCATTTCTCAAAAGAGTCAAGTACACAAACCTCATGCACCATGCTATTGGAAGAAGTGATGTGCATGTTGTAGTGGAACTACACTGTGTTCCAAGGGAACAACATTTAACCAGATATCTTGCCAATGCTCTTAATGCAGCAACTCACTTGAGTTAACAAATGAGTTTGGTAGGTAATGATTTCTTATTCTATTTCATATATGTGTTAAATGCATGCAGCCAGTGATTTCAATCTCTGGAATTATTTGTTTATTTTGTGTATCTTATTTGTTTGTTTTTATTTTGGTTATCATGACAAGTCAGTACAATTGAATGATGTTATGCACTGTGTGAAGCTGTCTGGAAATGATCTTCTGAGTAATATTCAATGAGATAGCAAGCTACTTTTCTCACTGATATTAAATAGTTGATCATCTCTAGACATTAACAAGCTAAGTGCATTGTTGTTCTTTGATTTTTCCATGGATAAATATTAAGGGATATCATTTGTCAAATGTCATACATTTAATGAATGATGTCAGCTGAATAAGTGTCTCGGAAATTCAAATAACTCGCTTGCTACATTATTCAAAAGATATTGATTTTCTTGTTTGTCTCTTATCTAGAGATTCTAGTTTAATATTATTTAGCTGAACACACACACACATATATATATATATATATATATATATATATATATATATATATGACCAACTATTTAGTTTTATTCTTATCTTTATTTAAAATATCTCTGTCATGATAATCTTTGTAAGCTGAGCTGAGACACGGTTTTCACTCTAGGAACTCGAGTAGTCTCTTCATTTACACTAGAGTGATTTAATGTTGTCTCTTCAGTTCTCGTAACCCCCCGTTTAACCCTAGTTAAACACACGGGTTATCTAGCTACCCCCTGCCTATTTAAAGGCACAATAGTACCTCATCGTCTCATCATCATCCTTTAAAAAAAAAATCACTCAAAATGGTTCCTGGTATTCTTGACATTACTCCTGAAGAGTACCACTGGTTATCCAGAGTCAGCAAGATCATTCTTCTACAGGAGAAGGTTGAGCAGCTCCTTCAAGAGGAAAGGGATGAGGTTGATGTGATGAGGGCAGCCCTAGTTGCCCTGACAGCCCGCAACAGGCGTCGAGGTCCCGGAGGAGGCCCTAATGGAGCTCCTGGGGGAGCAGCAGCAGCTTAGCTGTTGTTTAGCTGCTTCTCCGGTTGAGAGCGCAGGGACCTAGTGGGGGGGGGGGGCTGGAATGTTATGTTCCAGCTTTTTGTTTTTAAGTTTCTTTTTATGATGTAATTAATTTTTTTTTAATGAATTTAGGGGTTTCCCCCTAGTTTGTTATATTGTTGTGTGATGCGCTTGTTTAGTCTTTTTCTTTCTGCATTTGCATTCACTGACATGTTTATCCTCTTAAAAATGGCTTGCATGTTAACCAGATTGAAAGGAGAACCCTTAACAAACGTCTCAAATACACAAAAAAAATAAAAATTAATTACACATATTTTTTTTCGATGAATTGATCAAAGGTTGAATCATAGAATCTATTTGTTTAAGGATCAACTTTGATTAAGTTATCAAGAAGCCCTAATTGTTCAACTAACAGACTAGTGAGCTCTCTGAGCAACACAAAAATTGTTTTATCTGTTTTGCATGAACTCAATGAAGAACCATTAGAAGAAAACTTGAAGGAATTTGAAAGAAATTGACAATCTATCAAGTTAGGTATTTGCAGCTTCTCATGACCTTTATGAGGATGTTGTAACAATTAACGGGAAAACTGGTAATCTTGGACTATTAGGAGAATAAACCTTCAATGGAGAAGGCTCTTAAAAGTTCATCACTGGTAAAGTGAAGGTATTCATCTAATCTTTATCAAACTCTCACTTGTTAAAATCTATATCATTTTTCTTTGCCTTTTCAAAAACTGAGATGAGAACTGATTAGAATGACCCCCAAGTTCTCTACCCTATCAGTTACACCCTAAATGTAATCAACAACTCCCAACCCCCTCTACAGTTTCTCAACAAACTGTAGATGCAAAATTCTAGCAAATCTTAACCAGTGGGGAGTGATGAGGGCAGTGGTGAACATCAAGAAACCACTAGAAGAAATGTGAGGGTGAGATTACCAGCCAAACTGCCTTATGTCTTCTCAAAAAGGCATAATGGTTAAAAAGGATTAGCTCTTTTCTGGTTGTAGTCTCTCAAAAGACTATGATCATTGAAAAATGCTCTTATCCAGGAGCACTAATAAGGGATTGGGACACTGTGTGCATAATGTGGTTTATTATCATTTCTGTTTCTTGAAGTAGAAAGAAAATATATGCACAGGCACCAGGGGAGCACACACTATTCTTAAATTCAGTTTGATGCATCTTCTTCAAATGTGAGGATGCAGTCCCCAGTCCATTTCTTCTCATTAAGTGATAACTGCAGCATTCAACTCATCAGTACTTGATTCTCCATTTTCTGAACTCTTGGAGAAGCTCCATTTTCCTAGTGATCATTCTCTTTCATAGAATTCGTTGGATCACTAGTCTCTTTTTGTTGATCTTGATGTAAGCACTGTGCACTTAAAAGTCACATTCAATCACAGCACTTACATCAATTTCTACTTCACAAGACCATTCTTCAAAATCCTCTACGGATATCCTTCAAAAATATCTTTGTAAACTTGGGATATATAACCAAGTAGTAGCATAATTCTAGAATAAAGAATTCAGTTAGGCAATTTAGAGAGCACAAAGAAATATCCTTTATAAATTGCTGAAGCTAGAATTGTGTATTTTGCAGCTGTGTGTTTATTCATAAACATCACAGAGATTTCTTCGAATAAAATCTCTCAGGTGGACAAAAACAATCCACCTGAATTTTTAATTCTCGTGAATTTATCTTGTTTACTTTTCTGTTCTTGTTTTAATTTCATATTTTCACTATCAAGAATCAAAGAAATTTTAAAGATTGTATTCAACCCCCCCCCCCCCCATTCTACCATCTTGATTCATTGTCTGGGAATAACAATTGGTATCAGAGCAGGCTTCTAACATACAAGAAGTTTAAAGATCTAAAGACATCTGAAACACGGGTCAGAAGGGTCATGGAGTCAAAATACCAGTTCTTGATAGAGAAAACTACTTTCACTGGAAAGTAAAAATGCGACTACATCTAATGTCTATGGATAAAGTTTATGTAGAGTGCATAGATCATGGCCCTCATGTACCAATAAATTCAAACACCTCAATAGCTCAAGAACTTGCAGGAGCTCCAAGCACCATTCCAAAGTTACCTTCAGAATGGACTCCTGAGAATGCCATTGTAGTTCATAAAGAAAAGAAGGCCATGAATATTTTGTTCAATGGTCTTGATTCTGATATGTTTGACAATGTTATTAACTGTTCTACAACAAAGGAGATTTGGGACACTGTCCAAACCATATGTGAAGGAACTGAGCAGGTAATGGAAAACAAGATGCAGCTCCTCATACAACAGTATGAACACTTTCACTTCAAGAGTGGAGAATCTTTGAATGATACTTTTAGTAGATTTCAAAAATTGTTGAATGGATTGAAGTTGTATGGAAGAGTGTATCAAATCAAGGATTCAAATCTTAAATTTCTCAGAGCCTTGCCAAAGGAGTGGAAGCCTAAGACTGTTTCCTTGAGAAACACTCAAGAGTATAAGGACTTTACTCTTGAGAGGCTGTATGGAACCCTAAAAACATATGAGCTGGAAATGGAGCAGGATGAAGAAATTGAGAAGGTCCAAAAGAAAAATGGATTTGTTGCTTTAGTAGCAAGTGTTGAAAAGGCTGAGGACATGAAAGAAGAAGCTGCTGAAACTACACCAAGACAAAGTGCTTGTGAAGGTAGAGCTGAATCAAGAAAGTGCAAAGGAAAGATGATTGAAGAAAGTGAGCCCTCCAATCAAGAGGAAATGGATGAGCTAGATGAACATTTAGCTTTTCTGTCAAGAAAATTGTCAAAGCTCAAGTTCAAGAGAAATCCTGATGTGTCCAAACCATTCAGAAAGGACTCTCAAGCAAACAAGAACTTTGTTGAGAGGTCCAAGTTTAAATGTTTAAATTGTGGAATGGGAGGTCACTTTGTCAATGAATGCAGAAAACCAAAAGCTAAGAAGAGTGACAGGAAGTTTGAACCTGTTGATTATAAGAAGAAATACTATGATCTTCTCAGGCAAAAGGGTAGAGCATTCATAACTCAGGACTATGACTGGGCTGAAGATGGAAATGAGTCTGAGGAGGACACTGAGTTTGTGAACCTTGCACTGATGGCTGATTCAAGTGAGTAAGAGGCCGGTTCATCATACAATCAGGTAATTACCACCAATCTCTCTGAGCTTTCTACTGAGGAATGCAATAGTGCAATTAATGACATGTCCACTGAATTGTATCATATGCGTATTTCTCTTGAATCACTTACTAATGAAAACACCAGAATTAAAGATGCTAATCAGTTTTTAAGTGATAGGAATGCAGTTCTGGAAACTCAGTTTATTGAGTTTGAGAAAATGATAGTAGAGTGTCAAGTTGCCAAGGATGATTTGATGATTGTGCTTCAAAGAGAAGAAATTCCCAAGGCATAGTTAGCTAAAGAACAGGAAACAATAGCTAGATGGACTGATTCAAAGAATGTTGCCACAAACATTATTAAGGCTCAAGGTGTGGATACATTCTACAAGGAATCAGCAAGAAAATATAAAAAGAAACTAGATGTTGAGAGTCTAGGAGATGACACATCTATAGATAGTGAGCATCCGTTGATGGCTAACACCTCTACGGAAGTGACTTGTCCAAAGAAGTGTACATCTAGTGTTAGTCAAGAGAAACTTGAGAAGCTGAACAAAAAGTATGGTCCAACCAGCAAAAATTTTGTTCAGGGAGAAGGTAGTAAAACCAAGACTAAGGATGTCAACATAGGTCACTTGTCCAACAAGCAATTGAAGGACAAGGTTGAGAATATAGAGGTCAAGGCTGAGGTGAAAAAGAAAAAGAACAGAAATGGTAAGGTAGGGATTAACAAACTTAACAACTATACACCTGACAAGTATGCTCCTAGGAAAACTTGTGTAAAGTGTGGAAGTGTTAATCATTTATCTACCAATTTCAAAACTTTTAAAACTCCATCTGTTCAAATGCCAATGCATGTACCCAATATGTCTATGCCTGTTATGCATAACATGTTTGCACATACTGATCAAGCATCAAATTTGTATGCCAACATGCCATTTGTTTCAAATCCTTATATGAATGCATTCACAATGCCACAAATGACATGGAACATGCCACACATGAATGCTATGTATGTACAAAATTCTCAAATGCCTGCATCAAACATGTATGCACATGAACACTCTCAGCATGTTGTCTCTCAGAGGTCAACACCCAGGGTCAACGTTGATTTAACTCAACCCGAGATTAAGGTGCAAAATGACAAGAAATGCAAAGTTAAAGCTAACAGGAGAGGACCCAAGGAAACTTGGGTACCAAAATCAACTTGATTTGGTTTTGTTGTGTGCAGGGATACAGAAAGAATCGATGGTACTTAGACAGTGGTTGTTCTAGGCACATGACTGGAGATTCTACCCTGCTCACAGAGTTTGTGGAGAAAGCTGGCCCTAGCATTACCTTTGGAGATGACAGCAAAGGTTACACTAAGGGATATGGCTTGATTTCAAAGGAGAATGTCATCATTGATGAAGTAGCACTAGTTGATGGACTTAAGCATAATTTGCTGAGTATTAGTCAACTGTGTGATAAAGGTTTCTCGGTTTTATTCAATCAAGGAGCATGTGTTGTTTCCACCAAAGAAAACAACAATGTGGTGTTGATAGGATACAGAAGAGGTAATGTGTATATAGCTGACTTCAACTCAACAAGTTCAGATTCTATCACTTGTCTTCTGAGTAAAGCAAGCAAGGATGAGAGTTGGCTATGGCACAAAAGACTGTCACATTTGAACTTCAAGTCTATGAATGATCTTGTAAGAAGAGACCTAGTAAGAGGACTTCCTCAGTTAGAATTTTCCAAGGATGGACTTTGTGATGCTTTCCAGAAAGGGAAGAAAAAGAAGATTTCCTTTAGAAGCAAGCTAGACTCATCAATTGAGCAACCTCTACAGCTGTTACACATGGATTTGTTTGGACCAGTAAATTTCATGTCAATTTCAAAGAAAAGATACAGCCTTGTGATTGTGGATGATTTTTCTAAATTTACATGGACATATTTTCTGCACTCCAAAGATTAGGCAAGTGAAATCATAATCAATCACATCAAGGTTGCTAGCAATCATCCTGATCTCAAAGTAAGAAGAATCAGAAGTGACAATGGCACTGAGTTCAAGAATTCAACAATGAGGCTGTTTTGTGAGGAGAATGGAATCATTCATGAATTTTCTGCAGCAAGAACACCACAACAAAATGGAGTGGTAGAAAGGAAAAATAGGACTCTAATTGAGGCTGCAAGAACAATGTTAGGAGAATCAAAGTTACCTACCTATTTCTGGGTTGAAGCAGTTAACACTGCATGTTTCACTCAAAATATTTCTTTGATCAATCAATCAAAAGGAATGACTCCATATCAGCTGCTAAAAAGGAATGAAACCATCCTTGAATTTTCTACATGTCTTTGGATGCAAATGTTTTGTATTGAGAAATCAACGTAAAAATCTTGGAAAATTTGGGTCAAAGGCAGATGAAGCCACTTTTGTGGGATATGCAGCTGGAAAAGCCTACAGGGTTTTTAATCACATAATCAACATTGTTATGGAATCTGTACATGTTGTTTTTGATGATGCCAGAATTCAAGGTCTTACTGATGAGGGTTTTCATGAAACTCTCAGATTTGAGAATGAAGTGGAAGGTCTCTATTACGATGATGAAGATGATGATTATGTGGATGAATCAGTACCTCTAAGAATGATTATCTTAAATATGGATAACTCAAGTTCAAATGAGCCATCTATAGAAGGGATAAATGGAGCATCCGTAGGAAGCCAAAATGGAGCATCCGTAGGTGGATCACAACACAGAGTTACCACCCCAATAAACTCAGGGGGAGTTTCTCTGAGTCAAGGATCAACCTCGCATGATCATGATGATGAGAATGATGTTACATCTTCAAGACCTACACCTGCAACAAGAAGAAAATGGACAAGGGATCACCCATTTGAACTGATCATTGGTGATGCATCCTCAAATGTCCAAACTAGAAGAGCTACTCAGGATGAATGTTTATACAACAGCTTTCTTTCTCAAGAAGAACCAAAGAAAGTTGAGGATGCTCTTCTAGATCCAGATTGAGTATTAGCTATGCAAGAGGAGCTAAACCAATTTGAAAGAAACAAAGTGTGGAAGCTGGTACCCAAACCTAAAGACAGAAGTGTTATAGGTACAAAGTGGGTATTCAGAAACAAGATGGATGAAAATGGCATTGTAACAAGGAACAAATCTAGACTGGTTGCTAAAGGCTACTCTCAAGGAAAAGTAATAGATTATGATGAAACATTTGCCCATGTTGCTAGATTGGAAGCAATAAGGATATTCCTGGCCTATGCAGGCCATGCCAATTTCAAAGTCTATCAAATGGATGTCAATAGTGCCTTCTTGAATGGGGAACTGGAAGATGAGGTGTATGTCAGTCAACCTCCTGGTTTTGAAGATCCAAATTATCCAGAATTTGTCTACTTCCTGCTCAAGGCACTCTATGGACTGAAGCAAGTACTTAGAGCCTGGTATGACACTCTATCACAGTTTCTTTTAGAGAATCACTTCACTAGAGGTACTGTTGACAAAACTCTTGTCTTTAGAAATGTTAATGGCTCTAGCATACTTGTTCAAATTTATGTAGATGACATATGTTAGATCAGGATTCAATGATCGTCGGGATCTGGACTCAACTGATCAGGATTGCTGACGTCATCAGTATTGCACAAGCGTCAGTATCAGGATTGCTATCAGGACTGTGATCAGGATTTATCATCAGGACTGGAAGCTGATTCAGACATGGAAGAGATGGTTGCTATGATAGTCAGGGGCTTCAAGAAGATGAAGTTCAGGAAGGCTAGAAGACAAGGCAACTCTTAGAAAAAGACCTTCAATGCTGACAAAGACAAGTACATCAAGAAGGACAACAAAAGTATCAAATTTGACAAGTCAAAAATAAGATGCTACAAGTGTAATGGAATGGGGCACTTTGCAACTGAGTGCAAGAAGGCTAAATCACTCATCACTTCAAGCAAGGATTGGATGGACTCTTCCTCAGAATCTGACACTGAGGTGGTCAACTATGCCCTAATGTCCAATACTGATGAAACTGTTGTTCTTGATGAAAAGGTACCAAATACTGTCTTTGATTTTGATACTGATAATGCCTCTAAGTTAAGACGTTTTCTAAAGTCATTGCATATTAGCTATAGAAGTCAAATTGCTGAGAATTCTAGGATCTTATCTGAGATGTCTGAACTTAGGAAAAGGAATGACCATCTAGAAGCTAAATTTTCTTTTATGCAAGAAGTACAAAAAGAATGTGATAATACAAAACACATGCACTTAGAGATGAAATTTAAATGTACTGCTCTTGAGAAAGAACTTGAGATTGCTAATGAGAAAATCAGAACCTGGACAGACTCTGGAAGGAAATTTCATGAGATTAATACTTCTAAGAATTGGAAAGAATGTCTAGGATATAAGTCAGATGAAGATAAGAAATTGAAAAAGAAAGTTGTTATAGATGAGACAGTTAACCCAATGACATATAGACATGTTATAGACAAGACCAAAACAAAGATTAAGCCTGTTAAATTTGTATTTGGTAATGATCCCAACTCTACTTTTGAAAAGGGATCTTCTTCTGCTCAACAAGTTTCAAATGCTAAATCTAAACCTGTCAAGAAAACTGAAAAGAAGAATGTAGGTTTATTGTCTCAGAAACAACTTAAGGATAAAGTTTATGAAGTAACAGGGAAACAGAATTCACCTACTGTCAAAAGAAATAGGAATGGTAAAGTTGGGATTAATAAAGAGAATAATTATAAGTTTATCCCAAATGCACCAAGAAAGTGTTGCTATACCTGTGGTAACTCTAATCATCTTTCTATTGATTACAGGAAGAGTAAAAAGAAGGTTACTGAGATTCCTAGGTCTGATGTTAGGAATAGATCAGTATTTTACAAACCACAGAAGTCTTGTTTTTATTGTGGCAGTAAATGGCATTCTATATATACTTGTGAAGAATACCATAATTTGTACTATAACTTTTATGATCCTTTACCTAAGTTTAATAAAAGTGCAAATTCTGGTAAATCTAAGAATGTCAATATGAAGCATGCATATGTTAATACTGATACTGACAAAGCAAATCCTGATGGATTTTATCCTGTCAGGACTGCTAAAGTCAAAAAGTCTTCTACTGCTAAATCTAGTATAATGCATGGAAAAGGAACCCAACAAGTGTGGGTTCCTAAATATTCTAAATAGTGTATTGCTATTCTGATTGTAGGGAAAAAGGAAAAATGTGTTAGTCATGGACAGTGGATGCTCTGTGCACATGACTGGAAACAAAGCCCTTCTGTCAGGATATGAGGAGAAAGCTGGCCCAACTGTGTCTTATGGAGATGGCAACATTGGACAAACATTGGGATATGGCAATATAATCATTGGAAATGTCAACATTGAAAAAGTAGCTCTAGTGAAAGGACTAAAACACAACCTGTTGAGTATTAGTCAAATCACTGACAGAGGTTATCATGTCAATTTCTATTCCACACATTGTGAAGTAGTCAGCAAAGAATCAGGAAAGATTGCACTGACTGGCTACAAGCATGGTAACATTTATGAAGCCAACATTCAAGCAAATACTGATGGCTCCTCTACTTGTCTCATCAGTAAGGCATCAGTAGATGAAAGTTGGAATTGGCACAAGAAGCTTTCTCATCTCAACTTCAGCAATATCAATGAGTTGGTTAAGAAAGATTTGGTTAGAGGATTACCTAAAGCTTTGTATACTCCTGATGGACTCTGTGATGCATGTCAAAAAGCAAAACAGAGAAGGACATCATTCAAGAGTAAATCTGAATCCTCTATTGCTGAACCATATCACATGTTACATCTTGATCTATTTGGACCAGTCAACATTATGTCCATCAGTAAGAAAAGGTACACTCTTGTAATTGTTGATGCATATTCTAGATTCACCTGGGTCTATTTTCTTCACATAAAAGATGAGACTCCTAAGATATTGTTGGACCGTGTGAGAATGATTGAGACAGGCTCAAAGTACAAAGTCAAGATTCTGAGAAGTCATAATGGTACTAAATTCAAGAATTCAAATATGGAAGAGTTCTGCAAATACAAAGGAATTATTCAACAATTCTCTGCTCCTGGCACACCCCAGTAAAATGGAGTAGTTGAAAGGAAAAATAGAACTCTTGTTGAAGCTGGCAGAACTATGTTGGAAGAAGCTAAATTGCCTGCATATTTCTGGGCAGAAGCAGTCAATACAACTTGCTATACTCAAAATCTTACACTGATAAACAGACATGGTGTAACTCCCTATCAAATGCTCAAGGAGAAGAAACCTAGTTTGAAGCATCTGCATGTGTTTGACTGTAAATGGTTTGTTCTCAGAACTCATCCTGAACAGCTCGGGAAATTTGAAACAAAGGCTGATGAGGGAATTTTAATTGGCTATCCTGCATCAAGAGCCTTTAGAGTTTTTAACTTGAGAACAAGAACTGTCGTGGAGTCAATTCATGTATCTTTTGATGATAAGAAGATAACTGGAATTGCTAAGGATTCTCATGATAGTTTAATTTTTGAAAATGAAGCTACCAAGAAGCCTGAAGAACAAGAATCAGATACTGACACTACATCAGATACTGATGGGTCATCAATTCCTGATGACACACCAAATCCTGATGGAGCACCAATTACTGATGGTGCTAATACTGATGATGCAAATAATGGTGACACAACTAGCAGTGCACATGTTGAGAGGGAGCAACAACAAAATACTACTAATTCTGAGTCTACTCAATCATCAGGACAGAATTCTTCAGATACTGATTCAAGTGTCAATCCTGATAATCAATCAGGAGGTGACATAAACAATTCAGGGGGAGCTTCTAGTGAAGCAAATTCTTCTAATCAAGACAACACCAATCCAGGGGGAGCATCTACTTCAAGGAATGATTTACCACCAGCTAGGAAATGGACAAGAAGTCATACTCCTGATTTGATAATTGGGGATCCTGATGCAGGCGTTAAAACAAGAAGTGCAACTCAGAATGAATGTCTTTATCATAAATTTCTATCCAAGGAGGAGCCTAAGAAAGTTGAAGATGCACTTAAGGATGCTGATTGGGTTACTGCAATGCAAGAAGAATTGAATGAATTTGAAAGGAATGAAGTCTGAAAACTAGTGCCAAGACCAAAGAACAGGTCAATTGTTGGTACAAAATGGATTTTCAAAAACAAGACTGATTCAGATGGTGTAATTATCAGAAATAAAGCAAGGCTAGTTGCAAAGGGGTATTCTCAACAAGAAGGAATTGACTATGATGAAACTTTTGCTCCTGTTGCAAGACTAGAGGCCATCAGGATCTTTCTGGCATATGCAGCTCACAAGAAATTCAAGGTTTTCCAGATGGATGTGAAAAGTGCTTTCTTAAATGGTGAACTAGAGGAAGAAGTGTTAGATATAATTGCTGATGTTTGTTTATCAGTGTTTAAAGTACCAGGAAACTATCAGAGTTTAGCTGGAGTACTTATCAGAGTTTAGCTGGAGGACCAGTCAGAGTTTATTAAAGTCTGATGGTCAGAGTTTTCTTAGCTGTCAGTGCAAAGACAATGAAGATTCTAGAAGCGATATTCTTTGAAGATGGAAAGAAGCAAAGAGATATCGAGATGGCTAAGGAAACGGAACAGAAGACAGAAGCAATTCTTAATTGATTCTGATTGTATAGCTAATTTATAGGAATATCAATTAATGATTGTATGTAGCTGTGTACTATATAAACACAGATAGGTTAACCCTAAAAGGGATGCGAATACGTGAAAACATTATTCTTGTAACCTAGCAGCTCTCTGTGATATTTTACATCACTGAGAGAGGAGTTTTTAATTCCATTCAGTTTATTGTTTATAAACAGTGTTCTTATTGTTATTCTCATACTTATATTTGATTATATATTGTGTATTCGGCCTAATAATTGGTATCAGAGCCAAGGCTGTTTAATATATACAGTTTATTGATCCAAACACAAGTATAATCATGACTGAAAACTCCCAGGCAGGTTCTAATGCAGGTTCTAATGCTCAAAAGGTTCAACTTGCTTCTGTAAGTCGATATGAGTCAATCAGGGTTCCAATTCTCAAACCAGTGGAATATCCAATATGGAAGGTTAAGATGACCATGTTTCTAGAAGCCATAGATCCAGAATATCTTGATAGAATCAATGATGGTCCTCACATGCCAACAAAATTGTCTCATGTTGTTGCTGGTCAAGAACGAAAGACTGTTCCAAAAGAGAAGAAAGACTTGACTCCTGAAGACATCTCATCAATTGCAAAGGATGCAAAAGTTAGACATCTTCTCAATAGTGCTCTAGATAATGTCATGTCTAACAGAGTTATTGGCTGCAAAACTCCCAAAGAAATCTGGGATGCTTTAGAAGTCAGGTGTCAAGGAACAAGTGCTATAAAGAAGAACAGGAAGACTATTCTTACACAGGAGTACGAACACTTTGACTCAAGATCTGATGAAACTTTGACTGATACATATGACAGATTCTGTAAACTGTTGAATGATTTGTCTCTAGTTGATAAAGAATATGATCTTGAAGACTCAAATCTAAAGTTTCTACTATCTCTACCTGAAAGATAGGATTTAAAGGCAACAAAAATAAGAGATAATTATGATCTTGCAGAAACAGATCTTGATGAAATCTATGGGCTGCTTAAAACTCATGAACTTGAGATAGAACAAAGAAACAAAAGATCTGTAAAGAAGACAAAATATGTTGCTCTCAAAGTTGAAGAAAAACTCATGAAGAAAGAAACATCAAAGAAGAAAGCTAAGGGAAAAGCTTTGGTCATAAACTCTGAAAATGAGTCATCAAACTCTGATGATGACTCAAACACTGATGCTTCTTCTGAATATGAGGATGATGAAGAACAAATGATGCAAATGGCTGCTTTGATGGTAAAAACTTTCAAGAAAATGGGTTTCAAGAACTTCAAGAAAGGTAGAAGATTCTCTAGGAAAGATTCAAACTCTGAAAGGAAGAATTTCAGAAAGTCTGAAGGAAGGGATATCAAATCTGGAAAGAAAGACAAGTCTGAGATCCAGTACTACAAGTGTAAAGAGATGGGTCACTATGCTCCAGAGTGCAAGAAAGGAAAATCTGAAAAAGCACTCATCACTAAAGGAAGAGACTGGGTAGACACTTCAGATTCAGATGAGGATGTACACTATGCTCTCATGGCAACTGTCAAAGATGAATCTGACTCATCTGAAAATAAGGTACCCCTAACAACTTATGCTTATGATATTGATAATATATCTGAATTGAGAATTTATCTTAAAAGCATACATGTTAGTTATAGAGATTAGACCTTAGAAAATGAGAGAATTAAATCTGAGAATCTTAAGCTTAAAGAGAGAAATAAATTTCTTGAAGAAGAGCTTGTTAACATGCAACAAGTTCAAAAGGAAAGAGATGATGCTGTTTATGTTGAACATGAGTTGCTTAAGAAATTTAGGGAATTAGAATCTGATTTGGAAAAAGAGAGGAAGGTAATTAAAACCTGGACAAATTCTGGAAAAGGCACACATCAAGTTTTTCAAACAGATACAGTTGGGTTAGGTTACTGTGAGGAAGATGAACTTAGGTTTAAAGATAAAGTTAAAGTTAAAACACAACTTAAACCTATGAAATTTGTTCCTGAATCCAGTAAGCAAAACTCTGTACTTGAAAAAGAAGCTGTTAAGAGAGAATCAGTAAAAATTTGTGTTAAACAGGTGAATGTTGGTTTAATGACAGAGAAACAATTCAAGTATAAGCTCAAAGAGGTAAAGTCTGTTGAAAAACAGAAAGTGTCCAGGAAGAACAAAAATGGAAAAGTAGGCATTAACAGAAGTAATAATCATTTGCCTATTACTGATACTCCTAGAAAAACATGTCATAATTGTGGTAGTACTAACCATCTTGCAAGTTTTTGCAGGAAGAACAAAGATATTAATTCTTTACCCTCCAAGTCTGGAGTTAAGAATGAATATGTTAGGGTTAGACCACAGACTTTATGCACTCACTGTGGGAGTACTTGGCATTCTATTTATACTTGCAAGAATTATCATGCTATTTATCACAATTATTATGAGTTGAAGCCCAATTTTAAATGGGTTAAAGTTCATTCTGCAAGTGTAAATTCTGATAGTGCAAACTCTGATACAGTTAGCTTAAACTCTGTAGATAAGAATTCCGCTGCAAAAGCTAACTATATTAAGAAAGCCAAAGGATCCAAGCAAATCTGGATCCTTAAATCTAACTCTTTGTAATTGTTTGTGAGTGCAGGGCATAAGGGAAAGCACCCTAGTCTTGGACAGTGGATGTTCAGGACACATGATTGGAAATAAAGCCCTGCTATCAGACTATGAGGAGAAGGCTGGCCCAAAAGTTTCCTATGGAGATGGCAACATAGGACGTACTATAGGATATGGCAATATCAATATTGGAAGTGTTATCATCACCAATGTAGCTCTAGTCCCAGGACTCAAGCATGACTTGCTATCTGTGAGTCAAATCTGTGACAGAGGTTACCATGTAGATTTTCAACCGGAATACTGTGAGGTTATCAGCAAATCTACAGGCAAAGTTGTTCTAGTTGGACACAGACGAAATAATATCTATGAAGCAAGTTTGGTAACAAACTCTGAAGGAAAAGCTGTGTGTCTGTCTACAAAAATGTCTAATGAAGAGAGTTGGAAATGGCATAAGAAGCTCTCTCACCTAAACTTGAACAACATCAATGAGCTAATTCGAAAAGATCTTGTAAGGGGACTTCCAAAGTCAATACTCAGCTTAGATGGTCTGTGTGATTCTTGTCAAAAGGCCAAGCAAAGGAAGTCATCTTTCAAGAGTAAATTTGAATCTTCAGTTATGGATCCTTATCATCTTCTTCATGTTGATCTATTTGGTCCAGTAAATGTAATGTCTCTAGGCAGAAAGAAATATGCTCTAGTCATAGTTGATAAGTATACTAGATACACTTGGGTGTACTTTCTAGCAAAGAAGGATGAAACTGCCTTAACTCTGATGGATCATGTAAAGCTGCTGGACAAAGGATCACAGTTTAAAGTGAGAATTATCAGGAGTGATAATGGTACTGAATTCAGAAATGCAACAATGGAAGAATTTTGCAAAGAAAGGGGAGTGAAGCAAGAATTTTCTGCACCAGGGACTCCACAGCAGAATGGAGTGGTTGAAAGAAAGAACAGAACCTTAATCGAAGCTTCCAGAACAATGCTTGATGAAGCAAAATTGCCAACCTATTTCTGGGCAGAAGCTGTTCAAACAGCTTGTTTTACTCAAAATGCAACATTGATCAACAGGCATGGGAAAACACCATATGAGATGGTGAAGAAAAAGAAACCAAACCTGAAATATTTTCATATTTTCGGGTGCAAGTGCTTTGTGTTGAAAACTCATCCTGAACAGTTGACCAAGTTTGACTTAAAAGCTGATGAAGGAATTTTTGTTGGATACCCACTGTCAACTAAAGCATTCAGAGTCTACAATCTGAGAACTAAAGTGATCATGGAATCTATACATGTGTCATTTGATGACAAGAAAATAACAGGAATAGAAGATGTAGAATATCATGATCAACTTCGCTTTGAAAATGAAGATCTAAACTCTGATGAAGCCTATCCAACAACCTCTGATGACGCATACTCTGAACCTCTACTGGTAAATACTGAGGAAGTTTCTCTGACAGAACAAAATAGAGAACCAGTTGAGGGGGAGCATGAAGATACTTCAGAAACGTCTCTACATGATGACTCACATTCTGAAAATGAGTCAGCTGAAGAATCTGATACACACTCTGGGTCAAACTCTGAAAGTTCAAACTCTGGGCAGTTCAATTCAGGGGGAGCCTCAGAGAATGCAAATGGTCAAGAAGAAAATCAGGAGAGCATGGATCAAGGGGGAGGATCTAATAGTAATGAAAGAAGCCACTTTCCAACAGCAAGAAGGTGGACACAAGCTCATACACCTGATCTGATAATTGGAGATCCAGATGCAAGTGTGAAAACAAGAAGTGCTACAACAAATGAATGTCTGTTTCATGCATTTCTATCCCAAACTGAGCCTAATAAAGTGGAAGAAGCTCTTCAAGATGCTAACTGGATAACAGCTATGCAGGAAGAGTTAAATGAATTTGAAAGAAATGAAGTATGGACTCTTGTACCAAGACCCAAAAACAGATCTATTGTTGGTACAAAATGGGTTTTTAGAAACAAGACTGACAGTGAGGGAATAATTACAAGGAATAAAGCTAGACTTGTGGCAAAAGGATATTCACAGCAAGAAGGAATTGATTATGATGAAACCTTTGCTCCAGTTGCAAGATTGGAGGCCATAAGGATTTTTCTAGCATATGTTGCTCACAAAAAGTTCAAAGTCTTTCAGATGGATGTGAAAAGTGATTTTCTCAATGGGAAACTTGAAGAAGAAGTCTTTGTTGAACAACCACCAGGATTTGTGGATCCAAAGCATCCAGATTATGTCTACAGGCTTGACAAAGCACTTTATGGACTAAAGCAGGCACCTAGAGCATGGTATGAAACTCTGGCTCAATTTCTTTTAGCAATTGATAAAACCTTGTTCTATTTCAACATTGGTAATGATTTGCTTTTAGTTCAAATTTATGTGGATGATATAATCTTTGGGTCTACTAATGACAAACTCTGTAAGAAATATGCAAAGCTTATGCAGTCCAGGTACCAAATGAGCATGATGGGAGAGCTTAGTTATTTTCTAGGCTTGCAGGTAAAGCAAACAGATGATGGGATTTTTATCAATGAAGCAAAATATACCAGAAATCTTCTCAAGAAATTTGGTATGCTTGATAGTTCATCTGCCACAACTCCTATGGCAACTACAACAAAGCTAGACAAAGATACAGGAACTTCAGTAGATATGACAAGCTACATAGGCATGATAGGGTCTCTTCTTTATCTGACTGCAAGTAGACCAGACATTATGTATGCAACTTGTCTTTGTGCAAGATTTCAGGCAGATCCCAGATAGCCTCATCTGACAGCTGTGAAGAGGATTTTCAAATATCTCAAAGGAACCATAACCTTGGGTTTGTGGTATCCTAGAGAATCAGAGTTTAAATTAATTGGTTACTCTGATGCAGACTTTGCAGGCTGTAAGATTGACAGAAAGAGCACAAGTGGAAGCTGTCAATTTTTAGGTGACAGATTAGTTTCTTGGTACAGCAAGAAACAGAAATCAATTTCCACATCCACAGCAGAAGCAGAGTATATTGCTGCTGGTAGCTATTGTGCACAGATTCTATGGATGAAGAATCAATTGCTGGATTATGGGTTAAGGTACTCTAAAATACCTATTTTCTGTGATAATCAAAGTGCTATTGCTGTGACAGGTAACCCAGTACAGCATTCCATGACCAAGCACATCAGCATAAGGTATCACTTTATCAGGGAACATGTGGAGGAAGGAGATATTGAGCTTCATTTTGTGTCTACAGAACAACAGCTTGCAGATATCTTCACCAAGCCTTTGAGTGAAGCTACATTTACAAGACTGGTAAATGAACTTGGAATGATCTCTGGTTTCGACTAGAGATACTGCATACTCTGATGGAAGCATACTCTGTTGATAAACTCTGGTGTTATACTCTGATTGTGGTATTGTCTGAAACATACTGACCGATGAAGAAAATAGTTTGAAGCATGATTCTCAGTAAGTAATCATGAATCTTTCAGAGTTATATATGATCTAATCTCAAATGTGTGCAGAAACTTTACACAGCATGATACTGTCTCTATATTTATAGCATCTCTTAGTTTATTGATCCTATACACTGAGTCTGTATTAGCTGTTTGCACTTTCTCTCATAAATCATAAACGTTAAATGATGTAAGTCTAAACTCTGATAAATAGTTATTGCTAATTCACCCCTAAGCAAAAGATGCAAAAATATGCACAAATTCCTTTGAGATCATGTTGTGCCTAGGAAGACCCATGAACTTATTGTATGAAATAAGGGCTAAAATTTTCAAATTTTTGGTGACTAGTGCCAACCACTGATTACTGTAAAAGATTAAATTAAAAAAAATAATAATAATAATTTTAAAGGGGGTGAAAACAAATAAATACAGAGTTTAGATGAAATCAGAATATGTTTTACATATGAGAGTTTGGGCAACCAGTTTTTACTGATTTATTTTGTGGATTTTATGCACTTTGAGATGCTCTCAATATTTATATTCAGTAAATTCTGCTATTCACACACAAATATTCACAACTGTGCATTTTGAGAAAAGAGATTATTAATGAAGGAGGAGAATTGATAAAAACTGATGAATTGTGTACTCTACGCCGAGGTAATTTATTTTTAATCTCTGATGATTAAAATAAATAAATGTGGTTCAGACATTTCATAATTTTTTAGGAACATTATTTTTGAAAATAGAGAGTATGATTGAAAACGGTTTGTATGTGTTTTCAAAATAGAGAAGCGTGTAAATAACAGTAATTATTGCCTATTTTTACTACGCATGCGTGTTGGAACCTACCGTGATAAGTGTTGTCAGTTAATGCATGTGTGACACCTGTCCCACTCACACATTTTACAAGACAGCGAGTTGTGTGTCTTAATGATTAAAACTCTTAAGTTTTAATTCATTGTATTTGATATTTAATTTCTATACACACAAACGGTTCCATTCTTTACACACTTATTCATTCACAGCACTTGTTACACACACATTTACCTAAACACCTTTTCTGCACCAAGTTTTCGAACAGTTTTCTAAGCAAATTCTGATCTATTCCAAACTGTTTCTAATGGCAACCACAGTATTTCATTCTGTTGGGTTAGAATTTGTACCTAACAATTATGCAGCACCTTTATCTAATGAGAACGCACCGGAGGCGTTTCATCTGTTTCAGAATTTTCTTGCTCAATCTTCAATTGGGCATGCTCTTGTGGAACCAGCACAGCTTTCTGGATTGCAAATTAAAGCTTTCTGGGAGACGGGTGTTTATGATGATGGAGGCGAGACTGGAACTCCTTCTATAGTCTTCGAATTTGAAGAACATGAGTATGTGTTAACTCCTGGTACTGTTCGTGCAGCCTTGGGATTTGGAGAATTCACTGCTTATACAATCTCTGTGGGTGATGTTGATCTTCAAAGAATGATGACAGAGATTGGATACAGTGGACCTATAGCAAGGATTGGCCAACTAAAGCGACCATTCTTGAGGAAGGAGTGGAGTTTCTTCTTCGATTGCATTACACGAGCTTTTGGAAAGAAGTGTACCAATTGGGATGCAATTCCAATTGATAGTCTGCAAATCGGGTATTCTCTTCTTTATAATACTAATTACGATTTTGCTAGACTGGTTTTGAGTAATATAGGGGAGAAAATGACAGAGAATAGGGGAGTTGTTTACTTTGCACGTTTTTGTCAACTGCTATTTACTGCTTGTATTCCTGCGGTTGAAATTGCTGCAAATGATGTGATTCCTGCGTTTAAATTGCACAAAAGAATATTCTCTGATTTGATAAACAAGGATGTCAAGAAAGGGAACGTTGGTGAGTTGTTACTTCCAGCTGTTATTCAACATTTTCTTGAACCACAACCAGCAACTCAACCCCAACAACAACAACCAGAACCACAGCAACCAGAACCTCAGTCCCAACAGGTAAACACTGATAGTCAAGCTGCTCCAAGACCAAAGACTAGTGGTAGGACTAAGCACAGAGCTTTCAAGGCTGTTCATGTTGCTAAATCTCTAAATACTGATGTTGATTTACCAAACTCTGTTGGTACTTCAAGGAGAAAGAAGAGGGCAAACAGACCTGTTTCTGATGCAAATATGCCTTCTGATGAACCTGAATCTGCTAATGCTAAGAAAAGGAAGCTTGTTGCTGCTTACCTATTTGATGATATAGTTCAAAATTTGGCTTCAGATTCTACACCTGTTAATGCTTCAGAAAATGTACATGTTGATGCTGCTGTGCCTGAAGAAGTCAGGACAAATACCGATGATAATGCTGCCTTCCATGATACTTTTCTTGAACCTATCTTGGAAATGGAAGAGGAAGAGAATGAGATTGAAGCACATCCTACTGCAACTTTTGAGGAGTTGGGCAGTGTTGGTGATACTGAGAATGTGGCAGCTGATCAACCAACAGTGGTTATGGATGAGTCTTTGGCTACTCATACAGAGATTCTCTCTGTCAATCACCAGGTTATTGAAAAAGGTGAAGAAGTTGATCAGACAGTAAAGGCTGTGACTGCAGAGACTGTTCTAGAGGCTACTGCTGAAAATGATCTTGAAGCCACTGCAGAGCCTACTGCTGAAAAGATGACAGAGAATGTTGTTGAGAATGAGCAATTAAACTCTGAACACATTGCTAATGATGATTTTGTTCAAGACAATGTTGGTGAGGATAGTGCAGCCTCTGATGATACAAAGTCTGATGATAAGGCTGACTCTTCTGCTTCTCAAAGGATTTCTACTCAACACAATCCGAAAGTGACTGATATTGGAGGTTCTACTCAACGTGATACTGAAATGCACTTTCAGGATATGTATTATGCCAACTGGTCAAATCATGACTGTGTCTTCACTTCACAAAGGGTAGCTGATTTTGTGAAAAAGTTTGCTTCTACTATTGTTAATCCTGAGCTTCTTGCAAATTTTCAAGCTACAATTGTTCAAGTGAAATCTCTTCACAATCGTTTTGATGAAACTCAGAAAGAAGTTACTGGGTTGAGGAATGATGTGACTGCAAGGGAGATAACTTTGAAGCATGAGAAAATTTCCTTATCAAGAGAACAAGATGCCATGAAGACCAGATTAAGTAAGATTGAAGAGAATCAGACTGTGATGTCTGCAAAGATTGATTCTATTGCTGCTTCTTTAGAGTTGCTCACTTCAGTATTGATTCCAGATGATGTCAAAAAGGGGGAGAGAGTACTTAAAGACAAATGCAAGACATCTCAAACTCTGAGTAGACAGGATGATACTACTGATGGTGGTGGAAAAGGAAAAGAGTCAAGGTTAAAATCTACATCTATTCAAGAGCAAGGGCGACTAAGGTCAAACTCTGCTAGAGCAAACTCTGATAAAATAAACACTGGTGCTCAATCTTCTTCAAGAGTTAGAAACTTAGTACTTATTTCTCAATCATTTACTGATGAAGAGATTGCAGCTAAATTATTCTTGGAAGAACATGGTGCTGATGCAACTATTGAGGACATTCAAGCTGAAGAGAAAATGTTAGCTGAAGAGCAGATGAAGAATCTAAAATCTGGAAAGATAAAGAAGACGGTAAAAGTTACAAGGCCAAAGGAAAAAGGAATTTCTATTAAAGAAAATGTAAATTCTCAACAGAGTTTACAATATTCAAGAAGGCCAGATGGAGATCGTATGGATAAAGGAAAAGGAAAGATTGTAGAAGAACCACAAATGCTGATGAAAGTCAAATCAACCTCTGACAATGCTCAAGTTGTTAAATCAATGGAAACTGTGACAACCTCTGATACTACTCAAGTTGTACAGACTTTGGTATCTTCTCAACTTCAACAAATGTTTGCTAAACCAGTTACAGTTCAACATTCACTGATTCCTAGTAATGAAAATCTTCTCCAAAGCAAAACCATCATGGGAAAAGAATCAAGAGATAGATCTGGTTTAGGATCTCATAGAGAGAAAAGAGTGAACAACAGTCCAATGGATCACACTTCTTTAGCTGAACCTGGTGTTGGGGTAACTCAAGAAAATCTTGATACTCTAGAATCAGTTCAGATAATTCATCATAGAGGATTAAAGAAGGATTTTCTTTTGTATTTCAAGACTAATGGCAGAGTTTATAGAATTGGTGAAGCTGACATTGGGTTAAAAATGAAGGAAGAGCTGGAGTATGTACTGTATCTGCTGAAAGTTAAAAATCAAAGAACTCATCAAGCAGCTGAGGTGTTAAGAAGCAAGATGATGAAAGCTAGAATTCTTTGTGGCTTAAAGTCTGCTACTTCTTATATACCAAAGTACAGAGACTACAATGGAAAGCTTGTTGAGATGCAAAGGAACAATGCTAGACTCAGAACAGATCTTGGCATAAAAGTGTTGGAATTTAATCTGGAATCAAATAAATCCTTCATAATAAAGCTAGGAAATGATATGAGGAAAAATAGCATTTATGCTCTAAGGGCAGCTATCTACCAAACTGGAGAGGGTGATCCAGCGTTAAGAGAGATAAAAAAAGATAATGGTAGCTGAGCTAGAGAGAGCTGAGAGAAGACTACTTGTGGACTACATCAGGACTGTACCTGACATTGAAGAGATTAAGTAACTGAAGTCTGTAAGTTTTTAAAAGTTTTCTGTTCTAAGTGAAAGTATAAACTCTGTGATTTTATAAACACTGCATTTGTTATATGTTTTGATATCATCAATTATCTGTTAACTTGTACATTTTAGTATGAACAAGTTGGGGGAGATTGTTAGATATAATTGTTGATGTTTGTTTATCAGTGTTTAAAGTACCAGGAAACTATCAGAGTTTAGCTGGAGTACTTATCAGAGTTTAGCTGGAGGACCAGTCAGAGTTTATTAAAGTCTGATGGTCAGAGTTTGCTTAGCTGTCAGTGCAAAGACAATGAAGATTCTAGAAGCGATATTCTTTGAAGATGGAAAGAAGCAAAGACATATCGAGATGGCTAAGGAAACAGAACAGAAGACAGAAGCAATTCTTAATTGATTCTGATTGTATAGCTAATTTATAGGAATATCAATTAATGATTGTATGTAGCTGTGTACTATATAAACACATATAGGTTAACCCTAAAAGGGATGCGAATACGTGAAAACATTATGCTTGTAACCTAGCAGCTCTCTGTGATATTTTACATCACTGAGAGAGGAGTTTTTAATTCCATTCAGTTTATTGTTTATAAACATTTTTCTTATTGTTATTCTCATAATTATATTTGATTATATATTGTGTATTCGGCCTAACAAGAAGTTTATGTTGAATAACCTCCTGGTTTCATTGATCCAAAATATCCAAATCATGTTTACAGATTGGATAAAGCACTTTATGGACTAAAGCAAGCTCCAAGAGCCTGGTATGAAACATTAGCTCAATTCTTACTAGAAAGTGGATTCAAAAGAGGTACTATTGATTAAACTCTGTTTTATTTGAATCATAATAAGAATTTGCTATTAGTTCAGATTTATGTTGATGATATCATTTTCGGGTCAACAAACAATAAGCTCTGTGAGAAGTTTTCCAAGCTTATGCAGTCTAGATATCAAATGAGCATGATGGGAGAAATGAGTTACTTTCTTGGTCTCCAAGTTAAACAGACTGATGATGGCATCTTTATCAGTCAGTCCAAGTATACCAGGAATTTATTGAAAAGGTTTAACATGCAAGATAGTGCAACTTCAAGTACTCCCATTGCTACATGTTAGATATAATTTCTGATGATTGTTTATCAGTGTTTAAGCAACAGGTACTCATCAGAGTTTACTAGAAGCCAGTCAGAGTTTGTTAAAGTCTGACGGGGTGAGAGTTTACTTTAGCTGTCGGTGCTAATATGAAGATTTTGGAAGCAACATATTCTGAAGATGGAAAGAAGCAGAATATATTGAGATGGCTAAATAAACGGGACAGAAGACAGAAGCAATCCTAGATTGATATAAATTGTATAGCTAATTTATAGGAATATCAATTAGAGATTGTATGTAGCTGTGTACTATATAAACACAGATAGGTTAACCCTAAAAGGGATGCGAATACTTGAATACATTATTCTTGTAACCTAGCAGCTCTCTATGATATTTTACATCACTGAGAGAAGAGTTATTTAATATAATTCAGTTTATTGATCATAAACAGTGTTCTTGATTGTTATTCTCATATATATATTGATTATATATTATGTATTCGGCCTAACAATTGGTATCAGAGCCAAGGTGTTAAATATATACAGTTTTTTATCTAAACACAAGTATAATCATGGCTGAAAACATCCAGGCAGGTTCTAATGCTCAAAAGGTTCAACCAACTTCTGTAAGTCGATATGAGACAATCAGGGTTCCAATTCTAAGACCTGTGGAATATCCAATATGGAAGGTAAAGATGACCATGTTTCTAGAAGCCACAGATCCAGAATACCTTGATAGAATCAATGATGGTCCTCATATGCCAACCAAATTGTCTCCTGTTGTTGATGGTCAAGAACAAAAGACTGTTCCAAAAGAGAAGAAAGATTTGACTCCTGAAGACATCTCATCAATTGCAAAGGATGCAAAGGTTAGACATCTACTCCACAGTGCCTTAGATAATGTCATGTCTAACAGAGTTATTGGCTGCAAAAATGCCAAAGAAATATGGGATGCTTTAGAAGTCAGGTGTCAAGGAACTACTACTATAAAGAAGAACAGGAAGACTATTCTAACTCAGGAGTATGAACACTTTGACTCTAGATCTGATGAAACTTTGACAGATACTTATGACAGATTTTGTAAACTGTTGAATGATTTGTCTCTGGTTGATAAAGAATATGAACTTGAAGAGTCAAATCTCAAGTTTCTTCTATCCCTACCTGAAAGATGGGATTTGAAGGCGACAACAATACGAGACAATTATGATCTTGCAGAAACAGATCTTGATGAAATCTATGGGTTGTTTAAAACTCATGAACTTGAAATAGAACAAAGAAACAAAAGATCTGGAAAGAAGACAAAATCTGTTGCTCTCAAAGTTGAAGAAAAACTCATGAAGAAAGCAAAAGGAAAGGCTTTGGTCATAAAATCTGATAGTGAGTCATCAAACTCTGATGATGATTCAAACACTGATGCTTCTTCTGAATCTGAGGATGATGAAGAACAAATGAAACAGATGGCTGCGTTGATGGTGAAGACCTTCAAAAAGATGGGTTTCAAGAACTTCAAGAAAGGAAAGAGATTCTCTAGGAGAGACTCAAACTCTGAGAGAAAGAATTTCAGAAAGTCTGAAGGAAGGGATACCAAGTCTGGGAAGAAAGACAAGTCTGAAATCCAGTGCTACAAGTGTAAAGAGATGGGTCACTATGCTCCAGAGTGCAAGAAAGGAAAATCGGAAAAAAGCACTCATCACTAAAGGAAGGGACTGGGCAGACACTTCAGATTCAGATGAGGATGTAAACTATGCTCTCATGGCAACTGTCAAAGATGAATCTGAATCATCTGAAAACAAGGTACCCCTAACAACTTATGCTTATGATACTGATAATATATCTGAATTGAGAATTTATCTTAAAAGCATACATGTTAGCTATAGAGATCAGACTTTAGAGAATGAAAGAATCAAATCTGAGAATCTAGGTCTTAAAGAGAGGAATAAATTTCTTGAAGAAAGACTTGTTAATATGCAACAAGTTCAAAATGAAAGAGATGATGCTGTTTATGTTGAACAGGAATTGCTTAAAAGATACAAGCAAATAGAATCTGATTTAGAAAAAGAGAGGAAAGTGATTAAAACCTGGACTAATTCTGGAAAAGACACACATCAGGTTTTTCAGACAGATACTGTAGGTTTAGGTTACTGTGAGGAAGATGAACTTAGGTTTAAAGATAAAGTTAAAGTCAAACCACAACTTAAACCTGTGAAATTTGTTTCTGAATCCAGTAAGCTAAAATCTGTAGTTGTGAAAGAAGCTGTTATGGAACCAGTTGAAACTTGTGAAAAACAGGTTAAAGTTGGTTCAAGAACAGAAAATCAGATTATGACAGAAGCTGTTAAAAAACTAGTAAAAATCTGTGATAAACAGGTTAATGTTGGTTTGATGACAAAAAAACAATTCAAACATAAGCTCAAAGAGGTAAAGTCTGTCAACAAACAGAAGGTGTCCAAGAAAAATAGGAATGGAAAAGTAGGCATTAATAAAAGAAATGATTATCTGCCTAATTCTGATGCTCCTAGAAAGACATGTCATAGTTGTGGTAGTATTAACCATCTTGCTAGTTTTTTCAGGAAGAACAAAAATATTAATTCTTTACTCTCCAAGTCTGGAGTAAAGAATAATTATGTTAGGGTTAGACCACAGACTTTATGCACACACTGTGGGAGCACTTGGCATTCCATTTATACTTGCAAGAGTTATCATGCTATTTATCACAACTATTATGAGCTAAAACCCAATTTGAAATGGGTTAGAGCTAACTCTGTAAGTGTAAAATATGACACAGTTAGCTTAAACTCTGTTGATAGTAATTTCGTTGCAAAAGCTAACAATGTTAAGAAAGCCAAAGGATCCAAGCAAGTCTGGATCCTTAAATCTAACTCTTTGTAATTGTTTGTGATTGCAGGGCATAAGGGAAAGCACCCTAGTCTTGGACAGTGGATGTTCAGGACACATGACTGGTAATAAAGCCCTACTATCAGACTATGAGGAGAAGGCTAGCCCAAAAGTTTCCTATGGAGATGGCAACATAGGACGTACTATGGGATATGGCAATATCAATCTTGGAAGTGTCATCATCACAAATGTAGCTCTAGTCCCAGGACTCAAGCATGACTTGCTTTCTGTGAGTCAAATCTGTGACAGAGGTTATTATGTAGATTTTCAATCTGAACACTGTGAGGTTATCAGCAAATCTACAGGGAAAGTTGTTCTAGTTGGACACAGACGTAACAACAATTATGAAGCAAGTTTGGTAACAAACTCTGAAGGAAAAGCTGTGTGTCTGTCTGCAAAAATGTCAAATGAAGAGAGTTGGAAATGGCATAAGAAGCTCTCACCTAAACTTGAACAACATCAATGAGCTGATAAGAAAAGATCTTGTAAGGGGACTTCCAAAGTCAATACTCAGCTTAGAAGGTCTGTGTGATTCTTGTCAAAAGGCCAAGCAAAGGAAGTCATCCTTCAAGAGTAAGTCCGAATCTTCAGTTGTGGAACCGTATCATCTTCTTCATGTTGATCTTTTTGGTCCAGTCAATATAATGTCTCTTGGCAGAAAGAAGTATGCTCTAGTTATTGTTGATGAGTACACTAGATACACCTGGGTGTATTTTTTAGCAAAGAAGGATGAAATTGCCTTAATTCTAATGGATCATGTTTACTGGACAAAGGATCACAGTTCAAAGTGAAAATCATAAGGAGTGATAATGGTACTGAATTCAGAAATGCAATAATGGAAGAATTTTGCAAAGAAAGAGGAGTGAAGCAAGAATTTTCTGCACCTGGTACTCCACAGCAAAATGGTGTAGTTGAAAGAAAGAACAGGACCTTAATCGAAGCTGCCAGAACAATGCTTGAGGAAGCAAAATTGCCAACTTATTTCTGGGCAGAAGCTGTTCAAACAGCTTGTTTTACTCAAAATGCTACACTGATTAACAGGCATGGGAAAACACCATATGAGATGGTGAAAAATAAGAAGCCAAATTTGAAATATTTTCATATTTTTGGATGCAAATGCTTTGTGTTAAAAACTCATCCTGAACAGTTGACAAAGTTTGACTTAAAAGCTGATGAAGGAATTTTTGTTGGATACCCACTGTCAACTAAAGCATTCAGAGTCTACAATCTGAGAACTAAAGTGATCATGGAATCTATACATGTGTCATTTGATGACAAGAGAATAACTGGAATAGAAGATGAAGAATATCATGATCAGCTTCACTTTGAAAATGAAGATCTAAACTCTGATGACGTAAACTCTGATGAAGCAAATCCAACAAACTCTGATGAAGCATACTCTGAACCTCTACTGGTAAACACCGAGGAAGTTTCTCTGACAGAACAAAATAGAGAACCAGTTGAGGGGGATCGTGAAGATACTTCAGCAACATCTCAAAATGATGACTCAAATTCTGAAAGTGAGTTAGCTGAAGAATCAAATAGAAACTCTGGATTAAACTCTGAAAGTTCAAATACTGAACAGTCAAATTCAGGGGGAGCCTCAGAGAATGCAAATGGTCAAGAAGAAGATCAGGAAAGCATGGATCAAGGGGGAGGATCTAATAATAATAGAAGCCAATTACCTACAGCAAGAAGGTGGACACAAGCCCATACACCTGACTTGATAATTGGAGATCCAGAAGCTAGTGTAAGAACTAGAAGTGCTACAACTAATGAATGTCTGTTTCATGCATTCTTGTCTCAAACTGAGCCAAAGAAAGTGGAAGAAGCTCTTCAAGATGCTAACTGGATAACAGCTATGCAGGAAGAGTTAAATGAATTTGAAAGAAATGAAGTCTGGACACTTGTACCAAGACCAAAGAATAGATCTATTGTTTGTACAAAGTGGGTTTTCAGAAACAAAACAGACAGTGATGGAGTGATTACAAGGAATAAGGCTAGACTTGTGGCTAAAGGCTATTCACAGCAGGAAGGAATTGACTATGATGAAACTTTTGCTCCAGTTGCAAGATTGGAGGCAATAAGAATTTTTCTGGCCTATGCTGCACATAAAAAGTTTAAAGTCTTTCAGATGGATGTGAAAAGTGCTTTTCTCAATGGGAAACTTGAAGAAGAAGTCTTTGTTGAACAACCACCTGGATTTGTGGATCCTAAGCATCCAGACTATGTCTACAGATTGGACAAAGCATTATATGGATTAAAGCAGGCACCTAGAGCATGGTATGAAACTCTGGCTCAATTTCTTTTAAAGAGTGGGTTCACTAGAGGTACAATTGATAAAACCTTGTTCTATTTCAATACTGGTAATGATCTGCTGTTAGTTCAAATCTATGTGGATGACATAATCTTTGGGTCTACTAATGATAAACTCTGTAAGAAGTTTGCAAAGCTAATGCAGTCAAGATACCAAATGAGCATGATGGGAGAGCTTAGTTATTTTCTAGGCTTGCAAGTAAAGAAAACAGATGATGGGATTTTTATCAATCGAGCAAAATATACCAGAAATCTTCTCAAGAAATTTGGTATGCTTGATAGCTCATCTGCAACAACTCCTATGGCAACTGCAACAAAGCTAGACAAAGACACAGGAGCCTCAGTAGATATGACAAACTACAGAGGGATGATAGGGTCTCTTCTTTATCTAACTGCAAGTAGACCAGACATTATGTATGCAACTTGCCTTTGTGCAAGATTTCAAGCAGATCCCAGAGAGCCTCATCTAACAGCTGTGAAGAGAATTTTCAAATATCTCAAAGGAACCATAACTCTTGGTTTGTGATATCCTAGAGAATCAGAGTTTAAATTAATTGGTTACTCTGATGCAGATTTTGCAGGATGTAAGATAGACAGAAAGAGCACAAGTGGAAGCTGTCAATTTCTAGGTGAAAGATTAGTTTCTTGGTACAGCAAGAAACAGAAATCAATTTCAACATCCATAGCAGAAGCAGAGTATATTGCTGCTGGTAGCTGTTGTGCACAGATTTTATGGATGAAGAATCAATTGCTGGATTATGGATTAAGGTACTCTAAAATACCTATTTTCTGTGATAATCAAAGTGCTATTGCTATGACAGGTAATCCAGTACAACACTCCATGACCAAGCACATCAGCATAAGGTATCATTTTATCAGGGAACATGTGGAAGAAGGAAATATTGAGCTTCATTTTGTGTCTACAGACCAACAGCTTGCAGATATCTTCACCAAGCCTTTGAGTGAAGCTACTTTTACAAGACTGGTAAATGAACTTGGAATGATCTCTGGTTTTGATTAGAGATACTGGTTAGACTCAAAATCTATACTTCTGTGATTTGTTGCTCATGATTCTTTGCATATGTTAACTGTCATTCATACCAGTTTGTCAAACTCTGAACTCATACTCTGTTAGTCATACTCTGTCAGTTAAACTCTGATGTTAAACTCTGATTGTGATTTTGTCTGAAACACATGAACCGATGAAGAAAATTGTATGAAGCATGATTTTTAGTAAGTAATCATGAATCTTTCTGAGTGATATGAATTCTGATTTCAAAATGTGTAGAAATTTTACACAGCATGATACTGTCTCTATATTTATAGCATCTCTTAGTTTATTGATCATATACACTGAGTCTGTATTAGCTGTTTGCACTTTCTCTCATAAATTAATTGTATTCACTGATGAAAAGTCTAAACTCTGATAATTAGTTGCAAATATTTCACCCTCAAATCAAAAGATGCAAAATAAGTACAAATTCCTTTGAGATCATGTTGTGCCTAGGAAGACCCAGGAACTTATTGTATGAAATAAGGGCTAAAATCTTTGATTTTTGGTGACTAGTGCCAACCACTGATTACTGGAAAAATTAAAAAAAAATCGAAGGGGGTGAAAATAATAAATTTAGAAGTACAGAGTTTAGATGAGGTCAGATTTTATATTATACATGAGAGTTTGGGCAACCAGTTTTTACTGATTTATTTTGTGGATTTTATGAACTTTGAGATGATCTAAATATTTATATTCAGTAAACTCTGCTAAGTCACACACAATTATTCACATCTGTACAGTTTGTGAAAAGAGTTTATAAATAAAGAAGGAGGATTGGTAAACACTGATGAACTGTGTACTCTACGCCGAGGTAATTTAATTTTAATCTCTGATGATTAAAATAAATTTTGTTTGTTTCAGACATATTATGATTTTGAGAAAAGACTTTTGTTTTTGAAAATTCAAATGAGACTGATTGGACAGTTGTTCAAGAGTGTATTAAACAGAGGAGAGAGGTTGAGTGTCTAGGAAAGTGTAAAAGGCGGTAATTATTGCTATTTTTACTGCGCATGTGCATTGAAAACTGCCATTTACTGCTGTCAGTCATTGCATGTGTGCCACGTGTCCCACTCACACGAATTACGGAGTAAGATAGTTGTGTGTATTGATTAGAAACTGTTCAGTTTTTAATTTTTAATTTTGTATTAATATACAATACACAAAACCGTTTGAACTTTTCACATCTTACTCAGATTCAAACTTTACTGTCACACACACATATTCACAAACACTTTTCCTGCAAACACTCTCGAAATTTCTCTAAGTCATTCTCTGATTATTTCTAATGGCTTCTACTGCTTTTGTTTCTTCTGGACTTGAGTTTGTTCCTAACAATTATTCTGCTCCTTTGAGTAATGAGAACGCACCGGAGGCGTTTCATTTGATGCAAAACTTTCTTGTTCAATCTTCACTTGGGCGTGCTCTTGTTGAACCAGTGAAGCTTTCTGCGATTCAAATCAAAAGCTTCTGGGAGACTGGTATTTATGATGATGGTGGAGATGCTGGTACTCCATCTATTGTTTTTGAGTTTGAAGAAGCAGAGTATGTTATTACTCCTGGTATAGTTCGTGCAGCTATGGGATTTCCTGAACATAATGCTTACACTATTGATGTTGGTGAGGCTGAATTGATGAGAATGATGAGGGAAATCGGTTATGGTGGATCTTTGGCAAAGATTGGTCAACTGAAGCGACCGTTCTTGAGGACAGAGTGGAGCTTTTTCTTCGATTGCATAACTAGAACGTTCAGCAAGAAGTGCACAAACTGGGATGCCATACCTACTGAAAGTCTACAAATTGGGTATTCTCTGATCTATGGTACTCATTTTGATTATGGTAGACTAGTTCTTAACAATTTGGGTGAAAAGATGACTGAAAATAGGAGAGTAGTTTACTTTTATATATTTTGTCAGCTTTTATTTACTGCTTGTGTTGGTGGGGTAGATATTTCTGATGTAGATGTGATTCCATGTTTTAAATTGCACAAACGTATATTCTCTGATCTTATAAACAAGGATGTGAAGAAGGGAAATGTAGGTGATCTGTTATTTCCTGCATTAGTGCAACAGTTTGTGAATGATTCTATCCAAGTAGAACAACAAACAGAACCAGTAAATACTGAAGCATCTCCAACCCAACCAATTCGTACTGGAGGTAGAATTAAACACAGGGCTTCTAAACCTGCAAGGAGTGTTAAGCCAGCTACTGAAGTTAGAGTTTCAAAAACTTCTGTGCCACACTCTGTTGGTTCACCTAAAATGAAGTTTGTTAAGAAGAGTAGAGCAAAGAGACCTCGTTCTGATGATGAGGACGATACTGAAACTCTGACTCTGAGAAGAAGAAGGTTGATAGCTAACTATTTGTTTGATGAGGTTGATGATAAAGCTGTTACTGAAGCTGTCCAGGATGAAACTCCTGAGGTTGTTATTCAGGAGAATGCTGGAAATGTCCATGATGATACTGAGGACAGAGTTTATGTGGATACAGAGGATGCTATGCCTGAGCCCCATGATGAATATATTGACATGGATATAGCAGAAGAGTTTGAAGCACATCCTGCTGTCAGTATTTGTGACACTGAGGATGTGGCAGCTGATCAAGCCACTCTGGTAATTGAAGAGTCAATGGCAACTCATACAGAGATTCTCTCTGTCACCAATCAAATTCCTGAATTGGGTGAAGAGGTTGATCAGACAGCAAAATCTGTCTCATCTGAGAATATTGTTGAAGTTGAGAACATGACTGCTGTACAAGAAAAAGAAAAATTTGCTGAGGAAGTAAACTCTGAAAAAGTTCAAGATGAAGCTGTAGCAGAGAAAGTTCAAGATGAAGCTGCACAGATAAATACTGAAGCTACTGCAGAGAATGCATTTGAAGAAGCTGCAGAGCCTATCCAAGACAATGTTGATGCAGATGATGATCAAAATTCTGAACATTCTCTTCATACAAACTCTGGCATCAATGTTGAAATTTCAGAGTCTGATGAACCTTTTCTCAGAGATCCAACTGCTGAATCTATCAAAGAAAAACAAACTGCCACTGAAGCTCACTATAGAGAAATGTATTATTCAAACTGGTCAGGGGCAGATTGTATTTTCTCCAAGCAAAGAACTGCTGATTTTGTAGATAAATCTGCAAAGGAGATTTCTAATCCAGAACTTCTTAGTCATTTGAAGGCTACAATAGTCCAAGTGAAGTATCTTAACAATAGATTTGATGAGACTCATAAGGTTGTTATGGGCTTAAGTAATGACATTGTTGCTAAGGAGTTGGCCTTGAAAAGTGACAGAGCTAGATTTTCTTTTATGATCAAGGATCAAGTTGAAATCAAGCAGAGGCTAACCAAAGTTAAGAGCAATCAAAATGAAATGTCTGCAAAGATTGATTCAATTGCTACTTCGTCTTTGGAGTTGCTGACATCAGTGCTAATTCCTGATGATGTCAAAAAGGGGGAGAGAGTTCCTAAAGTTCCTAAAGACAAATGCAAAAGGACTCAAACTCTGAGACGGAGGGATGATGCAACTGATGGTGGAAGCAATGAAGCAGAGAGAAGGTCAAAAACTGTTCAAGAGCAAGGGAGACTAAGGTCAAACTCTGCTAAACTGACAAACTCTGAGAGGTTAAACTATGGTGGTCAATCTTCTTCAAGACTTAAGAGTCTAGTGATTTCAGCAAATCCAACTACTGATGAAGAGATTGCTGCTAAGCTGTTTATTGAAGAACATGGTGGTGAAGCCACAGTGGAAGATATGGATGCTGAGATGCAGATTCTTGCTGAAGAGCATAAGAAGAAGGTTGAAGTTGGTACTTACAAGAAGAAGGCTGTTAAGGCTTCTAGGAAGAAGGAAATTGCACTTTCCATCAAGGAAAATACTCAACAGAGTAGACAATATTCCAGGAGGCCTACAGTAGAAGCTTCTGGAAAAGGAAAGGGAAAACTGGTAGAAGAAGGACAGTTTTCAAAGAAAAATTATTCAACCTCTGACGTTGCTCAAGTTGAATCAAGACTAAATCAATCAACCTCTGACGTTGCTCAAGTTGATAGTTCTGTTAAAGTTGTGACAACCTCTGACAATGCTCAAGTTGTGCAAACTCAGTTATCTTCACAACTCCAAGGTTTCAAAAGACCTGTACTTCCTGAAACTCTGAAGCCAGAATCTGTGAACTTTCTTCAAACCAGAACAGTACTTGGAAAAGAATCTTATGATAAGTCTGGTTTGGGTTCACACAGGGAGAAAAGAATTAATAACAGTCCTGCAGATCTTACATCACTGGCAGAACCTGGTGTTGGGGTTACTCAAGAAAACCTTGACAAACTAGAGTCTGTTCAGATGATTTACCACAGAGGATTAAAGAAGGAGTTTTTGTTATACTTCATGGATGATGGAAGAGTTTACAGAATTGGAGAAGCTGATATTCATCTGAAGCTATGGGAAGAGCTAGAGTATGTTCTATATCTTCTTAAGATCAAAAATAGAAGTACTCATGATGCTGCTCTAGTTTTAAGAGACAGAATGATGAAATCAAAAGTTCTTCTTGGAGGAGGTGTTTCAAGTGCTTACATTCCTAAGTACAGAAATGCTTATGGAAAGATAGTTGAAATGAAGAGAAACAGTGCCAGATTCAGGACTGCACTGGGAATAAAGGTTTTGGAATTCAACCTAGAGTCAGACAAATCTTACTTTATCCGTCTAGGGAATGAAATGAGAAAGAACAGCATTTATTCTCTGAGAGCTGCTCTCTACCAGACTGGAGAAAGTGATCCAGAGCTCAAAGAGTTGAAAGAAATCATGGTGGATGAGCTAGAAAAAGCTGAAAGGAGGCTACTCATTGATTATCTCATGACAGTGCCTGATATTGAAGAAATTAAGTAAAGTCTGACTGTAAGTTTTTAAAGTTTTCTGTTCTAAGTAAAAGTTAAACTCTGATATGTTATAAACACTGCATTTGTTATATGTTTTGACATCATCAATTATCTATTAACTTGTACATTTTTATTATGCACAAGTTGGGGGAGATTGTTAGATATAATTGATGATGATTGTTTATCAGTGTTTAAGCAACAGGTACTCATCAGAGTTTACTAGAAGCCAGTCAGAGTTTGTTAAAGTCTGACGGGGTGAGAGTTTACTTTAGCTGTAGGTGCTAATATGAAGATTCTAGAAGCAATATATTCTGAAGATGGAAAGAAGCAGAATATATTGAGATGGCTAAATAAACAGGACAAAAGACAGAAGCAATCCTAGATTGATATAAATTGTATAGCTAATTTATAGGAATATCAATTAGAGATTGTATGTAGTTGTGTACTATATAAACACAGATAGGTTAACCCTAAAAGGGATGCGAATACTTGAATACATTATTCTTGTAACCTAGCAGCTCTCTGTGATATTTTACATCACTGAGAGAAGAGTTATTTAATATAATTCAGTTTATTGATCATAAACAGTGTTCTTGATTGTTATTCTCATATATATATTGATTATATATTGTGTATTCGGCCTAACACTACAGCTACCAAACTAGATCCTGATCAAGGTGCTAAGGTAGATGTAACTCACTATAGAGGGATGATTGGCTCACTCTTGTATCTCACTGCAAGTAGACCAGATATCATGTTTGCAACCTGTCTTTGTGCAAGATTTCAAGCAAATCCCAGGGAACCTCATCTGATTGCAGTCAAAAGAGTTTTCAGATATCTCAAAGGCACTCATTCACTTGGCCTTTGGTATGCAAGGGAATCAGATTTTGGTTTGTGTGGTTACTCAGATGCTGATTTTTCAGGATGCAGGATAGACAGGAAAAGTACTTCAGGAAGTTGTCAGTTTTGGGTGGTAGACTAGTTTCTTGGTTCAGTAAAAAGCAAAAGTCTATCTCTACTTCAACTGCAGAAGCTGAGTACATTGTTGCAGGAAGTTGTTGTGCTCAGATAATGTGGATGAGAAATCAGTTGTTAGATTATGGCATGTCATACTCCAAAATCCCTATTTATTGTGATAACCAAAGTGCTATTGCAATGACAGGAAATCCAGTTCAGCATTCTCTTACTAAGCACATTAGTATCAGGTACCATTTTATAAGAGAACAGGTTCTGGAAGGAACAATTGAACTTCATTTTGTTTCTACTGATCAACAACTAGCTGATATATTCACCAAGCCACTACAAGAAGCTACTTTCAATAAATTGGTGAATGAACATGGAATGATGAACTTTGAGAATTTCTGAGAAAAGCTACAGAGAGGAAATCCTGATGACTGTCAAATCCTGATGGTCATTCAGTAAGGTGTGTAAGTTTGATCAAATCCTGATAGGACACAATCCTGACAGGAAGTCAACTGGTCAATCCTGATGTACAGGTCAGTATTTCATTGCTTAAATTGTGCCTGATTTTTCGTCAGTATTTGATGAGAAACGTTTGATTTTTAGTTGGACAATTGTATGCGCGCGTGTGTCACACTGATAGATACATACACATAGATATACAACAAAAGCGGTGCAGTTATGTTTAATTACACACGTAATTTGGTCCACTAATTATTATTGCACAAATCACAGCATGCCACCTGTCACTGAGAGTAATATTTTGTTTTAACAAAATACATTTGATTTTCCAAATTACCGTTTACTCTCTTAACATCAGTTTTTGTTATTCATCTTCTCTGTAAAATCACGAACCCTAATTTCTTAATCTCAATTCTTAAGCTTTCTACACAGTATCAATGGCATCTTCATCATTCATGAATAAACAAATAGTAATTAGTGGTGTTACTTTTGCCACTAATAATTTTGTGGCTGTTTTAGACCATCAGGAATTGCCAAATGAATTTCATGTTATTCAAGATTTCTTAGCTTCAAGTCCATTGAAGTTTGCTCTAACAGAACCTGCTAGTGTTTCATTTAAGTCCGTGATGCAGGTGTGGAACACAATTGTTTTCGACAAAGGTCACTCAGGCTCAATCCTGATGAGTTTCGAGTTTGATGGGGTTACTCACTATGTGACTCCTGCTATTGTGGAAGAGGCTCTTCACTTGCCTGTTTTGGGGTGATAGTGTTCCTGATAATGTTACAGAATCGACACTCTTTGAGTTTGTTACAAAGCTTGGCTACAATGGGGAAGTTAAGAGGTATGGAAACCTCTTCAGGACAAAGCTTAAGAAGGAGTGGAATTTCTTCTTTGATACCATCAGTCGTTGTTTCCTGAATAAGACATCAAACTTTGATGCTCTTCCATCAGGATCTCTCAAAATTGGGTATTCTCTAATTCATTCTACAGTGTTTGATTATGGTACTTTTGTTTAAAATCTTTAAGTGATAGGAAATCAGATAAGTTAGGCTTTGTCTGATTTCTTAAATTTTTCCAGCTAATTTTTAATCACATATCCTAATGTTACTTTTGAAAAGGATGTGATTCTACCCATTTGTAGAATTATAGAAAATAATATTAAGTCCTTAGTCAACAGTGATAAGGCAAATGGTCTTCAAGGCAATGCCTTTATTCCTGATGAGGTCAGGCTTTTCTTGAAAGAGAAAATGCCTACTTGTTATGGATCAGTTTCTGATGCTATGGGGCAAGGCCAATCACACCTTGTTTCTGACACAAGCATCCCTCCCAAACACTCCACAACCACCTCTACTGTCTCTCAAAAGACTGTAGTTGCAAAATCAAAGAAATCAGCAAGATCTGATGTGTCTGGAAGGCAATCAGGATCAAAGGATTTCTCCTCTACACTCACCAAACAGAAGAAACAAGGGGGTGTACAAGGGGTCCTGGTGAAGAAAGCTGATAAGGTTGAGGAGGTAGCTGCGAAAAGGAAGTTGGTTTTAAGGGATGAGACTGATTCTGAGGATGACATGGCTATATCCTCTAAATTTAGAATGAACAAGGAAGTTGCTGATACTGCTAGTGAAGCTGTGGCACTATCTGCTAAGCCACAGAAGAAAAGAAAGTTGATCAAAAGTAGGTATCATATTCCATTGAAGAAATAGGATACTGATGAACAGGACATTTCAATTCCTGATGAGCAGTCAAATCATGATGTTCAAGCAAATCCTGATGTTGGTATTCTTGATGCATCACACAAGGTTGTCTCTATCTCTGATTCTCCAGCCTCTCCATCCAAGAAGATTCTAGAAATTTCATGGGAGAAGGTTGCTGAGACTACCTCCAAGCT
The DNA here is from genome assembly GCA_030848705.1 of Heracleum sosnowskyi. Taxonomy (NCBI): domain Eukaryota; kingdom Viridiplantae; phylum Streptophyta; class Magnoliopsida; order Apiales; family Apiaceae; genus Heracleum; species Heracleum sosnowskyi. Next base: position 133,765,595 of record CM061237.1, read on the forward strand.
TGGATTTACACCTCCATTACAGAAAAAGAGGAAGGCAGAAGAGAAAGTGTTTAAGAGACAAAAGAAACTGAAGGGATCTAGCCCACAAGAACCTGAACCTCAAAGTGGTTCATTAGCTATTGATGATCCAGCCCCACAAGAACCACTTACTCAAAGTGTGAGTGAAGGCAAAGCTGAAGGGAATGGTCACACAAGAACCATTTTCTCAAAGGGAGAATGAAGACATTAACATTCCTGCCCCACAAGAACCATCCTTTCAAAGTAAGGATGCAGGCAAATCAGCAACAGTTTCTGAGGAATTTCCTGACAAAGCTCAAGGGTTTCTGGTACAGATGTAATTGAGAGATTGGTCGAGGGCACTGTCAATGAGGGAAGTACACAAGAACCTTCAACTCAAAGTGTGGAAGCAGCTTCTGAACCTCAAGCTACACAAGAACCATTAGTACAAAATACTGATGCAAGCATATCAAATCCTGACAGTGTTGCTCCTGATGCTAGTGGTGCTCCTGATGCTGAGCCAATCCTGATTCAACCACTGAGCTCAAGGCCGATGAAAGATCCTATCACAGAATCCAAGGATAAATTGAAAGGAGTTGTTATTCCTGATGCTGATGATTCTAGAGATAGTGATGATGATGATTCTGATGATGATAATGATGTTGAGAAGGATCAGCTTGCTACAGCACTAAAATCTAGTCTTGGAACTAACTTTGGTTCTTCAATCACTTTCATGGTTGGCAAGGCTACTACAGGAAAAGATTCTAGACAAGACTTTTCTGGTCCTTCTGCAATTGATCCAGCTGAACAGCTAAGAAGACATGAATGGGAAAATGACTGGTACAGGTCTGATGATCCTGTTAGTTATCCATGTGCTTTACTACATGCTTCTTATGATGCAAGCCTGATTGAAAATGAAGATGTGAAGAATCACTTGAAGGCTACAACTCTTCTATCCAAGAGCCTCAAGGATGAAATTGATTCTGTTAAAGCTGCTACTGCATTAGTGAGGTATGATATTGCTAATAGCTTGGCAAAGGCACCAACTGCTCTTCAATTGAGAGTTGTGGAATCCCAGGTTAAGTCAGTTATTACTGAACAGTCTCACATCAACACCAGAATTGATTCATTAGATTCTAAGGTAACTGACATTCAAGCCTCTCTTTCCTTGATTTTAAATCTATTATCCAATCCTGATGCCAAAAAGAGGGAGAAGGTAAGTTAGACAAAATGCACACCTGATCTAGTATTGATGGTGATGACATGGTATTACAAGGAGGAACCTCTGATGCTGCTATGGTGAAGTCTACAATTCAAACTTCTCAAAGTCAATCCACGCAGTCAACTCATGTTTCTGATTCTGGAGTTAGAACAGTAAGGACATTGGTGATATCTCAGATCCTGACGAAAGAGCAAATCCTGACAGGTGATCAAATCCTGACGTCTGATCAAATCCTAACACCTGGTCATGGAACCTTATCTACAATTCCTGAAGGTGATGAAGATGTTCTCATTGAAAATCCTGAAGATGCTACAAATTTATTCTAGAAGTTCAAGACAAGAGATGGTGATGTTGTTACTCTTTATCACACTGATAAGAGAGTTCAACAATTATTTGCAAGAAATGCACTTTCTACAGCTAGTGAAGAATATCCTGATCTCTCACATGAAGAATTTCTAATTCAACAAAGAGAAATCATGGAAAGCTTTAATAATCCTGCTCCTGCTAGAGGTAGAGGAGGCAGAGGTAGAAGAAGTGTCAGAAGAGGTGCAAGAAGAGGAAGAAGCTCATCAACTCAATCAATGCCTAGACAAACAAGGTCTGGAGGTTTAATAATTAAAGAAATTCCTGATGTTACTCAAACTCTAATAGTTCTTGATACTCAACTTGTCAGAACTACTTTTGGTGATGAAGTAATAGATTAAGATGAACCACAATTGAGGAGAAGACCAAGACAATGAACTCTCATCAGTAATACAGCTCAAATTGAAGATTCTAATCCTGACATTGTTCCTGACACTGTTCAAGATCCTGATGAATCTGAAATTCTACAAGAGGTTGGTTTGTTAATTTTATCTACTATGGTTGACTCTCATAATGAAGAAGTGGATGAAGAAGAAGAAGTTACAAGAACAACAAATAGAGATTTTAAGCTCTATGTGCAAAAGCTCAAAAGTTCAAATAGATTGTTGTGGAGAAATTCAAGAAGACAACAACACAAGATAGAGAGGAGCTATGTTCTTGAGAAGGAAAAGGACAAGAAGTGGAAATATATTGACACACTAAGGTGTGATAGACCTGTCAATTATCAGTCTGGTGGAATTGTAACAAATGTCTCCAGTGTTGCAGACTTTTCTGGTTCACAAAGATCCAAAGCACTCTGGTTACAAATGTTTTCAAGCCTAAAGCAAATGCCACACAATTCAAGAGGAGGTATAGGTCACAGAGATGCTGAGTTTCTGAACATGCCATATGTTGACCCTCACTCTTTGACTGATATTGGAGGTAATTTAACTTCTGAACACCTGAACAATTTATTAGCTGTTGATATAGTTATAGATTATCATGATGGTACTGAAAAGAAAGAGAAGCTTCTGTACTTCATGAAAGATGGAAGTATGAAGATTATGTCCATTCAAGAGATGTTGGTTAAATCAACAAAGGAACTGAAACATGTTCACTATCTGCTCAAATGGAAGAATAAAGTGTGCAAGGAATGGAGTGATATGATTTTGTCAACCATAAGGAGAAGGTTTGATGAAGGAAGGAATTACAATGGTGATTTTACTCCCATGTACTTAAATCTGAGAGATCAAGATGTGGAAATGCAAAGAGGCACTGCTGTTAAAGAAATGTCTTTTGGCATGAAGCAACTGACTCTTAATCCCGATGGGAGGGAAATTGCTTACCTCCTGGTTGAAGATCATAGTCTACCAAGAAGTTCAATTCAAAATCTTAGAGCAGCTATCTACCAGATTAATGAGGAAGATGAAGAACTCAAAAATCTTAAGGAAAGACTAATTCAGATTCTTGAAGAAAAAGAAGAAAGTCTATTGTCAAGCTTCTTGAAGATGAATTTGTTCTACCAGAAAATCTAAAAAGATAAGTTTGCTGCTGTAAATACTTGTACATTTTGTAAATAAGTTTTTGGCATCATTGAATCTAGGAATCTATACTTTATTTCACAAAGTATGAGATTGGGGGAGATTGTTAGATCAAGATTCAATGATCGTCAGGATCTGGACTCAACTGATCAGGAATGCTGACGTCATCAGTATTGCACAAGCGTCAGTATCAGGATTGCTGCCAGGATTGCTATAAGGACTTTGATCAGGATTTATCATCAGGACTGGAAGCTGATCAGGATTATAACTTCGAGTTATTTAAGGAATCCAGTTAAAGAAGGAAGTTTATTTTGTCGGTTCCTAGTAAATAGGAATGCAGCTGTCGATTAGGATATGTTTCAATATAGTTGGTAATTGATTTGGACTTATCTTGTAATCGATAGAGAAGCTGTGTAGTATATAAACACAGTTTAGGTTTTGATTTTATATCAATCAATCACATACATGAGTATATTGTAACCTAGAAGCTCTCAAGAACATCAGAATTTCTTGAGAGAGTTTGTAACAGTTTTATATCAGAATTAATAAAGTTGTTATTCTTTCATATTTGTGATTTATATTTTATTAAGTTGAGAATCTTATACAATTGTCTTCAACCCCCCTTCTAAAATTGTTTATTACTGGGCAACAACATAATCTTTGGGTCTATAGATGAGAAGCTTTGCAAAAAGTTTGCCAAACTTATGAAAGTAAATATGAAATGAGCATGATGGGTGAACTTACCTATTTCCTTGGCTTACAAGTTAAGCAAGTGAAAGAAGGAATCTTTATTAGTCAAACTAAGTATATCTTTGATCTACTAAAGAAGTTTGATCTAATGGATTGCTCTCCTGCTAAAACACCCATGCCAACTGCCATTAAGCTTGAATTGAATACTAAGGAAAAATATGTGGACATTTCAAGCTATAGAGGCATGGTAGACTCACTTTTATATTTAACAGCTAGTAGACCTGATATTATGTTTCCTACATGTCTATGTGCTAGATTTCAGGTTGATCCTAGAGAGTCTCACTTAATTGCTATCAAGAGGATTTTCAGATATCTCAAGGGAACACCAAACCTTGGCATTTGGTACCCTAGAGAATCTGGTTTTGATCTAATTGGTTATTCGGATGAAGACTATGCAGGTTGCAAGATTGACAGAAAAAGTACAACAGACACCTATCAATTTCTAGGAAACAAGCTTGTCTCATGGTTCAGTAAGAAGCAAAACTTTGTCTCTACCTCTACAGCTGAGGCAGAATACATTGTTGCTGGAAGTTGTTGTGCATAAATACTTTGGATGAAAAATCAACTAATAGACTATGGTCTAACAGTTAATAAGATTCCAATATTCTGTGACAACACTGGTGCAATTGCCATAACTAATAATCCAGTGCAATACTCAAGGACCAAGCACATTGACATAAAGTATCACTTCATCAGGGAACATGTGATGAATGGTACTGTGGAACTTCATTTTGTTCCAAGTGAGCAGCAAATTGAAGACATTTTTACCAAGCCACTTGATGAATCAACATTCTCAAGGTTGGTAAGTGAGCTAGGTATGCTTAACTACTCTTAATTTATTTAAATTTCTGGTAATTTGTAATGCAGCCAGTGTCAACATGATTTTCATGAGAATTAAAACTCTCTGAAAAAGAAGAATTTTGTCTAAGTCAAAATTTCTCCCTCTACGGATACCCCTATCCGTTTATGGTCATTTATGACACTGGATTTTCTTTGTCTACGGATACTACTTTTCACCTCTACGGATGACGAATCCCAAAAGGTAAAATCCTATCCGTAGATAGTTTAGTTTAATCGTAACCGTTAAAGTCACAATCTTATCCGTAGTTACATGCGTACAGTACATGTATGTAATTACAGTACATTCGTGGCTTTACTTTTTAATCCATTACTTTTAAACGGTTACTTTCTTGCCCAATCAGATAATTTCTTTCAATTATTCTGATTTTATTAGTGAATTATTTTGGGGGAGTATAAATTAAATTTTACTCTCAGTTAATCATTTTCTATATTTTTCAAAATTCATTAAGGTTAGAACCCTTCTTCTCTCTCAAAGCAATATCTCTCTTTGTGTATTCAAAGCTTACATCAATGGCACCAACCAACAAAACAATGTCACTCACTGGTTTCACATACGAAAAGAACAATTTCACAGCTCTGGTGGACTTCGAAGAGAAGAACTCATCATATCACACTATGATGAAGTTTTTCCAGAACTGCAAGCTCTCAAAGGCTATGTTCGAAGCCCCCACACTATATTTTGAGGTAATTGAGGCAATCTGGGAATCAACTGTATTTGATTCTGTTAATGCTACCATTACTTTTGTTCTTCAAGGTAAGGAACATGTGATTAATAGTGACATTATTTCTGCTTGCTTAAATTTTCCTGATAACAGTAGGTTAGAAAAGCAAAGTGATACTGAAATTGTTAACATGCTAAATTTGATTAACTATGCTTTACCTACTGATAATTTAAGTAAGATTCAAAGAAAAGGCATGGTCAAAGAATGGAGCTTTTTCTTTGATGACATTCTTAAGGTGTTCTCTGGTAAGATTAGCAACTATGATGCAGTCACCTTCTCTATGCTTGATATTGCTTACATGCTTCTAAGTGATAGCTTTTATAACCTAGGATCCCTAATTCTTTTTGAACTAGGTGCCAAATTAGGGAATAAAGCATCTAGAAGTAAGAATATCTATTATGCTAGATTTTTCATGTTGCTAGCTAACCATTTAGAAAGTAACTTGGTGATCCAATTCCCTGCCAACTCCAAGGAATGTTGGGTTCAAAATAAGAGAGTCCTTGAGGACTTGAATAGGCTGAACCACAACAAGGAGGTTCAATTGGCGATCCACCAATTTTCAGTGTAGCTCAAGAGGTACAGGTGAGTCAGGTAATCTCCTCAACTGTTCCTACCTCTATTGTTCCTTCTTTGATTTCAAGTGCCACAATGGAGGCTGGAACTGTCCAACAGCCTCCTACCCAAGTGGCCACCTCTAAAATTTCCAAATCAAAATTCAGAAAGCCAACCTCAGGTGTTTCTCAAAAAGCACCTGTTGCAAAAACTACCCAAGCCCTTGAGGGGGGTGTGAAGGAGGTAGTAAGTGGTGAGGGAAGGGGTGAACATCAAAGAAACCTCAAGAACAAAGAGGGTGAGATAAGTGTGTCCCAGCCTAGCCACCCTGTATCTTCTCAAAAAGATGTAGTGGTTGAAAAGGAATTGATCACATCCCTAGTGGCATCCTCCCAAAAGGATGTTGCTATTGAAAAGAGTCCCCAACCATGGACACAACACAAAAGGGATAGGGACACCAGAAGCCCCACGGATACATCCATGGCCTATACAAGGAGAAAGAGGTCTAAATAATCTGGGGTTGCACATGGATCACACACAGTGCCAATGGCACCACCTCAAATTCAGTTTGATGTGGCTCTAGTAAATGTGGAGTCACAGCCCCATTCTTTAATCATTCAAACTGAAACAGAAACACCAAGCTCACCCACTCTCTCTTTGGATGTGGATATGAATCACACATCCATTCCTGATTCTCCATTTCTAACATTCTTGGAGAAGCCCCACTCTGAAATTGGTGGTCATCATCTTATTGATGATTTGTTGGACCACCAATCTATCATTTCTCAGACTCTGGCTCCATCTGTGGCTCTAAATTTAAAATCAATCTCCACAGATTCAGCCATAGTCTCAATTTCAAAAGCTACTTCTTTTTCTTTATCTACGGATATTTCTCATCTGTTGACAAGTGTTTGTCTGTCTACGGATATGCCCCAAATCAGCTATCCGTTGACATATACTTCTACTACCTCAACGGATACTCCTTCCACACTTGCACTTCAAACATCAAATATTACAACTTCAAGTGTGGATGAGTTAGTAGTAATTCAAACACTTTTAGGATTGAGGGAAGGGAGTGAAGTAACTGAGAGTGAGAGGCTGGTTTACAACTAGGCAAAAGGAGAGGGAGAGAAAGAGAGACAGACTACTTCTTCTTGTCTGGTAAAAGTGAGTACTGAGAGTCCCACCTTAGTAGGTGAAGGTGAGGGTGTGAGAGGTGTGAGCCAGGGGGAGCCCCTGATGCAAGAACAGAGAGAAAACGAGAGAAAAACAGGTACAGGAGATATAAGGATGGAAGACTCAGCCATTGCAAGTGAGTCAATGAATGTTAGTGATACAGACAGGGAAAGATTGTTCTAACTTGAATATCAAAATGAGTTGCATCAAGTCAACCTGAATGCTGAGACATTTACTCATCCTGATCCAGCCTATCAAGTCTTGGCTGTGGAGGCAGAAAGGATGTTGAATTTGGTACACACTACTGAATCAATGTCAAGGGCAAAAGAAGCAATTCAAAATCTGCCTCCAGGAGCTGGTGAAGATTTTAGTTATGATGAAGACAGTGATGATTCTGAGGGTGGTGAAGGAGAAGATGAAGTCCCTTCCACTCTCCAAGAGATGCCTTCTTGGTTGTTTTCAAACTCCTATGTCCACAATGACACCAAGGCACTCATTCTCAGGAATTATCAAAGGGCACTTGGTGAAGCTCAGACATCAAATCCACAGCATGCCACCTCAGTTCAGAACTTTGTGGCATCACTTCAGCTTCATCAAGCCCACATCCTTCAGCAAAGAGCCAACACTGATGACATCAAGAACCATCTGGATGAGGTAAAGGATGCTTTGTCAAGAAGAATTGATGTTGTTGCTCCTTCCACATCTCAAAGATGCAAGCAAGATAAGTTGGTGAAGGATGTGGATACTCTTACTGTGAGGATGGATAAGATGGAGAGGCAAATGGACACCTTCCTGGCTAACCAGAATATACAGACTCGGCTTCTATAGCAGTTACTACAGGCTACTGGTGTCACTCAAACCCTTGATGATAACAAAAATGGGGAGAGTTCAAGTAAGGGGGAGGGTGCACTAGTGGTCTGTGAACCAGTAACCAAAGGTGTGCCATCAAGCCAAGGGGAGTCACCTCAAATAATAGAAAATCCAAGTGAGTTTCAACTCACAAAGGTGGCCTCTCCTCAAGCTAAGGATGTCCAAGTCTTTTTCAACTCAGAAAAGCTGATCAAGGAATCCATCTTACAGGCTGTGACTTCATCCTCAAGTAGCCATCCTGTCCACACAACCATTCTGAGAGTTCTCACTCCTGACACCATTGTTCTACAAAGAAACTATGATGCTGAACACTCAAGTGTCAAGGAGTTTGAGCCAATCCTCAGTGGCAGGACTGGATCACCACCTAGACATCATGGCAAGAACAAACTAGAAATGGACTATCCATTCCCCAAGCCTGATGAGTCTAAGGTGTTAGCAACTCTTATCTCAAATCTCAAGAATACCAATGATGTAATGCTGAGGCAAGGATTGGTTGTCATCTACAGAAATGGCAAAGAAATTCACATCACAAGCAGCCATCCCAGGTTCAATGAAGCAAAAGCAGAAGAGATTTCAAGGATAAGGAGAGAAGCCAATCCCCAGGGTTATAAATCTACACCTGAAAAATAGGCTAGATTAGCCCAAGAACTATTGAGGGAAATGGAGGAAGAAAGTAGTGAGGCTGTAGAGGAAGAGGCCCCTACTATGAAGAAATTGAAGAAAAGGAAGACAGTGCCTAAGTACAAGCCAACAAGATGGAAGAAAAGATCACATAGGCCTGTCTCTCCTGAGAAAGTGGAAGAGAAGAGAGATACAGGGAAGATGATTATTTTTGAAGACCCTACTATAGCTTTAACTCAATCTCAAACCACCTTCCATGAGACTCCTGTAGAGCTTAAAGAAGAACCTATTGAGTTTGAAAATTTGGTATTCCCTAAGTTCATAATTGAAGCAGAAAAGATGTCAAAGAAAATGGAACAAGTCAAGAGAGCTCAAAAAGGACCAATCAAGCTGAATATTGCACCAAAAGTTGCCAAGCCATTTGAGAACAAGGCAGAATTTTTGTACATTGCAGAAATACAGGAGTACTCAACCTTGGATCTATTCCTTGATGAAGTTAGTGAAATAAGAGGCACAAACAAGTTCAGAGATCTGCCTGAAAGACTAACTTTTGTCTACAAAGGAGGAAAGGTGAGAGCATGGGCCCTGCAACAAGTGCTGAATGAAGGATATTCTACCTTGGTGAAAGTCTTCTCAGGCTTCAAAAACACAAGGGGATTTTCTGAGATTGCCAGGAGTGTTGTGTTGAAGAAAATTGAGGAAATCAGGAGCAGCTGGAACTCTTCTGATAGTTTGCCAAGAAAACTGAAGATCCCTTTTAATGGACAAAGAATCCATCTCCAACCCTACTAGATGATGGAATTCAAGGATGACAAGGGATGTAGAAGATTCTTCAGGATTGAAGATCAATTGTCTAAGGCTAGCACCAGGTATCTTAGATGGTTGCAAGGCATGCTAGATCCAAAAATTGCTGAAGAAGATGCATTCTACAGAAAGCTTCAAGATCAAATCAAGGCAAATTATTCTAAGGAAGGGAAACATAAGATTCAACCCCCAAGAGAGAAGAAAAGAAATTAAATCTACTCAGTCTAGAGGAGCACTCTCTATGTAACTATCTCTACTCTTCAGTTTTTCATTTATGTAGCTTAATACAATTTTTACTGTTACTGTCTATATGTTGAAAGTGGTTTTGTTATCATCAAGACTCTTAATTTATGTCTGATTCTCAACCAGGCATAAATTAGGGGAGATTGTTAAGAACTATGTTGTTTCTTGATGATAACTAAATTAACTTAGTAAAAATTGTACAAGGAAAATGTAGCCATCAACGGATAGCATGCTTATGCAGTATCCGTAGATGGGTAGCTTATCTACGGATAAGACTCAATGTAACATGTTGTTGTATTTCTGATGTTGAAGTTGAAGTAATCTTGTAAGGCTGAATAAGTCATGTTGACTATTAATAGATATGTAGAATATGGAGGCTAATTGTAAATAGTTTATGCCTTGTAAATTTGCATAAGTGAAATTGACTGTCTACGGATAGCTTAATTAGCCTTCTACGGATGTGGACAATGTACTGTCTACGGATAACAGTACTAGCTGTCTACGGATGTGATCAAGATACTGTCAACGGATACAACTCAAGTAGCTGTTACGGATACACACCTTGTGAAAGGGACAAGTTAGACAGTGCACATGGGTTGACAAACTACACAAAGCATGAAAGCCAGGATTTCTGGAAAGGTCACGGGAAGAAGTAGCATTATGTTTGTATGGTCAAAAAGTAGCATTTCCAGAAAAGACAATCAGCCAAGAAGGGCAAGCTATAAACTCATGGACCACTACTCAGAATGGAGAAACAAGGATCTTGAACATATTTACTTTTTGTATTATTGACTGTTCAAAAATATCTTTGTAAACTTGGGATATATAACCAAGTAGTAGCATAATTCTAGAATAAAGAAATCAGTTAGGCAATTTTGAGAGCACAAAACAATATCCTTTGTAAATTGCTGAAGCTAGAATTGTGTATTTTGCAGCTGTGTGTTTATTCATAAACATCACAGAGATTTCTTCGAATAAAATCTCTCAGGTGGACAAAAACAATCCACCTGAATTTTTAATTCTTGTGAATTTATCTTGTTTACTTTTATGTTCTTGTTTTAATTTCATATCTTCACTATCAAGAATCAAAGAAATTTTAAAGATTGTATTCAACCCCCCCCCCCCCCCCCTCTACAATCTTGATTCATTGTCTGGGAATAACATAATATTTATTTTATATTTTATTGTAAATAAATATTATTTTGACTTATTATTTAAAATATTACATTAAATTCAAAATATATGTTATATATCATGATTTGTCAAATTAATTTTATTTGAATATATATTATAAAATTTTAAAAAATTATTTGAAAAAGAAATTAAAAATCTTTGGTTTCCCGTGGGAATCCCTCTTTCCCATACGGGATGGGGATCGTGGAGTAAAACAATCCCCGTCCGGGGATCGAGGCGGGTTCAAGGAGTGAGTTCAGGTTTTGGGATCGGGGGGAAGGGATAACACTCCCCGACTCCGAAGTGACGATCGCCTATTCCTAGATTATTGTCTAATTCTTAAATATTTTTTAACACTAATTTCATTAATTTAAATATAAATAATTAATAAATATGTAAAGAAACTACTTGTAAAGTTGTAATATGTTATTTATGTCATATCAATGTTTAATAATACATTTTATATATTAAACATTTGAACAATTCAAATATATTGTGTAGTATAAGAAAAGTTAGACCCTTATGTAAGAAAATAGAATATATTATAGTTAACATTAAAATATACGATATATTTGTTTAACTTGAAGAAATATATAAAGACACCACAAATAATATTGTTTTTAAAACTTAATATTAATATTTTATAAGATTGGTAGTATATATAATTCTACATGATATTTTAAGAATCAAAAAAAATATTATAAATCACCTTTACTTTTACTCAAAAGTTTAAATAATAATAAATATAGGATAAGAAAGACGCGAGGTTGATGTAATATGATTTTTAAATCAAAATCAAAAAAAACATGTAGCTCAATGGTTATAAGGATGACTTCTTTAGAGGAGGTCAGGGGTTCAATCCATCACTTAATGGTTATTTACTCAATTTTTTTCTTTAGATAAGAGAGTAGTGGCATGACATGTAATTTCGTAATAAATAAGGGTAAATTGGTAATTTCATAGGGGGTTTATTGGCTCAAAATTCCCCTAAATTTTCCATTTGTTCTCCTATTATATATAGAACTAGTGTAACAGCCCATGCAAGGCACGGGCCTGCATAAAAACATCAATAATTTTGTGATAAGAAAGATGGTCGAGATCGATATATTAACTTGAGGATTATGCAGTCTTAAGTTCAAGAGTGTAAGATGAGAAGCATGGTTGTGCATAATAAAGAGTAAGATATTTTGTTGGCGAATAGTGTAATTACTTTAAATCACGAACGTAATTGCGCCAAGGTTATGAGACTTGTTCATTGTGAGTATTATTGATTTTGAGAACATATTGAATCTAAGAACAGATTGAAACAGTGTAGAATTTGAAACACGAGTGGACTATTGTTCTCCTAGCGATTATAAGCAGGTTTACCAGAGTTTTGTGTTTTGGAGAAATTACAATTTGTAGATAGAAATTTTACTTTAGAAAGCGGTTGTTGTCTATTTTTCAGTGATCGATTGATTTGTTTTTTTTCTTTGTAGTCTAGATTATGAATGGTTAAATGCACACAATGTTGTTGTAATATAATAGAACACACATGAATGAGATTAAGGATTTTAAAAATAAGCGAAAGGTCGGCGCGTACATGCACACCCCCTATGTTGTAAGTCTGAGGTCATGAGTTCAATTCTCCACAACTATTTTCATTTTTTTTATTGTTAATAGAACAATAATGACATTTTTGTAATTATTGAATAAATAAGGGTATAATAGAAATTTCACAAGCAATTTTTTGGCAATTTTTGCCCTTGTGTTGCCATTTAATATATGGTAAGTAATAGATTAAAGGGCCGAATAACATGTATATAATATAATGTTGGCTTGGCTCAAAACCAAAACCAAACTATCAAATAATGATCAAAAATTAAAATCTAAACACAAGTAAAAATCTAAAATCATAGTGAGACAATTATTGAGAATTTAATTAACTAAAAACAAAAATAAAAACGCTAACAAAAACACGTAAATAAATAAGCAAAAACTTATAATGAAACATAGATGCATGTTAAACAAAAAAACACGTATGAATTGTTAATAACGATTAAAGCGCATGTGTTTATGCAGTTTATTTTTTTACCTCTTTTTTTGACATAAAGGAAAGAATTCATTAAAATACTGAAACCCAGCCGAGACAAACCCCTGAACTGTTAATTACAACCTGATTGTGAAATAAAAAACGAGCTAAACAAATAGTCATTTTGTTTTCAGATCGCTTAACACATAGAATATCCAAAGTCTTTAATCTAAAAAGTATTACAATGACATCTCGAACAATCCAACCTACATTAGTTGTGAAACTAGTAGCATCGCAATTAACCTTCACATAAGCATCATTTGTAGCCCACTGTTCAGAATTATCAGTTACATCGACTGATATTGAAGCAACAAATGCCCCCAAAATATGAATAATTTTTTGTTGTGAAATGTGAGCTCTTGCGGTATTCAAAGTTTTTGTAGTATGGTCACTCAATTCATAGTCGTTAGATATTTCTGATCAAATCGATGAGAACCGTTAGATAAAATATTAAAATTATTATATAAAATATCTTTTCTATTTTTCCTAACTATAACATCTCATTTTCCAAAAATATTGCAGGCATTTTCATTTAATAAAATAACATAATAAGGTTATAATTGTTAATAACTAACCCATTACCATTTTTAGCAAAAGTGTATTTTTTTTATATTTTATAACTAAAATTTTTACTTTTCTATTTTTCCTAAATAAAACCTCTCAATTTCCAAAAATATCACGAACAGTTCTATTTAATAAAATAAAATAATAATATTATAATTATTAAAGACTAATTGATTAGCTTTTTTTTTCCAAAACGTATATTCATTTTTATATTTCCTAACTAATATTTCTCTTAACTAAAACCTCAAAAATATCACGGGCTATTCCATTTTAGTAGCATAAAATACTAATATTATAAATCTATCTATCTATCTATCTATACTATATTATTAAAGAAGAAACATTGAAAGTTTTGTTACCTGCTTTTTGGTACGGTACTTGCCTTATTTAATTGTTTATTTAATTATTATAAAAAATTATTATAATCAGTTACCCTTTCAGTCAAAATACATTACCATTTTTTTTCTAAAAAAATCACGGACAAATTCCTTTTTAGCTAAAACATGTTACTTTTTCTATTTCCCTTATTAAAATCCCTCATTTCCCAAATATATCGCGAGCAAACCCTTACTTATTTATTTTAAAACCTATTTTAATACTTTTAATTTGCAATTCATTTTCCCTCTTTTCTAGAAAAATCACGGGCAATTACCTTTTTCAGCTAAAACATGTTATATTTTCTATTTTCCTTACTAAAATCTCTCATTTTCCAATTATATCACGGACAAACCCTTACTTATTTACTTTAAAATCTATTTTAATAATTTTAAATGACAATTACCTTTTTCAACTAAAACATGTCACATTTTCTATTTTTCTTACTGAAACCCCTCTTTTTTCAAAAATATCACGGGCAAATCGTTACTTTTATATTTTAAAATTCAACGAAAACATGTTACTTTCTATTTTTCTTACTAAAACCCCTCTTTTTCCAAAATATCACACACAAACGGTTACTGGTATGGGTTAAAATAAGGCCCTAAGGACACATTTAATGATGCATTAAATATACTTAAGATGGTCCAAATTCGAGGCCCATTAATGAAGCCTACAACCATGGCTATGATATTAAATTCGTAGTCCACAATTGGGCCAAGGTCCAACCCATGTTTTAAACCATTAAGACGTGGGCTTGGTTCATATACAGTCCAGTGGTTGGAAACCACTAGGAAGCTTCAGATACCACATCCAACATGGAAACCAACTCCAACATGGAAACTAATTCTGATAAGAGTTATCCACTATTCAAAGGCGGTTACTTGGCCACCAAGTAACCTAATTCTACCACGATTTTAGGGCTCCAGACGCCTATATAAGGGCCTAACCCCTCAACATTAGAACTACGTTTTCTTGGCTTGATTCTCAGTGATAATTGAGATACGTAGGCATCTTGTGAGGACCGATTCAGTCTCGAAACACAAGAGCAGCCATTAAGACACGCTTGTCCACTACCTTGTATTAAATATCCGCCGTCAATATCTAAACTCACTTTTCGTTCCACAACATTTGGCACCGTCTGTGGGAAGACAACAACAACCATGGCTATAACACGAAGAACAGCAACCGCTACTGGATCGACTGTCACCACCACTGTTCCGATCACCACGGAGCCAGGGTCGTTACCCCTCACCACAGAGATGGTTTCTCAACCACTAGGGACGTTGCCCATCACCACAGAGGTGGTTTCTCAACCCCAAGGGACGAATCCCCAAGCTTCCATACCTCAGAACGAGACGAACCCTCTTCAGATGGTTGTCTCGCCTCTCGACCATAACCTTCCCCATGGAGCACAGATCTCCACAACCGTGCTTCCTATAAGCACCAATCCAGCATACAGACTGCCCAACTATCCCCCTGAAACCGGAGGGAGTGGCCATGCCCCAATAATTCATGAACCATACGAACCGCCCTACATTCGAGGATTGGGACCTGTCCCTGAAGGAAGATACTTGGATTATTCGGGGCCCTACTCTGATGACTACTCGTCTGATGAAGGACGAGATCGAGCACCCAGAAGAAGAAGAGCCAGCAAAGAGCCCCTTGGAAGAAGGAATCGGGGGGCAACTACAAGGGCACCTATGACCGCCATGGAAAGGATAAGGGCTCATGAGGGCGAGATCCAGAAACTAAAGAAAAACATAGAGATAGAGCAACAAAGGAGGCAGACTCAGCCTTCGAACCAAGGGGCAGGAGATGTCCTCATAATTGATTTAGGAACACCTTCAAGGAGGCAAGAAGGAGCTAGGGCTCCAAGGACGGAGATTCCCAAGTCAGATCCCCGTGTTTTAACACAACTGGGTTACCCAGACGATCCTATTCCACCCTTCACTGAAGAAGTAATGGACGCTCACGTATCAAGGAAATTCAAGATGCCTACTATCAAGGCATATGACGGAACAGGTGATCCCGCAACCCACGTGAGGACTTTTTCGAATGCACTGTTGCTGCAACCAGTTACCGATGCCCTTAAATGTAGGGCATTTCCTCAAACCCTGGCTGGCATGGCCCAAAGATGGTATAGTCGTTTGCCGCCCAACTCTATCAGTTGCTTTAGAGATCCAAGGAAAGAATGAGACGTTGAGAGACTATCTCAAACGTTTCACCAAAGAGACATTGAATATACCTGATCTAGATAACAAGGTAGCTATGATAGCCCTTCAACAAGGAACCACGGATGTCTTTTTCAAGATGTCATTGGCGAAACACCCCCCCTGAGAGCATGGCTGAGCTCCAACAAAGGGCTGGGAAATACATCAAAGCTGAAGAAAGCATGAAGAAGGTTGACACACCCGCTATAGGTGGTGGAAACAATGGAGGCTCGAAGAAGCGAAAGACAGAGCAAGAGTATGATGTCAAGGACAAATATCCTCGTATGACTGGAGACTCTGATTCAGCTCCAAGAAAAAACAATCCCGGCACGAAATTTTCTGAATATGAAAGGTGTAATGCTCCAAGGAGTCAAATCCTTTATGACATTGAGAAAGATAGGGACTTCCGATGGCCGAAGCCACTAAGGGGAGATCCTGAGAAGAGAGACAAGAACAAGTATTGTAGGTACCATAAAGATTCGGGCCATGATACTGATGATTGTAGGCAACTCAAGGACGAGATTGAATTCCTGATTCGAAAAGGAAAGTTAAATAAATTCACCAAAGATGGGGACAGGAACCCCCTTAGGAGAGACCATGATGGAAGGGATGGGAACCGAGATCAGGGTCGTAACCCACAGTCCCGAGGACCAGTGATCAACATGATTTCAGGAGGACCAACCGCCGCAGGAACCACTAGGAACTCTCGGAAGGCTTATGCCCGAGAAGTAATGCATATTGTTGGAGAAGCGCCCAAGCGTGCAAAAACTGAGATGTCAATTGGATTTGATGATTCGGACCTCGAAGGGGTGAAGTTCCCCCATGATGATCCTTTAGTGATAGCTCCCGTGATTGGAAACAATGAGGTAAAACGAGTCCTGGTGGACAATGGAGCCTCTGTTGATGTCCTTTTTCATGACACGTTTTTGAAAATGGGGTATAATGATTCCCAACTGATCCCCACGAACATGCCCATTTACGGGTTTAACGGGGTTGAATCTAAGGTTGAAGGCACAATTCAGTTGCCTATGACTATTGGTAAGGAACCAAAAGAAGTAACTCAAATGTTGAATTTTGTGGTAATCAAAGAATCATCGACTTACAACGCCATCCTTGGGAGAACTGGACTCCATGCTTTTAAGGTTGTCGCCTCAACTTACCATCTGAAAGTCAAGTTTCCAACCAGGAGTGGTGTTGGAGAAGAAAGGGGTGATCAAAAGACGGCCAGGAGCTGTTATGTAGCCGCATTAAGGCTAGACGGAGTCGGGGGGCAGGTTCTCCCTATCGAAGATATGGATGTTAGAGAAGATGAGGACCATAGAGGGAAGCCAGCTGAGGATTTGGTTCCTATTCCATTGGATCCCCTCGAACCTGAAAAGGTGAGTTACATTGGAGCACTACTAAAAGAACCTTTGAAGGGCGAATTGATCACGTTCCTACAAGGGAACAGTGACGTATTTGCATGGACGGCTGCCGACATGCCAGGGATTGATCCCCAACTAATAACTCACAAGCTCAATGTAGATCCAAAAAGAAGGGCGATACAGCAGAAGAAAAGGAACTTTGCACCAGAGAGGCAAGAAGCCATTAAACAAGAAGTTGATAAGCTCCTTGAAGCTGGATTCATCGAAGAAATCCAATTTCCAGAATGGTTGGCAAACCCGGTTATGGTTAAGAAAGCCAATGGGAAGTGGAGGATGTGCATAGACTTCACTGATTTTAATGATGCTTGTCCCAAGGATTGCTTCCCGTTACCAAGGATTGACACCTTGATAGATGCTACTGCAGGGCATGAAATGCTGAGCTTCATGGACGGTTTCAGTGGGTACAACCAAATCAAGATGCACAAGGACGACACAGCCAAGGTATCGTTTATTACTGATTTTGGAGTTTTTTGTTACCTTGTCATGGCTTTTGGGTTAAAGAATGCAGGGGCAACCTATCAACGCCTAGTTAACAAGATCTTTTCCCACTTAATTGGGAAAACCATGGAGGTCTACGTCGATGACATGCTCGTTAAAAGTTTGTTTAAAGACGACCACATCCAGCATCTTAAGGAGGCATTTGAAGTGCTGAGGCACCATAAGACGATGCTAAATCCTGCCAAGTGCGCTTTTGGAGTAGGATCAGGAAAGTTCTTGGGTCTCATGGTTTCTAAGAGGGGCATTGAAGCTAACCCCGACAAGATAAAAGCTATTCTTGAAATGGAACCACCTCGTTCTGTTAAAGACGTTCAGAGCTTGACCGGAAGAGTCGCTGCCTTAGAGAGATTTATCTCAAAGTCTGGGGACAAATGCTTATCGTTTTTCAAAGCCCTAAAGAAGGTCAAGGATTTTGAATGGACAACAGAAAGTCAAGAAGCCTTTGAAAAGCTCAAGAAGTACATGGTTGAGGCACCGTTGCTGGCCAAACCAAGCCCGGAAGATACTCTTTATCTCTACTTGGCAGCCTCCGATCAAGCCCTCGGTGATGTCCTTGTAAAGGAGGAACGAAAGGTTCAGAAACCGGTCTACTATGTAAGCAAAATTTTGCATGGAGCAGAATTAAATTATTCTGTTATTGAGAAGTTCGCTTTGGCACTAATCACGGCCTCAAGGAAGCTACGCCCTTACTTTCAGGCGCACAAAATTGAAGTCCTGACGGACCAACCCTTGAGGAGCATTCTACATAGTCCAAAGGCCAGTGGAAGGCTGATCAAATGGGAAATTGAGCTAGGAGAGTTCGACATCAAATATAAGCCTCGAACGGCCATTAAGGCTCAGGCATTGGCTAATTTCATGGTTGAATGTACCATTGACAACCAAGAAATCGGGGGGCAAGAGATAGTACCCCATGAGGCACTTGAAGTTGAAAACAAGGATGATGAACTTGACTTGAAAGATCGCTGGATACTCTATTTTGATGGAGCATCAAAAACAAAGTCAAGTGGTGCAGGCTTAGTTTTGCAAAGCCCTGACGGGTTCACGATCGAGTACGCTTTGAAGTTGGATTTCCCTACAACCAACAACGAAGCTGAATATGAAGCTTTGATAGCTGGTTTAGGCTTGGCCAGAATTTTGAGGGTTAAGAACTTGAAGGTATGTGGAGATTCAAGGTTGGTTATCTCACAAGTTAATGGCGAGTTTGAAACCAGGGATGAAACTATGGCCAAGTATCGGAGAGTTGTGAAAGCTGTTATGACTCAGTTTGATGAGTGCTATGTAGAACACATCCCCAGAGAGGAGAATATGAAGGTTGATGCCTTGTCTAAGTTTGCTTCTTCTGAAATCGAGAATTACTCGGGAAGTGTTTACTTTCAGGTCTTGAAGGCCCCTACTATTGATTCAAAACTTATGGCTCCTATTGACATAGGAGGATGTTGGATTGATCCGATCAAGGCTCATCTTGAAACTGGATGGCTCCCTGATAACACCCAAGAGGCACGCAAGTTGTCAGTAAGAGCATTGAGGTATACTTTGATTGAAGGGATACTTTATAAAAGGTCTTTTGTGATCCCCTACCTAAAATGTCTAAGGCCCCAAGAGGCACGAGAAGCACTTGAAGAAGTCCATGGAGGAATTTGTGGACAACACTTGGGGGGCAGAGCCCTTGCTCACAAGATAACCATGCTAGGCTTTTATTGGCCCGAAATGCTGAATGATGCCAAAGATTTTGTTAAAAAGTGTGATCGTTGTAAAAAACATGCACCAATGGTTAGGCAACCACCTGAGATGCTGACCTCAATCAACTCTCCAATTCTGTTTGCTATGTGGGGAATGGATATACTTGGTCCCTTTCCTATGGCTACAACACAACGAAAGTTTCTGATAGTGGCGATTGACTACTTCACCAAGTGGGTTGAGGCCAAACCTTTGGCTAAGATAACCACCAAGAAAGTTGCTCAGTTCCTGTGGGAAAGCATCATGTGTAGGTATGGGATACCTCGCATCCTTGTTACAGATAATGGAACACAGTTCAACAATGAGGAATTCAGGAAGTATTGTGAAGAGAACGCAATTGAGCTTAGATTCACCTCGGTTGCCCACCCTCAAGCAAACGGGCAAGCAGAGGTCGCGAATCGAATCATACTGGATGGGTTGAAGAAAAGGATTGAACGCTCCAGGAACACTTGGGTGGACGAGATACTGCCTATACTTTGGGCTTATCGTACCACTTGCAAAGTCACCACTGGAACAACTCCGTTCATGCTTGCATATGGAGCAGAAGATGTTGTACCTTTAGAGATCTCACATGTATCTCCAACGATTGAGGCTTTTGAACAAGAGACTAATGAAGAAGGAATGAGGTTGGCACTCGACTTAATTGATGAAGTTAGGGATGAAGCACATGCTCGAAATGTAGAGTATCAGAAACGAACCTCCTTCCATTACAACCGAAGGGTTAAGGAAAGGTTCTTCCGAGAAGGAGATTTAGTTCTTAGGAAAATAGAAGCATCGGGAGTAGGAGAGAAAGGAAAGTTGGCACCCAATTGGGAAGGGCCGTATCGAGTCAAAAAGATCCTCGGGCGAGGAGCTTACAAGCTTGAAACTTTGAATGAGATAGAGGTGCCCCGCACTTGGCATGCCTCGAATCTCAAGATTTATTATGTGTAACTATCCTTTCAGGATATAACTTAGGGTTCAGTAGGAAGAATAGAACTAAGGTTCATTGAAACCATTCCCGGGCATGTAGCCCATATTTACAGCTTATTATTAATATAAGGGTTGAACCCGCCTTTGTTTTGTTTTCCAATGCATGTTTATTTTCTTATGTTTTGCTTTATGTACCAACACTCGATATGTGCAACCATCAGTACCGAAAATAAGTAAACAAAATAAGAGATGAACCATGAAAACAAAACAAGGAGTAAATAGAGGCCCCAAAGGATCCTCAAGTTAAGGTTATGAATGATTAAAAGCAAGTTTGAAAAGCCAACGAAGGTCCATGAACGAAAATGATAAAGCCACATGCGGCTGCAAGCCTTGCAAGGCTAGAAACACGAGTGAGAACCTACTGCCCTCCTCGACCAGATGACGAGCTACCGCTCGAACCAGAGGAAGACTCTTTTTCTTCACGAATTACTCCTCTACGCTTCCCCTCGGTAGGGTGAGCCACACCTTTCCCTTTTCCAACAGTAGGGCTGGCTGAGTGCCTCCCCTTAGATTGGGATGATTGAGACTCTTCCCCCTCTTCCTCTTCCTCCTCATCCCCTTCTGCTTCTTCCTCCCCCGAATCAGAAGGTGGATCATTGCCCGCCTCAACGGCAGGAACCCAAGGATTGGGGAACCGGGAGGATTTGATTAATCCTGGATAAGATTCTTGGACAGCCAAAATCGTCTGTTTCCAACCAACTGAAAGAATAGAGGGACGAACTTCGTTGGCATGCTGGTCCATGAATTCAAGGAAACCATCGGAGTTCAGGTAGTTATCAACCACCTTTTGGTCCCCCTGATGAGACTTACTCTCCAAAGCCTCGTACATTCCCTTGTATGAAGAAGCATCCTCCTTGGCAGCACGAGCTTTTGCTTCCCATTCCCTCGCCTCTTTGAATGCACGACTTCTATCTTTATTAGAAGCCTTTAAATCATCACTTAAAGTCTTCCCTAGATGAAGGGAGGTCTGGAAGTAGGAATTCATCTATGACAAAAGATAAAAACCAGTTAATAAATGAGGAATGGGGTAAGACAAGTAGCTACGTTGAAAGGAGTAATGTCAACCTGATACATAGCTTGGCACCCCAGCTGTTCGGTCTCTTCAAACCCTGAACGCGCAAGTAAGTTCACCATGTCAGGGGGAGTAATTGATAACTTAGACCAATCCATGGCCAATGAAGAACTCCCAGCAATCGAGTCTTGCTCACATATCCCCCATGAGGGTTGAAAGGCGGTTTTGACATTCCCCTCCAAGTTCCTAGATCTCTTCCCAGCCTTCTGAGAAAAAGTAAGGAACTCGGGAACCTTGGGAGGTGGAGGATTGGCAGAAA
This sequence comes from Heracleum sosnowskyi, assembly GCA_030848705.1. NCBI lineage: Eukaryota > Viridiplantae > Streptophyta > Magnoliopsida > Apiales > Apiaceae > Heracleum > Heracleum sosnowskyi. The sequence continues at coordinate 133,787,654 of CM061237.1, forward strand.
GCTCAGCTTTCTTAGCCATCCTCTTGGTAACTTGCCCACTATTTGCCGGCTCCTTGTCAATATTATCAGCAACTGAAAAATACAAGGCATAAACATTGGAATAAGAATAAGTGTGTTTCAAAACAAGGCATAACAATAATAGTTACCCTCTAGAGACAATCTACTCATTCCAACTTCGACCATGATCCTCTCGGTCAGGAAAGAGCGATAATGAACATTTTCGTGACCCGTAATAAGCCAATCCCTGTCAGGGAACTCATGGGACTTGATCTCACCAATATGACTTCCAAAATCCACCACGTGGTTGAAACTAAGCCTAAAATATTGGCCCCAATCTCCCCCCTTCCAATAAAGCACAATGAAGTGATGCCTCCATTCATGGGTGGAATCAGGGAGAGAGGCGTTGTTACAAATGTGGTTGACATTCGAACGATGTTGAATTGAAACCCACCCTTTCCGGGTGGCTTGGTTGTTTTTTAGCACAAAAATACTTCTGAAGATAGGAACACTTAATGGAATTCCTTCTTTCAAACACCTGGCCATGAAAATGAAAATGAACTTCCAAGAATTGGGATACAGTTGACATGGGTTGATCATCAACTCGCCTAACAAGGTCACCACGAAGGGATGAAGGGGGAACCTAAGCCCGGCCGCTATAGCACCTCTATAGACAAACAGCCTTTCTGGATGCCAGTTACAGGTTCTATCACCTGGCCCGGGAACCTCTATCTTAAGATGAGAGGGGAAGGAATACCTCTTCTTGAGTTTCTTCACATCATCCCTCCCCAGGGTGCTTGGAAACTTGAACGAATCTAACTCAGCATTGTTTGGAAACGCATCTCCCATTTGGTTTGTTAACTCAAACAAAGTAGGTAATGATTCATCTATAACAAGTGGAACACATGAAAGATGATTACCTTGTCTAGCTCTTGCAGCCAGCTTCTGAGCAATAGCGGATGAGGGACCAGATATTCGCTGATCAGCCATGGTTGAAAGGTGGAGACTTGACTCAAAGAAAATCTCCTGGTTGGAAACCACACTAAAATCAAAGGAAATACTAGAGAGAAAAAATATGATGAAGAAGTTTACAAATGAAGGTGTCAGTAAAATGAGCTCACTCACCACTCTTTTATAGAAAATGGTCACCTGTGGCAGCAAGTCACTTTTTAAGACGACCCGCATCTACAGGTTTAATTGTCACAATCGGTGAAAAAATGAATGAGGAAGTTCGTATACTCGAACCAAAATCTCCACTCTTTTAAATAAGAATGAAGGGAACGAATGAAAATGCAGCCCGGAGCTGTAAAAGCTACCAGTTGAAGGATTTAAATCCAAATTTAAGTCCTAATTAAGGTTAAGTACAATAGTTTGCCTAACTTATTTGGGTAAATTGTTTTTAAGGTCCCGGCCGACCAAGCACCCGGACGACCAGCGCCCGCGCGCCAGCCGACTTGCTTGACCCTTGGAGGGCCACCGTCTAAGTAGATAATTTTCATCAAATGACACCGTTTAGTGCCATCGTTTGATGTTACTTAAAACTGTTTAAATACCCCGCTTAGGGTAATATCCAGTGATCGTTCTACAGAGTTAGCCAAATTTTGGTAAAACTCAAGCTTTCACTAATAAAAATAGGCTATACTTGATAACTTGTTTATCATGTATACTCAACCAATAAAAGAGAAGCCTCGGATAAGGCTGAATCGTAGTGAATGTGTAGGTCGCTCCACACTTCGCGCTAAGAAACGATACTTGTGAAACACTAGTGTACCTTAAGCCGCAAAAGGCCATACCCGAGGGGGGCCATTGAAAATTGGTCAACTTAACTTCAAGAAAACCTGATCAGTTTTCTCGAAGTTAGGGGGCAAATGATATGGGTTAAAATAAGGCTCTAAGGACACATTTAATGATGCATTAAATATACTTAAGATGGTCCAAATTTGAGGCCCATTAATGAAGCCTAAAACCATGGCTATGATATTAAATTTGTAGTCCACAATTGGGCCAAGGTCCAACCCATGTTTTAAACCATTAAGACGTGGGCTTGGTTCATATACAGTCCAGTGGTTGGAAACCACTAGGAAGCTTCAGATACCACATCCAACATGGAAACCAACTCCAACATGGAAACTAATTCTGATAAGAGTTATCCACTATTCAAAGGCGGTAACTTGGCCACCAAGTAACCTAATTCTACCACGATTTAGGGCTCCAGGCGCCTATATAAGGGTCTAACCCCTCAACATTAGAACTACGTTTTCTTGGCTTGATTCTTAGTGATAATTGAGATACATAGGCATCTTGTGAGGACCGATTCAGTCTCGAAACACAAGAGCAGCCATTAAGACACGCTTGTCCACTACCTTGTATTAAATATCCGCCGTCAATATCTAAACTCACTTTTCGTTCCACAACAGTTACTTATTTATTTTAAAATATATTTTAATATTTTTAATTATTTTAAAATGTTTAACACGCCTACTTATATTTTTTAATAAATGCAGTTAATAAAATATAAAATATAAATAATAAAATTAACAATTATTAAAAACAATTTGTGCATCGCACTGGTTTTAAGCTATATTATTAAAGACGAAACATTAAAAGTATGGTAGTCGGACGGACGGACGGTTGGTACTATCACTAAATAATAACATTATTTATAACCGATTACCTTTTCAGCTAAAATACATTAACTTTTTTTATTTTTTTTCTAACAAAATCCTCTCTTTTTTCTAAAAAAAACACGGGCGATTATCTTTTTTAAAAAAAACATGTTACTCTTTCTATTTTTCCTTACTAAAACCCCTCATTTTCCAAAAATATCACGGGCAAACCCTTACTTATTTATTTTAAAATCTATTTTTTTCATTTAAAAAATTAAAAGTAATAAAATTTATTTTAATATTTTTTTAATTATGAGCACTTTTTCAGCTGAAACGTGTCACTAAAAATACCCGTGCGAGGCACGGGTTGGTAGCTTAAATTGTGTTTATAAATTATTCTATGCATGATCATTATCGTTTCAAGTATATGATTGATATATATATATATATAGTTTTTTCTTATTGATGGTATATGTAGCTATTGGGTGCTTACTTAAGTATGTTCAAGTTTTTAATTTAGAAATTAATACGAGTATTACTAATAGCTGTCATATTAGTTTACAATTTTTTTTGCGGGATAGAATAGATACTGGGTGTTCTAGATGAGTTTCAGAACATTGCAATCCTAAATTGTCTTTCAATTCTTCAAGATGTTACATTCTGGAGAGTATGTTTTATTACTGATTTTGATCAAAAGCCTTCGTAAATCTTCTAATATTCTACTTAGGTCTTGCGCTTTCAGTTCTTAAAACTTTCTTTCTAACTCGTTCATATCTTTTCTTGCAATTTGTTGATTTTAAGCATTCTTTTTCTTTGTTTCGCTTCCTCTATCTTTCAGACTTTCAAAACATCGAATAATTCAGTGCCAAGTAATTATCCCAAATGCAATAACTTGGGTAATCCACAAACCCACCCCAAGTTCCCAAAAGATCATGATTTGTTGGTGCAATTTGTAGTAATACTTTGTGTTATAAACTGAACTAAAGTCCCAACTCTTCTCGATTTTGAGACTCGAGTGGTACAAACTCCCCCACTTAAACTCTTGACGACATTGTTAGATCTGAACGGATAGCTCATAGGTCCAAGATCGTACATCTCTAGCGATTGCGAGATAATACTGGCTAGTTTATGTCCCCCACCTCTGGACCTCAGTCCATTATGAAATAATATCACCAGTCTTCGTGTCCCCACCTCCAGCAACTTCATGAATCAACCGCCGACCAATTGGTCCAAATGCAATAACATGGGTAATCCACAAACCCACCACAGGTCTCCAAAAGATCATGATTTTTTGTGCACTTAGTAGTTGTACTTTGTCTTATAAACTGTACTAAAGCCCCCACATTTCTCGATGTGAGACTCAGGTGTTACAATATGTAATTTATTAATATTTCAATCTATTATCAATATTAGTTCTTTATATATATATATTAAAATAATTTTTAAATACAATTATTTTTTTTATTTTACTACTAAAATTTTAAAACATAATTACGTTTAAATGACCTGGGTATGTCTAACTGAATATTAACATTTGTGAACTATTATTTTCTATTATAACTTCAATTCTCATATTTTGTTACATGAACCCGTGCAAGGCACGATCATTTTCTTGTGATTAAAATAAAATTTTATTATTTGCTGTTTAAATATTATATTTAGTTATATTTGTACATATTTTGTTCGTCTCGTTATAATATACTTACTTTAATTTATATAGATAATTTGATTGATCGGGGCATATGATTTTAAATAATCCGGGGTGTATAATGTGATCGATCCGGTCATAATATTTTTGTATGCTATATAATATCATGTCTTCTAAACTTTGTTAACTGGACTATATATTTTTATCTATTTATTTTTTACACAAATTAGTATCACCAAATATTTTTCCAACCCAAATTTATGTGTTTATATTGTCTAACCTTTTCAACATGACCATATAATTCGTTTAATTTTTTTTGTTGTACTATCTACTTATTTTTATTATCTCATCTTTTAAATTATTTTAATTCAAAACAAATAATTTTCATATGTTATATATATGTATATATTAATCCAATTCCAAATAACTAATTATTTTCTTCCATAAAATGACATTAAAATTCATGTGATAATAATTAAAAATGTCTCATATACACAATGCATCCAATCTAATTATAAATCTACTCACTTTTATTATATCTATCTATTTATATTGTATTACTAAAACCGAAACATTGAAAATTTTGTAGTCAGTCGGTACGGTACTCGTATTTTGGTATTTGCACTTTAGTTCTTTTGTTTTTACAACTTAACCTTAATTTATTAAAAACAACGATTTTGATCAAAATATAATGTAGTCGATCGGTTAGAATGATACTCATATTTTGATATTTGCACTTTAATCCCTTTACTTTTGCAAATTGACCTTGATTTATTAAAAATAACAATTTTAATTAAAATATATTTTTTAAATATTGTTAAACACAAAATTCTTGAAACACAATTTAATCACGCTCAAACACAAACACATACGTCAATTCAACATCGAGTTCAACAATCACATAAAACTATTTAAATTTAAGTTCATCTTCGTTAAAAAAAGTATAAATATAAAATAAATTATTAAAATACATATAAGATAACAAATTTAAAAGTCATCTTTGCATTGCACCGACCCTATGCTTGTATACATAAGAACAATATTAATAAATATAATGTATACATTTTATCGATATGTGCTATATAATAATGCTTATTGTAGAGATAGACATTCACCCATTCCCTCCCAACCCCGATCCATTCTCTGCCCTGTTTCGGACGGAGAATTGAGAACTTTTTTGGCGATCGGGAAAAAATATGTAAAAATTTTGGGGATTGGGACGGGGTCGGGGATTATTGTCTCTCTGCCACGCTTCTCGGTCCCCAATTTCTATATTTAACAAAAATATTATATATTTTCATGTATATTAAATAAATTATTGTGAATAAATATGATTTGTATATATTCTTATAGTTTAAACTTTTAATCCATAGTTTTCACATGTAGAATATAATTAAATTACAATAATATTTATTTTATGTCTTATTTTAAATAAATATTAATTTGAATTATTATTTAAAATATTAAATTAAATTCAAAATATAAATTATATATCATGATTTATTAAACTTATTTTATTATAAAATTTTAAAGAGATTTTATAGAAATTAATAAGTATGATTTAATAATTTAAATATATTGTCTAGTACAGGAAAAGTTAGACCCTTATATAAGAAAATAGAATATATTATATTTAAAGTTACACAACCGAAATATTTATTTTAAACTAAAGGAAAGATAAAAATACACCACACTTAATATTGTTTTTGAAACTTAATATAAAAATTTTATAAGATTGGTAGTATATAGTTTTGTATGATATTTTAATAATTAAAAAATAAATATTATAAATATCCTTTGCAGACATACTCTAAAATAAGAATTTGAAAAATAAAATTTAATAAATATTATAAATCACCTTGATTTTTACTTAAAAGTTTAAATAATAATTAATATAGGATTAAGAATGATGTGAGGTTTATGTAATGTGATTTTTCACTCAAAACCAAAAGAAGTCATGTAGCTCAATGGTTATAAGAATGATTTCCTTAGAGAAGGTCAGAGGTTCGATTCTGCACAAAAACATTATTTACTCTTTTTTTTTCTTTAGATAAGAGAGTAGTGGCATGCCATGTAATTTCAAAATATAAAAGGGTAAAATTGTAATTTCACAAGGGTTTTATTTGCTCTTTTTACCCTTGTGTTCTCCTATTATATATAGAAGAGATTTATAATTGAATAGAATTAGTTATAGATCAATGGTTGATTTTAAGTTGAAAAAATAGATCCATAAATGCTATTAGCGGAACGCATACAATATTTTCCTTTGAATTGTTGTTTTGCTTTTGAAGGCACCAGATAGCACAAACGATTAAAGTAATGACAATTTTTTCTCTTTCCGAAGTTGTTGCAGATCAAGAAGTTGCCAAAATAGTTCACTTGGTTATCGATGTCATCCAATGGAAGAAAAAGATGCAATCTTTATACAATCACGTTGTCGAGGATGTCTGGTGGCTATGCATAGTATTTTACTTTTCAAGTGTCACGTGTGATGACATTTTAGTAAATGATGGTGTTTTGCAGAAGATAAGCCATTTACCACACAAGGTTAGGCTAACATTGAATGCAACAAGTTTCAATTGTTGATTCTTATTTGTTTTAGTTGTTTAATTTTCAAGTCTTATACTGGACCTTTTATGCTTGACAGGCTTTAAAAAGATTAGTGAGGTAGCAAGCGTTTGTTGGAGGAATTTCGTAACAACACAAATCGGATGTTTGAAGGCTGGACTTGTATGATGACTCCTCAGAAATTGAATAGAGAATGAGTTCTTTCTCTTGCTCTTTGCCGAGTGTCAATTGTGTTTATCCCTGAGAGACTTTAGGGATAAACTTTGTTAATGTGGTAAATTGTCAATTTTATCTTGCAGCATTATCTTGGCGTTGTGATATCTTCCTGATTTGAAGGATATCGTTTGAAGATATTTTCCGTTATTCGTTGATTGATATTGATTCTTTCCTCGTTTCAGGGAGAGGATATTACTTAGTGGTTAAGCAATTAATTATTAATCTGAATTAATAATTATTAAACGGAGAAATTTGGATTATGCCAAAATGTGGCATAACAACAAGTCCCCAGTTCTTCAGTGTAGCTTGCTGCAGTGGAGAACTAAAACTTCTTCAAGCTTCCAAATTTCTTGAGTCGCTGAAAAAGCTGAAAGTAACAGGTCAATAAACAATACACAGCACTAGGTGCCCATAATTTGTACGATGATACAAGTAGTAGACCATGCGATGACCAAAATATGATATATATTTTTGTAAAAGTTTCAAAAATGCGAGTATATATAATATCTTTTTGAAATCTGTTGCGGTCTCATTGTCAAGTTAGGACCTTGGCGTTCTGTATATAGCCCGAATTGACATACACGCTTTTCAAAAGTCATTGTTCACATAAGGATGTGTATTCGTTCATCTGCGAGCCCTCGAGATGAGGCTTTAATAAGTTACCCAATTTCAAATGTCAGGCTTTCAGCCCATATCACGTCCGGTCACACCTCCTACAATCTCGCGGCATCTCTGCATTTCTTCCCGTGATTGTAGGAATGTCTCGTGCCAACCATATCACGTCCGGTCCCACACGTTTTCCTGCAATCTCACGGCATCTCCGAATTTCTTCCCGTGATTGTAGGAATGTCCCATGCCAACCAAGAAATATCCATCTACCAATGGGCCTTCAATAATGTAATTTTATTCATGAACTCTCCTCTCAGAGTAGGGTCTTTAATATTAATCCTCTTTGGAAAAGAGAGTTTTCGAAAACATTACCCTTATCAGATAAGGACCTTCCACACTTATTTTTGTCCATGCACGAGCTAGTGAAGTAATCAAATCATGTGCTACGAATATTGCATCACAATTCTTTAACATCTCCATGATTCAGATTCTGCCCAGATCTGTTTCTTACCTTTCTGACCCTGTAAACGACGTTTTCTTGGAAAACACAAAACATGAAAGTTGTAGAAAACGAAAAGAGTTTTCTGACGATATATGGCTCGTCAGAAACGGACTTATAACGAATCAACAATCAAATAAAACGTTTGTTGATTAACTTCTCAATACTGAAAAACGGGATCTGATTATGTTTTGTGATTTCAAAAATAGATCGAAACATAATCTCAAAAAACACCAAGAACGAAAGTTGTAGTAAATCGCAAAAGCTTTCCGGATCATAAAAAATCATCAAAATCTGACATGTATTAAATGTACTACGAATTTTATAAGATAACTTATTTGTACGGACAAAATCATAAGAAAACTTATCTTAATTTTGAATGGAACCACGAACCACCGCTTCCATCGTTCTTCTCCTCCATTAAAGCCGCTCCAGATACGATAAACCCCCCCCCCCTGTGCATGATGTAGATGATTTGATTGTCCTTCACAATCAAAAAATAATGTCCTCCTTCTAGCGCCAATTTTTGTTGGAGGAATTTCGTAAAAACACAAATCGGAGGTTGTTGGAATAACGAATTATGAAAATATGGGGATTTGGGGATTTGGGGATTTGGGATTTTTGGATGTTTGGGGGCTGGACTTGTATGATGACTCCTCAGAAATTGAATAGAGAATGAGTTCTTTCTCTTGCTCTTTGCCGAGGTCAATTGTGTTTATCCCTAAGAGACTTTAAGGATAAACTTTGTTAATGTGGTAAATTGTCGATTTTATCTTGCATTATCTTGGCGTTGTGATATCTTCCTGATTTAAAAGATATCATTTGGAGATATTTTCCGTTATTCGTTGATTGATATTGATTCTTTCCTCGTTTCAGGAAGAGGATATTACTTAGTGGTTAGGCAATTAATTATTAATCTGAATTAATAATTATTAAACGGAGAAATTTGGATTATGCCAAAATGTGACATAACACAAGCATTATGAGGGGTCATAGTGTTTAGATTTAAGCACATATAACTGTGCAATGCATGCAGAAGTGCCGCTAAGAGTTCCTCTGCACAGAATCCGATCAGGCCATGAAGAGTTTGAGGAAAAAGTTAGACGAAGCATATCTTACAATATGATGCCACAAGAATTTTTATAGTAGATGCTTAAAACACAATAGAACTGCAGGGGCGTAGTCAATGTATTGGCAGCGGGGGCAATTGACCCCACTAAAATTATAAATTTTTTATAATTTATATGTAAAAAATTTCAAAATTTTTTTGTTTTAGTATTAAATTTTATTTTTGACCCCACTAAAAAAATATTTTTCTAGTAATATATTTCAATTTTGACCCCACTAATTTTATTGTGTAATCAGAGATATGAAGGTATTTAAAATTTCTTGATTATTTTGTACATTGATTTTTTTTTTGACCCCGGTAACTGATATTCCTGGCTACGCCCAGTCTGGCCAAATAGAATGAGATCCTACCAAAATTATTGTACAATTATTTAATGTCTTTACTTTTTTCATATATAAACACCTAATTTATGTTATCTTATATGTTATCTTAGAAACTACTCTCTCACTCCCATCCATTTCTTTACATTTTTTTCTTGGGATGTCCCTCTCAATTTTTTACATTTCTAAAATATTCTAAAGTAGTAAATAATTTATATTATAAAAATCAACTAAACCCACTATTTTCCTCCACTCTTTGTACATTAAATATTTTTAATTGATTGGTCTCACCACTATACTAACTTTTCTTACTTTTCTCCACTACTTTATACATTTTCTTAATCTCCGTGCCCAACCCAAATGTAAACAAATGGGTGGGACGAGAGAGTAAATATCTAAAATATGCGCGGGCCTTGCACGAACTATAAAGCTAGTTGTACTTTATACTTTAAACTAGCTTTATAACCCGTGCGAGGCACGGGTTTATTCGAAAATATTTTAAAATTTGTCATTAATTCTGGTATATTTGTTTGTGGTATATTCGTGTTGATGGTTTGATGACTGAGATATTTGAAAATTTAAGTGAGCAATAGTTGTTGTAAAATTAATATTCCTCTTTTCTATTGTATTTTATTTGTTTAATCAGAAGATCATGTGATACACGTTTATGATTTGGATGTGAATAATTTGTTGTCGATTTTCGAGTGACTAAGTATTTGATGTTTCTTTACTGCATAATTTGTTCTTTAAAAAACTCGATACGATTTTACATACATATTCTTAATTAATGTTGATGGTTTGATGACAAAGACATTTGAAAATTTAAGTCATGAATAGTTGTTGTAAAGTTAATATTTCTCCTTTTTATTATATTGTATTCGTTTAATTGGAAATTGGTGTGATACATGTCTATGATTTGAATGTGAATAGGTTGTTGTTGATTTTTGAGTAAGTAAGTATTTGATGTTTTATTACTGCATGATTTGTTTTTAAAAAACTCGATATGATTTTACATGCATATTTTTAATTAGTTAACAATGAATAACTCTCTCACAAATCACTTCGACCACAATGAAGATAACATGAAATCATGTCACATTACTAACTATTCGATACCATAAATTCATGTTATGTATAAATTTATTTCAATATCATTAATATATTCTATTACTTTTTTAAATAATATATATCATTTAAAATATCATGTACATAAAAAATAAGTATTAATTACAAAACAATTAATATAATTTAATAAAGATTAGAAATTAATGTGTAAATATATTAATATGAAATAACTAAATAAGGGTTAATAATGTCATTTTATAATTCAAAGGGTATATCTGTCATTTCACCTTGATTAAATTGTCTCACAAACCCCCTAGTATTAAAGTGTCTCTTATCCATCTTTTAGTGTATCTTTGGCTTTTCTTTTCTTTTTCCCCGTCTCCTCCACCTTTTCTCATCAATTTTTGTTTTGGATTTGTATTTTGATCGGTTCATTAACTCCATGTCTTCTAGTTTATGTTCGTTCCAGGACGTTGTGGTAGGTCATTGGTAGTTCTAATGGCCGATGACGGATTTCAAGACATGTTATGATTGAGAATTATTTTAGATTTAGTTCAGATTTTGTTAGTTTCCCTAATAGTTGGTGTTCTTGATCTTGCGTGCACTAACCCAGATTTCTGTTTTTCTAAAAAAATTATCATTTAGAAATCAACATCACTGCAATGTTTCGCCCACTTGTGTCTTGGTGATTAATCTCTTCGATTCGATATATTCTTGGATTCTCATATGGTCTAATGATTTGTATTGGTATATCCCAGTGTTGTGAATTGATTTCTCTTTCATGTAATATCTAGTATGTAATTTTTTTTCTATCAATTTCGTAAATTTGGAAAAAATTTACATTCTCGTTGTTGTACCTCTTTGAGAAAGTGATTCTAATTAATATATATTTTAGTTTCGTCAAAAACAAAACTCCCTAGTTACTCTAGTAGATTATTGTTGATTTGTCAATAAGTATTTGATGTTGCATATTATGTTTTTTAATAAATGAATGCTCATGTTACATGGGATTAAACTTATAAAAATATTACTCGATATGATTTTGCACGTGTAATCTAAATTTATTATTAATTTTTTTGACAGGACTCGTACTCTAATGAAAAACTCTACATCATCAATCCTTTAAAAAACAACTAACATGACATGAAAATCATGTTATGTTATTAAAATTTTGATATTACAAATTCATGTCAGATCTATATTTACCTCAATATTATTGTACTTTTAATTATATTTTATTAATATTTTAAATTATATATATTACATAAAATAACATATGTACATGTACATGCAAGTATTAATTACAAACTTATTAGTATACTTAATGAAGATTAGTATTAATGATTATAGATATTAAGATAAATTAATAACGAAGAAATTAATATGAAGTAAATAGAGTAGGGGCTGAAAAGTCATTTTATATTTTGAAGGGTATAGTTGTCTTTTAACATTGTATAAATTGTCTCACACAAACCCCCTAGTTGCTCTATTATATATATAATATAACTAGCATAAAAACCCGTGCAAGACACGGACCGCTAGCTTAGATTTTGATTTTAAACTAAACTACGCATTATCAATGTCATTTGACATATATGATTGTATATTTTTTATGTTCATAGAGTTTTTATTGTTAATGTTATGATTATGCTGTAGTTTCTTAAATATGTTGAAGTTTATAATGTGAAAACTAATACGAGTAGTTTTGATAAATCATGTCTATTTTTAATTTTGTTGTGGATCATAGAATAGAATTATAGTGTTCTATGGATGTTTTCTAATTAAGAAGACATTTTTAAAATTATAATCCAAAAATTTTTCCAGTTCTTCAAAAATGAGGCATTCATTTAGTTCATACAAACAGACTTTTTTTTAACTCTGAACTTGAGAATTGATCAATTATGGATGGATAAATATTTTTTGATTATATCATCTTAAGTTAAAATTGCTCATATGTCTTTTGAGTTCTGTCCGTGATTTGACAATGAATTCATCCTTTATTTGTTTTCAAAATACACATCTTTAATAATTAAAACACAGGTCATTTTTCTAGCAATTAACATAAATTTCTATTTTTTGCGGTTAATATTTTTTTTCTAGGTATGGTTGCACATTTTTTTCGTCTATTACAATGTACTTACTTTAATTTATATTGATAATTTGATTGATCGGGGACTATAATTTTAAATAACTCGGGCTGTATAATGTGATTTCATCTGATCATAATGTACGATATGCAATATCATGTTTTTTAAAATTTGTTATGGACTATATATTTTAATCTGTTTATTGTTTACACAAATTATTATCAAAATTTTAGAATATATAATTCATTTAATTATTTTGTTGTGCTATCTATTTATTTTTATTATCTCGCCTTTTACAATATTTTTATTGTTAGGTCCTGATAAGTTTGTAGAAGGGGGGTTGAATACAAACTATACCGTTTTATTGAAATTTGTTCTTTTAAGATTAAACAATTTAGAACAAATTAATGCGGAATAAAAACTGAAACAATATTCAAGTTAAATAGAAACTCTATTAAACTTGAGGGGTGTTACAATTTTGATCACTGATTACAAAGAACTTGATAAAACAAATCTAGAATAAATTCGACATGAATTTATCTATTTTTGTAATAAAAAGGATCGAATACTAAAAAGTAGTTCGATATAAAATCTAGGGATTATGATCCGCTAGAAAGTCAAAGCAGTACAAGTGAATTGATTCTCAAGGATTAAATGTTACAAACAAACAAGAATTAAGTTCACTGGTAGAAAATGAATGCTCGGACAGTTGAGGAGTAAAGACTGTGAAGGAATGTAATGTTTTGATCTTCTGTGTCTTTTGTTGTAAATGGAATGATAAAGTAATGTCTTCTGTTGCCTTGTCTTTATACTGAACACATGACCATTTCTTTTTTAATCAAAACCCACGTGCAAATCATTTAAACAGAACACAATTTGCACTAGGAAGACTATCATGAAAACAATCAAATTAGCCTTGGAAGACTCTCGGGAAGACAGTGATTGTATTAAGAAGACAATCGGGAAGACAATGGATTGGCCTAGGAAGACAATCGGGAAGACTCACTTGTGAGTCTTCCTAGTTTAATAAACTAAGTCTTCCTAGTTCAAACCTAAGTCTTCCTAGTTCAAATTTATTCTAATTTAAATAATTAACTAAATAAATTATGTATTAAATTAATTTTTTGCAGAATTAAATTAATAAATAATATACTTAATAATATTAATTATTTATAAGAGAATGAATAGAATTAGTTGACTTCTCAAACAATTCCAGAATCACTAAAAACTTAGATAAATAACAAACACAATAGTACGTTGAGACACTCGATGCACTGTCTGGTTCATGAGTGACTAACGACAATGTCTGTTCTTTATCTGTTTGACTTTAAGCAGTGATTCACTTCCTTCTCATTCAAGAACTCCGTAACCAGTATCTTTTTCTGTCACCACTTGAAATCTCCGTCACTTTAATAAATCCACTGAGCTTGAATACTTCACTGAGGCTTGATCAATAAATTGAGCTTCTTTCAATGTAGAATCACTTCAAGTCTGTAGATGACTTTAATCTTCATTCTTTGATAGATATAATCTTCTGAGATTCCTGTGACATTTGATTTTTATTATTTACTTATTACATCTTAATTAAAGTTGAGTAGAATCCTCGGTGTTTACAAATAGGCCTAGACATATGTCTTTCATTTACTCAAAACAAATAGTTTTTCATATGTTTTATTTATGTTTTTTAGTTATTTTACACACACACACACAGACACACACACACACACACACACATATATATATATATATATATATAATATAGGGGAAAGATCCAAATAACTAATGGTATATATATATATTCCAAATAACTAATTATTTTCTTTCATAAAATTAATTTTAAATTCATTTGATAATAACAAAAAATATGTCATATATATAATGCATCCAATCTAATTATAAATCTAGTCACTCCTATTATATATATATATATATATATATTGTATTATTAAAACCGAAACATTGAAATTTTGATAGTTAGTCGGTACGGTTCTCATATTTTGATATTTGTACTTTAATTCTTTTATTTTTACTACTTTATTTAATTTATTAAAAACAACAATTTTATTCAAAATCTAGTTTGGTAGTCGGTCGGTCAATACGACATTCATATTCTGATATTTGCACTTTAGTCCCTTTTCATTTGCAATTTGACCTTAATTTATTAAAAACAACAATTTTAATTAAATATATCATCACTGCAATAATTTTATTTCGCATTTGTCAATATAGTCGTTAAAACAATATTATTTTTGATAGAAACGGTTGTGATTCGACTTATGATTTAAAGTTTAGGGATGCAAAGTGCAATTTATTAAACTACATATACATAATTGAAATTAGAGTAAAGTTGTGGGATGCAAAATGCAATTAACTCTATCTTATATGTTATCTTAGAAACTACTCTCTCTCTCTCTCTCTCTCTCTCTCTCTCTCTCTCTCTCTCTCTCTCTCTCTCTCTCTCTCTCTCTCTCTCTCTCTCTCTCTCTCTCTCTCTCTCTCTCTCTCTCTCTCTCTCTCTCTCTCTCTCTCTCTCTCTCTCTCTCTCCCATCCATTTTTTTACATTTTCTTTTTTGGATGTCTTTTTCAATTTTTTACATTTCTAAAATTTTCTAACCCAAATATAAACAAATGGGTAGGACGGGAGTAAATATCTAAAATATGTGCGGGCCTTGCACCAATTATAAAGCTTAGATACATACTCCCTCCGTCCCACTCAAACTAGCTTGTTTGACTTTTCTTGGTCAAATTGACCAATTTTGTAATTTAAATTACGTATATTATATGTCAAATATAATTAATGAAAAATATACTAGTTAAAAATATAGATAATTTATTATAGCATACAAATTTTATATTTATAAAAATGCATTTCAATTTTTTTAAAATATTAGTCAAAGTTGAGTCAATTTGACCAAGAAAAGTCAAACAGACCAGTTTGAGTGGGACGGAGGGAGTATATAATAGTATTCATTTAAATTATTCTCAAAGTAAGATAAAATCCAATTCAATCACATCCCTGATATAGACATAATAAGCATTTTATCACTCATTTCTAGAGATTTTTTCTAAATGAGAAAGAATCAAATTCAAAATCAGAAACTACATAAATAAGCATTTTATCACTCGGTTATCTTTAGACTCATTTTTTTAACCTTTTTGATATAATGCCGATGCAAACTATATAGTAGTTTAAATAAGTGTTTAAAATATTTTGGTGTAGTGGTATCTTCCTTGCTCGGGATGAGGGTTCCGACCAACTGAATCTAATGATAACAAATATTTTTTTTTAAACTGAGCTCTCATAGCTTGTTAAATAAGTTGGAAGAAGTTTCCATCAAAATTTCAGAATCTTCAGCAAAAAAGAACATTTGAAAAAAAAATGAATTTTTTTCTTTTAATCTCTAAATTTTTATTTTTTTTGTAAAACTTAATTTCTAAATTTTCATTAGTCATACTGTTTCTATTTTGGACCGTCTGATATTTAGTCTTGGATCAGTAGTGACAGTTTACTGTAAATCTGTAATTTCACGTGTCCGTGTGTTTCTGCAAATAGTTTCTTTGACTTTGATGAATATGTAGTAGAAAGAAAAAGTGGCTAATTGCAGAGAAGGGTTGACATATGCCAAAAATAACTACTATCAAACAGAAAGCAGGAGAGCATGGGGAAATAATGACTTATACAGCTAGTATAAGTTCTTGAGGAACATGAACGTATCAAGTCAACTTTTAGGTATTTTATTTCAAAATTGTACATAATGATGGAGATTTTCCACACCCTAAAGATTTCCAAAATCCAAGCAACTTCACTTTGTTTCCTAACAAATTCAATCAAAGATTCGCCATGTGGGTCGGCAAGTTTCCAAGGAAAAGAAAAACACAGGAATGCCAGGTTGCTATTTTCCTCTACCTACTTTTTGAATGTTTTTGGACGACTCTTTAGTTTTTACTTTCCACAATAAGTAGTGTCTGAGAAAGAAGAATTCTTTAGTCAAGTTACCAAATTTTGACAAACATTATCGGAGAGTTGGTATGTACTGCCTATAACAATTACAGAACAGCAGCGAGAACTAAGAAAGGAGGGGATTTTAGAAAGAAATAAACGAGAATCGAATCAAGGACCTGGAACGACAAAATAAGTGCTTAACACTTGAATTATCTCATTGTGCTCTTTTTTGTTGTTTTATTTGAACTATAATTTACATACATATATATTATTTAATTTTCAGAATTGTGTAAATAAGCACAAAAAAAAAACATTTAATTTATGAAAAAATCTTACTCTTGTTTGGTCGATATGATTAATTTCATTACTCTTTTTATGACTGGATATGCAAGTTAAAAAGATCTAAAGACATTAGACAAAATATATTTGAATGATTTGAAATGTGAGTTGAGTAAGATCAAGTAAAGAGATTTTTTTGGATGAGGCAGATGTGTCTTTTTCTTCTTTATTTCACAAAAAGTGAAGACATTATAATTATATAGATGGGAAATAGACCTGGATTATGGGAAAAGATTTGCACTGTAGCCTTTGTTGATTCACTAGTACACAAATTATGTGCATCTATGGCCACAATCAAAGTTAGAATATTCTTCATGAAATGATCTAGATTGAAATGTCACTCTCCTTTAATATTTTCCTTTTCCTCCTTTGTCATATTTTGCTCTTTATTTGTTTGGTTCTACTTGTCTGGTCTTTCTTTCCCTTCTTTCTTTCCCCTGTAGACCTTGTTTTTGTGATGTTGAATATGGACGGGAGGGCACACACATTTTGCAATGCTTTGGTCATGGCCACCGTCTTTTGGTCTAGCATGTCTATCACTAGTCATCGAAAAGTTTGCTTGATACCGGAGGATGTTACATAACTTAGACGACAAGTTTGCATTCCTGATTGTTAGTCTAAAATTAATATGCGTGAAAATACGTAAAACGAACTTGAAATAAATTGAGATTATTATAAGATGTAGGGAACATATTTTAAAAGAAGCTGTTCCCTTGTGTAGTCATGGATTTCAATTTGTTGAAAATTGGAAGTACCAATCTTGTCCAATATATAAATCAATAGATGAATTTCAAAAATATTTATATTTAAACAAATTAAAGACGATTTAAAAAATTGTGGTGCAAGTGCACATGGGGGTTTCGTTGATACGGTGGTAGTACATGTTGGTTGCGACTTGCGAGTTGGTGCAGTGGCATTGCATCCATATATATATTTAAACAAGCAGCTAGTGCTTCGTGTATTATCCAAAGCCAGGCTGATGTGTGCCCCCAGATTTTTGACCAAATCCAAAGCGGTAGGGCACGTACATATATACCTGTATATGAATTGTTTTAGTTCAATGCTGTTATTCACCATATTCCTGGTCCCTATTTTGTCAAAAAACTTCCATCAACTTTTGTTGGTGGCGCCACAGCTGTGGGAGGTAGACACCCCCCGTTGGATAATTACATTTATATTTAATTTGTTTTTAACGGAACTAGTCGGAGATTAATTAATCTACAAGTTGAAAAATAAGATTTTATTAGGACTTTTCGTGTGATATTTTAAGATTTTAAATAAATTAATTACTTAATATGATATTAGAACTCATTAAAATAAGGATATTTATCAAAAATATCACTTTTTTAAAGTTTTTTTGCGATTTTACCATCTTCTCAAAATATTTACAAAAATACCTTCTTTTTAAAAATAATTTGCGAAAATACCATCTTTTAAAAAGATTTTTGCAAAAATACGTTCTGCAACTAAATACAACCTACGTAGGTTGCATCCGGTTGCACGTGTGATTGCAACTAGATGCAACTGGATGCAACTTTCCAAATACAACCTACGTAGTTTGCATCCAGTTGCATATGTGGTTGAAACTAGATGCAACTAGATGCAACTTTTTAAAAAATAATTGAAAAAACAGCTAAGAATTCAAAAAAAATTATTAATAAAAGGGGTAAACTTGTGGTATTGGTTTACCCTAGGGGTTCAATAGTTAACTTTTGAGGTTCAATGTTTCTATTTTGGATTTTAGAAATATTAAGAATGACGAATAATTCGTATACGGACTTAGGGTTTAGGCCTAGACTATAAACCCTAACCTACCCTGATTTTAGGGTTGTTTACAACCCTAAAATCAGTATGCCGGAAAAACACAATTATTAACAAGTTGTATCTGTGGTTGATTTTGGTTGCAGTTTGCAGAAGGTATTTTTACAAATAAGATGGTATTTTCGCAAAATATTTTTTTAATGGACTCCACCCTTGATCCGCCTTGTAACTAAACTTGTGTACGTCAATGTGTGCATGTAATAATGCTTTAAAATAAGCTTGAAGCCATTTAGTATTGCTGACCGAACTTCAATTAATAACCAATAGAGTACGTGATTCCTCTCTTCCCCTCTCTGGCACTATATATACTAACTTTGTATATCATTCTACAATAAGTCCATAATATTAGTGGTTTTTAATTTTTGAAATTAATAAATATTGCCTGCTTTCTGGAGCACAGAGACAGAGTTGCTGCAAGTGCTTTGAATTGAAGAATGCCAATCCTGAAACACCAATTTGCATGCAAAACTTAGATAGGACCAACAACCCCATGCCATATGTGTACATAATTTATATTCAACAAAGGTGAGAATGGAAAAGCACAAAAAGGGTGCTCTTTTTGAAAAGTTAATTAGTTTTTAATTAAATTGTGAACGACGTTTGGAAGCCTCCGGCATTTATTAATAACTAGCTTATAACCCGTGTTAAGCACGGGTTGAGCATGAGTCAATATTAAAATATTAGTATTAATAAATTATTAATAAATATTATTTAAAAATGTATTTCTCGAGAATTGAATGATAAAAATATATAATAAATAAATAACTATTTAATTATGTAGTTATAGACAATCGAACTGTGCATAAAGCTAAAGAAATTAAAGTAAATAAATAAATTTTGTATGATTACGTAGCTAGCTGCAAAGAATCTAACGCTCGATAAAATTATTGAATTTAAAGTAAATAAATAAATCTTGTATAATTACGTAGTTGTAAGAAATCGAACCCTGAATGAAGGTAAAGAATTTAAAATAAAATAAATCTTGTATAATTATGTAGTTACGAGGAATCGAACCCCCTCTTCGTATTCTTATTTTTTTTATTTTACGAACTACCTTTAGGACTTGAAGATAGAAGATACCCTCACCCGTTAAGTGATAACCAAATTTGATACTTTTGTAATTTAGTACCGCCCTTTTTGATTGCTTAATTAGGAAGAATGCTAGTTCGTATGCATCGTGATCCTAAAGAATCAATGGAATTGCTCCCTTTAAAGATCGTGAACTCTTGTCACTGAAAAAAGAAGAGGTCCGTGTCCGTGCCTTTGCTGATTGCTACATGCATCTAGTATTATATGTTTGCATGTGGATAAGTACTACTAATTAGCAAGTGAATACAAATTATTCAACTTTCACATCGATGAAATGATAAAATCTCTGCGATCAATAGAAATATATGTGTTGGAGTTTTGTTTTATAGAACCAGTAGAAAGAAACAAAATTAAAAGATATTAATGAAATCTTTTATGGAGAAAAGAAGATAAAAAAGTTATACAAATTAATGTGTGCCTTCATGTTTTGTTGTATCTTGTACGTATGAACAATTTTGTCAGTAACCTCGTAGCAAATTGTTATACAATTGGGGCGAAATAAATCCTTAAAGAAAGTGATTATATCACGTCTCAAAGCGATTTGTATTTCAATTAATTATTTAGTAATTTTAAATAGGTTCCATCTCCATCCTCCAATTGTTCTCCCAACAATTTTAAGAATTTATTTTTGCTAGTCATGGATATGGAGTCTCTAAAATTGATGAATCAAGACATGGTCAAACTCGATAGGTTTGATGAAAGTAATTTTTCGCGTTGGCAAGACAAGATGAAATTTCTTCTCACGACATTGGAGATCTTTTATATTTTAGCTCCAAATTTGCCACATATTCCCGAGGATCCAAAACTGAGTGAAGATGGAACTCTCCCGGATCAAGCCAAGGTTGATGAGGTGTGTAATCAACGCAAACGAAAGGAGGAAGATGAACTCTTGTGTCGTGGACATATTCTCAATATTCTCTCTGATCGGCTTTATGACTATTTTCAACAAATGAAAACGGCAAAGGAGATTTAGGAGGCACTCCAATTTAAATATCAGGCTGAGGAAGAAGATACAAATAAATTTCTTATTGCTAAATATTTAAATTTTAAAATGGTTGATACAAAACCTTTGTTTGTGCAAGTGCATGAATTACAGGTGATTGCAGCTAAAAATATTTCTCTCAGAATTCAAATTTCGGAAGCTTTTCAAGTTGGTGCGATTATAGCAAAATTACCACCATAATGGAAAGAATTCGGAAAGAAATTAATCAGGAAAAGTGAGGATATTACTTTGGAACAATTGCAGAAAATTCTTCGTATTGAAGAAGAATCTCTTAATAGAGATTTGGAAATTTCTTATCAATTTAATTCCAAAGTTAATATCGCTGAGGGAAATAAATTTAAAGAGAAAAACCTTTCCTTGCTAACTAAAAAGAAAAATGAACAATTCAAAAGAAGGGTACTATTTCTAAGAAAAAAGGAGATTGTTTTGTTTGTGGTAAGCCTGAGCATTTTGCAAGAGATTGTCGTTTTCGAAAAACTATAAAAAAGGTTACCGCAAAATTGTTGAAGAAGAAAATTTGGTTGCCATGATATTTGAAGTTCATTTAACTTCGACGAATTCGGGTTGGTGGCTTGATTCTGGAGCAACTATTCATGTGTGCAAGGATAGGTCAATGTTCAAAACATTTGACGCGAGCTCATTTGTAAAAGAGGTACAAATGGGTAATACTGCGTGCCTTAACGTTGTCGGGCAAGGAGTTGTGGAACTTGATTTCACAAGTGACAAAAAGTTAACTCTTCTTAATATTTTATTTGTTCCTGATTTGAGGAAGAATTTATTTTCTGTTGATTTACTTTGTAAGAAAGGATTTCGAATTGTGTTTGAAAGTGGCAAGGTTATCTTGTCAAAAGGTGACATGTTTGTTGGAAAAGTTTATGCATGTGGTGGTATGTATAAATGTTCTATTAATAATGAAATTGAATCTTCTGCTTATATGGTTGAGTCATCATATTTGTGACATGATCGTCTAGCACATGTTAATTTTAATTCTTTAAAACTAATGAAGAAATTGGGGTTGATAAATTTTAATGATGAACTAGATAAATGTGAGACATTTGTAGAGTCTAAAATAGTGGAAAAAAAACCTTTTCTGAGTGTAAAAAGAGATTCTAAAATTTTGGATTTAATTCATTTGGATATTTGGATATTTGTGAATTTAACGGCATGCTTACTCATGAAGGAAAAAGATATTTTATTACTTTTATCGATGATTGTAGTAGATACTTGCATGTTTATTTACTTAAAACAAAAAAATGAAGCATTTGAGATGTTTAAAATCTATAAAGCTGAGGTTGTAAATCAATTTAGTGAAAAGATAAAAGTGCTAAGGTCCGATAGAGGTGGTTAATACTTTATGCATGAATTTAATATATTTTGTGAAGAGCATGGGATTATTCATCAATCTAGTGCACCTTATACTCCTCAACAAAATGTGCTTGTTGAAAGAAAAAATAGAACAGTTGAAGAAATGATTAATTGCATGCTTAATAAGTCAAAGTTACCATTAAATTTGTGGGGTGAAGCCTTATTGGCCGTGTGTTATATTCATAATAGAATAGTTTCAAAGAAAACAAAAGTGTCACCCTTTGAGATTATAAAGAAAAGAAAACCAGATCTTTCTTATCTTAAAGTGTGGGGGTGTTTGACATATTATAGAGTGCCTGAACCTAAAAGAACTAAACTGGGGCCTAGAGCTTTAAAAGGTGTATTTGTTGGATATGTTGCTAAGGCTTATAGGACTTTAGATGTGAATGCTAATATAATTGTGAATCAAGAGATGTGGTGTTTTTTGAAAATAAATTTCATTATAATAATGAAATAGTGTGGTGAAATGATTCTAATATTCCTAGCTCTAGCAATTCTCATGGTTCAAATAAAATTATAGATGATTCTCATGTGGTGGAACCCAGAAGAAGTGTTAGACCAAGGAAAGAAAAGTCGCTACATCCTGATTTTATTTCTTCAGAATTTATAGTTTGTTTATGTTGGGATTTATGGGTGATAGCATTGAAACAACTTAACTTTTTATGTACTTAATTTTTAATTAAGTAGAACATACTATCACAGCCAAAGTATGCTCTTATAATCAGTATGCAATGTTATTTTATTTGTGTAATTTGGAAGAAGTTCACTTTCTGTGTTCAAGCCTCAAATAATGCATATTAGATGACAGCATGAATAAAGGTTACTGTCATGAGCATTGACAGTAAGATTACAAGGAGACAGAATGTTGCAAGTCACGACAGCATATTTACTCTGACAGCAACATTGGCGGAAGACTACGCGACAGCAACTTTAGCCCTCGACAGCAAGTTTGGAAACCTCGACAGCACTCTATGCGGGGAACTCATACTGTCACCAAAATTACATTCCTGTGACAGCAAGCTTTGCGGCAAAAGTAACTGTCTCAAGAAAGATCCATGTTCTAGGTATCTTCTCAGTCAAATACCGTGATAGTTTCAATGTTCAAGAAACAGGCGTGTTGCAGTATCCCTAAGCTGCACCAAGTATGTAAGACTACGACAGAAGCTTCAAGCACTACAAAACAAAAGCGAATCAATTCAAGAGCAAGGTCAAGTCTCTATTTGCTGAATTGTTTAGCTGGAAATAGAATGAATCTAGGTTGCTTTCTTTGTAATGTATATCTGACATGTTAGAAATTTAGGAATGTCACATGGGTAGGCAATTTGTAAGAAGCTGCCACTTGATAATGACAGCAGCTTCACAGACCCGTGTTGACAGTGATAGGATTAGTTTTATACTAGACTATTAATTCATTCTCTCTTGAGGTTCTAGCAACACTTTGCAAAATAAATAAAACATTTATTTTGTGAATTCTGTCTTCTCGATTATACTGTTTGTGAATGCAAACATATTATTGATAACATTAAATCTTAGTTTTTGTTGTTGAAACTGAGATTGAATTTTATCAGTATTGCATTCATCCCCCCCCCCTTCTGCAATACATGAGGACCAACAACTGGTATCAGAGCGAACAGATTAACATACATATCTGAGATCACGACGACAATGCAGAAATCAAACAGTATCAAGATCCCAGCTTTTGATAAAGAGAACTACAGCATTTGGAAAAGAAAGATCTTGTTGTTTATCAAAGCTGCGAATCCACTATACCCAGGTATTCACGAGAATGGTCCTTTCATTCCAAGGAAGGAAATTGAAGCCACAACAGTAAATGGTGAAGTCATTCCTGCACATTGGGTTCCCAAAGATCCCTCTGAATTTTTGGAACCTGAGAAGGAGAAAATAGTGCTAGATGATCACTTGCAACTCATCTTGCTCGATTCTCTCACGTTGGATAAAGCCATGTGTGGAAGTGTGATAAGCTGCACATCTGCCAAGGAGATGTGGATCAGGTTAGCTTTACTATGTGAAGGCAGTGAAGAAGTTAAGGGCAATCAAAGGCAAATACTGATATCACAATATGAGGCATTCATGGCCAAGCCTGGTGAAGACTTAACTTCCATGTTTGAAAGGTTCAGTAAGCTCTTAACTGAACTACAGATACATGGCAAGTACTATGACAGGAAAGAATTAAATGTCAAGTTCCTGCTTACACTACCTGATCACCTTGAACACAAGACAACAGCCATACGAGAAGGAAGAGATCTCAACAATATAACCTTTGAGACACTTTGTGGCATTCTGAAATCCTATGAACTTGAACTCTTTCAAAATAGAGCCATACAGAGTGGAACAAGGAACAAGATGGCCAATATGTCAAGTGCCCTAGTAGCACAAGTGCCAAGGATCACACAACCAAGTGAAGTACTACAAATCACACAACCAACCCCTGTACAATCCTTGAAGATAGAAGAGGTTGTTGAAGATGATGAGAAAGTAGTACTACAGCTCAAGGATGTGGAAGATGAAGACTTCTACACAATGGAGGAACTGGAAAGCATGGACAATCCTACTATGGCTTACATGGCCAAAAAATTCAAGTACTTTAGGTTCAAGAAGGATAGGTCATACAAGACCCAAGGCCAATCATCCGAGTTCAACAGGGGAAGTTCATCAAAGGCTGCTGTGGGAAGCTCAACCAAGGGAGGATACAAGACTGGATTTGTGGATAGGTCAAAATTCAAGTGTTACAACTGTGGTGAACCTGGTCATTTTGCTACTGAATGCAAAAGACCCAAACAGGTTCAGAGGTTTGAGAAAGGAACTGGTGGATACTTTAAGAAGAATCAAGGTAGAGCCTATGTGGCTGAAGGAAAGTGTTGGGATGAGTCTGATGATGAAGAAGAAGAAGAAGAAGAATATGTCAACCTAGCTCTCATGGCTAGCACTGATGAAGTAACATCAACATCTTCAAGTCAGGTACCTTCACTTGTCTTACTTGATATGTCCATTGATGAGTATAAGAAAACCATTAAAGACTTAAGTGCTGAAATGTTCAATGTCTATACTAGCTTATCTGCTGCTAATGAGGAAATCACTAGGCTGAGTAAGCTAAATGAAACACTAAAGTTTGAAAATGAATCTCTTGTTCTCAAAACCAGTTCACTAAACTCTTTAGCTCAGGAGAATGCTAGACTTAAAAATGAATTAAAATGTGCTAAAGAGGTTGAGGAATTCCTGAGGAATGAGATTGCTGAAAATGAATTCAAGATCAAGGCTTATAAAAACTCATCTAAGATAGTTCAGGATTACAATGATAAGCATACAGAAAATCAGACAGTTGGTATAGGTTTTTCTTATGAGACCTGGAAAGGAAACTGTGATTCAAGATTGTTCTGGAAATGCTGCTGTCAAACCCACCATTCTCAAGAAGGTTAAAACTCCTATTTTCAAAGCTGCAGAAATTGAGTTTGATGAAGAAGCCATGCTCATCAAACAAGAAATTCTTGATGAGGATGAAGGTGTTGACAGCACATTCAAGGATGGAAAGGATACTGTCGCAATCCCCAAGACAGTAAACTTACCAAGAAATCAGACAGTAAGTTCAAAAGATGCTGTCACAGTTGGCAAGACAGTATCTTCCAAAGATGCTGTCAAGAATGGTTCCAAGACAGTAGCTTCCAAACCTTCTGTCAAGACAGTTGGAATAAAAGGTACTGTCAAGGAAAGTTCGACAGCAACTTCTGAACACACTGTCAATCCAGTAACTCCCAAGTCTAAGAATAGGAATGGTAAGGTAGGTGTCAATAAAGGAAATGGATACACTAATGTTAGAGGTGCTTCTAGGAAACTATGCAATAACTGTGGATCTTCACATCATTTAACACACGTTTGTAAGAACTCAATTGAGGATAAGAACAATGCTACTGAACTCAATGGTAACTTACACAGAACCCCTCTTATGCATAGAACTATGAGTGTCTGTAATAACATTGAATGTATGCCATGCAAGATCACTGCCATGAGTACATGCTTTAACTTACCTATTCTCACTACTGAAAAATGTTCATACATGCACACTGTTGAGACTTCTGAGCCTGCTGGCAACAGCAAAAAGGCCTCATCCACTAAGAAAAGGATCAAGTCCAATTCTAAACCTAAGTGGGTGAAAAGAGAAGTCAAACAGGAGATCATTGATGATGCTTGTGATTTTATGACTGGAAGAAACTCAGGAGACACTAAAACTGCAGGACCCAACAAGGATTGGGTACCATATGCAACCTAAACACATTCTGTTTTGCAGGGCAAGAAGAAAGATCAAGTCATGTGGATCATTGACAGTGGTTGCTCAAGACACATGACAGGTAATAAAGCCATGTTATCACACTATGTAGAGAAAGTTGGCCCAATCATAACCTTTGGAGACAACAACAAGGGTTACACAGTGGGATATGGCTGTTTGGAAATTGGAAATGTTGTCATTGAAGATATTGCTCTTGTGGATGGATTGAAGCACAATCTACTCAGTGTCAGCCAATTCAGTGATAGGGGATTCAAGGTTGATTTTGATATGATGATGTGTAACATCTATCACAAGAAGGATGGAAGCCTCTCACTAAAAGGGGTTAGAAAAGGAAGCTTGTTTGTTGCTGACTTAAACTCAACAAAGAAGGATAAAGTTTACTATTTCTACAGTAAAGCAACTGTTGGTGACAGTATGCTTTGGCATAGGAAGCTCTCACATCTCAACTTCAAAACAATGAATATTTTGATGAAGAAGGAGTTAGTGAGAGGTTTGCCCCAACAGGAATTCTGTCAAGAAGGACTGTGTGGAGATTGTCAAATGGGCAAACTAAGGAGAGCTGTGCACAAGTCCAAGCAAATGAACACCAACATAGAAGCACTCAAGTTGATTCATATGGATCTTTTTGGACCAGTCAATGTACCATCTATGGCCAAAAAGAGATATGCCTTAGTAATGGTGGATGATTATTCAAGGTACACTTGGGTGAAGTTTCTTGAATCCAAAGATGAAGCTGCTCAAGTGATTATTGATCAAGTCAGAGTTCTTGATAGAACTCCAAACTCAAAAGTCCAAATCTTGAGGAGTGACAATGGTACAGAATTCAGAAATGCCACACTTGGAAATTTCTGTAAAGATGAAGGAATTGTACAATAATTCTCTGCTGCAAGGACTCCACAGCAGAATGGAGTTGTAGAAAGAAAGAACAGGACTCTTATTGAAGCAGCTAGAACTATGTTGCATGATGCCAAACTACCAACATATTTCTGGGCTGAAGCTATCAACACAGCTTGTTATACTCAAAACAGAACCATGATTAACAAAACTCATGCAAGTACACCTTACTGTCTGCTAACTGGGAAGAAACCTACTGTCAAATATTTTCATGTGTTTGGGAGCAAATGCTTTATGATGAAGGATAACCATGAGAAGAAAGGAAAATTTGACACTAAGGCATTTGAAGGACTATTCATGGGTTATAACACAGAAAGGACTGCCTACAGAGTTTATGTTATGGAACACAGGATTATTGAATAGAGTGTAAATGTCACATTTGATGAAACCAAGTTTCCAGGACTGCATGAAGAAGGAAAGATGCAGACATTCAGATTTGAGAATCAAGGATACTTGGAAGCTGAGGAAATTGTTGATGAAGAACCTAGCTTCACTCAAATTGTTGAAGTTGACAAAGATACTGTCAATGCCACTACTGTCAACCAAACTCCAGCTCAGTCACAGACCATAACTTCTAACATTCATAACAATGATGACTCTGGAGACAATGAAGAACATGGTGAAGACAATGGAATTGGTGAGCATTCAACTCAACAAACTGAAGCAACTGTTCCTGTACAATCAAGTAGCTTACCCAGAATCACCAAGTGGAACAAGGATCACACAAATGACCTTATCATTGGTGACCCTACTTCTGGAGTGAGGACAAAGAACAAAGTCTCTGCTGACAGCATGTTTTCATGCTTCCTGTCTCAAATGGAACCCATGACAACTGATGAAGCATTGTTGGATTCTGACTGGGTGATAGCCATGCAAGAAGAGCTAAATCAGTTTGAAAGAAACAATGTATGGAAGTTGGTTCCAAGACCTAAGGGAAAGTCAGTCATTGAGACCAAATGGGTTTTCAGAAACAAGCTTGATGAAAATGGATTAGTGACAAGAAACAAAGCAAGGCTAGTGGCTAAAGGTTACTGTCAACAGGAAGGAATAGATTATGATGAGACATTTGCACCTGTTGCAAGACTTGAAGCTATAAGAATCTTTCTAGCCTATGCTGCACACTGTAACTTCAAAGTATTTCAGATGGATGTCAAAAGTGTCTTCCTAAATGGAGAGTTGGAAGAAGAAGTGTAGGTTGAACAGCCACCAGGGTTTGAGGATGCTGAAATGTATGATTTTGTGTACAAACTCTTCAAGGCATTGTATGGACTAAAGCAAGCACCCGGGGCTTGGTATGACACACTTTCCACTTTTCTTTTGGAAAATCAGTTTATTAGAGGAGTTGTGGACAAGACACTTTTCTACAAACACCATGGCAAGGACATCATTCTGGTACAAATCTATGTTGATGGCATCATTTTTGGTTCTACAAATGAGAAGCTGTGTGAGAAGTTTTCCTCTCTCATGAGTAGCAAATATGAGATGAGTATGATGGGAGAATTGTCATTCTTTCTGGGATTACAAATTCTTCAACAACCTGATGGAATCTTCATATGTCAAGATAAATACATCAAGGAACTTCTCAAAAAGTTCAACTTGGAAGATTCATCACCTGCAAAGACACCAATGTCCACATCAACTAGTCTGGACCTTGATCCTAAAGGAAAGAAAGTTGACTCAAGCACCTATAGAGGCATGGTAGGATCTCTCCTATATCTAACTGCTAGCAGACCTGACATCATATTTGCTACATGTCTCTGTGCAAGGTTTCAAAGTGATCCAAAGGAGTCACACTTAGTAGCCATCAAGAGAATCTTTAGATACTTAAAAGGCACTCCTAATCTAGGCCTTTGGTATCCTAAGAATACTGGATTTGATCTAATTGGTTACTCAGACTCAGACTATGCTGGATGCAAGATTGACAGAAAGAGTACTACTGGTAGCTGTCAATTTCTTGGTGGAAGATTGGTCTCATGGTTTAGCAAGAAGAAGCATTCAGTTTCTACCTCAACTGCAGAAGCTGAGTATATTGCTGCAGGCAGTTGCTGTGCTCAAATTCTATGGATGAAGAATCAACTTCTGAATTATGGTCTAGTGCTAAGAGACATTCCTATTTACTGTGACAACACTAGTGCCATAGCCATTTCAGACAATCCAGTTCAACACTCTAGGACAAAGCATATTGATATAAGACATCACTTTATCAGAGAGCATGTTGAACAAGGAACTGTGAAGCTGATCTATGTCCCAACTGACAAGCAACTTGCTGATATCTTCACTAAGTCATTGGATGAAGCAACCTTCAACAGGTTGGTAAGTGAATTGGGAATGCTGAATCTGGTATGTTAATTTACCAAGTTTTTCTGCACTTTCAAATGTTTTTTTTGAAGCTCATGACAGCAACTTCAAACCTGTTGTCAAGATAAGTTACTGTCTACTTGGTCTATGTTTGTTATGTGACAGCATGTGTTGATTTGACTTTACATGTCTGTATTTTGTGTCAGTCTCATACTTTTAGACCCTGTATGACATTAATGTGGTTAATTGCTAAGTTTGAGAGATAAATATCTGTTCCATTGGACTTTCACACCTTTTTGCATAAATCCATAGGTTTAAAGGAGGACACGACCATTAATTACGTATGTGGTAGTTGTATGGGTACTCTAACTGTTGACCATTAGACTTTAATCCTTAGACGGTTTTGCCTATAAATTAACCTTAGGCTTAACCAGTCTGCTCTCAATCTTAAAGTAAATCATGGAAAACAAAGTAGGTATTGAGTGCAAGCCTAAAACTTGGTGTGAATCCTCCATTCGTGATGAAGTGGACGCCCTCTTTGACACTCTTGAGGACGAACTTGAGAAGGAATATGAAGAGGCTGAAGCCCTTCAAGCCAAGGAAGAAGAGAAATGTGCAAAACAGGAAGAAGAATTTCAGGCACTTCTCAAGGAAGAAGGTCGCACTGAAGAAGAGATTAAGAAAGAACTTTTAGAACTAGTTGATAAAATCATAGAATAATGTACTCAATGCTCTATTTCAATGATTTTATTAATAAAAATAAAAGTTTCCTGTTTTTGTGGTTATTGAGTTTTTGTTTTGTCTGGGTTAACTGCATAGTATCTGTGTTCAAAAGATTACATTGCTCAATCCATAATCTGTTAATTTTAGGTTAAGTTTATGACTACAGCATTCTAGAAAGTTCATGACAGAAACAATTTCCCATCTAAAGTTATTGTCATTAAGAAGGATACTGTCTTGTGTCTATTGACAGCAACCTTCTTGACAGCAGGGAAAAACTTTATGTCAAGACTTTTAATAGATACTGTCATTCAAGCGCTTAACGGTGACAGCATGTTTTTGCGCAATAGTTTCTGTCGTGCATAACCTACTGTCACCACATCTTATTACTGACAGATTGTTTCTAGCGCACATGTTATTGTCAACAACAGTGGACCGTTGGAATTGGATATTCACCCCACGCTTGACAGTGAATAACGGGCAGTAACTCACGTGTTATAAGAGTGGGTTAAGACACGTTCTTTAATTCCACTTTTTGTGCACAACGTTTGAGATACCTCTATTTATTCCCCAGTTACTCAGACATATCACTCTCATCGAACTCAAGGCAAAATACTTTTCTTCAAGCAAAAAGCCACTTTCTTACTTTCTTCTTTTCCTGAAATCTCCATGGCACCCAAACAGACTCTCTCTCAAACAAACTTTGCTGGCATCTTTTCCCCAAATGATGCTGGTGAAGGTTTCAAAGGACTAGTGTTTTTCTTGAACAAGTCCTATCTTGGTTCTGCAATTACCTCAACACCCATTCTCGACTTAGACAGAATTGAGGCATTTTGGCAAACTGATGTTGCTCAAACGGAGGGTGAGAACCCATCCATTCAATTCACAATCAATGGGAAACACTACATTCTTACAACTGAGGTCATCAACACTGCTCTTGGAATTACACTTCAAGAAGGCAGAAATTTTGCTGAACTTGCTAATGATGACACTCTCAAGAAGCTCTTCTTGAAGATTGGGTATGCTGGCCCTATTCTCGAAGAGGGCACAACCAAATGGTATCCGTCTGGTGAAATGAATAGGAAGTATCTGTGAAAGGAGTGGAGCATGATACTTGATGTGATGGTCAAGGTGTTCTCTACCAAGTCCACAGGCTGGAATGGAATACCCTCCTACATCAATAAACTCACACATTCTCTTGTCCATGGATACAAGGTGAATGTTGGAGCTCTCCTCATGGCACACCTCAGGGCTGCCATAGGTAAGAAGGTATCAATCTACCCTCGCTTTCTTATGATGTGTATTAATTCATTCTGTGATTTTAATAATGATGCCCCTCGTTTAGAGGCTTGCTCAGTTTTGAAAAAGAACACACACACACTGTTATCCTCACAGAATCTCAATGCACATATTCCACTTTGTTTCACTCAGCACATGGTTGATCAAGTGTCCAACCCTGATTTACCATTACCCTCTGGTTATGAATCTTTCACTCTTGAGAATGAAACTGAATTAGACCCAAATAAAGTTAACCCACATTCAACACCATACACTCAGCCTAGGCCCTCAAGACTTCCCAAAGCCCAAAGAGAAGCCTTGCAAGAATCCAGAAAAAGGCCCTTAGAAGCTGATGTTGGTGGTAGCTCTGTTAGTCAAGAGGGAGACACTGCACCTAGTGCTTAAAATAAGGAGGCTAGTCAAACAAAACCCCCAGTGGTTCCCCCTGAGCCTAAGAAGAAGAGAGCTAGGAGGACTAAAACCACTGTTAGCCAAGCTGCAGTTTCTCAACAAACTGTGGTTACTGAAAGGGATTCAAACACCTCCCTAGATGTGTCTTCTCAACAAGGTGCATCTATTGAAATTGGCCTGTCTCCCAAGGCACCCTGTACAGAGTCTGCACAAACTCATGGTTCACAACCTGAGGAACCTCCACTTGAAGAAACACACAGTGGGTTAGGGCACAGTGAGGATTTCTCTATTCCTTTTGATGATTCACATGTTTCTCCTGTGAATCAGCCCCCACTCTCTGCTACACTTTCACCTTCTTCCTTCCCTACCCATTCTTTTGTTTCTTCTCCACAACCTAGAGAAGGGGACAGTCCCAACCCTTCAGGTTTTGATCATCCATCTCCAATCATGGATGAGCCCCCATCTAATGGTCAACAAGAACCCATTTCTCAAAGTGAAATGGACACCACTCCTCCAAACACTGAGCAAGGGCAAAGTGGTATTCTGTCAGAAACTGAAACATCCAACACTTTGTTTGAACTCCAAGGAGCATCTTACCTTCAGGAAGATGCTGTCACAGCCTCTGTTGCTGTCAAGGACATTGGAAATGTTGCTGTCATGGACACAGCTGCTGTCATGAGTGAAGAGAAAGATACTGTCAACACAGGACCTACTGTCACTCCACATCCCAAAGATGCTGTCATGCCAGAACCTGCTGTCCACACTCCAAATGACAATAACATTCCTGCCAAAGCTGCTGTCCAGTCCTCTCAGCCAGATTTTGATGCTGTACTGCTTGAGGATGCCTCTGATGATGACCTACCTCTTGCCAAACTCTTGAAGGTACATTCTAAATCTTCTCCTTTAATGCATGTTAGTACTGCTCATACCCATGCATTTAGGTTGAGTGAGGGTGTGAAAAAGAAAAGAGAAATAAAAGAAAAGAGAGGTGAGCCTAAAAATGAGAGGCAGCCAAATGAGCTGGCAAAAGGAGAGAGACTTGAGCATGTCCAGAGAGATCTTGAGGGAGCCCACACTATTCAGGCATTAGGCCTTGAGAGTCTATCTGTGAGGAGTGATGAGATCACTCAAAAACACCCTGAGAGTGTGAGAACCCCCATAGCCTCCAAGCCCCTTTCTTTTCCTTCCCCTCCAAGAAGGTTAAGGAATGGTGGCCCCTCTGCACTTTTTGGAAACAGGATTGAAGCTCTGGAAGGACAGTGTGCTATCTTGAACTCCAAGATGGACTCTCTCTCTCTCTCAACTGGTGGTTGATGCCTTTGCTTCTACTCAACTCTCTATCCAGTTCCTTACTGACCTAGTAGCTGCCAACTCAACTAAGGGGGAGAAGGTAGCAAGATCAGAATCAATATCTATTCAGGGATCAGGTGGAACTCAGGGGGAGCCAGCAGCTGTGAAGACCAAAGGGGGAGCACAACTAGTTTCAGGAGTCAAGAGTAAAGCAATGACAAAGGGGGAGCAAGTCAAACCAAGCAGTGGACAACCAAAGGATAAAGCTGAAGAACTTGTTGAAGTTGACTTGGATGGAGAAAGGGTGTTGATGTCTAAGGCAACTCAAGATGCACTGCAAAGAAGACTTGCATCTAGACACCCAATTCTACCTCCTGTGACAATTAGAGAACCAACCTCAGCAACTCAAGAAACTGCTCTACAGAAAAGATGGAGAGAAATGGAGGAACAAAATAAGCTTGGGAAAGGTAAAGGGAAACTACCTGAATCCATCCATAAGGGACATACTTGGTCCAATGGTACTGAGTTTGATCAAGAAGAAGCCAATACTATAATGGTGGACTACAGGGAGAGCACATTACAGAATCATGACACTGAATTTAGCAGTCTAGTGGAAGAAGCAATGAATGCTCCAAGCAACAGTCCAATCAACACCTCAAAACTGCTAAAGGATCAAATCATCAGTGTCAGTGTAATGGTGAATGATGAGAAAAGATGGGCTGTAAGTATCTATCTCACTTCTGGCATATCTTATTTCATCACAATGGAACTACTGCAGAGTCTGCCAGCAAAGGTGTTGTGTGCAATGAAGGGAAAGATCAAGGCAACTCAAACACCATTCAATGAAGTGTTGAATATGCAAATCCAGAACATGATCACAGAGAAGCTACCTGAAGTCTACACAAATCCACCATGTGTTTTCTACAGATCTACTACAAAGGATGGCACAAGAATGAACAACTTTATGAATTTGATCAGTCCATCACGGATGCAAACTGAAACAATTCTGAGAGTGTTAGATGGAATAGTAAGCTCAAATGCCAATCCAGGAAGAGTCTTTGTTGTTCAAGAGATCTACAAAATGCTGGTGTTGAGAGACAAGGCACTGGGAACTAGAGTGAAGGAACTAATCTCTAGAGCCAATGCCAAAAAAGCTGATCAAGGAGGAAGTTGCCTCTATGATATTCCTCTTCAAGATGATGATGATGATGATGAGATTGGAGGTGGTGAAGATTCTGGAAATGCAGGCAATGTTGGTGGAAGTAATTCTGGGAATACTGGTATTCAATCTCAGAATGAAGGCAATGAAGAAACTCCTAGTCAGGAAAAGAAAAATGCTAATGCAACAGATGAAGAGGAGCCAAGAATACTGGAAGCTTTGGAGGCAAGCATTCTTAGATGTGCTATTAATTGCATAAATACAGAAAAAGATGCTGTCACCAAAGGTACTGTCGACAAGGAAACTGTCATAGAAGATGCTGTCATGGAAGATACTGTCGACAAAGGTACTGTCAAGAAAGGTTCTGTCAAGGATGAAACCAAAGCTACTGTCAAGCCCAAAAGACTGAAAGCTAAAGCAAAAGCATGGTTGTCTAGACAGAAACCTGAAGGAAAGCACAAGTACTCAGGAAAGGAAAAGGCCACTGGATTTGGCAGGAATCTTAAGAAGCCAATTCAATCAATACCTCCCAACAGTCTTAAGATACAACAGATGCAATCTAGAGAAATCAAGAGTGTTGAGGTTAAGATAGATGCAAATCAAGAGGTCACTGAGTACATTCTGTGGTGGGAAGAATCAAGATCTACCAAGGTTGATAAGGATTTCAATCTGGTATCCACATCAACCAATGGTAGGATATCAACCTTAGATAAAAGGAGAATTGACTTCTTCTACCTGGAAATAATGGTAGAGTTGCTGGAGAGCTATGATAATGTTCCAGAGTCTGTTATGGAACATATTCTGAAATATCAAGCTGATAGGGATGCTGAATTCTATCAGAAATTTGGCTACAACTTTGCAGATTTTGATGATGCTGATATTTCAACTGATTTACCAGTTTCTCCTATACCATATCACTGGTACTATGAGTTTGATAATTCACCCACAGAAGAAAGGCAAACCCAACCCACAGAGGAAGGGCAACCCAAGCCAAGCAAAACACCTGACTCTTCTCAATATCAGTCAGAACTTGATAAGAAGGAAGTTGAACTCCTGGAAAGATGCAAGACTGTCAACAAGGCAGAAAGTGAAGCTCCAAATTATCAAACATGTATGCTGGAAAATCCCTTAAGAATCAAGCATCTAAAAGAAGAAATCTATGTTTGCAGCTTGCACAAGCTAAAAACAACTATTCTGAAGGATTTACAGTATATGGTAGCTGGATCAATTCATCCCCTGGAGCATATCTGTTCTGATAAGATAGATGAATTATTGGAAAGGAGAAAAGGAGAAGATTCAAAGCTGGACAAGCAAAGGAGGATGTCTCTCAATGCTTATCGTGGAAGTAGATTCAAGCTCATTCATGAAGAACTCCACTTCAGAAGCTATCCATTTGATCAAGAGCAATGGTTGAATCTCAGGGATGCTATTCTCTTATCTCTCCTACCATCAAGAAGATTATTGAAGAAATAGAAGATGCTGCAGTCACTCCTGCTAAAATCTCTCTTGTAGAAGGTCTAAGAGGTTGCTTGGTCGAAGCTCTCAAAAGAGAGGATGTATCAAGACAGAAGAGGAAATCTCAAGCTAAGTAAAAATTCTTAATCCATTCTGATCTTGTTAGTTAAGTTGTCAGCACATATTGTAAATTTGTTGTTATTGTCCATAAAAACAAATTGGGGGAGATTGTTGGGATTTATGGGTGATAGCATTGAAACAACTTAACTTTTTATGTACTTAATTTTTAATTAAGTAGAACATACTATCACAGCCAAAGTATTCTCTTGTAATCAGTATGCAATGTTATTTTATTTGTGTAATTTGGAAGAAGTTCACTTTCTGTGTTCAAGCCTCAAATAATGCATATTAGATGACAGCATGAATAAAGGTTACTGTCATGACAGCATATTTACTCTGACAACAACATTGGTGGAAGACTACGCGACAACAACTTTAGCCCTCGACATCAAGTTTGGAAACCTCGACAGCACTCTATGCGGGGAACTCATACTGTCACCAAAAGTACATTCCTGTGACAGCAAGCTTTGCGGCAAAAGTAACTGTCTCAAGAAAGATCCATGTTCTAGGTATCTTCTCAGTCAAATACCGTGATAGTTTCAATGTTCAAGAAACAGGCGTGTTGCAGTATCCCTAAGCTGCACCAAGTCTGCAAGACTACGACAGAAGCTTCAAGCACTACAAAACAAAAGCGAATCAATTCAAGAGCAAGGTCAAGTCTCTATTTGCTGAATTGTTTAGCTGGAAATAGAATGAATCTAGGTTGCTTTCTTTGTAATGTATATCTGACATGTTAGCAATTTAGGAATGTCACATGGGTAGGCAATTTGTAAGAAGCTGCCACTTGATAATGACAGCAGCTTCACAGACCCGTGTTGACAGTGATAGGATTAGTTTTATACTTAGACTATTAATTCATTCTAAGTAAGTAACAAAGACAAGCAAGTGTCTTGAAGGAAAACCGAAGCTCAAGAATTCTCTCTTGAGGTTGTAGCAACACTTTGCAAAATAAATAAAACATTTATTTTGTGAATCCTGTCTTCTCGATTATATTGTTTGTGAATGCATACATATTATTGATAACATTAAATCTTAGTTTCGGTTGTTGAAACTGAGATTGAATTTTATCAGTATTGCATTCATCCCCCCCCCCCCCCCCCCTTCTGCAATACACGAGGACCAACAGTTTAGTAGAAGGAGATCAACATAATATTGTTGTTAATAAGCACAACGTGATTCTAAACATTGAGGATAATCCAAAAACCTATAGTGAAGACATGTCATCTAGAGATAGTTCTTTTTGGAAAGAAGCAATAGATGATGGAATGGATTCCATAATTGGGAATAATACTTGGATTTTAGTAGATCTACCCAAAGGCTCTAAGCCGATTGGATGTAAATGGGTGTTTAGAAGGAAATATGATACTAATCAAAAGGTGCACTCCTTTAAGGCTATATTAGTAGCCAAAGGCTATAAACAGAAAGAAGGAATGGATTATTTTGATACTTATGCACCCGTGGGTCGTATCACTTTAATTAGAATTTTATTTGCCTGGGCATCTATATAATTTGCATGTGCATCAAATGGATGTTAAAACAGTAATTTTATATGTTGATTTGAACGAAGAGATTTATGTTGAACAACCTGAGGTATTTGTTCTAAAGGAAAATGTATAAACTTGTAAAATCTATTTACGGTTTAAAGTAGGCACCTAAAGATTGACATGACAAACTTGATTCAATTATTTTGCGTGATGGTTTTGTGCATAAAGGTGCTGACAAATATATTTACTCTAAATTCACATATGAGTATGGAGTAATTATTTGTCTTTATGTTGATGACTTGCTAATTTTTGGAACTAATATTATTGGCATAAATAAAATAAAAAAGTATTTATCATCGATTTTTAAAATGAAATATCTTGGAGAAGTAGATACTTTTTTGGGAATTAAAGTGAGAAAACATAGTGGAGGTTACTCTTTAAATCAAGCTCATTATATTGAGAATATATTAAATAAATATAATCATCTTGGATTTATAGAGGTAAATACCCCATTTGATTCTAGTGTGAAGTTGTGTGAGAACAAAGGAAGATTTGTTGCACAACTCGAGTATGTCAGTGTCATTGGTTCTTTAATGAATGATATGCGTTGCACTAGACCAGATATTTCTTTTGCAGTAGGAAAAATGAGTAGGCACACTAGCAATCCAAGTATGGAGCATTGGAAATGTGTGACTAGGATTTTTGGTTATTAGAAAAAATACAAAAATCTTGGTTTAGCTTTCAATAATTATCCGACAGTATTAGAGGGATACACCGATGCAAGTTGGGTGGGTGATAATCTATCCGTTTCAGTTGGTTATTTACTTTGGGAGGATGTGCAGTTTCTTGGTCGAGCAAGAAACAAACATGCATATCTCATTTGACTATAGAGTCGGAGTTTATTGCCCATGTAGCATGTGGAAAAGAGGTTGAATGGATTAGAAACTTATTGTTGGACATTAAGTTGTGGCCTAGTCCAATGCCTCCTATTTTAATAAATTGTGATAGTCAAAATACCATGTCTACAGCTTTTAAAAGCACGTACAATGAGCAGTCTAGACATATAAGCTTGAGACATGAGTATGTGAAACAATTGCTAGAGAATGGTACGTTGTCAATTGTTTATGTGAGATCATGTAAAACTCTTGCGGATCCATTTACTAAACCTCTATCGAGAGAGGTAGTGAAGACAACTAGTTGTGAAATGGGACTCAAACTCATTGATTAAATTATTTGGTGATGGTACCCCAACCTTTTTTCTAATAAATAATTAGTTTAAAGGTTTAATGGGTAATAACAAGTTACTAAGATAATTGCTGATATTGACAAATTTGGTCCCAACAAGTGGTGTCAATATCGTCCGTTGTGTGAGGAGGTTGAGTTAGACTCTTAATGAAATGTTTTGACTATATTGATAGTGTGTTGAAAAATAACGGAGACACGTTGAAATATTTCACCTATGTGAACTTAGAAGTGGTGCCGCTTCTTACGGGAGTTTGGGTTTACTCTCTAGAGAGTTCATGAGAACATGATTAGTAGCATATGGCCATAATAGTGCAAAACTTGTGAGAATTACTACTTGGAACAATAAGACAATTATATGTATGGTATTCTCCGGTTTAATCATATAGATGACTAGTTTAATGCTTCGGCAACTGAAATTCTGATAAGCTTTGAGATGTTAGTACTAAGTAGAGGTTTAAATCGAAAGATACATTTATTATGTATATTGTTAATGTGTGGATTAAGTGTGTTGAGATTATTGCTTCTATAAACAAAAGTGGGGGATTGTTGGAGTTTTGTTTTATAGAACCAATAAAAAGAAACAAAATTAAAAAATATTAATGAAATCTTTTATGGAGAAGAGAAGATAAGAAAGTTATACAAATTATTGTGTGTGAAACTCCTATAGTAAATTGACTTGAAACTCAAGTAGCCATAAAGTAAAATAAATTTTGGAGTAATTATTTTATTAAAAACACATTACAAATAGAAGTACATTTTGTTATGTAGAGAAAAGAGAAAAGCTTTCTTAGTTTCTCTAAAGAATACATGCACACTAAACATGTTTGTTCCTAAAGTAATTTAGGAAGGATACCAATATTGCTAGTTGTCATCCTTCATGCTTTGTTGTATCTTGTAGGAACAATTTCGCCAATAACCTCATAGCAAATTGTTATACAATTGGGGCGAAATAAATCCTTAAACAAAGTGATTATATCACGCCTCAAAGCGATTTGTATTTCAATTAATTATTATTTAGTAATTTTAAATAGGTTTCATCTCAATCCTTCAATTGTTCTCCCAACAACATGTAAGTCGTTCATGATAGATAACAGAACATTCATTTTCATTAGTAATTTGAAACTCGAACATAGCAAGGTAGTCAAATAGTTCATCAACCTGGTCGAGCTAAATTCAAATATTCATCCAACTCATGGATATGTAAGTGCGTGTTTGGGGTATCACAAAAAAGTTGACTTATAACTTAAAATGAGTAGGTGTCATATAAGTGATAAGTTGATGAATTCTTATAAGTTATACTGGTGTTTGGATAAATTTACTTATAAGTTAGTGGGCGTTTGGGGTATCAAGCAAAAGTTGACTTATAGCTTAAAATGAGTAAGTGTTTTATAAGTGATAAGTTGATGGATTGTTATAAGTGTTTGGGAGAACTTAAAAAAGTGAACTTATGTATTATAATGAGTAAGTGGTTTATAAGTGATAAGTTGATGCAAACTTATAAGTTACGTAAGTGTTTGGATAAATTTACTTATAAGTTAATAATTTTTTTGTTAAATTAAATTGAAAAAATAATTAATTAATATAATGATCTCGATAAATACATTTTAGATTAAAAAACATTTAAAAGTATAAATTTGAAAAAATAATTAATTAATATAATGATCTCGATAAATACATTTTAGATTAAAAAACATTTAAAAATATAAATATAAAAATATAAACTACTAAATAGATAAAGAAATCATGAAAAATGAAATAAGTTGAGCAAAATGTTAGTATTTTCTAACATTCAACTTATCAATTTATAAGTTATAAGTTAGATTATAAGTTAGGTAGACAAACACCCCTCATAAGTCATTAGGGATGGCAATCGGGTCGGTCGGTTCGGGTTTTGTAAAAACCAGACCCGGACCCAAATATATATTTTGGACCCGAACCCGATTGGATCCCGGATGTCAAGATCCAGACCCGACCCGTCGGGTTTCGGTTCGGTTCGGGTTTGAATCGGGTCCCAATTTATTTTAACTTTTATACAATTATTTATCAATTTAATATAAACCTGTATTTAAAATTTTGATTAAAATAATTGAGCTTCTTAAATTCTAAGAAAAATCCTTAACTAACAAAATTCATAATCCAAATTCTAAATAAATTCAAGAGTTTTTTGAAAGCTAGTTTACATCATCCAAAGATACATAATTACATAATAATCTAAGATTCGTATTAGGGTTTAGAATACAAAAAGAAATTAGAAAGTTTAAGAATAAAAATATACCAATAAATTGTGTAGATTAACTCTGTTTTCAGAGTCAATGGGAGAGTGAAAACATCAAGTGAGGGAATAAGTTAAAAAAATTAGAATAAGAGAATGAATTATAATATAATACGTCAATGTCTCAATAACCATACATAACGTAGTTAAGAAGTTAAAGTGGAATTCTTAGAATATTAATGATTTAAAATATATTATATATACATCATATTTTTCATATATATATATATAATTATTATTCGGGTTTCGGACCGGGTCCGAGT
This sequence comes from Heracleum sosnowskyi, assembly GCA_030848705.1. Lineage (NCBI taxonomy): Eukaryota > Viridiplantae > Streptophyta > Magnoliopsida > Apiales > Apiaceae > Heracleum > Heracleum sosnowskyi. The sequence continues at coordinate 133,829,151 of CM061237.1, forward strand.
TCGGTTCGGGTTTCGGATTTCGGGTCCGGTTCGGTTCGGTTAGGGAAATATCCAAACCCGACCCGAAATTTAATCGGGTCTATATATGAGATCCAAACCCAGACCCAAACCCAAAACTTCGGGTTCGGTTGGGTCTATTTGGGTCGGAACGGGTCGGGTACCCATCGGGTCGGTACAAATTGACATCCCTATAAGTCATAAGCTAAAAAAATAAGTTATAATTTATAAGTTAATAAAATAAGTTGAGTACACAAACACTACTCATAAACTGAAATGGGTTTATAAGTCATAAGCTGACTTATAAACGTGTGGCCAAACATGCCCTTAGTTAAGAGTTTGTTAAATTAAATTTGAAAAAATAATTATTAAATACAATGATTTCAACACTTGCATTTTAAATTAAAAAAAATATTTAAAAACACAAAGGTAAAAATATGAAGTACTAAAAAACAAAGAAATCAAGTAATAAATAAATTCAGGAAAATATACCTCTTTATTAACATTTAACTTATCAACATATAAATTATAAGTTGGGTCATAAATTGAATTGACAAACACCCTCGTAAACTTTTACGGGTTTATAAGCCAAAAGTTGGTTTATAAACCCGTTGTCAAACAGCCCTAAGACTCGAGCTCAACTTCAACTTGAATTAATAATGGATGATCTCCTTTCTAGCCTAGCTCCCCCTGTGTTTTGTCAATGTCAGTATTTTATGTCTTCATTCTCCCGACTTAATACTATATATTATTTTCAGTTTTGTGGTAACTGGTGCAGTAACATTTTAGTGGAGTTCGCAATATGGTGACAAACACTTTGATGCTACACTTCATCAACATAATCTTTATATACAGAGATCTTTTGGTCCCATTCCTCTAACTCGTACGGACACTTCCTTCCAAATCTTAATTGCCTGCTACATCTCAGATCACACAATCTTCTTTCTCACCCCCCGCTGTCCCTCCCACCATTCCCCATCTCCATAGTACCATCTACGTCGACTGCTTTTATGCTCCCTCTTTCAAATTTTACACGGATAACAAAGTAAGCACTTGCATAAGCTAGGCTTGTCAACAGAACGGCTTTGAAAAGCACACAATATCAATTCGACCACGTGGACTATTAGAATTTTTAAGCGAAAATCTTGTCACTTATTTTATTTTGGAATCCTTAATTATATCTATACTCTTTATTAATAAGAAAAATAATGTGAAAATGACGCATTGAAACACAGAAGTAACCTACATACCTCTCTCTCTCTTTTTCTCTCCACAGCCGCCTCACTTTTTCCCTCTTTTTCTTGTCTAATCGTCGGGGCTTCCATCGGTTTTCACCGGTGGAAAGCCCCAAATCTTTTAATTTCCTTTGTTTTTGTTCTTGTTTTTCAATAATCTACCTTCTTGGTGAGAGTTTTCCCAATTTATTTGGGTCTAGTTTATCTCTCCTTGTGAGAGTTTGGTGTGTTCTTTGTGTGTTTGGTGTGTTTTAATATCCGGGGTTTCAGATCTGCAGGATTTTTTTGGTTTTGATGGATTTTTATGGTTTTGATTTTGTTATGCGCTTCTTAATTGTGAGCGGGGGTCTTGATTTAGTGATAAAGTTTTGTATGAGATTGCAGCTTTGGTCGATAGTTCAAACGATAGCTCCATCGGGGCATGATGAAGGGGGTACCAGTAATTCAACGAGGATGCACAAAGTGGGTACTTGTATTTGTATATACTTTATCTTCAAAATATCGCTTAACTGTCTCTTCATGAGAACATGCGATTGCAAATTACTGTTTGTTCGACTCGATCATTGATGTAGATGCCGTATGGCTTTTTATTATTGAATTAACACTTTTATTTCAAAAAAAATGTGAAAATGACGCGCGGTATCAAAAGTATCAAAGTATCAAATTTTGTTATCAGGTGATCTGGGTTCGATTGCTCGCAATTACGTACAAGATTTATTAATTTAAATTCTTTAGCTTAATTCAGGATTCGATTCCTTACAACTACGTTATTATACAAGATTTATTTATTTACTTACTTTAATTTCATTAATTTCATTTAAAGTTCAATTGTCTATAACTTCTATACTCTTTATTAATAAAGAAAATAATGTTAAAATATCGCACGGTACCAAATTCAAGATTAATTGTTTATAACCACATATTTAAATAGTATTTATTTATTATATATTTCTATCATTCAAATATCTATAAGTACATTTTTTAATAATTAAAATTAATATTAATAAGCAAAACAATGTGAAAATGGCGCACAATACCAAAGTACCAAATTTGATTATCACAAAATCCGGGCTCGATTCCTTGCAAATACGTAATTATACAAGATTTATTTACTTTAAATTCTTCAACTTCATCTGGGGTTCGATTCTTTGCAACTACGTAATTATAAAAGATTTATTTATTTACTTTAAATTTATTAGCTACATCGAGGGTTCGATTCCTTGCAGCTACGTAATCATACAAGATTTATTTATTTACTTTAATTTCTTTAGTTTTACAAATAGTTCGATTGTCTATAACTACATAATTAAATAGTTGTTTATTTATTATATTTTTATCATTCATTTCTCGACAAATATATTTTTTAAAAATATTTATTAATATTTATCGATATTATTATGTTGATGTCGACTCATGTTCGGTCGGTGTTTGGCACGGGTTATCAGCTAGCATGAATAATACCCTGAAATATTTAAAAAAAAAAAAAAAAAAGTTGCTTCCATGAATTCTATTATGAGTGTATTCTCAACTGAACTTACGACAAATTCTCAAAATTCAATCATACATATAATTCTCTGTTAATTGGTCCTTGACGCATGTCCTATTCTAGAAAAGCTGAAATTGCTCTGAGTGGAACTTTTGAGTTTAGTCGTTCATCACAACTTCGGTTCCTTAGCTATTTTGGATGTATTAGAGCAATCCAATGGGGTTTCCTATTTTGAGTCCTTAAAATATATTAAATTAGTGAATACCTAAAATATAGGGGATGAAAAACTATTTCACTCCAATGGTATTATTTATATTGGCTCCCTATATTTTAAAATAGTATTTAAATAGTAGGAATGGAGAATGATAAGAGTAGTATTTAATATTTAATTAATAAAAATGGGGTTGGGTGATGATGTGGCAAATATAGAGGAGCAAAAATGGAACCCCAAATGTAGAGAAGCATTTTCTCTCACCTAAAACTTTTAGGTAATGGAGCAAAGGGTTGGAGTGTGCTTGAAACTTGATTTGATTCCCTATAATTGTATACGTGACAAAAATATAGATAAGGGGAAGATGGTTGGAGATAGACCTGACAATTTTCGACACGACACGAAAATTTAGTGTTTGGGTTTGCATTTTTAGTACACGAACACGAAAGTACACGATCGAGATTTATTGTCGGGTTTGTGTTTACCCTTCAAGTACACGACACGACACGAAGTACACGAAATAAATAAATAAATATTTATAAATAAATATTTATATTAGATATTTTTATATTTTTATTAGATACTTAACATTTATTTATGTGATTATACATAAATTTATAATATTATTTGTAAATATTATGTAAATATATAATTTTAATACATATTTGTAAAAATATTATCGAAATTTTTAATATTTTAATACATTTACTTTTTTATTTTTATTTTTATTATTAATTAGAATTATACGAAAACACGACACGAAAAGTACACGAACACGAAATTACACGAACCCTAAATGGGTGGTTTTGGATTTAGCATTTAGATATAAGAAACACGAAAATACACGACACGAACGAATTGTCGGGTATAGTTGGAGATGCTCTTAGTCTGAAACCAACATTGTAAAAGTCCGCTATAGGTAAAGGATCAAATCAGAACCGACAACAGGGCAGCCATCAACGATTTTTTTTGTGGGAAATTTGAAGTACTCCTGATTTCAACAGCATGACGAGCTTAGAAACCGCATTGACAGAAAAATGTATCTAGCATATACATGGCGTATCCAGAAAGTTTTCTGTAGGAGGGCATAGAATAATTTTCCGGGAGACACTCTAGATTTTTGGCAGGAGCGTTTTCATATATTTTTAAAAAAATTGATGATGAAAAAATGTTACTCCCTCCGTCCCAATGGGTTCTTTACGTTTGCTTTTTGCACGGAGACCAAGGAATATTCTTAAAATAAGTGAGGTAGTGGATGTAATAGTGTATTTTATTGTTAAAATAAATGAAGTAGTGGGTGTAATAATAATTTATTGTTAAGATAAGTGAGATAGTGGGTGTAATAGTATAAAGTATTGAAAAAGTGGAGTGAAGTAGTGGATGTAATAATGTATTATATTATTAAAAGTTACTATTTTTAGTAATGTAAAGAATTGGTGGGACGTCCCAAAAAGGAAAGTGTAAAGAATTGATTGGGACGGAGGGAGTAAATTTTATTTTAGGAGGTACACGTTTTCTCCGTGACCCGCCTCAGGCATATAACATGTTTGGCTAATTGACTTGAAATTAGGACACAGGTTTGACTTGGATTTTTTGAATTCCTGTAGTAGTTTTGAAATCTGTATTCATACATGTCACTTCGCCACAGACCATGTAGTGAGAGGCCTCTGGTAACAATAATTGTAAGATTAACGTAAAATAAAAGTTTCAAAACGTTTATATTGAGCTCTAAACTTGACATTTCAGGTTCATTCCAGAGACCTGAACCTGCATATAACATGTGCCTAGTATATATGCAAATGCATACCATTTGGCCGGTAGACAAAGGTAAGAACATGAACAGGCTCCAGAGAAGATGTACCAGATAATTAAGAGACATGAGACGCAACAGAATTATGTACTTTTGAAATAAAACAGATCAATGGCAAACATAAGTTAAGCTGATTTAGACGTTTAGTAGCAGACACACTGATAACTTAAGTATCGTCTAACTACAGACAAACTTAAGTAGCAGACACAGCCAAACCCACTGTTCGCAACTAATTGAAGAAGAAAACTTTATGTCTTGGACAAAAAATGATGTGCGGTGACGGATTAATATTATCATTCAAAAGAACAATATCAATTTCCGTAAAAAATGGAACTGCATCTGGTTGAATGCATGAACTTGTTGATGCTGCTGCTGTGTTGAGTAACCAGCTCATCTAAAACCTTAACGTGTTAGAGGAAGAACCCAATAGGATCATATAGTATATTTAACATGCTGTTAACCGATATGGTGTGTGTTTCCGGCATTCCTGCAACTCCGCTGGTGAGCTAACATTTTAAGTTTGTAAACTAGTCAATGGTGAAGTGAATCAGGAATCTATCAAACAGAGTATTTTAGATGCAAATACTTCTATGCAACATATACGGGTCCTTTTCAGAAAACCATATCTGTGAGTAGTTTTTTCACAAGTATGAAATTTTTAATGTTTACCTAGATTGAATTTCTTAAATTTATTATGTTTAGAACAGATAGGGTATAAAACGTCGTTTTAACTTTACTCAAAACTCGCAGGAATAAAAAGATTGATATCGGAAGTTGTTCCCCTTGAACAGAAAGCAACATGGCCATTGCAATGCATGTAACTGTAATAACTAACCGACCACAGTCATGTTCCTATGGAAACTAAAAGAAATATAAGGGCAAAATAGGCAAAGAAATAAATTCTTGAATTCTTCGATAATCAAATTGTAGATGAAATAGATGCAACAAATTAGAACTTTCCTCTACATAATTAAGTAGCCACCCAAAAGGCCTCCCTAAAACATATTCCTTTATTATTATTATTTCCATGTCCACTTTCCTTGCATCTTCTGTTATGCCTCTGAAATTTGTCTCTTCCCATTTCAACCTCAACATCTTTTCTATTTCCATCCATGTCCTTTTTCATGTAGCCAACATTTTTCACTTCATCGACAATGTTGTTGTTTGCTTCATCTTCTTCGAAAACATCCTCTGTTTTGCTCGTGTCATTGTCTTTTGATTCGGATTCGCCAATGTTGTCGTCTTGGTTATCTTCTGAGCTCATTGTTTGGTCATAGAAGAACTCACAGTTCTTTAGAAACTTTAGTTGTAACCTACCATTACTTCTTTCAGCTTCGAAACAAGTACGATTACATGGCGCCTCCACAGCTTCCATGATTAGTCTTCCACCTTCTCTGTGTGGCCTGACTTGAATAGAATTTGAACCACTTATTGTCGTCAATGGAGGTGGGAAACTGCGCGTATTCGCCTTCTTTGCAGATGAAACATGTCCTTGTGCTCTTCTTGTCATCGTCGTCGTCGTCGTTGTTGTTGATTTTACGCTCCTTGCCTCTGTAGAAGTGAACGAGAGAATGTCGATATCACCTGTATCATCACTCCCTGTTTCACTTCCCAAGTTTTCGGTACATAATTCTAAGCTCTTTTGGCTAAGCCTGAGAGATGGATAAAATTTTTCACTATCCACTGCCTTTTTCGGAGTAGAATTCGACAGAGACTGAAGAAAATTCCAGCCACCCAAATCAGATTTTTTGGTCATTTGGTTGGTTGTGTTTTTTTTATCATCTCGAAATACTTCTGTGGTAATAGTATTTTCGAAATCTATAGGCTTCGGTGCAGCCAGTTTGAGCCTCAAAGTTGTGGTTTCTGTGGGCTGTGGCTCGAAAAAACCTTGATACACTATAGTTGACATAGCTAAATATCGAAAGCTATGTGAAAATCTCGAAATGAATTTTTAGAATTTCTTTGGTTGAGAGGAAACAAGAGAAAGAAGGAGGTTGAATATGAGAGATAAGTGAAGGGGAAGGATGTGAATTTGTAGTGCTCAAAAAGTGGAATGGAGTGGGGGGGCTTGGAAAAAGCTTTTTAAACCACTTGAATTATACAAGTATTTTATCTACCACATGCTACCCAAATTATGAGAAAATTAAAGGTATATATATCCACGTAGTTGCTCTGTTACAACAATCCTTTTTTTATTATTATTATTTTTAGAAATATTAAGGATATATTTTATTTCTATATTTATCTATAAATTAGTTAGATGCTAGCCTATTTGAGTGAAACTGACGTCTTCTGAATATACTTGAGTCAACATTATTATACTCTTTTTCAGGAAACAGTTTCTTCTATAAATATAGATATTTTTGGTCGGAATGGTAACTTCTAGATACTACTCTCCCGTCCCCTCAATTCTTTACATTGAGGAGACGGCACGAGTTTAAGAAAAAGTGTAAATTAATAGAGAAAAATAAGAAAAATGAGTAAAGTAGTGGGATCAATCAATATTTAATGTATAAAGTGGGTATAAGTAGGTATAGTGGAGAAAAATAGTGAATGTGATTGAATTTTATATTATAAAATGTTAATATTTTTGTTATGTAAATAAATGATAAGAACGTACCAAAAAGAAAAATATAAAAAAATGAAAGCGGCAGAGAAAAGTATTGGTGAAGTGGGAAAAGAAATATATCAACCCAAGAAAGAAGTATATTCTCCTATTCTTAGAAGTCTAATCAAAGAGTATTTACTGTCAGCTAGCTTCGTTGCAGCAACAAAAATAACTAAACATTTGAAAAGTCAAATAATGTTTTTTTAATATTATATTTTTTCCAAAAATATTACGTAAATTTGTTGAAGAAATCTGGTTACATCAAGCGAAAATATTAATATAGAATCTCCCTCGTCTTCTTAACCAAATATCGATGATTCGAAATTTGTCAAAAACAAAATGAATGTGTTAGTATGTTTAATTAAGAAAAAAATTAACGCAAAAAGGATGGTATCTAGTAAATATGTATCACAGCCACCCTACGCACTTTGGATGAATTTTTGTGGATCGGAAAAATTGCTGACTAGTTGGTCTTAGCTGGGAATTCGATCCTTACACGAAGATATTACAGAGTATATTTTACATTTTTTGTTTCTTTTTTTCTTAACTTTACCAGCAAAATGAAAAGAAAAGAACCAACATATGTTTGCTTGGTCACAAGGCAATTAGTGTTACTGTTGCTGGTTTACTTGTTAATTATAACAGCATTAATTTGTTGTTAGTATTAATAATATGCTTAAGCGTAAGCATAACCACATTTAAAAAAATGGCACAATCTGAAACCATGCTTACGCAGTTTGTTAAAGGGTCTTTACATGGATTTTATATTATTGTGAATACTACTTTAAGAAGGTTAAAGTGATGAAATCATCATCCACTAAACAAAACCTTTTGTATGTTTGTCGGGTTGGTGTTAACCTACAAATCCGTAATTAAGGATTTTTTAACACTACTACTAAACTAGCTACTAATATTTCTTAATTATTGAATATTTCTCTGTTTGTTTTGAACATGTTAGATGACTAAAATTAAACTTATCCACTATCCAGGTGCTTCTTTTTTAATCTGAGAGCCCGGAAAGAAAAGTCTTGGAAATTTATGAAATATGCATGACTAGTTATGCTTGTAATTTACTAATATAGTCAAAAAAAAATTCTAAGTTTCAAGGTGCCGGTGTAAGATATTTCTGAATCACATTTGTATATATTTAACAGAAGAATCTTTTATTAATTGATGCAGTTAGATTTATAGGGTAAGCCATGTGATTAATTAGTACTAGACCAACACTAAAAGTGATTAATAGTATATGCTAATTAAAGTAGTTGCTGACACAGTTGCTGATTAGAGTGACTCTTTGGGACTTGATCAGACTTTCACTTGCGGAAAATGGTTGCCATGTTCAGCTCAATTAGGCCATTAAAAATTGTTTTTAAATTGGTGGATTAAGAAGTTGGGTTATCCCGATTATAAGCGAGTAAGACTTTACGTCTTGGATCCATTATATTTAAGAATTTCAAGATTTTCGAATTTGTGGAAAACATAATGTTTATGTATGTTAGGATTTTAAAAGAAAAAAAAATAATTTTGACTAAAATCTCTTAAACCTAAGTACAATAGTGCATGCCGACGGTGCTGAGAAGTGGTATCCTGAGCATGTCAACTTTGTTGATTACGTCAATAATAATATTCTTTGTGAGTTGTGACCTTTGAAAATTAAAAGTTTCATATCAAAAATGTGGATTTAGGTCAGAATCTGTTTGGTCAAATTAATTATTTTATTCATTGGCTTTTAAAAATCTTAATTATTTTCAAACCATTCTAATTTTTTGTGTAATAACTTCACAGGCATGCATGATCCGATCCGTTACAAATGTCAAAACAGTTTGTCAAGACAATTGACAATACATGGCAGTAACATAATAGATTTTAATTGAATCTGATTTTTCAATTTAATTTAATTAATGGACTATTTAATATAATTCTATACTTAGATTATAAAGTAAAATATTTCATATATCGCAATTACAATTTCATGACTTATTAACTCAAAAATCGAATATATATTCATTTGGTCTCTTATATTTCTCTTGTTTGTCAAAGCAGTGTTTGTCAAAGCACTGACAGAACACCATAAGTGCAATGTCAAATTTGATGTTATTGCTATAATTTGATATTAAATACAAAAAATATCAATTTCAAAAAAGTTACATATTTGGATGTAAATATGCATAAATTACTTGGTGTCAAATTCTAGCCACATCATCAATCAATCATAAATGTGACACAAGTTGTTCTACTTTAAATGAAACTAGCGTAACAGCCCGTGCAAGGCACGGGTCTGCATAGAGATGTCAATAATTTTTATCGTGAAAAAGTTGGTCGTGATCGATTTATTAGATGAAGGATTGTGTAGTCTTAAGTTTGAGAGCGTAAAATGAGAAGTATGGTTCATGCATAGTGAGGAGTAAATAATTTTTTTGACGAATAGTGTAATTACTTTGAATCACAAACGTAACTATGCCAAGGCTCTAAGACTCGTTTATAGTGACTATTATTGATTTTGAGACCAGATTGAAATAATGTAGAATTTGACGCACGAATGTACTATTGTTCTTCTTGTGATTATAAGCAGGTTTACCTGTGTTTTGTGTGTCAGAGAAATGATAGTTTGTATATTGGTAATTTGCGTTAGAGAGCGGTTGTTAGATGTTTTTCGGGAATTGAGTGGTTTTTTTTTTTTGCAAATTAGGTTATGAATAGGTTTTTATGCATGCAATGTTATTGTAATATAATCGAACATGCATAAATGAGATAGAGGATTTTAAAAAGAAGCTGAAGGCCGACACATCTTTGCACACCCTCACATCACCCAAGTTTGTGATAAACACCTTGGGAGATGAACACCTATTACAGTTTGGAGTATTCATGTCACGTATTTGTTTTTGGTTTTTTACTTGGGAACTGATTCTGCACTCCTCTCATGTGTTCATCTTTATATTAAATTATATTAACACACTTAGTAAATGCATTAAGAATGTGTTTGGAATATCGTTTTACAGTTACACATTTTAATCCAATTTATTACTATATATTAAACCTCAACACAAGGGCAAAAATTTCCAATTAAATGGTTGTCACAAAAATGTCACTCATATATTATTATGCAAAAATATATTAATAGTTGTTAGTACAAAGAAACAAACCTTCAACCTCCTTCTAAGATGTTCATGGGTTTAACCACTATTCTACATGCATGTTTAAGTTCACTTCAAAAAATTTATTAGATAATCCACGTCTTTCTTCTCTTATCTTATATTATTTTTACTTTGATGTTTAAATAAATACAATATTGGTTTGTATTATTTATATAAATCGGTTTTTCTTTTCATCTTTTCATAATTTTGGTCAAAAAATTTATTTTCCGGACACCCCAACCGGTATCACGCCAGACCCTAGAGTGCAGGAAGAATTCTCCACGCTCCCATGAATCAAACCTTGAATGCTTTGGTCAATAACCAGTGCTCTCACCAACTCATCTACATGCCCGGAGGCTTCTTTTTGTAATTTTATATACCTATATATTCAATCACTGAATTTTATTATAGTTGTATGTTTTCGATTAAATATATATTAATTATGTTGTTTAAAATTCATACTTTTATATTATATATCTTTATAATAATTATTCATACATAAAATATACTATTGAAATTCGACATAATATAAGAAATATTGTATATGTTGTAGAGGATGTCGTCAAGGACCCACAAACCCTATTTAGAATTTCATTTTATCAAAATGATTATATGACATTACGAATCAATTTAATGTATTCTATAAAGTTCTATTATTATTATGAAAGATTATACTTTTTTTTAACATCGTACAATAATTTTTGGAATACAATTTGAAATTCTATTTTCAAAACTTGTAATTTTCAATTTTCCCAAACTTTATCGTCTACTAACAGTCTGACTGATCATTATGTAATTATATACTATGTAATATCCTATATTTTAAAAACTTACCCCGATTTTTGACACGAAAGTCACTGGGGTTGAAGGGGAGGGGGTTAGGAAGTTGAAAAAAATATAGATAAGTTAATAAAGAATGACATGTTACTTTAGAAAATGTTAACAAATGAACAATACATTCTGGAAAATAAAATTGTTAAGAAATGGATGCGACGAACAGAGTAGGTAGACGAATTTTTTGTATAATTTGAATGCTAATGTTCTTAGTTTAAAAATTATAGAAATAAATAATAATGAGATATATAATGTGTATAATATTTCTTATATTAGATCGAATTTTAATAGTATATTTTATGCATGAATAATTAATTTAATTCAAATAAAGTATAAGATAAATTATGAATTATAATCAACATAATTAATATATATTAAACTGAAAACATACAACTGCAATAATATATAGTGATTGAATATATATATATATATATATATATATATATATATATAAAATTACGAAAAGGAAAAAAGAAAAACAAATTTATATAAAGAATTCAAACCAACGTTTTATTTATTCAAACATCAAAGCAAAATATAATAATATAAGAGATAAAAGGCGTGGGTTATCTAATAAGTTTTTTGAAAATAAACTCAAAAAGGCATGTAGCATAGTGGTTAAGCCCATGGATATCTTAGAAGGAGGTTGGAGGTTCGAATCTTTGTAGTAACACGTCTATTAAAAAAAATTTGTATAAAAATATACGAGTGGCATGAAAAGGAAAAAAGAAAAACAAATTTATATAAATAATTCAAACCAACATTTTATTTATTCAAACATCAAAGTAAAAAAAATAATATAAGAGATAAAAGACGTGTGTTATCTAATAAGTTTTTTGAAATAAACTCAAAAAGACATGTAGCATAGTGGTTAAGCCCATGGATATCTTGAAAGGAGGTTGGAGGTTCGACTCTTTGTAGTAACACATCTATTAAAAAAAATTTATATAATAATATACGAGTGACATTTTTGTTATTTTTCAAAAAAAAGAAGGTAAAACGGTAATTTTTCTGAAAAGGAAAAAAGAAAAACAAATTTATATAAATAATTCAAACCAACATTTTATTTATTCAATCATAAAAGTAAAAACAAATAATAAAAGAGATAAAAGACGTGGGTTATCTAATAAGTTTTTTGAAATAAACTCAAAAAGACATGTAGCATAGTGGTTAAACCCATGGATATCTTGGAAGGAGGTTGGAGGTTCGAATCTCTGTGGTAACACATATATTAAAACTTTTTTGTATAATAATATACAAGTGGCATTTTTGTTATTTTTTAAAAGAAAAGGGTAAAACGGTAATTTCACGGCCATTTAATTGGCAAATTTTGCCCTTGTGTTAGCCTATTATATATAGTAATAGATTTAGGCGAGTTTAGGGCTGTCAAAAAAATTTGAAAAATCCGATATCCATTCGAAATATCTGTATTCGTATCCGAAATAAAGTGGATTATATCCGAATCCAAAATTAAATAAATATGATAAATAAATAATATATATTTATTATATATATATAGTTACATATTATTTAGAATATATATATATATAATTTAATCATTAAACAATATATTTATATAAGTTTTAGATACTTGTAAACACACACACACACACACACACACACACATATATATATATATATATATATATATATTGCAAATTTAATATTTAAAAATAAACAAAATTATACTAAAAAGTAAATTTTTGAAAAAAATAAAATAGACTTTAATAAATTTAAGTTTTAGTTTAGTTCACTTTTTTTAAAAAAAAATTAAAAAATTATTATTTTTTCAATTTTATTGAATTAGAATTTAATATAAAAACTAAAAAATTCTGACTGAAATTCGGATTCGGATAGTATCCAGCGGATTCGGATTCAGATAATTTTATTTAAATATTTTCGGATTCAGATACGGATCCGGATACGAATTCAGATTTTCGGATTCGAATACAAGCAGATCCGTATCCGAATTATCCGTTTGACAGCCCTATGTGAGTTGAACAAAAAAATTATTAATTATAGAAATATTTAGTTGCAAAATGCAACTAGCATTGGAATGCATCTTATCTATTAGCACCAAAAATCACTTTTTGGTATCCTATTATAGCAATGGTTGTAGCCCTTTTGCATGTTGCATTGGACTTACTCTGGAAGCAAGTCCGATGCAATGCTAAAAGTGGTGTTATTTCTATAATATAACATCAATTATAAAATTCACATTTTCAATGCAATACTATACTTGACTGCAAAATAGAAAAATGTTATAGATGTAAAATCAAGTATAAATGTAGCTATAATTGCCACACAGTCATACAAGTGGTTGGTTGGACGAAATTGAATAATTAAAGCAACGATAACAAAAATAATTTTAAATTTAAAGTTTAGGAATTTGGAACATAGCTAAATTTGGATGTATTTGGTGCTATTTTAAAATCATACACTGAACTATAAATTCTATTTTAACATCAAAAATCATTTTTTGATTTCATATTATAACAATATTTATATTTATTTTGACATTAGCATTGGATCTGCTCTAACAAATGATATTTCTATTTTGACCAACATAAGTACATTTTAGGAAGTTTGATCTATAATAATTGATTTTTAGACAAACTATTTATATGTTATAAAAATTTGCGGGAAAGTGAAATATCAGGAAAAAAATAAGCGCAGAAAAGATAACGAAGTCTTTGCATACATATTAATTTTACATTTTTTCGCAAAAAAATTAAGCAAAATATATGATTGTAACAATTGTCATCATGAATCAAGACTGTACGCTTTATCATGTAATTAGAAATCAGAGTTACCCGCCGCATCCATCAATTTGAAAGGTTTACAACTTGGAAAATCTGAAAGGCAAGCTACTAAATATTTCGTGTTTAATACTTTTTTTATATTTATATATACTGTATTCTAATAAAAAAAATACATGTAGCATGCAAAGTATTGTTAATCTAATTCAAAATACATGTATTTTCTACATCTTAAAATTTATAACAAATACTAGCTTAAATCCCGTGCGATGCACGGATTATTAATTGTTATTTTATTATTATATTTTTAATATTTTATTAATTGTACTTGTTAAAAGAATAAGTAGTCATGTTAAAATAGCTAAATATTTTTAATTAATTAAAAAAATTAAAACGGATTTTAAAATAAATAAAAATAAAAAATGCAACATATATTTAGTTTAAAAAGGTTTTAAAATTTAATAATTAAAAGTATTTAAATTCGTTTTAAAATAAATAAGTAAAGGGTTTCCTCTGATATTTTTGGAAAAAAATGAATTTTAGTGAAAAAAATTGAAAAAGTAAATTGAAAAAGACAATTTACCGTGATATATTTAGAAAAGAAGGGACCTTGTTAGAAAAAATATATAATGTGTTTTAGAGTAATTGGTTATAAATAGGAATTTGATTATTTATATTTTAATATTATTAGTGATTGCATTTGTTAAGAAAAATATGTAGACATGTTAAAATAGATAAACTTTTAAAAAATAATTTTAATATTATAGGTTTAAAAATAAATAACTAAAGGTTTGTCCGTGATATTTTTGAAAAATGAGGGATTTTAGTAAGGAAAAATAGAAAAACTAACATGTTTTAGTTTAAAAAGGTAATTGTCATGTTTGAAAAAATAGGGGAAATTATTAGAAAAAATAATGTATTTTAGGGAAAAAAGGTAATTAGTTATAAATAGATAATATTATTATTTAATAATATATTTCTATAAATAAGTAAGATTAATTAAGTAAAAACACGAAATACAGTTAAGGGCAATTAAGTAAAATCACAACGTACCATACCGACCAACCAAACTTTTAATGTTTCGTCTATTATATAATAGTATTGATATGTATATTTCAATCAAAACACTTGATTAATATAATTATTAAAAAATTAAACCACAGAAAAATTATGAAATGAAGAATAAATTATGAATGAGTGTACTGTCTTTTGTCTTTTTTATGAGAAATGTAAATTGGGCTACAAAATTTTCTATTTATAGCATTTTGCCAACTCGATCTATACTCTTGTAGGGTTAAATGGCGTTTTGGTCACTCAACTCACTATTAACTTTTAATTGGGTCATCGAACTCAAAAAGTTTTTAGTCACATTATTGTACTCTTAAAAATTTTCATTCAGGTCACTGGCCGTTACACTTCGTTAAAAATTAGACGGAAAACTGACTAAGCTTTGTGATTTAGCTTGAATAAATCCACTGTGGCATGTACAGTCAGCTGAAGTGGCACTCAACTGACTAGAAACTTGCAATTGGGTCATCAAACTAAGTAAACTTTCATTCAGGTCACTGACGATTACATCAGTTAAAAATTGAAAAAAAATCGGACTAAGAATTTTCCTGCAACAACGTTAAGGGTTGTCCTACAACAGATACACACACATTATAAGTAAGGGTTATATTTTATCAGATTAGAATTTTTTTTAAATTCAAAATGTGAACATACCCATTCAATTTATATGCTTGTAAATCGATACATGTGAACAATTTTTTTTTAAGATATCACTTCTTTTCAATTCAAAGTGTAATTTTTTTCAATTTGTAATTTTTTCGGATGATTAGAATTTAATTTAATTTAAAATTGAACATACTCATTCAATTTATATGCTTGTAAATCGATACATGTGAATAATTTTTTTTAAGATATCACGTCTTTTCAATCCAAAGTGTAATTTAATTTTTAAAGTGAAACCATTAATCTTTAGGTTAGTGACATGAATGAAAGTTTCTTGAGTTTGATGACCCGATTGCAAGTTTGTATTCAGTTGAGTGACCAAAACGCCGCTTGAGCTGACTGTACATGCCACAGTGGATTTATTCAAGCCAACTCACCAAACGTAGTCAGCTTTCCATCTAATTTTTAATGGAGTGTAACGACCACTGACCTGAATGAAAGTTTTTAAGAGTACAATGATGTGACTAAAAGTTTTTTGAATTCGATTACCCAATTGAAAGTTTATAGTAGTTGATTGACCAAAACGTCATTTAACCCTGCTCCTATAAGATTTATTTAATTTATATCCTAACTTAACTGTTGAACTTTGAGGCAAGCAGCTGAAATTCTACCAAAATTAGTCAATAGATCTAAAGCCAGCTGATTTACATTTGCACTCGCAACATGTTTCTTACTTAATAACTGTATTTGAAAACTCTTCTCTTCTCTTTAGTTTTCCATTTAGGCTAATAAATTTTGTTTTTATAAAAGACATTTTAATTATCGATATCAGCCCCTGTTGACGAATATCTCATTACAAAGTAAAATATTTAACATGCCAATAAAAAAAGTCAACAATTCATGGCGCCAACGATAATAATCTGCACAACTGTATACTCATGGATGTACATGCAAACATTCAACATATAATTTGTAACAGCATCTTTGTGTCTCTCTTGGCTGCCGAACTCTATCCTTTCCCAGAAACCCCATTTTGATAAGATTGCGTCTTCCCCCTTATCCAGAGGATCGTTATACATATAAATCATATTATTCTCGTAATTTTCTTTATCACAATTAACTATAATTTTATTGATATCATGTAGTTGTACTAGTTGATTATCAAAACTAGCTGGTATGGAAAAGATTTCAACCTACAAACTTACCCTGATTTTTTTCCTCATTTACCGTTAAATAACTGATTTATCTAAAATTTTAAGAAGTTAGAGAAATAATTCAATAGAATTTTATTTTCTATTATTTAACAGTTACCCAATTCAACTTACAAAAAAAATTCAACCCTAACTCTTTTCATTATTTATGATATGTGTTAAAAATAACTCTAGACATAATTAATATTGCATTAATTAAATCTAGTTGGTCCATAAATAAGGCTCATTAATAAGATCTGAAACTCTAATTAAATATTAATTTCGTAATTAATATTTGAACTAGAAGTACAACATGTATTAGGAGACGTCCAATACAGGCTCGTTCTAATACAAGTGGGCTTGTTTTAATACAAATTCGTTATGATATGGAAACAACTCCTACAAAGAATGATCTAGAATTAATCTTTATCCACCGTCAAAGATAAGACTAATTCTTCAAGAAAGTGATAATATTTATCCACCGTTAAGGATAAGATTTATCCTTCAAGAAAATCAATGCTTATTCACTAGGCTTCTAAACGCCTATATAAAGGGCATGATCCCTCATCTCAGAACGACGTTTGAGACTTCATCCTCGACGTTTGAGACTTTATCTTGAAGGATAAGATTTATCCTTCAAGAAAATGATAGTACTTATCCACCGTCAATGATAAGATTTATCCTTCAAGAAAATCAATACTTATCAACTAGGTTTCTAAACGCCTATATAAAGGGTCTGACTCCTCATCTCAGAACGACGTTTGAGACTTCATCCTCAAATAAGGACGTACAAGTCATTACGTTCTTGGTGTGTCCCTGCCGCCATAGCCCCGAGGGCAACACCAAGAATTATACGTTTTTATTGGCTTGATTCTCCAAAAACTAGAAATACATAGGCATATTGTTAGGAACAAGTTAGTTCCCGACAACAAGAGCAGTCGTTAAAACTTGAAGCTCACAAACCTTAAAATTAGTTATACTCTGGTCTTTATTGCATAACAATTTACTATTAAGCAACTAGTTCCTTTAAATTTTAACGTATTAGAGCATATGAGACATATGACATTTAATTAATTCGAACATATGATATAACATACAATAATGAGACAACGACATTTGTCACAACTCTCGTAAAATTTTTGAATTGCGAGTATACATAGCAAATTGATGATCACATTTTATTTCAGCTGGTTCGTAATGTATTATGCCATGCGGTTCCATAGCTTATAATATCAAAAACAATCAATCGCCTCTATCAGCAAGACCGTGCATCTAACTAATTGCATGTAATTTGCAGATATTTATTTAAAGTCAACTATTCTGTGAGACTCACAGTAAAATGTTACTATCAAGCTTAAGTATATAATTTGATTCTGTACATGTAGAATAGTATATAAAAAAATATTGAAAATTATGTACTACAAATCATCTGTCCATTTCAATCGACCAGCTATTATCCTATTAAACCTCAAGTCGAATCTTAAAAATGTAGTTGGACTGACACTATAGGGTTAAAAGGAATAAAGGCAACTAAGGTCTGTTAATGACTTTAGTTAGTCATGTTAATTACAATTAATGTGGTCCATAATTGCGCTTAGCGACTCTTCGAGACGCTAAACGAGCAAGCACAGAGGCTTATTCCGATTTGCAAGTACAAAGCTGGCCTAGCTTGTTTAAACACATAAAGACTACTCCCTCTGTCCCGATCAATTGTATACATTGAGGGACGAGGGCTCGGCACGCATTTTAAGGCTCCTTATAAAGTATACTTTCATAATTTTTTTAAAATTTTTTTTTTTTCTGAATTAAAATTTAACGTTGAAATTTGTATTCAGAGAAAAAATAATTTAAAAATAAGTTGTTGAAGTATACTTTATATACACCTTAAAATGCGTGTCAAGCATTGAAAACAAACTGTATAGAAATGAGTGGGACGGAGGGAGTATAACAGTAGTGATTAATTAATCAAATTTTATATGCTAATCCTTACTATTTGACTATTTGTGTACACGAGCTAAAGTAATGAGTTTGCATCGTAGACCATCTGTTTTAGCACTTGATGAGGCTGTTTTAATTTAATTAATTAATTAAGGTATAATTGAGGATCAGATCGTACGCCCACCAGACCACCACAGAAAGAGAGGAAAGAAAGTTTTGCATCAGAATCCATATTGTGAATATTAAAATAAAGAGTACGTCATGTTTGTTTGGCCTCAATATATAGACCTGAAGTTGGCTTTCTGATATTTCGCTTAGTTTTTAAAATTTGTTTGTAAGACTTGATTAAGAAATGACAAGAGAATCCAGATCATAGCCTAGAAATGTATTAGAACATGTTTTTAACAGAAATATGTATGAGAACATGTTTTTAATTTTAGAAAACCCCAGCCTCCTCCGTCCTCCTCCTCGTTTCTTCTCTAGCCGACAGGGCTTTCGTCAGTTTTTTCCGGTGAAAAGCCCCAAACTCTTTAATTTGTTTTGTTTATTTTTGTTTCATTCAATAATCTTCTTTTTGGGTAAGGACTTCTACCTATTTGATTTGTTTGGTTTGTTATTTAGATCTTAATTATCAAAGCTTTTGGTTTTCTTTCTTCTTCGATTCAAGCAGAGCTTATGGGATTTGAGAGTATACCGAGGATCTCCTATTGTGGTTTCGTTTTTTAGATTAAAAATTTTTTGTTTCGAATTTCAGTTTGTTTCTCTCCTTGGTGAGAGTGTGTTTGTTTCTTTCCTTTATTGTGAGTGTTGGTTTTGATTTAGTGATGGAAGTTTGTATGAAATTGCATTTATGATCGATAACTCAAACGGATTATGACGAAGTGGATTGTGGCGAAACGGGTACATGTAAATATATCATCTTCAAAATATCACTTAATTATCTTTTCTTGAAGACATGCGATTTGATCATTTTTATGTTTATTCGATTCGATCATTTTTGTAGATGTCATATGTCTTTTTATTATTGAATTGACTCCACTTTTCTTCAAAAAAAACATGTTTTTAATTTATTTAATTAATTATTAATTCAAGTCCAGAATGGTAACAGTGGGTACAAGAGACAAGTTCATGCCTCCCGACTCCCGTAAAAGAAGGGGAGCTGGCCAACAACATGCTCACATCAATCAAAGTCCGAGGTTAACTTTATAGGCAGACAATGCATTGATTTTAGGGATCGAATCTCAACTGGCAAGCATAATTATTATGATCATCAGCATTTAAGCTTGCGTGTGTCCTTTTCATAATCTTAACTTAATCACAGATAATTTCACAACTAATACACATCTGCAATGCAAGTGGAATAATATGTTTATACATATTTGGTACGAATTTGTGCCTTTGAGGTTTATTTATATGTTTTAGTCTCCATATTCAACCAACAAAGAGAATACTAACTAATGATAAATTATTGTTCCCTCCGTCTCATTTCACATGTTTTAAAAAAAATGGTTAGTTGGATAAAAACTTCAAACTAATACCCTTATTAATAATATATTGGAAAATGAGAATAGTGTTAAGTGTGAAAAAAGTGAAATCTAACAAATAATAAATGTAAGAATTATTTTGTAAAACTATGTTTGAATCTGTATTAAAAGAAGAGAGGGACGTGAAAATTGGATCAAATATTTTTTTATAAAAATATATGTATAATGGGATGGAAGGAATATGTAGTAGGGATCATATACGGCATATTTTGATAATTAAGAAATTAAGTAGGAGAAGAAATTACATATAAATACTTTTATATTATGTTTAGCCATCATTCATGTATTCAAGAACTTTAACTTTCAGAAAGATAATGTTTATTTGCTTGACATTTTCACCAAAAGCTGTAAATTTGAAATATTTACACTCGCTCGTTCAGTCGTTCTTATTATCAACTTACGCTTCCTAGCAAACGAAACGATAGTGCGCTCGTGTCCTCACAAAAAATGTTCAACTTTCTAGCAAGGTCAAAGGGAATTCAATACTGTGACCATATTAATTCAACCAAACAAGCTAAGCAAGGCGACTTGTTCAGCAACTGCTGGACTCATTAAAAGAGCTATGATCATCAGGCCCATTCTTTTGAAGATAATACCATAATTGTGTGTTATTTTATGAAGCCCATTTGTGCCCGAGTTTTTTGCTTGGATGGATGACTTGAGGTTGGAGGACGTGGAGAATATTCTATTGTTATCATTTGGGATTTCTGGGATAAACAATTGCTAATTACCGGCGTAACAGTCCGTGCACCTGCATAAAAACGTTAATAATTTTTTTGCGAGGAGGTCGATTTATTAATAAGTTTGATAGTGTAAGATGAAAAGTGTGAGTTGTGCAGAGTAGTAAGAAATTTCGTTGACGGATAATGTAACTACTTTGAATGACGAATGTACCCTTGTCAGGTTTTGAGACTTGTCCGTATATTAATTAAATAATTTCTCGCTGAATTTGTTCATATATCAAAATAATTTTATAATTAAAAATACATTAGATGATAATATTTATAATTTATCGTAATTTTGTAAAGTAATTTTGTAATATTGCATATCATTTTCATGAATCAAATACTTGTAAATTTGATTAAATTTCGTAATATTCAACTAATATCTATATGATAAAAGGCACATGATTATTTTTATCGATGTAAGAATGATTAGACAACATTAATGACTTGTGCATATATATAATATCCAAACTATTTTCTGGTTTCATTTTTTTTTCTTCATATACAGTGAGTTCATGTTATAATGACGTAAGTAAATGTTTAAACTCAATCATCATAAATAATTGAAATCCTAAATTTTAAAAATTCATTTATAACTCAGATTGAATTATCTTATATATATATTTCTCAAAATTCATGTATTTTGCTCAGTTATATAATTTTATAAATATATGGTACAAATTAATGAATTTTGAATCAACTATAATCTCTACTAAACTATAATAAACAAAATGGGGTATAATTTATCAATTGGTTCACAACTCATCTTGGTTATCCTTTTCAATCACAATCAATATTGATAGGTCTTTAAAGTCAAATTGATTGGAACAACTAGATATATTACTAAAAGTTATGCTACATGGAAGTTTAATGTAAGAACCGAGAAACCGTGTGTATATTTTTAGAGGTTAATACAATTTCTTTTACGTTATTCGTGGATCTGATACATTATGTGTTTAAATATGAGAAATTTTTCGTTAAATGATCATATGTGTATGTCCTATAAATGCTACGTGAACTTTTGAGGTAATTAGGTTGATATTTAAAAGGTGAGTTTATTCTATTTTAAATTTATAGTAAATTATTGAACAAAGAATTTAGTTCGTTTTATAATCATTCGGGAAATTGGTATATCGTTCGTACCAATAATTCATTCGTTAATTTGGGAAATATCCTTAAACATTCATTATAAATACATTTTGGTTCGTATATCTATTATTAAACAATTTTTGTAATTATCCGTAGTTTTTGGATAATTATCGTTTCGTAACCGGTACGCTTTATTTTAATTAATAATGATCCAATGGATCAATATTGATCCAAAAATATCGTCTGGGGTACTATTTTCCGTTTAATATAAGTAGCTTATTCATTAATTATTTTTATCGAAAAATTCGTTAAAATCTGTAAAATACCGAAAAATCCCTAAATTGTGTTCTTCGTGTTCTTCAAGATCAAACTCAAATTTGAAGGCGTTACCGGAATCCGGTTTCAACGTTCTAGTAGTCGAATCAAAGGTATTAAAATCTAGTTTCATAATCTACCATCAGAATTCGTGTGGGTAATTTTTAAACTCTATACGAAGTTTTCTTTAATTCTGGAAAATTAGGGTTTATGTGAAAATTAGGTCTTTTTGATTCTGAGCTTGTTCATGTGATTTGATGATATGTATAGATTCGTATGGGTGTAAGGAGTCCAAATATATGTTCAATTTCAATGTTTGATTCCCGGATTAACCAATTCGAAAATTAGGGTTCTTGAGCTCAATTTGGGGCTTTTTGATTTAGGAATCGTTTGTTGATTTTGATGGTTCCAATAGCTTTATATGATCACATACAATCGATTTGCATGCTTAATTGAGTTGTTTTAATCCATTTTTATCAAGTTCAATTTTTAAAGTTTACTTTTCAAATTTTGATTGATTCGTACGTAAAATCTGTTGATTGTTCGTGTATGTGTATATGGGGGTTAGATTTTACGTGTTCCAATCTTTGTTTTGGTATATAGAACATTGAGTTTGGTAAAGGATTTGTGTTAGTCGGATTTTTGGCCGGATTTTTGTACCGCCGGCGATTTCACCGGCCGGTGGCAGCCATTAAAGCTGGCAACGGAGCGTTTTACAGTTTAGTACTTCAAGTTTTGAAGATGATGAAGTTTGGTCCCTGAAGTTTTATAAAATTTCAAATTGGTCCCCTGACCAAATTATTTTCTAAATTATTTATTTTTAATTTATAATAATCTATTTTGTTTATGTAAATTTGGAAAAATTGTTTTAAAAATGATTTTTAAATTCTAAAAAATTTCTTTTAAATTCTGAAATTTTTTATTTAATTATTCCTTAATTATTTAAGGAATTATTTCGAAATATTTATTTATTTAAGTAATTATTTATTTTCCAAAATTCTTTAATTATTTTGGAATATGATTTAAAAATGATTTAAATTGGGAAAAATATTCCTAAAAATGTTTTATTAATTATTTAAAATTCCTAAATGATTTATAAAATCATTTTAGGCCTTTCTTTCGAGTTGTAAATTATTTCTTGAACGTTACATGACATATGTGATTTAATTAGTGCATTTAAATGCCAATATGTGCTACGTAAATTATGTGAACTATCTGGTTATTGAGTCATAAGACAGAATAAGGAGGAAATCATATTCCTTCGACCTTACATAGTAGCTAAGGACCAGAGGCAAGTGTTTATACCCTTCACTTATTGTTCAAGTGATATTTTCTTTAAAGTAAATTGCAAATTTTTTATATCGTAAAATCACGAGTTTTCCTTCATACCTTTTTGGTTATCAGATTCATATTGCCATGTTGAATGATAAAAGTATAATTACTGAGTTGAAATGTGGATTTCCTAAATGATTGGGAAGTTATGAACCCGATAAGGGTAAAACTGTGATTTGAGTTATGAACCCGATAAGGGTAAAATGAGATTTTAAGATTTTTGGTTTTTTTATATGAAACCGAGGTAAATTGGAATTTTAGGGCCGTGGTGCCGGTCCAGTGAGATAAGTTATGGCCAATGGCAATAAGTGCCTTTGGGGCTAATGAGTGCCCCGGGATCCCTTGAAAGTGTATTGAACCTGTTGTGTAGGACAGTAAGGTTGGCGAGCTTTGAGCGATTGATCATCGGCTTAGCTCGTAGCGTCGTATGAATTCCAAATTAATTGATAAATGAGAAAATTGTTGGTTCGATGATTTATAAAAAAAAAAGGGGGTTGTTAATTTTGCTAAATTTACTTACTTTCAAATTGTTGTGGTTTTTCAATATTTAAACATTCGCTTTCTTTATTCCATTACCAGTTATGAAATACTCATCTTGTTTTGCTTTATTTATACTACATATTCCATTGATACCAGGTTGAAACCTTAAATTATATCTTTTATCCACTGGCTGGGCATTTCTTTCGCTCATACTTGTTTGTTTCACCTTTTAAACCTCCAGTGAAAGGTAGATTGACACGATTTAACCGATTAATTTTGGGAACGAGAAGAGACAAGATGTCGTTATGAAGATGAATTGATGCAGAGTATCTGGAGCTAGTGTAAGGCTATTGTATAAATTTCAATTCTATTAAATATTATTGTGAATACGATTAGTTTGGCCTGGTATACTTCTCATCGAAGTTATACCGGCGTTTTAGAATTTGTGCAAAGAGAATTGTTGTAAAAAGGAAGTTAAAGTTTAGTAAATTTTGGATTCTTGTTTCTAGCACTATAGCCTAAAAGATATTGGTTTAGTTGGGGTCGCAGATGTTATATTTGAATTGGTTTAATATTTAACAGGTGATTTATATTGAGATTTCAGGTGACGACCAAATCCACTGACCCCGGATTTGGGGGCGTTACATTTAAGGTTCGAATCTCATCAACAACATATTGAAATAAACATTTGTTAAAAATATGTTAAAATTAACATTTACTCTGAGCGACTGATCCGGCGGAACAACTCAAAAATTAAAAACATAAATAAAGGTAAACTACGTGAACCACTCGTTACTATTTTTAATTTGATTATAATAATTGAAATAAAAAAGTAAAATAATAAAAAAAAAAGTACCCGTGCTTTGCATGTTTTGTAAACAAATATATACTAATAAATATATCATTTTTAAGACTATTTTTTTTTAAAAAAAGTAATGCAAATATGACAACTTTATAAATGTCAAGGAAATATTCATCTATTTAGAAGTGAAAAATGAGCATGATTTTGACCTCAAGACTTATACGAGGTTATACTGTTTTTTTCAATACAAATATTGAATGACATTTTTATAATAATAAACTCACCTTTTTCATGTACAAAAAATAAACTTTACTTGTATTTTATTGTGTCTTAGCTTCAGTGTTGTAATCCGATGATGTCCTCAAAGCCCACAAACCCTATTTAGAATTTCATTTAGCAAAATGATTTTATGACATTACGCATCCGTTTAATATATTATATAAAATTCTATCATTATTAAGGACTTATACCTCTTTTAACATCATTCAATAACTTTTTACATACAATTTGAATTTCTATTGTTAAAACTTATAGTCTAACTGGTCGTCATTAATAATTAGACAATTTTATAATGTTTATGATCGAGAAAAATCATATCTTATTTTCATCTATTGCATATTAACTACATTGATTTTTTATTTAAAACATAGATCCTGTTTTTGAGTTATCGTCTTTTTGGAATCAATTCACTTGTATTTTCTACATTTTCAAATATTTATCTTTTTAGTCGAATTATACATTTAAACCCCTCAAAGTCTTGATCAATAAAACATTTCTAATTTAACTCAAATATTTGATATTTTATATACTTAAAAATTATGATATATAGTTCATATTTGATGTAGTTATATATCATGTATGATTTTATAGATATAATTTAGATCTTTTTATTTAAATAGTATAATATATTTATATATATACAAAGAGATAAATGAAAATATAAATATTTTTTATCCATACTAATTTACATTCATGTGTAACATGTGAAATTATATCATATAAATTTTATTTTCTATACTCATCATTTATCATGACAAAGGGAGTGTAAAGATTTTATTTCTTATATTTATCATTTATAATGAAAGAAAACCTTTTCTGTAATTATATACTCCGTAATATTCTACATTTTAAATTGTCAACCGGGGGATTAAAATGATGGAAAAAGTGAAAAAATTGACCCGAAAAAAATGAGTAAATTAGAGATTTACTGAAGTTAATAAAGAATGACATGTAATTTTAGAAAATATCAACAAATGAAATGTACATGTTAGGAACTATGTTGTTTCTTGATGATAACTAGATTAACTTAGTGAAAATTGTATAAGTAAAAATGTAGTCATCAATAAATAGCATGCTTTAGCAGTATCCGTAGAAGGGTAGCTTATCTACGGATAAGACTCAATGTAACATGCTTGTGTAATCCTGATGTGCAATCCTGAGATGCAATCCTGAGGAACAATCCTGATGAACATTCTTCATATGCAATCATGATATGCAATCCTGATGTACAATCCCGATGTACAGTCCTGATGTGTATTCCTGATTTGTAATCTTGATGTTGAAGTTGAAGTATTAGTTTTTAGACTGAATAAGTCATGTTGACTATTAATGGATATGTAGAATAAGGAGGCTAATTGTAAATAGTCTATGCCTTGTAATTTTACATAAGTGAAATTAACTGTCTACGGATAGCAACACTAGCCTTCTACGGATGTGGACAATGTACTGTCTACGGATAACAATACTAGCTGTCTACGGATGTGATCAAGATACTCTTAACGGATACAACTTAAATGGCTTCTACGGATACACACTGTACTTTGTGAAAGGGACAGTTTAGACAGTGCACATGGGTTGATAGACTACACAAAGCATGGAAACCGGCATTTCTGGTAAACTCACGAGAAGAAGAAGCATTCTGTTTTGTCTAGTCAAAATTAGCATTTCTATAAAAGACAATCAACCAAGAAGGGCATGCTACCAACACATGGACCACTACTCAGAATGGAGAAACAAGGATCTTGAACAGATTTACTTTTTGTATTATTCACTGTTCGAAATATCTTGGCCTCGTTTGGTTTTATGGTTTTTTCAGTTACTTCAGTAACTTAGAATTACTTGTAACTGAGTTTCAGTGTATACTTCTCGGGATAATTCAAAACTGTGTTTGGTTCATGAGTATGTAACTAGAAGTTACATAGTTAATTTTGTTTGGTTTATTTACCCACTTCCAAGGAACTTCATATAAAATGTCTATCCTAACCTCTTATTTACAAATTAATTAATTTTGTTCTTAACATTCACTTAGAGGTAAATAACTAACCATGTCACTAGTCTTATTCATATAAAAAGGACATTCATAGGAAACAATGTGCTGATTTAATGCATTCAAACCAGATTGTGAACATTCATAACAGAAAGGAACAATTGAAAATCTTGAAAATGCTAGAAACAAGACTAACGTGAGAAAAAAAAATCCTTCACAGTCACCCTTTTCAGCCATCATGATCAAATTGATTATTTGATCAAGAATCAGGAAGAAGTAGTGAATGGACATATGTAGATCGAAAGTCCTCCGGTAGACTAAAAAAATAGTCTGTTTCTAAAGGATCCAGTGCTATTTTTCTCCCCGCCTTAATGAGTTCTTCTGTAGTTAGCCCTTGAACCTTCATAAGCTCAGAATTCACGAGCATTCTTTTCTTAGCACCATCAGATTCGTGCTGAAAACAACTAGTAAGTTTTGCAATATTTTCGTTTCCATTCTCCATCACACTACTTATTTTTTGTAATCCAAACGTAAGCTTTTTTACAATTTCTAGCGAGTCCGTTTTTGTCTCTTATTCCCACGCGAACTTGTATCAGCAGATTGAGCATTAACATTGGGACTCACCTCATCTTCAAGATTCTCTACTCGCTGTTCAAATTGTTGTTGTGGACTATTTTCCTCATAATTAGTAATTTCTTCCACTGCATCGGCGGGACTTTCAACACCTTCCCCATTAGCTCTATCTTTGCCAAATACTTGTGAAAGCTCATCATAGAATGGAAATGATTTATTCCGTAGCCCCTTAGCATTTGGATGACTCTGTGAAACAAATAAAAGAATTGGTGTTAAAAGGTTGCTGCTCCGGTTACATTATTACATTGTAATAATACCACGATTGAGATAAAGGGCTAACAAAGACTAAAGCCCTAGTTAAACATAAAAATTTTAATACCAGATCCATTCATACTTTCATAGCATAGTTGATTGTATTTAGCTACAATTTTAATACCTAAAATAAGTAACAACAATACAGTAAAAGAATTATGCACACAAGAGGTCGCTGGTCGTCTCTTTTGTTTAAAGGGACAAGGATAAAAGGTCATGAGCACCAGCTGTAATTTAACATTACTAGTACCAAGAGTAATTTCTGTATAAAAACAGTCATCTTGAGAGACAGTTCTGTTAAATATAATTGCTGACGTTTGTTTATCAGTGTTTAAGCAACAGATACTGACCAGAGTTTATCAGAAACCGGTCAGAGTTTAATTAAACTCTGATAGGGTAAAGAGTTTAAAGGAAGCCGGTCAGAGTTTATTTAAAGTCTGACAAGGTGATAGTTGAATTAGCCGTCGGTGCTAAATTGAAGATTCTAGAAGCAATATATTCTGAAGATGGAAAGAAGCAGAATATATTGATACAGCTAAGGAAACGGAATAGAAGATAAGAAGCAATCCTTAATTGATATCAATTGTATAGCTAATTTGTAGGAATATCAATTAGATAAGGATTGTGTAACTGTGTACTATATAAACACAGATAGGTTATCCCTAGAAGGGATGCGATCATTGAATATTTTATTCTTGTAACCTAGAAGCTCTTTGTGATTCATTAACATCACTAAGAGAGAATTATTTAATATAATTCAGTTTGTTGATTTACAAACTTGTGTTCTTAATTGTTATTCTCATACATACTTGATTATATATTGTGTATTCGGCCTAACAATTGGTATCAGAGCCAAGGCTGTTTAATATATACAGTTTTACGATTCAAACACAGTATTAATCATGTCTGAAGAAAATCAAACTGCTCCTAAGGCTGAACAGGTTAAGCCCAATTCTGTGAGTCGATATGAAACAATCAGGGTTCCAATTCTCAGGCCAGTAGAGTACCCGATTTGGAAGGTTAAGATGACCATGTTTCTGGAGGCTACAGATCCAGAATACCTTGACAGAATCTATGATGGTCCTCATATGCCAACTAAATTGTCCCCTGTTGTTGATGGTCAAGAATAAAAGACTGTTCCAAAGGAAAAGAAAGATATGACTCCTGAGGATATCTCATCAATTGCAAAGGATGCAAAGGTTAGACATCTTCTCCACAGTGCTTTAGATAATGTTATGTCTAATAGAGTAATTGGCTGCAAAACTGCCAAAGAGATATGGGATGCTTTAGAAGTCAGATGCCAGGGAACATGTGCTATTAAGAAGAACAGAAAAACAATACTCACACAGGAGTATGAGCACTTTGATTCAAGAACTAATGAAACCTTGACTGAGACTTATGACAGATTTTGCAAACTGTTGAACGATCTGTCTCTGGTTGATAAAGAATATGAACTTGAAGAATCTAATCTCAAGTTTCTGTTATCTCTACCTGAAAAGTGGGATTTAAAGGCAACAACAATCAGAGATAATTATGATCTTGCTGATACAGATCTTGATGAGATCTATGGATTGTTAAAGACTCATGAACTTGAGATAGAACAAAGAAACAGGAGATCCAGCAAGAAGACAAAATCTGTTGCTCTCAAAGTCGAGGAGAAGCCCATTAAGAAGGAATCATCAAGGAAGAAAGCCAAGGGAAAGGCTTTAGTCATTAAATCTGAGAGTGAGTCATCAAACTCTGATGATGATTCAAACTCTGGTGAAGCTTCTGACTCTGATGATGATGAAGAACAGATGATGCAAATGGCTGCATTGATGGTAAAGACCTTCAAGAAGATGGGATTCAAGAACTTCAAGAAGGGAAAGAGATTCTCAAGGAAAGATTCAAATTCTGAGAAGAAGAATTTCAGAAAGTCTGATGGAAGGGATACCAAGTCTGGAAAGAAAGACAAATCTGAGATCTAGTGCTACAAGTGCAAAGAGATGGGTCACTATGCTCCAGAGTGCAAGAAAGGCAAATCTGAGAAAGCACTCATCTCTAAAGGCAAAGACTGGGCAGATACTTCAGACTCTGATGATGGAGAAAACTATGCTCTTATGGCAACTGTCAGAGATGAGACTGAATCGTCTGAAAATAAGGTACCCCTAACTACTTATGCTTATGATACTGATAATATATCTGAGTTAAGAGTATATCTGAAAAGTGTTCATGTTAGCTATAGGGATCAGACTTTAGAAAATGAAAGAATTAAAACTGAAAATCTTAGTCTTAAAGATAGAAACAAGTTTCTTGAAGGAGAACTTGAAAGTATGAAGCAGATTCAAAAAGAAAGAGATGATGATGTTTATGTTGAACAGGAGTTGCTTAAAAGGTATAGGCAACTAGAATCTGATTTAGAAAAAGAAAGAAAAATAATCAAGACTTGGACAGACTCTGGAAGAGACACTCATCAAGTGTTTCAGACTGATTCTGTAGGTTTAGGTTATTGTGAAAATGATGAACTTAGGTTTAAAGACAAGGTTAAGGTAAAACCACAACTTAAACCTGTGAAATTTGTTCCAGAAGCCAATAAGTTAAAATCTGTTGTAATAAGAGAAGCTGATATGGAATCAGGTGAAGCCTGTGAAAGACAGGAAAATATTAAAACAGAAAAACTTAAGGAAAGAGAAACTGTTAGAAAGCCAGTAAAAACTTGTGAAAAACAGGTTAATGTTGGTTTGATGACAGGGAAACAGTTTAATCATAAGCTGAAAGAGATAAAATCTGCCATGAAACCAAAAGGGTCCAAGAAGAATAGGAATGGAAAAGTAGGCATAAATAACAGAAATAATCATTTGCCTAATGCTGGTGCTTCAAGGAAAACATGTTACAATTGTGGTAGTTCTAATCATCTTGCTAGATTTTGCACTAAGAACAAACATATTAATTCTTTATCTTCTACATCAGGAGTAAAGAATGATTATGTAAGAGTTAAACCACAAACTTTATGCAAACACTGTGGGAGCACTTGGCATTCCATTTATACTTGCAAGAGTTATCATGCTATTTATCACAACTATTATGAGCTAAAACCCAACTTGAAATGGGTTAGAGCAAACTCTGCTAGTGTAAAATCTGACAATGTTAGTTTAAACTCTGATAATACAGATTCCGCTGCAAAAGCTAACACTGTTAAGAAAGACAAAGGATCCAAGCAAGTCTGGATCCTTAAAACTAACACTTAGTGTTTGTTTGTGATTGCAGGGTATAATAGAGAGCACACTTATCTTGAACAGTGGATGCTCAGGACATATGACTGGAAATAAAGCCCTGTTATCAGACTTTAAGGAGAAGGCTGGCCCAAAGGTTTCCTATGGAGATGGCAACATAGGACACACCCTAGGATATGGCAATATCAATCTTGGAAGTGTCATCATTACAAATGTAGCTCTAGTCTCAGGACTCAAGCATAATCTGCTATCTGTGAGTCAAATCTGTGACAGAGGAAACCATGTAGATTTTCATAGTGAATACTGTGAAGTTATCAGTAAATCTACTGGAAAAGTTGTTCTAGTTGGACACAGGTGCAACAACATTTTTGAAGCAAGTTTGGTAACAAACTCTGATGGAAAAACAGTGTGTCTGACAGCCAGAATGTCAAATGAAGAGAGTTGGAACTGGCACAAGAAGCTCTCTCATCTCAATTTGAACAACATCAATGAGCTAATAAGAAAGGATCTTGTAAGGGGACTTCCAAAATCTATACTCAGTCTAGATGGCCTATGTGATTCTTGTCAAAAGGCCAAGCAAAGGAAGTCATCTTTCAAGAACAAATCTGAATCTTCAGTAGTGGAACCTTATCATCTTCTACATGTTGATCTCTTTGGACCAGTGAATGTGATGTCCATGGGGCAGAAAGAAATATGCTCTAGTAATTGTTGATGAATATACTAGATATACATGGGTGTATTTCTTGTCAAAGAAGGATGAAACTGCTCAAACTCTGATGGATCATGTAAATCTACTGGACAGAGGATCACAGCACAAAGTCAAAATTATAAGGAGTGATAATGGATCTGAATTCAGAAACTCAATCATGGAAGCTTTCTGCAAGGAAAGAGGAGTGAAACAAGAATTTTCTGCACCTGGAACTCCACAGCAAAATGGTGTAGTTGAAAGGAAGAACAGAACTTTAATTGAAGCAGCCAGAACTATGCTCGATGAAGCAAAGTTACCAACATACTTCTGGGCAGAAGCTGTTCAAACTGCTTGTTTTACTCAAAATGCAACATTGATCAACAAGCATGGGAAAACACCATATGAGATGGTGAAAAATAAGAAGCCAAATTTGAAATATTTTCATATATTTGGATGCAAATGCTTTGTGTTGAAGACTCATCCTGAACAGTTGACAAAGTTCGAGTTAAAAGCTGATGAAGGAATCTTTGTTGGCTATCCATTGTCAACAAAAGCATTCAGAGTTTATAATCTAAGAACTAAGGTGATCATGGAATCTATACATGTGTCATTTGATGACAAGAAAATATTTGGACTTGAAGACAAGGATGGATATGATCAACTGCGTTTTGAAAATGAAGATCTATTCTCTGATGATATAAACTCTGATGAAGCAGAGTTGACAAACTCTGACGAAGCATACTCTGAACCTCTACTGGTAAATACTGAAGAAACTAGAAATTCTCAAATTGAACAAAGTAGAGAACCAGTTGAGGGGGAGCGTGAAGAAGCTCAACAAGACACAGCAAATGAGTCAGTTGAGGAAACTGATTCAAACTCTGACAGTTCAAACTCTGAGCCATCCAATTCAGGGGGAGCCTCAGATGCTGCAGAAAGTCAACATATGAATCAGGAGAGCATGGATCAAGGGGGAGGATTCAATAATGATGCAAGAAACCACTTACCAACAGCAAGAAGGTGGACACAGGCACACACACCTGATCTCATAATTGGAGATCCTGATGCTAGTGTGAGAACTAGAAGTGCAACAAATAATGAGTGTCTGTATCATGCTTTCTTGTCTCAAACAGAACCAAAGAAAGTGGAAGAAGCTCTTCAAGATGCAAATTGGATTACAGCAATGCAAGAAGAGTTAAATGAGTTTGAAAGAAATGAAGTCTGGACACTTGTACCTAGACCAATGAATAGATCAATAGTAGGTACAAAGTGGGTTTTCAGAAACAAGACTGACAGTGAAGGTGTGATTACAAGAAACAAGGCTAGACTTGTGGCAAAAGGTTATTCACAACAGGAAGGAATTGACTATGATGAAACCTTTGCTCCAGTTTCAAGATTGGAGGCCATAAGAATGTTTCTGGCCTATGCTGCACACAAGAAGTTTAAAATCTTTCAGATGGATGTAAAGAGTGCTTTTCTCAATGGGAAGCTTGAAGAAGAAGTGTTTGTTGAACAACCACCAGGATTTGTAGATCCCAAGCATCCAGATTATGTCTACAGGCTTGACAAGGCATTATATGGACTAAAGCAAGCACCAAGAGCATGGTATGAAACTCTTGCTCAATTTCTTTTAGAAAGTGGGTTCACAAGAGGTACAATTGATAAAACCTTGTTTTATTTCAATTCTGGTGATGATTTGCTTTTAGTTCAAATTTATGTAGATGATATTATTTTTGGATCTACTAATGACAAACTCTGTAAGAAGTTTGCAAAGCTTATGCAATCCAGGTACCAAATGAGCATGATGGGAGAGCTTAGTTATTTTCTAGGCTTACAGGTCAAGCAAACAGATGATGGGATTTTTATCAATCAAGCAAAGTATACCAGAAATCTTCTAAAGAAATTTGGTATGCTTGATAGTTCATCTGCTACAACTCCCATGGCTACAGCAACGAAGCTTGACAAAGACACAGGAGCCTCAGTAGATATGACTAACTACAGAGGAATGATAGGGTCTCTACTGTATCTTACTGCAAGTAGACCTGATATCATGTATGCAACATGTCTTTGTGCAAGATTTCAAGCAGATCCCAGAGAGCCTCATCTAACAGCTGTAAAAAGGATCTTCAAATATCTCAAAGGAACCATAACCCTGGGTTTGTGGTATCCTAGAGAATCAGAGTTTAAGTTAATTGGTTACTCTGATGCAGATTTTGCAGGCTGTAAGATAGACAGAAAAAGTACAAGTGGAAGCTGTCAATTTTTAGGTGACAG
This sequence comes from Heracleum sosnowskyi, assembly GCA_030848705.1. NCBI lineage: Eukaryota > Viridiplantae > Streptophyta > Magnoliopsida > Apiales > Apiaceae > Heracleum > Heracleum sosnowskyi. The sequence continues at coordinate 133,863,633 of CM061237.1, forward strand.
ATTGGTTTCTTGGTACAGTAAGAAACAGAAATCAATTTCTACATCCACTGCAGAAGCAGAGTATATAGCAGCTGGTAGCTGTTGTGCACATATTTTATGGATGAAGAATCAATTGCTGGATTATGGGCTAAGGTACACTAGAATACCTATTTTCTGTGATAATCAAAGTGCTATTGCTATGACAGGTAATCCAGTACAGCATTCCATGACCAAGCACATCAACATAAGGTATCATTTTATCAGAGAACATGTGGAAGAAGGAAACATTGAGCTTCATTTTGTGTCTACAGACCAACAACTTGCAGATATCTTCACCAAACCCTTGAGTGAAGCTACTTTTACAAGATTGGTAAATGAACTTGGAATGATCTCTGGTTCTGACTAGAGATACGGGTTAGACTGACTTTTTATGTTCATGATTTCTTACATGTGTTAACTGTTATGTGAACCAGCATGTTCAACTCTGATAATAAACTCTGTGAAGTGTCAGTCATACTCTGAAAGTAAACTCTGATGCTAAACTCTGTTGGTCATACTCTGATAGTTACAGTTTAATGCTATTCTCTAATTGTAATTTTGTCTGAAACATATGGACCAATGAAGAAATTTGTATGAAGCATAATTCTCAGTAAGTAATTATGAATCCTTAAGAGTTGTATAGATTCTGATCTCAAACATGTGCAGAAAGTTAACACAGCATGATACTGTCTCTGTATTTATACCATCTCTTAGTTTATTGATCCTATACACTGAGTCTGTATTAGCTGTTTGCATTTTCTCTCATAAGTTAATTATATCTACTGATGAAAAGTCTAAACTCTGATTCTTAATTAAAAATAATTCACCCTCAAATCAAAAGATGCCAAACAGAGCACAAATTCCTTTGAGATCATGTTGTGCCTAGGAAGATCCAGGAACTTATTGTATGAAATAAGGGCTAAAATCTTTGATTTTTGGTGACTAGTGCCAACCACTGATTACTGGAAAAATAAATAATAATAAAAAAATATATATATATATATATATATATATATATATAAATATATAAAGGGGGTGAAAAATAAAAGACATATCCAAATGAAAGGATATCAGTATACAGAGTTTAGATATAAAATCAGATTTTATGTTATACATGAGAGTTTAGGCAACCAGTTTTTACTACTTTAGTTTGTGGATTTTATGCACTTTGAGATGATCTAAATATTGATTACGGTAAACTCTGCTATTGCACACACATATTTTCACACCTGTACAGTTTGAGAAAAGAGTTTATTGACAAAGAAGGACAAATGGTAAACACTGATGTATTGTGTGACATATGCCGAGGTAACTTTGTTTTAATCTCTGATGGTTAAAATAATTTCTTTGTTTCAGACATTTTATAATTTTGAGATTAGACATCTGTTTTGAAATTCGGAAAGAGTATGGTAACAAACGGTTCATATTTGTATTAAACAAAGAGAGAGAGAGATTAAGTATTTTGAACAATGTGACATGCGGTAATTATGGCTAATTTTACTGCGCGTGTGTATTGGAAGTTGTTACATACAGCTGTCAGCGTATACCCGTTTGACACCTGTCCCACTCACATACTTTTCAAGGATGCCTGCTGTGTGTAGTAATGATTAAAACGTTTGGGTTTTAAATCTTCACAGTTATTATTTAAATATACTACACATAAACGGTTCACTCTTTTACACACCTCAACTTTTCATAAGCTTTTACTTACACACATTGTCTCAAACACTTTCACTGCATACAATCTATTCTCTGTTTGTTATCTTCTAAACTTTTCTAATGGCTACAACAATGTTTACTGCTTCTGGATTAGAGTTTGTTCCTAATAATTACTCAGCTCCTTTAGCAAATGAGAACGCACCGGAGGCGTTTCATTTGATTCAGAGTTTCCTGTCAAACTCTGATATCAGCACTGCTCTCACTGCACCCTCGAAGCTGTCTGCAACTCAAATAAGGACTTTTTGGCAGACAGGTACTTATGATAATGGCGGAGAGACAGGTTCTCCATCTATCATTTTTGAGTTTCAAGGAGATGAATTCACTGTTACTCCTACTACTGTTCGTGATGCGTTGGGTCTTGAAGATTTCAATTCATTCACAGTCTCTGTTGGAGATTCTGAGTTAGTACGGATGATGAGGGAAATAGGATACTCTGGGCCACTGACAAAGCTTGGTCAGTTGAAGCGACCGCTCTTGCGAAAGAAATGGAGTTTCTTTTTCGACTGCATAACAAGGGCGTTCGGCAAGAAATGCACGAACTGGGATGCTATTCCCACGGATAGTCTGCAAATTGGGTTTTCTCTTCTTTATGGAGGTAATTTTGATGTTGCTAGGCTAGTTCTAAATAATATAGGTGAGAAAATGAATGAAAACAGAGGTGTCGTCTATTTTGCAAGATTTTGTCAATTGATATTCTCTGAATGTGTTTCTGACGTAGAGATAGATGAGAATGATGTGATTCCCTGTTTTAAATTACATAAACGCATATTCTCTGATCTAACCAATAAAGATAACAAGAAAGGAGATGTTGGTGTTTTGTTGCTACCTGAGTCTGTGCAACAATTCCTGGATAACTTACAACAACAACAGCTAGCAAACTCTGAAGCTTGGTCTTCTGTGTCTCAACCACAAAGGTCTAAGAAATCTAAGGTAAGGGCTGTTAAGTCTGTCAGGATAAATACTGAAGCTGGGGCATCAACACCTGAAGAGCTGCCTCAGAAGACAAGGCTAAAGAAAAGAAGAGCAAATAGGGTACAGTCTGTTGTTGAAACCTCAGAGACTGAAACTGATGAAGAAACTCTTCATCAGAGAAAAAGAAGACTAGTGGCTGCACATCTTTTTAGTACTGTAAATGTAACCATGGACAGAGACTCTAAGGACACTGAAGCTCCTGCATCAGAGAATGAGGAGATTGTGGCTGAAGTTGTTCCTCAAGCTACTCCTGAAATTGCTGTTGAGGAGGATATTATAAATGCTGATGAGGACAGAGTGTTTGTAAACACTGAAGCTCCTGAAGTGTTTGTTCCGGAGGATGCTGCAAATGCTGAAGCTGTCAATCTAGACAGATTAAATACTAATGCTACTATGGATTTGGTAACTCCTACATCAAAGACTAATGATGTAGTTGAGGAAGCTGCTACTCATTCTGATAGCAGAGTTTTTGATTTTGAAGCACACACCTCTATCTATTCTGATTTTTATACAGAGGGTGTGGAAGCTGATCAAGTCACTGATCAGGTAGAAGAATCTCTGGCCACTCACACTGAAATTATTTCTTGTGATCTTGACAAAGGTGAGGAGGTTACTCAGCTGATTAAAGTCACAGAGAAAATTGATGACGCTGTGATGGAAAAGGAACAAGAGGCTACTGATGAGCTAAACTCTGAGAACATTATTCTTGAAGCTTTGCAACAATCTGTTGTAGAGATTGTTCAAAGAGAAGCAGAGGTTCTTGCTCAGGCCACCTCTGATATTCCTGAAGCTGTAGCAGAGGAGAACATTGATGAAGCTGCACAGTTTACTGCTGACAATATTCTTAATGCACATGAAGCAGTCAATAATGAAGAAGCTGGAAATGATGCTGAGGGTTCTCATTCACACCCTAGTATTCAAGTTTCATTGGCTGATGATGTCAATAGTGATGAAAGAATGGAAGTTAATAGACAGACCAATGAACATTTCCAGAATATGTACTACAAAAATTGGGCTGATGCAGATTGCGTTTTCTCAGCACAAAGGGCTGCAGATTTGCTATCTGATTCTGTCAAGAAGATATCAAATACTGATGTACTTACAAGTTTACAAGCAACTGTTGTTCAAGTCAAATCTCTTAATAATAGATTTGATGAGAATCAACAGATGTTTACAAATCTGAGGAATGAATTTTCTCTCAGGGATACAACTTTGAAGCTTGACAGATCATTTTATTCTACACAATTCAAGCAGCAAGCCAAGGATTCTGAGGAAATCAAGAAGAGGCTTGGGAAAGTTGAGGAAACTCAGACTTCAATGTCTACTCAACTGTCTTCCATTTCTACTGCCATTGAATTGCTGACATCAGTACTACTTTCTGATGATGTCAAAAAGGGGGAGAGTGTATCTAAAGACAAATGCAAAGACACTCGAGCTCTGAGACGGAAGGATGATTCTACTGATGGGGGAAGCAAAGGAAATAAAAGAAAGATTTTTGCTCAAAGGCAAAGCAGGACTAGAGTAAACTCTGGTAGACAAATAAACTCTGAAAAGATAAACTCTGGTGGTCAATCTACTTCAAATCTCAAGAGTTTAGTTGTTTCAACTAATCCATCCACTGATGAAGAGATTGCTGCTAAGATATTCATGAAAGAGCATGGAAAGAATGTAACTATTGAAGATATCCAGGCTGAAGAGCAAATGCTTGCTGAGGAACACAAGAAAAATCTTGAAGCTGGAATCTACAAGAGAAAGGAAATCAAGGCTCCTAGAAAGAAAGAAGTTGGTATTTCTATCAAAGAGAATATTCAACAGAGTGTACAAAATACAAGGAGACCTGTGATTAGAAACTCTGATAAGGGTAAAGGCATAATGATTGAAGAGCCTAATCTAAAGAAGAAAGATATTTCAACCTCTGACATTGCTCAAGTTGAAACAAGATTAGCTAAATCAACCTCTGACGCTGCTCAAGTTGATGTTTCTATTGAAGATATGACAACCTCTGACGTTGCTCAAGTTGTACAGAAATCTACACTACTTCCAGGATTCAGCAAATCAAAAATTCTTGAAGACTTAAAGCTTGAAGCTGTGAATTTCTCAGAAACCAGAACAGTATTGGGAAAAGAAGCCTTTGACAAATCTGGACTGGGTTCACACAGAGAGAGAAGAACTAATAACAGATCTCAAGACAAGTTTTCATTGGCAGAATTTGGAGTTGGAATTACTCAAGAAAGCCTTGACAAACTAGAATCTGTACAGATGATTTTTCACAAAGGAATCAAAAAGGAATTCTTGTTATATTTTATGGCTGATGGCAGAGTGTATAGATTTGGTGAATTTGATATCCAGTTAAAACTTTGGGAAGAGCTAGAGTATGTTCTATATCTACTTGAAGTAAAGAATAGAAGTACTTATGATGCTGCTCGAGTTTTGAAGGAAAGGATGATGAAATCCAAAGTTTTGAGTGGAGCTGGAGTATCAAGTGCATACATTCCTAAATACAGAGATGCACATGGAAAGTTGGTAGAAATGAAAAGGAATAGTGCGAGGTTCAGAACTGCACTAAATAAAAAGGTTCTTGAGTTCAATCTAGAGTCTGATAAATCTTTTTATATCAGACTTGGCAATGAAATGAACAAAAACAGCATATATTCTTTGAGGGCTGCCATTTATCAAATTGGTGAAGATGAACCAGAAATGAAGGAGCTGAAGAAGATTATGATTGCTGAATTGAATAGAGCTGAGAAGAAACTACTGTTAGATTATATCAGGACAGTGCCTGATATTCAAGAAATCAAGTAAAGTCTGACTGTAAGTTTTTAATATATTTTCTATTCTAAGTCAAATTTAAACTCTGTTTTAAATTAAACTCTGTTATATGTTAAACACTGCATTTGTTAAATGTTTTTGACATCATCAATTATATGTTTAACTTGTACATTTTATTATGAACAAGTTGGGGGAGATTGTTAAATATAATTGCTGACGTTTGTTTATCAGTGTTTAAGCAACAGATACTGACCAGAGTTTATCAGAAACCGGTCAGAGTTTAATTAAACTCTGATAGGGTAAAGAGTTTAAAGGAAGCCGATCAGAGTTTATTTAAAGTCTGACAAGGTGATAGTTGAATTAGTTGTCGGTGCTGAATTGAAGATTCTAGAAGCAATATATTCTGAAGATGGAAAGAAGCAGAATATATTGATACAGCTAAGGAAACGGAATAGAAGATAAGAAGCAATCCTTAATTGATATCAATTGTATAGCTAATTTGTAGGAATATCAATTAGATAAGGATTGTGTAACTGTGTACTATATAAACACAGATAGGTTATCCCTAGAAGGGATGCGATCATTGAATATTTTATTCTTGTAACCTAGAAGCTCTTTGTGATTCATTAACATCACTAAGAGAGAATTATTTAATATAATTCAGTTTGTTGATTTACAAACCTGTGTTCTTAATTGTTATTCTCATACATACTTGATTATATATTGTGTATTCGGCCTAACAAGTTCAATCTGAACTCCCACACAACTTAAGATCACAAAGGGACAAAACAGAACTTGGTCTTACAGATCCTAGACATAATTAAACATTAAGAAGGATCAGTTATAACAATGTACGTGTGGGCAGGTTTGGAAAGGAAGACGGGCAAGTAAACCAGAAGGTCGCAAACACAAGAGTTTAGTAGGAAGACGGGCAATGGAATACTAGAATTAACAAAAACAAACATCAAATACTACTATAAACAAAATAGAGCAAACATCAACAAGGGAACAGAAAATACTACATGATAATATTAACTTCACACAAACAAAGGAACACGTTATTCACTAAACGCAAAGCACAATAAGCAGGCATATCTATTAGCGGATGTCAACATCTGATTGCAACATCTATATATAAAGATCAGATGCCCAAATATATAGATGAGATAAATAAGCATCTAACATGTCTAATAAGAAATGGTTGCCATGACGAATGTATGTTAATGGTACAGTTAGTAGTAATTCACTAAGTCCCACAAACACCACAGAGCAATGGTTAATAGGGTTAAATCCTCTACATAGGCAAAGATAACAAGACAAGCAATTTGCAAACCACTAACAGACGTCCAATTCCAAACCATCCACAATGATCATCAGTCTTGTAGGGCTACCAAAAGAGTTGAGATAGATAATGACAGACCAGTTTCACAATGATCGATTTTAGTATATTGAATAGATTGCTGAGTACCTCAAATTCTTATGGTCCAAATTTTGGATGGTTAGTTACAGCTTCATTTGGATTTATAGCTGTTATATATAAACACATTATTTAGCAAAAAAAACATACTCTTATCAAAATCACAATTTCAAACCACATGTTGCCATCTTTCTTAGATGCAACAGTTTCAACCTTTGCCAGTAAGGGCAGCAGGACAACAAAAATTAAAAGAAGTTTCAAAAGCTGTTATTATTCAAATTTAAAGAAGATAAATTAGAAATTACCTTTAGCCAGTCCTCAAATATACTCTTATCACAAGAAATGGATTTTTCTGTTTCATTCCATCCAAATCCGCTACAATTTGGACCACGCATCTCTTCGATAGCATAATATTGTTTCCTTAACAATTGGACCCGAGATTCAATATATGGTTGGGCTTTCATACCACAACCAGGTTGTATCTCCTCCATAATTTTTTCAAGCTTTCCGTAAGCACCAGATTTCAACTGCCCATTTTCAGCTTTCCACCCACCGTCTTCTATAAGTTTCAACCGTGACTTAACAAGGGCAGCATCCTCAATATTCCCCCACCTAACATTGACAATAGTAATGTTGCCTTTACTAGCTACTTGTTTTGATTTAGGATTTGACGCCATAACGTATCTCCTGCAATCTTAGTCAAAAGTTGAAGATATTTTATATACAAGGAAAATACTATTATAAATGTCATTCAATGAAAAAATGCTACTAAAATTTTGTACTACTAACAAATACATAATTCTAAACTATTAGTAATCAAAGATGTCTAGAGTTTTGCCAATCATTAAACATTTCATTGGCTAATTGTTGTCTGAAATTGGTCCAAACAGTGCTTGACTCAAGATGTTGAACGAAATCTGCATTATGTCCCCCTCCATTTTCTCCAACTCTGTGCTCTATTGGGTCAATACTCATGTTAGACCTTATAAAATTATGAAGCAAGGCACATGCTGAGATAAGTCTGCACTTCGTTTTCACTGGGTACCAAGTAGTATCTCTCAAAATACCCCATCTGAGTTTTAACATCCCAAAACACCTTTCAATAACATTTCTTTCTCGAGAATGCTTCATGTTAAAAAATTATTCAGGTGTTGTAGGTTGTCGACCATTTATCCACTCATTTAAATGATAACGCTGGCTTCTAAAAGGGGTTAAAAATCCTTCACAATTCATATAGCCAACATCACAAAGATAGTAGCATCCTATAACAACCAAGTATGTTTTATTACTAACATCACAAACACCTTTCCTGTTTTTGTATCTAACCTTATCTTTTTCGCTAACACGCACATTCACATATGTTCCATCTAAAGCACCCAAACAATTCTACAAAATAATATGTCAATTAATAGGTTTTTTAATATAAGCGAACCATCTAAAAGTGTCCTAATTTAACTTATTTACCTTAAAACAACTCCATTTTTCATCTGAACAATCTCCTATGACTGGTTCTGGCTTCTTAAGAAGATGATCGTAGCATTTTAAAATAGCATGAAGAACGGAGGTAACGTGACGTGATATTGTTTCCCCACTTCTTCTAAAAAATACTTGCATTGTTCTATTTTTTTTTATTATGAGCAAGTATGTAAAGAAACATAGCAACCATTTCTCCCATATCCATATTTTTGTTACCCCTTAACCCACAAATATCTCTAAGCATTCCGCACAAATTATCAAAGCAATTTCTGTCCATTCTAATATTATTTTTGCATACTTGGTCACTAATCTGAATAATAGACTTAATGTTTAAAAATCGTGCTCTAACTCTATCATCAACAGAGTCGTCGAAAAGATAATTCATTGGTGTAGGTATTTTAACACATAATTGAGCTACTGTCTGAAAAATTTCAATTAAAATATCCGTTATCCTTTTCACCGTCTTAGTATATATCGTAACACATGCTACAATTGTCTGCTTCTTCTTACATAATGGCAATCTGGCCATTTCTATTGATCAATTACAAAACATTATAAGCAATAAATGAAACAAATTCATCGTATATTAGAACAAAAAATTATACTATAACAGAGAACAAAAATTTCATTGCAAATAAACCCGATATCATCATATATCATATTAACAATCAATTAATAAAGTATGCCCATGATCAATTACTTCAGCTAATGAATCAAATAAATGGGTATTTTGCTATGTTCATACCTGGAGAGATGTGAGAATCGAAGCCTTGATTGAGATTTGTTTCAAAAGTTGTGATAGGAGATATATTGAATATATAAGAGAAAAGATATGTATATAACCTATAAGAGAATTGGAGGCAAGAAATATAGGTGTTTAGCGCCTAATTTTTTAGGGGTAATTGTGGGTAAAGGGATAATGATGCAACAACGGAACTCTCGGTAACCACTGGTGTAGTGTGTAAGTGGGTTCCTGTATCTCATCGTAACTACAATTACGCAGGTATTTGGGGTTACTTTGTTGAGTTCTATTTTCTTCCTACCAAACGCTGTATTTTATTTTAGTTCCCGGGTACTTTAAGTTATAGGGCTGGGTAATTTTCAAAGATTGTATGATATAAATATGAACCAATATTTCATATATACAAATTTACTTTCATATATATGCAGATTTATACAAATTTATATAAATAATATGAACCAATATTTCTTTTACTCAAAGGTTCAAAATAAAAAAGGAATATAGAATTATAGGAAATGAGGTGACTTATCTAATAAAATCTTTAAAGTAAAATTAAAAATAAATGTAGCATAATGGTTATGCCTTGGACTTCTTAGAAGAAGGTTGGAGGTTTGATTCTCAACATTGACAAATATTGATATATTTTTGCATAATAATATAACAGTGGTATTTTTGTTATTTTTCAAAAAATAGGGGTAAAATCGTAACTTTACAAGCATTAAAGTGATACTTTTTGCCCTTGTGTTGAGGTTTAATATATAGTAACTAGCATAATAGCCCGTGCGAGGCACAAGACTTTTTCTAGTAATGTACGGAAGTGCAGAGTTCTTAGGATTTAAGAATTCTGATTGTACACTAACTTTATTTGAAATAAAATATATGAACTCCTAATAATTGTATTTTAAATATATGAGCTAATTAAAATGCAACCGGAAGCACCCATTCCTCAATAAATGTTTAGACACTTGGGTGACGGTAGATCGTGTCATGTTTGCCCTTTTTCCTCTTTTGTTGATGGTTTGAGAGTTCGATGATGCTGGTGATCACATATATTTTGGTTGTAAGTGATTTGTGACTGATGTTCTCATGTACCTCGAATGAAACTTTAGTTCCTTTTTATAGCACAAATTTTTTTCTGAACTCCGCACTATCTTAGCATTCTGAGACTACACCATGTGTGAACTTGGAATGGTACAAGTTAGACCCTCTATGTATATATGTGTGCATGCATCTATGCATTGATATCATATGGGATTTTACGGTAATACATGATGTCCTTTTTTGATGGTCAAATATTTTTAAAATCTCATCTTTTAAATTTTAACTCAAGACAAATAATTTTTCATATGAGTTATTTAATATTTTTCAAAAAAGAAATTCAAATTTACCTATTATATATTTATTAATTTAATTCCAAATAAGCAATTTTTATCTTCCATAATATTGATATAAAAATTTATATTGAAATTAACTACAAATGCTTTACATACATAATTCATCCAACATAATTCTAAATCTAGTCACTTCTATTATATTTATACTGTTGGGTATAATTAAGAACTACACAGAAACAATAGGGTAGTTATATATATTTATATTAACAAGAACAGGTAGATAAAACCAATAAACGAAACAAACACGAAGGTCGAAACAATAATATAATTAGAGACTGTAAATAACAAGATAAGAAAGAACACTTATCTCTCTGCAGCTTTTAACAATTACTGAAAGATAAAGAACAACTGAGTCGCCAAGCCTTCGAGAAGTCTTGACTGTTCTTGAAGAGATTATTGCCCCACTTACGTTGTGTTGGGTTGCAGCAATATCACTTCCAGGATAAAACAACTCAGATCAATTCACTCACAGTAATGACAATGATCAACAACGACCTGCACCTCAGTTCGCCCAAAAACCTATGTATATTCTGTATGTGTTGAGAGAGAGAGCAGAGAAAAATATATTTGCTAGGGTTTTTTAGAGTTTCGTATATATTATTTGTCAAACGTTATATTTTGTATATATATATAAAATACAAAATAAAACGTAACAGACCAAATATTGTAACTGAAGATATGACATTTAATACTAAATATTCTGATTTAATTATCATAACAGTTGTCATCAAGATTTAATAACAATTACAGCTCAGTCAGGATTTCCTGGTCCATCAGGATTTGATCATCATCAGTACTTACTGAACTCAAGCCATCTGGACTTGTTGTTCGTCAGGAGTGGCATCAGTACTTGACCGACCATCAGGATTTCATCAGGACTGGACCTACCATCAGGATTTGATCCAAGAACTGGTCCATCAGGATTTAATATAAATCCTGACCCAGTTCGGTGAGCTGTTACAAATAAATACTGATACTGTTAAATTTAAATCAACAAATAATATTAAATAAACATGTAATAAAATTCCTCGCCCAGGTCGTCTCGCGTACGCAAGACGCCGAGACATTCGCCCAAATCGCCCTTCGAGTCGAGTCGTGGCGTGGCGAGGCGAGGCGGGCGGCGGTAGCGCGCGCGTGTGTGTGTGCGCGTGAGGCACACAATAACACCATGCACACCCACATGTCTTAGTAGTTGTACACTACTCTTGCACATGGTTCTATATAAATCCACCAACCTCTCATTACCATTTCTATGTGGGATACAAGTTATTTCAACTTACACAACCCACATAACCCATTTCAAGCAACCTATTTCAACTCAATTTATTTATGGATTCCACTAAGAAAATGTCTTAGATCCAAACATGAAAGTTTAAGTCCTCGTTACAAGGAACAACTTCCAATTGTTAGTTTCCGGAAATTCCATCAAGAACATATTTAAAATATGCCTCAAACTTTCCATTTTCTAAAATATACTATATTATTAAAATCAAAATATTAAAACTTTGATAGTTGGTCGGTACGGTACTCATATTTTGGTATTTACACTTTAGTTTTTTTATTTTTACAATTTTACAAGAAAATTTTAAATTAATAATTTTATTCAAAACATATCTCTAAAAATTTGTTAAACACAAAACTCTTAAAACACAAGTTATCGCGATCAAACACAAACATCTACGTTAATTCGACGTCGAGTTCAACAACCAGATATAAGTGTTCAAATTTAAAATCATTTTCTTAAGAAACAAATATAAATAAAAAAATAAAATATTAAATTCGTGCATGACACATGTTATGAGTTTGTACTTGTATATCTAATAAAAATACTCATAATATCGTGTATACATGTTGTCGATACATGAATAATTCGACACTAATTTTTATTAATTTAAAAATAAATAATTAAATAATATATAAAGAAACTACTTGTAATATGTTACTTATGTTATATCAATGTTATACATTTTATATATTAAATATATGAATAATTCAAATAAATTATGTATTAGAAGAAAGATAGACTCTTGTGCAAAAATATAAATTATTTTATAGTTAACATTGCATGTACGAAATATTTGTTTAACTTTGAAATCTGAAAAATCATAGTTTAATATATCTTATGAATCACATTTGTGTTTTTCTAAAAATTTAATATAATAATAAATATAGTATAAAGAGAGATATGAGGTTCATGTAATAGGATTTTTAACTCATAACCAAAAGTGACAAGTAGCACAATTGTTGTAAGGATTAATATCTTAGAGAAGGTTAATGGTTCGATACCTCATATAAATATTATTAATTCAATTTTTTTCTTTGAATAAGAGTGTAGTGGCATGTTCATGTAATTTTGTAAAAAATAAGGGTAATATGGTACTTTCACAGGGGATTTATTGGCTCAAAATATCCCTAAAATATCCCTATATTCTCCTATTATATATAGAGTGTTTATATTTGAAATCATTTTCTTAAGAAACAAATATAAAAATAAAAATAAAATATTAAACTCGTGCATGACACATGTTATGAACTTGTACTTATATATGTAATAAAAATACTCATGAATATCATGTATACATGTTATCGATATGTGCTATATACCAGTGATTGTTGTCTAATTTTTAAATATTTCGACACTAATTTTTTATTAATTTAAAAATAAATAATTAAATAATATATAAAGAAACTACTTGTAATATGTTACTTATGTTATATAAATGTTCAATATTACGTTTTATATATTAAATATATGAATAATTCAAATAAATTGTGTAGTACAAGAAAGATAGACCGTTGTGCAAGAATATAAATTATTTTATAGTTAACATTACATATACGAAATATTTGTTTAACTTTGAAAACTGAAAAAACATAGTTTAATATATCTTATGAATCATCTTTGTTTTTTGCTCAAAAGTTAATATAATAATGAATATAAGATAAAGAGAGATATGAGGTTCATGTAATAGGATTTTTAACTCATGACCAAAAGAGACAAGTAGCACAATGGTTGTAAGGATGAATATCTTAGATATGGTTAATGGTTCGATATCTTGTAGAAACATTATCAATTGAACTTTTTTCTTTGAATAAGAGTGCAGTGGCATGTTCATGTAATTTCATAAAAAATTAGGATAATATGGTAATTTCACAGGGGGTTTATTGGCTCAAAATGCCCTTAAAATATCCTCATGTTCTCCTATTATATATAGAACTAGTTCTTTAGCCAGTGCAATGCACGAACATACTCAAAACATGAGTAAAATATTGGTTTGTTCGGAATATTTTTGTGCATTTATGTATCAGATTAACAATTTATGAGTTATACACCATGTAAAGTTAGTACAAGTTTGTATTACACTTATATGCACGAAAATTCTTTTTTTTTTCTTTTTTTTTATTATCTTGTATTGATTTGAACGTATTTGCGTCATACAAATATAATACTTAAAATATGTCAGATATTATATATAGTTTAATTTATTAGAGGTATAAATAACTACAATATACATGCATGCTTAAAATATAAATTTATAATTTTTTACAATATTTATTTCATAAATCTATGTATATGTGCATGCAACCAAAAAATTAAAATCTTTTTGTGAAATATTATCATGTATTCCTATAAATGTATGTATGTATGTATATATATATATATATATATGTGTGTGTGTGTGTGTGTGTGTGTGTGTGTGTAGGTATGTATGAATGTATGTATATTCGTATGTATGTATATGTATGTATGTATGTATGATGTATAAGTATGCATATTAATTTTGCAATATTTAATCATATGTATTAAATATACTGATGTTGAAAGACTAAAATAACCCTGAAAGATATAATAGAAAGTAGGGTAAAATGGCCCAAGTGAATTAAATTGCTTAGACAAACCCCCATGTTGTTGTATTAGATATTGAACTAGCGTAGAAGCCCGTGCGATGCACGAGCCTGTTCATATAAGAAAATAATTTTCGCACAAATCAGCATCTTCGAAATAATTTTATAATTAAATATATGGTAAATTATAGTATTTCAACTTTATTTTATATTTGTAAATTAATTTTATAATATTGTATGCCGTTTTCATGAACCAAATATTTTATAATTTGATCAGGTTTAAAAAGTTGGATCAATATATCTATACGATAATAATTACATGATTATTATTATTATTAATTTCTTAAATAATAATTAAATTTCTAATGTCGTGAAAAGAAATTTATTAAAATGACATGATTATTATTATTATTAATTTCTTAAATAATAATTAAATTTCCAATGTCGTGAAAAGAAATTTATTAAAATGATCAATTAAGTGTAACATAAATAATTATTGTAGCATAATTGTTCGTGTATAACATAGATGTTTGTAAACTCATGTGATTTTAATGTAATAAAAGTATATTTGTAAAAAAGATAATCATGTATGTGAGATTATATATTCAGATATATTACAAATTTTCTTAATTTTTTATATCTTATACATAATATTTTTTTTGATAATCAAGTAATTCATTAATAAACGGCCATACGACATCTACAAAAATAATCAAAATAGAACAAACACGTAATAAAATAGATCAAATCAGAATTTTCTTCACCCCGAACTATGATTGTTGAGCAAATCATTCATTGTAGCACATCACTCGTTCATATCGCTGAAGTTTGCAGCCTTTTTAGAGAGACAATCTAATAATCTGTTGTAGTCGTGCAATATATATATATATATATATATATATATATATATATATATATATATATATATATATATATATATATATATATCTAATTCGTCCATACGTATTCGAACAATTAATCGTAATTGCGACTCCATACAATCCAAATCAATGAACCACTATTACAAATCCTACAGATCTACGATCTCGGATACTAAAACAAATCAAACTCTCACAAGGAAAAGGAAAGAGAACAAACCCGAAGAATGGGTAGAGAAAATCCACTAAACGGGGTACTAAAACTCTCAATAATGAGAGAGACCTATACAAATCGAAAACAAAATCAAAAGAAAACAGTAAAGATGGGTCTTATCACCAACTTTTTGGTTAATGACAACCCCTTAAATAAAAATTGTGAGTTAAGATTTTTTTGGCGGAAGTATAGATAATATATATGAGCTGTTATTGTATAATCACAAAGTCTACAATACATGTCAATAAGACATTTTACGTTTTTATCATTTATTTTCGTGTTTGTTTAATTTCATGCATCAAAAATTAAATCAAACACTAAATTTTCGTGTCATAAATCAAATTTTTGTGAAAGATGTGAACGGTGAAGGAATGATAAAAAAATGGACAAATTAGTGACACGTGAGATTTATTAAAGTTGTAAAGAATAATATGTCTTTTGGAAAGATAAAAGTAAAGGAGTGTACATTTCGAAAATAAAACTGTTAACAAATGAATGAGACGAACAAATTGTATAATAATTATTTCATAATTTAATGAAAAATATCAACGCTAACTTTCTTAATTTAAAAAATATTAACTAACGAATAATGAGATCCTTGTATCTAATATGTAATTTATATTAGATCAAATATTATTATTATATTTTATATATAAATACTTGACCAGTTCAAATAAATATAAATTATATCAATTAACAATATAATTGGTATTTTTTCATTGAAAAGAAACATGTATAATAAAAAATTTACAAACATGATCGGATATGTAGTTATATACAAAACTACAAAAACAAACATAATGGTATATAAATAATATAAGTCAACGTTCTATATACTTAAAATTTAAATTATGAAAAGAATAAAAGGAGATAATGTGATTTACCTAATAGGAATTCTAAATTACAAATCAAAAGTTAACTTAGCATAGTGGTTAAGACATGAAATTGCTAAAATGAAGTTAAGGGTTCGATTCTTAATGAGAACACAAATTAATTAATTTTTAGCATAACTTATATAAAGTGGCATTTTTGTGATTTTTCAACAAATAAGGGTAAAATTGTAATTTCACAGCCATTTTTTGGGCTCAATTTGTCCTTAGACGCCATTTAATATATATAAGTAGATAGATAGATTTACCTATATATATATAATAACGTAAATAAAAAATACAAATTTATATAAATAATATGGACCAATATTTTATTTACTCAAAGGTTCAAAATAAAAAAAAGAATATAGAATTAGAGAAAATAATGTGACTTATCTAATAAAATCTTTAAAGTAAACTCAAAAAGCAACTTAGCATAGTGGATAGGCTTTGGACTTCTTAGAAGGAGGTTGGGGGTTCGATTCTCTACAATAACAAATATTAACATTTTTTTGCATAATAATATAACAATGGTATTTTGGTTATTTTTCAAAAAATAGGGGTAAAATCGTAACTTCACAAGCATTAAAATGGCAAACTTTGCCCTTGTGTTGGCCTATTATATATAGTAATAGATAGATAGATAATAGATAGAAGTAATAGATAGATAGATGGGTGGATGGATATATATTTCCTTTTAATAGCATTTGTTTTCTTATTCTGGTCAAGAAATACTTTCACGTAAATGAATTGTAATGAAATATAATTGATTTTTTTAAAATAAATATAATATGGATTTTATTTCATTTAAGAAGATTATCATATAATCAAAGGAAATAAAAAATGACCAAGAATATTTAGATAATAAAACCTTCAAGTATGAAAATAGAAGTAAAAAAATCCTGAAAAAACCAACACAAAGATTAATATCAGTATACTAATTACAAAAAAAATGAGATGATAATGTAAAAAATCAATAGCTATTTACAAAAAAAATGGTACTATAAAGTAAAAATCTAACCAAAGGCAATACCTTTGATTAGATACAGGACAGAAAGTTTCATCCTTAATGGAGATAGACAGGGACAGATGGGATGAGGATTTATTGAAAGACATTTTTGAGCAAAGGGATATCAGTTTGATTCTTTCGATACCAGTAAATCGCAGTGATAATGATTCGTGGTTTTGGAGACATGATAAGATGGGACAGTACACAGTCAAAAGTGCCTATGATATCATAAGAAGCAGGGCAACGAGCAATCAGTCAAGTAGCAACTCTAGTTTCTGGAACAAAATCTGGAATTTAAAAATTCCATTGAAAGTTAAACACTTTGTCTGGAGAGCAATTCGTGACTGCTTACCTACTAAGGATCGCTTGATAATCAGGAAGGTAGAGGTGGATAGTAAGTGCCCGGTATGTAACCTAGCTGAAGAAACGGTTTTTCATGCACTAGTAATATGTCCTGTAGCGCAATTATGTTGGCGAAAGCTGGGACACAATTGGGGTTCTAGCTCGTGTTTGGAGGACTGGATAGGAGAGATTTTACAGCATAGCAGCCGCAATGATATGAACAAAGTATTTATGGTAGCATGGGCAATCTGGAAGAATAGAAATGCTATTGTGTGGAGTCAGAAAAGTCAGGAGTACGATGACATTGTAACATCAGCTTTACGAGTCCTTAGCAACTGGGAGAGTGCACAAGACAAGTCCTTTGACAATACTGTTGGGTTCTTAACCCAAACGGACGGAGATGTGCATTGGAAACAACCACAGAATGGAACTGTTAAGGTGAACACTGATGCGGCTTTGTTTGATAACTCTAATTGTTATAGTTATGCAATGGTAGCTAGAGACCAGTCAGGAGCAATGCTGGAAGCTGTCTCTTGTTGTAGATCAGGTCGACCGAATCCAGAAATTGCAGAAGCTATTGGGATAAGGGAAGCCTTAAGTTGGGTTAAGCAAAAAAGCTGGTCATCGACTATTGTGGAGTCTGATTGTCTTGGAGCAGTTCAAGCTATTAGATGTTCGTCAATTAACCTCTCTTACTTTGGTCGTGTAATTGATGAATGCAAGAAGCTACTTGGTGATTTAGAGTCGCGTAATGTGACTTTAAAATTTGTTAAACGGTCCGCGAACATGGTGGCTCACTATATAGTGAGAAACTCAAGTTCATTAGCTGATCGTAATTGGGGAAGGGGAGATGCTTATCCGGATTTATTGCATGTATTAATGAATGATTTGAGAGATTAATAAAATCATTTTCTTTCTGGAAAAAAAAAACATAATTAAAGAGATTAAAAAAGTAAAATAATTAATAACAAAAAAAAAGTAAAATAAATATATTATAAATAATAACAGTATTTAGTTGTACACAAGTTTAGTGGGTGACTATATTTCCACGAATATTGAATAGCAATGTTCACGGGCATTCTCGTTTTAGTTCCGACAGATATTTAAAAGCGAAATAATCCTCGTTCATAAATTAAAAACGGGTTCGGGAATTGAATTTGAGTCCAGCATATATAAATAAAAATGCATAATTATTTAACTTTTTCTTTTTAATATAATTAACTATTTCACATAATTTGTTTTATTATATACTCCTTTTGTCATATATTAATTGTTGATTTGACATTTTAATTATTAAATTAATGAATTTATATCCTTCTACCATTTGTAAAAAATTTATATCACATTTTGTAATAGATTGAATGCAATTCTTAACGATATAATTTTGGGCTTTTTTCAGGAATACCCAATCCCAATTTTGTTTTTTACAAAATATTATGTTTTTTTCTAAATATTTTATAAAAATATCAACTTTTTAAAAATATTTGCAAAAATACGATAACCATATCTCTAACTACATCAACCACAGATGCAACTTATAAAAATTTAATAATTGGAATCATTTTTTTTTTTGGTAACCGGTTTTAAGTTTTATAGATAAATAGGAAATAGGGGGAATCCATTACAGAGACCCCAGCTCCCATAGGAGCAAGTTCACTCTTGCCAAAGCAAGGAGAAGTACATAAACCATTACAAGCTTAAAATTCTGATAAAAACAACAAGACATAGGGTTAAATATCAAAGTGGTCACTGAAGTGAAGACCAGATATCACTTTCATCACTGATCTCAACGAGGTATCACTTTAATCACTAAAGTCGTCATAAATATCAAACGGATACCTCTAAATATGTGTTCGAAAAGTAAAAATAATTTATATCGAGTTCAACACATATTTCTTGAATGCTAACGCAATCAAATGAAAAGTTATGAACTATAGTATTTATGATATTATATTTTGATTAAAAAAAAATTATTTACTATATTTATTTTTAATTTTATAGTTATTTACTTTGATTTAATTAAAAATAAATAGTAAATAATTTTTTTAAAATCTAAATAAATTATCTGAAATACTAGAATTCAGAACTTTTCATTTGGTTGCAGTAGTATTGAAGAAATATGTGTAGAACTCGAGAAAAGTTATTTTTACTTTTCGAACACATATTTAGAGTTATCTGTTTGATGTTTATGATGAGTTTAGTGATTGAAACGATACCCCGTTGAGATCAGTGATGAAAATGATATATGGTGTTCACTTTAGTGACCACTTTGATATTTAACCCACAAGACATATCAATATTTCTTCACTTCTGATTCGCCTTGGCAACCTTAGTAGCCAGTTTTTCCTCCCTACGAGCCTTCTTCCTTTCCTCTTTCAATTCTTCCAAATATTGAGTAATTGATTTTCGGTTCTGGTCCTTGGAGAGGCCAGAGCTACTTCTCATGTTTGAGCAGTCATCATAGTTGTGGCTAGTTCGAGTCCATTTTGTGCCCAGCTGCAGAGCATATGGACAGTGATCGCCAACAACATCATTAGAATTTTCACCTTTAGGCCCAAGGTACCTAGCCACGTCCTTAGTAGCCTTCTCAATTCTCTTGTTCCTGTTCTGAAGCATTGAAACCAAAGTCATCGAATCATTGTCAGTTTTGTCAGTTTTTACCTTTTTAAGCCTTCCCCGACCCCGCTTAATCGGACCAAGACCCGAAGTTCCTTGCCCATCAATGGGTACACGAGATCCGTATCTATTAACAGCACTAGGGAGCACCAAATGTTTCATAGGTCTACCCCTTCCTCTCATAGTAATCACTCTATTGGAGCTCTCCGATTTCTGATTCACAGCAATGTTCATATACTGGTCATGCAGAGGAAAGGACTTGCATGGTCTTCCTCGTTTCCTTCCACCAGGTACCTTAAGTAAAGTCCCTTTCTTCCCATTCCGTTCAGCAACATTCTCGCCAGTGTCCAAAAAATCACATGCACCACCACCACTTACACCAAACGCCTCTTTCAAAACCCTAAACATCCAATTCTTCCAAGGAGTTGTCAGTTTTCTGTAGAAGCTGTGTGTGACCACATACTTCAGTCTCATGAGATGTTTTATGACAAATATCACAAACATCAAAAGAAGTCAAGTAGGAAACTTTCACTCTAGCAACAGAACTACCATCGCCATCCAATCTAGCAAACATGAAGGTAGGCATGAAGCACAAAGTAGACATCTCAACATAGATAATTGCCACATCAATTGGAGTCAGGCTAGTTAGGTGCTCTAAAGTTCTTGGATTAAACCCAATAGGAGTACCTAGAGTACCAACTAACTGACATAAACCCTTCACTGACCAATAAATGAGTGGGACATTAGATAATTGAACCCAGACTTTCACTACATCATCGTTCCCTGAGTATATGTTTTCCTTACAAGGTTTGAAGAAAACCTCAACAACAGGAGAAACACTATCTATAGACATAGACCCTGTAGCTGTAGCAACTAACAAGTTCTTTCTCGTATCAAATTTGAATAACAAAGTTCCTAATTTATGTCTAGAGACCTCAACCAAACCCACAAAAGCTAATTCTTCCAACGCCAAACGACGAATAGACTCAAAACCAAAATTAACTTTATCACTAACCATTGTAAAGCAACAATTATCCCAAATAGAGTTCATTTCAGCAAAATACGCATTCAAAGGCTTAACAAGGACACATCCCGATTTGGACAGAACATGAGAGTGATACTTACTGATATCTTTATGCGAATAAGGATGACTAGAAGCCTTATCCGGTTTAGTAGTACCAAATCTTGGAGTAAAACAAGATGGAGGTTTCTGCACACCATCTGTTTTAGGACTAGGCCTATGCTCCAAAGATTTAAGGTAGGTAGTAAACCCCTCAGTAAAGAAATTCTTGCCACGAGAATCCACAGGTCGGAGACTAAAAGACGTCTTAGGTTCAGATCCAAAAGTAGTCGCCAATGATTTCGCCATAATTAACCAAGGAAAGAAGACAAAAGGAGAATAGGGTGCAGGAGAGGAAGTTAAATAGAAGTGGGGCAAGAATGGAGAGGGAGAAAATAAAGAAAGAGATGAGAGGGGGGAGACGAAGAAGCGGTAAAGGATAGAAGATAAAAAGGAAAGAGAGAGAGAAATCGAAGTGCGTGAGTCGACGCTCATCGATGAATGGTTGAAAACATTCAATTGAAATCATATTTGGTTGCATAACTAACTAATAAGTCCATGTGAAGTCGATTAAGTGAAGAGTTGCATGTTGCAGACAATAGTTTTGCAAATATTTTCAGGTTGCATATTGTTACAAAAGTTGGAGACTGTGTTTTTGAAAATATTTTCAGAAGATGATAAATTACAAAAAAAATAGTATTTTTGATAATTTCTCTATAATTTTTTTATTTTCATCGATTACACATTATATACATTAAGGTTTATTAAATTTTTGATTAATTTATTCGATCGCGGAAATCAAATTACACAACTAATCTACTATATATATAATAGAGCAACTAGGGGGTTGCTTGAGACAATTTAATCAGTGTGAAATTACCAAATTACCCCTACTTATTATATTAATGATAAAAAAATTGTTTCTAATGGGAGTCGAACCATTGACTTCTAAATTAGAGCGGACACTTCTAACCACTATGCTAGACATCAAATTTGGTTATATAATAAAACTCTTTATTAATATGTGCAAATACTTGATATGTTATATTCTATTTTGGTATCTTCTTGTAATCTACTTGGTAAGGTAGATAATCTATTTTCACAAGTGCCTTAAAATCATATATTTGACCATATTAGAGAAAAATTCATGCAAAATAGATATACAAAATTGATATGGGTTAAAAATAACCCTAAAGACATAATTAATATTGCATTAATTAAACCTAGTTGGTCCATAAATAAGGCCCATTAATAAGGCCCGAAACTTTAATTAAATATTAATTTCGTAATTAATATTTGGGCTAGAAGTACAACCTGTATTAGGAGACGTCCAATACAGGCTTGTTCTAATACAAGTGGGCTTGTTTCAATACAAGTCCGTTATGATATGGAAACAACTCCTACAAGGAAGGATCTAGAATTTATCCTTATCCACTATCAAGGATAAGACTTATCCTTCAAGAAAGTCAATACTTATCCACCGTCAAGGATAAGACTTATCCTTTAAGAAAGTCAATATTTATCCACCGTCAAGGATAAGATTTATCCTTCAAAGAAATCAATAATTATCCATTAGGCTTTTAAATGCCTATATAAAGGGTCTGACCCCTCATCTCAGAACTACGTTTTGGACGCAGCTCCATACGTCATCTACTACATTTTGGACACAGCTCCATACGTCATCTACAACGTTTTAGACTTCATCCTCGAATAAGGACATACAAGTCACTACGTCCTTGGTGTGCCCCTGCCGCCATAGCCCCGAGGGCAACACCAAGAACTACGTCTTTGGCTTGATTCTCAGCATTAATTGAGATACGTAGGCATCTTGTGAGGACCGATTTAGTCTCGAAACACAAATGCAGCCATTAAAACTCGAAAGCTCATAAACCCTAGCAATTAATTTACAAGCACGGTTTTTAATCCATAACATTTGGCGCCGTCTGTGGGAAGACAACATCAACCATGGCAAACACACGAAGAACGACTTGAGATACTCAAACTTCTGAAAAGCTTCCTCTCACCTCTGAAGCAGGCGCTCAGGGAAGCCAACCACCACCACTCAAGGATCGGAAGTCCCAATATCGGTTGAAGGGACGAATCCCCTACAAATGGTCGTTCATGGATCTGATCCACAAGAGACCGTTCTCCAGCAACCAATCACAACTTCCCCACTGCTCATGAATGCACCAAGTGGCCTTCAACTTCATACCACGGATCTCCCCAATACGCAACTCAAACTCTTGGGATGCCAAGCTATGGCATGCCCCCTCGACCCCCGATGGGCAGCAGTGGTCTCAATCTCACTTATCATGAAGCATATGTTCCCCCTTACATACAAGGTCTGGGACCCCTAAATCAACAAACTCAAACTCGACGAACTCCCCTGATTCAAGATGTTAGATATAATTGCTGATGTTTGTTTATCAGTGTTTAAAGTATCAGGAAACTATCAGAGTTTAGCTGGAAGACTGGTCAGAGTTTGTTAAACTCTGACAGTCAGAGTTTGCTTAGCTGTCGGTGTTATATTCAATGAAGATTCTAGAAGCAATATACTTTGAAGAAGGAAAGAAGCAAAGAGATATCGTGATGGCTAAGGAAACGGAACAGAAGACAGAAGCAATTCTTAATTGATATTAATTGTATAGCTGATTTATAGGAATATCAATTAACGATTGTATGTAGCTGTGTAATATATAAACACAGATAGGTTAATCCTAAAAAGGGATGCGAATACTTGAAATATTATTCTTGTAACCTAGCAGCTCTCTGTGATATTTTACATCACCGAGAGAGGAGTTATTAATTCCATACAGTTTATTATTCATAAACAGTGTTCTTATCGTTATTCTCATACATATACTTGATTATATATTGTGTATTCGGCCTAACAATTGGTATCAGAGCCTAGGCTATTTAATATATACAGTTTTCATTGATCAAAACACAAGTATAATCATGGCTGAAAATATCCAAGCAGGTTCTAATTCTGAAAAGGTTCAACCAACTTCTGTGAGTCGATATGAGACGATTAGGGTCCCAATTCTCAGACCAGCGGAATATCCAGTATGGAAGGTAAAGATGACCATGTTTCTGGAAGCCATAGATCCAGAATACCTTGATAGAATCTATGATGGTCCTCATAAGCCGACTAAACTGTCTCATGTTATTGCTGGTGAAAAACAACAGACTATTCCAAAGGAAAAGAAAGATTTGACTCCTGAAGACATCTCATCAATTGCAAAGAATGCAAAAGTTAGACATCTTCTCCATAGTGCCTTAGATAATGTCATGTCTAACAGAGTTATTGGTTGCAAAACTGCCAAAGAAATTTGGGATGCTTTAGAAGTCAGATGTCAAGGAACAAGTGCTATAAAGAAGAACAGGAAGACTATACTGACACAGGACTATGAACACTTTGACTCGAGACCTGATGAAACTTTGACTGCATATGACAGATTCTGTAAACTGTTAAATGATTTATCTCTGGTTGATAAAGAATATGATCCTGAAGAGTCTAATCTCAAGTTTCTTCTATCTCTACCTGAAAGATGGGATTTGAAGACAACAACAATAAGAGATAATTATGAGCTTGTAGATACAGAACTTGATGAAATCTATGGGTTGATTAAAACTCATGAACTTGAGATAGAACAAAGAAACAGAAGATCTGGTAAGAAGACAAAATCTGTTGCTCTTAAAGTTGAAGAAAAGCTTCTTAAGAAAGAGACATCAAAGAAGAAAGATAAGGGAAAGGCTTTGGTCATAAACTCTGAAAGTGAGTCATCAAACACTGATGATGACTCAAATACTGTTGAATCATCTGAATCCGAGGATGATGAAGAACAAATGATGCAAATGGCTGCTTTGATGGTGAAGACTTTCAAGAAGATGGGTTTCAAGAACTTCAAGAAAGGAAAGAGATTCTCTAGGAGAGATTCAAACTCTGAAAGGAAGAGTTTCAGAAAATCTGAAGGAAGGGATACCAAATCTGGGAAGAAAGACAAGTCTGAGATCCAGTGCTACAAATGTAAAGAGATGGGTCACTATGCTCCAGAGTGCAAGAAAGGAAAATCTGAAAAAGCACTCATCACTAAAGGGAGAGACTGGGCAGACACTTCAGACTCAGATGAAGGAGTCAACTATGCTCTCATGGCAATTGTTGAAGATGTATCTGAAAACAAGGTACCCCTAACAACTTATGCTTATGATATTGATAATATATCTGAATTGAGAATTTATCTTAAAAGCATACATGTTAGTTACAGAGATCAGACTTTAGAGAATGAAAGAATTAAATCTGAGAATTTAAAGCTTAAAGAAAGAAATAAATTTCTTGAAGAAGAACTTGTTAACATGCAACAAGTTCAAAAGGAAAGAGATGATGTTGTTTATGTTGAACATTAGTTGCTTAAGAGATTTAGGCAACTAGAATCTGAATTGGAAAAAGAGAGGAAGATAATTAAAACCTGGACAAACTCTGGAAAAGACACACATCAAGTGTTTCAAACAGACGCAGTTGGGTTAGGTTACTGTGAGAAAGATGAACTTAGGTTTAAAGATAAAGTTAAAGTTAGAAGACATCTTCCACCTATGAAATTTGTTCCTGAGTTAAGTAAGCTAAACTCTGTAGTTGAGACAGAAACTGTTAATGAAAAACCAGTAAAAACTTGCGTTAAACAGGTTAATGTTGGTTTAATGACAGAAAAACAATTCAAGTATAAGCTCAAAGAGGTAAAGTCTGTCGAGAAACAGAAAGTGTCCAGGAAGAACAGAAATGGAAAAATAGGCATTAATAAAAGTAATAATCATTTGCCTATTACTGATGCTCCTAGAAAAACATGTCATAATTGTGGTAGTACTAACCATCTTGCAAGTTTCTGCAGGAAGAACAAAGACATTAATTCTTTACCCTCCAAGTCTGGAGTAAAGAATGATTATGTTAGGGTTAGACCACAGACTTTATGCACTCACTGTGGGAGTACTTGACATTCTATTTATACTTGCAAGAATTATCATGATATTTATCACAACTATTATGAGTTGAAGCCCAATTTGAAATGGGTTAAAATTGATTCTGCAAGTGTAAACTATGATACTGTTAGCTTAAACTCTGTTGATAAGAATTCCGATGCAAAAGCTAACAATGTTACGAAAGCCAAAGGATCCAAGCAAGTCTGGATCCTTAAAACTAACTCTCAGTAATTGTTTATGATTGCAGGGCATAAGGGAGAGCACCCTAGTCTTGGATAGTGGATGTTCAGGACACATGACTGGAAATAAAGCCCTGCTATCAGATTATGAGGAGAAGGCTGGCCCAAAAGTTTCCTATGGAGATGGCAACATATGACGTACTCTGGGATATGGCAATATCAATCTTGGAAGTGTCATCATCACAAATGTAGCTCTTGTCCCAGGACTCAAGCATGATCCGCTATCTGTGAGTCAAATCTGTGACAGAGGTTATCATGTAGATTTTCAACCTGAATACTATGAGGTTGTTAGCAAATCTATAGGGAAAGTTGTTTTAGTTGGACACAGACGCAATAATATCTATGAAGCAAGTTTGGTAACAAACTCTGAAGGAAAAGCTGTGTGTCTGTCTGCAAAGATGTCTAGTGAAGAGAGCTGGAAATGGCATAAGAAGCTCTCTCATCTAAATCTGAACAACATCAATGAGTTGATTCGAAAAGATCTTGTAAGGGGACTTCCAAAATCTATACTCAGCTTAGATGGTCTGTGTGATTCTTGTCAAAAGGCCAAGCAAAGGAAGTCATCTTTCAAGAGTAAGTCTGAATCTTCAGTTGTGGATCCTTATCATCTTCTTCATGTTGATCTATTTGGTCCAGTGAATGTAATGTCTCTTGGCAGAAAGAAATATGCTTTAGTCATTGTTGATGAGTACACTAGATACACCTGGGTGTACTTTCTAGCAAAGAAGGATGAAACTGCCTTAACTCTGATGGAGCATGTAAAGCTACTGGACAAAGGATCACAATATAAAGTGAAAATTATCAGGAGTGATAATGGTACTGAATTCAGAAATGCAATAATGGAAGAATTTTTCAAGAAAAGAGGAGTGAAGCAAGAATTCTCTACACCATGGACTCCACAGCAGAATGGTGTAGTTGAAAGAAAGAACAGAACTTTAATCGAAGCTGCCAGAACAATGCTTGTTGAAGCAAAATTACCAACTTATTTCTGGGCAGAAGCTGTTCAAACTGCTTGTTTTACTCAAAATGCTACACTGATCAACAGGCATGGGAAAACACCATATGAGATGGTGAAAGAAAAGAAACCAAACCTGAAATATTTTCATATTTTCGGGTGCAAATGCTTTGTGTTGAAAACTCATCCTGAATAGTTGACCAAGTTTGAATTAAAAGCCGATGGAGGAATTTTTGTTGGATATCCACTGTCGACCAAAGCATTCAGAGTCTATAATCTGAGAACTAAAGTGATCATGGAATCTATACATGTGTCATTTGATGACAAGAAAATAACTGGACTTGAAGATGAAGAAAATCATGATCAACTACGCTTTGAAAATGAAGATCTAAACTCTGATGATCTAAACTCTGATGAAACCTATCCAACAAACTCTGATGAAGCAAACTCTGAACCTCTACTGGTAAACACTGAGGAAGTTTCTCTGACAGAACAGAATAGAGAACCAGTTGAGGGGGAGCAAGAAGATACTTCGGGAACACCTCACATGATGACTCACATTCTGAAAGTGAGTCAGTTGGAAAATCTGACACAAACTCTGGGTTAAACTCTGAAAGTTCAAACACTGAGCAGTCCAATTCAGGGGGAGCCTCAGAAAATACAGATGGTCAACAAGAAAATCAGGAGAGCATGGATCAAGGGGGAGGATCCAATAATGATGAAAGAAGCCACTTACCTACAGCAAGAAAGTGGACACAGGCTCACACACCTGATCTGATTATTGGAGATCCAGATGCAAGTGTGAGAACAAGAAGTGCTACAACAAATGAATGTCTGTTTCATGCATTCCTGTCTCAAACAGAGCCTAAGAAAGTGGATGAAGCTCTTCAAGATGCTAACTGGATAACAGCAATGCATGAGGAGTTGAATGAGTTTGAGAGAAATGAAGTCTGGACACTTGTACCAAGACCCAAAAACATATATGTTGTTGGTACAAAATGGGTTTTCAGAAATAAGATTGACAGTGAGGGAGTAATTAGAAGGAACAAGGCTAGACTTGTGGCAAAAGGATATTCACAGCAGGAAGGAATTGACTATGATGAAACCTTTGCTCCAGTTGCAAGGTTGGAAGCCATAAGGATTTTTCTAGCATATGCTACTCACAAGAAGTTTAAAGTCTTTCAGATGGATGTGAAAAGTGCTTTTCTCAATGGGAAACTTGAAGAAGAAGTGTTTGTTGAACAACCACCAGGGTTTGTGGACCCCAAGCATCCAGATTATGTCTACAGGCTTGACAAAGCACTTTATGGACTAAAGCAGGCACCTAGAGCATGGTATGAAACTTTGGCTCAATTTCTTTTAGAGAGTGGGTTCACAAGAGGTACAATTGATAAAACCTTGTTCTATTTCAATTCTGGTAATGATTTGCTTTTAGTTCAAATCTATGTGGATGATATAATCTTTGGGTCTACTAATGATAAACTCTGTAAGAAATTTGCCAAGCTTATGCAGTCCAGGTACCAAATGAGCATGATGGGAGAGCTTAGTTATTTTATAGGCTTGCAGGTAAAGCAAACAGATGATGGGATTTTTATCAATCAAGCAAAATATACCAGAAATCTACTCAAGAAATTTGGTATGCTTGATAGTTCATTTGCAACAACTCCTATGGCAACTGCAACCAAGCTAGACAAAAACACAGGAGCTTCAGTAGATATGACAAACTACAAAGGCATGATAGGGTCTCTTCTTTATCTGACTGCAAGTAGACCAGACATCATGTATGCAACCTGTCTTTGTGCAAGATTTCAAGCAGATCCCAGAGAGCCTCATCTAACAGCTGTGAAAAGGATTTTCAAATATCTCAAAGGAACCATAACCTTGGGTTTGTGGTATCCTAGAGAATCAGAGTTTAAGCTTATTGGTTACTCTGATGCAGACTTTGCAGGTTGTAAGATTGACAGAAAGAGCACCAGTGGAAGCTGTCAATTTCTAGGTGACAGACTAGTTTCTTGGTACAGCAAGAAACATAAATCAATTTCCACATCCACTGCAGAAGCAGAGTATATTACTGCTGGTAGTTGTTGTGCACAGATTCTGTGGATGAAGAATCAACTGTTGGACTATGGGTTAAGGTACTCTAAAATACCTATTCTCTGTGATAATCAAAGTGCTATTCTATGACAGGAAATCCAGTACAGCACTCCATGACCAAGCACATCAGCATAAGGTATCACTTTATCAGGGAACATGTGGAGGAAGGAAATATTGAGCTTCATTTTGTGTCTACAGAACAACAACTTGCAGATATCTTCACCAAACCATTGAGTGAAGCTACATTTACAAGACTGGTAAATGAACTTGGAATGATCTCTGGTTTCGACTAGAGATACTGGTTAGACTCAAAATTTACTCTTCTGTGATATGTTGCTCATTTTTCTATGCATATGTTAACTGTCATGCAAATCATGTTGTTAAACTCTGATAGCATACTCTGTTGGTTAAACTCTGATGTTAATCTCTGATTGTGGTATTGTCTGAAACATAAACACCTATGAAGAAAATAGAATGAAGCATGATTCTCAGTAAGTAATCATGAATCCTTCTGAGTTATATATGATCTGATCTCAAATGTGTGCAGAAACTTTACACAGCATGATACTGTCTCTATATTTATAGCATCTCTTAGTTTATTGGTCCTATACACTGAGTCTGTATTAGCTGTTTGCACTCTCAATCATAAAATATATGTGTTAAATGATGTCAGTCTAAACTCTTATAGATAGTTGATGCTATTTCACCCCCAAGCAAAAGATGTATACAAATTCCTTTGAGATCATGTTGTGCCTAGGAAGACCCAAGAACTTATTGTGTCAATAAGGGCTAAAATTTGAAATTTTTGGTGACTAATCAATTAGCTGGGACGACCCAGGAACTTGCTGTTTCAGTAAGGGCTAAAGTTTAAATTTTTGGTGACTAGTCAAGAGGCTAGGAAGAACCAGGAACTTACTCTGTTTGCAAGGGCTAAAATTTAAACTTTTGGTGACTAGTTAATTGTTTAGGACGATCCAGGAACTTACTGTTAAGATAAGGGTTAAAATTTCTAAATTTTTGGTGACTAGTGCCAACCTCTGATTACTGGGGAAAAAATCGACTGGGGGTGAACACAAAATATATATATAGATACTTATAAAATAAAATAAAATAAATTATGTACAGAGTTTAGATGACATCAGATTTTGTCTTACATATGAGAGTTTGGGCAACCAGTTTTTACTGATTTAATTTGTGGATTTTATGCACTTTGAGATGCTCTAAATATTTACATTTAGTAAACTCTGCTATTCACACACAAATATTCACAACTGTGAATTTTGAGAAAAGAGATTATTAATGATGTTGGAGAATTGATAAACACTGTTGAACTGTGTACTCTACGCCGAGGTAATTTATTTTTAATCTCTGATGATTAAAATAAATGAATGTGTTTCAGACGTTTTACATTTTTGAGAAACATTATTCTTTTTGAAAATAGAGAGTATGATTGACAACGGTTTGTATGCGTTTTGAAAATGATGAAACGTGTAAATAGCAGTAATTATTGCCTGTTTTTACTACGCATGCGTGTTGGAAACTACCACATTACTGCTGGCAGTTACTGCATGTGTGACACCTGTCCCACTCACACACTTCACGAGTAAGCCAGTTGTGTATCTTAATGACTAAAACTCTTCAGTTTTAATCTTTGTATTTAATCATTATACACACAACGTTCGTATTCTTTACAGACTTACTACATTCACAGACATTGTTACACACACATTTTCACAAACACTTTTCTGCATCAATTTTTCAAACACTTTTCAAGGCTTATTCTCTGATAATTCAAATCTGTTTCTAATGGCAACCACTGTTTTTCACTCTGTTGGTCTAGAGTTCGTTCCTAACAACTATGCAGCACCCCTGAGTAATGAGAACGTACAAGAGGCGTTTCATTTGTTTCAAAATTTTCTTGCCCAGTCTGCTATTGGGCACACTCTCCTTGAACCTACGATGCTTTCTGGATCGCAAATCAAAGTTTTCTGGGAGATAGGCATTTATGATGATGGAGGAGAGTCTGGGACTCCTTCAATTATTTTCGAGTTTCAAGAACAAGAGTTTGTAATCACTCCAGCTACTGTTCGTGCAGCTTTGGGTTTTGAAGATTTGAATGCTTATACAATTTCTGTTGGTGATGCTGAGCTACAGAGAATGATGAGGGATATTGGATACAGTGGGTCACTTGCAAGAATAGGTCAATTGAAGCGACCGCTTTTGAGGAAGGAATGGAGTTTCTTCTTTGATTGTATCACTAGAGCGTTCGGGAAGAAATGCACAAATTGGGATGTTATTCCAATTGATAGTCTGCAAATCGGGTATTCTCTTCTCTATAGCAGTAATTTTGATTTTGCTAGATTAGTCCTGAGTAATATAGGAGAGAAGATGACAGAAAATAGAAGTGTAGTTTACTTTGCTCGCTTCTGTCAATTGATATTTTCTGCTTGTGTTCCTGGGGTTGACATTGTTGAGAATGATGTGATTCCTTCGTTTAAGTTGCATAAGAGGATATTCTCTGATTTGGTAAACAAGGATGTTAAGAAAGGGAATGTTGGTGAATTATTGCTTCCTGCTATTGTCCAACAGTTTCTAGACAATTCACTTCAACCACAACCTCAACTACAACAATTCCAACCATTAAACACTGATCCTCAATCTACTTCTCAAAGACCAAAATCTGGAGGTAGAACTAAGCATAGGGCTTTTAAAGCTGTCAAGGCTGCTAAACCATCTACTCATACTAATTTACCACAGTCTGTTGGTACTTCAAGGACAAAGAGGAGGGCAAATAGACCACGCTCTGATGCAAATGAGCTTTTACAGAATAAAAGGCGGAAGCTGGTAGCTGATTATTTATTTGATGATTTGGTTCAAGAATCCACACCTGCTGAAGCTCCAGAAATTATTTCTCAAGATGTTACTGAGAATGCTACTGTGCCTGATGAATCCAGAGCAAATGCTGATGAGATGGCTGACTTGAATGATGAACAGCCTGAGCCAATCTTGGAAATGCAGATAGAAGAAAATGTTGAAGCACATCCCTCTGCAACTCTTGAAGAGTTTGATATTGTTGATGAATCAGAGGATGTGGTTGCAGCTGATCAACCTACAGTGATTATTGATGAGTCTATGGCTACTCACACAGAGGTCTTCTCTGTTACTCACCAGGTTATTGAAAAGGGTGAGGAGGTTGATCAGACAACAAACTCTGTTGAAGCTGCTGTAGAGCCTACTGTTGAAGCTGCTGTAGAGCCTATTGTTGAGGCTGCTCAAGCAACTGAGAAAATAAATGAGAACTTAAACTCTGAACATACAGCAAATGAAGAATTTGTTCAAGAAAATGTTGCTGAAAATGTTTTTTCTTCTAGTACAAAGTCTGATGATGCAGCTGATTCTTCTTCTTCTACAAGGGTTTCTGGTCAACACAATCCTAAGGTGACTGATTTTGGTGGTACATCTCATCATGATGCTGAGGCTCCTTTTAAAAACATGTACTTTGCAAATTGGTCAAGTCATGAATGTATCTTTCCTGATCAAAGGGCAGCTGAATTTGTGTCCAAGTCTGCTGCTACTATCACAAATCCTGAGCTTCTTGCACATCTTAAAGCTACAATTGTACAATTAAAGTCTCTTAACAACCGTTTTGATGAAACTCAGAAAGATGTTACTGGGCTGAGAAATGATGTGGCTGCAAGGGAAATGACTTTGAAGCAAAAAAAAATTTCTGTGTCTAGAGATCAGGAGGCTATAAGAACCAGGCTAAGCAAAGTTGAAGAAAATCAAAATGTCATGTCTGACAAGCTTGATTCAATTGCTGCTTCACTTGAATTGCTCACATCAGTGTTGATTCCAGATGATGTCAAAAAGGGGGAGAGAGTTTTTAAAGACAAATGCAAGAAATATCAAACTCTGAGTAGACATGATGATACTACTGATGGTGGTGCAAAAGACAAAGAGTTTAGGTCAAAATCAATTCAAGAGCAAGAGAGACTGAGGTCAAACTCTGATAGAATAAACACTGGAGCTCAATCATCTTCAAGAGCTAGAAGCTTATTGCCTACTTCTCAACCAATCACTGATGAAGAGATTGCAGCTCAGTTGTTTCTGGAAGAACATGGTGAAAATGCAACCATTGAAGATATTCAGGCTGAAGAGAAGATGCTGGCTGAGGAGCATGAGAAGAATTTGAAATCTGGAAAGATCAAGAAGGCTGTGAAAGTTTCAAGGCCAAAAGAGAAAGGAATTGTTATCAAAGAAAATGTAAATTCTCAACAGAGTTTACAATATACAAGGAGACCAGTTGAATCTAGTCTTGATAAAGGCAAAGGGAAGCTTGTAGAAGAAAAGCAAGTACTGAAGAAAGTTCAATCAACCTCTGACAATGCTCAAGTTGACAAATCATTGGAAGCTGTGACAACCACTGATACTACTCAAGTCGTACAGACTCGGTTATCTTCTCAACTTCAAAGGACTTTTGCAAAACCAATCACAGTTCAACATTCTATGATTCCTGGAAATGTGAATATTTTTCAAAGCAGAACCATCATGGGCAAGGAATCTCGAGATAGATCTGGTTTAGGATCTCACAGAGAAAAGAGGGTGAATAATAGTCCTATGGATTATACATCATTGGCTGAACCTGGTGTTGGCGTGACTCAAGAAAATCTTGATACTTTGGAGTCTGTTCAGTTAATACACCATAGAGGTTTGAAAAGGGATTTTCAGTTATACTTCAAGACTGATGGAAGAGTATACTGATAAGTGGATTTTATATCTACTTGGAACGCTTCATATCGGCTTAAATTGATGACTTGAACTCAAGTATGTGGTGTGTTTAATGTGTTTTCATTAAGTTTTGCAGAACCAAGAGTTGGAGGTTAATTTGATTAAAATTCGGATTTTCCGGGTAGGTTGCGCAGTCTTCACTGTTTTGGCCATATCTGGAGTTCTACAAGTCCGATTCTGACGATCTTACAGCTCACGCGAAGAGGACAACATTTTCTATAAGGTTCTGTGCGGGCGCCCAGGAATTGTACTGGAATTCTGCACGAACGGCAATTGCTTGGAAGAGGGACAACTTGGAGCTATAAATACACACCTTGGGGGGACATAATCAACACATCACAATACATCACAATACACCAGAGATCAGATTCAATATTGGAGCACAAGATCGAGGAGCCAAGAACGAAGAACGTGACTACGAGGAGATCTAGACATAGTTTTTTCTTGTATTCTTCAATTTTGGTGTAACTTTTGGATGCTTCCAGATTTGTCTTCTAAACCTTTAACTCTTATTCATATTTACATCATTGATTTCTTGTTTTTCATCATGCTTTCATCAAACCCCGTGACGATGAGAAGTTCGATCATGAACTAATCGTTGTCATGGGATCCTAGCGGATTTATCTATGGATTTTAGTAGTTGATTGTTTTAAAGATGTGTGTGTGATGACTTATTGATATCCTAGTTTGGTTGTGCTTATTCTTCTTGGATGCGTAGCTAACATCTAAGATTGTTTGTTAATCTCTATTGAATGCGAAAGTGGATATAGAGGTTTAGAACTTGCCATGCTAGCATAGGTTTATGTATGTTTGTCATGCATGATTCGTAGGTGATTTTAACCATCTTACCTGCCCTATGTAATCTGAATGGATAACTTGCTCGTTAAACCGTTATGTTTTCAAATCTTATAGACATATAGGGTCTAAGCATATAATGTGTTTTCATTAAGTTTTGCAGAACCAAGAGTTGGAGGTTAATTTGATTAAAATTCGGATTTTCCGGGTAGGTTGCGCAGTCTTCACTGTTTTGGCCATATCTGGAGTTCTACAAGTCCGATTCTGACGATCTTACAGCTCACGCGAAGAGGACAACATTTTCTATAAGGTTCTGTGCGGGCGCCCAGGAATTGTACTGGAATTCTGTGCGGCCGCCCAGGAAGTCAGAACCGCCAGAAATTGCCAGAATTCGATTTTAATTAGGAAAGTTTCACAAATTCGACTTCTAATCAATATGGTAATTGCTTGGGGCGGCCAGAAACTTCCAGAATCAGTTGTAAACATGGAATATGCAATTCTTATTGCATTCAAAGACGGAAATTGTCGTAATTCTATTCTAATTCAAAAACGGCAATTGCTTGGAAGAGGGACAACTTGGAGCTATAAATACACACCTTGGGGGGACATAATCAACACATCACAATACATCACAATACACCAGAGATCAGATTCAATATTGGAGCACAAGATCGAGGAGCCAAAAACGAAGAACGTGACTACGAGGAGATCTAGACATAGTTTTTTCTTGTATTCTTCAATTTTGGTGTAACTTTTGGATGCTTCCAGATTTGTCCTCTAAACCTTTAACTCTTATTCATATTTACATCATTGATTTCTTGTTTTTCATCATGCTTTCATCAAACCCCGTGACGATGAGAAGTTCGATCATGAACTAATCGTTGTCATGGGGTCCTAGCGGATTTATCTATGGATTTTAGTAGTTGATTGTTTTAAAGATTTGTGTGTGATGACTTATTGATATCCTAGTTTGGTTGTGCTTATTCTTCTTGGATGCGTCGCGAACATCTAAGTTGTTTTGTTAATCTCTATTGAATGCGAAAGTGGATATAGAGGTTTAGAACTTGCCATGCTAGCATAGGTTTGTGTATGTTTGTCATGCATGATTCGTAGGTAATTTTAACCATCTTACCTGCCCTATGTAATCTGAATGGATAACTTGCTCGTTAAACCGTTATGTTTTCAAATCTTATAGACATATAGGGTCTAAGCATAATTGGTGTCTGCTTAACTTCTATCTCTTTTGTGGATGTTTGAGTGGTTTGGTATACGTATACTGAAAGGTAGCGTGTACTGATTTCGTGTTATCCGATTAGTTGTCACAACCGTCACATGCATTGATTAAAGACAAAAGACTCTGAATGAAGTATTTAATGAAGTTAGGATCCCATGTTTATTTTCTCATAAGTAATATATCAGCAATCTTTAGTTTAATATAGTCTTGATAATTTGTTTGGTTAATTTAGTTAATCAAAACACAATTTGATACTTGTCTTAGCATTGAACGATAGCCATACATTGTTGCATAAGTGCATAACTATAATAACCATAGCAGTCTCTGTGGGAACGAACTCTACTTATTCTTATATTACTTGTGACCGCGTATACTTGCGTGATATTGTGTGAACAAGTTTTTGGCGCCGCTGCCGGGGACTCGGTGTTATTTATATAGTTTATGTGCTTGTCATCGGTGGTCGTTAGAGTTCACTGACTCGGATTGTAGTTGTTTGTTCTGTGTGTTTCAGGTACTTGAACGTGTATGCGAACACGTTCTCAGACTCGTAAATTGGAAGAAGAAAGATTAAAGTTAGTAGAGATGGGAGACGTACCAGAAGCAGTAGCACCAGAAACGAAGGCTTTGAAGGACTATTCTCAGCCAAAGATCAATGACATTCAATCTAGCATTGTCAGGCCGGCTATTGCAGCTAATACTTTTGAAATCAAGCCTGGCACGATTCAGATGGTGCAGAATTCAGTTCAGTTTGGGGGTGCTCCAACGGAAGATCCTAATATGCATATTAGGGATTTCATCGAGATTTGCGACACCTTCAAGACCAACGGAGTGTCGGAAGATGTCGTGAAGCTGAGACTTTTCCCATTTTCTCTGAGGGATAAGGCTAAGGGCTGGTTGCACTCTTTACCAGCCGGTTCTATTACTACTTGGGAGGATCTTGCTCAGAAGTTTCTCACTAAATTCTTCCCCATGGCGAAGACTGCAGCAATCAGGAATGCTATTACTCAGTTTGCACAGCAGTCTCGAGAATCTTTGTGTGAAGCTTGGGAGAGATACAAGGAGATGCTTAGGAGATGTCCACATCATGGATTGCCCGACTGGATGGTGATTAATTGTTTTTATAATGGTCTGGGAGCACAATCTCGACCAATGCTTGATGCAGCATCAGGTGGAGCTCTGTGGGCTAAAAGCTACAATGAAGCTTATGAACTTATTGAGATGATGGCTGCTAACGAATATCAGAATCCTACTCAGAGATTATCACAAGGCAAAGTAGCAGGAGTTCTTGAAGTTGATGCAGCTACAGCTATAGCAGCCCAGTTGAAGGCTTTGATAATGAAGGTGGATTCTTTGACGAATTATGGAGTTCAGCAGGTGGCTAGTGTGTGTGAGCTTTGTGCGGGCGCACATGAGACGAATAATTGTGCCATATCTAGTGAGTCGGCGCAGTTTGTGAGCAACTTTCAGAGACCATCACAGCCAGTTCCAGCCACCTATCATCCCAATAGCCGGAATCATCCTAATTTCAGCTGGAGCGACAATCAACAATCTCAGCAGCCTTATCAGCCATTCCAAGGTCAGCAATTTGGAGCAAAGCCTTACAATCCTCAGAATTTTCAGCAGCAGCAAGGGCAGAATTTTCAGCCACAGTATGCTCCTAGGCAACAATTTCAGCCACCAGGATTTCCGCAACAACCTCATGCTAGTGCGGGGCAGTCTTCGAATGAAAAATCTGAATTGGATGAGTTGAGAATGATAGTTAAAAGCCAGGCGGCATCGCTCAAGACTTTGGAGAATCAGATGGGGCAGTTGGCAAGTGCCTTACTCAGCAGAGCTCAGGGAACTCTTCCTAGCGATACGGAGCCTAATCCAGGAAAGACAGTTGTCCAAGAACATGTGAAAGCAGTTACCTTGAGATCGGGAAAGGTCACGGGCAATCAAAAATCAGCAGTTGAAGAAGAGGAAGAAATTCAGCAGCATCAGGTGGAACCTTCTAAGGAAAAGCCAATTTTTGATTTGGCAGCTAAGCAGTTTGACGGTGAGGCTGAAAAGAGCAAAAATTCTGTTGACAAGTCTACTTCGGAGCAGACTATTTACCCACCTCCTCCATACCCAAAGAGGCTCCAGAAGAAGACTACAGAGAGTAACCAGATCTATCCTCCTCCTCCATATCCAAAGAGGCTACAGAAGCAGAATCTTGACACAAAATTCGCCAA
The DNA here is from genome assembly GCA_030848705.1 of Heracleum sosnowskyi. NCBI lineage: Eukaryota > Viridiplantae > Streptophyta > Magnoliopsida > Apiales > Apiaceae > Heracleum > Heracleum sosnowskyi. The sequence goes on from CM061237.1 coordinate 133,902,269, forward strand.
ATTTCTCGAGGTTTTCAAGAAGTTACACATCAACATACCTTTTGCAGAAGCTCTTGAACAGATGCCGAGCTATGCTAAGTTCATGAAGGGTATTCTATCTCGGAAGTTGAAACTCGAGGATTTGGACACCGTTGCTTTGACAGAGGAGTGTAGTGCAGTTCTACAGCAGAAATTGCCATCGAAGCTAAAAGATCCAGGGAGTTTCACCATACCGTGCACAATCGGCAATCTATCTTTCAACAAGTGTTTGTGTGACTTGGGAGCTAGCATTAATCTGATGCCGTTGTCTGTTTTTAAGCAACTTGGGTTGCCTGAGCCGAAACCAGTTAATATGACCTTACAGTTGGCTGATCGGTCGATCACATATCCAAGGGGTATAGTGGAGGATGTTAGGAATATGTTGATTCTTGATGATAATTGTAAAAACACTTAGTAGATTTTGTATTAAGTTATTTTGTAACTGTCAACGAAATGGCATGCTTTGCAGTGTTTCGTTGACAGGAAGCTCATCAACGGAATGAGTGTTGTAGCAATTGCACTGTATAATACTTCACAGTTTGATATGCATTTGATGTATGTATTAGATAGGTTTCCTAAGTCATGTTGACTAAGTACTAGATAGGCAAAATAGGTTGGTTAATTGTAAGTATATCATGCCTTGTAATTTTGCCTAAGTGAAGACATGTCAACGGTATGAAGATTACTCTATCAACGGAACAAGGATACACCATCAACGGAATGAAGTTTACTCATCAACGAAATGAAGTTTACTCATCAACGAAATGGAGAATAAAGCTATCAACGAAACACATCTCCCTGCTATCAACGAATCATTATTGCTTTTCTGAATAGTTGACAAAGTGATAGTGACAGTTTACTGAACAGATCTAAAGGTGATGTGGAAGTGTACTTTGCATTGGAAACCATTAAAATGGACATGGGGAATAAGGAAACATCCCAGTTTCCAATTGGGCTCTTGGGAGTGATCATAATAAGCATGAAGACAAAAGCAAGGATCTCCAAGGACCACTGGACAAAGGGATGAAAAGCAAACTATTGGCGGTTATCTTTAGTGTACTTTAGAGTAGCCAAAAATAGTATTGTAAACTTGGGAATATATAACCAAGTGTAGCAGTTAGAAAGAAAGTAAGAGAAGAAAAACAAATAGTTTGTATTAGCTATCTTTGAGAGCATTCTTCTCTACAACTCTGTAACTGAGCAGCTGTGTACTTTTGTATCACAGATTATTTCCGCAATAAAAACACTTCAGTTGGATCATCAAACAATCCAACTGAATTATTGATATCTTGTGTTTTTGTTTATTCAGTTCAGTTTTATTTTATCATTGTTTTAAGTTTAAGAAAATATCAAGAATTGTATTTAACCCCCCCCCCCCTTCTACAATTCTGTTAGGTCATTTGGGAATAACAATTGGTATCAGAGCAAGCTTCTAACATACAAGAAGTTTAAAGATCAAGACCAAAACAGAAACCATGGTGAAGAAGGATGCAGGTGTGAAGATACCAGTTCTTGATAAGGACAATTACTTTCACTGGAAAGTAAAGATGCATTTACATCTCATGTCTATGGATGAGAGATATGTAGACTGCATTGAGAAAGGTCCACACGTTCCCATGAAGTTTGCATCTAGAATTGGAGTGCCAGATGATGCTCATGACGTAGAAATTCCAAAACTTGTCTCAGAATGGACTATTGAAGATCTTGCAGAAATCCATAAAGATAAGAGAACCATGAACATTCTGTTTAATGGTTTGGAGCAAGAGATGTTTGATAATGTCATAAACTGTACAACCTCCAAAGAAGTATGGGACACTGTCAGAACACTATGTGAAGGAACTGAGCAAGTAAGGGAGAACAAAATGCAACTCCTTATACAACAATATGAGCACTTTCACTTTAAAGCTGGTGAAACCCTAAATGACACGTTTAGTAGGTTTCAAAAGCTTCTAAATGGATTAAAGTTGTATGGGAGAATCTACCAAACTAAGGACTCAAACCTTAAATTTCTAAGAGCTCTTCCAAAAGAATGGAAGCCTATGACTGTTTCTCTAAGAAACACTCAAGAGTACAAAGATTACACTCTTGAAAGGCTGTATGGAACATTGAAGACTTATGAGCTGGAAATGGAGCAAGATGAGGAAATTGAAAAGGTACAGAAGAAGGGTGGATCCATTGCATTGATTGCATCTGTGAACCAACTGGAAGATGACATTGAAGAAGCTGCAAAGGCCACAACTAGTCGATCTAGTTGTAGGAGTGATGTTAGCAAGGGTAAAGACAAGATGACAGAAGAAGAAGAATCAGAACCAGCCAACTTGGATGACTTAGATGAGATTGATGAACACATTGCTTTTCTGTCAAGAAAATTCTCTAAGTTCAAGTTCAAAAGAAACTCAGAAGCAAGGCCACCAAGAAGAGACTTTCAACCTAGCAAAACAAACTGGATTGAAAAGTCTAAATCTAAATGTTTCAATTGTGGAATGCTTAGTCACTTTGCTGGAGACTGCAGAAAGCCCAAGATTGAGAAGAGCAACAGGAAATTTGAGCCTGTTGATTATAAAAAGAAATACTTTGAACTTCTCAAGCAAAAGGAAAAGGCTTTCATGTCTCAGGAGTATGATTGGGCTGGTAATGGTGAAGATTCTGATGATGATGTTGAGTATGTCAACTTGGCTCTTATGGCTGACAATCATGAGCAGGAAGCAAGTTCCTCAAGCAACCAGGTAACAATTACTAATCTTTCTGAGCTTTCTAAAGAGGAATGCGATAGTGCAGTAAATGAAATGTCTACTGTATTATATAATTTGCGTGTTACTCTTAAATCACTTACCAAAGAGAATTCAAGAATTAAAGAGACTAATTTGCTCTTAAGTGATACGCCGCAGGCGCGAAGCGTGGTAGGCCCGCGCCGGGGGAGCATAGGGAGGAAAGGGGAATGCAATGTTAGAAGCACAGCTCATTGAATTTGAGAAAATGAGATGTGTTAGTAGGGATGCTAAGAAGGAACTTGAGAACGTGTTACAAAGGGAAGAAATTCTTAAGACACAACTAGAAATAGAACAGAGTGTGATTGCTAAATGGAAAGATGCCAGGAATGTTGCTACCAACATCATTAATGTTCAAGGTATGGAATCTTTCTGTGAACAATCATGGAAAAAGAACAAAGAGAAACTAGGGTATGCTTGTGAAGCCTTAGATTCAGAAACAGAGTCAACAAACAACAATGATCATTTGTTGAAGGTTGATATGTCAACGGAATGCGATGTTCCGTTGACACATGAACCATCAACCGATCAGGGTGTTTCGTTGACAGAGAAAAGAAAAGATGAACTCACTAGACTTAATAATAAGTATGGTCCTGTCACCAAGAACTTTGTTCAAGGTGAGTCTAGTAAATCAAAGAAAGTTGAGAAGCCTGTTGAGAGAGCTAATGTAGGTCACTTGTCCAACAAGCAATTGAAAGATAAAATAGAGAATGTTCAAATTGAGGCTAAGGGAAATAAAAGGAATAACAGGAATGGCAAAGTAGGAATTAACAAACACAACAATTACACACCTGATAAATATGCTCCTAGAAAGACTTGTGTCAATTGTGGAAGTGTTAGTCATCTATCTACTAACTGCAAATCTGTTAAGAAAACTGCTAATGTGAAAATTCCCAAGCCTGCAATGAATAATCTTATGCCTACAATGCCTGTTATGCCTAACATGTTTGCTCCATGTGCACAATTTCAGAATCCATATGCTAACATATCATTTGTGCCTAATCCATACATGAATATGTTTAGTATGCCACAAATGCCATGGAATATGAATAATATGTGTGTTCCTTCAAATATGCATGCTGTAAATGAAAATGTGAGCAACAATCAGAAATCAACACCAAGAGTAAAAGTTGATTTAAATCAATCTGAGCCCAAGGTGAAAAATGATGTAAAAAGAAAAGCAAAGGCTAACAAAATAGGACCCAAGGAAACTTGGGTACCAAAATCGACTTGATTTGGTTCTATTGTGTGCAGGGAGACAAAAAGAATCTTTGGTACTTGGATAGTGGTTGTTCAAGACACATGACTGGTGATTCTACCCTGCTCACAGAGTTTCAGGAAAGAGCTGGCCCTTGTATTGCTTTTGGAGATGACAGCAAAGGCTACACAAAGGGATATGGCTTGATTTCAAAAGAGAATGCCATCATAGATGAGGTTGCATTGGTGGATGGTCTCAAGCACAATTTGCTTAGTATCAGTCAACTTTGTGACAAAGGATTTTTAGTTACTTTTTCTAAAGAAGCCTGTGTTGTTTCTAAAGGAGGAAACAACAATGTGGTAATGACTGGATTCAGAAGAGGGAATGTGTACATTGCTGACTTTAGTAGCACAAGTCCAGACACCATCACTTGTCTTTTCAGCAAAGCAAGCAAGGATGAAAGTTGGCTATGGCACAAGAAATTATCTCATCTGAATTTCAAGGTTATGAATGATTTGGTAAGGAAGGATCTTGCTAGAGGAATTCCACAGGTGGAGTTTTCCAAGGATGGTTTGTGTGATGCCTGTCAAAAAGGGAAACAAAAGAAGGCATCATTCAAAAGCAAGACAGAGTCATCAATTGTCCATCAGCTTGAGTTACTTCATATGGATCTGTTTGGCCCTGTAAATGTCATGTCTATTTCAAAGAAGAAATATTGTCTTGTGATTGTTGATGATTTTTCTAGATTTACTTGGACCTTCTTTTTACATTCTAAAGATGAGGCAAGTGAAATCATTATCAATCACATCAAGATGGTAAACAATCATCCTGACTTGAAAGTAAGAAGGATCAGGAGTGACAATGGGACAGAATTCAAGAATTCAAGCATGAAGATATTCTGTGAAGAAAATGGTATTATGCATGAGTTTTCAGCAGCAAGGACACCACAGCAAAATGGTGTAGTTGAAAGGAAAAACAGAACACTTATTGAAGCTGCCAGGACAATGCTAGATGAATCAAAGTTACCAACTTATTTTTGGGCTGAGGCAGTTAACACAGCTTGCTTCACTCAGAATATTTCTTTGATTAATCAGGCCAAGGGAATGACCCCTTATCAACTACTCAAAAGAAAGAAGCCACTATTGGATTTTCTTCATGTCTTTGGATGCAAGTGCTTTGTTCTGAGAAATCAAGCTGAGCATTTGGGGAAATTTGAAGCAAAGGCAGATGAAGCAATATTTGTGGGATATGCAGCAGGGAAAGCTTACAGAGTCTATAATCTCAGAACCAACATTGTTATGGAATCTGTACATGTTGTTTTTGATGATCTCAAAATTCAAGGTCTCTGTGATGAAGGTTTCCATGAAAGTCTCTCTTTTGAGAATGAGGAAGGAGAACGAATGAATCATGTTAAGACTACTGAGAAACAGCCTAAAGTTGTTGTATCTAGCACAGATGAGAGCAGCAGTGAAGATGAAATTGCTGCATTAAGATTGAAAAGAATAGTTGCTAGTAGACCAAATGGTCATTTCGTTGACAGTCAAGATGGTGGTTTCGTTGACAGTCAAAATGAGCGTTTCGTTGACAGCCAAAACAGTCATACCGTTGAAGGTCATAGAAATGTCTCAAGAAGTGATCATTTAGGGACAACAAACTCAGGGGGAGTTTCTCAAGGACAAATATCCAATCAAGGCAATCATGATCATGAAGCTACCTCGTCAAGAGCAAATCTACCTCCCTCAAGAAAATGGACTAAAGATCATCCCTTTGAACTTATTATAGGTGATGTTTCTTCAAAAGTCCAAACTAGAAGAGCAACTCAAGAAGAATGTCTATATAGCAGCTTTCTGTCTCAAGATGAGCCAAAGAAAGTTGAGGATGCACTTCTAGATCCAGATTGGGTTTTGGCTATGCAAGAAGAGCTAAACCAATTTGAAAGGAACAATGTTTGGAAGCTGGTGCCCAAGCCTAAGGACAGGAGTATAATAGGCACAAAATGGGTGTTCAGAAACAAGATGGATGAAAATGGCATAGTCACAAGGAACAAAGCAAGACTAGTTGCAAAAGGCTACTCACAGGAAGAAGGAATTGATTTTGATGAAACATTTGCTCCTGTTGCAAGACTAGAAGCAATAAGGATTTTCCTAGCCTATGCAGCCCATGCCAATTTCAAAGTCTATCAAATGGATGTGAAAAGTGCTTTTCTGAATGGGGAATTGGAAGAGGAGGTCTATGTAAGTCAACCTCCTGGTTTTGAAGATGATGATTTTCCAGAATATGTATACTTCCTCCTCAAAGCACTCTATGGTTTGAAACAAGCACCTAGAGCCTGGTATGACACACTCTCACAGTTTCTTCTTGAGAATCATTTCACTAGAGGTACTGTAGATAAAACTCTTTTTCACAGGATTGTGAATGGCTCTACTATACTTGTTCAAATTTATGTAGATGACATAATCTTTGGGTCTACAGATGTGAAACTTTGTCAAAAGTTTGCCAAGCTTATGCAAAGTAAATATGAAATGAGCATGATGGGAGAATTAACTTACTTTCTTGGTCTTCAAGTGAAGCAAGTTAATGAAGGCATTTTCATTAGTCAAACAAAATATATTCATGATTTATTAAAGAAATTTAACTTAATGGAATGCTCTCCTGCCAAAACTCCCATGCCCACTGCCACCAAACTTGAATTGAATACTAAGGAAAAATCTGTGGACATTTCAAGTTACAGAGGCATGGTAGGCTCACTTTTGTATTTAACAGCTAGTAGACCTGATATTATGTTTGCTACATGTCTATGTGCTAGATTTCAGGCTGATCCTAGAGAATCCCATTTAGTTGCTATTAAAAGGATTTTCAGATATCTCAAGGGAACACCAAACCTTGGCATTTGGTATCCTAGAGAATCTGGTTTTGAACTAATTGGTTATTCAGATGCAGATTATGCAGGATGTAAAATTGACAGGAAAAGCACAACAGGCACCTGTCAATTCTTAGGAAACAAGCTTGTGTCATGGTTCAGCAAGAAACAAAACTCAGTTTCCACCTCCACAGCTGAGGCTGAGTATATTGCAGCTGGAAGTTGTTGTGCACAGATTTTATGGATGAAAAATCAATTACTTGATTATGGATTAAGAGTTGAGAAAATTCCTATTTTCTGTGACAACACTAGTGCCATTGCCATTACTGAGAATCCAGTGCAGCATTCAAGAACCAAGCACATTGACATCAAGTACCATTTCATTAGAGAACATGTTATGAATGGTACTGTGGAGTTACATTTTGTTCCAAGTGAACAACAACTTGCAGACATCTTTACCAAGCCACTTGATGAATCAACATTCTCAAGATTAGTAAGTGAGCTAGGTATGCTAAATTTCTCTTAATTATTTTTGAGATATTTGCAAGTCATAATGCAGCCAGGAACTTGCCATAATTTTTCTGTGAATTGATTTTCTCAGGAAAAGGTGAAATTTTGTCTAAGTCAAAATTACTATGTCAACGAAACGCACCATCTCGTTGACAGTCTTAGCATTTTTCTGGGTGTTTCGTTGATAGCTCTTTTATATCAACGAAACGCAGCTTTATCAACGAAATAAGACTGGACTTTAACCGCCCAATCCTGATTCGTTGATGTAGCGCTTTTTAATCTGAACCGTTGAAATTTCACGTTCTTTATCACGATCTATACATACACCCCTGTAAGCATAAATCGTGGTAATATTTAATTCTAACGGTTACTTTTTAAGCCAATCAGGTAATTTAGATTAATTATTGGACTTAATTTCTGAGAACTTTTGGGGAAGTATTTAAGAAATTTTAATTTCTTTATTTCATTTCTACCTGTTCTCAAAAATTCCAAAAGTTTTTCTAGCTTCTTCTCTCTAACAAGCAATACAGCTCGAAGCTTTTCCTCACTCAAAAATGGCACCCATAGTCAAGCTTATGTCTGCTGGTGGGTTCATCTATGAGAAGAACAATTCCATTCCATTTGTCGTTAAGGAGAGTCCGAACAGCATCTTTTTCAAAATGATGGATTTCATGAGGAACTGTAAGTTGAGCTATGCGATGTTTCACTCTACACCACTCTACAATGAAGTAATCGAGGAGATTTGGACCTCATGTGAGTATAGTGGAACAAACGGCACACTGCAATTCACTCTTCAAGGTAATGAGTACATAGTTAATTCTGACGTTTTGCAAGCATGTTTACATATTCCTGATAATAACTGTGATGCTTTGCCTACTAACACTGAAATAACTACCATGCTAAATTCTATAAACTACTCTTTGCCTACTGATAATCTGGGTAGAATAATTAGGAGAGGTTTGGTTAGGGAATACAGTTATTTAGCTGATGCATTCATTAAGGTCTTTTCTAGAAAGATTAGTAATTTTGATGCATTAACTAATTCTATGTTAATTCTCCTAACCATGCTTCTAAATGATAGATATTACAACTTTAGCACCCAACTTATTTATGAAATTGGTGCTAAGTTGGGTGATAGGGCAAATAGGAAGAAAAATATCTATTATGCAAGGTTTCTGATGATGCTGGCTAATCATGTTAGTCCAGCACCATTAGTTATCTCTAACCCTAATGCCAGGTTTGAGTGCTTTGTACAAGAAAAGAGAGTATTGACAGACATACTGAGGCTGAACTACAATGGTGATGTTCCAGTGGTGTATCTGCCAATCATTGAGGTAACTACTACTATCCCTATTAGTATAGCTGTTACTTCTATTGTCTCCTCCAACCTTGTTGCTATGGAGTCTGTAGCTGTGACCCAACAGGCTCCTGCCCCAGCAACTAAATCAAAATCAAAGAAATCCTCCAAGCCAACCTCAGGTGCTTCTCAAAAGGCACCTGTTGTAAAAACTACCACACAACCTAAGGGGAGTGAGTCTGGAGTTGTGAGAGGTGAGGGGAGGGGTGAAAATCAAAGAAACCCCAAGAATAAGGAAGGTGAGGTAAGTGTTTCCCAGCCTAGCCCCATTGTGTCTTCCCAACAAGGCACAATGAGTAAAATGGATTTAAACACAAGTCTAATTGCATCCTCCCAAAAGGATGTGATTATTGAAACAAGCTCTCCACCTAGAGCACAGTCCAAAAGTGTAAGGGACACTTCAAGCCCACAGTCTACATTTTCCCAATACCAAAGGAGAGTGAAGCAAAAGACCAAGGGTTCACAGGGTGCACACACACTGGAAGCAACACTTCCAGTTTCTCAAATTCAGGTTGATGTAACCCCTATTATTTCTCTGGGGTTACAGTCCCACTCTCTAAACATTAATCTTGATTTATCTCCATCCAATTCACCAACTCAATCTTTAGATGTGGACATGATCCATACATCTTTTCCTGATTCTCCAACTCTAATCTTGGAGAAGCCCCACTCTGAAGCTGGTGGCCATCACTTGTTAAGTGATTTGTTGGGCCATCAACCAATTTTTTCTGAAGTTGCAAGAGGATCTGTGGACCAATCTCTAAAATCAATCACCACAGATTCTACTGTAATTTCACTTTCTCAAAGTGCTTTATTGACTTCATCAACGAAACAGCTTCTTTCGTTGACAAGTGTTTCTCCATCAACGGTATCCATACCGTTGACAGTTCAAACTACCATTCCGTTGATAGGTCAATCTACACCCCTTATTGAAAATCCAGTTGTTTCCACAACTAGTGTAGATGACCTGGTGGTAGTTGAGACACTTTTAGGTTTGAGAGGGAGTGAAATTGAGAGGCTGGCTTGCAGCCAGGCAAAAGGAGAGAATGAGAGTGAGAGGCTGGCTATTTCTTCCAGCCAGGCAAAAGGAGAGTTTGAGAGTACCACCTTAGTAGGTGAAGGTGAGGGTGTGAGAGGTGTGAGCCATGGGGAGCCCATGATGCAAGAAAAGAGTGGAGAGAGAGAAGGGACTACAGGAGCAATAAGGGTGGAAGCAGCCATTGCTAATGAGTTAATGGAGGTCAGTGAGGGAGAAAGGGAACTTACTTTCCAAGAGCTTTATCAACAAACTCTGGATAGTATTTCCCTGGATCCTGAGACCTTTACTCATCCTGTGCCAGCCTATCAAGTTATGGCTCAACAGGGCAATGTGGAGGCAGAAAGGTCACTCAACTTAATTCATACTACTGCATCAATGCAAAGAGCAAAGGATGCCTTGACCAATCTACCTCCAGGAGCTGCAGCAAGTGGAGACTTTGAGTTTTCTGATGATGAGGACAACTATGGTGATAATCTACAGGTGGCCACCACTTCACAGACTGGGACTTCTGTGGTGCCTCCTACACCAGGCTGGCTTTCTCAGGGTATGCATGGAAGAGTCACTCTAGATGCTGCTATCTCAAGGCAGTACAATGAGGCCTATCTAGCTCATGAGTCTGCAAATGCAAGGGACAAGAAATTCTACAAGGCCATCATGGATTCTCTGGAAATTCAAAGGCTATAAATGATGCAGACAAGGATTGAGGCTACAGAAATCAAGGACTCCATTAGCAATCTCAGGGATGCTAACTACAGGATGATCGATGAAAAGCTCCCTCTTCTCACTGTGTCCAAGATGACCAGGTTTTTCTCTAAGGAACCTGAGGTGGCTACATCCTTGAAAACTCTCTCTACAAGAGTGGACAAGGTGGAAGCTACACTTTCTCAAATGCAGAAGGAACAGGAGAAGCAAACTCAGCTACTCACTCAGCTAGTGGCAGCTCAAGGACTCCCAGTCATCTCTCTTGATGCTAACAAAAAGGGGGAGAAATCTAAGGAGCTAAACATTCAAATCACAAAGGTGTTGGTCCCAGCCATTTCACTGCCACAGGAGCCACTAGCAATGGGGGAGTTTGGGAAGAAGAAGAAGGATAGTATTGACCTGATCCAGGAAGCTTCTATGAGGATGAAACTTGCAGAACAAATCAAAGATCACTGGTCCAACATAGAAGCAAGGTTCAAGAACATTACTGAATCTTCAAAGACAGATCAGCCATCAACAAATGCAATGGTGATTGTACAAATGGAGCCACAGTTCAAGAGCTCTTATGCTATAGAGCCCCTTCAGCATGGAATCTTTCAAGATTCAAGAAATGAGAAGGGTCAATCTTCATGCTTTAAGAATGTGGATGCAAGAGGGATGTCTCCAATATCACCTGCCAAACCCAAAGGCAAGAACATTGAAAGGATATTTTATCCTGCTCCAAAGCCAGATGAGTTCAAAGTCCTAGGGAAGCTGATCATTGAGAGCAAGGAAAGCAATCATCCAAGCATAAGGAATCAAAGGGCCATCATCTACAGGGACAGCAAGGAAATCTGCATTTAGGTTGGTCACCCAAATTTTGCAAAGGCCAAGGCTGAAGAATCTGAAAGGGCAGCAATGCAAGCATTGGCAGTTGCTCAAGCACTTGAAGATGAAGAGACCTTTCAGGAAGAAAAAGCCAAGGATGGAGCTAATGAAGCTGAACCAGCAAGGAAAAGTGTAAGGCAACCAAAGGCTAGAGCTAAGAGGAATCTGAACTTTGAAAAAGAGGACTCTCTGGACACTGCTCAAGCCCCTTCCACAACAAGTGCACATCAAATTCCTATTGACCTACCTATTGGAGGAAAGTTGGCCTGTGACCCTGCACACCCTGTCAACTTTCATGATCAACCAATCATGCCAAAGGAGGAGCCTATTGAATTTGATGAAGCCTATTTTCCAAAGTTCCTATTTGAAAAGGATCAACCAATGAAGACAAAGAAAAGGGCTGTCAAGGCAAAGCCAGTATTTGTGAGGAAGCCACAATCTCAGAAACCCCCTACAAATCCAGAGGACTGCATGTACATTGCTGACATCAGGGAAGAATCCAGCTTACATCTTGATTTAGACAACCTGGTGGAAGTAAGGGGCATTGCAGCTTCTCAAAAGTTACCTGAAAGATTGGTTTTCACATACAAGGGTGGTAGAGAACAAATATGGCCTCTCTACAGAATTTTAGGAGAAGACTACCAAACACTACTCACAGTGTTTAGATGCTTGAAGAAAGACTTTGGCTTCACCAAAACAGCCAAGTCTGAGGTGGTCTCCAAGATATGTCAAATAAAGGCTAGCTGGAACAAGCCTGAGGCTCTTCCCAGGATGCTAAGAGTGCCCTCAACAGGAAAGAAGATCCATCTTCAACCTTACTGGATGATGGAATTTAAGGACAAGGACAACTGCAGAAGGTTCTTCAGGATGGAAGACCAGCTGGATAAGGCATCTAATCAAACTCTAAGGTTCATGCAATCCAAGCTTGGTGATCAAGATGAAGAAGAGAAGATCTTTTACAGAAGGCTACAGGTCCAGATTGAGGAGAACAACTCTAGGAGAGGAAAGAAGACTATGCCTCAAAGAAGACCAAGATGAATCATTTGCTCAGTCTAGAGGAGCACTGTTAGATATAATTGCTAATGTTTGTTTATCAGTGTTTAAGCAACAGGTACTGACAAGAGTTTATCAGAAGCCAGTCAGAGTTTAGTTAAACTCTGACAGGGTAAAGAGTTTAATTGAAGCCGGTCAGAGTCTATTTAAAGTCTGACAAGGTGAAAGTTGAATTAGCTGTCGGTGCAGAATTGAAGATTCTAGAAGCAATATATTCTGAAGATGGAAAGAAGCAGAATATATTGATACAGCTAAGGAGATTGGAAGAGAAGACTGAAGCAATCCTTAATTGATATGAATTGTATAGCTAACTTATAGGAATATCAATTAGAGATGGATTGTATGTAGCTGTGTACTATATAAACACAGATAGGTTATCCCTAGAAGGGATGCGATCATTGAATTATTATTCTTGTAACCTAGAAGCTCTTTGTGATTCATTAACATCATAAAGAGAGAAGCTGTTAATAAGATTACAGTTTTATTGATTCATAAACAGTGTTATTAATCATTGTTATTCTCATACATACTTGATTATATTGTGTATTCGGCCTAACAATTGGTATCAGAGCCAAGGCTGTTTAATATATACAGTTTTACGATTCAAACACAGTAATAATCATGTCTGAAGAAAATCAAAATCAAGTTCCTCCTGCGGCTGAACAGGTTAAGCCAAATTCTGTGAGTCGATATGAAACTATCAGGGTTCCAATACTCAGGCCAATAGAGTATCCGATATGGAGGGTGAAGATGACCATGTTTCTGGAGGCTACAGATCCAGAATATCTTGACAGAATTAATAATGGTCCTCATAAGCCAACTAAATTATCTCCTGCTGTTGGTGATAAAGAACAGACACTGATTCCAAAGGAAAAGAAAGATTATACTCCTGAGGACATCTCATCTTTTGCAAAAGATGCCAAGGTAAGACATCTTTTGCACAGTGCTTTAGATAATGTTATGTCTAACAGAGTAATTGGTTGCACAACGGCAAAAGAAATCTGGGATGCTTTGGAAGTCAGGTGTCAAGGAACCACTGCTATAAAGAAGAACAGGAAGACAATACTCACACAGGAGTATGAGCACTTTGATTCAAGATCTAATGAAACCTTGACTGAGACTTATGACAGGTTTTGTAAATTACTGAATGATCTGTCTCTGGTTGACAAAGAATATGAACTTGAAGAGTCCAATCTCAAGTTTCTGTTATCTCTACCTGAAAAGTGGGATTTAAAGTCAACAACAATCAGAGATAATTATGATCTTGCTGATACAGATCTTGATGAGATCTATGGATTGTTAAAGACTCATGAACTTGAGATAGAACAAAGAAACAGGAGGTCAAGCAAGAAGACAAAATCTGTTGCTCTCAAAGTCGAGGAGAAGCCCATTAAGAAGGAATCATCAAGGAGGAAAGCCAAAGGAAAGGCTTTAGTCATTAAATCTGAGAGTGAGTCATCAAACTCTGATGATGATTCAAACTCTGATGAAGCTTCTGACTCTGAGGATGATGAAGAACAGTTGATGCAAATGGCGGCATTGATGGTGAAGACCTTCAAGAAGATGGGATTCAAGAACTTCAAGAAAGGAAAGAGATTCTCAAGGAGAGATTCAAATTCTGAGAAGAAGAATTTCAGAAAGTCTGATGGAAGGGATACAAAGTCTGGAAAGAAGGACAAATCTGAGATCCAGTGCTACAAGTGCAAAGAGATGGGTCACTATGCTCCAGAGTGCAAGAAAGGAAAAACTGGAAAAGCACTCGTCTCTAAAGGCAAAGACTGGGCAGATACTTCAGATTCTGATGATGGAGAAAATTATGCTCTTATGGCAACTGTCAAAAATGAGACTGAATCATCAGAAAATAAGGTACCTCTAACTACTTATGCTTATGATACTGATAATATTTCTGAATTAAGAATTTATCTTAAGAACATACATGTTAGTTATAGGGATCAGACTTTAGAGAATGAAAGGATTAAAACTGAGAGTCTTAGTCTTAAAGAAAGAAACAAGTTTCTTGAAAGAGAACTTGAGAATATGAAGAAGATTCAAAAAGAAAGAGATGATGCTGTTTATGTTGAACAGGAGTTGCTTAAAAAATATAGGCAACTAGAATCTGATTTAGAGAAGGAAAGGAAAATAATTAAAACTTGGACTAATTCTGGCAGAGATACACATCAAGTTTTCCAAACAGATGCTGTAGGTTTAGGATACAGTGAGGAAGATGAACTTAGGTTTCAAGATAAAATTAAGGTTAGAGCTTTCACAAGTTCATATTCAACTCCTGTAACATTTGTTCCTGAGTCTGGAAAGTTAAAATCTGTAGTTGTGAAAGAAGCTGTTATGGAGCCAGTTGAAGCTTGTGTTGAACAAGTGGATATTGAATCTAAAACAGAGAAGCTTGTTGAGCTAGAAGCTGTTAAAGAACCAATTAGAGTCTGTGAGAAACAGGTTAATGTTGGTTTAATGACAGGAAAACAGTTTAAACATAAGCTCAAAGAGGTTAAGTCTGCCATGAAACCTAAAGGGTCCAAGAGAAATAGGAATGGAAAAATAGGCATAAATAGTAGAAATAATCATATGCCTAATGCTGGTGCTTCAAGGAAAACATGTTACAGTTGTGGTAGTTCTAATCATCTTGCTAGATTTTGTACTAAGAACAAGCATATTAATTCTTTAACTTCTACTTCAGAAGTAAAGAATGATTATGTAAGAGTAAAACCACAGACCTTATGCAAACATTGTGGGAGCACTTGGCATTCTATTTACACATGTAAGAGTTATCATGCAATTTATCATAATTACTATGAGCTAAAACCCAACTTGAAATGGGTTAGAGCAAACTCTGCTAGTGTAAAATCTGACAATGTTAGTTTAAACTCTGAGAAAGCAGATTCCGCTGCAAAAGCTAACACTGTTAAGAAAGGCAAAGGATCCAAGCAAGTCTGGATCCTTAAAACTAACACTTAGTGTTTGTTTGTGATTGCAGGGTATAATAGAGAGCACACTTATCTTGGACAGTGGATGCTCAGGACATATGACTGGAAATAAAGCCCTGCTATCAGACTTTGTGGAGAAGGATGGCCCAAAAGTTTCCTATGGAGATGGCAACGTAGGACATACTCTGGGATATGGCAATATTAATCTTGGAAGTGTCATCATCACAAATGTAGCTCTAGTCTCAGGACTCAAGCATAATCTGTTATCTGTGAGTCAAATCTGTGACAGAGGAAACCATGTAGATTTTCATAGTGAATACTGTGAAGTTATCAGTAAATCTACTGGAAAAGTTGTTCTAGTTGGACACAGGCGCAACAATATTTATGAAGCAAGTTTGGTAACAAACTCTGATGGAAATACAGTGTGTCTGACTGCAAAGATGTCAAATGAAGAGAGTTGGAATTGGCACAAGAAGCTCTCTCATCTCAATTTGAACAACATCAATGAGCTGATAAGAAAGGATCTTGTAAGAGGACTTCCAAAATCAATACTCAGTCTAGATGGCCTATGTGATTCTTGTCAAAAGGCCAAACAAAGGAAGTCATCTTTCAAGAGCAAATCTGAATCTTCAGTAGTGGAACCTTATCATCTTCTACATGTTGATCTCTTTGGACCAGTGAATATAATGTCAATGGGCAGAAAGAAATATGCTCTAGTAATTGTTGATGAATATACTAGATATACATGGGTGTATTTCTTGTCAAAGAAGGATGAAACTGCTCAAATTCTAATGGATCATGTAAATCTACTGGACAAAGGATCACAACACAAAGTCAAAATAATAAGGAGTGATAATGGAACTGAATTCAGAAACTCAATCATGGAAGCTTTCTGCAAGGAAAGAGGGGTGAAACAAGAATTTTCTGCACCTGGCACTCCACAGCAAAATGGTGTAGTTGAAAGAAAGAACAGAACTTTAATTGAAGCTGCCAGAACTATGCTAGATGAAGCAAAATTGCCAACTTATTTCTGGGCAGAAGCTGTTCAAACTGCTTGTTTTACTCAAAATGCTACTCTGATCAACAAGCATGGAAAAACACCATATGAGATGGTGAAAAATAAGAAGCCAAATTTGAAATATTTTCATATATTTGGATGCAAATGCTTTGTGTTGAAGACTCATCCTGAACAGTTGACCAAGTTCGAGTTAAAAGCTGATGAAGGAATCTTTGTTGGCTATCCATTGTCAACAAAAGCATTCAGAGTTTACAATCTGAGAACAAAGGTGATCATGGAATCCATACATGTGTCGTTTGATGACAAGAAAATAATTGGACTTGAAGACAAGGATGGATATGATCAACTACGTTTTGAAAATGAAGATCTATTCTCTGATGATATAAACTCTGATGAAGCAGGGTTGACAAACTCTGACGAAGCATACTCTGAACCTCTACTGGTAAATACTGGAGAAACTGGAAATTCTCAAATTGAACAAAATAGAGAACCAGTTGAGGGGGAGCGTGAAGAAGCTCAACAAGACACAGCAAGTGAGTCAGTTGAGGAAACTGATTTAAACTCTGACAGCTCAAACACTGAGCCATCCAACTCAGGGGGAGCCTCAGATACTGCAGAAAGTCAACGTATGAATCAGGAGAGCATGGATCAAGGGGGAGGATTCGATAATGATGCAAGAAACCACTTACCAACAGCAAGAAAGTGGACACAGGCACACACACCTGATCTCATAATTGGAGATCCTGATGCTGGTGTGAGAACTAGAAGTGCAACAAATAATGAGTGTCTGTATCATGCTTTCTTGTCTCAAACAGAACCAAAGAAAGTGGAGGAAGCTCTTCAAGATGCTAATTGGATTACAGCAATGCAAGAAGAGTTAAATGAATTTGAAAGAAATGAAGTCTGGACACTTGTACCTAGACCAAAGAACAGATCAATTGTGGGTACAAAGTGGGTTTTCAGAAATAAGACTGACAGTGATGGTGTGATTACAAGGAACAAGGCTAGACTTGTGGCAAAAGGTTATTCACAACAGGAAGGAATTGACTATGATGAAACCTTTGCTCCAGTTGCAAGATTGGAAGCCATAAGGATTTTTCTGGCCTATGCTGCACACAAGAAGTTTAAAGTCTTTCAGATGGATGTGAAAAGTGCTTTTCTCAATGGGAAGCTTGAAGAAGAGGTATTTGTTGAACAACCACCAGGATTCATAGATCCCAAGCATCCAGATTATGTCTACAGGCTTGACAAGGCATTATATGGACTAAAGCAAGCACCAAGAGCATGGTATGAAACTCTTGCTCAATTTCTTTTAGAAAGTGGGTTCACAAGAGGTACAATTGATAAAACCTTGTTTTATTTCAATTCTGGTGATGATTTGCTATTAGTTCAAATCTATGTAGATGATATTATTTTTGGATCTACTAATGACAAACTTTGTAAGAAGTTTGCAAAGCTTATGCAATCCAGGTATCAAATGAGCATGATGGGAGAGCTTAGTTATTTTCTAGGCTTACAGGTCAAACAAACAGATGATGGTATTTTTATCAATCAAGCAAAATATACCAGAAATCTTCTCAAGAAATTTGGTATGCTTGATAGTTCATCTGCCACAACTCCCATGGCTACAGCAACGAAGCTTGATAAAGACACAGGAGCCTCAGTAGATATTACTAACTACAGAGGAATGATAGGGTCTCTACTGTATCTTACTGCAAGTAGACCTGATATCATGTATGCAACATGTCTTTGTGCAAGATTTCAAGCAGATCCTAGAGAGCCTCATCTAACAGCTGTAAAAAGGATTTTCAAATATCTCAAAGGCACCATAACCCTGGGTTTGTGGTATCCTAGAGAATCAGAGTTTAAGTTAATTGGTTACTCTGATGCAGATTTTGCAGGCTGTAAGATAGACAGAAAAAGTACAAGTGGAAGCTGTCAATTTTTAGGTGACAGATTGGTTTCTTGGTACAGTAAGAAACAGAAATCAATTTCTACATCCACTGCAGAAGCAGAGTATATAGCAGCTGGTAGCTGTTGTGCACAGATTTTATGGATGAAGAATCAATTGCTGGATTATGGATTAAGGTACACTAGAATACCTATTTTCTGTGATAACCAAAGTGCTATTGCTATGACAGGAAATCCAGTACAGCACTCCATGACCAAGCACATCAGCATAAGGTATCATTTTATCAGAGAACATGTGGAAGAAGGAAATATTGAGCTTCATTTTGTGTCTACAGACCAACAACTTGCAGATATCTTCACCAAACCTTTGAGTGAAGCTACTTTTACAAGATTGGTAAATGAACTTGGAATGATCTCTGGCTCTGACTAGAGATACGGGTTAGACTCAAAATTTATACATGTTTAATTTTTGTTGCTCATGATTCCTTGCATATGTTAACTGTTATGAGTACCAGTGTCATAAACTCTGTTGGTCAAACTCTGATGTTAAACTCTGTTAGTCATAAACTCTGTTGGTCATACTCTGGTAATTACAGTTTAAATGCTATACTCCAATTGTAATTTTGTCTGAAACATATGGACCAATGAAGAAATTTGTATGAAACATAATTCTCAGTAAGTAATTGTGAATCCTTAAGAGTTGATAGATTCTGATCTCAAATATGTGCAGTAAGCTAACACAGCATGATACTGTCTCTATATTTATAGCATCTCTTAGTTTATTGATCCTATACACTGAGTCTGTATTAGCTGTTTGCATTTTCTCTCATAAGTTAATTATATTTACTGATGCAAAGTCTAAACTCTGATTATTAATTACAAATAATTCACCCTCAAATTCAAAAGATGCCAAACAGAGCACAAATTCCTTTGAGATCATGTTGTGCCTAGGACGATCCAGGAACTTATTGTATGAAATAAGGGCTAAAATCTTTGATTTTTGGTGACTAGTGCCAACCACTGATTACTGGAAAAATTAAAAAAAAAAAAAATAATAATAATAAAATAATAATAAAAAATAAAAATAAATAAAGGGGGTGAAAAATAAAAGACATATCCAAATGAAAGGATATCAGTAATACAGAGTTTAGATATAAAATCAGATTTTATGTTATAAATGAGAGATTAGGCAACCAGTTTTTACTACTTTAGATTGTGGATTTTATGCACTTTGAGATGGTCTAAATACTGATTTCGGTAAACTCTGCTACTACACACACATACTTTCACACCTGTACAGATTGAGAAAAGAGTTTATTGACAAAGAAGGACAAATGGTAAACACTGATGTTTTGTGTGAAATACGCCGAGGTTACTTTGTTTTAATCTCTGATGGTTAAAATAATTTCCTTGTTTCAGACAGTTTATGATTTTGGGTTTAGTCATTTGTTTTTCGAAAAAGTGTGATTGAACAGAGAAAAGATAGAGTTTGTTTGATAAGTCCTGATAGTGATTAACCAATGCTATTGAGTATGTTAGTTTATTGTACAAAGTGATATCTTCTCTTTCACTTTACAATTACTATGCAATATTGATAATACTGAAATGTAAAGCAACAAAATGGGTTTTTTTCATTAATTGATTCAAACTTTGTTTACATTCAGTCAATTACATACTCATGCCTAGCTAATATTTCTGGTACATACTAATCTTTCTGGTTACAAAAGAAAAGATCTATTTAACCAGGATAAGTATTTGAATGCTATATATGAAGCAGAAGAGCTAGAGCCAGAAGCTATTGTGCTCTATTACTTCTGATAATAGCTACCCAGTTGTTCATCTGGTCATTATACCATCTGGGATTGCTTGACAACATCCTGAAGATGAATCATCATCATCATCATCTTCCTGGATTCTCTTTCTGCTTTGCAGCTTGCAGGATTCCAAGAAGAGTGACTCTTCAGTACCCGTCAAGAAGCTCTGTTGAAAAAGCATCATGCAAACCATCATAGCTTCATTGTCTGCCAGGATGGGCATATCATAAGGACCGGGACGGATGATATGCACATACGGATTAGAAATTGGTCCTTCAGCAATTTCATCATCTGCTATAAGACCTTCATCGTTCAGAAAAGAAAGAACAAGAAACTCATCAATGATGTAATTTGCTTGTTGAGGCCAGTTTAAATTCAAGAATGCTTCAACATCCATGAACTCAAAGGTTCCTGCCATTTTGGGTGTATAGTAAGTTTAAGATATGAAGCCTGTTGTTAAAATGCTTTGAGTTTTTAAAGCATTCAAACAGGGTAACTGAAAGGTTTTTACTAGAATCGAAGCGCTTGGGATACTAAGGTGCGGAGTTTCGAGACAGTCATTATTATTCTGACTGTTGAGTTCCTTTGTACTTTATTATTAAAATTGATAATTTTATTATTATTGATTTTTTTCTTTTAAGCGACTATTTTGAGTGTTATATGTGATGACAGGTGTCTCCACGTTTGCACGTGTGTATTGGAAGTTGTTAGATACAGCTGTCAGCGTATTAACGTCTGACATCTGTCCCACTAACATACTTCTAATCTTTACAGTTATTATTTAATACACTACATACACACGATTCAATCTTTTACGCATTTCATCTTTTCATAACATTTTACTCACACACAAACACTCAAACACTTTCAAAGCCCAGTACTTCTTGTTTTCAATTCTTACTAATGGCAACTACAGCGTTTACTGCTTCTGAATTAGAATTTGTCCCAAATAACTACTCAGCTCCTGTAACAAATGAGAACGCACCGGAGGCGTTTCATTTGATTCAGAGTTTCTTGTCCAACTCTGATATTGGCACTGCTCTCACCGCACCATCGAAGCTGTCTGCAACTCAAATCAAATCTTTTTGGCAGACAGGTGTTTATGATAATGGAGGAGAGTCTGGATCTCCATCTATTATTTTTCAATATGAGGACAATGACTATGCTGTTACTCCTACTACTGTTCGTGATGCTTTGGGTCTTGAAGATTTCAATGCATTCACAATCTCTGTTGGCGACTCTGAGCTAGTCAGGATGATGAACGAGATAGGCTACACTGGACCTTTGACAAAGATAGGTCAACTCAAAAGGCCATTTTTGCGAAAGGAATGGAGTTTCTTCTTCGACTGCATCACAAGAGCGTTCGGGAAAAAGTGCACAAACTGGGATGCAATTCCCACTGATAGTCTACAGATCGGGTATTCTCTTCTCTATGGCAGTCAATTTGATGTTGCTAGATTAGTTTTAAATAATATTGGTGAGAAAATGCTAGAGAATAGGAATGTTGTCTATTTCTCTAGGTTTTGTCAGTTAATATTTAGTCTATGCTGCCCTGATGTTGAGATTTTAGATGAGGATGTCATTCTTTCATTTAAATTGCACAAACGTATATTCTCTGATCTTATCAACAAGGACAACAAGAAAGGAGAAGTTGGTCCTTTAATGTTACCTGCATCTGTGCAACAATTTCTTGACAACTCACAACAACACCGTGTCTCAACTGCTGAAGCTGGACCTTCTGTATCTCAACCACAGAGGTCAAAGAGATCTAAAGTTCGAGCAGTTAAGTCTGTTGAAGCTGAGGTATCAAATGTTGCTCCTGTGCCTCAGAGAAAAAGAATGAAGAAAAGGCGAGCCCACAGGGCAAAGTCTGTTGCTGCTGCTTCTAGTGCAGACTCAGAAACTGAAGCTGATGAAGAAAATCTTCATCAGAGAAAGAGAAGATTAGTTGCTAATCAACTTTTTGGTGATATTATTGCCAATTTGGATAAAGAACCTGAGGACACAGAAGCTCCTACATCAAAAACTGATGATGTAGTTGAGGAAGCTGCTGCATACTCTGACAGCAGGATTGTGGATCATGAAGATACAATACCGGAAGCTGATCAAGCATCTACTGAGTTAGTAGAACCTATTGCTTCTCACACAGAAATCATTTCTATTGATTTTGAGAACGGTGATGAAGTAGATCAGATTAGAGTTGATCCAGTTCCAGAAGCTGTTGCTGTACATGCTGATGCAACAGCCAATGATCATGAGGATACTGTCTTACTTGAAACTTTGCAACAATCAGTTGTTGAGATTGTTCAGAGAGAAGCAGAGGTTACTGCTCCAGTAAACTCTGATGTTCCTCAAACTGTAGCAGATCAAGTACCTGATGTGACTGCACAGTTAATTGATGAAATCACTGCTGAAAATGTGCTTGAAGATATTCACAGAGAGGATGACAATGCTGAAGCTAGTCCTGTTCATTCAAACTCTGATGTTCAAGTGGAAGTTTCTGATATTCAAGCAAACTCTGCTGAAGAAAGGGAAGTTCAAAGGGCTGCTTCTGAGCATTTTCAGAATATGTACTACAATGCATGGGCTAATGCAGATTGTATTTTTCCAGCGCAAAGGGCTGCAGAATTTTTATCTGATTCTGTCAAGAAGATTACAAATCCTGATGTCCTTACGAACTTACAGGCAACTGTTATTCAAGTCAAATCTCTCAATAATAGATTTGATGAGAATCAACAAATGCTTACTAGTCTGAGGAATGAAGTAAGCTTGAGGGATCTTACTTTAAAGGCTGACAGAACTTATTATTATACCATGTTCAAGCAGCAAGCCAGGGATTCTGAAGAAATCAAGAAGAGGCTTGAGACAGTTGAAGACAACCAGAATGCTATGTCTGCTCAACTGACTTCCATTTCTACTGCGCTTGAATTGTTGACATCAGTACTACTTTCTGATGATGTCAAAAAGGGGGAGAGTGTACCAAGTGACAAATGCAAAGACACTCAAACTCTGAGACGGAGGGATGATGGTAATGATGGTGGAAACAAGGGAGGAGATGGAAAGCGCTTAAGATCAAATGATGATAGAAGATTACTTTCAAGAAGATCAAACTCTGATAAAAGATCAAACTCTGGAAAGGGACATGTAAACTCTGCCAGTGGTTCAAGATATAAAAGTTTGATAATCTCTGATAAGCCATCTACTGATGAGGAAATTGCTGCTAAGATGTTTATAGCAGAACATGGAAAAGGTATTACAATTGAAGATATCCAAGCTGAAGAACAGATGCTTGCTGAAGAACACAAGAAAAATCTTGAAGCTGGAATCTACAAGAAGAAGGAAATCAAGGCTCCTAGAAAGAAAGAAAAAGGAATTGTTATCAAAGAGAATGTAAACTCTGATCAGAGTTTACAGTACTCAAGGAGGCCTGTGATTAAAAATGCTGACAAAGGAAAAGGTAAACTGGTAGAAGAAGAACAGTTACCTAAGAAGATTTATTCAACCTCTGACATTGCTCAAGTTGAAACAAGATTACCAAAATCAACCTCTGACGCTGCTCAAGTTGATGATACTATTGAAGTTAAGCCAGCCTCTGACAAGGCTCAAGCTGTGCAAACTCAGCTAGCTCCTCAACTCAAAGGTTTCTTAAGACCTGTACTCTCTGAAACTCTGACACTTCAACCTGTGGATTTTTCTCAAACCAGGACTGTACTTGGAAAAGAATCTTATGATAAGTCTGGTTTAGGTTCACATAGGGAGAAGAGAATAAATAACAGATCTCAAGACAATATTTCACTGACAGGATCTGGTATTGGGAATACACAAGAAAATCTTGATAAGTTAGAATCTGTTCAGTTGATTTTTCACAAGATCTTGAAGAAGCAGTTTCTGTTATATTTCATGAGTGATGGAAGAGTTTATAGAATTGGAGAATCTGATGTAAATCTCAAATCATGGGAAGAACTTGAATATGTACTTTATCTGTTAAAAGTTAAGAACAGACACACCCATAATGTTGCTCAAATCTTAAGAGAAAAGATGCTGAGATCAAAAGTGATGCTTGGAGGAGGAGAAGTCTCAAATGCTTATATTCCAAAGTATAGAGATCATACTGGAAAATTGGTGGAGATGAAGAGAAACAGTGCTAGATTTAAAACTGCACTGGGATTAAAAGTCTTAGAATTCAACTTAGAGTCAGATAAAGCTCAGTACATTCGGCTAGGGAATGATATGAAGAAGAACAGTATCTATTCTCTGAGGGCTGCCATATATCAAACTGGTGAAGGAGATCCAGAGTATAAGGAGCTGAAAGAGATTATGATAACTGAACTTGAGAATGCTGAGAGAAGACTGCTGATTGATTATCTCAGGACTGTGCCTGATATTGAAGAAGTCAAGTAAAGTCTGACTGTAAGTTTTTAATACTTTCTATTCTAAGTCAAATTTAAACTCTGTTTTAAATTAAACTCTGTTATATGTTAAACACTGCATTTGTTAAAAGGTTTTGACATCATCAATTATATGTTTTAACTTGTACATTTTATTATGAACAAGTTGGGGGAGATTGTTAGATATAATTGCTAATGTTTGTTTATCAGTGTTTAAGCAACAGGTACTGACAAGAGTTTATCAGAAGCCAGTCAGAGTTTAGTTAAACTCTGACAGGGTAAAGAGTTTAATTGAAGCCGGTCAGAGTCTATTTAAAGTCTGACAAGGTGAAAGTTGAATTAGCTGTCGGTGCAGAATTGAAGATTCTAGAAGCAATATATTCTGAAGATGGAAAGAAGCAGAATATATTGATACAGCTAAGGAGATTGGAAGAGAAGACTGAAGCAATCCTTAATTGATATGAATTGTATAGCTAACTTATAGGAATATCAATTAGAGATGGATTGTATGTAGCTGTGTACTATATAAACACAGATAGGTTATCCCTAGAAGGGATGCGATCATTGAATTATTATTCTTGTAACCTAGAAGCTCTTTGTGATTCATTAACATCATAAAGAGAGAAGCTGTTAATAAGATTACAGTTTTATTGATTCATAAACAGTGTTATTAATCATTGTTATTCTCATACATACTTGATTATATTGTGTATTCGGCCTAACAAGCACATTTGGGCATTAGTCTTGTAAGTCTTGTTTATGTCTAAAACTTTATGAAGCTCAATGCAATTTTTACTTTTATTCATGGGTAATATGTCTGAGTGTTTTTGTTATCATCAAGGCTCTTGATTTATGGCTGTTATTCTATCAGTCATAAATTGGGGGAGATTGTTAGGAATATGTTGATTCTTGATGATAATTGTAAAAACACTTAGTAGATTTTGTATTAAGTTATTTTGTAACTGTCAACGAAATGGCATGCTTTGCAGTGTTTCGTTGACAGGAAGCTCATCAACGGAATGAGTGTTGTAGCAATTGCACTGTACAATACTTCACAGTTTGATATGCATTTGATGCATGTATTAGATAGGTTTCCTAAGTCATGTTGACTAAGTACTAGATAGGCAAAATAGGTTGGTTAATTGTAAGTATATCATGCCTTGTAATTTTGCCTAAGTGAAGACATGTCAACGGTATGAAGATTACTCTATCAACGGAACAAGGATACACCATCAACGGAATGAAGTTTACTCATCAACGAAATGAAGTTTACTCATCAACGAAATGGAGAATAAAGCTATCAACGAAACACATCTCCCTGCTATCAACGAATCATTATTGCTTTTCTGAATAGTTGACAAAGTGATAGTGACAGTTTACTGAACAGATCTAAAGGTGATGTGGAAGTGTACTTTGCATTGGAAACCATTAAAATGGACATGGGGAATAAGGAAACATCCCAGTTTCCAATTGGGCTCTTGGGAGTGATCATAATAAGCATGAAGACAAAAGCAAGGATCTCCAAGGACCACTGGACAAAGGGATGAAAAGCAAACTATTGGCGGTTATCTTTAGTGTACTTTAGAGTAGCCAAAAATAGTATTGTAAACTTGGGAATATATAACCAAGTGTAGCAGTTAGAAAGAAAGTAAGAGAAGAAAAACAAATAGTTTGTATTAGCTATCTTTGAGAGCATTCTTCTCTACAACTCTGTAACTGAGCAGCTGTGTACTTTTGTATCACAGATTATTTCCGCAATAAAAACACTTCAGTTGGATCATCAAACAATCCAACTGAATTATTGATATCTTGTGTTTTTGTTTATTCAGTTCAGTTTTATTTTATCATTGTTTTAAGTTTAAGAAAATATCAAGAATTGTATTCAACCCCCCCCCCCCCCTTCTACAATTCTGTTAGGTCATTTGGGAATAACAGAGGATGTTTTGGTAAAGGTGGATAAGCTGATTTTTCCTGCTGATTTTGTTATTCTTGACTTTGAGGAGGATAAGAAGATTCCTATCATCTTGGGAAGACCTTTTCTGGCTACTGGCCGAGCGTTGATCGATGTTCAGAAAGGAGAGCTCACAATGAGGGTGAGTAATCAAAAGGTCATCTTTAATGTGTTCAAGGCTATGAAATTTCCGACAGAGAAGGAAGAGTGTTTTAGCTTGAATATGGTTGATACGGGTCAGAGAAAGGAGTTCGATCAGCTGTTGAGCAAAAATTCGGACATGCACAAGTTCGAGCATCACATCAGTGATTCCATTGACAATTCTTCCATTCGAGATCTTTCGAATGTCAAGCTTGGAAAACTTCCACCACATTTGAAGTATGTCCTTCTGAATGATGAGTTGGTGATTTTCAAAGAGTGTGAAGATAATGTGTTGAGAAGGTGGAACAAGGATGATAAGGTAAAAGAGTGTTCTTATCAATCGACGGAGAAGCATAAACACCTTAGAGGTGTAAAGAAGAAAAAGAAAAAATCGATTGGTGGAAAAGTCAAGGTGAAGTTTGATTTGGAAAAGATGTGGGAAGAAAGCAAGAAGGTTATCAAACAAAGGGTGAATGGTCCTTCTGCTAAGGACAAGTCAAATGCGATCTTCGAGCCACCATGATTTGATTCACATTTGTCCGGCTAAATGACATTAACGACAACGCTTCGTAGGAGGCAACCCATGTGTTAGGTATGTTTCTACTATCTTTCTTATTACCTTCAATGAGGACATTGAATATGTTAAGTTTGGGGGTGATGTATGGGTTTGTATAGTTAGTGTGTGTCTCATGTAGGATTCATATTGCATGTGTAGTTGTAGTTTATTCGTAGTTTTGCATGTTCATGTCATATAGGGCATTCTGTTTGCATAGTTTTTATTTATCATGTGAGTCCATTTTAGTTGCATGCATATTTCATGATCCCGTAGGACTTGACTATTTCCGTTGGTGAGTCGATGTTGATTGGAGTGTGGTTGTGATGAATAGAGGGTTGATTAAGTTTCTAAGTATTGACTTGCATGCCAGAAACAAATCTATTTCACAAGTCTCATTGGTTGCTTTTGAATTTGATCAGACCATGCTTGTTTGGTGTTAAAATTTAACCACTTGTTTACATTTAGAATGTTGGCTAGATTCTTGAAAACGAAGGAGCACTTATGTATAAGTTTGGGGGAAACCAGGGATTTCATGCTAGTTGTAATAAAGGCTAGGCGTCAAATGGCTAGTAGCCGGCTCATTGGTAAAAAATGAGTAGTCTAGGGTGGATGAGAAAAAAGGCAAAGTGCACTCATTCCGAAATTGTTGAAAAAAAAAAAAGTTGAAAAAGAAAAAAAAAGAGTTGTTTTTATGCAGAATTGATCAGGTTGAGCTCTTTAGTACTCGAGCAAGTAAGTTCTTTGGGGACTTTGTGCCTAGTGACCTAAGACTTTTCCGGTCTGGGATCCGCTAACCTAACGCTCGCTACATGGGTATTATTGTATAAGCCTTTTGGGGGTCTCATCCATTGCACGGTCAAATAAGCATGTGTGTTGTGCGTAGTTGTTTTTGTGTAATAAAGCATGAATTCCTGTCTAACTCAGATGGACTGCGAAGGTGTCTCTTAAGAGTTCTTGTGTCTAGCGTTCATTCTGTTTGTAAGCTTGTGGTTGTTTTGGCTAAGAGTAGGTATGGTCTTGATTTAGTTTGGGAGTATATTGGTGAGCATCGCACACACGCACGTTTCTGTGTTTGTCTTGTTGGTCGATGGGAATTTGGTCGAAATCTGTTTGGAAGACTGTGTTCTTTGAGATGTTGGCTCGTTGATTGGTTTTGGTTGGTTTGAAGGGATCGTTGCATTTTCATATTAGTTGCATACATGCATTGCATTGTTAGTTGCATGAGTAGATGGATTTTGTGGGTACATTCGCTATAGGCCCTCATGAGACCTTACTCGTCCACTAGGGCTGCCTAGGGGTTTAAAGGGCTTGTTGCATATGCCAAATGCAACCGTGATCACCTACGGAAGTGGTACTAGTTAGTTGTATATAGTTATATTATTTATGCTTGAGGACAAGCATCGGTTTAAGTTTGGGGGTGTGATAAGTGGATTTTATATCTACTTGGAACGCTTCATATCGGCTTAAATTGATGACTTGAACTCAAGTATGTGGTGTGTTTAATGTGTTTTCCTTAAGTTTTGCAGAACCAAGAGTTGGAGGTTAATTTGATTAAAATTCGAATTTTCCGGGTAGGTTGCGCAGTCTTCACTGTTTTGGCCATATCTGGAGTTCTACAACTCCGATTCTGACGATCTTACAGCTCACGCGAAGAGGACAACATTTTCTATAAGGTTCTGTGCGGGCGCCCAGGAATTGTACTGGAATTCTGCGCGGCCGCCCAGGAAGTCAGAACCGCCAGAAATTGCCAGAGTTCGATTTTAATTAGGAAAGTTTCACAAATTCGACTTCTAATCAATATGGTAATTGCTTGGGGCGGCCAGAAACTTCCAGAATCAGTTGTAAACATGGAATATGCAATTCTTATTGCATTCAAAGACGGAAATTGCCGTAATTCTATTCTAATTCAAAAACGGCAATTGCTTGGAAGAGGGACAACTTGGAGCTATAAATACACACCTTGGGGGGACATAATCAACACATCACAATACATCACAATACACCAGAGATCAGATTCAATATTGGAGCACAAGATCGAGGAGCCAAGAACGAAGAACGTGACTACGAGGAGATCTAGACATAGTTTTTTCTTGTATTCTTTAATTTTGGTGTAACTTTTGGATGCTTCCAGATTTGTCCTCTAAACCTTTAACTCTTATTCATATTTACATCATTGATTTCTTGTTTTTCATCATGCTTTCATCAAACCCCGTGACGATGAGAAGTTCGATCATGAACTAATCGTTGTCATGGGGTCCTAGCGGATTTATCTATGGATTTTAGTAGTTGATTGTTTTAAAGATTTGTGTGTGATGACTTATTGATATCCTAGTTTGGTTGTGCTTATTCTTCTTGGATGCGTCGCGAACATCTAAGTTGTTTTTTTAATCTCTATTGAATGCGAAAGTGGATATAGAGGTTTAGAACTTGCCATGCTAGCATAAGTTTGTGTATGTTTGTCATGCATGATTCGTAGGTAATTTTAACCATCTTACCTGCCCTATGTAATCTGAATGGATAACTTGCTCGTTAAACCGTTATGTTTTCAAATCTTATAGACATATAGGGTCTAAGCATAATTGGTGTCTGCTTAACTTCTATCTCTTTTGTGGATGTTTGAGTGGTTTGGTATACGTATACTGAAAGGTAGCGTGTACTGATTTCGTGTTATCCGATTAGTTGTCACAACCGTCACATGCATTGATTAAAGACAAAAGACTCTGAATGAAGTATTTAATGAAGTTAGGATCCCATGTTTATTTTCTCATAAGTAATATATTAGCAATCTTTAGTTTAATATAGTCTTGATAATTTGTTTAGTTAATTTAGTTAATCAAAACACAATTTGATACTTGTCTTAGCATTGAACGATAGCCATACATTGTTGCATAAGTGCATAACTATAATAACCATAGCAGTCTCTGTGGGAACGAACTCTACTTATTCTTATATTACTTGTGACCGCGTATACTTGCGTGATATTGTGTGAACATATACAGAGTTGGAGAAGCTGATATTGAACTGAAGATGAAGGAAGAGTTGGAATATGTGTTGTACCTACTTAAAGTCAAAAATCAAAGAACTCAACAAGCAGCTGAGGTATTAAGAAGCAGGATGATGAAAGCTAGATCCCTCAGTGGCCTAAAGTCTGCAGGTTCTTACATACCTAAATACAGAGATCATCATGGAAAGCTTGTAGAGATGAAGATGAACAGTGCAAGATTTACAACAACTCTTGGTATAAGAGTGTTAGAATTTAATCTGGAGTCAGATAAATGCTTCATGATAAAGCTTGGAAATGAAATGAAGAAGAATAGTATTTATGACTTGAGAGCTGCTATCTATCAAACTGGAGAGAGTGATCCAGAGTTGAAGGAACTGAAAGAGATCATGGTAGCTGAGCTAGAAAGGGCTGAAAGAAGACTGCTTATAGACTACCTCAGAACTGTACCTGAAGTTGAAGAGATCAAGTAAATGGAGTCTGTAAGTTTTTAAGTTTTCTGTTCTAAGTTAAAATATAAACTCTGTGATTTTATAAACACTGCATTTGTTATATGTTTTGACATCATCAATTATCTGTTAACTTGTACATTTGTGTATGCACAAGTTGGGGGAGATTGTTATATATAATTGCTGATGTTTGTTTATCAGTGTTTAAAGTATCAGGAAACTATCAGAGTTTAGCTGGAAGATTGGTCAGAGTTTGTTAAACTCTGACAGTCAGAGTATAATAACCCGAATTTTTGGAAAAATTTAAAACTTTTCTTATTATGATTAAGTGCAGCAGTGAATAGTGATATTGGTGGATGAATAGTGATTTTGAGGGTTAAGAAAATTTTTCATGCCACCTATGTACGAGACGTAGTGTGGATATTCCGAAGTCATATTAGTGATCTATGGAGTAAATAAGTGAATGCAAAGATGATCGGAATTCAGAAATTCCAAATTTTATTTTGGTGTAATATTCGACCGGGCAGCGAATTATATATCATTATATTCAAGAAATGAGATATTAAAATTGAGGATTTGAGGATTTAATATTTTGGAATTTTATTATTTTATTAAAGTCGATTTAAGGATTCGATTGATGAAGTGAATAGTTACTATTCACTGCGAAGATCGCGTAGAGTTTTACTCGCTCTTTTTGGAAAATATTTCGAATCGTTTCAAGAGGAACAAGGCAACATTTACAGGATTAAATATAGACATGGAAGTAACATGTAACAAGATTAATTCGAGGGTTGCAACATTTGGATCATCCATGTGAAAGGAAACGAACCAGTAAAGCTACTTTAACCAAACACATGCATGCGCGACACGTGTCCTGGTGACTCACCAAAAGGTGATGACTCACCCCCTTTTTAACCAAAAAATATCAGCCTCATTATCAAATAATCAAGACAAAGAAAAGAAAAAGGAAGAGAAAACCCGAGAGGAAATGGGGAGAAAAATGGTGGAGAAAGAAATGCTCATAACTCGTGATTCCCTTGTCCGTTTTTGGCGTTCCACCACTCAAATCGAAGCTCTCGAGAAGCCCGACGTAACCATGGTAAGCAATCCCCTGAACCCCGTGATTTACCCCTTCAATTTCAGTGATTAACAGTTGGAGAAGATGATGAATAGTAACTTGTATTTTGTTTTGTTTTTGGATACTGAATTTGTGGCTTCCAAGGTTGTATTAAGCAAGGATCTAAGGTTACATAAGGATTATAGCAGCAAGCAAGCTTGGAGAAGGTATAAATCTTGAAACCCTTGAAATATTATGAGGTTTATGGATGATTAATGGTGTTTATGCATGTTTATAGCCTTAGTTGTTATGATTGAGCTTTGATCTAAGTTATAATGAGTTATATGAATGGAAAGGCATTGCTTGGCCTCAGTTCTATGTCATATGAGATGTATGTGTTGTGTGGAGTGATCGATGTGCATTTCGGATGATTTGAAATTTGGGAATATCCGAGTTATAGCCGTCGTAATGCCCAAATTTTTACCTACTGATTGGTTCCCTGTTTTTCCTCTGTTAGAGCTCGACCCTTGAGTCCTAGTGCCCATTATTGTGTATTTTATGTTATAAGCTTCGTAATGATATGTGGTTCGCCTAATTTGGCCGAACGGTTTAAGAGTTATTCTAGTTTTAGTAATCGTGGTTCGAGAGGTTTCATCGCAGAAATGTAACCACTTTGATGCTACGTCAAAGACCTTTAAGAGTCGAATTAAAATGTGAAACTTTGTGATAACATGCTAAGGACAGTTATCAATCCTTGTGCGAAGGTTTCGAGTCAAAAAGATCATTTTCCGATTTTATAAAAATAAGGAAGCCGAGGTTGCACAAGTGAAAACCACTGAAAACGAGACTTAGAAACCAAGGTTCCAAATGGTTAAGTATAACTTAGATTTGAGGATGGATTTCGAACCAAATTTATGATATAGGTATTTGACGAATAACATGGACTTAGTGTGACGCTAGAGCGAGCAAGTAATGCCTTGGTTGTGTTTCGCTTACGTGTTTAAGCATTGAGTTATAAGTGGTTTATCGAGGGGATTAACCGTGTGTTTTCGTTTGACTTTGTCTAGATTGTCCGACATCGTCGTGAACCCCTATCACTTCTCGAGCATCAAGAAAGTTTACTAACCCTTACTCTATTGTTAGAGTGGGCATATTTTCGAATGTTTAATACTTGTTGATTCAAAAATATATCTATATATATATATTCTTTGTTCCAAGTATCGTACAAGTTTTCTCATTCTATGCTTTATTTTAAGTTATAATGTTCTGATGATGCATATGGTATATTATGCATGCTTTCAAACCTCACGTCGTATATGGATGTGATGGTATAAAAGATATTGAGATTATAGTATATGCATGTGATAGAGGCAAGTTTTCAAACCTATACCTCTATAAGCTGTTGTTGTGATAAATAAAAGTTATTAGTATAAGTTGGACTTATAAGCTATGGTTATGGAAATATTTATAAGCCGATATGTTAAGAAAAATCCCTCAATAGGGGGTATATACTTTGTATTTATTCTACGGACCGGGAATGGTATCAGTTGTTATCTAGGGTTATATTATTATTATTACTTAGTATCCCTTATTTTGTTAAGAAAATAATTGAGGATTACTTCTAAATAAATATTCTTTATTAAATATAGTTTTCATTGAGTATTTAAAGCCCTACTTCTTAAGGAAGTATTTTGTGAAAACTATTCTTTAACCCTAGATAACCAATAAAGTTTTATTCAGACAATTATAAATATAATTAGAGAAGGTTCCCAAATCTATTTTCCTTTTTAGTCTATATTCTGAAAGACTTAAATGTTCGCTCAAATTACAAAGACTCAGGGGATCTTTCTCAAGTTTTAATGTTTGTTTCAAGAGGACTGCCCGGTCCTAAATCTTTTCGAAACTATTCATTTAACAACTTTGTATGCTACCATCAAAATGATTTTGATTACTTCCTCAAGACTCGAGGAGTAAGATCAGTGGAATGAGTTGTATCCATGAACAAGCGTAGAGGTATCCCTGTTGCCTTACGACTGATCATCGTAGAGGTATCCCTGTTGCCCAGAATCTCCGTCTACAGTTCATCATCCATGAAAGAAAATGTTTTATGCAAGTTATCAGAGGAAGAACATGTTTTAAGCAAGATTCCAGAAAAGAAAACTTTATTCAAGCTATTCAAGTTATTCAAGTTCATGCAAGTTATTCAAGTTTAGAAAGTGGATTGGAAATATTTTGCCTTGTCTTTATTTCCAGGATATGATATGAGATAAATGTTTGATATGAAAGATGATATTTGGAAATTCCTACAACTTCATCTTTTATTTTATGAGTTATGACTCTGATAAAACCTGATTAAGGATATATATGCATAAGTGGATTTTGGGTTATGGAAACCTTATATTGAATTTTCCTTATAACTTCATCTTTTAAGTTATATGTTGATAGTCTGCTTATATTTATATAGCAGATATTTTACGGAAAGGATATACTGAGTTATCTTGCTACTTCATCTTTTATTTATACTAGAACCTTGTTCATAGTATGAATATCGAAAGTTTGCAGAATATTATAGAGATGATATTTGAAAAACAACAATGGTATTTTTGGGAATACATTCCGATAAGGAAATGATTTCAGTATCAAGATATTTTGACAAATTTTGTCGTATACCGCTTTATTTCTGGGTTGAATTAAGGGCAGAATTATGCCATACTTTCATTACCTTGCTGAGTTATCGCTCACTCTTGCTATTATTTTATATATATTATATAGCATCGAAGCAAGATGCCAATGGGACGGCACATACCTCACAAGGCGTTTTCATAAACAGTTTCTAGCAGTGATCCCGGGAATAGTACGAACCAATCGAATCAGGCTACGGCTTTTGGTATTCAACTTATGTATAGACATGAATGGTATAAGAGGATTGTGAGCATCAGAAGGCTTAGTTGGTAATGTAACAATACTTAGAAATTGTATCAGTAACAGATTCAAAAGACATTTGGGTATTGTAATAAAAATTATTTATTCCGCAGTTGTTGTATTGTGTCGTTTCTGAGACTCTAACCTGTGTGTGTGTGAGACATATGTTGTGGGGTCATGAGCAGGTGAATTATGAATGGTGTGAGTAATACAGGTAAGGCAAGGAGTACATGGATTGTGACAACCCTAAATCCCCGACCCCGGATTTGGGGCTGTTACAGAGATGGTATCAGAGCATTAGGTTACAGTCCTCAGAAACGATAGGAGATCGAGTCTTGCAATACCCTTAATAATGATAAGAACATCTAGAGCTCAAATTGAGTTCGTAGTCGGGTTAGAGGACATGACCCTGACTGTTTAAGATGAAGCCCGAGAGGGGACTTCTTTTCAGAAACCGTACTTAGGACTTCATGGTTAGTCACCTCGATTCGTAAGAGTTATAGATGGATGGGACTCTGAGATACCAGATCCCGAGGCCTTCGAGTAGGCATTTGATGATGCGCTCCTTGAAATGGACGGAGACCCGATGAAGGAAGATCCATAGGAGGATCTGGAGGAAGACCCCATAGTGGGTCAAGGAAAGAATCTTGTAGAAAATGTGCCGATTGATAAAGATGTGGTGTGTTACTTGAGGTCTAATAATAAGACCGGACGAACCTTCAAGGGATAAATAAGTGACGAGACGAGAGTTTAAGGATCGTTCATGATTCATCAAGGAATATGACAAAGAAAATGAAGTAGAGTCTCCAAAGCAGAAGAGGTAGAGGCAGTATAGCCAGTATCAGTGGATTGATTCGACTTGAACGAAACCTGTTACTCGTAGTCGATTATAGTTGCCATAAGGAGGCGGCATACGTAAGAACCAAGATGTTCATATTTTCACGAACGATTAAGGGTACTTAGTTGCCTAGAATAGTGAAAGGAATTGCTTTGGCTATGAGGTTTCAATCCCCTACGACCAGCGATTCCACTGGAAATGGTGTCTATTACATCATTGAGGGATTTTATTATCTCAAGGAGAACTTTGGGTATATGTACCATGCAAATGTTATTGTAAGACAAGCACGCTAAGACGGAATCGAGAACGAGATTTACCCCCTCAGGAAACCAGGAAGGAATTATGAGGATAGAACAGAAAGGTCGGAAATCAGATCCGAGCATTACTAGTAGGTAAATAGATTAATCAAATTTCCCTGATTTTGGAAAGAAATTCAGCAAATTTTGGCAAACCTTGTCTTTATGATTACCAGAGGATGTCACCAAAGAGAGTGGAAATTAGAGTGAACCCTGTGGATTGGGTAAGATAGCCGTTATATGGGCTGGTGGACAGACCCTGATTGCTACAACTGATTGTAGAGATAAAATGATGAAGTTGAGATTGGACGGTAAAGGCGAAATATATTTAAGGACCAAGACGGATTGAGAAATTCCGGGATTGACTTAAATGAAAAGGCTATTGTGCCAAAAGTGTTAAGCTTATGTAGCGCACGGGATTGATATGGGAGAAGGAATATTGGATATAAGGATGATTGAAATAGAGACCAGATTTAATCTTGTAGTTTCTAACGATCTTCCGAAGTACCGCCCAGTCGACATGTGGAATTGTCATTGCTACGGGCAACAACGGTATCGAAGTCTTCTTATAGAACAGAACGCTTACTTGAGATGCTTGCGCTGAATCGAATAGAATTCCCTGCAGTTGCAAAGGTCGATGGTTGAATCCTTAGCGACTATTATGAGTCGGCAATGATGTAAGTATCGAGCACCTTAGGGTGTGCCTGGAGAAGAAAAGCTTTGGAATTGAACGATTATCCATTAGAGGAGCCGACATAAAAGGCATCCGTAGAGACCTTGGTAGTACCCTCCCCATTTGCAAATTATGTGGGGTACCTCCCCAATCTATGATCTCTCTTGACCTCTCTCCAGGAAGGAATTCTGATAAAGGGTATATTCCCTCTTCGAAGTTGTTTTATAACACTTGTGTTAAACCATCTTCAGTTTCAATTGTGCCAGAGGCTATCACAATGCCTACTTTCAGGTTTTCGAAGCCCTGTCAAATAATGTTATTTAAGCTTTGACTTTTCTTCAAATAATGAATGACCCTATGGTGATACCTCACCACTTGTTTGTTAAGTACCAGTATCTTTTTAGTTATTCTTTTCTTTGTATTTTCTTTGGAAACCACACCTTTGGAATCTGTTCAATTTTAATCCAAGGTGTTCCTTTAAGAAATATTGTCGAAAGACGATAATCATTAAATTGATATCGAATTGCTTTCATATTTTTCAACTTCCACTGAGACGAACAACCCTATACTTATAGGGGCTACAAGGACTATCTGTCTGTGTGATAGAAGTCGGATGGGACGCCATCACTTGTAAGTTGTGAAATACAAGAAGGCTAATTACCTTTAGTAATGTCTCAATTGAGGCACACAACTTTGAGTTCTTATGATCATATTGATCTCTCGGTAAAATTCTTTTACCTCCAATAAGGTTACCTTAAAACTCATAACCAGTGTGACGTTTTCCTTGATATGGGAGCTGTCTTTTCAAGGCCCCATAATTTTTGTTATCCTCATTGAATTCTAAGGGGAGGCCAACCAGGTCAAATAAGTCAAAATTCGCTGATAGGAATTAGATTCGCAACGAAATTGCCTATGACAGGAGCGAATCCCTAAGACGAATAGAATGTTAGTGATATATCAATGAAATTGGTTTATTCTCCCAAGGATATTATGATAATGGAAAGCGTGTCAATCGATATATGTGAAAAGAATAGCGATGTGCCGTGAACTCCAGTGACAACGGTGTTAGACAGATGCCCTATAGTGGAATTGAGATTTTGGAGGAGTTGTTTACGAATGTACCCTACCTCTGGGTTAGCAAGATAAGTACTGACGATGGAGTCAGAGGGAGCTGGTGTTGTGACTTGGGAGAGGTGCAGCGTATGTGGTTCTAGAGGAATAATTTCCGGAAATATATGGAGAGCCCGGTGTTGTTGTAAGAGAGAAAGATGTTAGCACAAGATTATATATCGAACCTCAAGAGTTGTATGAGTTCGACATGGAGAATAGGTACCCTTGTAAATGATTGTTTGATCAGCGGAAGAACGCGGTGTATTTCCAAATTTATTTAAGAACTGGGTATCACCAGTTGGAAGTTAAATCCGTGGATATACCCAAGACTGCGATTTGTACTCGGAATAGACACTTCGAGTTTTCAGCGAGGTTATTTTGGGTTGACTAATGCACCCACAAATTTTATGGAATGTAATGAATTGGCTTTGAGTTACCCGTGATAGTAGATAGCATGAGATGGAGAAATGGCTAGAATTGACCTAGGATTATAACTGTGAGATGCACTACCATCCGGGGAAGGCCAATGTGGTGGCCGATACCCTTAATTAAAATGAGACAGAGATGGATTTCGAATGATCGGGAATTAAAGGATGAGATTTTACACAAAACCCAAGTTAGTCCAACAAACTAGAAAGACAAAAGATTTCACCAACAAGCGGCTAGTGACAACCAAGACAGACAGAGAAAGTATGCGGACTAAGCCCGCGAGTATAGAGATAGTACTGCTATTGATAAGCTAAATGGCATGTTGATGGATGACAATCAAGTTTATGTTGGTGTATTTTCTGTACAAACAAGATGGGGAATATGAGGTTAGAGATTCGTAATGCTAAAAGATATCCATGGAAAGAATTAATGAGATTTGGAAAGAAAGGGAAGTGAGCCCGAGATTCATTGGGCCATCTGAGATTTTAAAACGCGTCAGGAAGGTGGCCTACGAGCCAGCCTTACCCCCCCAAACTTGTAGAATGGTCATAACGGGGTTCATGTGTCAATGCTATGTTAGTATACTATAGATGCCCGACATATGTAGAGTACGAGCATGTAGGTATACAACCTGGTCTGACTTACAAAGAACAACCTATGGAAATCACGGATAGAAAAGAGCAAGTGCTAAGTGACGAGGTTGCCAAGCTAGTGAGAGGTTTGTGGAAAATCAAGAGGTGGAAGAATCCACCTAGGAGTTAGAAGGTGCAATGGAAGAGAAGTACCCCCAGTTATTCCTAAGTTGATTCCGGGACGGAATCCTTTTAAGGAGGGGAGACTATAATAACCCGAATTTTTGGAAAAATTTAAAACTTTTCTTATTATGATTAAGTGCAGCAGTGAATAGTGATATTGGTGGATGAATAGTGATTTTGAGGGTTAAGAAAATTTTTCATGCCACCTATACCTCTATAAGCTGTTGTTGTGATAAATAAAAGTTATTAGTATAAGTTGGACTTATAAGCTATGGTTATGGAAATATTTATAAGCCGATATGTTAAGAAAAATCCCTCAATAGGGGGTATATACTCTGTATTTATTCTACGGACCGGGAATGGTATCAGTTGTTATCTAGGGTTATATTATTATTATTACTTAGTATCCCTTATTTTGTTAAGAAAATAATTGAGGATTACTTCTAAATAAATATTCTTTATTAAATATAGTTTTCATTGAGTATTTAAAGCCCTACTTCTTAAGGAAGTATTTTGTGAAAACTATTCTTTAACCCTAGATAACCAATAAAGTTTTATTCAGACAATTATAAATATAATTAGAGAAGGTTCCCAA
Source organism: Heracleum sosnowskyi (assembly GCA_030848705.1). Lineage (NCBI taxonomy): Eukaryota > Viridiplantae > Streptophyta > Magnoliopsida > Apiales > Apiaceae > Heracleum > Heracleum sosnowskyi. Next base: position 133,941,484 of record CM061237.1, read on the forward strand.
ATCTATTTTCCTTTTTAGTCTATATTCTGAAAGACTTAAATGTTCGCTCAAATTACAAAGACTCAGGGGATCTTTCTCAAGTTTTAATGTTTGTTTCAAGAGGACTGCCCGGTCCTAAATCTTTTCGAAACTATTCATTTAACAACTTTGTATGCTACCATCAAAATGATTTTGATTACTTCCTCAAGACTCGAGGAGTAAGATCAGTGGAATGAGTTGTATCCATGAACAAGCGTAGAGGTATCCCTGTTGCCTTACGACTGATCATCGTAGAGGTATCCCTGTTGCCCAGAATCTCCGTCTACAGTTCATCATCCATGAAAGAAAATGTTTTATGCAAGTTATCAGAGGAAGAACATGTTTTAAGCAAGATTCCAGAAAAGAAAACTTTATTCAAGCTATTCAAGTTATTCAAGTTCATGCAAGTTATTCAAGTTTAGAAAGTGGATTGGAAATATTTTGCCTTGTCTTTATTTCCAGGATATGATATGAGATAAATGTTTGATATGAAAGATGATATTTGGAAATTCCTACAACTTCATCTTTTATTTTATGAGTTATGACTCTGATAAAACCTGATTAAGGATATATATGCATAAGTGGATTTTGGGTTATGGAAACCTTATATTGAATTTTCCTTATAACTTCATCTTTTAAGTTATATGTTGATAGTCTGCTTATATTTATATAGCAGATATTTTACGGAAAGGATATACTGAGTTATCTTGCTACTTCATCTTTTATTTATACTAGAACCCTGTTCATAGTATGAATATCGAAAGTTTGCAGAATATTATAGAGATGATATTTGAAATACAACAATGGTATTTTTGGGAATACATTCCGATAAGGAAATGATTTCAGTATCAAGATATTTTGACAAATTTTGTCGTATACCGCTTTATTTCTGGGTTGAATTAAAGGCAGAATTATGCCATACTTTCATTACCTTGCTGAGCTATCACTCACTCTTGCTATTATTTTATATATATTATATAGCAGCGAAGCAGGATGCCAATGGGACGGCACATACCTCGCAAGGCGTTTTCATAAACAGTTTCTAGAAGTGATCCCGGGAATAGTACGAACCAATCGAATCAGACTACGGCTTTTGGTATTCAACTTATGTATAGACATGAATGGTATAAGAGGATTGTGAGCATCAGAAGGCTTAGTTGGTAATGTAACAATACTTAGAAATTGTATCAGTAACAGATTCAAAAGACATTTGGGTATTGTAATAAAAATTATTTATTCCGCAGTTGTTGTATTGTGTCGTTTCTGGGACTCTAACCTGTGTGTGTGTGTGAGACATATGTTGTGGGGTCATGAGCAGGTGAATTATGAATGGTATGAGTAATACAGGTAAGGCAAAGAGTACATGGATTGTGACAACCCTAAATCCCCGACCCCGGATTTGGGGCTGTTACACAGAGTTTGTTAAACTCTGACAGTCAGAGTTTGCTTAGCTGTCGGTGTTATATTCAATGAAGATTCTAGAAGCGATATACTTTGAAGAAGGAAAGAAGCAAAGAGATATAGTGATGGCTAAGGAAACGGAACAGAAGACAGAAGCAATTCTTAATTGATATTAATTGTATAGCTGATTTATAGGAATATCAATTAACGATTGTATGTAGCTGTGTAATATATAAACACAGATAGGTTAATCCTAAAAGGGATGCGAATACTTGAAATATTATTCTTGTAACCTAGCAGCTCTCTGTGATATTTTACATCACCGAGAGAGGAGTTATTAATTCCATACAGTTTATTATTCATAAACAGTGTTCTTATCGTTATTCTCATACATATACTTGATTATATATTGTGTATTCGGCCTAACACAAGATTACTCAGGTCCTTACACTGAGGATGAGGATGACTCAACTGAAGAAGAGAAGGATCTTGCCCCAAGAAGGAGAAGTTCTTCCCAAACAAATTGGGAACAATCCCAAACTACTAAGGAAAAGATTGTTGCCCATGAGGCAGAGGCTGCAAGGCTCAAGAAAGTATTGGCAGAAGAAGAAGCCGCAAGGGCACAAACCCAAGCAACCGGAAGAGTCCCGATAATCAACTTGGACCCAACACCGAGAAGAACCAAGAGGGCTGAAGCCCCAAGGGGTGATCCTAGTGTTTTGTTACCCCTAGGAGATCCTGATGATCCTACACCACCAATTATTGAAGACATCATGAAAGCTAACATATCCAGGAAATTTAAGATGCCAACGATCAAAGCCTATGATGGAACGGGGGATCCCGCAAACCACGTGAGAACCTTCTCTAATGCACTGTTGTTGTAGCCAACCAATGATGCGGTCAAGTGTAGGGCGTTTCCACAAACCTTGGAAGGCATGGCCCAACGTTGGTATAACCGTCTACCTCCCAATTCCATTGGGTCTTTTAAGGAACTAAGTAAAGCGTTCATCAACCAATTTGTTAGTGGAAGGGTGCATGAGAAAAGCTCTGCATCACTCATGGCAATCCAACAAGGAAATAATGAGGCTTTAAGGGATTATATCAACCGATTCACCTGGGAGGCTCTGAAAGTCCTGGACTTAGAGGACAAAGTAGCTATGATAGCTCTGCAGTAAGGAACCACTGATGATCACTTCAAAAGATCATTGGCAAAACATCCACCTGAGAGCATGCTGAAGCTCCAAGATAGAGCCGGAAAGTACATCAAAGCTGAAGAAAACATGAGAAAGTATGAACCCACTGCTGGTGGCAGTGGAAACTCAAAGAAAAGGAAGGAAACTCGGGAGTACGACGTCAAGGAAAAGTTTCCCAGAACGTCAAAGGATTCTGATTCTCCGCCCAAGAGGAACAATTTTGGGCCCAAGTTTATAGAATATGCAAGATTGAACACTCCCAGGAGCCAAATTCTGATGGAAATAGCAAAGGAGGAGGATCTCCGATGGCTGAAGCCACTAAGGACTGATATGTCTAAACGGAATCAAAACCAATTCTATCGGTTCCACAAGGAAGTCAGTCACGACACCGACGATTGTAGACAATTGAAAGATGAGATCGAGTTTCTGATACGGAGAGGAAAGCTCAATAAGTTCACCAAGGATGGAAATCAAGGGAGTCAAAGAGGAAACTACGAAAGGAAGGATTATGACAGAAGGGACAACAATCAAGATCGAAATCCCAAGCCCCGAGGGCCAGTTATCAACATGATATTCGGAGGACCAACTGCTGCTGGGTCCTCCCGAAATTCAAGAAAGGCCTATGCCCGAGAAGTAATGACTGTGGTCGGAGAAGCACCGAAACATGCCTGAACAGAAGTATCAATAGGTTTTGATGATTCTGACTTTGAGGGTGTTAGGCTCAAGGCATGTCTGATTACCACTATTAACAAGCCTAATCATTTTGACTATGTCACTCTACATGACCTAGTGATTTCTATCACTGGGATATAGTATAGGTATCTCTGTACTTGTCTTGTTCTCATGAATATTAGCTTGATCATGTATGCTCAGAATTATAATGAGCTTAGTAAGTTTCATTCATCTAGAATGTACATAGGCCATTGAATAATTGTCCTGGTAGAAGTTCAGAATTGTTCATGCAGCAGGATGGAGATGAATAAGGCCCTAAAGAAATAAGTTGCAGAAATTTATCTAAGGCATTATATAGCAAAGTCAGAATAAAGCTATATCGTGAAGTCACCAATATCCATGTCGAGAAGTGCTTTATCGCATAGTCCAATTTGTATTATGTCATGAAGTCATCAAGACTCATATCGTGAAGTGTTGATACCGCAAAGTCAAGATGTACTGGATCGCGAAGTCCTTAAATAGTCTATGTCGCATAGTCCTCAAAAAGTCTATGTCGCGAAGTCGTCAAAAAGGCTATATCGCGAAGTCCTCAAAATGGCTTATGTCACGAAGTCCTCAAAATGGCTTATGTCGCAAAGTCCTCAAATGGCTTATGTCGCAAAGTCCTCAAAGGTCATGTCGCGTAGTCTTCACAAGGGACATCGCGAAGTCAGGAATGAAGTGGAGTTCACGATATCAACACTCAGCCGTTTACAACAAGACAAATGAAGTTACAAGATCAAAGTCAATAGAGACAAATACTGAAGCATTTGTTCTGGCAAGGTGGTCCAAAGAACAGATGGCAAATCTACAACTAAACTTGGAGAGAAAGATAAGAGACAAGCAGCTACAGAAATGGGAAAGACTACGAAAAACATGTGGTCCTTCCTGACACAGTTAACCTCTTATGGCAGAACAAGTTGGACGAACAGTGAGGGTAACAGTGTAAATAGGTGTGTGCACTAGTTTGTATAGGACTTATATATATCATGCACACCCTATCGTTAGTAGTAAGAGAGATACACATAGATTAATCTTAAGCACTCTTTTCTTTGCAAGCAAAACAAGATATGAACTGTTCTTGTTTAGAAGCCAGAAATTCAGTTGTGAAATTCTGGAAAGCTTTAGTATTTAATTTGCTTAATATAAAGTAGATTAAAGTGATTGTGTGTGTTGTTTATTTTATTCCGCATTTTCTTACAACGCAATCGATTACAGCAATTTAGTTTCAAGAAAGCAAAAATCTCAAAACTATCCATTCACCCCCCCTCTGTCTAGTTTCTAAGTGGTATTCATTTCTAACGGAGGGAGTGAAGTTTCCCCACGATGATCCCTTAGTCATCGTACCTGTGATAGGAAATTCTGAAACAAAGAGAGTTTTGGTCGACAATGGAGCTTCAGTGGACATCTTGTTCCATGATGCTTTCATCAAGATGGGCTATACTGACTCTCAGTTGACACCCTCGAATATGCCCATATATGAGTTCAACGGAGTGGAGTCAAAGGTGGAAGGCACTATCTAGCTCCCAATGACAATGGGACAAGGGTCGAATACGTCTACTCAGATGTTGAACTTCATAGTTATAAAGGCAACTTCAACCTACAATGCAATCCTGGGAAGGACGGGTCTTCATGCGTTCAAGGCCGTTGCCTCATCTTATCATCTGAAAATCAAGTTCCCAATGAGGAATGGAATTGGTGAAGAACGGGGAGACCAAAAGATGGCTAGAAGCTGTTACGTAGCCGCGTTAAGGCCTGATGGAATCGGGGGGGGGGGGGGGAGGTTCTCCCCATTGAAGACATGGATACTAGTGATAATGAGGACCGAAGAGGGAAACCAGCTGAGGATTTAATCCCAATTCCCTTAGTCCCTGGTGAACCGGAGAAGGTAACTTATGTTGGAGCACTATTGCCTGGACCATTGGAAAGCAAGCTCATATCTTTTCTTCAAGAGAACAATGACGTTTTTGCTTGGACGGCGGCTGACATGCCAGGGATTGATCCCCAATTGATAACCCACAAATTGAATGTGAATCCTGAAAGGAAGACGGTGAAACAGAAGAAGAGAAATTTTGCTCCAGAAAGACAAGAGGCCATTAAACAAGAAGTAGAAAAGCTTCTGGAGGCCGGGTTCATTGAAGAGATACAATTCCCAGAATGGTTGGCTAACCCAGTGATGGTCAAAAAGGCCAATGGAGGATGTGTGTGGATTTCACTAATTTGAACAATGCATGTCCTAAGGATTGTTTTCCCTTACAAAGGATTGATGCCCTAATAGATGCCACAGCTGGGCACGAGATGCTGAGTTTCATGGATGGCTTCAGTGGATACAACCAAATCAAAATGCACAAAGATGACATCTCCAAGGTATCATTCATCACTGACTTTGGTGTTTTCTGTTATCTAGTCATGGCATTTGGACTGAAGAATGCATGGGCAACATACCAAAGATTGGTGAACACAATTTTTGAACACCTGATTGGAAAAACCATGGAGGTCTATGTGGATGACATGTTGGTTAAAAGCCTCGATAAGGCCGATCATATAAACCATCTTCGGGAAGCGTTTGAAGTGCTGAGGCACCACAAGATGATGTTGAATCTAGCTAAATGTGCCTTTGGTGTAGGCTCGGGAAAGTTTTTAGGCCTGATGGTTTCCAAGAGAGGAATCAAGGCTAATCCCGACAAAATCAAAGCAATTCTAGACATGGAACCACCACATACTGTCAAGGATGTCCAAAAACTAACGGGAAGAGTGGCAGCTTTGGGAAGATTCATCTCTAAGTCAGGAGAGAAGTGCTTACCTTTCTTCAAAGCACTCAAGAACGTGAAAAATTTTGAGTGGACAACTGAAAGCCAAGAGGCCTTTGAGGCCGTGAAGAAATACATGGCTGAGGCACCATTGTTGGAAAAACCAAATCCAGGAGAAATTCTCTATTTGTACTTGGCGGTTTCTAACACAGCCGTTTTGGTAAAAGAAGAATTGAAGGTTCAGAAACCCATTTACTACGTAAGCAAGATCCTACATGGGGCATAAATAAACTACTCTACGATTGAGAAGTTTGCTTTGGCCTTGATAATGGCCTCAAGAAAGCTACGCCCGTACTTCCAGGCTCACAAGATAGAGGTATTGACCAATCAGCCTTTAAGAAACATATTGCATAGCCCTCAAGTTAGTGGAAGATTGATCAAATGGGCCGTTGAATTGGGAGAATTTGACATCAAGTACAAGCCTCGAACGGCCATAAAATCTCAAGCACTCGCTGACTTCATGGTTGAATGTACTATTGACAACCAGGAAGTCGGGGGGCAGGAAGTGATAGAGGAAGACAAGAAAGATGAAGAGATGGTGTTCAAAGAATATTGGGTGCTCTATTTTGATGGAGCATAAAAAACAAAATCAAGTGGAGCAGGTTTAGTTCTACAAAGTCCTGATGGATTTTTCATAGAGTACGCACTGAAACTTGACTTCCCAACGACAAACAATGAAGCTGAATACGAAGCCCTGATAGCTGGCTTAGGGCTGGCTGGAGCCTTGAGAGTTAAAACTCTAAAAGTATGTGGAGATTCGAGGCTAGTGGTTTCCCAAGTAAATGGGGAGTTTGAGGCCAGAGATGAAGTCATGGCCAAGTACTTAATACTTGTCAAGGCCATCATGACTCAGTTTGATGAATGTTATGTGGAACATATTCCAAGGGAAGAGAACATGAAGGCCGATGCCTTATCTAAGTTTGCTTCTTCTGAAATTGAGAACTACGCTGGAAGTGTATACTTCCAAGTCTTGAGGACCCCAAGCATCAATGGAAAGTTGGTAGCACCTATCGATGTTGCTAGTTATTGGATGGATCCCATCAAAACTCATCCGGAAACTGGGTGGCTACCCAACGACACTTCAGAAGCACGAAAGTTATATGTGAGAGCACTAGGGTACACCTTGATTGAGGGAATCCTATACAAAAAGTCGTTCATTGTTCCTTATCTGAAATGCTTGAGACCCCAAGAGGTAGAATTGGCCCTAAGGGAAGTACATGAATGTATTTGTGGGCAGCACTTGGGGGGCAGAGCCCTTGCTCATAAAGTCACTCGTCTAGGTTTCTATTGGCCAAGCATACTTGCAGATGCTAAAAGCTACGTGAAGAAGTGTGAACGGTGCCGAAAGCATGCACCGGTGGTTAGACAACCACCAGAGATGATGACATCCATTAACTCACCTATCCCATTCGCCATGTGGGGAATGGATATACTTGGGCCATTTCCAATGGCAAGTGCTCAAAGAAAGTTCTTGATAGTAGCAATTGACTACTTCACCAAGTGGATCGAGGCTAAACCTTTAGCCAAGATAACCACCAAGCAGGTAATTCATTTCTTCTGGGAGAATGTGATATGCAGATACGGGATTCCACGTATCTTAGTCATAGACAATGGAACTCAGTTTAATAATGATGAGTTCAAGAAGTATTGTGACGAGAATGATATCAAGTTACGTTTCACTTATGTTGCCCATCCTCAAGCAAATTGGCAAGCTAAGGTTGCCAACCGAATTATCCTAGATGGACTGAAGAAAAGAGTTGTACGCTCTAGAAACACTTGGGGTAGACGAATTGCTCCCCATACTATGGGCATATCGTACTACTTGTAAAGTCACCACTGGAGCAACCCCCTTTCTGCTGGCATATGGGGCAGAGGCAGTGGTTCCAGTGGAGATTACTCACACCTCTCCAAGAATTGAAGCTTATGAGCCAGAGACAAATGAGGAAGGCTTGAGGCTAGCTTTAGATCTAATTGATGAAGTTAGAGATGAGGCAAATGCCAAGATAGTTGAACATCAAAAAGGGCATCTTTCTACTATAACCTAAGGGTTAAAGAGAGATTCTTCCGTCAAGGAGACTTAGTCCTCCGAAAGATTGAGGCATCCGGGGTTGGACAAAAAGGCAAGTTGGCCCCAAATTGGGAAGGACCATATTGCGTCAAGAACGTATTTGGTCGAGGCTCATACAAATTAGAAACCCTCGAAGGGCATGAGGTGCCAAGGACTCGACATGCCTCAAACTTAGAAGTTTATTATGTTTAGTGCATCCTAAAAGGATCCGCTAGTATGATAAGTAAAAATAAGGTTCGATGAAATCATGAGCTTCCTAGAAAGCATATGAAGGATTGAACCCGTTTTGATTGGTAGAAACATCCTCAAAGCTTTGCCAAGACAAACTACAAATGAATGCAAAGGAAAGCATACAAAAGATGCATGTCAACTGCACAAATAGAGTTGAATACAACGAACCCCGAAGGGTGAATGTTGCTAATAAACATACAAAAGTAAGCCTAAGATGCCTATTGTTAATTAGCAAAAAATTCAAGCTCATGAGAAGTTTGATATGGTAGACTTGAGAATGAATCACTACGAGTGCAGCCATCAGTAAGAACTCGTAAGGGTGAAGGGTTGAAACCCCAAAAACCTAAGACATTCAGTCCAAACCCCATCATTCGATATGCTCAATGAAAGGCTTGAAGCCAAAACAAGACGATATAAGACATAAAAGGCTTATGCAAATGTCAAGTTAGCCTCGAATAAGGCAAAATCATCGTAAATGTGTAGGTCGCTCCACACTTGACACCAAGACGATATTCGTGAAACACTAGTGTATATTAACATTCCCAAAAAAGGGTAGTAAGTCCCAGGTAAGGGATAAAAAGACCTCAAGTCTCGAAAAAGACCGGTATAACTTCTATGAAATCCTAGTGCATTATCATAGAAGTTGGGGGACAAATGATATGGGTTAAAAATAACCCTAAAGACATAATTAATATTGCATTAATTAAACTTAGATGGTCCATAAATAAGGCCCATTAATAAGGCCCGAAACTCTAATTAAATATTAATTTCGTAATTAATATTTGGGCTAGAAGTACAACCTGTATTAGGAGACGTCCAATACAGGCTTGTTCTAATACAAGTGGGCTTGTTTCAATACAAGTCCGTTATGATATGGAAACAACTCCTACAAGGAAGGATCTAGAATTTATCCTTATCCACTGTCAATGATAAGACTTATCCTTCAAGAAAGTCAATACTTATCCACCGTCAAGGATAAGACTTATCCTTTAAGAAAGTCAATACTTATCCACCGTCAAGGATAAGATTTATCCTTCAAAGAAATCAATATTTATCCATTAGGCTTTTAAACGCCTATATAAAGGGCATGACCCCTCATCTCAGAACTACGTTTTGGACAAAGCTCCATATGTCATATACTACGTTTTGGACACAGCTCCATACGTCATCTACTACGTTTTGGACACAGCTCCATACGTCATCTACAACGTTTTAGACTTCATCCTCGAATAAGGACATACAAGTCACTACGTCCTTGGTGTGCCCCTGCCGCCATAGCCCCGAGGGCAACACCAAGAACTACGTTTTTATTGGCTTGATTCTCTAAACACTAGAGATACGTAGGCATCTTGTTAGGACTGAGTTAATCCCCGACAACAAGAGCATCCATTAAAGCTCGAAGCTCTCTAACCCTAGCATTAAATTCGCAAGCACATTTTTTATTCCACAACAAAAATATTATAAATTGAAATTGGTCCATTGGAAAAAGAATTATATTAATTTTTTTATATTGTAAATCATGTTTATTTGCAATAAGTATATATTTGCTCATATTATATATACTATTATATTACAAATTCTATATACGATAAATTTATATCTATTATATATATAATAGAGCAACTAGGGGGTTCAATGAGTCAATTTATTCAAGTTAAATTACCAAAATACCCTTCTAAATTATATTTTAATTATACATGTATTAATTACAATTAATACTCATCTACTTTAATATGCGTACATTAATTGTGTCCAACTCGTTATTGCATATCATTGATATTTATTATTACTTCAATATTTAATATTAACAATTTATGATTAGATATTATTTTTTATAGAAGATATTAAAATTTTTAAACATTACATAAATTGTGACAATGATGATTGATAATTGTTAATCGAAAGAGATTACCAACTAATTTAGAGCTTCATTCACTATTGCAAAGTGATGCATATGAAATCTTATTTTGCTAAATTAAAAAAAAACTATTGGCCTTATTGCATATTTTGTATCTTGATTCGCTATTTGGTTCATTACATTTATTTGCTTATATAGCAGACGGTTTAGGGAGATCAAAAGTAATTATAGACCAAATAAATGATGATAAAAAATAATGAATATGACGAGTGGACAATGAATATCAATCAAATAAGGAATTTGGATACAGAAGATGTAATAATAAGGCATTAGGTTTGTTTTTCGAAGTTAGCAAAATATGATTTGATCTGCATATCAAATCTTATTTTGCTAAATTGAAAAAACAAACTATTGGCCTTATTGCATATTTCGTATCCAGGTTTGCTATTTGGTTCATTACATTTATTTGCTTATATAGTAAACAGTTCATGGAGATCAAAAGTAATTATAGACCAAATAAATAATGATAAAAAATAATGGATATGGTGAGTGAACAATGAATATCAACCAAATAAGAAATTTGGATACGTAAGATGTAATAATAAGGCTAATAGGTTTATTTTTTGAAGTTAGCAAACTATGATTTGATCTGCGTCACTTTACAATATCCAACGAGAATATTTTGTACCATATAAAATATTTTTTTTTATAAATTTAGTATATCTTAAACAATAAGCTATATATCAAACAAATGTTATAGAAATATTGTATCAAATAGTTTTACTAACTACTTCAAACAGGTTAAATACTATTTTGTTTTTTTATAAAGTTACACGACGGTTGCAAAATAAGTCACACTCATTTAAAATAGTTCAATCTCCCGTAATTACAAGACTGCAAGTACTTCAAAATTAAAGGTCTTACTTATTGATATGGTCAGAAAAGTAATTATAGAAATATAATTGACGGTCCAATAAAAAGGCGTGATATTTAATGGCCAAATCCCTAATTATTCATTAATTTCGTAATTAATGAATAGGGAAAAAATACAGGTCATTAAAAGAACCCTAATTATGGCAAATTGGTCAAAGAAGGATCCAGAATCCCAATTAAAGGCAATTAATGAGTCATAGCCTTTATCAACAAGGAAAAGACTTATCCTGCAAGCAATACAATGCTTATCCAATATCAAAAAGGAGACTTATTCGCTAAGACTCCTAAACATACCATAAATACTAGGCTCCAGACGCCTATATAAGGTCCCTGATCCTACAATCAGAACTACGTCTTTGGCTTGATTCTCAATAACGATTTGAGATACGTAGGCATCTTGTGAGGACCAATTAAGTCCGGAAACACGAGTGCAGCCATTAAAGCTCGAAGCTCATTAATCCTAGCATTAAATTCACAAAGCACGTTTTTTAATCCATAACATTTGGCGCCGTCTGTGGGACCACAACATCAACCATGGCAAACACACGAAGAACAGCTCGGGATACTCAAACTCCCGATGATCGCCCCATCACCTCTGAGGCTGATCAGCCACCGCCGACTACTGGCACACAAGGGGAGAATATCCCCACCAACACTCAAGGACCAGAAATCCCGATTTCTGTTGAAGGGACGAATCCCCTGCAGATGGTCATTCATGGATCTAATCCATAAGAGGCGGTTCACCAGCAACCAATCACGACCTCCCCGCTGCTCATGAGTGCACCAAGGAGCCTTCAACTCCATACTACTGATCTCCCTCAATACGCGAATCAGACTTTGGGGATGCCAAGCTACGGCATGCCCCCTCGACCCATGGCGGGCGGTAGTGGAACTAATCCAATCTACCATGAGGCATATGTGCCCCCTTATATTCAAGGTCTGGGACCCCAACAACAACAAACTCGTCAGACCCCTCTCATTCAAGATTACTCTGGCCCATACACCGAGGATGAGGGTTATACAACTGGAGAGGATGTCGCCCCAAGAAGGAGACGTTCTTCCCAGACAAATCGGGAGCCACCCCAAACTACTAGGGAGAAACTGGCAGCCCATGAGGCAGAGACTGCAAGGCTCAAAAAACTCCTTGCTGAAGAAGAGGCCGCTCAATCTCGGGCCCGAACGACTGAAGGAATCCCGATAATTAACTTGGATCCACCAAGAAGGACCAAGAGGGCTGAAGCCCCAAGGGGTGATCCTAGTGTTCTGTTGCCCCTAGGAGATCCCGATGATCCTACACCACCGTTTACTCAAGACATCATGAAAACGGCTATATCCAGAAAGTTTAAGATGCCTTCGATCAAAGCCTATGGTGGAACGGGAGATCCCACAAATCATGTAAGGACCTTCTCCAATGCACTGCTGTTGCAGCCAGCCAACGATGCGGTCAAGTGTAGGGCATTTCCACAAACCTTGGCAGGCATGGCCCAACGTTGGTATAGCCGTCTACCTCCCAACTCTATTGGGTCCTTCAAGGAACTAAGCAAGGCTTTCATCAATCAGTTCATTAGTGGAAGGGTGTATGAGAAACGTTCTGCATCACTCATGGCAATACGTCAAGGAAAGAATGAAGCCCTAAGGGACTACATCAATCGATTCACTCGGGAGGCTTTGAAAGTCCCAGACTTAGATGACAAAGTGGCTATGATAGCCCTGCAACAAGGAACCACTGATGACCACTTCAGGAGGTCGTTGGCTAAACATCCACCAGAGAGCATGTTGAAGCTCCAAGATAGAGCCGAAAAGTACATCAAGGCTGAGGAAAACATGAGAAAGTATGAACCCACCGCTGGCGACGGTGGAAACTCAAAGAAAAGAAAAGAAACTCAGGAGTACGACGTCAAGGAAAAGTTCCCCAGAACATCAAAGAACTCCGATTCTCCCCCCAAGAGAAACAATTTTGGGCCAAAATTCACAGAATATGCAAGATTGAATACTCCCAGGAGTCAAATTTTGATGGAGATAGCCAAGGAAGAAGATATCAAATGGCCAAAGCCAATGAGGGCTGATTTGTCCAAATGGAACCAAAATCAGTTTTGTCGGTTCCACAAAGAAGTCGGTCATGACACCGATGATTGTAGACAACTGAAAGATGAGATTGAATTTCTGATACGAAGAGGAAAACTCAGCAAGTTCACTAAGGATGGAAGCCAAGGGAGCCAAAGGGGGAACTATGAAAGAAAGGATTATGATAGAAGGGACAACGATCAAGATCGGAATCCCAAGCCCTGAGGGCCAGTGATCAACATGATATTCTGAGGGCCAACTGCTGCTGGGTCCTCCCGAAACTCAAGAAAGGCTTATGCCCGAGAGGTAATGATTGTGGTTGGAGAAGCACTGAAACGTGCCAGAACAGAAGTGTCAATAGGTTTTGACGATTCAGACTTAGAAGGGGTGAAGTTCCCCCATGATGATCCTCTTGTCATAATACCTGTGATAGGCAACTCCGAAACAAAAAGAGTCTTGGTTGATAATGGAGCTTCAGTGGATATCTTGTTCCACGATGCCTTTATCAAGATGGGTTACACAGACTCTCAGCTAATACCCTAAAATATGCCTATATACGGATTCAACGGGGTGGAATCAAAAGTGGAAGGCACTATCCAACTCCCAATGACTATGGGACAAGGGATGAATACGTCTACTCAGATGTTGAACTTCATAGTTATAAAAGCGACTTCAACCTACAATGCAATCCTGGGAAGGACTGGTCTTCATGCGTTCAAGGCTGTTGCCTCATCTTATCATCTAAAAATCAAGTTCCCAACGAGGAATGGGATTGGTGAAGAACGAGGAGACCAAAAGATGGCTAGAAGTTGTTATGTAGCCGCATTAAGACCTGATGGAATCGGGGGGCAAGTTCTCCCAATTGAAGATATGAACATCAGCGATAACGAGGACAGAAGGGGGAAACCGGCTGAGGACTTGGTCCCAATTCCCCTAGTCCCAGGAGAACCAGAGAAGGTAACTTATATTGGGGCACTACTGCCCGAACCATTGAAGAGCAAACTCACGTCTTTTCTTCAAGAAAACAATGACGTTTTTGCTTGGACAGCGGCCGACATGCCAGGGATTGATCCCCAATTGATATCTCACAAATTGAATGTGGATCCAGAAAGGAAGACAGTGAAACAAAAGAAAAGAAGTTTTGCTCCAGAGAGGCTTGAAGCCATTAAGCAAGAAGTGAATAAGCTTTTGGAAGCCGGGTTCATTGAGGAAATTCAATTCCCAGAATGGTTAGCTAACCCCGTGATGGTCAAAAAAGCTAACGGGAAGTGGAGGATGTGCGTCGACTTCACCGACTTGAATGATGCATGTCCTAAGGATTGTTTTCCCTTACCAAGGATTGATGCTCTAATAGATGCCACTGCTGGGCATGAGATGCTAAGTTTCATGGATGGCTTCAGTGGATATAATCAAATCAAGATGCACAAAGATGACATCGCCAAGGTATCATTCATCACTGACTTTGGTGTCTTCTGTTTCTTAGTCATGGCTTTTGGGCTTAAGAATGCAGGAGCGACCTATCAAAGGTTGGTAAACAAAATCTTTGAGCACCTAATTGGAAAAACCATGGAGGTCTACGTGGATGACATGTTAGTCAAAAGCCTCGATAAGGCCGATCACATTAAGCACCTCCGAGAGGCATTCGAAGTGCTAAGGCACCACAAGATGATGTTGAATCCAGCTAAGTGTGCCTTTGGTGTAGGCTCGGGAAAGTTCTTAGGCCTGATGGTTTCCAAGAGAGGAATCGAGGCTAATCCTGACAAAATCAAAGCGATCCTAGACATGGAACCACCAAGGACTGTCAAAGATGTCCAGAAATTAACGGGAAGAGTGGCAGCATTGGGGAGATTCATCTCCAAGTCAGGAGAGAAGTGTTTACCCTTCTTCAAAGCACTCAAAAAAGTGAAAAATTTTGAATGGACAACTGAAAGCCAAGAGGCCTTTGAGGCCCTGAAGAAATACATGGCTGAAGCACTGCTATTGGCAAAACCCAAGCCAGGGGAAACTCTCTACTTGTACTTGGCAGTTTCTAACACAGCCCTTGGAGCTGTACTGATAAAGGAAGAATTGAAAGTGCAGAAGCCCGTCTACTATGTGAGTAAGATTCTTCATGGGGTAGAAATAAACTACTCAACGATTGAGAAGTTTGCCTTAGCCTTGATAATGGCCTCAAGAAAGCTATGCCCGTACTTCCAGGCACACAAGATAGAGGTTTTGACTGATCAACCTCTAAGAAACATCTTGCATAGCCCTCAAGTTAGTGGAAGATTGATCAAATGGGCCATTGAATTGGGCGAATTCGACATCAAGTATAAGCCTCGAACGGCCATAAAAGCTCAAGCACTCACTGACTTCATGGTTGAATGTACCATTGACAACCAAGAAGTCGAGGGGCAGGAAGTAATAATGGAAGACAAGGAAACTGAAGACATAATCTCCAAAGAATGTTGGGTGCTCTATTTTGATGGAGCATCAAAAACAAAATCAAGTGGAGCTGGTTTAGTGCTACAAAGTCCTGATGGATTCCTCATTGAGTATGCATTAAAACTTGACTTCCCGACGACAAACAATGAGGCTGAGTATGAAGCTCTGATAGCTGGCTTAGGGCTGGCTGGAGCCTTGAGGGTCAAAACTCTGAAAATATGTGGAGACTCGAGGCTAGTGGTTTCCCAAGTAAATGGGGAGTTTGAGGCCAGAGATGAAGTCATGGCCAAGTACTTGAAACTTGTCAAGGCCATAATGACTCAATTTGACGAATGCTATGTGGAGCACATTCCAAGGGAAGAAAACATAAAGGTTGATGCCCTGTCTAAGTTTGCTTCTTCTGAAATTGAAAACTATGCAGGGAGTGTATACTTCCAAGTCTTGAAGACCCCAAGCATCAACGGAAAGTTGGTGGCACCCATTGATGTTGGCAGCTATTGGATGGATCCCATCAAAGCTCATCTGGAAACTGGGTGGCTACCCAACGATACTTCAGAAGCACGAAAGCTATACGTCAGAGCACTAAGGTATACCCAGATTGAGGGACTCCTATACAAGAAGTCTTTCATCATTCCATATCTGAAATGTTTGAGACCTCAAGAGGCAGAATTGGCCCTAAAGGAAGTACATGAAGGAATCTGTGGGCAACACTTGGGGGGTAGAGCCCTTGCTCATAAAGTCACCCGTCTAGGCTTCTATTGGCCAAACATGCTTGCTGATGCTAAACGCTATGTGAGAAAATGTGAATGGTGCCAGAAACATGCACCAGTGGTTAGACAACCACCTGAGATGATGACATCCATTAACTCTCCTATCCCTTTTGCTATGTGGGGAATGGATATACTTGGGCCATTTCCAATGGCGAGTGCTCAAAGAAAGTTCTTGATAGTAGCAATCGACTACTTCACCAAGTGGATTGAGGCTAAGCCCTTAGCCAAGATAACCACCAAGCAAGTGATGCACTTCTTCTGGGAAAATGTGATATGTAGATATGGAATTCCACGAATCCTGGTCACGGACAATGGAACTCAGTTTAACAACGATGAGTTCAAGAAATATTGTGATGAGAACGATATCAAGTTGCGCTTCACTTCTGTTGCCCATCCTCAAGCAAATGAGCAAGCTGAGGTTGCAAATCGAATTATCCTGTATGGACTAAAGAAAAGAGTTGAACGCTCCAGAAACACTTGGGTAGACGAATTACTCCCCATACTTTGGGCATATCGTACTACTTGTAAAGTCACCACCGGGGCAACTCTGTTTCTATTGGCTTATGGAGCAGAAGCAGTGGTCCCGGTGGAAATTACTCACACCTCCCCAAGAGTTGAGGCTTATGAACCAGAAGAAAATGAAGAAGGCTTGAGGCTAGCTTTGGATCTAACTAACGAAGTTAGAGATGAAGCAAACGCCAAGATAGTTGAACATCAAAAGAAAGCCTCTTTCTACTACAACCTAAGGGTTAAAGAAAGGTTCTTTCGTCAAGGGGACTTGGTCCTTAGAAAGATTGAAGCATTTGGAGTTGGACAAAAGGGAAAATTAGCCCCAAACTGGGAAGGACCATATCGCGTTAATAACGTATTTGGTCGAGGCTCGTACAAGCTAGAAACCCTTGAAGGGCATGAGGTGCCAAGGACTTGGCACGCCTCCAATTTGAAAGTTTATTATGTTTAAAGTGTTTCCTAAGTGGACTCACTACTAGAAATAAGGTTTGATAAAACCAACCCAAGTTCTTAAACTTGGATACTATGTAAGGGTTGACCCCATTTTTAGGCTATGAATAAATTCAGCATTTTCATGTTTTAAAGCTTATCTACTATGAGTGTTCACAAACATTCAAGAAGTAAGAAAAACAACACAAAGCCATGAATGGCCACAAGATATAAATAAAAACTTAAATAAGAGTTAAGTTAAGCCCGTAGGCCAAAAGTACATCAATAAATAAATAAAAGCCACAGTTGGCCATAAAAATCTACAACTAAGCATCATCCCCTCCTTGCTCTTCATCAGAGCCAGACTCCTCTCCGGAATCCTCTCCCTTCGCAGACTCTTCCTCCTCACCAGAGCTGGATTCCTCAGACTCTTCGCCAGGATGAGAGGAATTTTCGGGATCAAGAATCCTGTCATCCTCATCCATATCATCCTCCCCAGCCAAAGCCATCTCCAAACGAGTGGGAGCGTGGGGGCTGGGAAAGTCAGATATAGTGAGGGATCCAGGAAGTCTCCTCAAAACCTCAGCTAATGCCTCGTCCCATCCTTTTGTATACCGGACAGGGAAGAGGAGGTCATCGTGCTGACTGATTAAGTCCTTGTACTCGTCAGAGTCAAGGTACTCATCAATACAGTTCTCCTTCCCCTTCATGAGCTCCACCAGCTTCGCCTGGGCATCAGACAGCTCCTTCTCCCTTCTATCCAAGGAGGCTCTAAGGGAACCCATCTCCAACTGAGCCTTATCAAACTTAGCCTTGTTGGCCTCCGAAGATGCACACCAGGCTTTGGCTTGGAATAAAGCTCCTTGAAAGCTGGCATTAGCCTACAAACAGATCACAAGTTAGAATGATAACTTAAAATATACTAAGGACTACAAAGAAGAAAAAAAGAGTACTAACTTACAGTAGAAAAGGCTTGAGAGCCCGCACTTTCTGCCCCCTCAATGGTGGAGTTGGCCACAAAATCCTTGTAGTCACAAGGAGTTAAGGAATGATGTGACCACTCAATAGCGTGCTTGGCCACCCCTACTATGGTGTCCTTCTTCCTAATCCCCCAGTTGGGGCGCCAAACTGAGCTCTTAACTGAGGAAGAGCCCTCGACTTCTTCAACCTCGGCTACATGAGGCCTCAGAATAGAAGGGCCTTTAGCAGCCAGCCTGGGGTCCTTCAAACAAGCCCTCTTGATTCTGGCTGTCTCCCCGTCTTCCGGCTCATTTTGCTTGTTAATGAACTCCGCAGCTGCAAACAAAAATCAAGGAAAACAAAATCGGTATAAGGCAATCTTAATACAAATAAAAGAAAATAGAAGAAAGGGAATTACCCTGATCAGAAACTTTTGAAAGTTTCAGAGACTTAAGTACAAACTCGTCCAGGAGCTCCCAAGCCATGGTGGCATAATCATCCTTGATGAGTTCAGCATAAGCATGAGCCTCCTCTTCAGTCAGGACTATGTCATCTGGGCTACCATCTGACACTCTACTGAACGAGCTCTGAAAAAGGGTGTCCCAATCCCCTCCATCCCACATCAAGTACATAAACTCATCCTTCCACTTGGGGTTATTGTCGGGGATGGATTTTGGATGGAAAATGGGGGGTGTCGAAGAACGGTGACTAATGTACACCCAACCCAAGGTGTTGGAAGAACTATTCTTAAATTGAAAGATCTTTATAAAAAGAGCAACAGAAAGGGGGAATTTGTTTTTTAGACACAAAACAATAAAACACATAATCAACCTCCAAGCATTTGGAGGTAGCTGACAGGGGTTAATTCCTACGTCGGCTAAAAGTTGGGGGATGAAAGGATGAAATGGGAATCGAACTCCTGCAGCAAGGACCCCCTTATAAATGCAAAGAGCATTTGGGCGCCAATGGCAGGAACGATCCCCAGGACCAGCTGGGACTAACCTATAAGGTGGCCTAATTTCATACATATTTTTATAATCAGCAATTTTATCAGCATCATGAAATCTATTACTATGGTTGAAGGAATCTAAATGCGATATAGAGGGATACTCATCACTACGTTCTAGAATCATATCTTGTAAAGACATAGTAGAAGAACGGATATTGATACCTCTTTTTGACGCTTGATTCATTTTCTGCAAACGTTGAGCAGAACGATCAGCCATCTTCAAATCTCCAAAGTATATGCAGAAAATCTTCACCAAAAACTCAGAAAACCTTCAAGGGATGAAGGTGAAAGCCCAGAAATTCAAAGAAATTCCAGAAAATCTTCAATAGTTGAAGATAGAACCCAGAAAATCTTCAATGCAAACCCAGAAACCCAGAAAATCTTCAATGCAAACCCAGAAACCCAGAGAATCTTCAACGTATGAAGATAGAACCCAGAAACTGAAGAAGAATTACTAAGAAAAGATTTGGAAAGTGAAAAGTGAGAAATGAGAAGTGAAAGTGAAAAGTGAAAAGTGAAGATTCACTCTTTTATAGAAAATTATTGACCGGTTGACTAACCGGTAAAAGGGAAGATCAACCGGTCACAGCCGGTCAAGGCCCATAATTATTCTTTGGGCTGCTGGAATTAAGGCCCAAAGAGTTAGGCCCAATAGAGATCAGGGCCCAGTTATTGAATCCAAATAAACTCAAGGCCCAAGGCCCAGTACAAATGGATTCAAGGCCCAAGGCCCAAATAAAAGTGAGGGCCCATGAATTGAACTTAAGAGGATTCAAGGCCCAATAGGAAATTGGGCCCAAAACATTTGGACTAATAAACCAAGCTCGAATTTACATCAAAAATCTAAGTCGAACTAATCTATCTCACAACTGTTCGAGTTCGAAAGTGAGGTCGAAATTGCCAAGAATCGAGATTGAGAAAATAAGTTCGAAAATGAACTGAAAAATGGATTCGAACTATTCGACCTCGCGGTAATTTGAGGTCGAAAAAAGTCCCAAGTTGAGCTCGGAAAATTCGAGATCGAAGAACACCTAAAAACGAGATCGAACTACTCGACCTCGCCTCACATCCTGTTCGAAAAACACCTTAAAATTTCTGGTCGAATTTATAAGGAAATCAAGGTCGAAGGAGTGTTGAAAATCCTGGTCAAAAAATGACTAGGGATGAGCTCGAAACTGTACTGAAAAGTTGAGGTAAAAAAAAGTATGGTTTTGAGATCGAAAAATCATGCTCGAAATTTCATTTAAAATTGAGGTCGACATGTTCGACCTCATCTCACCTTCTGGTCGAAATAATGCTTGGAGTTTCTGGTCGAAAATACAAAGGCTCGAAGTCGAAGAATTGAGGTCGATTTTGCACTGGAAATCGAGGTCGACGTGTTCGACCTCACCCCACTTCCTAGTCGAAAACGACTACAAAAATGAGGTCGAAAATATACTGAGTGAGGTCGAAAAATCCTGGTCGAATTTATACTAAAATTCCTGGTCGAAACGTTCGACCTCATTCCAGTTCTGGTCGAAAATGACCTAGAATCCTGGTCGAAAATGACCTAGAATTCTGGTCGAAAATGGCATGGATTCCTGGTCGAAAATGCTCTGAAAAAATGAAAAAATTCAGGAAAAAATGCGATAACTTCTACAAAAATCCCAAGTGTATTTTCCCAGAAGTTGGGGGGCAAATGATATGGTCAGAAAAGTAATTATAGAAATATAATTGACGGTCCAATAAAAAGGCGTGATATTTAATGCCCAAATCCCTAATTATAGGGAAAAAATACAGCTCATTAAAAGAGCCCTAATTATGGCAAATTGGTCAAAGAAGGATCCAGAATCCCAATTAAAAGCAATTAATGAGTCATAGCCTTTATCAACAAGGAAAAGACTTATCCTGCAAGCAATACAATGCTTATCCAATATAAAAAAGGAGACTTATTCGCTAAGACTCCTAAACATACCATAAATACTAGGCTCCAGACGCCTATATAAGGTCCCTGATCCTACAATCAGAACTACGTCTTTGGCTTGATTCTCAATAACGATTTGAGATACGTAGGCATCTTGTGAGGACCAATTAAGTCCGGAAACACGAGTGCAGCCATTAAAGCTCGAAGCTCATTAATCCTAGCATTAAATTCATAAAGCACGTTTTTTAATCCATAACACTTATATTGTACGTCATTATTAGATATGATCTTTTTCAATGAAAAAAGATTTCATTCGCAACAGAACCTATAATACATTTCACATGCATGCATATATTTACATGATTAAATATGTATGACCTTTTCTAACAAAAACTGATCCCACTTGCAACAAAACATATATTATATTTAATAAATCGACTTATCATTTTATAACAGAAGAATGGAGAACATACACGTGCCTCGCACGGGTTATAAAGCTAGTTGTATATGATAGATAAATCGAAAATGTACTGATAATAATTAGCAAAAAAAAAATGTACTGATAAATTTATTGCGGTGAAAATGATGCCACATGTAAAGAAAAAGAAATAAATAAATAAAAGAGGAGGGACACGCGGCGAGTGAGCTCCGATAGCAATGGCGATGTCGAGGGCGCTGGTAGAGTTGACTGAAAGCAGCAGTAGCATCCTCATTGCTGCATCTTATTCATTCCTCCTCCTCCTTATGCTTCTCCTCATCTTACTTGTCATCTTCTTCGCCTGTCGTCCATGGCGCTTCTTCTCTCGCTTTCTCTCCTCCTCTCGCCTCTCCTCTCGACCGATCAAGGTCTCTCTCTCTCTCTCTCTCTCTCCCTCCTCTCCCACATCTCTCTCTCTCTCTCTCCCACCTCTCTCTCTCTCTCTCTCTCTCTCTCTCTCTCTCTATCTCTCCCTCCTCTCCCACCTCTCTCTCTCTATCTATCTCTCCCTCTCTCTCCCCTGTATAATTATATCATGTATGATTTAGGTTTTTATTTTATTTTTGTCGGTTCTGGATCAATTGTGAAATGATTACAATGCTCGAACTGTTTGTTATTTTGTTCATTTCAAAGTTTTTTTTGTGATGATTAATTGGAGTTTAATATTGTGTGTTTAGGTGGATATAATGGTCATATTTTAGGATTGGAAATGAGAAATTGTTAAAGTTTGATTAGGTTTAAATTTGATGGTCTCAATTTTCCGGTTGCTAGAAAAGTTTAATTTTACCGAATGTAGGTACTACACTCTGGCATCCGTAACAAACTAAGTGTTTTTTGGTGTGTAGCTGTGAATCTGTGATCATAATTCATAGGGCAATGTGTTAAACTATTAATGTATCTATTTTCTACCTTTGGCATAAGTATCAAATGTCGCAGTTTATGTAATTACGAGTTAATCTAATAGTGTAGTTGTCGTGATGTAAACATGACATTTTGCACTTTTAATAGAGTTGTAACTCGAATATTTATCGTTTGGAAGATTTTTAACCAACTAATGCCTTGTGATAGGCTGAGGACTTAGAGAGACCTCTTGTGTCCAATGACTCGGACCATATCACTGATTTCGCTAGGACATATAATATAGACGTGGCATCTCATCAAACTGAAGGCCTTTTAAACTCATCACGGAATCAAGGCCTGGCTTATAAACACAGGCTTCCGCATACGGCAACCAAGTTGGCTCTCACTCACAGTATATATAACGCTACCCTTCTTCGTTTTTTCAATATATTGCTTGTTATTACATATGAAAATGGTATCTTATATTCTCTTTAATACATTAAGTGCTTGATTATATTAAAGCATTTAAATAGTACTCGTCTTTCAGGTGATAGCCTTATTCTGGACATATCAGAAGATAGTCCAGTTGGTCAAACTCTTAAGCGTCCTTTTGTGACACCCCAGTCCGGTGATATACAGAAAGTAAAGGAAGATTCATGTCAACTTTCTGGATTTGGTTTAGAAGATAAAGCTAATGAGTTTGTGCCGGAATACTCTGCTGCTCAAAGTAATTTGCTTTTCTCACTTTTATAAATAAGTCACTTTTTTAATCATCAAATTATATTAGTTTCATAGTAATTAATTACAAAAAAAGAAGACGAAAATACTTAGAATGATTAACTTTGTTTTTCCTCATACTATTTGACGTACTGGCTGAACCTAAGAAAGATATAAGATAATACTTGCAAAATGATTTAGCAAGTGGAGTTTCATACTCGTAAGAGTTCTGTCAAATGTGAAAGAGGTAAACATGTCTTCAAATCCATCTGTTAGAAGTGCAGGAAGCATTCTAGTGCTGGAGGTTGTATCTGGTCCTTCGCATGGCCTTCGTTATTCCACACAGTCAACAAACAAATCTGGCCTTCCGCTCACTCTTGGAAGAGTTCTACCCAGTGCTTTGTTACTGAAAGATTCAGAGGTTTCAGGAAAGCATGCAATGATAAACTGGAATTCAAATGTAATAATCTTGAAGCTATGCTACTTAATACTATTTATATAGTGCACTGTATCGGTAAAACATTAAAATTTTGATGGCATAAATGTGCAGAAGTTAAAATGGGACTTGGTAGACATGGGTAGTTTGAACGGAACACTTTTGAACTCCCAGTCTATCAGCCATGCAAATTCTGGGAGTAGACACTGGGGTGATCCAAATGAGCTTGCAAGTGGAGATACTATAACTCTTGGTTCAAGTTCAAAGATAGTAGTAAGTCTCTATCTTCTGCTGTTACTAATCTTTGTTATGAAAGAAAATTATTATAGAAACAATTTAAAACATCATTGGCTCATCATGCAAGGGGTTAAGTTCTTTAGCTAGCTGGGTTGTGTAAAGCATTAGGTCTCTTAGAATGCCTTCTGGCTAACCTGTATTTGCTGATTATGTCCCCTTTGAGAGTATTTCTCTATGATTGGATAATTTTGAACAATTCAACTCATGCAATAGACATCAAAGTGAATATATAATCCCCTAATTTTGTTATAGTGGATGAACAAGCATAATTAGCACGGGGAAAACAGTTATTTTATCTCATGAAAACAATTCAATAACGTTGCTTTCTTGTATGACACTATATATGTAATGCAGCTAAACATAATTATTTCAAAACACTGAAACAAGTGCTTGTAATTCACTGGTTTTGTTTTATCCAGTCATGTTATTTCACCATTTGGTCTTTATAGATGAGCTTATTTATAATTTCTTTCAAATTAGATGGGCAGGCTAGAATATTAACTTGAAGACGAACATAAAATGTGACTTATAAGTTGCTTTCTAACTTGTAAGTTCTTTTAACAAACAGACCCTTAATCTGATTGATTGTGTATTTAGAATGATACAAATCTATAATTTAATGATTATTTTATATACTAATCACAACAGTGGCGGAGCCAGAAAAATGTAGAAATTACTCCTAAAAATTAATGCCATCTATTGGATTCAAATTATATTTTAATAGTTCAAAAATAATAACTAAAATAAGATAAACATAATTTAGATGTCTTGCATCAATATTAAAGTGACTAGGTTACTAAGCCGCGCTTCGCAGCGGCATTAGAATATATTTGTTAAAAAAAATATTAGAATAAAATTTTTAAAATAAATATCTACAAAATTATATAAATTATCAAATAAAATATATTCTGTAAAATTTGCATTTGGGTAGGTAATATTATAAATTATTTACATATTCCTTTTGTATATATAGTTTGATTTTTTATTTTCTTGGACCAATACCATATAATATTACTTATATTTATATAGTATTATTAGAAAAGATAATATTAGAACATGATAGTTTAAATTATAACTTATATAATAGTATTACTTATATATTACTCTAATATATTACTGCATCAAAATACCTGAGAGTATATTAGTGTTATTAATACGTGCATCGATCATATCTGGACATATGAATTGAAATCTGTGCAGTGATATGTTGACGATGCTTTCTTCCAATCTTTTAGACGACGTTATGCGTATGAAGAGCAATTTAGACCAATGTTTCAGATTTTTGATGTTGTACATGGAGCCTTCCTTTAAAAGATCTTTAAACCGAGAGACCTGAATCTTTGGAATCGTAGCATGGATCAAATTTTCCTATCATACAACATATCTTAGAAAAGTTAATAACATCATACAATTTGACAAACTAATAAGTTATAAGTATATTGATTTATTAACCTTTTCATCGATCAAAATCATGTCAAGACTGATCCAGTTCTTCAGTATTTGGATTGACAGCACATTGTACACACTCGTATTCTTATCATCCAGGTATAGTTGATGTCGTTCCAAGCATCCAACATGGTGTAGGCCATAGTTACATTGATTGTAAATATGGTTGTAAAGATTTGGAGCTATGTTAAAAAGTTTCGATGTAGATTTTTTGTTATGAATGACCTTTAATTTATAGGTGTTTGTAAGGTGAATAACATGGTAATCCGTTATGTTTAAAAGTCAAAAAGTATTAAATAGTAACTTACATTTCAGATATTAAGTTAATTTGTAAAAGTTATATAACTTTCTTATAAGCATACTCTTTAGTCGTTAAAGAAGATGCTGAGGAAGGAAATAAACTATTTGAGTTAGGGTCCGTATGAATAATTATTGCAAATTCTAAAAATACAAAAAAAAGTTTTAAATAATAATGCATTAGATCCTAAAAATTCGAAAGTAATAAAGAAATTAACATTAAATCTTACAAATTTGCAATTTTCCAATTTCATTTTTACAAATTTGAAAATGATAAAAGGAAATTGTAATTATTAACATAAGATCCTACAAATTTGAATATAATAAGGAAGTTTGAACATAAGATCCTACAAATTTGAAAATAATAAAGAAGTTGTAATTCATCCAATCTTACAAATTTGAAAATAATAAAAAAAGTTCTATCAAGTTTGAAAATAAATTCGAAAATAATAAGAAAGTTGTAGTTTTCTAATTCAAAGAAAGTTCTATCAAATTTGAAAATAATAAAAGAAAGTTCTATCAAGTTTGAAAATAATAAGTAAGTTTTAACATAAGATCCTAAAAATTTGAAAATCCTCCAATCTTACAAATTTGAAAATAATAAAAGAAAGTTCTATCAAGTTTGAAAATAATAAAAGAGAAAATTGCAATTATTAACATAAGATCCTACAAATTCGAAAATAATAAGGAAGTTGTAATTTTCTAATTGAAAGAAAGTTCTATCAAGTTTGAAAATAATAAAAGAAAGTTCTATCAATTTTGAAAATATAAGAAAGTTCTATCAAGTTTGAAAATAATAAAAGAAAGTTCTATCAAGTTTGAAATAATAAAAGAGAAAATTGCAATTATTAACATAAGATCTTACAAATTCGAAAATAATAACGAAGTTGTAATTTTCCAATTGAAAGAAAGTTCTATGAAGTTTAAAAATAATAAAAGAAAGTTCTATCAAGTTTGAAAATAATTACAAAATCGAAAATGATAAAGGAAGTTGTAATTATTAATATTGAAAATTGAGAAAAATTGAGAAAATTAAAAAAATATAACAAAGCGATTTGAGATCCACCACCGTCCCCGTCTTCTCCTTAATAATAAAAGAAAAATAATAAGTAAGTTTTAACATAAGATCCTAAAATTTTAAAAATAATAAGAAAGTTGTAATTTTCTAATTCCTCAAATCTTACAAATTTGAGAATAATAAAAGAAAGTTCTATCAAGTTTGAAAATAATAAAAGAAAGTTCTATCAAGTTTGAAAATAATAAAAGAGAAAATTGCAATTATTAACATAAGATCCTACAAATTCGAAAATAATAAGGACGTTGTAATTTTCTAATTGAAAGAAAATTCTATCAAGTTTGAAAATAATAAAAGAAAGTTCTATTAAGTTTGAAAATAAAAGAAAGTTCTATCAAGTTTGAAAATAATAAAAGAAACTTCTATCTAGTTTGAAAATAATAAAAAAAAATCTAAATAATAATGTATTAGATCCTAAAAGTTCGAAAATAATAAAAGAAAGTTCTATTAAATTTGAAAATAATAAAAGAGAAAATTGAAATTATTGACATAAGAGATTCTACAAATTCGAAAATAATAAGGACGCTATAATTTTTTAATTGAAAAAAAGTTGTATCAAATTTGAAAATAATAAAATAAAGTTCTATTAAGTTTGAAAATAAAAAAAAGTTCTATCAAGTTTGAAAATAATAAAAGAAAGTTCTATCTAGTTTGAAAATAATAAAAGAAAATTTTAAATAATAATGTATTAGATCCTAAAAGTTTGAAAGGACTAAAGAAATCGAAATTAGATCTTACAAATATGAGAAGTTGCAATTTTCCAAATCCCTTCCTACAAAATCGAAAATAATAAAGGAAGTTGTAATTATTAATATTAAAAATTGTGAAAAATTGAGAAAATTAGAAAAATAAAACGAAGCGATTTGAGATCCGCCACCTCACCGCCCCCGTCTTCTCCTTTATATAAAATAAAAGAAAGTTCTATCTAGTTTGAAAATAATAAAAAACAATCTAAATAATAATGTATTAGATCCTAAAAGTTCGAAAATAATAAAAGAAAGTTCTATCAAGTTTGAAAATAATAAAAGAGAAAATTGCAATTATTAACATAAGATTCTACAAATTCGAAAATAATAAGGACGTTGTAATTTTATAATTGAAAAAAAGTTATATCAAGTTTGAAAATAATAAAATAAAGTTCTATTAAGTTTGAAAATAAAAGAAAGTTCTGCCTAGTTTGAAAATAATAAAAGAAAATTCTAAAAAGTTTGAAAGGAATAAAGAAATCGAAATTAGATCTTACAAATATGAGAAGTTGCAATTTTCCAAATCCCTTCCTACAAAATCGAAAATAATTAAGGAATTTGTAATTATTAATATTAAAAATTGTGAAAAATTGAGAAAATTAGAAAAATAGAACGAAGCGATTTGAGAGCCGCCACCTCACCGCCCCCGTCTTCTCCTTTATATAAAATAAAAGAAAGTTCTATCTAGTTTGAAAATAAAAAAAAAATCTAAATAATAATGTATTAGATCCTAAAAGTTCGAAAATAATAAAAGAAAGTTCTATCAAGTTTGAAAATAATAAAAGAGAAAATTGCAATTATTAACATAAGATTCTACAAATTCGAAAATAATAAGGACGTTGTAATTTTCTAATTGAAAAAAAGTTATATCAAGTTTGAAAATAATAAAATAAAGTTCTATTAAGTTTGAAAATAAAAGAAAGTTCTATCAAGTTTGAAAATAATAAAAGAAAGTTCTATCTAGTTTGAAAATAATAAAAGAAAATTCTAAATAATAATGTATTAGATCCTAAAAGTTTGAAAGGACTAAAGAAATCGAAATTAGATCTTACAAATATGAGTAGTTGCAATTTTCCAAATCCCTTCCTACAAAATCGAAAATAATAAAGGAAGTTGTAATTATTAATATTAAAAATTGTGAAAAATTGAGAAAATTAGAAAAATAAAACGAAGCGATTTGAGATCCGCCACCTCACCGTCCCCGTCTTCTCCTTTATATAAGTATATTGATTGAATAAGAAAAAGAAAACTAGTTAAGTTCTTATTTACTAATAATTACTACTTAATATTTATGTTTAAAGTTAAAAGTTTAATTTATATTAATTTGATAGAACATTTGATGTAATTATATTTAATTTTTTGTGTTTTTAATGTGAGAAAAGGTAAATTACAAAAAAAATTATGATTTAATAAAAGATATATAGAAAAATTAAAAAAATAAACTAGCTTACAATTGTTGAGTAAGATAATTATATGCCCCTTTTTATTTAATTTTAGGGGGCTGAATATAAATTATACTTAATTTATTCTAACCCTAGTGGGGGCTTTAGTCCCTGTCCTCCGCCACTGAATCACAATACATAAATTATACTTAATTTATTCTAACCCTAATGGAGGCTTTAGTCCCCAAGCCCCAATGTAGCTCACAATACATCATTGGCTTAAAATGATAAAAGAGGCTCTAGCTTTTTGTAAACTAGATCTAAATAATATGTTATTAATTTTTCAATCAAAAAAGATACAGATTTGTACAAATCTATTTATACCAAGCCTACCTATACTATATTATTAAAGACGAAACATTAAAAGTTTTGGTCGGTCGATCGGTATTTGGGCTGGGCCTATCTATAATTTGGGTCGGGCCTATCTATAACCAATTGTTTTTTTCAGCTAAAATACATTACCTATTTTATCTATTTTTCTAACTAAAACAACTCATCTTCTAAAAATAAAATAGGTAATATATATATAAAATGGTAATATTATTACATATTTATAACTGATTACATTTTTCAGCTAAAACACATTATATGTTTTACATTTTCTAACTAAAACAACTCATCTTCTAAATATAACGCATGCAAAATAAATATGTAATGGTAATATTGTTATATATAATTATTAATAAATAACCACTTACCCTTTTCAGCTAAACACATAACCTTTTTTATTTTTTCTAACTTAAACAACTAATTTTTCTAAAAATAACACGAGCAACATATATATAGAAAGATAATATAATTTTCTATTTTCTAATTTAAACAACTAATTTTCTAAAAGTAACACGGGCAACATATATATATATATATGTAATATAATTTTATATAATTATTAATAAGTAACTAACTGTCTTTTTAAGGACGTTGTCTGTTTTATATTTTTTAATTGAAACAACTCATATTCGAATTAAAAATAAAACAGGAAAAATATAGAAATAATGACAATATTATTATATTAAATTTATAAAATCCACGTTTAATATAATTTTTTATAATATTCAATTTAAATAAGATTATTGATAAAAAATAAAAGTAATAGCATATGTTTAAAGAAGGGTGAGTGCCCAAAATACCCACCAAATCAGTTTTTTTGCCCAAAATACCCACCAGCGCACTGTTCCGCCCTTTTTACCCACGGAATACGCATGTCAGACATGCGCATTCAGTTTTTACAAAGAATGCGCATCTCTGACATGCGTATTCTTTGTAAATCATTTACGGGATACGCATGTCAGACATGCGTATTCACTGTTTGGATTTACAAAGAATACGCATGTCAGAGATGCGCATTCTTTGTAAAAACTGAATGCGCATGTCTGACATGCGTATTCAACGGGTATTTTGGGCGCACTGTTCCGCTGGTGGGTATTTTGGGCACTCCACCCCGTTTTGGTAGGTATTTTGGGCATTTTCTCTTTAAAGAAACTCGGCACATTACAGTGCACATATTTTGTTATTTGCACTTTAGTCACTCTTAGATTTTTTAACAGCATTCTATTATTTAAAAATATTTTCTATTTTAATATCTAAAATACTACTAAAGATTATGTCAACAATTTATTAAATTATAAAACTTATATTGTTAGATATATAAATCCAATTTATTATATACACATATAAATATATATTAAAATTTCATCAAAAAAGATATAATAATAAAAATAATAAAATATTAAAGAAAACCGTGCATCGCACTGGATATAAGCTAGTTATATATAAAGCTTATATTGTTTAAACTATCCTTCCCCTTCCCTCTCTCTTTTTAATTAAAAAAATGTTGAACCGAAAAAGAAAGAAATAAAACAACCGATTCATTACTATCTCTTTCATTTCCTCCCAAAATTCTTTCAAGTAATGATGTGATCAAGTTTTTGCCTAGGAGAAAAATTGAGAAAGAGGTCCAGGGGACGGGATGGTGTCCCGGGCCCATTTGTATGAAAAGCTGCCAACTCTTTCTTTTATCTTTTCTTCGTTCACTTGTTTTGCTTTACTATTTTATTTTTCCTTTTTGTTTAAAATGTTAATATATATGTATATCAGTGTCCTAAAAGTCGGTGATTAATCGGGATTAATCGCCGATTAATCGCTAGACGGCGGGCCACCGAACTGATTAAGCGAAAATCAGTCAATTAATCGTTTTTTCAAAAAAACGATCAAAAATCGGCTGAATCGGTCAAAAATCGGGCTAATTATTTAAAAATAGTAAAAAATAGTTAAAATTTTAAAAAAAATAATTTAAAAGGTAGAAACTTGATTAAACAATAGGAAAAAAAAATTATTTTTGTACATATAATTATAATTTTAGATGCCTAAATCATAAATTCTCTTTATTTTTTCTCTTAAATTGATCTCTAATTGAAAAGTTAAACCTTCAAAATTTTATTTATTAAAATTATATAACATTTTTAACATATTTGCATAAATATATGATAATAACATATGTTTAGTTGAAATAACGAAATAATTATATATATGAATATAATTGTATATAAAAAATATTATTAAATTTATTCCGATTAATATTAATCCCCGATTTCCCGATTAATCCCTGGACGGTGTCTTCACCGATTAACTCCGATTCCCGCTTTTTACAACACTGATGTCTATATATAAATGACTTATAAATTGTTTTTTTGTTAAAAGAAATCACTTGTAATTTATTAAAAAATATTACTACAAATAAAATTTAAAATTCGTATTAAATTATTAATTTGAAATAATTATTTTTTTTATAAAACTTGTTTGTTAAAACTATTTCAACCATTCAAATTATTATTATGATTTTTTTTTTTGGTTTTGAATTCTCTAATTAAAATAAATATATGTTTGTTAAATTGATTACAATACTATAACAAATATTTATTATATGTAATATAAATATAAAATTATTTAAAATAAAAGTGGTAAAATGAAAGGCATTGGAGGAAACTAGACACTTACCATATAATGCTTGGTTGGCATGTAAGTGGGTCCAAAAAAAGAGGGAAGTGTCCCTCCCCATTGTAGATGCTCTTAGTGATGCATCTTTGTCCTGGATATTTTGCAGGTTCAGATAATATCTGAAATTGAGAAGATTCCGTTTGGAGTTGGTGTGGCATCAGATCCCATGTCTTTGCGTAGAGGAGGAAAGAAGTTTCCTATGGAAGATGTTTGCTATTACCAGTGGCCTCTTCACGAGATTAATCAGGTTTGGTGGCTTAAGAGTGCCTTTTTACAAAATTTATGTTTCTCACGCAAGGCTGATATGTTTGTTGCTGATAATGCAGTTTGGTCTGTTTGGTGTATGTGATGGACATGGCGGAGCAGCTGCTGCTGTATCGGCTAGCAAGTCAGGATTTCATTCCTCTCTTTGGCTAATGTGTATATATATTTTTAATTTTTCTTAAGGCTAATTGACTTATGTTTTAACAAAAGAAGTGATTGTCGTTATTTGCCGATGTGCTCTCTAAGTGGTATTAAAAATTTTAAAATCAAAAATGCTGGCAGAAGCTTAAGTTTACTGGGAAACTGACATTTTTATTTTTGTGTGCTGAGAATATTTTTGTATAAACATGAGCTGCCAAATATAAACGGGCAGCAGACTGTCAGAAACATGGTCTTGTCAAGTTAGACGTATCTTTGTGTCCTAAACCATGTTTGAATTCTTACACTGAAATTCTGACATAGGATGTTTAATAGTTCTTGATCTCTTCTATCTGTTGGCCAGTTTCAGAACCAAACTTGTAGCATCTTCTTGCATGTTATGACTTGCCTTACTCTTATATGATATTCTCTACAGATTATTGCAGGAGATAGTTGCTGATATCTTAGCAGACTCATTTAGACGAGAAAGGATCTTAACAAAATGTGATGCTTCGGATGTACTGCGAGAAGCATTTACGCAAACAGAAGCATGCATGGACCACTGTTATGAGGTTTTTCTCAAACTGCTTATACCTCAATTTGTAGTTTACGGTTTTTCTTGATTTAAGTAACAAATGTACTCCTCTTGGTTGTTTCTATTTGGCAAGTACACATATTTGTTCTCCTTTTGCAGTTGTGTTTAAATTTTGAAGAGTTTTATTTGGGCTAAAAAATTTACCGCTATGGGGTTCATGGTTTGGTTTAGATGACTTTGGGTAGTACTTTTATCATCACGTGTCACTGGAAAACACATGATTCTGCATTTTCTTATTGTCTCGATTGTGGTTTTTTTGAGTGTGCTGAAAAATTCTGTTTACATTGTTCGGCTTGTGTATCAGTTTTTTCTTTATTTCTTTATTTATCTGCTAACGTAGTTTCAATCACAGGGTTGTACTGCAACAATGCTTATGGTTTGGACTGAGGATCATGAAAATTTCTATGCGCAATGTGCAAACGTTGGAGACTCTGCTTGTTTTGTAAAGTATACTTTCTTAATCAACAGTAATTGGCTACTTTATAGATATTGTCACCACTAGAGAGTGAGTGCATAATTATGCTATTTCAATATTTCATTAATATCTCACATTGTTGTCACAACTCTCAATGTTTACGTACAAAGTTGGTAAAGATAACCTGAACTTTCTTTTATCTATCTAATTAGTTTTAGATAATTGCTGCTATATAGTCTTTCCTGGTTTTGGATTTATTAGAAATAGTGTAATACTCATAACCCAACTTCAGACGGCAAGTTGCGACTACAATGTGACAAGGCACACATGCATATTCTTCCCTTTTCGGACAGCGGGGTTCCAGATGTTTGTACTTTGGTTTTTGCTTTTTCAAACAAGCGTCGCCGTTTCTTTATAAAAATCCTTTCAATTTCCCCCTTTGTCTTGTTTTTGATGCTTTGTCCGAACATAATGGATCTCCATGAACTTGTGATCCGGGTATCAGATTCTATTTTGTTAATCACTGTCTAAAAAGTTTGTTGAGACGATATGTTTTATTCTCTCTGTTTGGTTTGGTGTGCGCCCCTGTGTAATCTATGGAGAAATTTTTTCAAATGGGAACTAGACGCACATTGTATTTATTGACCTCATTTTGGGATCAAAGAAATTGTACAGACGTGACTTACATTTGCAAACATTCCCGTGTTCTGATTTAATTACTTAAAAATTTAATCAGGTGCAAGCAACTACCAACTGCAGAGGCAAATATAAGAGTTTTTTCCCTCTCTCTTTAAGCAAGTAGGTATATAATTAATGCATTGTGCAGTTTGCCTTTGGTTGTTCCTCGTACCCAAATTTATTCTGGTAATATTCTCCCGTTGTAAAAGTTCAGTGGAAGCAGTAAGAAAACAACCGGATACAAGTATATGGACTAAAATATCGACCAAATTATCTGATGTATCCACATTTTACACTCTCGTGTAGTATGCCTCACCTTGCCAGAGAGCACTTTGTGGAAGTATGAATTACCTAATTATCTATGGACTTGCCCAGTCATGTTGTTGCCTGTTGCATGTGTCTGAACAAGATGATAAGTGCTTGGGAAACACTATAAGTCATACTTTTTTTTTAACATAAAGATGCAGAATAAACATGTACTTTGTTGTGCTACCTAATGTTGGATATCTAAAAATTTGAATCAAGTGTATCAGATGCCATTTGATATTGAAAAAATTTTTAATACAGTATTTATCTCTTGAACAGTGTTGACGAAGAGCATATTAAGATGACAGAAGACCACAGGATAATCAGTAGTTCTGAGAGACAACGCATCCAAGCAACAGGAGAGCCGCTGAAAGATGGGGAAACCAGACTGTGTGGTAATTTGTTTTTTGTTTCGCCTTATTCCTCACTTACCTGTAAACTTGAACAATCAGGTCATGGTTTCTGTGGGTTATTTCAGGTTTGAATCTTGCTCGAATGCTAGGAGACAAATTTCTTAAGCAGCAGGAAGCTCGCTTCAGTTCAGAACCTTATATAAGTCAAGTCGTGTACATACATCAAGCGAGCAGAGCATTTGTAGTATTAGCTAGGTAAATTTTTATTCCCTTCATATCTTTATTTGACTCGTTGCCTAGCATATTTTATACCCCCTTTATTCCTAGAAAAGAATCTGATATAATTTGAATATGTTAGGAATTTCACTTGGAAAATCTGAATTAATGTGTGTTAAATATTTAAAATTTGAGGTTTTCACTATGTTGGAATCTTTAAGTGGTTTCTGATTCTGATAATATTTTCTTAATGAATCAAAACTAAATAATTACACATGAAGATTAACTTTAAAAGTTAACAGATGTGACATAATTAAGTACGTTTTGACACTTTTTTCTGCAAAATTAAATCCTCCTTTTTATTGGAATTGCACAACATTATTTTGTTATTGTTGTTTTGAGTGTTTGTTTGACACTATGGTTTTGTTGCATTTGGAGCAGTGATGGTTTTTGGGATGTTGTAAACTTCAAAAAGGCATTTCAGCTTGCTCAGGAGGTACTTATTTCTTCACCAACTTGATCCGTGAATTTACTCTTTGAATTCCCGGGAAATACTTACTATCACACCATTTGAAGTCCTAACAAATTCTGTACCTTA
Source organism: Heracleum sosnowskyi (assembly GCA_030848705.1). Taxonomy (NCBI): domain Eukaryota; kingdom Viridiplantae; phylum Streptophyta; class Magnoliopsida; order Apiales; family Apiaceae; genus Heracleum; species Heracleum sosnowskyi. The sequence goes on from CM061237.1 coordinate 133,977,110, forward strand.
CTTTCACAGACAAAAGACAGAAGTGCCACAAAAGAAGAAAATACTGCAGAGAAGATTGCGAATATATTGTTGTCAGAGGCCAGAACACAACGTACAAAGGATAATACATCTATATTATTTTTAGAGTTTGATAGAAACAATAGAGACAATCATTCTAAATTGTGATGCATAGAGTAAATTTCTTGATCATCATGTAAATACAAATTTCAGTTAGCTCTAGCTGTTCGTGTCTTGCTTCTCTGCACGAAATGCAACAAACATATGAAATTGGATAAAAAAGAATAGTTTCTACCCAATGACTAGACAATAATTATGTAGTACTCGCACTCGCAAGTAATGACCCGAACAGGAAGACCTAAAGTATGAGATTTTTTTTATTTTCCTAATTAAAGTACGAGAATCTTTGTATACCCAAATAATGCAGTGTGCAAAGATAAACACAGGCGAGTTTGTTGTGTGAGATGCTAATCTGGTAAATGAAAAAAAAAAGTAGTGGCCTGTTTTCTCTGAATGCAAAATATCTAAAGATTGTTGGGGACGAGTGTGTTAAGTGCTAACAGTCCTTCAGATTAGTTGAGGTGCGCGAAAGCTGGTCCGGACACCGGATTATCAATATATATATAAAGATTGTTATGATATTGATGGCTAACATTTAGCTTATCACAAAATCCTATAAATTATATAGTACATGATAATCCTTATTTCTTGCAAATTAAGATGTAATAAGAAACGCATCTTTTCAAATTTACTAATACGGCAGAGATGATGTTAAACCAAACATATAGGGAAGGGTTGTGACATCCACACTTTCACTTGTTAACTTTAGGAATTCTATTCTCCCAATCACTTTGTAATCAACACGGTTCATTAGTCCGAAAATACTTGTCAACTGTTAATCAACACAGTGTTTTTAACTTACAGTTGCTGCTTCAGTATCGAGAAGGAAAATATTTTTAAGCGTATGGGAAGCAAGAATAACATCGAATGCGATCTATATTTGAAGGTCTATTTTGTACACGAGAGACCTTCTAGTTCTTGACAGGTAGATGATGTAATTACTGGTTATCACCTGATGTAGTTACTCACAATCTATCAGTACTAGATGGATAATCGAAGATCGAAGGACGACGCATTTCACCTTTCCCTTCGGTTTAGTGTTTAAACTTTAAGGTGCTTATCAATTAAATATGGAGTACAAGTACGGGCCGGTGGCCAAAGTTTACGCCGATTTTCAAAATGTTGGTCAAGTTTTCAGAATTGTAAATTATTGGCTGATGTTTAGCTCCGAAGGTTTCTTCCGTCAAGGGCCGTTAAGTTAAGTAATGCGCTGTTAAGGTAAAATAATTATTTTATCTAAGGGTATTTAAGTAAAATTACATTACATAAAATTAATTATTTTATCTAAGGCGTATAATACATATTACACTTTACTAATCGATTCATCTATCCAAACCAACATATTACACTTGCATTACATTACCAAATCGATTCACCTATCCACCAACACATACTAAAAACCCTAGTTACCAAATCAAGATCGATCGTGACTGCTTCAGAATCTTCATCTAAAAGGGAAAGTGGAGTGGTTTAAGCGACCTACGAATGAGATGCACAAATATGGAGCTGCTAAGTACCCTAATTACAAAGGTAATTTCATTGATGCCCTGATTAAGTAGTGGTTTATGAATATTTGTTTATTAATTCCATCTGTAAGTATAATATTGTTCATGTTGTCCCAAATCTTAACGTTTCTTTGTGATTAGCTTTTCAATTGACCTTTATGTCTCCCACATGTGATATTTGTTTGTGCCCTAATTAAAAAATCAAAATTGCTACCCCTCTTTTTATTGAATTGCCCTAATTTATTCAATTTTATGAATGGACCTTTCTTTAACTTGTATTGCAGAGTATCCCTCTTTTTTTTTTATTATAAAACTGTATTATGGAGGACACTTTGAGGATTTGAATTCAAAATTTATAAACTATAAGATTGATTACTTTGATTTCTGCAATGTGGATTTGATGTCAATGTTCGAAGTTGGTTCAATGGTGTCTGAGTCTGTTGGTCGTAAATCAGTAGGACTTGAGTTGTATTTTAAATCACCAAAAGAGGGTATGGATGAAATTGGAAAGTTAGAAATTGATGGTGATATTTTGCTTATGACTGGTCTGATAACTGAAGAAGTTCAATATGTGGAAGTATTTGCTGTTTTCATAGAATTGGAACATCTAACTGTAGAAGGATTGCCTCTAGGGAACACAGACATTCCACCTGTTATTGAGGTTGATGATTTAACTGTCGAAGAATTTATGCAATCTAGTGAATCTAGTAGTACTGATGAAACAGAACAACAAGTTCCTATGATTAAAAAGAAGAATATAAAAAGTGTTGGGAGGAAATCAACCCTAAGGAAGAAGTCTAGTAATAGGCCAATTGTGGGTGAGGGTGGGAATGATGGTGGGAGAAATGCTGATGAGAGTGGGCCTAATGCTGATGAGGGTGGGACTGATGGTAATCAGGGTAATGAGGATGGCTATGAGGTTGAGTATGAAGATCATAATGATGGTGGAAATGAAGGCCGGGATTTTAACTTTGAATGGATGAATGAGCCTTTGTCAGAATGGTTTCCTGACAGCTCTAATGATGGGAATTCCAACTTTGAAGAGGATTTTGGTGATGTTACTAGTGAATACAAATGGTGGAATATGAATGACAATCTATATGAAAAGCGGATTGAATTAAATGATGAGGTGGTTGATGGTAGTGAGGATGAAAAAATGGCAGTTAGTAGTGAGGATGAACTTGATACTATTTTTCTTGAGTTCAATGAGGAGGTGGATATGATGGACCCCAAATTTGAATTGGGAATGTTATTTAACAGTGCTGATTTTCTAAGAAGGGCAGTAAAAGGTCATGTCATAACTCAGAGAAGACCTGTTTTGAGACAACCAAACATAGGAAGCAAAATTCAGTTTGTGTGTACACCTCCATGCACCTGGAAAATTTATGCTAATAAGTGTCAAATGAGTGATACTTATCAAATAAGGACTTACAAAAGAAAGCACACATGCCAGGTGACATTCCATCAAAAACAAATCACTGCAGATTGGATAACTAGAAGATACATTGATGAAATTAGGATTAATCATATATAATTGGGAATGTGAAGCTTTCCAAAAGAAGGTGGTGAATGATTTGGGTTGTAATGTGAACAAATCTATGTGCTATAGAGCAAAAAAAATAGCTTTGAAAGTTATAAATGGAACACATGAAGAATCTTTTGCTTAGATATGGGATTATGGCAATGAAGTTAAGAGAGTTATGCCTGATACTACTTTGGCAATTGAATTGGAAGACATAGAACCTGGTTAGGATAGAGGTAGGTTTAAAAGGATATACATCTGTCTTGGGCTAGTGAAGAGGATGAGGCTAATCAGGGTCAAGCTAATCAGAGTCAAGCTGCTCGGGGTGAAGCTAATGAGGGTGAGCCTAATCAGGGTGAAGTTAATGAGGGTGAGCCTAATCAGGGTGAGGCTGGTCAGGGTGCTGCAAATCAAATGGATAATAATGAAGGTAATGATGATGTTCATGAGAGGGAAGAAGGTGGTCAAGAATTTCCAAATGAAATTTATCCAGGGGCATCTCAACCTGCAACTGAAATTGATGACAACCAAGGAGGTGTTTTTAGGGCTCCAACACCACTTCCCAATGCAGGACCAACTGATGTTACGGCTAAAACATGGCAGAAGAAAAAACAAACTGTAACAAGGGATGCACTTTTAAGGGCAAGAAGTTCAAGAGAGAAGAAGATTAACCCGAAGTATTTAGATTGAAGTGTTTAAGTGCTTCAAAACTATGTATCTGCAAACAATGTTCACCAGCAAACTTTTATGTCTTTTGTATGCTAAGATATGTGGAAAGTCTTTTGTATGCCAGTAAATATGGTAAGTATTTTATATCTTTCACTAGGACATTGATGACGTATCTATCAAGGTTGAAGTATTTTGGGAAGTAAAGCTTTATTTTCACTTCAATGTCAACTGCAATTTCATTTAACATGAATCGAATACAAGTTTTTGATATCAATCTTGTTCGTACAATAAATAGGAACAAAAATTCATTACAAATACACCTACCATACATAAATATCATTACTCCTCAGTGCAACTACCAATAAACATATAGACAAAGAAGAAAATAATAAAGCCTAAAACAAAGAAAAACAACCATTTTCTGCCTTCCCTCTTTTGTATTTCAAGCAACTGGATCTCATGCTCAGCTTCCATGGCTTTCAACCTCCTCAAAAGACCCGGAATTTCAATTCTTGCTCTATTACAAAGAGGAGCATCAACCCACTGGAAATACCTACAACCATGGATTCCATCCATGCAATTTCTGAATCGTCTACCAGCATTAGCCTCGGTCCAAGCAACTCTATCCGCTACAACTCTACCGCAATAACAATATGCCATGTTTTCTATTCGTTAGGTGCAAGGATTAATGTAAATTTTGATTTAGGGTTTCAATTTTAGGTACTGCACAGTTGTATATATATATACATACATACATACAATATGACCGTTGTATTTTATAAAAAACCAACTTTACCCTTGGCTCCGTTAGAGCTGTTGCTGGATTTTTAATGGGAGACACCTTTTTAAAAGGTGGAGCTAAACATCAGCCAATAATTTGCAATTCTGAAAACTTGGCCAACATTTTGAAAATCGGTGTAAACTTTGGCCATCACCTTGTACTTTCCTCTTAAATATGCAATGTAGAACTAGTGATGTGGGATTATCATCTTTAGATTTAAGTACACTTGAAATGTAATCTGTTGGCAAAAGATTAAACCAATGTACCGCCTTCCAAATTAAAATTTAAATATAAGTAACAGTGTGTGAAGAAATTTCTAGAGGCATTCAGTTTGTGTTGTTCGTCCAGAAATTAATATGAGAAGTTTAGAAACTGTATAGTCTTATAATTTGTTATTTTATAGTTAAACACACTTACAAACCTACCTTGTGTTTAGTTTGAACCCTCCGCATTTTGTAAGGGGAGCGAGTGAGATGCAGCTAGAACGAAGTGATTATGCTAAACTAAGCGAAGTGTTTACTGTTTGGACTAAGAAAACTAGTAAATGAACTCGGTGTTTAAACTAAGAAACATCTTCTTAGTTGGGATCAATGAGTAAACGATTCAGAAATTTCATTCATTGGTTTATTCGATGGAAATGAACAAATCAATTCTCATTTTTTTGGCTCTCAATAAACAAAGAAAAATATGATAAATGGACTATACAAATGAAGGCTCTTCTAGGAACTGATGAAGAATGGGAGATAGTTAAATAACGTATAGGGAAGTTGAGATATATATCGAGGATTAAATCAAAGCTCAAAAAGTAAATCTAAGAAGATCAAGAAAGAATAATCAACAAAGTTTGTTTTGAATATATGAAGGAGTCCAATCATATTGATATCATGCTCCTTGGGAGAAAATAGCTTATGTCAATTCAAATGGGAGATTATAGAAATTTCATTCAGAAGAGATGACAAATTAAATGAGTTAAATATCAAATTAGTCACTCAAGTCAAGATCATATATCAATTTGTTCACTGATCTTAACGGAGTCTTATTTGAATTAGTCATAATAAATATCAAACAAATACCTCTAAATATGTGATCGAGATGTAAAATAATTTTTTATTAAGTTTTATACAATATCTATTTATCCATCTACCTATCTAGATAATTTTTTTGAATTATCAAATGGTTGTTAGAAAAATCAAATAGATATTGATCTGAATCTGAAATACATGCACGTCCATCTATCTATCAAACCTTAAAAAGTGAACATCTTAAAAACTAAAATATTTCTGTATTTCTGTAAATAAAAGAAACACCATTTCATACTATTAGGAAAAAGTTGCTGAACAAAGTACAAGGAAACTATATTAACTTTGTTTAACCAAGTACAAGCAAACATATCCCATTTAAATCTAGAAAACTAAAACAAGAGTCTCTTAATGTTTTTTTCCTCATAATCAAAGATGTTGAATCCCATGTCATCATCACTTTCTTCCTTTGATTCTTCCTATAATGATTCAATTTGAAATTACATCATGTCAAAAACATGCAACATGGTTAATGAACTTAGATAGACTTGAAGGAATTGAGTAAAGGATGAAAAATGATAATGATACAAGTTCTTTTTAAAATTCTAATAGATGTATTATCAATTAAGTAGTACTGCAATTGAAAGAAGCCTTTTTAATCTCGGGCCCTAGAGTGAGATGAAATTGGGCATTTTTTAACTGATACTGGCATGCAATCTACACTAGGAAAAATGAAACAAAATTGTTGGAATAACAACTCACTACTAAATTTTGTCCCAATGGAGGCAACCGCCACTGCCTCTAGCATTCGTAAACGTGTACGCAACACAAAAAACTAGTCAATTAAGATTATAAAGAGTTGGTAATTTGAGTGTAGCTGAAACTAAGGTCTGAAATACAAAAAAAAAAGTGCATATTCATCATTCAAAAAATAACTTCAATAAATAAAGATAATTTTACCTTCATAACCATCAACAACTGGATCTTTTGATAGATGAAGCGGTGCGTCTAAGTCAATGAATCTGTGTGAATATTATACAGGGCATTATCACCTAAACAAACTAAATTACCAAGAAACTAAATTACCAAGTATGTCCCACAGAGAAAGTAGGGCATTGAGCTTATTGTTATCATCTTTTTTGATTACTTTGAGGAAAAAAAAATCTCCACCAAGAAAAGTTGTTTGGGACAAACCGTTTATCAAGTATCTCCTACTACTTACATGAAACATCCAAGATCTGCAGCAAAGTTGTTGGAAATAATAAGTACTACACCAACATGGAGACAGTTATATAAAAGATATAGCATTGACAGGCCAAGACCAAAGTTAACAAAACAAAGCATGAAGGTCGAAAGCATGCATATCAAAAACTGATAAATAACCAGGGAGACAGAAACAGTACCTTTAGCCATATCTTAACAGTGTATATAAGAACAGAAATTACGAAGCAAACAGCTGAGTCGTCAGGAATTCGAGAAATCCTGACTGTTCTTGAAGAGTTATTCTCCCCCACTTACTGTGTCAGGTTGTCGGCGAGATACTACTTCCAGGATAAAACAGCTCCGAGCAAGGTGTTCACAGCAACAGCAGCGCTCAACTTCGACCAGCACCTCAGTCGCCGGAGAACCAGAAAACTACAGAGAATACTATATGGAGAGGGAGGGCAGAGAGAGTTTTTGAGAGAAGTGTGTTTTGCAAACTTCTGTGTGTTTCAACTGAGCTACAAGGGCTACTATTTATAGTGGTTCCTTTCTGTAACTGAAGCACAATTCAATTTCGTAACAGCTGATTATATTAAATAAAAAAATCAAAACTGACCATTTAATGAATAAACGTTTTTGATTTAAATTTAATAACTTGAGCTGTTACACCTTTTTCATGTTTATCCACATATACAGATTTAATATTTATTTTAAACATATCCATCAAATCATGTCCAGGTTCATATCAGTTTTTGTTGCCCATCAGAGTTTAGTTTCTGTTGCCCATCAGAGTTTAACTTGTTGTTCATCAGAGTTTAGTTTCTGGCAGAGTTTAACCAGTTGTCCATCAGAGTTTACTGACAAACCAACTCCATCAGAGTTTACTAGTTAAATACTGATAAACCAACTCCATCAGAGTTTAGTAGTTAAATACTGATAAACCAACTCAATTTGACAACTGATAACCCAACCCAATTTGATAAATAATTCTAATAAAATATTAAATCACATAAATAAATAAAAACTCTCGCCCAGGTCGCCTCGCGTACGCGAGACGCCGAGACATTCGCCCAAATCGCCCTTCGACCCGGTCCGGTGGCGTGGCGTGGCGAGGCGGGCGGCGGCGCGCGTGTGTGTGTGTGTGTGTGCGCGTGAAGCACACACCAACACCATGCACCATCACACACCTTAGTAGTTGTATACTACTCATGTGTGTAATGCTATATAAAGCCACCAAGTCCCCTTATTCTTTTCTATGTGGGATAAATGAAACATCATTATAACAAGCTTTTTCAAGCTACTACCTTCATCTCAATTTCTCTTATGGATTTAAACAAGAAAATTATTAAACCCATACATGAAAGTTTAAGTTCCCATAGCAAGGAACAACTTCCAATCATTAGAAATTTGAATTAACATCAAGAATATACTTAATTATATCCTTAAACTATCAATTTTCTAACAATCCCCCACAAATCCATATAGAATTGTAGACAGGTTCTTAACATGACTTGGTTTTTCAGAGTCGGTACCCTTCCGGGTTTGAACCCTCCTAAGTCCCCTACTTCGATGGCTACCGGATTCAGATGGAATTATTTCACCTTGAATCTTAATCCGTTAAGTGTAACCATTCTCCATAGACGACGACAAGTCAAAGGCTATGGTGCCAATCTACGGCTTTGAGACATTAATGGTCTTGTCTCGATCCTGTTCGTCGAATGCTTCAAGGAATAACCCTTTCCTCTAATTGCGACCTCACAATCACATTCGCTTAGCTGGGCATCTCCGGAGATGTACTGCAACTATCTCGTCAAATGACTTGACCCCATTCAGAGTTCTTAAACTCTTACTATTCAGCAGTTTCAGTACCTTATAGGTTTACAGGGGATAGACCCAGATACTAAGTATCATCTATGTATCAAGGTACTCCCAACTCATCCTTACAGCTTGTTATTACCACATTGAATACACTTCGAGGGATCTCCTCTCATGTGTATTGGGTTCCCACTATTGATGAGTCGTGATGGGTTGTCAGTCCCATCCCCAACCTCGACTTAAGGACCACTGCAGGTTCCAGTCCTTTAGTCAAAGGATCAGCTATATTTTCATGAGTTCCAATGAACTCTACAGCTATAATCCTATCAGACACTAATCCCCTTATAGACTTAAGTCTAACTTGGACGTGTCTCTTTGTTTTAGCATTGTACTTTTTACTGCTAATCTTGTCGATAGTTGTTCGACTATCACAATGAATAGCAATAGCAGGAAGCGGTCTGCTTACTACAGGTATCACGGACATCAGTCCGTGTAACCATTCAGCCTCCGTCCCAGTGGCATCAAGTGCACACAACTCAGCCTCAAAAGTAGACCGAGTTACTATAGTCTGTTTTGTCGACTTCCAGGATATTGCTCCACCCCCTAGGGTGAACACGTATCCAGTCACTCCATTGGAACCAGACTTCTTAGCTATCCAACTTGCATCACTGTACCCTTCAAGTACACCAGGAAATCTCCTATAGTGTAATCCAAGGTACATTGTGCCTTTCAGATATCTAAGCACTCTATCAAGAGCATCCCAATGAGTTCTGTTCGGACAGTTTGTATATCTAGCTAGATTAGACACAGAATATGATATATCTGGTCTAGTATAGTTAGCAAGATACTGCAAGCTTCCAATAATCTGAGAATACCTTAACTGAGACACAGGGACTCCTGAAACATTCTTGACAAGGGCAACTTTAGGATCATAGGGTGTACTAGCGATTCTACATTGTGAATAACCATATTTCTCAAGTATAGATTTCTCTATATAATGAGATTGCGATAGGGTTATTCCATCAGCTGACTGAGTCAGCTTGATCCCAAGAATCACGCTAGCTTCACCCATATCCTTCATCTCAAAGTGCCTTTTCAAGAAATCCTTTGTCTCGTTAATAATCTCAATATTGGTTCCAAACAGTAGTATGTCATCCACATATAAGCATAATACGACACATTCACTACCTTTAACTTTTGAGTAGACACACTTATCGCTATCATTACTATCAAAACTGAATGTCACAATCGTGTCATCGAACTTCTTGTGCCAGTCCCTGGGACCTTGTCTTAAGCCATAAATAGATTTGATTAACTTACATACTTTCCTTTCGTTGCCACATGCAACAAACCCCTCAGGCTGATCCATATAAATCTCTTCTTCAAGTTCACCATGAAGAAAAGCTGTCTTTACATCCATTTGATGGATGATCAGACCATGTACGGAAGCCAATGCTACAAGCATTCGGATTGTTATCATTTTGGCAACAGGAGAGTATGTATCAAAGAAATCAATTCCTTCCATTTGCTTAAAACCCTTAGCCACCAGTCTAGCCTTGTACTTCTCTATTGAGCCATCAGGGTTCAACTTCCTTTTAAAGATCCACTTGCACCCAATAGTAGAACACCCAGGAGGGAGATCAACTAACTCCCATGTTCCGTTAGAAACAATAGAGTCAATTTCACTCTTAACAGCGCCCTTCCAGTGCCTAGACTCCGAGGAGTCCATAGCCTGTCGGAAAGTTAAAGGTTCATCCTCGACATTGTAAGTGATGAAATCACTTCCAAAGTCCTTGACTACCTTTGCACGCTTACTCCTCCTAGGTTCCTCTTTCTCCATAGGAGTAGAGCTACTACCAGGTTCCGCCCCCACATTTGTCATCTTTTCCACATGATCAGGAATAGAACTTGATGTGTGAGTGAGATCTTCCTCAGAAGTACCTTGAGGTATTCCAGTCTTCATAGGATAGACATCCTCAAAGAATGTAGCATCACGAAATTCAACTATCGTGTTAGCCACTATACCATCTATGTCAGATTTTATTACCAAAAATCTCATAGCTGTAGTGGTTTCAAGATAGCCCAGAAAGATACAATCAACCGTCTTCGGACCTAGTTTCTTCCTCTTGTGTTCAGGGACAAGTACCTTTGCAAGGCACCCCCACACTCGAAGATACTTGAGACTAGTCCTCTTGCCTTTCAATAACTCATAAGGTGTCTTATCCATGTGTTTCAGAGGGACTCTGTTCAGAATATGGCAAGCCGTATTCAGAGCCTCTCCCCACATGTATTTAGGCAACCCAGAGTTAATAAGCATACTGTTAATCATATCTTTGAACGTTCTGTTCTTTCGCTCAGCGACCCCATTAGACTCAGATGTGTATGGTGGAGTAACTTCATGAACTATTCCATTGCTTGCGCAAAATTCATTAAAGGAGTTACTCGTATACTCACCACCTCTATCTGATCTCAACCTTTTAAGTACCTTACCAGTTTGTTTCTCAACTTCAGTTTTATAAATCATGAATTTGCTAAGTGCTTCATACTTATGTTTAAGTAAATAAACATAACAGTATCTACTACTATCATCTATAAAAGTAATGAAGTATCTAAAATGGTCCTTAGTTAACATACCACCAAATTCACAAATATCAGTGTGTACTAAATCTAACAAGTCTGAATCCCTAACAACATTATGAAAAGGTTTCCTTATTTGTTTAGCAGACACACATACTTGACATTTAGAATTCTTTTCTATAGTATGTTTTGGAATCAACTCTAAGTTCATCATATTTTTAAGAGCACCAAAATTTAAGTGACCAAGTCTAGCATGCCATAAGTTGGATGATTCTACACAGTTAACAGAAGGAGTAATTTCATTAAAGGAAGTGCCCAAAACAGGCTCAACATTTATAACAAATAAACCATTTGACAAGTAACCCTTGCCAAAGAAAGTACCAGTGTGAATAAGAACTACTTTATTACACCTTAAGGAAATTTCAAAACCATTCGTAACTAAACGGCTTCCACTTATTATATTTCTACGCATGTCGGGAACATGATGCACTCTTGTCAGGGATAGAATACGCCCCGAAGGAAACTTCAGGTCCACGTCTCCCACTCCATGAACTTGAGCGGCACTCGCATTCCCCATCGTCACTTTCATGCTATAACTCTGTTGATAAGATACAAACAAACTAATATCAGCACAAATATGCACATTAGCTCCAGTATCAATCAACCATTCATTTGACAGATAAGTGGAAAATAGTACAGGGTTGTAGGTCACATACCGGTTTTCATTGGTTTCAGAAGCCGAAGCCTCACCAACAACCATGTTCACTACAGGCCCACTTGTGGTTCCAAGTATAGCATTCGCTTGCGCTACCACCTCGGTTTTCTTAGCTTTCTTTGTAGGACAGTCCTTACTCCAGTGCCCAACCTGCCCACAAGACCAACATGGTTTGTTTGCCTTTGGTTTCTTGGCCTTATCCTTGTCTATCTTAGGTTTATTAACATTACCCTTCCTAGCAACAGCCTTCCTTTTCTGTCCTACGGTTACTACATTCACCTTCGAGCTACCGTGTTCAGATGGCATCACATGTCCCTGTTTGGACTTGTGTTGTTCTTGCACCGAGATGTCCAGCATAAGGTTGGTCCAGGTGATCTCTCCTTTCTGTCTTTTCAGGGAGAGAGCGAACTCTTCCCAAGACTTCGGAAGCTTTTCAATCACGCTCATAACCTTGAACTTATCAGGGAGATCCATGCCGGATTCCTTCAAAGCATGCACTATCATCTCGAACTCATGCACCTGCTCAGTCATGGATTTGTTGTCTACCAGCTTAAATTCAAGGAACCTCGCTACAGAATACTTTTCCAGACCTTGAGAGTCAGTATTGTGAGTGAGGTCCAGCTTCTCCCATAAGAGCTTAGCACTATAGGCATCAGATGAATAAACATCAAACAGAGTGTTCGTTAAGGCTGCCAGAATGGCTGCCCTAGCCACCCCATCCTTCTCAGCCCACATTGCATAAGCCTTAACTGTTTCAGCTTTTTCTTGAACCACCACCGGTTTCTCATACTCCACAACAGGCCACAGACCCTTTACAGTTAACCACAATTTCATCCTTTTCTGCCAGCGTGAAAAGCCGACACCACCGTTGAATTTCTCAGGTAAGCCCGTTAGTTCAACGGGTTGTGGGAAACGGTAAGTGGTCCAATCAATGACCCCAGCAGACACATTATACGTACTACCATCTACAGTAACTCCAGTTTCATTAACCATAATGCTAAATATTATATAACAGAATAACTCTTCAAGAATGTTGGAAATAATAAGTACTACAGCAACATGGAGACAGTTATATAAAAGATATAGCATTGACAGGCCAAGACCAAAGTTAACAAAACAAAGCATGAAGGTCGAAAGCATGCATATCAAAAACTGATAAATAACCAGGGAGACAGAAACAGTACCTTTAGCCATATCTTAACAGTGTATATAAGAACAGAAATTACGAAGCAAACAGCTGAGTCGTCAGGAATTCGAGAAATCCTGACTGTTCTTGAAGAGTTATTCTCCCCCACTTAATGTGTCAGGTTGTCGGCGAGATACTACTTCCAGGATAAAACAGCTCCGAGCAAGGTGTTCACAGCAACAGCAGCGCTCAACTTCGACCAGCACCTCAGTCGCCGGAGAACCAGAAAACTACAGAGAATACTATATGGAGAGGGAGGGCAGAGAGAGTTTTTGAGAGAAGTGTGTTTTGCAAACTTCTGTGTGTTTCAACTGAGCTACAAGGGCTACTATTTATAGTGGTTCCTTTCTGTAACTGAAGCACAATTCAATTTCGTAACAGCTGATTATATTAAATAAAAAAATCAAAACTGACCATTTAATGAATAAACGTTTTTGATTTAAATTTAATAACTTGAGTTGTTACACCTTTTTCATGTTTATCCACATATACAGATTTAATATTTATTTTAAACATATCCATCAAATCATGTCCAGGTTCATATCAGTTTTTGTTGCCCATCAGAGTTTAGTTTCTGTTGCCCATCAGAGTTTAACTTGTTGTTCATCAGAGTTTAGTTTCTGTCAGAGTTTAACCAGTTGTCCATCAGAGTTTACTGACAAACCAACTCCATCAGAGTTTACTAGTTAAATACTGATAAACCAACTCCATCAGAGTTTAGTAGTTAAATACTGATAAACCAACTCAATTTGACAACTGATAACCCAACCCAATTTGATAAATAATTCTAATAAAATATTAAATCACATAAATAAATAAAAACTCTCGCCCAGGTCGCCTCGCGTACGCGAGACGCCGAGACATTCGCCCAAATCGCCCTTCGACCCGGTCCGGTGGCGTGGCGTGGCGTGGCGAGGCGGGCGGCGGCGCGCGTGTGTGTGTGTGTGTGCGCGTGAAGCACACACCAACACCATGCACCATCACACACCTTAGTAGTTGTATACTACTCATGTGTGTAATGCTATATAAATCCACCAAGTCCCCTTATTCTTTTCTATGTGGGATAAATGAAACATCATTATAACAAGCTTTTTCAAGCTACTACCTTCATCTCAATTTCTCTTATGGATTTAAACAAGAAAATTATTAAACCCATACATGAAAGTTTAAGTTCCCATAGCAAGGAACAACTTCCAATCATTAGAAATTTGAATTAACATCAAGAATATACTTAATTATATCCTTAAACTATCAATTTTCTAACAAAAGTGACCCGCGAATCCTATGGCAAGCCTAGTCTCAGCCATACCACCAATCATCATATGCAGGTCTGATGCACGTGCTAACTCGATGACTTCCAGGGCACCTAATACTCCAAGTTTGGAAATCTTGATATTGATGACATCTGCTAACTTTCTTTGAACAATCTTCTCTGCATCAGCTAAACCATGGCATTTTTCATCAGCCTCAACATATACCCCATATTTTTTGTTTGCAATACGAGTAACATGGCCAAGACCTTCCTAGTCACCCCTTTGAACTGGCTGCTCAAACAGAATTGGAGTCAAGCTCATCTCTACAAGAAGTGCCAATACATAGAAATTGATCTGTTAGAATAGAAAACACTCTTACGAACTTAATAACAACAGTGTTTTAAGATCATCACCATGCAAAGTTTGAAGAAGTTGTATAGCACCAGTACTGGTGTAAACTCCATTACCATCTAAGATAAGTAAAAAATCATGATGGGCCACCATAATTGCTTGAAAGACATCTATTACTCCAACTAAATTTTTTCCCACCTTCAGTTTCAAGGTTCTGAACCTTTTTTTCGATACTCAGATGTCAATTCAACAAATTTAAAATAAGAAGAAACTAGAATCTACGCATGCGATATTGTTTAACATTCAGTTATTAAATCAATAAATATTACATATATTAATTACAAATGTTCAACCAAAGTAGTGTTTTTGTAATTATGTTCCGAACAATATTCAGTAAAAAAGGACGGGTAAAAGAATAATCAAGAGAAGAAAAGATTATATCTAGGAAACTGAATCATTATATTTGTTGTTATTGCGTTTGAAACTCCACCAAAAAAAATTCACAATGGCATGTTAATACTGTAAGCAAATGCATCGATGAGGGTCATATCAATTCCCCCTCTAATCTTCAATCACAAAGGAATTTATTTAGAAAGAACTACAGAAACTCAAAGACTAACTTTCATGTATTGAAAAGATATAACGGGTTTAACATGTGAGTAAAAGGATGACAATTAAAAAAATAATTTTATATATTCACGACATAAACTAAAAACTCTTACAACTTACAGAAACAAAGGATGCCCGGGAAGAATCCTACCAATCTCGATCAACACTAAACCCAAGGTCATGACATGATTAGTCTTCAGAAACTCACATGTTTCTACTATGTTGGCAATTGTCAATGGCTGATTTTCAGCAGTCATAAGAGGAAAAGTAGGGGCCTCACCCCACCCAACTGATCCATTGGTCAACTCTATTTTGATAAGAACATTTCAAATTTTTTGAACCTATAATGTTGTATAGGTAACAGGGGATGTCAATGGGACATTTAACTTCCTGCAATCGACCCATTTTACATTTATGACTACTTTTATGAGTTCAACCAATGTAGACATATTCAGTTTAGAAGTCACAAGATGAAAATTAAGAAATATGAGAAATAGAAGATAAAAGATAGTGAGTTTGAGTTATTAGACAGGTTGGTTCAGCTACGAGGATGTTATGTTATATATATACATGCATAAGCTGCTTTAAAAATCGTGGGCATCTATTCTTTTAGTATAGTTCTCATTTATTCATGTTTATGTTGTTGCCCAGTAATTAACAATTGTAGAAGGGGAGGTTGAATACAATTGTATAAGATTCTCGACTAATAAACACAAATATGAAAATAATAACATCTTTATTAATTCTGATATAAAACTGTTACAAAACTTTCTCAAGAAATTCTGATGTTCTTGAAAGCTGCTAGGTTACAATGATACTCGTGTAAGCGATTGCAATATGCAAAACATAAACTGTGTTTATATAGCACACACAGGTACTCTATCAATTACAAGATATGTTTAAATCAATTACAAACTATATTGACACATATCCTAACCGACAGCTACATTCCTATAAACTAGTCCTATATTAATACTGATCAGCTTCCAGTCCTGATGATAATCCTGATCTCAGTCCTGATAGCAATCCTGATACTGACGATGTGAAATCCTGATGACATCAGTATCATAATCCTGACCAGTAATCCAGATACTGATGATCATTGAATCCTGATCTAACAGTCTCCCCCAATCTTATACTTTGTCAAATAAAGTATAGATTCCTAGATTCAATGATGCCAAAAATATATTTACAAAATGTACAAGAAACTTCAGTAGCAAACTTATCTTTAGATTTTCTGGTAGAACAAATTCATCTTCAGGAAGTTAGATAATAAACCTTCTTCTTTGTCTTCAAGAATTTGAATCAGCCTCCTCTTTAGATTTCTGAGTTCTTTATCTTCTTCGTCAATCTGGTAGATAGCTGCTCTGAGATTCTGAATAGAACTTCTCTGTAGATCAAGTCCTTCAACTAGTAGATAAACAAATTCCTTCCCATCAGGATTAAGAGACAATTGTTTCATACCTAGAGACATTTCCATTACAGCACTGCCTCTCTGTATTTCAACTTCTTGACCTCTAAGATTTAGGTATGTGGGAGTGTATTTACCATCATATTTCTTTCCTTCATCAAATCTCTGTCTTATGGTTGATAGAATAATATCAGACCATTCCTTGCACACCTGGTTCTTGTCTTTGAGCAGATAATGAACATATT
Source organism: Heracleum sosnowskyi (assembly GCA_030848705.1). Classification (NCBI taxonomy): domain Eukaryota; kingdom Viridiplantae; phylum Streptophyta; class Magnoliopsida; order Apiales; family Apiaceae; genus Heracleum; species Heracleum sosnowskyi. The sequence continues at coordinate 133,994,088 of CM061237.1, forward strand.
TCAGTTCATTTGTAGATTTTACTAACAGCTTCTGGATAGACATTTTCTTTACACTTCCATCCTTCATGAAATAAAGAAGCTTTTCCTTCTTTTCAGCACTATCATGACAATCTAAAACTATATCCACAACTTGTAAATTGTTCAGGTGTTCAGAAGTTAAGTTACCTCCAATTTCAACCAGTGCATGAGGATCAACATATGGCATGTTCAGAAATTCAGCATCTCTATGACTTATGCCTCCTCTTGTGTTATGTGACATTTGCTTCAAACTTAAAAACATTTCTGTCCATAGTGCCTTAGATCTTTAAGAACCAGTAGTTTCAGCAGCACCAGGAAGATTTGTTATCATTCCACCTGATTGAAAATTGACAGGTCTATTGCACTCAACAGTGTCAATATGCTTCCACTTCTTATCTTTCTCTTTTTCAAGAACATAGCTCTTTTCTAGCTTGTGATGTTGTCTTCTCTCATTCTTCCACAACAACTTGTTTGATTTAATTAACCTTTGCACATAGAGATTAAAATCTCTATCTGTTGTTCTTCTTATTTCTCTTCTCCTTTCTTCCTCTTCTTCATCAACTTCTTTATTGTGAGAATCTACCACAGTAGAAAGTATTAGAAAATCAATCTCTTGTAGAGTTTCAGATTCATCAAGATCTTGAGCAATGTCAGGATTAGAATCTGGAACTTGAATTGTATTACAAATTAGAGATGATTGTCCCGGTCTTCATCTCAAAACCACCTGAGGTTCATATTCTTCACATACTCCTTCATCATGAATAGTAGTCCTGACAACCTGAGTATCAGGAACTGTTGGAATTTGAGTGTCCTCAGTTATTTCTTCAATCTTTAAACCTCTAGACCTTGTTTGTCTAGGTATAGATTGTGTTGACCTTCTCCCTCTTCTAGCTCCTTGATAAGTGGATTTTATATCTACTTGGAACGCTTCATATCGGCTTAAATTGATGACTTGAACTCAAGTATGTGGTGTGTTTAATGTGTTTTCATTAAGTTTTGCAGAACCAAGAGTTGGAGGTTAATTTGATTAAAATTCGGATTTTCCGGGTAGGTTGCGCAGTCTTCACTGTTTTGGCCATATCTGGAGTTCTACAAGTCCGATTCTGACGATCTTACAGCTCGCGCGAAGAGGACAACATTTTCTATAATTCTAGGCAGAGGGTTCTGCGCGGGCGGGGACCAAACGCGCGGGCGCGGACCAAACGCGCGGGCGCGCGCGCGAGGCAGAAACGGAGCGCGTGCGGGCGCGCGCGGGGAGGATTCAGGACGTGCGGGCGCGCGCCTAGGGCGCGGCCGCCTGGCAAAATTCTTGGAAATTTTTCTGATTTCGATTTTTAATTGGAAATATGGAAATATCTTGCTAAAAAAGTCTCCTGGAGTTTATATAAACACAACCCTTCACCAATAATCATCACCTATTCCCAGCAACACATAGAGAGAGAGCCGAAACACGGAGATTCAAGTTTGACGAAGGATTCCTACGCGCGTGACAAGCAACGGAGTTCTAGATCTACTTTTCTTTTGTATTTTTCTTGGCGATACTCTTGGATGCTTTTGGGATTTGTTTTCTCAACTCTATTACTTTAGTATCCATATTATTCGAATCTTGTTCATTATCATGTTTTCATCAAATCCCACGATGATGAACGGTTCTATTATGAACTAATCATTGTCGTGGGATTCTAACGGATTTATTTATGGATTTTAGTAGTTAATTGTTTTAAAGATGTGTGTGTGATGGCTAATTGATATCCTAGTTTGGTTGTGCTTATTCTTCTTAGATGCGTAGCTAACATCTAAGATTGTTTGTTAATCTCTATTGAATGCGAAAGTGGATATAGAGGTTTAGAACTTGACATGCTAGCATAGGTTTATGTATGTTTGTCATGCATGATTCGTAGGTGATTTTAACCATCTTACCTGCCCTATGTAATCTGAATGGATAACTTGCTCGTTAAACCGTTATGTTTTCAAATCTTATAGACATATAGGGTCTAAGCATAATTGGTGTCTGCTTAACTTCTATCTATTTTGTGGATGTTTAAGTGGTTTGGTATACGTATACTGAAAGGTAGCGTGTACTTATTTCGTGTTATCCGATTAGTTATCACAACTGTCACATGCATTGATTAAAGACAAAAGACTCTAGATGAAGTACTTAATGAAGTTAGGATCCCATGTTTTATTCTCATATACATAAATCGATTTTAATCCTCTTAGTTAGTTAATTCTTAGTTTAATAATTTGTTCTCTAGTTAATTTTAGATAATCAAACCCAAATTGTTAATTGTCTTAGCAGTGGATAAAAATCATACATTGTTGCATAGGTACATTAATTGAATTGAACACCTCATTAGATCTCTGTGGGAACGAACTTGACTTATTCGTATATTACTTATGACCACGTGCGCTTGCGTGATTTTGTGCTAACACTCCTCTCCTACCTCTGCCTCTTCCTCTAACAGCAGCATGATTATTAAAGCTTTCCATGATCTCTTTCTGTTGTCTCAGAAATTCTTATTGAGAAAGATCAGGATATTCTTCTGTTGAAATAGAGAGAGCTTTTCTAGCAAACAGCTGTTGAACTCTCTTATCAGTGTGATAAAGAGTTACAACATCACCAACTTTAGTCTTGAACTTCTTGAAGAGATTAGCAGCATCCTCAACATTTTCAATAAACACATCTTCATCACCTTCAGGAATTGTAGATAAAACTTGTCCATGACCAGGCGTCAGGATTTGGTCACCTGTCAGGATTTGCTCTTCTGTCAGGATCTGAGAGTTCACCAAGGTTCTAACTGTTCTCACTCCAGAATCAGAAACATGAGTTGATTTCATGGATTGACTTTGAGTAGTTTGTCTAGTAGACTTCACCATAGCAGCATCAGAGGTTTCTCCTTTTCTTACCATGTCATCGCCATCATTTCCAATATCATCATCATCTTTTCTTAATACTAGATCAGGTGTACATTTTGTTTGACTTACCTTCTCCCCCTTTTTGGCATCAGGATTTGATAATAAATTCAAAATCAAAGAGAGAGAGGTTTCAATATTAGTTACCTTTGAATCCAAAGAATCAATTCTGTTGTTGATAGAAGACTGTTCAGTGATAAGAGACTTGACATGAGAGTCTACAACTCTGAGTTGAAGTGCAGTAGGTGCCTTTGCCAAACTTTGAGATATATCATCCATTACCAAAGAATTAGCAGCCTTTACAGAATCAATTTCAGCCTTGAGGCTCTTGCTTAAAAGTGTTGTAGCCTTCAAGTGATTCCTTATATCTTCATTCTCAATCAAATTAGCTGCATAAGAAGCATGATGAAGTGCACATGGGTAGCTCACAAGATCAGCAGATCTGTACCATTCATTATCCCATTCATGTCTTCTTAATTGCTCAGCATTATCAGTTGCAGAAGGACCAGAAAAATCTTGAACTATAGTTTTGCCAGCCATAAAAGTACTTGAAGAACCATGAGTAGTTCCAAGACTTGATTTAATTGCAGTGGCAAGTTCTTCCTTCTCAACATCATCTTCATTATCATCATCACTATCATCAGAATCATCATGATCAGGATCAGTAATAGCAACACCTTTGAGTTTATTCTGATGATCTGAGATAGGATCCATCATTGGTCTTGAGTCAAGTGGTTGTATCAGGATTGGCTCAGCATCAGGAGCACCACTTGCGTCAGGAGCAACACCGTCAGGAATAGATTGGCTTGCATCAGTATTTGCTACCAATGGTTCTTGTGTAGCCTGAGGTTCAGAAGCTACTTCAACACTTTGAGCTGAAGGTTCTTGTGTACTTTCCTCATTGACAGTGTTCTCAACCAATATCTCCATGTCATTAGCACCAGAAACCCCTTGAGCAGTGTTAGGAAGTTCCTTAGAAACTGAAGTTGTTTTGCCTGCATCTTCACTTTGAGAAGATGGTTCTTGTGGGGCAGGAATGTAGATGTCTTCATTCTCCCTATGAGAAAATGGTTCTTGTGTGACCATTCCATCAGCTTTGTCTGCACTCACACTTTGAGTGAGTGGTTCTTGTGTGACTGGATCATCAATAGCTGCTGAACTACTTTGAAGTTCAGGTTCTTGTGGGCTTGATCCTTTCAGTTTCTTCTGTCTTTGAAAGACAATCTCAACTGCCTTCCTTTTCTTTTGAAGTGGAGGTGTAAGACCAACCTTGGAAGCAGTCTCAGCAACCTTCTCCCATGAAATTTCAAGAATCCTTGGAGTTGGAGAAGCATTAGCTGGAGAATCTGAGATTAAGACATTTTTCTGTGGTGATGCATTAGGAGTACTAACGTCGGGATTTGCATGAGCATCAGGAATTGATGACTCATCGGGATTTGATGTTGCCTGACCATTATTATTTGTCACCCTTAAAGGAATATGATACCTGCTTTTGATCAATTTTCTCTTCTTCTGTGGCTTAACAGTCTGTGCCAGATCTTCATTAGCAGTATCAGCAACTTCCCTCTGTATCTTAAACTTGGAGGATAGTGGCAGTTCATCCTCAGAATCAGTATCAGCACCCAAAATCAATTTCCTCTTCACATCAACATCCTCAACCCTCTCAACCTTTTTAACCAGGACCCCTTGTACACCCCCTTGTTTCTTCTTTTTAGTGAGTGGTGTAGAAGAGAAATCCTTTGATCCCGATTGCCTTCCAGACACATCAGATCTAGCTGATTTCTTTGCTTTTATAACTAAAGTACCCCTTGTACACCCCCTTGTTTATTCTTTTTAGTGAGTGGTGTAGAGGAGAAATCCTTTGATCCTGATTGCCTTCCAGACACATCAGATCTAAAGTCTTTTGAGAGACAGTAGAGGTGGTTGTGGATTGTTTAAGAGAGTGTTTGGGTTGGATGCTTGGGTCAGGAACATGGTGTGTTTGACCTTGTCCCATAGCATCAGTATCTGATCCATACTGAGTAGGCATTTTCTCTTTCAAGAAAAGCCTGAGCTCATCAGGAATAAAGGCATTGCCTTGGAAACCATTTGTCTTATCACTGTTGACTAAGGACTTCCCATTATTCTCAGTAATTCTACAAATAGGTAGAATTACATCATCTTCAAATACAACATTAGGACATAAGTGATTAAATATCAATTAGAAAAATCTAAGAAAGCAAACATAACCATATTTATCTGCTTTCCTATCACTTAAAGCTTTTAAAACAAATGACCCATAATCAAAAACAATAGAGTAAATAAGAGAGTATCCTATCTTGAGAGATCCTGATGGTAGAGCATCAAAATTCGATGTCTTGTTCAAGAAACATCGACTTATGGTGTCGAAGAAGAAATTCCATTCCCTCTTTAGCTTTGTCCTGAAGAGATTGCCATATCTCTTGACTTCTCCATTATAGCCCAATTTAGTAACAAACTCGAACAAGGTCGAATTAGTAATAACAGCAGCAGTCTGATCATTCAAGGCCGGCAAGTGAAGTGCCTCCTCAACAACACCAGGAGTCACATGATAAGTGTCCCCATTGTACTTGAAACTCATCAGGAGAGATCCTGATAGTCCTTTTCCAAAAACTATTGTGTCCCATACCTGCATCACAGACTTAAAAGATACTTCTGCAGGTTCGGTTAGAGCATACTTCAATGTACTTGAAGCTAAGAAATCCTGAATAATATGAAACTCTTTTGGCAATTCTCGATGGTCTAAAACCGCAACAAAATAGTTAGTGGAAAAAGTAATACCACTAATCACAGTCTGTTTATTCATGAATGATGAAGATGCCATTGAAAAAGTGTTTAGAAATTTGAGAATTGAGATTTGGGAATTAGGGTTTGTAAGCACAAAGAGAAGACGAAGGTAGAAAACTGATGAGTTGTGAGAGTAATTCGCAAATTAGAAAACTAATTGTATTTTGTTAAAACAAAATATTACTCTCAGTGACAGGTGTCAAATTGTGATTTGTGCACAAATAATTAGTGGACCAATTTATGTGTGAATTTAAACATAAATGCACCGCTTTTTATGTGTATATATATATATATATATATATATATATATATATATATATATATATATATATATATATATATATATATATATATATATAAGTGTGCACACGCGCGCATACAGTTGTCTAACTAGGCACAAATTAAGCAAAGGAAAAATGTTGACCTGTCCATTAGGATTGGCCAGTTGACTTCCTGTTAGGATTTTGTCCTATCAGGATGTGATCAAAATTACATACCTTACTGAATGACCATCAGGATTTGATAGTCATCAGGACTTGCTCTATGATGCTTTCCTCGAAAATTCTCAAAGTTCATCATTCCAAGTTCATTCACCAATTTGTTGAAGGTAGCTTCAGGCAGTGGCTTGGTGAATATATCAGTTAGTTGTTGATCAGTAGGAACAAAATGAAGTTCAATTGTTCCTTCCAGTACTTGTTCTCTTATGAAGTGATATCTGATACTGATGTGTTTAGTAAGAGAATGCTGAACTGGATTTCCTATCATTGCAATAGCACTTTGGTTATCACAATAAATAGGGATTTTGGAGTATGACATGCCATAATCTAACAACTGATTTCTCATCCACATTATCTGAGCACAACAACTTCCTGCAGCAATGTACTCAGCTTCTGCAGTTGATGTAGAGATAGACTTTTGCTTTTTACTGAACCAAGAAACTAGTTTACCACCCAAAAATTGACAGCTTCCTGAAGTGCTTTTCCTATCTATTTTGCACCCTGCAAAATCAGCATCTGAATAACCACACAAACCAAAATCTGATTCCCTACCATACCAAAGGCCAAGTGAAGGAGTGCCTTTAAGATATCTGAAAATTCTTTTAACTGCAATCAGATGTGGTTCCCTGGGATTTGCTTGAAATCTTGCACAAAGACAGGTTGCATACATGATATCTGGTCTACTCTCAGATAGATATAAAATAGAGCCAATCATTCCCCTGTAGTGAGTTACATCTACTTCAGAACCTTGATCAGGATCAAGTTTTGTAGCTGTAGCTATGGGAGTACTTGCAGTTGCACTATCTTGCATGTTAAACCTTTTCAATAAATTCCTGGTATACTTTGACCGATTGATAAAGATGCCATCATCAGTCTGTTTAACTTGGAGACCAAGAAAGTAACTCATTTATCCCATCATGCTCATTTGATATCTAGACTGCATAAGCTTTGAAAACTTCTCACATAGCTTATTGTTTGTTGACCCAAAAATGATATCATCAACATAAATCTGAACTAAAAGCAAATACTTACCATGATTCAAATAAAACAGAGTTTTATCAATAGTACCTCTTTTGAATCCACTTTCTAGTAAGAATTGAGCTAGGGTTTCATACCATGCTTTTGGAGCTTGCTTTAGTCCATAAAGTGCTTTATCCAATCTGTAGACATGATTTGGATATTTTGGATCAATGAAACCAGGAGGTTGTTCAACATAAACTTCTTCCTCCAGTTCACCATTTAAGAAAGCACTTTTCACATCCATCTGGAAAACCTTAAATTTCTTGTGAGCTGCATATGCCAGAAAGATCCTGATGGCTTCTAGTCTTGCAACAGGAGCAAAAGTTTCATCATAGTCAATCCCTTCTTGTTGAGAATACCCATTTGAAACTAACCTTGATTTGTTCATGATAATTACTCCATCTGAATCTGTCTTATTTTTGAATACCCACTTTGTACCAACAATTGACCTGTTCTTTGGTCTTGGCACCAGTTTCCAGACTTCATTTCTTTCAAATTCATTCAACTATTCTTGCATTGCAGTAACCCAATCAACATCCTTAAGTGCATCTTCAACTTTCTTAGGTTCCTCCTTGGATAGAAAGTTATGATATAGACATTCATTTTGAGTTGCACTTCTTGTCTTAACACCTGCATCGGGATCCCCAATTATCAAATCAGGAGTATGACTTTTAGTCCATTTCCTTGCTGGTGGTAAATCATTCCTTGAAGTAGATGCTCCCCTGGATTGGTGTTGTACTCAAAAGAGCTTGAATCAGTAGAAGCTCCCCCTGAATTATTGTTGTCTCCTCCTGATGGATTATCAGGATTGTCACTTGAATCAGTATCTGATGATTCCCCTCCTGATGTTTGAGTAGTCTCAGAATTAGTAACAGTTTGATGTTGCTCCGTCTCAACAGAGCTACTTTTTCAATGATGACATTGCCAATGATTATATTGCCATATCCCAAGGTTTGTCCAATGTTGCCATCTCCATAGGACACAGTTGGGTCAGCTTTCTCCTCAAATTCTGATAGCAGGGCTTTGTTTCCACTCATGTGTACAGAGCATCCACTATCCATGACTAACACATTTTCCTTTTTATCCTGCAATCAGACAAAATAGACTAGTCAGAATATTTAAGAACCCACACTTGTTGGGTTCTTTTTCCATGCATTTTACTAGATTTAACAGCAGAAGACTTTTTGACCAAAGCAATCCTGTCAGGATTGTGTCCATCGGGATTTGCTTTGTCAGTATCAGTATTGAAAAATGCATGCTTCACTTTGACATTCTTAAGTTTACCAGAATTTGCACTTTTATTAAACTTAGGTAAAGGATCATAAAAGTTGTAGTACAAATTATGGTATTCTTCACAAGTATAAATAGAATGCCATTTACTGCCACAGTGAAAACAAGAATTTTGTGGTTTATAAAATACTGATCTATTCCTAACATCAGACCTAGGAATTTCAGTGACCTTCTTTTTACTCTTCATGTAATCAATAGCAAGATGATTAAAGTTACCACAAGTAAAACAACATTTTATTGGTGCATTTAGGATAAACTTATAGTTATTCTCTTTATTAATCCCAACTTTACCATTCCTGTTTCTTTTGACAGTGGGTGTCCTTTAACCTACATTTATATTTCCATTTTTCTTGACAAGTTTAGACTTAGAATCTGTGACTGGTTGAGCAAAAGTAGATCCCTTTTCAAAAGTTGAATTGGGATCTTTACCAAATACAAAATCAACAGGTTTAATCTTAGATTTGGTTTTGTCTATAACATGTATGTAGGTCATTGGATTAACTGTCTCATCAATAACAACTTTCTTTTTCAATTTTTTATCTTCTTCTGACTTATACCCTAGACACTCTTTCCAATTCTTAGAAGTATTGATTTCATGAAATTTCCTTCCTGAGTCTGTCCAGGTTCTGATTTTCTCATTAGCATATTCAAGTTCTTTTTCAAGAGCAGTACATTTAAATTGCATTTCAAGTTTCATGTGCTTAGCATTATCACATTCTTTTTGTACCTCTTGCATAAATGAAAATTCAGCTTCTAGATGCTCATTTCTTTTCCTAAGTTCAAACATCTCAGATAAGATCCTAGTATTTTCAGCAGTTTGACTTCTAAAGCTAATATGCAATGACTTTAGAAAAAATCTTAATTCGGAGACATTATTTGTATCAAAATCAAAAACAATACTAGATACCTTTTCATCCAATCCTTGCTTGATATGATGAGTGTCTTAGCCTTCTTGCACTCAGTTACAAAGTGTGCCATTCCATTACACTTGTAGCATCTGATCTTTGACTTGTCAAACTTGCTACTCTTGTTGTCCTTCTTATTGTATCTTTCTTTGTCAGGATTGAAGGTCTTTTTCTGGAAATTGCCTTGTCTTCTAGCCTTCCTAAACTTCATCTTCTTGAAGCCCTTGACTATCATAACAACCATTTCCTGCATGTCAGAGTCGGTAGAATCATCATTAGTATTGGCATCAGGATTGCCATCAGTATCTGATGATGAGTCATCAGTATCTGACTCCACAACATTCATTTTTCTTCTAGAGACCTCCACAGCTTTTCCTTTAGATTTTGCCTGAACATTCAAGGCTACTGGCTTTGTCTTGCTGCTTCTTTTGTTCTTTCTTTGTTGAACCTCAAGATCATAGGTTCTTAGCATTCCATAATCCTCATCAAGAGACATAGTGTGTAGATCATACTGATACCTAATGATAGAAGTTTAAGTATCCCATTCTTCAGGTAAAGCTCTTAGAAACTTGGTGTTCGAGTCCTCAGTAACATACTCTTTGCCAACTAGAAATAGATTGTTCAGCAGTGTCAGGAATCTATCATACATGTCAGTAAGTCTCTCATCAGGTCTTGCATCGAACTATTCATACTCTTGAATCAGTAGAGCCCTTCTGTTCTTCTTGACAGATGCAAATCCTTGGCATTGAGTTTCCAAGGTGTCCCAAATTTCCTTTGCAGACTTGCTGTTCACACAATATCACGCAAGTATACACGGTCACAAGTAATATAAGAATAAGTAGAATTCGTTCCCACAGAGACTGCTTTGGTTACTATAGTTTTGCACTTATGCAACAATGTATGGCTATCGTTCAATGCTAAGACAAGTATCATTGTATCAATTTGGATTTTAATTATCTAGATTAACAAAACTAATTACCAAGACTATATTAAACTAAAGATTGCTGATATATTACTTATGAGAATAAACATGGGATCCTAACTTCATTAAATTACTTCATCTAGAGTATTTTGTCTTTAATCAATGCATGTGACGGTTGTGATAACTAATCGGATAACACGAAATCAGTACACGCTACCTTTCAGTATACGTATACCAAACCACTCAAACATCCACAAAAGAGATAGAAGTTGGGCAGACACCAATTATGCTTAGACCCTATATGTCTATAAGATTTGAAAACATAACGGTTTAACGAGCAAGTTATCCATTCAGATTACATAGGGCATGTAAGATGGTTAAAATCACCTACGAATCATGCATGACAAACATACATAAACCTATGCTAGCATGGCAAGTTCTAACCTCTATATCCACTTTCGCATTCAATAGAGATTAACAAACAATCTTAGATGTTAGCTACGCATCCAAGAAGAATAAGCACAACCAAACTAGGATATCAATTAGCCATCACACACACATCTTTAAAACAATTAACTACTAAAATCCATAAATAAATCCGTTAGAATCCCACGACAACGATTAGTTCATAATCGAACCGTTCATCATCGTGGGTTCTGATGAAAACATGATAATAATAAGTCTAGAATACTGAATAAAAGTGCTAGGGTTTAAGAAAGAACAAACGAAACCAACGAGAATCCAAAGTATCGCCTAATTAGAAGAATACAAAGACACTACGTCAAATTTGGGCTTTCGTCACTCTTTTGTACAGTAAGGGTTGTGACACTTTGGAAAAAACGAGTGGCTAAAGGTCATCGTCCCAAGTTTTAGCCACACAATTATTTTTTGAGTGACCAAAAACACATTTTTTGGCAGATTTAGTCACAATTTATAAAAGTGTGACAATTGAGAGATGAAACAGCATGTTTTTTTTGTTGACTTTGACAAAATCCAACATTTATAGTCATACTTGAGAGATAGAAGTGTGACAAAAAATAGTGACGCTTCTTTGCTGTATCTAAATGTTACCAAACGGTCACACTCATTTTCGGTGATGTGGCTAAATGTGAAATAACCTATGGTCACTACATTTTATATGTGACTAAAAAGTAGAGTTTTCTGCATTATGTCAGATCTTTGTTCGCTAAGGCAGCTAAAAACTAGTGACTGTATTATTGTGTGACTAAAAAGTACTCTGTTTTCAGGAACAGAGCATTCTGTTTTGAGGATCCTCATTTCCAACTGATCTGTCACATTATTACATTTGGGTGTGGCAAAATATTTGACCACTGGACATGAAGTATTGGTATAGCAGATTAACCAGAGATGACAAATACAAACTTGATTTATCCAAGTTGCATACCAGATGAGCTTAAAACTTGATAATGAAGCTTAAAACTAGAACAATTCAACTAATCCATGTCATTCGGCCAACATTAGAATTCACCATTACATATTAATTCTTCATCAAATAAAAAACAAAGAAAATGACCAAGACAATGATAACATTATACAACTTCCCACGTATGACATGAACCTCCTTTCGAAGATCTTCAACTGTTGACATGCAGTTTTGCAGGTCAGTCTTCACAACATCAACTTCTTTCTGGATCTTGATCTTCATGCCAACTGGTTCAGGATCAATCCATTCCCAAAACGAACATTTGGGTCCAGAAGACTTGAAAAGGGAATTCAAATTAAAAGCTGTTTATTAAATTAAACAGATGAAACTGATAGACATCAGCTTACCAATGAACTTGATTTGTGGCACACCCGAAATCTTCTTCCAGGGTTGTCAAGTGTGTTTGATGTTCTAATCCGGGCAGGAAGACCACAGTAGCACAGATCACATCGATTTTGGTTTGAGCTGTAGGAATTTGAAGACGACATCATGATCAGGCCTCTTTCTTTGCACACACCTGGAGAAAAAAAACAGGAATTCAAACAGAGCATAGAATTTAACCATACAATAGAATTTAGCATTACATAAAAAACATGGAAAATGACAAACATAATGATAATAATTACCGGATTCAGTTAGCATTACGTATAATAATACCCTTACAGCCCTGTCTAAAGTAATCATCACGAGATTCATTACCCAAGTCACGTGGATCTACAGGTGGTAATATATTATCATTGTGAGGAAAAATTACAGTACTGAAATCCTCATTGACATCATCGTACAGATCTCTATAATTCTTAGGAGGTGTCATCAAGACAATAGACATTTTTTTATCCAACTGGTCTTTAACATAAAACATCTGTCGTGCTTGTGAGGCCAATATGAACGGATCATCCTTGTGGCCTAATCTGTTAAGTTCGACCAACGTGTAACCCAGGCCATCTTGCTTGACACCATTTCTACTGTCAACCCAGTCGCACATGAAAAGAGGAATTTTCTTAATATGATAATCTAGTACCCATATCTCTCGTAGAACCCCATAATAAAAGTTCTTTCCATAGGTTACTACTTCTTTAGAAATGTGCATCTCAGTTGCCTCTACACAAACCCCACTGTTCTGGTGAATTCTGCCATCACAAATTTTTGTACGAAATGTATAGCCATTGATGTCATATACATCATATTTGTTCACGATTCTGCGTGCTCCATGTGAGATCCACTTAACTGTTTCTGATACACTTTCGTTGGAGATCGATAACTCGCTTTCAACCTAAATTACACAATAACAAGGATAAGATTCAGCTTGCACAAATTACAATTGAGAAAAAACTAAGATCATACTGATTTAAATATTACCTTGTTGCGTAACCAGTGACCAAACGTTGTGCTATGCTCTTTCTCCAGCCATGCTTGTCGTTTACCAGGATGTTTGTTTTCCAAAAATGTCATGTGTTGTCTGCAAGTACAAAAATGAGTATCAAATCTGATCCTACTGTTAAATAAAAGAAAAACACAAATAAACATGTTCAGTAGGAGTCCTTACTCGATATACGGCACAACTTCAGGCGTATTTTGCAGTACATAGAAATGTGCTTTCATGTAGAGATCTTGAGAAACTTCAACTGGTTTACCAGCTGACAAAGGAATTCCCTCTTCATTACCATTTTCAGATGTGTTGTGCTGGTGTTCTGGAATATCAATGGACCTCATGCATTTTTTGTATTCGTTGAAGAACGCAATTGTTTCTTCTGCAATATGCTCCTCAGCAATGCATCCTTCTGGGTAAGCTTTGTTCCGCACATGCCCTTTAATAACTTTCATCATCCTCTCAAAGGGATACATCCACCGAAAGCATATTGGGCCACATAATTTGACCTTTCTAACAAGGTGCACAGTTAGATGAAGCATAACATCAAGAAAGGATGGGGTAAAGTATTTCTCCATCAAGCACAGTGTAACACAAAGCTCCTCATGCAATTTATCGAGTTCTTCTACATTGATTTCTTTGCTACATATTGATTTGAAAAAAAAACAAAGTCTGATAATAGCATATCTTGTGGGTTTAGGCATGATAGACCTGAAAGTGTTTGTCCTAAATCCAATCATGTTTGATGAGTTAGGAAGAACTTTCTTGTATTCTTATTTGATTTCATTAATGTTAATAAAAGATTTGTTTTGTTTTTATTACGGGCCTTATCTATTTAAAGTGTTTTAAATAAGATATTCCATAGTTTAGAGTAAAGCTTCTAGAATTATAATGAGATTATAATAGTGAGATCTAGAAGATGATAACTCTAGACTTAAACAGTTCCTGATCATAGGATAACTAATCGGAAGTTGGTGAATCCGCAAAGATTGGTACATACTATGCTTGCTCCCGTCAGGAGGATGTCTGTTCTCATAGGCATTTGTGTGGTGACACTATAGCTAGTATGTAGGTGCTTGTTAGGGAATAAGTTCACTGGACATGACTCGATAAGTTGAATAGCTAATGGAGTTTACTCACGTGTCAATAGTTATTCACTGAGTGATAGTTGTACAAGTGTCCTTAGACTTGAGATCGTTAGAGTTATCTTGTATATAATGAACTATGCTTTGGATTAGTCCTTAGTCTCAAGGACATCCATTAGGTCTATTCTGGGCATAGGGATTTGTGTATGGAGATAGTTAACGTCAATAGAGGATCTACCCCTACCAGTATAGGAAGAGAATATCCTATGTTATTCTTAGTATGCGAGTTCTGGAATCTCTGGCCAGAGTGTATGAAATTAGAAAGGAGTTTCTAATTTGCATTAATATGAACTTAGCATTATGAATAAGAAATCATATGATTAAATTTGATAGGCCTGACACGAGATCCATGCCTTATATTTAATCGGGATATTGTAGGGTAGAAGGAATTCATTGTACGGTAACTAGTCACTGACAGGTTCTTGGTATTCTAAGCAGTGAATTCATATTATCCGGATAGTCGCGATATGTTGAGAAGCATCCCTCACGATGTAGAATAAATATAATTAATCAGTTAATTATATTTAATGAATTTTAGAATTCATATAATTAATAAATAAAAAGTTTATTATTATTATGTATTTCTACTACCGGCTTAATATTGAACCTACAGGGTCACACCATAAAAGATTAATTTATTGATGAAGGTATTTTGAGAGAGCAAGTTATTTTCTAAATAGTTTAGAAAAGGAAATAATGATTAAAATAGTTTTAATTATTATTAAAGCATTTTATAAGATAAAGTGTGGGGTTAATATATATATATAAAGATATATTAAAAACCCTAGGAGAGCCCTATAAATAGAATGAGATAGTTCATTCTAAAGGACTTGAGTTTTTTGTGAAAACCTAGTTGCCACCCTCTTCTTCTTCATCTCTCTTTCTCTCTCAAAAGAAGAAAAACTCCATTTTTATAAAAGCTTAGTTTTATAAAAAGCTTCATCGAAGGATTATTCTTGGTGGATACCGGTAGAGTGCTTCACACTCTGAGGAGCAACTGCTAGAATCCATTTTTATAAAGCTTCGTTTTTCAAGGTATGGTTACGATTCCTCCGCTCTTTCATTTTATATATTTTTCTATATGTGCATATGTGCGATACATGGTTTTTACGGAATAAATGTTATATCACGCTTCCGCTCATCCGTAAATTCCTTCAATGGTATCAAAGCCAGGTTATGCATATAGAGATTCATATAAATATTTTCAGATTTTTTTATGCATGTATGGATTTATTATGATTTTTGCAAGTATATTTAGATTTAATTATGAATTAATTCGAAATATGATTTGCATGAGATTTTGACCATTGATCTGGGTTCTACAAGTGTTGTGGATCATCTAGGTATTTGTTTCATAATTTTGTGATTTGTAGATTATTTGTTATGAATTTTTTAAAATTGTTTTAATTAAAATTCATAAAATAATTATGCATGTTGAAATATATGAATTAAAATTTGCACAAGGACCCCATAGATACTTGGTTATTTTTGCTTTTGTTTGATTTCAGAAATCATATTATTTTGATTTTTTATTAATTTATTAATTAATTGTTAATTAATTTATTAATATTAAAATAATAATAATAATAACAATAAAGGGCATTAATGGCTAGAGGAGTTTTTTTTTTTTTTTAAGTGTTATAAATGCTAAGTTAGTGTTTTAATGCTAAAGGAGTTACAAGCATTAAATAAAATAGCATAAAATTGTTGTAACTTACTTAGCATTAAATAAAAAAAAATAAAAAAAAAATAAAAACTGCTGGGAAGGGCCTGTAACGCATGAGCGTCATGCGTTACACATTTAATAGCCTTTAATTGTTGTAACGCATGAGCGTCATGCGTTACAGCCCCTCTGTCCACATTAAATTTGATTTTTTGGGAGTTCGGTAACTCCGTTTTGGGCGCGCAATATACCGTTGGATTCGTTTTTCCGAGACGGATCTAATGGAGTGGTCAAATATTTTTTATATAAAAGTTTGGAACTGTTTATATTCCCGGATGTGTTTTAAAGCATGTATTAATTGTTTTAATTGCTTTTAAATACTATAATAAATTCATACATCATTATATCATTGTATGACATGATATTACTTGCATGCTTACTTGTTTGTTTATTTTTATATATGAGATATATGCCTATATTTACCATGCGATGATAGATTTAGGTGAACTTAAATCAATATAAGGCATGCTCTAGAAAATCTAGAATAGGAATCGTTTCTTGCCTTAACAATAATATTATGAGTACAACCATGAGATTCTTATGTTTATGAAGCATAGAGTGAAATACTATTTTGATGTTGAAAATGAAAATTTCTGTCTAGGCCGTTGGGTTTTAAGCGGGACCGATGTGACCCCTCCAACACACTGGGAATTTTTCATTTAAATATCATAATTGTATTTTGTTCAAGAAAAAGAGAATCTCCTTGTAATATGATTATGGTTGTAACATAATATAATCCCTCTAAAATTAAATAATATCAAGTAGTAATTGGCCAATGACACAACGGGCTTGTGTCGGTCATAGTCTTTCAACATGGTAGAAAGTAGTTCTTATTTTTGAATCATTGTCGTTTCGTGCTACAGCCGAGGGCTTTGATTTCGAAATAAGAAATACTTGTCTATTACATAGAGATGTGTACAATGAATTAGAATCTAATGGTCGTTACGTGCTACAGCCGTGGGCTGTTGGAGACTGATTCAATTGTATGAAATGTTGGGTTAGACTTGACTTAGAATATTGAGTTTGTCGTGCTACAGCCGTGACTCAATTATTCAAGAGGCTAAAGTTTTATTAGGGAATAACATGAGATGTAATTGACAAGAGTTGTCTGCCTACTGAACATCACATGGCGTTTCGTGCCACAGCCGAGGTTGTGTGATGGAATGTAGGATCCCTATTCCCACTAGCATTATGAATGCTTAATTTTTCACTTAGGGGTTGTATAAATTAGTTAAACTAGTGGGAGCCACTTATGAATAAAGACCCGATTCATATAGTGTTTTAAAATGAAATTGAATATTTGCTAAGTGTTGTTATGTGTTTATCATTTACAGATTTACTATATACATTATGTCTTCTGCACTATCACTCCGGAGCATACTGGATGCTCACAAATTGACTGGTCCTAATTTTGCTGACTGGCTTCGAAACCTGAAAATTGTTCTCAGGGTTGAGAAGCTGGAATATGTGCTTAACTCACCTAAGCCTGCTGAACCTGCTGACGATGCACATAATGATGAACATGTTGTGTATCGTAAGTGGATAGATGATGCAAATGTTGCTCAATGTATCATGCTAGCTTCCATGAACATTGAGCTACAGAAGCAGCATGAGCATATGGATGCTCACACTATCCTAACGCATCTACAAGAGTTGTATGATGTGGCAGGGAGGACAACTCGATATGATATATCGAAGGAGCTGTTCCGTTGTAGGATGTCTGAGGGATCGTCTGTGAATGACCATGTACTTAAGATGATCAATTTGATTGAACGTCTTGGACAACTTGGTTTCAACATGGATGGGGAGCTGAGTCAAGACTTGGTCTTGCAATCACTTCCGGGTTCGTTTTCGCAGTTTGTTGTGAACTTTCACATGAATAAGTTGGACGCCAGCCTGGCTGAACTCCACAACATGTTGAAGACTGCGGAATCGAATTTTCCCTCTAAGAAGAGTTCTGTTCTTCTAATTGGTGAAGGTTCCAATCCTAAGAAAAGGAAGAAGAACCCTCCCAAGAAGAAGAAAGTAGGTGAGAAAAGGCATGTTCCACCAAAAGCTGAAGACCCCAAAAGCAAAGCTGTTTGCTTCCACTGTAACAAGGTGGGGCACTGGAAGAGGAACTGCAAGGTTTACCTTGCAGAATTGAAGAAGAAGAAGGGTAGTGAGACTGCCGCTTCTGATTCAGGTATGTTCATGATTGAAGTGAATATGTCATTAAATCAAATTTCTACTTGGGTATTAGATACCGCCTGTGGTTCTCACATTTGCAATTCGTTGCAGGGACTAAGGAGAAGTAGGACTCTTGAGGAAGAGGAGGTGATTCTACGGATGGGAAATGGAGCAAGAGTTGCTGCTACAGCTGTAGGATCATTTGATTTACATATGCCTACGGGCAAGACTATTGTTTTAAATAATTGTTATTTTGTTCCCTCGATTGTGAGGAATATTATTTCTATTCCCATGTTAGACTTGGCTGGATTTTCGTTTGTTATTCAGAATAATAAATGTTCAATTCTTAGAGATAATGTTCTTTATGGTAGTGGTATTTTAAATAATGGTCTGTATGTATGTGACGTAGAGCATAATTTACTACAAATTGAACGTACTAATAAAAGGAAAAGGGATGATGAAAATCTCACCTATTTGTGGCACTGCAGACTTGGTCATATTGGTGAAAATAGACTTCGTACATTGCATAAGGAAGGGTTACTTGAACCCTTTGATTTTGAATCATATCCTACATGCGAGTCTTGTCTATTGGGTAAAATGACCAAATCTCCATTTAGTGGACATGGAGAGAGGGCTGCAGATTTGCTAGGATTGGTACACACAGATGTATGTGGACCGATGTCTACGCAAGCCATGGGTGGATTTTCATACTTCATTACTTTCACAGATGATCGATCTAGATTCGGATATGTGTATTTGATGAAACACAAGTCTGAAGCCTTTGAAAAGTTCAAAGAATACAAGTATGAAGTGGAGAAACAAACCAAACATAGTATTAAAACCCTTCGATCAGATCGAGGTGGTGAATACTTGAATGGAGAGTTTCTAGATTATCTCAAAGAAAATGGTATAGTCTCTCAGTGGACTCCTCCATATACTCCACAGTTGAATGGGGTATCTGAAAGGAGAAATCGAACTTTGTTAGACATGGTTCGATCCATGATGAGCTATGCAGATCTTCTAGTATTCCTTTGGGGTTATGCATTGGAAACCTCAGCATATTTATTGAATAAGGTGCCTTCCAAATCTGTTCCTCAAACTCCATATGAGATATGGAAAGAAAGGAAACCGAGTCTTAAACACGTTAAGATTTGGGGATGTCCAGCTTATGTCAAGAAAGTTGACCCTGATAAGCTGGAATCTCGATCCGTTAAATGTAAGTTTGTGGGATATCCTAAAGAGACTTTAGGGTATTACTTTTACACCGATCATAGGGTATTTGTCTCCAGACATGCTACCTTCTTGGAAAAACAGTTTATCCTTGAAGGGAACAGTGGGAGCAAAATAGAACTTAATGAAGTTCAAGAAGCACAAACTACCACGGTTCAAGAGGAAACACCTGTTCAGACTGAACAACCTTCTGTGGAACAGCCCATTCGTAGGTCAGAGAGAGTGTCTCGCCAACCTGAGAGGTATTATGGCCTTGTCATTGAGAATGACAATGAGTTGTCAATCATTGATGATGACGACCCTATGACCTATAATGAGGCTATGAGTAGTATTGACTCAGAGAAATGGCAGAGTGCCATGAAATCCGAAATGGATTCTATGTATACCAACCAAGTATGGACTTTGGTTGAAGCACCCAAGGATGTGAAGCCTATTGGGTGCAAATGGGTATACAAGAGAAAGATTGGAGCAGATGGCGAGGTGGAGACCTATAAGGCCAGGCTCGTGGCAAAAGGATTCAGACAAAGGCAAGGGATTGACTTTGATGAAACTTTTTCGCCTGTAGCCCTGTTAAAATCGATTCGGATTTTGCTTGTCATTGCTGCTTACTACGACTATGAGATCTGGCAAATGGACGTAAAAACAGCCTTCCTCAATGGGAAACTTGAAGAGGAAGTGTATATGACACAGCCAGAGGGTTTTGTTTCCAAAGGGAATGAACACCTAGTGTGTAAGCTGTTACGGACCATATATGGATTAAGGCAAGCTTCTCGTAGATGGAACATCCGTTTTGATGAGACAATCAAAGAGTTTGATTTTATCAAAAACATAGATGAACCATGTGTCTACAAGAAGGTTAGAGGGAGCGTGGTAACATTTCTTGTGTTGTATGAGGATGACATACTTCTGATAGGAAATGATATACCGATGCTACAATCAGTCAAAGTGTGGCTATCAAAGAACTTCACTATGAAGGACATGGGAGAAGCATCCTACATTCTCGGTATGAAGATCTATAGAGATAGATCTAGAAGAATGATAGGTCTTACCCAGGGTACATACATCGAGAAAGTGCTTAAAAGGTTCAGCATGGAAAACTCCAAGAGAGGTCTCATACCAATGAGCCATGGAGTATCCCTTTCCAAGAAGATGTCTCCTAAGACACCTGAAGAAAGGGAGCGTATGAGTAAGATTCCTTATGCTTCGGCAATAGGATCTATCATGTACGCGATGTTATGTACTAGGCCTGATGTTGCTCATTCAATTAGTGTGACGAGCAGATATCAGTCCAATCCAGGTGAAGACCACTGGAAAGGAGTGAAGAACATCCTTAAGTATTTACGAAGGACTAAGGATATTTTTCTTGTTTTTGGTGGATCTGAGTTGAAAATAGAGGGTTATACTGACTCTAGTTTTCAATCAGAAAGTGATGATAGCACACCCATGTCAGGGTACGTGTTTACTCTGAATGGTGGAGCGATTAGTTGGAAGAGTTCCAAACAGTCTACAACGGCTGACTCCACAGCGGAAGCAGAGTATATAGCTGCAAGTGAGGCTGCAAAAGAAGCCGTTTGGATGAGGAAATTTGTTTCTGAGTTGGGAGTTGTTCCTAGAATTGAGGAGCCTATTGTGTTGTATTGTGACAACAACGCAGCAATAGCACAAGCCAAGGAACCTAGGTCTCATAAAAATACCAAACATGTTTTGCGGCGCTTTCATTTGATTAGGGAGATCATTGAAAGAGGAGATGTCAAAATTGAGAGAGTTGACACACATAACAACGTAGCAGACCCACTCACAAAGACATTGTCTCAGATTCACTTTGATCGTCATAAAGAGAAGATGGGTATTAGATACCAGTGTGATTGGCTTTAGTTCAAGTGGGAGATTGAAAGTGTTTGTCCTAAATCCAATCATGTATGATGAGTTAGGAAGAACTTTCTTGTATTCTTATTTGATTTCATTAATGTTAATAAAAGATTTGTTTTGTTTTTATTACGGGCCTTATCTATTTAAAGTGTTTTAAATAAGATATTCCATAGTTTAGAGTAAAGCTTCTAGAATTATAATGAGATTATAATAGTGAGATCTAGAAGATGATAACTCTAGACTTAAACAGTTCCTGATCATAGGATAAATAATCGGAAGTTGGTGAATCCGCAAAGATTGGTACATACTATGCTTGCTCCCGTCAGGAGGATGTCTGTTCTCATAGGCATTTGTGTGGTGACACTATAGCTAGTATGTAGGTGCTTGTTAGGGAATAAGTTCACTGAACATGACTCGATAAGTTGAATAGCTAATGGAGTTTACTCACGTGTCAATAGTTATTCACTGAGTGATAGTTGTACAAGTGTCCTTAGACTTGAGATCGTTAGAGTTATCTTGTATATAATGAACTATGCTTTGGATTAGTCCTTAGTCTCAAGGACATCCATTAGGTCTATTCTGGGCATAAGGATTTGTGTATGGAGATAGTTAACGTCAATAGAGGATCTACCCCTACCAGTATAGGAAGAGAATATCCTATGTTATTCTTAGTATGCGAGTTCTGGAATCTCTGGCCAGAGTGTATGAAATTAGAAAGGAGTTTCTAATTTGCATTAATATGAACTTAGCATTATGAATAAGAAATTATATGATTAAATTTGATAGGCCTGACACGAGATCCATGCCTTATATTTAATCGGGATATTGTAGGGTAGAAGGAATTCATTGTACGGTAACTAGTCACTGACAGGTTCTTGGTATTCTAAGCAGTGAATTCATATTATCCGGATAGTCGCGATATGTTGAGAAGCATCCCTCACGATGTAGAATAAATATAATTAATCAGTTAATTATATTTAATGAATTTTTGAATTCATATAATTAATAAATAAAAAGTTTATTATTATTATTTATTTCTACTACCGGCTTAATATTGAACCTACAGGGTCACACCATAAAAGATTAATTTATTGATGAAGGTATTTTGAGAGAGCAAGTTATTTTCTAAATAGTTTAGAAAAGGAAATAATGATTAAAATAGTTTTAATTATTATTAAAGCATTTTATAAGATAAAGTGTGGGGTTAATATATATATATAAAGATATATTAAAAACCCTAGGAGAGCCCTATAAATAGAATGAGATAGTTCATTCTAAAGGACTTGAGTTTTTTGTGAAAACCTAGTTGCCACCCTCTTCTTCTTCATCTCTCTTTCTCTCTCAAAAGAAGAAAAACTCCATTTTTATAAAAGCTTAGTTTTATAAAAAGCTTCATCGAAGGATTATTCTTGGTGGATACCGGTAGAGTGCTTCACACTCTGAGGAGCAACTGCTAGAATCCATTTTTATAAAGCTTCGTTTTTCAAGGTATGGTTACGATTCCTCCGCTCTTTCATTTTATATATTTTTCTATATGTGCATATGTGCGATACATGGTTTTTACGGAATAATTGTTATATCACGCTTCCGCTCATTCGTAAATTCCTTCAAGACCGTATTGCAATTGGCAAGAACTGTTGCATAAGCATATGGTAATCATGTGATTTAAGTCCCATAAGCTTCCTATCCTTTTCATTCACCAAACTAGAAAAGTTGGAACAATAACCTTGCGGAGCCCTTAAGTTGTGTAATGTGCCACAGAACATGTCTTTTTCATCTTTAGTTAATGTGTAGCAGGCTGCAGGAAGTAATGTCTTCTCGCCTTGACTTTTAGCCTGCAACTCTTGTCTTATCCCAAAATGTGCCAGATCCTTTCGAGCTTGCAACCCATCTTTCGTCTTGCCCGGAACATTTAGTAATGTTCCGATAATACTCTCAGCCACATTCTTCTCAGTGTGCATGAAATCAATACAATGTTGGACCAAATTATACCGCCAATACCTAAGTCGTCGATTCCATATGTTGAATTTCTTCCAATAGGTCTGTTCTTTCTGTCCGGAATTTGTGCTACCACCCCCTTCTGATTTTCTCTTTTTTGTTTTCCCCCCTCTTCCAGTCGAAGTCTCCATCAGTTCTGAATCTTTATCCTTAAATCCCTTCCCCCACATATTCCGAATAAATTTAACCTCGTTGAATATTTCTTCCCATGTCATAGGATCTGCAGCAGTTCCCCACTCTTCTTTTCCATTGAATGCCTTAGTTTGCTTTCTGAAGGGATGACTATATGGTAGATATCTTCGGTGACCACCATAACTCTGCTTGGCAGAGAACGGAAGTCTTACACAATGAGTTTCTTTCCTGCACACCACACAACCATGGAATCCACTATAAGGACAGCCACATAATGCACCAAGAGCAGGGTAATCATTAATCGTCCATAAGACAACAGCACGTAAAGTGAATTGTTCCTGTGCATAGGAATCATATGTTTCAACACCTTCTTCAAACAAGAGCTCCAGATCATCGATCAAAGGATCCAAAAACACATCGATATCGTTTCCAGGCGTTCCCGATATTAATAACGAAAGCATGATGAACTTTCTTTTCATACACAACCAAGGTGGAAGGTTGTAAATGACAGTTAATACTGGCCACACACTGTGATTCCTATTCCCTCTGTTTACATCAACCCCGTCTGTGGAAATGCCAAGCCGAAGATTTCTTGGATCAGATGCAATTTCCGGAAATTTGTCGTTTATTGCTTTCCATGCAGGTGAATCAGATGGGTGCCGTAGAACACCGGGCTTTTTCGAACTGGTGGAGTGCCATATCAAATCTTTTGATATGCTTTTCACTTTATAAAGTCGTTTCAGTCGTGGAATAAGGGGGAAGTACCATAATACCTTTGTAGGAACATTTTTGTATATGACTTTAGTCTTCTCATCCACCTTCCACCGTGACATGCCACAAGTTGGACATACCACCATGTCCTTGTAATCCTTCCTGTAAAGAATGCAGTTGTTAATGCAAGCATGTATCTTTTCGTATCCTGACCCCATTGCTGTCATTATCTTTTTGGCCTCATATGTGTTGTTCACCATCTCGCTACCTTCTGCAGGCAGCATCCTTTTCAACAGAAGTAGCATTTCAGTAAAGCAATTATTTGTCATTCCATGCTTACTCTTCAAGTTTAGTAGTTCAACTGTTGCAGACAACTTTGTGAAGTTAGGACAATATTTATACAAGGGCTTCTCCGCATCTGCAAGTAGTTCTTGAAACTTGTCAATGTCAGCTATGAAATTGTCTTCCGTAGCTTTTACCATTTCTATTGTTTCTGCAGCATCTGTTGGAAATTCTACTGCATCAAACTGGTTGAAAGTTGTTGGCTTGTCTTCCTCTCCATGTTTAATCCACCTTGTATAATTCCGATCGAATCCCTTAACGAGTAAGTGGTAATGGACCTCATCCACCGAAAGAGAGAAGTGGTTTAAACAGCTTACACATGGACATGGAATAGTCTTCGTTGACATATTCAGATGAGAAACCGCAAAATCGATAAATGCTAAAACTCCATCCATATATGGTTCACTGTTTCTATCGGTTACCATCCAAGACTTATCCATAACTACAGCCTATTACGAGCATATTAGAGCATAACTAAACCAATTACGAGCATATTAGAGCATAACTACAGCAATTACGAGCATATATCAAAGCATAAAATTCAAAAATTAGCATATATTTAACACATGACTTACTGAAATTAGGGATGAAATCGTTGTGGATGAAAGTATGAGTGGTTTCTGTCGGCTGCTTGTTTGAAGCTACTTGTTTGAATCCGATTAGAAGCGGCAGCTAGTGTGGTGTCCAATTGAGAGAATAAACTTTCCACTTAGGTATTTGACCCCCATAGCCGCGCGCTACTCCCTCTGGACTGAACCTGTTCAAGGCCCAATTAGAATAGTGTTGGCCCAAATAGAATAGTGTTGGCCCAAATAAAATAACGAGATTCGACCCCGAAAGTGGAAATAATTTTTTTAATGCATTTTTCGACGATCCAACCGTACGGATGTTAATAGATACGCATTGTGATGTTGGGGAAAAATAATCGAAAAATCGGGAATTTATCTTGTACGACATTTTTTGAGGGATCTGGCCAAAGTACTACTCGAAAGAACGAGATTCGACCCCGAAAGTGGAAATAATTTTTTTTAATGCATTTTTCGACGATCCAACCGTACGGATGTTAATAGATACGCATTGTGATGTTGGGGAAAAATAATCGAAAAATCGGGAATTTATCTTGTACGGCATTTTTTGAGGGATCTGGCCAAAGTACTACTCGAAAGAACGAGATTCGACCCCGAAAGTGGAAATAATTTTTTTTAATGCATTTTTCGACGATCCAACCATACGGATGTTAATAGATACGCATTGTGATGTTGGGGAAAAATAATCAAAAAATCGGGAATTTATCTTGTACGACATTTTTTGAGGGATCTGGCCAAAGTACTACTCGAAAGAACGAGATTCGACCCCGAAAGTGGAAATAATTTTTTTTAATGCATTTTTCGACGATCCAACCGTACGGATGTTAATAGATACGCATTGTGATGTTGGGGAAAAATAATCGAAAAATCGGGAATTTATCTTGTACGACATTTTTTGAGGGATCTGGCCAAAGTACTACTCGAAAGAACGAGATTCGACCCCGAAAGTGGAAATAATTTTTTTTAATGCATTTTTCGACGATCCAACCGTACGGATGTTAATAGATACGCATTGTGATGTTGGGGAAAAATAATCGAAAAATCGGGAATTTATCTTGTACGACATTTTTTGAGGGATCTGGCCAAAGTACTACTCGAAAGAACGAGATTCGACCCCGAAAGTGGAAATAATTTTTTTTAATGCATTTTTCGACGATCCAACCGTACGGATGTTAATAGATACGCATTGTGATGTTGGGGAAAACAAATCGAAAAATCGGGAATTTATCTTGTACGACATTTTTTGAGGGATCTGTAAAAAGTACTACTCGAAAGAACGAGATTCGAACCCGAAAGTGGAAATAATTTTTTTTAATGCATTTTTCGACGATCCAACCGTACGGATGTTAATAGATACGCATTGTGATGTTGGGGAAAAATAATCGAAAAATCGGAAATTTATCTTGTACGACATTTTTTGAGGGATCTGTAAAAAGTACTACTCGAAAGAACGAGATTCGAACCCGAAAGTGGAAATAATTTTTTTTAATGCATTTTTCGACGATCCAACCGTACGGATGTTAATAGATACGCATTGTGATGTTGGGGAAAAATAATCGAAAAATCGGGAATTTATCTTGTACGACATTTTTTGAGGGATCTGGTCAAAGTATTACTCGAAAGAACGAGATTCGACCCCGAAAGTGGAAATAATTTTTTTAATGCATTTTTCGACGATCCAACCGTACGGATGTTAATAGATACGCATTGTGATGTTGGGGGAAAATAATCAAAAAATCGGGAATTTATCTTGTACGACATTTTTTGAGGGATCTGGCCAAAGTACTACTCGAAAGAACGAGATTCGACCCCGAAAGTGGAAATAATTTTTTTTAATGCATTTTTCGACGATCCAACCGTACGTATGTTAATAGATACGCATTGTGATGTTGGGGAAAAATAATCGAAAAATCGGGAATTTATCTTGTACGACATTTTTTGAGGGATCTGGCCAAAGTACTACTCGAAAGAACGAGATTCGACCCCGAAAGTGGAAATAATTTTTTTTAATGCATTTTTCGACGATCCAACCATACGGATGTTAATAGATACGCATTGTGATGTTGGGAAAAAATAATCGAAAAATCGGGAATTTATCTTGTACGACATTTTTTGAGGGATCTGGCCAAAGTACTACTCGAAAGAACGAGATTCGACCCCGAAAGTGGAAATAATTTTTTTTAATGCATTTTTCGACGATCCAACCGTACGGATGTTAATAGATACGCATTGTGATGTTGGGGAAAAATAATCGAAAAATCGGGAATTTATCTTGTACGGCATTTTTTGAGGGATCTGGCCAAAGTACTACTCGAAAGAACGAGATTCGACCCCGAAAGTGGAAATAATTTTTTTTAATGCATTTTTCGACGATCCAACCATACGGATGTTAATAGATACGCATTGTGATTTTGGGGAAAAATAATCGAAAAATCGGGAATTTATCTTGTACGACATTTTTTGAGGGATCTGGCCAAAGTACTACTCGAAAGAACGAGATTCGACCCCGAAAGTGGAAATAATTTTTTTTAATGCATTTTTCGACGATCCAACCGTACGGATGTTAATAGATACGCATTGTGATGTTGGGGAAAAATAATCGAAAAATCGGGAATTTATCTTGTACGACATTTTTTGAGGGATTTGGCCAAAGTACTACTCGAAAGAACGAGATTCGACCCCGAAAGTGGAAATAATTTTTTTTAATGCATTTTTCGACGATCCAACCGTACGGATGTTAATAGATACGCATTGTGATGTTGGGGAAAACAAATCGAAAAATCGGGAATTTATCTTGTAGGACATTTTTTGAGGGATCTGGCCAAAGTACTACTCGAAAGAACGAGATTCGACCCCGAAAGTGGAAATAATTTTTTTTAATGCATTTTTCAACGATCCAACCGTACGGATGTTAATAGATACGCATTGTGATGTTGGGGAAAAATAATCGAAAAATCGGAAATTTATCTTGTACGACATTTTTTGAGGGATCTGTAAAAAGTACTACTCGAAAGAACGAGATTCGAACCCGAAAGTGGAAATAATTTTTTTTAATGCATTTTTCGACGATCCAACCGTACGGATGTTAATAGATACGCATTGTGATGTTGGGGAAAAATAATCGAAAAATCGGGAATTTATCTTGTACGACATTTTTTGAGGGATCTGGTCAAAGTATTACTCGAAAGAACGAGATTCGACCCCGAAAGTGGAAATAATTTTTTTAATGCATTTTTCGACGATCCAACCGTACGGATGTTAATAGATACGCATTGTGATGTTGGGGGAAAATAATCAAAAAATCGGGAATTTATCTTGTACGACATTTTTTGAGGGATCTGGCCAAAGTACTACTCGAAAGAACGAGATTCGACCCCGAAAGTGGAAATAATTTTTTTTAATGCATTTTTCGACGATCCAACCGTACGTATGTTAATAGATACGCATTGTGATGTTGGGGAAAAATAATCGAAAAATCGGGAATTTATCTTGTACGACATTTTTTGAGGGATCTGGCCAAAGTACTACTCGAAAAAACGAGATTCGACCCCGAAAGTGGAAATAATTTTTTTTAATGCATTTTTCGACGATCCAACCGTACGGATGTTAATAGATACGCATTGTGATGTTGGGGAAAAATAATCGAAAAATCGGGAATTTATCTTGTACGACATTTTTTGAGGGATCTGGCCAAAGTACTACTCGAAAGAACGAGATTCGACCCCGAAAGTGGAAATAATTTTTTTTAATGCATTTTTCGACGATCCAACCGTACGGATGTTAATAGATACGCATTGTGATGTTGGGGAAAAATAATCGAAAAATCGGGAATTTATCTTGTACGACATTTTTGAGGGATCTGGTCAAAGTACTACTCGAAAGAACGAGATTCGACCCCGAAAGTGGAAATAATTTTTTTTAATGCATTTTTCGACGATCCAACCGTACGGATGTTAATAGATACGCATTGTGATGTTGGGGGAAAATAATCGAAAAATCGGGAATTTATCTTGTACGACATTTTTTGAGGGATCTGGCCAAAGTACTACTCGAAAGAACGAGATTCGACCCCGAAAGTGGAAATAATTTTTTTTAATGCATTTTTCGACGATCCAACCGTATGGATGTTAATAGATACACATTGTGATGTTGGGGAAAAATAATCGAAAAATCGGGAATTTATCTTGTACGACATTTTTTGAGGGATCTGGCCAAAGTACTACTCGAAAGAACGAGATTCGACCCCGAAAGTGGAAATAATTTTTTTTAATGCATTTTTCGACGATCCAACCGTACGAATGTTAATGGATACGCATTATGATGTTGGGGAAAAATAATCGAAAAATCGGGAATTTATCTTCTACGACATTTTTTACAATATATTGATATATAAAAAATAATTAATATAAATAATATAACATAAAAATATATATTTTACATTTACAAGTCGTCTAAAAACCGGCAACATCACTTTACCAATTCACTTCCCCCCACTACACAGGCGGCTAGACTTTCCCAAAATATCAAACTTCCCCCCAATTCACTTTCAACATCACTTTACCCAACTCACATTCAAACTCTCCCTCTCTGTGCACCATAATCTCTCCACAACTTTCAGTCGGTGAAATTAGGTTACACCGTCGGTCAGATCTGGTGACCCAATCTGGTTTATGTTCTTGAAATTAGGGTTTTTTCCACCGGCGTTTAAATCACCTTGCTTGTCGCAGGTAAACCATTCTTCCACAGACTATTTCAGTTATTGCATGTTTGAGAGATATATGTTTGAGATATATGGTTGGAGAGATTGCATATTTGAGTTGTATTTGAGAGATTGAGACGAATTGAGTTCCAATTATATGAATAATACTACTTATGTTTTAATGTTGATGTATTAATATCTGACATTGTTGTGCTTGTTGTCTACAGCTAATTTGAGTACCATGGGAAAGAAGTACAGGTTAGTTGTTTACTATGGGGGTCAGTTCATGACAAAGGTTAAGTGGCAATACACCGGTCCTAAGGCAAAGGTGTTCGACGGAATGGAAGTCTACAACATGACTGTTAAACAAGTTAGGGATTTGGTAGCGGATGTAGTTTCGGATGATGATAAGCTTTATTTCATGAAAGATGGGGTGACCCCGGATCATGGATATGGTTTGATCCTTGGAGACAGTGACTTAAAAGAGTTGGCTGTTGCTTCTACCATGACTGGAGTCTGCAAGATTCATGTCTTCCATTCCTGGTCCACAGCTACTGCACCAGTTTGCGTTGAAGAAGAATACCTAGGTAGACTAATTTTTGACTTCTCATATTTATGCATGTGTATGTATATTGAACAGATAAATCCTGTAATTGCTAAGGGTTCTTATACTGGTTGTAGGTGAGGACAATGAGGAATTTGAGGAACAATATTCAACGGAAGAGTGTAGCGAAGAAGAAGAAAGCACAGAAGTAGAAGACGAAGGAGAAAACGCAGAAGAAGAAATAGAAGAGTGCAAAAAGGTGCAACAAAAGAATGATGTCAAAGCTAAGAGGGGGCTAACCAGGTTGCCGAAGCTGCGTACCAGGTTTACAAACTCTGGTGGAAAAAGACATGAGGTTGAATTTGACTCACTTGGTAGGTTAATGGGGGAATACAGATCAGAATTTACGAGCTTTTTGGGAGATACGGTCAGGGAGCATGTTGGCTTAAGATGGTTAACATGGAAGGAGGTGCCAAAAGAAGTGAAGGCTAAGCTGTGGGATCAAGTAACGGTAAATCAGCTACTTCGCATTAAGTACTCTAAATATATGTTACATTTTTAATATGAAACACTATTGCTGAACTTATCTGCTTGCCTTTTATGTGTATTAACACCATGTATTATATATTGCAGCATTTTTTTGATATAGAACTTTGTCGTCGAAAGTTTACAATGACTCGGCTTGGTGGGCTGCTTCGCAATTTCAGAAGAAAGATGTATGCAAGATTCATACAACCTAACCTGAATAAACCAGCAAAACTTGCAAAAGTTCCTAGGCAGTATCGTACACTGGTAGAGCAAGCTGATTGGGATAGGTTCGTAGCCCACACGCAAACGGATAAATTCAAGGTTGTAATACTTTAATATACGGATCATCGTTTGAATTAACGTATTTTTCCAATGCACTTTGCTGAAATAATTCTTTTGACTATTGGAAGGATGTCTCCAAAACTACGAAAATTGCGCGATCACGGTTCGTTTTTGATCATCGCTTGGGACGAGGAGGATACCCTCGTCTCAAAGAAAAATTGGCAATTCAGATGTGTTTTTATTGTGTTACTAGTGATTATTTTGGATATTAAATGTCTGATTGTGTCATCGTTGCATTATGCAAGGTTTCAAAAAATGAAATAAAGGTTGATGATGTCCCCACCCGTGCTTTTATGTGGAGGAAGGGGAGGGAAAACAAAGATGGAGAGTTGGTAGATCCAAAAGTGAAGAGCATGGCAGATTATTTAGTAAGTTTAAATATGAGAGTTAGTATATCCTAAAGTGAAGAACATGTCCTTGTTACTAATTTTCTTCACTTTTTTCTTTACAGATGGATATTGAAGCACAGATAAAGGACGGACTAATCAAGATTGGGCCGGACGAGGATGCCCTTACAGTGGTTTTTGGCAGGGAGCAGGGTTCATACTTGAGAGGTGTTGGTTGTGGAGTCACTCCCAGTGCGTACTGGCATTGTCCTCGGCAAAGGACAACATGAAAAGATAAAATCAAGATTCTGGAGCTTCAATTGGAAAATGAGAAACTGCTGCGTGAGAAGAAGGATGAAGAGCTGAAGAACCTGCCGTTGCAGATGGAGGCAACGAACAATAAACTGAATAAAGTCATGGCTCAATTGGATTCACAAGGACTGCTTTCAGCAACAAAACAAGATGTAAGCACTACGTAAATTGTTGGAGTTTTTTGTGTTGGAATTTAGTTATCTTGTGTCTATATTCTGTTGCCCAGTAAATAACAATTGTAGAAGGGGGTTGAATACAATTGTATAAGATTCTCGACTTTATATAACACAAATATGAAAGATCAATAACAATAACAATAACAGCTTTATTAACTTTGATATAAAACTGTTACAAACTCTCTTAATAAATTCTGATGTTCTTAAGAGCTGCTAGCTTACAAAAACTCTCTCAAGAAATTCTGTTCTTAAGAGCTTCTCTCCGATTATGTTCTCTCTCGAATGAATACATAAAACGAAACCAAAACTGTGTTTATATAGTGCACACAGCTTCTCTATCAATAACAAGATAAGTCCTAATCATAACAAAGATAGAAACATATCTTTAATCGATAGCTGCATTCTACAAACCAGGAACAAATAGAATAAACTTCCATGTTTATCTAGACTCCAAATATAACTCGAAGTAGGAATCCTGATCAGCTTCAAGTCCTGATGATCAAACCTGATCATAGTCTGAGTAGGAATCCTGATGATCAATAAGATACTGACGCTTGATCAAATACTGATGACCATGCAATACTGATGACGTCAGCAATCCTGATCAGTTGAGTCTAGCTTCTGACGATCATTGAATTCTGATCTAACAATCTCCCCCAATCTCATACTTTGTAAAATAAAGTATAGATTCCAAATATTCAATGATGTCAAAAACATGTATCAAAATGTACGAGTATCTTCAGAAACAACTTATCTGTTTAAGCTTTGTGATAGAACAGATTCATCTTCAAGAAGTTGAATAATAAACTTTCTTCTTTTTCTTCAAGAATTTGAATCAGTCTTTCCTTAAGATTTCTGAGTTCTTCATCTTCCTCATTAATCTGGTAGATAGCTGCTCTGAGATTCTGTATGGAGTTTCTCTGTAGACTGTGCTCTTCTAGCAAAAGATAAGCAATTTCCTTCCCATCAGGATTGAGAGAAAGATGAGTCATGCCAAAATTTACTTCTTTAACAGCAGTACCCCTTTGCATTTCCACATCCTGACCTCTTTGATTTAAGTACATGGGAATATAATTACCATCGAAATTACTGTTTCCATCCAGTCTTCTTCTTATAGTTGACAAAATCATGTCAGCCCATACTTTGTACACTTGGTTCTTCCATCTTAACAGATAGTGAACATATTTCAGTTCCTGTGTAGTTTTCATCAGCAGATCTTGAATAGATAAAATCTTCACACTACCATCTTTCATGAAGTACAGAAGCTTTTCTTTCTTTTCAAAACCATCATGACAATCTATAACTATATCAACAGCTAATAAATTGTTCAGGTTTTCAGAAGTTAAAGTACCTCCAATTTCTGTCAAGGAGTAAGGATCAACATATGACATATTCAGATATTCACCATCTCTGTGTCCAATACCTCCTCTTGAATTACTTGACAATTGCTTCAGATTCGAAAACATCTTTAACCAGAGTGTTTTTGATCTAGCCATATCAGACAAATCAACAACACTTGAAGCACTTGTAATAATTCCACCAGACTGAAAATTGATAGGTGTATCACAACTTAATGTGCTAATATGTTTCCACTTCTTGTATTTCTCCTTTTCATGAGCGTAGCTTCTTTCAAGTAAAGATTCTTGTCTGCTTGAATTTCTCCATTTTCTTTCATTTGAAACTTTAAGCCTTTGTAGATAGAGATTGAAATCTTCATTTGTTCTTTTTGTAATATCTCTTCTTCTGGCTTCTTCTTCTTCATCTACTTCTTTGTTGTGACAATCAACAACAGTAGATAAGATTATCAAATCAACCTCTTGCAGAATTTCAGATTCGTCAGGATCTTGAATATTGTCAGGATTAGAATCTTCAATTTGATTTGTATTGCTGAGAGTTGATTTACTTGATTTTCTTTTCAATTCAGGTTCTTCTTCAACAATTCCATCATCACCAAAAGTAGATCTGTCAGGAACTACTAGAGTTTGAATAGGTTCAGGAATTTCTTCAATTCTTAACCCTCTAGACCTTGTCTGTCTAGGTACTGTTTGAGTTGAAGAACCTCTTTTACTTTTTCTAGCACCTCTCCTACCTCTGCTTCCTCTACCTCTAGCAGGAGCAGTATAGCTTTCCATTGTCTCTCTCTGTAATCTCAAGAATTCTTCATGTGAGAGATCTGGATATTCTTCACTTGCTGTAGAGAGTGCTTTTCTTGCAAATAATTGTTGAACTCTTTTATCAGTGTGATATAGAGTAACAATTCTGCCATCTTTTGTAGAAAACTTCTGGAATAAATTTGATGCATCTTCAGGATTATCAATAATTACATCTTCATCACCTTCAGGAATTGTAGCAAGAATGTGTCCATGACCAGGTGTCAGGATTTGATCTTCCGTCAGGATCTGAGATTGCACCAATGTTCTTACTGTCTTAACTCCAGAATCAGAAACATGAGTTGACTACGTTGTTTGACTTTGAGAAGTTTGGATTGTCTTCATAACAACAGCATCAGAGGTTTCTCCTTGTATTACTTTGTCACCACCATCATCTCCAGTATCATCATCATTATTTCTTAATACTAGATCAGGTGTACATTTTGTCTGAATAACCTTCTCCCCCTTTTTGACATCAGGATTTGACAATAATTGCAAAATTAAGGAAAGAGAGGCTTGAATTTCAGTTACCTTAGTATCCAGAGAATCAATTCTTTGATTGATTGAGGTTTGTTCTGAAACAACAGATTTCACTTGGGATTCCACTACCCTCAGTTGTAAAGTAGTAGGCACCTTTGTAAAATTATTAAAGATATCAGTCCTCACTTTTTCAGTTGAACCCTTGATAGAATCAATCTCACTTTTCAGGCTTTTGGATAACAGAGTAGTAGCCTTCAGATGATTCTTCAAGTCTTGATTCTCTATAGATTTCACTGCATTATAGGCATGTTCAATAGCAGAAGAAAAACTGATAGATTCATCAGATTGGTGCCATGAATTGTTCCATTCATTCTGTCTAAATGCCTCTGCAGGATCAAAGGAAGG
This sequence comes from Heracleum sosnowskyi, assembly GCA_030848705.1. Classification (NCBI taxonomy): domain Eukaryota; kingdom Viridiplantae; phylum Streptophyta; class Magnoliopsida; order Apiales; family Apiaceae; genus Heracleum; species Heracleum sosnowskyi. The sequence goes on from CM061237.1 coordinate 134,029,139, forward strand.
AATAGAAAAATCTTGTCTCTGATCTTTCCCAGTGAAAGCATTTCTAGCCATATATGTACTTGATGAACCAAAATTAGTTCCAAGACTAATCTTGAGTGCTGTAGCAAGCTGTTCCTTCTCTTTTCGATTCTCATTATCATCATCACTATCATCAGAAGTATCATGAGTAATATCAGGATCAGGAATAGCAATACCTTTCAGTTTATCCTGTGGTTCTGAGATAGGATGATCCATTGGTCTTGAACGAAGTGGCTGTATCAAAATAGGTTCATTATCAGGAGCACCACTAGCGTCAGGATGAACATCGTCAGGATTTGATATGCTTGCATCAGTATTTGCTACCAATGGTTCTTGTGGAGCTTGAGGTTCAGAATCTGCTTCAACACTTTGAGTTAAAGGTTCTTGTGTGCTTCCCTCATTGACAATGTTCTCGACCAATCTTTCAACAGAAGCTGTAGCTTTGCCTGCATCTTCACTTTGAGAAGATGGTTCTTGTGTAGCTGGAATGTTGATGTCTTCATTCTCCCTTTGAGAAAATGGTTCTTGTGTGACCATTCCACTAGCTAAGCCTTCACCCAAACTTTGATTGAGTGGTTCTTGTGTGGCAGGATCAACAGTAGCTGCTGAATTACTCTGAAATTCAGGTTCTTGTGGGCTTGATCCTTTCAGCTTCTTCTGTCTCTGATAGACTAACTCTTCTGCATTCCTCTTTTTCTTTGATGTAGGTGTAAGACCAACCAAGGAAGCAGTTGTAGAAACCTTCTCCCAAGAAATTTCTCTAATCTGAGATGGAGAGGCTGGAGAGTCTGATAGAGAGACAACTTTTGTTGTTGCATCAGGAATACTAACATCAGGATTTGCTAGAGCATCAGGAGTAGATGACTCATCAGAATTTGATGTCTGAATATCAGTATCCTTCATTTGCACTGTCAAAGGAATATGATACCTGCTCTTTGATAATTTCCTTGTCTTTTGTGGTTTTGATAAAGGTACCACAGCTTTAGTAGCAGTATCAGCAACTTCCTTGTTCACATTCATAACAGAGGATATAGGTAAGTCATCCTCTGAATCACTTTCATCAATCAACCTTAACTTCCTTTTCACAGGAACATTCTTAACAACCTTATCAGCTTTCTTCACCAGGACCCCTTGTACACCCCCTTGTATCTTCTTTTTAGTGAGTGGTGTAGAGGAAAAATCCTTTGAACCTGATTGCCTTCCAGACACATCAGTTCTAGCTGATTTCTTTGATTTTACAACTAAAGTCTTTTGAGAGACAGTAGAGGTGGTTGTTAACTGTTTAGACTGTTTAGGTTGCATGCTTGTGTCAGGAACAAGGTGGGTTGGTCCTTGCCCCATAGCATTAGAAAGTAGTCCATAACGAGTAGGCATTTTCTGATGTAAGAAAAACCTAACCTCATCAGGAATAAAAGCATTTCCTATGAAACCATTTGCCTTATCACTGTTGACTAAGGACTTAATATTATTCTCAGTAATTCTACAGATTGGTAGAACTACATCATCCTCAAAAACAACATTAGGACATAAGTGATTAAATATCAACTGTAAAAATCTAAGAAAACAGACAGAACCCAATTTATCTGATTTCCTATCACTTAAAGCTTTTAAAATAAAAGACCCATAATCAAACACTGTAGAATGGATAAGAGAGTACCCAATTTTAAGAGATCCTGATGGAAGAGCATCAAAATTTGATGTCTTGTTCAGGAAACAGCGGCTGATTGTATCAAAGAAGAAATTCCATTCCTTCTTAAGCTTTGTCCTGAAGAGATTTCCATATCTCTTTACTTCACCATTGTAGCCCAACTTTGTAACAAACTCAAAAAGAGTAGAGTCCGAAACATTAGCAGGAATAGCATCACCAAGAACGGGTAAATGCAGGGCTGCCTCCACAATTGTAGGAGTCACATAGTGAGTAGTTCCATTATATCCAAAACTCATCAAGATTGTATCAGAATGCCCTTTATCAAAAGTAACTGAGTTCCACACCTGCATTACAGACTTAAAAGAAACACTTGCAGGTTCTGTTAAAGCAAACTTCAATGAGCTTGAAGCTAGAAAATCTTGAATGATATGAAACTCATTGGGTAAATCTTGATGATTTAGAATAGCCACAAAATTGTTAGTGGCAAATGTAACACCACTAATCACTGTCTGTTTGTTCATGAATGATGAGGATGTCATTGTAATGCTGTTGAAAACTCGAGAATTAAGATTTGAAGCAATTAGGGTATGAAAGCACAGAGAGATAGAAAACGAAAAACTGATGATAAGAGAGTAATTAACGATGTAGACCAATAAAAAGTATTTTGTTAAACAAAATATTACTCTCAAAGACAGGTGGCAAAATATGATTTGTGCACAAAGAATTAGTGGACAGATTACGTGTGTCATTTAAATAAATCTGCACCGCCTTTTATGTGTATGTATTGATATATCTATAATAGTGCAACACACGCGCGCATACAGTTGTCCTACTAAAACTCAACCGTCCATCAGCAGATACTGACGAAAAATTAGGCACAAATTAAGTAATGAAATACTGACATGTACATCAGGATTGACCAGTTGACTTCCTGTCAGGATTGAGTCCTATCAGGATTTGATCAAAGATACATACCTTTCTGAATAACCATCAGGATTTGACAGTTATCAGGATTTCCTCTCTGTAGCTTTTCCTCAGAAATTCTCAAAATTCATCAGTCCAAGTTCATTCACCAACTTATTGAAAGTAGCTTCAGGTAGTGGCTTGGTGAATATATCAGCTAGTTGTTGATCAGTAGGAACAAAGTGAAGTTCAATTGTTCCTTCCAGAACCTGTTCTCTTATAAAGTGATATATGATACTGATGTGTTTAGTAAGAGAATGCTGAACTGGATTTCCTGTCATTGCAATAGCACTTTGGTTATCACAATAAATAGGGATTTTTGAGTATGACAGGCCATAATCTAACAACTGATTTCTCATCCACATTATCTGAGCACAACAACTTCCTGTAGTAATGTACTCAGCTTCTGCAGTTGAAGTGGAAATAGATTTCTGCTTTTTACTGAACCATGAAACTAGTCTTCCACCCAAAAACTGACAACTTCCTGAAGTACTTTTCCTGTCTATTTTGCATCCTGCAAAATCAGCATCTGAATAACCACACAACCCAAAATCTGATTCCCTTGCATACCAAAGGCCAAGTGAAGGAGTGCCTTTGAGATATCTGAAAATTCTTTTGACTGCAATCAGATGTGGTTCTCTAGGTTTTGCTTGAAATCTTGCACATAGACAGGTTGCAAACATGATATTTGGTCTACTGGCAGTGAGATACAATAAAGAGCCAATCATTCCTCTGTAGTGAGTTACATCTACCTCTTCACCTTGATCAGGATCAAGTTTGGTAGCTGTAGCTATGGGAGTTGAAGCAGGAGTACTGTCTTGCATGTTAAACCTTGTCAGTAAATTCCTTGTGTATTTAGACTGATTAATAAAAATCCCTTCATCAGTCTGTTTAACTTGAAGACCCAGAAAGTAACTCATTTCTCCCATCATGCTCATTTGATATCTTGACTGCATAAGCTTGGAAAACTTTTCACACAGCTTATTGTTTGTTGACCCAAAAATGATATCATCAACATAAATCTGAACTAACAGCAACTCCTTACCATGATTCAAATAAAATAGAGTTTTATCAATTGCACCTCTTTTGAATCCACTTTCCAGTAAGAATTGAGCTAAGGTTTCATACCATGCTCTTGGAGCTTGCTTTAGTCCATAAAGTGCCTTATCCAGTCTGTAGACATAATCTGGATATTTAGGATCAATGAAACCAGGAGGTTGTTCAACATAAACTTCTTCCTCCAGTTCACCATTTAAGAAAGCACTTTTAACATCCATCTGGAAAACCTTGAATTTCTTATGTGCTGCATAAGCAAGAAATATCCTGATGGCTTCTAGTCTTGCAACAGGAGCAAAAGTTTCATCATAGTCAATTCCTTCTTGTTGGGAATACCCCTTTGCAACTAGTCTAGCTTTGTTTCTGATAATGACTCCATCAGAATCAGTCTTGTTCTTGAAAATCCACTTTGTACCAACAATTGATCTATTCTTTGGTCTTGGTACCAGTTTCCAGACTTCATTCCTTTCAAATTCATTCAGTTCTTCTTGCATTGTCGTAACCCAATCAGCATCTTTAAGTGCATCTTCAACTTTCTTAGGCTCCTCCTTGGATAGAAAGTTATTATATAAACATTCATTCTGAGTTGCACTTCTTGTTTGAACACCTGCATCAGGATCTCCAATTATCAAATCAGGAGTATGATCTTTTGTCCATTTCCTTGTTGGTGTCAAATTGTTTCTTGAAGTAGATGCTCCCCCTGGATTGGTGTTATCTTGATTGAAAGAATTTGATTGATTTGAAGCTCTCCCTGAATTATTGCTATGCCCTCCTGATGTGTTATCAGGATCTTCACTTGAATCAGTATCTGAAGAATTCTGTCCTGATGATTGAGTTGACTCTGAACTTGTAGTTGAATGCCGTTGCTCCCCCTCAACATTAGCACTACTAGTTGTATCACTGTTGTTTGCATCATTAGTATTAGCACCATCAGTACCTGGTGAGTCATCAGGATTTGGTGACCCGTCAGTACTGGATGAATGGACAGCTTCTGATTCACTTTCTTCAGGTTCCTTGGAAGCTTCATTTTCAAATAACAATCTATCATGCGAGTCTTCAATGATTCCAGTTATCTTCTTATCATCAAAAGATACATGTATTGACTCCATGACAGTTCTTGTTCTCAAATTAAAAACTCTGAAGGCTCTTGATGTAGGATAACCTATGAATATTCCTTCATCAGCCTTTGTTTCAAATTTCCCTAGCTGTTCAGGATGAGTTCTGAGAACAAAACATTTACAGCCAAACACATGCAAATGCTTCAGACTTGGTTTCTTCTCTTTGAGTGACTGATAAGGAGTGACACCATGCCTGTTTATCAATGTGAGATTTTGTGTATAGCATGCTGTGTTGACTGCTTCTGCCCAGAAATATGTAGGTAATTTAGCTTCTTCCAACATAGTTCTGCCAGCTTCAATAAGAGTTCTATTCTTCCTTTCTACTACTCCATTTTGCTGAGGTGTGCCAGGAGCAGAGAATTGTTGAATGATTCCTTTGTATTTGCAGAACTCTTCCATCTTTGAATTCTTAAATTCAGTACCATTATCACTTCTCAGAATCTTGACTTTGTACTTTATGGTTGTCTCAATCATCCTCACATGATCCAACAGAACTTCAGGAGTTTCATCTTTTCTATGCAGAAAATACACCCAGGTGAATCTAGAACATTCATCAACAATTACAAGAGTGTACCTTTTCTTACTGATGGACATGATGTTGACTGGACCAAACAGATCAAGATGTAGCATGTGATATGGTTCTTCAATAGAGGATTCTGATTTACTCTGGAATGATGTCCTTCTTTGTTTTGCTTTTTGGCATGCATCACAGAGTCCATCAGGTGTATATAAGACATTAGGTAATCCTCTTACTAACTCTTTCTTAACCAACTCATTGATGTTGCTGAAGTTGAGATGAGAAAGCTTCTTGTGCCAATTCCAACTTTCATCTACTGAAGCTTTACTGATGAAACATGTAGGGGAGCCATCAGTATCTGAGAGAATGTTGGCTTCATATATGTTACCATGCCTGTAGCCAGTTAGTGCTATCTTCCCTATTGCTTTACTGACTACTTCACAATGTGTGGAATAGAAATTGACATTATAACCTCTGTCAGTGATTTGACTAATACTCAACAAGTTGTGTTTTAGTCCTTTCACTAGAGCTACTTTTTCAATGATGACATTTCCAATGATTATATTGCCATATCCCAAGGTTTGTCCAATGTTGCCATCTCCATAAGACACAGTTGGGCCAGCTTTTTCCTCATATTCTGATAACAGGGCTTTGTTTCCAGTCATGTGCACAGAACATCCACTATCCATGACTAACACATTTTTCCTTTTACCCTGCATCAGAATAGTAAAACACTAGTTAGAATGTTTAGGAACCCACACTTGTTGGATTCCTTGTTCATGCATTTTATTAAATTTAACAGCAGAAGACTTTTTGACTTTAGCAGTCCTGACAGGATTTACTCCATCAGGATTTGCTTTGTCAGTATCAGTATTAACAAAAGCATGCTTCACTATGACATTTTCAGTTCTATCAGACTTTGTACTACTTTCAAACTTAGGCAATGGATCATAAAAGTTATAGTACAAATCATGATACTCTTTACATGTATAAATAGAATGCCATAGACTACCACAATGAAAACAGGAATTCTGTGGTTTGTAAAATACTGATCTATTCCTAACATCAGATTTAGGAATTTCAGCAATTTTCTTCTTACTCTTTTTACAATCAATAGCAAGATGATTAGAGTTACCACAGTTAAAACAACACTTTCTAGGTGCATTTGGGATATATTTATAACCATTCTCTTTATTGATCCCAACTTTACCATTCCTGTTTCTCTTAACAGTATCTTCCTTTTTCTTATCTGTAACCTCACAGATTTTATCTTTAAGCTGTTTCTGAGACAATAGACCTACATTCTTAGTGACTTTGTTCATGACAGGTTTAGACTTTATAATTTTAATTCCTTGAGTAGAAGAAGATCCCTTTTCAAAAGTAGAATTGGAATCCTTACCAAAAACAAAATTAACAGGAGTAATCTTAGATTTGGTTGAGTCTATAACATGTCTATAGGTCTTTGGACTGACTGTCTCATCAATGACAATTTTCTCTGCTAATTTCTTATCTTCATCTGACTTATATCCTAGACACTCTTTCCAATTCTTAGAGGTATTAATCTCATGAAATTTCCTACCAGAGTCTGTCCAGGTTCTGATTTTCTCATTAGCAAATTCAAGTTCTTTTTCAAGGGAAGTACATTTAGATGTCATCTCTAAGTGCATGTGTTTAGCATTATCACATTCTTTTTGTACTTCTTGCATACGAGAAAATTCAGCTTCTAATATCTCATTCCTCTTTCTAAGGTCAGACATCTCAGATAAGATTCTAGTATTTTCAGCAGTTTGACTTCTAAAGCTAATATGTAATGACTTTAGAAAGCGTCTTAACTCAGAAGCATTATCAGTATCAAAATCAAAGATAGTATTTAGTACCTTATCATCAGGAGCAGCAGTTACATCAGCATTGGCCATTAACGCATAGTTGACTACCTCAGTATCAGATTCTGAGGAAGAGTCCATCCAATCCTTGCTTGATGTGATGAGTGCCTTTGTCTTGTTGCATTCAGAAGCAAAGTGACCCATACCATTACACTTGTAGCATCTAACCTTTGACTTGTCAAATTTGCTACCCTTGCTGTCCTTTTTGATATACTTGTATTTGTCTGCTTTGAAGGTCTTTTTCTGAAAGTTGCCTTGTCTTCTATTCTTCCTGAACTTCATCCTTCTGAAGTTTCTGACAATCATAGCAACCATCTCTTCCATGTCTGAATCAGAAGATTCATCACCAGTATTGGCATCAGGATTGCCATCAGTATCTGATGAAGAGTCGTCAGGATCTGACTCAGCTTCTCTTGCTTTCCTTCTAGAGACCTCCATAGCTTTCCCTTTTGATTTTGCTTCTACATTCAAAGCAATTGACTTTACCTTGCTGCTTTTCTTGTTCTTTCTCTGTTGAACTTCAAGATCATGAGTTCTTAGCATCCCATAGATCTCATCAAGAGACACAATGTTCAGATCATACTGGTGTCTAATGATTGAGGTCTGAGTATCCCATTCTTCAGGTAAAGCTCTAAGAATTTGGTGTTTGAATCTTCAGTTTCATATACTTTGTCAACTAAGGATAAGCTGTTCAATAGTGTCAGAAATCTATCATATAGATCAGTCAGGCTCTCTTCAGGTCTTGCATCGAATTGCTCATATTCTTGAATCAATAGAGCCCTTCTGTTTTTCTTAATAGATGCAGATCCCTGGCACTGAGTTTCCAAAGTATCCCAGATTTCTTTTGAAGACTTGCATGCAATCACTCTGTTTGACATGACAGCATCAAGGCTATTATGCAAGATATTCTTTATCTTTGGTTCCCTGAGTACATGAGCTTTTTCTTCTGGAGTCCATTCAGCTTTAGCTTTGACCACATAATGTTCTGGTACTGTATCTGTTCGTTCTACGAACTTTGTTGGTATATATGGTCCATCACGAATCCTGTCCAAGTAGTCAGGATCCATAGCCTCCAGGTACATCAGCATCTTTACCCTCCATGTAGGATATTCTGATATCTTCAAGATGGGAATCTTCATGCTTTCATACTTGGTTGTCGACATCTTTAGATCGTATCTGATTCAGAATTAAATCAGTTTGCTCTGATACCAATTGTTGCCCAGTAAATAACAATTGTAGAAGGGGGTTGAATACAATTGTATAAGATTCTCGACTTTATATAACACAAATATGAAAGATCAATAACAATAACAATAACAGCTTTATTAACTTTGATATAAAACTGTTACAAACTCTCTTAAGAAATTCTGATGTTCTTAAGAGCTGCTAGCTTACAAAAACTCTCTCAAGAAATTCTGTTCTTAAGAGCTTCTCTCCGATTATGTTCTCTCTCGAATGAATACATAAAACGAAACCAAAACTGTGTTTATATAGTGCACACAGCTTCTCTATCAATAACAAGATAAGTCCTAATCATAACAAAGATAGAAACATATCTTTAATCGATAGCTGCATTCTACAAACCAGGAACAAATAGAATAAACTTCCATGTTTATCTAGACTCCAAATATAACTCGAAGTAGGAATCCTGATCAGCTTCAAGTCCTGATGATCAAACCTGATCATAGTCTGAGTAGGAATCCTGATGATCAATAAGATACTGACGCTTGATCAAATACTGATGACCATGCAATACTGATGACGTCAGCAATCCTGATCAGTTGAGTCTAGCTTCTGACGATCATTGAATTCTGATCTAACATATTCCAAAACATAGTTTACAAAACTTGTGTTATCACTTGACTTTCCCATTTCACGTTACATTCTGTAGGGAACACCGATAAGTGGGAATGGTTCGAGGGACAGCTGCATTAATGTTACCATCCCAGCATCGAAAGAGTTTTTAACACCTGTAAGTAATGGCTACTTTAATTTCTTTTTAATTTTTTCCAAGTAGTTGCTGATTTCTTGTCCAAATTTCTTAAATTGTAGGTTAAATCTGTGGACAAGCAAGTGACTCCTACTGCCGACACATCCATAATGGCGCAAAAGGTGATCACTGCCGACACATCCATAATGGCGCAAAAGGTCATCACCACCAGGAGGAAAGTTTATATATCTCCGCGTACCACTAAATCACAAGAAGATCCAACAATTATGCAATAGGTATTACAACATTGCTAAATGCACATGTATATTGAGATTAACTTTAACTTTAATATGTTGGCAATTATGCTTCTACTTTTGTAGGAAAAGGTAATTAGATCCGGAACCAGGAAGAAGATTAATTTATCTCAGCCTAGCACTATCTCTGGTCAAATGCCATCTCAGTCGCCATCTCAGTCAAATCAAACCTCAACAGTTGTCCAATCGGTATGCATTATATTTCTAAATGCGTATGTATATTAGTTCACTTTACCTTTATGATGTTAATTATGCCACGTACTTTTGTAGCCAATGAAGTGTACTCTGTATATGTTGAATTTGAACAACCCGGTTGCACGTGGTACGGCTATCCTTTCAGACCAGAAAGGACAAACCATTCATGGAGTCCCCCTACAAGATGATTGCTATAGAGTTTCTGTTGATGAAGTTGTGAAGGGGGCAACATTCTTACCTTATGAAGCCGGTGATATGCGGACAGTTGAGGATGCTTTGGGTTCTTTTGTGGCTTGGCCCAAAAACCTTATCAAGATAATTGATCATCAAGTACATTTCTTACTTTGCATTCCATTTTGGTTGTGTGCATTTATTATCCTGCTTTATAATTTTGTTTAAAATGATGGAGCTTTAATTAAATAACATTACTTGTCCAACGGTCTTAACTTGCTTATCTATAGAATTACATTACTTGTGTTAGAATGGTCTTAACTTGAGGGCTGTTGGAATGATCATCGTATTTGTTTTCATGTTTTACTCTAGGTACCAAATCCAACGGCCAATGGGAAAGGGGAAGAACATAGCGCAGCTCAAGCTAAGGAAGAACATAGCGCAGATCAAGTTAAGAAGGAGCAGAAGAGATGTAATACCATTACTGGTTCCCCAGTAACACGTTCAAAGGCAGACAAGCTGAGGAAGAAGCGGAAGCTGGTGGTGTAATTGTAAACTGAATTTGACTCATGTTAATGTGGTTTTCTGGTTGTGAACTTTTCGATAAGTTGTTAATTTTCTGTACTCTAGTTATGGTTATGTGCTTTTTATGGATTGTGGAGTTATACTCCATATCGTTGTTATGGATCATGGATTTAGTATGGATTTTATGGATTAATATGGACTAGTTTGGAATTTGGCATTTTTTTTTACTTGTATTTTGGCATTTTACTTGTTTGCATATTGTGGCCTTTTTGAATTGGATTGTGGCCTTTTGGTATTGTGATTTGTATCGGCTTTTTGGTACGGCTGTGGTCATTTATATTACAAATGAAACCTGTTTGTGATGTGGTTAAGTATGTGTGGCTAGTACCACACTTCAGCCACACTACCTATTATATTATATTGGGGGATAGTTACTACAATTATTAGTGACTAAAAGCAGTTGTTTAATAGTATATAAAACATACAAACGACCACAGAAAAATTATAAAATGTGGCCATACCCAAGTTTTTTGCCACGATTTACCAATAAATAGTGCGACCAAAACTAAGCCTTTGATGAATGTTGGTATTTAGCCACGTTATTAATTCTCTTTAGCCACGACCCATCCTCTGGCTGAAAGCTGGTATTTAGTCACACTTTTGAGCTTAAAACAGGGGCTGTCAGACCCAAGGGGTGGTATGCTTTAGTCACTCTGTTTTGAGTTACAGCCACACAGCTGGCGTGTGGCCGTAGGGGGTGTAAAATGATCCGACCTTAGGTGACACTTTGCTGAAAAATTAAAACGTGACGTAAAGTGCTTAGCCACACGTATTTGATGTGACGGAAGCCAAAATTTGACGTAGTGAGATAATATGAAAAGTAGATCTTCGTAATCAGCCGTCTTCTTGTTCTCCTCACCGGTGGATGGATATGTATGTAATTATATGATTGTATATCTCAGAATTCGTCCACCAATGGTTTATATAAGCCTTTTGCTGATTGGACTTTGGCAGGTTTCCTTTTCTGACTTGAAATTGTCTTTTTCCAGGATTTTGCAGGGGTGGGCGCGCCTGATAGGGCGCGGGCGCGCTTGACATGAATTCCCTAGGGCGCGGGCGCGCCTGGATGGGGGAAGGGACCCCTGACATTCTGGCAGAATTCTTCAAAATCCATTTTCTTGAGCTTTTCTTCTCGTTCTCAAGTCCCGCAACTTCACGGCTTCCACAATAAAGCTCAATAACCACCACCAAGTCAAGATAACTCCAATTCTCAACCAACAAATACGACTCTGCACTTATTAACTCAAAACACATTAAAAACTACAAGTACTTGAGTACAAACAGCCAATTTAAGCCGATTTAGAACGATCCAAGTGGATATGAAATCCACTTATCACACCCCCAAACTTAAACTGATGCTTGTCCTCAAGCATAAACAGACTCTAAATACAATGCAATGCATGAATGCAACTAGTATGAAAATGAAAACGATCCCCTCAAACTAACCATAACCAATCAACAAGCCAACATCTCAAGGAATGCAATCTTTCAAACAGAGTTCGAACAAATCCCCTTATACTAACAAACAAACACAGAAACTTGCGTGTGTGCAATGCTCATCAATATACTCCCAAACTAAATCAAGACCATATCCTATTCTTCACCAAAACAACCACAAGCTTATAAACAGAATGAACTCTAGACACAAGAAACCACTTAAAGACACCTCAACCTTGACTTGAGCTAGACAGGAATTCATGCTTTATTACTACACACATGCTTATTTGACCGTGCAATGGATGAGACCCCAAAAGGCTTATACAATAATACCCATGTTAGATCAGAATTCAATGATCGTCAGAAGCTAGACTCAACTGATCAGGATTGCTGACGTCATCAGTATTGCATGGTCATCAGTATTTGATCAAGCGTCAGTATCTTATTGATCATCAGGATTCCTACTCAGACTATGATCAGGATTGATCATCAGAACTTGAAGCTGATCAGGATTCCTACTTCGAGTTATATTTGGAGTCTAGATAAACATGGAAGTTTATTCTATTTGTTCCTGGTTTGTAGAATGTAGCTATCGATTAAGGATAGGTTTCTATCTTTGTTGTTGATTAGGACTTATCTTGTTATTGATAGAGAAGCTGTGTGTACTATATAAACACAGTCTTGGTTTCGATTTATGAATTCATTCGAGAGAGAACATAATCGAATAGAAGCTCTTGAGAACATAGAATTTCTTGAGAGAGTTTTTGTAAACTAGCAGCTCTCAAGAACATCAGAATTTCTTGAGAGAGTTTGTAACAGTTTTATATCAGATTTAATAAAGCTGTTATCTTTCTTTTCATGTTTGTGATATATACATTAAGAAGTCGATTATCTTACTCTATTGTATTCAACCCCCCTTCTACAATAGATTATTACTGGGCAACAATTGGTATCAGAGCAAACTGATTTATTTTTAAATCAGAGACGATCTAAGATGTCGACAACCAAGTATGAAAGCATGAAGATTCCCATCTTGAAGATATCAGAATATCCTACATGGAGGGTAAAGATGTTGATGTACCTGGAGGCTATGGATCCTGACTACTTGGACAGGATTCGTGATGGACCATATATACCAACAAAGTTCGTAGAACGAACAGATACAGTACCAGAACATTATGTGGTCAAAGCTAAAGTTGAATGGACTCCAGAAGAAAAAGCTCATGTACTCAGGGAACCAAAGATAAAGAATATCTTGCATAATAGCCTTGATGCTGTCATGTCAAACAGAGTGATTGCATGCAAGTCTTCAAAAGAAATCTGGGATACTTTGGAAACTCAGTGCCAGGGATCTGCATCTGTTAAGAAAAACAGAAGGGCTCTTTTGATTCAAGAATATGAACAATTCGATGCAAGACCTGAAGAGAGCCTGACTGATCTATATGATAGATTTCTGACACTATTGAACAGCTTATCCTTAGTTGACAAAGTATATGAAACTGAAGATTCAAACACCAAATTTCTTAGAGCTTTACCTGAAGAATGGGATACTCAGACCTCAATCATTAGACACCAGTATGATCTGAACATTGTGTCTCTTGATGAGATCTATGGGATGCTAAGAACTCATGATCTTGAAGTTCAACAGAGAAAGAACAAGAAAAGCAGCAAGGCAAAGTCAATTGCTTTGAATGTAGAAGCTAAATCAAAAGGAAAAGCTATGGAGGTCTCTAGAAGGAAAGCAAGAGTAGCTGAGTCAGATCCTGACGACTCTTCATCAGATACTGATGGCAATTCTGATGCCAATACTGGTGATGAATCTTCTGATTCAGACATGGAAGAGATGGTTGCTATGATTGTCAGAAACTTCAGAAGGATGAAGTTCAGGAAGAATAGAAGACAAGGCAACTTTCAGAAAAAGACCTTCAAAGCAGACAAAGACAAGTATATCAAAAAGGACAGCAAGGGTAGCAAATTTGACAAGTCAAAGGTTAGATGCTACAAGTGTAATGGTATGGGTCACTTTGCTTCTGAATGCAACAAGACAAAGGCACTCATCACATCAAGCAAGGATTGGATGGACTCTTCCTCAGAATCTGATACTGAGGTAGTCAACTATGCGTTAATGGCCAATGCTGATGTAACTGCTGCTCCTGATGATAAGGTACTAAATACTATCTTTGATTTTGATACTGATAATGCTTCTGAGTTAAGACGCTTTCTAAAGTCATTACATATTAGCTTTAGAAGTCAAACTGCTGAAAATACTAGAATCTTATCTGAGATGTCTGACCTTAGAAAGAGGAATGAGATATTAGAAGCTGAATTTTCTCGTATGCAAGAAGTACAAAAAGAATGTGATAATGCTAAACACATGCACTTAGAGATGACATCTAAATGTACTTCCCTTGAAAAAGAACTTGAATTTGCTAATGAGAAAATCAGAACCTGGACAGACTCTGGTAGGAAATTTCATGAGATTAATACCTCTAAGAATTGGAAAGAGTGTCTAGGATATAAGTCAGATGAAGATAAGAAATTAGCAGAGAAAATTGTCATTGATGAGACAGTCAGTCCAAAGACCTATAGACATGTTATAGACTCAACCAAATCTAAGATTACTCCTGTTAATTTTGTTTTTGGTAAGGATTCCAATTCTACTTTTGAAAAGGGATCTTCTTCTACTCAAGGAATTAAAATTATAAAGTCTAAACCTGTCATGAACAAAGTCACTAAGAATCTAGGTCTATTGTCTCAGAAACAGCTTAAAGATAAAATCTGTGAGGTTACAGATAAGAAAAAGGAAGCTACTGTTAAGAGAAACAGGAATGGTAAAGTTGGGATCAATAAAGAGAATGGTTATAAATATATCCCAAATGCACCTAGAAAGTGTTGTTTTAACTGTGGTAACTCTAATCATCTTGCTATTGATTGTAAGAAGAGTAAGAAGAAGATTACTGATATTCCTAAGTCTGATGTGAGGAATAGATCAGTACTCTATAAACCGCAGAAGTCCTGTTTTCATTGTGGTAGTCTATGGCATTCTATTTATACATGTAAAGAGTATCATGATTTGTACTATAACTTTTATGATCCATTGCCTAAGTTTGAAAGTAGTACAAAGTCTGATAGAACTGAAAATGTCATAGTGAAGCATGCTTTTGTTAATACTGATGCTGACAAAGCAAATCCTGATGGAGTAAATCCTGTCAGGACTGCTAAAGTCAGAAAGTCTTCTGCTGCTAAAATTAATAAATTGCATGAGAAAGGAACCCAACATGTATGGGTTCCTAAGTGTTCTAACTAGTGTGTTTCTATTCTGATGCAGGGTAAAAAGAAAAATGTGTTAGTCATGGATAGTGGATGTTCTGTGCACATGACTGGAAACAAAGCCCTGTTATCAGAATATGAGGAAAAAGCTGGCCCAACTGTGTCTTATGGAGATGGCAACATTGGACAAACCTTGGGATATGGCAATATAATCATTGGAAATGTCATCATTGAAAAAGTAGCTCTAGTGAAGGGACTAAAACACAACTTGTTGAGTATTAGTCAAATCACTGACAGAGGTTATCATGTCAATTTCTATTCCACACATTGTGAAGTAGTCAGTAAAGCAACAGGGAAGATAGCACTAACTGGCTACAGGCATGGTAACATATATGAAGCCAACATTCTCTCAGATACTGATGGCTCCCCTACATGTTTCATCAGTAAAGCTTCAGTAGATGAAAGTTGGAATTGGCACAAGAAACTTTCTCATCTCAACTTCAGCAACATCAATGAGTTGGTTAAGAAAGAGTTAGTAAGAGGATTACCTAATGTCTTATATACACCTGATGGACTCTGTGATGCATGCCAATAAGCAAAACAAAGAAGGACATCATTCCAGAGTAAATCAGTATCCTCGATTGAAGAACCATATCACATGCTACATCTTGATCTGTTTGGTCCAGTCAACATCATGTCCATCAGTAAGAAAAGGTACACTCTTGTAATTGTTGATGAATATTCTAGATTCACCTGGGTGTATTTTCTGCATAGAAAAGATGAAACTCCTGAAGTTCTGTTGGATCATGTGAGGATGATTGAGACAACCACAAAGTACAAAGTCAAGATTCTGAGAAGTGATAATGGTACTGAATTTAAGAATTCAAAGATGGAAGAGTTCTGCAAATACAAAGGAATCATTCAACAATTCTCTGCTCCTGGCACACCTCAGCAAAATGGAGTAGTAGAAAGGAAGAATAGAACTCTTATTGAAGCTGGCAGAACTATGTTGGAAGAAGCTAAATTACCTACATATTTCTGGGCAGAAGCAGTCAACACAGCATGCTATACACAAAATCTCACATTGATAAACAGGCATGGTGTCACTCCTTATCAGTCACTCAAGGAGAAGAAACCAAGTCTGAAGCATTTGCATGTGTTTGGCTGTAAATGTTTTGTTCTCAGAACTCATCCTGAACAGCTAGGGAAATTTGAAACAAAGGCTGATGAAGGAATATTCATAGGTTATCCTACATCAAGAGCCTTCAGAGTTTTTAATTTGAGAACAAGAACCGTCATGGAGTCAATTCATGTATCTTTTGATGATAAGAAGATAACTGGAATCATTGAAGACTCGCATGATAGATTGTTATTTGAAAATGAAGCTTCCAAGGAACCTGAAGAAATTGAATCAGATCCTGTCAATTCACCAGATACTGATGGGTCACCAAATACTGATGACTCACCAGGTACTGATGGTGCTAATACTGATGATGCAAACAACAGTGATACAACTAGTAGTGCTAATGTTGAGGGGGAGCAACGGCATTCAACTACAAGTTCAGAGTCAACTCAATCATCAGGACAGAATTCTTCATATACTGATTCAAGTGAAGATCCTGATAACACATCAGGAGGGCATAGCAATAATTCAGGGAGAGCTTCAAATCAATCAAATTCTTTCAATCAAGATAACACCAATCCAGGGGGAGCATCTACTTCAAGAAACAATTTGACACCAGCAAGGAAATGGACAAAAGATCATACTCCTGATTTGATAATTGGAGATCCTGATGCAGGTGTTCAAACAAGAAGTGCAACTCAGAATGAATGTTTATATAATAACTTTCTATCCAAGGAGGAGCCTAAGAAAGTTGAAGATGCACTTAAAGATGCTGATTGGGTTACTGCAATGCAAGAAGAACTGAATGAATTTGAAAGGAATGAAGTCTGGAAACTGGTACCAAGACCAAAGAATAGATCAATTGTTGGTACAAAGTGGATTTTCAAGAACAAGACTGATTCTGATGGAGTCATTATCAGAAATAAAGCTAGACTAGTTGCAAAGGGGTATTCCCAACAAGAGGGAATTGACTATGATGAAACTTTTGCTCCTGTTGCAAGACTAGAAGCCATCAGGATATTTCTTGCTTATGCAGCACATAAGAAATTCAAGGTTTTCCAGATGGATGTTAAAAGTGCTTTCTTAAATGGTGAACTGGAGGAAGAAGTTTATGTTGAACAACCTCCTGGTTTCATTGATCCTACATATCCAGATCATGTCTACAGACTGGATAAGGCACTTTATGGACTAAAGCAAGCTCCAAGAGCATGGTATGAAACCTTAGCTCAATTCTTACTGGAAAGTGGATTCAAAAGAGGTGCAATTGATAAAACTCTATTTTATTTGAATCATGGTAAGGAGTTGCTGTTAGTTCATATTTATGTTGATGATATCATTTTTGGGTCAACAAACAATAAGCTGTGTGAAAAGTTTTCCAAGCTTATGCAGTCAAGATATCAAATGAGCATGATGGGAGAAATGAGTTACTTTCTGGGTCTTCAAGTTAAACAGACTGATGAAGGGATTTTTATTAATCAGTCTAAATACACAAGGAACTTACTGACAAGGTTTAACATGCAAGACAGTACTCCTGCTTCAACTCCCATAGCTACAGCTACCAAACTTGATCCTGATCAAGGTGAAGAGGTAGATGTAACTCACTACAGAGGAATGATTGGCTCTTTATTGTATCTCACTGCCAGTAGACCAGATATCATGTTTGCAACCTGTCTATGTGCAAGATTTCAAGCAAAACCTAGAGAACCACATCTGATTGCAGTCAAAAGAATTTTCAGATATCTCAAAGGCACTCCTTCTCTTGGCCTTTGGTATGCAAGGGAATCAGATTTTGGGTTGTGTGGTTATCCAGATGCTGATTTTACAGGATGCAAAATAGACAGGAAAAGTACTTCAGGAAGTTGTCAGTTTTTGGGTGGAAGACTAGTTTCATGGTTCAGTAAAAAGCAGAAATCTATTTCCACTTCAACTGCAGAAGCTGAGTACATTGCTGCAGGAAGTTGTTGTGCTCAGATAATGTGGATGAGAAATCAGTTGTTAGATTATGGCCTGTCATACTCAAAAATCTCTATTTATTGTGATAACCAAAGTGCTATTGCAATGACAGGAAATCCAGTTCAGCATTCTCTTACTAAACACATAAGTATCAGATATCACTTTATAAGAGAACAAGTTCTGGAAGGAACAATTGAACTTCACTTTGTTCCTACTGATCAACAACTAGCTGATATATTCACCAAGCCACTACCTGAAGCTACTTTCAATAAGTTGGTGAATGAACTTGGAATGATGAATTTTGAGAATTTCTGAGGAAAAGCTACAGAGAGGAAATCCTGATAACTGTCAAATCCTGATGGTTATTCAGAAAGGTATGTATCTTTGATCAAATCCTGATAAGACTCAATCCTGACAGGAAGTCAACTGGTCAATCCTGATGTACAGGTCAGTATTTCATTACTTAATTTGTGCCTAATTTTTCGTCAGTATCTACTGATGGACGGTTGAGTTTTAGTAGGACAACTGTATGCGCGCGTGTGTTGCACTATTATAGATATATCAAAACATACACATAAAAGGCGATGCAGATTTATTTAAATGACACACGTAATCTGTCCACTAATTCTTTGTGTTGAGAGTAATATTTTGTTTTAACAAAATACTTTTTATTGGTCTACATCGTTAATTACTCTCTTATCATCAGTTTTTCGTTTTCTATCTCTCTGTGCTTTCATACCCTAATTGCTTCAAATCTTAATTCTCGAGTTTTCAAAAGCATTACAATGACATCTTCATCATTCATGAACAAACAGACAGTGATTAGTGGTGTTACATTTGCCACTAACAATTTTGTGGCTATTCTAAATCATCAAGATTTACCCAATGAGTTTCATATCATTCAAGATTTTCTAGCTTCAAGCCCATTGAAGTTTGCTTTAACAGAACCTGCAAGTGTTTCTTTTAAGTCTGTAATGCAGGTGTGGAACTCAGTTACTTTTGATAAAGGGCATTCTGATACAATCTTGATGAGTTTTGGATATAATGGAACTACTTACTATGTGACTCCTACAATTGTGGAGGCAGCCCTGCATTTACCCGTTCTTGGTGATGCTATTCCTGCTAATGTTTCGGACTCTACTCTTTTTGAGTTTGTTACAAAGTTGGGCTACAATGGTGAAGTAAAGAGATATGGAAATCTCTTCAGGACAAAGCTTAAGAAGGAATGGAATTTCTTCTTTGATACAATCAGCCGCTGTTTCCTGAACAAGACATCAAATTTTGATGCTCTTCCATCAGGATCTCTTATGTCCTAATGTTGTTTTTGAGGATGATGTAGTTCTACCAATCTGTAGAATTACTGAGAATAATATTAAGTCCTTAGTCAACAGTGATAAGGCAAATGGTTTCATAGGAAATGCTTTTATTCCTGATGAGGTTAGGTTTTTCTTATATCAGAAAATGCCTACTCATTATGGACTACTTTCTAATGCTATGGGGCAAGGCCCAACCCACCTTGTTCCTGACACAAGCATGCAACCTAAACAGTCTAAACAGTTACCAACCACCTCTACTGTCTCTCAAAAGACTTTAGTTGTAAAATCAAAGAAATCAGCTCGAACTGATGTGTCTGGAAGGCAATCAGGTTCAAAGGATTTTTCCTCTACACCACTCACTAAAAAGAAGATACAAGGGGGTGTACAAGGGGTCCTGGTGAAGAAAGCTGATAAGGTTGTTAAGAATGTTCCTGTGAAAAGGAAGTTAAGGTTGATTGATGAAAGTGATTCAGAGGATGACTTACCTATATCCTCTGTGATGAATGTGAACAAGGAAGTTGCTGATACTGCTACTAAAGCTGTGGTACCTTTATCAAAACCACAAAAGACAAGGAAATTATCAAAGAGCAGGTATCATATTCCTTTGACAGTGCAAATGAAGGATACTGATATTCAGACATCAATTCCTGATGAGTCATCTACTCCTGATGCTCTAGCAAATCCTGATGTTAGTATTCCTGATGCAACAACAAAAGTTGTCTCTCTATCAGACTCTCCAGCCTCTCCATCTCAGATTAGAGAAATTTCTTGGGAGAAGGTTTCTACAACTGCTTCCTTGGTTGGTCTTACACCTACATCAAAGAAAAAGAGGAATGCAGAAGAGTTAGTATATCAGAGACAGAAGAAGCTGAAAGGATCAAGCCCACAAGAACCTGAATTTCAGAGTAATTCAGCAGCTACTGTTGATCCTGCCACACAAGAACCACTCAATCAAAGTTTGGGTGAAGGCTTAGCTAGTGGAATGGTCACACAAGAACCATTTTCTCAAAGGGAGAATGAAGACATCAACATTCCAGCTACACAAGAACCATCTTCTCAAAGTGAAGATGCAGGCAAAGCTACAGCTTCTGTTGAAAGATTGGTCGCGAACATTGTCAATGAGGGAAGCACACAAGAACCTTTAGCTCAAAGTGTTGAAGAAGCTTCTGAACCTCAAGCTCCACAAGAACCATTGGTAGCAAATACTGATGCACGCATATCAAATCCTGACGATGTTCATCCTGACGCTAGTGGTGCTCCTGATAATGAACCTATTTTGATACAGCCACTTCGTTCAAGACCAATGGATCATCCTATCTCAGAACCACAGGATAAACTGAAAGGTATTGCTATTCCTGATCCTGATATTACTCATGATACTGCTGATGATACTTCTGATGATAGTGATGATGATGATGAGAATCGAAAAGAGAAGGAACAGCTTGCTACAGCACTCAAAATTAGTCTTGGAACTAATTTTGGTTCATCCAGTACATATATGGCTAGCAATGCTTCCACTGGGAAAGATCAGAGACAAGATTTTTCTATTCCTTCCTTTGATCCTGCAGAGGCATTTAGACAGAATGAATGGAACAATTCATGGCACCAATCTGATGAATCTATCAGTTTTTCTTCTGCTATTGAACATGCCTATAATGCAGTGAAGTCTATAGAGAATCAAGACTTGAAGAATCATCTGAAGGCTACAACTCTGTTATCCAAAAGTCTGAAAAGTGAGATTGATTCTATCAAGGGCTCAACTGAAAAAGTGAGGACTGATATCTTTAATAATTTTACAAAGGTGCCTACTACTTTACAATTGAGGGTAGTGGACTCCCAAGTGAAATCTGTTGTTTCAGAACAAACCTCAATCAATCAAAGAATTGATTCTCTGGATACTAAGGTAACTGCAATTCAAGCCTCTCTTTCCTTAATTTTGCAATTATTGTCACATCCTGATGTCAAAAAGGGGGAGAAGGTTATTCAGACAAAATGTACACCTGATCTAGTATTAAGAAATAATGATGATGATACTGGAGATGATGGTGGTGACAAAGTGATACAAGGAGAAACCTCTGATGCTGT
Source organism: Heracleum sosnowskyi (assembly GCA_030848705.1). NCBI lineage: Eukaryota > Viridiplantae > Streptophyta > Magnoliopsida > Apiales > Apiaceae > Heracleum > Heracleum sosnowskyi. The sequence goes on from CM061237.1 coordinate 134,050,721, forward strand.
TGTTATGAAGACAATCCAAACTTCTCAAAGTCAAACAACGCAGTCAACTCATGTTTCTGATTCTGGAGTTAAGACAGTAAGAACATTGGTGCAATCTCAGATCCTGACGGAAGATCAAATCCTGACACCTGGTCATGGACACATTCTTGCTACAATTCCTGAAGGTGATGAAGATGTAATTATTGATAATCCTGAAGATGCATCAAATTTATTCTAGAAGTTTTCTACAAAAGATGGCAGAATTGTTACTCTATATCACACTGATAAAAGAGTTCAACAATTATATGCAAGAAAAGCACTCTCTACAGCAAGTGAAGAATATCCAGATCTCTCACATGAAGAATTCTTGAGACTACAAAGAGAGACAATGGAAAGCTATACTGCTCCTGCTAGAGGTAGAGGAAGCAGAGGTAGGAGAGGTGCTATAAGAAGTAAAAGAGGTTCTTCAACTCAAACAGTACCTAGACAGACAAGGTCTAGAGGGTTAAGAATTGAAGAAATTCCTGAACCTATTCAAACTCTAGTAGTTCCTAACAGATCTACTTTTGGTGATGATGGAATTGTTGAAGAAGAACCTGAATTGAGAAGAAAGTCAAGTAAATCAACTCTCAGCAATACAAATAAAATTGAAGATTCTGATCCTGACAATATTCAAGATCCTGACGAATCTGAAATTCTGCAAGAGGTTGATTTGATAATCTTATCTACTGTTGTTGATTGTCACAACAAAGAAGTAGATGAAGAAGAAGAAGCCAGAAGAAGAGATATTACAAAAAGAACATATGAAGATTTCAATCTCTATCTACAAAGGCTTAAAGTTTCAAATGAAAGACAATGGAGAAATACAAGCAGGCAAGAATCTTTACTTGAAAGAAGCTACACTCATGAAAAGGAGAAAGACAAGAAGTGGGAACACATAAGTACACTGAAGTGTGATACACCTATCAATTTTCAGTCTGGTGGAATTATTACAAGTGCTTCAAGTGTTGTTGATTTGTCTGATATGGCTAGATCAAAAACACTCTGGTTAAAGATGTTTTCGAATCTGAAGCAAATGTCAAGTTACACAAGAGGAGGTATTGGACACAGGGATGCTGAATTTCTAAACATGACTTATGTTGATCCCTACTCCTTAACTGAAATTGGAGGTACTTTAACTTCTGAAAATCTGAACAATTTATTAGCTGTTGATATAGTTATAGATTGTCATGATGGTTTTGAAAAGAAAGAAAAGCTTCTGTACTTCATGAAAGATGGTAGTGTGAAGATTCTATCTATTCAAGATCTGCTGATGAAAACTACACAGGAACTGAAATATGTTCACTATCTGTTAAGATGGAAGAACCAAGTGTACAAAGTATGGGCTGACATGATTTTGTCAACTATAAGAAGAAGACTGGATGGAAACAGTAATTTCGATGGTAATTATGTTCCCATGTACTTAAATCAAAGAGGTCAGGATGTGGAAATGCAAAGAGGTACTGCTGTTAAAGAAGTAACTTTTGGTATGACCCAACTTACTCTCAATCCTGATGGGAAGGAAATTGCTTATCTTTTGCTTGAAGAGCACAGTCTACAGAAAAGCTTCATACAGAATCTCAGAGCAGCTATCTACCAGATTAATGAGGAAGATGAAGAACTCAGAAATCTTAAGGAAAGACTGATTCAAATTCTTGAAGAAAAAGAAGAAAGTTTATTATCCAACTTCTTGAAGATGAATCTGTTCTATCACAAAGCTTAAACAGATAAGTTGTTTCTGAAGATACTCGTACATTTTGATACATGTTTTTGACATCATTGAATATTTGGAATCTATACTTTATTTCACAAAGTATGAGATTGGGGGAGATTGTTAGATCAGAATTCAATGATCGTCAGAAGCTAGACTCAACTGATCAGGATTGCTGACGTCATCAGTATTGCATGGTCATCAGTATTTGATCAAGCGTCAGTATCTTATTGATCATCAGGATTCCTACTCAGACTATGATCAGGATTGATCATCAGAACTTGAAGCTGATCAGGATTCCTACTTCGAGTTATATTTGGAGTCTAGATAAACATGGAAGTTTATTCTATTTGTTCCTGGTTTGTAGAATGTAGCTATCGATTAAGGATAGGTTTCTATCTTTGTTGTTGATTAGGACTTATCTTGTTATTGATAGAGAAGCTGTGTGTACTATATAAACACAGTCTTGGTTTCGATTTATGAATTCATTCGAGAGAGAACATAATCGAATAGAAGCTCTTGAGAACATAGAATTTCTTGAGAGAGTTTTTGTAAACTAGCAGCTCTCAAGAACATCAGAAATAGTCAAGTCCTACGGGATCATCAACTCATCAACAGAAATAGTCAAGTCCTACGGGATCATGAAATATGCATGCTATGCAAATGCAACTAAATGGACTCACATAATAGATATAAACACATATGCAAATAGAATGCTCTATATGACATAAACATGCAAAGATATGAATGAAACTAACTAAATATGCAATATGAATCCTAAATGAACACACACTAACATTCCTCAATTATCACCCCCAAACTTACAATATTCAATGTCCTCATTGAAGGTAATAACAAGGAAAGATGCAGAGAATACCTAATCATTAGCAGGACCACCCTCCTCGGGTGGTGTATCCGGTGGTGGATAAACAGAATCAGCTCCAAAGGTGGGCCAAACAATATCAACTCCATTGGCGCGGAATGCAGTACCCAACGCCTGAGTCAAGTCCTGAGCAAAGCGACTCTGAATGTCATGAATGGCGTCTATGCGCCGTGTCAGCCGCCTATACTGAGTATCTCCAAAACCAGACCTATCCACCTGCTGCTGAATCTGAGATGCTTGTCTCCTCCCTGCTACAGGCTCACGAGGCGGAGCCTCTCTTCCTTCTTCATCATAAACAGCATAACCCAAACCAGAATAATCTGCGGCACCACCATCCCTATCTGAATCCTCCATCCTAGTAATCGTAGCATGATCAATAGGAGCACTAGGTAACTGAACCTGCTCCTCCTCAGACCAACGAACACCAACAGCTAAACATAACTTGATAACAATAGAGGCGTGAGGAATTGCCCCCATAGTACCACCCTTCAAAAACTTCACAATGTTCTTATGAAGGAGTTCACCCAGATCAATGTACTCACCATTCAGAATGCCCCACAGAACTATAGCCATGTCCACCGTAACCTCATGCGAATGCGAAGAAGGCAAAATATTAGCACATAAAAACATATTCCAAGCCCTCGCATACCTGTTCATCGCAGAAGATAGAAAAGTAATCGGCTCAGTGGAACCAGCCCTGTACTTCCAAGTAGTGCCCGGAACAGAAATCTCCCCAAGAATGTACTCGAGATCAACATCCTCCCGAGTCTTCGAAGACCAATCCTCATCACCCCTCTTCTTCTTAGGCAAATTCAAAACCCGATGAATTGCCTTAGCCGTGTAATCAACAGTCATGCCCCGAACCACACTATAGCCATTCTTGTCGGCTTTAGCATTAGCATAGAACTCCCGCACAACAGACAACGGAACCGGACCCGGTGCTTCACAAAAACTTTCCCAACCCCTATCTGTAATCATCTTGAACAAGTACCCATCAGTAGGTTGAGGCAAAAACCCCCTCTCCTTAGCCACAGCTTTGGAAAGCAACCGTGTAAACTCCAATTGAGCCTCCGGAGATGAAAACTTCTCACCCCCAACACCAATACTCGACTCCTCCTCAGAAGAAGAACGACGAGTGCTGCTACTACCCGCAAAACGACCTCTCTTTGGTGGTGCCATGGAATTAGGATGAATAGATGGAGATATGTAAGGAAGTGTATGTATAGAATGGAAAAAGAGAATGAGAGATGTGTTCAGGATGATAGGCTTTTAAGAATATGGGTTGGGTAAGGTAAGCTTTATGTTTAAATAGATAAGAATCCAAAGAAAAATTAGATTTGGGGGTTTTTTTTCAATTTTTCTCGTTTTTCTTTTTTTCTGGCAGCACCCTAGGCGCGGGCGCGCCTCTTCAAGCGCGGGCGCGCTGCTCTTTCTGCCAAAAAATATTTTTTTTGATTTTTTTTTTTTTCAAAACAAGGATAAAATACTTACAACAATAACATGGGTTGCCTCCCATGAAGCGCTCGTTTTACGTCAATAGCTTGACGTGATTCCTGACTCCTTAATTAGCTGAAACAAGAACCGCAATTTCCGCCTCGCGATTCACCCGTTCACCAAAATACGGTTTTAACCTCTGACCATTGACCTTGAATGCTTCATCCGGTGACTTATCATAGACTTCCACTGCACCATGTGGAAACACAGTTTTGACCGTGAATGGTCCCGACCACCTTGACTTGAGTTTACCAGGAAAAAGTTTGAGACGAGAGTTGAAAAGTAAAACAAGTTGGCCAGGAACAAAGGACTTGTGCACCAACTTCTTATCATGCCATCTCTTAACCTTCTCCTTGTATAACTTGTGATTTTCATAGACCTGTAGACGGAGCTCATCCAACTCATTAATTTGAAGCATTCTTTTCTCACCAGCAGCTTTCAAATCGAAATTCAACTTCTTCAATGCCCAATATGCCTTGTGCTCTAGCTCGGCAGGCAAATGACAAGCCTTACCATACACCAACTGAAACGGAGATGTACCCAACGGAGTCTTGTAAGCTGTCCTGTAAGCCCAAACAGCTTCATCAAGCTTCAACGACCAATCCTTCCTTGAAGGATTTACCACTTTCTCAAGAATCCGCTTGATCTCCCTATTAGAAACTTCAGCTTGGCCATTTGTCTGAGGATGATAAGCAGTAGCAACACGATGATTGATATTATACCTAGCCATGAAGGCTGAAAACTTACGATTGCAAAAATGCGTACCCTCATCACTGATAATCACCCTCGGAGTTCCGAACCGAGTGAAAATTTGCTTATGCAGAAAATTCAGCACCACTTTAGCATCATTGGTCGGTAAAGCCTTCACCTCGACCCATTTAGAAACGTAATCCACAGCTAACAGTATGTACTGATTGTTGCAAGACGAAACAAACGGTCCCATGAAATCGATTCCCCATACATCAAAAATCTCCACTTCAAGCAGCATGTTAAGAGGCATCTCATTCCTTCTAGACTTGCTCAACATGTAGAAGATGATATGGCTCCACAATTGAAGATTCAGACTTGCTCTTGAAAGATGACTTCCTTAGCTTGGCCTTTTGACAAGAATCACACAGACCATCTAAGCTGAGTATTGACTTGGGAAGTCCCCTTACATGATCTTTTCTTATCAGCTCATTGATGTTGTTCAAATTTAGATGAGAGAGCTTCTTATGTCATTTCCAACTCTCTTTATTTGACATTCTTGCTGTCAGACACACAGTTTTTCCATCAGAGTTTGTTACCAAACTTGCTTCATAGATGTTGTTGCGCCTGTGTCCAACTAGAACAACTTTTCCAGTAGATTTACTGATCACTTCACAGTGTTCAGTATGAAAATCTACATGATATCCTCTGTCACAGATTTGACTCACAGATAGCAGATCATGCTTGAGTCCTGAGACAAGAGCTACGTTTGATATGATGACACTTCCAAGATTTATATTGCCATATCCCAGAGTACGTCCTATGTTGCCATCTCCATAGGATACTTTTGGGCCAGCCTTCTCCTTAAAGTCTGATAGCAGGGCTTTGTTTCCAGTCATATGTCCTGAGCATCCACTGTCCAAGATAAGTGTGCTCTCTTTAATGCCCTGCAATTATAAACAATCACTGATTGTTAGTTTTAAGGATCCAGACTTGCTTGGATCCTTTGGCTTTCTTAACATTGTTAGCTTTTGCAGCGGAATCACCATCAACAGAGTTTAAACTAACATTGTCAGACTTTACACTTGCAGAGTTTGCTCTAACCCATTTCAAGTTGGGTTTAAGCTCATAATAGTTATGATAAATAGCATGATAACTCTTGCAAGTATAAATGGAATGCAAAGTGCTCCCACAGTGTGTGCATAAAGTCTGTGGCCTAACCCTAACATAATCATTCTTTACCCCAGACTTGGAGGGTAAAGAATTAATATCTTTGTTCTTCCTGCAAAAACTGGCAAGATGGTTAGCACTACCACAGTTATAACATGTTTTTCTTGGAGCAACTGAAGTAGGCAGATGATTATTCCTTTTATTTATGCCTACTTTTCCATTCCTATTCTGCTTGGACCCTTTTGGTTTCATGGCAGATTTTACCTCTTTGAGCTTAAGATTGAACTGTTTTCCTGTCATTAAACCAACATTAACCTGTTTTTCACAAACTTTTACTGGTTTTCTAACAGCTTCTTTCTTAATAGGCTTCTCTGTTGTAGATTCAATATACACTTGTTCAACACAAGCTTCAACTGGCTCCATAACAGCTTCTTTTACAACTACAGACTTTAGCTTACTGGATTCATGAACAAATTTCACAGGTTTAAGTTGTGGTTTTACTTTAACTTTATCTTTAAACCTAAGTTCATCTTTCTCACAGTAACCCAATCCTACAGTATCTGTTTGAAAAACCTGATGTGTGTCTTTTCCAGAGTTAGTCCAGGTTTTAATCACTTTCCTCTCTTTTTCCAACTCAGACTCTATTTGCCTATATCTTTTAAGCAATTCCTGTTCAACATAAACAGCATCATCTCTCTCCTTTTGAACTTGTTGCATGTTAACAAGCTTCTCTTCAAGAAATTTATTTCTTTCTTTGAGACTTAGATTCTCAGATTTTATTCTCTCATTCTCTAAAGTCTGATCCCTATAACTAACATGTATGCTTTTAAGATAAATTCTTAATTCAGATATATCATCAATATCATAAGCATAAGTTGTTAGGGGTACCTTGTTTTCAGATGAGTCAGCTTCATCTCTACCAATTGCCATGAGAGCATAATTGACTCCCTCATCTGAGTCTGAAGTGTTTGCCCAGTCTTTGCCTTTTGAGATGAGTGCTTTTTCAGTTTTTCCTTTCTTGCACTCTGGAGCATAGTGACCCATCTCTTTGCACTTGTAGCACTGGATCTCAGATTTGTCTTTCTTTCCAGACTTGGTATATCCTCCATCAGACTTTCTGAAATTTCTCTTATCAGAGTTTGAATCTTTCCTTGAGAATCTCTTTCCTTTCTTGAAGTTCTTGAATCCCATCTTCTTGAAAGTCTTCACCATTAAAGCAGCCATCTTCATCATCTCTTCTTCATCATCCTCAGAACCAGAAGCTTCATCATCAGTATTTGAGCCATCATCAGAGTTTGATGACTCACTTTCAGATTTGATGACTAAAGCCTTTCCTTTGGCTTTCTTTCTTGAAAGTTCCTTCTTGACAGGATTCTCTTCAACTTTAAGAGCAACAGATTTTGTCTTCTTTCCAGATCTTTTGTTTCTCTGTTCTATTTCAAGTTCATGAGTTTTAAGCAACCCATAGATTTCATCAAGATCTGTATCCGCAAGATCATAATTGTCTCTGATTGTTGTTGCCTTTAAATCCCATCTTTCAGGTAGGGATAGAAGAAACTTGAGATTTGACTCTTCAAGTTCATACTCTTTATCAACCAGGGACAAATCATTTAACAATTTACAAAATCTGTCATATGTATCTGTCAAACTTTCATCAGATCTAGAGTCAAAGTGTTCATACTCCTGTGTAAGAATAGTCTTCCTATTCTTCTTTATAGCACTTGTTCCTTGACACCTGACTTCCAAAGCATCCCAAATTTCTTTGGCAGTTTTGCAGCCAATCACTCTGTTAGACATGACATTATCTAAGGCACTGTGTAGTAGATGTCTAACCTTTGCATCCTTTGCAATTGATGAGATGTCTTCAGGAGTCAAATCTTTCTTCTCTTTTGGAACAGTCTTTTGTTCTTGTCCAGTAACAACAGGAGACAATTTAGTTGGCATATGAGGACCATCATTGATTCTATCAAGGTATTCTGGATCTGTGGCTTCCAGAAACATGGTCATCTTCACTTTCCATATTGGATATTCAACTGGTCTGAGAATTGGAACCCTTATAGTCTCATATCGACTCATAGAAGTAGGTTGAACCTTCTGAACATTAGAACCTTCCTGAGAGTTGTCAGTCATGATTATACTTGTGTTTGGATCGATAAACTGTATATATTAAACAGCCTTGGCTCTGATACCAATTGTTAGGCCGAATACAGTATAATCAAATATATATGAGAATAACAATAATCAAGAACACTGTTTATGAATCAATAAACTGTAATTGTATTAACAGCTTCTCTCTTTATGATGTTAATGAATCACAAAGAGCTTCTAGGTTACAAGAATAATAATTCTATGTTCGCATCCCTTCTAGGGATAACCTATCTGTGTTTATATATTACACAGCTACATACAATCCATCTCTAATTGATATTCCTATAAGTTAGCTATACAATTCATATCAATTAAGGATTGCTTCTTATCTTCTATTCCGTTTCCTTAGTTGTATCAATATATTCTGCTTCTTTCCATCTTCAGAATATATTGCTTCTAGAATATTCAATTCAGCACCGACAGCTAATTCAACTATCACCACGTCAGACTTTAACAAACTCTGACTGGCTTCAATGTAAACTCTGATTAACACCTGGTACTTAAACACTGATGAGCAAACGTCAGCAATTATATTTAACAATCTCCCCCAACTTGTTCATACTAAAATGTACAAGTTAAAAAGATAATTGATGATGTCAAAACATATAACAAATGCAGTGTTTAAAATATAACAGAGTTTAACTTTAACTTAGAACAGAAAACTTTAAAAAACTTACAGTCAGACTTTATTTGATTTCTTGAATATCAGGCACTGTCCTGAGATAGTCCGTAAGTAATCTTCTCTCAGCTCTTTCCAGTTCAGCAATCATAATCTCCTTCAGTTCTTTATACTCTGGATCTCCTTCACCAGTTTGATATATGGCAGCCCTCAGAGAATAAATACTGTTTTTCCTCATTTCATTTCCGAGTTTTATATAATATGATTTGTCTGACTCCAAATTGAATTCCAAGACTTTGATACCCAGTGCTGTCTTGAACTTGACACTATTTCTTTTCATCTCAACAATCTTTCCATAAGCATCTCTGTACTTAGGAATGTATGCACTAGAAACACCACCTCCAAAAAGCACTTTAGATTTCATCATTCTGTCTTTTATCAGACATGAAGTATAACAGAACCTCTTTCTTCAAACCCCTGTGATAGACCATCTGAACAGATTCCAGTTTATCAAGGCTCTCTTGAGATACCCCAATACCAACTTCTGCCAGTGAAGTTTGATCTAAAGATCTGTTGTTTATTCTCTTCTCCCTATGTGAACCTAAACCAGACTTATCAAAAGATTCTTTTCCAAGTACAGTCCTGGTTTGAGAAAAGTCCACAGGTTGAAGTGTCAGAGTTTCAGAAAGTGCAGGTCTTAAGAAACCTTTGAGTTGAGGAGCTAGCTGAGTTTGTACAACTTGAGCTTTGTCAGAGATTGTCACAACTTTAGTAGAAACATCAACTTGAGCAGCGTCAGAGGTTGATTTACTTATCCTTGATTCAACTTGAGCAATGTCAGAGGTTGAATAATTCTTCTTAGGTAACTGTCCTTCTTCTACCAGTATACCCTTTCCTTTATCCGTATTTGCAATTACAGGCCTCCTGGTGTATTGTATACTCTGTTGAGTATTTTCCTTGATAGAAATTCCAGTTTCTTTCTTTCTAGGAGCCTTTACTGATTTCTTCTTATAATTTCCAGAAGCAACTTTCTTCTTATGTTCTTCTGCTAGCATTTGTTCTTCTGCTTGAATATCTTCAACAGTAGCATCTTGACCATGCTCAGCTAGAAACAACTGAGTTGCAACTTCTTCATCAGTAATTGGAGATTGAGAAGAAAGAAGTAAACTTCTTACTCTTGAAGAAGACTGCCCTCCAGTGTTTATTCCTTTTCCAGCATTAGCCTTAGCATCAGAGTTTGACCTCCTCCCTTGCTCTTGAACATTCTTTTTCCTTTGTTCTTTATCTTTTGCACCACCATCAGTGGTATCATCCTTCCAAGTCAGAGTTTGAGAGCTCTTGCATTTGTCTTTAGATACTCTCTCCCCCTTTTTGACATCATCAGAAATCAATACTGATGTGAGCAGTTCCAAGGAATTAGCAATTGCATCCAGCTTATTTGACATTTCAGCTTGATTCTCTTCAACTTTTGACAATCTGGAGTTAAAAGCCTTCTGTTCTTTACACAAAGAGATATATAGAGATTTATCCTTTTGCAGTGTAAGTTCCCTTGCAGCTATGTCATTCCTTAGACCATCAATAACCTTGTCAGTACCATCAAAACGATTATTTAATGATTTGACTTGGACTATTGTAGCTTTGAGATGAGTTAGAAGTTCAGGATTTTGAATCTCCTTTGAAGACTTGGTCACAAAATCAGCAGCTCTTTCATCAGAAAAGATAGTTTCTCTGCTTGACCAATTGGAGAAATACATATCCTGGAAATGAGCATCTGTAGCGCGTTGAGCAGAAATTCTTTGAGAATTGTCAACAGAGTTTGCAGAAGAATCAACATTAGAAGAATCAGGAACATTTTCTTCAGCATCATCTTGGGCTCCCTCATGATGATCAGAGTTTGCAATATTCTCTGCAGTGACTTCAGTGTTTAACTGTGCAGCTTCATCATTAACTTTTTCTGCTATAGCTTCATCTTTCTCAGCATTTAGCTGTGCAGCAACAAGATTCTCAGAGGTTACAAAAACCTCTCCTTCTTTAGGAACAGCCTCTGCAACAATATCTTCTGTATGTACAGTAGTGTCAGCAACTACTTGAACAGCTTCAAGAACCTGATCAACCTCCTCACCCTCTTCTGGATTTGAATTATTGACAGAAAGAATTTCTGTATGAGTGGCAAGAGACTCATTTATTATCTGGGTGGGTTGATCAGCTGCCACATCCTCAGTATCACAAATACTGATACTAGGATGTGCTTCAATTTCTTCTTCAACATTCATCTCCAACATTGGTTCAAGAAAATCATCATGAAAAGCAGCAGTAGCATCAGTGTTTGCTCTGGCTTCTTCATGCACAGTAGCATTTGCAGTATGATTTTCAATCACAACCTCAGGAGCTTCAACATTTACAAAAATCCTGTCCTCATCGTCAGCATTAACAACAGGCTCCTTATCAACAACTTCAGGAGCTTCATGCTGGACAGCTTCATCCACATTATCAAAAAGATAATTGGCTACTAATCTTCTCTTCCTCTTATGAAGAGGTTCATTATCAAGATCATCTTCATCATCAGCTTTTGATTGATTTGCTCTCCTCTTCTTATAATGACCCTTGGGCTCATCATTAGTCTTAGACACACCTGCATCAGTAGATGGTCTCACAGACCTTGCAGGTTTAGTACCAATGTGCTTAGTCCTACCACCCCTTGCAGGTATGACAGATGTTGATGGAGGTAGCTCTGTTTGTAAAGGCTCAGGTTAAGGTTCTGGTTGAGAAGGAGCTTGGGTAGGTGGATTAACTTGATCATTTATAAACTGTTGCACAGAGATAGGTAGCAACAAATCTCCAACAACCCCTTTCTTAACATCTTTATTAATAAGATCAGAGAATATCCTTTTATGTAATTTAAAACAAGAAACATCTTCTTCAATTACTTCTACTCCTTCAACACAGTAAGAGAATAAAATCTGACAGAATCTTGAAAAATAGACTACTCATCTATTCTCTGTCATTTTCTCTCCTAGATTATTCAAGACAAGTCGTGCAAAATCAAAATGATTATCATATAAAAGAGAATACCCGATTTGCAGACTGTCTGTGGGAATAGCATCCCAGTTTGTGCATTTCTTTCCAAACGTTCTTGTGATGCAATCAAAGAAGAAGCTCCACTCCTTCCGTAAGAACGGTCGTTTTAACTGTCCAATCTTGTGCAAGGGTCCAGAATACCCAATCTCTCGCATCATTCTTATCAAATCATCATCACCCATGCCAATAGTATATGACGAAAACTCAAGAAACCCCATTGCAGCACGAATGGTTCCAGCAGTAATCACATACTCTGTTTCTTCATATTCAAAGATTATAGATGGGTTCCCAGTTTCACCACCATCATCATACATCCCCGACTCCCAGAACGCCTTGATTTGTGAACCAGAAAGTTTTGCTGGTTCTACTAAAGCACGCCCAATCGCTGACTGAGCAAGAAAGTCTTGAATCATATGAAAAGCTTCTGGTGCGTTGACAGTGTTTAGTGGTGCTGCGTAGTTATTTGGAACAAATTCTAACCCAGATGAAACAAAAGCTATGGTCGCCATTAGTAAGATTTGAAAGAAATCAAAGAAACTGATGCAAAAGCTTCTAAAGAGTTTGTGAGTATAAAAAGTGTTTGTGAATATGTGTGTGTGACAATAGATGTGAATAGGAGTAAGATGTGAAAGGTTTAGACGTATGTGTGTGTATTGTATAAATATGAAATTCAAAATTAAAAACTGAACAGTTTTTAATCATTAATACACAACTGTCTTACTCCTTTAATTATGTGAGTGGGACACGTGGCACATATGTAATGACTAACAGCAAGTAGTTGACAGTTTCCAATGCGCATGCGCAGTAAAAACAGCAATAAATACCACCTGTTACACTTTTCTAGGAAAATAACCTCTCTCCTCTGTTTAAAACATTCTTGATCAACTGTCCAATCATACTCTTTTTAAATTTTCAAAACAAATGTCTTTTTCTCAAAATTATAATATGTCTGAAACCAACAAAATTTATTTTAATCACAGAAATTAAAATTAAATTACCTCGGCGTAGAGTACATAATTCATCAGTGTTTACCAATCCTCCTCCTTTAGAAACAAACTCTTTTCACAAACTGTACAGATGTGAGTATTTGTGTGTGAATTAGCAGAGTTTACAGAATATGAATATTTAGACCATCTCAAAGTGCATAAAATCCACGAACTAAAGTAGTAAAAACTGGTTGCCTAAACTCTCATGTATTACAAAAAATCTGATTTTTATATCTAAACTCTGTATACTGATATCCTTTCATTTGGATATATCTTTTATTTTTCACCCCCTTTATGATTTTTTTATTTTATTTTATTTATATATATTTTTTTTCCCAGTAATCAGTGGTTGTCACTAGTCACCAAAAATCAAAGATTTTAGCCCTTATTTCATACAATAAGTTCTTGGATCTTCCTAGACACAACATGATCTCAAAGGAATTTGTGCTCTTTTCGGCATCTTTTGATTTGAGGGTGAATTATTTACAATTAATAATCAGAGTTTAGACTTTTCATCAGTTAATACAATTAATTTATGAGAGAAAATGCAAACAGCTAATACAAACTCAGTATATAGAATCAATAAACTAAGAGATGCTATAAATATATAGACAGTATCATGCTGTGTAAAATTTCTGTACATTTTGTAATCAGAATTTATAATACTTAGAAGGATTCATGATTACTTACTGAAAATCATGCTTCATACATTTTTCTTCATCGGTCCATGTGTTTCAGACAAAAATCATAATCAGAGTTTAACATCAGACTTTAACCGACATAGTATGACTGACAGAGTATGACTAACAGAGTTTACTTATCAGAGTTTAACATGCTGGTGCAAATAACAGTTAACACATGCAATGAATCATGAGCATAAAATCATGTATAGAGTTTGAATCTAACCAGCATCTCTAGTCAAAACCAGAGATCATTCCAAGTTCATTTACCAGCCTTGTAAAGGTAGCTTCACTCAAAGGTTTGGTGAAGATATCTGCAAGCTGTTGGTCTGTAGATACAAAATGAAGTTCAATATCTCCTTCTTCCACATGTTCCCTGATAAAATGATATCTTATGCTGATGTGCTTGGTCATGGAGTGCTGTACTGGATTACCTGTCATAGCAATAGCACTTTGATTATCACAGTAAATAGGTATTTTAGAGTACCTTAATCCATAGTCCAACAACTGATTCTTCATCCATAAAATCTGTGCACAACAGCTACCAGCAGCTATATACTCTGCTTCTGCTGTGGATGTGGAAATTGATTTCTGTTTCTTGCTGTACCACGAAACTAATCTGTCACCTAAAAATTGATAGCTTCCACTTGTGCTTTTTCTATCTATCTTACAGCCTGCAAAATCTGCATCAGAGTAACCAATTAAATTAAACTCTGATTCTCTAAGGTACCACAAACCAAGAGTTATGGTTCCTTTGAGATATTTGAAGATCCTCTTCACAGCTGTTAGATGTGGCTCTCTGGGATCTGCTTGAAATCTTTCACAAAGACATGTTGCATACATGATATCTGGTCTACTTGCTGTGAGATAAAGAAGAGACCCTATCATTCCTCTATAGTTTGTCATATCTACTGAGGCTCCTGTGTCTTTGTCTAGCTTTGTTGCAGTAGCCATGGGAGTTGTAGCAGATGAACTATCAAGCATTCCAAATTTCTTGAGAAGGTTTCTGGTATATTTTGCTTGATTGATAAAAATACCATCATCTGTTTGCTTGACCAGTAAGCCTAGAAAGTAACTAAGCTCTCCCATCATGCTCATTTGATATCTTGACTGCATAAGCTTTGCAAATTTCTTACAGAGTTTGTCATTTGTAGATCCAAAAATTATGTCATCCACATAGATTTGAACTAACAGCAAATCATCAACAGTATTGAAATAGAACAATGTCTTGTCAATTGTACCTCTAGTGAACCCACTTTCTAAAAGAAATTGAGCCAGAGTTTCATACCATGCTCTAGGTGCTTGCTTTAGTCCATATAATGCCTTATCAAGCCTGTAGACATAATCTGGATATTTGGGATCTACAAACCCTGGTGGTTGTTCAACAAACACTTCTTCTTCAAGCTTCCCATTGAGAAAAGCACTTTTTACATCCATCTGAAAGACTTTGAACTTTTTGTGTGCAGCATAGGCCAGAAAAATCCTTATTGCCTCCAATCTTGCAACTGGAGCAAAGGTTTCATCATAGTCAATTCCTTCTTGCTGTGAATAGCCTTTTGCTACAAGTCTAGCCTTGTTCCTTGTAATCACACCATCACTGTCAGTCTTGTTTCTGAAAACCCACTTTGTACCTACTACAGATCTGTTCTTTGGTCTAGGTACAAGTGTCCAGACTTCATTCCTCTCAAATTCATTCAACTCTTCTTGCATAGCTGTTATCCAGTTAGCATCTTGAAGAGCTTCTTCCACTTTCTTTGGTTCTGTTTGAGACAAGAAAGCATGATACAGGCATTCATTTGTAGTAGCACTTCTAGTTCTTACACTAGCATCAGGATCTCCAATTATAAGATCAGGTGTATGTGCCTGTGTCCACTTTCTTACTGTTGGTAAGTGGCTTCTTGTATCAGTATTGGATCCTCCCCCTTGATCCATGCTCTCCTGATTCATGTGTTGACTTTCTACAGCTTCTGAGGCTCCCCCTGAATTGGACTGCTCAGAGTTTGAGCTTTCAGAGTTTGAATCAGCTTCCTCAACAGACTCACTTTGAGTGTTTGAGTCACCATGTTGAGCTGCCTCACGCTCCCCCTCAACTGGTTCTCTGTTTTGAGAATTTTCAGTTTCTCCATTATTTACCAGTAAAGGTTCAGAGTATGCTTCGTCAGAGTTTATCAGAACCGCTTCATCAGAGTTTGTCAGTACTGCTTCATCAGAGTTTACATCATCAGAGAATAAATCTTCATTTTGAAAGCGCAGTTGATCATATTCATCTAAGTCATCAAGTCCAGTTATTTTCTTGTCATCAAATGACACATGTATAGACTCCATGATCACCTTTGTTCTCAGATTGTATACTCTGAATGCTTTTGTTGACAATGGATAGCCAACAAAAATTCCTTCATCAGCTTTTAACTCAAATTTGGTCAACTGTTCAGGATGAGTCTTCAGAACAAAACACTTACATCCAAATATATGAAAATATTTCAAATTTGGCTTCTTGTTCTTCACCATCTCATATGGTGTCTTTCCATGCTTGTTGATCAATGTTGCATTCTGAGTAAAACAAGCAGTTTGAACAACTTCTGCCCAGAAATAGGTTGGTAACTTTGCTTCATCAAGCATTGTTCTGGCAGCTTCGATTAGAGTTCTGTTCTTTCTTTCAACTACACCATTTTGCTGTGGAGTCTCTGGTGCAGAAAACTCTTGCTTCACTCCTCTTTCCTTGCAGAAAGCTTCCATTACTGAATTTCTGAATTCAGTTCCATTATCACTTCTTATTATTTTTACTTTGTACTGTGATCCTTTATCCAGTTGATTTACATGATCCATCAGAGTCTGAGCAGTTTCATCCTTCTTTGCCAAGAAATAAACCCAAGTGTATCTAGTATACTCATCAACAATTACTAGAGTATATTTCTTTCTGCCCATAGACATTACATTTACTGGACCAAAGAGATCAACATGTAGAAGATGATATGGCTCCACAATTGAAGATTCAGACTTGCTCTTGAAAGATGACTTCCTTAGCTTGGCCTTTTGACAAGAATCACACAGACCATCTAAGCTGAGTATTGACTTGGGAAGTCCCCTTACATGATCTTTTCTTATCAGCTCATTGATGTTGTTCAAATTTAGATGAGAGAGCTTCTTATGCCATTTCCAACTCTCTTCATTTGACATTCTTGCTGTCAGACACACAGTTTTTCCATCAGAGTTTGTTACCAAACTTGCTTCATAGATGTTGTTGCGCCTGTGTCCAACTAGAACAACTTTTCCAGTAGATTTACTGATCACTTCACAGTGTTCAGTATGAAAATCTACATGATATCCTCTGTCACAGATTTGACTCATAGATAGCAGATCATGCTTGAGTCCTGAGACAAGAGCTACGTTTGATATGATGACACTTCCAAGATTTATATTGCCATATCCCAGAGTACGTCCTATGTTGCCATCTCCATAGGATACTTTTGGGCCAGCCTTCTCCTTAAAGTCTGATAGCAGGGCTTTGTTTCCAGTCATATGTCCTGAGCATCCACTGTCCAAGATAAGTGTGCTCTCTTTAATGCCCTGCAATTACAAACAATCACTGATTGTTAGTTTTAAGGATCCAGACTTGCTTGGATCCTTTGGCTTTCTTAACATTGTTAGCTTTTGCAGCGGAATCACCATCAACAGAGTTTAAACTAACATTGTCAGACTTTACACTTGCAGAGTTTGCTCTAACCCATTTCAAGTTGGGTTTAAGCTCATAATAGTTATGATAAATAGCATGATAACTCTTGCAAGTATAAATGGAATGCAAAGTGCTCCCACAGTGTGTGCATAAAGTCTGTGGCCTAACCCTAACATAATCATTCTTTACCCTAGACTTGGAGGGTAAAGAATTAATATCTTTGTTCTTCCTGCAAAAACTGGCAAGATGGTTAGCACTACCACAGTTATAACATGTTTTTCTTGGAGCAACTGAAGTAGGCAGATGATTATTCCTTTTATTTATGCCTACTTTTCCATTCCTATTCTGCTTGGACCCTTTTGGTTTCATGGCAGATTTTACCTCTTTGAGCTTAAGATTGAACTGTTTTCCTGTCATTAAACCAACATTAACCTGTTTTTCACAGACTTTTACTGGTTTTCTAACAGCTTCTTTCTTAATAGGCTTCTCTGTTGTAGATTCAATATCCACTTGTTCAACACAAGCTTCAACTGGCTCCATAACAGCTTCTTTTACAACTACAGACTTTAGCTTACTGGATTCATGAACAAATTTCACAGGTTTAAGTTGTGGTTTTACTTTAACTTTATCTTTAAACCTAAGTTCATCTTTCTCACAGTAACCCAATCCTACAGTATCTGTTTGAAAAACCTGATGTGTGTCTTTTCCAGAGTTAGTCCAGGTTTTAATCACTTTCCTCTCTTTTTCCAACTCAGACTCTATTTGCCTATATCTTTTAAGCAATTCCTGTTCAACATAAACAACATCATCTCTCTCCTTTTGAACTTGTTGCATGTTAACAAGCTTCTCTTCAAGAAATTTATTTCTTTCTTTGAGACTTAGATTCTCAGATTTTATTCTCTCATTCTCTAAAGTCTGATCCCTATAACTAACATGTATGCTTTTAAGATAAATTCTTAATTCAGATATATCATCAATATCATAAGCATAAGTTGTTAGGGGTACCTTGTTTTCAGATGAGTCAGCTTCATCTCTACCAATTGCCATGAGAGCATAATTGACTCCCTCATCTGAGTCTGAAGTGTCTGCCCAGTCTTTGCCTTTTGAGATGAGTGCTTTTTCAGTTTTTCCTTTCTTGCACTCTGGAGCATAGTGACCCATCTCTTTGCACTTGTAGCACTGGATCTCAGATTTGTCTTTCTTTCCAGACTTGGTATATCCTCCATCAGACTTTCTGAAATTTCTCTTATCAGAGTTTGAATCTTTCCTTGAGAATCTCTTTCCTTTCTTGAAGTTCTTGAATCCCATCTTCTTGAAAGTCTTCACCATTAAAGCAGCCATCTTCATCATCTCTTCTTCATCATCCTCAGAATCAGAAGCTTCATCATCAGTATTTGAGCCATCATCAGAGTTTGATGACTCACTTTCAGATTTGATGACTAAAGCCTTTCCTTTGGCTTTCTTTCTTGAAAGTTCCTTCTTGACGGGATTCTCTTCAACTTTAAGAGCAACAGATTTTGTCTTCTTTCCAGATCTTTTGTTTCTCTGTTCTATTTCAAGTTCATGAGTTTTAAGCAACCCATAGATTTCATCAAGATCTGTATCCGCAAGATCATAATTGTCTCTGATTGTTGTTGCCTTTAAATCCCATCTTTCAGGTAGGGATAGAAGAAACTTGAGATTTGACTCTTCAAGTTCATACTCTTTATCAACCAGGGACAAATCATTTAACAATTTACAAAATCTGTCATATGTATCTGTCAAACTTTCATCAGATCTAGAGTCAAAGTGTTCATACTCCTGTGTAAGAATAGTCTTCTTATTCTTCTTTATAGCACTTGTTCCTTGACACCTGACTTCCAAAGCATCCCAAATTTCTTTGGCAGTTTTGCAGCCAATCACTCTGTTAGACATGACATTATCTAAGGCACTGTGTAGTAGATGTCTAACCTTTGCATCCTTTGCAATTGATGAGATGTCTTCAGGAGTCAAATCTTTCTTCTCTTTTGGAACAGTCTTTTGTTCTTGTCCAGTAACAACAGGAGACAATTTAGTTGGCATATGAGGACCATCATTGATTCTATCAAGGTATTCTGGATCTGTGGCTTCCAGAAACATGGTCATCTTCACTTTCCATATTGGATATTCAACTGGTCTGAGAATTGGAACCCTTATAGTCTCATATCGACTCATAGAAGTAGGTTGAACCTTCTGAGCATTAGAACCTTCCTGAGAGTTGTCAGTCATGATTATACTTGTGTTTGGATCGATAAACTGTATATATTAAATAGCCTTGGCTCTGATACCAATTGTTAGGCCGAATACAGTATAATCAAATATATATGAGAATAACAATAATCAAGAACACTGTTTATGAATCAATAAATTGTAATTGTATTAACAGCTTCTCTCTTTATGATGTTAATGAATCACAAAGAGCTTCTAGGTTACAAGAATAATAATTCTATGTTCGCATCCCTTCTAGGGATAACCTATCTGTGTTTATATATTACACAGCTACATACAATCCATCTCTAATTGATATTCCTATAAGTTAGCTATACAATTCATATCAATTAAGGATTGCTTCTTATCTTCTATTCCGTTTCCTTAGCTGTATCAATATATTCTGCTTCTTTCCATCTTCAGAATATATTGCTTCTAGAATATTCAATTCAGCACCGACAGCTAATTCAACTATCACCACGTCAGACTTTAACAAACTCTGACTGGCTTCAATGTAAACTCTGATTAACACCTGGTACTTAAACACTGATGAGCAAACGTCAGCAATTATATTTAACAATCTCCCCCAACTTGTTCATACTAAAATGTACAAGTTAAAAAGATAATTGATGATGTCAAAACATATAACAAATGCAGTGTTTAAAATATAACAGAGTTTAACTTTAACTTAGAACAGAAAACTTTAAAAAACTTACAGTCAGACTTTATTTGATTTCTTGAATATCAGGCACTGTCCTGAGATAGTCCGTAAGTAATCTTCTCTCAGCTCTTTCCAGTTCAGCAATCATAATCTCCTTCAGTTCTTTATACTCTGGATCTCCTTCACCAGTTTGATATATGGCAGCCCTCAGAGAATAAATACTTTTTTTCCTCATTTCATTTCCGAGTTTTATATAATATGATTTGTCTGACTCCAAATTGAATTCCAAGACTTTGATACCCAGTGCTGTCTTGAACTTGACACTATTTCTTTTCGTCTCAACAATCTTTCCATAAGCATCTCTGTACTTAGGAATGTATGCACTAGAAACACCACCTCCAAGAAGCACTTTAGATTTCATCATTCTGTCTTTTATGACAAGAGCAGCATCATGAGTACTTTTGTTTTTGATTTTGAGAAGGTATAAAACATACTCAAGCTCTTCCCATAGCTTCAATTGAATATCAGCTTCTCCTACTCTGTATACTCTTCCATCAGACATGAAGTATAACAGAACCTCTTTCTTCAAACCCCTGTGATAGACCATCTGAACAGATTCCAGTTTATCAAGGCTCTCTTGAGATACCCCAATACCAACTTCTGCCAGTGAAGTTTGATCTAAAGATCTGTTGTTTATTCTCTTCTCCCTATGTGAACCTAAACCAGACTTATCAAAAGATTCTTTTCCAAGTACAGTCCTGGTTTGAGAAAAGTCCACAGGTTGAAGTGTCAGAGTTTCAGAAAGTGCAGGTCTTAAGAAACCTTTGAGTTGAGGAGCTAGCTGAGTTTGTACAACTTGAGCTTTGTCAGAGATTGTCACAACTTTAGTAGAAACATCAACTTGAGCAGCGTCAGAGGTTGATTTACTTATCCTTGATTCAACTTGAGCAATGTCAGAGGTTGAATAATTCTTCTTAGGTAACTGTCCTTCTTCTACCAGTATACCCTTTCCTTTATCCGTATTTGCAATTACAGGCCTCCTGGTGTATTGTATACTCTGTTGAGTATTTTCCTTGATAGAAATTCCAGTTTCTTTCTTTCTAGGAGCCTTTACTGATTTCTTCTTATAATTTCCAGAAGCAACTTTCTTCTTATGTTCTTCTGCTAGCATTTGTTCTTCTGCTTGAATATCTTCAACAGTAGCATCTTGACCATGCTCAGCTAGAAACAACTGAGTTGCAACTTCTTCATCAGTAATTGGAGATTGAGAAGAAAGAAGTAAACTTCTTACTCTTGAAGAAGACTGCCCTCCAGTGTTTATTCCTTTTCCAGCATTAGCCTTAGCATCAGAGTTTGACCTCCTCCCTTGCTCTTGAACATTCTTTTTCCTTTGTTCTTTATCTTTTGCACCACCATCAGTGGTATCATCCTTCCAAGTCAGAGTTTGAGAGCTCTTGCATTTGTCTTTAGATACTCTCTCCCCCTTTTTGACATCATCAGAAATCAATACTGATATGAGCAGTTCCAAGGAATTAGCAATTGCATCCAGCTTATTTGACATTTCAGCTTGATTCTCTTCAATTTTTGACAATCTGGAGTTAAAAGCCTTCTGTTCTTTACACAAAGAGATATATAGAGATTTATCCTTTTGCAGTGTAAGTTCCCTTGCAGCTATGTCATTCCTTAGACCATCAATAACCTTGTCAGTACCATCAAAACGATTATTTAATGATTTGACTTGGACTATTGTAGCTTTGAGATGAGTTAGAAGTTCAGGATTTTGAATCTCCTTTGAAGACTTGGTCACAAAATCAGCAGCTCTTTCATCAGAAAAGATAGTTTCTCTGCTTGACCAATTGGAGAAATACATATCCTGGAAATGAGCATCTGTAGCGCGTTGAGCAGAAATTCTTTGAGAATTGTCAACAGAGTTTGCAGAAGAATCAACATTAGAAGAATCAGGAACATCTTCTTCAGCATCATCTTGGGCTCCCTCATGATGATCAGAGTTTGCAATATTCTCTGCAGTGACTTCAGTGTTTAACTGTGCAGCTTCATCATTAACTTTTTCTGCTATAGCTTCATCTTTCTCAGCATTTAGCTGTGCAGCAACAAGATTCTCAGAGGTTACAAAAACCTCTCCTTCTTTAGGAACAGCCTCTGCAACAATATCTTCTGTATGTACAGTAGTGTCAGCAACTACTTGAACAGCTTCAAGAACCTGATCAACCTCCTCACCCTCTTTTGGATTTGAATTATTGACAGAAAGAATTTCTGTATGAGTGGCAAGAGACTCATTTATTATCTGGGTGGGTTGATCAGCTGCCACATCCTCAGTATCACAAATACTGATACTAGGATGTGCTTCAATTTCTTCTTCAACATTCATCTCCAACATTGGTTCAAGAAAATCATCATGAAAAGCAGCAGTAGCATCAGTGTTTGCTCTGGCTTCTTCATGCACAGTAGCATTTGCAGTATGATTTTCAATCACAACCTCAGGAGCTTCAACATTTACAAAAATCCTGTCCTCATCGTCAGCATTAACAACAGGCTCCTTAGCAACAACTTCAGGAGCTTCATGCTGGACAGCTTCATCCACATTATCAAAAAGATAATTGGCTACTAATCTTCTCTTCCTCTTATGAAGAGGTTCATTATCAAGATCATCTTCATCATCAGCTTTTGATTGATTTGCTCTCCTCTTCTTATAATGACCCTTGGGCTCATCATTAGTCTTAGACACACCTGCATCAGTAGATGGTCTCACAGACCTTGCAGGTTTAGTACCAATGTGCTTAGTCCTACCACCCCTTGCAGGTATGACAGATGTTGATGGAGGTAGCTCTGTTTGTAAAGGCTCAGGTTGAGGTTCTGGTTGAGAAGGAGCTTGGGTAGGTGGATTAACTTGATCATTTATAAACTGTTGCACAGAGATAGGTAGCAACAAATCTCCAACAACCCCTTTCTTAACATCTTTATTAATAAGATCAGGGAATATCCTTTTATGTAATTTAAAACAAGAAACATCTTCTTCAATTACTTCTACTCCTTCAACACAGTAAGAGAATAAAATCTGACAGAATCTTGAAAAATAGACTACTCATCTATTCTCTGTCATTTTCTCTCCTAGATTATTCAAGACAAGTCGTGCAAAATCAAAATGATTATCATATAAAAGAGAATACCCGATTTGCAGACTGTCTGTGGGAATAGCATCCCAGTTTGTGCATTTCTTTCCAAACGTTCTTGTGATGCAATCAAAGAAGAAGCTCCACTCCTTCCGTAAGAACGGTCGTTTTAACTGTCCAATCTTGTGCAAGGGTCCAGAATACCCAATCTCTCGCATCATTCTTATCAAATCATCATCACCCATGCCAATAGTATATGACGAAAACTCAAGAAACCCCATTGCAGCACGAATGGTTCCAGCAGTAATCACATACTCTGTTTCTTCATATTCAAAGATTATAGATGGGTTCCCAGTTTCACCACCATCATCATACATCCCCGACTCCCAGAACGCCTTGATTTGTGAACCAGAAAGTTTTGCTGGTTCTACTAAAGCACGCCCAATCGCTGACTGAGCAAGAAAGTCTTGAATCATATGAAAAGCTTCTGGTGCGTTGACAGTGTTTAGTGGTGCTGCGTAGTTATTTGGAACAAATTCTAACCCAGATGAAACAAAAGCTGTGGTCGCCATTAGTAAGATTTGAAAGAAATCAAAGAAACTGATGCAAAAGCTTCTAAAGAGTTTGTGAGTATAAAAAGTGTTTGTGAATATGTGTGTGTGACAATAGATGTGAATAGGAGTAAGATGTGAAAGGTTTAGACGTATGTGTGTGTATTGTATAAATATGAAATTCAAAATTAAAAACTGAACAGTTTTTAATCATTAATACACAACTGTCTTACTCCTTTAATTATGTGAGTGGGACACGTGGCACATATGTAATGACTGACAGCAAGTAGTTGACAGTTTCCAATGCGCATGCGCAGTAAAAACAGCAATAAATACCACCTGTTACACTTTTCTAGGAAAATAACCTCTCTCCTCTGTTTAAAACATTCTTGATCAACTGTCCAATCATACTCTTTTTAAATTTTCAAAACAAATGTCTTTTTCTCAAAATTATAATATGTCTGAAACCAACAAAATTTATTTTAATCACAGAAATTAAAATTAAATTACCTCGGCGTAGAGTACATAATTCATCAGTGTTTACCAATCCTCCTCCTTTAGAAACAAACTCTTTTCACAAACTGTACAGATGTGAGTATTTGTGTGTGAATTAGCAGAGTTTACAGAATATGAATATTTAGACCATCTCAAAGTGCACAAAATCCACGAACTAAAGTAGTAAAAACTGGTTGCCTAAACTCTCATGTATTACAAAAAATCTGATTTTTATATCTAAACTCTGTATACTGATATCCTTTCATTTGGATATATCTTTTATTTTTCACCCCCTTTATGATTTTTTTATTTTATTTTATTTATATATATATTTTTTTCCAGTAATCAGTGGTTGTCACTAGTCACCAAAAATCAAAGATTTTAGCCCTTATTTCATACAATAAGTTCTTGGATCTTCCTAGACACAACATGATCTCAAAGGAATTTGTGCTCTTTTTGGCATCTTTTGATTTGAGGGTGAATTATTTACAATTAATAATCAGAGTTTAGACTTTTCATCAGTTAATACAATTAATTTATGAGAGAAAATGCAAACAGCTAATACAAACTCAGTATATAGAATCAATAAACTAAGAGATGCTATAAATATATAGACAGTATCATGCTGTGTAAAATTTATGTACATTCTGTAATCAGAATTTATAATACTTAGAAGGATTCATGATTACTTACTGAAAATCATGCTTCATACATTTTTCTTCATCGGTCCATGTGTTTCAGACAAAAATCATAATCAGAGTTTAACATCAGACTTTAACCGACATAGTATGACTGACAGAGTATGACTAACAGAGTTTACTTATCAGAGTTTAACATGCTGGTGCAAATAACAGTTAACACATGCAATGAATCATGAGCATAAAATCATGTATAGAGTTTGAATCTAACCAGCATCTCTAGTCAAAACCAGAGATCATTCCAAGTTCATTTTCCAGCCTTGTAAAGGTAGCTTCACTCAAAGGTTTGGTGAAGATATCTGCAAGCTGTTGGTCTGTAGATACAAAATGAAGTTCAATATCTCCTTCTTCCACATGTTCCCTGATAAAATGATATCTTATGCTGATGTGCTTGGTCATGGAGTGCTGTACTGGATTACCTGTCATAGCAATAGCACTTTGATTATCACAGTAAATAGGTATTTTAGAGTACCTTAATCCATAGTCCAACAACTGATTCTTCATCCATAAAATCTGTGCACAACAGCTACCAGCAGCTATATACTCTGCTTCTGCTGTGGATGTGGAAATTGATTTATGTTTCTTGCTGTACCACGAAACTAATCTGTCACCTAAAAATTGATAGCTTCCACTTGTGCTTTTTCTGTCTATCTTACAGCCTGCAAAATCTGCATCAGAGTAACCAATTAAATTAAACTCTGATTCTCTAGGGTACCACAAACCAAGAGTTATGGTTCCTTTGAGATATTTGAAGATCCTCTTCACAGCTGTTAGATGTGGCTCTCTGGGATCTGCTTGAAATCTTTCACAAAGACATGTTGCATACATGATATCTGGTCTACTTGCTGTGAGATAAAGAAGAGACCCTATCATTCCTCTATAGTTTGTCATATCTACTGAGGCTCCTGTGTCTTTGTCTAGCTTTGTTGCAGTAGCCATGGGAGTTGTAGCAGATGAACTATCAAGCATTCCAAATTTCTTGAGAAGGTTTCTGGTATATTTTGCTTGATTGATAAAAATACCATCATCTGTTTGCTTGACCAGTAAGCCTAGAAAGTAACTAAGCTCTCCCATCATGCTCATTTGATATCTTGACTGCATAAGCTTTGCAAATTTCTTACAGAGTTTGTCATTTGTAGATCCAAAAATTATGTCATCCACATAGATTTGAACTAACAGCAAATCATCAACAGTATTGAAATAGAACAATGTCTTGTCAATTGTACCTCTAGTGAACCCACTTTCTAAAAGAAATTGAGCCAGAGTTTCATACCATGCTCTAGGTGCTTGCTTTAGTCCATATAATGCCTTATCAAGCCTGTAGACATAATCTGGATATTTGGGATCTACAAACCCTGGTGGTTGTTCAACAAACACTTCTTCTTCAAGCTTCCCATTGAGAAAAGCACTTTTTACATCCATCTGAAAGACTTTGAACTTTTTGTGTGCAGCATAGGCCAGAAAAATCCTTATTGCCTCCAATCTTGCAACTGGAGCAAAGGTTTCATCATAGTCAATTCCTTCTTGCTGTGAATAGCCTTTTGCTACAAGTCTAGCCTTGTTCCTTGTAATCACACCATCACTGTCAGTCTTGTTTCTGAAAACCCACTTTGTACCTACTACAGATCTGTTCTTTGGTCTAGGTACAAGTGTCCAGACTTCATTCCTCTCAAATTCATTCAACTCTTCTTGCATAGCTGTTATCCAGTTAGCATCTTGAAGAGCTTCTTCCACTTTCTTTGGTTCTGTTTGAGACAAGAAAGCATGATACATGCATTCATTTGTAGTAGCACTTCTAGTTCTTACACTAGCATCAGGATCTCCAATTATAAGATCAGGTGTATGTGCCTGTGTCCACTTTCTTACTGTTGGTAAGTGGCTTCTTGTATCAGTATTGGATCCTCCCCCTTGATCCATGCTCTCCTGATTCATGTGTTGACTTTCTGCAGCTTCTGAGGCTCCCCCTGAATTGGACTGCTCAGAGTTTGAGCTTTCAGAGTTTGAATCAGCTTCCTCAACAGACTCACTTTGAGTGTTTGAGTCACCATGTTGAGCTGCCTCACGCTCCCCCTCAACTGGTTCTCTGTTTTGAGAATTTTCAGTTTCTCCATTATTTACCAGTAAAGGTTCAGAGTATGCTTCGTCAGAGTTTATCAGAACCGCTTCATCAGAGTTTGTCAGTACTGCTTCATCAGAGTTTACATCATCAGAGAATAAATCTTCATTTTGAAAGCGCAGTTGATCATATTCATCTAAGTCATCAAGTCCAGTTATTTTCTTGTCATCAAATGACACATGTATAGACTCCATGATCACCTTTGTTCTCAGATTGTATACTCTGAATGCTTTTGTTGACAATGGATAGCCAACAAAAATTCCTTCATCAGCTTTTAACTCAAATTTGGTCAACTGTTCAGGATGAGTCTTCAGAACAAAACACTTACATCCAAATATATGAAAATATTTCAAATTTGGCTTCTTGTTCTTCACCATCTCATATGGTGTCTTTCCATGCTTGTTGATCAATGTTGCATTCTGAGTAAAACAAGCAGCTTGAACAACTTCTGCCCAGAAATAGGTTGGTAACTTTGCTTCATCAAGCATTGTTCTGGCAGCTTCGATTAGAGTTCTGTTCTTTCTTTCAACTACACCATTTTGCTGTGGAGTCCCTGGTGCAGAAAACTCTTGCTTCACTCCTCTTTCCTTGCAGAAAGCTTCCATTACTGAATTTCTGAATTCAGTTCCATTATCACTTCTTATTATTTTTACTTTGTACTGTGATCCTTTATCCAGTTGATTTACATGATCCATCAGAGTCTGAGCAGTTTCATCCTTCTTTGCCAAGAAATAAACCCAAGTGTATCTAGTATACTCATCAACAATTACTAGAGTATATTTCTTTCTGCCCATAGACATTACATTTACTGGACCAAAGAGATCAACATGTAGAAGATGATATGGCTCCACAATTGAAGATTCAGACTTGCTCTTGAAAGATGACTTCCTTAGCTTGGCCTTTTGACAAGAATCACACAGACCATCTAAGCTGAGTATTGACTTGGGAAGTCCCCTTACATGATCTTTTCTTATCAGCTCATTGATGTTGTTCAAATTTAGATGAGAGAGCTTCTTATGCCATTTCCAACTCTCTTCATTTGACATTCTTGCTGTCAGACACACAGTTTTTCCATCAGAGTTTGTTACCAAACTTGCTTCATAGATGTTGTTGCGCCTGTGTCCAACTAGAACAACTTTTCCAGTAGATTTACTAATCACTTCACAGTGTTCAGTATGAAAATCTACATGATATCCTCTGTCACAGATTTGACTCACAGATAGCAGATCATGCTTGAGTCCTGAGACAAGAGCTACGTTTGATATGATGACACTTCCAAGATTTATATTGCCATATCCCAGAGTACGTCCTATGTTGCCATCTCCATAGGATACTTTTGGGCCAGCCTTCTCCTTAAAGTCTGATAGCAGGGCTTTGTTTCCAGTCATATGTCCTGAGCATCCACTGTCCAAGATAAGTGTGCTCTCTTTAATGCCCTGCAATTACAAACAATCACTGATTGTTAGTTTTAAGGATCCAGACTTGCTTGGATCCTTTGGCTTTCTTAACATTGTTAGCTTTTGCAGCGGAATCACCATCAACAGAGTTTAAACTAACATTGTCAGACTTTACACTTGCAGAGTTTGCTCTAACCCATTTCAAGTTGGGTTTAAGCTCATAATAGTTATGATAAATAGCATGATAACTCTTGCAAGTATAAATGGAATGCAAAGTGCTCCCACAGTGTGTGCATAAAGTCTGTGGCCTAACCCTAACATAATCATTCTTTACCCCAGACTTGGAGGGTAAAGAATTAATATCTTTGTTCTTCCTGCAAAAACTGGCAAGATGGTTAGCACTACCACAGTTATAACATGTTTTTCTTGGAGCAACTGAAGTAGGCAGATGATTATTCCTTTTATTTATGCCTACTTTTCCATTCCTATTCTGCTTGGACCCTTTTGGTTTCATGGCAGATTTTACCTCTTTGAGCTTAAGATTGAACTGTTTTCCTGTCATTAAACCAACATTAACCTGTTTTTCACAGACTTTTACTGGTTTTCTAACAGCTTCTTTCTTAATAGGCTTCTCTGTTGTAGATTCAATATCCACTTGTTCAACACAAGCTTCAACTGGCTCCATAACAGCTTCTTTTACAACTACAGACTTTAGCTTACTGGATTCATGAACAAATTTCACAGGTTTAAGTTGTGGTTTTACTTTAACTTTATCTTTAAACCTAAGTTCATCTTTCTCACAGTAACCCAATCCTACAGTATCTGTTTGAAAAACCTGATGTGTGTCTTTTCCAGAGTTAGTCCAGGTTTTAATCACTTTCCTCTCTTTTTCCAACTCAGACTCTATTTGCCTATATCTTTTAAGCAATTCCTGTTCAACATAAACAACAACATCTCTCTCCTTTTGAACTTGTTGCATGTTAACAAGCTTCTCTTCAAGAAATTTATTTCTTTCTTTGAGACTTAGATTCTCAGATTTTATTCTCTCATTCTCTAAAGTCTGATCCCTATAACTAACATGTATGCTTTTAAGATAAATTCTTAATTCAGATATATCATCAATATCATAAGCATAAGTTGTTAGGGGTACCTTGTTTTCAGATGAGTCAGCTTCATCTCTACCAATTGCCATGAGAGCATAATTGACTCCCTCATCTGAGTCTGAAGTGTCTGCCCAGTCTTTGCCTTTTGAGATGAGTGCTTTTTCAGTTTTTCCTTTCTTGCACTCTGGAGCATAGTGACCCATCTCTTTGCACTTGTAGCACTGGATCTCAGATTTGTCTTTCTTTCCAGACTTGGTATATCCTCCATCAGACTTTCTGAAATTTCTCTTATCAGAGTTTGAATCTTTCCTTGAGAATCTCTTTCCTTTCTTGAAGTTCTTGAATCCCATCTTCTTGAAAGTCTTCACCATTAAAGCAGCCATCTTCATCATCTCTTCTTCATCATCCTCAGAATCAGAAGCTTCATCATCAGTATTTGAGCCATCATCAGAGTTTGATGACTCACTTTCAGATTTGATGACTAAAGCCTTTCCTTTGGCTTTCTTTCTTGAAAGTTCCTTCTTGACGGGATTCTCTTCAACTTTAAGAGCAACAGATTTTGTCTTCTTTCCAGATCTTTTGTTTCTCTGTTCTATTTCAAGTTCATGAGTTTTAAGCAACCCATAGATTTCATCAAGATCTGTATCCGCAAGATCATAATTGTCTCTGATTGTTGTTGCCTTTAAATCCCATCTTTCAGGTAGGGATAGAAGAAACTTGAGATTTGACTCTTCAAGTTCATACTCTTTATCAACCAGGGACAAATCATTTAACAATTTACAAAATCTGTCATATGTATCTGTCAAACTTTCATCAGATCTAGAGTCAAAGTGTTCATACTCCTGTGTAAGAATAGTCTTCCTATTCTTCTTTATAGCACTTGTTCCTTGACACCTGACTTCCAAAGCATCCCAAATTTCTTTGGCAGTTTTGCAGCCAATCACTCTGTTAGACATGACATTATCTAAGGCACTGTGTAGTAGATGTCTAACCTTTGCATCCTTTGCAATTGATGAGATGTCTTCAGGAGTCAAATCTTTCTTCTCTTTTGGAACAGTCTTTTGTTCTTGTCCAGTAACAACAGGAGACAATTTAGTTGGCATATGAGGACCATCATTGATTCTATCAAGGTATTCTGGATCTGTGGCTTCCAAAAACATGGTCATCTTCACTTTCCATATTGGATATTCAACTGGTCTGAGAATTGGAACCCTTATAGTCTCATATCGACTCATAGAAGTAGGTTGAACCTTCTGAGCATTAGAACCTTCCTGAGAGTTGTCAGTCATGATTATACTTGTGTTTGGATCGATAAACTGTATATATTAAATAGCCTTGGCTCTGATACCAATTGTTAGGCCGAATACAGTATAATCAAATATATATGAGAATAACAATAATCAAGAACACTGTTTATGAATCAATAAACTGTAATTGTATTAACAGCTTCTCTCTTTATGATGTTAATGAATCACAAAGAGCTTCTAGGTTACAAGAATAATAATTCTATGTTCGCATCCCTTCTAGGGATAACCTATCTGTGTTTATATATTACACAGCTACATACAATCCATCTCTAATTGATATTCCTATAAGTTAGCTATACAATTCATATCAATTAAGGATTGCTTCTTATCTTCTATTCCGTTTCCTTAGCTGTATCAATATATTCTGCTTCTTTCCATCTTCAGAATATATTGCTTCTAGAATATTCAATTCAGCACCGACAGCTAATTCAACTATCACCACGTCAGACTTTAACAAACTCTGACTGGCTTCAATGTAAACTCTGATTAACACCTGGTACTTAAACACTGATGAGCAAACGTCAGCAATTATATTTAACAATCTCCCCCAACTTGTTCATACTAAAATGTACAAGTTAAAAAGATAATTGATGATGTCAAAACATATAACAAATGCAGTGTTTAAAATATAACAGAGTTTAACTTTAACTTAGAACAGAAAACTTTAAAAAACTTACAGTCAGACTTTATTTGATTTCTTGAATATCAGGCACTGTCCTGAGATAGTCCGTAAGTAATCTTCTCTCAGCTCTTTCCAGTTCAGCAATCATAATCTCCTTCAGTTCTTTATACTCTGGATCTCCTTCACCAGTTTGATATATGGCAGCCCTCAGAGAATAAATACTGTTTTTCCTCATTTCATTTCCGAGTTTTATATAATATGATTTGTCTGACTCCAAATTGAATTCCAAGACTTTGATACCCAGTGCTGTCTTGAACTTGACACTATTTCTTTTCATCTCAACAATCTTTCCATAAGCATCTCTGTACTTAGGAATGTATGCACTAGAAACACCACCTCCAAAAAGCACTTTAGATTTCATCATTCTGTCTTTTATGACAAGAGCAGCATCATGAGTACTTTTGTTTTTGATTTTGAGAAGGTATAAAACATACTCAAGCTCTTCCCATAGCTTCAATTGAATATCAGCTTCTCCTACTCTGTATACTCTTCCATCAGACATGAAGTATAACAGAACCTCTTTCTTCAAACCCCTGTGATAGACCATCTGAACAGATTCCAGTTTATCAAGGCTCTCTTGAGATACCCCAATACCAACTTCTGCCAGTGAAGTTTGATCTAAAGATCTGTTGTTTATTCTCTTCTCCCTATGTGAACCTAAACCAGACTTATCAAAAGATTCTTTTCCAAGTACAGTCCTGGTTTGAGAAAAGTCCACAGGTTGAAGTGTCAGAGTTTCAGAAAGTGCAGGTCTTAAGAAACCTTTGAGTTGAGGAGCTAGCTGAGTTTGTACAACTTGAGCTTTGTCAGAGATTGTCACAACTTTAGTAGAAACATCAACTTGAGCAGCGTCAGAGGTTGATTTACTTATCCTTGATTCAACTTGAGCAATGTCAGAGGTTGAATAATTCTTCTTAGGTAACTGTCCTTCTTCTACCAGTATACCCTTTCCTTTATCCGTATTTGCAATTACAGGCCTCCTGGTGTATTGTATACTCTGTTGAGTATTTTCCTTGATAGAAATTCCAGTTTCTTTCTTTCTAGGAGCCTTTACTGATTTCTTCTTATAATTTCCAGAAGCAACTTTCTTCTTATGTTCTTCTGCTAGCATTTGTTCTTCTGCTTGAATATCTTCAACAGTAGCATCTTGACCATGCTCAGCTAGAAACAACTGAGTTGCAACTTCTTCATCAGTAATTGGAGATTGAGAAGAAAGAAGTAAACTTCTTACTCTTGAAGAAGACTGCCCTCCAGTGTTTATTCCTTTTCCAGCATTAGCCTTAGCATCAGAGTTTGACCTCCTCCCTTGCTCTTGAACATTCTTTTTCCTTTGTTCTTTATCTTTTGCACCACCATCAGTGGTATCATCCTTCCAAGTCAGAGTTTGAGAGCTCTTGCATTTGTCTTTAGATACTCTCTCCCCCTTTTTGACATCATCAGAAATCAATACTGATATGAGCAGTTCCAAGGAATTAGCAATTGCATCCAGCTTATTTGACATTTCAGCTTGATTCTCTTCAATTTTTGACAATCTGGAGTTAAAAGCCTTCTGTTCTTTACACAAAGAGATATATAGAGATTTATCCTTTTGCAGTGTAAGTTCCCTTGCAGCTATGTCATTCCTTAGACCATCAATAACCTTGTCAGTACCATCAAAACGATTATTTAATGATTTGACTTGGACTATTGTAGCTTTGAGATGAGTTAGAAGTTCAGGATTTTGAATCTCCTTTGAAGACTTGGTCACAAAATCAGCAGCTCTTTCATCAGAAAAGATAGTTTCTCTGCTTGACCAATTGGAGAAATACATATCCTGGAAATGAGCATCTGTAGCGCGTTGAGCAGAAATTCTTTGAGAATTGTCAACAGAGTTTGCAGAAGAATCAACATTAGAAGAATCAGGAACATCTTCTTCAGCATCATCTTGGGCTCCCTCATGATGATCAGAGTTTGCAATATTCTCTGCAGTGACTTCAGTGTTTAACTGTGCAGCTTCATCATTAACTTTTTCTGTTATAGCTTCATCTTTCTCAGCATTTAGCTGTGCAGCAACAAGATTCTCAGAGGTTACAAAAACCTCTCCTTCTTTAGGAACAGCCTCTGCAACAATATCTTCTGTATGTACAGTAGTGTCAGCAACTACTTGAACAGCTTCAAGAACCTGATCAACCTCCTCACCCTCTTCTGGATTTGAATTATTGACAGAAAGAATTTCTGTATGAGTGGCAAGAGACTCATTTATTATCTGGGTGGGTTGATCAGCTGCCACATCCTCAGTATCACAAATACTGATACTAGGATGTGCTTCAATTTCTTCTTCAACATTCATCTCCAACATTGGTTCAAGAAAATCATCATGAAAAGCAGCAGTAGCATCAGTGTTTGCTCTGGCTTCTTCATGCACAGTAGCATTTGCAGTATGATTTTCAATCACAACCTCAGGAGCTTCAACATTTACAAAAATCCTGTCCTCATCGTCAGCATTAACAACAGGCTCCTTAGCAACAACTTCAGGAGCTTCATGCTGGACAGCTTCATCCACATTATCAAAAAGATAATTGGCTACTAATCTTCTCTTCCTCTTATGAAGAGGTTCATTATCAAGATCATCTTCATCATCAGCTTTTGATTGATTTGCTCTCCTCTTCTTATAATGACCCTTGGGCTCATCATTAGTCTTAGACACACCTGCATCAGTAGATGGTCTCACAGACCTTGCAGGTTTAGTACCAATGTGCTTAGTCCTACCACCCCTTGCAGGTATGACAGATGTTGATGGAGGTAGCTCTGTTTGTAAAGGCTCAGGTTGAGGTTCTGGTTGAGAAGGAGCTTGGGTAGGTGGATTAACTTGATCATTTATAAACTGTTGCACAGAGATAGGTAGCAACAAATCTCCAACAACCCCTTTCTTAACATCTTTATTAATAAGATCAGGGAATATCCTTTTATGTAATTTAAAACAAGAAACATCTTCTTCAATTACTTCTACTCCTTCAACACAGTAAGAGAATAAAATCTGACAGAATCTTGAAAAATAGACTACTCATCTATTCTCTGTCATTTTCTCTCCTAGATTATTCAAGACAAGTCGTGCAAAATCAAAATGATTATCATATAAAAGAGAATACCCGATTTGCAGACTGTCTGTGGGAATAGCATCCCAGTTTGTGCATTTCTTTCCAAACGTTCTTGTGATGCAATCAAAGAAGAAGCTCCACTCCTTCCGTAAGAACGGTCGTTTTAACTGTCCAATCTTGTGCAAGGGTCCAGAATACCCAATCTCTCGCATCATTCTTATCAAATCATCATCACCCATGCCAATAGTATATGACGAAAACTCAAGAAACCCCATTGCAGCACGAATGGTTCCAGCAGTAATCACATACTTTGTTTCTTCATATTCAAAGATTATAGATGGGTTCCCAGTTTCACCACCATCATCATACATCCCCGACTCCCAGAACGCCTTGATTTGTGAACCAGAAAGTTTTGCTGGTTCTACTAAAGCACGCCCAATCGCTGACTGAGCAAGAAAGTCTTGAATCATATGAAAAGCTTCTGGTGCGTTGACAGTGTTTAGTGGTGCTGCGTAGTTATTTGGAACAAATTCTAACCCAGATGAAACAAAAGCTGTGGTCGCCATTAGTAAGATTTGAAAGAAATCAAAGAAACTGATGCAAAAGCTTCTAAAGAGTTTGTGAGTATAAAAAGTGTTTGTGAATATGTGTGTGTGACAATAGATGTGAATAGGAGTAAGATGTGAAAGGTTTAGACGTATGTGTGTGTATTGTATAAATATGAAATTCAAAATTAAAAACTGAACAGTTTTTAATCATTAATACACAACTGTCTTACTCCTTTAATTATGTGAGTGGGACACGTGGCACATATGTAATGACTGACAGCAAGTAGTTGACAGTTTCCAATGCGCATGCGCAGTAAAAACAGCAATAAATACCACCTGTTACACTTTTCTAGGAAAATAACCTCTCTCCTCTGTTTAAAACATTCTTGATCAACTGTCCAATCATACTCTTTTTAAATTTTCAAAACAAATGTCTTTTTCTCAAAATTATAATATGTCTGAAACCAACAAAATTTATTTTAATCACAGAAATTAAAATTAAATTACCTCGGCGTAGAGTACATAATTCATCAGTGTTTACCAATCCTCCTCCTTTAGAAACAAACTCTTTTCACAAACTGTACAGATGTGAGTATTTGTGTGTGAATTAGCAGAGTTTACAGAATATGAATATTTAGACCATCTCAAAGTGCACAAAATCCACGAACTAAAGTAGTAAAAACTGGTTGCCTAAACTCTCATGTATTACAAAAAATCTGATTTTTATATCTAAACTCTGTATACTGATATCCTTTCATTTGGATATATCTTTTATTTTTCACCCCCTTTATGATTTTTTTATTTTATTTTATTTATATATATATTTTTTTCCAGTAATCAGTGGTTGTCACTAGTCACCAAAAATCAAAGATTTTAGCCCTTATTTCATACAATAAGTTCTTGGATCTTCCTAGACACAACATGATCTCAAAGGAATTTGTGCTCTTTTTGGCATCTTTTGATTTGAGGGTGAATTATTTACAATTAATAATCAGAGTTTAGACTTTTCATCAGTTAATACAATTAATTTATGAGAGAAAATGCAAACAGCTAATACAAACTCAGTATATAGAATCAATAAACTAAGAGATGCTATAAATATATAGACAGTATCATGCTGTGTAAAATTTATGTACATTCTGTAATCAGAATTTATAATACTTAGAAGGATTCATGATTACTTACTGAAAATCATGCTTCATACATTTTTCTTCATCGGTCCATGTGTTTCAGACAAAAATCATAATCAGAGTTTAACATCAGACTTTAACCAACATAGTATGACTGACAGAGTATGACTAACAGAGTTTACTTATCAGAGTTTAACATGCTGGTGCAAATAACAGTTAACACATGCAATGAATCATGAGCATAAAATCATGTATAGAGTTTGAATCTAACCAGCATCTCTAGTCAAAACCAGAGATCATTCCAAGTTCATTTTCCAGCCTTGTAAAGGTAGCTTCACTCAAAGGTTTGGTGAAGATATCTGCAAGCTGTTGGTCTGTAGATACAAAATGAAGTTCAATATCTCCTTCTTCCACATGTTCCCTGATAAAATGATATCTTATGCTGATGTGCTTGGTCATGGAGTGCTGTACTGGATTACCTGTCATAGCAATAGCACTTTGATTATCACAGTAAATAGGTATTTTAGAGTACCTTAATCCATAGTCCAACAACTGATTCTTCATCCATAAAATCTGTGCACAACAGCTACCAGCAGCTATATACTCTGCTTCTGCTGTGGATGTGGAAATTGATTTATGTTTCTTGCTGTACCACGAAACTAATCTGTCACCTAAAAATTGATAGCTTCCACTTGTGCTTTTTCTGTCTATCTTACAGCCTGCAAAATCTGCATCAGAGTAACCAATTAAATTAAACTCTGATTCTCTAGGGTACCACAAACCAAGAGTTATGGTTCCTTTGAGATATTTGAAGATCCTCTTCACAGCTGTTAGATGTGGCTCTCTGGGATCTGCTTGAATTCTTTCACAAAGACATGTTGCATACATGATATCTGGTCTACTTGCTGTGAGATAAAGAAGAGACCCTATCATTCCTCTATAGTTTGTCATATCTACTGAGGCTCCTGTGTCTTTGTCTAGCTTTGTTGCAGTAGCCATGGGAGTTGTAGCAGATGAACTATCAAGCATTCCAAATTTCTTGAGAAGGTTTCTGGTATATTTTGCTTGATTGATAAAAATACCATCATCTGTTTGCTTGACCAGTAAGCCTAGAAAGTAACTAAGCTCTCCCATCATGCTCATTTGATATCTTGACTGCATAAGCTTTGCAAATTTCTTACAGAGTTTGTCATTTGTAGATCCAAAAATTATGTCATCCACATAGATTTGAACTAACAGCAAATCATCAACAGTATTGAAATAGAACAATGTCTTGTCAATTGTACCTCTAGTGAACCCACTTTCTAAAAGAAATTGAGCCAGAGTTTCATACCATGCTCTAGGTGCTTGCTTTAGTCCATATAATGCCTTATCAAGCCTGTAGACATAATCTGGATATTTGGGATCTACAAACCCTGGTGGTTGTTCAACAAACACTTCTTCTTCAAGCTTCCCATTGAGAAAAGCACTTTTTACATCCATCTGAAAGACTTTGAACTTTTTATGTGCAGCATAGGCCAGAAAAATCCTTATTGCCTCCAATCTTGCAACTGGAGCAAAGGTTTCATCATAGTCAATTCCTTCTTGCTGTGAATAGCCTTTTGCTACAAGTCTAGCCTTGTTCCTTGTAATCACACCATCACTGTCAGTCTTGTTTCTGAAAACCCACTTTGTACCTACTACAGATCTGTTCTTTGGTCTAGGTACAAGTGTCCAGACTTCATTCCTCTCAAATTCATTCAACTCTTCTTGCATAGCTGTTATCCAGTTAGCATCTTGAAGAGCTTCTTCCACTTTCTTTGGTTCTGTTTGAGACAAGAAAGCATGATACATGCATTCATTTGTAGTAGCACTTCTAGTTCTTACACTAGCATCAGGATCTCCAATTATAAGATCAGGTGTATGTGCCTGTGTCCACTTTCTTACTGTTGGTAAGTGGCTTCTTGTATCAGTATTGGATCCTCCCCCTTGATCCATGCTCTCCTGATTCATGTGTTGACTTTCTGCAGCTTCTGAGGCTCCCCCTGAATTGGACTGCTCAGAGTTTGAGCTTTCAGAGTTTGAATCAGCTTCCTCAACAGACTCACTTTGAGTGTTTGAGTCACCATGTTGAGCTGCCTCACGCTCCCCCTCAACTGGTTCTCTGTTTTGAGAATTTTCAGTTTCTCCATTATTTACCAGTAAAGGTTCAGAGTATGCTTCGTCAGAGTTTATCAGAACCGCTTCATCAGAGTTTGTCAGTACTGCTTCATCAGAGTTTACATCATCAGAGAATAAATCTTCATTTTGAAAGCGCAGTTGATCATATTCATCTAAGTCATCAAGTCCAGTTATTTTCTTGTCATCAAATGACACATGTATAGACTCCATGATCACCTTTGTTCTCAGATTGTATACTCTGAATGCTTTTGTTGACAATGGATAGCCAACAAAAATTCCTTCATCAGCTTTTAACTCAAATTTGGTCAACTGTTCAGGATGAGTCTTCAGAACAAAACACTTACATCCAAATATATGAAAATATTTCAAATTTGGCTTCTTGTTCTTCACCATCTCATATGGTGTCTTTCCATGCTTGTTGATCAATGTTGCATTCTGAGTAAAACAAGCAGCTTGAACAACTTCTGCCCAGAAATAGGTTGGTAACTTTGCTTCATCAAGCATTGTTCTGGCAGCTTCGATTAGAGTTCTGTTCTTTCTTTCAACTACACCATTTTGCTGTGGAGTCCCTGGTGCAGAAAACTCTTGCTTCACTCCTCTTTCCTTGCAGAAAGCTTCCATTACTGAATTTCTGAATTCAGTTCCATTATCACTTCTTATTATTTTTACTTTGTACTGTGATCCTTTATCCAGTTGATTTACATGATCCATCAGAGTCTGAGCAGTTTCATCCTTCTTTGCCAAGAAATAAACCCAAGTGTATCTAGTATACTCATCAACAATTACTAGAGTATATTTCTTTCTGCCCATAGACATTACATTTACTGGACCAAAGAGATCAACATGTAGAAGATGATATGGCTCCACAATTGAAGATTCAGACTTGCTCTTGAAAGATGACTTCCTTAGCTTGGCCTTTTGACAAGAATCACACAGACCATCTAAGCTGAGTATTGACTTGGGAAGTCCCCTTACATGATCTTTTCTTATCAGCTCATTGATGTTGTTCAAATTTAGATGAGAGAGCTTCTTATGCCATTTCCAACTCTCTTCATTTGACATTCTTGCTGTCAGACACACAGTTTTTCCATCAGAGTTTGTTACCAAACTTGCTTCATAGATGTTGTTGCGCCTGTGTCCAACTAGAACAACTTTTCCAGTAGATTTACTGATCACTTCACAGTGTTCAGTATGAAAATCTACATGATATCCTCTGTCACAGATTTGACTCACAGATAGCAGATCATGCTTGAGTCCTGAGACAAGAGCTACGTTTGATATGATGACACTTCCAAGATTTATATTGCCATATCCCAGAGTACGTCCTATGTTGCCATCTCCATAGGATACTTTTGGGCCAGCCTTCTCCTTAAAGTCTGATAGCAGGGCTTTGTTTCCAGTCATATGTCCTGAGCATCCACTGTCCAAGATAAGTGTGCTCTCTTTAATGCCCTGCAATTACAAACAATCACTGATTGTTAGTTTTAAGGATCCAGACTTGCTTGGATCCTTTGGCTTTCTTAACATTGTTAGCTTTTGCAGCGGAATCACCATCAACAGAGTTTAAACTAACATTGTCAGACTTTACACTTGCAGAGTTTGCTCTAACCCATTTCAAGTTGGGTTTAAGCTCATAATAGTTATGATAAATAGCATGATAACTCTTGCAAGTATAAATGGAATGCAAAGTGCTCCCACAGTGTGTGCATAAAGTCTGTGGCCTAACCCTAACATAATCATTCTTTACCCCAGACTTGGAGGGTAAAGAATTAATATCTTTGTTCTTCCTGCAAAAACTGGCAAGATGGTTAGCACTACCACAGTTATAACATGTTTTTCTTG
The DNA here is from genome assembly GCA_030848705.1 of Heracleum sosnowskyi. Classification (NCBI taxonomy): domain Eukaryota; kingdom Viridiplantae; phylum Streptophyta; class Magnoliopsida; order Apiales; family Apiaceae; genus Heracleum; species Heracleum sosnowskyi. Next base: position 134,090,992 of record CM061237.1, read on the forward strand.
GAGCAACTGAAGTAGGCAGATGATTATTCCTTTTATTTATGCCTACTTTTCCATTCCTATTCTGCTTGGACCCTTTTGGTTTCATGGCAGATTTTACCTCTTTGAGCTTAAGATTGAACTGTTTTCCTGTCATTAAACCAACATTAACCTGTTTTTCACAGACTTTTACTGGTTTTCTAACAGCTTCTTTCTTAATAGGCTTCTCTGTTGTAGATTCAATATCCACTTGTTCAACACAAGCTTCAACTGGCTCCATAACAGCTTCTTTTACAACTACAGACTTTAGCTTACTGGATTCATGAACAAATTTCACAGGTTTAAGTTGTGGTTTTACTTTAACTTTATCTTTAAACCTAAGTTCATCTTTCTCACAGTAACCCAATCCTACAGTATCTGTTTGAAAAACCTGATGTGTGTCTTTTCCAGAGTTAGTCCAGGTTTTAATCACTTTCCTCTCTTTTTCCAACTCAGACTCTATTTGCCTATATCTTTTAAGCAATTCCTGTTCAACATAAACAACAACATCTCTCTCCTTTTGAACTTGTTGCATGTTAACAAGCTTCTCTTCAAGAAATTTATTTCTTTCTTTGAGACTTAGATTCTCAGATTTTATTCTCTCATTCTCTAAAGTCTGATCCCTATAACTAACATGTATGCTTTTAAGATAAATTCTTAATTCAGATATATCATCAATATCATAAGCATAAGTTGTTAGGGGTACCTTGTTTTCAGATGAGTCAGCTTCATCTCTACCAATTGCCATGAGAGCATAATTGACTCCCTCATCTGAGTCTGAAGTGTCTGCCCAGTCTTTGCCTTTTGAGATGAGTGCTTTTTCAGTTTTTCCTTTCTTGCACTCTGGAGCATAGTGACCCATCTCTTTGCACTTGTAGCACTGGATCTCAGATTTGTCTTTCTTTCCAGACTTGGTATATCCTCCATCAGACTTTCTGAAATTTCTCTTATCAGAGTTTGAATCTTTCCTTGAGAATCTCTTTCCTTTCTTGAAGTTCTTGAATCCCATCTTCTTGAAAGTCTTCACCATTAAAGCAGCCATCTTCATCATCTCTTCTTCATCATCCTCAGAATCAGAAGCTTCATCATCAGTATTTGAGCCATCATCAGAGTTTGATGACTCACTTTCAGATTTGATGACTAAAGCCTTTCCTTTGGCTTTCTTTCTTGAAAGTTCCTTCTTGACGGGATTCTCTTCAACTTTAAGAGCAACAGATTTTGTCTTCTTTCCAGATCTTTTGTTTCTCTGTTCTATTTCAAGTTCATGAGTTTTAAGCAACCCATAGATTTCATCAAGATCTGTATCCGCAAGATCATAATTGTCTCTGATTGTTGTTGCCTTTAAATCCCATCTTTCAGGTAGGGATAGAAGAAACTTGAGATTTGACTCTTCAAGTTCATACTCTTTATCAACCAGGGACAAATCATTTAACAATTTACAAAATCTGTCATATGTATCTGTCAAACTTTCATCAGATCTAGAGTCAAAGTGTTCATACTCCTGTGTAAGAATAGTCTTCCTATTCCTCTTTATAGCACTTGTTCCTTGACACCTGACTTCCAAAGCATCCCAAATTTCTTTGGCAGTTTTGCAGCCAATCACTCTGTTAGACATGACATTATCTAAGGCACTGTGTAGTAGATGTCTAACCTTTGCATCCTTTGCAATTGATGAGATGTCTTCAGGAGTCAAATCTTTCTTCTCTTTTGGAACAGTCTTTTGTTCTTGTCCAGTAACAACAGGAGACAATTTAGTTGGCATATGAGGACCATCATTGATTCTATCAAGGTATTCTGGATCTGTGGCTTCCAGAAACATGGTCATCTTCACTTTCCATATTGGATATTCAACTGGTCTGAGAATTGGAACCCTTATAGTCTCATATCGACTCATAGAAGTAGGTTGAACCTTCTGAGCATTAGAACCTTCCTGAGAGTTGTCAGTCATGATTATACTTGTGTTTGGATCGATAAACTGTATATATTAAACAGCCTTGGCTCTGATACCAATTGTTAGGCCGAATACAGTATAATCAAATATATATGAGAATAACAATAATCAAGAACACTGTTTATGAATCAATAAACTGTAATTGTATTAACAGCTTCTCTCTTTATGATGTTAATGAATCACAAAGAGCTTCTAGGTTACAAGAATAATAATTCTATGTTCGCATCCCTTCTAGGGATAACCTATCTGTGTTTATATATTACACAGCTACATACAATCCATCTCTAATTGATATTCCTATAAGTTAGCTATACAATTCATATCAATTAAGGATTGCTTCTTATCTTCTATTCCGTTTCCTTAGCTGTATCAATATATTCTGCTTCTTTCCATCTTCAGAATATATTGCTTCTAGAATATTCAATTCAGCACCGACAACTAATTCAACTATCACCACGTCAGACTTTAACAAACTCTGACTGGCTTCAATGTAAACTCTGATTAACACCTGGTACTTAAACACTGATGAGCAAACGTCAGCAATTATATTTAACAATAGGATTCAGCCTTCTTTGAGGATCCACTGTTGGCTTACTTCCTGGTTCAAGCGGAATCTTATGTATGCAATATGAAGGGCTGATTCCCTTAATATCCGCTATGGTCCAACCAATGGCTGACTTGAACTCTCTCAGAATTCGCAAAAGTTTCTCTTCATCACTACCTGACAAGTTAGATGCAATAATCACAGGTAAAGTTGATGCATCACCTAAGAACACATACCTCAAGTGCTCCGGTAGTGGTTTGAGTTCAAGTTTAGGAGCTTCTTCAATAGATGGTTTGATACGCTCCTCAGATTTCTTTAGCTCAGCAATGCCAAGAGAATCAAATGGCATGTCAGTCTTTCTTTTCCACGGAGTTGCGTTCAAGAACCTCAATTGCTCCTCTCTTACTTCATCTTCAAAATCAGAATCCCCTGATAGTACCTTTTCCAAAGTATCTGATTTCAGCAAGTGCTCAATTTCCGTGTAAACTGCAGACTCAACCAAATCCACCTTGAAATATTCTTCCTCTTCTATAGGCAATTTCATCACATTGAAGACATTAAAGGTGACATTCTGGTCATGCACCCTCATTGTGAGTTCTCCTTTCTGCACGTCTATCAAAGTACGGCCTGTCGCCAAGAATGGTCTTCCTAAGATAATAGGAATCCTCTTGTCCTCCTCAAAGTCCAGGATCACAAAATCAGCAAGAAAGATAAGCTTATCCACTTTAACCAAAACATCCTCCACGATACCCCTTGGATGTGTGATCGACCGATCAGCCAGCTGTAAAGACATATTTGTAGGTTTAGGCTCTGGCAATCCAAGTTGCATGAAAACAGACAACGGCATCAGATTAATGCTAGCTCCCAAGTCACACAAACACTTGTTGAAAGATAGATTGCCGATTGTACACGGTATGGTGAAACTTCCTGGATCCTTGAGCTTTGGAGGTAACTTCTGCTGTAGAATAGCACTGCACTCTTCAGTTAAAGCCACGGTCTCCAACTCCTCGAGTTTCAACTTCCAAGATAGAATACCCTTCATGAACTTTGCGTAGCTCGGCATCTGTTCAAGAGCTTCCGCAAAAGGTATATTGATATGTAACTTCTTGAAAACTTCGAGAAACTTGGCAAACTGCTTATCCAACTTTTGTTTTTGAAGACGTTTAGGGAATGGCGGAGGAGGATAGACCTCCTTGCTCTCTGTAGCCTGCTTAGGAATAGGTTTCTCAGAAGAATGGTCAACATTTTCCGCTTCGTTCACCCCCAAACTAGCTTTTTCAACTTTTTCTTCATTTTCTGGCAGAAAGGCAGGGGAGGGCGCGCTCCACCTTCTAGCCATTTTTCAAAATTTCTTCTTTTTCATCCGTTTCTGCAATCTGATCATTCGTAACCTTTCCAGATCGCAAGGTAACTGCTTTGACATGTTCCTTGACCTCCCGTTTGCCTGGATTAGCTTCTGTATCACTAGGGAGAGTTCCCTGTGGTCTATTCAATAATGCATTGGCAATCTGACCAATCTGATTCTCCAGAGTCTTGATGGAAACGGCTTGGCTCTTGCACATTAGCCTCAATTCCTCAAATTCAGACTTTTCATTAGACGATTGACCAACATTGCCTTGAGATGGTTGTTGAAACCCTGGTGGTTGAAACGGTTGCCTTGGAGCATACTGTTGCTGAAAACCAGAAGGGTTGAATGGCTTAGCTCCAAATTGTTGACCTTGATACTGTTGATACGGCTGTTGTGGCTGATTCTGACCACCCTGATTGTTACTCCAGCTGAAATTAGGATGATTCCTGTTGTTGGGATGATAGGCATTAGGCACTGGCTGCTGTGATCTCTGAAAATTTCTCACGAACTGTGCCGACTCACTAGATATGGTACACTGATTCGTGTCATGAGCACCTGCACATAGCTCACAAACACTAGCCACCTGCTGAACTCCATAGTTAGACAAAGAATCAACCTTCATGGACAAAGCCTTTAACTGAGCTGCTATGGCTGTAGCTGCATCCACTTCCAGAATTCCTGCTACCTTGCCTTGTGATAACCTCTGAGTTGGATTCTGATATTCATTAGCAACCATCATCTCAATTAGTTCATAAGCTTCATCGTAGCTCTTAGCCCACAGAGCTCCACCTGATGCTGCATCAAGCATTGGTCGTGATTGACCTCCCAGTCCATTATAGAAGCAATTGATCACCATCCAATCAGGCATTCCATGATGAGGACAATTCCTAAGCATCTCCTTGTAGCGCTCCCAAGCTTCACATAAAGTTTCTCCAGAATGCTGAGCAAACTGAGTAAGAGCATTCCTGATTGCTGTTGTTTTAGCCATCGGGAAAAATTTAGTGAGAAACTTCTGAGCAAGATCCTCCCATGTAGTAATAGAACCTGCTGGTAGAGAATGCAACCAGCCCTTAGCCTTATCCCTTAGAGAAAATGGGAAAAGTCTCAGCTTCACAGCATCTTCCGACACTCCGTTGAACTTGAAGGTGTCACAGATCTCAATGAAATCCCTAATATGCATATTAGGATCTTCCGTCGGAGCACCCCCAAACTGCACTGAATTCTGCACCATCTGAATCGTGCCAGGCTTGATTTCAAAGGTATTAGCTGCAATAGCCGGCCTGACAATGCTAGATTGAATGTCATTGATCTTTGGCTGAGAATAATCCTTCAAAGCCTTCGTTTCTGCTACTGGTTCTCCCATAACTAGAGTCAATTCAAGTTCTTCCTTCCGAGATTGAGAACGTGTTCGCATACACGCTCACTAAAGAAACTGAAATACACCAAACAAAGTAAAATTGATGAGTATAATCCGAGTCAGTGAACTTTAACGACCACTGATCACAAGCACATAAACTATATAAATAACACCGAGTCCCCGGCAGCGGCGCCAAAAACTTGTTCACACAATATCACGCAAGTATACGCGGTCACAAGTAATATAAGAATAAGTAGAGTTCGTTCCCACAGAGACTGCTTTGGTTACTATAGTTTTGCACTTATGCAACAATGTATGGCTATCGTTCAATGCTAAGACAAGTATCAATTTGGATTTTAATTATCTAGATTAACAAAACTAATTACCAAGACTATATTAAACTAAAGATTTCTGATATATTACTTATGAGAATAAACATGGGATCCTAACTTCATTAAATTACTTCATCTAGAGTACTTTGTCTTTAATCAATGCATGTGACGGTTGTGATAACTAATCGGATAACACAAAATCAGTACACGCTACCTTTCAGTATACGTATACCAAACCACTCAAACATCCACAAAAGAGATAAAAGTTGGGCAGACACCAATTATGCTTAGACCCTATATGTCTATAAGATTTGAAAACATAACGGTTTAACGATCAAGTTATCCATTCAGATTACATAGGGCAGGTAAGATGGTTAAAATCACCTACGAATCATGCATGACAAACATACATAAACCTATGCTAGCATGGCAAGTTCTAACCTCTATATCCACTTTCGCATTCAATAGAGATTAACAAACCATCTTAGATGTTAGCTACGCATCCAAGAAGAATAAGCACAACCAAACTAGGATATCAATTAGCCATCACACACACATCTTTAAAACAATTAATTACTAAAATCCATAAATAAATCCGTTAGAATCCCACGACAACGATTAGTTCATAATCGAACCGTTCATCATCGTGGGTTCTGATGAAAACATGATAATAATAAGTCTAGAATACTGAATAAAAGTGCTACGGTTTAAGAAAGAACAAACGAAACCAACGAGAATCCAAAGTATCGCCTAATTAGAAGAATACAAAGATAATATGAAAAGTAGATCTTCGTAATCAGCCGTCTTCTTGTTCTCCTCATCGGTGGATGGATATGTATGTAATTATATGATTGTATATCTCAGAATTCGTCCACCAATGGTTTATATAAGCCTTCTGCTGATTGGACTTTGGCAGGTTTCCTTTTCTGACTTGAAATTGCCTTTTTCCAGGATTTTGCAGGGGTGGGCGCGCCTGATAGGGCGCGGGCGCGCTTGACATGAATTCCCTAGGGCGCGGGCGCGCCTGGACGGGGGAAGGGACCCCTGACATTCTGGCAGAATTCTTCAAAATCCATTTTCTTGAGCTTTTCTTCTCGTTCTCAAGTCCCGCAACTTCACGGCTTCCACAATAAAGCTCAATAACCACCACCAAGTCAAGATAACTCCAATTCTCAACCAACAAATACGACTCTGCACTTATTAACTCAAAACACATTAAAAACTACAAGTACTTGAGTACAAACAGCCAATTTAAGCCGATTTAGAACGATCCAAGTGGATATGAAATCCACTTATCACTTGCATGCAATCACCCTGTTTGACATGACAACATCAAGACTATTATGCAAAATATTCTTTACCTTTGCATCCCTGAGAACGTGAGCCTTTTCTTCTGGTGTCCACTCACTTTTCACCTTGATCACATAGTGCTCAGGAACAGTGTCTGTTTGACCAACAATTCTCTTAGGGATATATGGTCCATCATTGATCTTGTCCAGATAATCAGGATCTGTGGCTTCCAGATACATCAACATCTTTACCGTCCATATAGGGTAATCAGTTTTCTTCAGGATAGGAATTTTCACGCTTTCATACTTGGTTGTCGACATCTTATATCATTTCTGATTTAAATTAAATCAGTTTGCTCTGATACCAATTATTGCCCAGTAATTAACAATTATAGAAGGGGGGGGTTGAATACAATTGTATAAGATTCTCGACTAATAAACACAAATATGAAAATAATAATAGCTTTATTAATTCTGATATAAAACTATTACAAAACTCTCTCAAGAAATTCTGACGTTCTTGAAAGCTGCTAGGTTACAATGATACTCGTGTAAGCGATTACAATATGCAAAACCTAAACTGTGTTTATATAGCACACACATATACTCTATCAATTACAAGATATGTTTAAATCAATTACAAACTATATTGATACATATCCTAACCGACAGTTGCATTCCTATAAACTAGGAACCGGCAAATCAACCTTCCTTATTTTTCTGGACTTGATAGTTATCTTGAAGTAATATTGATCAGCTTCCAGTCCTGATGATAATCCTGATCTTAGTCCTGATAGCAATCCTGATACTAACGATGTGAAATCCTGATGACATCAGTATCACAATCCTGACCAGTAGTCCAGATACTGATGATCATTGAATCCTGATCTAACATATGTTATGGGAATATGATTGATGATTATGTTGTTAATTCATTAATCTGAGGCAATAAACATTTTATCCTAGAAACATCATCAATAATTTCTGCAACTTCTTTTCTTTTTTAACTAACAATATTAACATCCATTCTGGACAAGAGATAAACCTTATTACTTGAGTTATTTTTCTCTTTTTTATAATTTTTTTGCAAAAGTTAATTATCAGTCTAGAAATATACTAATACTGAAATTATCAGCTACACTAAAATTTCTTTTACGTAAACCTTCTTTGGTATGCTAGTTCATTTTGGACCCGTCTCAAATAAAGTATCCCAAATTTGGAACCCATCTTCAATAATATAAAGCCTATTCGAGTCTACATTCATGGTATCGACCTGTAAAAGTTACATATCATCTCACATCAATACAATAAATAGCCAAACCCATACAATATTCCCACATCCATCAATTCAGAATCAACAAGTACATGTCATGGGCCTAACTTGTAACATCCACATCCATCAATACTTTTAGGCGTAAATTGGTCAAATTCTCTAAACTCAGGAAACCACCTCATGATTTCTTCAAGTGTTTCTTGGGTTACTGTTGGCCATAACTCGAACTAGAGAATTATTTCCTAAGCTTCTTGGCAATCGACATTGAAAACCGGGAATTATTCATTTGTGAACATATATTCTTACGCTTGTTAAGACGTCTGACTTACAATAGCATAAAGGAACACATATTCTTATAAGATGTCTTTCCATTTACTTACAATTCATTAAGAAAAGATAAAACTGAACTTATTCTTGACCTACATTATCATGTAGGTTGATGTCCCAAAATGATTAAGAAATCTCATTATTTATCTCTTATTGGATTCTTTCTCAAGAAGTGGTTGGATTTTTTACGTCCAAAATTCAGGAAAATGATAGTAAGTAATTATTTATCTTGACAGTATTAATGAATAAAAAATATGAAATAAGATGGAATTGATCCCCTGCCATCATTTATGGTCTATGAACACACTATTAACCATCCAATCTATAAGCAATAAGTTGAATGTTGGAACTGCTAATATAAGCAACAAGACCCGATATTATGAACTTCAAACCATTTCAATATTTCATACATAAAAAAATGTTTTGTATATGGAGCACCAATAAAATTTAAGCAAAAATGAACAATTTCGGTCGAACTGGAATTAGGGGTATTTTTGGTATATCAATAGTTAGTTATCAATAAAAAAAATTGTATTTTAATAAATTTATTGATTGCGCATTGGAATTGTTTCATAGTTGACAAATTTGTATATAAAATCACATTATCTACTTAATAACTAAGAGAATAAATTCCCTGACATAACCTCAGGGGACTTTTCCTGAGGCAATTAAATAAATCGGCATTGTTTCACTGCTTTTCCCTTTTATTCTATTTTTTTATTCAAAAACATAGAGATATTAGGTGCACACATTAAAATACAGAGTATAAAAATCATTCGTTTCCCTTTAAAATCAACACCCATTATATGTCTTCTTTATTGACTAAAAACTTCATTCATTGTATTTGTCTATGAACACTCACTCAACTGGATTAAAAATGAATTACTTGAAAAATTACTTGCTGCAAAGATAACAGTGTCAACTTAAACTTGAATTACCTTTCTGGTCTCACGCGGAAGAAGATGTGAACTGAGAACTACGACAATGCATGTTAGTGTGTTGCTAAACCCTAGCTCTTTCAGAAGAGTAAATAAGTATCTCTCTTTCTTAATATAGAAAATGAGAATAAAAAGGAAAAGTAGTAAGATGACATTTTGCTATTTATTATTTAATTGCCTCAGGAAAAGTCCCCTGAGGTTATCTCAAGGGTTTTATTCTCAATAACTAACAAAATCAGCTCCTGACATATTATAGCATTGTGCTTCTTGATACAGTTTAGTAACTCCAAAGAGAGATTTATTGCCTTCAGTTGCTCGTGACTCCTTATCTTACAAATGGCCTCTTTCTTGTATGAGGACTCAGAAGTAGACACGTGGATGATGTTCAAGAATATTTGTTCATAGATTAACAAAAATTACGTTCAAGATGGTGCCCAGAATTAGATATCAGTAAATACAGTAATTTGCAAGGAAAACTAGCTATAGAAGCAATTCTGCCATCCTAAAGTCTAGATAATAGTAACTAATTTGCATCTAAAAATAAGGTTTACATGGCATATTATGTTCTAAAAAATTATTGCAAGTGAAGCTTTCTGAAGATGCTCATTGGGCTTGTGTTCAGCGCCAGTTTACCCAAGTAAGGTACTTGGGGTCACTTGATGTTGCAATTGAAAAAGACACTTCACCCCTTTATGAAATACAGTAGCAAAATACTCTAGGGTTTGAAAAGATGATTACCAAACGTATACTAGTCCAACTAAATGCAAGTATCTGTACTACTAATATTCATACCATATCAATGTGGAGCTTTTTGGAGTCTACATCTATTATACTGATCTGTAAAAGTTTCATATCATCTCATAACAATGCAATAATTAGTAGCAAAACCAAAACCATATTCATACATTTTTTGTTGTTGTAGTTGTAGTTATTAAAAGAAACTCATAATTAAGTAAGCATATTTGTGTCGGTATTAATATATAGTCTCTGTTAATCCCAAATGACCTAACAGAATTGTAGAAGGGGGGGGTTGAATACAATTCTTGATATTTTCTTAAACTTAAAACACTTTATGAAATAAAACTGAACTGAATAAATAAAAACACAAGATATAAATAATTCAGTTGGATTGTTTGATGATCCAACTGAAGTGTTTTTATTGCGGAAATAATCTGTGATACAACAGTACACAGCTGCTCAGTTACAGAGTTGTAGAGAAGAATGCTCTCAAAGATAGCTAATACAAACTATTTGTTTTTCTTCTCTTACTCTATCTTAACTGCTACACTTGGTTATATATTCCCCAAGTTTACAATACTATTTTTGGCTACACTAAAGTACACTAAAGGTAACCGCCAATAGTTTGCTTTTCAACCCTTTGTCCAGTGGTCCTTGGAGATCCTTGCTTTTGTCTTCATGCTTATTATGATCACTCCCAAGAGCCCAATTGGAAACTGGGATGTTTCCTTATTCCCCATGTCCATTTTAATGGTTTCCAATGCAAAGTACACTTCCACATCACCTTTAGATCTGTTCAGTAAACTGTCACTATCACTTTGTCAACTATTCAGAAAAGCAATAATGATTCGTTAATAGCAGGGAGATGTGTTTCGTTGATAGCTTTATTCTTCATTCCGTTGATGGTGTTTCTCTCGTTTCGTTGATGAGTAAACTCCATACCGTTGATGGTGTATCCTTGTTTCGTTGATAGAGTAATCCTCATACCGTTGACATGTCTTCACTTAGGCAAAATTACAAGGCATAACATATTTACAATTAACCAACCTATTTTGCCTATCTAGTACTTAGTCAACATGACTTAGAAAACCTATCTAGTACATACATCAAATGCATATCAAATTGTGAAGTATTGTACAGTGCAATTGCTACAACACTCATTCCGTTGATGAGCTTCCTGTCAACGAAACACTGCAAAGCATGCCATTCCGTTGACAGTTACAAAATGACTTAATACAAAATCTACTAAGTGTTTTTATAATTATCATCAAGAACAACATATTCCTAACAATCTCCCCCAATTTATGACTGATAGAATAACAGCCATAAATCAAGAGCCTTGATGATAACAAAAACACTCAGTCAAATTACACATGATAAAAGTAGAAATTGCATTTAGCTTCATTGAATTAAAATACAAAGTAGAAAATCTTACAAAACAAGTGCACAGAGTTGCTCCTCTAGACTGAGCAGATTTTTCATCTTTGCCTCTGTGGTCTTGTTTTCTTCCCTTTTCTTGCATTGTTCTCCTCAATCTGAGCTTGAAGTCTTCTGTAGAAAATCTTCTCTTCTTCATCTTCATTCCCCAACTTGGATTGCATTAATTTTAAAGTTTCATTGGATGCCTTCTCCAGTTGGTCTTCTATTCTGAAGAATCTTCTACAGTTGTCCTTGTCTCTGAATTCCATCATCCAAAAAGGTTGGAGATGAATCTTCTTTCCTGTTTGAGGGACCTTCAATACTCTGGGAAGTGCACCAGGCTTGTTCCAGCTAGCTTTGATTTGGCAGATTTTGGAAACAACTTCAGACTTAGCTGTTTTGGTAAAACCAAAATCTTTCTTCAGGCATTTGAACACAGAAAGCAGTGTCTGATAGTCTTCTCCCAGAATTCTATGTAGAGGCCAAACCTGTTCTCTCCCACCCTTGTAGACAAACACCAATCTCTCTGGTAGTTTGTAAGAAGCTGCAATTCCTCTCACTTCAACTAGGTCATCAAGAATGATGTGTAGGTCAGACTCCTCCCTGATATCAGCAATGTAGATGAAGTCTTCTGGGTTGGTAGGAGGTTTTTCAGCTTGTGGTCTCCTTACTAGAATTGGCTTAGCCTTGGTAGCCCTTTGCTTAGATTTCTTCTTTGGATCCATCTCAAAGAGGAATTTTGGAAAGTTGGCCTCATCAAACTCAATTGGCTCTTCCTTTGGCTCAATTGGCTGATCATGGAAATTAACAGGATGTTTAGGATCACAGGCTAACTTTTCCCTTAGAGCTGGATCAGGAATTGTTGGAGGTGCAGTTGGTACAGAAGAGTCTGATGCAATACTCTGAGAGTCATCATTCTCAAAGGCTATATTTCTCCTAGCTCTTGCCTTTGGTTGCCTTGTGCTCTTCTTTGCACTCCTTTCCTCTCTGGCTTTTTCTTCTTGCTGTCTTTCTTCTTCATCAAGAGATTGAGCAACTGTAAGTGCTTGCATTTCTGCTCTTTCTGACTCTTCAGCCTTAGCTTCAGCAAAGTTTGGGTGACCAGCCCAAACACAGATTTGTTGTCCATTCCTGTAGACAATTGCCCTTTGCTTCCTTACCTCATAATCATTGCTTTCCTTACTTTTTTTGATGAGTAGACCAAGAAGCTTGTGCTCATCTGGGTAAGGTGCAGGATAGAAAGTCCTTTCTGTATTTTTGCCCTTTTGTTTAGCATGAGACTTGGGAGATAAGCTTCTTTGCAATGTAGCTTGTTCCACATCCCTAATGCATGAAGTTTGTCCTTTCTCCTTCCTTGATCCTTGAGTGACTCCATGCAGAAGGGGCTCTACCTTATATGAAGAATTGGTCTGTGGCTCCCATTCCGTTGACACTAAAACCATGGCATCCGTTGATGGCTCTTTAGAAGAAGCTTGATCCGTTGATGGATTTGAACTCTTTGTAGTACCAGCTAACTTCTTGATTCTTTCATCTATCCTGGACCAGTGGTCTTTAATTTGTTCAGCAAGCTGTAGCTTCATAGAAGCTTGCTGAATCAGGTCAATGCTGTCCAGTTTAGCTTTGCCTGACTCCCCCATAGCTAGTGGCTCCTTTGGCAGGGAAATGGCTGGGACCATAACCTTTGTGATTTGAATGTCTAGCTCCTTAGATTTCTCCCCCTTTTTGTTATCATCAAGAGAGATGACTGGGAGTCCTTGAGCTGCCACTAGCTGGGCCAACAGTTGTGTCTGCTTCTCCTGTTCCTTTTGCATCTGAGATAGAGTAGCTTCCACCTTGTCCACTCTAGAAGAGAGAGTCTTCAAGGAGGTAGCCACCTCAGGTTCCTTAGAGAAAAACATGTTCATCTTGGACACAGTGAGAAGAGGAAGCTTTTCATCTAGCCTCCTGTCATTAGCATCCTTGAGATTGCTAATTGAGTCCTTGATTTCTCTAGCCTCAATCCTTGTCTGCATCATCTGTAGCCTTTGGATTTCCAGTGAATCCATAACAGCCTTGTAGAATTTCTTGTCATTGGCATTTGCAGACTCATGAGCCAGATAGTCCTCATTGTACTGCCTTGTGATTGCAGCATCCAGGGAGATCCTTCCTTGTAAATCTTGAGAAAGCCAGTTTGGTGTAGGAGGCACCACAGAAGTCCCAGTCTGTGAAGTAGTGGCCACCTGATTGTCACCAAAGCTGTCCTCATCATCAGAGAAATCAAACTCACCACTTTCTGCAGCTCCTGGAGATAGATTGGTCAAGGCATCCTTTGCTCTTTGCATTGATGCAATTGTATGAATTAGTTGTAGTGACCTCTCTGCCTCCACATTGCCCTGTTGAGCCAAAACTTGATAGGCTGACACAGGATGAGTAAAGGTCTCAGGATCCAGGGAAATACTATCCAGAGTCTGTTGATAAAGCTCTTGGAAGGTAAGTTCCCTTTCTCCCTCATTGACCTCCATTGACTCACTAGCAATGGCTGCTTCCTCCCTTATGACTCCTGTAGTCCCTTCTCTCTCTCCTCTATTTTCTTGCATCATGGGCTCCCCATGGCTCACACCTCTCACACCCTCACCTTCACCTACTAAGGTGGAACTCTCAATCTCTCCTTTTGCCTGGCTGGAAGAAATAGCCAGCCTCTCACTCTCATTCTCTCCTTTTGCCTGGCTGCAAGCCAGCCTCTCAGTTTCACTCCCTCTCAATCCTAAAAGTGTCTCAACTACCACCAGGTCATCTACACTAGTTGTGGAAACAACTAGATTTTCAATAAGGGGTGTAGAATGACCTATCAACGGAATGGTAGTTTGAACTGTCAACGGTATGGATACCGTTGATGGAGAAACACTTGTCAACGAAATAGACTGTTTCGTTGATGAAGTCAAGAAAGCACTTTGAGAATGAGAAGTTACAGTAGAGTCTGTGGTGATTGATTTGAGAGTTTGGTCCACAGATCCCCTTGCAACTTCAGGAAAAATTGGTTGATGGCCCAACAAATCACTTAACAAGTGATGGCCACCAGCTTCAGAGTGGGGCTTCTCCAAGATTAGAGTTGGAGAATCAGGAATAGATGTATGGATCATGTCCACATCTAAAGATTGAGTTGGTGAATTTGATGGAGATAATTCAAGATTGATGTTTAGAGAATGGGACTGTAACCCCGGAGTAATGATAGGGGTTACATCAAACTGAATTTGAGAAACTGGAAGTGTTGCTTCCAGTGTGTGTGCACCCTGTGAACCCTTGGACTTTTGCTTCACTCTCCTTTGGTATTGGGAAAATGTAGACTGTGGGCTTGAAGTGTCCCTTACCCTTTTGGACTGTGCTCTAGGTTGAGAGCTTGTTTCAATAATTACATCCTTTTGGGAGGATGCAATTAGACTTGTGCTTAAATCCATTTTACTCATTGTGCCTTGTTGGGAAGACACAATGGGGCTAGGCTGGGAAACACTTACCTCACCTTCCTTATTCTTGGGGTTTCTTTTATGTTCACCCCTTCCCTCACCTCTCACAACTCCAGACTCACTCCCCTTAGGTTGTGTGGTAGTTTTTACAACAGGTGCCTTTTGAGAAGCACCTGAGGTTGGCTTGGAGGATTTCTTAGATTTTGGTTTTGTTGCTGGGGCAGGAGCCTGTTGGGTCACAGTTACAGACTCCATAGCAACTGGGTTGGATGAAACAATGGAAGTAACAACTATACTAACAGGGACAGCAGTAGTTACCTCAATGATTGGCAGATACACCACTGGAACATCACCATTGTGGTTCAGCCTCAGTATGTCTGTCAATACTCTCTTCTCTTGCACAAAGCACTCAAACCTGGCAGTAGGGTTAGAGATAACTAATGGTGCTGGACTAACATGATTAGCCAGCATCATCAGAAACCTTGCATAATAGATATTTTTCTTCCTATTTGCCTTATCACCCAACTTAGCACCAATTTCATACATAAGTTGGGTGCTAAAGTTGTAATATCTATCATTTAGAAGCATGGTTAGGAGAATTAACATAGAGTTAGTTAATGCATCAAAATTACTAATCTTTCCAGAAAAGACCTTAATGAATGCATCAGCTAAATAACTGTATTCCCTAACCAAACCTCTCCTAATAATCTTACCTAAGTTATCAGTAGGCAAAGAGTAGTTTATAGAATTTAGCATGGTAGTTATTTCAGTGTTAGTAGGCAAAGCATCACAGTTATTATCAGGAATATGTAAACATGCTTGCAAAACATCAGAATTAACTATGTACTCATTACCTTGAAGAGTGAATTGCAGTGTGCCGTTTGTTCCACTATACTCACATGAGGTCCAAATCTCCTCGATTACTTCATTGTAGAGTGGTGTAGAGTGAAACATCGCATAGCTCAACTTACAGTTCCTCATGAAATCCATCATTTTGAAAAAGATGCTGTTCGGACTCTCCTTAACGACAAATGGAATGGAATTGTTCTTCTCATAGATGAACCCACCAGCAGACATAAGCTTGACTATGGGTGCCATTGTTGAGTGAGGAAAAGCTTCGAGCTGTATTGCTTGTTAGAGAGAAGAAGATAGAAAAACTTTTGGAATTTTTGAGAACAGGTAGAAATGAAATAAAGAAATTAAAATTTCTTAAATACTCCCCCAAAAATTCTCAGAAATTAAGTCCAATAATTAATCTAAATTACCTGATTGGCTTAAAAAGTAACCGTTAGAATTAAATATTACCACGATTTATGCTTACAGGGGTGTATGTATAGATCGTGATAAAGAACGTGAAATTTCAACGGTTCAGATTAAAAAGCGCTACATCAACGAATCAGGATTGGGCGGTTAAAGTCCAGTCTTATTTCGTTGATAAAGCTGCGTTTCGTTGATATAAAAGAGCTATCAACGAAACACCCAGAAAAATGCTAAGACTGTCAACGAAATGGTGCGTTTCGTTGACATAGTAATTTTGACTTAGACAAAATTTCACCTTTTCCTGAGAAAATCAATTCACAGAAAAAAAATATAGCAAGTTCCTGGCTGCATTTTAACTTGCAAAAATCTCAAAATAATTAAGAGAAATTTAGCATACCTAGCTCACTTACTAATCTTGAGAATGTGGATTCATCAAGTGGCTTGGTAAAGATGTCTGCAAGTTGTTGTTCACTTGGAACAAAATGTAACTCCACAGTACCATTCATAACATGTTCTCTAATAAAGTGGTACTTGATGTCAATATGCTTGGTCCTTGAATGCTGCACTGGATTCTCAGTAATGGCAATGGCACTAGTGTTGTCACAGAAAATAAGAATTTTCTCAACTCTTATTCCATAATCAAGTAGTTGATTTTTCATCCATAAAATCTGTGCACAACAACTTCCAGCTGCAATATACTCAGCCTCAGCTGTGGAGGTGGAAACTGAGTTTTGTTTCTTGCTGAACCATGATACAAGCTTGTTTCCTAGAAATTGACAGGTTCCTGTTGTGCTTTTCCTGTCAATTTTACATCCTGCATAATCTGCATCTGAATAACCAATTAGTTCAAAACCAGATTCTCTAGGATACCAAATGCCAAGGTTTGGTGTTCCTTTGAGATATCTGAAAATTCTTTTAATAGCAACTAAATGGGATTCCCTAGGATCAGCCTGAAATCTAGCACATAGACATGTAGCAAACATAATATCAGGTCTACTAGATGTTAAATATAAAAGTGAGCCAACCATGCCTCTGTAACTTGAAATGTCCACAGATTTTTCCTTAGTATTCAATTCAAATTTGGTGGCAGTAGGCATGGGTGTTTTGGCAGGAGAGCATTCCATTAAGTTAAACCTCTTTAACAAATCATTAATGTACTTGGTTTGACTAATGAAAATGCCTTCATTAACTTGCTTTACTTGAAGACCAAGAAAATAAGTTAACTCTCCCATCATGCTCATTTCATACTTACTTTGCATAAGCTTGGCAAACTTTTGACAAAGTTTTTCATCTGTAGACCCAAAAATTATGTCATCTACATATATTTGAACAAGTATTGTAGAGCCATTCACAATCCTATGAAAAAGAGTTTTATCTACAGTACCTCTAGTGAAGTGATTCTCAAGGAGGAACTGTGAAAGTGTGTCATACCAGGCTCTAGGTGCTTGTTTCAAACCATAGAGTGCTTTGAGGAGGAAGTATACATATTCTGGAAAATCATCATCTTCAAAACCAGGAGGTTGACTTACATACACCTCCTCTTCCAATTCCCCATTTAAAAAAGCACTCTTCACATCCATTTGATAGACCTTGAAATTAGCATGGGCTGCATAGGCTAGGAAAATCCTTATTGCTTCTAGTCTTGCAACAGGAGCAAAGGTTTCATCAAAATCAATTCCTTCTTCCTGTGAGTAGCCTTTTGCAACCAATCTAGGTTTGTTCCTTGTGACTATGCCATTTTCATCCATCTTATTTCTGAACACCCATTTTGTGCCTATGACACTCCTGTCCTTAGGCTTGGGCACCAGCTTCCAAACATTGTTCCTTTCAAATTGGTTTAGCTCTTCTTGCATAGCCAAGACCCAATCTGGATCTAGAAGTGCATCCTCAACTTTCTTTGGCTCATCTTGAGACAGAAAGCTGCTATATAGACATTCTTCTTGAGTTGCTCTTCTAGTTTGGACTTTTGAAGACACATCACCTATAATAAGTTCAAAGGGATGATCTTTAGTCCATTTCCTTGAGGGAGGTAGATTTGCTCTTGAAGAAGTAGCTTCATGATCATGATTGCCTAGAATAGATATTTGTCCTTGAGAAACTCCCCCTGAGTTTGTTGTCCCTAATTGATCACTCCTGGAAGCATTTCTGTGACTGTCAACGGAATGACCATTTTGACTGTCAACGAAACGCTCATTCTGACTGTCAACGGAATGACCATTTGGTCTACTAGCAGCTATTCTTTTCAATCTTAATGCAGCAATTTCATCTTCACTGCTGCTTTCATCTGTGCTAGATACAACAACTTTGGACTGTTTCTCAATAGTCTTATCATGATCCATTTGTTCTCCTTCCTCATTCTCAAAAGAGAGACTTTCATGGAAACCTTCATCACAGAGACCCTGAATTTTGAGATCATCAAAAACAACATGTACAGATTCCATAACAATGTTGGTTCTGAGATTGTAGACTCTGTAGGCTTTCCCTACTGCATAACCCACAAATATTGCTTCATCTGCCTTTGCTTCAAATTTCCCCAAATGCTCAGCTTGATTTCTCAGAACAAAGCACTTGCATCCAAAGACATGAAGAAAATCCAATAGTGGCTTCTTTCTTTTGAGTAGCTGATAAGGGGTCATTCCTTTGGCCTGATTAATCAAAGAAATATTCTGAGTGAAGCAAACTGTATTAACTGCCTCAGCCCAAAAATAAGTTGGTAACTTTGATTCATCTAGCATTGTCCTTGCAGCTTCAATAAGTGTTCTGTTTTTCCTTTCAACTACACCATTTTGCTGTGGTGTCCTTGCTGCTGAAAACTCATGCAAAATACCATTTTCTTCACAGAACACCTTCATGCTTGAATTCTTGAATTCTGTCCCATTGTCACTCCTAATCCTTCTTACTTTCAAGTCAGGATGATTGTTTACCATCTTGATGTGATTGATAATGATTTCACTTGCCTCATCCTTGGAGAGCAAAAAGAAAGTCCATGTAAATCTAGAAAAATCATCAACAATCACAAGGCAATATTTCTTCTTTGAAATAGACATGACATTTACAGGGCCAAACAAATCCATATGAAGCAACTCAAGCTGATGGACAATTGATGACTCTGTCTTGCTTTTGAATGATGCCTTCTTTTGTTTCCCCTTTTGACAGGCATCACACAAACCATCCTTGGAAAACTCCACTTGTGGAATTCCTCTAGCAAGATCTTTCCTCACCAAATCATTCATAACTTTAAAGTTCAGATGAGATAATTTCTTGTGCCATAGCCAACTTTCATCCTTGCTTGCCTTGCTGAAAAGACAAGTGATGGTTTCTGAACTTGTGCTACTAAAGTCAGCAATGTACACATTCCCTCTTCTGAATCCAGTCATTACCACATTGTTGTTTCCTCCTTTAGAAACAACACAGGCTTCTTTAGAAAAAGTAACTAAAAATCCTTTGTCACAAAGTTGGCTGATACTAAGCAAGTTGTGCTTAAGACCATCCACCAATGCAATCTCATCTATGATGACATTCTCTTTTGAAATCAAGCCATATCCCTTTGTGTAGCCTTTGCTGTCATTTCCAAAAGCAATACAAGGGCCAGCTCTTTCCTGAAACTCTGTGAGCAGGGTAGAATCACCAGTCATGTGTCTTGAACAACCACTATCCAAGTACCAAAGATTCCTTTTGTCTCCCTGCACACAATAGAACCAAATCAAGTCGATTTTGGTACCCAAGTTTCCTTGGGTCCTGTTTTGTTAGCCTTTGCTTTTCCTTTTATATCATTTTTCACCTTGGGCTCAGATTGATTTAAATCAATCTTTATCCTTGGTGTTGATTTCTGAGGATTGCTCACATTTTCATTCTTAGCATGCATAATTGGAGGAACAAACATGTTATTCATATTCCATGGCATTTGTGGCACATTAAACATATTCATGTATGGATTAGACACAAATGGCATGCTGGCATATGGATTTTGAAATTGTGCATATGGAGCAAACATGTTAGGCATAACAGGCATTGTAGGCATGGAACTATTCATTACAGGCTTGGGAATTTTCACTTTAATAGTCTTCTTAACAGATTTGCAGTTAGTAGATAAATGACTAACACTTCCACAATTAACACATGTTTTTCTAGGAGCATATTTATCAGGTGTGTAATTGTTGTGTTTGTTAATTCCTACTTTGCCATTCCTGTTATTCCTTTTATTTCCCTTAGCCTCAACTTGAACATTCTCTAACTTATCTTTCAATTGCTTGTTAGATAAGTGACCTACATTAGCTCTCTCAACAGGCTTCTCAACTTTCTTTGATTTACTAGACTCACCCTGAACAAAGTTCTTGGTGACAGGACCATACTTATTATTAAGTCTAGTGAGTTCATCTTTTATTTTCTCTGTCAACGAAACACCCTGATCGGTTGATGGTTCATCTGTCAACGGAACATTGCATTCCGTTGACATATCAACCTTCAACAAATGATCATTGTTGTTTGTTGACTCTGTTTCTGATTCTAAGGTTTCACAAACATACCCTAGTTTCTCTTTGTTCTTTTTCCATGATTGTTCACAGAAAGATTCCATACCTTGAACATTAATGATGTTGGTAGCAACATTCCTGGCATCTTTCCATTTAGCAATCACACTTTGTTCTATTTCAAGTTGTGTCTTAAGAATTTCTTCCCTTTGTAACACGTTCTCAAGTTCCTTCTTAGCATCCCTACTAACACATCTCATTTTCTCAAATTCAATGAGCTGTGCTTCTAACATTGCATTCCTATCACTTAAGAGCAAATTAGTCTCTTTTATTCTTGAATTCTCTTTGGTAAGTGATTTAAGAGTAACACGCAAATTATACAATACAGTAGACATTTCATTTACTGCACTATCGCATTCCTCTTTAGAAAGCTCAGAAAGATTAGTAATTGTTACCTGGTTGCTTGAGGAGCTTGCTTCCTGCTCATGATTGTTAGCCATAAGAGCCAAGTTGACATATTCAACATCATCATCAGAATCTTCACCATTACCAGCCCAATCATACTCCTGAGACATGAAAGCCTTTTCTTTTTGCTTGAGAAGTTCAAAGTATTTCTTTTTATAATCAACAAGCTCAAATTTCCTGTTGCTCTTCTCAATCTTGGGCTTTCTGCAGTCTCCAGCAAAGTGACCAAGCATTCCACAATTGAAACATTTAGATTTAGACTTTTCAATCCAGTTACTTTTGTTAGGTTGAAAGTCTCTCCTTGGTGGCCTTGCTTCTGAGTTTCTCTTGAACTTGAACTTAGAGAATTTTCTTGACAGAAAAGCAATGTGTTCATCAATCTCATCTAAGTCATCCAAGTTGGCTGATTCTGGTTCTTCTTCTTCTGTCATCTTACCTTTACCCTTGCTAACATCACTTCTACAACTAGCTCGACTAGTTGTGGCCTTTGCAGCTTCTTCAGTGTCATCTTCCAGTTGGTTCACAGATGCAATCAATGCAATAGATCCACCCTTCTTCTGTACCTTTTCAATTTCCTCATCTTGCTCCATTTCCAGCTCATAAGTCTTCAAGGTTCCATAAAGCCTTTCAAGAGTGTAGTCTTTGTACTCTTGAGTGTTTCTTAGAGAAACAGTCATAGGCTTCCATTCTTTTGGAAGAGCTCTTAGAAATTTAAGGTTTGAGTCCTTAGTTTGGTAGATTCTCCCATACAACTTTAATCCATTCAGAAGCTTTTGAAACCTACTAAACGTGTCATTTAGGGCTTCACCAGCTTTAAAGTGAAAGTGCTCATATTGTTGTATAAGGAGTTGCATTTTGTTCTCCCTTACTTGCTCAGTTCCTTCACATAGTGTTCTGACAGTGTCCCATACTTCTTTGGAGGTTGTACAGTTTATGACATTGTCAAACATCTCTTGCTCCAAACCATTAAACAGAATGTTCATGGTTCTCTTATCTTTATGGATTTCTGCAAGATCTTCAATAGTCCATTCTGAGACAAGTTTTGGAATTT
This sequence comes from Heracleum sosnowskyi, assembly GCA_030848705.1. Taxonomy (NCBI): domain Eukaryota; kingdom Viridiplantae; phylum Streptophyta; class Magnoliopsida; order Apiales; family Apiaceae; genus Heracleum; species Heracleum sosnowskyi. The sequence continues at coordinate 134,113,208 of CM061237.1, forward strand.
CTACATCAGGAGCATCATCTGGCACTCCAATTCTAGATGCAACCTTCATGGGAACGTGTGGACCTTTCTCAATGCAGTCTACATATCTCTCATCCATAGACATGAGATGTAAATGCATCTTTACTTTCCAGTAAAAGTAATTGTCCTTATCAAGAACTGGTATCTTTACACCTGCATCCTTCTTCACCATGGCTTCTGTTTTTGGTCTTGATCTTTAAACTTCTTGTGTGTTAGAAGCTTGCTCTGATACCAATTGTTAATCCCAAATGACCTAACAGAATTGTAGAAGGGGGGGGTTGAATACAATTCTTGATATTTTCTTAAACTTAAAACACTTTATGAAATAAAACTGAACTGAATAAATAAAAACCCAAGATATAAATAATTCAGTTGGATTGTTTGATGATCCAACTGAAGTGTTTTTATTGCGGAAATAATCTGTGATACAAAAGTACACAGCTGCTCAGTTACAGAGTTGTAGAGAAGAATGCTCTCAAAGATAGCTAATACAAACTATTTGTTTTTCTTCTCTTACTCTATCTTAACTGCTACACTTGGTTATATATTCCCCAAGTTTACAATACTATTTTTGGCTACACTAAAGTACACTAAAGGTAACCGCCAATAGTTTGCTTTTCAACCCTTTGTCCAGTGGTCCTTGGAGATCCTTGCTTTTGTCTTCATGCTTATTATGATCACTCCCAAGAGCCCAATTGGAAACTGGGATGTTTCCTTATTCCCCATGTCCATTTTAATGGTTTCCAATGCAAAGTACACTTCCACATCACCTTTAGATCTGTTCAGTAAACTGTCACTATCACTTTGTCAACTATTCAGAAAAGCAATAATGATTCGTTGATAGCAGGGAGATGTGTTTCGTTGATAGCTTTATTCTTCATTCCGTTGATGGTGTTTCTCTCGTTTCGTTGATGAGTAAACTCCATACCGTTGATGGTGTATCCTTGTTTCGTTGATAGAGTAATCCTCATACCGTTGACATGTCTTCACTTAGGCAAAATTACAAGGCATAACATATTTACAATTAACCAACCTATTTTGCCTATCTAGTACTTAGTCAACATGACTTAGAAAACCTATCTAGTACATACATCAAATGCATATCAAATTGTGAAGTATTGTACAGTGCAATTGCTACAACACTCATTCCGTTGATGAGCTTCCTGTCAACGAAACACTGCAAAGCATGCCATTCCGTTGACAGTTACAAAATGACTTAATACAAAATCTACTAAGTGTTTTTATAATTATCATCAAGAACAACATATTCCTAACAGTCTCTCATCTTATGCAATTTCAAAACTGACAAAATATTCAAGAATCAATGGTACATATTTCATTTCATATCCAAATAACTGAAGTAGTGTAGAACTGATTTTTGCACACTCTGAACTTGCCTTGGGCCTAACCTGTAACGTCAACATCCATAAATACTTTAGGTTTAAATTTGTTGAATTATCTAAACTCATAAAGCCACCTCATGATTTCTGAAAGAGTTTCTTGGGTTACTCGTGGCCATAGCTTTAACTGGAAAATTGGTTCCTTGATTGGCAATCAACTTGAGTTGATATTGACAACCCCTTCACAAGGTATTATTGCTTCATTTCTGAACATGTATATATCTTCTTTCATAGACATCTACTCTTGTTAAGACATCTTTCAATTAATTACTGTAAAGCATAATGTAACATAAGATGTAAAAGAGATAACTACAACTCAACAAAGGACAAGACAGACAATAATATTAACAGAAGCACAGGAATCCAGAATCAAAGAAGAAAAGGTAAACTCAAAAAATCAAAATACGTTATGTATTCTTGAAGTCCGTAAACAGGTCACGGAAAGAAGTTTATGAAAATGTTCAAGCCTCAGTGACAACAAAAGAAACAAGACTTCCAAGACGACAGAAGTATGTGAATGATTTAGGGTTAAGTACCACGGGATTCCAGTGATTTAAATGAAGCAACCAGAATGACAAGGGACGTATCAGCAGCATTGAATTGAAGACATAAAAGAAGAATTGATCAAGTGTTATTCATCTATGAACCAGACCAGTTGCACTAGGTGACGGCACTGAAAAGATCAAGTTGTTTTATCGTCTCAGAAGAAAGTGATACAGTCTATTACTTAAACACCCAGGAGCTCAGTGGAATCATTAATTGATAAAAGACAAGAAACAAGAATTCGATAGTTTTTCAATTAAGAAAACTATCGAATGGTATAATAATGATTCATCGAAAACCATGTTTACTTTAATTTGGTATTCAATAGTTTTGATTAAAAAACTATCGAATGGTAAATTAAAGTATTTCATTCGATGGTTTTTAATTAAGGAGCAGGTGAAAAGTATTCTTGTTTTACAGGTTGAAGTTGAAGATGGACGGCCAGGATTGTTTCTACATTCCTAGTTCGATAGTTTTCAATTTGAAGACTACAATTAATACAGAGAGAAGATAGTGTCTTCTTCAGTCGAAGTTATTTACACAGAAGCAATAACTGAGAGAGAGCTTGAGCCAGAGAGAAAATACAGAGAAATTAATTCTGCTTGAATTCTATCAAAGTTTTGATTGTGTATAACTTAGAACTCATTGAAGCTAATCTACGGATTAGAAATTGTAGCACCCCTCGAGGTTTATATTTATAAAAAGATATATTCCCCGAAACTTGATTTGGTTTGGTGTGTTTGATTTCGTTATAGAACTGAAAGATTAATCCGCGAACGAAATTGAATTATTTGTGAGTATCGTATTCAACCCCCCCTTCTACGATACTTTGGACCTAACAATTACTTACAATAACAAAAAGGAACATGTATCCTCCTTCACAAACATCTAATCTTCTAAGACATCTTTTCATTTACTTACAATTATTCTGGAAATATAAAAGAGAACTTATTCTTGAACTCTGGAGTGTGAAAAATGTTATTCTTCATATTATCTATCTCCCATTAGATTCTTCCTCATTAAGTGATTGATTCTTTAACTTATTATTTATCTACACAATACTATAGTAATAATGAATAAAAATATGAAATAAGATGGAATTGATCCCTAGACATCATATAACCTCATTAAAAATATGAAGATTTTAATCAAATAATTGGAGTGCATATAACAAAATCACAACAATTGCTATATTCATCGAAAAAGAAAAGTAAAAGGGGCTTATCTCTCAAATATCCAAAGTATGTTTATGTCTTCAAATCGTTGCAACAATCACCTGATATAATTAAATGAACATCATAATCAATCTAAGACATTATAATGAGAGCTACTGAGAGCTAAGATATTTGATTCAAGAAAAAAGAGATACAAAGAGAGAGGGAGAGAGATAAGTAAAATTAACATTTAAATTTCAAATGAGTTTGAAAGAGGTGTTCAAATTTTAAATTTGAATGAGTTTGAAAAGGAGAATATGCAATTGAAAGATACTTCAATTTGGAGAATAACACTGGCTTGTGAAAAAAGTTTTGAGTACAAAAACACAAAAAATGTAAACGTGAACGTAGTAACGTGGATAAAACTCACTTTAATATTAATATTTAGTATATCAGACAACGTGAAGTATGGACAATGCATAGACGTAATTTTGTAATAAAACTGAACTTGGAGGACAAAGAATTAAAATCACAAAAAATTGTACAAAACAGGTAACATACACTATTATATGTAGATGTAGATGTAGTAGATTTTCAAACGCCAAATAGAGGAACAAAATTTTCATAAACAAACCTTTGATCTTAATAAGATATCGTCACAACTTCTCTAATCTGGTAGGCTAATTGATTGATAATTGGAAAAAAAAATTAAATTAAAGTAGAATTACCTTGGCTTTAGCAGAATGCTTGACCTCTGTCCTCCTATATCCTCTTCCTAACTGCATAATTCTTTGCACTTTCTTGGGTAGCTACAACATCTTTAGCACATCCAACTTTATACACTTACATTAATCACTGCATCAAAATCACAACAATATTGCTATATTCATCGAAAAAGAAAAGTAAAAAGGACTTATCTCTCAAATATCCAGTGTATCTTTATGTCTTCAAATCATTACAACCATCACCTAAAATAATTTTAAAAAACCCATCATAATCAGTCTAAGACATTATAATGAGAGCTAATGAGAACTAAGAAATTTGATTCAAGAAAATAGAGATACAAATAGAGATGAAGCTTTGTGTGTTTGTAGCTGTGTTGTTGGTTGCATTGATGATAATTTTTAAGTAGTTGTAGTGCCCTAAATGTGGCAGCAGTATGGTAGGTATATGCAATGAATGTAATGAAATTGCAGAAGTATGTATGACAATGCTATGTAATGAATGAAAGGTGTAAGGCCTACATTTTGCTACTTCCTGTACTTGTAATGAATTTGAATGCAAACATTAAAAACAACCAAAGCAGATAGCCAATAATTTAAACATAATAAGTAGACCTGAATTGCATAAATACCAAATTCAAACATAGTCTTCAACAAATGGTAAATTACATCAATACCAAATTCATATATAGTCTTGAAACAAAAGGAATTGCCAAGTTACGATAACATAATACTAAGTCTTAAAAGATAATCTTAATTCATTCAGCTAGGTTAATAGGATCATCCTCAGTGTTCTTGAACTTGTTCAACCTGCTTCCTTGAGTAGTGAGTCTTGTGGACATCCTGGAGATAGTAGAAGTAGTGCTCTGCTGAGTAGGTCTATTTGAATTGATGCTTTGTTGAGGTATGACTGGGGGAGTACTGACTGGTGGTGTCCATCTTGGAGGTCTGAAAGGTAGTAGGCCTGATGTAGGCATAAAAACTGTTTTGTGTCCCATGGGCCCCCCTTAGTTTGTCACTAAACTCAACATAATCATGTCCACTCTTTTCCCATTCATCTACATCTTCACCTCTAACCAACGACATTTTCTTCCTTGGAACTTTCTTGAAAAATTCCAAAGGCTCATCATTTTCAAGCTCATGTGCCTCTTTCTCATCATCTTCATGTTCTTTCTCTTCAACTTCTTGTTCATTCTTCTGTGCAGTCTCATCTGCTTCTTCATCTGCTTGCTGGCCAACTTGTTCCTCTTGATAATCATCTTCAAACATTCTCAATATTTCTTGTTCACTGAAATATTCAAAATCATCATTTTCTTCTTCTTCTATAACCTTCTTTCTTTTACCTGTGTAAGGTGGTTTCTTTCCTTTTTTTGGTGGAGGACCTGATTGTGAAGCTTGAGTTTATGGCTCATTGATTTGAATTCCTTTCCGAGGTGCTCTTCTCACAGCTAACTTTTTCCTCTTTGCCTCTTTAGTTGCTTTCTTCTTAGGAGGACATGTTTGTGAAGCTTTCTGTTTCCTTTTATTGGTTGAACCAGCTGCAGCTTCTTGCTTGTTTCCCTCACCCTTTGTAGGACATTTTGACACTCTATGCCCTTCTTGTCTGCAGTTGCTGCAATGCATCACTCTTTTATTTGTGAACCTTTGTAGTATGACACCTTGAGATAGTGTAACTTGACTTCTATTGCCACCTTCTCATTCCAAAGTCTAGTGGTTGAAATTTTGACAGTATTATGTGGATTACTAAGGAGCACCTCATTGCCAAAGTCCCTCACCCTTGAGTAATGTTGTTTAAGGCTCTCAGTTATTCCTTCAAGTACTGTTTTTCTTAATCTAAGTATTTTAATTCTAGGCACCTCTATCTCCAACTCATTTTTTATTGTTTCTGCCATCTCCTTACATTTCCACTGAGGATTCTTTCTAATCCTGTCTCCAAACAGCTCACACAAATATTTAACTGATGCCATTTTGTTAGTGTAGGGCTTGGTGCATAAGTGTGAGTCAACAAATGTTTTAATTGTGCATGAATCACTTTTTTTGTCCCTACTACACCAAATGTAGAAGGGACATTCTCCCTCACAGCATACCTGACATCTTCGAGCATCATTAGTAACAAATTGCACCCCTCTTCTTTCAATGACACCATACCTCCTCACTGCATCCCTAAACTCAGCCATGTTTACAAATTTCATGCCAACCTCCCACTTTGGAATCCCATCAATGTTTCCCTTCTTTTTCAGATTTTTTTCTTTTCTTGGGTTAGGTGGACCTACATAACCAATTTTAGAATTCTCATCTTCACTTGAGGATGACAAAGACCTAATAATTTGAGAGTCATAATCTGACTCTTCACTTGGGGATTTGTTAGGTATGTTCATAGAATTATACAAACTCTCTTTGAATTTCTTCAAGTTTTGCCTAATAGTCTGCAATTCATCATCACTATCACATTGATGATCAGAGACTATGATGTCATCATCAGAATCCTCACTTTCACTCACATTTCTATACTCTGGATCATCAGGGTCATCTGTATCATCACTGAAATCATCCTCATTTTCATTATTATCCCCGACTGTTTCAATTTCCAACATTTTGTCCTCGAAACTACAGTTTTGCTTAGTTTGTTTTGGAGTTTGTGGGACATCAATTAAATTATCAAGTTCAAAATGGTTCATATACAGCTCTATCCTACCATAAGGCTTACATAACTCAACCAAATCCTTCACAGATATATCATCATAAATTAACCTAGTCCCATTCTTAAAAGTATGTCCATCACACTTAAAGTACACTAGAGAGTTAACATCATATGAATATTTCTCAGCAAAATCCTCAAGGTCCCGAAATGACAATCTATCAGTGTCATAATCTTGTATAACCTCAATTTTACCCCCAACATAACTAACATTAGGACCCGATGTAAAATCACCATGATGGTGAAGGTAGAGAGTAGTAGACATTCTGTAAATGCATACAAAAACACATAAATATATAATTGTAAACATATCAAGTAACTTACACACAAAAACAAGTACTAATGCTCTCATAAAATCCTGGGTTCTTATCATAAACAAAAGGAACATACCTCAGATTGCAGACGAATCGAAGCAAGCTTGATATTGTAGGCTGCTAATCGAATCTCCGTCACAATGTATTCACAATCTCCCACTCAATTGCAACGTTTCAATCGATTTCTTCGATTAGGGTTTTTCCCCCAATTCGCCAATCTCACCCTAAACTCACTCTATTCGATTTTGTGTGAATATAATTCTTGTTTTTTGTATTATACATTGGTTGGGCTTAGTTGGAATCCACGTAAGCTGTAACTTCTGTTAAAATCTTAACGTTTCCCGTCAAGTCAACAAATCTGACTAACCGGGCTATCATTAATCTCAACTAGAGTGGTGCAAATAAGATCCCGATAACTAGAGTGTATTGTTTGATATGTGACCTTTACTTCAGTAATCATTTTGAGATTTAACCCGAAAAATAAGTATAATCATGATTTTTTCCGATGTCAAAAATAGAATGGATGATATATTTGAGGAATATGAAAGTACTTTTTTTAATTTGTTTTTTTATATATTTTCGCTAAAACGTTGAAGATGAATGTCTTATTTACTTTTTTTTATAGACTTTTTAATTTTTGTTAAAGACCTAACAGCCGAGAAACGTCGCAGGCCTCGTTACTAACCGTAAACCTAACCCCTCTCTGAACTCAGTACCATCGCAAATGGCAAAGAAGAAGCGAGTCGACTCAGAACCAGACTCACAGCTTAATAACCAACTCCAAAACGAACCGAGTTGTGTTAACGGCAGCAACTCGGACGACAAAACTCACAAGAAGAAGAAAAAGAAAAAACACATGGAAGAAAAAAGTATAGAATTGAAAGAGAGGCCTACAGTTAGCATAGCCTTGCCTGGTTCTATCATACACAATGCTCAGACACTCGAACTCGCTACTCGGGTATGTTCCCACCAATCTTTGTAGCTCAAGTGTTTGATAAGTTGTCTCTGAGAATTATAAACATGCTTGTATTTACTTGGGTAGTTCATAGAGCTCTCTCTCTCCCCCATCTCTCCCTCTCTCTCTCTCTCTCTCCCCCATCTCTCCCTCTCTTCTCTCTCTCTCTCTCTCTCTCTCTCTCTCTCTCTCTCTCTCTCTCTCTCTCTCTCCCTCCCTCCCTCCCTCCCTCCCTCTCTCTCTCTCTCTCTCTCTCTCTCTCTCTCTCTCTCTCTCTCTCTCTCTCTCTCTTCTCTCTCCCTCCCTCCCCCTCCCTCCCGGTCTCTCTCTCTCTCTCTCCCCCTCTGTGCGTGTTTTGATGCTAAACATAGAAATAATGTGAATTAATTAACTCTACATTTTGATGCTGTTATTTTGTCAGTTGGCTGGTCAAATTGCTCGTGCTGCCACCATTTTCCGAATAGAGGAGGTATTTTAGCTTATTATTTTTGGTCTGGTTAGTGTTTGTTAATTGCAAGTTAGTTAATTTCAGTTATGGGAAGTTGGTGCAGTAAATTTAATGTGTGTAAGTTTGTTTTTATATTAGGGTGAAATTGTTAAAGGTTAGGGTATGGTATAGGAAACGAGACATGAATTCAAATTGTTTGGTTTATGGTACTAATAATACTGAGATTAATTTTTAATGTTGGTGCAGATTGTTGTATTTGACAATAAGATCAGTTCACCAGGTGATTCGAGTTTTACGTTACCGGATTCTTCAGAGGAGAATGAAACTGGTTCGGCTTTCTTAATAAGGATCTTGAATTATCTCGAGACACCCCAGTATCTGAGAAGGACTCTTTGCCCATGGCATAACAGCTTGAAATTGGCGGTGTGAATTACTTTGTGTCTTTTTGTTTCCTGCGTGTGATGCAATTCGTCATTCTATGTGTTTTCTTCTATTGCAATATTGTTTACAGATCTTTTTTTAGGGAATGTTGCCTCCACTTGATGCTCCACATCATTTGCGCAAGCATGAATGGGGTACATATCGTGAAGGTATGTTTACCATTATTCTGTTTAGACAAATCAGTAATCAATTACCAACTATATCATCATTCGTGGACTCAAATGTTCTTGTGTGGTTGTATTATCTGCAACTGATTTTGATGTCCCTAAAATGTGTATTGTAACAGCCATTCTCAGCAAGTCTTCCGACTAATAATAACTGTTTGTTTGAAGATATTTTGACCTATATAAGGATGAGGATAACTTTGTTCTTTTGGAAATTGTATGATAAAAATTACAAGCATATATTTTGTTTATATAAATGACTCTGAAACTTTTTTTACTTATAAAACAACAAAAGATGAAAAGATGATGAGAGGTTGCACTCCTTTGCATCTCATAATCACTTGCTATTATGCGACTCAACAGCTAAATGAAGATATTTAGTTCTTAGGTTCTTAGGGTCGGGTAGTTGGTGCTTAGGTTCTCACTTCTCCATGCGGAGGTTCACCAATTTTCACAAAACATATATCCAGAGTTGCATAAATGAAGATATTGTGGATAGCAGCTCTATATGGCGGTTATTGACCATAACAATTGGCATTTCACCAGTATTGTGTATGGCTACAATAAGATTCAATTTACAGAAGCACAAACAGCGAGGAACATTAAAAAAATTGTAAATTCCAACAATGATCAAAAGAAACATTTTTACTTTTGAATTTATATCCTTCACAAAACTCTAACAGGCACGTCTAGTTAGTTCATAATCAGGTCAACAGTTTCGTTTTCAGAAGTGGCAGATACCTTTAGACTTTAGTGCCAGTGAGTCAATTGGACGAGGTTCTTGAGCTGGCCCTGCCTATACTAAGGTCACATATTTGTTGCGCTATGTGGTAGTTCCAGGGGAGTTGGAGGCTGAAAGCCTGTATTTTTATTATTAATTTATTCTGATTTTGCTGAAATCCTGTACTTCAGGGTGCAATAGTTTTGAAATATCTAGGATGTTTGGGTGGCATATAAAATACAACCCCCCCCCCCCCCCCCCCAAAATTGTAGCCGCATTGTACAGTAGTAAACTGTCAGGATACAGCTTATTAGTATAAATAGTACTCTAGTAGTATAAGCAAGGAAAGGGGTAGTGTAGTCATTTACCAGTTAGTTACTAGTAATCTGTGTTTTATAAATAGGAGATGTAATGTTTCATTTCAATTATGAATGAAGATATGAAAAGGCATTTGCCACCAAACCTCTTTCTCACTCTATAACAGAATCCCTCTCTCTCTAGGGTTTCATTCTCTCTCTCATCTAAACTCTGTTTCTAGTCTGATTTCTCGTCTATTTCTTCTGATTCTCATCTCATTCTCTTCTAATTCACTGTTAAATCACTATCCTTTACTTATAATTGTCATTCCTAAACAGAAAATACCAAAAATAGTTGTAAAACAGGTCAAGAACTCACTAGTTCCTGACAAATTGGTATCAGAGCTCTGAAATTGATCCAACTACTGCTTCATCTGTGTTGTGTTGTTGAAAACGAGTGGTGCGGTATAAAGATCTCTGTAATCGCAGTTTTAAGTTTTGATCTTTACTCAAATCAGTCAGGTACTCTGTTTTAGGCTTGTTCTTCATAGATCTGTAGTTATTGATGCTTGATTGTGAAATTTGGAGTAAGAAGATGTTGATTCTAGTTCGTTTACATCAGTTTTACTAGTTTTAGTGCTTCAATATTAGAAAATCACAAAAATAGGAGTGTGTTGGTAGTAAATTGGTTGATTCCGTGATTTAAAGGTAGTTTTGTGAACTGAGATTCTGTGAATTGGTGTCAAACTGTGATTGATCTATATTGAGAACAAGTTCTGTGAAGTGTTGTGGATTCTGGTGGAGATTGAACTAGATAGTGAATGTGCATTGAATGTGTTTGAGGAATTGACTGTGTGTAGTGGTTGTTGGTGTGTTGTGAAGCTGTTAAGTACTTGTAGCAGTGCCTTGAAACTGTTTGATCATTTGATTGAAAGAAGTACTGCTTTGAAATTGTTAAATTTCATCTTGTCAGATTTCTATAACTGTTTGATCTGTGGTTGAGTTGTGGATTGTTCTGTGTTGTGAGAATTTCCTGTGGAATTCAGGAGTTGTAATAGGAATTGTACTAATAAGAGGTAGTTAAGAGCAGAGCACTAAAGGTGTTTGTTAATTTGACTCTGAGAGTTCTTTCTATTTTTTGTTGTGGATGAAAGAGTCTAGAGAGTATAAGTATGGAAAAGGATAAAGAAGTAGGCTGTGAAGTACCTTCATTAGAATTATATCAACAAATTCTGTGTTATCAAGAAACAGTCAATAAGAGATTTCAAGATTTAGAGGAGACACTAAGGTTGGCTTCTCAACAGTTGAAATTGTTGAAAATGAGGACATCGAAAAAGAAAAAAGTTAATCTTGTTCAATCAAGATCGGAGTGTCAAAATGAAGTAGGAAATGATCTACTCGAACCATTACACCATCTCAAATTAAATTCTCCAAAGTTTGATGAAATGCCGGGTGAAGATAAAGAGGATTGGCATTCTGAAGAAATAATTTGTATAGCTTTGGGACTGGAGGGTTTTTTACAGCCCAAGAAGAATTCTGAAGATGGAAATAATGGTGATGCTAGGAAGCTTGAATGCCCATCTTATTTTAAAACACTACCAAGGAAGATAAAATCTGATGATAAAGGGAATCTAGATAAAGAGTTTCAAATGCCAGAATACTTGATTACATCTAAAAATCTCAATGAGAGTATGTTGCAGCCTGCATCTTCATTTATTTCAATCTGTCAAGAGTTGATAGGGGGTGCAGAGTTGATAAGGGGTGAACCTCTTCAAGTTGAGCCTCTAGAGCAGTTCTATAAAGACTTCCAGAAAAATGATCCAAGTTCAGAAAATGGGGCACAATACAGAGCTTTAGCCGACAAAGATGAATGGAATAACATGGATACATTTTCATTACTATTACTGGACATCTCTTCAAAAGATACTAACAAGCCTCATGATGAGGAAATACCTTCAATGATCTTTACCAACATGAGAGAAGTTGTCGAGGTTTTCTTCTACAAGACAATTACTGAAGATTCCTTAACTACTACAAAGTCTGATGGTTTGGGAAGTCTGGCAGTTTATTGTGAAAACAATGTGCTTATCTTTGATCCTGGTGGTCAGGTGAAAAACGAGCAGTCAAAAGTTGTTGATAACAAGTTCAAAGATATGATCAGGAGTGAGATGAAACTAGAAGAAGTTGTTATGAAAACCTCGGTTGGTAGTCAATTTAGGTATTGGCAGGATATGAGTTTGAATTTTCTAACTATAAAGCAGCTATTGAATGAACCTTATCAATTGCACATGAAGGTGTTTATCATTGAGATGGGGAATCCGGCTAGATTACAAGGCCAAATCCAGAAGGTTCAGAAAGAGAATGATGGGTTTGATAAGATTGTTAGTGAGATACATCAGCATGGTTGCAAGCAAGTCAGGCAATTGCCAAGCACAAAGGTTACCAAAATCAACAAAGGCCAGGTAACTAAGGGCAAGGATCACCAACGTGAAACTCAAATCTGTACATGTGAAGAATCAAATGAGATGGGAGAATTGCCATACATACATTACATACAACAGGGAAAGACCAATAACAATGTAATATGTGCAAGTCAGTTGAGTAAGAAGCCCAGCAATCTTGGTAAGAATGTGATGATAATCTTTGATACAGGTGGTTATGAGTCGAGGTGGTTATGAGTCGACAGAAGTATTTAAAATGGTCAAAGAGATGTTTGGGCAGGATGTGGAACTGGATGAAGTGGCAGTAATAATTCCAGTTTGTGGGCAACTTAAGCAATTGCAAGGCCAGGATATTCAAAAAGTTTGTGAAGAGTCCGGAAGAATTGACAAAATTATAAGTGAGATTAATCAACACTATGTTGATTCAATTTCTATGAGAATTTGGATGCTTGTACTGCCCTATAAGTATAAATCCATGGTGCTGGAACAGGGCAGACCTGAAATTGATAGTTCAACAAGACCTGAATACCATGAAGGATCAAGGAAAAGTGTTGCAATTTACATTTTTGATCCAGGAGGAGATTTGGTTGTCTTCATAGTGTTCTACTTGTTTCTACTGAATTTCCATAATTTTAACAACTGTTCCAAGATGTTCAAGGACTTGTACACTGAAGGAAAAGAAAGAACAAAGGTTGAGTATCCAAGATGCTTGAAGGCTAGTGGCCCAAGGCATTGAAGATAATGTTCAGTTGGCAACCATGAGGACATGGTGCAAATTAAGGGGAAGGATTGTCAGGATACAGCTTATTAGTATAAATAGTACTCTAGTAGTATAAGCAAGGAAAGGGGTAGTGTAGTCATTTACCAGTTAGTTACTAGTAATCTGTGTTTTATAAATAGGAGATGTAATGTTTCATTTCAATTATGAATGAAGATATGAAAAGGCATTTGCCACCAAACCTCTATCTCTCTCTATAACAGAATCCCTCTCTCTCTAGGGTTTCATTCTCTCTCTCATCTAAACTCTGTTTCTAGTCTGATTTCTCGTCTATTTCTTCTGATTCTCATCTCATTCTCTTCTAATTCACTGTTAAATCACTATCCTTTACTTATAATTGTCATTCCTAAACAGAAAATACCCAAAATAGTTGTAAAACAGGTCAAGAACTCACTAGTTCCTGACATAAACCCTTTTGGTATTGTGGAGTACGTTGAATTAACTGATTCATGTAAATCGTAATGTTTCTGTGTTCTTGATTCTTGTTTTGTATGTTAGTTGCTTTAATTAGAGGGTCAATTTTTGTCTTGATCCTCTTTCAACTATAGATTATTGCATAGTGAACATAATGTCTCATGTCCTGGAAAAAGCGTTCAAATCTCTTGATGATGACTCTGTTTTGTAGGTGTTTAAATGAGGCTTCCTACAGAACTACAAATCAAATTTATCTTAGACCTATTATATAATTTTGTTGAGAAAAAATGTAATACAATTTGCAACCTTTCACAGGTGTCATACTAAAGGAAGCTGCGGCAGAATCTGGGTTATCACTTGCTGATGTCGGGTTAAATAAGGTAATATCAGATGTTATGAGCTTTCAGCCACTTTATAAGGTTATCCAACTTTTTTTTTCTAACCACATGACTTTACAGCAAGACATCTTTTTCTTTGTCAAATTTTATGAGGTTAGAGATTTATATTTTTATAATCTGCTTGCAGAATGTTTGGTTGAATAAATAGTAAATTACTGCGAGTGATGTAGGACAATGTCAAAGGAAAGGGTCGGAACAGGGAAAATTTACTCAGAGAATTGGTAGAGACACAGATAAATCCTGAAATTTAGTCAATAATGATCAATGTAAAATATTCTTCTCTAATACATAATGAGTATTACAAGAGTTTAAATAGGAACTCAACTGCTCAATGAAATTGGTGAAAGCAAGGGCATGTTTTCATATCCATTTTGGCTCATCTGTAGACTGTAAGGATTGGGGAATTGGCAAGATCCTGTTGCATGTGTTTATTGTTTAACATTAATTGTATTAAATCTCGTATACACACGGATGTTAAAAAATTTCAGTACTGCTGCTTTAACTGTCTTCTGTCCTTACTGATATCTCTTCCATCTGTTTTTATCAAGATTTATTTCTAATGCTTTTTAATCAATAACCATGATCTGCAGAATGTTGTTATTGATCAAGTGCTTGAGCCTGGTACGAGGGTCACTGTTGCAATGGGAACCAATCGCCAACTGGATGGTACTTTAGTTTTAAAGAGATCCTTAGAATATTAAATTTTGTTATTGTTCAGGTCCTTTATATTGTAGGTAATGTTGATCTGCTTTCAGTGGGAAGTATGTTATTTGTACGTGATATGCAACTTCATGAGTTGTACAATGATAAATATTCAGTTTTAGTTGTTTCTGTAATATATATTGTCCAAGTTATTGACTTTTGGTTTGTCTCTGTGCAATGTACGTACATAAATGACTGTGTATATGTTAGCTCACATCTTATAGCGTATGTTGTACAAGAACATTGCATAAAATTGTTAATTGCTATCTTCTTGCACAAATTTAAGTGAAACTTGTTTTAGCCCGTGCAATTATGGAATTTAGATTCTTGCATAACTCGTGAAGTGAATTGCTCTTTGATTGGATGCTAGATAAACCACGCCAGGTTGTTTCATCTTCAAAGCCCAGGGAAGAAGCGGGAGCGTATTGGGGTTATAAAGTGAGATACGCTGCCAATATAAGTTCGGTATTCCAAAGCTGTCCATACCAGGTATATTATGTTATGCAAGACTTTTTCATGTTTTGATATTTTTATGCATGAAAGGTATTCCTAATTTTATATGGAAGGAAATTCGTTCATAAACTTTATAATTTTGTGTGTAGGGTGGGTATGATCATCTGATAGGTACCTCAGAGCATGGCCTGTTTTTCAAATCTTCAGAACTTACTCTACCTCCATTCAGGTATCATGTTTTCTGGTCAATATTTACCATATATCAGCCATGCCTCTCCATAATAGTAGAGGTCCTTAGTCTACCTTGACCAATACCCTTGAAAATGTGAAGCAAGTAAGCAACTATCCTTCTATGTTGTTGTCAGTAATTCTCAACAGAATGGTGATGTCACCATATGCTGTGTGGAGGTCTAAGATGAATTACTAGTATACATGAGTGTCAAAACCTCCAGGAAGAAATTCATACTCTGAGCAAGGTCGAAACCAACGGATTGGTTGTAAATTTTTTAAAATACAAAACTCAATCAAATCAAAGACTATAGCCGCATTAATCTATCACAATATATGGAAATATGATGATCATGAAAATTGTCGAGTGTCGTCACACTTATCAAGTATATGGCATTTCTTATGCAGTGAGAGTCCATGATTGTTAAGAGTGATTAGAGATAGAGAAATTAGAACATTATTTTTTTCAGTATATCACACATTTATTTATCTACGGTTTGATCTGATGATACCTTCTATCCAATTGTGTGAACAAGACAATATAGTGTATAATCAGTTTAGTTCTATGCCCGTGTATGGAAATTTCGGTTTATAGACTTGAATATATATGGTAAACTTTGGAACCAATCATTAAAATATTTCTACCTCTTAACATTTATAATGCGGTAGATCTATGTATTAGGAAACCTTATTCATCAGATTTTGTTTATTTCACACGTCACATTATGTAGGCATCTGTTAATTGCTTTTGGTGGACTTGCTGGTTTAGAAGAGTGTTTCGAAGAAGACAAAAATCTGAAGGTTTGTATTTGTATCATTTCCATTTGATTTTGTTATGTAAAAGAATGTATGTGTTTGTTTTTTGATGTATCAATGTACATGTTTGTAATTGTAAAAATCTCTCACCCCCACCTGCATATCCGTGCTCTCTAACATGTCATGGCTGGTCATTGCATGATATTCAGGTTTGAGAAAGCTTCTTAGTTTTACTAGGAATTTGCAGAAAAACATGACACGAGATTTTACAATTAGGATGACCTAGGGTTTAAACCTTGTAGTAATTTTTGATAAGTGGGAGATTCATGTACATATTGTTGTTTCAGGGCAAGAAACCAAGCGATGTATTTCATTCATACTTGAATGTTTGTCCGAATCAAGGAAGCAGAACTATACGAACAGAGGTAATCCTCTCTGATCTACTAGGTGCAACAGTAACTTGTAATATTTGAGCTACTATCACTTATGTTGGTGCCATGTTTACAAATTTTCCAAACAGGAAGCTGTGTTTATATCTCTTCAATATTTTCAAGAACCAATTGACCGTGCACTGCAAAATGTTTAATCGGCAGTTTATGTAACGTCAAGTCATGTGTGTCATCACATGATCACTTCTTAATGTTCAGTGATAATGGATCAATGTTGCTCTAGTTCAACAGACGTTCAACAGAGTACATCCTTTAGCTGGTTTGCTTACTTGAAGGGTGATGACCATGTTGGACGAGCTGAGATTTTTTTTCATTCAAGGAAAATTAGAAGATTTTGGGACCTATACATTGAGAATGCACCAGGAGGACTTGTGCACGCGAAAATTATGTTACCGACAAATTGCTTATGATAAACTCTTGAAAATTAAATGTTCAATGTTGTGTAGTAAGTAAAAATTCTACTTATGATTTGAGTACTTTATTCTGAGACCTGAGATGGCCATGTTTTGCTTAGTTTATGCCTTCAATTTGATTGCACAAATTTGTCAGGTCAGAAACTGGATTAAATACAACAAAGGGAACTTGGTAGAAGTGCAACAAACAAAATAATCAAATATATAATGTTACGAACATGTGAGGAATTGGGTACGCGGAGGAGGTTGAAGCTCCGGTTAAAAATAGTCTTCCCACAATTGCAGGAACATTACTAACTGCTTCAACTTTTCAAGTGCAATATAATTGCTCTCATCAAGATCAAAGCAGAAATAGCAGGATAATGTCTGGCCCAACTGAGAAATGGTGCAGACCTTCTCTGGGCAAGTCCAAAATCAATTTTGACGCAGCTCTTTTCCCGGCTGCGTAATGAAGTTGGAGATTTTAATTTTGCTAAGAATGGTTCTCTCCGGTGTCCCCAAGATCCAAGATTAGCTGAAGCTCTAGCATGTCGGGAGGTGCTTAGTTGGATTAAGGATAATAATCTTCATAATATTGCCTTAGAAACAGATTGTCAGGTGCTACATCAGGCCATTCAAATTCCTTCTCCTGATAGATCTATGTTTGGTTCTATAGTTAGAGATTGTACCTTATATTTAAAGAGTATTTCGAATGTTACTCTTCAGTTCACTAGGCGATCAGCTAATCATACAACCCACCTTCTTGCTAAAGCTGTTGATTTCCAGACTGGTCCTGAGGAATGGGTTCATGTCCCTTCTCGTTTTATCTGTAATTCCCTAACAAATGATGGTATATAGAAGCTCATATGATGTTCAAAAAGAAAAAATGTATTTCAGTTCTGGATTTTTGAGATCCCGGTTTGCCAAGTATAAAAGTTAACAGGCATTTTTAAGAACTTGGCATTGTCTGCATTTCTCCTTAAAAATGTACAAATGGAATAGCAAGTGTTTAGGGTTTCAAAACAATAATATTGTTTAGAAAGGAGAAAGAACAAACAAGGCTGTCAGTTATTTAATTGATGTACAATTTATTTTTATTTTAATTGATTTTAAATTGGGTCTTAAAGATCACATTTCATTTTCTATTTTCTATTTCCAAATATTTACTTTTAAAAATTGTTGTAAATCAATATTTCATTTTTTTTATTATTGCAAATATTGATATTATTATCTCTTTGTTTTACAACACTATCCTAATAGTCCATGACTACAGAAATTAATGATGATATTCTGTCTGCTTGTGAATATTTATCTCATGGCTTTTCCCCCCACAATTTAATGTGTCTTAACCTTATAATTAAGATTGTTATTTTTACAATTTTTGAATTAAAATAATAATTTTATATTTTTATTTACAACAAAAAAGATAATAATTATAATAACTATGAAATTAAAACACTTTAAAATACGTGCAAAAAATTCAACATCAAATATTACGGAACAAAGAAGTACTAACCACCGTCTTCTTTTTCTTATTCATTATTTTTTTTCTTATTCATTATTCTCTCTATATTATCTTATAATAGGAAAAAAAATTAAAAGTTTGGTCGGTTGGTACATAGTAATTTTACTTAATTATTTTCAAAAAAATATTATTAAATAATAACATCATTTATAACTAATTACTTTTTCTATTTTTTTTTAACAAAATCCCCTTTTTTCTAAAAAAATCATGGATACAAACTATACCGTTTTATCGAAATTTGTTCTTGAATAATTTAACAATTTAGAACAAATTAATGCGGAATATAAATGAAACAAAATTCAAGTTAAATATAAACTATATTAAACTTGAATGGTGTTGCAAATACAATAAGGATTACAAAGTATTTATCTCAATCTAATTAATACAAATTTAGAATAAATTCGACATGAACTTTTCTAATATTTGTAATAAAAAGATCGAATGCTAAAAGCAAGTTCGAGATAAATTCTAGGGATAAAAATCCGCTAGATAATCAAAGCAATACAAGTAATCAACTTCTAGTGGTTTGGATTTAACAATACAAACTAGAATTAATTGCTTGAGAAGAAATGAGATCAAATTGTTTCTTCTTGTTCTTGAGAGAAAAGAAATGTCTTCTGTGTGTTTGATATGTCTGTTCTTTTCTTTTCTGTCCAGCCGCCTTGATTTATAATACAATTGCCTTGTATGACCTGCTTAATTAAATCAAAATGATTTAATAAAACAATAATACACTTGTATGACCTAGCAACAGAACTCGGTATGACCTATATAAAACACGGTATGACCTGAGGTACTTCTACCAACTCTCGGTATGACCTAGCAGAGGTCATACCTAGCAGAGCTCGGTATGACCTAGCAGAGGTCATACCTAGCAGAGCTCGGTATGACCTAGCAGAGCTCGGTATGACCTAGCAGAGGTCATACAGAGTATTAGGTCATACAGAGTACTTCTTCAGGTCAGGTCATACAGAGTATTTCTTCAGGTCAGGTCATACAGAGTATTTCTTCAGGTCAGGTCATACAGAGTATTAAATTAAATTCCTTTAATCAAATTAGTTAAATTAAATTCTTAATTAAATTAATTCTTTTCTAGAATTAAATTAATAAATAATTTAAACAACTAAATTAATTAATTTAATAAATAAATTAATTCTGAAAGAATTAATTTATTAATTAAATTGATTAATAATTTAATTAATTAAAAGAAGATAACTTAAAATCATTGCATTCCTTTATCTTCTGAAAACCACTGAATATAGATGATTTAATTCCACTGATTGATGTCGTCATTCGATGCACTGTCTGGTTCATGAATAACTGACTTCAATGATAATTCTTCATCTTTAAAACATTTAAAGTTGTGGCTTCTTTTCTTTAGCTCTGATTAAACTCTGAATCCTGTACTTCTTCTGTCACCAACTGGAAATCTCTGTCACTGTAGTAAATCCACTTTCTTGAATACTTCACTGAGGCTTGAACAATAAATTGAACTTCTTTCAATGTAGAATAACTTCAAGTCTGTAGATGACTTTAATCTTCAATCTCTTGACAGATAAAACTCTCTGAGATTCCTGTGACCTTTAATCTAATATTTACTTATTACATTCTTGTTTAAGTTGAGTAGAATCCTCGAATTACAAATAGGCTATAGCATATGCCTTTCAATCTCCCCCTATTTGTTTGTTAGAAAATAACAACCAAATACCTAGAGGATCACTCAACTAAAACCAAGAAAAAGATAAGACTCTTAAGCCTAAGTAAATACTAGAAAGTTCTGGATCAAATATGACATTTCCAGATTTCACCAGTAAAGATAAATACAAGACAGATGTTCCTCTAGACTGAACATATGATAACATTGAACCTGTCTTGATTTATCTAAGCTCTATACATATAACATTTACAAAACAGAGCTAACTTACCTTTACTCCCCTGAAACTCCCTCTTTACCTTTTATATCTTTTTCAGCTCCCTTTATACTAGCTTCTCCAGAAACTTCTAGAAACTCTTCTCCCCCTTAGAAACTTCTAGAAACTTCTCCCCCTTAGAAACTTCTCCCCCTTAGTTGAGGAATTCTCTACAGATTTAACTTTAAGAGTATCTGAAGCCAGTAGGAGTTGAGATAGATGATGGAGTTGATCTTGGAAGTAAATTTGTCTTCTAGATTTCCTTGAGCAGTCCCAGCTGATTGTTGACAGAGGTGGAAGAAGAAGACCGTTCAACCACTTGTGCTTGCAAAATTTCTTTATCAGCCTGGGTTTAGAATAGATGTTCCTGTAGATCAGCTATGTGAGCTAACTACATTGCAGTGTATGTGTCTGTGTGTGCACTCACTTGAATTTCTCTTGTAAGTGTATCACTCATCTCACGTGCATGTGTTTCACTCCGTGTTTGACTTTTATCACTCAATATTAGCTGTCTGTTTGCTCCTTTTTGATCAGTACCTGCATTGAAACTCACCCTAGCCTCTTCAAGAGAGGTCAGTGGTGGTGCAATGGGAGTTCGCAAATCCCGATCCTCAATCATGTCTATCAAATCACTTGGATTTGAAATCTGAATTGCTTCAGTGATAGACTGACCAAGTTGCCTTCCACTTTCTCCAGATAAATCTGCGAGTGGAAAATCCCTTAGGGAGCCAGAGGTGTTCACTCTGGGAGGGGAGAAAATGATTCTATTTAATATGGCAAAGAATCAAATTTTCCCTCAGATGCCTATGAAGGCACTTCTACCATGACAATGGTAGGCACTGTAACCAGTTGCAGGTGCTCTGCTTTCACTGTGTCCTGAGTTTCATCTAATGAAATTGTTTTCTCCCATTGTGAGTAATGAGAGTGTGCTTGACTCAGTACAAAGTGCCATGGCCCTATGGCGAATTTCAATAGATTCATCCTGTTGAGAGAATGTCTCTAGATACAGTTCATTGGCCATTTCAAAGTCCATATCCTATTGAGAGGATACAGATGGGCTGACAGATGCCTCAGCATATATTGAATTTCTTTAGAGGAGGCAGAGCTGTGGGATCACTCACTGTTTCAATCAAAATACTTCTTTGTTTCACATTTGATTTCTGTTTAGGCTGAGAGGTCAAGTAATTAAGTTTTAGACTCATTGTTTGGCTCTAAGACCTGGGATAGAGATTGTGGATCTACATTCCCTTGGTCAACCCTACCAACCACTTGGGTTCAGCAACAGTAAAAGAAGTTAATTGAGAGATAGAAAGTAATACCTGAATTGGATTTGGCACTGAATTTCCAGCTAAGCAAGAGCTAGATCAGAAATAATATAAAATATATACACTATATTTACACAAACGACTAAGTCAAATAGAAAATAAAAGATAATAAGTAATAATCAATAAAAATAAAATACAATAAAATATATATATATATATAATATTTACAGGAAACTATTTACATGAACTAAACAAGAATATTTGAATATTTTAAAATAAACAATTTTCAATAAAAATAGATTTCTCTACAATTTTAACTTGTAAAATTTGAGAAAAATATTTTTAAAGAAAATAATTCATCTTAACTTACTCAACCTAAGAAGCTTAACAATTAGACAAGACATGGCAATAATCTACAATCAACATGCATAAGAGAAAATGAGATGATAAAATAAATTTACAAGTGATTTAAAAATATATACAACAAATGAACACTTGTAAATTTAATTAAGAACAAACATAAAAAATAAACAGAGTTAATCACTAAAACTATTTAACATACCCAATTTACCAACCAATCTGGTAAACATGGATTCATCAAGAGATTTAGTGAAAATATCTTTTGTTTGTTCCTCTGTGGGTACAAAGAGTAACTCCACAGTACCATTCATGACATGCTCTCGGATAAAATGATACCTGATGTCAATATGCTTGGTCTCTTGTGATTATGCCATCTTCATCTAATTTATTTCTGAATACCCACCAAGTACCAACTACTTTCTTGTTCTTCGGTCTAGGTACCAGCTTCCAAACTTGTTGTTGTTCAATTTGATTGAGTTCATCTTGCATAGCAATCACCCAATCAGGATCACCTAGTGCTTCCTCAATCTTCTTTGGTTTCATTTCAGAAAGAAACCCTGAATAATGATATTCATTTTGAGTAGCACTTCTAGTTCTGAGTACAACACCTGGATCACCAATAATCAGCTCAAAAGGATGAGCTCTTTTCCAAACTGTTTATCTTGGAAGATTTGATATTGATGATTCGCCTTGTTCTACATTATGGTGTTGTGAATGACTAGTTGACCTTTCATTTCCTCCCCCTGAGTTGTTGGCAGATTGTCTTGGTGATTCTTTTCCAGTGTTAGTGGTATCTCCATTGTAACCAATGTTTCCACCACCATCACTCTCACCATTATCATTGTTATCACCAGCAACAACCTCAGGTGGATTCTTATCATCTGATTCTGAATCTGACATTTCATCAAACTTCAGTTTCTCAGATGGATTTCCTGTTTGGATATTAGGGAGTTTGGTGTCATCAAATGTAACATTGATGTTCTTATTGACTGATAACATTTCTTGATTTCAAATAGGCCATATCCTCAGTTATACCCTTGCTGTTATCTCCAAAGGTAAGCACTGGGCCAGCTTTCTCAACCAAATCTGATAGCAGGGCTCTATCTCCGGTCATATGCCTTGAACAGCCACTGTCAAGAATCCATATAACACGGTTTACCTGTTTAACTCCCTGCAATATCAAATTGATTAGACCTTCTTCAGAGCCCAAAATTGATTGGGTCCGGCATACTTAAAGAACTGGCCTTTGTCAGGCAAAACAACATTTTTAGCTAAAACTACTTCAACCTCTTTCACATAAGAGCGTTTCCATTTATAACCAGCCTTAACACATTTCTGAGTAGGCTTAGGGATAAATGAATCCACTCTAGTATGAGGAGGACTAGTAGTCTTTGTTTTAACATGCTTCTTATTATTAACATGTTGACGTGGAGCAGTCTTATCACTAGATACATGCTTACTATTAAAATAAGCATACATAACATTGAAAGCACAAGACATGCAATTAATCACACCACATGCTTTATGAGAAGAATTAACAGCAGGCATGTTAGTTCTACAGTTGTTTTGATCCAACTTATGGATATCTGATTTAGTCTTTTTAGTTGTAGCAACTTTGACTGGAATATCAGATATACACTTTTTGGACTGTTCAGCTTCCAAAGCAATATCTTCTTCATGAATCTCCTCAGCAATAATGATAGAGTATTCATTCATAGGCTCTGCCTCAGACTCCCTACAGAAGGGTGTTTCAATACCCTTAAGTATATATGGAACAACCTTTCCTTCAGATTTGTATCTACAAGGAGAATTAATTCCAAGCAGTCCAATAGCCTCATTATAATCATACCCTATACTGACATGATTACCAACAGCTTGCTTATTGAGAATTTCTTTAGCAGTCTTACAAGAACTGAAATAAGCATTAGCTTTGGTCTTAAGCTCACTAATCTGATCTTTGAGAATGGTTTCCAGTTGAATATAACATTTAACCCTATTCTCAAGAAAAGCTACCTTATTAGTAAGTTCATCCTGATTAACATGCACAAGTTTCAATTCTTTTAATTCCTTTTCAAGATTTGTGTTTAAAAGATTTATTCTATCATTTTCAGTGCGTGCACAACTTATGGTGCCACCAAGATGATAAATCATTTCAGCGTCAGTAAGTTTTACCTCAGACATGTCTGGTGAAGATAACATGGAATCAAAGAGTTTGCCTCCTTTTGCCACAAGTGCAAGATTTCCAACTTCTTCATCTTCACTGTCTGTATCATCCCAGCTCTTCCCTTCAGCAACATAAGCCTTCTCAATCTTATTCTTCTTGCTAGAATCAAATGAGTTCCTTGTCACTTGCCTTGGCTTTTTACATTCAGTAGCAAAGTGACCCAACTCATTGCAATTGTAGCATCTGATTGAGCTCCTCTCCACAGTTCCAGTTTTGTAGCCACCCCTTGTGCCACTTGAAGATGAGGAATCACCTCTCTGAAACCTGGGCCTGAACTTAAGATTGGGATTCCTCTTGAATCTAAACTTCCCAAACTTCCTGACTATCAAAGCCAAATCACCATCTTCCAGCTGATCAAGTTCTTCTAAAGAATAGAAGTCACCACCAGATTGATCAATGGATGTTAATCCATATTCAGCATCAATAACATTCATGTTAGAACTGGAAGGTTGAACAGCTTTCACTTCCAGTTTCTGTGGGACTTCAGCAGTCAATTCAGTAGAGGTACCAACAATCTTCCCAGTTCCATACAGCTCCCTCTGTTGAATCTGCTCCAGCTCATAGGTCTTCAGAACACCATACAATCTCTCCAAAGCAATCTCATTCATATCTCTTGCTTCTCTAATTGCAGATATTTTGTGCTCCAAATGAGGTGGAAGTGTAAGAAGGAACTTCTTGTTAATCTCCTTGTTGGTGTAGTGCTTCCCATTGAGATTCAGATCATTGATTAATTTGTTGTATCTCTCAAAAACCTGAGAGATACCCTCACCAGGGTTTGATCTGAAATGCTCATATTGTGAAGTGAGAATTTCCAGCATATTCTCTCTAACTTCCTCTGTCCCCTCATTGATTATCTCTATGGTTTCCCAAATGTGTTTGGCAGTATCACAATTTAGGACATGATTATGCATGATAGGATCAAGACAATCAATAAGGATCAGCTGTAGACAGGAATCCAAGGTAACATCCTCTTTTTCACCAGGAGTGAAATCCTTGGGATCTTTAGGGTACATCCTAGCAGCCCTAGTAACAATGTTACCCTCTTTTAATTCTTCCTCAATAATCATAGGAAGTTTTGGTCCATTCTTCATCACATCAATGTATTTAGGATTTGCAACCTTAAGAAATAGGAGCATTTTCTTCTTCCACATTGGATAATGCTCCTTGCTGAACATTGGGATTTTCACTGTACCCACTTTCTGTGTAGTAGACATCTTTTGAGATTTTTAGGAATAAGATAAAAAATCAGAGTTTAAAAGAAAAATCTCAAAACAATTGGATCTTTGATTTGTATATCAATCAAAAGGCTCTGATGCCAATTGTTAGGTCCTGATAAGTTTGTAGAAGGGGGGTTGAATACAAACTATACCGTTTTATCGAAATTTGTTCTTGAATAATTTAACAATTTAGAACAAATTAATGCGGAATATAAATGAAACAAAATTCAAGTTAAATATAAACTATATTAAACTTGAAGGGTGTTGCAAATACAATAAGGATTACAAAGTATTTATCTCAATCTAATTAATACAAATTTAGAATAAATTCGACATGAACTTTTCTAATATTTGTAATAAAAAGATCGAATGCTAAAAGCAAGTTCGAGATAAATTCTAGGGATAAAAATCCGCTAGATAATCAAAGCAATACAAGTAATCAACTTCTAGTGGTTTGGATTTAACAATACAAACTAGAATTAATTGCTTGAGAAGAAATGAGATCAAATTGTTTCTTCTTGTTCTTGAGAGAAAAGAAATGTCTTCTGTGTGTTTGATATGTCTGTTCTTTTCTTTTCTGTCCAGCCGCCTTGATTTATAATACAATTGCCTTGTATGACCTGCTTAATTAAATCAAAATGATTTAATAAAACAATAATACACTTGTATGACCTAGCAACAGAACTCGGTATGACCTATATAAAACACGGTATGACCTGAGGTACTTCTACCAACTCTCGGTATGACCTAGCAGAGGTCATACCTAGCAGAGCTCGGTATGACCTAGCAGAGGTCATACCTAGCAGAGCTCGGTATGACCTAGCAGAGGTCATACAGAGTATTAGGTCATACAGAGTACTTCTTCAGGTCAGGTCATACAGAGTATTTCTTCAGGCCAGGTCATACAGAGTATTTCTTCAGGTCAGGTCATACAGAGTATTTCTTCAGGTCAGGTCATACAGAGTATTAAATTAAATTCCTTTAATCAAATTAGTTAAATTAAATTCTTAATTAAATTAATTCTTTTCTAGAATTAAATTAATAAATAATTTAAACAACTAAATTAATTAATTTAATAAATAAATTAATTCTGAAAGAATTAATTTATTAATTAAATTGATTAATAATTTAATTAATTAAAAGAAGATAACTTAAAATCATTGCATTCCTTTATCTTCTGAAAACCACTGAATATAGATGATTTAATTCCACTGATTGATGTCGTCATTCGATGCACTGTCTGGTTCATGAATAACTGACTTCAATGATAATTCTTCATCTTTAAAACATTTAAAGTTGTGGCTTCTTTTCTTTAGCTCTGATTAAACTCTGAATCCTGTACTTCTTCTGTCACCAACTGGAAATCTCTGTCACTGTAGTAAATCCACTTTCTTGAATACTTCACTGAGGCTTGAACAATAAATTGAACTTCTTTCAATGTAGAATAACTTCAAGTCTGTAGATGACTTTAATCTTCAATCTCTTGACAGATAAAACTCTCTGAGATTCCTGTGACCTTTAATCTAATATTTACTTATTACATTCTTGTTTAAGTTGAGTAGAATCCTCGAATTACAAATAGGCTATAGCATATGCCTTTCAAAATCCCCTTTTTTCTAAAAAAATCATGGACAGTTATTTTTCAACTAAAACATGTTACTTTTTCTATTCTCCCTTACTAAAACACCTCATTTTTCAAAAATATCACGAATAAACGCTTACTTATTTTTTTAAAAACTTATCTTAATACTTTAATTATGGGCAATTATCTTTTTTAACTCAAACATGTTATTTTTTTTATTTTTCTTACTAAAACTCTTCATTTTCCAAAAATATCATGGGTAAACGATATATATTTATTTCAAAATCTATTTTAATATTTTTAATTAATTAAAAAACTTAACCCGCCTACTTATTTTTTTAACAAATACACTTAATAAAATATTAAAACATAAATAATAAAAATAATATATGCATTGCACACTTTTTAAGTTAGTTATAATTTATGCCACAAATATATAATTAATATTTATGATTAAATTGCAGATGGAGAAAGTACGAACATTTGGAGAATACCATGGCTACCATGTTTACAGAATGGGTATCTCACAACTACCATGTCCAGTGAACTCGAACATGTAAAGGTTGGAAATCTAATGACTGGCAGCAAGGATAAATGGGATGATGAGATCTTACGGGATATTCTTGATGACAGGGATGTTGAGTTGATTAGAAGAATTCCAATTTCAAAGCAGTTGCAGCATGACTCGTGGTTTTGGATCCTAGAGCATACAGGTAATTTCACAGTGAAAAGCTGCTACAGACAACTTGTAGGTGAACAAAACTGGACACATACAGAGTTTTGGAAAAAGCTATGGGCTCTGGACCTCCCTGGTAAGGTTTTAAACTTTATGTGGCGAGTGTGTAGGTCGGTCATACCAACAGCAGTGGCCTTGTCGGAGAAGCGTGTGCAAATAGATACCAGATGCTCGTGGTGTTTGGGGTATGCTGAAAGCATTGAACATATATTATTTCAGTGTTCATTTGCAAAAGCTGTGTGGGTGAAGGTAGGAATTCAGGAGGTAACTACGGAGCAGGCTCAAGGAACAGTTTGGGAGGTGTTCTCATTTCTCTTTAATGTTTGTAATCGAGATAAGTTAATTTTGATTGCAATGGTTTCCTGGAGTCTTTGGAACAGACGTAACAATTGGGTGTGGAAGAGGGTTGTAGGATCGGTTTTTGGCGTTCATGCAGGTGCAATAAACCTGTTACATGATTGGAAGAAGAGTAGAGTGGAGAAATGTAAGAGTAGGCCTATTAGCAATTCAAGCCCGAGACGATGGTTACCACCTCCACATGGGTGGTTTAAAGTGAACATCGATGCAGCAACATTTGACGAAACCGGAAGTGTGGGTATTAGCTGCGTGATGAGAAATGATGCTGGACAGTTTATTCGAGCCCGAGCTCAGAGAATTTCAGCAAGAATGCAACCGCGGGAAGCAGAGGCAGTTAGCCTTAAAGAAGCGTTATCATGGACAAAGACGATGAATGTCAGAAAATGCATTTTTGAAACGGATGCGAAACAGCTTGCAGATGCTTGTAGAGGAGTACAGGGGCGCTCGTTTTTTCATACAATTGTGTTAGATTGTATCGATTATTTTAAGCACTTTGATGATGTGCTAGTGAGATTTGTTCATAGGTCTGCGAATGGGGTAGCTCATGCTTTAGCTAGGGCAACACATTCTATGTCAGACTTCCAGGAGTGGATTAATGTTGCTCCGGATTTTATTTCTGATGTACTGATTATTGATTCTATCTAATGAAAGCAAGTACGTTTTTCTCAAAAAAAAAAAAAATTGCATTAACTCCCTCCGCTTAAGCCAACTATATATAGGATATGATATAATATAATGGGTAATAATCACTTATATAAGCAGAAAAAAGGAAAAAGAAAAAAAAAGAGGAAGAGACAACTAAATACACATATTTATTTTATACATCGAGATACGTGTGTTTGTAGAGCGTATTACACATAGGTGCGGACTAAACTTGACTATTTGGATAATCGTTTCGGTTTCGGATCGGATTAATTTTCGGTTATGATCTATAAAAATTATAACTCAACTAACACTTAATTCACAATTTTTTTAGTTCGGATTCAAATCGGATCCCATATTTCGAATCCTATTCGGTTCGAATAATTTATTATTCAATTATGATTGGTTCCGGACCATAATCGAATCGGATAATTTTCAATTAAATTTTCGATTTGGATAATTTTTGATTCGGTTCTTCGAATCCGGACCAAATTTGCCGGATCACTGCGAACCGAGAAAGTTTTATATATATACCGAAATAAAAGAAAAAGCAAAAAAAAAAAGCCCTGTTAACCCAATTCCTCAAGACCGAGATTATACAGCCATACACTCCTATAGTCCTATATCTGATCCCATATCCGCACCGTTACAAAATTTACAATCTACTGATTCCACTGAATTCAATTCGCTCTATTTACGTTTTTATATATAAAATAATTTTTAAACAAAACAAAAACAAAAAAGTCTGGTTCATCTTGGCGCCATGGGAGCTCGAGTGAACGAAGAGAGAGAAAGCTCTCTTGATATCGAACTTCAAAGCACCAAGACTTTAATCTACGCCGTCAATCTTCTCTCTCGTAATCTCCCCCTTCCGCAGCATCTAATTGACGCCGTCTCTTCAATCTACGCTTCCGGTTGCGACGGCGACACCGCCGGTAGATCTGGCTCCGCTGCAATTGATACTCTCCAGGTTTTGATTTTGTATTAAATTGTTTCTTCTGTGATTTTTTGTGTTTTTATGTTAATTCGGTTGCGTTTGTATTGTAATTGTGTGATTATGCAATTAGGTGAAATTGTTAGATATAAGCTTAATTTTACTGTATGGATTGTTAGTTTACTAGATGATATTTGTGGTTTTTGAACTGATCAGTAGGTAGATGATGTTGCCATATTTTTTGGTGAATTTCTGCTTATTTCGTGTATTGTGTTAATTGTTTAGTGTATGCTTCTTTTATGTTTCTAAATTTTACTGATTCCACTCCAAAGACTATAATTCCGTTTATCTTGATTATTAGATTTTTTTTTATTCCGTTCAATCAGGAGCCTGTACTTGTGTCTTATTTATGTAATGAAATATTACGTATGTGTGTATAATGTATAAATCGTCGTTGTTTCTTCGTTAGTTTTTGTCTTTCTGATGTTTCATGATATGAAGAATTTTGAATGTTACTGTGTTGTTTTTAATTTACTTGGAAAATATACATTGTTAATATTTATGTCATGGAGCTTCTGCAGCTGCTTAATTTTTAGAATGCACAAGTACTTTGTTTGTTGCGGTCTTATAGTACTAGAGACAGTTGATGGCTCATGTTTTAGGTCTTTTGGAGTTTCGATTTAAAGAACCATGTGAAAATGTAGTTGGTGGAGCGAAGTGACAAATACTAGCAGGCATATAATAGATTTTTAATTATGTTGCTTGAGGAGTGATATTATGTAATTTTGTTGTCTGAGTTTCTACATCTTAAACTAAAAAGTAGCAGGGTGCTAGTGTCAATATACCTGGTTCAATAGTGCTTCAAGTAAAATAAGAAACTGAGAACTTTTGGATGATTAACTAGTCTAGACAACTTCCAGATTAAAATATCATCACTTCCCGATGTGCTTAATTATCAATGCTGTGATAGAATGGCGAGAAATTATAATATCTGGTTATGTTTTTGTTCAGAATGGCTCTGATATTTCGTCTGAAGGAAATTTGATGACAGACCTTGAGGATGCATTGTCAAAGCAGCGACCAAATTATATGTCAGGCGTTGGATTGACAAAACAAAGGGAAGAACGCTTACTGAGTAATATACAGAATCGTATAACTGAACTTGAAGGTTACATTTCTTTCTCAAAACCGAACTTAAAGCTATTATTTTATTAATTGGTTATTTTTATGAAGTAAGATGTCTACTGCACTTCACAAGTTTGTTATCCTGCAATTTGTTGTTTAGCCTATTGTACAGCTGAAAAATTGGCCTCAGACATATTGTACAGCTAAAATGTTCACGTGTGTTTAGGCTTTCATTGAAATATTTTCGATTAAGGCTTATTTTAAGACATCTGAATTTTTGCAGTAAAATCTGAAAACCATTTTTGTATACAGTTCAAGGTAATATCCAAACAAGAATGGTGAATGTAAGCTAAGGTAACTAATAGCGTGTTTGGATTGACTTATATTAGACACATATGTGCGTATTTGTGAATGTACCTGGTTAGGTACTTTTTGAAACAAGCAGTCATGGTTATCACGGTACCAAGTCGAGCCTCGATGCCCACGTACCTTCGAGAAGAGTCAGAACACTAGTCGAAAAGTCGCCCGACTAGTCGTAAAAAGTTGACAGGTCGTTCATATACATATATTTACTAGATTTAATATATAATACAACCTAACACATCAATTTCATAGATTAAACCGAAGGTAATAGAATAATAAGTTCAAAATTAAGCCTGGTTATCACATAATAACATCCATATACTAAATTTCAAGCATGTCCAAGCAAATAAAAACAAAAGTGATGACAAAAATCAAGCAAAGTCATCCATCTCAATATGATGTTCATCTCAATCTCCTTCCTGTGTATTGTCATTGGTTGGTTTGGGCGGTGATACACCATAATCATGGTTATCATGGAGCCAGTCGAGCCTCAAAGGCCCTCAACGCCCAAGTACCTTAGAGAAGACTAGTCGGCGACTAGTCGGCTTCGGGATAACCATGCAGCAGTTATTGCACCAGAATAAGTGGATCCCACCGCCCAAGGGGGGGGGGGGGGGTTAATTCAGCTACTCATGTATCAGGTCTTCGCACTATGGAGGCTTTCTGAGTTCTAATATAATTTATTATATTGTTTTTATATATTTAGTATTCAGAAAAATATTTGTATAGTAGTTATGTAGACTTTAGTTATTTAGTTTATTTATAATAAGCCCAATTTTTATGGGCCTTGTTCCGTTATGGTTTTATTCTTAGTATTTATACTTTACGTTGTATCCTGGTTTTGTAAGTCCTGATTATTGGAGTGTTATGAAATATCGAGCTGAGTGTCTTTCAATGGTTGTGATCCATAGTCATTTTCCGTTCCGTGGTTGGTGAACCTTAGTGGTTGATGAGGATCGGGATTGAAGAATTTTTAGATATGTTATTGATTGGTTTATTTGTATTTAGTTTAGAGAGAATTAAAGCTATTTAATTATATGTTTTATATGTGGGGCTAGTTGGTTATTATATGTAGTAGGTTATATAATAAGCCCGATTCTTATCGGGCCTTAGTCCATTAGGTTATTTAATTAGGGTTCCTATTTTCTATATAAGCATTGTAATCCCCACATTATTACTTAGACTTGATTAATACATTGTTAAATACATATTGATTTGGGTCTCTTTATATGGGTTGCGATCCATAATCTTCTCCCTTCTGCGGTTGGGAAACCCTTGAGGTAGTGGTTCTTCAGCGGCGGTTGAATCACCCAAGTTATCTTATTATCGTTTTTATTCAATAAATCGTTGTTTTTGAAAGTTGTCCTACATCAGTGGTAGTGATTCTTCCGCTCTTAAATCATCCTAGTTTTATTCTGTTATTGTTTTGTTATTATGAATCATTCTTTTTGAAAGTTTCCTGCACAAATACACTCAAACTGCACATTACAACATATGCACCAAAGTAGTAGGTTTTAATGCATGAGCTTAGAGAAGCTGGGAATGTTATATTTGGCAGACAACCTAATAGCTCACTGCATCACCAAATGGGTTAGTTCAGTTGGTTAGAGCAAAGGACTGAAAAAGGTTATGTCGTATAGTTTTAAAGCAAGTATCTTAATAAATATGTATGTGCGTGCAATAATACTTTACTGTTATGTCAGTTTACGTCTTGTAGAGGATCCTTGTGTAGATCATATAAATTTAATGTGCTTTAGAAAAAGTTGAGGGTTACGGACGCATGTGATCTGAGGACTTCCAGTAAATATATATTCATTCATCTTTTCGTTGCATTTTGGTCAAATTTACAGTTTGTACATAGTACCGATGTATTTTTAGCCTTTCTAATAAAAATATTTATTTGTATGTCTCGCTTTTGTTTATCCTTTATATATCTTATCCCTTCATTGACAACAAAACGTATTTTGAGTATAGCATGGCAAGTCTTATGTGATATGATACTGTCATGTTTCTATTTAGTTTTGAGTTTTAACTGACTTCTGTGATTTTATTTTTTTTGTTATTGATTTTAAACAGAATTGCCTGCAAGCACAGGAGAGAGCATCCAGTCGAAATGCTTGCTTGAGCTCTATGGACTGAAGGTATACTTTGAGTTAAAGTGGTTACCAAGTCATTATATTCATGTTCGCCACTGTGGATACATGTTATATCTATCGGTTAAAGTGTAAAAGACTTTTTTGAAAAATTAATGTAAGAATACGCGATTGCAGTTACATGAGGTTCAGACTATTATGCTTCTTATAACAAACAAACGTAATCTATATCTAAGAACGGAAAGGAATAGGTTCTTTCTGTTTTTTAACTCTTTCCTGGCAATGATAGAACAAAATAGTGGTAAATTAGAGTGAGAACTGAGATACAAATCATCAACTTATCAGTTATTGTTCTCAACTATGTTCCTCTGTCACCAGTCACCTGGTACGGAAGTTACTTACCAGTATTCCAGAACATAAATTATTGTTGCATGTTAAGTATGTAAGTTAAGCGATTGTCTTTCCTTCCAGCTAGCTGAGTTGCAGAACAAGGTCCGGTCGGATGTGAATACAGAATACTGGCTACGCAAGATTTGTGCATGTCCAGAGAAGCAGTTGTTTGACTGGGGAATGATGCGTTTGCGCCGTCCTCCATATGGGGTAGGAGATGCTTTTGCTATGGAAGCCAATAATAATATGAAAAAGAAGCGTGATGCCGAGGTAAAATTTCTTTTAGCTACCACTACGATTACATGTCTTCGGTTAGGATCAGTAAAATTATAAACATGAAGTTAGGCATGTAAGTTATTGAATGATATGTATAAGGCAAACACGATTTTATCTTAAATAAGTATGTCCTCGAGCATCATTAATAGTGTTATATTGGGAATATAAAAATATAAAACAGCGTTTTGGTGATCAGTCTGTCACATTGTCTGGGAGTTCATCTTTTTTGCCTTCTTTTATTTTTTGATGGGATTACTAGTTGCACATAATTGGAGTTCAGATTAATATCATCTTCTCAAAGGTTTCTGTATGCATATGCAACATAGCACTGATACATTGATACAAATTTGTGCAGAGGCTTTCAAGATTAGAAGAAGAGGCGAAGAACCAAATTGAGAACAAGAAACGGAAATTCTTCTCTGAGATACTTGATGCAGCTCGCGAGCTGCAATTTCAAATACAGGCTGCTCAAAAGCGCAGGAAGCAAAGAAATGATGGTGTTCAAGTACGGTATCAGCTAGTTTTGTTTGCTTATTTTAATTCCTCTCTCTCCCCACTGACTCGTGGTTAGAAAGTACCTCACTGGAAAGATATTATTTCTGCCGTTCGACTTTACCTTTCAACTTAGATGCCAAAGGGCACAAAGGATATTTGTTGAACCTTGAATATTTTAAAGATAATATGAAAGTGAATTTAACCCTCATCTGCTTCTATTCCTATATTAATCTTGCTTAGGCATGGCACGGAAGACAAAGGCAACGTGCTACTCGAGCAGAGAAATTGAGGCTCCAAGCTTTAAAAGCTGATGATCAGGAAGCCTACATGAGAATGGTTGAGGAGAGCAAGAATGAAAGGTTAACTATGCTTCTTGGTAAAACTAACGAGCTGCTTGTTCGTTTGGGTGCTGCTGTTCAACGTCAAAAAGATGCTGAGCATGATGGTATTGACTCCTTAGATGGATCCGAAGACGACATAATTGACTTGTCTCCCTCTAAGGCTGAAACCCTTGGAGATTCAGTTAGAGAAGAAGATGCTGATATTATTGATAAAGAACCTGATCAAGGTGTAAAGCCAGGCGATTTACTTGAAGGTCAACGGCAGTATAATTCAGTTATTCATTCAATTCAGGAGCAGGTAAATAAAATGATTGCCACCAGCAAATTTTCTTTCCGCAGCCACTAGTTTTGCTTATTTACAACAAAAAAATTCATGATTGTAATATAAAATTCATACGGACGTATATATGCAATCTGCAAAACAAATTTTACTTGTGCTCTACTAATTGTATATTTCCTACATTTGACATTTAGATAGCAAGACATTATCTTTTTAAGGTTGATAGCAGCTTCCTTGCTGATGGAAGTTTCTGTGTCTGAACTATTATTTCCTCTTGACAATGCGGGCTTCTTATTGTTGGCCTTACAAAATTTAGTTGGCTTTCCATTATTAAGGATCACTCAATTGCAAGAGGGCAAGACTTTATTCCCTCTGCACGACTAAGATGTACTCTTCTAATATAAGCATGCCAAACTGGCTCTGCTTGCAAACAGATATTAATCATGTGAATAATATATTCATATTGTATGATATGGATGTTTCGTAGAATTCATGCACAAAATAATTAGATGGCATATCGCTTTGGTTGTCAAAGTTCCATGCACTTTGGACTTTCTGTGGCACTATATAAAGACTTTGTGTGGCTTGTACAGGAATCATTATTTATAATTGAACTTTACAGGTTACAGAGCAGCCATCCATGCTTCAGGGCGGAGAACTGAGAGCATACCAAGTTGAAGGACTTCAATGGATGCTATCTTTGTTTAATAACAATCTGAATGGAATTTTAGCAGATGAGATGGGATTGGGGAAGACAATTCAAACCATTTCACTGATTGCATATCTTATGGAGAACAAGAATGTAACCGGACCCCACTTGATTGTGGCCCCAAAGGCTGTGCTACCAAACTGGACTGCTGAATTTGCTACATGGGCTCCCAGGTATGCTAACGTAAATTTGTTCCGTTGCTCGTGTTTGCACTCCAATTTAAGCGATTTGTTGTCTTTTTGGAAGTAATGTATGGATTTTCTTCTTCTTTCAGTATTAAAGTTGTGCCTTATGACGGAAATATGGAGAAGAGGAAGCTGTTGAGAGATAAGTTTTTAGGAGAGGGAAAATTCAGTGTGTGGCTCACTCACTATGATTTGATTATGAGGGATAAAACTTGCCTGAAAAAAATTCATTGGCACTACTTGATTGTTGACGAAGGACATCGGTTAAAAAATCATGAATGTGCTCTTGCAAGGACTCTGGATGGAGGGTATGTAGCATCATGAATCACAACCATTTTTTTTTATTTCTCCTAGAATTGCAATCTCGTGGTGTATAGTCTTTTATTCTTTTTATCTTTTCTCATTAAAAATTTGTATATACTGCATATGTATCCCACTTAGTATCTAACACATTTTCCTATATGCAAACAATTCTTTCTAATATAGTTTTTGCCCCCCCACAACTTCTCCCCTCACCCTCTTCTTCCCTGCCTCTGACCCCTGCCTATGCATCTAATAGGATAATAAGTTTTGCCCTTACAAATGTGAGGTTTTAGAATTAATGTCAACTGAAATGGATTAGTATCTCATTCATGGCATTGCAGGTGATACGTAAATGGTAAAGCGTTCTTTTTTTGTAACCTGTACTTTCACATTGCTTTCTTAGCTTAGGCCTAAGGCCAATGTAAACGAGTAAAAAGTTTTCTCGTTTGTAGAATGAACCTGCTCCCCTCACCCGCCTTTTCCCTGCTTCAGTCCCCTACCATACATTTAATTGGATAATACGATTTGCCCTTGTAAATGTTAGGTTGTAGAATTAGTGTCAACTGAAACATTTAATATAGATCAGTATCTCATTCAGGGCATTGTATGTGATACGTAAATGGTAAACCATCCGTTTTGTAACCCGTACTTTGACAATGCTTTCTTGGCTAGGGCCGATGTAAATGAGCAAATAATATTTCTCGTTTGTAGAAAGAACCTGCGGAAGATGTGTAATTATCACCAATTTATTTGCAGATACAAAATACGACGAAGACTTTTGCTGACTGGAACTCCAATACAGAATAGTCTGCAAGAGTTGTGGTCCCTGCTGAATTTTCTTCTCCCAAACATTTTTAATTCAGTTGACAATTTTGAGGAGTGGTTTAATGCCCCCTTCGCAGATCGGTGTGATGTTTCTTTGACAGATGAAGAGCAGTTACTGGTCATTCGGCGCTTGCACCATGTAAGTTTAGCTGCCTAGCTAGTCAATTTTCAATCTTATACTAGATTTCTCACTTTGTGTGCACTTGTATTAATAGGTTATAAGGCCATTTATATTAAGAAGGAAGAAAGATGAGGTTGAGAAGTATTTGCCTCAGAAATCCCAGGTCATACTGAAATGTGATATGTCAGCATGGCAGAAAGTATACTATCATCAAGTCACTGACGTCGGAAGAGTTGGACTGGCTACTGGTATGTAATTTTTGGTCCCCAAACTTCTCTTTTAGCTTTGTTTTGCATCCAATTGTTTTGTTTTTTAAGGTCCAGATGCAACTGATAGGCTCTTAAATTAAACCTTTTTGTTGCGCATCAGGGACTTTTCATGAATACCCGTATATATGCACTGAAATAGTTCTTAGGGATCTTCTCCCCCTTTAAAACTTTATGCACTTGTCTGACCTTTTAAATATAGTTTCACTAAAACTTTGTGCACTTGTCTGACCTTATAAAAATATAGTTTCATGACCCGTGATTTTTATAAATAACCAATGATAAATCATGATGCTGGAGTACTGCTTTAATCTTTAGTATGAACTACAGATTAAAAGGCTTCTTTGTGTTAACTGTGGATGGTTCAGTGGGAGTTCATCAATATATTGTAGGACAGGACTTGCACAATTCATGCTATGATCATTCGCCTTTCAGTTCAACGATGCACTATTTTCTTAAAGAATGCAAAAATGGTCTACAATTAATTGTTAAGATAAATTTTCAGGAAATGGGAAGTCTAAGAGTCTGCAGAACTTGTCAATGCAGCTCAGGAAGTGTTGTAACCACCCATACCTCTTTGTTGGTGAATATAATATCTGGCGTAGGGAAGAGATATTTAGAGCTTCAGGAAAATTTGAGTTACTTGATCGTTTACTTCCTAAACTGCATAGAGCAGGGCACAGGGTACTCCTTTTCTCACAAATGACCCGGCTAATGGACATTCTTGGCGTTTATTTAGATCTTCATGGTTTTAAGTTTCTTAGACTGGATGGCTCAACAAAAACTGAAGAAAGAGGGACATTGCTAAAACAATTTAATGCTCCAGATTCCCCTTATTTTATGTTTCTTTTGAGTACACGCGCTGGTGGGCTTGGTCTAAATCTGCAGACAGCAGATACTGTGATAATCTTTGATAGCGACTGGAATCCTCAAATGGACCAACAAGCAGAAGATCGAGCACATCGCATTGGGCAAAAGAAGGAAGTGAGGGTTTTTGTGCTTGTGAGTGTCGGATCAATTGAAGAGGTAATCTTGGAGCGTGCGAAGCAAAAGATGGGGATTGATGCAAAGGTCATTCAAGCAGGATTGTTCAATACAACGTCCACAGGTTAGTACTTGAAATTTAAGCAAAGGCTTGACAGCTATCTTATTACTTTTTGCCTCCATACAGTGTCTACTTTGTTCTGTTGCACTAACTACTGTAACTGTTATTCTACCCCTACTTGTCTTTGTAAAAACAAAACATGTTATAAATATCTTCCTAAATGCAGCTCAGGACAGGAGAGAGATGCTGGAGGATATCATGCGTAGAGGTACGAGCTCACTGGGAAGAGATGTGCCAAGCGAGAGAGAGATTAATCGTCTTGCAGCCCGATCAGATGAGGAGTACTGGATGTTTGAGAGGATGGACGAGGAGAGAAGGCAGAAGGAGAACTACAGATCTCGACTCATGGAAGATCACGAGGTACCAGATTGGGCATATACTAAACCTGACCCCAAGGATACCAAGGGAAAAGGATTCGACTACGAAAGTGCTAATATAACCGGAAAACGACGTAGGAAGGAGGTTGTTTATGCGGATACACTTAGTGAATTACAGTGGATGAAGGCTGTGGAAACCGGTGAAGAACCATTTAAGCATACAACTAGAGGAAAGAAGACGGAGCATCTTCCTCCCGTGACCAGTGATTTGATTTATAACAGTGTCAAGGATGGAAAGGAAGTGATGGAATTGAAGAGCAAGCCTGAGACTGTGCCAGGTGAGTTCACTAATGAGAAAAGCAGCATTAAGTTGTCACTGAAAAGACATAATTTGGCGACGGCAAATTCCCCATCAAGTGAATTCGTAGATGCAGGTACTACTTCAAAGGGACGAACGTTGTCATGGAAGCCACATAAAAGGAAGAGGTCTAATTTAGCATAATGAGTCTGTTCGCCATATAATTCTTCTATTTTAGCAACCGATTCCATGGATAAACCTCAACGTAGTGGCTTTACTACAACACAACAAAAGGCTAGCGGTCATTTCTGACCTGTACACTGTAACTTTATTACTGTACTTTAGTTTATAAAACTGGTAACATGTAGGTTAGGAGCATTGGAGGATCTAGGCTAGACTCTGCACTCATTAGAGATAACAGTTGCCTTGGCTGTTGAAATATTTCAAAGATATCGTAGTTTTTCCCTCCCTACTACTACACATGGTGAAAAATAAATACAATATGTTGGTTTCGAATCAATACTATATGTATTCTATTTTATTTCAATCACTAGTTTACTAAGCCGGTAAAGATCTATTGTATATTTAGTTTCTCCATTAGTAGGGATTTTAAATGCAAAAATATTATATGTTTCCTCTATTAGTAAGTATTTAAAAGGTAATTGAGATTTTTTCGAATTTTTAATATTATTAACTAAAAAAATTGAGAAAATTAGAAAAATAGAACGGAGCGATATGAGAGCGCCACCTCACCGTCTCCGTCTTCTCCTTTATATAATAGTATTGATGATTGTTTCTCATAAATAATTGAATTTTACATTTGTGTCACTTAAATGCTAATATTAATTAAATTTTAATTTGAAAGTGAAAGTAGTTAATCTGAAAGTACCTACGGTTAATTATAGACTATTTTCCTAAAATTTGTCACTGAAACATTAGTTTTCTAGTATTTTTTTTATCTTCAGAGTTGAAAGATGTGATGAAATTAAGTATTGTATAAATTCGTAGAACAAATGTATTTGTGCATTCAATTACACATGGACTAAAAATTCGAAATTCAATTAAGTCAAGAGTATGTTAAAAGTTGAAAAACATGCTAATTAAAAAGGAAAATGCTAGAGGCACAAAAATTGTTCCCAAAATTCTTCCCAAATACACATGGCAACTCCTGATTCGTTATAATAATAAGTGGACCCCCTGCATTCACACCAATTAAAACATTTCAAACTGTCCCATCACCCCTGCCATGTCATTTGGTAACAATTTTTTGTACCAAATTTTGTGCCTCTAGCACTACTCAATTAAAAATTCAATCAAGTCGAGAATATGTTGAAAATCGAAAACGATTAACTGTTAAATACATTATTACCTTAATACTAATTAAAAGAATTTTTGTCATGATAAATCAAAAGATGAACATAAGTGCAGATTTCGATTTTTAAAACTCTATTGGTTTTTATGATAACACGTAGTAAGCAATCTTGATATATTGTGCAGACTAAATTGTTTTGCAGATGATTGAAACTTTATGTTTTCTAACAAAACATGTTTTAGCAGCTAGCTGGCAGAGTAAATTTTCTATGTAGGCAGCAAGCTGGCAACACTTTCAGCAGATAGAGTTTCAGTCCTATTTTATAAGAAATCTTCTAGGAACTAAATTGTGAGTACTCTACCGGTTATATAAGTCATATATATATATATATATATATATATATATATATATATATAAATTTTCAGAAAGATAGGTTCTCTCTGGATCTTTCCCATATATATATATATATCAATACTATTATATAATAGACGAAACATTAAAAGTTTGGTTGGTCGGTATGGTACGTTGTGATTTTACTTAATTGCCCTTAACTATATTTTGTGTTTTTACTTAATTAACCTTACTTATTTATAGAAATATATTATTAAATAATAATATTACCTATTTATAACCAATTATCTTTTTCCCCTAAAATACATTATTTTTTCAAACAAATTCCTCTACTTTTTCAAACATGGCAATTAC
Source organism: Heracleum sosnowskyi (assembly GCA_030848705.1). Classification (NCBI taxonomy): domain Eukaryota; kingdom Viridiplantae; phylum Streptophyta; class Magnoliopsida; order Apiales; family Apiaceae; genus Heracleum; species Heracleum sosnowskyi. The sequence goes on from CM061237.1 coordinate 134,154,354, forward strand.
CTTTTTTAACTGAAACATGTTAGTTTTTCTATTTTTCCTTACTAAAACCCCTCATTTTCCAAAAATATCACGGATAAACATTTAGTTATTTATTTTTAAACCTATAATATTATAATTATTTTTTTAAAATTAAAAATTTGGTTGGTCGGTATGATACGTTGTGATTTTACTTAATTGACGTTAACTGTATTTCGTGTTTTTACTTAATTAACTTTACTTATTTATAGAAATATATTATTAAATAATAATATTACCTATTTATAACCAATTACTTTTTTTTCCCTAAAATACATTATTTTTTCTAACAAATTCCCCTACTTTCTCAAACATGACAATTACCTTTTTTAACTAAAACATGTTAGTTTTTCTATTTTTCCTTACTAAAACCCCTCATTTTCCAAAAATATCACTGACAAATATTTAGTTATTTATTTTTAAACTATAATATTATAATTTTTTTAAAAGTTTACCTATTTTAACATGTCTACTTATTTTTCTTAACAAATGCAATCACTAAGAATATTAAAATATAAATAATCAAATACCTATTTATAACCAATTACTCTAAAACACATTATAGATTTTTTCTAACAAAGTCCCTTCTTTTCTAAATATATCACGTAAAATTGTCTTTTCAATTTACTTTTTCTATTTTTCTAACTAAAATTCATTTTTTCCCCAAAAATATCATAGGAAACCATTTACTTATTTATTTTAAAACAAATTTAAATACCTTTAATTATTAAATTTTAAAACCTTATTTTCCAAAAATATCACGGACATTTACCTTTTTAAACTAAATATATTTTACATTTTTTATTTTTACTTACTAAAACCCCTCATTTCCCAAAAATATAACAGACAAACCCTTACTTATTTATTTTAAAATCTGTTTTAATGTTTTTAATTAATTAAAAGTATTTAGCTATTTTAACATGTCTACTTATTTTTTTAACAAATACAATTAATAAAATATTAAAAATATAATAATAAAATAATAATTAACAATCCGTGCATCGCACGGGTTTTAAGCTAGTATATATATATATATATATGCAATTTATATTCTTGATTAGAGTTCGTAGTTTCAATTGTAATTGATTATACTTGTATTGTTCAACTTTTGCTGGATTTGTGAGCTGGGGAAACAAGAGTTCAAGGAACTTGATAGCCAGAGGAGTTTATACTTGGTTTAGTATAATACTTAGAGAGTTGCGTTCAAGGAACAAGGTGTTTCAGCAAGTTGCAATCAGTCAATGGGAGTTCAGGGAGATATATTATTGTATTGTGTAGTTGTAATTCACTTTGATCAATAATATATTCATTTGTCGTGTTGGTAGAGGACCAAGACGTAGACCAATAGGAGATAGGGGTCGAACCTGGCTAAAATTATTGTGTGTTATTTATTTTCTGCACATTTTCTATACTGCACTGCATAACGTAGCTAGCTGCCACTTTATATTATATGTGAATCCAGTAAGCTGTCAGACATCAAAACAAACTGATTTTTGTTTTTTCAGTCACGTAACTTGGTAATAATTAAAATCGATCATTGTTAGTCATAAAACCTATTCACCCCTCCCCTCTAGGTGTTGATTTTCATTTGGTATCAGAGCTTTGGTGTACTAACAATTCTGTAACATGAAAGTAGAGATCATATGACACACCTTTGTGTAAAAGGAGAATCATCAAACAAGCCACCATTTCTCAATGGGGCATAAAATTATGATTTGTGGACACAAAAGATGAAGGTGCTTCTCAGCAGGAATGCATTTGAATGGTTGGTCGTTAAAGAAGGTCCATTTATTTTTTTGGACAAAAACGGCAAGCCAAAAGATGTTGATGATCTTACCGAGGCAGAATTGATGAAAGCAAGCTATGATGGAAGAGTAAGGTACACACTAATATGTGGTCTTTAAAATTCAAATTTTGACAAGGTTTCTTCATGTAGCACAGCAAAGGATATATGGGATACCTTAAAAATGCATTATAAAGCTACAACAAAATCAGAGGAAGAATGTTTAAAGTCAAAGCAGCAAGTTGCCTCAAGAGACGAAAACAAAGCAAAGGCTCAAATCAATTGGAGTGACGAGGAATTTAATTCCAATGAAGACTCAAGCGAAGATATGCTAAATATTGCATTGGTTGGAATTGACGATGATATGGTTCGAGGAAACACCGAAGAAGTCCTTGTAAATAGTGATGTATCACATTCGGACTCTGATGTTGAATCTAGTGCGGTAAACTCATTTCAGTTTAACATATATTCTGAAAATGTTATATTGGAATCACTAACCATGCAAGAACATAGTAATATATCTATTGTAGAGTTCATGGAATTAAAGAATGAGAACAATGAGCTTGAAAAGAAAAATGCTTCTCTTCGAAAGATCATTTCTGATCTTATGGCTGAAAAGACTCTATCAAGCAATCATGAAGATCTCATTTCTGATCTAAAAGGAAAACTAACACAGCTTGAAGGGTTCAACAAGCTACTTCTCAAAAGAAATGATACATTGATGAAGGAACTCAGCGAGCTGCGTGCAGAAATTGAAGCAAGAGATGTATGCCTTGAAACATTTAAAATCAGATAATCCATCTCAATTGAAGCTACTCAACAAGATGAGAAGATAAAGGAACTAGAAGTTGAGATTGCAAAACTTGAGAAAGGCATAAGAAAGTTTGTTCAAGGAGAGGGTGCTAAAGACTATCATGAAACAAACAAAGGTCCCTATGGATAAAGAAGGACATGGAATGGCTTCTACATCAAAGGACAAGGCTTTTCAATATGAAGGCAAACATGATATTCCATATAACTATGCGATGCCATGGAAAATCTGCTACAAATATGGGAAGAAAGATCATTTGTCACATCATTTCCCAAGTCAGAATGCTAAGCCAGCAAGCTGGAACAGTCAGACAGCTTATAGGCAGCAAGCTGACAGAACAAGGAGAACAGGATATAGAGCATCCAAAGTGGTCCAAATGTGGATCAAGAAATCTGAATTGAATGTTCTTTATATTCTTTCAACTAACCATGTTGGACCCAAACAAATATGGGTACCACAACGTTGAGTTGTTTGTTATTTGTTTTGTAGGTATGTCTTGTGGTCAATGTCAAAGCAAATCAATGGATATTGGATAGTGGATGTACAAGACATATGTGTGGTGAAAAATCTCAGTTCCTTAGCCTTAAGATGAAAAAAAGTGGAAGTGTTACAATTGGTGATAGCAGAACACTCTGCATACTTGGCAAAGGAACAATTGGTAATAATGACATTTCTATTGATAAAGTACAATATGTTCAAGGTCTTAAGTATAATTTGCTTAGTGTAAGTCAGTTATATGATGATGGACATGCTGTTGTTTTTTATAAAGAGAAATGTACTATTCATGTTGGCACTAACAAAGTTCCCCTAGTTTCTAGAAGGGAAGGAAATATATATATATATATATATATATATATATATATATATATATATATATATTGGACTTTGAGATGCGGGAAGTAGGCTGATGTTTAGCTACTATTGATACAAATCTAGATCTTTAGCATAGAAGGCTAGGACATGCTCATATGGACTTACTCAACAAACTGTCTACAAAGAAGCTAGTTCGAGGACTGCCCAAATTGAAATATGTCAAGACGAAAACCTGTTCGACTTGTCAATTAGGCAAACAAATCAGGACTCCACATAAGTCATAGAAAATGGTATCAACTTCTAAACCTTTAGAGCTTCTCCATTTGGATTTATTTGGTCCGGAAGCATATAAAAGCATTGGAGGTAAACAATATGCATTTGTAATCGTAGATGATTACTCTAGATATACATGGGTATTGTTTCTTCGTACTAAAGAGTGTGCTTTTAGTGAATTTGAGAAGCTAATCACTTTACTTGAGAACAAGTTGAATGCAAGACTTGTAGGTATAAGAAGTGATAGAGGAGGTGAATTCATCTCAAAAGACTTAATTGATTATTGTGAAGAAAGAGGTATTTCACATGAATTCTCTGCTCCAAGGACACCACGGAAAAATGGAGTTGTGGAGAGAAAGAACAGATCTTTGCAAGAAACAACAAGGACTTTGCTGCAAGACAGCAAGCTACCAAGGAGTTTCTAGGCAGAAGCAGTCAACACAGCAAGCTACGTTCTTAACAGGGTGCTTATCAGGCCTATTCTCAACAAAACTCCATATGAATTGATGAGGAATAAGAAGCCAAACATTGGATACTTCAATTTTTTTTTTGCTCTAGGTGCTTTGTACTCAAAACTATTGATAAAGATGGTAAATTCGATGCTAAATCTTATGAAGCAATATTTTTTGGTTATTCTTTAATAAGTCGTACTTATAGAGTTTATAATGTATCTAAACATATTGTTGAAGAGTATAGATGTTTCATTTCAAGAATCTAATGTTGATCTGTCAAGAGATGAGGAAGATATTGCAGGTGTAGGTGAAGACAGCCAGCTGCCATTGACAAATATTGTATTGTAGCAAGCTGCCAAACAACCTGAGACAGCTACAGAAGCTGAAAAGCCAACTGAAACCTCTTATCCAGTGGATGAAACTATTGGTCAGTTGTCAAAGCTCACCTTGGAAGGTCCAAGAGGTCAGAGATCACCTGAAAAGATGCATATCTATGAAGGAGATGAAGCCTCACCACCATCCAAGAGAATTCAAGTACATGGGGAAGTCATAGCTCAACATTCATTGCCAAAGTCAACAAGGACAATGAAGAACCATCCTCCAGAGTTGATCATTGGTGATAAATCACAAGGAATCAAGAAAATGAAAGGTCAAGCCAACTTTTGTGCATTTGCAGCCTTTCTAGGTCAAGAGGAGCCAAAGAATGTCAAAGAAACACTTCAAGATGAAATTGAATCATGGCAATGCAATAAGATCACTCAATCAATTTGAAAGATGTGATGTTTGGGAACTTGTGGAGCCACCTAAAGAATAAAGATGCTTCAATTATTGGTACTAAATGGATCTTCAAGAACAAAGTTGATGAATTTGGTACGGTTACTCGAAACAAAGCGAGACTTGTTACACAAGGATACAATCAACAAGAAGGAAATGTTTTTGAGGAAACTTATGCCCCGGTTTCAAGGCTCGAATCAATAAGGATGCTACTTTCATTTGCATGCTTCAAGAAGATCAAGCTACATCAAATGGACGTAAAAAGCACATTTCTTAATGGATTCTTAAAGGAAGAAGTCTATGTCAAGCAACCCCCTGGTTTTGAGAATGAGCAATTTCCAAATCATGTTTTCAATTTGAAGAAGGCATTATATGGATTGCGGCAAGCTCCTAGATCATGGTACGAGTGGTTAAGTAAGTTTTAGTTGTACAAATATTTGTGGATGATATTATTTTTGGATCTACTAATGATGATATTTGCAAGTGGTTTTCTAAGTGTATGCATAGTGAGTTTGACATGAGTATGATGGGAGAGCTCAACTACTTTTTGGGTCTTCAAATTAAGCAAACTCCTGAGGGTATTTATGTGCATCAATCCAAGTATATCAAGAATCTATTTAAAAGATTTGGATTTGAAAATATCAAGCCGAAATCAACACTAATGACTCCTGCCAGCAAGCTGACAACAGATGAACAAGGTATAGATGTTGATGTTCGCAAGTATAGAAATTATGAAAAAGTACAAGTGGTGTTTGTACATTTTTAGGATAGAGTTTGGTGTCTTGGCAAAGCAAGAAGCAAGCTCATGTTGCATTATCCACTGCTGAAGAATACCGGCTAGCTGACATCTTCACTAAGCCATTGGCCGAAGAAAGATTTTCTGTTCTTCGTAAGGAAATTGGCATATGCAATGTCTAGACAGCAAGCTGACTACAAATGTTTGGTAATATTAGCTTATTGTTATACATTGTTAACATGCTTCGCTTATTTGAATTTTCTTATAATGATAACATGCGGATAACCTTTTTGATGAATAAGGGGGAGAAAATTCAAGATATGTGTGATTTAGGAGGAGTATTTAGTTATGCTAATACTTTTTTAGTTCATATGTTTTATGTAAAGATAAATTTTAATGTGATGTCATGTCATGAAAATATGCTTAGCTGCTTGGATATAATACTAATCTTTTTTCAGGGGAAACATAATTTTAGGGGGAGTATTTTGCTCCTGGATATTGGTGTGTAATCATCAAAAAGGGGGAGATTGAAACCCTATTGGTTTTAATGATAACACATAGTAAGCAAGTTGGATATATTGTGCTACACTAACAAAACATGTTTTAGCAGCTAGCTGGCAGAGTAAATTTTATATGCAGGTAGCAAGCTGGCAACACTTTCAGCATATAGAATTTCAGTCATATTTTATAGGAAATCTTCTAGGAACTAAATTGTGATGACTCTATCACTTATATATATGAGCTCAAATATTTTCAAATGTATTTTCATATATATATATATATATATATATATATATATATATATATATACACACACTAGCTTAAAACATGTGTGATGCACGGATTGTTAATTATTATTTTATTATTATATTTTTAATATTTTATTAATTGTATTTGTTAAAAAAATAAGTAGGCATGTTAAGATAGTTAAATACTTTTAATTAATTAAAAACATTAAAACAGATTTTAAAATAAATAAGTAAGGGTTTGTCCGTTATATTTTTGAAAAATGAGGGGTTTTAATAAGAAAAAAATAAAAAATGTAACATACATTTAGTTTAAAAAGATAAATACCCGTGATATTTTTGGAAAATGAGGTTTTAAAATTTAATAATGAAAAGTAATTAAATTTGTTTTAAAATAAATAAGTAAAGGGTTTCCTATGATATTTTTGGGAAAAAAATGAATTTTAGTGAGAAAAATAGAAAAAGTAAATTAAAAAATATAATTTCCCGTGATATATTTAGAAAATAAGGGACTTTGTTAGAAAAAAATCTATAATGTGTTTTAGAGTAATTGGTTATAAATAGGTATTTGATTATTTATATTTTAATATTCTTAGTGATTGCATTTGTTAAGAAAAATAAGTAGACGTGTTAAAATAGGTAAACTTTAAAAAAATAATTATAATATTATAGGTTTAAAAATAAATAACTAAAGGTTTGTTCGTGATATTTTTGGAAAATGAGGGGTTTTAGTAAGGAAAAATAGAAAAACTAACATGTTTTAGTTAAAAAAGGTAATTGCCATGTTTGAAAAAATAGGGGAATTTGTTAGAAAAAATAATGTATTTTAGGGAAAAAAGGTAATTGGTTATAAATAGGTAATATTATTATTTAATAATATATTTCTATAAATAAGTAAGGTTAATTAAGTAAAAACATGAAATACATTTAAGGTCAATTAAGTAAAATCACAATGTACCATACTGACCAACCAAACTTTTAATGTTTCGTCTATTATATAATAGTATTTATATATATATATATAATCCCTATTAAATAGGAGTTTGTTTTTTTAACGTTTTACTTACTAACAAACTCTATTTTTATGGGCTTTGAAATCAGTTGAACGTTCTTTTCTTCAACTTTCTATTCTCAAACGTTCATATATTTTTCTAAACGTTACTTTGTGAACATTGGTGTTGAATTAATCAAACAAATTAAACGTGAGACTTGTAAGGTAAAAACGTTGGTTTTTGTTGGAATAATTCAAATACTCTTTGTTCATTATTTATATAGACTTGTGTGTTTGGTTTTAAGGTTGTTGGACAACATTCAAAAGAAAACACAAGTGCTTTACAAATTGATTTGATATATCTTTCTTATACATGAGTTCGGTAATATATATATATATATATATATATATATATATATATATATATATAGATATAGATATATTGTAATTTATATTCTTGATTAGAGTTCGTAGTTTCAATTGTAATTGATTATACTTGTATTGTTCAACTTCTAAGTTGGTAGTTGCTGGATTTGTGAGCTTGGGAAACAAGGGTTCAAGGAACTTGATAGCTAGAGGAGTTTATACTTGATTTAGTATAGTACTTAGAGAGTTGCGTTCAAGGAACAAGGTATTCAGCAAGCTGCAAGCTGCAATCAGTAACTGGGAGTTCAGGGAGATATGTTAACGGAGGAATTTGTGATAACAAAATTTGAGGTTATATGTCGGAATCAAGATCTATGATGGTGGTTCTTCGCCGAAAAAGTCACCGGAGTGTGGTGGTTGTGATAAATTGGGGGCTGAGATTGCAAGGGTTTTATGGTGGTGGCTCGATGAGCACTTCTCTTCCAACCCCCCACAATGTGCCTACGTATCCCTATTTATAGGGAATCAAGCCCACGTAGTTCTTGTAGGACAAGGAACCTAAGTCCATTAGAGATAGGTCTCCTTCGTGATAAGCATCAAACATAGTCCATGTCGGACTAGAACTCTTAACTTATCATGAAATGCATATCCAAGCCCACTAAGGAGAGCCCATACGATGAAGCCTAGCCGATGACCCCAAGGCTCAACTACGACCGTGCCTTCACGGATATAACATTAGCCCTAAGTATTGGAGCTAACATCAACCGCTACCAACTACCATATCAGTCATTAGTTGCAGGGAAAAGTCATGACTTACTCCAAATGCACAAGCTGGTCCTTACCCCCCGATGAGGATAACCCACCAGACTACAGGGCAAGTTCTCCAAAGTTATCGTCGCACCAGGTGTATCTTACTCCCCCAACAAGGATAACTTGCTAGAATACAGGAATAGACCCTTTGAGTGCATAGACAAGCTTAATCAGACCTTAATTCCCCAATAAGGATAACTTATTAGAATACAGAATCAGGCCTTCATCTTGTAGTCTTCAATAAATCTGCAATACATATCATCAATTAAATAATACTCTATCTCTTCTTCATGGTACCTCCAAGTTGGCGCCCCAACTCGGTCTTCTACAGCATGTTAGCACGCCAGATTGTGGTTCGCCCAAGGTTGGCGCTCCAACCATGGTCCAGCTCATGGTTGGCGCTCCAACGCATCCCCACTCCAGTTTTGGAGCTCCAAGTTCACCTCATGTTTCCTCCATCTATCATTCATATTAATATATTCCTTGGCACGCCCGACGTCGGCGCTCCCACCTTGGCACGCCCGACGTCGGCACTCCATTCTTGGCACGCCCGACGTCGACGCTCCAACCTTGGCACGCCCGACGTCGGCGCTCTAACCTTGGCACGCCTGACGTCGGCGCTCCAACCATGGCACGCCCGACGTCGGCGCTCCAACCTTGGCACGCCCGACGTCGGCGCTCCAACCTTGGCACGCCCGACGTCGGCGCTCCAACCTTGGCACGCCCGACTTCGGCGCTCCAACCTTGGCACGCCCGACGTCGGCGCTCCAACCTTGGCACGCCCGAAGTCGGCGCTCCAACCTCGACGCTCCAACCTTGGCACACCCAACCTCGACGCTCCAACCTTGGCACGCCCGACGTCGGCGCTCCAACCTTGGCACGCCCGACGTCGGCGCTCCCACCTTGGCACGCCCGACGTCGGCGCTCCAACCTTGGCACGCCCGACGTCGGCGCTCCCACCTTGGCACGCCCGACGTCGGCGCTCCAACCATGGCACACCCGACGTCGGCGCTCCAACCTCGGCACGCCCGACGTCGGCGCTCCAACCTTGGCACGCCCCACGTCGGCTCTCCAACACCCATCAACCCCTGTTTTGGAGCTCCAAGTTCATCTTCTGTTATTATTCTTTCCTTAGTCAAATTTCGGGTATAACAACTACCCCCCAAGTCCTTGTAATATCAAGGATGTTACCGGAACTAATATAAAGAGCGGAATTTGACATCGTCTCCCGTTTTCAGAATGTGTCTTCCAAGTGAGAATCCATAATTCCAATCCTCTTTGTATCTTCAAAAATCACCTTCAAATAAAGTGTATTCTTCTCACAGGGAGTAACCTATGTTGTCTTCAAGAAATCTCATGTTGTCGTGCCAAGTGCTCAGATGTAAACATACTAAAAATTTTGTTTGTAGGCGCTCCAACATCACATTGCGAAGGTGTGGTGAAAAAATGAACCTGAAACTTTGTAAATATTTGGCATTCTAGGAGAAGTCCCTTGAGAGTAAGAGCATGATCCTAGAAGTTGCCAAGAAAAATATCATTGTAATTTTGAGAAGAAAGAGGCATGAGCGGACCAACTAGTTTGCCAGTTTTTTCAATGTAGGAGCAGATGATTGCTACAGAGAGAGCAAATTTGGCGCGCCAAGAAGATGAGGAGGCCAATCCTCTAGAAAACAAAGATGGTGAAGACAATGTCGAATCTTGATTTTCATCATCTCAGTTCCTGAATATTTGTATGCAATCCATTTGGCTAAGAAAAAAGTAACTCAGTTGAACAAGACCATGTAGTTGACGCAACAACTTATTTGGCGCGACAATTGAGTTGATGATCCAAGCTTGTTCCTGTAAATAAAATTTGATCCTTAGCTTGGTGAGGTAGAGCTACTACCCCCCGAGACTAGGAAAGATTAGTTGTTGCTTCTCTGTGTAAGTAAGTGGGAAAGTCAAATAGACTTCTCTATAGATAATATCTTTCATCTCAAGTAGGTAGCTCACCCCGCACTACTAACAATATTTCTTACTTTCTCTAAGTAGGTGGTTGTAGCCCCGCACTACTTATATCATTCTTCACTTCATTTAGTAGGTGCCCGCAGCCCTGCATTACTTGTAACATATCTCATAGTTCTTTCGAACATTCAAATTCATTTTGGAGGGTGTACGCATACTACCCCCCGAGTGTAGAAGTATTTTATATAGCCTTCCCTTACCGGGGCATCTCACGAAGAGGATTAAATTTAAGAGTGACGATGTCACAAATTATTATCATCCCTTATAGGGGCATCTCACGTAGAGGATTAAATTTAAGAGTGACGAAGTCACAATTTATCCAGGCAAACTCCTGGTAGTCTTCGACCAAGTAAACCCTTGGAGGCCTTGACCAAGAAAACTTTTGTTATCTTCAATTCCTATGAAAGATAAATCACCACTAGAAAGAATACAAATATTAATTTGTTACATGCGAATGTCTCGGCAGAGGAGTTGGCGTGCCAACTTGGAGTTAAGGGGTCGACTTGTCAATGTTGGCGCGACAACTTATTAGAACGCATCCTAGCTCAACTCCTTACAACTCCTTTAGAAAACTTCCTTACATTCACCTGCTATAGAAGGTAGACTACAACAAGAATGTCATATAACATTAGTTCTCTTACCTGTTGGCGCGCCTGGAGAGGACTTGGCGCATCTACTTGCAGTGGCAAATTGCAATCACAACTTCAAACTCCTTCTTGAAGATACATTAAAAGAATCCTTGCATCCTTTCTTCATGTAACCTTTTTGCTGAAGGATACGTTCCAAGAGAACTTAGCGATGTTGTCGCGCCAACTTGTCTAGAGCGCTTACTGATGTAACTTCTACCATACTTTGAACAACTTCCTCCACCTTATCACCTGGTTTGTGCACCCTGAGATGGTTTGGCACGCCAACTAACATGAGAAGGTAAACTCGGCAAAGTTATCGCGTCAACTTGGTTGAAAAGGCTTCCTAAGAATACTTCTTGTCAGCGCGTCAGGTGAGGAGTTGGCGCGCCAATATATGGGTTGTTCCACTTGTATTTTTCTTATAGGATCATATTAAAATTAAAGAGAATTCCATAAGCTTCGCGTGGACTGTAAGATCATCAAAATCGGACTTCTGGAACTCAAGATATGACCCAAATATTATAGGCAGCCCGTGTAGCCCAGTAAATCCGAATTATCTTCTAATTAGACTCAAAATCAGCTATCCCTTCAAATCCTTTCAAGTTCAGAACTTCCTTGTATTCTGGTGCGCCCTAACATAACTTGAACATGTTGGCGCGCCAGCTAAGTTAGAGATCGTTGTAGCTGCTATGTCAACCTCACATATGTAACCCGAAACTTTAGGACTTTCCAACTATATAGCTTTTTTCCTTGTTTTTAGGACCTCACCATCTTCCTTGTTTTTAGGATCTCACCTGTTTCATATCACCACCAGAAAACCTTGCTATTAACTTGAATTCATATCCAACACCTTTCTGATGTCTTTAAACCATGCCCAACACCTTGTTGTTGCCTTGAAATCATGTCCACACCTTGCTGTTGGGGTAGAATTTCGCTTGAAGCTCTCATCGATCTAACAAACTTCTCCATAAGAACCACGTCGTGATGAACATCCTTCCTCCTAGATGTAGATCTTGAATTCCCCTCCTTCTAGCGCCAATTTGTTAACAGAGGAATTTGTGATAACAAAATTTGAGGTTATATGTCGGAATCAAGATCTATGATGGTGGTTCTTCGCCTAAAAAGTCACCGGAGTGTGGTGGTTGTGATGAATTGGGGGCTGAGATTGCAAGGGTTTTATGGTGGTGGCTCGATGAGCACTTCTCTTCCAACCCCCCACAATATGCCTATGTATCCCTATTTATAGGGAATCAAGCCCACGTAGTTCTTGTAGGACAAGGAACCTAAGTCCATTAGAGATAGGTCTCCTTCGTGATAAGCATCAAGCATAGTCCATGTCGGACTAGAACTCTTAACTTATCATGAAATGCATATCCAAGCCCACTAAGGAGAGCCCATACGATGAAGCCTAGCCGATGACCCCAAGGCTCAACTACGATTGTGCCTTCACGGATATAACATTAGCCCTAAGTATTGGAGCTAACATCAACCGCTACCAACTACCATATCAGTCATTAGTTGCAGGGAAAAGTCATGACTTACTCCAAATGCACAAGCTGGTGCTTACCCCCCGATGAGGATAACCCACCAGACTACAGGGCAAGTTCTCCAAAGTTATCGTCGCACCAGGCGTATCTTACTCCCCCAACAAGGATAACTTGCTAGAATACAGGAATAGACCCTTTGAGTGCATAGACAAGCTTAATCATACCTTAATTCACCAATAAGGATAACTTATTAGAATACAGAATCAGGCCTTCATCTTGTAGTCTTCAATAAATCTGCAATACATATCATCAATTAAATAATACTCTATCTTTTCTTCATGGTACCTCCAAGTTGGCGCCCCAACTCGGTCTTTTACAGCATGTTAGCACGCCAGATTGTGGTTCGCCCAAGGTTGGCGCTCCAACCTTGGTCCAGCTCATGGTTGGCGCTCCAATGCATCCCCACTCCAGTTTTGGAGCTCCAAGTTCACCTCATGTTTCCTCCATCTATCATTCATATTAATATATTCCTTGGCACGCCCGACGTCAGCGCTCCCACCTTGGCACGCCCGACGTCGGCGCTCCAACCTTGGCACGCCCGACTTCGGCGCTCCAACCTTGGCACGCCCGACGTCGACGCTCCAACCTTGGCACGCCCGACGTCGGCGCTCCAACCTTGGCACGCCCGACGTCGGCGCTCCAACCATGGCACGCCCGACGTCGGCGCTCCAACCTTGGCACGCCCGACGTCGGCGCTCCAACCTTGGCACGCCCGACGTCGGCGCTCCAACCTTGGCACGCCCGACGTCGGCGCTCCAACCTTGGCACGCCCGAAGTCGGCGCTCCAACCTCGACGCTCCAACCTTGGCACGCCCGACGTCGACGCTCCAACCTTGGCACGCCCGACGTCGGCGCTCCAACCTTGGCACGCCCGACGTCGGCGCTCCAACCATGGCACGCCCGACGTCGGCGCTCCAACCTTGGCACGCCCGACGTCGGCGCTCCAACCTTGGCACGCCCGACGTCGGCGCTCCAACCTTGGCACGCCCGACGTCGGCGCTCCAACCTTGGCACGCCCGAAGTCGGCGCTCCAACCTCGACGCTCCAACCTTGGCACGCCCGACGTCGGCGCTCCCACCTTGGCACGCCCGACGTCGGCGCTCCCACCTTGGCACGCCCGACGTCGGCGCTCCCACCTTGGCACGCCCGACGTCGGCGCTCCCACCTTGGCACGCCCGACGTCGGCGCTCCAACCTCGGCACGCCGGACGTCGGCGCTCCAACCTTGGCACGCCCCACGTCGGCTCTCCAACACCCATCAACCCCTGTTCTGGAGCTCCAAGTTCATCTTCTGTTATTATTCTTTCCTTAGTCAAATTTAGGGTATAACAAGATATATTATTGTATTGTGTAGTTGTAATTCACTTTGATCAATAATATATTCCTTTGCCATGTTGGTAGAGGACCAGGACGTAGACCAATAGGAGATTGGGGTCGGACATGGCTAAAATTGTTGTGTGTTATTTATTTTCTGCATATTTTCTATATTACACTGCATAACGTAGCTAGCTGCCACTTTATATTATATGTGAATCCAGTAAGCTGTCAGACAGCAAAACATAATGATTTTTGCTTTTTCATTCACATAACTTGGTAATAATTAAAATCGGTCATTGTTAGTCATAACACTTATTCACCCCTCACCTCTGGTGTTGATTTTCAATTTTAGGTTTTTCATTCACATAACTTGGTAATAATTAAAATCGGTCATTGATAACACTTATTCACCATCACCTCTATGTGTTGATTTTCAATTTTAGGTTCAGTTATAAATGAAAAATAATTCTATATAGCAAATACTATAAAATACTACTTTTATTTTTATGTAACAATACTATGTTACATAAAAATAGTTACAAATCACATATAGCATAATCTTTCTATAAAAAATATTAGATATAAGAACATTCTCGTTATTATAAAAAATTATGATTATAATATTATATAATTTATTTAAAAATAACTTTTTAATAATATTAATTTTTTTCGATACTAAAATTACTGTAGAGGTTTTATTGTATTTGTATTGTTATTTGATTTATTGGTTAATATATTTATGTCTATGATATTCAATATATTTTTTAAAAAAATTATTGTCATCTCATGTAGTAAATCGTATAGAGAATCATTTAAAGTTGTAGTAAATCGTATTGAGAATCATTTAAAGTTTAAAAACAGCTTAAAATCAAAAGTTGATAGAAGATATATTTTTTTAAACAACTTATTTTATTTTAATAATTTTATTTTATAAAAATTAATATCATTCTTCAAATATATTATTTATCAAAATTATTTTAATTATTATAATTTTAAAAAATCATAAATTACTCAAATTTTAAGTTATAAACAATAATTTTAAGTTTAGCGTTCGGTGTTCTCTACTTATCAGGTTCTCGACTTATTATCAGACACGCAGCTACAGTTTACACTGACCCATTTTAAAACTCTGAGACACCACAATCTGCCGCTTAAAATCAAGACTTATGAGCTCTTTTCGTCACATAGGCAAACACCCAAATGTTCTTCAACTGGAGGCCTGCAAAACCCTAAAACAAATAAAGCAAATTCATACCCAAATGCTCATTAATGGCCTTTTTAAAGATCCTAAAATGTTGGGCCAATTTGTATCTTCAATTGCTCTTAAACAGCCCAACTATATTGATTACTCTATTCAGGTTCTTCAACATTGGAAAAGGCCATCTCTTGTTGCTCTCAATTCATTAATGAGAGCTCATTGTTTAATCTCAGAACCTTGTAGAAGTTTCTATTTTTATAATAGAATTGTTAATTCTGATCATAATTTAAGGCCTGATAAATATACATTTACTTTCTTGATTAAGACTTGTTCTCAATTGTTTGTTGAGAAAACAAGTTTGGCTGTTTATGGGTGTGTTTTGAAATATGGGTTTGATGTGGACCCTTATGTTAGGAGTAGTTTGGTTAGTATGTTTGCTGAATTGGGTTTGTTGGGTTTTTCGAAAAAGATTTTCTTGGAGATGTTTGAGCCTGATTTTGTGACTCAGACTGCTATGGTGAGTGCTGGTGCTAAATTAGGTGATTTGGTGTTTGCAAGGGAACTGTTTGATAGAATGCCGACAAGGGATTTAGCTACGTGGAATGCGATGATGGCAGGGTATGCGGAATGTGGGAAGGCGAGGGAAGTGTTTGATTTGTTTCGTTTGATGCAGTTTGCAGGTGTGAAGGTTAATGAGGCGAGTGTGGTTTTGTTTTTAAGTGCTTGTACTCAGTTGGGTGCATTGGATCATGGGAGATGGGCTCATGATTACATTGAGGAATGTAGGTTAAGGATGGGTGTTGCGCTAGGATCGGCGTTGGTTGATATGTATGCGAAATGTGGGGATGTGGACAAAGCCATGGAAGTTTTTTGGAGTTTGAAAGAGAAGAATGTTTACACGTGGACTAGCGCCATGGGAGGTCTAGCTATGAATGGATTTGGTAACGAGTGCCTTGAGCTTTTTGCACACATGAAACATGAGGGGGTTGAGCCTAACGAAGTCACATTTGTTTCATTATTGAAGGGTTGTAGTGTGGTTGGACTTGTGGAGGAAGGTCAAAGGTATTTTGAATTGATGAGGAAAGTGTATGGACTTCAACCGAGTATTGAGCACTACGGCTGCATGGTTGATTTGTATAGCAGAGCTGGTCGCTTAGATGAAGCCTTTAGTTTTATTAATAGCATGCCCATAAAACCTCATGTTGATGCTTGGGGAGCTCTGCTTAATGCGTGTAAAATCTATAAAAACAAGGAACTGGGTGAACTAGCATTCAAAAAGATAAGAGAATTAAAGGGCAACGACCATGGCACATATCTGCTCTTATCGAATATATATGCTGAAACTAAGAACTGGAGTAGGGTTGAGAATGTAAGGCGCGCAATGAATGCTAGGGAAGTGAGTCAAGTGACAAAGGTCCGGTGTTGCAGTGTTATAGAAGTAAATGGTGAAGTTCATGGATTCTTCGGAGGGGATAAATCCCATCCAAGGCAGGCTGAAATTGAGGAAAAGATGGCAGAGATGTCCCAGAGGCTAAAATTAGCAGGTTACGTTGCTAACAATAATCCTGTTCTTTTTGACATAGAAGAAGAAGAGAAAGAGAATACTGCTTGTGAACATAGTGAGAAAGTTGCAATAGCTTTTGGTTTGATCAGTTTAAATGAAGGTGCACCTATTAGGATTGTAAAAAATCTCCGTGTTTGCTCAGATTGCCATGTTGTAACAAAATTAATATCTAAAATGTTTGACAGAGAAATAATTGTTAGGGATAGAAATAGATTACATCATTTTAAAGATGGTGAATGTTCATGTAATGGTTGTTGGTGAAACAATAGAGTTTACAAACTCACATTTCATTGATTTATGTAGTACTCCAGTTATCTGGCATCTCCGTTGTCCTAATATCTATCAATTACTATATATTAAATCATAACACAAAAAGGGCAAAAAGTGTCACTTTAATGCATATAAAGTTACGATTTTGTCCCTATTTTTTGAAAAATTATAAAAACGTCACATTTTTAATGTTTTAATGCAAAAAATAAAATAAATTATGTTAGTCTTCAAAATTGAACCTACGACCTTATACCCTCAAACTTACACCACAACCATTGTGCTACACTTTGTTTTGATTTTATTTTCAAAATCTTAATAGATAAACCACATCTTCTCCCATCTTTTTTTTATTTTTATTATAGAGTAAATAAATATTGATTTATATTATTTCTAGAATATTGCACAATATATAATTACAAAAAATATATATATCGATCGAGTATAATCTACAATTCTCTTTTGTCAATTTAAATTATTGATATATGTCATTTTAATACCTATTAATATACGATTTTGCTCCTATATGTTAAAAAATTACAAAAACACCTTTTATTTTATATTTATGTAAAGAGTAGATGAAAATATGTTAGTGTTGAAAATTTAATCACTAACTTTCTCTAATCAAACTCATACCGTAACCATTATATTATATGTTATTTTGAATTTTCTTTAAAAATATTTTTAGATAAATCACATTTTCTCCTCTTCTATCATTTTTCTATTTTTACTTTTGAGTAAATAAAACGTTGGTTTAAATTATTTATAGAATGTTTAATAGTATATAATTACAAAAATTATTTTAATGGATTGAGTATACTCTATAATTCTATTTTGCCATTTTAAATGATTGCTATAAAAATAAAATTTTAAATAATATAAAATTATACATAAATATAATCGAGTCCTAAAAAAATATGAATTTATTTACATTCTCCTCTGTGTAGATATTAAACTATTGAAATAAAAAAAGATTTGGTTTTAAGAAATATTTAATTTTATTTATAAAATTATACATAATAAATGATTGTCTCACATAATTTTTATGTATATAAAATTTTAAATACGCGAGTCATATTAGAGATTTTTGGTCAACCAACTATTTAGACTTTCAGCGATTTAAAAGTGTGACTGATCTAAAAACATAAATATTAAAAGAAACTAAAATAATTGAATTTATGTTTAAGAAAAATGACAACTCCAAAAATAAGATTTATGTTGTATATATAAAAAATAACATAATTAATATTCAATAGAAAATGAAAAATGAAAAAAAGATATGTTTTTTTGAATTATAAATATTACAAAACTGTAATAATTTTTAACAATGACCAATTAGACTATAACTTAAAGTATGGTAATATGAATTTTATATAGTATACTAAATTGATCAAACAATCAGCATAATATATATGATGGTTGAGTTATAACATGTACCTAGATCAACCTATGATGAAACCAAAAACTTTCATCTTATATATTATGTTGATCTACAAGGTCGTCTAATCATAATTTACATTGATCAAAATATTTGTAAAATTTCAAGTCAGAGTTAAAAAATAATTCATATTATAAGATAAAAAAATGTTTCAATTTACCAAAATTTAAAAATAGAATTTCGATATTGTGTAAAAAAAATTATACTAAAACTAAACATTTGCGTTTAAAAATGTAAAAATATGTATGTAATATATAAAAAATGAGCTATACACCGCAAGGACGACTTTCACATAATATTAATAGTTTCATAATATGTTTTCGCCTTAAAAAATATTTATTAATTTTATACTCAAATGTTCAATTTGATAAAGTTTCGTCATCAAAAACCATATTATTATATACTCAAATGTTCAATTTGATAAAATTCTTATCACGTCATCGAAAATTATATTAATATTTTAGCAATTAAATGTAATCATGCGATTATTATCTTAAGGATATTTTTCCAAATTTTATGAAATTTAATCAAGTTATAGAATATCTGGCTAATGTAATTGGTATGCCATATTACAAAAATACTATTAAAATATAAGATAAAATCGAAATATTATCCTTTTTCGAATTTTAAATTACAAAATTATCTCAAAATATAAACAATTTCGGGCGAGAAATTATAATAATGCATGTGTCTTGCACAGGTTTTTAAGCTAGTCTATTATCTATATTATGGGCCAACATGGCTTTCTATGCCATTTATTAAATTACTTATATACCCCTATAATGTATAAATATATTAAAAATATTGTTACTAGCGAGAATTGAACCCATGACCTTTGGAAACAAAGATATTTTATATTACCACCTCAACCATCACGCGAGGAGCCCATTTGATAAAATTTTGAAGCTCATTTACCTCATACTTAAATAACTTTTAACATGTGTATGTTATTTAAACTTTATTTTAAAACCCATCCATCCATCCGGTATATATTATATTCTATTACATATATTAAAGGCCAACAAGCTTTTTTTAAGACTATTTAGTAATTTACTAATTCGCTCTTTCATCATATTAATATTAATAAAATGAATTATATTCACATCTCTTACACCAAATAAATTTTGAGAACCATTTTATGAATCATTGGAGCATCTCCAATGGAGTTAGCTAAAATGGTTGGCTAAAATAATATAAAGTAATATTTGGGTAAAATTTACTGAATCTGGAAGGCGTTGTACTCCAATGGGTTGATTATAATGGTTGGATATATTTTGAAAATAGTATATTTATAATTTTAAACAATACTTTTTCATTGAAAAATAATTTATAGCCCATTTTGATAAGATTTTGAAGCTCATTTATCCCATACTTAAATAACTCTTAATATATGTATGTTATTTAAACTTTATTTTAAAACTAATCCATCAATCCGGTATATATTATATTATATTACATATATTAAAGGTCAACAAGCCCTTTTAAGACTATTTAGTAATTTACTAATTCGCTCTTTCATCATATTAATATTAAAAAAATGAATTATATTCACATCTCCTACACCAAATAAATTTTGAGAACCATTTTATAAATCATTTGAGCATCTCCAATAGAGTTAGCTAAAATGGTTGGCTAAAATACTATAAAGTAATATTTGGGTAAAATTTACTGAATCTGTAAGGCGTTGTACTCCAATGGATTGATTATAATGGTTGGATATATTTTGAAAATATACTTTTTTATTGAAAAATCATTTATATATATTAATATCAATGCTAGAGGTGCCGAAATTGGGTACAAGATAATGTGAAGTTGCTAATATGTCAATTTGAAATATTTTAATTTGTGAAAATGATGTAAATGACATTATACATTTATTTATAAATAATCAAATAATGAAACATGTCATTTTATATCTATTTTTATATCCAATTTAATACCTCTAGAATTATTTTTAATACTAACACTAGCTAATTTTTGTGTTGCCTCCATAATTTTTAATTTCACAAAAAAAAATATTAAAAAGGATATTGAAAATTTTGGTCGGTGCAAATCAAAGTTGCAGCTGAAAAGAAAAAGAAAGAAAAAAACAAGGGAGAGAAAAAGTAGGTAGAGAAAGTCTCTACATATCTATAAGACTTGTCATATCTTGATGGCTATAATTTTGAACAACAACAGTCAGTGGTTGGAGTGACCATATTCACAGAGGTTGGCTATAAATCACACTGTTTAGTTGTCAGTTGTACTTTTAACCTAAGGGTTAAGTAAGGTTGGAGATGCTCTTAACTACATACACCAATAACTCATTGTTATAATGTTTTACATTTTTATTTTCATATATATTACATATATATATATTATAGGCCAACAAGTCATTTCCAGACTATTTAGTAATTTACTAATTCACACTTTGTTAGGCTCAAGACATGTCTGAACACCACTATTAACAAGCCTACACTTTGTGACTATGTCACATTACATGACCTAGTGAGTTCTATCACTGGGATGTAGTATAGGTCTCTAAATGTACTTGTCTTGTTCTCATGAACATTAGCTTGACCATGTATGCTCAAAGTTATAATGAGCTTAGTAAAGTTTCTTGCATCTAGATTGTATATAGGCCATTGAATAATTATCCTGGTAGAAGTTCAGAAGTGTTCATGCAGCAGGATAGAGATAAATAAGGCTATGAAGAAATAAGTTGCAGAAATTTGTCTAAGGCATTATATAGCAAAGTCAGAAGAAAGCTATGTCGTGAAGTCACCAATATCCATGTCGTGAAGTACTATATCGCATAGTCCATTTTGTACTATGTCGAGAAGTCCTCAAGACACATGTCGTGAAGTGTTGAAGTCAGCAAAGTCAAAGAAGCCTAGATCGTGAAGTCCTCAGAATCCCTATGTCGCATAGTCTTCAAATGACCTATGTCGCATAGTCTTCAAATGACCTATGTCGCAAAGTCTTCAAAGGCTATATCGCGTAGTCCTCACAAGGGAGATCGCGAAGTCAAGAATAAAGTGGAGTTCACGATCTCAACACTTAGCCATTTACAACAAGACAAATCAAGGTACAGAATCAAGAATCAAAAGAGACAAATACTGAAGCATTTGTTCTGGCAAGGTGGTCCAAAGAACAGATGGCAAATCTACAGCTAAACTTGGAGAGAAAGATAAGAGACAAGCAGCTACAGAAACGGGAAAGACTCCGAAAAGCAGGTGGTCCTTCCTGACACAGTTAACGTCTTATGACAGGACAAGTTGGACTTTCAGCAAGGGGTAACTGTGTAAAAATAGGTGTGTGCACTAGTTTGTATAGGGCTTATATATATCATGCACATCCTATTGTTAGCTGCAAGAGAGATACACATAGTTATTAGCTAAGCTCTTTTCTCTGTAAGCAAGCAAGTTCAAATTGTTCTTGTTTAGAAGCCAGAAATTCTATTGTGAATTTCTTGGAAAGCTGTAGTATTTAATTTGCTTATACAAAGTAGATTAAAGTGATTGTGTGTGTTATTTACTTTCTGCATATTACATATCATAATCATATACAGTCTGTTACTTAGTTTTCAAGAATCGAAAAATATATCAAACTATCCATTCACCCCCCCCCTCTGTCTAGTTTCTAGTAGTATTCATTTCTAACAAGTGGTATCAGAGCGTAGGCTGTTAATGTACAAACAGGAAAAGATCAAGAATGAGTTCACAGAAACTAAGCAGTATCAAGATTCCCCCCTTTAACAAGGAGCACTACAGTTTATGGAAAAAGAAGATGTTGCTTTTCATCAAAGCCTCTAACCCCATGTATTTAGATATTCTAAAGCATGGTCCCTTCATTCCAATGATCGAGATTGGTGAATCAACCATTGGCACTGAGATTGTACCAGCAAGACATGTGCCCAAAGATCCCTCAAAATACACTGATCCTGAAAAGGAAAAAGTTGCACTGGATGGACATCTTCAACTTATCATTTGTGAATCTATGGACTTCAACATGTATGGCACTGTTGCTCATTGTACTAGTGCCAAGAAGATGTGGGATCTTATAGAAGTGCTCTGTGAAGGAACTACTGAAGTAAGAAAGAACAAGAAGCAGATTCTTGTTTCACAATATGAAGCCTTCATGGCTCAGCCAAAAGAGGGAATCACAGAAGTGTTTGAGAGATTCAACAAACTGATAAACGAGCTCAAACTCTATGACAAACACTATGAAACAGAAGAGCTCAATATGAAGTTTCTACTAACTCTTCCAGATCACTTGGAACCAAGAATCTCTTCCCTAAAAGAAAGAGATCTAACAAAGATTGGTTTTGATGTGTTATATGGTGTTTTGAAGACATATGAGTTGGAGCTGTTTCAAAAGAGATCTATTCAAGCAAAGCAAGGATTAATGGTTAATACCTCCTGTGCACTTATTGCTGACAACCTAAGTCAAAGAATGGACTCTCTTAAAATCAGTCAGGTCAAGATTGAGGAACTGGAAGTTGAAGACACTGGTGATGAGGTCCAGGTCGTCTATGATTTGCCTGAGGAAGATGAGTTTTACAGCATGGAGGAACTGGACAAAATGGAAAACAAATCTTTTGCTTATATGGCTAGGAGGTATCCTAACATAAGGTTTAAAAGAAAGCAGCCATTCAGGTCCAAGTTCAATACTGGAAACACTGGTGGATCTAGTGGCTCAAACACCTTCAATAAAGGAAAAGGGATTGCTGGTGCTGCTAAGGGTGGATACGAGACAGGAAGTGTGGATAGGACCAAAATAAGATGCTATAACTGCAATGAACTTGGGCATTTTGCCACTGAGTGCAAAAAGCCTAAACAAGTCAAGAAGGACAAAGCATACTTAGAGCTTGAAGCTAAGTATGAGGCTCTACTCAAGAAACAACAGGGCAAAGCTTTTATTGCTGAGGGAAAATGCTGGGATGACTCTGATGAAGAAGAAGAACAAGAGTACTCAAACTATGCCTTGATGGCATTTTCTGATGATGGTGATTCAAGTCAGGTACCCATTCTTACTTCTCTTGATATGACTCCCCTTCAATATAAGCAAACTGTTGAAGATATGAGCACTGAGATGTTTAATATTCATACTAGCATGTTAGTAGCTAATGAAGAAATTGATAGACTAACTGCTAAGAATGTTGAGCTTACAGAAAAGAATGAGAAACTTGAGTTAATGGCTGTGAACCTGGATGGTTTGAAAAAGGAGGTTGAGTATCTTAAAAACAAAGTGATTTGTGCTGAGCAGATAGAGAAAGCCCTTAGGGAACAAATTGCTGAAACTGAACTGAAACTAAGAAGCTTTAAAAACTCCTCTGAACTTATTCAAACCTATCACAAGGAACACACTGAAGACTGCAAGGTTGGAGTTGGTTTTGACTATGATAATGACAAGGGAAGGAAGAAGGTCAAGGGCAAAGGAAAGGAAACTTTTACAAACAAAAATGCCCCAACCATACTGTCAAGTGTTGAACAGCCCATCTTCATAAAGAGTGTTGTTGAGTTTGATGAGGAACTACTGATCATCAAGCAACAACTACTTGAAGAAGATGAGGCTGCTAAGAACACTTCTTCCTTTCCTGAACTTGTCAATCAGAAAGAGACCAAAGACAATCTTGTCAAGAGTCCTAAAGCAAAGAAAGAAGTTGTTAAGAAAAGGAAACAAAACAGAAATGGTAAAGTGGGTATTAACAAGGGAAACAACTATGCTTATGTGCCAAATGCTCCCAGGAAACAATGTCAAAAATGCCTATCTGTTAATCATTTGACTCATAAGTGTAGTAAGCCTGATATTGTTGAAGTTGACAACCTGAGTAACCATTCTGCTAGCATAAATTCTAGTCATGATTCTTTCTGTGGTAAGCCAAACTGCATGACATGCTATGTGACTGTGATTGCTAACTGTTTATCTCTTAAACATAAACTTGACTCTGCACAATCTGGTGAATCACACACACATATGCATTCTCATAGGACAGGGTCCCCAATCAGGGTTGAGAGGGTGAAAACTTCATGTGAGCCTAAGAGTGTAAACTCCAAAGCCACAGAAAAAGTGAAGTCTCCTACTATGAGAAATGCAATTTATGACAGAAGAATTATTAATCAAAATGTTTCTAAATCAACTGGACCCTACCAAGTGTGGGTACCAAAAACAACTTAGTCATTTTGTGAATGCAGGGCAACAGGAACAAAAGAGTCATATGGATCTTGGACAGTGGATGCTCAAGTCACATGACTGGTGATATAGCCCTGCTATCACATTTTGAGGAAAAGGCTGGCCCATCAGTAACCTTTGGAAATGACAACATTGGTTATACAATGGGATATGGCAGTGTTAAATCTGGAAATGTCATTATTGAAGATGTAGCATTTGTTGAAGGACTGAAGCATAATCTCTTGAGTATTGGACAATTCACCAACAGAGGTTTCAAAGTGGAATTTGATGAAGACCTTTGTTCAATCTCAAAAAGGGAAAGTGGTGAAGTTGTTCTAACTGGTGTGAAGAAAGGAAGCTTGTTTGTAGCCAATCTCAAGGCTGCAGATAAGGGAGAAGTCTGCTGTTTCTACACTAAAGCCACAAATGAGGAATTCTGGCTATGGCACAAGAAGCTGTCTCACTTGAATGTTCAGGCAATGAACTCTCTAACCAAGAGAGAACTTATCAGGGATTTGCCTGCCTTGGAGTTTGTGCAAGATGGAGCATGTGAAGCTTGTCAGAAAGGAAAAATTAAAAGATCCAGTCACAAGAACAAATTGCTCAATACAAATTCAAAACCTCTGCAGCTAATTCACATGGACTTATTTGGCCCTGTGAATGTAATGTCCCTCTCCAAAAAGAAATATGCTCTAGTGATGGTAGATGACTATTCAAGATATACTTGGGTGGAATTCCTATTCTCCAAGGATGAAGCACCCCAAGTCATAATAGAGCACATCAAGAGAGTTGATAAAGAAGCACAAAGCACTGGTTCCTCTGTAGTTGCTTTGAGAAGTGATAATGGGACTGAGTTCAGAAATTCAACATTGTATGAGTTTTGTAAAGATAAAGGAATTTCTCAACAATTCTCAGCTCCTAGAACACCTCAACAAAATGGAGTAGTTGAGAGAAAGAATAGAACTCTCATTGAAGCTGCAAGGACAATGCTGCTGGATGCAAAGCTACCCACTAGCTTTTGGGCTGATGCTGTTAACACAGCATGCTATGTGCAAAATAGAACATTAATCAATAAGAAGTCTGGCAAAACTCCTTACTCATTAATGACTGGAAAAAGAGCATCCTTCAAGCACCTGCATGTGTTTGGAAGCAAGTGCTTTGTGATGAAAGATACCTCTTAGCATGTTGGAAAATTTGATGCAAAAGCATTTGAAGGTATCTTCATTGGATACTCTCTGGAAAGGACAGCATACAGAATATTTGTACCTGAGCAACACAAAGTCATGGAAAGCATGGATGTTACCTTTGATGACAAGAAAACTCCTGGACTGAAAACAAGTGATCAAGATAGTGTGCCATTGAGATTTGAGAATCAAGGTTATCTTGAGGATTCTGAAAGTGAAGATGAACCCCCTGTTCAAACCGTTCTAGAGAATGAAATCCTTGAAGTTGACAATCTTCTTCAAACACCTGTGCAAGGGTTCACAAACACAGGGGGAGACGAAGAGAATGCACCTATCAACCAAAATGAGCTTGGAACAGATCAAGGAAATGAACAGGGGCACACAAGGAAATGGGACAGAGCCCACACTAGGGATCAAATCATTGGAGATCCTAGTGAGGGAGTTAGAACAAGAAGGGCAACATTAAATACATGTATGTATAGCTGCTTTCTGTCACAAGAGGAACCTAAATTAATTGAAGAAGCTTTGAAGAATTCTGATTGGATTGTTGCCATGCAAGAAGAGTTGAATCAATTTGAGAAAAACAAAGTATGGGAACTAGTACCTCCTCCAAAAGGAAAGAATGTTATTGACACCAAATGGGTGTTCAGAAACAAAATGGATGAAGAAGGAGTGGTAATAAGAAACAAAGCAAGACTGGTTGCCAAAGGATACTGTCAGCAGGAAGGCATTGACTATGATGAGACATTTGCACCTGTAGCTAGACTGGAAGCCATCAGAATCTTTCTGGCTTTTGCAGCTCACTCAGATTTTAAGGTGTATCAAATGGATGTGAAAAGTGCATTTCTCAATGGTGATCTTGCTAAAGAAGTTTATGTGTCTCAACCACCTGGCTTTGAAAGTGAAGACTTCCCAAACTTTGTGTATAGATTGCTCAAGGCACTCTATGGACTCAAACAGGCACCAAGAGCCTGGTATGAAACTCTATCTCAATTCCTTCTTGAGCATCAATTTTCCAGGGGTACAATTGACAAAACCCTATTCTTCAAGAAGTATGGAAATGATATCATTCTTGTTCAAATCTATGTGGATGATATTATCTTTGGCTCTTCAAATGAAAAACTCTGTGAAAGGTTCTCTAAGTTGATGCAAAGCAAATATGAGATGAGTATGATGGGAGAGTTAACCTACTTTCTAGGCCTGCAAGTACATCAAAGGGAGGATGACATCTTTATAAACCAATCTAAGTATGTCAAGGATCTTTTAAAGAAATATGGTTTAGAAGAGTCATCCTCAGCTAAAACTCCTATGTCTACTGCAATCAAGCTGGATGAAGACAAGAAAGGCAAGAGAGTTGATATCAAGGTCTATAGAGGAATGGTTGGATCCTTACTCTATCTCACAGCTAGCAGGCCAGACATCATGTTTGCCACATGCCTTTGTGCAAGGTTCCAGTCTGATCCCAAGGAATCTCACATGATGGCTATCAAAAGAATCTTCAAGTATCTGAAGGGGACTCCTAATCTTGGGCTATGGTATCCAAAGGGCACTGGGTTCAACCTGGTTGGTTACACAGATTTTGATTATGCTGGATGCAGAATTGACAGGAAGAGCACCTCTGGAAGCTGTCAATTCCTAGGTCAAAGGTTAGTGTCCTGGTTTAGTAAGAAACAACATTCCACAGCAACATCCACAGCTGAGGCTGAATACATTGCTGCTGGAAGTTGCTGTGCTCAATTGCTTTGGATTAGAAATCAACTCATGGATTATGGGCTAGTGTTAGAACACATTCCACTAATGTGTGATAATACTAGTGCAATATCCATAGTTGCCAATCCGGTTAATCACTCTACTACAAAGCACATTGAGATCAGGTACCATTTCATTAGGGAACATGCTGCAAATGGTACCATAGAAGTCTCTTATGTTCCCACTGAGAAACAATTAGCTGACATATTTACTAAACCTCTGAATGAAGCAGTCTTCAACAGACTTGTGAGTGAAATTGGAATGCTCAATCCTTCATTTAGTTGCTCTAAGTAAGTATGCCAGTAAATTGTTGCAGCAGTAAATTTTCACTGTATTTAAATGCTCTATTTGTTTGGAGTGAAAATTAGCTGAGATATGATTTATAAATATTTCAGTATGTTACTGCAAATTTTTCAAAATCATTTGTTAGTAAAGTTGTGAGCTTTTGAGACATCTCGATATAGATGATTTTCAGAGTTCACGACACAGTTCAAATAAAACAGACTTATATCGCAAACTGTTGAGATTGTGAGACTTCGCGACATAGTTCATTTCATGAGTTTGCGACATAGTTCATTTTATGACTTCGCGACTTAGAATAACTATATCGACAAGTCTCCACATTTGACAGAATTTTGATTTAAATTAATTTTATTTCAAAATGTGATAAAAGTCTGACAATTTGCTTGATATTCCTAAAAGAGAGCTTTAGACAGGGTATTTCTACTATATCGCAAAGTCTCTCCGATCCTTTCATCTTGAGGACTTTGCGACATAGTTCATTTCTGAGACTATGCGATATACTGTGCAAGACTTTGCGGTACAGGCCATTTTTGACTTCGCGACATACAAATAGACTGTACAAATTCATAACTCCATATCGCAGTGTCTCTATCATATAAATACCCTTTTCTAACCGTTCACAACTTTTCATCTTGTCTATTGCTCTCAAACTCTCAAACCTAAGCACAAATTCTCTACTCTCTTTTTCACTCTCTCTCTCTCTCGAAATGGCACCCAAATCTCAAACAGTATCATCCTCTATCCCTTTAACCATTCCTAAAGAAACCAATCTTCTCACCATTCCCTCTGAGGCTGAGGCTAACCCAAGGTACAAGTGTTTTGTACGGTTCTTGAAAACTTCCTACCTAAGCCAAGCCCTAACCCTGAACCCTACCTTGTATGTCGATGTGTTGGAAGGATTCTGGAGAACGGCGTTGGTATCAACAATGGCTAGGGAAGATGGAACCTCATTCCAGGAGGTTAGTTGTTCAATTGGAGGCAAACACTTTCAGTTTGGTGAAAGGGAAATCAATGCAGCTTTGGGGTTCAAGGTTGAGGGTCATGACCAAGAAGCTACAGATGCTCAAATCGTAGATTTCATGACCTTCATTCGGTATGTTGAAGAGATAGATACTGGAAAGCTAAATAAGAAGTTTGTGAGAAGGGAGTGGTCATTTCTGTTTGACGCACTCCAGAAGGTGTTTCTCTGCAGGAAGACAGGATGGGACCATATCAGTCACATTGCTGTGAAGCTAGCCTACTCCTTGGCCAACAACCAGGAGATCAATGTGGGAGCCATAATTCTCAAAGAATTGGCTCAGAGGCTAGGCAGGACTGTTCGTGGTAGAGGTAATGACATCTTTTACCCTCGTTTCCTTCAAGTAATTTTAAATTTTCTTGATGCAAATGTCCATGAATTAGAGGGTATAGATAAAACTAAAATGGCTTATTCCAAGTCCATGTCCAAAGTTCTATTTGGCTCATTGGACACAAGGAATCAAGTGGATGTGATTCTAAGTGTGACCAAGCATATGCAGGACACATTTGAGTCTTATCCACTTGAGAAGCCAATATACCATGCACTTTCCTGGACAGGGGAGGCTGAGACTGAAGGAGCTACACAGTCTAACCCCAGCCTTCCCATCCCATCCAGCAACCCCACTGTAAACAGTACCATAGAAGTTAGGCAGCCAAGTGCATCAATCTCTCAAAAGATTGGTGTTACTAAAAAGAAGTCAAAGAAGAGAGCCCTAGCAGTGATAAATGAATCTGTAGAGATAGCTAGTGAGAATCTTGAGTCACCTCTCACCAGACAAAGTAAGAAATTCAAATCCAAACCTACCACTGGATCCTCCCAACAGGATTCCGATGTGGAAAAAGGGGTACACCTGTTACTGTCCATGGCCTCTCAACAGGTCATTGGCATTGAAAAGAGCAGTCTCCCCACTGCACCCTGTACAGAGTCTGCACAGGGTCAAGAACTCACTCTTGACCCTAGGAGTGATAAGGCTGATCATACACAGAGTGGAGAGCACATCACTGTTGAAACTCCTCCTATTTCTCAGGGGGAGTTGCCACAATCTAATCTAAACCCCACTTCTCTCTCAGATTCTTCCATAAAAATTTCTTCTGAACAAGAGAGTCATTCCAATGACAATCTTGCCTTTGATCAATCACAATTCTCTCCTGTGATTGAGCCAATTTCAAGTGACATTGTGCATGACACTATGCTCACCACCCAGGACCCACATCTAGTTGGACAGGGAATGCATGCTGGGGCATATCCTAATGACACCAACAAAAACATGGAGGATTCACCAGTTTTCACTGGAGACTCTATGCCAAATTCTCCCATCCTTAGGGATGTGGAACTGTCTTCACAGACAAATAGGGCTAATGTTGTAACACATCCCATTTCAATGGAGAAAACATTAGACCCTACAGCCATTCCAAGGCTGGAGGAGACTCAAAATCCTACATCTCATGAAGTGCCTAGCACTAGCTCTCACTTGGCTCAGGCCACAATGTCAGAATGGCTGAAGCCTGTGCACCATGACAGGCCTTCAGGATCAGCATCTGTGCCTTCCACAATGACAGAAGAAGCCATACAAGATCTCCATGTGGCACAGATTGATGAGTTCTCAAAGATAGTTCAACATCTCCTCACCTCAAATCTCCCAAATGCTGATTATGAAGCCATTTTACTCTGCCACAAGGAGGATGTTGAAGCTCAGCAGGAGAAGATAGTGGATGCAGCTGAACCAGAGGGAAATGTGGATGCCTGGTTGGATGCTAAGAGGACTCTCAAGCTCAAGGATGCCCTAGCTTTTCTAAGAGAAGAATACCTAACTTCTCTGGGCTCCAATGCAAAGGATCTCTCTCCTGCTGCCATCTATGATGCTGTTAATGATGTCTACAGGAATCAATTAAAGGCTCTGCACTATCTTGGGAAAGGGCTTCAATCAGAGATTTCTTCTATCCAGGAGGCGACAGACAGATCCCTCACTCAGCTCAGAAATTCATATCTCTCTGATTTTCCCAAGGTGGAAGGCATCCTTAAAGAAATCCAGAAGACAAACTCTACTGTAAGCATGATGGACCTCTCTCTGGCCATGGTCACAGACAACATCAGGAAGCTGGCTACAACCCTAAAAAATCAAGTCAAGGCCAATATCAACTCAAATGCAATGCTGAATGTAATTTGGAAGAATCAGTATGGTGACAAATTGGTGGATGAGGTCCCTCTGTCAACCATCTCCAAATTTGACTTTGCCAAGCTCAAGGAGCAATCTCTCAATTCTTTCAAGTCTCAACAGCTATTCTCAAAGGTGGATGGTCTTGAAAGAGAAGTGGCCTCTCTGAAAGATGAAAACAAGGAGCTTGCCAACTCTCTAAAACAGCTCAATGACAAACTGGATGACCAAGGCAACAACACCTCCAATATCCTGCTGGTGCAACAACAGATGCTGACTTCAATGATGAAACAAATGAACCTGCCTATCCCTGGGGAAGCTCAAGTCATCTTGTCTGATCCCAAGCCTAAGGGGGAGAAACAAAAGGAGGTCATTCTGAAACAAAGAGGGGGAGTACCTGCCAAGCAGTCAAAGCATAAGGGCAAGGGCATACTAATTGAAGAAACCATAAAGCCAATCATTCTTCCCCCTGTAGAGGTCATAAGTGCAGAAGGTCAGAAGAGCACAATCTCAACCACCTACTATCCATCAACAATGCCTAAAGATATCTCAAATCCTCAACCTACTCAACCTACTTCCAATGCTAAACCTGTCAAAGCTGATATAATCACAGAGGCCAAGCTACAGGAAGTTGCCAACTCAAACATCTATCATAATGAGGCCTTTCTGGAGTTTTTGAAAGCCATCTACAGCAGTGCTCAAGGAGATGCAAGGATGTACAGACAGAAGATCAAGGAAAGCATCAAGTATTTCACAGTGGCAGTAAGGAAAATCAAGGATGTCCATCTAAGAGAGATAATCATGGTGTGCAAGGACAACTGCTTGTGGCACCTAGCTTTTCAAACTCTAGAGAAACTGAGATTTACTGAGCTGTCAATCATTCTGGAGTTGATTGAAAAGCATGGGATGAACAATGAAAGTCTTTATAATGACTTGAAGATGGACCAGAATAAAAGATTGCCTGAGGTTATATCCAAGCCAAGGACAATAATTTACCAAAGCCTATCTCAAGACAGTAGTATTGACCAACTAGTAATTCCCTCACACCTTTTAATGAAGAACAATGCAAAGATCAACCAGGTGCTGCAAATGCTGAGAGCTAAGAGAGGAGCTAGGACAGCTGAGGAACTAGAGATGATTCGAACTCTACAATCTTTTCTGATTCATGGAGTCATTCCTGAATCTGTCAAAGAAAAGAGCAAAAAGAAGGATGGGGAGGATGATGATGAGGAGAAAACCTATGAAAGGAGATCTCAGACAAGGAGAAATAAGGATGGATCTAGTGAGAGCAGCAGGAGCAAATATCAAAAGAAATCAAAAGATGCTGGTGATGACAAGAGGGACTCAAAAGGGACAAAGGAAACGACCAGGAAAACAAGAAGTGGAATTCAGCAAGTCAAGGACATTGCCAGCAGTACTTTAACCACAACACAAGACTCTAAGTCTAGGGTGGGTACTGTTAGCAATGATCCTCCAAAATCATTATCCATGACTTCTGAACCTGAATTGCCACAGAAGAAAAATAAAGCCACTAAAGTAATTTCAAGAAAACACTTCCACAAAGTTACAGCTAGTGGAGTGTTACAGTGGATGAAGGGGAAAGGAATGAAGCTACTTCCAAGTGATGTGGCACTGAAGACTAATTCTCCTTGTTCCAGAAAGGTATCTCTTGTGAAGCATTTGAAGATCAAGAGTGTACCCAAAAGGATAAGGATAACAAAGAAGACTGGAAAACTCACAAATGTTATTGGCATCAATGTGCTTCCACTAGATGAGGACTATGATGAAGATGCCCTAGCATTTTTGAGGGCTCAAAGGATCTTTGAAGTCAAAGTGAAGTTGGATCATCTAGAGATCAAGTACACTGATGGAAGAGAAAGGATAATGAAGCAAGGAAGCTGGCAATATTTCTATAAGTATGAGCTTGAAAGGATAAATGCCTTACTGAATTTTGAAGAAAAAGAAGAAAGAACATGGAAGATAGATATTGCCAGGTACTTAAAGATGCATGCTGATTATGAAGAAAACATGAGGAAAGAGAATGAAGAGAAAAACATACAGAGAGAGAAAGAAATGGCTGAGATGGAGAAGAGGGCTAAGGAGCTAAGGCAGAAAGGGATGTGCAGGGTCAAGCAAAATCCTTACATTGTGGAGTACAAAAACTCACATGGAGGTCAAAGCAAAATAAGGATGGAGTTTCTTGATTCCTATGTAGAAAGTGCACTCAAGGCTGCAATTGATGATTTGAAAGGCTCGCCTCTCATTGAAGAACTGATTGCAAGAGAAGAACTTCAAGAAGCCATCATAGACATGAAGAGAAAAGAAGAGATAAGGAAAAAGAAGAGATATGATGATTTGCTAGAGAAGCAATTGGAAGCTGAAGCTGCTGAGCAACAAAAGTAATCTGTAAGCTTTCAATTTTTCTACGAAATCAAATTTCTGATCTCAATGTTCATGAATTGTTCTCTCTGTTACTAAATTTCCTTTTATGTTAGTTAGGCTTGTTATCAGACATGAAATTGTGCCTAAGGGTCTTACTCACAATTTGGGGGAGATTGTTAGGCTCAAGACATGTCTGAACACCACTATTAACAAGCCTACACTTTGTGACTATGTCACATTACATGACCTAGTGAGTTCTATCACTGGGATGTAGTATAGGTCTCTAAATGTACTTGTCTTGTTCTCATGAACATTAGCTTGACCATGTATGCTCAAAGTTATAATGAGCTTAGTAAAGTTTCTTGCATCTAGATTGTATATAGGCCATTGAATAATTATCCTGGTAGAAGTTCAGAAGTGTTCATGCAGCAGGATAGAGATAAATAAGGCTATGAAGAAATAAGTTGCAGAAATTTGTCTAAGGCATTATATAGCAAAGTCAGAAGAAAGCTATGTCGTGAAGTCACCAATATCCATGTCGTGAAGTACTATATCGCATAGTCCATTTTGTACTATGTCGAGAAGTCCTCAAGACACATGTCGTGAAGTGTTGAAGTCAGCAAAGTCAAAGAAGCCTAGATCGTGAAGTCCTCAGAATCCCTATGTCGCTTAGTCTTCAAATGACCTATGTCGCATAGTCTTCAAATGACCTATGTCGCAAAGTCTTCAAAGGCTATATCGCGTAGTCCTCACAAGGGAGATCGCGAAGTCAGGAATAAAGTGGAGTTCACGATCTCAACACTTAGCCGTTTACAACAAGACAAATCAAGGTACAGAATCAAGAATCAAAAGAGACAAATACTGAAGCATTTGTTCTGGCAAGGTGGTCCAAAGAACAGATGGCAAATCTACAGCTAAACTTGGAGAGAAAGATAAGAGACAAGCAGCTACAGAAACGGGAAAGACTCCGAAAAGCAGGTGGTCCTTCCTGACACAGTTAACGTCTTATGACAGGACAAGTTGGACTTTCAGCAAGGGGTAACTGTGTAAAAATAGGTGTGTGCACTAGTTTGTATAGGGCTTATATATATCATGCACATCCTATTGTTAGCTGCAAGAGAGATACACATAGTTATTAGCTAAGCTCTTTTCTCTGTAAGCAAGCAAGTTCAAACTGTTCTTGTTTAGAAGCCAGAAATTCTATTGTGAATTTCTTGGAAAGCTGTAGTATTTAATTTGCTTATACAAAGTAGATTAAAGTGATTGTGTGTGTTATTTACTTTCTGCATATTACATATCATAATCATATACAGTCTGTTACTTAGTTTTCAAGAATCGAAAAATATATCAAACTATCCATTCACCCCCCCCCCCCTCTGTCTAGTTTCTAGTAGTATTCATTTCTAACACACTTCCATCATATTAATATTAAAAAAATGAATTATATTCACGTCTCTAACCACTACATCAAAGAAATTCTTAGAACTTTTTTATGAATCATTAACTACATACACCAAAAACTCATTTATTATAATGTTTTATATTTTTATTTTCATATATTTTATCGAGTCAAACCCGAGCTGAATTATTCATATTCAAACTTTTTTTGAAATAGGTTCAATTCGAGTTTTCGAGTTACTTGATCTCGGCTAATAAAATTTTCAAATTCAGCTTGATAGTATTCGAGTTGAACTCGAGTTAGATATTGTTATACTTTTCAATATTTTTATTAATTTATATGTTTTATCGAGTCAAACCTGAGTCAGATTGTTCATATTCAATTTTTTTTAAATAGGTTCAATTCGAGTTTTTGAGTTACCCAATCTCAGCTAATAAGATTTTCAAATTCAGTTTGATAGTATTCGCGCTGAGCTCGAGGTTTTGCGATTTAACTAATTTACCGAGCAAAGTTCAAGTTTTAAATTACTCGATTCTTGAGGTTCGCGAGACTAATCGAACTTTTAATATTTAATTTTTTTAAGAATTATAAATATATTTCAAAGTAAATATTCAACATTTTACATAATTCATATATTTTATCGAGATGAACCCAACTCGAACCGTTTATATTTAAACTTTTTTTCAAAACAAGTTAAATCGATTCAAGATTTCAAGCTTTATGAGTCAAGTTTCAATGTAAAAATTGGAGGACCAATTAAACTTGAGCTCGAGTTCAAGCTTGACATAATTGTTTTATCGAGTTTGAACTCGAGTCCGGCAGTGTTCGACTCGATTACACCCCCACTCTCACTGCTATTAGGAAAAATATTTTTATAGTCTATAAAAAGATAATTTAAGAGGAAAAAAATTATTGTATATGAGATTTGGAATTCATATTGGTTATTAAATGAATATTTAGATAAAACACATAGTTAGTTCAAAAATATTTATTAAAAAATAGAATATGGATACTATATTAAAAATAATTTTAAACGTCTCACTGTATTATTCAAGTATGCTACTTAGTAGATGATATATCACAATGAACATGAATACAAACCAAAATTTTAGCTAATTTTAATATGAACTAGAAGAATATTAAATCACTGTCACATGACCACTACCACGCCACCACCATTAACCACATGAACACCACCACTTACACAACCAAAATTACCATCATCAAAGCAAGTCACTAGAAATTCAACTAAAATTATCAAAATTTAAACGTAAATCACTAAAAAATTTGAACGCAAATAACAAGAATATTCCAAATTTGAAATTGTGTAAATGTTCGAAGTTGTTGGTAATAGTGTTGACGGTAGTAGAGTGAGCGAAAATGACATCGATCGGTAAACTTAGATATGTTGAGAGAAGGTTGAATGAATTACTGGAGGTGTGGCCATGAATGAGACTGGAATTTGCGACAAACATGTTCATAAGTTACTTTCGGAGTGGTGGTCGATTTGGTGACAACAAAAGATTGTAGAGTGATTATGGTTTATTATACACACAATTTCTCTCTCTCGCCCACTCACACGCATTATATATATATATATATATATATATATATATATATATATATATATATATATATATATATATATATATGTGTCATGAATGATGATGACAAATGGAATGAGATGGTGATAACAACGGTGTAAAGTAAGTGATGGTGTGTGAGGTCGCCGATAATGGAAGGGGCATAAGAGTGAATATGGGTGATGGTTGAGATGTAAATTAGATTTGAATGTGTGACCATAATTAGTTTTCGCTTCTTATTTATGTAAATTATCTTATTTAGCACTTATTTATATATAAACACGTGAGTCTACTGACTCATGATTAGACTTTTAAATTACATATTTTTTAATCATTCCAAGTTATTTTTTTAAATGGCTAGATGTGATTCTATTGTTACGATCACATATGAAATTCAAGTAAGAAATTTGAGTTATTGCCAATGTCCATAAAAAATACCACATTAACGACGTATAGTATTTCAAAAATTATAAATCATCTATATAATAAAATCAAAACAACAACATTTTATGAATTTAAATGGTGCCCGTGCTTTGCACGGGCTATCATGCTAGTTTACACTAATTATTGAACACGTCTATCAATTAGATGAAGTGAAGTTTGGCGTATTTTATAATACCTTAAAAATGTAATTGTCTATTTTTATTTTTATTTTGACAAAAATAAATGTAATTGTCTATTGTATTCATTAATTTAAAAATCTCCGATTTATCGAAAAATCCTAGATTATGCTCTAATTAGTCCTAATAAAATATTTTATCGATTATTTTAAAAAAAATTGATTTATTTAAAAAAAACTCTGATTTATCAAAAAAAAATTACAATTGATCACTTATCAATCCTGAATCGATAAGTTAACTGATTAGTTCTTATTCCCGATTTCTGCAACCATAAATCCATGATTATATTGTCATGCACTCTCCATTTCTTGACTTTATGAATATTGAACATATACATCAATCATAGACAGTTAAATTAACAAAATAAGTTGCTGCAATTGAAACACTCATGTCATATCTTAGCAAAATTTCTATATCTTTGTTTGTTACGCAATTCAAATATTGAAAATTAGAGTACCAAGACCAAATTAGAAATAAGTTTATAAATACTCTGTATATAGCACCTTTTGTTATAGCGGTATCTTCCTCGTTCTCTTTACGAGATGTCAACAGTTCTAACATTGTCAAAGACAAAGAGGGTGTGTCTTTCTAACTAGGAAAAAAGAAAAAAATTACGCCTCGAGGCTCCAACTCAATTAGTCCGGTAACTGTTCCGCGGCTTAATCCACGATCACAAGATTCTTTAGCTTATGTAGTACTACTAAATCAAGATAGTTATTAGAAAGGTTATTGATCGATCCAAGTCATAACAACATCTCTCAATCATATGTTGAATACGGTTGAGACTTGATGTTTACAATTGAATACATAGGTAGAGAGGTATTATAATATTAAAAAAAAAATACTACAATATTACTACCGTCGCACATGTACTACAAGTCTACAATTACAATTGATCAGAGCCAACCCTTGAATAACAAGATGAAGACGAACATGTAGCACATCATCCTGATATGGAGCACCAATTTTTTATGTATATATTATATATACATTTTTTATGAGACTACGTACAACGTTGATGTTGCATTTCTTTCTATTACGAAACCTTAGCCATGAGCCTGATATATGCAAGTTTTTAATTCTTATATTTGTACTATTTGCCATAGAATGTTACTTGCTGGCATATTTATGCTCATACGGGTTCGGTTCGGCAGGAAGTACATTCAGGTTGATCATCGGTCCAAGTAGTAATAAACAAAACAAAACAAAATCTCAAAAGTTCCATCGTTTTATCATCTCTACTATTGCTAGTGCTTGTAACAAGAGAGATTGAATGAACTTACAATATTCTGCATCAAAAATGACATGTTGGAGAACACTAAAATTGAGACGATTCAAATTTTGCATCAAGAAAAGTTGTTTTCATAGTTTATTGCTACTTGAGTTACTATTAATACTTCATACTGTTTCACTAAAAGCGTCTTCAATCCATCAAAAACCCTTAGCAATATCCTAGTTAGAGCAACCTTAATGGAGTTTCCTATTTTGAGTCCCTAAAATATATTAAATTAATGAATAGCTAAAATATAGGGGATGAAAAAAACTATTTCACTCCAATAGTATTACCTATATTGGCTCCCTATATTTTAAAATAGTATTTAAATAGTAGGAATGGAAAATGATAAGAGTAGTATTCAATATTTAATTAATAAAAATGGAGTTGAACGATGATGTGACAAATATAAAGGAGCAAAAATGAAACCCCAAATGTAGGGAATCATTTTCTCTCACCTAAAACTTTTAGGTAAGAGGACAAAGGGTTAGAGTGTTTGAATTTGATTTGGTTCCCTTTAATTATATATGTGACAAAAATATAGGTAAGGGGAGAGAGGGTCAAAGATGCTCTTTGCACTCCATACAGCTAACCTATATAATGGAGTGCTCTTCTCCAACCCCAATTCCTTGGCAATAAATTTTTTACATAATGGAGCTTGGTTTGGCTACATTTGTAAAACCACTACAATTCTCTATATGTCCACATCATCTTCTTTCAATATTTTATTATTTTTACAATCTTCCACCTCATTTCACTTCAATATATATTTATTTGTTGCTTGTCTATAATAATAAAATATTATTTTTTGAAATATAGTTAATGGTTATAGCCAACACCATAGGAGACAAAACACTTTTTCTTTCTCTATATTAGCTAACCATTATATCTAACATGATCGAAGATGCTCTAAGTTCCAACAAACTGTTTCACACCCTACATCAAATCAAAAATTTCAGTAAAAACATACATAAAAACTCCAAACCCTCTTCTTCAAACCAGCAATAAGAAAATGAAGAAGACTTCATTCAAAATTGACAGAAAAAACAAACGGGTCAAAAATGAAACAGAGTTGTAAGGGCTACAAGAGACAAGATAACTAACTTCATATATCCCAATACGTAATTTAATCAAAAAACTACTAACAATATATGCATAAAACATAATTGAACAGAATTTAATCAAAAAGCTAACAAAAATATATGTATAAAACCACAACTTTTGCAGTGTGAGCGGTTTGATGAACACCCTTGTCAGTAACTAATTTTATTGCACAAACATGAAATAAAACTTGTTCAGAGCCATGCCCCTAAATAGGATCTTATATGCTGAAGTTATCAGAGAGTATCGTTCAAAATGAGGTGACCAATAATTTAGCAATGCAAGATAATACAGCATATAATCTTTTAAAGGCAGTCTAGGCTCTTTAAAGCTTGACCGAATATTCTTTCATTTCCATTGGAGGAATAAAATGTAATAACTCAGATCGCAATGTTCTGAAGCACATGTAAACTAAATAAACTTAACAAAAAGTTGCAGACAGCTAGATGAATTATGAATAGAAGGATACATATTTATACCTGATGGATATTTTTGGTACACAATAAAATTTGAGCATTTCATAAAAAGAACAGCACAGGCTAGAGCTAGGACAAGCACAGAACATACA
Source organism: Heracleum sosnowskyi (assembly GCA_030848705.1). Lineage (NCBI taxonomy): Eukaryota > Viridiplantae > Streptophyta > Magnoliopsida > Apiales > Apiaceae > Heracleum > Heracleum sosnowskyi. Next base: position 134,194,375 of record CM061237.1, read on the forward strand.
AAAAATGCAAGCAACTAAGAAGTAAAGCAACATCATTCATTTAACTGGTAATGTTCGTAATCTCTATCCAATGAGCAGAGGTCAGAATATAGAACAGCAATCAACGGTATTTGTAGACTCCTTACTATATTTTTGACTATCTTTATGCATCTAGAGCAATAACTATCAGTATATTTATTAACAAGAACAAAAAAGTTGGACATTAACCAAAAATTGTATATCTGAATAAAGAGCCTAGTGACACGCTACACCACTAGACACATGTCTTAAGCTTCATGTCAAATGAAGCCAAAACTGAATTACACACACAAACTTGAGAAAATTGTTCCAAAGCATAAAACATGTATACAAATTAGTTCCAAGGTGATAAACTTGCAAGGATATGAATCAGTAAAAATGAACATCGAAATAACTATAAAATAACAGAAACAACAAAACAAATAATACACAAAAATGCTATTGCACATTCCTCACTAGACAGCAATTAAAAGCTAGCAAATAAAACCATACAATGATACAAAACATACGATAAATAGAAAAGCACAAATTAAACAGAAATGCAGGCAACTGATATATCGCGAGAGAAACACAAATTAAACATAAATGCAGATAACAACTGATTATAACGAAATATCCGAATATAAATTTAAAATACTAATCCATCAGAGTTATCAAAATCCAAAATAAACCGAAACATAACATAGATAATCCGATTCAAAAATACTAAAATAGCAGCAAGCAAACCGATAACAGCATCGCCTCGTCTCGCCTTTCGATAAATCAACGATAAGACTTCTGGAACCTCGCACGAGCACCACGACCACCAAACTTCTTAGGCTCACACCTTCTAGGATCAGCAACAAGCAAAGTCCTATCATACCTGACCAAAATATCCTTAATCTCCTTCTTCGACTCCTCATCGACAAACTTCTGGTAATACGCAACTAGAGCCTTCGCAATCGACTGACGAATCGCGTAGATCTGCGAAGTGTGACCTCCGCCTTTCACGCGGATCCTCATATCGACTCCGGCGAAGCGGTGGCGACCGAGAAGAAGGATAGGCTCGAACGCCTTGTAACGGAGAATCTCCGGCTGAACGAGCTCGATTGGAACACCGTTGATTTTGATCAAACCTTTGCCGCGCTTGCAGTGAGTCACGGCGACGGCGGTCTTTTTCCGGCCGAAGCATTGAACTGATTCCTGTGGTGTCGCCGCCATGATATTCTCTCTCTCTCTCGATCTCTCTCTGTATCTCTCTCTCTCGCTCTCTCTCTATCTCTGAAATGTGGAGGCAGGAGTGAAACTAGGGTTTATGAGAGACTGATTTAATAGGGTTGTGAAATTTATTGGGCTTATGGGCTGAGTAAAGTATTACTTTGATGGATATTGGGCTGGGCTGATTGAATAGTGCGGGGTAATATTTCTCTTTTTTTTTTTAATAGTTAGAGCGGCGAAATATTTAACACTGGTCATCGCAAAATAAATGCATTTACTTATAAGTACTAGATTATAAAAATTATTTAAAAATACTAATAAATTAAACAAATAAAATATTTCTATAACTAAGATTGCATAATTTAATTCTACAGGAATTAAAGTTTTTAGAATAAATGTTTTGTTTTTATATATTATGATAATTCTATTAAAATATAATTTATTTAAATATTTTATTGCACATGTTAAATATTACAGGATAATCTTTTTTCTATTAATAATAGCCCAACATGGGTCAATTAATTTGGGGACATTTTATTCATGCTAAATTGGCAAGACATTTTAATACATTTGAAATGTCCAAATTGCCCTTATGTTTATTATTCTTAAAAAAATTGATATTGAGTGGATTCAAACTTGAGTCTCCACAATAACTTGCATCTCCTCTTACCACCACACCACTCAATTACATGTGTTGTAAATTACACACATCATATGTGTGTCGCTTGAGTAGAGAAATAATAATATCAAATATTTCTCTACTCAAACAACACACACGTATGATGTGTGTAATTTACAACACATGTAATTGAGTGGTGTGGTGATAAGAGCAGGTGCAAATTATTGTATAGACCCAAGTTCGAATCCACTCAACAACGATATTTTATTTAATTTAAAATATTTAAATTTCCCATGTGCATAATCTTATAATAGGTGAGATAATTTAACTATTGAAAAAATATAAAAGGTACTTTATATAATTTTTTTAGGATTTTATCTAACGGTTCTAATTGATTTCTATTTTGTCCTTATTTGTAAAACTTGTATGAAAAAAATTAGTTCAAAAAATATAAAAAGTACTATATATAATATTTTTAGTTATACACAATATAAAAGGTACTCTATTTAATATTTTTAGTATTTTATCTAACGGTTTTCATTAATTTGATTGGAAATATCTAACCGGTGTGGAATGAGTGAACAAACCATGGGGGAACAGACTACCAACCAAACTTTTATTGTTCCGTATATTATATAATAGTATAGATAGATAGATAATGTTGTTCGAAAAAAAGAAATTTTAGTTATAAAAAATATAAAAGGTACTATATATATAATTTGTAGTATTTTATTTAACGATTCCCATTGATTTGATTGAAAAGATCTAATGACTGTGGATCTAACGGTTCTTGATTTCATTGGAAATGTACTTGATTCACGTGAACATACTAGAAAATTCATTATATATTAAATTTTAATATTATGCATGTACACATTCTACAATGTAAATTACATTTCACAAACAAGAAAATGTTTCATTGTACACATTTTACAATGCAAATTACATTTCACAAACAAGAAAATGTATCATTCGCTCAATGAGCTAAATTAGTAAAATCGTGTAGGTTAATGTCTGTATGTAAGATAATTATATTTTGACATAGATCTTATACATAACAAATATCATAAGTATCGAATTTACTCATTCCATAACTCAAAAACAACTCAACCAATGATACTTTTCAACGCTAACTATCTCACTAGAGAGATCAAGTCCAGCTTTTGTATCCACAATGAGACGTCTGTCAAACGATCTATAAATTATCATAAACACCGAACTACTTAGAAGTTAAAATAATTATGCTAGATAGTGACCCGTGCCTTGCACGAGTTTTCACACTAGTTTACATAAATGAACTTACAAAAATTTAAAGGAAAGCAAACTAAAGAGCTCGTCCAACTTTAAAGTTTTGACTTTTGAATTGTAATTCTAGGAGTTTAGAGAAAAATTTATACAAAACTAAATAAAATTTACAAATCAGATATACATGTTTCTGGCTACTAGAGTAGATTGTTAGATTATCTTTTCCAAAAAGTTGTATATTTTAGCTATGAGTAGTGCTAAAGGCACAAAATTTAGTACCAAAATTTGTTACAAAATGACATGGCATAGGTGATGTGATAATTTGGAATGTTTTGACCGGTGTTGTTGGTGTGAATGCAGGGGGTCCACTTATTATTACAACGAATCAGGAATTGTCATGTGTATTTGGGAAGAATTTTGGGAACAAATTTGGTGCCTCCAGCATTTTCCTTTAACTATACTAGAGGGAGATATTCCACAACTGCAGATCTCTTGGATGAAGGAAATCCTGGTTTGATGTTGATTCATCGTGTTTGTTCAATTTTAATTATTTTATAGATATCGTATAATCTATAATTAATGAATTATTTACGTTTCAAAAAAAAATTACAAACATTCTCGATCATACAAGAATACAGATCCAGTTTCTTTGGTTTCTAATTTAATTTCATCAGAATAAACCACCTAAAGGTACAACCCATTCAACTTATTTTGAATTTCGTGGTAGAAAACAAAACTATACATCCACAAACCACAAATTAATACATTCCTTTGCAGTCCAAAACATTACCACAAAACAACCTGCAGGGATACTCAAAACTACAAAACAGAGAATAATTCAAACTAACAAAGAAAACAAGCCAAGCGTTTGACCATGTCTTTTGCTTTCTCACTATCAAAGTCGAAAAAATGAAACGCATGGCCCTCCCCTTCCACCTCAAACAAGTCTACTTCTCCTTTCCATCCACTTTCTTTCACTGCATTACAATAATAAACTCCTCTTTCTCTTAGCTCATCCTTTGATGCCACACAAACAAACAACCTGCGACACTGCATCTGAGACAAATTCCGAGAACCATAAGCAAACGGATTGATCATAGGATTATCAATCCCACCCTCTGCATTGGGATACACAAACATCCATGTATCGTGTAGAAGTCGTTTTTCGACTAAACATTCGTTTCCAATTAATTTCGAACCGCAAAAATAAGGTTGGGAAAGAAACACACCATAAATTTTCGTATCACCATGCAACGTATCAATACCAGCCTGCATGGCCATGTTATGAGCTATATTAGCTCCCGAGCTATCACCACCTAAATAAACTCGGTTAAAATCACCGTGGCGAATCAACCAAGGATCCTTTTTGGTATTTCTGGTAGTTGCATTATGTGACGCTACCCATTGTAGAGCAGCCCAACTGTCTTCATAGGCTATAGGCAAAGGATACTCCGGGGCTAACCTATAATCAACTGAGACCGCTATAACTTTTGATTGACAAACTAAGGAATTTAAGTATCGGTGACAAAGTATAGACAAGGGCGACTCAATACAGAAGCCTCCTCCATGAAAGTAAACTAAAATTGGAAGTTTTTGGTTTGCAGAAGGTGGGAGTTTAGGGAGGTATAATCGAGCTGAGATATCGGGTGTTATAGCAATATCTTTCGATAAAACACCGGTTGTGTTGCCTAGCGGTGATGGTGGAGCATGTGGTGAATCGAAAAACCGCTCCACCGTGCCGTCTTTGTAGACCTTGAGGATCGGTAAGAGCTCTGAGACAACCTCTTTGCTGTTGCTAGAAACCATTTCAGTGTAATAGATAAGGAAAATTATGTTGAATATCAATGATTTTATTGGAGATGTAACCACTGTTTTCTTTGCTTAGTAGGTAACGTGTCGCATTTTTTTAATTTATGAAATGTTAGAAGACGAAAGACTTGCGCGTTTTTAAATCTTTTATGTTAAAATAAATTAGCACGCAGATCAGGTTTTTAGGGAGTCAAGTCCTAGCTATTAGGTACAGTAGTTTGAATTTGGAGCGGCCACAAAAGTAAAGTGGGGTGGGAAACATAAATAATAGGTAAAAAAAGCCACCGATAATAACAAGGCAAGTAAACATGTTATCGACTTGAAGACTTGGCACATAACAAGAAAAAAATTACTGGCCAAGTTTTTGACACATATTACTAGGAGCAGCAGGTTCCTTCCGATTTCCGAAAAATAGAGTGGGAGCAGGTTTGTTAAATAGTAGTACATGTCTAGTTTGTTTCTCAATTTTTATGGTTATATAGGGAATTTTAAGTTCCTGAAACTAAATTGCAGTTCAAAGTTCTAGTGGTTCTCGTTCTGTAACTTTCAATAAACATATAAAAATAATGATATTTAATTAATTTTTGAAAACTATAACTTTTACTAAAATATTTACAAAAATAAATAAAAAGTAACTTATAAACTATCATAATTATGTATAAAAATTAAAAATTATGAATATCGTATAGAAGTATATTGAAAAGATAAATAAAAAAATTGACCATTATAAAGATAGATGAAAAATTAAATTATTATATAGAAAATTGAAAAGTGTATCTTAAACTAATGAAAATATAGATTAAAAAAATAAAATTTTGTTATAAAGATTACTAAAAATAATTATTTGTATATGATTACAAATTTGTTTTATAGGAAAAAAAGTTTTACATTTTACTCATTTTATTGACAATACTAATTATATTCATGCTAAAAAGAATTAAAAATTTAAAATAAACTATTTTATAGATATATTTCAAAATTAAAATAAATAAATTTGAATGTGCTATTAGAAAATATAGATCTGAGAAAAACAATTATAGAATAAAAGGGGAAATGAATTTCATGCAAATAGAAAATAATAAAAAGTGAAGAACAAACACGGAACTTGGAGTGACCGTGGGTAAGTTAGGTAACTTGGTTACCGGTAACTCAGAACACCCATGCTGATTGAAAAAGTTGTATAACCAAACACTACATTGTCACTCATCTATCTTCCCGTGTACTTAAAGTTACTTAGTCCTGTTAAACACACTTTCTACATTAAGATCAAAATTCTAATTTTAACATATTAAATACTTGTTTTATATTTTAATTTTCATATTAACATGTTTCTTTCTAATGAGACGCTCTCTCATTGATAAAACACATATATATAAATGTGTACTACTATTTTACTTCCAATAAAATTTTTAACAATGTCATATAAACATTTATTCTACTTCCGATAGAATTTTTTATTTTTTATAAATTCGAACTCTTCTACTCCATAAATCGAAAACCTATTCTACTTCTGTAGAACTTTATAATATATCTAGCATGTAAATTTGAACTATTCTATTTTATAAATTCTAACACCTATTATACTTCAAATATAACTTTTATTTACATGTCTTTCCTATAAATTCGAATTATTCTCCTCTATAAATTTGAACACCTATTCTACTTGGTATAAAACTTGTATTTATATGTCACCTATAAATTGGAACTCGTATTCTACATATAATATGTTAAAGGATATTTTTTAATTTATTAGTATTTAAAATTCTAAAAGAAAAATAGATTGAGACGATCCATGTGTAGAAGCTGTAGGGGTTGATCAATTGATGACTCATTCTTGCTTCTGAAAGAGGCCTTCTTTTGCTTCCCTTTTTGGCATGCATAACACAATTCATCCTTGGAAAACTCCAATTGTGGAATTCCTCTTACTAGATCTTTCTTTACCAAGTCATTCATAGGCTTGAAATTCAAATGTGACAGCTTCTTGTGCCACAACCAACTTTCATCCTTACTTGCTTTGCTGAAAAGACAAGTGACTGCATCTCCATTTGTTGAATTGAAGTTAGCAATGTACACATTTCCTTTTCTGTAGCCTGTCAACACCACATTGTTGTCCTTTTTTCTTGAGATAACACATGCTTCTTTTGAAAATGAAACTGAAAAACCTTTATCACACAGTTGACTAATACTTAGCAGATTATGCTTGAGTCCATCAACCAGTGCTACTTCATCAATGATGACATTTTCTTTTACAATCAACTCATATCCCTTTGTATAACCTTTGTTGTCATCTCCAAAGGTAATGCTAGGTCCAGCTCTCTCCTTGAACTCTGTGAGCAGGATAGAATCTCCAGTCATGTGCCTAGAACAACCACTATCCAGGTACCATAGATTCCTTATTTTTCCATGCACACATCACAACCAAATCAAGTTGATTTTGGTACCTAAGTTTCCTTGGGTCCCGTCTTGTTAGCCTTCACCTTATGACTCAAGTCATTTTGCACTTTAGATTTTGATTGATTTAAATCAACCTTGGACTTTGGTGTTGACCTCTGGGACATATCTTTGTGCATGATCTCAGGTGCATAAATGTTTGATGCAGGTATTTGTGAATGTTGTACATACATAGTTCTCAGGTTTGGCATGTTCCATGACATTTGTGGCATGTTAAATGCATTCATGAAAGGATTAGGAACAAATGGCATGTTAGCATACAGATTTGATGCATTAGCAATATGTGCAAACATATTAGGCATGACAGGCATAGGAACATGGGGCATAGGCATAGGCATTTGAACATTAGCATTCTTAACAGATTTACAGTTAGTAGATAAATGATTAACACTATCACAATTAACACATGTCTTTCTAGGAGCATATTTATCAGGAGTGTAATTGTTGTGTTTGTTAATTCCTACTTTACCATTTCCGTTTTTCTTCTTTTTACCCTCAGCCTTAACCTCAATGCTTTCTAATTTGTCCTTCAATTGCTTGTTGGACAAATGGCCTATGTTAACTTTCTCAACTTTCTTAGAGTTGTTGCTTTCTCCCTGAACGAAGTTCTTACTGGTTGGACCATACTTCTTGTTCAGCTTCTCAAGTTTTTCCCTACTGATGTTGGATTCATGTTTCAATGGATGACTCTTATCCGTTGAAGAGTTATCTTTCAACGGATGATCACTATCCGTTGAAGCATCATCAGCTCCTAGTTTCTCAACTACAACATCTAGTTTCTTTTTCTCCTTATTCCAGGTTTCTTTACAGAATGTTTCCATTCCTTGAACTTTAATAATGTTTCCATTCCTTATTCCAGCTCAAAAAGCATTCGCCGTGACTGGCCAGGCAGTTGGAAGCATTGCCAAGAGGCTAACCACAATTCTAGGCACCAGTTTAAAAGTCAGGTAAGCTTTCGCTAGCCTAGACACCACCAAAAAATACTTAGTGATTTGTTCCTCCTAGATTCTCTTCCCAGTTGAACAAGATATCCTAGGGGCCAACGTCTAATTGATTTTATTAAGGAAAAAGGAATGCAAGATGAACGAATTAGTGATTTGTGGGCCAAGAAAAGGGTGATGAAATCCCTCACCTTATCTTGAAATTGGGTGGCGCCCTTAAGATTGATTAGATGATGCAACACACAAAGAACGAGAAATAAACACTTATGGATGCACTACACTACGTATTCTATTCTAAATTGTACGTACCTCTTTCCTCCAGCAATCACCGCAATTATAAGATGGAAATCAATAAATACAATAAAGAAATCTAGATGATGTGATCCTATGTGCGAGAATGAATGATGCAACAAATTGGTTTTTAACAAATAACTAACTAATATTTTTGAATTTTTCAAATATTTAATTTTTTGGATTTTTTCAATAATGATAGAAAGAAAATAGAGAGAGGTGATACGGAATGCCGAAAAGCGCTTCCAAAAATTTTCACAAGAGACAATGATGCCTTCTAGCAATCTTCTTGTCCAAACTTTCATCCGCTTCACTATTCCCTAAAAAAGACAACGCAAAACAAGAAACTAATCCGAAGAATTAAATATCAAGGAGTGAAAATTAGCAATAGTCCCCGACAGGGGCGCCAAAAACTTGATGTGTAAAAATAAAGTAACTGCAAGCGCATAGTGTTTAGGTTTAACAAATACAGATCGATCCACATAGACTATGAATTTTCAAAACCCTAACAATTAACCCAGTCGAACTAGACAATAAGATTTGAGTTGAGATTTGTTTAACCTAATTAACAAATAGAATCAAATAAAGAAAACTTAAGAATCTGAATCCATTAATCAATCACAATTAATATCAACTCGTCCTAAAATCAATTCTATTTCCTTCACAAATAAGATATATCAATTAACGAGACAAGCATATACTATGAAACTTGTTATCTAACAATAACCTATCAAAACTTTATGGAGCAAGCATAGGCCATGAAAAATAATTCAGGTAACAATAATATATCAAAATCACTTTGTCAATTGACCAATTAAGCACCAAGAAAAATTATGGGAACCAATTAATAGGAACGAGAAGACATCAAAAAATAATTAAATGAACTTCATCTTCATCCTAGGGCAAGAGAATTAGCTAAACATGATTTTAATTAAAACGAAACAAGATAAAAACATTGAAAACATTATAAGATGTAAAGAAAGTTACACGAATATATAATTAAGAAAAACAGTAACATGCGTTGACTTAAACTATCAGGTGATAAAAACAAGTTAACTAGCTTAATAATTAATTTAAAAGGCAAAGTATACTTCCTGGATTGAAAACTGGCCACCGTAAAGTAATAATAAGAATCGCTGAACTAGACAGAAAATAGAGTGCTCGTCGAAAAACTAAAACAACGAACAAAATTACTGAATTAAAATTATGGGAAAAGTGTTTGAACAAAATAAAAAGTGTTTGTATTGAAAGCCAATTAAATTTACTCCTACTCCTAAATTATTAGATCTAGTCTAAATTGGTGTCTCAAATACAAGAGAGGAGACCCATATATATAGGAAAAAATATTGGGTTTGGGTTCTTCTTGTCCCTCTTCTCAGTTTTAGGCTTCCTGCATTCATTTGAAAAGTAACCCCCCATACCACAGTTAAAGCACTTGAACTTAGACCTTTCAACAAAATTTTTGTTTGGTTGAAAGTCTTTCTTGAATGGCTTGGTCACCTCAGGATTTTTTTTGAGCTTGAGCTTTGAAAATTTTCTTGATAGGAAAGCTAAATGCTCATCCATATCCTCTTGATTTGATGATTCATCTTCTTCATACATCTTTCCCTTGCCTTTGCTTGATTCAGCTCTACCTTCACAAACATCAATGTTTGGTGTAGCTTTAGCAGTTCCTTTCATCTTCATGTCTTCGGCCTCTTCCATACCAGCAACTAGAGCTACTGAACCACTTTTCTTTTGGACCTTCTCAATCTCTTCATCCTGCTCGATTTCTAACTCATAGGTCTTTAAAGTTCCATAAAGCCTTTCAAGAGTAAAGTCCTTGTACTCTTGAGTATTTCTCAAAGAAACTGTCATAGGCTTCAATTCCTTGGGCAAGGCTCTCAGAAACTTGAGATTTGAATCCTTGGTTTGATACAATTTTCCATACAATTTCAATCCATTTAATAGTTTCTGAAATCTACTAAAAGTAATATTCAGAGACTCACCACTCTTGAAATGAAAGTGTTCATACTGTTGTATGAGAAGTTGCATCTTGTTCTCTCTAACTTGCTCAGTTCCTTCACACAGAGTTTGAACTGTGTCCCAGACTTCTTTGGCTGTAGTGCATTTGATAACATTGTCAAACATATCCGTTTCTAGACCATTGAACATAATATTCATGGTCTTTTTATCCTTATGCATTTCAGCTATATCTTCCAATGTCCACTCTGATGGCAATTTAGGAATTGTGTTTGGGGTTCCTTCTCCTTGCAGAACAATTCCAGTGTTTGGCTTCATTGGTACATGAGGACCTTTCTCGATGCAGTCCACATACCCTTCATCCGTAGAAATGAGGTGTAGATGCATCTTTACTTTCCTGTGAAAGTAATTATCTTTTTCTAGAACTGGTATCTTTACTCCATTATCCTTCTTCCCCATGATTTTGATTGTTCTTGATCTTTAAACTTCTTGTATGTTAGAAGTTTGCTCTGATACCAATTGTTATTCCCTAACAATGAAATCACAGGATTGTAGAAGGGGGGTTGAATATAATCCTTTAAATTTCCAATTCTTTTGTAGACAACGTTTCACTTAGAACAGAAATATAAAATTGCAGATAATAAAATACACAAGAATTAAAAATTCAGGTGGATTGATTGTTCCACCTGAGAGATTTTATTTGAAGAAATCTCTGTGTAGTTTTTGACCAAACTCACTGTTGCCCAGTAATAATCTATTGTAGAAGGGGGGTTGAATACAATAGTGTAAGATAATCGACTTCTTAATGTATATATCACAAATATGAAAAGAAAGATAACAGCTTTATTAAATCTGATATAAAACTGTTACAAACTCTCTCAAGAAATTCTGATGTTCTTGAGAGCTGCTAGTTTACAAAAACTCTCTCAAGAAATTCTGTTCTTAAGAGCTTCTCTCTTGATTCCCTCGATTATGTTCTCTCTCGAATGAATACATAAATCGAAACCAAGACTGTGTTTATATAGTGCACACAGCTTCTCTATCAATAACAAGATAAGTCCTAATCAATAACAAAGATAGAAACCTATCCTTAATCGATAGCTACATTCTACAAACCAGGAACAAATAGAATAAACTTCCATGTTTATCTAGACTCCAAATATAACTCGAAGTAGGAATCCTGATCAGCTTCAAGTTCTGATGATCAATCCTGATCATAGTCTGAGTAGGAATCCTGATGATCAATAAGATACTGACGCTTGATCAAATACTGATGACCATGCAATACTGATGACGTCAGCAATCCTGATCAGTTGAGTCTAGCTTCTGACGATCATTGAATTCTGATCTAACAATCTCCCCCAATCTCATACTTTGTGAAATAAAGTATAGATTTCAAATATTCAATGATGTCAAAAACATGTATCAAAATGTACAAGTATCTTCAGAAACAACTTATCTGTTTAAGCTTTTTGATAGAACAGATTCATCTTCAAGAAGTTGGATAATAAACTTTCTTCTTTTTCTTCAAGAATTTGAATCAGTCTTTCCTTAAGATTTCTGAGTTTTTCATCTTCCTCATTAATCTGGTAGATAGCTGCTCTGAGATTCTGTATGGAGCTTTTCTGTAGACTGTGCTCTTCAAGCAAAAGATAAGCAATTTCCTTCCCATCAGGATTGAGAGTAAGTTGGGTTATACCAAAAGTTACTTCTTTAACAGCAGTACCTCTTTGCATTTCCACATCCTGACCTCTTTGATTTAAGTACATGGGAATATAATTACCATCGAAATTACTGTTTCCATCCAGTCTTCTTCTTATAGTTGACAAAATCATGTCAGCCCATACTTTGCACACTTGGTTCTTCCATCTTAACAGATAGTGAACATATTTCAGTTCCTGTGTAGTTTTCATCAGCAGATCTTGAATAGATAGAATCTTCACACTACGATCTTTCATGAAGTACAGAAGCTTTTCTTTCTTTTCAAAACCATCATGACAATCTATAACTATATCAACAGCTAATAAATTGTTCAGATTTTCAGAAGTTAAAGTACCTCCAATTTCAGTTAAGGAGTAAGGATCAACATAAGTCATGTTTAGAAATTCAGCATCCCTGTGTCCAATACCTCCTCTTGTGTAACTTGACATTTGCTTCAGATTCGAAAACATCTTTAACCAGAGTGTTTTTGATCTAGCCATATCAGACAAATCAACAACACTTGAAGCACTTGTAATAATTCCACCAGTCTGAAAATTGATAGGTGTATTACACTTCAGTGTACTTATGTGTTCCTACTTCTTGTCTTTCTCCTTTTCATGAGTGTAGCTTCTTTCAAGTAAAGATTCTTGTCTGCTTGGATTTCTCCATTTTCTTTCATTTGAGAGTTTAAGCCTTTGTAGATAGAGATTGAAATCTTCATTTGTTCTCTTTGTAATATCTCTTCTTATGGCTTCTTCTTCTTCATCTACTTCTTTGTTGTGACAATCAACAATAGTAGATAAGATTATCAAATCAACCTCTTGCAGAATTTCAGATTCGTCAGGATCTTGAATATTGTCAGGATTAGAATCTTCAATTTGATTTGTATTGCTGAGAGTTGATTTACTTGATTTTCTTCTAAATTCGGGTTCTTCTTCAACAAATTCCTTGTCTTCTTTCTCCATGATATCCTTGATAACAGGATCTGTTAGATTTTGTGAAGCTTCAGGAATTTCTTCAATTCTTAACCCTCTAGACCTTGTCTGTCTAGGCACTGTTTGAGTTAAAGAACCTCTTTTACTTCTTCTAGCACCTCTCCTACCTCTGCTTCCTCTACCTCTAGCAGGAGCAGTATAGCTTTCCATTGTCTCTCTTTGTAGTCTCAAGAATTCTTCATGTGAGAGATCTGGATATTCTTCACTTGCTGTAGAGAGTGCTTTTCTTGCATATAATTGTTGAACTCTTTTATCAGTGTGATATAGAGTAACAATTCTGCCATCTTTTGTAGAAAACTTCTGGAATAAATTTGATGCATCTTCAGGATTATCAATAATTACATCTTCATCACCTTCAGGAATTGTAGCAAGAATGTGTCCATGACCAGGTGTCAGGATTTGATCTTCCGTCAGGATCTGAGATTGCACCAATGTTCTTACTGTCTTAACTCCAGAATCAGAAACATGAGTTGACTGCGTTGTTTGACTTTGAGAAATTTGGATTGTCTTCATAACAACAGCATCAGAGGTTTCTCCTTGTATCACTTTGTCACCACCATCATTTCCAGTATCATCATCATTATTTCTTAATACTAGATCAGGTGTACATTTTGTCTGAATAACCTTCTCCCCCTTTTTGACATCAGGATTTGACAATAATTGCAAAATTAAGGAAATAGAGGCTTGAATTTCAGTTACCTTAGTATCCAGAGAATCAATTCTTTGATTGATTGAGGTTTGTTCTGAAACAACAGATTTCACTTGGGATTCCACTACCCTCAATTGTAAAGTAGTAGGCACCTTTGTAAAATTATTAAAGATATCAGTCCTCACTTTTTCAGTTGAACCCTTGATAGAATCAATCTCACTTTTCAGGCTTTTGGATAACAGAGTAGTAGCCTTCAGATGATTCTTCAAGTCTTGATTCTCTATAGATTTCACTGCATTATAGGCATGTTCAATAGCAGAAGAAAAACTGATAGATTCATCAGATTGGTGCCATGAATTGTTCCATTCATTCTGTCTAAATGCCTCTGCAGGATCAAAGGAAGGAGTAGAAAAATCTTGTCTCTGATCTTTCCCAGTGAAAGCATTGCTAGCCATATATGTACTTGATGAACCAAAATTAGTTCCAAGACTAATTTTGAGTGCTGTAGCAAGCTGTTCCTTCTCTTTTCGATTCTCATTATCATCATCACTATCATCAGAAGTATCATCAGTAGTACCATGAGTAATATCAGGATCAGGAATAGCAATACCTTTCAGTTTATCCTGTGGTTCTGAGATAGGATGATCCATTGGTCTTGAACGAAGTGGCTGTATCAAAATAGGTTCATTATCAGGAGCACCACTAGCGTCAGGATGAACATCGTCAGGATTTGATATGCTGGCATCAGTATTTGCTACCAATGGTTCTTGTGGAGCTTGAGGTTCAGAAGCTGCTTCAACACTTTGAGTTAAAGGTTCTTGTGTGCTTCCCTCATTGACAATGTTCTCGACCAATCTTTCAACAGAAGCTGTAGCTTTGCCTGCATCTTCACTTTGAGAAGATGGTTCTTGTGTAGCTGGAATGTTGATGTCTTCATTCTCCCTTTGAGAAAATGGTTCTTGTGTGACCATTCCACTAGCTAAGCCTTCACCCAAACTTTGATCGAGTGGTTCTTGTGTGGCAGGATCAACAGTAGCTGCTGAATTACTCTGAAATTCAGGTTCTTGTGGGCTTGATCCTTTCAGCTTCTTCTGTCTCTGATAGACTAACTCTTCTGCATTCCTCTTTTTCTTTGATGTAGGTGTAAGACCAACCAAGGAAGCAGTTGTAGAAACCTTCTCCCAAGAAATTTCTCTAATCTGAGATGGAGAGGCTGGAGAGTCTGATATAGAGACAACTTTTGTTGTTGCATCAGGAATACTAACATCAGGATTTGCTAGAGCATCAGAAGTAGATGACTCATCAGGATTTGATGTCTGAATATCAGTATCCTTCATTTGCACTGTCAAAGGAATATGATACCTGCTCTTTGATAATTTCCTTGTCTTTTGTGGTTTTGATAAAGGTACCACAGCTTTAGTAGCAGTATCAGCAACTTCCTTGTTCACATTCAGCACAGAGGATATAGGTAAGTCATCCTCTGAATCACTTTCATCAATCAACC
Organism: Heracleum sosnowskyi; assembly: GCA_030848705.1. Lineage (NCBI taxonomy): Eukaryota > Viridiplantae > Streptophyta > Magnoliopsida > Apiales > Apiaceae > Heracleum > Heracleum sosnowskyi. The sequence continues at coordinate 134,209,757 of CM061237.1, forward strand.
TTAACTTCCTTTTCACAGGAACATTCTTAACAACCTTATCAGCTTTCTTCACCAGGACCCCTTGTACACCCCCTTGTATCTTCTTTTTAGTGAGTGGTGTAGAGGAAAAATCCTTTGAACCTGATTGCCTTCCAGACACATCAGTTCTAGCTGATTTCTTTGATTTTACAACTAAAGTCTTTTGAGAGACAGTAGAGGTGGTTGTTAACTGTTTAGACTGTTTAGGTTGCATGCTTGTGTCAGGAACAAGGTGGGTTGGGCCTTGCCCCATAGCATTAGAAAGTAGTCCATAACGAGTAGGCATTTTCTGATGTAAGAAAAACCTAACCTCATCAGGAATAAAAGCATTTCCTATGAAACCATTTGCCTTATCACTGTTGACTAAGGACTTAATATTATTCTCAGTAATTCTACAGATTGGTAGAACTACATCATCCTCAAAAACAACATTAGGACATAAGTGATTAAATATCAACTGTAAAAATCTAAGAAAACAGACAGAACCCAATTTATCTGATTTCCTATCACTTAAAGCTTTTAAGATAAAAGACCCATAATCAAACACTGTAGAATGAATAAGAGAGTACCCAATTTTAAGAGATCCTGATGGAAGAGCATCAAAATTTGATGTCTTGTTCAGGAAACAGCGGCTGATTGTATCAAAGAAGAAATTCCATTCCTTCTTAAGCTTTGTCCTGAAGAGATTTCCATATCTCTTTACTTCACCATTGTAGCCCAACTTTGTAACAAACTCAAAAAGAGTAGAGTCCGAAACATTAGCAGGAATAGCATCACCAAGAACGGGTAAATGCAGGGCTGCCTCCACAATTGTAGGAGTCACATAGTGAGTAGTTCCATTATATTCAAAACTCGTCAAGATTGTATCAGAATGCCCTTTATCAAAAGTAACTGAGTTCCACACCTGCATTACAGACTTAAAAGAAACACTTGCAGGTTCTGTTAAAGCAAACTTCAATGGGCTTGAAGCTAGAAAATCTTGAATGATATGAAACTCATTGGGTAAATCTTGATGATTTAGAATAGCCACAAAATTGTTATTGGCAAACGTAACACCACTAATCACTGTCTGTTTGTTCATGAATGATGAAGATGCCATTGTAATGCTTTTGAAAACTCGAGAATTAAGATTTGAAGCAATTAGGGTATGAAAGCATAGAGAGAGATAGAAAACGAAAAACTGATGATAAGAGAGTAATTAACGATGTAGAACAATGAAAAGTATTTTGTTAAAACAAAATATTACTCTCAAAGACAGGTGGCAAAATATGATTTGTGCACAAATAATTAGAGGACAGATTACGTGTGTCATTTAAATAATTCTGCACCACCTTTTATGTGTATGTATAGATATATCTATAATAGTGCAACACACGCGCGCATACAGTTGTCCTACTAAAACTTAACCGTCCATCAGCAGATACTGACGAAAAATTAGGCACAAATTAAGTAATGAAATACTGACCTGTACATCAGAATTGACCAGTTGACTTCCTGTCAGGATTGAGTCCTATCAGGATTTGATCAAAGATACATACCTTTCTGAATAACCATCAGGATTTGACAGTTATCAGGATTTCCTCTCTATAGCTTTTCCTCAAAAATTCTCAAAATTCATCATTCCAAGTTCATTCACCAATTTATTGAAAGTAGCTTCAGGTAGTGGCTTGGTGAATATATCAGCTAGTTGTTGATCAGTAGGAACAAAGTGAAGTTCAATTGTTCCTTCCAGAACCTGTTCTCTTATAAAGTGATATCTGATACTTATGTGTTTAGTAAGAGAATGCTGAACTGGATTTCTTGTCATTGCAATAGCACTTTGGTTATCACAATAAATAGGGATTTTTGAGTATGACAGGCCATAATCTAACAACTGATTTCTCATCCACATTATCTGAGCACAACAACTTCCTGCAGCAATGTACTCAGCTTCTGCAGTTGAAGTGGAAATAGATTTCTGCTTTTTACTGAACCATGAAACTAGTCTTCCACCCAAAAACTGACAACTTCCTGAAGTACTTTTCCTGTCTATTTTGCATCCTGCAAAATCAGCATCTGAATAACCACACAACCCAAAATCTGATTCCCTTGCATACCAAAGGCCAAGTGAAGGAGTGCCTTTGAGATATCTGAAAATTCTTTTGACTGCAATCAGATGTGGTTCTCTAGGTTTTGCTTGAAATCTTGCACATAGACAGGTTGCAAACATGATATCTGGTCTACTGGCAGTGAGATACAATAAAGAGCCAATCATTCCTCTGTAGTGAGTTACATCTACCTCTTCACCTTGATCAGGATCAAGTTTGGTAGCTGTAGCTATGGGAGTTGAAGCAGGAGTACTGTCTTGCATGTTAAACCTTGTCAGTAAATTCCTTGTGTATTTAGACTGATTAATAAAAATCCCTTCATCAGTCTGTTTAACTTGAAGACCCAGAAAGTAACTCATTTCTCCCATCATGCTCATTTGATATCTTGACTGCATAAGCTTGGAAAACTTTTCACACAGCTTATTGTTTGTTGACCCAAAAATGATATCATCAACATAAATCTGAACTAACAGCAACTCCTTACCATGATTCAAATAAAATAGAGTTTTATCAATTGCACCTCTTTTGAATCCACTTTCCAGTAAGAATTGAGCTAAGGTTTCATACCATGCTCTTGGAGCTTGCTTTAGTCCATAAAGTGCCTTATCCAGTCTGTAGACATGATCTGGATATGTAGGATCAATGAAACCAGGAGGTTGTTCAACATAAACTTCTTCCTCCAGTTCACCATTTAAGAAAGCACTTTTAACATCCATCTGGAAAACCTTGAATTTCTTATGTGCTGCATAAGCAAGAAATATCCTGATGGCTTCTAGTCTTGCAACAGGAGCAAAAGTTTCATCATAGTCAATTCCCTCTTGTTGGGAATACCCCTTTGCAACTAGTCTAGCTTTATTTCTGATAATGACTCCATCAGAATCAGTCTTGTTCTTGAAAATCCACTTTGTACCAACAATTGATCTATTCTTTGGTCTTGGTACCAGTTTCCAGACTTCATTCCTTTCAAATTCATTCAGTTCTTCTTGCATTGCAGTAACCCAATCAGCATCTTTAAGTGCATCTTCAACTTTCTTAGGCTCCTCCTTGGATAGAAAGTTATTATATAAACATTCATTCTGAGTTGCACTTCTTGTTTGAACACCTGCATAAGGATCTCCAATTATCAAATCAGGAGAATGATCTTTTGTCCATTTCCTTGCTGGTGTCAAATTGTTTCTTGAAGTAGATGCTCCCCCTGGATTGGTGTTATCTTGATTGAAAGAATTTGATTGATTTGAAGCTCTCCCTGAATTATTGCTATGCCCTCCTGATGTGTTATCAGGATCTTCACTTGAATCAGTATCTGAAGAATTCTGTCCTGATGATTGAGTTGACTCTGAACTTGTAGTTGAATGTCGTTGCTCCCCCTCAACATTAGCACTACTAGTTGTATTACTGTTGTTTGCATCATCAGTATTAGCACCATCAGTACCTGGTGAGTCATCAGGATTTGGTGACCCATCAGTATCTGATGATTTGACAGGATCTGATTCACTTTCTTCAAGTTCCTTGGAAGCTTCATTTTCAAATAACAATCTATCATGCGAGTCTTCAATGATTCCAGTTATCTTCTTATCATCAAAAGATACATGTATTGACTCCATGACAGTTCTTGTTCTCAAATTAAAAACTCTGAAGGCTCTTGATGTAGGATAACCTATGAATATTCCTTCATCAGCCTTTGTTTCAAATTTCCCTAGCTGTTCAGGATGAGTTCTGAGAACAAAACATTTACAGCCAAACACATGCAAATGCTTCAGACTTGGTTTCTTCTCCTTGAGTGACTGATAAGGAGTGACACCATGCCTGTTTATTAATGTGAGATTTTGTGTATAGCATGATGTGTTGACTGCTTCTGCCCAGAAATATGTAGGTAATTTAGCTTCTTCCAACATAGTTCTGCCAGCTTCAATAAGAGTTCTATTCTTCCTTTCTACTACTCCATTTTGCTGAGGTGTGCCAGGAGCAGAGAATTGTTGAATGATTCCTTTGTATTTGCAGAACTCTTCCATCTTTGAATTCTTAAATTCAGTACCATTATCACTTCTCAGAATCTTGACTTTGTACTTTGTGGTTGTCTCAATCATCCTCACATGATCCAACAGAACTTCAGGAGTTTCATCTTTTCTGTGCAGAAAATACACCCAGGTGAATCTAGAATATTCATCAACAATTACAAGTGTGTACCTTTTCTTACTGATGGACATGAAGTTGACTGGACCAAACAGATCAAGATGTAGCATGTGATATGGTTCTTCAATAGAGGATTCTGATTTACTCTGGAATGATGTCCTTCTTTGTTTTGCTTTTTGGCATGCATCACAGAGTCCATCAGGTGTATATAAGACATTAGGTAATCCTCTTACTAACTCTTTCTTAACCAACTCATTGATGTTGCTGAAGTTGAGATGAGAAAGCTTCTTGTGCCAATTCCAACTTTCATCTACTGAAGCTTTACTGATGAAACATGTAGGGGAGCCATCAGTATCTGAGTGAATGTTGGCTTCATATATGTTACCATGCCTGTAGCCAGTTAGTGCTATCTTTCCTGTTGCTTTACTGACTACTTCACAATGTGTGGAATAGAAATTGACATGATAACCTCTGTCAGTGATTTGACTAATACTCAACAAGTTGTGTTTTAGTCCCTTCACTAGAGCTACTTTTTCAATGATGACATTTCCAATGATTATATTGCCATATCCCAAGGTTTGTCCAATGTTGCCATCTCCATAAGACACAGTTGGGCCAGCTTTTTCCTCATATTCTGATAACAGGGCTTTGTTTCCAGTCATGTGCACAGAACATCCACTATCCATGACTAACACATTTTTCCTTTTACCCTGCATCAGAATAGTAAAACACTAGTCAGAATGTTTACGAACCCACACTTGTTGGATTCCTTGTTCATGCATTTTATTAAATTTAACACCAGAAGACTTTTTGACTTTAGCAGTCCTGACAGGATTTACTCCATCAGGATTTGCTTTGTTAGTATCAGTATTAACAAAAGCATGCTTCACTATGACATTTTCAGTTCTATCAGACTTTGTACTACTTTCAAACTTAGGCAATGGATCATAAAAGTTATAGTACAAATCATGATACTCTTTACATGTATAAATAGAATGCCATAGACTACCACAATGAAAACAGGAATTCTGTGGTTTGTAAAATACTGATTTATTCCTATCATCAGACTTAGGAATTTCAGCAATTTTCTTCTTACTCTTTTTACAATCAATAGCAAGATGATTAGAGTTACCACGGTTAAAACAACTCTTTCTAGGTGCATTTGGGATATACTTATAACCATTTTCTTTATTGATCCCAATTTTACCATTCCTGTTTCTCTTAACAGTAGCTTCCTTTTTCTTATCTGTAACCTCACAGATTTTATCCTTAAGCTGTTTCTGAGACAATAGACCTACATTCTTAGTGACTTTGTTCATGACAGGTTTAGACTTTATAATTTTAATTCCTTGAGTAGAAGAAGATCCCTTTTCAAAAGTAGAATTGGAATCCTTACCAAAAACAAAATTAACAGGAGTAATCTTAGATTTGGTTGAGTCTATAACATGTCTATAGGTCTTTGGACTGACTGTCTCATCAATGACAATTTTCTCTGCTAATTTCTTATCTTCATCTGACTTATATCCTAGACACTCTTTCCAATTCTTAGAGGTATTAATCTCATGAAATTTCCTACCAGAGTCTGTCCAGGTTCTGATTTTCTCATTAGCATATTCAAGTTCTTTTTCAAGGGAAGTACATTTAGATGTCATCTCTAAGTGCATGTGTTTAGCATTATCACATTCTTTTTGTACTTCTTGCATACGAGAAAATTCAGCTTCTAATATCTCATTCCTCTTTCTAAGGTCAGACATCTCAGATAAGATTCTAGTATTCTCAGCAGTTTGACTTCTAAAGCTAATATGTAATGACTTTAGAAAACGTCTTAACTCAGAAGCATTATCAGTATCAAAATCAAAGATAGTATTTAGTACCTTATCATCAGGAGCAGCAATTACATCAGCATTGGCCATTAACGCATAGTTGACTACCTCAGTATCAGATTCTGAGGAAGAGTCCATCCAATCCTTGCTTGATGTGATGAGTGCCTTTGTCTTGTTGCATTCAGAAGCAAAGTGACCCATACCATTACACTTGTAGCATCTAACCTTTGACTTGTCAAATTTGCTACCCTTGCTGTCCTTTTTGATATACTTGTCTTTGTCTGCTTTGAAGGTCTTTTTCTGAAAGTTGCCTTGTCTTCTATTCTTCCTGAACTTCATCCTTCTGAAGTTTCTGACAATCATAGCAACCATCTCTTCCATGTCTGAATCAGAAGATTCATCACCAGTATTGGCATCAGGATTGCCGTCAGTATCTGATGAAGAGTCGTCAGGATCTGATTCAGCTACTCTTGCTTTCCTTCTAGAGACCTCCATAGCTTTCCCTTTTGATTTTGCTTCTACATTCAAAGCAATTGACTTTGCCTTGCTGCTTTTCTTGTTCTTCCTCTGTTGAACTTCAAGATCATGAGTTCTTAGCATCCCATAGATCTCATCAAGAGACACAATGTTCAGATCATACTGGTGTCTAATGATTGAGGTCTGAGTATCCCATTCTTCAGGTAAAGCTCTAAGAAATTTGGTGTTTGAATCTTCAGTTTCATATACTTTGTCAACTAAGGATAAGCTATTCAATAGTGTCAGGAATCTATCATATAGCTCAGTCAGGCTCTCTTCAGGTCTTGCATCGAATTGTTCATATTCTTGAATCAATAGAGCCCTTCTGTTTTTCTTGACAGATGCAGATCCCTGGCACTGAGTTTCCAAAGTATCCCAGATTTCTTTTGAAGACTTGCATGCAATCACTCTGTTTGACATGACAACATCAAGGCTATTATGCAAGATATTCTTTATCTTTGGTTCCCTGAGTACATGAGCCTTTTCTTCTGGAGTCCATTCAGCTTTAGCTTTGACCACATAATGTTCTGGTACTGTATCTGTTCGTTCTACGAACTTTGTTGGTATATATGGTCCATCACGAATCTTGTCCAAGTAGTCAGGATCCATAGCCTCCAGGTACATCAGCATCTTTACCCTCCATGTAGGATATTCTGATATCTTTAAGATGGGAATCTTCATGCTTTCATACTTGGTTATCGACATCTTTAGATCGTATCTGATTCAGAATTAAATCAGTTTGCTCTGATACCAATTGTTGCCCAGTAATAATCTATTGTAGAAGGGGGGTTGAATACAATAGTGTAAGATAATCGACTTCTTAATGTATATATCACAAATATGAAAAGAAAGATAACAGCTTTATTAAATCTGATATAAAACTGTTACAAACTCTCTCAAGAAATTCTGATGTTCTTGAGAGCTGCTAGTTTACAAAAACTCTCTCAAGAAATTCTGTTCTTAAGAGCTTCTCTCTTGATTCCCTCGATTATGTTCTCTCTCGAATGAATACATAAATCGAAACCAAGACTGTGTTTATATAGTGCACACAGCTTCTCTATCAATAACAAGATAAGTCCTAATCAATAACAAAGATAGAAACCTATCCTTAATCGATAGCTACATTCTACAAACCAGGAACAAATAGAATAAACTTCCATGTTTATCTAGACTCCAAATATAACTCGAAGTAGGAATCCTGATCAGCTTCAAGTTCTGATGATCAATCCTGATCATAGTCTGAGTAGGAATCCTGATGATCAATAAGATACTGACGCTTGATCAAATACTGATGACCATGCAATACTGATGATGTCAGCAATCCTGATCAGTTGAGTCTAGCTTCTGACGATCATTGAATTCTGATCTAACACTCACTTCTGCAGTTACAATGTTTTTGCTTCAGCAATTTACAACAGAATATTGATTTAGCTCTAGAAAACAAAGTCTGATTTCTTAACATCAAAAACATTGCTACACTTTGTTATATACTCCAAGTTTACAAGCAAAATTGAACTACATAAAGTTGTATAGTAGGTAGAGTCCAAAAGCTTGCTTTTTCACTCTAAGTCCAATGGTCCTTGTAATGATTTGACTTTTAGCTAATTGTCCTTGTCGAATCATGTCTTTTGCCCATGTGGAAATAAAATGCTTCATTTTCTTCATGGTTTCCCAAAATGCTGGTTTCCATGCACTTTTTGTTTCATCAACCCATGTGACTTGTTAGGACTGTCCCTTTCACAATGTCAACTGTTAATTATTGAATTGGTATCAGTTGAGGTTAATGATATGGCATCCGTTGAAAGTATTATGATTGCATCCGTTGAAACTCTCCAAGGTGCATCCGTTGAAAGTTGAATGGCTATCTGTTGAAATACAATTTCACTTGTGTAAAATTACAAGGCACAAAGTATTTACAATTAGCCTCTCTATTCTACATATCTATTTATAAGTCAACATGACTTGTTCAACTTACACTATTACACTTCAACTGCTAGTACTTGAACCAGAAAGAGTATGTTACATTTAGACTTATCAAAAGATAATCTACCTTTCAACGGATACTGTAACAACATGATATCCGTTGAAAGTTACATTTTCACTTATACAAATTTTGCTAAGTTAATTTGGTTATCATCAAGAATCAACATAATTCCTAACAATAAAGACTATTAGTAAAATGTAATAATTAATAAATGGATTATGATAAGTTGCGAAAATATTTTAGTTTAAAATTGACATGTCGCAAGTAACTTAGAGCAAGTCCAACAGCTCGCTATAATGCTTCCTAAGTTAAGATTTAGGGAATTTAGTCCAAATTCCAAAATAACACTCCATCAGTATAATAGTGGTTCCCTAAAACACTAGGAACCTTTAATCATTCCTTATTTTTGGGAACCACTAGTCATCCCTATCTGATATGGACAGAAAAGTAATTATAGAAATATAATTGACGGTCCAATGAAAAGGCTCAATATTTAATGCCCAAATCTCTGATTATTTATTAAGTTTGTAATTAATAAATAGGGAAAATATACAACTCATGAAAAGAGTCCAAAAAATGGAAAATTGGTCAAAGAAGGATCCAGAATCCCAATTAAAGGCAATTGATGAGTCATAACCTTTATCAACAAGGAAACGAATTCTCCAGCAAGAAATACAATACTTATCCGTTATCAATAAGGAGACTTATTCGCTAAGTCTCCTAAACGTACCATAAATACAAGACTTCAGACGCCTATATAAGGTCCCTGATCCTACAATCAGAACTACGTCTTTGGCTTGATTTTCAATAACGATTTGAGATACGTAGGCATCTTGTGAGGACCGATTTAGTCTCGAAACACAAGTGCAGCCATTAAAGCTCGAAAGCTCATTAATCCTAGCAATTAATATACAAGTATGTTTTTTAATCCGCAACATTTGGCGCCATCTGTGGGAAAACAACATCAACCATGGCAAACACGCGAAGAACAGCTCGGGATACTCAAACTCCTGAGGATCACTCTATCACCTCTGAGGCTGATACTCACGGCAATCAACCACCGCCGACTACTGGCACTCAAGGGGCGAATATCCCCACCAACACTCAAGGACCGGAAATCCCAATTTCGGTTGAAGGGACGAATCCCCTGCAGATGGTCATTCATAGATCTAATCCACAAGAGACCGTTCACCAGCAACCAATCTCAACTTCTCCACTCATCATGAATGCACCGAGAAGCCTTCAACTCCATACTACTGATCTCCCTCAATACGCGAATCAGACTTTGGGGAGCTATGGCATGCCCCCTCGACCCATGGTGGGCGGTAGTGGAACTAATCCAATCTACCATGAGGCATATGTGCCCCCTTATATTCAAGGTCTGGGACCCCAAAATCAACAAACTCGCCAGACCCCTTTTGTTCAAGATTACTCGGGCCCATACACCGAGGATGAGGGTTATACAACTGGGGATGATGTCGCCCCAAGAAATAGACGTTCTTCCCAGACAAATCGGGATCAACCCCAATCTACTAAGGAGAAAATTGCAGCCCATGAGGCAAAGACTACAAGACTTAAGAAACTCCTTGCTGAGGAGGAGGCCGCTCAATCTCAAGGCCGAACGACTGAAGGGATCCCAATAATCAACTTGGACCCGCCGGCAAGAAGAAACAAGAGGGCCGAAGCCCCAAGAGGTGATCCTAGTATTCTGTTGCCCCTAGGAGATCCTGATGATCCTACACCACCGTTTACTCAAGACATCATGAAAGCGGCTATATCCAGAAAATTCAAGATGCCTTCGATCAAAGCCTATGATGGAACGAGAGATCCCGCAAATCATGTAAGGACCTTCTCCAATGCACTGCTGTTGCAGCCAACCAACGATGCGGTCAAGTGTAGGGCGTTTCCACAAACCTTGGCAGGCATGGCCCAACGCTGGTATAGCCGTCTTCCTCCCAACTCAATTGGGTCTTTTAAGGAATTAAGAAAAGCTTTTATCAATCAGTTCATTAGTGGAAGGGTGCACGAGAAAAGCTCTGCATCACTCATGGCAATCCAACAAGGAAAGAATGAAGCCCTAAGGGACTACATCAATCGATTCACTCGGGAGGCTTTGAAAGTCCCGGACTTAGAGGACAGAGTGGCTATGATAGCCCTGCAACAAGGAACTGCCGATGACCACTTCAAAAGGTCGTTAGCTAAACATCCACCCGAGAGCATGCTGAAGCTCCAAGATAGAGCCAGAAAGTATATCAAGGCTGAAGAAAGCATGAGAAAGTATGAACCCCCTACTGGTGGTAGTGGAAGTTCAAAGAAGAGAAAGGAAACACAGGAATATGATGTCAAGGAGAAGTACCCCAGAACATCAAAGGACTCTGATTCTCCACCCAAGAGAAATAATTTTGGGCCAAATTTACGGAGTATGCAAGATTGAACACTCCCAGGAGTCAAATTCTGATGGAGATAGATAAGGAAGGAGATCTTAAATGGCCGAAGCCAATGAGGGCTGACATGTCCAAACGAAACCAAAACCAGTTCTGTCGGTTCCACAAAGAAGTCGGTCACGACACCGACAATTGTAGGCAATTGAAAGATGAGATCGAATTTCTGATACGAAGAGGAAAACTCAGCAAATTCACCAAGGATGGAAATCAAGGGAGTCAAAGAGGAAACTATGAAAGGAAGGATTACGACAGAAGGGACAACGACCAAGATCGTAACCCTAAGCCCCGAGGGCCAGTCATCAACATGATATTCGGAGGACCATCTGCTGCTGGGTCCTCCCGAAATTCAAGAAAAGCTTATGCTCGAGAGGTAATGACTGTGGTTGGAGAAGCACCGAAGCGTGCCAGAACAGAAGTGTCAATAGGTTTTGACGATTCAGACTTGGAAGGGGTGAAGTTCCCCCACGATGACCCACTAGTCATCATACCTGTGTTTGGCAATTCTGAAACAAAGAGAGTCCTAGTCGACAATGGAGCTTCAGTGGATATCTTGTTCCACGATGCTTTTATCAAGATGGGTTACACTAATTCTCAGTTAACACCCTCAAATATGCCCATATACGGATTCAATGGGGTGAAATCAAAAGTGGAAGGCACTATCCAACTCCCAATGACCATGGGGTAAGGGATGAATACATCTACTCAAATGCTAAACTTCATAGTTATAAAGGCAACTTCGACCTACAATGCAATCCTGGGAAGGACTGGTCTTCATGCGTTCAAGGACGTTGCCTCTTCTTATCATCTGAAAATCAAGTTCCCAACGAGGAATGGGATTGGTGAAGAACGAGGAGACCAAAAAATGGCTAGAAGTTGTTATGTAGCCGCGTTAAGGCCTGATGGAATCGGGAGGCAAGTTCTCCCAATTGAAGACATGGATACTAGTGACAATGAGGACCGAAGAGGGAAACCAGCTGAAGATTTAATCCCCGTTCCCTTAGTCCCTGGTGAACCGGAGAAGCTGACATATGTTGGAGCACTACTACCTGAGCCATTGAAAAGCAAGCTCATATCTTTTCTTCAAGAGAATAATGATGTTTTTGCTTGGACAGCGGCTGACATGCCAGGGATTGATCCCCAATTGATAACTCATAAATTGAATGTGAATCCTGAAAGGAAGACGGTGAAACAGAAAAAGAGAAGTTTTGCTCCCGAAAGGCTCGAAGCCATTAAACAAGAAGTAGAGAAGCTTTTGGAAGCCGGGTTCATTGAGGAAATCCAATTCCCAGATTGGTTGGCTAACCCCGTGATGGTCAAAAAGGCCAATGGAAAATGGAGGATGTGTGTGGACTTCACTAACTTGAATGATGCATGTCCTAATGATTGTTTTCCCTTACCAAGGATTGATGCATTAATAGATGCTACAGCTGGACACGAGATGCTTAGCTTCATGGATGGCTTCAGTGGATACAACCAAATCAAAATGCACAAGGATGACATCTCCAAGGTATCATTCATCACTGACTTTGGTGTTTTCTGTTATCTAGTCATGGCATTTGGACTTAAGAATGCAGGGGCAACATACAAAAGATTGGTGAACAAAATTTTTGGACACCTAACTGGAAAAACCATGGAGGTCTACGTAGATGACATGTTAGTCAAGATTCTCGATAAGGTCGATCACATTGAGCACCTCCGAGAGGCATTTGAAGTGCTAAGGCACCACAAGATGATGTTGAATCCAGCTAAGTATGCCTTTGGTGTAGGCTCGGGAAAGTTTTTAGGCCTAATGGTTTCCAAGAGAGGAATCGAGGCCAACCCCGACAAAATCAAAGCAATTCTAGACATGGAACCACCAAAGACTGTCAAGGATGTCCAAAAACTAACGGGAAAAGTGGGAACATTGGGAAGATTTATCTCCAAATCAGGAGAGAAGTGCTTATATTTCTTCAAAGCACTCAAGAATGTGAAAAACTTTGAATGGACAACGGAGAGCCAAGAGGCCTTTGAGGCCCTGAAGAAATACATGGCTGAGGCACCACTGTTGGCAAAACCCAAGCCAGGAGAAATTCTCTATTTGTACTTGGCGGTTTCTAGCACAGCCTTTGGAGCCGTTTTGATAAAAGAAGAATTGAAGGTTCAGAAACCCATCTACCATGTGAGTAAGATTCTACATGGAGCAGAAATAAACTACTCAACGATTGAGAAGTTTGCCTTAGCCTTGATAATGGCCTCAAGAAAGCTACGCTCGTACTTCCAGGTTCACAAGATAAAGGTCTTGACTAATCAACCTCTAAGAAACATCTTGCATAGCCCTCAAGTTAGTGGAAGGTTGATCAAATGGGCCATTGAATTGGGCAAATTTGACATCAAGTATAAGCCTCGAACGGCCATAAAAGCTCAAGCACTTGCTGACTTCATAGTTGAATGTACCATTGACAACCAAGAAGTCGGGGGGCAGGAAGTAATAGTGGAGGATGAGAAAGATCAAGAGATGGATTTCAAAGAGTATTGGGTGCTCTATTTTGATGGAGCATCAAAAACAAAATCAAGTGGAGCCGGTTTAGTGCTACAAAGTCCTGATGGATTCCTCATAGAGTATGCACTAAAACTTGACTTCCCAACGACAAACAATGAGGCTGAGTATGAAGCTCTGATAGCTGGTTTAGGGCTGGCTGGAGCCTTGAGGGTCAAAACTCTGAAAGTATGTGGAGATTCAAGGCTAGTGGTTTCCCAAGTAAATGGGGAATTTGAGGCCATAGATGAAGTCATGGCCAAGTACTTGAAACTTGTCAAGGCCATCATGACTCAGTTCGACGAATGCTATGTAGAGCACATTCCAAGGGAAGAAAACGTGAAGGTTGATGCCTTGTCTAAATTTGCTTATTCCGAAATTGAAAACTATGCAGGGAGTGTCTACTTCCAACTCCTGAGGACTCCAAGCATCAACGGAAAGCGGGTAGCACCCATTGATGTTGGCAGCTGTTGGATGGATCCCATCAAATCTCATCTAGAAACTGGGTGGTTACCCAACGACACTTCAGAAGCACGAAAGTTATACGTCAGAGCACTAAGGTATACCCTGATTGAGGGAATCCTATACAAGAAGTCTTTCATCATTCCATATCTGAAATGTTTAAGACCTCAAGAGGCAGATTTGGCCCTGAAGGAAGTACATGAAGGAATTTGTGGGCAGCACTTGGGGGGCAGAACCCTTGCCCATAAAATCACTCGTCTAGGTTTCTACTGGCCAAACATACTAGCAGATGCTAAAAGCTACGTAAAGAAATGTGAAAGGTGCCAGAAGCATGCCCCAGTGGTTAGGCAACCACCAAAGATGTTGACATCCATAAACTCACCAATCCTCTTTGTCATGTGGGGAATGGATATACTCGGGCCATTTCCAATGGCAAGTGCTCAACGAAAGTTCTTGATAGTAGCAATCGACTACTTCACCAAGTGGATTGAGGCTAAGCCATTAGCCAAGATAACCACTAAGCAAGTGATGCATTTCTTCTGGGAAAATGTGATATGCAGATACGGGATTCCACGTATCTTGGTCACAGACAATGGAACTCAGTTTAACAACGACGAGTTTAAGAAATATTGTGATGAGAACGATATCAAGTTGCGCTTCACTTCTGTTGCCCATCCTCAAGCAAATGGGCAAGCTGAGGTTGCAAATCGAATTATCTTAGATGGACTGAAGAAAAGAGTTGAGCGCTCCAGAAACACTTGGGTAAACAAATTGCTCCCTATACTATGGGCATATCGTACTACCTGCAAAGTCACCACTGGAGCTACCCCCTTTCTGTTGGCATATGGGGCAGAGGCAGTGGTTCCAGTAGAGATTACTCACACGTCTCCAAGAGTTGAGGCTTATGAGCCAGAAACAAATGAGGAAGGCTTGAGGCTGGCCTTAGATTTGATTGATGAAGTTAGAGATGAGGCAAATGCCAAGATAGTTCAACATCAGAAACGAGCATCTTTCTATTACAACCTAAGGGTTAAAGAGAGATTCTTTCGACAAGGAGATTTAGTCCTCCGAAAGATTGAGGCATCCGGAGTTGGACAAAAAGACAAGTTGGCCCCAAATTGGGAAGGACCATATCGCGTCAAGAACGTATTTGGTCGAGGCTCATATAAGCTAGAAACCCTTGAAGGGCATGAGGTGCCAAGGACTTGGCATGCCTCCAATTTGAAAGTTTATTATGTTTAAGGTGTTTCCTAAGTGGACTCACTACTAGAAATAAGGTTTGATAAAACTAACCCAAGTTTTTAAACTTGAGTATTATGTAAAGGTTGAACCCATTTTCAAAGTTATGAATTCCATATTCTTATGTTTTCATTATATACGCAATGCATTCTGATAGACATGATAAGTCGAGAATGTAAAAAGGATGAACGAAAGCTTAAATAAAAGATAAGCCCGTAGGCTAAAAGTACAGTACAAGCCATGAAAGGCCATAAATAAAAACTACAAAAGAAAAACTACGTCATCTAAGCTGCTTTGTCTACGTCCTCCTCCTCCTCCTCCTCTTCCTCTGAAGCATATCCAGAATGGGTGGCAGCAGAGTCAGCCCTAGTCTTCTGACCAGGGGGAGAAGAGTGTTCTAGATCAAGGATCTTGTCATCCTCTTCCATATCATCCCCTCCAGCCAAAGCCACCTCCAAGGGGGTAGGAGCATGGGGGCTTGGAAAGTCAGAAAGGTTGAGGGATCCAGGCATCCTCTCTAGAACCTCAGCAAGAGCACCATCCCATCCCCTAGTATACTGAACTGGGAAGAGGAGCTCGTCATGCTTCTCGATAAGTTCCCTGTACTCCTGGGAGTCAAGGTACTCATCAATAAAGTCATCACGGCCCTTCCTCAAAGAAACCAGCTCAGCCTGAGAATCGGCTAACTCCTTCTCCTTCCTAGCCAGAGTGGCCCTAAGAGAACCCACCTCCTCTTGGGACTTCTCAAACTTGCCTTGGTTGGCCTCAGAAGATGAGCGCCAAGCCTTGGCTTGAAAGAGAGCCCCTTGGAAGTTGGCATTAACCTACAAATAAGACTACAAGTCAAAGATATGAACTTGAAATAAATAAACAAACTACAAAGAAAAGGAGGAAAATACTTACAGCAGCCATGGCCTGGGCTCCAGCATGCTCCACCCCCTCGACGGTGGAGTTAGAAACAAAATCCTTGTAATCACAAGGAGTCAGAGAGTGATAAGACCACTCCACAGCATGCTTGGACACTCCCACTACAGTGTCCTTCTTCCTAAGACCCCAATTGGGGCGCCAAACTGAACTCTTGGCCGAGGAAGGACCCTCAACCTCATCAGTAAGGTCCACATGGGGCCTTATAAAGGCTGGAACACCAGCAGCACGGGGATCCTTCCCCCCCAAGCGAGCCCTTTTCATCCTTGTTGTCTCTCCGTCTTGGGGCTCGTTGGTCTTCTTGATAAAGACCGCAGCTGCAAAAAACACAAGGAAAGAGACAGTTGGTATAAGTCAATCTTAAATAAATAAAGGAAATATGAGGTGAGAATTACCCTTATCAGAAACGTTTGAAAGTCCCAAGGACTTAAGCTGGAACTCGACCAGGAGCACCCTAGTCGTTGTGGCATAATCATCTTTTGTGAGCTCGGCATAGGCATGGGCCTCCTCATCATTCAGAATTATATTACTAGGGCTACCATCCGAGACCCTACTGAAAGATCTACGAAAAAGGGTGCCCCAATCCCCTCCTTCCCAAACTAAATACATAAATTCGTTTTTCCATCTCGGGTTATTATCGGGGATGGATTTCGGATGAAAAATGGGTGGAGTGGAAGGACGATGGTTGATATAAACCCAACTCAAGGTAACGGCAGAACTATTTTTAAACTGGAAAATTTTCCTAAATAAAGCTACAGACAAATGAAACTTGTTCTTCAAACAAAGAACCATGAAACAAATAATGATTCTCCAGGCGTTTGGAGGAAGTTGGCAAGGGTTAATACCCACATCAGCCAAAAGCCTGGGAATGAACTCATGAAAGGGAAACCTGAGTCCCGCAACAATGGCATCCTTATAAATGCATAAAGCATTAGGACGCCAATGGCAAGAACGGTCCCCTGGGCCAGCTGGGTGTTCGCACAAAAACACGCAAGTGCACGTGGTCACAAGTAATATAGAGATAAGTAGGATTCGTTCCCACAGAGACTAGAATTGTGCGTTTTAGTTCACTTATACACCAGATTACGATTTCTATCCACTGCTAAAACAATCACAAATTTGGGCTGATTATACTAATGATTATTATTAACTAAGAATTTACTAGAAAAATGACTTAAACGATTTTCTTATTAATAAACAAACATGGGATTTCAACTTCATTAACCACTTCATCTAGAACCTTATGCCTCTTAGCCTAGCATGTGCAAGCGATGATAACTGATTAGACGCACTAAACTGACACACGCCAACTTTCGTTGTACATATATCATCCTACTGATCATCCACAATTGATAGAAGTCAAGTAGTCACCAAATATGCTTAGTCCCTATATGTCTATAGAGATTGAAAACATAATGGTTTACAATCAAGAATCCAAATAATCACATAGTCGGTGCGAGACGGATAGAATTACACCACAAATTAATACATGCTCTTCACATGCAAAAACCTACGCTAGCATGGTATGTTCTAAACCCTAGATCCACTTTCGCAATCACTAGGATTCAACAAACAATTACGGATGTTCGCGACGCACCCATAACGAATAAGCGCAACCAAACTAGGTTAACAATATATCAAACACACACCAAGGCATAAAAACATTTAATAACTAGAATCCATGGAAAACTCCATTAAAACCCCATGATAACGATTAGCCCATAATTGGACTTCTCATCATCATGGGTTCAAGTGATAACATGATTAAAACAATATAAAGCATAGAAGAAAGAAATCTGAATTCAATAATAAACTAATTACGAGAACTGAATATGAAATCAATTAAACTAAGGAGAAAAGACAAAAGAAAACTTCTCTTGTTCTTGAGCCTCCTTTCTTTACAATATACGTATCTCTCTGTCTAATACTAGGTCTGAATAATATGTCTCTAATAATCTAATATAAAGTATTTTTAATTAACTAAAATAATTACAAGGAGATTTCCCAATCAGAATTAGATTTCTATAATGGAAATTTCGTTGGCTTCTGTTCCCTCCTGATTCTGGACCGCTCCGAGCAGTAATAAAATATGAGCCCAACTCAGAATTAAAGATCTTCTTCCAAGCTTTCCAACGACTGCTTACGGGCCCAAAACAGACTTGTAGAACTCCAGATAGAGCCCAAACAGTAAAATCTGCGCAACCAGCCCAAAAATCCGAAAATTGCTTTAATCCACTCCAAAAATTGCAATTTAAGCTCCACTTCAAATTAAATAGGATCTCCTTAATACCTACAATAAAACAATATAATTTATTAAATAAAAATCCAATTCAGTGCAAAATAACTTAAATATAAGGACCAAATTACGATAAAGCTCACGCTTATCACTGGGACTAACCTATAAGGGGCTTTGATTCTATACATCTTATTATAGTCCCTAATCAATTCAATTTCATGAAATTTATTACTATAGTCGAAAGAATCTAAATGAGAAACGGAAGGATATTCATCACTATGTTCGAAGATCATATCTTGAAGGGACATGTGAGGAGAACGAATGATGATACCTCTTTTGGAAGCTTGATTAACTTTCTGGAGACGTTGAGCAGCACGGTCTGTCATCTTCAAATCTTCAAAGAAAAATTTCCAGAAAACTTCAAATCTTCAAAGGAAATTCCAGGATCTTCAAATCTTCAAACTAAATTTCCAGAAAATCTTCAACGGATGAAGGTTGAATCCAGAAAATCTTCAAGGGATGAAGATTGATCCCAGGAAAACAAGAACACCACCGTGAAAAAACTCGCCGGGAATCGCCTTACCACGGAATAAAAAGAGAGAAAAGCTAAGAAGACTAGAGAGAAATTTTCGGAAAGAAAGAAGTATGAAGTGAAGAAAAGAGTGAAAAATCACTCTTTTATAATCAAGGTGACTGACTGACTAGAAACCCAACCGGTTAAGGAAGGGTAACCGTCTATAGCCGGTTAAGGCCCACAAATCCATTTATGGATTACGGAAATTAAAGCCCAAATAAATTTGGGTCTCAGGCAAATTCGAAGCCCAAAACAATAAGGCCCAATAAGGCCCAAGGCTGGAATAATTTAAATCCAATTAAATATTGGGTTAATTAAGGCCCAAGAAAAGATGTGAAAAAGCCCAGAGCTTAAAATTGAGGGCTTGGAATAAAACCAAGCCAAAAACGGAAAATTTAAAAATCAAGGTCGAAAAAACCTTATGTTGACATCGAAGGCTCGAAGTCGAAAATACATAAGAAATCGAGGTCGTATCTATCGACCTCGCTCCCAAATAAAGCGAAAAATTAAAGATTTGAAGTCGAAAAGACATTAAATCAAGGTCGTACGACCCAAGTCGAAAGTGCACGAGAAGTTGAGGTCGTATCCATCGACTTCGCACCAAAATAAAGCGAAAAAATTGGAAATTCGAGGTCGAAAAGACCCTAGATCAAAATCAATTGATTGAGATCGAAAATACACTATAAATCGAGTTCGTGTCCCACGACCTCACACTGAAATGAGGTCGAAAACAGAAGGACTCGAGGTCGAAAAGATGAGGTCGAAAATGACCTAGAAAATGAAGACTAAACAATCGACCTCGCGATATAAAGAGTTCGAAGATGACCTGGAGATCAAAGTTTAAAATGACCTAGGAAATCCTGGTCGAAAACGTATGGAATCAAGTTCGACACTTCGAAGTCGAAAATGGCTTGTGAATTGAAGTCGACAGCTTCGACCTCACAATCAATCGAGTTCGAAAAAACACGATTTCCTAGTCGACACATCGAGGTCGAAAATGGCCTATGAATTGAAGTCGACAGCTTCGACCTCACAACCAATCGAGTTCGAAAAAACACGATTTCCTAGTCGACACATCGAGGTCGAAAATGGATTGTGAATTGAAGTCGACAGCTTCGACCTCACAACCAATCGAGGTCGAAGATATACTGGAAACAAGGTCGAACAGGTGAGGTCGAAAAAGACTTGGAATTCCTGGTCGACAGATTCGACCTCACAACTGTTCCTGGTCGAATTTCCTGGTCGAAATTGAACTGTTCCTAGTCTAATTTCCTGGTCGAAATTGAACTGTTCCTGGTCGAATTTCCTGGTCGAAATTGAACTATTCCTGGTCGAATTACCTGGTCGAAAATGACCTAATTTGAGGTCAAAAAATGTCCTTAAAATGGAAAATTTTGGGGAAAAACACGCTATAACTTCTACGAAAACCCCGGGAAGATTTTCCCAGAAGTTGGGGGGCAAATGATATGGACAGAAAAGTAATTATAGAAATATAATTGACGGTCCAATGAAAAGGCTCAATATTTAATGCCCAAATCTCTGATTATTTATTAATTTCGTAATTAATAAATAGGGAAAATATACAACTCATGAAAAGAGTCCAAAAAATGGAAAATTGGTCAAAGAAGGATCCAGAATCCCAATTAAAGGCAATTGATGATTCATAACCTTTATCAACAAGGAAACGAATTCTCCAGCAAGAAATACAATACTTATCCGTTATCAATAAGGAGACTTATTCGCTAAGTCTCCTAAACGTACCATAAATACAAGGCTCCAGACGCCTATATAAGGTCCCTGGTCATACAATCAGAACTACGTCTTTGGCTTGATTCTAAATAACGATTTGAGATACCTAGGCATCTTGTGAGGACCGGTTTAGTCTCGAAACACAAGTGTAGCCATTAAAGCTCGAAAGCTCATTAATCCTAGCAATTAATATACACGTACATTTTTTAATCCACAACACTAACTTAATATTTATCAATAAAAAAATCATTTACCTCAATTTTTCTCTACTTGTCCCTATCTCATTTCTTGGAGTTTATATACAAAACCATGTCTTGAAACACTAAGAATCATTATTTTATGATATATAAAATAACGACTGGCTAAAATTTAATGAATCTGTAAGATGTTTTAATCCAATGGGATTGACTATAATTGTTTGCTATATTTCAAACATGGTATTAAATAATTATTTCAATATGGTAAGAGATGACATGTATTTACTACATGCACCTAGAGGTTCAGCATATATTGCCAGTATCAAGAGGTTGACTAAAATTTTACCTAAGGGGAATGTACCATTGGAGAGATACAAATTTTAGACATTCTCTATATTTTTTAATTTCGGTATGCCACATCAATATTTTAGCTAAGGGGTTTTAGCATTGGAGATTCTCTAGGTGATGAGTTTTAACGGAGTTAGCTATATTTTAAGAAATAGTATGTTTTTATTATTTGAAGTTGTTATAAATAGAAAATATTATTTTAATATGACAATAGATGATCTGTGATTTAACTACAAGTCCCTAGAAGTTCAGGCGTTCAACAAATATAACCAATCTGTTGGGGTTGGCTAAATTTTTTCTAAGAGTTTTGTACCATTGGAGTTGTGAAAATTTTACATAGTATCTATATATCTTATTTATGGCATGTCACATAACATTTTAGTTAAGGGTTTTACCTCATTAGAGATGTTGTAATGATACTTATTTTATGGATTAAATAATTAAGACTTTTTGGTTTTTGTTTCATCCTTCCTTAAGTGTTAAAATTCATGTTAGTCATAGAGACATTCATGTAATCATCTAATAACAAGCCTATAGTATTATGTCACTTTGTGTCACTTACTTGACTCTTTAACTAGGGGATCCCTTTATTTCCAAAGGTTCTATAAGTGTGCTTAGTTCAGTTGTAATCTCATTGTTTGTAACCATTAAATAAGTCCTAAATATGAATTGGAACAAGATCACAATATCATGCCTCAAGATATTTGAAGACAAATTGAAGAATA
Source organism: Heracleum sosnowskyi (assembly GCA_030848705.1). Taxonomy (NCBI): domain Eukaryota; kingdom Viridiplantae; phylum Streptophyta; class Magnoliopsida; order Apiales; family Apiaceae; genus Heracleum; species Heracleum sosnowskyi. The sequence continues at coordinate 134,231,731 of CM061237.1, forward strand.
GAGAAATTACAGAAATGGAGATTGAAATTTGGATAAGTAATGATTGGAGAGTGCATAATGTACTAATTCGAGAAGTCATTAATTCGAGAAGTGCTGCATTGAAGATTCAAGAAGTCAAGTATAACTGATTCAAGATGTCTCAATTAGTGGAGTCAAAATACACTAATTTTGTACTGATTCGAGATGTCAAGGATTAGATAAGTCATTATAACTAATTCGAGATGTCAAGGATTAGATGAGTCAATATACTGATTCGAGAAGTGTTAAGGATGCTGATTCGAGAAGTGAAGATAGTCAATTTGAGAAGTCAGTTTATACTGATTCGATAAGTCAAGATATCGAATCAAGTATTACAGAGATATCGAATGGGTGACTTAGCAAAATATCTAATCAACAACAGACAAAGTTTTGGAAACAGATAATCAAATCAAACCAAGGCGTATTGTTAGTTTCAGAGGCATGTCTGAACATAATTTACATAACAAGCCTATAATACTGGATTGTCATGCTCATAGTTGGGAAACGCTTTAGTCCTGATCATTATGCTTAAATGTATGCCTAGACTATGTAGCTGCAACTTCTATAATAGGTTGTACATAGGCCAGAAGTAATAAGAATGTCCAGGAAGAAGATCATCTTTAATCATGCTCCTTACGTTCAGAAAGAAGGCCTTTAATAAAGAAGTTACAAGAGTTAAAGTGAAAATGTTCTAAGGCAAAGATTAGAGAAGTTCAGAATTGTCTATTTAAAGAAGTCCAAATTCGAGAAGTCAAGAAGGAAGATTAGAGAAGTCCAGACGAGCAACTTCGAGAAGTCAAGAGAACTAATTTGAGTTGTCCAGGATTAGTTAAGCCCAAATGCTGATTCGAGAAGTCTGCACTAGAGAAGTCCAACTTGGCGTGATTCGAGAAGTAAGGAAAATGACTGATTCGAGAAGTATAGTTGTCGAGTTAGCCATAGCCAGAGTTATCGAATGCGGAATTTAAGCTATCTGAAGAAGACAAATTCTGAACATCAGGACAAAGATTCAGTAAGCCTTGTACTTCTGTAAGTGGTCCAACACTTTGCAGAAGCGCATGGGAAGTCTACAGAGCAGCTCAGAGAGAGAAGTCAAAGGTGGTCCAGCTAAAGAAGTGTATCTATGTCAGCGAAGAATATCTTATGCAAATTTTGGTTAGACATAGACGGTTAGGACAATTTGTCACATTCCCAATCTGTAAAAGTGAATTGTTCATGTCTCTATAAGTGCACATGTCACACATTTTAGTTGTTAACATTTTTCAAGTATAAATCAAGAACTATCTCTCTGAGAAAAACGAAGCTGAGAATACTTTTTTATTCATAGGTTGTAGCAACACACAATCTAATGAAACACCATTAGATTGAAAAGTAATCTATGTTGTTCTTTAAATTTCCGCAAACACTATCACACACAGAGAGATAGTCAAAGTGAACAACTAAAGATATGGATCTAGAAGTATGCAAAACAAGATAAAATCACAAGATGCCAACTTTCACCAAAATAGTATAGACAGAGTTTGGCAATCTTTTGTCTGTTACCAGTTTTGTAAAAGTGAGTTGTGTGCAATTTTTAAGTACACAACTTCTTTATCTTTAGTTGTAAGTTTTTCATCACATTAAAAGTTTTATCTCTCTGAGAAAAATGAAGCTGAGAATTCATTTTTCGAATTCACAATTTGTAGCACCTTTTAATCTAATAAACTATTTGATTTAAAGTGAAATTATGTGTTGTTCTTATTCCGCAATATTTCGATTACAACATACAACTTTAAGCTACAAGTAATCAAGACTCAAAATGAAGATAATCAAAGAAACAACATATAATATATTCACCCCCTCTATATTATCTTCAAGTGAAACTCATACTCAATAATTCCACTTAATGGGTGAGATAGAAACATCCAGCCTAACCATTAAGAAACTTACTTTTGAGACATTTGGTTTAATTACTTCAGCACACAAAACATATAGTAAGACATATGTACTTGTTTTTCTCTTTGATTTTGTCACTAAATGAATAATACAATATATTTTTTTAAATAATGTAATATTTAAATATTATGAATTTTTTACAATAAAAGTTGTTTAAATATTATATTAAATAAAAATTATAAATATTTAAAATTTACTTAATTTTCACCTAAATACAAATTTCAGATATTAATAATACTTTGCAATCTATTGATGTTATATTATCGTGTCACTTAAATAATTTTTAATATTATTTATTCATAAGGAAAATTAGAAAATGTACACCATTCACATATTTTGTTAATTTAAGTACCGAATAATATTATTTATTAAGTATTCAGATTAATAAATCATTCAGATATTTTAATGATTAAGAAATTTGTATTCAGATTTGTTAAATAACCCCTTAGTTAATGAATGTTTATATTAGTATTAGTATGAATAAATGTTTGAAATAGTCATAGTAAAAGCATATAATTCATATTGAAGAACCATAATATAATTTAAATTCTATTGTAATCAGTATCATGTGTCACTACAACAAATAAATTTTTACTGCACTTGGAGAAGTTATTAAATATTAAAAATTTTGGTTCCTAATTTTTTTGTTGCTAAGTTTGGTTCCTAATATTTATTTTGCTAGACGGTAAATTGTAAATAGTTATTCGTAATTTATTGATTAATCCTTATAAGGTACTTTGACATTCGATTTAAAAAAATTAAGGGTGCTAACTTTTCCAAGTTTGACCAAGATTCTAAAATTTTGATTTATCGATTAATCCTTATATAAGGTAATCTACGAATTCAATTTTTAAAATTAGTTTAATTACTACATAATTTTCGTAAAATCATTTAAAATGATCTATAGTACATTATTATAGCTTTGTTTTCTTTGAACTTTAAAATAAATCCGGGAAAGATTCGTATCAAATCATTTATAGTCCATTGTTTTAGTTGTCAGGATTCGTGTTGATTCTTGATAATAACTTAACACTCAACAAAATTTGTGTAAGTCATTTTGTAGCTATCAACGGATAACATGTTTATACAATATTCGTTGACAGATAACTTATCAACGGATAAGACTTTTGTAACATGTTCATTTTGATTCCTGATAGCAGTTGATAGTATAGTTGATAGAATTGAACAAGTTATGTTGACTATCAATGCATATGCAGAATAGTTTAGCCAATTGTAAGTACTTTATGTTTTGTAATCCTGTATAAGTGAAGATGCCATCAACGGATATGATTCAGCTATCAACGGATGTAGTCCAACAACTATCAACGGATGTCAGTTCAAGCTATCAACCTCAACGGATATAAAATACATAATTAGCAGTTGACAAAGTAATTTGACGGGCCTGACATATCACATGGTTTGATGGATCAAAAAGGAACATGGAAACCAGCAATTTGGGAAATCTCTGGAAAACCGAAGTATTCTATTTTCATCTGGAGAATAGAGGTGATTGAAAAAGGATAATATGCTAATGGCAAATCATCAAAGGAACCAACGAACTTAGAGTCTCAAAGCAATTTACTGGACTTGCTGCGATGTACAATTATATATATATATATATATATATATATGGCTTTATGACCTTTTGACCCTTCAAGTATGGACCATTGTACCCATAAACCCTTCAAGTATTAAAGCGTATCTTTTCGCCCCTCAGGTATCAGAAACGTACTCTTTTGCCACTCAACCGGGACAAAATGAAATATCGGCTTATAATGTTACAAACTGTTGGGGATAATATCGGAAAGTTTGTTTCTGTTTTCCATCCACTTGTGTTTGGCGGGAGAAGAATAAACGTGCTTTTGTTTGGTCTTGTTCTTGATAGGATCATTTCATGAAAAAGTTTGATTGCATCTTGACCTTTACTATGGAATCCATATGCAGACATCATAGAATTCCATGCTGCAATTGACTTTTCTGATCAATGTCGAAAAACTGTTGCAGCTCTCTCAAGCCTGCCACTATTACTGTATGAATCCACAAGAGCAGCTATTACAAATGAATTTGTGTGGAATTGAAACCTAAAAACATATCCATGGATTTTTTTCCCGAATCCTGGTAGTCCAAGTTGGGTACAAACTGATATAATGGTAGCTATGGTGATCTCATTAGGTTCAAAATCAAGAGAACAGAACAATGCTAGTGCTTCTTTAGCATCGTTATTCTGAGACAAAGCAGAGATCATGCAATTCCATGAACATAAATTTCGATTGTTGCAAAAGTTGAACACTAAATGTGCATTGTGGACCCCATCCAATTTTCCATACATGGCAATTAGTGCATTCTGAACACTAATATCTGCATCTACCAAAGTTTTTACAGTGAGCCCATGAGACCTTTGTCCCTCAAGCAACAAATCAAGATTCCCGCAAGCTGATATTACGCTTACCAAGGTAATGGAATCATGAGAGACTTGGGTTTCTCTCCTCATTAAGTTAAAAGTTCTCAAAGAATTCAAGTAGTAGCCATTATTTGTGCAGCCTACAATGACAGCGTTCCAACAAGCTGTATCCATAATAGCATAGTATCTCCAGACCAAAGAAAAACACGTTTTCAAGTCTCCACAGTTTATATACATGAACATGAGGGAACTAACTACAAGCATATTATTTAGGAAACCCAGTTTTATCAGCCAACCATGGAGTAATTTGCCAAAATCGTGTGATGCAGGGGAATTACACGAAGGAGTTACGCCCAACATAGTGTACAAGCTATTATGATAAGAGGCTTATCCGAGACAAACTTTTTGATATTATCCCCTGCAGTTTGTAACGTTATAAGCCGATATTTCATTCTGTCCCGGTTGAGTGGAAAAAGAGTACGTTTCTGATACCTAAGGGGCGAAAAGATACGCTTTAATACTTGAAGGGTTTATGGGTACAATGGTCCATACTTGAAGGGCCAAAAGGTCATAAAGCCTATATATATATATATATAAGAAGAAATATAAAATGTATTGATTATATGGGAGTTACACAATCTATGTTTATTATGAGTAATATAAATTAAAGGTGTATTAATATATTTATTGTAAGAGTAAATGAGGTAGTTATGTTGCCCAGTAATAATCTATTGTAGAAGGAGGGTTGAATACAATAGTATAAGATAATCGACTTCTTAATGTATATATCACAAATATGAAAGAAAGATAACAGCTTTATTAAATATGATATAAAACTGTTACAAACTCTCTCAAGAAATTCTGATGTTCTTGAGAGCTGCTAGCTTACAAAAACTCTCTCAAGAAATTCTATGTTCTTAAGAGCTTCTATTCGATTATGTTCCCCTTGTGTGTTGTACATAAATCGAAACCAAAACTGTGCTTATATACTACACAGCTTCTCTATCAATGATAAGTCCTAATCAATTACAAAGATTGAAACCTATCCATAATTGATAGCTACATACTACAAACCAGGAACCGACAGAATAAACTTCCATGTTTAACTAGACTCCAAATATAACTCGAAGTAGGAATCCTGATCAGCTTCCAGTCCTGATGATCAATCCTGATCCCAGTCCTGATATGTATCTTGATCCTGACAACCATGTAATCCTGATGACGTCAGCAATCCTGATCAGTTGAGTCTAGCTCCTGACGATCATTGAATTCTGATCTAACAATCTCCCCCAATCTCATACTTTGTGAAATAAAGTATAGATTCCTAAGATTCAATGATGTCAAAAACATATATACAAAATGTACAGAATCTGCAGCAACAACTTATCTGTTTAAATTCTTTGATAGAACATATTCATCTTCAAGAAGTTGGATAACAAATTTTCTTCTTTTTCTTCAAGAATTTGAATCAGTCTTTCCTTAAGATTTCTGAGTTCTTCACCTTCCTCATTAATCTGGTAGATAGCTGCTCTGAGATTCAATATGGAGCTTTTCTGAAGACTATGCTCTCCAAGAAAAAGATAAGCAATTTCCTTCCCATCAGGATTGAGAGTAAGTTGAGTCATGCCAAAAGTTACTTCTTTAACAGCAGTACCCCTTTGCATTTCCACATCCTGACCTCTTTGATTTAAGTACATGGGAGTATAATTACCATTGAAATTACAGTTTCCATCCAGTCTTCTTCTTATTGTTGACAAAATCATGTCACTCCATTCTTTGCATATTTGATTCTTCGATCTCAAAAGATAATGAACATATTTCAGTTCCTGTGTAGTTTTCATCATCAGATCTTGAATAGATAAAATCTTCACACTACCATCTTTCATGAAGTACAGAAGCTTTTCTTTCTTGTCAAAACCATCATGACAATCTATAACTATATCAACAACTAGTAAATTGTTCAGGTTTTCAGAAGTTAAAGTACCTCCAATTTCAGTTAAGGAGTAAGGATCAACATATGACATATTTATATATTCAGCATCCCTGTGTCCAATACCTCCTCTTGAATTACTCGTCAATTGCTTCAGATTTGAAAACATCTTTAACCAAAGTGCTTTTGATCTAACCATCCCAGATAAATCAACAACACTTGAAGCGCTTGAAATAATTCCTCCAGACTGAAAATTGATAAGTGTACCACAACTTAGTGTACTAATATGTTTCCACTTCTTATCCTTTTCCTTTTCAAAGGCATAGCTTCTTTCCAGTGAAGATTTTTGTCTGCTTGGGTTCCTCCACACTCTTCTGTTTGAGAGTTTAAGCCTTTGTACATAGAGATTGAAATCTCTATTTGTTGATCTTGTAATTTCACTTCTTCTGGCTTCTTCTTCTTCATCTACTTCCTTGTTGTGAGAATCAACCACAGTAGATAAAATTATCAAGTCAATCTCTTGCAGAATTTCAGAATCATCAGGATCTTGAATATTATCAGGAACAACATCAGGATTAGATTCTTCAATTTGATTTGTATTGCAGAGAGTTGATTTTCTTGATTTTCTTCTCAATTCAGGTTCTTCTTCAATATTTCCATCATCACCAAAAGTAGATCTGTCAGGAACTACTAGAGTTTGAATAGGTTCAGGAATTTCTTCAATTCTTAACCCTCGAGACCTTGTCTGTCTAGGTATTGTTTGAGTTGAAGAACCTCTTCTACTTCTTCTAGCTCCTCTCCTACCTCTGCCTCCTCTACCTCTAGCAGGAGCAGGGTTATTAAAGCTTTCCATCATTTCTCTCTGTTGTCTTAAGAATTCTTCATGTGAGAGATCAGGATATTCTTCACTTGCTGTAGAGAGTGCTTTTCTTGCATATAATTGTTGAACTCTTTTATCAGTGTGATATAGAGTAACAATTCTGCCATCTTTTGTAGAAAACTTCTAGAATAAATTTGATGCATCTTCAGGATTATCAATAAAAATATCTTCATCACCTTCAGGAATTGTAGCAAGAATATGTCCATGACCAGGTGTCAGGATTTGTTCTTCCGTCAGGATCTGAGATTGCACCAACGTTCTTACTGTCTTAACTCCAGAATCAGAAACATGAGTTGACTGCGTTGTTTGACTTTGTGAAGTTTGAATTGTAGACTTCATAACAGCAGCATCAGAGGTTTCTCCTTGTATCACTTTGTCACTACCATCATCTCCAGTATCATCATCATTATTCCTTAATACTAGATCAGGTGTGCATTTTGTCCGACTAACCTTCTCCCCCTTTTGACATCAGAATTTGACAATAAATTCAGAATTAAGGAAAGAGAGGCTTGAATGTCAGTTACCTTGGTATCCAGAGAATCAATCCTTCTGTTGATAGAGGTTTGTTCAGAAATAACAGATTTCACTTGGGATTCTACTACCCTTAGCTGAAAAGCAGTAGGCACCTTTGTAAAATTTTGAGAAATATCATTCCTCACCAACTCAGTTGAATTCTTGATAGAATCAATCTCACTTTTTAGGCTTTTCGATAACAGAGTTGTAGCCTTCAGATGATTCTTCAAGTCTTGATTCTCTATAGATTTCACTGCATCATAGGCATGTTCCAAAGCAGAAGAATAACTTACAGATTCAGCAGATCTGTGCCATGAATTGTTCCATTCATTCTGTCTAAGTGCCTCAGCAGGACTAAAGGAAGGAATAGAAAAATCTTGTCTCTGATCTTTCCCAGTGGAAGCTTTGTCAGCCATATATGTACTTGATGAACCAAAATTAGTTCCAAGACTAATTTTGAGTGCTGTAGCAAGCTGTTCCTTCTCTTTTCGATTCTCATCATCATCACTATCATCAGAGTCATCATCATCAGTACTATGAGTATCATCAGGATCAGTAATAGCTATACCTTTCATTTTATCCTGTGAATCTGCGATAGGATGATCCATTGGTCTTGAACGAAGTGGCTGTATCAGGATAGGTTCAACATCAGGAGCACCACTAGCGTCAAGATGAACACCGTCAGGATTTGATATGCTTGCATCAGTATTTGCTACCAATGGTTCTTGTGGAGCTTGAGGTTCAGAAGCTTCTTCAACACTTTGAGTCAAAGGTTCTTGTGTGCTTCCCTAATTGACAGTGTCCTCGACCAATCTTTGAACTTCATCTGCACCAGAAATCCCTTGAGCATTGTCAGGAAATTTCTCAGAAACTGTAGCTTGGCCTGCATCTTCACTTTGAGAAGATGGTTCTTCTGTAGCTGGAATGTCGATGTCTGCATTCTCCCTTTGAGAAAATGGTTCTTGTGGGACCATTCCACGAGCTAAGCCTTCACTCAAACTTTGATTGAGTGGTTCTTGTGTGGCTGGATCATCAGAAAGAGCTGCTGAACCACTTTGAGGTTCAGGTTCTTGTGGGCTTGATCCTTTCAGTTTCTTCTGTCTCTGATAGACTAACTCTTCTGCCTTCCTTAGTTTTTCCATTGGATGTTTTATCCCAAGATTGGAAGCAGCAGCACCATACTTCTCCCATGAAATATCAACATGTCTTTTTGTTGGAGAGTCCTGTGCTGGAGAGTCTGGAATATTAACCACTTGACTTGGTGCAGCATCAGGAATACTAACATCAGGATTTGCTTGAGCAGTTAAAACTGATTGCTCATTCAGAATAGAAGTGTCCTGTACATCAGTATCCTGCTTCTTTTCTAAAGGAATATGATACCTGCTTTTTGATAACTTCCTTTTCTTCTGTGGTGTAGACAATTGAACCATAGCTACATTAGCAGTATCATCAACTTCCTTATTCACATTCATCACAGAGGATATAGGTAAGTCATCCTCTGAATCAGTCTCATCCCTGAGATATAATTTTTTTTTAACAAAAACAGCCTCACCTCCCTTTGCAGCTTTGTTCACCAGGACCCCTTGTACACCCCCCTTGTAACTTCTTTTTAGTGATAGGTGTAGAGGTAAAGTCCTTTGAACCTGATTGCCTTCCTGACACATCAGTTCTAGCTGACTTCTTTGCTTTTACAACTAAAGTCTTTTGAGAGACATTAGAGGTGGCAGTTGACTGTTTAGACTGTTTAGGATGAATGCTTGGGTTAGGAACAAGGTGTGATTGGCCTTGCCCCATAGCATTAGAAATTAAACCATAATGAGTAGGCATTTTCCTATGTAAGTGATATGGTTAGAAAAGTAATTATAGAAATATAATTAACGGTCCAATGAAAAGGTGTGATATTTAATGCCCAAATCCCTAATTATTCATTAATTTCGTAATTAATGAATAGGGAAAATATACAGCTCATTAAAAGAGCCCAAATTATGGCAAATTGGTCAAAGAAGGATCCAGAATCCCAATTAAAGGCAATTAATGAGTCATAGCCTTTATCAACAAGGAAAAGACTTATCCTGCAAGCAATACAATGTTCATCCAATATCAAAAAGGAGACTTATTCGCTAAGACTCCTAAACATACCATAAATACTAGGCTCTAGACGCCTATATAAGGTCCCTGATCCTACAATCAGAACTACGTCTTTGGCTTGATTCTCAATAACGATTTGAGATACGTAGGCATCTTGTGAGGACCGATTTAGTCCGGATACACGAGTGCAACCATTAAAGCTCGAAACTCATTAAACCTTAGCATTAAATACACAAGTACATTTTTTAATCCATAACATTTGGCGCCGTCTGTGGGAAGACAACATCAACCATGGCAAACACACGAAGAACAGCTCGGGATACTCAAACTCCCGATGATCGCCCCATCACCTCTGAGGCTGATCAGCCACCGCCGACTACCGGCACACAAGGGGCGAATATCCCCACCAACACTCAAGGACCGAAAATCCCGATTTCGGTTGAAGGGACGAATCCCCTGCAGATGGTCATTCATGGATCTAATCCACAAGAGACCGTTCACCAGCAACCAATCACGACCTCTCCGCTGCTCATGAGTGCACCAAGGAGCCTTCAACTCCATACTACTGATCTCCCTCAATACGCGAATCAGACTTTGGGGATGCCAAGCTATGGCATGCCCCCTCGACCCATGGCGGGCGGTAGTGGAACTAATCCAATCTACCATGAGGCATATGTGCCCCCTTATATTCAAGGTCTGGGACCCCAAAATCAACAAACTCGTCAGACCCCTCTCATTCAAGATTACTCTGGCCCATACACTGAGGATGAGGGTTATACAACTGGGGAGGATGTCGCCCCAAGAAGGAGACGTTCTTCACAGACAAATCGGGAGCAACCCCAAACTACTAGAGAGAAACTTGCAGCCCATGAGGCAGAGACTTCAAGGCTCAAAAAACTCCTTGCTGAAGAAGAGGCCGCCCAATCTCGGGGCCGAACGACTGAAGGAATCCCGATAATAAACTTGGATCCACCAAGAAGGACCAAGAGGGCTGAAGCCCCAAGGGGTGATCCTAGTATTCTGTTGCCCCTAGGAGATCCTGATGATCCTACACCACTGTTTACTCAAGACATCATGAAAACGGCTATATCCAGAAAGTTTAAGATGCCTTCGATCAAAGCCTATAATGGAACGAGAGATCCCGCAAATCATGTAAGGACCTTCTCCAATGCACTGTTGTTGCAGCCAGCCAGCGATGCGGTCAAGTGTAGGGCGTTTCCACAAACCTTGGCAGGCATGGCCCAACGTTGGTATAGCCGTCTACCTCCCAACTCTATTGGGTCCTTTAAGGAACTAAGCAAGGCTTTCATCAATCAGTTCATTAGTGGAAGGGTGCATGAGAAAAGTTCTGCATCACTCATGGCAATACGTCAAGGAAAGAATGAAGCCCTAAGGGACTACATCAATCGATTCACTCGGGAGGCTTTGAAAGTCCCGGACTTAGATGACAAAGTGGCTATGATAGCCCTGCAACAAGGAACCACTGATGACCACTTCAGGAGGTCGTTAGCTAAACATCCACCAGATAGCATGTTGAAGATCCAAGATAGAGCCGGAAAGTACATCAAGGCTGAGGAAAGCATGAGAAAGTATGAACCCACCACTGGCGACGGTGGAAACTCAAAGAAAAGAAAAGAAACTCAGGAGTACGACGTCAAGGAAAAGTTTCCCCGAACATCAAAGAACTCCGATTCTCCCCCCAAGAGAAACAATTTTGGGCCAAAATTCACAGAATATGCAAGATTGAATACTCCCAGGAGTCAAATTCTGATGGAGATAGCCAAGGAAGAAGATATCAAATGGCCAAAGCCAATGAGGGCTGATTTGTCCAAACGGAACCAAAATCAGTTTTGTCGGTTCCACAAAGAAGTCGGTCATGACACCGACGATTGTAGGCAATTGAAAGATGAGATTGAGTTTCTGATACGAAGAGGAAAACTCAGCAAGTTCACTAAGGATGGAAGCCAAGGGAGCCAAAGGGGGAATTATGAAAGGAAGGATTATGATAGAAGGGACAACGATCAAGATTGGAATCCCAAGCCCCGAGGGCCAGTGATCAACATGATATTCGGAGGGCCAACTGCTGCTGGGTCCTCCCGAAACTCAAGAAAGGCTTATGCCCGAGAGGTAATGACTGTGGTTGGAGAAGCACCGAAACGTGCCAGAACAGAAGTGTCAATAGGTTTTGACGATTCAGACTTAGAAGGGGTGAAGTTCCCCCATGATGATCCTCTTGTCATAATACCTGTGATAGGCAACTCCGAAACAAAAAGAGTCTTGGTTGATAATGGAGCTTCAGTGGATATCTTGTTCCACGATGCCTTTATCAAGATGGGTTACACAGACTCTCAGTTAACACCCTCAAATATGCCTATATACGGATTCAACGGGGTGGAATCAAAAGTGGAAGGCACTATCCAACTCCCAATGACTATGGGACAAGGGATGAATACGTCTACTCAGATGTTGAACTTCATAGTTATAAAAGCGACTTCAACCTACAATGCAATCCTGGGAAGGACTGGTCTTCATGCGTTCAAGGCTGTTGCCTCATCTTATCATCTAAAAATCAAGTTCCCAACGAGGAATGAGATTGGTGAAGAACGAGGAGACCAAAAGATGGCTAGAAGTTGTTATGTAGCCGCGTTAAGGCCTGATGGAACCGGGGGGCAGGTTCTCCCTATTGAAGACATGAACACTAGTGACAATGAGGACCGAAGAGGGAAACCAGCTGAGGATTTAATCCCAATTCCCTTAGTCCCGGGTGAACCAGAGAAGGTGACTTATATTGGGGCACTACTGCCCGAACCATTGAAGAGCAAACTCACGTCTTTTCTTCAAGAAAACAATGACGTTTTTGCTTGGACAGCGGCCGACATGCCAGGGATTGATCCCCAATTGATATCTCACAAATTGAATGTGGATCCAGAAAGGAAGACAGTGAAACAAAAGAAAAGAAATTTTGCTCCAGAGAGGCTTGAAGCCATTAAGCAAGAAGTGAATAAGCTTTTGGAAGCTGGGTTCATTGAGGAAATCCAATTCCCAGAATGGTTAGCTAACCCCGTAATGGTCAAAAAAGCTAACGGGAAGTGGAGGATGTGCGTCGACTTCACCGACTTGAATGATGCATGTCCTAAGGATTGTTTTCCCTTAATAAGGATTGATGCTCTAATAGATGCCACTACTGGGCATGAAATTCTAAGTTTCATGGATGGCTTCAGTGGATATAATCAAATCAAGATGCACAAAAATGACATCGCCAAGGTATCATTCATCACTGACTTTGGTGTCTTCTGTTTCTTAGTCATGGCTTTTGGGCTTAAGAATGCAGGAGCGACCTATCAAAGGTTGGTAAACAAAATCTTTGAGCACCTAATTGGAAAAACCATGGAGGTCTACGTGGATGACATGTTAGTCAAAAGCCTCGATAAGGCCGATCACATTAAGCACCTCCGAGAGGCATTCGAAGTGCTAAGGCACCACAAAATGATGTTGAATCCAGCTAAGTGTGCCTTTGGTGTAGGCTCGGGAAAGTTCTTAGGCCTGATGGTTTCCAAGAGAGGAATCGAGGCTAATCCCGGCAAAATCAAAGCGATCCTAGACAAGGGACCACCAAGGACTGTCAAAGATGTCCAGAAATTAACGAGAAGAGTGGCAGCATTGGGAGAAGTGTTTACCCTTCTTCGAAGCACTCAAAAAAGTAAAAAATTTTGAATGGAGAACTGAAAGCCAAGAGGCCTTTGAGGCCCTGAAGAAATACATGGCTGAGGCACCACTATTGGCAAAACCCAAGCCAGGTGAAACTCTCTACTTGTACTTGGCAGTTTCTAACACAGCCCTTGGAGTTGTACTGATAAAGGAAGAATTGAAAGTACAGAAGCCCGTCTACTATGTGAGTAAGATTCTTCATGGGGCAGAAATAAACTACTCAACGATTGAGAAGTTTGCCTTAGCCTTGATAATGGCCTCAAGAAAGCTACGCCCGTACTTCCAGGCTCACAAGATAGAGGTCTTGACTGATCAACCTCTAAGAAACATCTTGCATAGCCCTCAAGTTAGTGGAAGATTGATCAAATGGGATATTGAATTGGGCGAATTTGACATCAAGTATAAGCCTCGAACGGCCATAAAAGCTTAGGCACTTGCTGACTTCATGGTTGAATGCACCATTGACAACCAAGAAGTCGGGGGGCAGGAAGTAATAGTGGAAGATAAGAAAGATCAAGAAATGGACTTCACAGAATATTGGGTGCTCTATTTTGATGGAGCATCAAAAACAAAATCAAGTGGAGCTGGTTTAGTGCTACAAAGTCCTGATGGATTCCTCATTGAGTATGCACTAAAACTTGACTTCCCAACGACAAACAATGAGGCTGAATATGAAGCTCTGATAGCTGGCTTAGGGCTGGCTGGAGCCTTGAGGGTCAAAACTCTGAAAGTATGTGGAGACTCGAGGCTAGTGGTTTCCCAAGTAAATGGGGAATTTGAGGCCAGAGATGAAGTCATGGCCAAGTACTTGAAACTTGTTAAGGCCATCATGACTCAATTTGACGAATGCTATGTGGAGCACATTCCAAGGGAAGAAAACATAAAGGCTGATGCCCTGTCTAAGTTTGCTTCTTCTAAAATTGAAAACTATTCAGGGAGTGTATACTTCCAAGTCTTGAAGACCCCAAGCATCGACGGAAAGTTGGTAGCACCCATTGATGTTGGCAACTGTTGGATGGATCCCATCAAAACTCATCTGGAAACTGGGTGGCTACCCAACGATACTTCAGAAGCACGAAAGCTATACGTCAGAGCACTAAGGTATACCCTGATTGAGGGACTCCTATACAAGAAGTCTTTCATCATTCCATATCTGAAATGTTTGAGACCTCAAGAGGCAGAATTGGCCCTAAAGGAAGTACATGAAGGAATCTTTGGGCAACACTTGGGGGGCAGAGCCCTTGCTCATAAAGTCACCCGTCTAGGTTTCAATTGGCTAAGCATACTTGCTGATGCTAAAAGCTATGTGAAGAAGTGTGAACGGTGCAAGAAGCATGCACCAGTGGTTAGACAACCACCAGAGATGATGACATCCATTAACTCACCTATCCCCTTTGCTATGTGGGGAATGGATATACTCGGGCCATTTCCAATGGCAAGTGCTCAAAGAAAGTTCTTGATAGTAGCAATCGACTACTTCACCAAGTGGATTGAGGCTAAGCCCTTAGCCAAGATAACCACCAAGCAAGTAATGCAATTCTTCTGGGAAAATGTGATATGCTGATACGGAATTCCACGAGTCCTGGTTACGGACAATGGGACTCAGTTTAACAATGATGAGTTCAAGAAATATTGTGATGAGAACGATATCAAGTTGCGCTTCACTTCTGTTGCCCATCCTCACGCAAATGGGCAAGCTGAGGTTGCAAATCGAATAATCCTGGATGGACTAAAGAAAAGAGTTGAACGCTCCAGAAACACTTGGGTAGACGAATTACTCCCCATACTTTGGGCATACCGTACTACTTGTAAAGTCACCACCGGGGCAACTCCATTTCTATTGGCTTATGGAGCAGAGGCAGTGGTCCCGGTGGAGATAACTCACACCTCCCCAAGAGTTGAGGCTTATGAACCAGAAGAAAATGAAGAAGGCTTGAGGCTAGCTTTGGATCTAATTGACGAAGTTAGAGATGAAGCAAACGCCAAGATAGTTGAACATCAAAAGAAAGCCTCTTTCTACTACAACCTAAGGGTTAAAGAAAGGTTCTTTCGTCAAGGAGACTTGGTTCTCAGAAAGATTGAAGCATCCGGAGTTGGACAAAAAGGCAAGTTGGCCCCAAATTGGGAAGGACCATATCGCGTCAAGAACGTATTTGGTCGAGGCTCATACAAGCTAGAAACCCTTGAAGGGCATGAGGTGCCAAGGACTTGGCATGCCTCCAATTTGAAAGTTTATTATGTTTAAGGTGTTTCCTAGGAGGACTCACTACTATGAATAAGGTTTGATAAAACCAACCCGAGTTCTTAAACTTGGGTATTATGTAAGGGTTGATCCCATTTTCAAGTTATGAATAAATTCAGTATTTTCATGTCTTAGAGCTTATATACTATGAGTGTTGACAAACATTCAAGGAGCAAGAAAAACAACACAAGCCATGAATGGCCACCAGACATAAATAAAAACTTAAATAAGAGTTAAGTTAAGCCCGTAAGCCAAAAGTACATAAACAAAAGTACAAGCCGTGATGGCCAAGAATGAAACTACACCTAATCTTCCCTGTCTACGTCCTCCTCCTCCTCTTCCTCTCTAGAGGGAAAGACAACATCATCAGCTCCGGCAGTCTGACCAGGTGGGGAAGTGTGATCCAGGTCTAAGATCCTGTCATCCTCCTCCATCTCGTCCTCTCCAGCCAAAGCCATCTCCAAATGAGTAGGAAGGTGAGGGCTTGGAAAATCAGAAATAAGGAGAGATCCAGGCATCTTCTCCAGAACAGCAGAAAGAGCGTCATCCCATCCCTTAGTATACTGAACTGGGAAGAGGAGCTCGTCATGCTTATCAATCAAGTCCTCGTACTCCGAGGAGTCAAGGTACTCGTCGATGAAGTCATCCTTGCCTTTCCTCAAAGACACCAGCTCAGTCTGGGAGTCAGCCAACTCCTTCTCCTTCCTAGCCAGAGTGGCCTTCACTGAAGCCATTTCCTCCTGGGACTTCTCAAACTTGCCTTGATTGGCCTCAGAAGATGAGCGCCAAGACTTAGCTTGAAAGAGAGCCCCTTGGTAGTTGGCATTAAGCTGCAAGCAAGTTATAAGTCAAAAACTTAAACTTGAAATACATCAAAAACTACAAAGAAAACAAGGAGAAAAATGCTTACAGCAGCCATAGCTTGGGATCCAGCATGCTCCACCCCTTCAATGGTGGAGTTGGAGACAAAATCCTTGTAGTCACAAGGAGTCAGAGAGTGATAAGACCACTCCACATCATGCTTGGACACTCCCACTACAGTGTCCTTCTTCCTAAGACCCCAATTGGGGCGCCAAACTGCACTCTTGCCCGAGGCAGGGCCCTCAGCATCCTCAATAAGGTCCACATGAGGCCTTATGAAAGCTGGAACACTAGAAGCACGGGGGTCCTTCCCTCCCAAACGTGCCCTCTTCATCCTAGTTGTCTCCCCATCTTCAGGCTCGTTGGTCTTATTGATAAAGGCCGCAGCTGCAAAAGATACAAGGAAAGAAACAGTTGGTATAAGTTAATCATAAATAAATAAAGAAAGATATGAGGTGAGAATTACCCTTATCAGAAACGTTGGAAAGTCCCAAGGACTTAAGCTGGAACTCATCCAGGAGCACCCAAGCCATTGTGGCATAGTTATCCTTTGTAAGTTCAGCGTATGCATGGGCCTCCTCATCATTCTGGATGATATCACTAGGGCTACCATCTGAAACCCTACTAAAAGAACTACGAAAAAGGGTGCCCCAATCCCCTCCTTCCCAAATCAAATACATAAACTCCTCTTTCCACTTGGGGTTGTTATCTGGAATAGATTTGGGGTGAAATATGGGGGGAGTGGAAGGACGGTGGTTGATATAAACCCAACCCAAAGTAATGGCTGAGCTATTCTTAAATTGGAAATTTTTTCTAAACAAAGCTACAGACAAAGGAAAATTGTTCTTCAAACAAAGGACAATGAAACACATAATGATTCTCCAGGCGTTTGGAGGAAGTTGGCAAGGGTTGATCCCAACATCAGCCAAAAGCTTGGGAACAAACTCATGAAAAGGGAACCTGAGTCCCGCGACAATGACATCCTTGTAAATACATAAAGCATCAGGACGCCAATGGCAAGAACGGTCCCCTGGTCCGGCAGGAACTAATCTATAAGGGGACTTAACCCTATACATTTTGTTATAGTCCATAATTAAATCAATTTCGTGGAATTTGTTACTACAGTCAAAAGAATCTAAGTGCGACACAGAAGGATATTCATCACTACGTTCTAAAATCATATCTTGAAGTGACATATGAGAAGAACGAATGGTGATACCTCTCTTGGAAGCTTTGTTCATTTTCTGGAGGCGTTGAGCAGTTTTGTCAAACATCTTCAAATCTTCAAGAAAAAGAACCCAGAAAAATCTTCAAATCTTCAAATCTTCAAAGAAATTCTCAGAAAATCTTCAAAGAATCCCAGAAATCTTCAAGGGATGAAGGTTGAGCCCAGAAAATCTTCAACGGAAGAAGATTGAACCCAGAAAACCACCACAAAAACTCGCCGGGAATCGCCTTACCACGGAATAAAAGAGAGAGAAAACTATGAAGACTAGAGAGAAATTTTCGGAAAGAAAGAAGTATGAAGTGAGAGTGAAATGAGAAATCTCACTCTTTTATAGTGAAAATGACTGGAAGCTCAACCGGTTACGGTATGGCAACCGTCTATAGCCTGTAAGGCCCATAAAATCCATTTTTGGATTACGAAGGCAAAAGCCCAATCAAGTTAAGTCTCAGGCAAAGTCGAAAGCCCAAATCAAATAAGGCCCAAGGCTAGAAATATTTAAGCCCAATTAGGCTAATCAAAAGCCCAAAGAAAGAATCTTGGAATAAAACCAAGGTAAAAACAAAATTGAGGTCGAAAAAGACCCTTGATCGACATCGAAGGCTTGAAGTCGAAAATATATGAGAAAATGAGGTCGTATTAAACGACCTCACTCCCAAATAAAGGGAAATAATTAAAGATTTGAGGTCGAAAAGGCCCTAAATCGAGGTCGTGCGACCCAAGTCGAAAATATACACAGAATTGAGGTCGTGACCATCGACTTCGCACCAAAATCAAAACAAAAAACTGGAAAAACGAGGTCGAAAAGACCCTAGATCGAAGTCGAGAGATTGACATCGAAAATGCATGGGAAATCGAGGTCGTATTGTACGACCTCGTACCAAAATAAAGTCAGGAAATCAGAAATTCCTGATCGAAAAATGGCTAGTTGAAATCGAGCAAACGAGATCGAAAATGCGTAAGAAATCGAGGTCGTATTGTACGACCTCGTACCAAAATAAAGTCAGGAAATCATAAATCATGGTCGAAGGAATACTAGAAACAAAATCGGCAAAACGAGGTCGAAAATGACCTACGAGTCGAAGTCGACAGCTCCAGGTCGAAAACATACTGAGTCGAGGTCGAAATCATGAGGTCGAAAAAGACCTATGATTCGAGGTCGAACCTATCAACCTGGGAACAAGATCAAGGTCGAACGAAGGAAGATCGAGGTCGAACGATCCTGGTCGAAAAAGACTAGGAAACTGAGGTCGAAATCTTCGATCTGGGATCGATTCTGGTCGAATTCCTGGTCGAATTTGCACTGCTTCCAGGTCGAATTCCTGGTCGAATTTGTACTGCTTCCAGGTCGAATTCCTGGTCGAAAATAACCTAGTTTGAGGTCAAAAAATGCCCTAAAAATGGAAAATTTTGGAAAAATGCGCCGTAACTTCTACGAAAACCCCCAGGATATTTTCCCAGAAGTTGGGGGGCAAATGATATGGTTAGAAAAGTAATTATAGAAATATAATTAACGGTCCAATGAAAAGGCGTGATATTTAATGCCCAAATCCCTAATTATTCATTAATTTCGTAATTAATGAATAGGGAAAATATACAGCTCATTAAAAGAGCCCAAATTATGGCAAATTGGTCAAAGAAGGATCCAGAATCCCAATTAAAGGCAATTAATGAGTCATAGCCTTTATCAACAAGGAAAAGACTTATCCTGCAAGCAATACAATGTTCATCCAATATCAAAAAGGAGACTTATTCGCTAAGACTCGTAAACATACCATAAATACTAGGCTCCAAACGCCTATATAAGGTCCCTGATCCTACAATCAGAACTACGTCTTTGGCTTGATTCTCAATAACGATTTGAGATACGTAGGCATCTTGTGAGGACCGATTTAGTCCGGATACACGAGTGCAGCCATTAAAGCTCGAAACTCATTAAACCTTAGCATTAAATACACAAGTACATTTTTTAATCCATAACAGTAAGAAAAACCTAACCTCATCAGGAATAAAAGCATTTCCTAATAAACCATTTGCCTTATCAGGATTGGAAAAAATATATTTAAAATGAAGTAAAATAAAATTTTATTTAAGAAAACAAAATTTATTTTGATAATCCTGATAAGTGCTGTTTTTTTTAAATGATTACAAAAACAAATAGCATAATACCCATGTAACCATTCTTACCAATTACCGAGGCAAAGTAATTATGAGAAACTGAACAGGCGCCTCGATAAAAAAAAATATGACCTGCATCCTTAACACACATTCTCTATAAAATAGAACTGTTAAGCATAAACATCATATATCTATTAAAACACAAACCCTCTCCAGAGAAAAACTTACGAAAACCTTTCACCTTCTTTGTTTTTTTTAATGGCTGCCAATCAACAACAAAACAACATACCTGATGCTGAGCTCGATATCATATGGCAAGAGATGGAAGAGGCTCTTGCTGACATTGAGCCACAACCAGTTCTTGACCCTCAGGAACATGAAGCGTTTATTAACGCAATGTTTGATGTGGTTTGGCACAACTTCCTGCAAGCCAATCCGGACTGGAATCCGCTTGATAACCTCATCTATGAAGAGGATGAGGATGATGAAGAGGATGAGGATGAAGATGATGAAGAGCTCGTCCGAGAGCTTGAGAAAAGAAAGAAGAGAATCCGTGATTCTTGTATGTCATGCAAGTTGGAGGCACGAAAGCGTCCTGGTGGTCACGGTGACGATCCGCCTTCAAGTGAATCAGCTCCTCTTCTTGTCTCTTAAGGATGGAACAAGAGAAGCCCTAGATGGATCAAAGCCTGGTTATGATCTGTTAGGCCGAATACAATATAATCAAATATATATGAGAATAACAATAATCAAGAACACTGTTTATGAATCAATAAACTGTAATTGTATTAACAGCTTCTCTCTTTTTGATGTTAATGAATCACAAAGAGCTTCTAGGTTACAAGAATAATAATCAATAATCGCATCCCTTTTAGGGTTAACCTATCTGTGTTTATATATTACACAGCTACATACAATCCATCTCTAATTGATATTCCTATAAGTTAGCTATACAATTCATATCAATTAAGGATTGCTTCTTATCTTCTATTCTGTTTCCTTAGCTGTATCAATATATTCTGCTTCTTTCCATCTTCAGAATATATTGCTTCTAGAATATTCAATTCAGCACCGACAGCTAATTCAACTATCACCACGTCAGACTTTAACAAACTCTGACTGGCTTCAATGTAAACTCTGATTAACACCTGGTACTTAAACACTGATGAGCAAACGTCAGCAATTATATTTAACAATCTCCCCCAACTTGTTCATACTAAAATGTACAAGTTAAAAAGATAATTGATGATGTCAAAACATATAACAAATGCAGTGTTTAAAATATAACAGAGTTTAACTTTAACTTAGAATAGAAAACATTAAAAACTTACAGTCAGACTTTATTTGATTTCTTGAATATCAGGCACTGTCCTGAGATAGTCCGTAAGTAATCTTCTCTCAGCTCTTTCCAGTTCAGCAATCATAATCTCCTTTAGTTCTTTATACTCTGGATCTCCTTCACCGGTTTGATATATGGCAGCCCTCAGAGAATAAATACTGTTTTTCCTCATTTCATTTCCGAGTCTTATATAATATGATTTGTCTGACTCCAAATTGAATTCCAAGACTTTGATACCCAGTGCTGTCTTGAACTTGGCACTATTTCTTTTCATCTCAACAATCTTTCCATAAGCATCTCTGTACTTAGGAATGTATGCACTAGAAACACCACCTCCAAGAAGCACTTTAGATTTCATCATTCTGTCTTTTATGACAAGAGCAGCATCATGAGTACTTTTGTTTTTGATTTTGAGAAGGTATAAAACATACTCAAGCTCTTCCCATAGCTTCAATTGAATATCAGCTTCTCCTACTCTGTATACTCTTCCATCAGACATGAAGTATAACAAAACCTCTTTCTTCAAACCCCTGTGATAGACCATCTGAACAGATTCCAGTTTATCAAGGCTCTCTTGAGATACCCCAATACCAGCTTCTGCCAGTGAAGTTTGATCTAAAGATCTGTTGTTTATTCTCTTCTCCCTATGTGAACCTAAACCAGACTTATCAAAAGATTCTTTTCCAAGTACAGTCCTGGTTTGAGAAAAGTCCACAGGTTGAAGTGTCAGAGTTTCAGAAAGTGCAGGTCTTAAGAAACCTTTGAGTTGAGGAGCTAGCTGAGTTTGTACAACTTGAGCTTTGTCAGAGGTTGTCACAACTTTAGTAGAAACATCAACATGAGCAGCGTCAGAGGTTGATTTACTTATCCTTGATTCAACTTGAGCAATGTCAGAGGTTGAATAATTCTTCTTAGGTAACTGTCCTTCTTCTACCAGTATACCCTTTCCTTTATCAGTATTTGCAATTACAGGCCTCCTGGTGTATTGTATACTCTGTTGAGTATTTTCCTTGATAGAAATTCCAGTTTCTTTCTTTCTAGGAGCCTTTACTGATTTCTTCTTATAATTTCCAGAAGCAACTTTCTTCTTATGTTCTTCTGCTAGCATTTGTTCTTCTGCTTGAATATCTTCAACAGTAGCATCTTGACCATGCTCAGCTAGAAACAACTGAGTTGCAACTTCTTTATCAGTAATTGGAGATTGAGAAGAAAGAAGTAAACTTCTTACTCTTGAAGAAGACTGCCCTCCAGTGTTTATTCCTTTTCCAGCATTAGCCTTAGCATCAGAGTTTGACCTCCTCCCTTGCTCTTGAACATTCTTTTTCCTTTGTTCTTTATCTTTTGCACCACCATCAGTGGTATCATCCTTCCGAGTCAGAGTTTGAGAGCTCTTGCATTTGTCTTTAGATACTCTCTCCCCCTTTTTGACATCATCAGAAATCAATACTGATGTGAGCAGTTCCAAGGAATTAGCAATTGCATCCAGCTTATTTGACATTGCAGCTTGATTCTCTTTAACTTTTGACAATCTGGAGTTAAAAGCCTTCTGTTCTTTACACAAAGAGATATATAGAGATTTATCCTTTTGCAGTGTAAGTTCCCTTGCAGCTATGTCATTCCTTAGACCATCAATAACCTTGTCAGTACCATCAAAACGATTATTTAATGATTTGACTTGGACTATTGTAGCTTTGAGATGAGTTAAAAGTTCAGGATTTTGAATCTCCTTTGAAGACTTGGTCACAAAATCAGCAGCTCTTTCATCAGAAAAGATAGTTTCTCTGCTTGACCAATTGGAGAAATACATATCCTGAAAATGAGTATCTGTAGCGCGTTGAGCAGAAATTCTTTGAGAATTATCAACAGAGTTTGCAGAAGAATCAACATTAAAAGAATCAGGAACATCTTCTTCAGCATCATCTTGTGCTCCCTCATGATGATCAGAGTTTGCAATATTCTCTGCAGTGACTTCAGTGTTTAACTGTGCAGCTTCATCATTAACTTTCTCTGCTACAGCTTCATCTTTCTCAGCATTTAGTTGTGCAGCAACAAGATTCTCAGAGGTTACAAAAACCTCTGCTTCTTTAGGAACAGACTCTGCAACAATATCTTCTGTATGTACAGTAGTGTCAGCAACTACTTGAACAGCTTCAAGAACCTGATCAACCTCCTCACCCTTTTCTGGATTTGAATTATTGACATAAAGAATTTCTGTATGAGTTGCAAGAGACTCATCTATTATCTGGGTGGGTTGATCAGCTGCCACATCCTCAGTATCACAAACAGGATGTGCTTCAATTTCTTCTTCAACATTCATCTCCAATATTGGTTCAAGAAAATCATCATGAAAAGCAGCAGTGGCATCAGTGTTTGCTCTGGCTTCTTCATGCACAGTAGCATTAGCAGAATGATTTTCAATCACAACCTCAGGAACTTCAACATTTACAAAAATCCTGTCCTCATCATCAGCATTAACAACAGGCTCCTCAGCAACAACTTCAGGAACTTCATGCTGGACAGCTTCATCCACATTATCAAAAAGATAATTGGCTACTAATCTTCTCTTCCTCTTATGAAGAGTTTCATTATCAAGATCATCTTCATTATCAGCTTTTGATCGATTTGCTCTCCTCTTCTTATAATGACCCTTGGGCTCATCATTAGATTTAGACACACCTACATCAGTAGATGGTCTCACAGACCTTGCAGGTTTAGTACCAATGTGCTTAGTCCTACCACCCTTTGCAGGTTTGACAGATGTTGATGGAGGTAGCTCTGTTTGTAAAGGCTCAGGTTGAGGTTCTGGTTGAGAAGGAGCTTGGGTAGGTGGATTAACTTGATCATTTATAAACTGTTGCACAGAGGCAGGTAGCAACAAATCTCCAACAACCCCTTTCTTAACATCTTTATTAATAAGATCAGAGAATATCCTTTTATGTAATTTAAAACAAGAAACATCTTCTTCAATTACTTCTACTCCTTCAACACAGTAAGAGAATAAAGTCTGACAGAATCTTGAAAAATAGACTACTCCTCTATTCTCTGTCATTTTCTCTCCTAAATTATTCAAGACAAGTCGTGCAAAATCAAAATGATTATCATATAAAAGAGAATACCCGATTTGCAGACTGTCTGTGGGAATAGCATCCCAGTTTGTGCATTTCTTTCCAAACGTTCTTGTGATGCAATCAAAGAAGAAGCTCCACTCCTTCCGTAAGAACGGTCGTTTTAACTGTCCAATCTTGTTCAAAGGTCCAGAATACCCAATCTCTTGCATCATTCTTATCAAATCATCATCACCCATGCCAATAGTATATGATGAAAACTCAGGAAACCCCATTGCAGCACGAATGGTTCCAGCAGTAATCACATACTCTGTTTCTTCATATTCAAAGATTATAGATGGGTTCCCAGTTTCACCACCATCATCATACATCCCCGACTCCCAGAACGCCTTGATTTGTGAACCAGAAAGTTTTGTTGGTTCTACTAAAGCACGCCCAATCGCTGACTGAGCAAGAAAGTCTTGAATCATATGAAAAGCTTCTGGTGCGTTGGCAGTGTTTAGTGGTGCTGCGTAGTTATTTGGAACAAATTCTAACCCAGATGAAACAAAAGCTGTGGTCGCCATTAGAAGATTTGAAAGAAATCAAAGAAACTGATGCAAAAGCTTCTAAAGAGTTTGTGAGTAGAAAAAGTGTTTGTGAATATGTGTGTGTGACAATAGATGTGAATTGGAGTAAGATGTGAAAGGTTTAGACGTATGTGTGTGTATTGTATAAATATGAAATTCAAAATTTAAAAACTGAACAGTTTTTAATCATCAATACACAACTGTCTTACTCCGTTAACTGTGTGAGTGGAACACGTGGCACACATGTAATGACTATCAGCAAGTAATTGACAGTTTCCAATGCGCATGCGCAGTAAAAACAGCAATAATTACCGCCTGTACACTTTTCTAGGAAATTAACCTCTCTCCTCTGTTTAAAACATTCTTGATCAACTGTCCAATCATACTCTTTTTAAATTTTCAAAACAAATGTCTTTTTCTCAAAATTATAATATGTCTGAAACCAACAAAATTTATTTTAATCACCAGAGATTAAAATTAAATTACCTCGGCGTAGAGTACATAATTCATCAGTGTTTACCAATCCTCCTCCTTTAGAAACAATCTCTTTTCACAAACTGTACAGATGTGAGTATTTGTGTGTGAATTAGCAGAGTTTACTGAATATGAATATTTAGACCATCTCAAAGTGCATAAAATCCACGAACTAAAGTAGTAAAAACTGGTTGCCTAAACTCGCATGTATAACATAAAATCTGATTTTTATATCTAAACTCTGTATACTGATATCCTTTCATTTGGATATATCTTTTATTTTTCACCCCCTTTATTTTTATTTTTATTTTTAATTTTTTTTTAATTTATTTTTCCAGTAATCAGTGGTTGGCACTAGTCACCAAAAATCAAAGATTTTAGCCCTTATTTCATACAATAAGTTCTTGGATCTTCCTAGGCACAACATGATCTCAAAGGAATTTGTGCTCTTTTTGGCATCTTTTGATTTGAGGGTGAATTATTTGCAATTAATAATCAGAGTTTAGACTTTTCATCAGTTTAATACAATTAAATTATGAGAGAAAATGCAAACAGTTAATACAAACTCAGTGTATAGGATCAATAAACTAAGAGATGCTATAAATATAGAGACAGTATCATGCTGTGTAAAATTTCTGCACATTTTGTAATCAGAATTTATAATACTTAGAAGGATTCATGATTACTTACTGAAAATCATGCTTCATACATTTTTCTTCATCGGTCCATGTGTTTCAGACAAAAATCATAATCAGAGTTTAACATCAGACTTTAACCGACAGAGTATGACTGACAGAGTATGACTAACAGAGTTTACTTATCAGAGTTTAACATGCTGGTGCAAATAACAGTTAACACATGCAAAGAATCATGAGCATAAAATCATGTATAGAATTTGAATCTAACCAGCATCTCTAGTCAAAACCAGAGATCATTCCAAGTTCATTTACCAGCTTTGTAAAGGTAGCTTCACTCAAAGGTTTGGTGAAGATATCTGCAAGCTGTTGGTCTGTAGATACAAAATGAAGCTCAATATCTCCTTCTTCTACATGTTCTCTGATAAAATGATACCTTATGCTGATGTGCTTGGTCATGGAGTGCTGTACTGGATTACCTGTCATAGCAATAGCACTTTGATTATCACAGAAAATAGGTATCTTAGAGTACCTTAACCCATAATCCAGCAACTGATTCTTCATTCAAAGAATTTGTGCACAACAGCTACCAGCAGCTATATACTCTGCTTCTGCAGTGGATGTTGAGATTGACTTTTGTTTCTTGCTGTACCAAGAAACTAACCTGTCACCTAAAAATTGACAGCTTCCACTTGTGCTCTTTCTATCTATCTTACAGCCTGCAAAATCTGCATCAGAGTAACCAATTAATTTAAACTCTGATTCTCTAGGATACCACAAACCCAAGGTTATGGTTCCTTTAAGATACTTAAAGATCCTTTTTACAGCTGTTAGATGTGGCTCTCTGGGGTCTGCTTGGAATCTTGCACAAAGACATGTGGCATACATGATGTCTGGTCTGCTTGCAGTAAGATACAACAGAGACCCTATCATGCCTCTATAGTTTGTCCTATCGACTGGTGCCCCACTGTCTTTGTCTAGCTTTGTTGCAGTTGCCATGGGAGTTGTGGCAGATGAACTATCAAGCATACTAAATTTCTTCAGAAGATTTCTGGTATATTTTGCCTGATTGATAAAAATCCCATCATCTGTTTGCTTGACCTGTAAGCCTAGAAAATAACTAAGCTCTCCCATCATGCTCATTTGGTACCTGGACTGCATAAGCTTTGCAAACTTCTCTAGTGAACCCACTTTCTAAAAGAAATTGAGCCAGAGTTTCATACCATGCTCTTGGTGCCTGCTTTAGTCCATATAAAGCCTTGTCAAACCTGTAGACATAATCTTGATGTTTGGGATCTACAAACCCTGGTGGTTGTTCAACAAACACTTCTTCTTCAAGCTTCCCATTGAGAAAAGCACTCTTTACATCCATCTGAAAGACTTTGAACTTTTTGTGTGCAACATAGGCCAGAAAAATCCTTATTGCCTCCAATCTTGCATCTGGAGCAAAGGTTTCATCATAGTCAATTCCTTCTTGCTGTGAATAGCCTTTTGCTACAAGTCTAGCCTTGTTCCTTGTAATCACACCATCACTGTCAGTCTTGTTTCTGAAAACCCACTTTGTACCTACTACAGATCTGTTCTTTGGTCTAGGTACAAGTGTCCAGACTTCATTCCTCTCAAATTCATTCAACTCTTCTTGCATAGCTGTTATCCAGTTAGCATCTTGAAGAGCTTCTTCCACTTTCTTTGGTTCTGTTTGTGACAAGAAAGCATGATACAGGCATTCATTTGTAGTAGCACCTCTAGTTCTTACACTAGCATCAGGATCTCCAATTATGAGATCAGGTGTGTGTGCCTGTGTCCACTTTCTTGCTGTTGGTAAGTGGCTTCTTGTTTCAGTATTGGATCCTCCCCCTTGATCCATGCTCTCCTGATTCATGTGTTGACTTTCTGCAGCTTCTGAGGCTCCCCCTGAATTGGACTGCTCAGAGTTTGAGCTTTCAGAGTTTGAATCAGCTTCCTCAACAGACTCACTTTGAGTGTTTGAGTCACTATGTTGAGCTGCCTCACGCTCCCCCTCAACTGGTTCTCTGTTTTGAGAATTTTCAGTTTCTCCATTATTTACCAGTAAAGGTTCAGAGTATGCTTCGTCAGAGTTTATCAGAACCGTTTCATCAGAGTTTGTCGGTACTGCTTCATCAGAGTTTACATCATCAGAGAATAAATCTTCATTTTCAAAGCGCAGTTGATCATATTCATCTAAGTCATCAAGTCCAGTTATTTTCTTGTCATCAAATGACACATGTATAGACTCCATGATCACCTTTGTTCTCAGATTGTATACTCTGAATGCTTTTGTTGACAATGGATAGCCAACAAAAATTCCTTCATCAGCTTTTAACTCAAATTTGGTCAACTGTTCAGGATGAGTCTTCAGAACAAAACACTTACATCCAAAGATATGAAAATATTTCAAATTTGGCTTCTTGTTCTTCACCATCTCATATGGTGTCTTTCCATGCTTGTTGATCAATGTTGCATTCTGAGTAAAATAAGCAGTTTGAACAGCTTCTGCCCAGAAATAGGTTGGTAACTTTGCTTCATCAAGCATTGTTCTGGCAGCTTCGATTAGAGTTCTGTTCTTTCTTTCAACTACACCATTTTGCTGTGGAGTCCCTGGTGCAGAAAACTCTTGCTTCACTCCTCTTTCCTTGCAGAAAGCTTCCATTACTGAATTTCTGAATTCAGTTCCATTATCACTTCTTATTATCTTTACTTTGTACTGTGATCCTTTATCCAGTTGATTTACATGATCCATCAGTGTCTGAGCAGTTTCATCCTTCTTTGCCAAGAAATAAACCCAAGTGTATCTAGTATACTCATCAACAATTACTAGAGTATATTTCTTTCTGCCCATAGACATTACATTTACTGGACCAAAGAGATCAACATGTAGAAGATGATATGGCTCCACAATTGAAGATTCAGACTTGCTCTTGAAAGATGACTTCCTTATCTTGGCCTTTTGACAAGAATCACACAGACCATCTAAGCTGAGTATTGACTTGGGAAGTCCCCTTACAAGATCTTTTCTTATCAGCTCATTGATGTTGTTCAAATTTAGATGAGAGAGCTTATTATGCCATTTCCAACTCTCTTCATTTGACATTCTGGCTGTCAGACACACAGTTTTTCCATCAGAGTTTGTTACCAAACTTGCTTCATAGATGTTGTTGCGCCTGTGTCCAACTAGAACAACTTTTCCAGTAGATTTACTGATCACTTCACAGTGTTCAGTATGAAAATCTACATGATATCCTCTGTCACATATTTGACTCACAGATAGCAGATCATGTTTGAGTCCTGAGACAAGAGCTACACTCTTGATGATGACACTTCCAAGATTGATATTGCCATATCCCAGAGTACGTCCTATGTTGCCATCTCCATAGGAAACTTTTGGGCCAGCTTTCTCCTCAAAATCTGATAACAGGGCTTTATTTCCTGTCATATGTCCTGAGCATCCACTGTCCAAGATAAGTGTGCTCTCTTTTATACCCTGCAATCACACACAAACACTAAGTGTTAGTTTTAAGGATCCAGACTTTCTTGGATCCTTTGTCTTTCTTAACAGTGTTAGCTTTTGCAGCGGAATCACTATCAACAGAGTTTAAACTAACATTGTCAGATTTTACACTTGCAGAGTTTGCTCTAACCCATTTCAAGTTGGGTTTTAGCTCATAATAGTTGTGATAAATAGCATGATAACTCTTGCAAGTATAAATGGAATGCCAAGTGCTCCCACAGTGTGTGCATAAAGTCTGTGGCCTAAGCCTAACATAATCATTCTTTACCCCAGATTTTGAGGGTAAAGAGTTAATATCTTTGTTCTTATTGCAAAAACTGGCAAGATGGTTAGCACTACCACAGTTATAACATGTTTTTCTTGAAGCTACTGAAGTAGGCAAATGATTATTCCTTTTATTTATGCCTACTTTTCCATTCCTATTCTTCTTGGACCCTTTTGGTTTCATGGCAGATTTTACCTCTTTGAGCTTATGATTGAACTGTTTTCCTGTCATTAAACCAACATTAACCTGTTTTTCACAGACTTTTACTGGTTTTCTAACAGCTTCTTGCTCAATAGGCTTCTCTGTTGTAGATTCAATATCCACTTGTTCAACACAAGCTTCAACTGGCTCCATAACAGCTTCTTTTACAACTACAGACTTTAGCTTACTGGATTCATGAACAAATTTCACAGGTTTAAGTTGTGGTTTTACTTTAACTTTATCTTTAAACCTAAGTTCATCTTTCTCACAGTAACCTAAACCTACAGTATCTGTTTGAAAAACCTGATGTGTGTCTTTTCCAGAATTAGTCCAGGTTTTAATCACTTTCCTCTCTTTTTCCAACTCAGACTCTATTTGCCTGTATCTTTTAAGCAATTCCTGTTCAACATAAACAGCATCATCTCTCTCCTTTTGAACTTGTTGCATGTTAACAAGCTTCTCTTCAAGAAATTTATTTCTTTCTTTGAGACCTAGATTCTCAGACTTTATTCTCTCATTCTCTAAAGTCTGATCCCTATAACTAACATGTATGCTTTTAAGATAAATTCTTAATTCAGATATATCATCAATATCATAAGCATAAGTTGTTAGGGGTACCTTGTTTTCAGATGAGTCAGCTTCATCTCTACCAGTTGCCATGAGAGCATAATTGACTCCCTCATCTGAGTCTGAAGTGTCTGCCCAGTCTTTGCCTTTTGAGATGAGTGCTTTTCAGTTTTTCCTTTCTTGCACTCTGGAGCATAGTGACCCATCTCTTTGCACTTGTAGCACTGGATCTCAGATTTGTCTTTCTTTCCAGACTTGGTATCCCTTCCATCAGACTTTCTGAAATTCTTTCTTTCAGAATTTGAATCTTTCCTAGAGAATCTTTTTCCTTTCTTGAAATTCTTGAATCCCATCTTTTTGAAGGTCTTCACCATCAAGGCAGCCATTTGCATCAACTCCTCTTCATCATCCTCAGAATCAGAAGCTTCATCATCAGTGTTTGAGCCATCATCAGAGTTTGATGACTCACTGTCAGAGTTTACGACCAATGCTTTTCCTTTGGCTTTCTTCCTTGAGATTTTCTTCTCGATGGGCTTCTCCTCGACTCTGAGAGCAACATATTTTGTCTTCTTGCTTGATCTTCTGTTTCTTTGTTCTATCTCCAATTCATGAGTTTTCAGTAACCCATAAATCTCATCAAGTTCAGTTTCAGCAAGTTCGTAATTATCTCTTATAGTTGTTGTCTTCAAATCCCATTTTTCAGGTAAAGATAAGAGAAATTTGAGATTTGATTCTTCAAGATCATATTCTTTATCAACTAGAGATAAATCATTCAACAGTTTACAGAATCTGTCATATGTCTCAGTCAAGGTTTCATTGGCTCTTGAATCAAAGTGCTCATACTCCTGAGTGAGTATAGTTTTCCTGTTCTTCTTTATAGCAGAGGTTCCTTGACATCTAACTTCCAAAGCATCCCAGATCTCTTTTGCAGTTTTGCATCCAATAACTCTGTTAGACATAACATTATCTAAAGCACTATGGAGTAGATGTCTAACCTTTGCATCCTTTGCAAACGATGAGATGTCTTCAGGAGTATAGTCCTTCTTCTCCTTTGGAATTGTCTTCTGATCTTCACCAGCAACAACTGTTGACAACTTAGTTGGCTTATGAGGACCATCATAGATTCTATCAAGGTATTCTGGATCTGTGGCTTCCAGAAACATGGTCATCTTCACCTTCCAAATTGGATATTCTGCTGGCCTGAGAATTGGAACCCTGATTGACTCATATCGACTCACAGGAGCAGGTTTCACTTGTTCAGTCTTTGGAGCAGCAGCTTGATTTTCCTCAGTCATGATTATACTTGTATTGTTGATCGAAAACTGTATATATTAAACAGTCCAGGCTCTGATATCAATTGTTAGGCCGAATACAATATAATCAAATATATATGAGAATAACAATAATCAAGAACACTGTTTATGAATCAATAAACTGTAATTGTATTAACAGCTTCTCTCTTTTTGATGTTAATGAATCACAAAGAGCTTCTAGGTTACAAGAATAATAATCAATAATCGCATCCCTTTTAGGGTTAACCTATCTGTGTTTATATATTACACAGCTACATACAATCCATCTCTAATTGATATTCCTATAAGTTAGCTATACAATTCATATCAATTAAGGATTGCTTCTTATCTTCTATTCTGTTTCCTTAGCTGTATCAATATATTCTGCTTCTTTCCATCTTCAGAATATATTGCTTCTAGAATATTCAATTCAGCACCGACAGCTAATTCAACTATCACCACGTCAGACTTTAACAAACTCTGACTGGCTTCAATGTAAACTCTGATTAACACCTGGTACTTAAACACTGATGAGCAAACATCAGCAATTATATTTAACATGATCCATCAGGAGTGTTCATGCTTATTTGCAGGGCACGTGTTCCTGAGTAGAAAAGTAGACTAGGAAAAGAATATGTAATTTCCATTTTCATTTGTAAAGAATCTTCAAGATTTAATGAAAACTATCAATTTGCTCAATTGTTCTTGTCCTTCTTACTTTTCCTGCACAATTTGTTAGTAACACTGCATTTGATACATAATATAACGAATAGTAATCGCTGACAAAAATATAATTGTAATTGAAAATTAAGACTTAATAACTTAATCAAAGACTAAGTAATGATCTTATTTGTCAGAGTTTACCAGGAGTGTTGTTGACAAATTGTCTTAGAACTTCTGGTTTTCATACCAGCTTCAATATCTGAGCATCGGGATTTGACCAGTTGACTTTCTATCAGGATAACATCCTATCAGGATTTGATCAAAGAAAACATACCTTTCTGAATAACCATCAGGATTTGACAGTTATCAGGATTTCCTCTCTGTAGCTTTCCTCAGAAATTCTCAAAGTTCATCATTCCAAGTTCATTCACCAATTTATTGAAAGTAGCTTCAGGTAGTGGCTTGGTGAATATATCATCTAGTTGTTGATCAGTAGGAACAAAGTGAAGTTCAATTGTTCCTTCCAGAACTTGTTCTCTTATGAAGTGATATCGAATACTGATGTGTTTAGTAAGAGAATGTTGAACTGGATTTCCTGTCATTGCAATAGCACTTTGGTTATCACAATAAATAGGGATTTTTGAGTATGACAGGCCATAATCTAACAACTGATTTCTCATCCACATTATCTGAGCACAACAACTTCCTGCAGCAATGTACTCAGCTTCTGCAGTTGAAGTGGAAATGGATTTTTGCTTTTTACTGAACCATGAAACTAATCTTCCACCCAAAAACTGACAGCTTCCTGAAGTACTTTTCCTGTCCATTTTGCATCCTGCAAAATCATCATCTGAATAACCACACAACCCAAAATCTGATTCCCTTGTATACCAAAGGCCAAGTGAAGAAGTGCCTTTGAGATATCTGAAAATTCTTTTGACTGCAATCAGATGGGGTTCTCTAGGTTTTGCTTGAAATCTTGCACACAGACAGGTTGCAAACATGATATCTGGTCGACTTGCAGTGAGATACAATAAAGAGCCAATCATTCCTCTGTAGTGAGTTACATCTACCTCAGCACCTTGATCAGGATCAAGTTTGGTAGCTGTAGCTATGGGAGTTGTAGCAGGAGAACTATCTTGCATGTTAAACCTTGTCAATAAATTCCTTGTATATTTAGACTGATTGACAAAAATCCCTTCATCAGTCTGTTTAACTTGAAGACCAAGAAAGTAACTCATTTCTCCCATCATGCTCATTTGATATCTTGACTGCATAAGCTTGGAAAACTTTTCACAAAGCTTATTGTTTGTTGACCCAAAAATGATATCATCAACATAAATCTGAACTAACAACAAGTCCTTACCATGATTCAAATAAAATAGAGTTTTATCAATAGCACCTCTTTTGAATCCACTTTCCAGTAAGAATACAGCTAAAGTTTCATACCATGCTCTTGGAGCTTGCTTTAGTCCATAAAGTGCCTTATCCAATCTGTAGACATGATCTGGATAGTTAGGATCAATGAAACCAGGAGGTTGCTCAACATAGACTTCTTCCTCCAGTTCTCCATTTAAGAAAGCACTTTTAACATCCATCTGGAAAACCTTGAATTTCTTATGTGTTGCATAAGCAAGAAATATCCTGATGGCTTCTAGTCTTGCAACAGGAGCAAAAGTTTCATCATAATCATTTCCCTCTTGTTGAGAATACCCCTTTCCAACTAGTCTTGCTTTGTTTCTGATTATTACTCCATCAGAATCAGTCTTGTTCTTGAAAATCCACTTTGTACCAACAATTGATCTATTCTTTGGTCTTGGTACTAGTTTCCAGACTTCATTTCTTTCAAATTCATTCAGTTCCTCTTGCATTGCAGTAACCCAATCAGCATCTTTAAGTGCATCTTCAACTTTCTTTGGCTCCTCCTTGGATAGAAAGTTATTGTATAGACATTCATTTTGAGTTGCACTTCTTGTTTGAACACCTGCATCAGGATCCCTGATGATCAAATCAGGAGTATGACTTGCAGTCCATTTCCTTGCTGGTGTTAAATTGTTTCTTGAAGTAGATGCTCTCCCTGGATTGGTGTTATCTTGATTTGAAGAACTTGCTTGACTTGAAGCTCCCCCTGAATTATTGTTATGTCCTCCTGATAAGTTATCAGGATCATCACTTGAATCAGTATCTGAAGAATTCTGTCCTGATGATTGAGTTGACTCTGAACTTGTAGTAGAATGTTGTTGCCCCCCCTCAACATTAGCACTACTAGAAGTATCACTATTGATTGCATCATCAGCATTTGCACCATCAGCATCTGGTGTGTCATCAGGATTTGGTGACCCATCAGGATCTGATTCACTTTCCTCAGGTTCCTTGGTAGCTTCATTTTCAAAAATCAATCTATCATGAGAGTCTTCATTGATTCCTGCTATCTTTTTGTCATCAAAAGATACATTTATTGACTCCATGACAGTCCTTGTCCTCAAATTAAAAACTCTGAAGGCTCTTGATGCAGGATAGCCTATGAAAATTCCTTCATCAGCCTTTGTTTCAAATTTCCCTAGCTGTTCAGGATGAGTTCTGAGAACAAAACATTTACAGCCAAACACATGCAGATGCTGCAGACTTGGTTTCTTCTCCTTGAGAGACTGATAAGGAGTAACACCATGCCTGTTTATTAATGTGAGATTTTGAGTATAGCATGCTGTGTTGACTGCTTCTGCCCAGAAATATGTAGGTAATTTTGCTTCTTCCTACATAGTTCTGCCAGCTTCAATAAGAGTTCTATTTTTCTTTTCAACTACTCCATTTTGCTGAGGTGTGCCAGGAGCAGAGAATTGTTGAATGATTCCTTTGTATTTGCAGAACTCTTCCATCTTTGAATTCTTAAATTCAGTACCATTATCACTTCTCAGTATCTTGACTTTGTACTTTGTGGTTGTCTCAATCATTCTCACATGATCCAACAGAACTTCAGGAGTCTCATCTTTTCTGTGCAGAAAATACACCCAGGTGAATCTTGAATATTCATCAACAATTACAAGAGTGTACCTTTTCTTACTGATGGACATGATATTGACTGGACCAAATAAATCAAGATGTAGCATGTGATATGGTTCTTCAATAGAGGATTCTGATTTACTCTGGAATGATGTCCTTCTTTATTTTGCTTTCTGATATGCATCACAGAGTCCATCAGGAGTATATAACACTTTTGGTAACCCTCTCACTAAATCTTTCTTAACCAACTCATTGATATTGCTGAAGTTGAGATGAGAAAGCTTCTTGTGCCAATTCCAACTTTCATCTACTGAAGCTTTACTGATCAGACAGGTAGGGGAGTCATCAGTATTTGATTGAATGTTGGCTTCATATATGTTACCATGCCTTTAGCCAGTCAGTGCTATCTTGCTTGTTGCTTTACTAACTACTTCACAATGAGTGGAATAGAAGTTGACATGATAACCTCTGTCAGTGATTTGACTAATACTCAACAAGTTGTGTTTCAGTCCCTTCACTAGAGCTACTTTTTCAATGATGACATTTCCAATGATTATATTGCCATATCCCAAGGTTTGTCCAATGTTGCCATCTCCATAAGACACAGTTGGGCCAGCTTTTTCCTCATATTCTGATAACAGGGCTTTGTTTCCAGTCATGTGCACAGAACATCCACTATCCATGACTAACACATTTTTCTTTTTACCCTGCAATCAGAATAGAAACACACTAGTTAGAACATTTAGGAACCCATACTTGTTGGGTTCCTTTTCCATGCAATTTATTAACTTTCACAGTAGAAGACTTTCTGACTTTAGCAGTCCTGACAGGATTTACTCCATTAGGATTTGCTTTTTCAGTATCAGTATTAACAAAAGCATGTTCCAACTTGACATTCTTAATGCTACCAGAGTTTGCACTATTTTTATCAACTTTAGGCAATGGATCATAAAAGTTATTGAAAGGCATATGTCCAGGCCTATTTGTAAACACCGAGGATTCTACTCAACTTTAATTAAGATGTAATAAGTAAATAATAAAAATCAATTGTCACAGGAATCTCAGAAGGTTATATCTGTCAAAGAATGAAGATTAAAGTCATCTACAGACTTGAAGTGATTCTACATTGAAAGAAGCTCAATTTATTGATCAAGCCTCAATGAAGTATTCAAGCTCAGTGAATTTATTAAAGTGACAGAGATTTCAAGTGGTGACAGAAAAAGATACTGATTACGGAGTTCTTGAATGAGAAGGTAGTGAATCACTGCTTAAAGTTAAATAGATAAAGAACAGACATAGTCGTTAGTCACTCATGAACCAGACAGTGCATCGAGTGTCAACGTACTAATTGTGTTTGTTATTTATCTAATTTTAAGTGATTCTGGAATTAATAGAGAAGTCAACTAATTCTGTTTATTCTCTTATAAATAATTAATATTATTAAGTATATTATTTATTAATTTAATTCTGCAAAGAATTAAATTAATACATAATTTATTTAATTAATTATTTAAATTAGAATATATTTGAACTAGGAAGACTTATATTTTTGAACTAGGAAGACTACCAAGGCTGTCTTACCGATTGTCTTCCTAGGGCAATTTATAGTTTTCCCGATTGTCTTCCAAGTACATTGGCTTGTCTTCCCGATTGTCTTCCAAGGCAAATTTGTTAGTTTTCCAGAAAGTCTTCCAATTACTTTCTGCAGTGGATTGGCGCGTGAAGAAAAGGAACAAGTGGTTTGTATAAAGAAAAACAAGGCAGTTGACAAAAGAGATAACACACACAAAAGAAAAGAATACAGAGCATTCAATATCAAACTCATTCGACTGTCTTCATTTCTTTCAACTGCAAAGCATTCAATTTCTACCAGAGATTTAATTCTTGTATTGCTTCTTAACATTTAATCCATAAGAATCATTTCTCTTGTACTGCTTTAGCTTTCTAGCGGATCATAATCCCTAGATTTTATATCGAACTACTTTTTAGTATTCGATCCTTTTTATTACAAAAATAGATAAATTCATGTCGAATTTATTCTAGATTTGTTTTATTAAGTTCTTTGTAATCAGTGAACAAAATTGTAACACCTCTCAAGTTTAATAGAGTTTCTATTTAACTTGAATATTGTTTCAGTTTTTATTCCGCATTAATTTGTTCTAAACAGTTAAATCATTTAAAGGACAAATTCGATAAAACGGTATAGTTTGTATTCAACCCCCCTTCTACAAACTTATCAGGACCTAACAATTGGCATCAGAGCCTTTTGATTGATATACAAATCAAAGATCCAATTGTTTTGAGATTTTTCTTTTAAACTCTGATTTTTTATTTAATTTCTAAAAATCTCAAAAGATGTCTACTACACAGAAAGTGGGGACAGTTAAAATCCCAATATTCAGCAAGGAGCATTATCCAATGTGGAAGAAGAAAATGCTCCTATTTCTTAAGGTTGCAAATCCTAAATACTTGGATGTGCTGAAGAGTGGTCCCAAACTCCCTATGATTATTGATCCTGAAGTTGTTGAGGATAATGTTGTGACTAGGGCTGCTAGGATGTACCCTAAAGATCCCAAGGAATACACTCCT
Source organism: Heracleum sosnowskyi (assembly GCA_030848705.1). Lineage (NCBI taxonomy): Eukaryota > Viridiplantae > Streptophyta > Magnoliopsida > Apiales > Apiaceae > Heracleum > Heracleum sosnowskyi. The sequence continues at coordinate 134,269,838 of CM061237.1, forward strand.
GATGAGAAAGAGGATGTTACCTTGGATTCCTGTCTTCAGTTGATCCTTATTGAGAGTCTTGATCCTATCATGCATAATCATGTCCTAAATTGTGAAACTGCCAAACATATTTGGGGAACCATAGAGATAATCAATGAGGGGACAGAAGAAGTTAGGGAGAATATGCTGGAAATTCTCACTTCACAATATGAGCATTTCAGATCAATCCCTGGTGAAGGTATCTCTCAGGTTTTTGAAAGATACAACAAATTAATTAATGATCTGAATCTCAATGGGAAGCACTACACCAACAAAGAGATTAACAAGAAGTTCCTTCTTACACTTCCACCTCACTTGGAGCACAAGATATCTGCTATTAGAGAAGCAAGAGACATGAATGAGCTTGCTTTGGAAAGATTGTATGGTGTCTTGAAGACCTATGAGCTGGAGCAGATTCAACAGAAGGAGCTGTATGGAACTGGAAGGATTGTTGGTACCTCCACTGCATTGGCTGCTGAAGTCCCACAGAAACTGGAAGTGAAGGCTGTTCAACCTTCCAGTTCTCACATGAATGTTATTGATGCTGAATATGGATTAACATCCATTGATCAATCTGGTGGTGACTTCTATTCTTTGGAAGAACTTGATCAGCTGGAGGATGGTGATTTGGCTTTGATAGTCAGAAAGTTTGGGAAGTTTAGATTCAAGAGGAATCCCAATCTTAAGTTCAGACCCAGATTTCAGAGAGGTGGATCTTCATCTTCAAGTGGCACAAGGGGTGGCTACAAAACTGGAACTGTGGAAAGGATTATAATCAGATGCTACAATTGCAATGAGTTGGGTCACTTTGCTACTGAGTGCAGAAAGCCAAAGCAAGTGACTAGAAACACATTTGATTCTAGCAAGAAGAACAAGATTGGGAAGGCCTATGTTGCTGAGGGAAAGAGTTGGGATGACACTGACAGTGATGAAGAAGCAGGTGAGATTGGGAACCTTGCTTTAATGGCTAAAGAGGAAAGCACTTCATCCAGATACATGTCAGAGGTAACCTTTACTGATGCTGAAATGATTTATCATCTTGGTGGCACCATAAGTTGTGCACGCACTGAAAATGATAGAATAAATCTTTTAAACACAAATCTTGAAAAGGAATTAAAAGATTTGAAACTTGTGCATGTTAATCAGGATGAACTTAATGAGAAAATTGCTTTTCTGGAGAATAGGGTTAAATGTTATATTCAACTGGAAACCATTCTCAAAGAGCAGATTAGTGAGCTCAAAACCAAAGCTAATGCCTATTACAACTCTTGTAAGACGGCTAAAGAAATTTTCAATAAACAAGCTATTGGTAATCATGTCAGTATAGGTTATGATTATAATGAGGCTATAGGATTGCTTGGTATTAATACACCTTGTAGAGTCAGAGAAGAAGGAAAGGTTGTTCCTTATATACTTAAGGGTATTGAAACACCCTTCTGTAAAGAATCCATAGCAGATCCTATGAATGAATACTCTATAATCATTGCTGAAGAGATTCGTGAAGAAGATATGGCTTTGGAAGTTGAACAGTCCAAAAAGTGTATATCTGATATTCCAGTCAAAGTTGCTACAACTAAAAAGACTAAATCAGATATCCATAAGTTGGATCAAAACAACTGTAGAACTAACATGCCTGCTATTAATTCTTCTCATAAAGCATGTGGTGTGAGTAATTGCATGTCTTGTGCTTTTAATGTTATGTATGCTTTCTTTAATAAAAAGCATGTATCTAGTGATAAGACTGCTCCACGTCAACATGTTAATAATAAGAAGCATGTTAAAGCAAAGACTACTAGTCCTCCTCAGACTAGAGTGGATTCATTTATCCCTAAGCCTACTCAGAAATGTGTTAAGGCTGGTTATGAATGGAAACGCTCTTATGTGAAAGAGGTTGAAGTAGTTTTAGTTAAAAATGTTGTTTTGCCTGACAAAGGCCAGTTTTTTAAGTATGCCGGACCCAATCAAGTGTGGGTTCTGAGGAAGGACTAATCAATCTGGTATTGCAGGGAGTTAAACAGGTAAACCGTGTTATATGGATTCTTGACAGTGGATGTTCAAGGCATATGACCGGAGATAGAGCCCTGCTATCAGATTTGGTTGAGAAAGCTGGCCCAGTAGTTACCTTTGGAGATAACAGCAAGGGTATTACGAAAGGATATGGCTGTTTGAAGTACGGTAATGTTATCATTGAAGATGTTTCATTTGTGGAAGGTCTGACGTTCAATCTTCTCAGCATCAGTCAGTTCTGTGACAGAGGATATGCTGTTTCCTTTGAAAGAGAGAAGTGTCAGATCACTCACAAGAAGAATGGAAAGCCTGCTCTTCAAGGAGTAAGGAAAGGTGACTTGTTCATAGCTGATCTGAACTCGGGATTCAAAGATGAAGTGAATTGTTTTTATGCTAAAGCTTCATCAGATGATAGTTGGCTATGGCACAAGAAGATGTCTCACCTTAACTTCAAAACTATGAACTCTTTAGTCAAGAGGGAATTAGTTAGAGGTTTGCCTCAGATGGAATTTACACAGGAAGGACTGTGTGAGGCATGTCAGAAGGGAAAGTCAAAGAAAGCTTCTCACAAGGGCACTGACACATCATCAATAACTGAACCTCTTCAGCTACTGCACATGGATTTGTTTGGTCCAGTTAATGTGATGTCCATGTCAAAGAAACAATATGCACTTGTGATTGTTGATGACTATTCAAAATATACATGGGTTTTATTCCTACATTCCAAGGATGAGACCCCATTCCTGGTGATTGGCCATGTAAAGTTGATTGAGCTGGATTCTAGATTCCCTGTTAGAGCCATAAGGTCAGATAATGGTACGGAATTCAAGAATGCCATTCTGAATGACTTTTGTGCTGATAAAGGAATAACAAGACAGTATTCTGCCCCTAGAACTCCTCAACAAAATGGAGTAGTGGAAAGAAAGAATCGTACATTGATTGAAGCTGCTAGGACTATGTTAAGTGAGTCCAAACTTCCAATGTACTTTTGGGCTGAAGCAGCGAATACAGCTTGTTATACTCAGAATCGAACTTTAATCAACAAAGACCTAATGAAGACTCCGTATGAGATCATGAACAACAAGAAACCAACTGTCAAGTACTTTCATGTATTTGGAGCAAAATGCTTTGTGCTTTTAGATGAAAATGTTAAACGTGGCAAGTTTGAGGCAAAGGCACAAGAAGCTATTTTTGTTGGTTATTCCAGAAGATCTTACAGGGTTTATGTGGTTGGCAGTCACACAGTAAAGGAAAGTGTCAATGTTACTTTTGATGACACTAAGTTCCCCAATATCCAAAAAGAAGATTCATCTGAAGAGCTGAAGTTTGATAACTTGCCAGACTCAGAATCAGATGATGATGCCCCACCTGAAGTTATTGCTGGAAATGATAATAACAATGATGATAATAATCCTGGTGATGGTGGTGGAAACATTGGTAACAATGGAGATACCACTAACACTGGAGAAGAATCATCAAGGCAGACAAGCAACAACTCAGGGGGAGCAAATGAAGGATCAACTAGTCACTCACAACATCAAAGTGAATTTCAAGGCGAATCATCAAGATCAAATCTTCCAAGACAGACTGTTTGGAATAGAGCTCATCCTTTTGAGCTGATCATTGGTGATCCAGATGTTGGAGTTAAAACTAGAAGTGCTTCTCAGAATGAATGTCTTTTCTCAGCATTTCTATCTAAAATGGAGCCAAAGAAAACTGAGGAAGCACTTACTGATCCAGATTGGGTGATTGCTATGCAAGATGAACTCAATCAGTTTGAACAACAACAAGTCTGGAAGCTGGTACCCAGGCCAAAGAACAAGAAAGTAGTTGGTACTAGATGGGTATACAGGAACAAGCTAGATGAGGATGGCATTGTTACTAGGAACAAGGCAAGACTGGTTGCACAAGGGTACTCTCAAGCTGAAGGCATTGATTATGATGAAACCTATGCACCAGTGGCTAGACTTGAGGCCATCAGGATGTTCTTAGCATTTGCTGCTTACTCCAATTTTAAAGTCTATCAAATGGATGTTAAGAGTGCATTCCTGAATGGTGAACTTGATGAAGAAGTGTATGTGGAACAGCCCCCTGGCTTTGAAAATCAGGAGCTGCTGGACTTTGCGTACTTTCTCTTCAAGGCTATCTATGGTCTTAAACAAGCCCCAAGAAAATGGTATGACACTCTCTCTGGTTTTCTTTTAGAAAATGGTTTTGTTAGAGGTATCATAGACAAAACTCTTTTTTCAAAGAAACACAAAAATGATATGATATTAGTCCAAGTCTATGTGGATGACATCATATTTGGGTCTACTAATGATAATCTCTGTAAGAGATTTGCTGAGCTTATGCAGAGTAAGTTTGAAATGAGTATGATGGGTGAGCTGAAGTTCTTTCTTGGATTACAAGTAAGTCAAAGGTCAAATGGTATATTTATTTGTCAATCCAAGTATCTCAAAGAACTCCTCAAGAAGTATCACATGGAGGATTCAGCATCAGCAAGGACTCCATCTTCAACAGCCATCAAACTTGGAGCTTCTGACAAATCTATCAAGGTAGATGTCACAAGCTACAGAGGTATGATTGGCTCATTACTCTATCTTACTGCTAGTAGACCAGATATTATGTATTCTACATGCTTGTGTGCAAGGTTCCAAGCGGACCCTAGAGATGTTCATCTCGTTGCTGTGAAAAGAATCTTGAGATATCTTAAGGGTACACCTAATCTAGGTATCTGGTACCCTAAAGATTCAGGTTTTAATCTTGTTGGATATACAGATTCTGATTATGCAGGTAGTGTTGTGGATAGAAAGAGTACCTCTGGGAGTTGTCAATTCCTAGGAGGTAGGTTGATTTCCTGGTATAGCAAGAAACATCAAACAGTTTCCAATTCAACAGCAGAAGCTGAATATATTGCTGTTGGAAGCTGTTGTGCTCAGATCTTATGGATACGGAATCAATTAAAGGACTATGGCTTTGCATTAGACAAAATCCCCATATTTTGTGATAATACAAGTGCCATAGCAATCTCCAACAACCCTGTGCAGCACTCGAGAACGAAGCACATTGATATCAGGTATCATTTTATCCGAGAGCATGTCATGAATGGAACTGTGGAGTTACATTTTGTACCCACAGAAGAACAGACTGCAGATATATTCACTAAATCTGTTGATGAATCCACATTTATCAAGTTAGTTGGTAAATTGGGTATGTTAAACAGTCTTAGTGATTAACAATATATCTGTCAGGTTTGTTATTTCAAAATTCATTTTCTATTGTCATTTAACTAATATTTGCTGCAAATTCTCTGTTAATATTTCATGCTTGTATTTAAATAGCTCTGAATATTTTATTTTCTTTAAAAATATTTTTCTCATATTTTTTAAGTGGAGAAATGTATTTTTATTGAAAATATATTTATTTAGAATTATTTAGACATTTTTCAGATTGTAAATATTGTTGTTTGAATTTTTTCTGCAAGTTTATATTAATATTATGCATTTCTAATATTCTGCATATTTTTCTAGGATTTATGGAATTTTCTGTGAATTTTTCTAGAATTGTATATATTTTTCATTTTTTTTTCAAGTTAAATAGCAATACTTGTGTTAGTTATGCTATTTGTGCCAATGCACTTCTGAAAATTGATCCATTACGGATGTTGTGTTCAAGTGCTGTTATTGCTGGAGATTCAAAATCTTTTACTTTCAATATTCTCAACCAGCAATATACAGTTACTTTTGATTTATTTTGTGATGTGTTGCATTTTCCAAAGGACAGGTTTGAACCATTACCCACTGATGATGAGTTAACACAGTTCTTTGTGAATATTCAGTATCAGGGTCCCTTTCAAATGGTAAAATTATCAAAATCTTTTGTTGTAAGGGAATGGGATCTGTTCTTTGATACTATAGCTAGGGTATTTGGTAATTGCACAAAAACAAACTTTCATTGCATTACTAGTCTTAATCAGTACATTGCCTATGCTATAGTATTTGGTCGTAGATTGAACTTTGCTGAGATTCTGTGGAACATTTTGCTCAACAGGCTTGCTCACTCTAGGAGAGATTCTGATAATGGTGAGAAAGTAAAGTGTTGGTACCCTCGCTTTCTCACTCTTATCATTAATCATCTTCTCACTGATGAGCAGGTAGAACTGTTTCGAGAAGCTAGATTTGAAACCTCTCCAACCACAGACACCAAATTCTACACCAGACTTGATGTAGCATCCAAATTTCCCACCATACCTGTTCTTGTTTCACCATTGATGAGACAATTCATTAATCTTCCTATCTTTGGTGAACAAGTTCCTCAACCACATCCAGTTCCACTACAGGTAGTTATTCCTAACCCTGGATCTTCTTCTGGTACTTTAATTCAAACCCAAGTGGTTGTTAGGGCTGACCCAGAGGTTGTAGAACCACAATCTCTGACCCAGGTCATAGAGCCAAACAGAGAGTCAAACACTCCTGATACACAACCTGAGCCTAATGTTCAAACCAGTTCAAGAAGTGTTAGTGATATAGCTGAAATGAGTGTTCCCACAGCTCTGTCTCCACCCTTAAAGAAAAGAAAAACCTATAGGGAGATAACTGTAAGCCCATCTGTATCCTCTCAAAAGGATATGGACATTGATATGGCCACTACACAGTCTCTGGAGACATCCCCTCAACAGGGTGGATCTATTGAAATTCGCCATAGGGCCATGGCATCTTGTACTGAGTCAAGCACACTTCCATTACTCACAATGGGAGAAGATATCCATTTAGATGACACTCAAGACACCATGTCAGGAGAGCACTTTACTTTTGATTTTGATACAGTGCCTACCATAGTTACGGTAGAAGTGCCTTCACGGGCATCTGAGGGAAAATCTGATTCTTTGCCATCTCAAATAGAATCATTTTCTCCCCTCCCAGAGGGAACATCTCTGGCTCCCCCAAGGGATTTTTCACTCGCAGTTTTTACTGGAGAAAGTGAAAGGCAACTTGATGAGTCTGTCCCTGAAGAAATTCAGTATACAATGTCAAATATTTTGACAGACTCAATCAGGGATCGGGAATTGCGAACTCCCATTGCACCACCACTGACCTCTCTAGAAGGGGCTAGGGTGATTTTTCATGCAGGTACATCTTCTCAAAATCCTGAAAGACAGTTAGTTGTGAGAGACATGAGTCAAACACAGAGTGATACACAAGCACGTGAGTTGAGTGAAACACCACTGAGAGCAATTGAAGTGAGTGCACACACTGACACAAACACTGCTTTGTTGTTGAACCAGCTGGCTGATCTACAAAGGAAGTTACAGGAAACCCAGGCTGAGAACACTATTCTCAAAACACAGGTGGCTGCTCAATCTACCACCTTTGTCAATGATGACCTGGAAGGCTTGAAAACTAGTGTACTCCCAAGGCTGAATTCTATCCAACAGTCTCAAGTACTAGTGGCTTCAGACGTCTCTGATATTATAACGTTAAATGCACAAATGTCAGAGAATGTCAATGAGATTGCTTCCATTTCCAAAAAGGTGAACTTTATTCTTCAAACAACTGATGAAAATCAGAGGTATAATGAACAAAAGATGTCTAGAATTGAAGGAGGAATGGAGCATCTCAATGAAGGTATGAAGCAACTGTACTACATGATCAAGGAAACACATCAACCTACTGAAGCACAAAGAATATTCTTTGAGGGAGATGATGATGAGGATGATGATGCTGATGAAGGAGATGAGGGGAGAGAAAGAGGAGAGATAAGGAGAACAGCTGAGGTGAATCCTAGGGCTTCCACAGCTCAAACTGTAGAGGATTCCTCAACTAAGGGGGAGAAGGAGAAGAAAGGAGAAGAGAAAGAGAAAGAAGCTGGAGGAGCTTCTGGGAAGGATAAAGGGAAAGGTAAACAATCAATGGAGGAGTCTGCTTTTGATGATGCCTACTACTATCAAGGTGAACAGGATGACTTCCAATTTGACACATCTGGTGATCTGAGGAAGACCATTTCTGTAGAAGCTTTTGGTGAGGAGGAGGTTGAGGAGGCAGCCAACTTTGATGATTGGGAAGACGAGGCTGAATTATATACACCTGACCCTGTGTTCCAAAAGGAGTTGAAGAAACAACATGCAGAGCTGAGGAGAAAGGAGGATGAGAATGCCAAGGTCTCCAACATCATATCTCAACAGCTAAAGATTCAAAAGGCTGAACATGAAGACAAACAACGTCTTCATAGTATTCATGTCAGGGAAAGGAGATTGGATGTTAGGATGAAGCAAGGACTTAAATGGGATAAGGCAAGGGAGATGTTTGATATCCCTCAGAGAGGCACAAACAATGATGCTACCTTTCTGAAGCTGCTTGAGAAGATCAGAACTGTTAATCCAGACAATTCATTATACATGAAGGCATTGAAGGAAGATATCTTAAGGATTACGTCTGCATTTGATCAAGTGAGGCAAGAACTGTTCATCTATGTCTCAAGTGCTCTTGAAGGGTCATTCACCATTTCTCTTGACCTCCTTCAAAGAAGATCTCTATCTGAATTGTGGATTCTGATGAGTAAAGTTAAAAGATCTTCTTGTTTGAATGAGCTTCTCTATGATCGGCTGAGAGATTCTGCTATGAAGGCCAGTCCTCAAGTTGTACATTTTCCCTATGAAGTCAAAATCTACAGAGGTGCAACTTTAGAGACAGTGAGGCTGGATCCTGATTCCATGAAGCTACAGACTGCTATGCAACTGGTGAAGCTGGAGAATCTTCTTAGAACTTCTGGGTTTGCTTCTGTAGAAAAGTCTGAAGTTGCTGATATGATTTCAGACTACTGCACGGAGAAAATTCCAAGGTATGCTCAAATGAAGAATAGATTGAAGAAGATCACCACTCAACCAGTAATGCCAAGTGGTGTAGTTTCTGAAAGTGATCGTGTCCTTGACAAAGATCTTCTAGTCACCTTGCAAGAAGCTGAAGAAGGTGAAATTAGAGACTGAAGGCATGATAGGTTTAGCTCTTTTGTAAATGTTATATGTATAGAGCTAGGTAAATCAAGATAGGTAAAAGTATTCATATGTTCAGTCTAGAGGAACATCTATCTTGTATTTATCTTTACTGTTTGAATCTGGAAATTGTTATATTTAATCCAGAACTTTTTATTATTTGCTTGGCTCTTAAAAGTCTTATCTTTTCTTGTTTTAGTTGAGTTATCCTCTAGAGGTATTTGGTTGTTATTGTCTAACAAACAAATAGGGGGAGATTGAAAGGCATATGTCCAGGCCTATTTGTAAACACCGAGGATTCTACTCAACTTTAATTAAGATGTAATAAGTAAATAATAAAAATCAATTGTCACAGGAATCTCAGAAGGTTATATCTGTCAAAGAATGAAGATTAAAGTCATCTACAGACTTGAAGTGATTCTACATTGAAAGAAGCTCAATTTATTGATCAAGCCTCAATGAAGTATTCAAGCTCAGTGAATTTATTAAAGTGACAGAGATTTCAAGTGGTGACAGAAAAAGATACTGATTACGGAGTTCTTGAATGAGAAGGTAGTGAATCACTGCTTAAAGTTAAATAGATAAAGAACAGACATAGTCGTTAGTCACTCATGAACCAGACAGTGCATCGAGTGTCAACGTACTAATTGTGTTTGTTATTTATCTAATTTTAAGTGATTCTGGAATTAATAGAGAAGTCAACTAATTCTGTTTATTCTCTTATAAATAATTAATATTATTAAGTATATTATTTATTAATTTAATTCTGCAAAGAATTAAATTAATACATAATTTATTTAATTAATTATTTAAATTAGAATATATTTGAACTAGGAAGACTTATATTTTTGAACTAGGAAGACTACCAAGGCTGTCTTACCGATTGTCTTCCTAGGGCAATTTATAGTTTTCCCGATTGTCTTCCAAGTACATTGGCTTGTCTTCCCGATTGTCTTCCAAGGCAAATTTGTTAGTTTTCCAGAAAGTCTTCCAATTACTTTCTGCAGTGGATTGGCGCGTGAAGAAAAGGAACAAGTGGTTTGTATAAAGAAAAACAAGGCAGTTGACAAAAGAGATAACACACACAAAAGAAAAGAATACAGAGCATTCAATATCAAACTCATTCGACTGTCTTCATTTCTTTCAACTGCAAAGCATTCAATTTCTACCAGAGATTTAATTCTTGTATTGCTTCTTAACATTTAATCCATAAGAATCATTTCTCTTGTACTGCTTTAGCTTTCTAGCGGATCATAATCCCTAGATTTTATATCGAACTACTTTTTAGTATTCGATCCTTTTTATTACAAAAATAGATAAATTCATGTCGAATTTATTCTAGATTTGTTTTATTAAGTTCTTTGTAATCAGTGAACAAAATTGTAACACCTCTCAAGTTTAATAGAGTTTCTATTTAACTTGAATATTGTTTCAGTTTTTATTCCGCATTAATTTGTTCTAAACAGTTAAATCATTTAAAGGACAAATTCGATAAAACGGTATAGTTTGTATTCAACCCCCCTTCTACAAACTTATCAGGACCTAACAGTTATAGTACAACTTATGATAATCTTTACAAGTATAAATAGAATGCCATATACTACCACAATGAAAACAGGACTTCCGTGGTTTATAAAATACTGATCAATTCCTAACATCAGACTTAGAAATATCAGCAATCTTCTTCTTACTCTTCTTACAATCAATAGCAAGATGATTAGAGTTACCACAGTTAAAACAACACTTTCTAGGTGCATTTGGGATATATTTGTAACCATTCTCTTTATTGATCCCAACTTTACCATTCCTGTTTCTCTTAACAGTAGATTCCTTTTTCTTATCTGTCACCTCACAGATTTTATCCTTAAGTTGTTTCTGAGACAATAGACCTACATTCTTAATGACTTTATTCAAGACAGGTTTAGACTTTATGATTTTAATTCCTTGAGTAGAAGTAGATCCCTTTTCAAAAGTAGAATTGGAATCCTTACCAAAAACAAAATTAACAGGAGTAATCTTAGATTTGGTTGCATCTATAACATGTCTATATGTCTTTGGACTGACTGTCTCATCAATGACAATTTTCTCTTTCAATTTCTTATCCTCATCTGACTTATATCCTAGACACTCTTTCCAATTCTTAGAGGTATTGATCTCATGAAATTTCCTACCAGAGTTTGTCCAGGTTCTGATTTTCTCATTAACATTTTCAAGTTCCTTTTCAAGAGCAGTACATTTGGATTTCATCTCTAAATACATGTGATTCACATTATCACATTCTTTTTGTACTTCTTGCATACGAGAAAATTCAGCTTCTAATATATCATTCCTTTTTCTAAGTTCAGACATCTCAGATAAGATCCTAGTATTTTCAGCAGTTTGACTTCTAAAGCTAATATGTAATGACTTTAGAAAACGTCTTAACTCAGAAGCATTATCAGTATCAAAATCAAAGATAGTATTTAGTACCTTATCATCAGGAGCAGCAGTTACATCAGCATTGGCCATTAGAGCATAGTTGACCACCTCAGTATCAGATTCTGAGGAAGAGTCCATCCAATCCTTGCTTGATGTGATAAGTGCCTTTGTCTTCTTGCACTCAGAAGCAAAGTGACCCATACCATTGCACTTGTAGCATCTAACCTTTGACTTGTCAAATTTGCTACCCTTGCTGTCCTTTTTGATATACTTATCTTTGTTTGGATTGAAAGCCTTTTTCTGAAAGTTGCCTTGTCTTCTATTCTTCCTGAACTTCATCCTTCTGAAGTTTCTGACAATCATAGCAACCATCTCTTCCATGTCTGAGTCAGAAGAATCATCATCAGTATTGGCATCAGCATTGCCATCAGTATCTGATGAAGAGTCATCAGGATCTGACTCAACTATTCTTGTTTTACTTCTAGAGACCTCCATAGCTTTTCCTTTTGATTTAGCCTCTGCTTTCAAAGCAATTGATTTTGCCTTGCTGCTTTTCTTGTTCTTTCTCTATTGGACTTCAAGATCATGTGTTTTTAGCATCCCATAGACTTCATCAAGAGACACAGTGTTAAGATCATACTGATGTCTAATGATCGAGGTCTGAGTGTCCCATTCTTCAGGTAAAGCTCTTAGAAACTTGGTGTTTGAATCTTCAGTTTCATATTCCTTGTCAACTAAAGATAAGCTGTTCAATAATGTCAGAAATCTATCATATAGATCAGTTAGGCTCTCATCAGGTCTTGCATCAAATTGTTCATATTCTTGGATCAAAAGAGCCCTTCTGTTTTTCTTGATAGATGCAGATCCCTGGCACTGAGTTTCCAAAGTATCCCAGATTTCTTTTGAAGACTTGCACACAATCACTCTATTTGACATGACAACATCAAGACTACTGTGCAAGATATTCTTTATCTTTGGTTCTCTGAGTACATGATCTTTTTCTTCTGGAGTCCATTCACTTTTAGCCTTGACCACATAATGTTCAGGTACTGTATCTGTTCGTTCTACAATCCTTGTAGGAATATATGGTCCATCACGAATCCTGTCCAAATAGTCAGGATCCATAGCCTCCAGGTACATCATCATCTTTACCCTCCATGTTGGATATTCTGATTTCTTCAAGATGGGAATCTTCATGCTTTCATACTTGGTTGTCGACATCTTTAGATCGTATCTGATTCAGAATTAAATCAGTTTGCTCTGATACCAATTGTTGCCCAGTAATAATCTATTGTAGAATGGGGGTTGAATACAATAGTATAAGATAATCGACTTCTTAATGTATATATCACAAATATGAAAGAAAGATAACAGCTTTATTAAATCTGATATAAAACTGTTACAAACTCTCTCAAGAAATTCTGATGTTCTTGAGAGCTGCTAGCTTACAAAAACTCTCTCAAGAAATTCTATGTTCTTAAGAGCTTCTATTCGATTATGTTCTCCTTGTGTGTTGTACATAAATCGAAACCAAAACTGTGTTTATATACTACACAGCTTCTCTATCAATGATAAGTCCTAATCAATTACAAAGATTGAAAACTATCCATAATTGATAGCTACATACTACAAACCAGGAACCGACAGAATAAACTTCCATGTTTAACTAGACTCCAAATATAACTCGAAGTAGGAATCCTGATCAGCTTCCAGTCCTGATGATCAATCCTGATCCCAGTCCTGATATGTATCTTGATCCTGACGACCATGTAATCCTGATGACGTCAGCAATCCTGATCAGTTGAGTCTAGCTCCTGACGATCATTGAATTCTGATCTAACAAGTTACAATAGTGGAGTGGAGGCGGTGAAAGAAAAGCCTACAAATAGTGAACAATGTTCAATGAAAAAGGTGCACAAGTAGAAAAGATTGAACATGTTCAATTCACACCCGGAACTCCAATACACTATATTTTTTACATTTATGATATACTTTAATACTTTAATACTACACTAGTAAGATTGTAAACTTGGAGTATATAACCAAGTGTAGCAGTATTTTTTTTTTTTGACAAACAAAGAGATTTTATTAACTTGCATCAACGGAATCACAGCCAGGACAAACCCCTGAACTGACACTACAACCTGAATAGAAACAAATAAACGAGCTAAAAAAATAGCCGCTTATGTTTTCAGACTGTTTAACATCATGAATTTCTAAATTCTTTGAACTAGAAAAGATTAAAATGGCTTCCCGATCTATCAACCCTGCACCAATCCTGGAACCAGTAATACCACAAATGACCTTCACGTACGCACCACCTGTAGCCCAATGTTCAGACACACCCCAACTTTCTACATGCCGAAAACCAGCTATAGACATGCCGCAGGTGAAAGATCTCATAAGATGAACAAATTTTAGTTGTGAAAAGTAAGCTCTTGCAATATCCGACACCAGCCCAAATCCAATGCACGGATTACAGATCTCCCACAAAACCACATAAATCATTTTCAAAGTAACGAGGAGTAAAACACATACCAACATCAAAAGAACATACCTTAACATCCCAATAAAAGGGTAACAAGCCAGACACACGCCAATAGGCGGACACACGCCAATAGGCGAGACTAACACCAAAAATTCAAAGACCTCAGAATGACACCAAATTTTGGTATGATGTTAAGGAGGAGAATTTGAATCTAAAGGTATTTTTTATTTGCAGAATCGGACTCAAAATCAAGATAGATATGAGAAATAAATTCCAGATGTTTGGTTACTAAGAAAAACAAGTATATTTGCTTACAGCTCTTATAAAAATTTGTGAAGCAAAAATATTGTGTTACAGATGTGTGTTTGTAAAAGAACATCACAGAGATTTCTTCAATAAAATCTCTCATGTGGAACATTCAATGGGTGATGGCCCTCATTGTCATAATTTGAAGAAAAATGGTCCAAAATATCACAATTTGGAAAAATGGCCCCAAATATCACACTAAACACCACTTTTACCGGTGTTAACCAAAACGTGGAGTCGTCTAGCGTTTTAACAGGTTTTTGAAGAAAAAAACACTGAAAACGCAAGTTAAAATGGTGTTTTCGTAATCAAAACCCTACTTTAAGTTGTGTTTTTAGGTCAAAACACTACTTTAAGTTGTGTTTTCAGGTCAAAACGCTACTTTAAATGGTGTTACCCAATTTATTTTTTTTTAATTTGCAAGGTTCAAACGTTAGACGAACTAGCGTTTTAAAAAAAATGAAAACACTACACTAAGTAGTGTTTTAGTATGATATTTGGGGCCATTTTTTTATTGTGATATTTCGGGCCATTTGTTTTCAAATTGTGATATACAGGGGCTTTTCTCACATTCAGTCCACCTAAAATTTTTTAGTATTGTGTTTTTAATATCCGCACTTAGAAATTTTTGTCTATTGTTTTATTGGTTGCTAAAGAATCAAGAATTTTTATTAGATTGTATTGAACCCCCTTCTACAATCTAGTGATTATATTGTTTGGGAATAACATTAGTTTTCGTTATTTTATATGCTCAACCCTCAAAATTTTCCAATGCAATGTAATTCGACTAATTATTTTTAGCACCCATCAAAATCGGATATAGGATCTCTGATAGGGCCGTGACAAGCTCTTCATTCTTATTGTCATAACCTACGTTAATAAATGAAAGATATAGAATTAAGTTGCATTAAGTATGATAGTAAAATCAAGCGTAGAAATAAAGACATTAAGTTGATTCTGTAATTTACGCTTATTCTTCTTTTTCAGATTTATGTCTCGTGAAGTTGGTGGGAATCTTTGGGGTTCAAGAGTTACACAATTTAGTATTCCAACAGGGAAATCAAGTATGTACAACCTAATTATTAAAAAACAATATGTGGTTAAAATAATTCCATTGTTCTAGTACAAATATCTATTATCTATCTATCTATTATATTATTAATAGCCCAACATGGGTCTATTATTCATGAGACATTTTATTCAATATAAATTGGTAAGACATTTTAATGCACTTGAAATGTCTAAATTGCCCTTGTGTTTATTATTTTAAAAAAATAGTTGTTGAAGGGAATTGAACCCGGGTCTATACAAAAATTTCACATCATCCTACCACCACACCACTCAATCTTATGTGCTCTCAATCACACACATCATATGTGTGTGTGTGTGTGTAAATATCTCAATTTTTCTTGTGTTTACTCTTTTTTTAAAAAAGAACTTATTGTTGAAAGGTATTGAACTTGGGTCTATACACTAATTTGCACATCTTCCTACCACCACGTCATTCAATCATATGTGTTCTCCATCACACACATTATGTGTGTGTGTGTCGCATGAGTAAATGAATATTTTGGTATATATATATTATAATAGCACAACAAAATCTTTTATTTGGTAAGACAATTTAATCATGTGACATTTTGTTCGTGATTTGAAATGAATAACTTGCCCCCTGTGTTTATTAGTTACTCCCTCCGTCCCGTCCAATATTTAAAGTACAAAATCACATATGTGAAGAGGAATATTATAAAACATCTTTGTATCATTAGACTACAAAATCACATATTTTTTGAAACTTACACAAAATATGAGTGTGTAATTTGATAAGAGACATTCTATTTAACTACAAAATATATGAAAATAATTACGTAGCTAAATTGAACTAAGGTTATAATCTTTTGTACATTTTCATACCACTTGAACACAAAGGCACGTATGTTGTGATTCATACACATATATGTGTGTAGGGGGCGAACCTACATTGAGACCAGACGTGACCTTGACAACCCCCACCTTGCTCGGATTGTAAGTAGTTTCTTTTATGTAATGTTAACGACGACAAGAGTCAAGGTCACAAAATAGAATGAAAAAGTCATTATGTTTACCCCAAATAAGTAGAGTTGAAAGATACTCACAAAGCAAAGAGAATTCAACTAAGATTTTAAGACAAAGGATGATGCATAGTATAAGAGGTAGAAAAGATAACCGTGAATATACAATACATAGCCCGTGTATATAGGATATTAAATTAAGATATTGCATATCAACAGTAATTCTATTATACTTAACATATGTATTTAAATAAATTAGGGAATTCAATTGGGTTTTTAAACGTAATTAAATTAAGAAATATTAAGTTTACGGAGACGAAATATAATCATGACAATTATTGTACAAATATGAGGATAATCCAAAATATCACATCTAAAATTCGAATTACTAATAATTGGGGTTATAAAAAACCAAAAATATAAAATACAAGTACTATACACGTATTTATAAAACAGTGAAATCACTATATAAAAGAAACTTAAAATTGTAAACAAATAAATTTTAAAAACAATGAAAATTATGTCATCAACATTAATTTAAATATTTTCGCAAAATACTAGAAATGACCCGTACCACTCGTGCGAGGCACGAGTCGTTTTCTAGCACAACATAAAAATGTGTCGTTGTTAAGGATATAAAATGGTGGAATTAACATATTTTACAATAAATTAAAATGTATACGACCCTACTTATGCAGTGCATATATTTCAAAAGAATATAATGTAATTGGAAGTATATATTCCTCAATGTACATGATTGAAATATAATATAATAATTATTAAGAGTGAAATGATAGGGAGGTTAAACAGTTACTACAACTATATGCCAGATATAATTGGCCATATATCAACTAGTCGTTGAATAATATTATTGTCTACGTACAACCCAATTTGCAAAACTAATCGCACAACCGAGTGAAGTTGCACAGTTGCCCGACATCTCACCGTTGCAAGACATCCGTATTATCATGTTTCAGTTCTCCATTCTCGAACCTTTACTACCAAAAAATGTATTTACAGATACACAATCATGTTCACTTTCTGAATATTATATCAATTACTTTAAGATATGGGATGAAAATCTAAAAGAACAACTAAACACACAACAACTATCGATAATGATAGGCATTCGGTGCTCCTAAGAGTTGAACTACTTCCATGTACAAGCATCATCTACGGGTCAAAGTTTGTTGTGAAGCACATCGTATAAGCATAAATATAGGTATAAAAAAAGAAAAATTGAACAGAGCCAATGGTAGTATGATCTAGAATCCACTAATATGTACTCTGCAACATGTACCAATGCACTTTAGCAACATAACCACTATGCAAGGATGAAACTATATTAGCTGAAAAATAAAACGTTGTTACTTAGAATAGGTTAAATAAAAACAAAATCGCCTTTGATTCAGTCATTTATGTTATCGTATCGTAGAGTTTAAATCTTTTACCTAATTACATGTAAATGTCAATTCACAAATAGTGACTACAAATCTTGGGAAAGTTTGTTTCCACTTTTTATGAACAGTGTACATAATCTCATACACTAATGTGCAATAACAACAAAGTTAAACACAAGAATGTTTCAACATAAATCTTGCACACACCAAACAACTATAGTATCAAGGTTATTCATTTCACAACTCAAAAATACCTCAATCTTGAATAATTTTTAAAGGTAATCATAATTACAATGCAGTTTTTGTACCCACACTAAAGCGTCTGTTATACGATCTATGAGTTATCTGAAAAATGGCAACACCTAATAATTTTAGAAGTTATACTAGAGAATGACCCGTGCCTCGCACGGGTTTTCATGCTAGTTTAACATTATACATCATCTGTAACAAAAGATTATACATTAAAATCTCGATAAATTAATACCCTTGGGACAAAAAAATATATTAATTAATCGAAATATTAATTAATCGATAAATTAATCATTTATTGATATATTGATAATTTATTAATTTATTAATTTATCGAGATATATCATTTTAAAATTTTATTACATATACAGTTCTCAAAATTATAGGTTTTATAAATTATATTTATTGTGATATCATCTATAAATACTCAAAAGAACTTCATAGTTGATAGTACAGAGTTTTGGAAAATGAGAAAGAAGATAAAGCACAAGATGATAATACATATCCTTAAAACAACAATTACATTACGTAATTTTCTTTTGCAATATAAACATATAACGCCAGAGTTCCATAATACATTAAGAAGGATTCAAGATAAAGTACAACGAGACATCAATTTCAAAAGAAATCAAGTTACATTCGAGTCTTATTATAAAAATGTCATCATAGAATAAATATCTATAATTTTGATGTAATATGCAATTATTAATTAATATATTATACGAGACTTATATGATTTAATAAAAATATATTATCTTATAAATTTAGCAAATTATGGTAATATTTATTTCGTACTTAACAAATTCAAAAAAAAAATTACTATAAAGTTTCTTATATTATGAGTAACTGCAACGCCTCTCATTCCAAATGATGCACAATCAACAAATACACATGAGTATATATTAAAATATCATTGCATCAATCTATTCTTTTTACAGAGAGATATTTATAAATCAAATTGTATGATATGATGAACAAATTTAGTATATAGTATTTTTTTTTTAAAGTTTAGTACATAGTATTGGGCTGCCCTTTTTAAAAGGAAACTTATGGCTTATAAGTTTACAAAAACTTATGAAAGATGTTTGACTACATAACTTATTACCTCAACTTATAACTTACTAGCTTATAACCCGTGCGATGCATGTGTGTCTTTTAATTTTTTTTATGTAATTACTTTATATATTATGTTTTTATACTTATTTTAATTATAAATTTAAGATATTAGCTTAACTAATGACATGTATAGTTTAAAACTAAAAATTTTAAATTTTAAATTTGATATGTTGTTGACGGAATTCGAACATGAGTTCTTTAGTTGAGGAGCTTAAAGATTCTTAAATTTGATATGTTGTTGATGCGATTCGAACTTGAGTTCTTTAGTTGAGGAGTTTAAAAAGATTATACTCTTTAACATAATATCTAACGGTTCTTATTTATTTATTAAAGATCTAACTGCTAGTATTTTTTTATGGTTGAACCAAACTACCAACAATTATACCCATGCTTGCTTATTATAGTTTAGTATAGAAGTATAGACATGATAAAAAATTGAATGTTGGCAACAACATACTTTTCCCTAATTTATTGACTTATTGTTTGATTTGTTTGCTCTTTTAATACTTTATATTTTTAAATTAGTGTTTTAAACGTCTTTTTAATTTGAAATGCATATGTTGAGATCATTGTATTAAATAATTATTTTAAAAAAAATAACTTAGCAAACACTTCACTAACGTATAAGTAAATTTATCCAAACACCTAGATAACTTATAAGAATTCATTTATTTATCACTTATATTACACTTATTCATTTTAAAGTAAAAGTCAAATCATTTAAAATATCCCAAACACACCCATTGTAAGCTACTTATTTCCCTAATATCAATGCCATGTTACATACGTTACTTATTTCCCTGAATGCTAAGGACTATGACTCATTATTTCTTTTAATTGGGGATTCTGGATCCTTTTTTGATGAATTTGCCATATTTTGGACTCATTTCCTGAGCTGTATATTTTCCCTATTTATTAATTACGAAATTAATAAATAATTAGGGTTTTGGGCCTTGCTTATTGGGCCGTGTTCTTGGACCAATCAGGGTCTAATTAATACGTAATTAATTGCACTTCTAGGATTATTTTTCAGGCCATATCATTTGCCCCCCAACTTCTAGGAAAATCTCTTTTGGATTATCGTAGAAGTTATTTTATTCGGGAGTTACGAAATTCTCTTTCGTATTCTAGCCTGGTTTTGCGAACATATAGTTATAAACCAATTTTTATAATTTTCCCAAAATAGGAATCAAGATTTTTCATCAATTCCCTGGAAAATAATTTAAATTTTGAAATTCCAGTGTATTTTCGACCAGGATTCTGGTCGAATTCGACCTCATTTTTGGCTCCTGGTCGAACACCTTCGACCAGGCTTCTGGTCGAATTTGGTCTGACATTGGCTCCTTGTCGAACACTTTCGACCAGGATTCTGGTCGAACTTTGGTGTAATTTCATCCCTTGGTCGAACACTTTCGACCAGGTTTCTGATCGAATTTAGATGTCATTTTGCTCCTTGGTCGAACCCTTTCGACCAGGATTATGGTCGAATTTGGGTGCAATTTTGGCTCCTGGTCGAACCCTTTCGATCAGGATGTGTATTTGTGGAATTCGACTATTTTTTGAGGTCGAACTTTTCGTCCATTTTGGGCCCTGGTCGAAAGTTCGACCAGGATTCTGATCAAATATATGGTCCATTTTAGGCCCTGGTCGAAAGATGCTAGTTAGCCGTTTCGATCTCGCTTGGGGTTTTCACGGAAGTTATTGCGTATTTTTCCTCAAAATTTTTATTTTTAAGGGTATTTTCTTCCTCAAATTCGACCTCAAATTAGGTCATTTTCGACCTCATTTTCGACCTCAACAGGTCCCAGGTCGAAGGTTTCGACCTCATTTTTCCTTGCTTTTTTGATCTCGGTCATTTGACCTCGATCCTAGTCTTTTTCGACCTCGGTCTTAGGTTCTTTCGACCTCAGTTTGGTCTTAGCTTCTTTTGGTTACATATTATCTATTTAGGGCCTCAAATTCTTTTGGGCCTTGATTTTCTTTGAAGTCCAGTAAATGATTATGGGCCTTGACTGGCTGTAGTCGGTTTCCCTTCCCTTAACCTGTCTTTTTCGAGACTTGGGATTTTTTATCCCTTACCTGGGGGGATTTTAATATACACTAGTGTTTCACGAGTATCGTCTTGGTGTAAAGTGTGGAACGACCTACACATTTACGACGATTTTGCCTTATTCGAGGCTAACTTGACATTTGCATAAGCCTTTTATGTCTTATACCGTCTTGTTTTGGCTTCAAGCCTTTCATTGAGCATATCGAATGATGGGGTTTGGACTGAATGTCTTAGGTTCATGGGGTTTCAACCCTTCACCCTTACGAGTTCTTACTGATGGCTCCACTCGTAGTGATTCATTCTCAAATCTATCATATCAAACTTCTCCTGATCTTGAAATTTTCGCTAATTAACAATAGGCATCTTAGGCTTTCTTTTGTATGTTTATTAACAACATTCACCATTCGGGGTTCATTGTATTCAACTCTATTTGTGCAGTTGACATGCATATTTTGTATGCTTTTCTTTGCATTCATTTGTAGTTTGTCTTGGCAAAGCTTTGAGGATGTTTCTACCAATCAAAACGGGCTCAACCCTTCATCTGCTTTCCAGGAAGCTCATGATTTCATCGAATCTTATGTCTACTTGTCCTACTAGCGGATCCTTTTAGGATGCACTAAACATAATAAATTTTAAGTTTGAGGCATGCCAAGTCCTTGGCACCTCATGCCCTTCGAGGGTTTCTAGCTTATACGAGCCTCGTCCAAACACGTTCTTGACGCGATATGGTCCTTCCCAATTTGGGGGCAACTTGCCTTTTTGTCCAACTCCGGATGCCTCAATCTTTCTGAGGACTAAGTCTCCATAACAGAAGAATCTCTCTTTAACCCTTAGGTTATAGTAGAAAGATGCCCTTTTTTGATGTTCAACTACCTTAACATTTGCCTCATCTTTAACTTCATCAATTAGATCTAAGGCCAGCCTCATGCCTTCTTCATTTATTTCTGGCTCGTAAGCTTCGATTCTTGGAGATGTGTGAGTAATCTCCACTGGAACCACTGCCTCTGCCCCATATGCCAGCAGAAAGGGGGTTGCTCCAGTGGTGACTTTACAAGTAGTACGATATGCCCATAGTATGGGGAGCAATTCGTCTACCCAAGTGTTTCTAAAGCGTTCAACTCTTTTCTTCAGTCCATCTAGGATAATTCGATTGGCAACTTCAGCTTGCCCATTTGCTTGAGGATGGGCAACAGAAGTGAAGCGTAACTTAATATCATTCTCGTTACAATATTTCTTGAATTCATCGTTGTTGAACTGAGTTCCATTGTCTGTGACTAAGATACGTGGAATCCCGTATCTGCATATCACATTTTCCCAGAAGAAATGCTTCACCTGCTTGGTGGTTATCTTGGCTAAAGGCTTAGCCTCAATCCACTTGGTGAAGTAGTCGATTGCTACTATCAAGAACATTCTTTGCGCACTTGCCATTGGAAATGGTCCAAGTATATCCATCCCCCACACGACGAATGGGATATGTGAGTTTATGGATGTCATCATCTCTGGTGGTTGTCTAACCACCGGTGCATGCTTTTGGCACCGTTCACATTTCTTCACGTAACTCTTAACATCTGCAAGTATGCTTGGCCAATAGAAACCTAGACGAGTGATTTTATGAGCAAGGGCTCTGCCCCCCAAGTGCTGCCCACAAATTCCTTCATGTACTTCCCTTAGGGCCAATTCTGCCTCTTGGGGTCTTAAGCATTTTAGGTAAGGAATGATGAAAGACTTTTTGTATAGGATTCCCTCAATCAGGGTATACCTTAATGCTCTCAGGTATAGCTTTCGTGCTTATGAAGTGTCGTTGGGTAACCATCCAGTTTCCAGATGAGATTTGATGGGATCCATCCAACAGCTGGCAACATCAATGGGTGCTACCAACTTTCCATTGATGTTTGGGGTCTTCAAGATTTGGAAGTATACACTTCCTGCGTAGTTTTCAATTTCAGAGGAGGCAAACTTAGACAAGGCATCGACCTTCATGTTCTCTTCCCTTGGAATGTGTTCCACATAACATTCATCAAACTGAGTCATGATGGCCTTGACAAGTTTTAGGTACTTGGCCATGACTTCATCTCTGGCCTCAAACTCCCCATTTACTTGGGAAACTACTAGCCTCGAGTCTCCGCACACCTTCAGAGTTTTAACTCTCAAGGCTCCAGCCAGCCCTAAGCCAGTTATCAGCGCTTCGTACTCAGCTTCATTGTTTGTCGTTGGGAAGTCCAGTTTTAGTGCATACTCTATGAGAAATCCATCAGGACTTTGTAGCACCAAACCTGCTCCACTTGATTTTGTTTTTGATGCTCCATCAAAATAGAGCACCCAACATTCTTTGGACACCATGTATTCATCTTTCTTGTCTTCATCTATCACTTCATGCCCCCGACTTCCTGGTTGTCAATAGTGCATTCAACCATGAAGTCAGCGAGTGCTTGAGCTTTTATTGCCGTTCGAGGCTTATACTTGATGTTAAATTCTCCCAATTCAATAGCCCATTTGATCAACCTTCCACTAACTTGAGGGCTATGCAAGATGTTTCTTAGAGGCTGATTGGTCAAGACCTCTATCTTGTGTGCCTGGAAGTATGGGCGTAGCTTTCTTGAGGCCGTTATCAAGGCTAAGGCAAACTTCTCTATCGTAGAGTAGTTTATTTCTACCGCATGTAGGATCTTGCTTACATAGTAAATGGGTTTCTGAACCTTCAATTCTTCTTTTACCAAAACGGCTCCTAAGGCTGTGTTAGAAACCGCCAAGTACAAATAGAGAATTTCTCATGGCTTTGGTTTTGCCAACAGTGGTGCCCCATTCATGTATATCTTCAGGGCCTCAAAGGCCTCCTGGCTTTCAGTTGTCCACTCAAAATTTTTCACGTTCTTGAGTGCTTTGAAGAAAGGTAAGCACTTCTCTCCTGACTTGGAGATGAATCTTCCCAAAGCTACCACTCTTCCCGTTAGTTTCTGGACATCCTTGACAGTCCGTGGTGGTTCCATGTCTAGAATTGCTTTGATTTTGTCGGGATTAGCCTCGATTCCTCTCTTGGAAACCATCAGGCCTAAAAACTTTCCCGAGCCTACACCAAAGGCACATTTAGCCGGATTCAACATCATCTTGTGGTGCCTCAGCACTTCAAATGCTTCCCGTAGATGGTTTATATGATCGGCCTTATCGAGGCTTTTAACCAACATGTCATCCACATAAACCTCCATGGTTTTTCCAATCAGGTGTTCAAAATTTTTTTTTACCAATCTTTGGTATGTTGCCCTTGCATTCTTAAGTCCAAATGTCATGACTAGATAACAGAAAACACCAAAGTCAGTGATGAATGATACCTTGGAGATGTCATCTTTGTGCATTTTGATTCGGTTGTATCCGCTGAAGCCATCCATGAAACTCAGCATCTCGTGTCCAGCCGTGGCATCTATTAGGGCATCAATCCTTGGTAAGGGAAAACAATCCTTAGGACATGCATCGTTCAAATCAGTGAAGTCTACACACATTCTCTATTTCCATTGGCTTTTTTGACCATCACCGGGTTAGCCAACCATTCTGGGAATTGTATCTCTTCAATGAACCCGGCCTCCAGAAGCTTTTCTACTTCTTGTTTAATGGCCTCTTGGCTCTCTGGAGCAAAATTTCTCTTCTTTTGTTTCACCGTCTTCCTTTCAGGATCCACATTCAATTTGTGGGTTATCAATTGGGGATCAATCCCTGGCATGTCAGCCGATGTCCAAGCAAAAACGTCATTATTCTCTTGAAGAAAAGATATGAGCTTGCTTTTCAATGGTTCAGGCAATAGTGCTCCAACATAAGTCACCTTCTCCGGTTCACTAAGGACTAAGGGAATTGGGATTAAATCCTTAGTTGGTTTCCCTCTTCGGTCCTCATTATCACTAGTATCCATGTCTTTAATGGGGAGAACCTGCCCCCCGATTCCTCAGGCCTTAACGCAGCTACGTAACAGCTTCTTGCCATCTTTTGGTCTTCTCGTTCTTCACCAATCTCATTCCTTGTTGGGAACTTGATTTTCAGATGATAAGATGAGGCAACTGCCTTGAACGCATGGAGACCCGTCCTTCCCAGGATTGCATTGTAGGTCGAAGTTGCCTTTATAACTATGAAGTTCAACATCTGAGTATACGTATTCGACCCTTGCCCCATTGTCATAGGGAGTTGGATTGTGCCTTCCACCTTCGACTCCACTCCATGGAATCCATATATGGGCATACTCGAGGGTGTCAACTGAGAGTCAGTATAGCCCATCTTGATAAAAGCATCATGGAACAAGATGTCCACTGAAGCTCCATTGTCAACTAGAACTCTCTTTGTTTCAAAATTCCCTTTCACATGTATGATGACTAAGGGATCATCGTGGGGAAATTTCACTCCTTCCAAGTCAGAATCATCAAAACCTATTGATATTTCTATTCGGGCACGTTTCGATGCTTCTCCGACCACAGTCAATACTTCTCGGGCATAGGCCTTTCTTGAGTTTCGGGAGGACCCAGCAACAGTTGGTCCTCCGAATATCATGTTGATGACTGGCCCTCGGGGCTTGGGATTTCGATCTTGATCGTTGTCCCTTCTGTCATTATCATTCCTTTCATAATTTCCTCTTTGACTCCCTTGATTTCCATCCTTGGTGAATTTATTGAGCTTTCCTCTCCGTATCTGAAACTCAATCTCATCTTTCAATTGCCTACAATCGTCGGTATCGTGACCGATTTCCTTGTGGAATCGACAGAATTGGTTTTGATTCCGTTTAGACATATCAGTCCTTAGTGGCTTCGGCCATCGGATATCCTCCTCCTTCGCTATTTCCATCAGAATTTGGCTCCTGGGAGTGTTTAATCTTGCATACTCCGTAAACTTTGGCCCAAAATTGTTCCTCTTGGGTGGAGAATCAGAATCCTTTGACGTTCTGGGAAACTTTTCCTTGACGTCGTACTCCTGAGTTTCCTTTCTTTTCTTTGAATTTCCACTGCCACCAGTAGCGGGTTCATACTTTCTCATACTTTCCTCAGCCTTGATGTACTTTCCGGCTCTATCTTGGAGCTTCAGCATGCTCTCGGGTGGATGTTTTTCCAATGATCTTTTGAAGTGATCATCATTGGTTCCTTGCTACAAAGCTATCATGGCTACTTTGTCCTCCAAGTCCGGGACTTTCAGAGCCTCCCGGGTGAATCGGTTGATATAATCCCTTAAAGCTTCATTCTTTCCTTGCTGGATTCCCATGAGTGATGCAGAACTTTTCTCATGCACCCTTCCACTAACAAATTGGTTGATGAACGCTTTACTTAGTTCCTTAAAAGACCCAATGGAATTGGGAGGTAGACGACTATACCAACGTTGGGCCATGCCTGCCAAGGTTGGTGTAAACGCCCTACACTTGACCACATCATTGGTTGGCTGCAACAACAGTGCATTAGAGAAGGTTCTCACGTGGTTTGCGGGATCCCCTGTTCCATCATAGGCTTTGATCGTTGGCATTTTAAATTTCCTGGATATGTTAGCTTTCATGATGTCTTGAGTAAATCGTGGTGTAGGATCATCAGGATCTCCTAGGGGTAACAAAACACTAGGATCACCCCTTGGGGCTTCAGCCCTCTTGGTTCTTCTCGGTGTTGGGTCCAAGTTGATTATCGAGACTCTTCCGGTTGCTCGGGTTTGTGCCCTTGCAGCTTCTTCTGCCAATACTTTCTTGAGCCTTGCAGCCTCTGCCTCATGGGCAACAATCTTTTCCTTAGTAGTTTGGGATTGTTCCCGATTTGTTTGGGAAGAACGTCTCCTCCTTGGGGCAAGATCCCTCTCTTCTCCAGTTGAGTCATCCTCATCCTCAGTGTAAGGACCTGAGTAATCTTGAATCAGGGGAGTTCGTCGAGTTTGAGTTTGTTGATTTAGGGGTCCCAAACCTTGTATGTAAGGGGGAACATATGCTTCATGATAAGTGGGATTGAGACCACTGCTGCCCATCGGGGGTCGAGGGGGCATGCCATAGCTTGGCATCCCAAGAGTTTGAGTTGCGTATTGGGGGAGATCCATGGTATGAAGTTGAAGGCAACTTGGTGCATTCATGAGCAGTGGGGAAGTTGTGATTGGTTGCTGGAGAACGGTCTCTTGTGGATCAGATCCATGAACGACCATTTGTAGGGGATTCTTCCCTTCAACCGAAAGTGGGACTTCTGGTCCTTGAGTGGTGGTGATCGGTGGTGGCTGGCTTCCCTGAGCGCCTGCTTCAGAGGTGAGAGGAAGCTCTTCAGAAGTTTGAGTATCTCGAGTCGTTCTTCGTGTGTTTGCCATGGTTGATGTTGTCTTCCCACAGACGGCGCCAAATGTTATGGATTAAAAAACGTGTTTGTAAATTTATCACTAGGGTTTAGGAGCTTTCGAACTTTAATGGTGTGGTTGGTCTTGTTGTCGGGGACTAACTCGGTCCTAACAAGATGCCTACGTATCTTGATGAGAATCAAGAATCAAGCCAAAACGTATTTCTAGGTGTTGCCCTCGGGGCTATGGCGGCAGGGGCACACCAAGGACGTAGTGACTTGTATGTCCTTATTCGAGGATGAAGTCTAAAACGTTGTAGATGACGTATGAAGTTGTGTCCGAAATGTAGTAGATGACGTATGGAGCTGTGTCCAAAACGTAGTAGATGACGTATGGAGCTGTGTCCAAAACGTAGTTCTGTTGTGAAGGAGCAGAGTCCTTATATAGACGTCTGGAGCCTCGTATTTAGAGTATGTTTAGGAGACTTAGCGAATAAGTCTTCTTTTTGATAATGGATAAACATTGTATTTCTTGATGAACAAGTCTTTTCCTTGTTGATAAGGACTATGACTCATTATTTCTTTTAATTGGGGATTCTGGATCCTTTTTTGATGAATTTGCCATATTTTGGACTCCTTTCCTGAGCTGTATATTTTCCCTATTTATTAATTACGAAATTAATAAATAATTAGGGTTTTGGGCCTTGCTTATTGGGCCGTGTTCTTGGACCAATCTGGGTCTAATTAATACGTAATTAATTGCACTTCTAGGATTATTTTTCAGCCCATATCACAAATATAAAATGATTGTGTCAAACTATTAAAAATGGGTAAAAACTAAATTGTTTCTAAATTTTTGGAAAGATACATAAGATATGTCTTAGGTTCCTTTTTCTTTTTTATTATTTGTCATCTCTAATATATATTTAATACTGATGAAAATTTATATCGAAAAAATATAAAGCGTATCTAAAATTAGATTGTATAAGTTTCTCGACACAAACATTTAAATACTTGCGTTGTACATCTTACAAATAAAGAGTATATTAGGTTCTACAACAGAACACTAGATTCTGCAGATGAACATTTTTTCTTGCATTGTACTGGAAAATACATATATCATCAAAATCATACAATTTGATTAGGTTTTATTATAAAATATAAAATTTCGACTTGAAATTACTTAAGCAAACTAAAGTGTTCTGCTGCTGAATTCGGGTACTGCTTATGTAATCATACAATTTTATTAGGTTCTGCGATATAACATAATATTTTATGTTATTTTCGACATTAAATGACATATCATATGCTTACCTTTTAATTGAGCAAAATAATGTGTTCTTCTACGGAACCTGGGTACTCCTTATGCGAGATAATTTGTTCTGCAACAGAACTCATCCAGTATATTGCTAAATCATACAAATTTTACATTGGAAACCGATTGTAGTGCTTATGTGTTCAGTTGCGGAATGCGGAAACCATTTTCCAACACACACTTTGTTGCAGAACTTAGTTATTACTTATGCAAGATATTCTGTTTTGCAGCAAAACTCATCCACTATACTGCTTAATTGTTGGGATTTATGGGTGATAGCATAGAAACAACTTAACTTTGATTGTACTTAATTTTTCAAATTAAGTAGAACATACTGTCATAGCCAAAGTATGTTCTTGTAATCAGTATGTAATGTTATTCTAGTTGTATTGTTTGAAAGAAGTTCACTTATGTGTTCAAGCCTCAAAGAATGCTTTTTGGATGACAACATGAATAAAGGTTACTGTCCTAAAGCTGTGACAGTAAGATTACAAGAAGACAGAATGTTGCAAGTCACGACAGCATATTCACTCTGACAGCAACATTGGCGGAAGACTACGCGACAGCAACTATTGCCCTCGACAGCAAGTTTGGGATCCTCGACAACACTCTATGCGGGGAACTCATACTGTCACCAAAAGATCATTCCTGTGACAGCAAGCTTTGCGGCAAAAGTAACTGTCTCAATAAAGATCCTTATGCTAGGTATCTTTCTCAGTCAAATCCCGTGACAGTTTAAATGTTCAAGAAACAGGCGTGATGCAGTATCCCTAAGCTGCACCAAGTCTGCAAGACTACGACAGAAGCTTCAAGCACTGCAAAACAAAAGCGAATCAATTCAAGAGCAAGGTCAAGTCTTTATCTGCTGAATTGGTTTAGCTGGAAATAGAATGAATCTAGGTTGCTTTCTTTGTAATGTATATCTGACATGTTAGCAATTTAGGAAAGTCACATGGGTAAGACAATCTGTAAGAAGCTGCCACTTGACAGTGACAGCACCTTCACAAACCCGTGACTGATAGTGATAGGGTTAGTCTTATACCTACTATCAACTCATTTCTAGAATAGTAACGAAGACAAGCAAGTGTCTTTGAAGAAAACCCGAAGCTCGAGAATTCTTTCTTGAGGTTGTAGCAACACTTTGCAAAATAAATAAAACATTTATTTTGTGAATCTTGTTCTTACTAAATACTGTTCGTGATTGCATATTTTGCTGATAACGTTTAATCTTGATTTTAGTTGTTGAAATTTAGATTGAATTTTATCAGTATTGCATTCATCCCCCCCCCCCCCCTTCTGCAATACACAAGGACTAACAACTGGTATCAGAGCTTTCAGATTAACATACATATCTGAGATCCCGGAGAAAATGCAGAAATCAAACAGTATCAAGATCCCAGCATTTGATAAAGAGAACTACAGCATTTGGAAAAGAAAAATCTTGTTGTTTATCAAAGCTGCAAATCCACTATACCCAGGTATACTCGAGAATGGTCCTTTCATTCCAAGAAAGGAAATTGAAGCCGCAACAGTGAATGGTGAGATTATTCCTGCACATTGGGTTCCCAAAGATCCCTCAGAAATCTTGGAACCTGAAAAGGAGAAAATGGTGCTAGATGATCATTTGCAACTTATCTTGCTCGATTCTCTCACGCTGGATAAAGCCATGTGTGGAAGTGTGATAAGCTGCACATCTGCCAAGGAGATGTGGATCAGGTTAGCCTTACTCTGTGAAGGAAGTGAAGAGGTTAAGGGCAACCAAAGGCAAATTCTAATATCTCAATATGAGGCATTCATGGCCAAGCCTGGTGAAGACTTAACCTCCATGTTTGAAAGGTTCAGTAAGCTCTTAACTGAATTACAGATACATGGCAAGTACTATGACAGAAAAGAATTAAATGTCAAGTTCCTGCTCACACTGCCTGATCACCTTGAACACAAGACAACAGTCATACGAGAAGGAAGAGATCTCAACACTATAACCTTTGAGACACTTTATGGTATTCTGAAATCTTATGAACTCGAACTCTTTCAAAAGAGAGCCATACAAAGTGGAACAAGGAACAAGATGGCTAATATGTCAAGTGCCCTAGTAGCACATGTGCCAAGGATCACACAGCCAAGTGAAGTACTACAGATCACACAATCAACCCCAACACAGACCTTGAAGATAGAAGAGGTGGTTGAAGATGATGAGAAAGTGGTACTACAGCTTAAAGATGTGGAAGATGAAGACTTCTACACAATGGAGGAACTGGAAAGCATGGACAACCCTACTATGGCTTACATGGCCAAAAAGTTCAAGAACTTTAGGTTCAAGAAGGATAGGTCATACAAGCCTCAAGGCCAAGCATCCAAGTTCAGCAAAGGAAGCTCATCAAAGGCTGCTGTGGGAAGTTCAACCAAAGGAGGATACAAAACTGGATTTGTGGATAGATCAAAGTTCAAATGTTACAACTGTGGAGAACCTGGTCATTTTGCTACTGAATGTAAAAGACCCAAACAGGTTCAAAGATATGAGAAAGGAACTGGTGGATACTCCAAGAAAAATCAAGGTAGAGCCTATGTGGTTGAAGGAAAGTGTTGGGATGATTCTGATGATGAAGAAGAGGAAGAATATGTCAACCTAGCTCTCATGGCTAGCACTGATGAGGTAGCATCAACACCTTCAAGTCAGGTACCTTCACTTGTCTTACTCGATATGTCTACTGATGAGTATAAGAAAACCATTAAAGACTTAAGTGCTGAAATGTTCAATGTCTATACTAGCTTATCTGATGCTAATGAGGAAATCTCTAGACTAAGTAAGCTAAATGAAACACTTCAGTCTGAAAATGATTCTCTTGTTCTCAAAACCAGTTCACTAGGCTCTTTAGCTCAAGAGAATGCTAAACTTAAAAATGAATTAAAATGTGCTAAGGAGGTTGAGGAATTCCTGAGGAATGAGATTGCTGAAAATGAATTTAAGATTAAGGCCTATAGAAACTCATCAAAGATAGTTCAGGATTACAATGATAAGCATACAGAAAATCAGTCTGTTGGTATAGGTTTTTCTTATGGTAGAAGACCCGGAAAGGAAACTGTGATTCAAGATTGTCCTGGATTTGCTGCTGTCAAACCCACCATTCTCAAGAAAGTTAAAACTCCTATTTTCAAAGCTGCTGAAATTGAGTTTGATGAAGAAGCCATGCTCATCAAACAAGAAATTCTTGATGAGGATGAAGGTGTTGACAGCACATTCAAGGAAGGAAAGGATACTGTCACAATCCCCAAGACAGTAAACTTACCAAGCAATCAGACAGTAAGTTCAAAGGATGCTGTCACGATTGGCAAGACAGAATCTTTCAAAGATACTGTCAAGAATGATTCCAAGACAGTAACTTTCAAACCTTTTGTCAAGACAGTAGGAATAAAAGATACTGTCAAGGATAGTTCGACAGCAACTTCTGAACATACTGTCAATCCAGTAACTCCCAAGTCTAGAAACAGGAATGGTAAGGTAGGTGTCAATAAAGGAAATGGATACACTAATGTTGGAGGTGCTTCCAGGAAACTATGCAATAACTGTGGATCTACACATCACTTAACACATGTTTGTAAGAAACCAATTGAGGATAAGATCAATGCAACTGAACTCAATGGTAACTTACACAGAACCCCCCTTATGCATAGAACTATGAGTGTCTGTAATAACATTGATTGTATGCCATGCAAAATCACTGCCATGAGTACATGCTTTAACTTACCTGTTCTCTCTACTGAAAAATGCTCATACCTAAACACTGTTGAGACTTCTGAGCCTGCTGGCAACAGCAAAAAGGCTTCATCCACTAAGAAAAGGACCAAGTCCAATTCTAAACCTAAGTGGGTGAAAAGAGAAGTCAAACAGGAAGTCTTTGATAATGCTTGTGATGTTGTGACTGAAAGAAACTCAGGAAACACTGAAACTGCAGGACCCAACAAAGATTGGGTACCATATGCAACTTAGAAACATTCTGTTTTGCAGGGTAAGAAGAAAAATCAGGTCATGTGGATAATTGACAGTGGTTGCTCAAGACACATGACAGGTGATAAAGCCCTGCTATCACATTATGTAGAGAAAGCTGGCCCAATCATAACCTTTGGAGACAACAGCAAGGGTTACACAGTGGGATATGGCTGTCTGGAAATTGGAAATGTTGTCATTGAAGATATTGCTCTTGTGGATGGATTGAAGCACAACCTACTCAGTGTCAGCCAATTCAGTGACAGAGGATTTAAGGTTGACTTTGACATGATGGTGTGCAACATCTATCACAAGAAGGATGGAAGCCTCTCTCTAAAAGGGGTCAGAAAAGGAAGCTTGTTTGTTGCTGATCTAAGCTCAACAAAGAAGGATAAAGTTTACTGTTTTTACAGTAAAGCTACTGTTGGTGACAGTATGCTTTGGCACAGGAAGCTCTCACATCTCAACTTCAAGACAATGAATATTCTGATGAAGAAGGAGTTAGTGAGAGGTTTGCCCCAACAGGAATTCTGTCAAGAAGGACTGTGTGAAGATTGTCAAATGGGCAAACTGAGAAGAGCTGTGCACAAGTCCAAGCAAGTAAACACCAACACAGAAGCACTCAAGTTAATTCACATGGACCTCTTTGGACCAGTCAATGTACCATCTATGGCCAGAAAGAGGTATGCCTTAGTAATGGTGGATGATTACTCAAGGTACACTTGGGTGAAATTTCTTGAATCCAAAGATGAAGCTGCTCAAGTGATTATTGATCAAGTCAGAGTTCTTGATAGAACCCCAAACTCAAAAGTTCAAATCTTGAGGAGTGACAATGGTACAGAATTCAGAAATGCCACACTTGGAAATTTCTGTAAAGATGAAGGAATTGTACAACAATTCTCTGCTGCAAGAACTCCACAGCAGAATGGAGTTGTAGAAAGAAAGAACAGGACTCTCATTGAAGCAGCTAGAACTATGTTGCCTGATGCTAAGTTGCCAACATATTTCTGGGCTGAAGCTATCAACACAGCCTGTTATACTCAGAACAGAACCATGATCAACAAAACTCATGCAAGTACTCCTTACTGTCTGTTAACTGGAAAGAAACCTACTGTCAAATATTTTCATGTGTTTGGGAGCAAATGCTTTATGATGAAAGACAACCATGAGTTACAGCACAGAAAGGACTGCCTACAGAGTTTATGTTATGGAACACAGGATTATTGAAGAAAGTGTTAATGTCACATTTGATGAAACCAAGTTTCCAGGACTGCATGAAGAAGGAAAGATGCAGACATTCAGATTTGAGAATCAAGGATACCTGGAAGCTGAGGAGATTGTAGATGAAGAACCTAGCTTCACTCAAATTGTTGAAGTTGACAAAGATGATGTCAACACCACTATTGTCAATCAAACTCCAGCTCAATCACACACCATAACATCTAACATTCAGAACAGTGATGACTCTGGAGACAATGAAGAACATGGTGGAGACAATGGAATTGATGAGCATTCAACTCAACAAGCTGAAGCAAATGTTCCTGTTCAATCAAGTAGCTTGCCCAGAATCACCAGGTGGACCAAGGATCACACAAATGACCTTATCATTGGTGATCCTAATTCTGGAGTGAGGACAAGGAACAAAGTCTCTGCTGACAGCATGTTCTCATGCTTCCTGTCATAAATGGAACCCAAGACAATTGATGAAGCATTGTTGGATTCTGACTGGGTGATAGCCATGCAAGAAGAGCTAAATCAGTTTGAAAGAAACAATGTATGGAAATTGGTTCCAAGACCTAAGGGAAAGTCAGTTATTGAGACCAAGTGGGTTTTCAGAAACAAACTTGATGAAAATGGATTGGTGACAAGGAACAAAGCAAGGCTAGTGGCTAAAGGTTACTGTCAACAGGAGGGAATAGATTATGATGAGACATTTGCTCCTGTTGCCAGACTTGAAGCTATAAGAATCTTTCTAGCTTATGCTGCACACTGCAACTTCAAAGTATTTCAGATGGATGTCAAAAGTGCCTTTCTAAATGGAGAGCTGGAAGAAGAAGTGTATGTGGAACAACCACCAGGGTTTGAGGATGCTGAAATGCATAATTTTGTGTACAAACTCTTCAAAGCTTTGTATGGACTAAAGCAAGCACCCAGGGCATGGTATGACACACTTTCCACCTTTCTTCTGGAAAACCAGTTTACCAGAGGAGTTGTGGACAAGACACTTTTCTACAAGCATCATGGCAAGGACATCATTCTGGTACAAATCTATGTGGATGATATCATTTTTGGTTCTACAAATGAGAAGCTGTGTGAGAAGTTTTCCCATCTCATGAGTAACAAATATGAGATGAGCATGATGGGAGAATTGTCATTCTTTCTAGGGTTACAAATTCTTCAACAAACTGATGGAATCTTCATAAGTCAAGCTAAGTATATCAAGGAACTTCTCAAAAAGTTCAACTTGGAAGATTCATCTCCTGCAAGGACACCAATGTCCACAGCAACTAGTCTGGATCTTGATCCTAAAGGAAAGAAAGTTGACTCAAGCACTTATAGAGGCATGGTAGGATCCCTCCTATACCTAACTGCTAGCAGACCTGACATCATGTTTGCTACATGTCTTTGTGCAAGGTTTCAAAGTGATCCAAAGGAGTCACATTTGGTAGCCATCAAGAGAATCTTTAGATACTTAAAAGGCACTCCTAACCTAGGCCTTTGGTATCCTAAGAATACTGGATTTGATCTAATTGGTTACTCAGACTCAGACTATGCTGGATGCAAGATTGACAGAAAGAGTACTACTGGTAGCTGTCAATTTCTTGGTGGAAGATTGGTCTCATGGTTTAGCAAGAAGCAGCATTCAGTTTCTACCTCAACTGCAGAAGCTGAGTACATTGCTGCAGGCAGTTGCTGTGCACAAATTCTATGGATGAAAAGTCAACTTCTAGATTATGGTCTAGTGTTAAGAGAAATTCCTATTTACTGTGACAACACTAGTGCCATAGCCATCTCAGACAATCCAGTTCAACACTCTAGGACAAAGCACATTGATGTAAGACATCACTTTATCAGAGAGCATGT
This sequence comes from Heracleum sosnowskyi, assembly GCA_030848705.1. Taxonomy (NCBI): domain Eukaryota; kingdom Viridiplantae; phylum Streptophyta; class Magnoliopsida; order Apiales; family Apiaceae; genus Heracleum; species Heracleum sosnowskyi. The sequence goes on from CM061237.1 coordinate 134,305,573, forward strand.
TGAACAAGGAACTGTGAAGCTGATTTATGTCCCAACTGACAAGCAACTTGCTGACATCTTCACTAAGCCATTGGATGAAGCAACCTTCAACAGGTTGGTAAGTGAATTGGGAATGCTGAATCTGGTATGTTAATTTTACTAAGGTTTCTAAATTTTCAATTCTTATTGAAGCTCATGACAGCAACTTCAAACCTGCTGTCAAGAGAAGTTACTGTCTACTTGGTTTATGTCTGTTATGTGACAGCATGTGTTGATTTGACTTCTCATGTCAGTATCATACTTTTAAACCGTGTATGACTTTAATGTGGTTATCCGTTAAGTTTGAGAGTTAAAAATCTGTTCCATTGGACTTTCACACTCTTTTGCATTAATCTGTAGGATTAAAGGAGGACACGACCATTAATTACTTTTGTGGTAGTTGTATGGGTACTCTAACTGTTGACCATTAGACTTTAATCCTTAGACGGTTTTGCCTATAAATTATCCTTAGGTTTCACCAGTCTGCTCTCAGTTTTAAAGTGAATAATGGAAAACAAAGTAGGAATCGAAGTTGGTCTAAAGAAGTGTGATAGTGAACCCTACAATGAAGAGATTGAGGAGCTCTTCGAGGTGCTTTTGGATGCCCTCGATGAGATAGACGAGGAAAAGGAGGCCAAGGCTAAGGAAGCGGAGGCCAAGGCTGTGGAAGAAGAGAAGGAGCTTCAGGCACTTCTTGAAAAAGAAGGCCGCTCTGAAGAAGAAATTAAGGAAGAAGTCTTAGAACTAGTTGATAAAATCATAGAATGATGTACTCAATGTTCAATTTTAATGATTTTATTAATAATAATAAAAGTCCCTGTTTATGTGGTTACTGAGTTTATGACTTGTATGTGTAACTTGTTTAATATTTTTGTTTGAAAGATTACATTGCTAAATTCATATTCTGTTAATTTTAAGGTTAAGTATATGAGCAACGCATCCTAATTAGTTCAAGACAGAAACAATTTCCCATTTAAATTACTGTCACAAAGACGGATACTGTCCTGTGTCTCTTGACAGCAACCTTCTTGACAGCAGGGAAAGACTTTCTGTCACGACCTTTAAAGGATACTGTCACTCAAATGCTTAACGGTGACAACAAGTTTTTGCGCAATAGTTGCTGTCGCGCAAAACCTACTGTCACCACCACTTCTTACTGACAGATTGTTTCTAGCGCACAGGTTACTGTCAACAATAGTGGACCGTTGTAATTGGATATTCACCCCACGATTGACAGTGAATAACGGGCAGTAACTCGCGTGTTAAGAGAGTGGGTTAAGACTCGTCCTTTCACTCCACTTTTTAAGCAAACGTTTGAGATACCCATATTTATTCTCCAGTTACTTCGACATATCACTCTCACAAAACTCAAGGCAAAATACTATTCTTCAAGCAAAAAGCTACTTTCTCACTTTCTTCTTTTCTTGAAATCTCCATGGCCCCCAAACAGTCTCTCTCTCAAACAAACTTTGCTGGCATCTTTTCCCCAAATGATGCTGGTGAAGGTTTCAAAGGACTGGTGTTTTTCTTGAACAAGTCCTATCTTCGTTCAGCCATTACCTCAACTCCACATCTCGACCTAGACAAACTTGAGGAATTTTGGCGAACTGCTGTTGCTCTAACTGTGGGTGAAAACCCAGCTATTCAATTCAAGATTAATGGGCAACAATACATTCTCACAGCTGAGGTCATCAATACTGCTCTTGGAATTACACTGGAAGAAGGACAAAACTTTGCTCCACTTGCTAATGATGACACTCTGAAGAAGCTCTTCTTGAAGATTGGGTATGCAGGCCCTATTCTCGAAGAGGGAACAACCAAGTGGTACCCGTCTGGTGAAATGGACAGGAAGTATCTAAGGAAGGAGTGGAGCATGATATTTGATGCAATGGTCAAGGTGTTCTCTACCAAGTCCACAGGCTGGAATGGGATACCCTCCTACATCAAGAAACTGACACATTCTCTTGTCCATGGATACAAGGTGAATGTTGGAGCTCTCCTCATGGCACAACTCAAAGCTGCCATAGGTAAGAAGGTATCACACTACCCTCGCTTTCTTATGATGTGTATCAATTCTTTCTGTGATTTTAATAATGATGCCCCTCGTCTAGAGGTTTGCTCTGTCTTGAAAAAGAACACACACACACACTGTTATCTTCACAGGATCTAAATGCACATATTCCACTTTGCTTCACTCAGCACATGGTTGATCAAGTGTCCAACCTTGATTATCCATTACCTACTGGTTATGATTCTTTTTCTCTTGAGGATGAAGCTGAATTAGACCCAAATTCAGTTAACCCACATTCAACACCATACACTCAGCCTAGGCCCTCTAGACTTCCCAAAGCCCAAAGAGAAGCCTTGCAAGAATCCAGAAAAAGATCCTTAGAAGCTGATGTTGGTGGTAGCTCTGTTAGTCAAGAGGGAGACACTGCACCTAGTGCAGCAAATAAGGAAGGTAGTCACACAGAACCCACAGTGGTTCCCCCTGAGCCTAAGAAGAAGAGAGCTAGGAGGACCAAAACCACTGTCAGCCACCCTGCAGTCTCCCAAAAGACTGTAGAGGAAACCAGGGAAATAAACTCCTCCCTAGATGTGCCTTCTCAACAAGGTGCTTCTATTGAAATTGGCCTGTCTCCCAAGGCACCCTGTACAGAGTCTGCACAAAGTCATGGTTCCCAACCTGAGATACCCCCACTTGAAGAAACACACAGTGAGTTAGGGCACAGTGAGGATTTCTCTACTCCTATTGATGGTTCACATGTTTCATCTGTGAATCAGCCCCCACTCTCTACTACACTTTCACCTTCTTCCTTCCCTACACATTCTTTTGTTTCTTCTCCACAACCAAGAGAAGGGGACAGTCCCAACCCTTCAGGTTTTGATCATCCATCTCCAATCATGGATGAGCCCCCATCTAGTGGTCCACAAGAACCCATTTCTCAAAGTGAGATGGACACCACTCCTCCAAACACTGAGCTAGGGCAAAGTGGTATTTTGTCAGAAAATGAAACAGCCAACACTTTGTCTGATCTCCAAGGAGCATCTTACCTTCAGGAAGATGCTGTCACAGCCTCTGTTGCTGTCAAAGACACTGGGGATGCTACTGTCCTGGACACAGCTACTGTCAAAGGTGGAGAGAAAGATACTGTCACTACAGAACCTACTGTCACTCCACCTCCCAAAGATGCTGTCATGCCAGAACCTGCTGTCCAAACTCCAACTGACAGTACCATTCCTACTCAAGATGCTGTCCAGCCTTCCCAGCCTAATTTTGATGCTGTACTTGTTGAGGATGCCTCTGATGATGACCTACCTCTTGCCAACCTCCTAAAGGTACATTCTAAATCTTCTCCTTCCATGCATGTTAGTACTGCTCATACCCATGCATCTAGGTTGAGTGAGGGTGTGCAAAAGAAAAAGAGAGATAAAAGAAAAGAGAGGTGAGCATAAAAATGAGAGGCAGCCAAATGAGCTGGCAAAAGGAGAGGGACTTGAGCATGTCCAGAGAGATATTGAGGGAGCCCACACTATTCAGGCATTAGGCCTTGAGAGTCAAACTGTGAGGGGTGATGAGATCACTCAAAAACACCCTGAGAGTGTGAGAACCCCCATAGCCTCCAAGCCCCTGTCTTTTCCTTCCCCTCCAAGAAGGTTAAGGTCTGGTGGCCCCTCTGCTATTTTTGGTAACAGGATTGCAGCTCTTGAAGGACAGTGTGTTACTTTGGACTCCAAACTGGACTCTCTCTCTCAATTGGTGGTTGATGGTTTTGCTGCTACTCAACTCTCTATTCAGTTCCTTACTGACCTGGTAGCTGCCAACTCAACTAAGGGGGAGAAGGTAGCAAGATCAGAATCATTGCCTATTCAAGAATCAGGTGGAACTCAGGGGGAGCCTGTAGCTGTGAAGACCAGAGGGGGAGCTAAAAGGAAAGCAATGTCTAAGGGGGAGCAAGTCAAACCAAGCAGTGCAAAACCACAGGATAAAGCTGAAAAGCCTGTTGAAGTGGAAATGGATGGAGAAAGGGTGTTAATGTCAAAGGAAACTCAAGATGCATTGCAAAGAAGACCTGCATCTAGACATCCAATCTTGCCTCCTGTGGTGATTAGAGAACCTACTCAAGAAACTCAAGAAACTGCTCTACAGAAGAAATGGAGAGAAATGGAGGAACAAAACAAACTTGGGAAAGGTAAAGGGAAACTGCCTGAATCCATTCATGGTGGAATAATATGGACAAATGGCACTGAACTTGATCAAGAGGAAGCCAATGTCTTGATGGTGGATTACAGGGAGAGCACATTACACAACCATGACAGTAAGTTTAGCAGTTTGGTGGAAGAAGCAATGAATGCTCCTAGCAACCGTCCAACCAACACCACAAAACTGTTAAAGGAACAAATTACTAGTGTCAGTGTAATGGTGAATGATGAGAAAAGATGGGCTGTAAGTATTTATCTAACTTCTGGCATATCTTATTTCATCACAATGCAGCTATTGCAGAGTCTGCCAGCAAAGGTGTTGTGTGCTTTGAAGGGAAAGATCAGGGCAACTCAAACACCATTCAATGAAATATTGGATATGCGAATCCAGAACCTGATCATGCAGAAGCTACCTGAAGTCTACTCAAATCCACCATGTGTTTTCTACAGATCTAAAACTAAGGATGGCACAAGAAGGAACAGCTTCATGAATATTGGTAGCCCATCCAAAATGGAAACCAAGTCAATTCTGAAGGTACTAGATGGAATACTCAGTTCAAATGCCAATCCAGGAAGAGTTCATGCTGTTCAAGAAATCTACAAAATGCTGGTGTTGAGAGACAAGGCACTGGGAGCTAGAATGAAGGAGCTAATCACTAGAGCCAATGCCAAAAGAAATGATCAAGGTGGAAGTTGCTTCTATAACATTCCTCCCCATGATGATGATGATGATGATGATGATGAAGATGGTGAGGATGGAGGTGGTGAAGCTTCTGGAAATGCTGGTGGAAGTAATTCTGGGAATACTGGTATTCAATCTCAGAATGAAGGCAATGAAGAAACTCCTAGCCAGGAAAAGAAAGATGCTGGTGCAACAGATGAAGAGGAGTCAAGAATACTGGAAGCTTTGGAGGCAAGCATTCTTGGATGTGCTATTGACTGCATAAATGCTGAAAAAGATGCTGTCACCAAAGGTACTGTCGACAAAGATATTGTCATAGAAGATGCTGTCTTGAAAGATGCTGTCGACAAGGATACTGTCAAGGAAGGTTCTGTCAAGGATGAAACCAAGGCTACTGTCAAGTCCAAAAGACTGAAAGCTAAAGCTAAGGCATGGTTTACTAGACAGAAACCAACAGGGAAGCACAAGTACTCAGGAAAGGAAAAGGCCACTGGATTTGGCAGGAATCTCAAAAAGCCAATTCAATCAATTCCTCCCAACAGTCTTAAGATTCAACAAATGCAATCAAGAGAAATCAAGAGCGTTGAGGTTAAGCTGGATGCAAATCAAGAGGCCACTGAGTACATTATGTGGTGGGCAGAATCAAGGTCAGCCAAGATTGACAAGGACTTCAATCTGGTAGCCACATCAACCAAGAAAAGTGAATCAACCATAGATAAAAGAAGAATTGATTTCTTCTACCTGGAGAGAATGGTAGAGTTGCTGGAGAGCTATGATGATGTTTCAAAGGCTGTCATGGAACATGTTCTAAAATATCAGGCAGATAGGGATGCTGAATTTTATCAGAAATTTGGCTATAACTTTGCAGATTTTGATGATGCTGATATTCTTACTGATCTCTCAGCCTCTCCTATACCATACCACTGGTACTATGAGTTTGATGACTTACCCACAGAAGAAGGGCAAACCCAACCAACTCAGGAAGGGGAACCCAAGCCAAGTGACAAGGCTGTCGCGTGCCTATCAAATAATAATATCTAACAAATCCTTCTAACTATGTAGTAGGGCAAGTCAGAGTCGATCCCACAGAGACAAACGTATCAATCACTAGTTATTCTTGATTCAATTCAACTAAGCAAGTAACACAATAAATTATTGAGAGATTTTTAAACTAATATTATACTAAGGCAAATTGTATTGTATTATCAATTAACTAAAAACATCTAGAATTAAGTATCCCCACTAGAATGAATCGATGCAATTATGATTTTCCACCCCAATTAATCATACACTACTCAAGAGGAAAGATGCGCCCTATAAAATACCAATAACCTCTCTCGAGTATTAATGGCTTCTCTAAAAATACACTCAAGCCTATTTTCATGGTATCATGCAATTTAGAGACATTAAACACAGCATCCTAACTTCCTAACAATCCGTTCTACCTATTTTCATGGAGAAGTTCATGTCCTTATTGGATAAATCACAACCATCTAAGTCCAACTTTCGATGATAAATAGATATTAGGTTCAAACAATACGCATAATCACGTCTGACATGTTATTGTTAATTAAGCACAACTCAATAAGCAAGAGCATACAACATAACTAAACTGGGGGGTTATGGAAAATCATACATCAATCATAACTAGGGTTCAACTTAACCCTAGATTAAATAACTACTCACTCATAATTAAATTAACAAAACACATAATATAATAAGAACACATGATAATATTAAGAACAAAGAATAAAAACCTTTAATCTTTCTCCAAGAAGAAAAGTACAAGTTCCGCTATGTCTGTATGTATGTATTTATGTATATGTATGTCTCCCTATCTCTCAGATCTGATGTCTATATATATATATCCTCAAATATTTTAATGCCTTGAGGAAAGTACAAGTACGTTTCCTAAACTGATTCTGTTTTACAAGGAAAATTCGTAGCTGACTTTTCTTCAGTAAATCTGGACCGTTCCTGGAGTAATTTGATAATTGGACCACTTTATAATAAAAGATATTTCCATTATCTTCGCGTGGGCTGTTAAATCGTCCAATTCTGACTTCTAGAACTCAAGATATGACCCAAACAGTGAATTATGTGCAGGCAGCCCAACAAATCCGAATTTCCTTCTAATAAATCTCCAAATTAAGCTCTTTATTCTCCAATCCTTCCAAGTTTAGGATTTCCTTGCTTCCTACAATAAAACATTAAAATCTATTAAATAAAAATCCAATTAAATGCAAAATATAATAAATATGATGAATAAAATCATATAAAATATATATAAATAAATACTCTATCAAACATCCCCACACTTAGCATTTTGCACGTCCTCGGGCAAATAAAGAAATAAAAAATAATACTAACTAATAGGACCACCACTTTCGTAGATGACACGATTGCATTGAGCATATGCAACAAGCCGTTAAACCCCTAGGCAGCCCTAGTAGGACGAGTTTTGTCTCGTGAGGGTTTATAGAAGATATACCCACAAAATCAAATATTTTCAACCACTAAGTCTCTCAAACATGCAAAATATCATAGTACTCCACACATTGTAAATCTCAATCACATAACAACCTGAAAGTGTCTGAAAGTACAAGTACTCTCACTTTAAGCATCATTAACACAAAATAATCCAAGTATGCACACAATGTCTAGATAGACAAAAATATCATGAGATAGACATCAAAGTCGCATTCAACAAGTAAGCATGCTATGGATAAATATCTCACATTGCTCTCACTTCACACAAGTGTATGGGTATAAGTGTATCGCTCAAGTTCAATCAATGTACTCATGTGCTACCATATGCTTGGTTGTCCACCAAATCTCCACCACCTCGTATATATGCATACATGAATCAAAAGGTCTTCGTTAAAGGTTGTAACGGGGCTTAGGTACGGGCTAGGATATCAAAGAAACAGGCTAACAAGTGGCTAAACTTGATAACTGATAGAGCATAGTGTTCAATTTTAATTAAAGCACCCAACATGAAACTTAGATCATGTAAAAGTTGATCAAGCTTTCACAAGCATTAAACTTCAAAGCACATATACCCCATGTACTTTCCCACTTTCACATTGTATCAATCAAATGAACACACTCTACTTTATCTTCCTCTTGCTCATAACTTCTCTTTTTTTTCTTTTTTAAAGTCAAGTCATTCTCCAGTAACCAAGGGCAGTGAAAAGTCACCAAGAATGTACTTAATACCAGCACACATGGATTGTCCCTTTAATATGACATTGCACTTGCCACCCATTGATCTCAAAGTAGTACTTGATACTTGTTTGCAACTTTCATACCATATTGTATCCCACCAAAATGTAACACTTTAACCAAAAGAAATCCCCACACTAAATATTCACCAACCCTTGAATTGAATCAATATGCTCTACTAGTAAATCACGACAAGAATAAATAAGTAGGCTCAAAAAATTTTAGATTGGTGATATACGAAAGAAACGGATATAAGCTCAAGGGGTTCACTAAGGATTATTTTTTATATGGGTACTGTTTTGGGTAAATGAGGTTAATCCTAGTGCCTTTATCATATTCATGCATACACATATCATGTAGTCTCAAAACGGTTTAAAACAAGTTCTAGAGCAACAAGAATCATGATGAACAACACACAAAAAAAAAATGGATTGATAAAAAATCTATCAATCATAAATTAGGCTCAAATCCGCACAAGGTGAAATCATGCTTAACTCAGTAAAATTGACCAAGAAGCATCTCAAGTTTTCAAATGTTCGCAAGCACACACAAGGAATTACCAAGCATCAAATGATTTATTATGAATGTGACACTCAGAATTAATCATGCGAAATTAATCTACACAATGTGTACTTATCCATGCTAACATGCTTTTGAGACTAGGCAATTATATACAAAAAGTTTTAAATTTTCAAATTTTTTTGGATTTTATACTATATAATTTTTTTTGGGTTTTTTACGTCATTGAGAACTCATCCTCACACTTAAGTGGTTCATTGTCCTCAATGAATAATATATATAAATATACAAAACTAACAAGATCCTAAAAGAAATACAAAAAGAATAAGAGTGATAAATTATACAAAGAAAGGTTAGAAATACTCCCCTAGTGCATGAAGTCCCGATTGGAAAATGTGGGAGAGTGTTCCTCCTCCAAAATCTTGGGTTGCCTCCCAAGAAGCGCTTTTTTTAAGGTCTTTAGCTCGACCTTCTTCTCAATCAACCTGGTGAATGGATCGAAAATGGAGCATCCACTTTCTCAACATATTTTCTTATGATCTCTCCCAAAAACTTATAAGTTTCATCCAAAGCTTTATCCAACAATACAACTCTTTTATCTCGAGCAAACTTTAAGAGTGCAACAACTATCCTTGACGTTTCATCTCGTGAGACAAACTTAAAAAGAAATTTAATAAGTAAGTCTTCCCAAGTGGTAATGGAATTTGAGGGTAACGAAAATAACCAATTTTTAGCTCCATCCCTTAGAGAGAAAGGAAATAATCGAAGTCGAATGGCCTCATCAGAAACTCCATCACACTTGATAGTATCACAAATCTTCAAAAAGTTTTCAATATGAGCATCAGGATCTTCAACAGATAATCCACCAAACTGAATTTCACCAATCGATTTCATTATTGAAGGCTTCAAATCAACATTAGTGACATGTAAATCTCTCACCAAAATTGTAGGAGGTTTAGAGAGGAAAATATCAGCCTTCATATCTTGATCTTCACCCAAGGTCTTAACCATAAGAACAGGTTCATTATTATTTCCAAGATCACTCTTCTTTAGAGAAGGGCTAAGCGAAGAGTTGGAAAATTTAAATTCCAATTTCTCATCTCCAACTTCAAAAGAAATTTTTCCTTGCATCATATCAACTTTCGCACCAGCTGTAGCTAAGAAAGGTCTTCCGAGAATAATAGAATTTTGTACATCTTCCTCCATCTCCATGACAACAAAATCACATGGAATAAAAAACTTTCCTACCTTGACAGGAACATCTTCAAGTATTCCAAGTGGAACTTTTACACTTCTATCTGCAAGTTGTAAAGATATACGTGTGGGTTTGAGTTCACCCATCTGAAGCTTATTGTAGATTGATAAGGGCATCAGACTTACACTTGCCCCAAGATCACATAGAGCTCTTTTGATTTCAAAATTCCCAAGTTTGACAGGAATAGAATAGCTACCTGGATCAATTATCTTTTTAGGAAGACTATTCTGCAAGATGGCACTACACTCTGCCGTTAATGAGATAATAGAACTTTCTTCAATATTTCTTTTGTTTGACAATAATTCCCTAAGGAACTTCCCATAAGAAGGCATCTCCTTGATAACATCTAAGAAGGGAATATTAAGCTCTAACATCTTCAAGATATGCATAAACTTCATAAACTTCTCTCCAAGCCTAGCTTGCACCAATCTTTGAGGAAACGGAACAGGTGGTACGTAAGGTCTGACAGGAGCAACTATGGGTTCCTTCTTCTCTTCTTCAACCGCTTCTTGCACAATCACATTTTCAGATTCAATTTTCTCTCTATCTTCTTCAACAGTCAAATTATCAGTACTCATCTTCATCTCTGACCCTTGCAATTCCTTACCACTGCTTAAAGTTATAGCATTCACGTGGGCTTTATATGGTTGTTCAGTTTGGCCAGGAAGTTGGCCTGAAGACTTGTTAAGTTGGCTCAACTGTTGAGAAATTTGAGTGATTGAATTCTCCATCAACTTGTTATGAGCCTTTATCTCATTGATACTCGAGTCAAAGTAATCATTCTTCTTTGCCTGTGTAGAGATAAATCCTTCCAAAAGATTCTCCAAGTTAGATTTTTGTGGCTGAGCTGGTTGAAAACCTGGCGACTGAGAAAAATTATTTTGTGGAGGTTGAGCTTGAGCCTGGTTATTTCTGTAGGAGAAATTAGGATGATCTCTCCAACCTGGATTGTATGTGTTGGAGTAAGGATTATATTGTGGCCTTTGATTTTGGTTGTAGAGGGCATTTGCTTGTTCCATTGTTGTTCCAGAAGGATTGTATTGACAAGCATGTTGAGTGTGTCCAACTACACCGCATATTTCACATGAGGCAACCGTAGATGAAGTTCTAGAATCCAATTGCTCAATCTTCTTAACCATTGTCTGCATAGTAGTATTCAACATGGTTAGAGCATCGACATCATACTTACCACCCTTCTTAGGATGATTTCTATCACTGTAAGGATAATTATCATTAGACGCAATCTCGTCTAACAAAGTTTTCGCATCCTCCGTACTCTTTTTCATAATAGATCCACCAGAAGAAGCATCAACAAAGTTTCGAAACTCTTGTGTTAACCCATTGTAGAATGTTTGAATCAACAACCAGTCGGGAATTCCATGGTGAGGGCATTGTCTCTGAAGTCGTTTGAATTTTCTCCAAGCATCATGAATTGTATCGTCATCATCTTGACGAAAATTAGATATTTCATTCCTGAGCTTTGAAGTCTTCTTCTGACTGAAGAATTTAAGTAGAAACGCCTTTGCAAGACTATCCCAAGTAGTGAATGTGTTTGGTCCTTCATCCTTCAACCAATCTTTTGCTGCATCTCGGAGAGAGAAAGGAAATAAGCGCAGCTTTATAGCATCATCACTAACATTGGTCAGCTTTATAGTATCACACTTTTCTAGAAAACTCTCAAGATGATCAACAGGATTTTCAGTGGACAATCCTGCGAAAGAATCATTGGAGACGAATTGTATGAATTGTGGCTTGAGTTCAAAGTGGGTAGCCGTGATTGTTGGTCTGACAATACTGGAGAGTACGTCTGTAGCGTCTGGCATACCATGCTCCCTGAGAGCTTTTGCTGCTGTCTCACCCATAACTTCCTTGTCTTTATTTTTCCTTCGTAGTCCTGCTTGTCTTCTTGTTGTAGCTTCAATTTCAGGATCAAGAGCAATCAAATTTTCTGTACCTGAACTTCGAGTGTGCATGCAACAAGAAAACTAGAAACAAAGATCAAATAACAAGAGAATAATAGCCGAAGCAACACAACTAAAAGACTTAGCTAAACTAACTCAATAATTAACTAATCTAATATCGCTTTGTCCCCGGCAGCGGCGCCAAAAATTTGACAAGGCTGTCGCGTGCCTATCAAATAATAATATCTAACAAATCCTTCTAACTATGTAGTAGGGCAAGTCAGAGTCGATCCCACAGAGACAAACGTATCAATCACTAGTTATTCTTGATTCAATTCAACTAAGCAAGTAACACAATAAATTATTGAAAGATTTTTAAACTAATATTATACTAAGGCAAATTGTATTGTATTATCAATTAACTAAAAACATCTAGAATTAAGTATCCCCACTAGAATGAATCGATGCAATTATGATTTTTCACCCCAATTAATCATACACTACTCAAGAGGAAAGATGCGCCCTATAAAATACCAATAACGTCTCTCGAGTATTAATGGCTTCTCTAAAAATACACTCAAGCCTATTTTCATGGTATCATGCAATTTAGAGACATTAAACACAGCATCCTAACTTCCTAACAATCCGTTCTACCTATTTTCATGGAGAAGTTCATGTCCTTATTGGATAAATCACAACCATCTAAGTCCAACTTTCGATGATAAATAGATATTAGGTTCAAACAATACGCATAATCACGGCTGACATGTTATTGTTAATTAAGCACAACTCAATAAGCAAGAGCATACAACATAACTAAACTGGGGGGTTATGGAAAATCATACATCAATCATAACTAGGGTTCAACTTAACCCTAGATTAAATAACTACTCACTCATAATTAAATTAACAAAACACATAATATAATAAGAACACATGATAATATTAAGAACAGAGAATAAAAACCTTTAATCTTTCTCCAAGAAGAAAAGTACAAGTTCCGCTATGTCTGTATGTATGTATTTATGTATATGTATGTCTCCCTATCTCTCAGATCTGATGTCTATATATATATATCCTCAAATATTTTAATGCCTTGAGGAAAGTACAAGTACGTTTCCTAAACTGATTCTGTTTTACAAGGAAAATTCGTAGCTGACTTTTCTTCAGTAAATCTGGACCGTTCCTGGAGTAATTTGATAATTGGACCACTTTATAATAAAAGATATTTCCATTATCTTCGCGTGGGCTGTTAAATCGTCCAATTCTGACTTCTAGAACTCAAGATATGACCCAAACAGTGAATTATGTGCAGGCAGCCCAACAAATCCGAATTTCCTTCTAATAAATCTCTAAATTAAGCTCTTTATTCTCCAATCCTTCCAAGTTTAGGATTTCCTTGCTTCCTACAATAAAACATTAAAATCTATTAAATAAAAATCCAATTAAATGCAAAATATAATAAATATGATGAATAAAATCATATAAAATATATATAAATAAATACTCTATCACCAAGCAAACAACCTGAATCTTCTGAATATGCTCAAACTCAGTCAGAACTTGATAAGAAGGAAGCTGAATTACTGGAAAAACACAAGGCCTCTAACAAGGCAGAAAGTGAAGCTCCAAATTATCAACCATATATGCTGGAAAATCCCCTAAGAGTCAAGTTCCTAAAAGAAGAAATCTATGTTTGCAGCTTGCATAAGCTTAAAACATCCACTCTGAAGGATTTACAGTATATGGTAGCTGGTTCAATTCATCCCTTGGAACAGATTTGTTCTGATGAGATAGAGAAGTTATTGGAAGGGAGAAAAGGAGAAGACTCAAAACTGGACAAGCAAAGAAGGAAGTCTCTCAATGCTTATCCTGGAAGTAGATTCAAGCTCATTAATGAAGAACTTCATTTCAGAACCTATCCATATGATATAGAGCAATGGCTGAATCTCAGGGATGTTAGTTCTCTCTTATCCCCTTCCATAAAGAAGATCATTGATGAAGTAGAGGATGATGCAGTGTCTGCTACTGAAATTTCTCTTGTAGAAAGTCTAAGAGGCTGCTTGGCAGAAGCTCTCAAAAGAGAGGATGTAGCAAGACAGAAGAGGAAATCTTAAGCTAAGTAAAAATTCTTGAATTCTGATCTTGTTAGTTAAGTTGTCAGCACATATTGTAAATTTGCTGTTATTTTCCATAAAAACAAATTGGGGGAGATTGTTGGGATTTATGGGTGATAGCATAGAAACAACTTAACTTTGATTGTACTTAATTTTTCAAATTAAGTAGAACATACTGTCATAGCCAAAGTATGTTCTTGTAATCAGTATGTAATGTTATTCTAGTTGTATTGTTTGAAAGAAGTTCACTTATGTGTTCAAGCCTCAAAGAATGCTTTTTGGATGACAACATGAATAAAGGTTACTGTCCTAAAGCTGTGACAGTAAGATTACAAGAAGACAGAATGTTGCAAGTCACGACAGCATATTCACTCTGACAGCAACATTGGCGGAAGACTACGCGACAGCAACTATTGCCCTCGACAGCAAGTTTGGGATCCTCGACAACACTCTATGCGGGGAACTCATACTGTCACCAAAAGATCATTCCTGTGACAGCAAGCTTTGCGGCAAAAGTAACTGTCTCAATAAAGATCCTTATGCTAGGTATCTTTCTCAGTCAAATCCCGTGACAGTTTAAATGTTCAAGAAACAGGCGTGATGCAGTATCCCTAAGCTGCACCAAGTCTGCAAGACTACGACAGAAGCTTCAAGCACTGCAAAACAAAAGCGAATCAATTCAAGAGCAAGGTCAAGTCTTTATCTGCTGAATTGGTTTAGCTGGAAATAGAATGAATCTAGGTTGCTTTCTTTGTAATGTATATCTGACATGTTAGCAATTTAGGAAAGTCACATGGGTAAGACAATTTGTAAGAAGCTGCCACTTGACAGTGACAGCAGCTTCACAAACCCGTGACTGATAGTGATAGGGTTAGTCTTATACCTACTATCAACTCATTTCTAGAATAGTAACGAAGACAAGCAAGTGTCTTTGAAGAAAACCCGAAGCTCGAGAATTCTTTCTTGAGGTTGTAGCAACACTTTGCAAAATAAATAAAACATTTATTTTGTGAATCTTGTTCTTACTAAATATTGTTCGTGATTGCATATTTTGCTGATAACGTTTAATCTTGATTTTAGTTGTTGAAATTTAGATTGAATTTTATCAGTATTGCATTCATCCCCCCCCCCTTCTGCAATACACAAGGACTAACATTAATCATATAAAATCCGTATAAAAAATTGAATGTAGTGATGATGTGAATATTGTGTTCTATACAAGAATACATTATTCAACAATAGAATATATTGTGTGAACAATTAAAGACTATGCATGTAGAGAGACATGTGTGAATGAGTGATTTGTTTGTATAAAGTTGTGTGTATGTATGTCTGTGATTTGTTTGTATAAAGTTGTGTGTATGTATCTGTCTGTGTGTGTATCTGCGTGCACAATGATGTAAAGAAAATCTGTGAAATTATGTAAGATCAAGAATTCAGACTGAATGATTATATCGATACATGATCCTTGTTTAAGTGTTTTGGTAAGAAATCATTGATTGAAAATATAACTTATAACACTTATTCATTTTAAGGTAAACGTTGTATAATTCAAGATACCCCAAACACACGTATAGAGGATAAAAATGAATGTGACATAGTTTACGCTTATGTTACTAGTATTTTTAATTTTAAAACAAAATTTCAAACTATTACCTATAACATTATATTAGAATTAGAATTTTATTTTTTATACGATGACATTATCTTTTCATGTGTAATTTTTGTATCACAATATTATAAAAGAAGAATTAAAACAAAATGAAAATATGTATTGATAATTGAAGTATTTTTCCAACAAAAGTATAATTATATGTGCTTTGAGTTTATGTAAAATATTGTACTCATATATTATTTCGAAGTAGAGATTTGATGAAGAAACATATTTTATTTGTCGGAAATTATTATGCACTCCCTCCGTTCCAATTAATTGTATACATTGAATGAGGATGGTTGGACACGCATTTTAAGACTTCTATAAAATATATTTTCATAAATTATTTTTATTTTATTTTCCTTCTGAATTAAAATTTAACGTTAAAATTTTTATTTAAAGAAAGAATAATTTAAAAATAAGTTATATAACTATATTTTATATTCGGAGGGAGTAACATTTACATTTTTGTCAGAAATGTTATTACGACTTAAGACTTAAGAGAAATGGAAAATGAAATACTTTTGTAAATATTTAGCAACATTTGAGCCTGAGGCATATATATACAAGGCACTCTGAAGACAAACCCCTAAAACCCTAAACCCTAGTTTCTGAAACACGAACGCAACAGAGGAAGAGAAAAAGCTCCCGTAAAATACACAAGACTATATATATACATATAGATTCTGTATCTATATCTATACAATTTCATCTTCGTTGTTGTTCCAATGGCAATTGACGGGAGTTTTCGTGTCGAGATTGAATTAGAGAGGTTTCTCTCTCGCTGTCCCAAGCTTCTCAATGTTCTTTCTCTCAAACACCTCTTAAACAAGGTACCTCTCTCTCTCCCTCTCTCTCTCTCTCTCTCTCTCTCTCTCTCTCTCTCTCTCTCTCTCTCTCTCTCTCTCTCTCTCTCTCTCTCTCTCTCTCTCTCTCTCCCTCTCTCTCCCACCCACCCTCTCTCTCTCTGTATATATATAATCGAAGACGTGTTTGTTAATTGTGTTTAATTGTGGTGGATTATGCAGGGAGATAAGTTGAGTGAAGAGGAAGTGGTGAATGGAGTAGCGGAATTGTTTTTACACCCGAAGTATACAATTCCGTTAATAGGATGTTTTAGACCAATAGCTAAGAGGATTTTGGATAGAACTATTGGTTTACTCAAATTAGTGCCTGATTTGAAGTCAAACGTAAATGATCCAATGATTGAATTAAATGAAGATGAATTGCTTAGAGATGAAGAAGGTTATGATAATTCGCAAATTGTGTCCATGATTGAATTGTATGTTAGAAGTGGTCAGGGGTTGAGCTTGCACGAGCTTGCCTGCTGGGCTTTTTCTCGAGCTATTGACTTGATTCCTACTTTGTCGGGGTAGTTACTGTAACTTTGCTTTTGCTTGCAACTTGACTTTGATGAAGCTATATGGCTTATGCTCTGTTTGTCTACTGATGCAGGTCCGTGTCTAATTATTTCAAGTTTGCTCCGGTTCCTTTTGAAAGAATCATGTCTGGAAAATGGGATAGTGGGCTAATGGATAAGGTATTTCCGCTTCGATAAACTTATTCTTAAAATTCTTGTTTCATGAAACTGTGTTGTGCTGATGTTAATAATTCTTTGATGTTTGAAATCTTTTTACCTTCTACTTGTAGTGCTAAAGTGCTAATGAAGTAGATTACTACTTTCCATTATAACGCATGTTCATCACCTTTCCGCGTTCGAGTAGTTCTTTCACAAGGAAGAACACTGTATCATTATGATGTCCTACACATATTCAAATTGTGTTATCTAAAATCTTCTGTGCAGCTATATGGCTTCAACACCCTTTTATTCAGACTGTTATATATTGTTTGTTCTGCTGTTTATATGCTTTTCCTGTTTCATGCTCATTTTAGTCTGAATTTTCTTACTCTTGTTGTCTGGATTATTTTTTCTTACTATAGCCCGCCCCCAGATATCTTGGGACTGACTCTCAGCCTGTTTGAATTAGCTGATTTGTAGAAAATAAGCACTTATTTGTTCGAAAAGTACCCATTTTTGGGTACTTTTTTTGAACAAACAAGTACTTTATCGTATTAGTCAATCCAAACAAACTCTACTTTGTTTGACAAGACTTGTTTTTCTTCTAATAGCTGTACAGATGCAGTGTCTATCTATCTTTATTCTAGTTAACTACATATTAGGGACATGGTAAATTTGAAGTAGTTTTAAGAAAAGGTACGTCTGCAAGTGCCAATAACGAAAAGTTACAGTGTATTATCTGTAAGTATACTTTTGAGGGATTACTTTTTGTCATTGCACTTCGACAGGAGCTTGTTAAGCTTCAGTTTTTAGATATTTTGAGTTTGTGCTCTTTGTTGCAAACTTGCAATAGCAGCAGAAGATGTTTGTCTTTATTGAGTTTCGTTATATTTTTATTGTTTTGAAATTTTAGATCCTTTTATTTGTAAATTGATTTTGGACCATCATCTAAGAAGTTTTCTTCCTTTTTCTTTTGTGGCAGGACGGAATTCACTATCTAAATGTTGTAAGGATATCATTACGGCTCCTTTTATCAGATTCTGGAATGTTCACAACACTCTGGGATTGGTCCTGTTTTTTGGACTTTGTACAGTATTGTGCAGTTCTCAAACAGCAGAGCAAGCCGGAGTACATAGAAAATGTCTCATATATAAGATGGTGTACTGTGCAAATATTATCTATTGTTTTGAAAACAAGCGAAAAAGCGACTGCAAACTATGGTCTAGGTCCCAAGGAAGCATTTGCATCTTTACTGCGGTTGGTTTCTTCTACCCTCTGCAAATATGGCTAAACCAAGTCTAGGATTTTGCTCAATTTATAGCCTTATAGGATTTTGCTCAATTTTTTTGGATAATTTAATCACACGACAGAGTCCTAACAATTGTATTATTGAAGTTGTTCCTTACATGCATAGATTTCTATTAGAATATGGATTTTCTATAAAAAGTATCAATAAATGTTAAGTTGCCAAATATCAGCAGGTGCTGGATATTACAATCACACACTCCACGCCAGGTAATTAGAGTGACAAGATTTTAGGCTGTCTACTACTTTACTTGTTAGGTAATGTCGTTACCTACTATATAGGTTTGTGCTAATTATTCTCAAGTTTATATAAATTGAATTCAGTGCACATTCGAAGATTAGTACAGATAGTGCTGGGTCTAATTAGAATATTAGAAATTTAATGCATCGTCGTGTTTTTTGTTTTTCAAAATTTCTAATCGACATTTCGAAGTCATATTGTTACTTATTAGTTGCCATGTCAATTTGTAGTTGGAAAGAATATTGTCAGGATGTGTCTTTAGAAAAGGCAGGGTGGTATTTTGAACCATATGATGAAACAGAGTTGGAATCAGTCAGTGGAGACATTTCTTGCGATCTACATTCAACCAGCCTTTTCCCTTCACCTGTTTCTGTTTCTAGGTTTCGTGAAATTGAGACATCAAACTCAGACAGCAGACATGCAGCACGGTACGGTTCTCAGTATACTTATGAAGTAATTAGTTGTTTATATCATTATGAATACTCCTACACATCACGTTTCTATGTTGAATAATAATATTATCATCATTAAATAAAATTCTCGAAGAAAGTCTTAGACTATCTAGTAGTTTCTCTTACCCCGGGCGGGAAAGGATTTTGTTTGTGATTGGATGAAAATAATTAAGAATGGCGGTTCGTTTATTTTCTGTCTTAATACCTCCTATTCTTTGTCCTCGAGTATTTACTTCCATTTGTATGTTTATGACTTCTTGCGATCCTGTTGTTTTCAGGGATGTGAAATCAAGCGAAAAACCTTTCTTTCTGACAGTTGCTATGCAGAAAAGTTTTGAAATGGCTTTGTTGGCAGTTAGCCAAAGATGGCCTGTTCTTCTGTATGGCACCATGGGTGCTGGCAAGAGTGCACTGATTAAAAAATTGGCCCAGGATTATGGCAGCAGAGGTATCATACGCCTCACATTTTTCTTACCATATTCCTGTTATATAATACCATTAAAAATGCAAGTGTTCCTACACATTTGCCTCCTTTTTCTGATGTGCATACAGACTGTTTTAGAAATCATTTTATATGTATTCTTAAATTTATGACATGATAGAATTTGAAGAATTTAGATTTTGATTGTTATAATTTAAATTTAACTGTCACGTCCTAAAATCATTTTTAATATATGAGAATATATAGTTGCAGTATCAAAAGTTTTGCATATTGGTTTCTTGACATTATATTTCAAGTTAAAGGGTATTTGGTGCTAGATTTTGTCTTATTCTTTGCTTTATATTCCTCATGACGTGAGCAAGTAAAAAATTGCATCTTATCTCAGTTCTGTCTATTCATATGGATGAGCAAATTGATGGGAAAACATTAATTGGGAGTTATGTCTGCTCTGAGCAACCTGGTGAATTTAGATGGCAACCGGGTTCTCTTACTCAGGTTTGTTTACTAGCGCTCTATATTTGCACATCTTTATTTTTTGCTTTGATAATATTCATATGTAAATTCACGATTTGCAGGCTATTATGAAAGGATATTGGGTTGTATTTGAGGATATTGATAAAGCTCCTGCAGATGTACAATCCATTATATTACCTTTACTCGAAGGTGCAAGCTCATTCTTAACTGGGCACGGGGAGGTAATTTACTTTTGGCTAAACTTTCGTTTCTTTGATTTTTTTTTTTCTAGCTACTGAGAGCTTGCCCACAAGAATGTATATGGATCTGTGCTCAGACCATGTCTGTTAATAACTTGAATAATCTGTGTGAATGTATGTTACCAGCTTTAAAGCAAAGTTTTATAAATAGGAGAAGAAAATAAATAGTAGAAAGTTATTTTTTTTAAATTATTTTTTCTTAGATTTCTTTGTTGTTACACCGATGGAAATTTGTTGTATTATTGTTTGTTGTTGATCAGTCTGCAGTTTTATGGTACTCTATAGTACTGGTTTGTTCTTATATTATGGCCTGCCCAAACTTAAATAATGATTAGAAGTGAAAGTGAATGTCTTGTAGTTATAAGTCAGCTATGTTATATTGTTCGTATTTTCTGTTGTGCTTCTTATATCTATATATAGATATTTTTTTGTTCGCTAATCTCAAGGTTCCATTAAAAGACCGGATAATATCACAATCTCTTCTGCCCTGTCCCCCTCATAGTAACAGTGTCGTGTTAATTTTCTAGTTATTTGTGAACTCATTAACGTGCTTTACTGCTGCAGGCAGTGAGGGTTTCTGAAGGTTTCCGACTGTTCTCTACTGTATCATGTTCAAACATAGAAACTTCTTGTGCTGCTGAAGGTTTGTAAGACAATAATATCCTACTGGGTATTTGTGTTAAAAATATAGTCCAGCGCTTTGATACTGATTTCCTTTATTTTTCCTTTTAATATGTTTACCGCCAGCGAGATGTAGTAAACGTGGATGTTTGGTGAATTAGTTTTTTTAGAGTTTATCAGTCTGCTTGGCTTGATTTCAATGATGTGTTCAAGTTATTATAATGACATGTTGATGTTATGTTCGTCCAGTACTTGGTGTATGTAGTTGGTTGTTTTGGGTAGGTTTTATTGGCTATTAATATTTCTCAATATTAGTACAAAGTAATGTGCCATAGCTTCTGAAGTGGAGCTTAGCTGTTGAATGAAATTTAACTTCTAGAGGCTTAATTTAGAATCTGGATTGTAAGAGGATGCTTATCTTAATCTTCAGAACCTAATTTTAACATTTCTATGTATTTTTAGTATTAAACTGTAGTAGTTTTGTAATTTAATCAACACAAACCCGTGCATTGCACGGGTTTCTTCTAATATTTTGTAGTGCATGGATTTCTTCTCATATTCTATATGTTTTTTATTTTGTGTTTAGATATTGTATTTTTTTGATTTATATTGGTTTTCTTTCTTTAACAATATTTTAAACTTTAGTATGATTGTAATTAATAGTATATATATAGAATTTGTATTGAGTTTATTGGTTATAAATTATAATTTAGAATGTTGCACGGGGATACTAGGACAAACAAATCATTGATATTGGATTTTGAATACTGTACCCACTTAAGTACTTGTATTTGTTACTGATGCCCCTCCCTTTGTAGATAATAGCTTTTTTAGAGAGTAGTTGTTGCTTTAAAATATTAGATTTTTTTGTTGATTTGAAAGATAAAAAATGCTCGATTCCAACTATACCCATATACACGAGTTTATAGTTTCTATAAATTATAAATTTACTACTTGTTCAGTGGGTTAAAACCACCCATTAATTTTCTTAGTATTGATTATTGTTAATAAAAATGAAACATAATATGGGCAAAATTGTAAACTAATACAAGTGCCTACTCCAATGCTCTAGTAAGAGGTAATGAATTATTGGTCTTGTGCAAAACTCTTAAAATGCTATTATATTGAAACAGGAGTATTATCTTGAAACATATCATTCTAGCCTGTTCTTGAAATTATAAACAATTGCTGCTGGGATGTATCTGTCAATTGGTAAAAAAAAATGACCGTTAAACCAACAAGTGGGATTTCTTAGTTCTTCCTGAATTTCGGAAAGTGCAAAAGAATATATATTTGATATAGTTTTTGAAAATCTTATCCTTCAATGTCTCAGGTAGAAACTCACTTTCTACTCTTTGGAGGAGAGTAATGATTAGGCCATCTAGTTACGACGACTTGCTGAGTATTGTGATTGCTTGGTATCCCGACCTGGAGCCTCTTGCTGATAAACTTATAGGTCTGTTTGAAGCTTGAAAAATTTCTGTCATACTCTGTACTTGATATCTTTTTGCTGAATGTCTCGATATTTCAGAAACCTTTGCAAGGGTCAACCAACTTACAGGATTTCGCTTTGGGTTGAATCTTCCCTCCAATTCCAATGGCCGGTTTTCCTTGAGGTACTTAATGTCCATGCAATGATGTAATCTTTTTTAAAAGGATTTCGTACTATTTTCAATTGGACCTTTTTTTCTCCGCAATGGCAGGGATCTCTTGAAATGGTGCAGGAGAATTGCGAATTTGGGTTTCTTTTTTAGCGGGGATATGTCCACCTCTATGCTTAGTAGCATCTATCAGGAGGTTTGTGATTATTTCTCTATTGTCATCTTCTGATAATATTAACAGGGTAAAGTTTTAGACATTGTAACGGTTTTCTAATCTTGAATCCCCTTTACAGGCTGTAGATATTTTTGCTGTGTATTCAAGTTCAGCCAACAACCGCTTGTCCATTATGCGAGAGATTGCGACGCTATGGAAGGTGCCAGTTTCTGTTGCAAATACCTTGTACCCAGTTGATAAACCAGTGATTCAGGTTCTGACTTTTTTCTCCCTTAAAAATCTTAGAACTGTGTTCACTATGAGATTCTTAGTTATCATGTGTGAATATTGTCTGCAGGACTTGAGGTCTGATCTACGCATTGGAAGAATATCTCTCCAGCGCATTCAAACCGCCGTAAGTTATTGTCACATTGTTTTAAAAAATTATATGCCTGTAGCCTTTTTACTGAACATTTATATTGTTCTTTCCAGTCAAGCTACAATGCGAAATCTTTTGTTGAGATTCGCAGTTCACTGCATATTCTTGAGAGGATAGCTTGCTCTGTTAAGTGTAATGAGCCTGTTCTTCTGGTTGGTGAAACTGGTACTGGGAAGACTACCCTTGTACAGAATTTAGCTAAGAGGCTTGGTCAAAAGCTCACAGTGTTGGTATGTATCAAACTTCTGACAAAATTCTTTTAAATTCAAGGAGTCACATTGTAAAAACGAGTCATGAGTGTTGTAGTTAGTGCTTGAGTACCATTGGAATTGTAAAATATTCCGACGTATAACCTCCAAATCTGGTTTATTGTCAGTTTTATTTTTTAGCAGCAACTGCAGTTACTAACTGACCCTAGAAAAATTAATATCTGAATTGTCTCTTGTTTTTCAGAATTTGAGCCAGCAAAGTGATGTTGCCGATTTGTTAGGGGGTTTTAAGCCATTGAATGCACAGTTTGTATGCATTCCTTTATATTTGGAATTTGAGAATCTTTTTGCTACTTCATTTTCTTCAAAGGTATTGATTATGCGTTTTTACTTTCATGTTAATTGTTTACTGTTTTGAACTATGCGTGGTTCTCAAACTGTTTCATTTTAATTTTCAGAAAAATGAAAATTTTCTTGCCCATTTGAGGAAATATGTTGCTGATAAAAACTGGAAGATGCTACTGAGTGGTTTCAAAAGGGGTGCTAAAGAGGTTTTAGAAATTGGAAAATCTTTTGGAAAACCTGGATCCAAGCGGAAGCGGCCCTTGGATGGTGAACTATTGAAATCTTGGGTGGATTTTTCTCGAAAACTTGAAACTGCGAGTGCTCGTATCAGTTCCTCTTCTGGAATGATATTCTCTTTTGTTGAAGGAGCTTTTGTTACAGCACTGAAAAATGGTGAGTGGATATTGCTGGATGAGGTGAACCTGGCTCCTCCAGAAACATTGCAGAGAGTTGTTGGTGTTCTTGAAGAAGAAAATGGCTCACTTTGTTTAGCTGAAAGGGGGGATGTTGAATATATATATAGACACCCCGACTTTCGTGTGTTTGCTTGTATGAATCCTGCCAATGATGCTGGGAAGAGAGACTTACCCTTTTCTATTAAAAGCAGGTTTACTGAATATTTCGTGGATGATGTGTTGGATGATGAAGATCTTATTCTATTTATCAATCAGTTCGTTGATGACAGCCATTCTAATAGAGACTTGGTAAATAAGATGGTGCAATTTTATAAAGCTGCCAAGAGGGAATCAGAAGAGAGGCTACAGGATGGGGCCAATCAGAAGCCACAATACAGTCTACGATCTCTTTACCGTGCACTGGAATATACAAGAAAAGCAAGAAGAAATTTTGGATTCCAGAAGGCATTGTATGATGGTTTCTGTATGTTTTTTCTTACTTTACTGGATGATAGTAGTTCGAAGGTAATGCACGGTTTGATTTTGTCTTACTTGATGGGAGGTTGTGAACCTTCTCAAGTTCCTTTTGATCGTTATCTGGTGTCTAAAGAGGCCGTGGCACAGGATGATGTCTCTCAGAGCTATGTTCTTACTAAGAGTGTTAAGGAACATCTTAGGAACCTGGCACGTGCTATTTTTATTGGAAGATATCCAGTTCTGTTACAAGGACCAACATCTAGTGGAAAGACTAGTCTTGTTCAGTTTCTCGCTGCAATAACTGGTCATGAATTTGTACGGATCAATAATCACGAGCACACTGATCTGCAAGAATATCTGGGTTCTTACATTACGGATGCTGATGGGCGGCTTGTATTCCATGAGGGCATATTAGTTAAGGCTGTTCGATACGGTTACTGGATTGTACTTGACGAGCTTAATCTTGCCCCTTCTGACGTGTTAGAGGCTTTGAATCGCTTACTAGATGACAACAGAGAACTTTTTGTACCCGAACTATGTGAGACTGTTCGTGCACATCCAAATTTTATGCTTTTTGCAACTCAGAATCCCCCCACGTTATATGGTGGACGTAAGATGCTTTCAAGAGCATTTCGCAATCGTTTTCTGGAGATGCATGTGGATGAAATTCCGCAAGACGAGCTGAGTACGATATTAGAAAGGAGGTGCAAAATTCCCGAAAGCTACGCTAAGAAAATGGTGGAAGCTATGAAGGAGTTACAACTACATAGGCAGAGTACCAAAGTTTTTGCTGGGAAACATGGTTTCATTACCCCACGTGACTTGTTTAGGTGGGCGGAACGTTTCAGGATATTCGGAAATTCTTATGAAGATCTTGCTAGAGATGGGTATTATCTGTTGGCAGATCGGCTTCGTGATGATCATGAGAAACGAGTTGTTCAAGAAGTTTTACAGAGACAACTACGTGTTAAACTAATTAAGAATGATTTGTACAAGCAGGTTCAGCCTTCTCATCTTCATTACCTTCATTCTGCATACTATGTGCACACACACACATCTGAATCTATTTTTTTTTGCTGTAATATTTTTGTACTTTTTTGATTGCAAAACCTCATAAATTGTTAAAATATAGTATATGAATGTACTATAAAATGGATTTTAATATCTTACAAGAATTCAAGGAAAGAAGTAAAGATTAAACATGCAAACAAGAAAATGAAATAGTGATTGAACATACTAAAGTGTTTGTTACGTATTACAGGAGCAGGATGAGAGCGAAAGAAATGTTTTGAAGCTGGGCAAATATTTAGAGGTTCCAGGGAATCTTGGAAAGTAAGAATCTTATTAGATAATGTCTGCTGTTGTGAGTTGTCATTCAGTACTTCCCTCTGATTGATTTTTTTTCCTATGTCTGTTTGCTACTGCAGAATTATTTGGACGGAGAGTATGCGGAGGTTGTACTTCCTTATTGAGCGTTGTTACAAGTTACGGGAGCCTGTCCTCCTCGTTGGGGAAACTGGTGGCGGGAAGACTACTGCTTGTCAAATGCTGAGTATATGTTTGGGTTCCAAGTTGCACATATTAAACTGTCACCAATTTACTGAAACATCAGATTTTTTGGGGGTTTGTTTTCTTTACAAGTGACACTTTTAATTATTAACTCATATTGATAAAGCTCCAGCTTAGTGTGTGTTTGTGTTTATCTGCCATTATGATGCGCTTTCTGTTTGCCTTCCATAGCTTCACCATAAACTCGTAAAGTAACATTGATGATTAAAAATTAAACAGGGCTTCTATCCAGTGAGGGAGAGATCAAGTTTATCTTCGGAGTTCAAACACCAATGCGAAAAAATGATGCAATTGAAAGGTTTTATGTACATTTGTGGAGATGCTGTAAGATTGTTTCCTTGTTTCTGAATTCTAAAAGTACAAAAATTAGTTTTTTTTATGTAATTTATTGTTATTTTTTGCAGATTTTATCTTTAGACATCAACCACGCTCCTCACACTCTCAGTCAATTGACGGTCATGATTAACAATCATAAAGATGGGCTGGTGTCCAATCCAGATGTCACTCCACT
This sequence comes from Heracleum sosnowskyi, assembly GCA_030848705.1. Taxonomy (NCBI): domain Eukaryota; kingdom Viridiplantae; phylum Streptophyta; class Magnoliopsida; order Apiales; family Apiaceae; genus Heracleum; species Heracleum sosnowskyi. The sequence goes on from CM061237.1 coordinate 134,332,140, forward strand.
AGATCTTGATATAATTGAGCAAATGAAAATGAAACTCCTTGAGTTACACAAAAAGTGGCAGTCTATTTTTTTGTGGCAAGATGGTCCTCTTGTGCAAGCGATGAAGAATGGTGACCTTTTTCTTGTTGATGAAATCTCATTGGCTGATGATAGTGTTCTTGAAAGATTGAATAGTGTCTTGGAGCCAGAAAGGAAGCTGGTGGGTAAATTTTTTTTTATTTTTAAAATTATTATGTATAGAGTTACTTGATAAGCGCATATGGAGTCGGTTCATGTGGTCCTATATTTTTCAAGTTCCAATTCTTATTTATTTGATTATATTTTATTTGACACGTAGCAAGTTAGTTGATAACATCTTCCATCAATAATGGTAAACCAACACTTCACTTAATGCACCAAAATCATAAAGGAATGCTAGAGTTCCATTAATTTGTCCCATGCGCTTATATGCGAATGATACATACATGTATGATTTCAACCCCTTCTACAATTGGTAATGATAAACCAATAAAAACTTGCCACCTAAGCATTTGGTATCCATTTTGGGATACAATTTGAGAATTGGAGCACTTTTGAAAATCATATTAATAGTTCCATAGAGTAGATTTTAAACAATTTTTAGTGTGCGGAAATCCTAGCTTTAAAGGTATAGATGTTCAAGTTTAGATATTGGTCATAGACCTTACAATTACATTATATTTTATAAAGATTTGCACCTTAGTGATTGAATTAAGCAATTAATTAGGTAGAATATAGTTAGAACCGAAAAGTCTTACCTAACTATACAAGCATCCGGTTAGGTTAATTGCCCAAGTGAAGCTCTTGTGTTGACATGTATGTTTGGTACTTTGGTTGGAACGTAATTCACAAGAAAGATAAAAGTTGGTCCGAAAATGTTTTGTAGTAAAGATTAATAAAGGATTTGTTTGTAACTTCTTATATGTATAGATTGGGGATGCATGTGAGCTTGTTGTGAATACCATGGGCATTCTTTGGTCTATAATCTGTAATCTATTGCGATTCATTGGTTCATAATCTATTGCGATTCTTTGGTTCGTTATTTATTGCGAAGTGAAGTTTACATTTAAAATTTCTTTCATGTTATTGTTGTTGAACATTATGCACATAATATTGGGGAGATTGATTCCTCGTAATTAGCAATCAGTCATGTCATGCTTAAACATACATATAAATATGTATGTATACATATTTTTATTTTCTTATATTTAGACAATATTTGACTTCTTTTTAAAAGATTTGGACATGCAATTGTCTTAGAGATTTTGGTGAGGGAACCTTATAGACACTCGGATACCGTAATACAGATATAAAACCTCTGTTAATAATTACGTGCTTGCTAGGATGTGCATATTCCTCCCACCTAGATCATAATTTCTTTTCAAATCATACTTGCACATTTATTTGATGCAGATTACTCACTCTTAATAGCAATTGTTCATTTCTATTTGTAGGCTTCTGAGGATAATGCCATTTTTTTCTTGGTTGGTTGTCAAATTGTATCAATTTAACTCTTCTTTAATCTTTATTTTTTTATTTTACAGTCTTTAGCCGAAAAAGGAGGACCCAATCTAGAGAAGATAACTGCTCATCCCAATTTTTTCCTTCTTGCTACCATGAACCCTGGCGGTGATTACGGTAAAAAAGAACTCTCTCCAGCTCTCCGCAATCGTTTTACTGAGATATGGGTCCCCCCAGTTGGTGACACAAGTGAGCTGAGAAGTATTGCCCAGCAAAGGTATCTAAACTAAGAGTCACTTGCAGAAAATGATTTTAGTATGCAACACTTGAGCAATTATTTCATGAATTATTTGTTGTGCAGAATTTCAGATTCAGACCTCTTTTGGCTTGTGGATGTTATGCTACGTTTTTGGGAGGTATATTCTGCGCCGCACATGCAGTGCTATGACATCACTTCTTTTTAAGTCATGTCCATGGATTTTTATGCATTTATTTAGGGAAATGAGTCCTTGGTATAAAATTAATAAAGTAAAATTAATTTCGAAATCTTTTCATGCTTTTCTTTTAATTGAATATTTTTTTACAGTAATTGTTATATAAATAATCTATATTAGGGTTGTCCTATAAGCATGTCGTTCGATAAATTATATGTATTAGGATTGTCCTAAAAGCATTTTGTTTTTTACTTTAATCATACTTCTATTAATATATGTTGGCTATTGTTTAAATTGTCCTATCTTGCAGTGGTTTAACGGACTACAGACAGGCAGATTGCTTACTGTAAGGGATCTTTTGTCTTGGTTAGATTTTATCAAGGCGACTGAAAAAAGCTTACAACCAGAATTTGCATTCTTGCATGGTTCGTTCCTTGTTCTGCTTGATGGGCTAACTTTGGGTAAGTACAGGTCTGGTTTTGGTGCACAGTGCTTTTATTTGTTAACTAGTTGAAATATTTTTATTATCGTCATTTGACATGAATAAATGTTTATGTGAAGTGAATATTATTATTATTGTCACGTGGCAGAATCAGTAATAGTATAGGATTAAAAGGTTTTACGAAAATGTCATTAGTTATTTGCCATTTTTGTTTTATAAAGATTATATGTTAGTTAAAGCTCATGACTTTCATGATAAGCAGGAGAATAAAGCATAGTCATTAGTGTTGTAGTACACAATGCCATGAGTTCTTTTGTGGCCATACGAATTACGATAAATAGTTTACAATGTGTTTTACTCCCCATGCTTGGTTTGTAGGAGTTGATCTTATAGATTGTTCATTATGTTGTCTAGCGAAAAAGTTATTGAATTTTTAGAGGTAAAACATCAGATGAAAGAGAGAAACTTTTTATTCAAGATACCACTATAAACACATGTTATTTTCTTTTTTGCCGGAAAATACTTGTCCCATGTATACTTGGATTGCTAATGGAGTTTTTAGATTCTATTGACAGATTGTTAACAGTAATGTCCATTGCTCACCTAAAGAGACTGTCTTTGGCTCCAGGTACAAGCATGACAAAGAGTGATGCTACTACAATGAGAGAAAAATCCCTTCACTTTTTGCTTGAACAATTAAAGGTTTGCCCCATTCTTATTTTTTGTATGCATTAAATGTGCATGGTAATATATTTTTCTGTTTAAATTTTCTTTTCTTTTTGTACTAAAAAATTTAAACCTTGAATATTTGATTAGGACAATATTACAAATTAATAGTATGTGTGTGTTTTTCATTATGTGTGTGTAAACTAGTCAACCGACTAGCCAAAAAGGTCAGAGGTGGTACAAAATTGCTTGAACTGATACATTTTGATTACTTCTATTCAGTGAGTTGGGTGAATCATCATTTTTTTTTTTTTGCTAATTAGTGAATCATCATTTGAAATTGGTAAAATAATTTTGGAAATTTTTGCTTTAAAATGTTAACATAAAGGAGACTTGTAACTTAGGGCCAAAATTGTTTGGATTATTGATGACAAATTGTATGTCTACCATTAGCACAATGATGAGAATTGCAATTGTAGATGTAGATCTCACAATGGGAAAGAGCATTTTGGCGAATATTCCGTTCCCTTTTCTTTTGGAAATTTAACAAGACATTGTTTTGTGAATGTTTGGTTACTGCTTTTTTGGTACCCCAGGAGTGCAAGCCTACCTTAAACTACACAAATCTTTGCATGATGGAAAACTATGGTTGGGGTAACTTTAAGGAATCTGTCGATACTTCAAGTATTGATATGAAACACAGTGGGAGTCACTTTGGAATTCATCCCTTTTACATTGAGAATGGTAAGACTGAGTTTATCTTTTTTTCTGTCAATGACTATCAATTTGTGAGTGCATACATGCATCATATCTTGTAGAAAAGAGTTTAGCTTGTCTAATGTGTCGCTTCCATTGCTTGAGTGGTACACACACGAACTACTACGAAATTATAGGAAAAAACTTGGTTCTTTGTTTTAACTGGCCACACATTATTTAGCGATAAACCTGATTACAGAGCACAGACAACAATCGGGTAAATGAACTGTACAAAGATGATTATTGTCATGATATGATCAATCAAAAGATGATGAACTGTACACAGAGTTTCAATGGAACATGAATGAATTGCAACACCAAAGGTCATTACACTTTCAATACAAAGTTTTTCCTTTAATACGAACTAGAATGTTGACTTGAAAAGTTTGCCTTCAATGAGAGTTACCCTATCGGTGGAGAAAATTATAATAGACAAATATGGCCAACATGACATTTTTTTCTGTCTATCCCTCTAGAAAAGATAGAAATGATTGATAGTTATGAGTATGGGTCAGACCCGTTTATGTTATCGGATTGTCAGATTACCAGATTGGGAATTAGCTATCTGTTTTTCCGTTTGGTGATGAACTTTTTTATATTTAAAAATGTCAAAAGAACATGAATATTTTAATATATGCCTCAAGCCTTCAGTATATAGAGTTTGCAGCAATTTGTTGCTCTACTCAAGACACACATGCTCGTGCAATTGAAATTTGTAAATTTTGTTTTCTTAACTTATCCAATTTTATTTTATGCAGGTAATGACAATCCTGCTGATGATGGTTTTGAGTTTCTGGCACCAACCACTCGCAGAAATGCTTTGAGAGCACTCCGTGCTATGCAACTTTCGAAACCAGGTATTGTTTATTTAATGTCTGTGACACCTGATATTGTTTTATAATGCTTGTCAAAAGTGTTAGTATTTTTTATAATGCTTGTGAAACCTGTTTTAGTCTTCCAATTGAAAATTTGAATAAGTGCAGTCTTATTGAAAGTGTACTGTTAATTCAATGTTCTTCTTTCTAGTTCTACTGGAAGGTAGTCCTGGTGTTGGCAAGACCAGTTTAATAATGGCCCTGGGCAAATTTTCGGGGCACACTGTTGTACGGATAAACTTATCTGAGCAGGTTAATCTTTATCATTTTCTAAATTGAAAAAATGATTTTTACTTAATCATATCTGAAGCTAATCTGTTATATGATTTCTACTTTATCATATCTGTGCAGACTGATATAATGGATCTACTTGGGTCTGATTTGCCTGTTGAGGCTGATGATGGAATTCAGTTTGCTTGGTCTGATGGAATTTTGCTGCAGGTCAGCTTCTTCAATCTGTTCTATTTAGTTTTGAAGTTGAGCTTGACATTTATTTGACCTTCGCGCATGTTGGATTTTTAGGCTATAAAACAGGGTTCTTGGGTTCTGCTGGATGAACTTAATCTTGCTCCACAATCTGTTTTGGAGGTATTATGAAATATCATTGTTATTCATATATATGCTTAAAAGAGTTAAGGCGATGCTGTATATGTATTATGTTCTTATGTTGCTTATGTCTATTTGCTTACAGTCCGTATCTACATTTATTTTGTGCTGCCAGCTCACACGCATTAGTTTGTATTATGTCATGCAAAGTTGAATGCTGACATAATTTTTTATGCTAGGGTCTTAATGCTATTCTAGATCATCGAGCAGAAGTTTATATTCCAGAATTGGGTATAACGTTTAAGTGCCCATTGTCTTTTAGAGTATTTGCTTGTCAGAATCCTTCATATCAAGGTGGTGGTAGAAAAGGTCTTCCAAAGTCATTTCTTAACCGATTTACGAAGGTATAGTACTCCACAATCTTACTATCTTTTTAGTTTCTTGTTCATCCTACGAGGAGCCAAAGTCTATAATGAAACAGGTTTATCAGTTAATACCCTTTTTATTGCGTGTTTTTTAGGTTTACATCGATGAGTTGGTTGAGGATGACTACATCAGTATATGCTCGTCACTGTATCCATCAATTTCCAGTTCTTTATTGTTGAAGTTGATACGGTTTAATAAGCTAATACACGAAGACACAATGGTGTTCCACAAATTTGGTCAAAAAGGTTCTCCATGGGAATTCAATCTTCGGGACATTATTCGATCATGTCAAATCATACAAGGTATATATTTCTATGGTATGTGTACTGGTGAATTGCTTATTTAAGGGTCATAATTTGATCCTAGTTTTTCAATCTCTTAAATTGTTGCAGATGCTCCTGACAAGTCAAGAAATGATTGTTTCCTTGACACAGTTTATGTTCAAAGAATGCGAACACCATCTGATCGTCAACGAGTCATACAACTTTATGAAAAGGTGTTCGAACTAAAATCCTATATAAATCCATTTCCCCGCCTGCAGATTAATCCTGATTACGTGATGATTGGGAGTACTTGCATTAGTAGAAATCATTCCCAGTCATATGAACTCACTAAAAGTGAGCTTCATATTTTGCCGGGGTCACGTAATAGCATGGAAGCAGTAGCTCGCTGTGTTCATCACCAGTGGCTATGCATATTAGTAGGTCCTCCATCATCTGGTAAGATATCATTGTTGAGATCATTAGCACAACTTTCAGGCAGGGTTTTGAATGAATTAAATCTTTCATCTGCAACTGATATCTCTGAATTACTTGGATGCTTTGAGCAATATGATGCCTTCCGTAATTATCGTCTTGCAATTGGCCGTGTCGAAAGTTACATCACCGAGTACTCAAGCCTACATCTGGAACCCTTAACCGAGGCATATATAAGGAGAAAAGACCTAATTGCTCGATGGTTGACTTTTTTGTCTAGCATTGACTATGGCGTTTCTAGTTCTTTTACAACATATGATGATAATTGGACTGCGAAGTCTTTATATTCTGTCAGGTTATTTGTTGAAATTATAAAGCATCTCTGTTTGATTTTCGAAAATGACACCTTGACTGTATCATGGTCAAGTAAGGATCTGGACATGATTTTGAAGACAGCGAATAAGTTGACTGATGACAAGGGAGGACGTTATTCAGCAAAGTTTGAATGGGTGACTGGAATATTGATAAGAGCTATAGAAAATGGGGAATGGATTGTACTCAAGAATGCGAATCTTTGCAATCCTACGGTAATTAATTTTGTTGATTTTTTCAATTAGTGATTTATTTTGGTCAATAATTTGTTCCTTTACAGTCATTGTTGATTGTTGATTTTCTTAACTGCCGTGTATGTAGGTTCTTGATCGGATAAACTCGTTGGTTGAACAGTCCGGATTTATAATGGTGAATGAGTGTGGGAATGTGGACGGGAAGCCGGTAATTGTGCATCCTCACAAACAGTTCCGCATGTTTCTCACTGTGAACCCCACTTATGGTGAAGTATCCCGAGCAATGAGAAATAGAGGTGTTGAAATTTTTGTTATTAAGCCTGATTGGATGCTGCATGGGGACTTGATTGAGAATCGTGATGTGATTGAACTTAGTGATGTGAAGAGATTTCTTGTGCTGTCTGGTATTCCTTCTGGTAAATTGGTTGATTTGATGGCGAAAGCCCATATTGCTGCAAGGGAAGAAGGGTTGAACCTAAATGTTAGCGTTACTTATCTTGAACTTGCACGCTGGGTGCAGCTGTTCCATCGTCTTCTTCACTGCGGTAACAGGCCGGGTTGGAGCCTCCAAATAAGTTGGCAGCACACATACCTTTCATCTTTAGGAGAGGCAGAGGGAACAAATATAGTTAATAAAGTGTCGAACACTTTGTTATCAATCAGAGAAGTGCACAAGTTAGATTCGTTTCAAGCAAGTACCATATGCTTAGCAGGAGGATGGCCAACACCCTTGAAGTTACAAGATCTTGTATATTACTCGAAAGAGTCTTGTGTGAGACAAAATTGCATGTATCTTGAATCCCTTGCTGCCCGATGTGCGTCTTATGCATTTGCAAGTACTTGTGGACAGCATCAAGGTTCAAATCCTGCAGGTTCTGCTCAGCCTTACTTGTTGAATCTGAAGATGTTGCATGGAGTGATTTATCCCAAGGCCTCAACTTCAGTAGTCACATACTACGGAGGTCAGGAGGAGTTGGATTTGGAGCTTTACACAATGAGGCTTTTCTTTGCTGCTAACTGGACAATGGAGCAAGCGACCGAGTGGGACTTTGACTTGTATCTTCTTTGGTTAGGTTGGTTTAGTTCTAAGTTACAGCCTTATGATAACTTCCTCAATTTTTTCCTGGCGATGCTGCTAGAAGAACAGAAACATTCTATTTGGCACTCTATACTCCAGTGCCGTGATCAATTGTGCCAAACCGATTTTGAGTTGAAGTGGAAGCCAATCCTTTCAGTTGAGTTGGTGGATCCATCATCACCTTTGAGAGCTTCTAGTGAGCTACTCTCTAATGCAATTAAATGTGTAGGCTTACTTAGGCTTAGCTATCGTCAGTGGAATGTGGAGACTGGGTATCGCTTTTCTGGTGAAACTCAGTGTTTTGTGCCTGTGCTGAGATCTCTAAAAGAGTTGGAAGAGAAAGTGCTTGATTCTCTTGTCAAGTGTCCTTCGTTTAATGAAACTTTCAAGTTATACAATGACCTTCTAGAAGATCATGTCTTGTTCTGGAAGGGGATAATTGCATCCCAGTTAAATTGTTTGGTTATTGCATGGCGTTCACTAATGAAAAATGCTATTAAATTGGAGGATTTTTGTCAAAGAGAAGTTGAAAACTTTCAGGTGAAATCCCTTGATAGCCTAGTTTTCTTGTTTCACACAGTTTCCTTGTTACATCCATTAAGGATTTATCTAAAAAAGTCTGTTTTTTGTAGAAGGAGAGCCATAAATTGGATTGTGTTTCCTCTTGGTCTTTACGTGCACAAAAATCCTTGCTTTGGGTCCATGGAGGTCATCCGCTTTTACCTTCTTCTGCTGATGTATATCATAAGCAGCACCAGCTTTTAAGCACCTACGAAATGGTCTGGCCAAGAAAGAAGTCGTGGACTCAATGTATGTCTTATGGCTCATTAATTGTGGAACAATATGTTATATCAGTTCGTTTGATTTGTACTTTCTGTGCTCTGACTTGGAAAATATATAATTTGTAGCCGTCACGAACAGTCCTATTGAAGCTGCTGTATCATCTGATAATGACCTTCGAGGCATTGCTTTAGAAGGTAGGATTGTCCTCATTTTTTATACATTAATCAGTGCCACTCTGTCTTACCTCTGTGTTCCATATATAAACCTTCTTTACTCAGATTTAGTGGTAATATGGAGCATATTACAAGTTGCTTCCAGTAATTTTATTTGTTTTGTTTTGGTCTCTTTATAAGGATTATGCATGTCATCACACATTGTTAGTGGGGGAGTTGATGATTCTTGTCACAAGATTGTACAGCAGCTTGAAGAGATGCATCAGGTTAGTCTGCCTTGGTACCGGGAATCACTGATCTTTTCCTTGAAAGTCTAGAACATTAAGGTTTATATATTGTTTTGCAGATGCTTTGGAGAAAATTTGAACATGCAAAACACAAGTTGCAATCAAAGACGGGTTCTGCTCTTCAAGCTTTCCACCCAGACCTCTCTATTTGCGTTTTCTCTCCGACTGTATTATGTACACAATCAGGCCTGGATAATTGGATTCCCACACTTCCTTTTGTTGATGAAACAAGTTTATATCTGGATATGTGGTTGCTTCAAGAGCTGTCAAAGATTGTTGTATTTAAAGAGGATGACATACAGCCTGTAAGACAGAAGTTTCTGGTTTATTCTGCCGTGTTATTTCCATTTGTGTCATCAGAAAATGTTTCAGATACTTATCACTTGAATTTGGATGGTAGAAAGCTATTAAAACACAAAGCTTGTTACTTTGTTAATATCTGAATTTTGATGTCCAATTAATCTCCCCTAGTTATTTTCATTTTTGTCATCTAAATACTTTTTAGATACTTTGCTGCAAAATCATTTATCTTGCAAAGTTTTGCAATCATGAAGTGTACTACTTAATGTACAGGGCCAGTCTTTTCTTTGCTGAAAGTGCCACATGATTTGACCAATATCTGTGCCATTTAGGTTTTCAGTTAATAATTATCGCTGCAATTGATGTAATTATAAACACAGAATTCTCTGTCATTATGTTTGGAATATATAATGTGCAATTCGATGTATGTTCACGTCCAATCTTTTTTCAGTTTACTTTTGTTTTATTCTTCAAATTTTGTTAATATCTCGCTTCTTACTTGTGCACAGGCTTTGTCTCGGTTATACGACGACCTTAAGTTTACATTGGACTATTCACTGAAATCTTCATCTAGGCCTCCTATGGACTTCTCTGCACATCAAAAGATATTGTGGACTCTTGATGTTTGGAAATCACCGGGAGCAGGTTAGTCTGATGTCTAATTCTTGTTTGGAATGTAGCTGTCATCTTCAATAGCCTTTAATTTCTTTCCACTGGAAAACAGAAAAACCCAAATTTGCTCCTTGCTTTGTTCTTGAGTTTTGGTTTAAGTGGCACACATCGTTGTGGACGCATTGTCGTACTCATCTAAAGGTATTTCTCGCAGTTTAGTTTTAGTTGATTATACCCTTTCAGTGGATTATGTTACAGTTTTGTTCTTTCTTGTCACAAAACTACGTGCTTATTTGTTTTGTATGTTTACTGGTCTTCAGAATGTTATAGGCGTGCATGGTTATGATGTTATGCTCCCAGATGTGCTTTTCCAGCCGGTGAAAATGGCAGCTGTTGACACCATTCTGTAAGATAACTCTGGAAGTTGTCTATGATCTATTTGCACTGTAATCTTGTTTGTACGCGTGATAGCTCTGCTGTTTCTAAGTGTAGTTGAACATTTCAGTCACTAGGGTTTAGTCTATTAGAAGTTTCATAGTAATGCAAAACAGTTAAAGCGGCTTATACGGCAAAAGGTAGAGGCTGGGAACTAGATGCTTTAAGGTACTTAGAGTAGTTGTTTGAAATACTTAGTCGTTAAGCAAAAAGAAAATAAGATAGATGGATGCTTTAAACTGTCTAAGCCTTTTTCAGGTGTGTTTTTGTGCTGCAAAGGGTGAAAGTGATGGTGATATGAACAAAAACTTGTAACATGATATTTCTTCTGTGATATTCCAATGCAAATTAATGTTGAAAGTCTGGAGTTATATTATAATATATTTATTTGAACATATGCCTCTCGGTTTAGATGTATCTTCTTTACGAGGAGTCGAGGGTCAAATTTTGTCAAAGACAAGGTGGGTGTGTGAGTGTGGTCAGTATCTATACGAACGCAATATGCTACCGCAAAATCAGAATATTTGCTGATATGTAATTTATGTTTGGAAGCATGTCTAGTTTTACTTCCAAGCCTATAAATGATATATTTATGGAAGGATTGTTGTTTATACCATGGGAAAAAGGGACAGGGATTGAGAGGAGTATTTCAAAACATCAACAAATGTCTCAATTTAAGTAAAACATCTTGGTTAGGTTCTTATCATAGAAGTTGGTGACATGTTCAGAAAAAAAAAACTCTCAAGCAGTACTAGAGCTGACTTCCATGTTGCACTGTTTTGTTATTCTGTTGCGGTAAAACGTTGTAAATAAAATTTGTGATCTGGACATTTAAATCCATTTTGCAAGCTTTGAGTACTCGAAACACTATTGGTTCTGGGAGTAGATGAGGCTATTATGACTATAAAGCGCACACACATCTTTATAAATTTAATAAACACATGTATCCCTTTAAATATTATAGTCAGTATTACACCCTTTTCGGCTTATTTCCTGAGTGGAAAGTTTTGAGGATTCTATTCTCAGTAAAGACGTGTGAGTAAGTTGGCTCTTAAAAACTCCACTTGCCTTCAAATAAATAAATATGCGAATGCCTCGGAAATATTTTTTGCAACTTCTAAGTTCCTCAGGTCTTCCCTAGTTATTATGCTGTTGGTTCTTTATTTTGCATTTTCATGACTCTTAACTATTTGTCTGTTTCTTTCTATTTTGTAGGCAAACTACATCCGCCATCAGGGATCATTTTGTACACATGTTGAAACTTAGAGTTTCTTCTCATAATCTTTTGGCAAGACCATCGCAGATGGTCAATGCATATAACTTCCTTGTATCAACTGCCCGGTGTCTATTTCAACAGGTAACATTTTATTTAGAAGAATTTAGGGTCATCAGAACTGTTCGCTCGAATAATAATTTTCTGTTCTAGGTTATCTTTGCTCACAAGAAATCCTTTGAAGCTGAAAAGTACTCTGCAATAACTTCATGGTTTTGTTTTGATCACAAGGAGATATTTACGGTAACCGTATTACGATACTATATATGTTACTGATACACATGTGTACTGTACTATCATATCTGGTTTCTAACTGCTTCTCCAGTAACTTGGTACCCTTTTCTGGTGGCACATCTGTTCTGATAGTCATTATGTGGTTTATTTATTTATTTAGTTGAATTTTCATATTCACAGAAAGATAAAATTCGTGAGTTGATTCTTTCCCTTTCATCGTCAAACCACCGTGCATTTAACACACTGATAGATTCCCTGATTGAGCCACTACTCAATGAACTGTACCTGCAATGCTCATCCCCAGGTGAACGCCTTGTTATTTTTTTTTTTAAATCAGCAATGATAACTCGATATTCATATATGTTCAATTTGGTAATACTGTGTTTCTTGCAGACTCTGAGTATAGTGTTGCATGTGCATGGTTACGAGTTGGGGCATTACGCTATCATCTCTTAATTTGCTGTGATGATCTAGATCCAGCTGTAAAGTATTCTATTAGGTATTCACAGTTAGTTGAAAAGATTGCTTCACTCGAAGTAGAAATCGAGGTATCTTGATCTGAACTCCAAATTTAAATTTATCTGTCACCTGCTTGTATGTGTTTCTGGAACATGTATGTGTTTGGATTTATATTTCTCGTAGAAATAGAAACTGCACTTTGTTTGGCATTCATGACATCTTTGAAAAGTATAGACGAGAGCTACATATCTGCATTTACTTGGCAATGATCCTAGAGTTGGGTATCTGATATTATGATGAATTTATATTAATATGTCGTGTGTGTCAAGTATCGGCACTGAAATGGTTAAACTGGTGTTGATAGCATTAACAAATTAAAATTAATTGTTGCCTCAACTGTCTGTTGTTTGCAGGTTCGCAAAGAGTGTGAACATCTTGCAGGATGTTTCTCTTCAAGAGATGCTGCCAAAGAAAAATTTACATTGCTGGAAAAGCTAAGGGAAGAGAAGGGAATTTTGCAAAGACGGGTCAGTGTACTTTTATACCTACCCCACTTTTCCGTCTTGTAAATCAGTTGTTGGCCATGATTTTACCTATTATCTCCGTTGATGTCGACATAGGAAATTCGTAATAGTTGAGCTCTATACTATCAAATGTATAATCTGTCCTCATTTAGCAGATTTCTCATATATGTAAGTGTTGTAGGTCTAAGTATCTCTATGCATACATGTACGAACAAAATTTATGCAGTATATTTGACCTTAGCAGCCCATCGAGTATTGATTTGTTTTACTCTAGGTAATGTTTGTTCTGCATTCACTAATTGATCTGCTCTTGTGTTTCTCAGATTGTGTTCCGCTTGGATCCTGAAAAATTTATTAAATTGAAATATGAATGTGATGAGTTCATTAGTTTTGTTACAACATCACTTAGTTTGACAAGGACTGTCAAAACTATGAATATAGAGGATCTCACTGTTCAAGTCCAGAACTGTCAGGTTAGTTGATTTCCATAACATGGGAGGAGTTCTCAGTTACTTATTACTAATATTCTCTGGCTTGGTTTATCTTATTCAGTATTTTAGTTTCCTCTGTTTGGACTTGTGTCTGTACATATCAATAAATTTGTGATACATTATTTAGTCTCATACGACCTTATCTTCTAAATCTACCAGGAGACGATAACCCGGTTCATTGAGAGGTTGTCAGATGAATATGCGGCATACATTGACATAGTTCAACCAGTTCAAGTTGCACTGTATGAAATAAAATTAGGCCTTGCTCTGCTCCTTTCAAGTGATTTGCAGAAACGATTTCTGGATAGTGTTGGACAGGATGACATAGATAAAGTTCTGGTAGTGTACAGTACTTGTTTACTATTACTGTTTTAGGTCCTGATTTAGTTATGTAAATATGGTAAAGATTATTCTATAAATAATTATTTATGCCAATTGATTTGAAAATCCAAAAAACTTCTCTAAAGCTTTGAACTTGGCAATCTTACTGTGATTTTGGTTATTTCTACTGTCCACCTTATAGTAACTTTCATCACATTCTGTGCATAGGCTTTGAAAATATTACTGGCTGGGATGGTAAACCAGAACTTAATTGTCAATTTTTGTGTCCTTGTATTTGTCAATATTGCAGTAAGCTGTTTATTCACTTGTACTTAATATTTATATTTGAATCCGATTGGCAGGAAGCAATCTATTCATTTATGAGATTCCCTAGAGCCTACTTATCAGAAGCTCCATCTCTTGTGCTCAACTGCATGGCTGCCAGAATTTCCTGCTCCGATATAGTTTATCCCAACTCTATAACGTCTTTGAATACAAGTTTGCTGGAAACTTTGGTGAATTTATCAACTGATGTCGAGTCTGAGAAAAAGGTCTGTAATACATCTTTGATGGCGCACACACACACACACGACAAGATATATGATATAACTTATATCAATATATTGCAGTTGTCGGATTTAGAGAATTTCTGGTTGTCTAGCTTTTATGTCATGTTTTCCTGCTTTTTACCATTTTCTAGACTGATATGTGGTTGTTATGTTCACAGACATCAAGCCTACAGCTGAAAGCAACAATCTGTAAGAATTTACTTTTTCGAGTTGCACATTTTGCTGCTCAGGCTCGTTTCATGGATAATTCATCATTCAAGGTAATTTCTATGGAATTTTCATTTTTTATTGGTCTTTTAAAGTTCATTTGCGGTTTTCCAATATTGTTACCTAAGCTGTGCTCTGTATTTGTTTGTGTATGCTTATAATAATCAGATGCTGGATACCATATTTGATGAATTTTCGAGTTTGTGGATGAGTATGAAACTTCAAGTCAAAACTAAAGAAGAACATGATGCTCAGCTGTACAAGTTCCGGCCTCGTGCATTTAAGATAGACAGCATCATTCAAGCTGACATATCCACACTTCGTAGTTCAGTTGGAAATGCTGCTTTCTCAGAATGGCAGGACATGATTTTAGCAGAAGAAGAGATTGATGTACAGGTCAGAACAATTTAGCTCATTTTTGACTGCCTTGTCTATCTCTCTGCCACGTCTTACACTTTCCTTCCATCCATGTAGACAAATGCTGACGAGTATAGTGAATCCCTGGAGGAAAATTGGAGGTTCTTAGAAGAAACAGTACTGGACCACATGGTTTTTCTCCACAATGCAATATATGGTTCAATAGATCTTATACAAAATGTATGTTGATCGAAAATTTAGTATGATAATATATATTTGTTGATGTTAGAATCACATGTATATGTATTTGTATGTAATGTATACTATAGTTTATCTTCGTAAGTCTTGTAATCTATGGTATTGTATCAAGATGCTTTGGTAAGTGGTAGCTAGAAATGTTCATCTGATCATCTTTTTTTTTTTTAATATATATATGTTGCTTCCTTTGGTATACTAGTAGGGATTATTGCAGTGGGTTTTATTTATATATATGGCCGTTAGCTGGACATGGTTAGGCTAATCTTTCTATCTAGATTGTAATAGTTTCCTAAGTAAAACCTAAAACTGGCTGATCCGAATTTGTCCTGTTGAATATTTGTTGTGTGTATATGTGCATGCATGTGCATAGACAGATGAAATCTAATTGTCAGTAAATCTTATTATGTAATTGTTTTTCTAGTATTGCACGTAATTTTAGTCCTGTAAATAATCTGAACTTTCTTTTGTTCAGCCTGGAAACATTAAAGTAACGGATTCTGACAGACTGTCTACCTTTATTGACTCGTATACACTGGGGACCAGAATGATTAAAGGTAAATATTATGGGTTCATACTCTAATCCTATGGAAATTTATTCATCACCCAAATTGTAATTTTAAGTTTTTATTTTTTCAGGTCTGGAAGGCTTGCTATCCTCCAGTTTTGATGCAAAGCTTGTGCCAGAGCATTTACTTCGCCTCTGTATAGATTATGAACAGAAATTTGTGTGCACTCATAAAACTAAGGAAGCCTACAATTTTTACAAGGTTCTGTCTCATGTTAATGTATACAGAAAGAAGTTCTAATTTTTTTTCTTAATTATTCTTGTAATTTTTATTAATGCTCTTCAGTGCACTCACCTTGCAGGATTCAAATGCACTCGTGATGGCGAAAATGGTGGAGCCAGTTTTAGCTCTTCAGAAGCGAATTTCATTTCTTCTAAATGAGAGGGATGATCATCCTGCTCTTCAGAAAATATTGGATGTGATTGAACTGGTCCTTTCTATTCCTTTGAACACTCCTCTCTCCAAGGTAATAATAGATTGCCCTGATGTTTTATATTTTTAAAACATCTTTTTTTTTTGTTTGCAATAAAATCTCGCGTCAAAATTTTGAAGCCAAGATTGTAGTGTGCCCAGTAATCTTTAATGTTCGTTGTCAATGATTCACTGAACTTATTGTGTTGAGGATTTCTGTTATTGGACGTAGTTGAGTCCATTATAGCATGATTTGCCTTTTATTGCTAGTATTACTCTGTTAGATACCTTAAACTAGGATTTCGCCTTACACATTTTCTTAATTCTGCTTTAAGGCCCTGTCAGCGTTGCAGTTTCTTCTGAGCAGGATCCATACATTACAGGAAACTGTTTCTAAATTTCCCCTTACTGGTATGTGTATTATTTTGCAGAGTTCAAAATCCTAGATCGTTTTTAGCTCCTCTCTCCTTGAGGTACTAAGTTAATTTGTGTGTTGCATAAACCTGGAATATGCAGATGAACTGGAGCCTATTCTTATGCTAGTATCCTCGTGGCAAAAGTTAGAGTTTGAATGCTGGCCTTCTTTGCTCAATGAAGTACAAGCTCAATTTGAGACTAATGCTGGGAAGGTAGATATTTTTCTGATTCTCCGACCATTGTGCTTTGTTCATCTTTCCACTCCCTATTTAGGAAATGCAACAACAGTAAATGTGCAATTATCAAATTACAGGGGAAACTAGTGTTGTGTAACATGTTAATTTGATAATATTCTAGCGAGATCTTAGATAATGATTAAGTTTTATTTCAGTAGAAGTATGCAATATTTTCTTTAAATATTCTCTGCGGCTTAGTCTTTTTACTGAACAACTAGATTACAGTTTTGTGTTGCTTTCTTGTTGGAGTAATGTTTTTATGAGCTCCTTAATTTGGTTTTTATCTCCTTGCAGTTGTGGTTCCCTCTATATTCAGTTCTGCAACGTAGGCATTCTGATAATACAGATGAGTATAATAACTCCACCATTCGGAGGTAGGTTCAGTAGATTGTGTACTGATCAGTTTTTATGGTATACTGTCTAGTGTTGGTTCCATGCTTAGCTGCTTACTAAATTTTTTTGCAGTTTGGAGGAGTTTATGGAGACGTCCAGTGTTGGTGAATTCAGAAAACGTCTTCAACTTATTTTTGCTTTTCTTGGACAAACTAGTGTTGGTTTACGCCGTGGTTGTTATTCAAGGTTTGGATTGCTAATCTCAGTTTCTTTCCAGTTAATATAGATGCAGTGAAGAGTAGCATAATGCAATAAAAAAGAAGCTCACAAATTTTCAATTTTTATATTTATTAATGATATGCAGGAATTAGTATGTCCTTTGGTAAATAGTCTCCTAACTGTTCTTTTTTCCCTCAAAGTACTAACCTTGATATATTTTGTAGTTCTTACCAAAGACAAAATATGAACATACTGTACAACACGTTTGGCTTCTATGCTCAGTTCTTGCCAATGTGAGTTCTTTCAAGTGTTGTATTATCTTGAGTTTACATGAAATTGTTTCAAGAGTGTTAATGTTGTATGGACTTCTTTCACAGAATCTTGGTGCACATGGAAACCAGCAGGAAGAGTATTGAGTCAGAACTAAAGGAAATTCTGAAATTATGTCGATGGGATAGAACTGATAGTTACTTGAATATGGAAATCTCCAAGAGGACAAGGCAGAAAGTAATGAAGATCATACAGAAGTACACCGTAAGTATCTTTAGCATAAGTATAATGAAATTGATTTATCAATTTGCAAGTTTATATTAGCAGTCATTGTCATGTCTTATGAGTGTTCCAACACCTTATGATATGAACTGATTGTTCTGTAGCAAGTAGTATAGTTTTTGGAATTTTTTCCTGTAGCTATATTCTATATCATGTATAACTTTAGATATTAGAGGTAGAATTAAAAAAGTAAATGTTTAAGAGATAATGCCTCTGATTCAATTTGGAAAAATTTAACAAAAAGTTGGGTGTTGAAGGCATATACTGCCACTCCTGTATATATAGTCTGCACAAGTTTTTCAGTTATTTGTTTTGCAGATTTATTCAAACACATAATGGCAATGATTTTGTTTGCATTGTGTTTAAATTTTCACAGGATCTACTGGAACAGCCTGCCATGCGATTTCTTGCCCAAGACACAGCACAAAGAGGGTCACAAGTTCAGACTCCACAATCTCTGAATCTTTTGGGAGATTCTTTAGAGATGAACAGTCTTATCCTCACTGTTGCATATGACCCCATTGACTTCCGTGACGAAAGCCGGTATATTAAAATATTAACAACATGCATTACAGTAGTATTATAATAGTTCATTATGTTGATAGCTTCTTTCTGTGATATTGCTTTATCTTTCTTACTTTATTCGTTACCCTGATATAGGTCTCTGTGGTTTACCTCATTGAGGAGTAAACTGTGTAGTGCTTTGCAAAACCTTCATCAGGGATCAACTGAATTTGATTTCCTTCAAAACTCTATTAAGGAATTAAAAGGTTGTTCATCTATCTTCGTTTCTGAGTTGAGCTTTCAAGAAATTTGCGGATGATTTTTCCTATACTATTGTTCCTAATATCTTAAGTTGTTGCTCCTGAAGCCTGTGCAGAGGATACAACCAGAGAATGTGCAGCTTCCAGTTCATTTGGTCTGAAATATCAGGAAGTACTGTGCTCAATCGAAACGATATGCATAACTGCTCTGGGTTCTAGTGAACGCTGGAAAGATGAAAAGAAAAGTTTTGGGAAGAGGAGGGCTTTGGTGGACATGCTGGATCGGTTAGATTGCGCTGGGTTGTCGAAGCATAGATCTAACTTCTTGGAGGTATTTATTACACTTTGGAAAATCTAGATTTCAGGGTATAAACTATAATATGATTTTAAGTTTGAGCATTTGTGCTATTATTTATAGATATTTCATGCTGGTCATAGTTCTCATTCTTATCATCTGAAATACAGGATCAGGTCGCCAAAAACCGCAATTTGTGGGTTCTTCAACCATCCTATAACTTGAACCATTTGTTACTGACAGATGGTATGCTCGCAATGGATTTCAAGGTTGCGGCTTTGGGTGAAATCCAGTCTATTCCCTTTGGGAGTTGTGAAATTAAATGGAAAACAGCGAACCAGTACTTCTTCAAGAGCATTGCATCAGTAGAGCATCTGCGTCAGATCTGTTTAAATTTCCACAAGGATATTAACCTTGAACAGGTATGCTCATACTTTTCATGAGGAACTACTTATTGTCACGTTATCTTCTGTATTATACTAATACTAAACGACTCTTAGTTGCTTTCTTCTGGAAGGAGCCTATTGCACAGGGGTGCTTCATCTGTTATTAACCTTTAAATTAATCCTAGACATGTTTTACTATGAATTATTCTATTTCTTCCCCGGAATTAGAGATTTATTTCTTCTAGTTTTAGAAGGTAAACTGTCATGTTACTATTTAAATTTATCAATCTCTGCCAGAATGTCTTTCTTTATTGCATGACAGATTTCATCTGTTCTTATGTTTTGCATCATCACACAAGAGCTTATCCGAATACACTTTTAAACTGTATCGGTAGCTACATCTCTTTACTTTCTTTCTTTAAATTATATATATGTTGTCACTGTTGGATGGCTAAACCGAAAATATCTTGCATACAGGTAACAAGGACTGTTTCTTATCTTGACCATCTCATTGCATTAGAGGAAGAACATCGTTTGGCTCTCTATAATTTTGCCGAGCACCTAAATTACTTGAAGGATTGCATGTCGACTTTAGAAAACCTCTTTGCAGAGTCTACTGTGAATAACAGCAATTGTTTGATTTCCAGTAGCCGACATGTTACTTTCAAATGCATGTGGCAACAAAAGGTACACTGCTATTTTGGCTTGCACATGGTTCACAATAAAATTAGTTTTTCTCCATATCTCTCATTTCTTAGAATGACGGTCATCAACTCAATGGTCATATCATTGCAGCAAACACTTGATATTCTGTTGGCCACAATGCTTGATGAGTGTGTGTTACTGAGAACAGTAGAAAATAACCATATGAGCACTTGTGAAGATGGTGAAAGTGCAGCAAGGAACACCCTTCTCTTCATTGAAAAGTATATACCGGATATTCGTAAATCAAAGGTACTTGTATTGTTAATGTTCTTTTCAGAATCTAAGTTCTATTATTATATCTTATAGGAATTTTGCAACAGGATTTACTGGATGAGATTCTTCTAGGTTGCGATAGAGTTATGACAACAGAAGTTCTTTCGTTGCATCCATATGGTGTTACAAAACAAATGGAACAGATGGTAGACCAAAATTTTAAGTTAATTAGGGAGTTTGGTGGCGATCTATCTGCTTTCCGCAAGCAGCATGTGTACGGAAGATCTGTTGATGACATTCTATTTGGTCATGTGGAACATATACTTGAAAAGGTAATGCAGTAATTATGTATACACATCACATGTGCACATGCTTTAATATTAATTTTAACAAATCAATCAGGTCTGATACTTAAAATATATTAGAGTGGAATATTTGCACAACCCCCTAATCATTGGCCCATTGAACATTTTCAGTGTAATTTGATAGCTGAAGAATATCTTTTGGCCCTACATGCTACAAATTATATGGGAAATTCCAGAAGTGTCCAATTGAAAACTTCTGATCTGAAATCGAAGTTGAATGGAACCCTTGATGGAACTTATAAGCATATTCTGAAAGCATTTCAGTGTGTATGCTCATCAAGTGATGGCCATGCTCTTCCTGAAGAGTCACCAGGAAATATAACTGTATTGGTAAAAAGATTTGTCGCTCTGACTGAAAGTCTTCAGTTAGATGTTATATGTGATGACTTAACAAAGATGGTTAATATTGCTGTAAGTTGCATTAACTCTGCCCTGTAAAATAGTTTTTGTTCTTTATTTCATACTAAATTATTTGATCTCTATTCAGGGAGATTTGGTAGCTTGTGACAGTAGTGAAAATCCTAATCTATATACTGTTCTTGGAGCACACTTGAAGCATCTCTATTTGCTGTTAGAACCATTACAGATCTTCAGTGAAGGTCTACTGGGTGATTTTTTGGTAATCCATAGATCGGTATGTTTCTTTTCTATATTTTCTGAATTTGGTCGAGTAAACTTTAGATTAAGCAATATTTTGCTTATGTCTGCTTCTTGATATATATAACTGTAGTAAGTGGGTGTTCCTCATATTGTGACCACTGACCAGATTTACAATTGGATGTTAAATTTATGAATGAAATTGTAGCTGGCCAAAAGAAATGTTATACAATATTAAGCCGTAGCTAAACTGTATGTGCACGATTAAATATTAATGGTGACTATCTGCATCTGCTTTATTTAGGTATCTGTGATGACACATGTGGTTGCCAGAATCTTTGCGTCATTGTTTTCCCAAGGATTTGGTGTTTCAGCGGAAGATAATGTGGATGACACTGGTCATGAACTATCTCAGGATGCAAATGGAACCGGTTTGGGTGACGGTGATGGAGTTAAGGATGTTAGTGATCAGATTGATGATGAAGATCAGCTTGTTGGTATTGAGAAGGTACGCTGTGAAACTATTAGTGTGTGCATACACATAAACTTGAGCCGTCCTTTCTTTTCTTGTTTGATATTTACATTATTTTACTTCAATACTCTGCACCTTTTGCAGCAAAGTGAAGAGAAAGATGCTTCAAATGAGGTACCAAGTAAAGATCAGAAGGGAATCGAGATGGAGGATAATTTTGATGCGGAAGCACACAATCTAAGTGAGGATTCTGGGGATGACGAGGAAGCTGGTGAGGATGATCAACAATTAGACACGGAAATGGGGGAAACTGGGCCT
The DNA here is from genome assembly GCA_030848705.1 of Heracleum sosnowskyi. NCBI lineage: Eukaryota > Viridiplantae > Streptophyta > Magnoliopsida > Apiales > Apiaceae > Heracleum > Heracleum sosnowskyi. Next base: position 134,354,235 of record CM061237.1, read on the forward strand.
GGAAGTGAAATTGTTGATGAGAAATGCTGGGATAAGAATGATGATGACAATCCTAGTACGCAAAATGAGAAGTACGAATCTGGGCCATCTGTAAAAGATGAAGATCCTACTGGTAGAGAGCTTAGAGCTAAAGAAGATTGTGCAGCTGAGGCAGATGAAACAGAAAACCCTGATTCTAATAAATTGGATGAGCCAAATGAAGATAATGGTGACCAGGAAGGTCCTGACAATACAGAAGATGTGCAGGACATGAACATGGACAAGGAAGAAGCATATTTAGATCCCACTGAATTGAAATTTGAAGACCAAAACACAGGGTCTGACAAAGATGTTGACATGGGGGAATCACAAGGTACTGATCCTGTGGAAGATACTGACCTGGAAGATCTTGATGTGTTGCCAGAGCACAAGTTAAATGAGGAAATAATAACTGAAACTGAAGCCGAAGCCGAAGCCGAAGCCGAAGCTGAAAATGAACAAATGGGTGGAAATGCAGAGGGAGATGATTTAAAGAATAGTACTGACAAAAATACGGAAATGGATCTGTTGGCTCCAGAGAAGAATTCATCTGGACCCGATGCTTCTGACAATCAAACACCTAATACAGATTCCGCAACACAACCACAAGACGAATTCCAAGCTCCAGCGGTAAGAGATGTTTCTCTGGAAGCAAAATGGTCTAATTCCAGTGATATTCAGAATGACCTTGCTCCGTCAAGAAACTTACCTAGCTCATCTGAGAGTGAAATTGCTGTACCCGACTCATCTAGTAGTGGGAAATTAAGTAATGATTTACCCAACAGTCAGTTGCCACAGCCAGAGTCTTCATCTCTTCAGAAAATTCAGCCAAATCCTTATCGTAACATCGCTGATGCACTTGAAAAATGGAAAGAAAGAGTTAAGGTGTCTGGTGATGTACAGGAAAGCAACGAAGAGTCTCTGGATGATATAGTGGATGAGAATGCTGATGAGTATGGATTTACTTCCGAGTTTGAAAAAGGAACAGCTCAGGCACTAGGACCTGCATTGCCTGACCAGATAAACAGTAACATCAGTGGAATTGAGGTCGATAGAGATGAACAAATTGCAGGAGAAGAAAATAATGAAATGGCTGAAATGGATGTTGATGAGCAACCTGAACCACACAGTTTTAAGAGTCATGCAAATAATGGAAACAAGTCTGAAAAGCAGATGGATATGAAGGACTTGCATATGCTGCCCGAGGCATCCCCGGAAGTCCACAAACTTGATGATGGTGCCACAAATTTGTCAGAAGAGAGTTTAGTGTCCATGAGGAAATCGTACATGAGCGAGGATATAAATCAAATCAAGACTCTTTCACTAAGCGACAATGAACTGGGGAAAGCCGGCAATAGGGAAGAAATGCCAAGTGATGTGAAAGAGAATGGTGATACTCTTTGGAGAAACTATGAATTGCGTACAACAAGGTTGTCTCAGGAGTTGGCTGAACAGCTTCGTTTGGTGATGGAACCTACTCTAGCTAATAAGCTCCAAGGTGATTACAGGACTGGTAAAAGGATTAACATGAAGAAGGTATCTTAAAAATTATATTTGAAGTTATCTTATGAGTTTTGCTACTTTGGATTGTGTTCTTATAAAAATTCTGGTTATTGTCCAGGTTATTGCATACATTGCAAGTCAGTATCGAAAAGATAAGATATGGCTCAGACGGACTCGGCCTAACAAACGCGATTACCAAGTTGTCATTGCTGTCGATGATTCCCGCAGCATGTCGGAGAACAACTGCGGAGATGTTGCAATTGAAGCTTTGGTGACAGTATGTCGTGCAATGTCTCAGTTGGAAGTAGGGAATTTGGCAGTTGCAAGCTTTGGGAAGAAAGGAAACATTAAATTACTACACGAGTTCGATCATCCCTTTACTGGGGAGGCTGGTGTGAAGGTTATTATTTTAGTAACACTGCTTTCATTTGCATGCACTTGCTGTTAATAGGAAGATCATAATATGGAGCATGTGTTGACACTGTTGTCTTTTGTCCTTGTGGCTACAGAGTCCCTTAAGAACACATAAAGTAGTCCGTTCTTGGTTATGTAGTCATGCTGTTCACCATATTATTTTATTCCATCATGATTTCCTTTCTTACTGTTCTATTTTGCTAATGGTGCAGATGCTCTCAAGTTTGACATTTAGGCAAGAGAACACTATAGCAGATGAACCAATGGTTGATCTTTTGAAATATCTGAATAACATGCTGGATGATGCCGTAGCAAATGCAAGACTCCCTTCTGGCCATAATCCACTGCAGCAGCTGGTTTTAATCATAGCGGATGGACGGTTTCATGAAAAGGTACCTTGTTAATAGTAATTTATGTTTGAGGTAAAAGTTTTATTGAGATTATATAGTTTCATTGCCTAAATGTTATCATTTTATTCAGGAAAATTTGAAACGGTGTGTGAGAGACATCTTGAGTAAAAAGCGTATGGTAGCATTTTTGCTGCTTGATAGTCCACAGGAATCCATAATGGACCTTATGGTACCTCAATTACTTCTTATATCTATCATTGCTTTTGCTAAAAGGAAAAATATATTTCTAATGCAATTAAGTTTAATTTTGTACTCCTACAGGAAGCATCTTTTCAGAGCGAAAATGTTGTTAAATTCTCCAAGTACATGGATTCGTTTCCATTCCCATTCTATGTATTGTTAAAGAATATAGAAGCACTTCCTAGGACACTAGCTGACTTGCTGAGACAAGTAAGTCCCATTTTAAATTATTAATATATTTATGTGTTTATTGATCTCTGTCATTGTAAAACTTTTATCTTATGCACAATCTAATACCTTATTTTATGATTTTGTTCTTTGCAGTGGTTTGAACTCATGCAGTATTCCAAGGACTAAGGCCATCAAGGACTCACTAACTCGGGCTTCCATTCAAGCAAGTGGTGCTTGCATTGAATTTTTGGACCGTAATGACTAGAACTGTACTCTTACTTGGAGATTATAACTAATGAAAGATTAACCTAGTGGATAGTGCTGAATTGTACAAGACAAGACGGTGCAAAGGGTTGGCTGCTGCAGAACAGACAATGTAAATATATAGAGCTTTTGGATTGAGTGCTGAATACATGCAAGTGATTCTCTGCTGCTGTTAAAATGTGTATAATACTCGTACAATTTTAACTGTGAGGCCGTCTGTTGTCCAATTTAATTTTTGGTGCATCCAGTTTCAGTTTTGTCAATCAATGTTGGGGAAAGGGTAGTCTGGAATTAGTGTCCTCTACAGTTAGTTCACTCCGTGATTATAGGCTTTGTTGTGCTAGAAAACGTACAGTAATGGCATCACGGGCTGATTCACCTAAAGGTTTTTGTTTGGTCGTTTGAAGTTTGTTTTTTCTTCTTCTTTTGACAATTTCTATTGCTTTCTTCTCTTGTTTACTATGTAGAGGAACTCCAACAAGGGTGCTAAAAGGGGGCACTCTTTTTTATGCTATTTTGGTGCGATCTTTACGCCAAAATATTGTAAAAATTGCACTGTACTCAAAATCAAATTCAACCCATTCACCCATTCACACCAAACGGAATCTTTGTGCACTTGAAATGTTATTTTACTATTAAACCAATTTTAATAAAAGTAGGAAATAACTATTTTGGTTTAATTTAATGGTTTATTATATGAAATTAATATATCATATAGGAAAGTTACTATTATATAAATAAATTTCTTTTTTACATAAAATTAATTATTTCTATTTTGTTTTGGGTTAAAAAGGGTCATTTTCGGGTTGAACAAGTTATTAGCAGGTCAGTTTTGGGTTGAAAATTTTTAAGTTCGGGTCGGGTGGGTTAACTCAAACAGAACCGGGTACAGTAAATTATACACGAACTCGATCTATTACCCGAAATTGCCCCTCCTAATATATAGAGTTTGCAAAATGGCCTTGTAGTTTTAATGTTCACAATGTGTTTTTTAAGCAACTCCAAACCCAAGTTGCATCTTATACATGCTCTTTAGTTAAATTTTGAGCAAGTTGAAATAGAAAATGCATCATATTTAAATTTTTAAGAGCTCTATACTTTTTCTTAATATTGAGGAGTGTATGTTTGTTTCTCATTCAATTTAATACTGATAAATATAAATTCAACGATTCAACATTGTCGATGGAAGCTAGTAAGCAATGTGATGTTAATTTTTTTTTTTTTTGGTAACACATCTAGTTTTATATATGGGGTCCGGTCCGTGACAATTGTTTAGCAACAAACACTTTTTGCACCATTAGATTGAGAAATGTATGGCCAAGATTTAAAAAAAATCTAGAACATACCGCGGAAACTTTCCGCGGTACGTAACAATCCTCTGCACGTACCGCTAACACTTTCCGTGGTACTTAGGTTTACATATGAAAGCTGACACCTGACTCAACTTGTTTACCTAAATCGTAATCTTACATATTTCCTTCATTTATCTTTAAGTAAATATGGTTTTCTATTTTATTTTATTTGTTTTATTTTATTTTCTGATTTACATATTATTTTCATATGTTTTTCATTTAATTTATAACTTTTTATTTTATTTTATTATTTTATTTTGATTTTCATATTAAATTATATATTTTTATTCTATTTTTCGAATTAAATTTTATTTTCTTAAATTTTTCTAGATCCAAATATTTTTCCTCCAATTTTAAAATAATAGATATAAAATTGTGATAGCTCTTGAATATTAAAAGTAATAAGAAGAAAATAATAATAGATAAAAATGACAATATATTTTGATAGGAGCTAATATATACAACTCATTTATTAATAATATTGATGCAACTCATTTATTAAATTAAATAAATAAATAAACAAATTACAGAAAAGTTTCACACCTCCAAAATAATTTAAGAAATAAACCTGAATTATGATGTAAAAAGAACAAAATACGAGTTACATAATATCGTTTTCTTTAATTATTGCTAAGTTAAAAAACTAAATTACAATCATTATAACAAAAATGATTTATTTTGGAAAGGAAAATATCAAACAAGTCGACTCTCATATTTATGGTCATAGACAACCATACAACTTTCATAAAAGAAACAACTTTACAACTCTTTTATATTATTTTGTAACAAAAAACATGAACAAATTCTTATATTAAATATTTTTCAAAATTTAGATCTAAAATAATCAGAAAAACTAAAATTAGATCTAAAAAACTTGAGAAAATCAACTTTAAACTGAAAAATAAATTAAAAGCTATAAATTAAATGAAAAACGTATGAATGTAATATGTAAATCAGAAAAAAAAAATAGAAGACTATAAATTATATTAAAAATATAAAAATAAAATAGATTAAAATATGTAAAAGAGGTGTTCAGGTGGTGGATAGCTCATACAAACCCTAGTACCGCAGAAAGTGTTAGCGGTACGTGTAGAGGATTGTTACGTACCGCGAAAACTTTCCGCGGTATGTCCTGGAATTCTTTTAAATCTTGGTCATCCATTTCTCAATCTAATGGTGCAGAAAGTGTTTGTTGCTAAAATCGTCCCTGGCAAACGATTGCCAGGGACCGGACCCCTTTATACATAGAATAAATAACCAGGGATTCAAAGAAACCCGACTTCAAAAGGAGATAGTTCATGTTTGTTCTAAAACAAGCCAAGATCATTAATAGTTATACAAATATTAAAATCAGGTTCACATAGAAAACACAAATCATCACAAAACAAGGTCAAACATAACCCCCAATTGTTATCCTGCAGAGTAGAGATGATTTCCGGCAGTCTCACATGCACTGCATTTCTTCCTCATATCCAACTCCGAGCTTCCTTTACCACCACCAACCATTCTTTCATTGAGCTTATTGACCTCAGTGACATGGACTCCTTCTCTCTGGGCAAAATTATCCAACTGCACATCATCATTGTCTTGGGCCGCCACTTGGCCTTCCACTTGCACATCTACTTGAACCATGCTAGCGTCATGCTCAATCTCTGGACTCCCAGAATTTACTATAAGTACATTTGAGGTCCTTCCAGAATGCTCAAGGGCAGGATCCGGAACCTGCATAAACATCACATTAAGATCACCTGAATTCACAAAATCAATTTCCATACTTTGATACAGGCCGTCAGAGTCAAATTCAGAATCAAATTCAACATTCTCCAAACGGAAGCTTTCCATATCACTATCTGAACTATCAACATTGTCATGATACTGACTAGGATATGACATTTCTTGGTTCCAACGAAAGGACAGAGGTTCCAACAGCTATAAACTCCACCATGAACAGAGCAACAATATCCATATATACGAGGTCTCTCATAGGTTATCAAAACCTTGGATTTCCTATTCACAGCATAAGCATCAACCATTATAAAAGTCTGAGGAGGATCCAAAGTTCCCACCTCAATCAACATACGAACATCCAGAATCGGCTCATTCCTAATAGCGGCCCTATGAGTATCTGTTCCATAACAATTGGAGTCCCAACAGCTAAATCCAACATGCAAAGCCCTTTCACAGTCCACAGTAGAGGAAAGGAACATGGGAGAAACGTACCCAAACCCTCACCCTATCATTAGTATTGCTTCAAGAAAATACTCATGCCATGCTTTAAAACAAAACACAAAATTACCTATTTAACCAGGACTATTACTCAGGAAATGACTAACACCCTTATCATCTCTACAACGAAACACTAGATATCCCCCAAAGTGGTTAAACACATTAATAAGTCCTAATGAATTGAACTTATTAATCATATCAAACTTGGGGTAAGGCATAACAACAATTAACCAAGTTCATAGCCAAATTATGCAAAAAATTCACACTTGGTTCCATATAAGTTACCCAATTTCTCTTAGTTAAAGCATTTTCCTCGCTAGTAATGTCTAAAACATCAAAAAGGTTAACAAGATTAGAAGAAATCTGGTCGCTGGTTGAAATAAGAAGGTTGTCTAGCTCACCACCATCAGTCCACTCTTTGTTTTCTTTGTTGTCTTGAATGCAAATACCATGGCTAGACGCTTGATCCACATGCAAGAATCTCGATGAATTAATCAGAGCAACTAAAAATTTGGATTCCAAAGTTTTTCGATGAGAAATCATAATTTTTAAGGTTAAGGAAGTACCCAAATCAGGGGGAAGGAAATCAAAGTTCGAAAAGAAAAATGAAGTGAAAAGACATGAAAAGGATATAAATACTTATTCATAACACACGCTGAAGCAAAGAAATCAGAAGAGTTTTTGGAGTGAAAAGTCATTTTCTATCTTAAATACCGAAGAACCATTTTAATAATATTATATATGACGAGGATGAAATTAATTGTTGAAGTTGCTGTTAGAGCATCATCAATAAGCTCCTCAATTCACTCTTAATTTAAATTTTGAGGACGAAAGAGTAAAATTTTCACTTCAACAATTTTCTAAGTCTTCTCCAACATTTTAAGAGTCATCAAATCCCACTCATACTTAAGACTCTCTATCCTATCTTTATTAATATATATCAAATTTTACAAACTTTATACTCATCACATTTCTTTGTTCAAATATCGTAAGTATATTTGTTAATAAAATATAACCTAGTAGGAAGGAACAAAGATGTTGTTGGAGATGATGAGTAATTTTGTATCTCAGATGACTAAGAGATATTTAATTATATTATTTTTAAGTTTTAACAAAAAATTTAAGAGCTTGTTGAAATTGCTTCAGAAGACTCTTAAATTAGCTCTTATCTTGAAATTTGAGAGAAGAGATGAAATTTTTTGCTTCAAAAAACTCTTGCTAGTTCTTAAAATTACTAAAAGTCTATTCTTTCTTCTCATTTTTTAGGCCCAATTCCATTCATTTTTGTTGAGGCAATTCTGACTTGTTTCTCGGCAACTGATCTAGCTCCTGAAATATATAACATGATTGATCCTTCTTTTTACGAGTCTTCTTGGCTGGAATCATAAAGAGAAACGGGTTGTATCATTTCTGATGATCTTTTGCATCTTTCACTTCAAAGGAGGGATTCCCCAAAGGCGGGATTGCCCTTCACATACCTACTTTTTTTCTTCCAGACCGGCAACTCGTATCCCGAAGATACAAGTAAGCGCCCAGTCCTCTTGAGTCGAAGTGAAGTGTGGTGAGGTTTTGCCTCACAAAACAGAAATAGTGGGAAATTGGAGAAAACGCCGAAACAGATTCGGCCAGTACAATATCGAGGTCTTTAGTGAAGATTGGGGGAAGTAGAGCAAAATTCCCTTCTGGGGATATTCCGAAGGTGTAACCTAGGCAACGAAAAAGGGGCCCGATACTTCAACTAGAGGAGCGACCTGCTGGTTCACCAAACCCCGACCCAGCCGTCACGCGTTCTCCAGGTCCGAAGGGATCTAGTGCCCAACTACCGACTCCCAGGTGCGTTGGCCTTACCGTAATAGGGCCGAATGACATGACGACCCTATTGAATAGCCTTCCTTGAAAGCCCCTTCGCTCATCAGTAAAGTGCATACAATAAGTCAAGAGCTCTTCCGCTCATTTTTTTATGGTTTCAACAAATACACTTGGTCCACGCTAAACCCTTGGGGTGGTTATCTCCAGTCACCAACATTGGCATAAAAAAAGTAGGAATGGATACAATTGATATGCGAGCAACGATAGATGAAAGAGTTAAAGACATTGCTTTCAAATTCGATTCCCAAGTACAAAAAAAACTAGTAACAGGTTTTTCTTCCTATCATCTTTTTGATAATTCAACATCCAGTTCACTTTCCGGCTTTGGAACTGGGCTTGGCTTGGCTAGAAGGGACATGTCGCGCATACAAGACTTTTTCTTCTAGAATCTTCTTCCTAAGAGCTAAGAGTCCGGAGAAGAGGAGAGATTCAGAAAAGACGCTCCCCAAGACAACAAAGACTTCATTGTGGGGAGGGTAAAGAGCATCCAACGCAAAACGACCTTTCATTCCCTTGTTTCGTCGTGGCACACCGCCCCCCCCCCCCCCCCACAAGTAGAGCTGTTCACGATCAGAGTTGTTCATGAACAAGCTCGAGCTCGGCTCGTTAAGGGCTCGACTCGGCTCGGCTCGTTAAGAACTCGAGCTCGAACACAAAAAAATGTTCGTTAAGAAAACGAGCTCGAGCCGAGCTATTAGTGAGCTCGACTCGAGCTCGTTCGACTCGATAAAACTCGAAAAAATTAAAATTTATTCGACATATTTTTATATTATTTGTTAATATTTTGAATTAATTTTGCAATTTATAGTATGTGTATTTTAGGTTTATTGAGAATTGATTGGGAAATTGGGTTCAGTTTCGACAAAAAATGTTTTAGTTCGTTGGGCTAAGAAAAATTGGGCTTTACTATCTATAAAAATTGTAAGTTCTAATGAGCTCGGCTCGGCTCGTTTTTGTTCGATAAAAGCTCGTGTTCGGCTCGTTAGTTAACGAGCTCGAGCTCGAACACAAATTTTGTGCGATAAGAAAGCTCGGCTCGGCTCGGTTCGTCAGAAAAAAAAGTAAATTCGGCTCGTTTACATCAAAGTTCGGCTCGGCTCGGTTCGTGAACAGCCCTACCCACAAGCACCCCCGGCTTAGGGCATTCCACCGATGTCAAGTCATGGACTGGTTCCCTCAGCCCTTTTTCTATGTGTTGGTGTTCTATATGACCGATATACGACTCGACTTGTTAGATATTATTGAGGTTCAGTGAGCACCATGCCGAATCTCCCTACCATTTTCTTCTCTTCCACTTTGGCCAATATGAGTTCACCTGGTACTAGCAGCTTCTGCCTTTCGGCCTTTCGAAACGACGTAATAGAAGAAGATATGCTTTCGACAAGAACGAAACTAAAAGTGACCTATAGCGAGGAGTTGAAATATGCTCGCGATTTGGGCTTGCAATGCTACGCGGCTCCGCATCCAATGAAAGTAGGTAACCTTCGTCACCGTCAGAATTCAAGTTACATTTAAAAATAAAAAAATTAATAAAGAGTGAGTATAAGAAGTATTATTGAAGATTATTAGCTAAAAAATAAAAATATTGTTGGAAATGAACCCAGATTAAGTAACTGGATTATGGGATTCCAACTCGGTTAATGGGAATAGAAATCAGATTTCAATACAAAAATTTATATTAAAATCTCGCTCCCATTTTTGCTAATCGAGTTGAAATTCCACGATCCAAACGACCCCAAAGAACCAACACTTTATATAATATCCAGAGAAGACATAAAGAGTGTTTTGAAAATGATCTTATTATTTATATTAGTTTTAAGATCGAACTACAACTACAAGACACTTGGAGATGCTCTCAGTCTCAGTCTCTCATATCATAGCAGGAAACTAAGACCAGAACAAACACCACGAGATCAAACTTCAAATTTTAAGTTAGTCTGTATTACATTGAAAGTGTTTTTTTGAAGGCCAAGAATACCTGATTTTGGATGTACAGGCTACAAAAACACGTCTCAAATTAATGGTCCGAAATTGCGTTAGCCCAAGTTTGGTTGTAATTAGTTTATTTTTAAATTGCACTCTCTTATTTAAACAAAAATATGATGATAAAGGAATATATCTTTGCAGAACTTTTAAATTTATGAAAACCGTCATTTGTTTGTTTTTTGACTTGATAGCTACCTAATAGCATTCATGATTTAATAAATTTCAGATTGAGTGACAGTCGAACCAAAACATTTGCATTCAGTAATTATGGGCCTGTTTGGCTAAGCCAACTTATGGTTTTTAAGTCCATAAAACTTATGATATTCAGCTTATTTGATAACTTATAACTTATAAATTGATAAATTGAATGTTAGAAATCACTAACATTTTCCTTAACTTATCAACTTATTCTTTGATTTCTTTATTTTTCTAATATTTTATATTTTTACATTTGTGTTTTTAAATATTTTTTTAATTTAAAATACAAGTGTTGAAATCATTGTATTAAAAAATTATTTTTTCAAATTGAATTTAGCAAATTCTTCACTAACTTATAAGTAAATTTATCCAAACACCCGAATTCACTAAAACACGCACTATGTATGTCTTGAAAAGTTACAAGATATCCTGATATCCTGAAAAGCTCAAATACCTTTAGTAGTAGAGTGGAGAATTTACGTAATTCTCAGTACATCAGCTTCCAACAGAGTGAACGAATCAGTTGATAAAAGCAGCAAATCGCTTCACCAAACTCTTAGCCTTGTCTGTCTCCGGATTAAAAAGAAAAAAACAATGATCCTCTTCTTCAATTTCAATAACTTCTATCTCACCTTTCCACTTGCTCTCTTGCACACACTCAACATACTTCAAACCTCTGTCTCTCAACTCATCTTTCTCCGAAACACACACCAGCAACTTCGAACAAGCTAGCAGTGACAAACTTGGAGCGCCATCGGTCCACGGATTGATCATCGGATTATCAATACCATTCGACACATTTGGGTACGAAAAATACCATATCTTATAAGGAATCCTGTCGTCGTGATCATCTCTTGATTCGGAACCTATTGTTTTAGAACCCCAAAAATAAGGATGTGACAGAAGTGCACCAAATATTTTCACATTATTAACAATATTTTCGACACCAGCACGTACTAAAATGTTGTGTACAATATTTGCACCACAACTGTCTCCACCTATGTAAACCCTATCAAAGTCTCCATGATTCACAAGCCATGCTTCGTCTGTTTTTTCGTTAGTGGAATGAGAAGCAACCCATTGGAGAGCTTCCCATGAATCTTCGTAAGCTGTTGGCAGAACGTTCTCGGGGGCTAATCTGTACTCTACCGAAATGACAATAGCATTAGCTTCGGAAGCTAGAGAGGAAGTGAAAGTATGAAAAAGAGTTGAAAATGCAGACTCGAAGCAGAAGTAGCCTCCATGATAATAAATGAATATTGGAAGCTTTTTATTGTTATTGTCAGAGAGGTTTGGGAGGTAAAGACGTGCTGAGACAGTGGTAGAAATGGTAATGTCTTTGGATGAAACTCCGGGAACGATTTCAGTGGATGGTGGAACAATCGGTGATGAGATGTAGAGCCTTTCTACGGTTTTGTCTTTGTAGAGTTTGATCACTGGTAGGCACTCCCTCTCTATTTCCTTTGCGTTGGTTTCCATGCCAAATGCTTTTGTTTAAGTAAATTTTAATGAATAAGCTTATACAACATTAGCATAAGAGACTCGAGGAGATTTCCCCAAATTTTGACCTAACATTTTCGATCCAAGTATCGCAAACGAATTCAATCGACAAACGAGTAAAGACGATCAAGAACAATCATAAACGAGTGAATTTATCCAAAATTCTACTCAAATCTCAAGCAAAAACTTGATCAATCATCAAAATCTCTAAAATAATGCGGAATTAATAGAGAAAACCTGGAAAATTGGATGAAGATTGCTGAAAGTATCAAGGTCGAAACCAGACTTTCAGGTAGCTCTGATACCGTAAAGACTGAAATGAACTGTATCTAACCTTTACAGAGAAGAAAGAGAAATAACAGAAGAGAAGAAGTTTGTTATATTTCTTAATGAATGATGTTTACAATCAGTCTCATCTTTATAATAGAAAATGATACTCCCTCCGGGTAGGTGGTTTGACCTAAATAGTGGGCGTAATAGTTAAGTGAGTGTAATAGTGATTTATATTATTAAAAATTATTATTTTTAAAATATATAGAAATGAGAGAGACATCGAAAATGGAAAGTGTATAAAAACGAATAGGACAGAGAGAGTACAAAACTGTAACTAACTATGTTGACTTGATAACTAACTGTTGACTTTCTTTTGATAAGCTATAATCATTAATCAGCTTCTTTTGTATTTGTTGTTTATATTCTTTTGCAACATTGACTGTAGCTGTAGGATTAACTCTTTCTTTGTCATGTGATGACATATCTTCAGTAGACAAGCTTTGATTAAAAACTGCTAGCTTACTTATACACAGGGGCGGAACCAACATGGGTTAACCTAGTCTGCACCTCCGGTTGACCTTCAAAAATCAAAGGAGAATTGATATCATAAATGCTAAATTTTAGTTAAAAATTTGTAAAGAGTTGATTTTGAACCGGGTCTTGGCTTTAAAACTTAGCTATATATATAGGAGTATTATTTTAGCTCCGGCTATCTTGGAATCCTGGTTATACATGTACTCAAGGGGTCGTGATTTTGAGCCAACCCTTCTCACACTGTTAATGGGGGAATGAATAAGTTTAATTTACCTTCAGTTATATGATATACAACTATACAATTGCGACTCGTGACTGATTTCACTGCTCAAGTACTGGTATTTTGTTTGCATGTTTCTTTCACCAACCAGTCCTGTCCCAGTTCATCTTTAAGTTTGTCAGCTTATCCACTTGATTTGTCTTTCAAATGCCTAGAACTTGGCTGATGCCTAACATTTGGTTGATCACATGTGTACTATTAGTAAGTAGTGACAATAAAAATTCATTTGATTTAAGTTTTGCATGATGATAAAGTTATGAGTGTTAAGTTTACCAGCTCTCAGGAGGACTTGATCATATTTACCTCAGTGTCGGAATTAAGTAAATATCGGACAAGTTTACCAGCTCTCTTAAAACCTGATTAGGACTTGAGAGGATCATATATCTTGACAATGCGTAACTAGTTTAATCTTTGTATAAATGATAAAAATGAGTGTTATATGTGGACATATATAAGGATCCCTAATGAAAACCAATAAAAAAATCATACTATTTAGTTTAAAATTTCGTCAATCTAACCAAAAATGTTTAGCTAAAATGGGTCAGCAATACATGAGGGTGAAGGATATGATCCAGTGTAATAGTTCAGCTTCTTTTTCTTATCTGTTGAATGAACACAGAGCCTTTACTTTGACGGTTTTGGTTGTTGGGGAAGCATACAGAAGAATTCAAGCTGTTTTTTCTCTTGGGAGGAGGGTGGGGGTAGAGAGGGTAGGGATCTCAGGGGATGCACACTCATAATTCAAATCCAGCAAATTACTCATTACTAATACATAGGGGTGTAAGGCCATTGATGTCGAAAACAGACAGGTGACATTGGTAGGGGATCTATCTATATTTCCAAAAAAAAAGTTAGAACTTCCTTCTTCTTTTTTCCCCCAGAAAATCTTTATCAATACATGACTATCACATAAATTAAATTTTTTGACATAAAAGTATAAATCTAAAATTATAGAGTATTTCCGTATGATGGTTGGAAAATAAAAATATATTTTTCAAAAATGATAAATCGTACCGATGATGTGATGGAGTTTCATTCATGACACGTTGAAGGCAACGCGGTGAAGGGGGAGAGGTGAACACTAGTGATTATTGAAGTAGCAATGTGATTACTCTTGACAATATTTTGACTCTGGGAATTGTTTATTGAAGAGCAGTAACATGGATTTCCAGTTCGACTTCTGCCAAATTAAATATATATTCAATAGTCAGTCTTGACTCTTGATCCTGTAACCATCTGCCGGATTCTGTTCCAACGGATACGTGCATGAATTTCTTCAATTATTTCTAAATATAACATCGTTATCATGACCGAGTCATTCCAGATCTTGGGTCAACCATGGACCAGAACCCGGAGTTGATAAGCATTAAAGCTGAATGCAAGAATGCATTATGTGCTCCTGCATTAAAGCTGAGTGCTAGAATGCATCATGTGCTCCAATTTTAAAGCTGAATGCTAGAATGCATTATGTTTAAACAGCGACAGAACCTGCAGCTTCTGTATTTTTCGTAATGGCAATTGCAGAAATTTAAATACGTACATCCTCGTGCCTCCGCGGAGTCTTTAACCATCAACCTTTAATTGTTGGGAGAAAAGAGTACTCAATAGACTGTACAAAGCTACTTGTTTGATGACCAATCCCAAGACCTTAAGGTGTTTGTTACCACAAGTCTTTGAAATAAATTACTGTCTCTTTGACGCTCTTTATCACTCGAAATTGAAAGAAAAGATAAGTTTGAGTAGATCACTACAAATATATTTTTAGGTTCAACTATAAGTTAGAAGTGGTTGATCTCAGTTCCCTGCTACAAACATGATATGATATGGCGATTTAGGCGAAACCATTTATGTGGAAAATGTATAATCCAGAAAAAGAAAACAAGGTAAGCTAAAGTATACTTTGTGATTCATCAGATCCACTGCAAGTAATATGCTTAATACATGAAAAATAAGAATCCCAAGGATATTGACATGAAAAAGGGAAGAACAAATGAACATACTGCACAAATTTTACTCATAACACACTTAATATCTCACTTTAGCTTCTCTGATTTTCCTTTCTTGAAAGAAAAGAGAGGAGGAAGGGCACTTTTATTTCTTTGTGTGCAAATTGGTACATTAATCATTGGTCTTATTCTCATTGTTGCTGATCTAGTTCTCTCCAATCCTTTCTTAATCTTTTTCACATGCTTCTCTTTATTTCCTGATCTCTCCTCTTTATCTGTACCTTGTGAATCCACAAGTGAGCTCGAAGATGACGACGATGATGATGATGATGAGGATGGTGATAACTTAGATGGCCGTTGTTTTTTGAGCCGTAGTAATTCTTTCCATAAAACTGTGCATGTAGGTGGCCTAGGAGAGGGATCATCGTCAACAAACCAGTTCCCTCTACTCTCTTTGTTTGAATCTTCGACTTCTGCTTTTGCTTTCGGTCCATCACTGGATTTGAGAGTAATCTTTTTTATCTCATGATGCATTGGCCGATAAGGAAGTAACTTCCCTTCAGAAAAGAGCTCATCAGCAGACAGCATTGTTTGGCCATCGGTAGAGAGAAACTCGAATGTTTTCTCTCGTTTGTTTTCGTGCTCTTTTTCAACCGGAGAAATATTAATACTCGAGATGAAATTATGATCAAGAAAATCGGAGGAGAACGATATACGAGGACTTGAATTTGGCTCAATGATGGTAGCATTTGTCTGGAGTGTTTCACCTGAAACCATTTTGTTAGAAAGGAAAGAACAAGGTTGTAAGATGTGTTTTAAATTTGAAGGATGTTTCATGAGTTAATGTAGCACATTACTATTACATTATAAGGAAGAGAAAGTAGTGCATTACTAGTATTATTGACTTGTTGTCTTGTCACTTTTATCTGTCCAAATTAAGTTAATTGTTAAAAAATGTTAATGTAATTGAACAGTGAGAATATTAAATCCAAGTGGTCCTGAGAAGACAAAACTAGTGAATTAAGGTTCTGTTTAGATTACAGGAACAGCACATGGACACCTTGAGAGAACCATGGACAAGAAACTAGTGAATTAAGGTTCTGTTTAGATTACAGAAACAGCACATGGACACCTTGAGAGAACCATGGACAAGATTCCTGGCAAGCTTGATGATGTTTGACAAGATTGTGTGTGTTTCTATAATGGAACTAGAAATGAGTTTTGAATAGTCATGTACAGTATAATTTAGTTTTCTCAACCAAGTTGTCTGCAGGTCTTGTGAACAGTCTGTGTTAGTGAACTGTGGTATTACAGTAGTGAATGTCTTGAAATTACAAACCAAAAGAGTGAAATTTGACTTGAAAAAATCAGCCGACTTTCATGCATTTCTGTTTCCAAGTAATTTTGATTTTTTTTTCTCAGAACTAAAGAATCTTGGTGGAAGACAATGACTGCTAACTTTACAGGCACACTATTTAAGATTTCAATCCTTACTCTTTTTCCCAGGTAGAAACCTCTGTAAATCTCTAAAATTGACAATTTTACATTAAATTTCTAACAAATTGATGATAATTTAAATAAGCAATAATTTAAATGGTTTGCATTTGGAAAATGCATTGTTTTCTTCTTCTTTTGATGAAATCATATGTGAAAGTAAATGATGGAACCAGAATTTCAAAACAGCCAGAGCTAAAATAAAATATCATCAATATTTTGATGCTAGCTGGGGCTTAATGAAAATTTTATACTGAATTTTAGCTAAAAACTGGGATTTGAAAAAAAAAAATATGATATACTAAATTTTATGGCTGAACCGGGGCTTCGGCCTAGATTGGTCTCCTTGGTCCATAATTAATATCAATAAAAAAGTAACTTGGAGAGAGTAGAACGGAGATCGGCGAGGCAAGGATGGAATTGCTGGTTTATAATAAAGACGGAGAAGCTCTGATAAGAGTGATATCGGAAGGTCTTCATTCACATCAAAGACACTTATCATAAAAACACGGGATTAAAGTCTTAAGCATGCATGTGGCCACATGAGCCATATCTTATTGTGTTTGGTACTGACAGGCGATTTACGAGTCAAATCACAATTATGCATTACATTATTCCCAGTGACATTTTCAGTTACCATCATGAAATGTTGATTGTCTGCAACTACGTACTACTTCATTATTGTTTTGCAGAACTAAGTAGGATGCCTTATGTTTACTTATATTACCTAAAACCTACAAGTCTCAGGCTACTATCATCAAGTTTTGTCCAAGGGAGGACCAACCTAAGACATAGTATTCCAGTTTTGAGTATGAAACAAAAGAATTGGTGGTATATCCTGTAAGCACAATGACCAAACCAGTCAGTTGGCTACAATCCAACTATTCAATTTATCAAGTTGCTTGGTGCGCGTGCTTTCTGTTTCATTGTCGAGTACCTATTTTACTTGAATTTCTGATCTTCCGATAAGAGGTCACTTCTAGATTTCTAGAACTCAGCTGACTTTTACAGATTCATTTCTTGTTCGAAGTATATTTGATTTATGTTTACTTCTGATTTATGTTGTTCTTTAAGAGCTAAAGAATCTTAAAGAAAGGCTGTTTAATTATTGAATAATGCTTGATAGTTGATGCACAGAACTACAAGTCACTGATTATTATCAAGACTTTTAAGTCCAGGGGACCAAGCTGAGACAAAGTATTCAAAATGAAAGGGATGGAATATCCTCCAAGCCCTAGCTAGGACCAAACCAGTCAGTTGGCTCTACTCCAACATATTTCATCCACTTACTTGATGTGTGTGCTATTGCTTGATTGTGTCAGGTAGTAAGTTTTCTGAATATATAATCTCTTTCCTGCAATAATTTGTGACATTTTACAGAATTACATTTTCTCGAAAGAACTATCATGAATCCCTTCGGCATACCGCAACTCTACTTGTAGGTTGTGTTCACTTGGATGGAATTGAAGGAGAGAAGAATAGAATGAAATTTGTACTTTCATTTGGGAGAGATTGGGGAAAGTGTTCATAATTTTTATCCTTTACTTCGTTCCTTTCTAAACAATTTAAACTAGAAATATATCCCACATGAATGCTTCTTTCTCTTTCTTCATCATTTTTCTTACGATCTTCGTCACAAGAAATTTTCACTCCCTCTTTGTTCACTATTTAGCTTAACATACTTTCTTTCTCCATATTTTTTATTAACAATTTTCATTACATTACTTCCTCATTTCATTCTGGTTTTAGGTTACAAACAATTTTTCCGGGTAAATTACTCATTTATTTAAGTAATTCCTCAACTACTCCTTCCTTTTTGTTTGCTAAATATCCATGTTTATTGTTATATTTTAAAACTAGGTAATAAAACTGTGCTTGGCGCGATTTTAAAAAGTTATATAACAGATGTGATATAACATGCTTTAATTGTTTGTAAACAAAAAGTTTCTCCTACAAATAATTTTCAATAAGTTTATTGCTTTTCTTGATTAAAAGGTTAGTTCAAAATTACCGGGTAAATTGGTAATAAAAAAGAAGTAATATCTGTCAAAAACAAAAGAAGCCCAGTAGTGATGATGACTTGGCTTGCTCTCGATGCCTTCTAGCCTTTTTCTCTAATTTTGGGAGTTTTTTTTTTATATTTTTCATAATATAAATATGAAGTTATTAGTTAACATGTTTTGAACTTTCCGGTTTTCAAACCTATATGCATGTTCATATGCCCTCATGGATATTAAATGATGTAACTTCTTTGTTTTCTAAACCTGATTTCTCTGTATATATAGAGCCTTGCTACTCTCTTTGCTCTCATATTTGAGGGGCCTCTTGCAGGCTAAATATATTCATGAATCACATTATTGTATGTGTCTTCAGCAGTGTGTATCGGGCAAAGTGTCGAAGGTTATGAATATGACAACGCTGTAAATTTTATTTGTGCATTCTAGGTACTGTGACAACACCTTGACATGCCAAATATTTAAAGTCTTTTTGCTAATTTTTTTTTCTAATTACACATTTAAAGTTTTGTTACACTGATTTGCACCTAGATAAAAGATTTATCATTGTTAATTTTCACAGTTTGCTGTTTTAGTATATGGCACCATGGTGAACCCTTTTTGATATATTTTAGGTACGATAGTAGGATGATGATCAATTTTCAAAGATATCTAAATGCAGGCTTTTGGTGAAATAAGGGTCGCACTATTGAGAGAACTCTAGAGTCTAGAAAAGACTCGTTTTATCATATTTTCTATTAAAAATATCTTTAAAAAATTTATTAAACTAAAAATGAAATTACTTTAAGAAAAAATAATCAAATAGTACAAAGTGATTATACAATAAAATCAAATTGATTCAAAATATTTCTGCAGTAGAATCAAATTTAAAATCAATGTTTTTATTTAAATTTTAAATCTTAACCTTTTTATAAAGTTTGTATTTAATAATATTATACACTAGGATTAGATTCTATATTTTGTGGGAAAAGTATTTTATAATAGGATATATGATTCTCCCAATTTCTCTGTATATATAAGTAAGAGGTTTCCTTCTCCCCCAATGTAAAAATGTAATATAGAATATGACATGTAATGTAGGTGACTCTGTTTTTTTTTTTTTTTTGCTAAAGCGGGTAACGTGATGGGATGTTACTTTGATTAGTATTATTTATTAGTGTTAACTAGCATAAAATCTCGTGCAAGTTTGAATTTTCATCATACGATTTAGTGAAACTAAGATTGATACTCTACATAACGTTCAACTCCACATCCATACAGGTGCAGGTTTCTTGTCTGAAATATTTCAAACTTCTGGGATTCCAAAAGAATGGAGGCAGCTAGCCCTTCCATTGTATGCATGCGATAATATACATGATCTATATCACAAACAAAAAGAATTCATACACACTTTAATTGTACTTGACTATCTGAAATCATGTAATAGAATATAACATATAATAAAATGTGAAACAAATAAAGCCAACATAGTTAAGAAAAATACAAATCAGACGCCAGTGTAGTTCTGAGGTGTTGTCTAGATTTTAATTATGATTTATGTGAAAATTTTAGAGGCATTATGTATTTAATACTTATACTCTTATACATGAAGAATAAGCTACGAACTTAAAAAATGAACAAAATAAAGTGCTATCATTTATCCATATTAATAATGAATATATTAGGATTGGCTTTGTCCAAAATATACTTTGTTGAAGTAATTCCTTCATGTCCCAAAACATAATTTACCATAAATTAATCAAACTCTTAGATCTTGAAAAATGACATATCTCGAGCACAGACAAAATGGGTGTCATCTTTGTAGTTTTGAATCTTATTACTATTTTGATCGAAAGCCAATTTCAAGGACATTCAGAAGTAGAAAGAAAAATCAGTAAATAAATTATAAGTACATGTTTTACATAATCATCTCGATCTTCTATAGGTATATTTCAAATTTATTTGAAACATCACTACACAGCGCATCATTAATCCCCCATGTACCCTGTTTCTCACTTTAGTATCCAATCCACGCATACCTTATTTTCCTACTTTAGTCTCCATGTACCTTATTAGTCTCCCACTTGCATAAGGTGACAAATACTTTATTTTTCTAACCTAATATTTTCTAAAATATGCATATTTTTAAGTTAAGGAAACATTGAAAGATATTAATATTATTACACCTACCTGACCAATTACCAACTTATGAAAAACCTTGGGAGATTGATTACCTATTGTTACACCCCCATCTATAATTAAATGAGGGATTACTTATTAAATCATAAACCTGCAAACAGAGCACTAAATAATTTCTAAATAATGCTTAAATAAGTCTAATAATCTCCAAAATAATATTTATCCTCCAAAACAGCTCAAACCGATAATTACGAAAAATCCAAAATCTCGAATGAATAATAAAGTTTAATAATCCTATAATTAAGCATATCCTAATAAATGGAATAAAGGGTGCTCTCCATCACACAGTCCCAGATCCCCCTAAGCACCTGCCAGAAAAAGAATGCGGCATGAGCCAATTGCCCAATACGGATTTGGAATACAGTTTATAAAACAGAAAAACAGATATTCATATTTGACAGCTTATAATAAAATATTTATTTAAAAATAAGTATGGCAGAAGCAACGAGGGTTAAGATATTTCATACCGAGATCAGAACAGAACAGATACAAATACACACATCATAGGGTACCTAATGTGTGCAACAAATCGGATAACGTGTACGGCATATACAACGTCACCGTCAAATCAAATCAAATCAAATCACAAATCACAAACTTTGGGTGCACCCACGTATCCTAAAACAAATATCAAAATGCGCAAAAGCTCCTCCCAAGAGCTATCAGAACAGAAGGATACGCCGTGACCAATCACACTGTCACGGAAGTGTCATGCCACTGGTGCCGCAATGACATGGCTGTAGTACCCCTACAGCCGGTTAACTCGGTATACCCTATCTCACTAAGGGTTCAAATAAAATACTTCGTAAAACTTTTAAAATCACATAAATAAGATATTTCAATATTTCCAACAGATATAAATTATACGCAATATCAGAAAATTGCAGAAACATATATTTAAATAGTTCGAAACAAATTTAAAAATATTTTTCAGAGTCAAACAAATTTTCAGAATCAAAATGATCAAAATCAAACGAACAGATTTGAGGTCAAAACGAATTTAACATTAATATTTTTAAGAAGAGTAGCACTGAATAAAAGAGGAGAGAATCCGTACCTCGAAAATTGCAAACTCAGATACTAAGAAAATTCGAAACGACTCGCTAAAATCCCTGCCCCCAGTCTATTTACAAAATCACAATCCAGTATTAATACAAATTATACATATACATATTTTTAAAGTTAATTAACAGTAAATCATAAATACAATTTATGTTAGTCTTGACTTGCATTTCTCCTGCATACATGCTACCTAATTTAGTTCAACTCCATGTGCCAGAATACTATCATCATTATATTTGTAAATATAACACTTACACAAAGCCAATCAATCCGTGCAAGCTCACAAGTTTAATAAATGGTATATACACATAACTTGGCTTCCAAACAAATCAATTAACATGGCCACCACTTCAATTACTTATTTAATATTTAATAGCAAAACCAATACAAACAGATTTTAACTCACATACATTTTGATTAAAAGTTTTAACGAAAGTTAGTACACATGAAATCAATTAATAATATAACTAGTAAATATGCAATGTAATGGTGAAAGTATCTCACAAAAATTGTAATATTATATCAATAATTTAACTAATTTGAATTGTCCACAAAACTTATTTTATTAAACTTAAGTTATTATAAATGTAATCAAATACGTAGTAGTAGCTAAGATGTACATATGCTATTATTTAATAATACACATCAATTTGTAAACTGAGGCATCAGATGGATGCAAAAATATGTATAAACAATTAACACGCTTGATAGCTGAAGCCATTAATACTTATAAAATTAAATAATTAAATAATATAAACACGTATATCACAATTGAATATTGACAAATTGTAGTGCAAATTTATTTCTACCACACCGAGAATCACAAGACACAAAAACAGAAAAAAAGAAAAAGAAAAGCCAGAGCACTCTGTTAACTTGTTACGCCTAATAGCATGGGGCCACACTCAAACAAATCTTTAAATCAAAGTCTACAATATGACATGAACAAGATCATATTAAAAGATAATATATCATACCTTTTGTCTTGTGTTTGCTTCTAATAAACAAAACAGGGCTTCTCACAGTGTCGGCTCTTCCTAATTCCTTATCACGGGGATTACTTCGACAATTTCTTTGGCCGCGGCTCTCTCTCTCTCTTCAACTTTTAAGGGTTTTTAATAATAGGGCTTGAGTGTTGTTTATATATAACCATAAATCATCGACTACTAATAGGACTTCAGGACCCGGTTTCTTTTGTAAATCTTTTATGATTAATATATATATTTATTCTTTATTTTATTATTATTATTAAAATTTTATAAAATTCCTATATATTACATATATACCCCCTTAAAAAGGATTTCGTCCCCGGAATCAAACGAAACTAAAAATCGTACCTGAATCGAATAAGTGCATATATCTCTCACGAATAGGCCCTTCTAATTCCCAAGTAGCCTCTCTCTCAGAATGATTTTTCCACAAGACTTTCACAAAAGGAATAGTAGTTTTTCTCATAACTCGCTCCTCTCGAGCTAGGATAGCTTCCGCTTCCTCCTCACAAGTAAGATCCTCTCTAATCGTATGCAGTGGATACTGAACTACATGAAGCGGATGATACTTGTAGCCCCTCAAAACAGACACATGAAACACATTATGGACATGAGATAACTGCGGTGGTAACACAACCCTATAAGACACTTCGCCCACTTTCTCTATAACATCAAAAGGACCAACATATCTCGGACTAAGCTTCCCCTTCATGCCAAAACGTTTAACACCCTTCCAAGGCGACACGTTCAAGAACACATGATCACCAGGTTCAAATCCACCAAACTTCCTATGTTGATCCGCATAACTCTTTTGACGTGATCGAGCCTCCTTCAAACTTGCCTTAGCCTGCTCCACCTTCTCATTAGTAACTCTAACTAACTCTGACCCTTCAATGACTCTCTCACCAACCTCATCCCAACAAGACGGTGCTCTACACCTCCTACCATACAAAGCCTCAAATGGTGGCATACTAATACTCGCGTGCCAACTATTATTGTACGCAAACTCAACAAGATGCAAATACTTATCCCAATCACCTGTCCACTCCAAAGCACAAGCCCTCAACATATCCTCCAATGTCTGAATCGTCCTCTCTTACTGTCCGTCAGTCTGCGGATGAAAAGCTGTACTAAAATTAAGTCTCGTACCCCAAGCCTGCTGGAATCCCTTCCAAAAACGCGATGTAAACCTCGTATCCCTGTCAGAAACTATCGACACAGGCACACCATGAAGTCTAACAATATCTCGCTGAAAAATTTCTGCTAACTCATGAATAGAAGTAGTCTCTCTAATAGGTAAGAAATGGGCTGATTTAGTAAGTCTATCAACCACCACCCATATAACATCATTCTTTCTGAAGGTTCTCGGCAAATGTGTCACAAAATCCATAGTAATGTTTTCCCACTTCCAAACTGGAATATCTAACTGCTACAACAATCCACTAGGCCTCTGATGATCTATCTTCACATGTTGACATATAAGACATTTCCCCACAAATTCTGCTACGTCTGCTTTCATTCTACTCCACCAGAAGTGCTCCTTCAAATCTCTATACATCTTAGTGGAACCTGGATGAATAGAGAATGAAGAACTATGAGCCTCGGTCAAAATTTCTTCACGAATCGCCAAGTCTGCAGGTACACATAATTTACTACCCAACCATAACACACCCTCATCATCAACACGGAAATGTTTTTGCTTACCAGCTGCCACCTCCGATCTAATAACATCCAAACTTGTATCTTTCTTTTGAGCTTCCTTGACCCTTGAAACCAGATTTGGTTCCACTTTCAAACTGGCAATGCTACCATCTGATCCTCGAATATACAATTCAATACTAAAGCGCTCCATGTCTGAAATAAGATGCGGCTGAGTAATGAGAGATGCAACACTCCCCAAGTTCTTCCTACTAAGAGCGTCTGCCACTACATTTTCTTTCCCTGGATGGTACTGAATATTAGCATCATAATCCTTAAGAAGTTCAAGCCACCTTCGTTGTCTCATGTTAAGCTCCTTTTGAGTAAAAATGTACTTGAGACTTTTGTGATCAGTGAAGATATCACAAGTCTCTCCATACAGATAATGTCTCCAAATCTTCAAAGCAAAGACCACTGCTGCTAACTCCAAATCATGAGTAGGATAGTTTATCTCATATGGTTTAAGTTGCCTAGAAGCGTAAGAAATCACCTTCCCATGCTGCATAAGAACACAACCCAATCCTCTCTTAGAAGCATCACTATAAACCTGATATCCTCCACTCCCTGATGGCAACACAAGTATATGGGCCATCACCAATCTCTTCTTTAACTCTTGGAAACTCTTCTCGCGAACATCATTCCACTCGAACTTAACACCCTTTCTCATCAGTTGAGTCATCGGCAAAGCTATGGACGAAAAACCCTCCACAAAGCGCCTATAGTAACCTGCCAAACCCAAGAAACTCCTCACCTCTGTCACATTGCTAGGTCTCGGCCAATCAGTGATAGCCTCAACTTTCGCAGGATCTAACTCAATTCCTCTAGCAGACACAACATGCCCCAAAAATGCAACCTGTTCCAACCAGAATTCACACTTTTAAAACTTTGCAAACAATTTCTTCTCTCTCAAGATCTCAAGTACGGTACGTAGATGCTCCTCATGTTCCTCCTTACTCCTAGAGTATATCAAGATATCATCAATGAAGACCACAACAAATTTATCCAGATAATCATGAAAGACCCGATTCATCAAATCCATAAATACCGCTGGAGCATTCGTCAATCCAAAGGACATCATGAAAAACTCATAATGGCCATAACGAGTACGAAATGCTGTCTTCAGAATATCTTCATCCCTTACTCGCAACTGATGGTAACCCGATCTCAAATCTATCTTCGAAAAGTACTTCGCCCTGTGCAATTGATCGAACAAGTCATCAATGTGTGGCAAATGATACCTGTTTCTGACAGTCACCTTATTCAACTCTCTGTAGTCAATACACAACCTCATAGAACCATCCTTCTTCTTCACAAACAACACTGGAGCACCCCACGGAGATACACTTGGCCTAATAAATCCTCTATCCAACAACTCCTGCAACTGCTCCTTCAATTCCTGCAACTCTAGTGGTGCCATTCGGTACGGCGCCTTAGAAATAGGCTCTGCACCTGGGACAAGTTCAATAGTAAACTCCACCTCTCTCTGTGGTGGCAAACCTGGTAGCTCATCGGGAAATACGTCTGCAAATTCATTCACAACTGGGTAATCCTCGATGCGAGGCTCATCCTTAGACGTATCATTCACGAAAGCAAGATAGTCATCACACCCCTTAGATAAAAGTTTACTCGCCTTTAGAGCTGAAATCATTTTAATCTCTCCTTTCGGTTGAGACCCCTGAAATACAAATTCTGGTTTATCCGCATCCCCAAAGATCACCCTCTTCCCCTGATAGTCAATTGTAGCTCAATGTTCACTCAACCAATCCATACCCAGAATAATATCAAAGTCATGCATCTCCATCGGAAGCAAGTTAACCTTACAATTTCTATCCCCAACAGCTATTGGACACTCTCGGTACACATCAGAAATAATAACAGAATTCCCCATCGGGGTAGAAATAGACATACGAGGATATAGTAATGAAGGTAAAACACCAAGATGACGAATAAACGATAAAGACACAACAGAATGAGTCGAACCAGTATCAAATAACACATAAGCATCGCGTTTACCAACAAGAAGTGTTCCTGAGACGGTACCTGAATGAGCTGCTGCCTGATTAGCAGTCAATGCAAACACTCTGCCTGAAGGATTCTGCTGACCACCACTACCATTACCTCCACCGCCAGTGTTACGCGATGTCAGACAGTCATTCACCCTATGCTGCATCGAACCACACAAGAAACATGCCCCAGTCTGTTTATAACAAGCTCTACCCGGATGATGTCCTCCATAAGTAGCACAAGTAGCAACCGGAATCATATTAGGGTTTCCCCCATAAACTGGAAAACGATTTTGCCCCTGTTGACGATTCTGCCACTATCTAGGCTGCTGATGTGGTTACTGCCGCTGAAACTGCTGATTCTGATTTTGCTATTGACCACCATACTGATTTCGGCCATAAGTTGACTGACATCCCCTATTTTGATTCTGTCCACGCCACTGTCCCAGCTGACTACTCTGACCTCCATACCAGTGTCTACCCTGAGCTGAAATCTGTTGGTCATCTCTTACCCTCTTGTGACCACTCTCTAACCTGGAAGCCCTGAAATCTATGCGCTCTTTCTCAATATCCTTGGCTGCATCCGCCACCTCTGCCACATTCTGAAATTTAGAAGAAATGATAGAACCTCTGAGAAATGACTTCAACCCCCATTTAAATTTCTCAGCTTGCTGTGCATCAGTCCATGCAACTGTCCCAGCAAATCCAGCCAACCTGATAAACCTCACCATATAGTCAGTAATGCTCTCATCATGGTTTTGCGTGATAGAATGGAACTCTCTCAAATAGGCCTCTCTGTCTGCATTCGAAAAATATTGCTCCTAGAAAACCTCTTTGAACCCCTGTCAGGCTAGTGTCTTTGTGAATTCCTCTCCCCTGGTAGCTTTCACTCCTCTCCACCACATCTGAGCATTCCCCTCTAACTTGTACACAACCAAATTAACTTTCTGAAGCTCATCACAACCCAAAGCATCAAAAATCTTCTCAAGATGAACAATCCAATTCTCAGCATCAATAGGACTCGATGTTAAATGAAAGGAATCTGGATTTTGCTTGACGAACCTCTCCAACCACACAAATGGCTCCAACTGATTACCCTGTCCATCCTGATTATGCTGATCTCCATGTCCATTCTGATTATTCTGACCATCTTGATTCTCTTGACCATTCTGATTATTCTGATTGTTTTGATTATTCTGATTTGCCATAGCTTGCTGTATACCCTGAGCCACTGCTTTACCTATCATCTCAGCTAGCTGAGCTGGGCTAACTTTCAAGTTAGTTCCGTCACGTCGATCACGTCGCTCACGTCGCTCACGTCTAGCAGGCATCTATAATATAAGATATCGAACCAATGAAGATAACAAGGATATGAAGCAGAAGAAATGCAAAAACAGATGTCAAAAGAATATAGCAAGATGAAATGAGCTTGAAAACAAAATACCCATATCCTACGTCTACCCAAACTCACAGGTCAACCTAAATAGGTTTTCTACAAGAAAGAACCTAAGCTCTGATGCCATCTTTGTTACACCCCCATCTATAATTAAATGAGGGATTACTTATTAAATCATAAACCTGCAAACAGAGCACTAAATAATTTCTAAATAATGCTTAAATAAGTCTAATAATCTCCAAAATAATATTTATCCTCCAAAACAGTTCAAACCGATAATTACGAAAAATCCAAAATCTTGAATGAACAATAAAGTTTAATAATGCTATAATTAAGCATATCCTAATAAATGGAATAAAGGGTGCTCTACATCACACAGTCCCAGACCCCCCTAAGCACCTGCCAGAAAAAGAATACGGCATGAGCCAATTGCCCAGTACGGATTTGGAATACAGTTTATAAAACAGAAAAACAGATATTCATATTTGACCGCTTATAATAAAATATTTATTTAAAAATAAGTATGGCAGAAGCAACGAGGGTTAAGATATTTCATACCGAGATCAGAACAGAACAGATACAAATACACACATCATAGGGTACCTAATGTGTGCAACAAATCGGATAACGTGTACGGCATATACAACGTCACCGTCAAATCAAATCAAATCACAAATCACAAACTTTGGGTGCACCCACGTATCCTAAAACAAATATCAAAATGCGCAAAAGCTCCTCCCAAGAGCTATCAGAACAGAAGGATACGCCGTGACCAATCACACTGTCACGGAAGTGTCATGCCACTGGTGCCGCAATGACATGGCTGTAGTACCCCTACAGCTGGTTAACTCGGTATACCCTATCTCACTAAGGGTTCAAATAAAATACTTCACAAAACTTTTAAAATCACATAAATCAGATATTTCAATATTTCCAACAGATATAAATTATACGCAATATCAGAAAATTGCAGAAACATATATTTAAATAGTTCGAAACAAATTTAAAAATATTTTTCAGAGTCAAACAAATTTTCAGAATCAAAATGATCAAAATCAAACGAACAGATTTGAGGTCAAAATGAATTTAACATTAATATTTTTAAGAATAGTAGCGCTGAATAAAAGAGGAGAGAATCCGTACCTCGAAAATTGCAAACTCAGATACTAAGAAAATTCGAAACGACTCGCTAAAATCCCTGCCCCCAGTCTATTTACAAAATCACAATCCAGTATTAATACAAATTATACATATACATATTTTTAAAGTTAATTAACAGTAAATCATAAATACAATTTACGTTAGTCTTGACTTGCATTTCTCCTGCATACATGCTACCTAATTTAGTTCAACTCCATGTGCCAGAATACTATCATCATTATATTTGTAAATATAACACTTACACAAAGCCAATCAATCCGTGCAAGCTCACAAGTTTAATAAATGGCATATACACATAACTTGGCTTCCAAACAAATCAATTAACATGGCCACCACTTCAATTACTTATTTAATATTTAATAGAAAAACCAATACAAACAGATTTTAACTCACATACATTTTGATTAAAAGTTTTAACGAAAGTTAGTACACATGAAATCAATTAATAATATAACTAGTAAATAAGCAATGTAATTGTGAAAGTATCTCACAAAAATTGTAATATTATATCAATAATTTAACTAATTTGAATTGTCCACAAAACTTATTTTATTAAACTTAAGTTATTATAAATGTAATCAAATACGTAGTAATAGCTAAGATGTACATAAGCTATTATTTAATAATACACATCAATTTGTAAACTGAGGCATCAGATGGATGCAAAAATATGTATAAACAATTAACACGCTTGATAGCTGAAGCCATTAATACTTATAAAATTAAATAATTAAATAATATAAACACGTATATCACAATTGAATATTGACAAATTGTTCGCACAAAAACATGCAAGTGCACGTGGTCACAAGTAATATAGAGATAAGTAGGATTCGTTCCCACAGAGACTGGTTTAGGTTGTTATAGTCTTGTACCTATGCAACAATGTATGGTTTTTATTCACTGCTAAGACAATTAACAAGATAGGGTTTTGAATAACTAAGATTAACTATAAAGCAATTTAATAAAATAAGAATTAATTAACTAACAAGAATTGGAATCGAATTACTTATGCAGAGAAAACATGGGATCCTAACTTCATTAAATACTTTGCTTAGATCTGACACCTTTAATCACTGTATGCAATTGTTATGATATCTGATCGAATAACACGAATCAAATACACGCTACCTGTCGGCATACGTATATCAAACTACCCATACATCCACAAAAGAGATAGAAGATGAATAGACACCAATTATGTTTAGACCCTATATGTCTATAGAATTTGAAAACATAACGGTTGAGGAACTAGTTATCCATAAAGATCACACAGGGTAATATAAGTATTTTCATCTTATACTACGAATCATATTGATAAACGAATATGAACCTATGCTAGCATGGCAAGTTCTAAATCTCAAGATCCACTTTCGCTTCACAAGAGATTAACAAATTAGATGTTCGCGACGCATCTATCAATTAAGCTTAACCATACGAGGATATCAATTATACATCACACACAGATCTTTAAAGCATCAAGATACTAAACTACATAAATAATTCCGTTAGAATCCCACGATAACGATTAGCCCATAATCGGACTTCTCATCATCATGGGTTCAAATGATAACATGAATCTACAAACAATTAATAATGAATAATGGAAAAGAAATTGAGAGCAAAATAAAGCCCAGAAATTGTAGAGAAGAAATACAAAAGATGGAAACAATAGGCCTCCTTGCTTGTCACTAGCTTGAAGAACCCTAGAATTTGATCTCTTGTTCTTAGAATAATAATGTTTTTTGATCGATAGTTAGCTACCAAATTAACCTAATGAATAATGTTTTTAAAGTATAAGATATTACATAATAAACCCAAGATACGAGCCCTAACAAATTAGGCCCAACACAAATTAACCCGGTTTGGAGTAAAATACAAACTGACTGACGCATTCCAGGAACAATCAGGCGCTCTTGCGCCTCTAAATGGCGCTCTTGCGCCTCCTACCCCCTGGAATTTTACTTTGCAACCCAACCAAGCGCTCTTGCTCAAGATTTCTGAGCTCTTGCGCCTCCTAAGGCGCTCTTGCGCAGGAAACTGGCGCTGCAGCGCCTCCAACTCCCTGGAATTTTTGCCCAGCAATGTAGAGCATTTCCGTGGCTTCGCGTGGGCTGTTGAATCGTCAGAATCGGACTTGTAGAACTCCAGATATGGCCAAAACCGTGAGAGCTTCGCAACCTACCCGGAGAATCCGACTTTTGATCTCATTAACCTCCAACTCTTGGTTCTGCAAAACTTAATGAAAACACATTAAACACACCACATACTTGAGTTCAAGTCATCATTTTAAGCCGATATGAAGCATTCCAAGTGGATTAAAATCCACTTATCACACCCCCAAACTTAAACCGATGCTTGTCCTCAAGCATAAACAAACATAACTATATACAACTAACTAGTACCACTTCCGTAGGTGATCACGGTTGCATTTGGCATATGCAACAAGCCCTTTAAACCCCTAGGTAGCCCTAGTGGACGAGTAAGGTCTCGTGAGGGCCTATAGCGAATGTACCCACAAAATCCATCTACTCATGCAACTAACAATGCAATGCATGTATGCAACTAATATGAAAATGCAACGATCCCTTCAAACCAACCAAAACCAATCAACAAGCCAACATCTCAAAGAACACAGTCTTCCAAACAGAGTTCGACCAAATTCCCATCGACCAACAAGACAAACACAGAAACGTGCGTGTGTGCAATGCTCACCAATATACTCCCAAACTAAATCAAGACCATATCCTATTCTTCACCAAAACAACCACAAGCTTATAAACAAAATGTACTCTAGCCACAAGGAACCACTTAAAGACACCTCAAATATCCACTTGAGTTAGACAGGAATTCATGCTTTTATTACAAAACAACATACTAAACACAATACGCATGCTTAATTGACCGTGCAATGGCTGAGACCCCTAAAGGCTTATACAATAATACCCATGTAGCGAGCGTTAGGTTAGCGGATCCCAGACCGGCAAAGTCTTAGGTCACTAGGCACAAAGTCCCCTAGAACTTAATTGCTCGAGTATTAAAGAGCTCAACCTGATCAATTTTGCATAACAACTAACAAACATTTTTTTTTTTTTTCTTCTCTTTTTTTTTTTTCTATTTTTCGGAATGAGTGCGTTTTGCCTTTTTTCTCATCCCACCCTAGACTACTCATCTTTCCAATGAGCCGGCTACTAGCCATTTGACGCCTAGCCTTTATTGACAACTAGCATGAAATCCCTGTTTTCCCCCAAACTTAGACTTAAGTGCTTCTTTCAATTTCAAGAGAATAGAAAACATTCTAAATATAAGCAAGTGGTTAAATTCTGACTTCCAAACACACATGGTCTGATCAAATCTAAAAGCAACCAATGAGACTTGTGAATTTACAATTGTTTCTGGCATGCAAGTCAATACTTAGGAACTTAATCAGCTCTCTATTCATCATAACCACACTCCAATCAACATCGACTCACCAACGGAAATAGTCAAGTCCTAAGAGATCATGAAATATGCATGCTATGCAAATGCAACTAAATGGACTCACATAATAGATAAACAAAAATGCAAAACAGAATGCTCTATATGACAAAACATGCAAAGATATGAATGAAACTAACTAAAAATGCAATATGAATCCTATATGAATCCTACATGAGACACACACTAACACTACCAACCCACACATCACCCCCAAACTTAAAATATTCAATGTCCCCATTGAATGGAAGTAAATACAAGGGATAGTAGGAAACATACTTAAAAATACCGAAACACGTGGGTTGCCTCCCACGAAGCGCTTGTTTAGAGTCAATTAGCTTGACTACGTCCAAGTCTCCATTAAGGATGATAATAGTTGGCCTGGTCATCTCTTCGTGAGACTTCATCGTCATCACGGCGGCACACTTTTTGCCCCTTCTCCTCGCTTGGCCTATTCGTATAACAACTATGTCCTATTCCAATGCCTTCATCGGTTGACCCAAAATTTGTCAATTTGTAGAACAACACACATTTGCGGGCTTCGCTTGAATATAATGGAGGAGGGTAAATGTAAGTTGTTGAAGCCTTTGGTTCCTCAAAGAGAACTTCCTCCAATGGCTCTAATGCGCTACCTCCATCTTTATACTCTGAGACAAGTAGAAGACCTGCATCTTTCCCATGGTCATCAGCCTCTTGGTACGCACATACCAATTCTTGAAATTTGTGTAGCTCATTAGTGTCTGTCCCATATAGTGCCCTTTCCAAATCATCCACCATACTAGCATGATCAAATTCCTCACATGGCTTGGAAACGCTCACCTCACCTTGGAATTTGTCTTCCTCAATTATGCATGCAGTACCTTGCTCCAAGTCACCGTTATTTTCTGGAATTGCCTCTAGTATGAACTGTTGTTTCTCTTGTTCTACGGCACTCAAAACTTGAGCAACTAGTGTCTCCAAAGATTTGATAGACTCCTCATTACTCTTTGCAAGAATCCTAATCTCCTCCATAGTCTCTTGTTCTAAGGATCTCACAGCTTGAGCAACTAGTGTCTCCAAAGATTTTAAAGACTCCTCGTTACTCTTTACAAGCATCCTAATCTCCTCCATATCAACAACCTCATCTGACTGAAAAGTAGGAGTATGTTGTTGATGTTGAAACTCTTCACTACCAAAGAAATATGACATTTTTGGAACATCTTGCTGGTACTGTTGAGGATGGTATTGAGAATATGGTTGTTCCTCATAAGTGACATATGGATCAACTCCTTCGTAGTAACAATATTGTGAGGTCTCATGAACGCCCAAACATTGCTCACATTGCTGAAGCATGGATGTCCTCGAATATGCCCACCATGGCAACTCCTCGCCTGCCATTTTCAAACACTCAAGTACCTGAAACACACCGAACTAAACAAGATAGGTTAGAAAAACAATCCGAGTCAGTGAACTCTAACGACCACTGATGACAAGCACATGACTAAAAATAAAACAACACCGAGTCCCCGGCAGCGGCGCCAAAAACTTGTTCGCACAAAAACATGCAAGTGCACGTGGTCACAAGTAATATAGAGATAAGTAGGATTCGTTCCCACAGAGACTGGTTTAGGTTGTTATAGTCTTGTACCTATGCAACAATGTATGGTTTTTATTCACTGCTAAGACAATTAACAAGATAGGGTTTTGAATAACTAAGATTAACTATAAAGCAATTTAATAAAATAAGAATTAATTAACTAACAAGAATTGGAATCGAATTACTTATGCAGAGAAAACATGGGATCCTAACTTCATTAAATACTTTGCTTAGATCTGACACCTTTAATCACTGTATGCAATTGTTATGATATCTGATCGAATAACACGAATCAAATACACGCTACCTGTCGGCATACGTATATCAAACTACCCATACATCCACAAAAGAGATAGAAGATGAATAGACACCAATTATGTTTAGACCCTATATGTCTATAGAATTTGAAAACATAACGGTTGAGGAACTAGTTATCCATAAAGATCACACAGGGTAATATAAGTATTTTCATCTTATACTACGAATCATATTGATAAACGAATATGAACCTATGCTAGCATGGCAAGTTCTAAATCTCAAGATCCACTTTCGCTTCACAAGAGATTAACAAATTAGATGTTCGCGACGCATCTATCAATTAAGCTTAACCATACGAGGATATCAATTATACATCACACACAGATCTTTAAAGCATCAAGATACTAAACTACATAAATAATTCCGTTAGAATCCCACGATAACGATTAGCCCATAATCGGACTTCTCATCATCATGGGTTCAAATGATAACATGAATCTACAAACAATTAATAATGAATAATGGAAAAGAAATTGAGAGCAAAATAAAGCCCAGAAATTGTAGAGAAGAAATACAAAAGATGGAAACAATAGGCCTCCTTGCTTGTCACTAGCTTGAAGAACCCTAGAATTTGATCTCTTGTTCTTAGAATAATAATGTTTTTTGATCGATAGTTAGCTACCAAATTAACCTAATGAATAATGTTTTTAAAGTATAAGATATTACATAATAAACCCAAGATACGAGCCCTAACAAATTAGGCCCAACACAAATTAACCCGGTTTGGAGTAAAATACAAACTGACTGACGCATTCCAGGAACAATCAGGCGCTCTTGCGCCTCTAAATGGCGCTCTTGCGCCTCCTACCCCCTGGAATTTTACTTTGCAACCCAACCAAGCGCTCTTGCTCAAGATTTCTGAGCTCTTGCGCCTCCTAAGGCGCTCTTGCGCAGGAAACTGGCGCTGCAGCGCCTCCAACTCCCTGGAATTTTTGCCCAGCAATGTAGAGCATTTCCGTGGCTTCGCGTGGGCTGTTGAATCGTCAGAATCGGACTTGTAGAACTCCAGATATGGCCAAAACCGTGAGAGCTTCGCAACCTACCCGGAGAATCCGACTTTTGATCTCATTAACCTCCAACTCTTGGTTCTGCAAAACTTAATGAAAACACATTAAACACACCACATACTTGAGTTCAAGTCATCATTTTAAGCCGATATGAAGCATTCCAAGTGGATTAAAATCCACTTATCACAAATTGTAGTGCAAAATTTATTTCTACCACACCGAGAATCACAAAACACAAAAACAGAAAAAAAGAAAAAGAAAAGCCAGAGCACTCTGTTAACTTGTTACACCTAATAGCATGGGGCCACACTCAAACAAATCTTTAAATCAAAGTCTACAATATGACATGAACAAGGTCATATTAAAAGATAATATATCATACCTTTTGTCTTGTGTTTGCTTCTAATAAACAAAACAGGGCTTCTCACAGTGTCGGCTCTTCCTAATTCCTTATCACGGGGATTACTTCGACAATTTCTTTGGCCGCGACTCTCTCTCTCTCTCTTCAACTTTTAAGGGTTTTTAATAATAGGGCTTGAGTGTTGTTTATATATAACCATAAATCATCGACTACTAATAGGACTTCAGGACCCGGTTTCTTTTCTAAATCTTTTATGATTAAGATATATATTTATTCTTTATTTTATTATTATTATTATTATTATTATTATTATTAAAATTTTATAAAATTCCTATATATTACACCTATGGACTTTGGAAATTGATAAAAGATGAATAAAAGGGCAAACAAGATATATGTATATATGTATATATATAGTTATATTTTTAATATAAAGACCACCATCTATACCACCGGATGAGACTAAATCATGCGGATCACATTAAAACAAAACAAACACCTTGCAATGTCCTGCACGACTGCATCTATCATAAAGAAACATACGTATTTAAACTAGGAGATAGTTGTAGAATATTTAATCATACATTGTAGAATTAATAGGCAAAGTCAGTTATAGAGAAAACAATTCAAATTAATTGTTGTCAATAAATTCATAAGATAGTGCAGTACACATATACTACATTATTTGCAGGGTTCATATTTCGAGCGTTGTTATGGGTGCACAACATCCGCTACAACGAATGTGAATGTACACACAACAAAAATTTAAGATTACCATTGTGCAATACAACCGACCATTCACTTTTATTCTAGTGAATATCTGTGCCCAAAAACTCTAGTTTAGTCAAATAAGTATCTTTAACCATAGTTTAACATTGTGTTAATACAATCAGTTTATTATTTACAACAATTAAAAATACTAAACCACTACTATAAACGAAGACTTTTGTTGTGGAGAGTGACTTAAGCTCAACTGTATCAAATTTTAGATGGGGTGAAAAGATAAACTAGGTGATGAATCGGAACAGTCATAAGAGCATCTATAATGCTTCAGCCCATTTGACACTTCTGGGATGCCAACTAAGTTAAATATGGTCTTCTTCAAAAAGTGTCCAACAACTTCCAATGCAAGAACCCATTTATCATTTTTAATGGATCCCATTTGTCCAGTAACAATATATACAACTGCATAAATATTAAATAAAACAAGGAGTAATGTGTTGAATAGTGTGTGGTGTCTGGAAGTGGCCGAGGGCCACCATCCCGTCCACGACCTACTTTTTCTCATTTGCTTCATTACAAAAACAAGTAAATTTCCATGGTTTATTCCATTTTATGGGGTTCAAGGCAGGAGTTGGGCTCCTATTGCGGGTGCTCTAAGAGTTCCAAATTTTCCATTAATGTGTCCAACTATTTCATGAACTTGACATGTGAGCTTTCGATCTGTCAAAATCAATGAACACGAAATAAGCAAGCTTTCATTAACAAAAAAAACATGAAATTTATTAAAATGACACAACCTTGATTTTTTTTTAGAATATCAACGTTCATCAAAGATTTCATTTAACAATTCAATAGACATGATAATAAGAGAGATTTATGTTCTAGACAAAACTTCAAAGGAAGGTACGAGCTATGAAGTGTCTTGGAATTTTGAAGCATCGTAAGAAAGAATCATAAATTAATTTATCCTAATCACAATAATGATTTATTTCAACTCATTGTTTCAATGAGACTGAAGGCCAAGTCAGTCTGCTACTTTCTATTCAAAATAGTATCACCTTGTTTTCCTTTATGGAATCCAACCTTCAACCAGTCTGCCGAGCAAACAATTGTGAGGACCAAATCTTTTAATTCTAATTTCCTAAAAGGTCTAACACGCTCCATAGGTATTATAGCTGAGTTGGGGACATGATCATTTACATTGAGTGGCATGAAACATCACGTAGTTTATTCTTCTGGAAGACAGTATCTTCAGGCCTTGACCTCTTTATTAAACCAACCTCAAAATGAATAGCTTACTAACTGTTTGGCTATCAACATCCATTCCTATGGTAACTTCTCCAAAACAGAAGGAATATACTATTTATAGAACGTATTGTACTCCACTTGGTCAATTCTTTGCAATGTTTATATTTTTCTTCACATTCAAGCATTCAAAGATGAATCTCAAATGCTATACTCAACATGCAGTGTAAACTTAGTAGACTTTATCGGGCTAAACCAGCAGAGAAAATGTTAAGAACTCCTATCAAGGACTAAGTTTGTGAATATGCAATTCACATTGTATCACTTCCAAATTAGTAAAATACAATACGCCTTCATGGATATTTAATGATGTAACCTCTTTGTTTTCTAAACCTGATTTCTCAGACTGTATATATAGAACATTGCTACTCTCTTTGCTCTCATATTTGAGGGGCCTCTCGCAGGCTAAATATATTCATGAATCACATTATTGTATGTGTCTTCAGCATTGTGTATCAGGCAAAGTGTGGAAGGTGATGACTAAGACAACGCTAAAAAATTTATTCGTGCATGCTAGGTACTGTAACAACAGCTTGACATGCCACATATTTAAAGTCTTTTTGCTAATTTTTTTTTCTAATTACACATATTTAAAGTTTTGTTATTGTGATCTCCACCTAGATATAAGATTTATCATTGTTAATTTTCAGAGTTTGTTGTTTTAGTATGTGGGCACCATGATGAACCCTTTTGGTATATTTTAGGTACGATAATAGGATGATGATCAATTTGAAAAGATATCTAAAGGCAAGTTTTTGGTGAAATTGTTGTTTTTTATGGGGTCTTAGGCGAAATAATATTTTGGCCCTTAAAGCTGATTTCGCCTAAGACCCCATAAATAACAATAATTTCACCAAAAGCTTGCCTTTAGATATCTTTGCAAATTGATCATCATCCTACTATCGTACCTAAAATATACCAAAAGGGTTCATCATGGTGCCACATACTAAAACAACAAACTCTGAAAATTAACAATGATAAATCTTATATCTATGTGCAGATCACAGTAACAAAACTTTAAATATGTGTAATTAGAAAAACAATTAGTAAAAAGACTTTAAATACGTGGCATGTCAAGCTGTCAAGCTGCTGTCACAGTACCTAGCATGTACGAATAAAATTTTCAGTGTTGCCTTATTCATCACCTTCCACACTTTGCTCGATACACACTACTGAAAACACATATAATAATATGATTCATGAATATATTTTGTCTGCGAGAGGCCCCTCAAATATGAGAGCAAAGAGAGTAGCAAGGCTCTATATGTACAGTCTGAGAAATTAGGTTTAGTAAACAAAGAGGTTACATTATTTAATATCCATAAGAGCATATGAAAAGGCATAAACTCCCAAAATTAGAGAAAAAGGCTAGAAGGCATGGAGAGCAAGCCAAGTCATCATTCCTGGACTTGCCCGAGATTTTACTTTATATAGATATATAGATTAAAAAGTGAATTTTGATATTAAAATATAATTTATACTTCAATGCATAATTTTAAGACTTAATTGCACTATGATGGCCCCAACTATAATTTTTTTGCACGAAAATGACTCAATTATAAAACTAGCCACTTGCATAGCTCAACTATTTATTTTTAAGCATTTTAATGACTTCCGTCAACTAAACCTAACGGCGTTACAATGTTTAAGGGTATAATAGTCAGTTTCAGTTTCAATGACTCTTTAATACATACATGCGTGTACATATAGCTCCGTCTTCCCGGATTAGGCACATATTCATTTTAGGCATAGATTAGGCAGATTATATAAGATGCATACAAGATTCTTTTAATCTTTTCTTTTCTTTTTTCTACATCTTTTTAAGTTTGTTTCTCGTTGACTATCTTATGAACATAAGCCCATTTGAGTGAGATGGGGATTCTTAGATTGTTTCAGATTGTTTGATCACTATAATGGTATCAAGTAAGCCTCTAGATTCTACTCACATTTTTCACTGTTTTAATTTTATGTATATATATATGCTTGATGTGGTTAGTGAAGTAGAAAAGATTTCATAAGTGGGTATGTTTTGTTTTTGTGTTCTTATAATTGGGTTAAGTTGGATTCAAGTATATGGTAGATTTTTGTTTTTTTTTTTTAACTTTTTGGATGATTAAATTATGAACTTTTAAGCTTGATTGATTGGATTTTAATTAGTGTTACTAAAGGGGTTGCGTAAAACCAGGGAGTAATTGTTATAAATATTGCTATAAAGTGAAAATTCCCTTCTGTTCCATGGTAATTAGTTGGGACCTTACTTTTGGATCTACATAGATTGCATTATCTTAACTGCTGCATTATGCTGAAGATAAATACCAGAACCATAATGAAGATGAGAAACAAATTCCGGAAACCAACTACTTTAAGTTGAAATGCAGGAAACAGATGCGTGTTATCTGTTATCTTATGGACCCTGATTGGATTCCTTATTATGCTTCATCTTCGTTACATGGTTAAGCACAGAGCTGTCCAAGATGGTGGAGACATTCAATTGCATTCAGTTTACCACCCAGTATTCCGGGAACTTGAAATGGTTGAAGAGAAGTATATCAAGAATTATCCACAACCAACAGTAGCAGATGAATATCTTAAGGAGTTGAATTGATGAATAACTTGATTAGGGTTTGAACTTATCAATTGGAGCTATATGTACCCGCACATATGTATTAAAGAGCCATTGAAACTGAAACTGAATATTATACCCTTAAACATTGTAACGTCGTTAGGTTTAGTTGACGGAAGTCATTAAAATGCTTAAAAATAAATAGTTGAGCTATGCAAGTGGCTAGTTTTATAATTGAGCCATTTTCGTGCAAAAAAATTATAGTTGGGACCATTATAGTGCAATTAAGTCTAATTTTAAAATAACACCTAATAATTTTAAAATAAAAAATTATTTTTCAACTTTCTATTTTTTAAGCAATATTTTAACTACCTAATTTTTAAAGAGAAAAATGCCTCTAAGTTCGACCGATCCTTCAATTTAAGCTCGATGCTCACTTTTTAAAGTTTGACATGTTCGAACTCGGCTAGGGATGGACATCGGGTCATTTCGGGGTCGGGGAGTGTTATCCCCGCCCCCGAACCCGACTCCAATCCCCGAACCCGCCCCTATCTCCGAACGGGGATTAATTTGCTCCCCGAACCCCGTCCCGAATGGGGAATGGGGATCCCCGCGGGGAATCAGGGATTCTTATTTTATTTTATTTTAAATTATATAATGCATTTTTAAATAGATTTTAATTGATAAATCATGATATGAAATATATATTTTAAATATAATATAATATTTACCAAGCCAAATTCAAATATTTTACGAGTCGTACTCGAATAACTGGTTTGTAGCGGTTGTGCTGTGCGGCGATGCGGGAGCTAGATCATTTAGGTCTATTCTTGTAAAGTTGATGTGGGGGTGACACCCTCTTGAAAGAATTTAGTTATTTAGATGATGACATGTGTATCGGCCTTGTTAGTCGTTGTTGGTCATCTCCTTAAAAATATGTGCACTTTTATTTACGCCTGACCATTAAATTTATTCTGTTAACTATTGTACCCCTTAAAAAAATGTCATTTGAGTTACTCGGTGAAAAAAATATAAAAAAACTCAATAAGTCAGATTTTACCCATAACTTTTAGAGTTAAAATTCTTATTAATAAAATTGAACCAAACTTTTTTAAAATCCGACTATATCTACTTCAAATATTGTTGACCTTTTTAGCTCCAGGCCTGACCTTTATTTCCGTGTGTGTTTTTTATGTTCGAATTTTGTGGGGGGTTTTCAGGCCCAGTTATGGGATCATATTGTTAGAAAATGGAAAGTTTGAGGCATATGTTAAATATGTTTTTTATGGAATTTCCGGAAACTAACAATTGGAAGTTGTTCCTTGATATGAGGACTTAAACTTTCATGTTTGGATCTAAGACATTTTCTTAGTGGAATCCATAAATAAATTGAGTTGAAATGGGTTATGTGGGTTGTTTAAGTTGAAATAACTTATATCCCACATAGAAATGGTAATGAGAGGTTGGTGGGTTTATATAGAATCATGTGCAAGAGTAGTATACAACTACTAAGGCATGTGGGTGTGCATGGTGTTATTATGTGCCTCACGCGCGCACACACACACACGCGCCGCCGCCGCCCGCCTCGCCCCGTTACGACTCGGGTCGGGTCGAAGGGCGATTTGGGCGAATGTCTCGGCGCGACCTGGGCGAGGAATTTTATTACATGTTTATTTAATATTATTTATTGATTTAATTTAACAGTATCAGTATTTATTTGTAACAGCTCAACGAACTGGGTCAGGATTTATATTAAATCCTGATGGACCAGTTCTTGGATCAAATCCTAATGGCTACTGATCCTGATGGCCAGTGTCAGTAATTGGAGTTAAATCCTGATAACTACTGATCCTGATGGCCTGGGTCAGTACTTGGATCCTGATGGTCGGTCAAGTACTGATGCCACTCCTGACGAACATCAAGTCCTGATGGCTTGACTTCAGTACTGATGATGATCAAATCCTGATGGACCAGGAAATCCTGACTGAGCTATAACTGATATTAAATACTGATGACAAATGTTATGGTAATTAAATCAGAATAATTATTATTAAATGTCATATCTTCAGTTACAATATTTGGTCTGTTACGTTTGACACACATAGGATATACGTAACTCAGAAAACCCTAGCAACTATCTTCTTCTCTGTTCTCTCTCAACACATACAGAATACACATAGTTTTTTGGGCAAACTGAGGTGATGGTCGCTGTTGATCATTCATACTACTGTGAGTGGATTGATCTGTGCTGTTTTATCCTGGAAGTGATATTGCTGCAACCCAACACAGCGTAAGTGGGGCAATAATCTCTTCAAGAACAGTCAAGACTTCTCTAAGGCTTGGCGACTCAGCTGTTTATTTATCTTTCAGTATTTGTTAAAAGCTACAGAGAGATAAGTGTTCTTTCTGATCTTGTTCTTTACAGTCTCTAATTATATTATTGTTTCGACCTTCGTATTTGTTTCGTTTAATGGTTTTATCTGCTTGTTCTTGTTAATATAAATATATATAACTGCTATATTGTTGCTGTGTAGTTAGTTAATTATACCCAGCAGTGTCACCTAGTTGGTCCTTCAAATTTGCACTTTAGCTTAGATCAAATAAAGAGAAGGCCTTTAAAGTCTGTTGAATGCAATCTGCGCGCAGTCGAACAAAATTTCTAAGTTTTAAATACAACTTTTTACGCATATATAATACAATGACTATCATCTCCAACCGGTCACTTGGTCAAAAAAGATTAGCAACTTATATCGTTGACTTGGTAAAAAAAATGTACACTGTTAATTAATGTCCCATCTTTATTTATTGAACCTATAAATTAATAAAATAACCTTCCTCACAATCAAGTCTGTGATCGAATTGCTTAGGCTCATTCAGTTGATGAGAAATATAGTTTGAAGTCAGGTTATAAGTTTTGGCATACACATCACAGTTCATGTCGCAGGGTTAATCAAGCAAATGGGTGGAAAAATATATGGAGAGCAGATGTACCGAATAAAGTAAAAATATTCTTGTGGCGTTTTTGTAGGAACAATGTGCCTATCGGAAACCTTCTCAGAAGCAAAGGAGTGCAAACAACAATCTTATGTCCTATGTGTGAGTCAGATGTGGAGCATCTTTTACATATATTTTTTTACTATAATTTTGCTACCAAGTGTTAGAGATTCATGGGGTTGTCTTTTGATATGTCGAGAACCGAATCAGCTACATATTGGCTTATGGAGAGACTCTCAACTGCGATGCCAGAGGTGATTGTGCAAACATATGTGGTTTTGTGGTGAATTTGGAATGCAAGAAATTCTAAAGTTTGGGATACGAAACAATTAACTCATGTGGTTGCTATGCAGAGTAGCATGAAACAAATAGCTGAGTGGCAAGACACTAGGAATAAATGGCTACGTACTGGACGTGAAAGGATACAAAATGGTTGTGTAAATGAAGTAAAATGGAGTGCTCTTGTTGAAGGCAAACTTAAACTGGATGTTGATGCTTCTGTGTTTCCGGGGACTTCATTATTTTCTGTAGGTATGGTTCTCTGTGATCATAAAGGAACTTTTCTGCAGGCGGAAAACTTAAGGAGTGAGGGGGAAATTTCGATTTTCGAGGCAGAGACTAGGGCTGTGTTTGAAGCTCTTCTTTGGGTGCAGGAAATGCGAATGTCCAACGTTGAAATTGAGAGTGACTCAATGCTTACCGTGAATGCATTAAATAAGAAGTTGGAGTACTACTTGAAAGTGGGAGTCGTTTTGCATGATTGCCAATTTATCCAACCTGATTTCTCTGTTTATTTTGTTAAAAATCAAGCTAACAAGGTTGCCCTTCTGTTAGCTGTTAACAATGGAACCTTGCAATGTGAATTGCTTTAATGTTTTTTTGTCTCCTCCGTTCAAAGTGTTGGAGACACTGATGTATGATTCTATTTCGTTCTAATATAAATTCTTTTTGATTCAAAAAAATAAAAATAAATAACCTTCAAAATTCAATATAAACTAAAGTTAAGAAAAATAAATATAGTTAAAAATGTGAAATTGATTTCTAAATAGCAATTGATTTGGTTGAGTATATTTAATTGAGTTTAAATACTTTATTGTTAATTCACTTAATGTACTTTATTGTTCATGATGTATGTGTTAATTCATGTGGGTTAATTGAGTTTATCCAATCAAATTTTAAAACAGTGTTATTTGATAAAAAATTTTATACCCAACTTAAGATCTCTAACAATTTTTTTTCATAATATTCCATCAACAAATCAATCAATACTATTATATAATAGATGAAACATTAAAAGTTTGGTTGGTCGGTATGGTACGTTGTGATTTACTTAATTGCCCTTTCTTAAATTCGTGTTTTTACTTAATTAACCTTACTTATTTATAGAAATATATTATTAAATAATAATAT
This sequence comes from Heracleum sosnowskyi, assembly GCA_030848705.1. Lineage (NCBI taxonomy): Eukaryota > Viridiplantae > Streptophyta > Magnoliopsida > Apiales > Apiaceae > Heracleum > Heracleum sosnowskyi. Next base: position 134,399,089 of record CM061237.1, read on the forward strand.
TACCTATTTATAAACAATTACCTTTTTCATCTAAAATACATTATTTTTTTTATTTTTCTAACAAATTCCCCTACTTTTTCAAATATATCACGGACAATTACCTTTTTTAACTAAAACATGTTAGTTTTTCTATTTTTCCTTACTAAAACCCCTCATTTTCCAAAAATATCACGGACAAACCTTTAATTATTTATTTTTAAACCTAACATTATAATTATTTTTTTAAAAGTTTACTTATTTTAACATGTCTACTTATTTTTCTTAACAAATGTAATTACTAAAAATATTAAAATATAAATAATCAAATACATATTTATAACCAATTACCTTTTCAGCTAAAACACAGTATAGATTTTTTCTAACAAAATCCCTCATTTTCTAAATATATAACGGGAAATTGCCTTTTTCAATTTACTTTTTCTATTTTTCTCACTAAAATCCATTCTTTTTCTTAAAAGATCACGGACAAACCTTTTACTTATTTATTTTAAAACGTATTTAAATAACTTAAATTATTAAATTTTAAAACCTCATTTTCCAAAAATATCACGGACATTTACCTTTTTAAACTAAATATATGTTACATTTTTTATTTTTCCATACTAAAACCTCTCTTTTTCCAAAAATATAACGAGCAAACCCTTACTTATTTATTTTAAAATCTGTTTTAATGTTTTTAATTAATTAAAAGTATTTAGCTATTTTTACATGCCTATTTATTTTTTTAACAAATACAATTAAAAAATAATAATAAAATAACAATTAACAATCCGTGCATCGCACGGGTTTTAAGCTAGTATTATATAAAATTGAATTAAAGCAAGATTTATTATGTTTTACAAATTTTTGGTTAAAAGATAATGGAATTTATTTATCACATCTAATAAAATTAATACATAACTCCTAATATTATATGTATAATATATTTTAGGGCTTTTTTCATAAATACCCAACCCAAAAAACTTTTTTGCAAAAATACTATGTGTTTTTTAATTTTTTTTTGCAAAAATACAAAAATACCAACTTTTTGAAAATATTTGCAAAAATACGGTCCGCAACTAGATGCAACCATATCTGCAATTGCAACCAAAATCAACCACGGATGCAACTCGTTAATAACGGTGTTTTTGTGGCGTCCTGATTTTAGGATTGTAAACAGCCCTAAAATCAGGGTAGATTAGGGTTTAGAGTCTAGGACCCTAAACCCTAAACTCTAAGTCCGTATACGAATTATTCGTCATTCTTAATATTTCTAAAATCCAAAATAGAAACATTGAACGCCAAAGGTTAATTATTGAACTCCCAGGATAAATCAATACCACAAGCTTGCCCCTGTTACTAACAATTTTTTTGAATTATGAGTTCTTTTTCAATTAATTTTTAAAAAGTTGCTTTTGTTGCATCTGATTGCGTTGGTTGCAGACCGTATTTTTGCAAATATTTTTAGGTTGCATCTAGTTACAGGCCGTATTTTTGCAAATATTTCCGGAAGATGGTAAAATTACAAAAAATCTTAGAAAAAGTAGTATTTTTGATAATTTCTTAATATTTTTATAAGTAAAAAATATATACAATAGAAGATACATGCAAGTCCGTAACATGTATAAAAATCAAGATTTCAATATATTAAATTTCTAAACTAATTACACATATCATATATTTCAAATTAATTTCCGATTTTAGAACCCTGATCACGACTCAAATTCAAAAACCCGAGGCGTATCCGGACCACAAGGCATCGTGCACCAGAGCACGCAATACATGTGTGTATCATTTTTCTTATATTCCCCTCTTTGTATATCATCTACCCCCTCTGTATATGTTCCGTTGAAATCCCTAAACCTAACCAAACTTGTCCCTCTCTTTGCGATTAATTCTTCAATTCACGCGTCTTCAGATCTCAATTGCTTCATATTCAGGTAATAAATTGTGTTATTTTTTCTTCTTCTTTTTGAATTTTATTCGCGTTTTTCAGGTTATTTAGATGTAGATATTTTTGCTGTTCAATCTGATTTACGTTGTTGCGGTTGTTATGTATTTTTTTTTATGGTTTTAGGTGCTATTTTGGTTGAAATATGGTTTTATAATGCGTAGAATGATTTAGAAATTCGTTTAGACTAGTTTGATTTTAGATTGAATTGATCTGATCCAAATTGAGGCCGAGTTTTTTATGCATATGCGTTGATTCTTTCGAGAAGCTTTGGATCAAGTTTAATTCTCGGCTAATTGGCAGAGTTGTGCTTATTCCTTGGTCAGTGATTAATATTTATGATATAAATGTCGAGAGCTTTGCCAGCTTACATGATTATGAGTTGTTGACTTCACCTAGAATATATTTGACTTGTGTATAAAACTTGATTTTTGTATTGATGAATGTCTGCGGAAGAATATCTGCTATGGAGTTTGTATGCCAATTCGATGATCTTGTTTGTGTTTTCCTTTTTAGGTTATCTGCACTACCATGGCTCTTGCACAAACATATCGGTCTCAAGTTGGACCTTTTCGTGGTGACCGCAGGCCTTTTTTCAACAGAAACTACCATCGTCTGGTTGCTAACGCGGCACCTGCCATCAACAATAGCTACAATATCCCTAATAACTTTTCATTCAACAATGATTATTCTTATGATATCTCAAGTAATTTCTGGGAGCATAATAGTTACAGTAGATATGCTGAGGCCGAAGTACCTGCTACAAAGAGGAGAAGAACGTCCACTTCTGGCTGTGAAAGTAGTATGAGACCGTACATCCAGCCTTGTACTTACAAAAATGGTCCTTCAGATAACAGGAACAGTTCTGTTTGTATGGGTAGTGTAAGACCTTATACTGATACCAATCAACCTCCTAGCTGTAAGCGTGACCGTTCAAAGTTTGAAGATGAGGATTTGGTATTTATGTCGAGGGATGAGATTGAGAGATGCTCCCCTTCAAGGAAAGATGGAATTGATGCAGTACAAGAGACCCGCCTGCGATATTCATATTGCCATTTCCTTCAGAATCTTGGAATTCAGTTAGAAATGTAAGTTTATTTATAAATTTTATTTGTGTATTTGTTGTTCGAGATCCCAATGTACTTCCCTGTCCAGTTTGTTTTATGGGAACTGATGATGTTTTTGAAATTATGTGCAGACCGCAAACCACTATTGGAACAGCTATGGTCCTGTGCCACCGGTTTTTTGTTCGAAAGTCTCATGCGTGCCATGATAGATTTGTGAGTATCTGGATTTATTACATAAAGTTGATAGATGCAGGATCTGCCTTTTCTCCATTTATCAGTTACCTTGTAAAAATTCCTTATTTGCAATCAAATTTCTAACTAGGTTTATTTTGCAGCTGATATCTACTGCTGCTCTTTTCCTTGCTGCAAAGAGTGAAGAGTCAGCATGCCCTCTGAACAATGTATTGAGAGCTTCATGTGAAATTCTTCATAACCAGGACTTTGATCTTCTCTTGTACCGTTTTCCAGTGGTGGGTATTTTAAATACCTTTAGAACTATGTTCAACTCTTTTACTTTCGTCTATCTGGGGTGGAGTTGGGAAAAGTGTAGTCTTGAGGCTTTTTCACGATAGAAAGAAGGCACACAAATGAATTATCTATTCATAATGATCATGATGTTTCTAATTGTTAAGTATTAATCTTCTGGAAACTTGTGTGAGATTGTCTTGATCATATTTTATATCTGCATCGTTCTAATTTGTTGAAAAAATGTGATTTTGTTTTTAATTTTTGATATGCTTTTCTAAGTTGAGTTCCTTGTAAACAGGGTTGGTTTGAACAGTACCGCGAAAGAGTGATTGAGGCTGAGCAAATAATATTGACAACTTTGAATTTTGAGCTGAATGTGCAGCATCCTTATGCCTCTCTTACATCTACACTTGATAAATTGGGCTTGTCCCAGTCACTTTTGGTGAATCTGGCACTCAGCTTGGTTAGCGAGGGGTAAGCCTTGTGCTGTTTACATTTTCTTCCTCATATAATGTTCTATTCCGTAAGTTTTATTGTTAGTTGACCTCTTCATTGATTGATGGTATTTATTATGTGACCAAAATTGTTGTGCACACCATACTGTCTTATGTCAAAATTTGACAAACCTTCCCCTTGAAGCTTACCTACCGTCGGGTATTTTGCTTTGATTAATATAAAATTTTCAGCAGAAAGTTTTGAGTAGAACCAAAAAGCCATTTCATGCAGACATTGTCATGAGCTTTGTATTATGTACTGGTGATTGTTATAATCTCAACCAAAATTTCACGTCAGTTGAGGCTTGGGGATACACTGCTGTGGAGAAGTTGGTCTCTTCTTGTCCCATTTCTTGTTTATAGTCTCAAATGTATCCAATATATGTTGATTACTTATCTGCAGTCATTGTAGCATGCTATATTGATTTGTTTGGATTGACATACAATTGCAGGGTTTATAGAGGATTAGCATGCTCGCCTGTATGAATGATATTCTTAGCTGGTGGTTGATATGCTGTTCAAATAAAGTTTTAAATTCTCATCTGAAGTTGGTCCTGGGATGTTGTGTTGATGCCTTTTACATGCATTCACATTAATAGGCTGTACAAATAGCTATAGAAGAACCCCCAGTTCTTATAAAACCAGTTCTGCCAAATGCTTATTAGCATTATTGCTTCTAAGGAATGTGGCTCCTTGAGGATATTGGTGGGAACATACGTAAAATTGTATTCTATTTACTATCGCTGCCTATTTGCATTGGGTGCTGATTCTTCTGTTCGTAACATGTGTTTGGCCAAGACTTCCCTTAAAAATAGGTATCACCGTGACGTACCTCTCCTAAAAACAGAAAGATCAACAAGCTTGATTGGTTCACGTTCATCTTGTTAAAATTATCACACTATGTCTGTGTACACCTAGCTTTCTGGGTTCTGGGAATATTAAATAGCAGAACAGTAAAAGCTTTGTTGGATCAACTCCAAACATGCTTTTATGTGGGGTTTTAGGACTTAAACCTGCACCAGTATATCCAGCATTAGTGCAGATTTAGTTATGATTGCAGAACTCAGGTCGAAAGCAGAAAGTTTGGGAAATGTGAACACTTGATCTCTAGCTAGTGTGTCGAATAAACACATTATCGGAGATTATAATGGGAGGGCCTGACATATACAATCTCTACATGTAACCTTAGAGATGGAAAGGTACAACATTAATCTCTACATATATACACTGACATATAAGCAGAAGGGAACAGGGAAGGTAATATCTATTACTGGAATTCTGTCATGGGAACAGACGTGTCCACACGAATTTCTGTTCTCAAATACATTTTATCTTTAAAACAAATCTCTATTTTTTGTTTCTAATTTTTATTATCCCTAAGGAATGACAAAGAAAATTTAATTGGTTGTTAGTACTGTAAATTGTGCTACAAAGCTGATTTTTTTTAAATGACACTTCTATCCTGACTTTAAGATAGTCTTTATTTATTAATTTAAATGTTCTGAAAAGATTTAAAAATTTTCTCCATCTTTTACAAACTTTTTTGGTTGCTGAATAGTTTTTCTATCATGGAAAACATCAATTTGATGCTGTTCACTCCCCTTTTAAGACTGCTAAGTGCTAACTTATGATACACATTTTTGGCACCAGAGTATTTATTCCCCATTCAGAATTTATTTGAGTGGTATTTATGGGAAACAGATAGGAATATTATTTTTTTACTGTTGTTATTTTTAAAATTATAGATCAGTCTATATCTACTATTTTACTTCCTACTTTGAATTGTTGATTGTGCACAACATAACTTATTGAGTTAGTCGATTGTCTTTCAACTTCAACGCATTTCAGAGTTGCACCAACTATATAGTTTCCCCAACTTGGGTAAGTTAACAATCTTTTAAAGTTGTATAATCATTGTGATGTGATCTATAGGATTTTTCTGTTCCTATTTTCTCATATTAATATATATTTATACACACACACACACACACACACACACACACACACACACATATATATATATATATAGAGAGAGAGAGAGAGAGAGGAATGTGTTCAACTACAATTATTCTTAGGCTACAAACTCCACAAACCTGTAGAGTTCGCTAACAATGACACGGCATGCACTAAAACTGCAAGTAGTATTCACCAAATAGTTTGAAATTAAAATTTTAATAAAAATCGATGTTTAGAATTTAGATCAGTGATTTGTAAATTTATTTGTTATATAAACATCGTCTCTTGCTAAATATATTATTTGTAATAATAATTATATTTTATTTTCCGAATTATTGGTGAACTCTAATATTGTTTTAGTGCATTTTGTCGATATTGATGAATTCTGGAGGTTTGTAGAGTTTGTAGGCTAAGGTTCCTAGTGGAATGTTCCTCTATGTGTGTGTGTGTGAGTAAATTTCCTCAATTTCTTCAAAAGTAATCCGAGTTTTGCACATAGATAATTGAGCATTTAACGTTCTTGTTTCTTATTAAATATTTGGTGGGCCATGCCTTGCTTGGAGCTTGACCATCGTGTTGCGAAAATATGTGCTTATCGGAGAACTGATGAGAATATTTCATAGTAGTATGGCACTAATGGGGCAAATCTAGTCAGAATGATATGCTTATTATGAAGAGCAGAACTTTTGGCTTTGGAGTCTGGATAGAGAGGGAACTTTCGGAAATTTTCGTAACTTCCAGGAAGCAACGTGGTCACCTGTTTTATAAGTCCTTGGCCTGTTATTTAGATATACCTTGTGTCAAGAGGATCAAAACGAAACCTTGGGAGGATCAAAACGAAACCTTGGTTTTCTGTTGCTTTATGTCAGACTGTATGAGCAGTTAACATGTTTACCCTATTTTTGCACCGCACATGCATCCATTCCAGTAACAAGAAAATTGGAGGCTGGCCTTAATTTTCAGGCTAAAAACAGTCGAGACTGGCAATTTTATAATATTTTAAGTTACCTATGCATCATCTTTTTCATCTATCTAAGCTGAGCAAGTTGCCGGAGTTAGAAATTCCATGCCATTGCGCTAGGAGTGGGAGTTGGTGTTCTATCTAGATTGCTATATGATGTTTGCTATATTTTACTTGCTATCAACAAATCTGCAGAAGATTCTTCGAAATAATCCACCTGTGCTGCTTTCGTAGTTGGTAAGGGAAATGATTTGTCTTATTACATCTTGGGACTCTGAATTGGACTTAATTTATTTTGATTTACTCAATGATATTGTATTAGTTATAGCAGGCAATTTATGAAAATGTGATGCTGATGTGGTTTGTGTTATGTGTGACAATGTACTATGTTGCACGGGATCTTATTGTCTCAGATGGTTTGTTTTATTGTTCAATTCCTTTTAATTTCGTATCTAAGCAATACTCAGCATTCCAAAGTGTTTCCTGCTAAGGCTAACTTAAAGTTTGTTGTTTTATAGGCTTAGGAGCTCTCTTTGGCTACAGTTCAAACCCCATCAGATAGCTGCTGGAGCTGCATATCTTGCTGCGAAATCTATGAACATGGATCTTACTTCATCACAACACTTGTGGCAGGAGTTCCAGACACCACCCTCTATACTTAAAGGTATACATCTATCTACTTTTTCCTACCTTCTAAAGTTGTTATAAATCATATGGACATATTACTTGCAAGTTTCAATATACGACTTTATCTTGTATAGTACTTCACATTTAAGCTATTACTTTGAAGCGGGGTAGTTTTATTCAGTGTTTGATTTACTTTTTTCTTTGACCAGATGTCGTGCAGCAATTAACGGAGCTTTTTTAGATCGTATGGAGGACAAAGTACAGTACAACTCAGTGGCATGTGTTCTGTGGGTGTATGTTAGTGTAGTATATCATTCATATACAAGATGTATCGTTCTGAGATTATCAATGTTTAGGTGTATGTAAAGGTTATGCAAAGGCTATGCACGCGAGAGTTCAAGAGATATAACTACTGTTCTGAGATTATCAGTGTTTAGGTGTATGTAAAGGCTATGCATGCCAGACGGCCAGAGTTCAAGAGATATTACTACTGATTGAAGGAAATTTCAATCTATTACACATGTTGGAGTGAAAGAAAGTTGATAAAATTTCTTATGTTATTTTTGTTTTGGCTGCTGTCAACCCAGTCTCCTATAATTCTTGGGGATATCGTTATATCCAGGCATTAATTGGCTGAGTTTCGGAAGTATGTTTTCTGTTTTAGAGTTAAAATACCCATCCCACTAATATTGGACATATGCATGCATTTTAAGATGCAAAATAAAATATAGCTTCATAATTCTTTTATAAATTTTTTGTTTCGGAATAAAGATATTTTATTTAAAGTTGTATCCAGATTTTTTCTTGAATGAAGCTATGTTTTACTTGTACTTTAAAATGTGTGTCAAAAGTAAGGTGGTTGGTTTGAAAGGGCGAGATTAAGATCGAAAATTCTTCCCAAATTGTTTTCAACGTTAAAGTGCCAAAACATGAAATAGTGAGAGTTTGATGAATTGTTTTTGGTACCTATACATTTGGAATATGGAAAAAAATTATGGTAGATATTTCTTTTGCCGATAAACTTATATTTTAGCTCTATTCGAAGCAATTCAATTTTGTAAGTGTTTTCAATGCTAGCTTATAATCATGTAAGTATTTTCAATACTAGCTTATAACCCGTGTTATGCACGATTATTTTTAAAATGTATAATTATATTCATTAACGAAATTATTTTTAATTTAATGATGATTCAGTCATTATCATTCAACTAAAATTACTCAGGAACCCGAATGTTCCGAATTAAAGAGAAAGTTATGAATTTTACATTAACAATTTTATTCAATAAGAAACCTACTCATTTTTGGTTTATTTTATTGAAATTCATTTTTTTAGGATTTTGAATGTAATTCTAATAACAATCAAATACATTTTTGAATATTAGATCTAACGGTTCTTATTTTATCTATTTCAAAATCAATGATCCTTTTTTTTAATATCTTTAGTTATACTCCTTCCGTCCCATTCATTTCTATACACTTTCCATTTTGGGATATCCCTCTCATTTCTATACATTCCAAAAATAGTAACTTTTAATAATATAAAACACTATTACACCCACTACTTTCCCCACTATCTCTATTCTATAATAATATAAAACACTATTACACCCACTATTTTTCTCCAATATCTCAAATTTATTATTAAATATTGATAGGTCCCACCACTTTACCCACTTTTCATCTAATTTTACTCATTTTTTATATCTTTTCTTGGTTTTCATGCCCAGCCCCAGTGTATACAATTCACTGGGACGAAGGGAGTATTAATTTGTATATTTTTTAATATTTTTATATTATTAATTTTTGGAGTTTATTTATTAGATTTTAGACGTTCAATTAACTATTTGTACTATATCTTGAGTTCTAAAAATCAGATTTGAACGTTTTACAATACACACGAAACTCACAAAATCATCTTTAAGTTTAGTGATGGTTTAACAATTTTTTTTAATTAAAAATATCCTGAAACTGAAAAGAAAAAAATTGACGAATTTTTACATTAAAAATTCTTATTGAACTTAGAAATTTATTTATATTTGGTTTAAATTATCAAAATACTCTTTTTAGTATTTGAATAGAGTTCTACTAACAACCAAATACCCTTTTTAATATTACAGTTTTAATCTATCTATTTTAAGATCTAACAAAATAATCTTTAATATAGTGATGGTTTAATAATATTTTTTACAATTAAAACTACACCAAAACTAAAGATAGAACAAAGTGACAAATTTTTACTTTGAGAATTATATTTGATTTAAAAAATTTTCATGTATTTGGTTTAAATTATCAAGATACTTTTTTTAGTATTTTTAATACAATTCAACTAACGATCAAATACACTTTTTCATATTCGATTAATGATTCTCATCTATATATTTTAAAATCTAACAATACTTATTATTTTGATATGTAATAGAAATTGAATATCAGTATTAATGGAATTGGTCCTTTGATTAAATTATAATTATTTCTAATCCAATCATAATTCTAATATTTTTCCTTTCACTTATATCCTTTTTAGATAATAATTTTTATTATTATATGATATAATCTTGATCAGTTTTCTTTTTTAAATATTAGATCCAACAGTTGAAATTGTTTTAGCGGTATTGAGGACCAGATTACCAAAACTTTGGATATAAAAAAAATTTAGCCAAGAAAAAATTATAATTAAAAAATTGATATTTATTATATTTTACACGCTCAATTTAATATTTGCACTTTATCATGAGTTATAAAAATTAGATTCTGGTGATTTTTACAACCAATTGAAACTCACAAAATAATCTTTAATTTACTAATGGTTTAACAATTTTTTTTCAATTAAAACTACTCTGAAACTAAATAGAAAAGAAAGTGACGAATTTTAATGTTTAGAATTCTATTAAATCCAGGAAATCTACTTACATGTAATCAGATTATCCAAATAACCTTTTTAAACCAAATACACTTTTTAATTTTAGATCCAACGATTGTCATCTATCTATATTTAGATCCAATGATCGTTATTATTTCGGTATGTAATAGAAATTGAATATTATATATGTATTAATTAAATCGGTTTCCTTATTAAGTTATAACTATTTTTAAGTTTAGAATTTTGGAAAATCTAATCCTAATACAACCTCTTTTAACTTGCATCCTTTTTAGATAATAATTACTTTTTTTATATATACTATAATCTTCATCGTTTATTTTTAAAAATATTAGATCTAATGGTTGAGATTGTTTTCGCATTACTTAGGACTAGACTATCAAAGTCTTGGATAATATCCCGTATTTTTTAAAATTTGTATTTATATTAAATCATAAAATTTTCTTAATATTTAAATATTGATTCAGACAAAATATATAAGGTACAATATATACAAAATTTTCATTTTCACAAAATTTCTGGTTTGTAACTTGTAAGCGGGATGAACAATTGCACATGCAAGTATAGTAAAAGAAAGTAGATCAGTTTTTTTAAATGAATTTGTTGGAGTATATTTCTTGTTTATAATATTTTTCGATAAAATTTATTTATTTTTGAGAAAAAATATTTAAATTAAAGTACCTATAAAAGACCCAATTTTAAGATTTCGCACATAAATTCTTTGCACGGCTCAGATCGAAAAAAGTAATTTCAGCACTACTCTATACTAAAAAAGAATATTAATATAACGAACAAAAATGTGATGGAGGCGTTAAGCTTTTATTTTTGTTTTTGGCTATTTTCTCCTTGGCAATTTCTATAACATGTTTTCTTTTTCAGGATTTCACACATGCTTAGTTGAGGGGTAGTAACAGTCAAGTTAACGATATATGCATCACAGTCATAGCCTCATAGGAAGTCTGATACATAAATAAATCTTGATTTTCTAGACTGTATTATATATACCTTAATTTCTTGTAGTGTTGGGATACATTTGTTTTATATTGTAAAGTTGTAGTAACCCTAACATGACGGGATTTGGTCCGATATCAACCATCTGTCGATATGTTTCATAGTGATTATCGTTATGTTTCATTGCGGAAGGTGATTGATATTCCACGATTGCTGTGGAAAAGCACCCTAACATGTTTTGGTTCCTTGTTCATGATATAGCTGCCCAGAATGCATATGAGTTGGAAAACTACCCGCGTTGTGTGATTTTTTATTGAATGAATGTTATTATTTTCACTATATTATGAGTAGAATTTATATATATAATTTATTCTATCTTAAGCTTTCCCAACCCCACATGGGGGACGCAACATCAAGTAGGCGACGCCACTTTGAGAAGCCTGTAATCTCGTTTCTCTCCTGAACACAGTTTTTATATTCTCTCTTCCCGAGTTTTTTTTTCTAAAAATGGGTCACATTATGAACATGAGCCTAACCACATAAATTCAATTTCTTCTATATGGGCTTGTCCAATTACTCTTCTTCCAGATTTTAAGTCCAATACAGGTTAATCCAACATATATCTCAGGTTGATACAAGGACGCCGGTAAATGTGGGCGAGACCGATGCGGTGAGAAGATTTTGCTCATAACAACCCTAAATATACTTAAATTTAAGCAAAAACTAGTAAGGGTGTGTTTTAGGTTAATCAAAATCGAATTTTAATTCAGAAATCGAAACTGAAATGTACATAAAATGATTTCTGAAAAGCGAACCTATATTAATTTGATTTTAAACCGAACCAAATTATTTTATTCGATAATAACCGAAAACCGAAATCGATTGAAATTATAGAAAATTGCAAGAAAAAACATAATTTTCTTAACCAACATTAGAAACTAAGAAAAAAGTTAATATGATAATTATGAAGTTAACGGAGATTTAATGTTATTGCATTAGTAGTGTCATTTGAATCACTTAAATCATAATAAACTAGGTTATTAAGCCGCGCTTCGCAGCGGTATTAGAATATATTTGTTAAAAAAAAAATAATAGAATAAAAATTATGAAATTAATATCTACAAAATTATTTAAATTATCAAATAAAATATATTCTAAAAAATCAGCGACATTAGAATATATTTGTTAAGAAAAAGAATATTAGAATAAAAATTGTGAAATAAATATCTACAAAATTATTTAAATTATCAAATAAAATATATTCTATAAAATTTGCATTTGGGTAGGTAATATTATAAAGTATTTACATATTCCTTTTGTTTATATAGTTTGATTTTTTATTTTCTTGGACAAATACCATTGCCATATATATATATAAAAGGAAATTTATATTCATAAAAAATACTAATTATTTGTAATAATAAAATTTTAAATACTTAAATATAATTTTTTTTTAATCATTTTATCTTCAATATGAAGATTTATTATGTATGTTAAAATAATATGTTTAAACCCAAAATTTTGGATTTTGAAATAAATTTGTTGGGGCTTAAATAATTTTTTAATTTAAGTTGAAATTTTTTTGTTTGTGTAATAACTTAGAAAATGACTTAAAGTTAAAAAAATAGTTTAAAATCAGAAGTTGGTAGGAGGTACTTTTTTGAATGAGTTATTTTATTTTAATGTATTTATTTGATAAAAGTTAATATCATCATTCAAATGCATTATTTATCAAATTTAATTTAATTGTTACAATTTTAATAACTCATTAGTTTATCATAATACAAAATTACCCAAACATATATATTAACTTAAAATTTTACTTTTTACTTATAACTTTAAGTAACTTTAAATCATAAGCAATAATTTTAAGTTTAGCCAAAATGGCTCATAATTATATAAAAAAAATTTGATCGCTTCAAAATATTATACAAAATAAAATTGAGAATGAAAATAAACATTAACATGTTTTGATTATATAAAAATTAGTTGAATTTTTTTTGTTAATAGATTTTTTTCAATAATAAAGAAGCCATAGATATCACTGAATAACCAAACAAAGGGATAAAATACAACACCTAAATTAAGGTAAAAATCTAGTAATATCAATAAATATTATAAATATTTAATATCTAAAATATTTAAAATATTTAAAATCTAGTAATATCTAGTAAATTAATATCAATGAAACAAATATTTGTATAATATCTAATGATATTCGTTCAATCGAGATAAGATAGATTTATATATGTGCAATTTCTAAAACTATATAGTATAAAAACATTAATAAAGATAATTACTTTTAAAATTTTTAATCTGGGTAAATGTGACAATTATTATATAGGGTCTACCATCCTCCTTGTATAAACTAGCTTTATAACCCGTGCGAGGCACGGGTATGATCTAAACTTATATTTCATTGGACTACTTACATGTTTTAAAAACGAACTATTTGTCCTGTTAGATATTTTTTATTTTGATTTTAATAGGACCTACTCCTATTTATAGAAAAGGTAAATTAAAAGAACTTTGAAGTTTTGAATTTTGCAGTAGTCGTGATTGAGTATGGACGTCCATTAGTTTGGAAGAGACAATCAATAAATTAAGAAGAAATTGAGTTGATTTACATCAGTTGTCTTAATTTTATATGTTGTGTGTATAATATACACGCTAGTAGTTATCTCTTTCATTAATTTTATCAAATGTGTGATAGTCAACCACCTGCACGGTTCAGAACGTATGTTTTTGGTTTTGACGTAAATAAGGTGTAATACGACATGACTATATGGATGTTGATGGAAATGAACACATGAACACACACTTAATCCGATAATCATGATTACAAACGGTAAACCTAAGTTGTTAGCTTTATAACCCGTACGAGGCACAAGTATGATTTAATTTTTTTTATTGGACTGTTTACATGTTTTAGAAATGAACTATTTATCATGTTAGATGTTTTTCATTTTGATTTTTAATAGGACCTACCTCTATTTATAGAAAATGTAAATTAAAAGAACTTTGAAGTTTTGAATTTTGCAGTAGTTATGATTAAGTATGGACGTCCATTGGTTTGGAAGAGACAGTCAATAAATTAAGAAGAAATTGAGTTGATTTGCATGAGTTGCCTTAATTTTATATGTTGTGTGTATAATATACACGCTAGTAGTCTTTTTCATTAATTTCATCAAATACGTGATAGTCAACCACCTGCACAGTTTAGACTATATGAATGTTGATGGAAATGAACACACGCTTAATCCGATAATCATAGTAACAAATGGTAAACCTAAGTTCTTAATTTAGACACTGTCTTAAAATTATGTTCTTGAGTCCCAAATATTACGAAGATAATTCTAAGTAGCTAGATAATTTTGTTATTGATGTTCATTGACCATATTGGTTGCACGATGCTTTTTGTTTCAAGCGATTTTTGGTTTCTTTTTCGAACCTACCTCATCATTGGGAGTAGTAATTGACGCCGTAGATATTGAGTTTATGTGCACTATAGTTTATACGTCATGTCCATCTAGATTGTAGGAGGTACTTTGCACTTCGAATATACATTCCTTGCCTACGATGTTGTTGACCATTTGAGTAATATTCTTGGTGGTTTTGTCTGTGTGTTGACGGGTGTTTATTAGTTTGATCATCACGTTCAAATTATTAGTGCGTGTAGTATTTATTTGTCTTAAGTGATCCGACCCGATAGTTTTTTAATATTTTGAGTTAACGATATAGTTTATAGATATACATGCATGTATTGACATATTAATTCTGAAATATTATTAAGTAATAATGAGTTATATATAATTAGAGATATTAGTTATCTAATCATTTAAGTATTAATAGATATATAAATATAATTATAAATTACAAACATATTATGATAAGAGTAATAAATATAGAGATAATAGTGATGATTAATGAGTTAGATATACTTAATATATGCATTAATTACAAAATTATTATTATATAATAAATAGGGGTAATTTAGTAATTTCAAATCGAATAAATTGTCTCAATGAACCCCCTAGTTGCTCTATTATATATATAATAGATTTGTATCAACCATCTCGGCCAACTTTTCCCACAAAGTTATGGTACTGGTGATGGAGCTGTTTAAGAAAAAAATTAGAACAAATTAAATAAGTAAAACAAATAAATTGGGCTAACCAAAGATGTAATATAAAATTACAAGAACAATAAAAAACAATTAACAGTTATATTAAAATTAATATAATGCATAACTTACTAATTTGTGACAATTTTTAGATCTCTTTTTTTCCAACCGCCTTTGACAACTTCAATGCCACCCAAGTAGGTCAAGCAGCCCACAATATCTAAATCAACATAGAAAAAATAATATTAGAACATGATAGTTTGAATTATAACTTATATAATAGTATTACTTATATATTACTATAATATATTACTGTATCAAAAACCTGAGAATATGTTGGTGTCATTAATACGTGCATCAATCATATCCGGACATATGAACTGAAATCCATGCAGTGATATGTTGACGATACCTTCTTCCAATCTCTTAGGCAACGTTATGTGTATGAAGAGCAATTTAGACCGATGTGATAGTGATCTATATTTTCCTGTACTTGAAACAACTTTCAGATTTTTGATGCTGTACACGGAGCCTTCCTCTAAAAGATTTTTGAACCGAGAGACCAGAATATTCAGGATCGTAGCATGGAACAAATTTTCCTGTCATACAACATATCTTAGAAAAGTTAATAACATCATACAATTTGACAAACTAATAAGTTATAAGCATTTTGATTTATTGACAGATTCCCACATTCTACACACTCGTACTCTTATCATCCAGGTATAGTTGCTATCGTTCAAAGCATCCAACATGATGTAGGCCATAGTTGTATTGATTGTAAAAATGGTTGTAAAAATTTGAAGCTATGTAAAAAAGTTTCGGTGTAGATTTTTTGTTATGTACCTTTAAATTATAGGTGTTTGTAAGGTGAATAACATGGAAATCCATTATGTTTAAAAGTCAAGAAGTATTATAAAAGAAAAGTTCTATCAAGTTTGAAAATAATAAAAGAAAGTTCTATCAAGTTTAAAAATAATAAAAGAAAGTTTTATCAAGTTTGAAAATAATAAAAGAAAGTTCTATCAAGATTGAAAATAATAAAAGAGAAAATTGCAATTATTAACATAAGAGCCTAAAAATTCAAAAATAATAAGGAAGTTGTAATTTTCTAAATCAAAGAAAGTTCTATAATTTGAAAATAATAAAAGAAAGTTCTATCAAGATGGGAAATAATAAAAAAGAAAATTGCAGTTATTAACATAAGAGCCTACAAATTCGAAAATAATAAGGAAGTTGTAATTTTCTAAATCAAAGAAAGTTCTGTCAAGTTTGAAAATAATAAAAGAAAGTTCTATCAAGCCTACAAATTCGAAAATAATAAGGAAGTTGTAATTTTCAAAATCAAAAAAAGTTCTATCAAGTCCTACAAATTCGAAAATAATAAGGAAGTTGTAATTTTCTAAATCAAAGAAATTTTCTAAATCAAAGAAAGTTCTATCAAGTCCTACAAATTCGAAAATAATAAGGAAGTTGTAATTTTCTAAATTAAAGAAAGTTTTATCAAGTTGTAATTTTCAATTTCCTTCCTACAAAATCGAAAATAATAAAGGATATTGTAATTATTAAAATTAAAAATTGTGAAAAATTGAGAAAAATAGAAAAATAGAACAGAGAGATTCTAGAGGCTACACCTCACCGCCCCCGTCTTCTCCTTTATATAAGTAATAGCCTATAACCCGTGCAAGGCACGGGCCTTAAAAATAATAAACTAAAAAATCTAATGTGAACGGAAAATATTAAAATAAAAGTAAAAATTAATATGATAAATTATAAAATGAGAAACTTAAATATTCATTGGAACATAAAAAAATATATAAAAAAAAATACAAATGAGGTATTATTAATATTATTTTATAATAAAATAATATTAATAATAAGGACAGATAGAAAATCTAACATGTTTTAATTAAAAAAAGTAATTGACCGTGATATTTTTAGACGTGTTTTAATTATATTAATTTTATGTGTTAAAAAAATATGTTCACTTGTTAAAATAGGTAAGTTTTTTTAAATAATTAAAAGTATTAAAATATGTTTTAAAATATATAAGTTGCACTTGATATTTTTGGAAAAGAGAGATTTTAATGATAACAAATATAAAAAGTAATATATTTTAATTTAAAGGTAATTTCCCGTGATATTTTTGGAAAAGAAGTAGATTTTGTTAGAAAAAAATGTTTTAACTATAAAAGGCAATCAGCTAATTACTATTTTTATATTATTTTATTATTTATTAAATAGAGTATTAAAATAGGTTTTAAAATAAATAAGTAAGGATTGCACCTCATATTTTTGGAAAATAGAGATTTTAGTGATGATGTGTTTTAATTATATTAATTGTATTTGTTTAAAAAAATACGTTCACTTGTTAAAATAGGTAAGTTTTTTTTAAATAATTAAAAGTATTAAAATAAGTTTTAAAATATATAAGTAAGAGTTGCCCTTGATATTTTTGGAAAATAGAGATTTTAGTGATAACAAATATAAAATGTAATATATTTTAATTTAAAGGTAATTGTCCGTGATATTTTTGGAAAAGAAGAAGATTTTGTTAGAAAAAAAATGTTTTAATTATAAAAGGCAATCAGCTAGTTAATATTTTTATATTATTTTATTATTTATTAAATAGAGTATTAAAATAGATTTTAAAATAAATAAGTAAGGATTGCACCTCATATTTTTGGAAAATAGAGATTTTAGTGATAACAAATATAAAAGATATTATGTTTTAATTTAAAGGTAATTGTCGTGATATTTTTGGAAAATGAGTAGATTTTTTTTAATTGTAAAAGGCAATCAGTTAGTTACTATTTTTATATTATTTTATTATTTATTAAATAGAGTATTAAAATAGGTTTTAAAATAAATAAGTAAGGACTGCACCTCATATTTTTGGAAAAGATAGATTTTAGTAATAACAAATATAAAAAATAATATGTTTTAATTTAAAGATAATTGTAATGATATTTTTGGAAAAGGAGTAGATTTTGTTAGAAAAAAAATATTTTAATTATAAAAGTCAATCATTTAGTTACTATTTTGGTAACTTGACAATAATACAATTACATTAAAGATTTGATTTGTAGTAGCTTTCGTTATCCTAAAAAGAAGAAGTATATTTGTAGTAGTGTATCCTAAAGTTAAACAAAATAGATCCCACATTTCCATTTTTTTGATTAGATTTCAATATTATTTGATTTTTATGTAGTAAAATATAGTGAAATATTAATGTAAAATAAAACTTTCCCCAATTTTGATTATATTATTAATTTATTAATTAGAAAAAGTACCGAAAACCAAAAATCGACCGTTAACCGAAAACCAAAACTTTCAATGTTTCGACTTTAATAATACTTGCATATAACCCTTGCACGGGCCTTAAAAATAATAAACTAACAAATTTAATGTGAACGAAAAATATTAAAATAAAAGTAAAAATTAATATGATAAATTATAAAATGAGAAACTTAAATATTCATTTGAACATAAAAAAATATAAAAAAAATACAAATGAGGCCGATGAAGATAAATGAGGTATTATTAATATTATTTTATTAAAAAATAATATTAATAATAAGGACAGATAGAAAATTTAACATGTTTTAATTAAAAAAAAGTAATTGACCGTGATATTTTTAGAAGTGTTTTAATTATATTAATTGTATTTATTGAAAAAATACGTTGACATGTTAAAATAAGTAAGTTTTTTTAATAAGGAAAAATAGAAAAGTTAACATGTTTTAATTAAAAAAAAGTAACTGAACGTAATATTTTTAGATGTGTTTTAATTATATTAATTTTATGTGTTAAAAAAATACATTCACTTCTTAAAATAAGTAAGTTTTTTTAAATAATTAAAAATATTAAAATAGGTTTTAAAATATATAAGTTGTTTGGAAAAAAGATATTTTAATGATAACAAATATAAAAGGTAATATATTTTAATTTAAATGTAATTGCCCGTGATATTTTTGAAAAATAAGTAGATTTTGTTAGAAAAAAATGTTTTAACTATAAAAGGCAATTAGCTAGTTACTATTTTTATATTATTTTATTATTTATTAAATAGAGTATTAAAATAGGTTTTAAAATAAATAACTAAGGATTACACCTCATATTTTTGGAAAATAGGGATTTTAGTGATTATGTGTTTTAAATATATTAATTGTATTTGTCAAAAAATATACGTTCACTTGTTAAAATAGGTAAGTTTTTTTTTAAATAATTAAAAGTATTAAAATAAGTTTTAAAATATATAAGTAAGGGTTGCACTTGATATTTTTGGAAAATAGAGATTTTAGTGATGACAAATATAAAAGGTAATATATTTTAATTTAAAGGTAACTGCCCGTGATATTTTTGGAAAAGAAGTAGATTTTGTTAGAAAAAAAATATTTTAATTATAAAAGGCAATCAGTTAGTTACTATTTTTATATTATTTTATTATTTATTAAATAGAGTATTAAAATAGGTTTTAAAATAAATAAGTAAGGACTGCACCTCATATTTTTGGAAAAGATAGATTTTAGTAATAACAAATATAAAAAATAATATGTTTTAATTTAAAGATAATTGTAATGATATTTTTGGAAAAGGAGTAGATTTTGTTAGAAAAAAAATATTTTAATTATAAAAGTCAATCATTTAGTTACTATTTTGGTAACTTGACAATAATACAATTACATTAAAGATTTGATTTGTAGTAGCTTTCGTTATCCTAAAAAGAAGAAGTATATTTGTAGTAGTGTATCCTAAAGTTAAACAAAATAGATCCCACATTTCCATTTTTTTGATTAGATTTCAATATTATTTGATTTTTATGTAGTAAAATATAGTGAAATATTAATGTAAAATAAAACTTTCCCCAATTTTGATTATATTATTAATTTATTAATTAGAAAAAGTACCGAAAACCAAAAATCGACCGTTAACCGAAAACCAAAACTTTCAATGTTTCGACTTTAATAATACTTGCATATAACCCTTGCACGGGCCTTAAAAATAATAAACTAACAAATTTAATGTGAACGAAAAATATTAAAATAAAAGTAAAAATTAATATGATAAATTATAAAATGAGAAACTTAAATATTCATTTGAACATAAAAAAATATAAAAAAAATATAAATGAGGCCGATGAAGATAAATGAGGTATTATTAATATTATTTTATTAAAAAATAATATTAATAATAAGGACAGATAGAAAATTTAACATGTTTTAATTAAAAAAAAGTAATTGACCGTGATATTTTTAGAAGTGTTTTAATTATATTAATTGTATTTATTGAAAAAATACGTTGACATGTTAAAATAAGTAAGTTTTTTTAATAAGGAAAAATAGAAAAGTTAACATGTTTTAATTAAAAAAAAGTAACTGAACGTAATATTTTTAGATGTGTTTTAATTATATTAATTTTATGTGTTAAAAAAATACATTCACTTCTTAAAATAAGTAAGTTTTTTTAAATAATTAAAAATATTAAAATAGGTTTTAAAATATATAAGTTGTTTGGAAAAAAGATATTTTAATGATAACAAATATAAAAGGTAATATATTTTAATTTAAATGTAATTGCCCGTGATATTTTTGAAAAATAAGTAGATTTTGTTAGAAAAAAATGTTTTAACTATAAAAGGCAATTAGCTAGTTACTATTTTTATATTATTTTATTATTTATTAAATAGAGTATTAAAATAGGTTTTAAAATAAATAACTAAGGATTACACCTCATATTTTTGGAAAATAGGGATTTTAGTGATTATGTGTTTTAAATATATTAATTGTATTTGTCAAAAAATATACGTTCACTTGTTAAAATAGGTAAGTTTTTTTTTAAATAATTAAAAGTATTAAAATAAGTTTTAAAATATATAAGTAAGGGTTGCACTTGATATTTTTGGAAAATAGAGATTTTAGTGATGACAAATATAAAAGGTAATATATTTTAATTTAAAGGTAACTGCCCGTGATATTTTTGGAAAAGAAGTAGATTTTGTTAGAAAAAAAATATTTTAATTATAAAAGGCAATCAGTTAGTTACTATTTTTATATTATTTTATTATTTATTAAATAGAGTATTAAAATAGGTTTTAAAATAAATAAGTAAGGATTGCACCTCATATTTTTGGAAAACATAGATTTTAATAATAATAAATATAAAAGGTAATATGTTTTAATTTAAAGATAATTGTAATGATATTTTTGGAAAAAGAGTAGATTTTGTTAGAAAAAAAATATTTTAATTATAAAAGCCAATCAGCTAGTTACTATTTTGGTAACTTGACAATAATACAATTCCATTAAATATTTAATTTGTAATAGCTTTCGTTATCCTAAAAAGAAAGAAGTATATTTGTAGCAGTGTATCCTAAATTTAAACAAATTATATCCCACATTTCCATTTTTTTGATTAGATTTCAATATTATTTGATTTTTATGTAGTAAAATATAGTGAAATATTAATGTAGAATAAAACTTTCCCGAATTTTGATTATATTATTAATTTATTAATTAGAAAAAGTACCGAAAACCAAAAATCGACCGTTAACCGAAAACCAAAACTTTCAATGTTTCGATTTAATAATATAGTATAGATAGTATAGATATTGATAGTTATTTTTAAACACGTGCCTGAATCTTTTACTTAGTTTTATACATTTTTGTTAAATGCTATTCGAACCAAATAAAAAAGTGAATCATAGTATTCGGGATAATATATTTAATTTTTTTTATTTAATTAAAAATAAATATAAAGTAAATTTCTTAAAATCTAATTATAATGTCAAAATATTAGAATTTAAAGCATTAAAAAAAGAATGTGCAGTAACTCAATAAAAATTCATAGTTTCTAAATGCAGTTCGCTTAAATTACATAACTGACCTTCTTAATTTTTTGTGCAACAGCAAATCACTTTCTTGTTTTGTGTGTTTTCCGTCTAATACCATGTACACGTAGTCAATGTGTTGTACAACTGATCAATGCATTGTTTAATATTACTTTATTTATTTGACTTTTCTAGATGTAACAGATAAATTATATCCTATATATAATTAGCATAAGAGGATTAAGATGGGTTGGTCGTCAGACCAAATTTATCATTTACAAATAATATTAATAATTATACTTCAAATAATATTTAATAGAAACTAAAAAAAATTGTTAAATTACTCCAAATTACAAAAATTATGAATAAGATTTATGAATATTATTTTATAATTTATCTTGAAAAATGTAGAAATTAATAATATATAATATGACTAAGGTATTGAGTTAAATAATACAAAATTCAATAATTTTAAAATTAGAAAAATACGAAATCTTATGAAAAAATACAATAACAACTAAAATAACAAAGATTAATGTAAATAAAAATAAGTACCATTAATTTAAGGAGAATTGTAGATATTATTTTGTAATTTTTTCAAAAATTAATTTAAAAAAAATTAATCATAAGAAGATTATAAATAATGTTTATAAAGCATCATTTGCAAATATTATTTTGTAATTTTTTCTAAAATAAAATTAATAAAAATAAATTAATATAATATAAACAAACTCATAAATGTTATTTTTAAATCATCACATAAATAGGGTTTATTAATAAATTGTGAGGTGGGTATTTTAGTTTCTTTCTTCGGAAAAGAGGTATATTGGACCAATATATTGTATTTACTTATTTTATAATATAAATTAAAAATGATAAATTTATACATATGAAGAATTGAAATAAAAAATAATTTGTTTTCTTTGAATAGAAACAAATAATTAAATCATATTTTCATTTCACCAAAAAAAATTAATGACAATATTTTTACAATTATTAAATATTAATGTGCTATTATGTTTGCAAAACGCCATATGACACTTAACATACGGTCCATAACCTACAAAATATATGTATTTTTGTTTAAAATTACTGGCAAAAAGAAGTTGGTGACCACACTTGAAAGATGTAAAATTATAGTAATATTAGTAAATAATATAAAAAATTAAAATACAAAAAACTTATATTTTTGTTATACTTTTTAGCTATATATTGTATAATTAATATATTGAAATTTAAAGATGACTAGATAAATGTATGAATTTCCATAATTAAAAAAATTGGTTATGTTATTATATTAGATAACATAATCATAAAATATTAAATAAAAAATGAACTTTTTAGCTAATAACTCAAATTAATAATATGAGTGAAAGTTGAAGAATTTTAGTGACTAATAATTATACTAATTATGATATTAACTATTTAAAGACGTGGTTTACATATTTCAGATTGAAATTGTAGAGACATCTGTCAAATTTGATAAACTTATTACTTAGGGTTCAAATTTGATAAACTTATTACTTAGGGTAAAATAAACTTAGTGCGTGTTTGGGTATCACAAAAAAGTTGACTTATAACTTAAAATGAGTAAGTGCTTTATAAGTGATAAGTTGATGGATTCTTATAAGTTATACGAGTGTTTGGATAAATTTACTTATAAGTTAGTTAAGAGTTTGCTAAATTAAATATGAAAAAATAATTATTAAATACAATAATTTCAACATTTGCATTTTAAATTAAAAAATATATTTAAAAACACAAAGGTAAAAATATAAAGTATTAAAAAAATAAAGAAATCAAAGAATATGTTTATAAGTTAAGTAAAATATTGGTGATTTCTAACCTTCAACTTATCATTATAAGTTATAAGTTATCAAATAAGACACAAACACCCCTCATAAGCTTTTATCAATTTATAATGCTTAAGTTAGCTTTTAAATTGCTAGCCAAACAGACCCTTAATATTACATTCAATAGTCAACCTAAACTATCATACCTCGTAATTAGCAATCTTAATAAGACATCACATTTACGGCATGTTTGACTCGCACAACTTATGCATTATAAGTTAATAAGAACTTATGAGGGGTGTTTGTCAACCCAACTTATGACCTCAACTTATAACTTATATGTTGATAAGTTGAATGTTAATAATGGGGTACATTTTCCTGAACTTATTGACTTATTACTTGATTTTTTTTGTTTTTTAATACTTTATATTTTTACCTTTGTGTTTTTAAATATTTTTTTAATTTAAATTGCAAGTGTTGAAATCATTGTATTTCATAATTATTTTTTCAAATTTAATTTAGCAAACTCTTAATTAACTTATAAGTAAATTTATCCAAACACCTGTATAACTTATAAGAATTCATCAACTTATCACTTATATACACTTACTCATTTTAAGTTATAAGAGCAAGTCCAACGGCTTACTTATATCATGTCCTAAGCTCAAATATAAGTAATCTAGCAAAAAATGGTACTCCAACAATGTCCTAGTGGTTACCTAAATCAATAAGACATCCATCTCATTACCTATTAATAGGTAACCACTAGCCATTACCTATTTAATTTCCATGAATAAAAAATTCACTTCCCTCATTTTCTAGATTTCTTTTCTCTATCTTTCTTCCACTCTTTTTCTCTCTCTTTTCAAATATATTATTATAATAATAATAGAGAATGGATATAAGTAATGTTGTTGGAGTTCATACAAGAAATCAAGTCCCTAAATCACTAGGACACATTATTATATCATATTTATAAGTAACCAACTAGGACATTGTTGGACTTGCTCTAAGTCAACTTTTTTGTGATATCTAAACACTTACTTATTTTAAGTATAAGTCAACTTTTTTGTAATATCCCAAACACGCATGCACATAATAATGACAGGGGCACTGACAAGGGTGTAAATGTAAAATGAACGAACGGCATTCACTAAAATTGAATTGCATTTAGCAACGTCCTAAAAATTTAACACTAAATCTAGAGTGTGGGAGTCACACAGGAGCCTTTTTTATTATTTTTTCCTGAAAGAAAGTCACACCGGAGTTTGTAGCAGTTGATTTTAGCTGCATTGTTGATTTTGGTGTTGAGTGGGAAATGGCCTTGAGCTTGACCATCAAACTTCAGGGTGGTCCGAATAAAGACAAGAACAGGACGGCAAATCGAGTCATCATCATTTCTGTCTACTCTACCTAACTATCCTCTCTCTCTCTCTCTCTCTCTCTCTCTCTCTCTCTCTCTCTCTCTCTCTCTCTCTCTCTCTCTCTCTCTCAAATCATTAATCATTCACCATGGACTCTCCGGCTACTCGCCGTTTTAAAGTCATCACCAATCACCTGACCTCCGATTCCGCTGACAAAACGTCGTTTCTTCGATCAGTCCAAACTTCCGGCAACCTCTTCGCCGGTATACTCCTGCCTTTATTAGTTATATTGCATGCGACATTTTTTAATATTTATATTTTTGTTATTCAAAGTAATTATATATGATCATAGGTAATGACTCGTAATTACAGTTCATTAACATGTAAACTAGTCTTCATTTAGTAGACTACTATAGATTGGATGTAAATATGTAATGTAGGAGTGCTAACTATTTCTTAAGTTATTTGAACAACTAAATAAGTGGTATGGTAGATGGTCACCATACAACTTATTGGATTAAAACCCAACAAGTGAGAAAATGCTTCGACTAACTAAACAACTGCAAATTTGAGTTTTTTACCAAATGCAATGCTAGATGGTATTGTCGAAGCATTTTCTCACTTGTTGCGTTTTAATCCTTTGAAATTGAAATTTGACGGGATACCACTATTATGGAAGCCAAGTTTTTGCAGGACAGTGAGTTTCTGTCATCTGAGATCTTGGGAGTCAATAGATTCTTTGTCTACTAAGCTATAGGTGATTACAGTGGGTGATTAATCTATGGCAAGTCAGCTACTCTGATGCAGTAGTGCTTGTTAACAGTGATTCATCACAGATGTTTTCTGTCCATTTAGTTGTATAAGCTTTTAAGGGGTAGCTAGAACCTGAGACATTTGTATTGCACTGAAGAAGGAATTTGTGAAGTTGTCAAAACCATGTTATTCTTGAAAGCTAGTGTAAACATGTGTAGAGGCTTGGGGCATTAGTTAAAAAATTACCTAATCCGAATACCCATGTCTTAAACTTAACCAGAATTAATGTTTGCATTTATCATAACTTAAGATACTTCTGCAGCCTAGTGGAGTTGGTGATGAGCTTGTATACTTACAAAACAAAAGAATTCTTGACTTTTTACATAATCAAATTATGTTCAATATGAATATTCTTACATGTGATGGATAAATTTTGAAATATGCTTTCTTTGAAAAGCTTGAGGCTATAGGCCTCCTATGATGGATAGTTTAATGAGGTACAAATTTACAAATATATCTATGTATTGCCTTTCAGTGTTGTCTTTTTTTGTCATTTCGGTTTTCAGGTTTTGCTTGTCCTAAATGGTTACGGATCTGGATTCTTATTTTTCCCTTATATTTCTTCTCTCTTTCAAACTTAATACCAGTATGCTGTTTGTAATTTGAGCAGAGCAGGGGTACAGTGTTCTTCTTCCTCAGAAATCGCAGAAAGGAGAGTCGAATGTTTATAGGTTGGCATATCTGTTTGTTTGCAATCAGCTTTTTTGTGCTCATGGTGCTCTTCTGGGATAACCTATTTTTATTGGCAGATCTGCCCTCTCACCTCTGAACCTCATCACCACATTTCCTAATCATCCTGAAATTAGAACCTTGCATGATAATTTTGAGTAAGCATCCCCCAATATGCTTGAAATCATTGTTTCAATTAATAATATTTTTGCCAGCCCCGTGTTATCTTAAATACGAGTGCTTGACCAATTTGTTCCTTCTCACGATGGCAGGCGCTCTACTCAAACATTTCGAGACCGAAAGTATTTAGGTACACGAGTTGGGGTGGATGGAAGTGTCGGAGAGTAAGTTGGCCATCTAGATTAGTATTTAAATACCGTTTTGGAGTGGTAAAGTCTGTGTGCGTTTTTACATTTTCTTTTTCTTTCACAGGTACAGGTGGATGACGTATGGGGAAGCAGCTACCGCTCGTTCATCAATTGGTTCTGGTTTACTGAATCATGGCATACCAAAGGTAAGTTGTATCACCTGTCTGTGTATGTAACTGATTTATTCTTGAAGTAAGATATTTACTTATTATAATATAGTGAATCTGTTCTTGGATTTTTTTTACAGCGTGATAGATGTACATTTGTTTTGTGATAGATTGATAGATTCTAGTAAAGTTTTTGGTTATGTCACTGTAATCTTATTATATATTTATGTTGAATTCATGACAGGGATCTTGCATAGGGCTCTATTTCATCAATAGACCTGAGTGGATGATAGTCGATCATGCCTGCTCTGCGTATTCCTATATATCAGTTCCCTTGTATGATACCCTTGGTACGTGTAGTAGGCATCTATAGATGTTTAATGTGGCCAAAAGTTTTGCTGCTTTCACTGATTGCTGTTCTGCAGGTCCCGATGCTGTAAAGTTTATAATAAATCATGCTACTGTACAAGCTATATTTTGTGTGCGGCAAGCACTAGATACTGTGAGTTTTCTTCTTTATCTGAATCATTTTTGGACATTTAAAAACAACTTAAGTGTTTGGAGAACTTACATATACAAACATTGTCAATGCTTTGTGGGCCTTTTGAATTTTTTCACCCAACAATCACTGTTATACTCAGAATTTGGAACAGAAATACAAGAAAATCTGTGATTTATTAAGTTGAGACTTATGATACGGTGCTGTGAATGTACAAATGGAAAATATATATTATTAGATAATTTATGATAAAAATAATATTTAAATATATCCTCAGAAGCACCCGCCTAGGCCTTCGCTTAGATTCCTGCCTGATTGATTGGCGCTCGAAGATCGCTCTACTGCATAGCACCGCCAAGCTTTTTTCAGAACAATTAGTGTAGGTCTATTGCAGCTAATAATTAAAATGTAGTTGGAAATATGTCAAGTATTTAGATTTTCGTGGCTAGACTAGTTGCACATGGACTACATTTTGAATGAGAATCGAATATCAATAGTTCACAATAATATATTTTAAGAATCTGGATGCTAATCTTTCAAAATATTTATAATTTATATGTTTGGGATGGATAAGATACAATTATTTCGCATGAATTTATCAATATTATTTAGAAAATTTAATTATCCTTCCTGGGCAACCTTTGGCTTAAATTGCAGTTGCTGAGCTGCTTGTCTAAGATTCCTTCTGTGCGACTTGTAGTGGTACAAATATCTACCCTGTCCCCTCTGCTTAAATTGACTTATCTATTTATCAGTATGATGCTATATAATGGAATTGATTTGTTGCAGGTGGTTGGCGGAGCAGATGGTCAAATGTTATCACTACCATTAACACCAGGAGTGGAGGTTGTATCATACTCAGAACTACTTAAACAGGTGATTTCAAAATCTTTTCTTACAAAATTTACTTCGTAGTAAAATAAGATCATTTTAGTTCCTTCTCTTATAAATTTACTTAATGGGAATTTTTTGTTCCCCTTTCACCCTTACATTTGACAAAGAAGAAAGATTTCACCTATAGTCGCCCGCTTACCTTCTATCTAAATGTAAATATTCAATATATTCAAAATCACATATTTTGTATTAGGAATTTTTTTTTTCAAGTTAATGAGCCAAGAAAAAGATCCGAGCAAGAACAAACACGATGTCAAAATTATAAAGAGCCTCCCACTTATTTGTTATTTTTCTTGACTGTACCGCCATCAAACTCAAGTCAGTGTAGAACTTTCATGTTTTTTTTAGCAAAACAAGGTTTAATGATATTTTATATTTTATAATAGAGAATTGCAGGTCTGTTACCGCTAAGCTTAAACTAGATTCTTAGATCGCATTACCCTTCGTATTGATATGACAAATATTCTAGTCTGCTCACTTTCTGATCCTCTTCTGAACTGGGTTTGTGTTTATACTATATTATTAGACAAACTATTTGGGATAGTGCCAAAAGATATGCACTATGCTGATTCTGACCACGATCATGTGCAACTAAAAGCCATGTAAAAGCAAAGATCCTTTACTCATCCTCCACGATGGCCACTTTGTGATCCATTTGCCTTGTATCTATATCACTATATGACACTACTAGTTAGTCCATGACATTGTACATTTAAATGAGATGGTGTAACTTGCATTCACATGTCCTTCCTTATTAGTCTGTACTCCAGATGATTACACACACACACATTTATGACCACTAACCTGAAAATGTGAGAATTAAAGCGAATTTTTCTGCACATTGAACAACATATTATCCACATGAAATGGCTGGTGTTTTCTCAGGGACAGAGCAATCTCCAGCCCTTTTGTCCACCAAAACCTGCTGATGTTGCCACCATATGCTATACAAGTGGTACAACTGGGAGTCCAAAGGTGAAAAATGCTACACATCTCTCATTAATCTTTGTTGTCTTATATCATTACTGTAAAAGATGTCTTAAAATCAACTTTTTCAGGGAGCTGTACTGTCCCATGGAGGCTTGATCGCAAATGTAGCTGGGGCAACTTATAAAATTATATGGAATTCTTCGGATGTGTGAGTATCTTACTTTAGTACACCGCAAAGAAGACGGTCCACAATTATGTTAAGCATACTCCATCCTTTTGAAAGGATAGGAAAGGAAAGCAAGTTCACAACGAATGACTGTCAAGATTATTTAACATGTCAAAGTATCCTGAGCTGACACTTGGTTCCTTCTTTGGCAGTTATATATCATATCTTCCTTTAGCACACATATATGAACGGTATCACCAGATAATGGTGCCATATTATGGAACTGCAGTTGGATTCTACCAGGGGGTACTAGTCTCAACCTTTTGTATTTTTATCCTGTCCGCAGAGGGGTAAAAATAAAATCATAATATCCAATTATTTGGGTTAAAAGATGTTAGATTTACATTTCTTTATCTATATGTAGGAGAATGGACTTGGATTGTTGCATATAGTGTGATCATTTTGAGAAAGGATCTATGTATTGCTTGGTACTGTGTTTTATCGTGCACTGTCTGTCAATTTCTTTCGTGAGCCTCACGTGCTGTTCATTATTCTTATCAATAGGACAATACGAAATTGTTGGATGATATGGTTCATTTAAGACCCACAATTTTTTGCAGTGTTCCTAGGTTGTTTAATAAAATATATGCCAGGTAAAAACAGCTAGATGTTACTACTTTCTTCTGTTCTGTAATTTTCACTAGATCCTACTTGTAGCAACCCTTTCAACTGACTCAAATTGATGTGTTATTGCAGTATTCTAAATTCTATAAAGGCGTCTGGTGCTATGAACGAGAAGTTATTTACTGCTAGTTTCAATGCTAAGAAGCTGTCAATGATGAATGGTGCAGTTCTGAACTATATTCTGCTACTGAATGCCATATCGAATTAATTTATCACTAATACTTGATCATATTTTTTTCTCCAATAAAATTTATTGGCCACTAAATTATAGTTGTGCTTTTTTGTGCCATGTGTATATTAAAAAAGAATAACTATGCATATGTGTGTGTGTGCGCGCTAATAAATGTACTCTACGATATTCCATCGTCATACTGTCAGAAATCTGATATTAAAAATTAAAATGTCCATCCGGAATTGAACTGTCACAATCTTTGGGGAGCAAAGAGAACCGAGGAGTTATATAAAGGAAACCTAAAGTAAATTCACTCTTATACTGATATATCTTATTCTTCATCTCCTTCTCAGGAAAGAATCCCTCTCCCGTTTGGGACAGTGTTATATTTGACAACATAAAGGAAAAGCTCGGAGGTCGAGTTCGTTATATGTTTTCAGCTGCAGCACCCCTATCTCCTGATGTAATGGACTTTTTGAGGGTGTAAGTTGATATTATTTGTGCCTTGCTCCAAAATTCTTAGTTGTCAATTAAAATTTTAGGCCCATATGTAGTTTGTTGGTTCACTTACAGATGCTTCGACGGTTACGTTATAGAAGCGTATGGGATGACTGAAAATTCTTGCATGATAACTTGCATGGATGGTAACGATTATTTAACTGGTCACGTGGGTTCTCCGAATCCTGCTTGTGGTGAGTAATTGGTCAAGATATTTCTTTTTCTAGCCTTGTTAGCATAAAAGGTTGTTGCTTTGCTACAAATTTAAATATTTAATAAAAACCGATGCACAATAACCTGCAATCTATTTCCTCATATTTGCGAACTTCTCAACCAGCTATGATATTTTAATATTGAGACTAAGTGCTTACCGTGTTCGAGTATTCACCTCAAAATTGGCTATTGTTGGTTTGTTTAAATGAACTAATATATATATATATAAACATATTGTTTAATACGAATTTAATAAGAGTATCATACTATACATTTGGTTTTTCATTCTCACTTTGGTACTTTGACTAATGTCTTTTCACCTTTCCAATTCAAGCTACAAACAGTATTAATTTGTTTGTTTATATTTCAGAAGTAAAGCTTGTGGATGTTCCAGAAATGGAATATACATCTAATGATCGGCCTTATCCACGTGGTGAGATCTGCGTAAGAGGCCCCACTGTGTTTCCAGGATACTTCAAAGATGAAACGCAGACGTACGCACCTTTTCATGTTTTCTAGTAGATTAATATTTTGTGTGTATCAGTGAGAGTGAGTGATAGACCCTTGCGTAGGGGGTGTTACTTTGTAAAGTTAAATGTATCTGACAGTGTAATATAATGCGTCAGAAAAGAAGCAATGGATGAAGACAAATGGCTTCATACTGGAGACATAGGGATGTGGTTACCCGGGGGCAGACTAAAGATCGTTGATAGGTAAGAGATCTATACAATTTTGGTGATAGACCCTGCGGGGTTTAGTGACTGCTTGGTTATTGTATATTATCTCTTAGGCTTAGCTTAGTAGCTACAATTTGGAAACCTGATTGAATGGACTTTTTATATAAGGAGTAGATCTCTGGATTCTACTGATCCAGCTAGTCTATTTCAGGAAGAAAAACATATTTAAACTGGCCCAGGGAGAATATGTAGCTCCTGAAAAACTTGAGAATGTCTACGCGAAGTGCAAATTTGTTGCACAGTGCTTCATACACGGTAATGATTGAGTTTTATATACTGCTTCCTCTGTCTATGTCTGTGAGTCCGTGATGCTGACTGCTCATTATTTATATCGGTAGGTGACAGCACAAAATCCGCTTTAGTTGCTGTCATCTCTCTAGATCAGGATGTGTTGAAACCATGGGCAGTAGCTGAAGGAATCACGGTAATTTAATATTTTGGTTTGTTACTGTAGGCTGCAAGCAAAAACTTGGTCACCTGCATATATTAGTTAGTTGAAGTCTTTGCTTATGAGCCAATCACCGAGCCTTCAATTTATCCTACAAAATATAAAAATTAATGATTTTAATGCCTTCTCTGGTGGGTACAGTATGAGAACTTGCACCAGCTGTGCAAAGACCCGAGAACAAAGGCAGCCGTCTTGGCTGACATGGACGCTGTGGGTAGACAAAGCCAGGTGCCCTACAGTTCTGCAATTTTGTACAACAATTTACTTTAGCATACTAACACAAGGTTATATACTGCTCTGCAGTTGAGAGGCTTTGAATTTGCAAAAGCTGTGACTTTGGTGCTTGAGCCATTTACTTTGGATAATGGTCTACTCACTCCTACCTTCAAGGCAAGTGCCCTTTTCATGCAAAATATATCATCGTCTCGAAATAACACCATTCAACAATTTTAGTCATTGAGTTTTCGATGTAAAGTTAAAACAAGCAGGAGGTTTATGTTTTCATTAAGGAGTTGAAATGATGGATTGGCATTTTTTAAATGCTTTTTTTCCCTTCAGATCAAAAGAGCTGCAGCAAAGGCATACTTTGCAAAAGAAATATCTATGATGTATACGGAGCTTTCGGCTTTCGAGACCTCCGCAAAGAAGCTACTGTAGAATTAACGAAGACATCTGCTAACCTTCATAACTGTATATTAATATATAATATTGTTGTGGGAGAATTGGGAGCAGTTATAGTGTTGTAACTTCATATTTTAATTACAAGTAGAGGGGAACTTGGGGTCGGGTAATGGATTCTAACGCTGGGGTGGAGATGGACTTTACCACTAAGCCCTAAACCTGGAAGCTGTTCGAAACAACTTATATTAGATTGTGTAATTTGAGAGTAACATGTCAGGTGTTGTAGTTGAGAATACAACTTCTTACACAATACTTAATGGAAATAGTCTATTAAACTGCACTCTGTGAACAGATATGGTGATTACTGTGTTTACTTGAAGGAACGTAATGACAAAACACAGCTGATGATGGACATCAAGGGATTATTATGATTGCGAGAAAGAGTAATTGCTGTCTGATTTAGGTTTGTTCTTGATTCCTTTGATTTCCTGTCAAAATAAATATGTAAAATATTTCATTAGTGTGTAGAGTATCCCTGTTTATATGCTGTGTTGTTTTAGTGGTTGAATTTGATCATAGCAATGAAGACATAACAAATTAAATAAATCAAACAGGGCCATTTTCCAAGATGGAATCTGAAATTATTAACCAGAGCCTGTGACATTAATTCCAACAAAAAATGGTTCAGTGTACCTCAAAGGCTCCTCACAAATAGTAAATACATATTTCCTGATTAATCAAACTCTCAAAACAAGGCTACAACAACAGCCATAACTATCCAAAGGTGATTTGAAAACCAGCTCAAAGCATAGAAGGGAGCTGCCTTGCTTGAAGAAGGTGCAGGTACAATGGCTGAAGAAGTGGGCAATGCAGTAGGAGGAGAAGATGGAGGAAGTGAACTAGAAAGGCGAAGCACATTGATGTCGACCTTCTGACCAGCTTGGCAGTGACCCGGAACCCCGCAGAGAAAGAAATGGTGGCCGTGCCTGGTGATGGTAATGGAGTCATTACCTGATGTGTGGGTGGCAATTGGGAAAGATGCATTGCATGACTTGTAGTGTACATGTTTCACTTGCATTACATTGTGGAATTGGGAGCTGTACTCGAACACTGTTTTAGCATTATGAAAAAAAATGTTACATAAGCTAAAGATAATATTAATAAACATTATTACGTCGAGACTAGTCCACTGCACAAATTTAAATATTCACGTACACATCTTTACTGATATTATAAATTGACCTGGGTGTTAAGTTGGGTGCAAATTCTAATGTAAAAGCAACGACTACTAACTTTTCGACAAGACACTGAGTGACTGACTTAAGATACACACATGCCTCCACTCCAGTTCCACTTTCATCATTCATCATTACAATTGGCTTCGCATGTTATGACTTACTATGATTGTCCCCACTAGTGAGTTGTTGAACTACATAGTCAAGAATTCAAAGATGCAGGTTTTTGTGGAGCTAGGTGAAATAGTTATTGACATGTTGGCAAATATAGTGGTTCCAAAATTGAAAATATAAACTGCTGTTCTAAAAGTCATCTAAAGCACCAAAGAAAGTAGGGGTCTTGGCTCTTTTTGGGAATTAAAATATCATAATGACCCCAGTAATTTAAATTAAAACTAAGACATTGTATCATAAAGAATTCGAAATCAAGACAATAGGAAGTAAGAAGAAGACATACGTATAACATCATTAACTTTGAAGGTTTTGGTAGCAGCCCACTGTTTGTAATCAACTTTCCCAATGGTTGTCCAGCCAGCTGAGTCCCCTACCTTGTAAACTGTGCCTGATCCTATCTGCATGCAACCACATATCATCACCACTATAAACACACCTACATTAGCTCTCTCCAAACCCATCACAGCTTCGGCTTGTGTGTCAGGGAGAGGGAGAGGGGAGAGAGAGAGATAGATAGAGAGAGAGAGAGAGGCAATGCAAGAATGTTGGCAGCTAGTATCAATATATATACTCATATAGAGGTGCGGCTTCGTTTTATTTTTCTTTATTTTTCTCAATTTTTAATATTAATAATTACAATTTCCTTTATTATTTTCAATTTTGTAGGAAGAAAATTGAAAAATTACAACTTTCTTTATTATTTTCAATTTTGTAGGAAGTGAATTGATATAACTTTATTTTATTTTCAAAATTGATAGAACTTTCTTTTATTATTTTCAAAATTGATAGAACTTTCTTTTATTATTTTCAAACTTGATAGAACTTTCTTTCGATTAAAAAATTACAACTTCCTTATTATTTTCGAATTTGTAGGATCTTATGTTAATAATTGCAATTTTCTATTTTATTATTTTCAAACTTGATAGAACTTTCCTTTATTATTTTCAAATTAGGAGAAGACTAGTGCGGTGAGGTGGCGGCTCTCAAATCGCTTCGTTCTATTTTTCTATTTTTCTCAATTTTTAATATTAATAATTACAACTTCCTTTATTATTTTCGATTTTGTAGGAAGGAAATTGAAAAATTACAACTTCCTTTATTATTTTCAATTTTGTAGGAAGGGAATTAATAGAACTTTCTTTTATTTTCAAAATTGATAGAACTTTCTTTTATTATTTTATGTTTTGATAGAACTTTCTTTCAATTAAAAAATTACAACTTCCTTATTATTTTCATATTTGTAGGATCTTATGTTAATAATTGCAATTTTTTCTTTTATTATTTTCAAACTTGATAGAACTTTCTTTTATTATTTTCAAATTTGATAGAACTTTCTTTTATTATTTTCAAATTTGTAAGATTAGAGGAATTTTCTTATTATTTTCAAAATTTTAGGGTCTTATGTTAAAACTTCCTTATTATTTTCAAACTTGATAGAACTTTTTTTGAATTAGAAAATTACAACTTCATTATTATTTGAGAATTTATAGGATCTTATGTTAATAATTGCAATTTTCTCTTTTATTATTTTCAAACTTGATAGAACTTTCTTTTATTATTTTCAAACTTGATAGAACTTTATTTTATTATTTTCAAATTTGTAAGATTGGAGGAATTAGAAAATTACAACTTCCTTATTTTTTTCAAATTTGTAGGAACTTTCTTTTATATTTGCAAATTTTACAGAATATATTGTATTTGATAATTTATATAATTTTGTAGATATTTATTTCATAAATTTTGTTCTAATATTTTTTTCTTTAACAAAAATATATTATAACACTGTTGCAAAACGCGGCTTAATAACCAAGTTTATACAGGAAAGACGATGATTGCATCAGGCAAGTGGTTGAAGCGTGCCCCTTGCTTTTTATCAAAAGTAAAACACTACTGAACTGTACAGAACTAGTAAAATAGCATGGTCCTTGAACAGTTAAATTAAAGTCACTTATTATGTCAAGACAAAACATGCCTTAAAAGAGATGAACTTGGATCATTTTGCCATTTCGACTTTTCTATTTGTTTTCGCAACAAACTTTATTAACCCTACTCATAAAAGAGATACGAGGGCCTAATTATATTGTTGCTCCTGCATGTTAAAGCAAACTATTTGCTTTTTTGTTCCTGTAACTTAAATTTTAATTAATGTTGTTTTGATTCATAGGTTCAACTCATTATATATTTGTTTAGTTGATATCATTGTTAATTTGGTAGAACAAACTTTTAACATACCAACTTTTCTTTTTTTGCTAATCAATTATATAAAAGGCACGCAATTTTTTTAAACTCGATACTAGTAACTTTTTCTCTAATAAACTCGAAACTTTTTCTCTAATAGTTAGAGCAACTGCAACAGTCACTCTATTCGGACTCCTAAGTCAAATTATAATGAAATTGATACAAAAACCAGCTCCTCGTCTCTTCCGGTCTCTAGAAGTCAATTTATCATCCTCATTTCTAAGAGTCTCTCTACTCTTCTCATCTCTTCCGGTCTCTTTCAATACTTAGAGCAACTCCAACACTATCCTTAAACAGGCTCTTTAGTCAAATTATGAAGAAATGAAGACTGTTGGAGCATATGTTTGATTTTACCTCCTAAATAGTTAAGAGATAATTTAATTATATTATTTATAGGGAAGATGCAAATAGATTGTTGGAGTTACTATACACATTTCTCGTTGTCAACTTTTTTGTAACAACATTTTTCTCCTCTCTCGTTGTGTTATATTTGTCTCATTCTTTTTGAAAAAAAAAGAAGGCAACTAGATAGAAATGTTGTAGTTAGAGCATTCACATTGGAGTGCTCAAATCATTCTCTATCCTTATAATTTAAAAAATGTATAAGTTTTTGCATAAAAGTTGATCATTCATCCAATTTTCTATTTTGGGAAAAGTTTTGGTGTTTAAAAAATGAGTCCCTGTATTTGAGTACGTACTATTCATCCCCATTTTATATTTTATGCAAGTTTAATATGTAAGTAGAGTATGAAATAATAAAATAATAGTTAAGGTAGGTGAGAAAAAGAAGTAATAAAAGAAATATAGGAATAGTAGAAAGGGGATTGGGATGTAGTAAATTTTTAGATGACAAATAAATTATAGAAATAAATTTGAGAAATTATCACTTTTAGTAAGTATATGGGGATGGGGAACCAAATGAGAATGCTCTTATAGGTATTAGTTGTAAAAGTTAACTAAATTTAGAACTAAGCATCGAAGAAATGGCACCAAAACTCACTTTTTGGTGCTAAAATATAACAATAGCTACACCTGTTTTAATACAACCATTGTCTTTTTCCTTTTCAGTATTATATGTACAATTATTTTGTGAATTTATTCTTTTCTATAATTTGAAAAGTCAATCTAGGGAGTAACTTGTACTCAATATATTGATGTTTATGCACGGAAGAGAGTTTCAATATATTGCCTTTTAAGCTATGAAATACACTGAATATTCGTTTGGAAACACAGCAAATAAGGTGCACAACACTAGCATTGCATTTGTCTGCACAGCAAATAAGGTGCACAACACTAGCATTGCATTTGTCTGCACATTGACAAAGAATAATGAGATCCTCATCTTTTGATCCCAATACATATAACAATAATAGTAATTTCTCTCCTAACCCGATTCTTTCCCAACATTACACTGCAACTTAGTTAGCAATATATGTGCTTTCTTTACAATATTTTGATGAATTTTTGTTGCTGCGAAAGCTTTCCGACTTTAATTGTGACTCTTCGAATAATGCTGAGGTCACAAATTCCTAACTGCAACTACCAAGTAAAAATATAATGCAACTTACTTAGCAGCTCTATCTAGACCTAGTGATCAGTATTGTTTGAGGTGCCTGCTGCAGGTAGCTCCTGATTCGGGACAGCAGCCAACTCTCTCTCCTGCTGCTTCTTAAGATAACTTTGTGCAGTTGAAGTGACAATCTTAACAAGAAAGTTCATGAGCATTAACCACACAACAGCATTCCAAGCTGAAGCTAATGACATATCCCACTTGTCCACCTGAGAAAGATATAGATGGATATCAAAATATCAAAATATTACTATAAAACTTTTAACTGGAGAAATTATATGCCTTGTATAACCTATGTTACAAGGCTCTTTATTTCAGCTCAAGTACCTATATAGGACACTCGACACTCTGTATAGTCACTCACACTTGGATTTGGGTCCAAAACATGCACATTTTCAATATAAAACCAAGTCTAACACTTAAATCGTATACATGGTGGACACTTTCAGTCGGGTCAATATAGTGTAAGCAGGAATACCTTAATATTAGTGGTCACCGGAGGCGGTGCTGTCATATATTTCTCTTTCATTGCATGCAGTTTTGCGACAAGTCCGGGAAGAATGGAATCAAAACCAGGTATATTGCTAAGAACCCAAATTAACTCGTTCTCTATCCAGTCCAGTAGCTGATTGTTGCACACTGATATGATGAACACAGTCTGCAGAAAGATATTATCCACAACAATTTATATATAAAAATAAAAGAATAAGGGCACACAAATGCAAAACAAATTTCCTGTTGACATATCAGAGTTAAATATACAGAGGATAATGATGAGTTGGAGTAGGGTTTATGTATCCCATTGCATAGCCACTGAGTAAATAGATTCCCAACTTCATACAATTTGTGGACAATAATACAAGGATTCAAGATGACCTTCACAAACCTGTATGTGTGTTTTAATTATTGCTTTTCCGATCATTGTTGCAAGAAAAAACTCCCAAAAAGGAATACCAAACTGTCCACACATTATGCCTGCAAGGTCAAACAAAGGATTTGGAACCTGTAGAAGTACTTAATTAGTTAATACTTAATAGAAATTCTAGGTTAAAAAAAAATCATAACTGCATCAGAGCTTTTTTAGATACTCAAATTCAAATACTGTATTTTACTGAAAAAGAAAAAGATACTATATTCTATTAAGTTGCAAGATCAGATAGAGCAATAGTATTATCCAACTAACCGATGCAAGCAATAGAATGGTAAAGAAGTTTAGATATTGTGCATGTGACAGGAACCAACGCTTAAATCGATTCAAAAGCGAAGCTATCCGCCCTTCATCTTCAGAAGATGATGCATCTAATTCTTCCATATCCAATGTGCTACCAGATAAGCTTGCTACACAGAGGCGAATATTTAACATGTGAGCAGAGCTGTATCTCTGACCAGCAAACAAATAGATATTATTGAACGGGAGCCAAATGCAGACATTGTATAGAAACCAAAACCTAACAAACAACTAAGATAGTAGCAAGTTAATATGTACTGAAGCTCACCCAAACATTATACGTTTGCAAATATAGTCCGACCTCAATAAAATTAATACAACTATATGAACAACTTCCACTGCTCCAGGCCATAAGAGGATTATAATCGCAAACAGCTGGATGAAGTTCATATCTATTTACCCCTCCTCTTTGGTGTAAATATTAGGTGATACTAGGTGTCTGTCCAGCCCTCTTAGCATTAGACTAATTTCAAAAGCACATGATCCTACCCGCCAGGCTTCTACTCAATGAACGAAATAATTCGCCAGACAATTCAAAGTTAAATGTTGACAACAGTGGATCCTGTGAAATCCCTTCAAACTGTACTTGGGCATAAAATCAAGTCAAACCCTTGGGGGAATTACCAACTAGTGCAGTATTACTGAATACAGATTGCTCAGATTAGTCAAGTGTAGAGATGTCAAAATAATTAACCTTTACATGAAGGTACATGGTAGGGCATACACAAGGTAGGTAACAAATAGACTGAACACATATTTGTCAAATGGAAAGAACCAAAAGGTTTTTAGGGACAGAAAGGCACTAGTTCCAGATAACCAACATATTTCTACATAACCTCTTAAAACTTCATTCTAGTCCAATGAATTAAGTATCCAGCTACATGATATAGCTATATAACCTTATACTTCAATATGATGGATAATTGTATCTTGTGACAGGTTCTTTGAAAACAGTCTTATAATAACTAATAAGGGGAGACTCAAAAGTCCCTTGGTGCTCAGTACCTGCTCTTGAAATAAAGTATGGAGGTAGCTCTCCTAGCGCAGTTCCCAAACCCCACAAGATAGCCTCTAACTGGACATACGGCAGTATACTGCTAAGTGGAACCCGCAAACCCTGTGAGAATGTAAAAACAGGAGGACCAAATTCTGAGCAATCCTTCCTAAGCCATGAAGGCCCTCTATTCAATTGTATTGTATCATATGGAGCACTTTTAATGTCCACCCGGCCACACTGCATTGCCTTTATCGTGAAAAAGGCTATATGAGGACCTAAATACAAGACAAAAGTATGTAGTCCAGATCCTGCACAAAGTATTATAAAGATGGCATCAGACTTCCATCGCAGAACTATAAGCAGGGTGCTATGTATCCGATTCAACAAAAACAGTTGAGAGACATAATTAAAAGCAAACATGATAATATCATGCTTCTGCATTGAATAATTGAAATACAAAGATTCCTTAGCATATCAACCTCATAAAAGGACAAACGATATCGATCTGATAAATATTACTATAGACTTTTACAATACATATTTCCATATGCACCAAGGAATTCAAGAATTAATTAAATGAAAACATTCATCACTCCTCCAAAAGCATTGTGTACCAAATATTTACAGATGTGAGGTATGGGAATAGCAGTAATTGCATATATTGATTAGAATCATATATCGACTATTGTATTCTGGCATGTACTCCTATATTATTAACAAAAATGACAACATACATGAACGAATCACTTGGAGGGGATACAACTATAATTCTTGAGCAATTGCAGCATGTAAAAGTCATCGTCAATAAATTATATTGCAAAATAGAACAACTTTTCTCACCAAGACCAATTGAAGATGCAACACCGAGGGCCACCCACCAGAGTCCAAACTCTAGATAATGGATTACTTCCTCAAAATGCTGCAAAAAATGTGATGACAAAAAATTGAAAGTATGTTAAGTAACTGCATGTTAGAAACTTATAAATACCAATAAAATGAATGTGCTAATAATTTAAAAAAAAAACATAAGAAGAAGAAGAAGAAGATGAATTTGCTCTAGGAAACTGTCAAAAAAAAACTTCAAGAGGTAAGAGGTTTCATCTACAACAGGGATGATAATCCTGTGAAGACAAATACCTCAGTGATGCAAGAGTTTTAGTGTTATTTCTTTATAGAAACTATTAAATTGGTAGCAAGAGTTTTAGGGTTCTTTCTTTATAGAAACTATTAATTAGTCAAAAGCATCTGGTGCTTGTTCCAGCACAGCAATTAAGATACCGTTCCTTTCTGGAGTAATTTCTATGTATAGATAAGGTGCAGACATTTGCAAATCTGGGGTACCTTTTCATGAGGGCCATTAGTGTTCATTAGCAGTAACCCACCTACGACCAGGAAACTACTCAGAAGCGTAAGCCAGACTCCATGTCCCAAAAGATACAGGATTCCTCTTTTTAGATACTGAATAATAGCCAAAACAAAAAATTTTATAGTTTTCAAAGGTTGTGCTGCAAGTGTCAAATTTTCTAGTTCCCGTTTATGCCTCTCAAGAAGTCCTGCAAAAGTTTGAAGTTCTATCAGCACAGATCACCGATAGCTATTTTGGACACCAATAAATTCTGAAGACACATCCATATATACACCGAGTAGATGAATCAAAGAACACACAGATCTACAATCTACTACCTACTCCACAGAACAAATAACAACAGATAAGGTAGATGCAAGTCACCTTCTACTCATCCCTGATGAAGTTAACAATTTTATGTATATTCCTATACAGTGTTGTAAAAGGCGCGATTAATGTGCAATTTAGCGTGATTTTGAAATCGTCCAAAAGGCGCTAAAGGCACTAAGAAGTACAAAAAGGCGCTCTTAAGAGTAAAAGACAGTAATACCCCAAAAAAATAAGAATAGAAAGAAAAGACCCCTAGAGTTGTTTCACACAACTCATGGAGCATCTTCTTCAAGTCTAGTAGATGA
This sequence comes from Heracleum sosnowskyi, assembly GCA_030848705.1. Taxonomy (NCBI): domain Eukaryota; kingdom Viridiplantae; phylum Streptophyta; class Magnoliopsida; order Apiales; family Apiaceae; genus Heracleum; species Heracleum sosnowskyi. Next base: position 134,441,771 of record CM061237.1, read on the forward strand.
TGATGAAGAGGAAGAGCGAGAATTTGAGGGGCCGAAGATTGAGTTAGATGACACCGAAGCTTTTGAATTAGAGAACATTATCGATAAAAGGCTTCATTGTTGACATTATTAACATGTCATTTATGTCTTTGATATGTTAAAATGTTAAGATTATGTCAAGTATTACTTTCTTGGTAAATCTGTGATTCTCTTTTTTCATAATCCGCGCCTTAAACAACACTATCCCATACAATGGAAACATCTAAACGTTTATACGCAAATAGTTATAGAACGTTTCTATAGAAATAGACTTCTGTCATGAAATTATGAAAACATATCTGAAGCAGCTGCACAATTTTGCTAAATTACCTAGATTACCTTATCAATTGAATAGTTAATTTAGACATGCTTGCGAACACATAAGTTATTAACACCAAAAATGTTGGAGCTGTACTAGTGATAACATATCAGAATAAATAGTTGAAAACTTCTGCACCACAATATAGGTGCAATAAACTGCAGATTAGTCTGTGTGTCCATTATGAAAGTTTAAGAATTAACTAAAACTCGCAGACACACAGAGTTAAACAATTCAAAAGTTTTACAATTTAATCAGCCATATACACTGTTATAAGCTCCACATCTGCAACAGGCCTTAGTTCCTTCCTGTCCAACCACACATCAAGACCACTATGCATTCATTCTTGCAATTATGCAGCAATGGAGGACTGGCCAGACACTACATTATCTGTATCTACCTCAAAACAACCGCAATGGAAATAGCTTCATGTTGTAATATAGCTCGATGTTAATTAGTCTAGGTAATAATATCTTGTGACTTAAAAGTTAATCTTTAGTTTTCACAAAATAAAAGCTCAACAGATTGCTTAATTTACCTGAAACCATAGTTGTATAAGGGTGCTTAAGGGATCGCTAAAGCCTAGCAAAGCGCTAGGTTTGCATTCCACTTTGAGAAAACCAAGGGACATACAAGAAGTGCAGCTTAAGCACTAATAAGTGGCAAGTACTAATTACTGCACTCATTATAAGAATGGGCTTGACCGAATCTAACTTCCTAATAGAATCAAGGTCGTCAATTTTAAAGGGATAGGGAGAAAACGTACTCACTTATCTTGCTCGAAGAACAGGGTGTGAGGAGGAAAAGATGTATGCAGCCTTATCCTACTCAAGTAAGTAGAGAGGCTGTTTCCAGAAAATGACCCCTGACAAGTTGGATGACAGAGTCAAACCCATGACCGTTTGGTTATGAGTTGGGCACCTACAAACTGGACCAACTAAAAGGAAGATTATAAGAATGTTCAAGAAGATAAAGACGTTTGACAGATTAAAGAAAATTTAATGTCACAAGTATGACTCTCTTTTCGCATTTGACAACTATGCCTGAAAGGGTGAAACTCATTTACACGCCCCACAAACAAGTTTCTATCTTAGAAACCTTAGACAACAAAACCATCTAATGTACCCTGAAAAATAATGCTTCAATTTGATACTTGTTTTAGAATCACATCCACAAACATTCGACGTTGATAAACCACAATTACAAAAATGAAAGTGAATAACAGAACATTCGACGTGGAACCCTTACATACTATTAAAACATTAAATCATTCACTGCTAATCTGCTATACATAGACTACACAAATTTAGTTGACCATTGAAGTGTAGGGATGGGAATCCGCATTCGCCCCCCCCCCCCCCCCCCCACACCCGATGGCAGGGATTTGGGGAATTTTTCGGGTATGGGGCAGAGAACATTGAAGGTTTTAAATAAATTCTGGGGATCGGAGCACGAACAGGGATTACTCTCTCCCGCCCTGACCCGTCCCTAATCTCCCCACTCTCCGTTCCCCACCACGATCCTCGTTCCACGAACTCCATTTGTAATAAAAATAAAATATTTATGTTTATTTACAAATAAATTTTTTAAGACATAAATGTATTTTTATAAATCTATAATTTCAATCCTTTTCATAAACTAAAAGTTTTCATGTCACATTACACATTAATGAATTTAATGTTAATAATTCTATTTTTATTTTTTATATATACTAAAAATAAATGTTAATTTGAATCGATACTTAAAATATGATATTAAATTAAAAAAAATTATATATTAATTTTTATAAGAAAAATTATTAAAAAAAGTTTAATTTGTTTTTTATTGAAAAAAATTCTCTGATTCCCCACGGGAATTCTCAGTTCCTCGTTTGAGGCCATCCAGGAGCAAGAAAATCCCCGTTCTGGGATCGGGTTATAGTTTAGATTCAGGGACGGGATAACACTCCCCGGCCCCGAAGTAACCCTATGTCCATCCCTAGTAAAGTGGATGGCCATTCCTAGTTAAGTGGTTGAGTAGTAAGGTGGTTGAGCATTTCTTAGTCTAATAGCATAGACTTTTTGTACTAATATAAATGTTACAATTGCCCTATATCGATAGAAACTCTTTCTGTGGATATAGTTCTACTTTGATGTGACACATATTGGATCTATATCCACATAACCTCTTTCTCTTAGTATTATATATTTCGTTCCTAATCTTTCACAGAATCTAGCTTCCATCGGTCAACTTTATGATATTGATCTTAACATTATCTTTACTTCAATAACTAGCATGCGGCATTCCAGTTAGATCTTCATTGATCTTCTCGTTTGGCCTTATTTCTAGAAAAAGGAATCATTGTTTTTAATGAATATATACTTTAATTATGTTAACTTGTCAGGAACTAATGAGTTCTTGACCTATTTTACAACTATTTTTGGTGTTTTCTGGTTTATCAGTGCAGAAAGTAAAGGATAGACAGGATTTAGAGAGAGATTAGCAGAGAATAGAGAGAGATTCAGAGAGATTTAGAAGAGAAATGAGGAAGAGAGACAGAGTTTAGAAGAGATTCAGTTAGAATCCCTAGAGAGAGAGTAGAATTCAGTTATAGAGAGAGGGAGAGTGGTGGAAACATTTCCATTCATATATTCACATAATGCATAATCTGAAATACAAGACACACATCACTATTTATAGACTCTGACTCCTATAACTAACTTCTGGGAAGAAAAAGACACTACTACCCTTATTACAACTAACATTACTATACTATAGCAGTACTATTCCTGACAATCCTCCCTCCTTAAAAACAACCATGTCCTCATGGTTGATCTTTCACTTGGTACATCTAATCTTCTTGCAAAGTTGGCCACAACAACTTGGATATCCTCCTGGATCAAATATGGTGATTGTTTCCCTTTCCCTTGAGGCCTCATGAACTTCAAGTCTCAATACTCTTCTAGGTTTACCTTGTTTGCCCTGTATTCCATCTGAAAATTCAATCTGAACCACAAAATTAGGCTTCCCCTGCCACTGTCCAGGTTGGCCACAAACAGAGTTTATTAGTGCAACTTTCTCTAATTTCACTTCCTTGATGCAGATTATGTCTTTTAACATCTTATTAACACCTTCACAATAACCTTCTTGACCACCTGGGTCAAATATAATCATGTTCTTCTTAGCAAGAAGGCTAGACTTCTCTTCCAAACCAAAAACATTTGCAGCTATTGGACTATCTCTACAAGGGACATCATCAATTAATTCTTCTCTCTTGTTGGTATGGATAATTGAAGATTCTTCTTCAACAGCACCTTGTGTCTCTTCACCTTTGAAACCCACAAGCTTTGGCTTGTCACCATCTTCAAGTGCCTGGTTTGGTTCGCTTTTCAGATATGCCTCTAATCCTTCACTAGCGCCAAGTTCAAAGTGTAAGATGTCAGGTAAGTTTGAGTTATCTCCCATTAGTGATGCTAAGATGAATTCCTGTCCTGTCCAGCACTCTTGACCCTCCTCTGGTTCATCATCATATATAGGTTCCCCAATGTAGGTTTCCAAAGCAATCTGAGAGGTGTCTCGAAACATTCCTTTTTCCTTTTGTAAAGCTGGAAGTTCCTCTTTCCACTCAACAATTTCCTCCTCTATAAGGATTGGCCACTTCTGTGTCTCATTTCCTATACCCTCATCAATAGTTTCAAAGACCATTGATCCTTCTTCATGCTTGGAAAATCTCAAGTTGAGCTGCGGTAGGGTTTCTGACTCCCTGTAACTAGGCTTGCTATAGTTGCTTTTCTCATCACTCTGCCAACCAAGAGGATTCATAAAACCTTCACCAAGCCTTTGTGTTTTTATACTTAAAATTTCTTGCATCTTCTGTCTAGCTATCTCTATTGTAGCTTCTAATTTCCTTAATTTCTTACTAGTACTTTCCTTGTAAGCTGATATCTGTTGTTGTACATTTAGCACAGCCTCATCAAAGGCTTCATCTCCTTCTTCTCCTTCCTTTGAATCCATCACTATACTATCGTTGAACAAATTAACAGATAACACCTCTATCTACAATTCACATAAAATTGACCAGAAATCAACAGTTCACAACAATTTATTCTTACAGTCAATTCATCAAACACCTAATATGCACAACTTCTTCAGTGTTTCCAACACTTCAACAAATCAATTAAACACCAGCACTCCTTCAGTAACACACCAATGCACAGACTAAATGACTTCACATTCACTATACAATCGCTCTTCTATCACAACAATACCCAAACACCTGGAGTGCGCTACTACTATGACACAGCAATTCACCAATTTTTCACTACTGTCACACCTTAGACTTCAATCTGTATAGTCACAACAGCAATACACACAGCTCTTCACAATCTCATCTACTTCACAGATACACAGTTCTCCAAGATCACAACAAACAAAACAGTTTCAACTTGTAAAGCTTCTGTAAACAGTTTTAACCTAATATTTTTGGAGTTTTCTTAATAGCAACTACTACTAAGACTAACTAGGTCTAAACACAACTGATTAAGCAGCAACAACACTTAACTCCACTGAATTCAACAGTAAATCAACAGATCTGTAAGTAAATGAAGAACAGAGCACCTGAGATGAAAATTTACTAAAGTTCTGAACTTTAAGTTGCGATTACTGTGGTTCTAGACTCGCACCACTCGGAATAGAGTATACAACGCAATCGAAGCAGTAGTTGATCTCAATTTGAAGCTTTGATACCAATTTGTCAGGAACTAATGAGTTCTTGACCTATTTTACAACTATTTTTGGTGTTTTCTGGTTTATCAGTGCCGAAAGTAAAGGATAGACAGGATTTAGAGAGAGATTAGCAGAGAATAGAGAGAGATTCAGAGAGATTTAGAAGAGAAATGAGGAAGAGAGACAGAGTTTAGAAGAGATTCAGTTAGAATCCCTAGAGAGAGAGTAGAATTCAGTTATAGAGAGAGGGAGAGTGGTGGAAACATTTCCATTCATATATTCACATAATGCATAATCTGAAATACAAGACACACAGCACTATTTATAGACTCTGACTCCTATAACTAACTTCTGGGAAGAAAAAGACACTACTACCCTTATTACAACTAACATTACTATACTATAGCAGTACTATTCCTGACATAACTCCTCCTACACTACACTCAAGGAATGTCTTTTGAAAGCCGAGAAACTAGATTTGTAGTTGAAAACTGATTACTTATGCAACCTTTTATCAAAATCATTCGAAGCTCCCTATATTGGTATTCATCTAGGCACACCACTTTTCCTCATGCATTAGCTAGGATTATTGTTAAGACCAGCTTTGAGATGGTACAATTGAGGCTCAAAATTAGAATCCATAAACTAGACTTGTTATGTATGAAAATTGATCTTTTTGGAGAATGTCCAATGGTGGTGCTAAAAGTGATGCTATAATATAGCATCCATAAAATAAAAAATCTCGCGCAAAATGCTATACTTGGTGCTAAAGATATACAACCAAGTATGGATGTTGGTAAAATTGTCACATAATTATGCAAGTGGGAAATGGAGGGCAATGCATAATTAAGTAATTGTGACAAACATAATTGTGCATTTAAAGATTAGGTGGTTGAAATATAGCTATATTTAGATATATTTAGTGTCATTTTAAAACTATACGCAGGAGCACAAGTTCTATTTGAACATCAAAAAATCGCTTTTTGATTTCATAATATAGCAATAGCTCTACTTATTTTAGCATTGCCATTGGACATGCTCTTGTTATGAACGAACATTAGCATATGGGGATGGTTGTATAAGCTGAAAATATGTTGGAGGAAGATGCTAGAGAAATTTATTTGGCTTACGTATACACTTGAAGATATGAGTGTAACACATTGGACACTCCTTTCTACTGCGACAGTAAAAGTGTCGTGAAAATTGCTCATGATGTGAGCCATTAACGATCAATATTCATTTCACCCATCAACAAGTTACAAAAGCCACAATTCTGTCTCCGGTAGTAATATAGTAGTACTAATAATACTAAAGATATTTTTACAAAAAAATCATCCACCTGGCAATTTTGGTGAGTTTGTTCATAAGTTTGAGAGGGGTTTTAAGACATTGAATCATTCACTGGTATACATAGCCTACAGAAATATAGTTGATTTAGTTGAACAGAGTGTGGATAGTAAGGTGGTTGAGCATTTCGCAGTTTAATAGCATACACTTTTTGTACTAATTATCCTCTGTTATAACAAGTTTTACAACTGTTGTACACGAGTTCCCCTTTGTCTTACATTGATTCATTTATCAGCATCGCAACGCATTGTTACACACACACATATATATATAAATGTCTTCTACTTATGATTTTGAAAAGGATAAATCCACAAATCTCCTAGAACAAATGTAACGCAAAAATGATCTCAACACCCTTAAATACAATCACCACACCCCTAAATCAAAACTCCATCATGTGTATCTATCTCTACACAACTCTCTAATTTTACATACTCATGCGGTTTGCACACACTCAAAAACCTACCGCTACAATCATACTCCATTCAAACTCTAACTAAGCACAGCCACCAACTTAATTCCCACAAACTTTAGCTTCTAATCCCCTTATTCAATCAACATCTAAACCGAACAATGCCAACTAAACTAATCAACTTATCATCTCGAAAACAAGATCACAAAGTACCCCTAATAACACTTCACCTAATTACAACTCTACAACCTAAAAAAACACCAACCCGCCTAAAATTAAGACAAACCCACTTAGAAAACACTAACAGAATTCAATATGTAAACAATTCACAACAATACATACACAAATAAATACATAAAACAATTCAAAATGAAAAAAAATAAACAAGAACTTGCCTGAATTTGTGTCATGATTATCCTGGGATACAGCAGAAACAGATCCCATTATATGCTCTCGAACAACTCAGTGAATATATAAATTCATAAAGATCTATACATACATATAATATATATGTATGTAGCTTCTTGGGTTCTGTAAGAAGTGGATCTAATGTAAGGCAATTGGAATGTATAGATACAAGATGGATGTATGTATATATATGAAATAAAAAGTGTGAAGGAATTGATGAAACGTAATGTGAAAAATAAAGATTTAATTGTTTATTATAAAATTAATATAGGGGTCAAGTTTGGCTTAGTAGGATGGTCAACAAAGAAGATGCTTGTAAAATTCGAGATTTTTATTAGATGTCGTATACGTTTTTAACATTTTGGGTTTTTGGATAAGTTCTAGGTGTGTATATGTGGATTTGCTCGAACTCTAATTACATTTTTTTCGTGTAGAAATATTTATATTAATTATGTTAGTATTTTGGATGTTGATTAAATGTATAAATGTTGATTAAATGCGAGATAAGCAAATAATAAATTATGGAACAATTGCTAGATTGTGAATTTTCATTGTCGAAATGTACACTATAATTAAAGTAGAATTATATAATTTTTGACAGGTTTTTTAAAAGCTTTGATTTGTAAATCTCTTCGCACATGTTAGACCGCACATGTCGCACAAATCGCACCACATTTATATGGTATGGTTTACGCGATTTTTGAGTTATACGGTTTGGTCGCGATTTGAAAATTTAACCAAATCGCATGTACGAATTAGTCCACAATTTTAGAGAAAAACCGCATCACTCGCATCGCGAACACCCCTATGTTGCGGAAAAAAGTTCCCGACATAAACGTAGTTTAAGATTCCAAACATAAAACGTACCATTAAATATGATATAAAAAGCAATAAATCAATTATATATCTAATACAGTAAGAGCATCTCCAAGGGTACAAAACCCTTAGCTAAATGTAATATCCCGTAATTTTTAGATTAATAATAATGAAAGAATTTGAAAAAGAATAGTATTTAAAATTAAATTAGACTAATGAGCCTAAAATATGGATCGGATTTTGAGTACGGATAACAAGTAGGTTTGGAATTAGGGTTTGTATCATTATATAAACATTATGTTCTCCTTCTCCATCTTTGTAATCAAAATTCGTAGGTCTTTGTCTCTAATAAATCAGCTGTCTTGTAAAATTCGTAGTAAATTCATCTTAAGTCGGAATTTGATGATTCTGAACTTTTCAGAAAGCTCTTTCAATTTCCTACAACATCTATTTCATAGTGTTTTTCCAGATTTTGCTTCAAACAGTTCTTAAAATCACAAAACATGTTCACATCTTGTTTTTCAGTTTCTGTTTAAATTCAGCAGACGTTTTATTTAATTCCTGATTCGTTATAAGTTCGTTTCTGATGAGTCTTAACTTTTCGGAAAGGTCTTTTCGTTATCTACGACTTTCGTCCTTTGAGTTTTTCATGAAAACATCGTTTAGAGGGTCAAAAGGAGTTAAAACAGTTCTGGTTAGAATTGGGTACGTGCTCTAGGATGATTTGATTCTTGATCTTTCGCGTTGAGGTAAGTTTCCGATCAATTTTCCTAGTGTTTTCGAAATTATGTGTTATATGTATATATTTGCTTATACAACTTGGGCTAAGTGAGATTATATTTTGAAGTAATGTGTTTATTTGATATGTGTTATGTGTAAGCAATAATAGTCTTGAGATTCTAATTTGTGTCATGCTTTGTGAAAATATCGAATAAGAATAAGGACCGAGTCACCGGATTGTAGTGACAGTTTTATGAAAATTTAGGACCGTTATCACCGGGTTGTAGTAGTCGTGGCATGAATTGTGGGTTTCGAGTTATTGTTGTGATGTTGTGTCGTTTTGTATCGATTAAGAATAAGAATACGTGAATCGAAAGTTATGTATTGTGTATCGTTATTGTATCGTATTGAGTATCGTATTATCTTGTATGTATACATGTTATTTGCCTGACTAGTTGGATCGATTGGTTTCTTGCTGGGTTGTATGGCTCATTTCTTACGATTTTCAAGTTCGAGTTAAGATTGAGTGGATGTGCTTTCGAGTTCGGGGATCTTAGGTTTGGACTAGTTTGGCTTGGATTGTCATCGTTAGCTGCACTTTTGTAATAGTTATCTTTGTATAGAACTTTTGTCACGCTTCCGTCTGTAATTATCATTGTATAGTACTTTATTTAAGTTTTGTATTTAGATTTAATAGTCTGAAAAGTCGGGTTGTTACACTAAATAATCTAGATGACATCTATGTGTCACTTTTTAGATAATATTTAAAAAATTGTGCACTCCAACCATGTAACCCTTAGCAAACAAAATATAGATAATCATATTTGTTTGGCTATATTTGTTGAACCACTAAGCCTCTTATGTATAATTTTACCTAACAAAAAATATAGATAATACTAACCCTTAGCAAAAATGATACAAAATAATTATAGCCAATCATTTTACATATTGTCCTTGGAGATGCTCTAACAATAAGTTTCTTAAGCAATTTAATTCGTGAACTATTTTACCGTTCTTTCTAAATATCTTTTAGGGTTATTTTGGTCTTTTAATATTAATATATTCATTACATTATATTAAATGTTGCACAATTAATTATTTAGCAAAAAACATTGTTGCACAATTAATATACATACACACACACACGCACACATATATATATAAAGAACAATAAAGAACACCATCATAAACACTTTATTTTTCATAAAAATTGATTTTTTAAAATTAGAATTATAAAATTGAACAACAGTTAAACCTAACATATCGAATTTAACGTAAAATATCATCTAAATTTAAAAATTAAACATTACATATAATCCAGTACAGAATCTTGTATATATATTTATCACAATGAAATTACATGTAATCACGTTTTATTTGATTCTAATTTTTTGTTAGATTCTATTTTTATTCGTAATAAACCTTTTTTGGTGAGAAAATTAGAATCAACATGCAATTTATGTAAGATTCTATGGTGTTCTTTATTGTTCTTTATATAAGAGTGTTTTTCATGGAGCAATGACCTATATATATATGTACATATATATGTATCTGTACATACATACAAATATATATATATATATATATATATATATATATATATCCGTACGTACGTATATACGCACATTCATACATACAGTCATTATGTGAATATAAAAAAATATTTCATTCAGCAATTTTAATTTTTTGATTATTCATACTGGCATATATATATACATACACGCATACATGACACTATATGATCATATACGCTAATACATATCATATCTCATTATATTATTATTAGATGAATGTGCATTGTAATTATTTATACCTCTAATAAATCAAATTATACATAATCTTTAACATATTTTAAGTATTAGATTTGTATGACAAAAATATGTTCAAATAAACACAAGATAACAAAAAGAACAAAGAACTTTTATGTATACAAGTGTAATACAAAATTGTAATTGTTGCATAACTCATAAGTTGATATTCTATTATGCAAACATACAAAAAACCCGAATAAATCAGTTTACTCATATTTAGAATATGCTCGTGCATTGCACGAACTAAAGAGCTAGTTTGTATTTAATATTAAACATACAATTAAAATTCATTTTTATTATAATCACCATGCAAGCGTAGAAACGTAAAAAATGGATAACTTAAAGTTAGCACACATTTTTAAAATATAAAGTGGATGAAATTTGATTTTTTTTAGAATTATTTGAAATCATTTTAAAATATCTTGGACTTCGAACCCTATTTTCATATTTAAAATTATGGGTTTCGTCGTATGTAAGACCTTAAATTTAAGAATAATAGTAGATGTAATATTTTTATATATGTATTGCATTATGTTGTGTTTACTATACATATTATATTTACGCAATTTACAGTATATACTTGTAATATACGTGAATTTTAGATAATAATAATAATAATAATAAATAATAATAATAACAACAACAACAAGAATAAAATTTAATTTAGAATTAGAATCAAAATCAGATATGATGTTATATTTATAATTTTTTTTTGCTAGTTAGAAAAAGAAAGAAAAATAATAACAAAGGAATATTTATTAAAATTCTAAAGGTTGAAGGATGCGTAGAGTACTATATATCATAATACACTGTTATTGTCTAAGCATATGTCTCATAGCAAAACCCTAGAGCCCGCGGAGAGAGAGAAGAAAAGGAAAACAGAGGAAACATGGTTTGTTCGCTTGATTCCTAAATACAAGATTTTGGCTTTCAAATCATAGCAGGTAATTATGTATATTTATTAATATATATTTATGTATGTATATTTCTAACATGACCCAGAGAATTGATTAATGATTTATAAATTTTGAGTCTACTGTTTAATAATTTAGACATTAAGTGTTAAAAGAGAACTTACAAAAACTTCAACTTTTCTTGCCATGGATTAATCATAATTTCAATACGTTACTGTAGTTATTTAAGTAATTAAATTGTACAGTGATGCATTATTAGTTAGTATTTTGTTGTCCTGAACCTGATGTCATACTTGCGTTAATTTGATTACTGGTGTCGTAGTAATGCTTTTGAAATTAACTTGTATTAGTTTAATAATAATAAAAATAAAAAGCTTATAATTTTTCCATGCTTAAATATTCACCAAACCACCTGTTGGTTGGCCGTAGTAGTAAACAAGAATTATTATATATTATTGATTCAAATGGCTAGGACCAGTCTAGTACTTCCAAGTCTAGTAATTCCAGGCTAGTGCATTGATATATTAATATAAGTTAATGTTGTAGGTAATTCTTTGTTTAATATATAATCACCGCATTATTAATCTTGTGATGGCCAGTTAATAGTAATGTTATTAATTATAACTATTCAATATATGTTAATTATAAATTACATTTTGTAATTAGATGGGGAGCCCGGTATTTAGTTGATTCTTGCTGATTTTGTTAGAGTTTGAAATTGCGATTTTAAGGTACGGATTCTCTCCTCTTTTATTTAGCGCTACTCCTATTAGAAATATTTAAATTAAATTCGTTTTGACCTCAAATCTGTTAATTTGATTTTGATCATTTTGATTCTGAAAATTTGTTTTGACTCTGAAAAATATTTTTATATCTGTTTCGAAATATTTAAATATCTGTTTCTGCGATTTTCTGATATTGCGTATACTTTATATTTGTTGGAAATATTGGGAATATCTGTTTCTGTGATTTTAAAATGTTTTGTGCAATATTATATTTGAACCCTTAGTGATATAGGGTATACCGAGTTAACCAGCTGTAGGGGTACTACAGCCATGTCATTGCGGCACCAGTGACATGACACTTCCATGGCAGTGTGATTGGTCATGGCGTATCCTTCTGTTCTGATAGCTCAGGAGGCGAGCTTTTGCGCATTTGATATTTGTTTCAGGATACGTGGGTGCACCCAGAGTTTATGATTTGTGATTTGTGATTTGATTTGACGGTGACGTTGTATATGCCGTACACGTTATCCGGTTTGTTGCACACATTAGGTACCCTATGATGTGTGTATTTGTATCTGTCCTGTTCTGAATCTCGGTATGAAATATCCTAACCCCTCGTTGCTTCAGCCATAATTATTTTTAGATAAATGTTTCATTTTAAACTGTCAAATATGAATATCTGTTTTCTGTTTTATAAACTGTATTCCAAATCCGTACTGGGCGATTGGCTCATGCCGTATTCTTTTTCTGGCAGGTGCTTAGGGGGATCTGGGACTGTGTGATGGAGAGTCACCCCTTATATCATTGATTAGGATTTGCAGACTTCTATCGCTATTTAGACTTGAATATTATTTTAGACATTTTGTTTTTTCATATTTATTGTTTTGAACTGTTTTGAAGATTTAATATTATCTTGGAGATTATTAGACTATTTAATTATTATTTAGAGATTATTTTAGTGCTCTGTTTGTAGGTTTATGGTTTAATAAGTAGCCCTTCATTTAGATATAGATGGGGGTGTTACAAAGATGGTATCAGAGCTATAGGTTCTTTCTTGTAGAAAACCTATTTAGGTTGACCCGTGAGAGTGGGTAGACGTTAGGATGGGTATTCCGCTTTAGAATTTATTTTAGTCATGTTTATTTGACACCTATTATGCTTTTATATATGACAATTTAAAAAAAAACTACTTTGACTGATTTCTTTCTTGCGAACTACATTCGTACATGAATATGATATTGTGGATCATTTTAGACGTGAAACTATGGTGTTAATTGATTCTGCTTTGACCCAGTTTATCATTTCCTTGTCATTTGTTCAGAATTTTGGATTTATGTCTTCATGATCAAATTCTTTTTGTGTGTCTTCCTACTCATAATAAAAATCATGTTATATGTTAGTTTGGTATCAAAAGTGCTTAGAAGTTTGAGAAATTATATAGCATAAGACAACTTGATTTTGATAGTGATACATTCCCTAAACATATAATTTGCTTGGATTAGTTAAGTTAATATTATGATGAATTAATCGACAAGAAAAGTGAATGGTTTTTAAAGATGAGAATATATAAGAATATGCATAATAAGATCAACAATTTATAAGAGTCTTGAAACTTTTGTTAGCTTAAGAAGAGAGAAAAGTTTTAGATTAGAATTTTGTTATCTTTATATTTTACGCAAGGATAAGATGGCATGAGCTTAGGATGTGATTTTGTAGATTGTCTATAGGCTTGACATGTGAGTTGTGGGTTGACTTCGTGTGCATAGTTTTAAGCATTCTGATTTTGAATTTATGATATTATGCTCATGTATTTTGTGATATATATAATAATAAATTATCTCTTGAGTACTAACTTAATCTTCTTAATTATTTTTTATATTATTTTAAATTTTTGAATAACAGTTTTACTTGTTTCGTGTATATGGGTCATTCTTTCATTTTGAATTATGCAGTAGAAATATATCAACATTTGTTTGCTTATCCAAACTAAGCAAACTTCAAGTCTTCTTGAATATTATGAGTCCTTTATAAATATAGTTATTTTAATTTTTTCCAAACTCGTATATGTTTCAGTAGTTTACTTATTATAATGTATATTTTTCTCTCAATTTTACGCAAATTATGTCTAAAACACTCATGTTCCAAATTTTATAATTTAATTATTTTATTTTGGGGACGCTCAAAATAAATAATTAAATGATATGATATTATTAATTTTAGGGACGCCTGGAATTAATGATTCAGTGGAGGAATATAAGTGTTGTGTATTCTTAAGAATTTATTATTATTTTGACAAGTTTCAAAGAATTTAGAATTATCTGAATAATATATAATGTATTATACACTACAACCAGTGTTGTAAAAAAATCGAGAATTTTTTTGAATCATGACTACGACCATCATTTGGTATCCCTAACAGGCTTTTAAAACTCATAAATATAATTTTGATTTTGATTTATTTTTATTTTGTTAGTATGAAGAATTATTATAAAACAAACCAATAGCTTAGCTTAACGCGCCCTAATAGTGGAATTATTTTATTGTGGTGCAATTGGACACTTGTTTTCTTTAATGTTCGAATTGTATGTATCTAATAGGAAGTTGAAGTGTTATAATTAAACAGGTTCAGTTGGATTTCGATAGTTAGTTATTTGTTATAATACAGATTATATGCACGTTATTTAATATTTAATTTTTCGTTTCAGGTTATAATTTTATTTGAGACTACTATTTTCGTGCATCTAACAAGTATAGTTTAAACGTGATATTTTAGTGGAAAAAAAAAATATTCTATATTTTAATTCTTGATTTTATTTAATTTCTTTAAAATAACTTATGCATGGTAAATCAATTTTAATTGTCAAGTTGCTATTAAAGAATTTCAATATCCGATGAGAGATTTGGGGAATCAATGTGTCTATTAGTTCGAGTTATTGGAATATCAGCAAATATGAAATATAGAGGACATATTTTTTTTGTAAGTGGGATAGATTTTAGTTTATCTTACTTTAATTTATTTTGATATGTATACAAGTATTGATTGCTTTAAGTTGAGCTACATTTATTTCAAATATATGATATTTAAATTTGTTTCAGTTTTGATACATGATCTGCATATATTTGTTAAGGTTGGGTCAGTTAATCTAGACATAGGACCACTAAACATCTACACGTCCCTATGTTGTTAATCTTCGTAATTAAAAATAAATAAAATAAAGCTTTATAAATTAATAAATATATGTCATCATTAGTGAACTCTAGAATTATGGGTCGTAATGTGTATTTAGCTTCATAACGAGAGAACCAAGAGGAGAAAAAAAAAAAGACCGTAAATGTTCTATAATTTCGGTCATTTGTTCTATGTTTAATTATTTTCTAGCTTACGGTATATTAGTTGTTTATGTATGCATATTAAGTTCTTCGCTCTTTCTTTTTACGTTGAGTCAAGTTATTTGATATTTATTAATGTCTGTAATGTGCCTTGATTAAATTGAATAGTATAAGATTAGATTTTGGCTAATTTAGTTAAATTGGTATATTTGTAGCAAGAGACTTTTTTTTTTATTATTTGAACAGTAACTTGTCTAGTTTCTGATACTAAAAATGTTAATTTAAATATTTGTTTTTATTGTACAAAGACAGACATAAGTATTTGTACGAGAGTACATAACAAAATAATGAATTTATCGTTAACTTGGCTAGTTAGAACGTGATCATTAGCTTATCAGCAGTAAATGCATTCATGACTTGTGAGATGCATCATTCTTTTACCGGGACTTACAACAAAAGTTACTAATTAGTTATAAATAAATTTAGTAGGCTTTAATTATTTAGACCGTATTCCAAATCTTGCTACCTATTATGGGTGTTAGAGGTTGTCGTCTATTTGGAGTAAATATCTATTAATTATTTTTTTTTACAAGGCTGTATGTTATGTATATTATATATGTTGGTTTACTTGTACTAATTATATTGGTGTTATTACTCATATTAAAAAAAATATGTTAATTTAATATCTAATATAATAAGCAATGATTAATGAAGGTACTTACGTTAAAAAATGTGATTATTAAGTAAGCAAATTATGATGTACGTGTTTTTACTTATTTATGTATTAACTATGATATTTAATTTTAATGTACACTTGTCAACGAGTATTTCTCAGTTACTAGTAGCAAAAAAATAATTAAAAGATTTTATTATTATCTTAAAACATGTTTCATGTGAAATTATTTACGCTAGTCAAGCTTATATGCAATAGTAGTCTTGCATACAAGAAATAAATATTTAGGAAAAAAAAATGACTCTTATATGTGTTTGTGTTTTAGTAGAGTAAGCGAATGAAATTGTTTATAGTTTAAAATCACGAGTATATGTTTCGTATTCCAGTTTTAAAAGATTATAAGTGTCATTATTATTTGTTAGACATTTTTGATATTTTTGATATACTTTTATAAATTACATTTGTAATAAAGAAGTTGAAGTAATTTTATTAGCTTGTCAGAAGCGAGTTAGTATAAAGGAAATCATTCTTTTTATGAAATTTTTTTGTGGAAGAACCATTAAGCGATATGTAATCCAGGGATCAGAGAAATATCTGCACTTTTTCGATTTAGGTATGATTTTTAGTTTCGTTTGATTCCGGGGACGGAATCCTTTTTAAGAGGGTATATATGTAATATACGTGAATTTTAGATAATAATAATAATAATAATAATAATAATAATAATAATAAATAATAATAATAACAACAACAACAAGAATAAAATTTAATTTAGAATTAGAATCAAAATCAGATATGATGTTATATTTATAATTTTTTTTTGCTAGTTAGAAAAAGAAAGAAAAATAATAACAAAGGAATATTTATTAAAATTCTAAAGGTTGAAGGATGCGTAGAGTACTATATATCATAATACACTGTTATTGTCTAAGCATATGTCTCATAGCAAAACCCTAGAGCCCGCGGAGAGAGAGAAGAAAAGGAAAACAGAGGAAACATGGTTTGTTCGCTTGATTCCTAAATACAAGATTTTGGCTTTCAAATCATAGCAGGTAATTATGTATATTTATTAATATATATTTATGTATGTATATTTCTAACATGACCCAGAGAATTGATTAATGATTTATAAATTTTGAGTCTACTGTTTAATAATTTAGACATTAAGTGTTAAAAGAGAACTTACAAAAACTTCAACTTTTCTTGCCATGGATTAATCATAATTTCAATACGTTATTGTAGTTATTTAAGTAATTAAATTGTACAGTGATGCATTATTAGTTAGTATTTTGTTGTCCTGAACCTGATGTCATACTTGCGTTAATTTGATTACTGGTGTCGTAGTAATGCTTTTGAAATTAACTTGTATTAGTTTAATAATAATAAAAATAAAAAGCTTATAATTTTTCCATGCTTAAATATTCACCAAACCACCTGTTGGTTGGCCGTAGTAGTAAACAAGAATTATTATATATTATTGATTCAAATGGCTAGGACCAGTCTAGTACTTCCAAGTCTAGTAATTCCAGGCTAGTGCATTGATATATTAATATAAGTTAATGTTGTAGGTAATTCTTTGTTTAATATATAATCACCGCATTATTAATCTTGTGATGGCCAGTTAATAGTAATGTTATTAATTATAACTATTCAATATATGTTAATTATAAATTACATTTTGTAATTAGATGGGGAGCCCGGTATTTAGTTGATTCTTGCTGATTTTGTTAGAGTTTGAAATTGCGATTTTAAGGTACGGATTCTCTCCTCTTTTATTTAGCGCTACTCCTATTAGAAATATTTAAATTAAATTCGTTTTGACCTCAAATCTGTTCATTTGATTTTGATCATTTTGATTCTGAAAATTTGTTTTGACTCTGAAAAATATTTTTATATCTGTTTCGAAATATTTAAATATCTGTTTCTGCGATTTTCTGATATTGCGTATACTTTATATTTGTTGGAAATATTGGGAATATCTGTTTCTGTGATTTTAAAATGTTTTGTGCAATATTATATTTGAACCCTTAGTGATATAGGGTATACCGAGTTAACCAGCTGTAGGGGTACTACAGCCATGTCATTGCGGCACCAGTGACATGACACTTCCATGGCAGTGTGATTGGTCATGGCGTATCCTTCTGTTCTGATAGCTCAGGAGGCGAGCTTTTGCGCATTTGATATTTGTTTCAGGATACGTGGGTGCACCCAGAGTTTATGATTTGTGATTTGTGATTTGATTTGACGGTGACGTTGTATATGCCGTACACGTTATCCGGTTTGTTGCACACATTAGGTACCCTATGATGTGTGTATTTGTATCTGTTCTGTTCTGAATCTCGGTATGAAATATCCTAACCCCTCGTTGCTTCAGCCATAATTATTTTTAGATAAATGTTTCATTTTAAACTGTCAAATATGAATATCTGTTTTCTGTTTTATAAACTGTATTCCAAATCCGTACTGGGCGATTGGCTCATGCCGTATTCTTTTTCTGGCAGGTGCTTAGGGGGATCTGGGACTGTGTGATGGAGAGTCACCCCTTATATCATTGATTAGGATTTGCAGACTTCTATCGCTATTTAGACTTGAATATTATTTTAGACATTTTGTTTTTTCATATTTATTGTTTTGAACTGTTTTGGAGATTTAATATTATCTTGGAGATTATTAGACTATTTAATTATTATTTAGAGATTATTTTAGTGCTCTGTTTGTAGGTTTATGGTTTAATAAGTAGCCCCTCATTTAGATATAGATGGGGGTGTTACAATATGCAATATATTTTTAAAAATTACTTAATTTATGATTAATTCTAAATTTAAAGGTGTAAATTGAAATTTTGCTTTCAAACTATATTTAATTGTTAATATATTATCTTAGCACTAAATGTGCTCCTAGTCGCGAAAAACTCAAGTTTAAACAGTTAAAACATAGTTCGAACTTGGTATGATCTTCTGTGAATCTTGAACATAACATCTGACTCGTTAATATATTCGGGTTGAACTTAAAAGTTCAATTTGACTTGATCTTGAACACGAATTTTTTTATAACTACAAACTAAATTATCTTTCAATTTATTTTATTACTTATAAATTAAAATTAATACATCTTGACTTAGCAAAAAAAAACTAATACATCTTGATTATTTTACGAGTAAATTGGACATGCAACTTGTTAATTTAATAAGTCTAGTTCAAGTAGAAACTTAAATTTGTTAAATTAAAATGAGTAACTCAAGATTATTCAAATATATTTGAATCTTTTATTATAATACTTTAGTCTACCACATATCAGTTAACCAATCAGAAAACTTTGAATTATTTTAGGACCAATCAGATGTCATTCCAAAATTTTAAACCAATCACAATAGCCTAAAAACTTTCCTCATATATATAATTTTATTAACCAAGGGTGGTTAAACTATCCATGCAACGCGATTAACCAATCTTTTTTATTATAATACCTGAGTCTACCATACATCAGATAACCAATCAGAAAACTTTGAATTATTTTAGGAACAATCAGATGTCATTCCAAAATTTTAAACCAATTACAATAGCCTAAAAACTTTCCTCATATAATTTTATTAACCAAGGGTGGTTAAACTATCCATACAACGCGATCAACCATCTTTTCTTTTATTATAATACCTGAGTCTACTACACATCAGTTAACTAATTTTATTATAATACCTGAGTCTACTACACATCAGTTAACTAATCAGAAAACTTTGAATTACTTTAGGACCAATCAGATGTCATTCCAAAATTTTAAACCAATCACAATATTCTAAAAACTTTCCTCATATAATTTTATTAATCAAGGGTAGTTAAACTATCCATACAACGCGATTAACCAATCAAAATTCAAAAATTATTATTTTTTAATTATAATACCCGAGTCTACCAAACATCAGTTAACCAATCAGAAAACTTTGAATTATTTTAAGACCAATCAGATGTCATTCCAAAATTTTAAACCAATCACACTAGTCTAAAAACTTTCCTCATATAATTTTATTAATCAATGGTGGTTAAACTATCCATACAACGCGATTAACCAATCAAAATTCAAAAAATAATTTTTTTAAAAATAGAATTTAAATCCATTAAAGCTTTCCTCATTTAATTTTATTAACCAAAGGTTGACCAATCCTAAATTTTAGACCAAGCACAAGAGTCTAAAAGATTTCCTCATATAATTTTAAACTAGAATTTAAATTCATTTAAATTTTCCTCATATAATTTTATTAAACAGTTAACCAGTCAGATGTCAATACTAAATTTTAGACCAATCACAAGAGCCAAAAAACTTTTCTCATATAATTTTATCAACAAATCATAGTTAGACTATCCATATAACGCAATTAACCAACCAGAATTCAAAATTCAATTTATTTTTAATTAGAATTTAAATCTATTAAAACTTTTCTCATGTAATTTTATTAACCAGAGGTGGTTAGACTATCCATACAACTTGATTAATCAATCAACATTCAATAATTATTTTGATTTTAATTAGAATTTAAATTCATTAAAACTTTACTCATATAATTTTATTAATTAAAGGTGGTTAGACTATCCATACAACGCGATAACCAATCAAAATTCAAAAAATATTATGTTTTAAATTAAAATTTAACTATATTGACTATTATATTTATATATTTCAAGAATTTGATTATCAATTAAAACTATTTAATTTTTAATTAGAATTTAAATCCTTTATGATAATTATATATTTCGGGATTTTGATCGTATTATCTATTTAATATAAAATCGTCTATTTTACAGATTAACTTCTAATACCACCAACACACTGAGTGAGGAAGCACTACGAGTATATTTATAGTTTTTACGACTTTAATCAATAATTTATAATTTTCATTGTTTAATTGTTAAAGATCGTAATTTAGGGTTTTTACACAAAGATGTGAGGGTAGTTATCTATTATTTATCGTAAAGTCAAAAAAATCCGATGTTAATTGAGTATATTAAAAAAAATTAAATCCATTAACTATTATATTTTGTATTTCGAGAATTATTTTAGAACCAATCAGATGTTAATCCTAAATTTTAGACCAATCACAAGAGTCTAAAAACTTTCCTCATCTAATCTTATTAACTAAGGGTGGTTAGACTATCCATACAACGCGATTAACCAATCAAAATTTAAAAATTCTTAATTTTTAATTAAAATTAAATAAATTCAAACTTTACTCATTTAATTTTATTAACCAAGGGTGGGTGAGTCCTAAATTTTAGACCAATCACAAGAGTCTAAAAACTTTCCTCATATAATTTTAAACCAGAATTTAAATTCATTAAAAAATTTCCTCATATAATTTTATTAACCAAAGGTGGTTAATCTATTAATACTAAACTAGCTCTTTAGCCCGTGCAATGCACAGGCATATTCTAAATATGAGTAAACTATTGATTTGTTCGGTTTTTTGTACGTTTGTGTAGTAGAATATCAATTTTTTTATCACCTACAATATCAATTTATTAGTTATATGACAAGTAAAGTTAATACAAGTTTGTATTGCACTTATATACATAAAAATTCTTTGTTCTTTTTGTTATCTTTTGTTGATTTGAACGTATTTGTGTCATACAAATCTAATACTTAAAATATGTTAAAGATTATGAGTTATAAATAATTATAATGCACATGCATCCAAATAATAATATAATGAGATATGGTATATATTAGCGTATATGGTCATATATTACCATGTATGTTATGTGTATGTATGTATATACGTATGTGAGTAACCAAAATATTCAATCAAATATTATTATATATTCACATATTTTATATGTATGTATGTATGTATGTATGCACATATGTATGTATGTATGTATGTAGTATGTATATATGTATGTATGCATTTATTTATATGTATATATATATATATATATATGTGTGTGTGTGTGTGTGTGTGTGTGTGTATATGTATATGTATATACATATTTATTGTGCATCATTTAATAGAATGTAACAAATATGCATATTTATTGTGCAACATTTAATATAATGTAATAAATATATCAAAATTAAAAGATTAAAATAACCCTAAAAATATATATTAGAAATGAGGGTAAAATAATTCACGATTTAAATTGTTTACCCAAACTCCCTGTTGTTGTATTAGATATATAATAGATTTTAGACCAATCATAAGAGTCAAAAAAAACTTTCCTCAAATGATTTTATCAAAACAATGGTGGTTAAACTATCTATACAACACGATTAACCAATCACAATTCAAAAAATAATTTACTTTTAATTCGAATTTAAATATATTAAAAAGTTTCTCATATAATTATATTGACCGAGAGTGGTTAGACTATCCATACAACGTGATTAACCAATCAACATTCAATAATTATTTTGTTTTTAATTAGAATTTAAATCCATTAAAACTTTACACATATAATTTTATTAACTAGAGGTGGTTAGACTATCTATATAGTGCGATTAATAAATCAAAATTAATAAATTATTTTATTTTTCACTAGAATTTAAATCCATTAACTATTATATTTATATATGTTATGGATTAAAAAGTGTACTTGTAAATTAATTGCTAAGGTTTAAGAGAGCTTCGAGCTTTAATGACTGCTCTTGTGTTTCGTGACTAAATCGGTCCTCACAAGATGCCTATGTATCTCAACTATTGCTGAGAATCAAGCCAAAAAACGTAGTTCTTGGTGTTGCCCTCGGGGCTGTGGCGACAGGGGCACACCAAGGACGTAGTGACTTGTATGTCCTTATTCGAGGATGAAGTCTAGAACGTAGTAGATGACGTATGGAGCTGTGTCCAAAACGTAGTAGATGACGTATGGAGCTGTGTCCAAAACGTAGTTCTATTGTGAAGGATCTGGGTCCTTATATAGGCGTTTGGAGCCTCGTATTTAGAGTAAGTTTAGGAGACTTAGCGAATAAGTCTCCTTTTTTTATAATGGATAAACATTGTATTTCTTTGTGGACAAGTCTTTTCCTTGTTGATAAGGACTATGACTCATTATTTCCTTTAATTGGGATTCTGGATCCTTCTTTGATGAATTTACCATATTTTGGACTTCTTTCCTGAGCTGTATATTTCCCTTATTTATTAATTACGAAATTAATAAATAATTAGGGTTTCAGGCCTTGCTTATTGGGCCGTGTTCTTGGACCAATCCGGGTCTAATTAATACGTAATTAATTGCACTTCTAGGATTATTTTTCAACTCATATCATTTGCCCCCCAACTTCTAGGAAAATCTCTCTTGGATTATCGTAGAAGTTATTTTATTCGGGAGTTACGAAGTTTTCTTTCGTATTCTAGCTTGGTTTTACGAACATATAGTTCTAAACCAATTTTTATAATTTTCCCAAAATAGGAATCGGGATTTTTCATCAATTCCTTGGAAAATAAATTAATTTTTGAAATTCCAGTACATTTTCGACCAGGATCCTGGTCGAATTCGACCTCACTTTTGGGTCCTGGTCGAACACCTTCGACCAGGATTCTGGTCGAATTTGGTCTTGTTTTTGCCTCCTGGTTGAATACTTTCGACCAGGATTCTGTTCGAATCTAACTTCATTTTTGCCTCCTGGTCGAATACTTTCGACCAGGATTCTGGTCGAATATTAGTGTCATTTCATCCCCTGGTCGAACACTTTCGACCAGGATTTTGATCGAAGATTAATGTCGTTTCAGTCCCTGGTCGAACACTTTCGACCAGGATTCTAGTCGAACGTATACTTGTGGATTTCGACCTTATTGGAGGTCGAACTTTTCATCCATTTTGGGCCCTGGTCGAACACTTTCGACCAGGATGCTAGTCGAATAGATGCTTCATTTCGGGCCTTGGTCGAACACATTCGACCAGGATGCTAGTCGAATATATTCTTCATTTTGGGCATTGGTCGAACACATTCGACCAGGATGCTAGTCGAATATATTCTTCATTTTGGGCCTTGGTCGAACACATTGGACCAGGATGCTAGTCGAATATATTCTTCATTTTGCCTCCTGGTCGAATATTTTTGACCAGGATTCTATTCAAAGATTAATGCAATTTTTGGCCCTTGGTTGAATATTTTCGACCAGGACTCTATTCGAAGATAAGTGCCATTTTAGGCCCTGGTCGAACACTTTCGACCAGGTTTTTGATCGAAGATGAGTTCCATTTTAGGCCCTGGTCGAACCCTTTCGACCAGGTTGCTGGTCGAATATATGGTCCATACTTGTTGTGGGCTTAAGTTGGACCCAGGACTTTAACTGTTCCAATTTATTAATTGGGCCTGTAGTCTTTTATGGGCTATACCGGCTGATGCCGGTTGCCCTTCCTTTAACCGGCCCATTGACCGGCTGTTATCCCTATAAAAGGGTGAAGTCTCACTTGTTTCTATTCACTTATCACTTTCCAGTTTCTTAAAGATATTCTGCTAGATTTTTTCCAAAATTCTCTCTACAAAGCTCTGCTAGGGTTCTGTCGTAAGGCGATTCCCGGCGAGATTTTTCGATCATTCTCACCGGTTTCTGGGCTCTTCTGTTTGAAGATTTGAAGATTTCTTGAAGATTTCTGGGTTTTGCTTTGAAGACTTGAAGATCCTTTGCAGTCATCACCCCTTGGTGACACATCTGTTGATGACCCTGATGCCAACGAGCATTCTTCTGACTCTAGCTCGGGGGAGGAGACAGATGCTGACAACAGGGGGGGGGTGATGCATAGTTCGCAGTTTATTTATGGCCATCCATGGCTTGTATTAGTTTTTATGTATTTCCAGCCTACGGGCTTAACTCAACTTTCATTAAGTTTTAAGTCGTAACTTTGTTTTTCTTCCCGCTTTTTACATTCTTGACTTTGCATGCTTAGTTAACATGTATAATACTCAAGTTTAAAAACTTGGATTGGTTTCGTCGATGTTATTTCTACTTTTCCTAGTAGTCCAGTCAAGACACACTTTAAACATAATAGACTTTCAAATTTGAGGCATGCCAAGTCCTTGGCACCTCATGCCTTTCGAGGGTTTCTAGCTTGTATGAGCCTCATCCAAATACGTTCTTGACGCGATATGGTCCTTCCCAATTTGGGGCCAACTTCCCTTTTTGTCCAACTCCGGATGCCTCAATCTTTCGGAGGACTAAGTCTCCTTGTCGAAAGAACCTTTCTTTAACCCTTAGGTTGTAATAGAAAGATGCTCGTTTCTGATGTTCAACTATCTTGGCATTTGCCTCATCTCTAACTTCATCCATTAGATCTAAAGCTAGCCTCAAGCCTTCTTCATTTTCTTCTGGCTCATAAGCCTCAACTCTTGGAGACGTGTGAGTAATCTCCACTGGAACCACTACCTCTGCCCCATATGCCAACAGAAAGGGGGTTGCTCCAGTGGTGACTTTACAAGTAGTACGATATGCCCATAGTATGGGGAGCAATTCGTCTACCCAAGTGTTTCTAGAGCGTTCAACTCTTTTTTTCAGTCCATCCAGGATAATTCGATTGGAAACCTCAGCTTGCCCATTTGCTTGAGGATGGTCAACAGAAGTGAAGCGTAACTTGATATCATTCTCGTCACAATACTTCTTAAATTCATCATTGTTGAACTGAGTTCCATTGTCTGTGACCAAGATACGTGGAATCCCGTATCTGCATATAACATTTTCCCAGAAGAAATGCATCACTTGTTTGGTGGTTATCTTGGCTAAAGGCTTAGCCTCAATCCACTTGGTGAAGTAGTCGATTGCTACTATCAAGAACTTTCTTTGCGCACTTAGCATTGGAAATGGTCCAAGTATATCCATTCCCCACATGGCGAATGGGATAGGTGAGTTTATGGATGTCATCATCTCTGGTGGTTGCCTAACCACCGGTGCATGCTTTTGGCACCGTTCACATTTCTTTACATAGCTTTTAGCATCTGCAAGTATGTTTGGCCAATAGAAACCTAGACAAGTGATTTTATGAGCAAGGGCTCTGCCCCCCAAGTGCTGCCCACAAATTCCTTCATGCACTTCCCTTAGGGCCAATTCTACCTCTTGGGGTCTCAAGCATTTCAGATAAGGAACAATGAAAGACTTTTTGTATAGGATTCCCTCAATCAGGGTATACCTTAATGCTCTCACATATAACTTTCATTCTTCTGAAGTGTCGTTGGGTAACCACCCAGTTTCCAGATGAGATTTGATGGGATCCATCCAACAGCTGGCAACATCAATGGGTGCTACCAACTTTCCATTGATGCTTGGGGTCTTCAAGACTTGGAAGTATACACTTCCTGCGTAGTTTTCAATTTCAGAAGAGGCAAATTTAGACAAGGCATCGGCCTTCATGTTCTCTTCCCTTGGAATGTGTTCCACATAGCATTCATAAAACTGGGTCATGATGGCTTTCACAAGCTTCAGATATTTGGCCATGGTTTCATCTTTAGCCTCAAATTCTCCATTTACTTGTGAGACTACCAATCTCGATTCGCCGCAGACTTTGAGAGTATTAACTCTTAAGGCCCCAGCCAAACCTAAGCCGACTATCAGGGCTTCATACTCAGCTTCATTGTTTGTTGTCAGAAAGTCCAACTTTAGTGCATACTCAATGAGAAATCCATCGGGACTTTGTAGCACTAAACCTGCTCCGCTTGATTTTGTTTTTGATGCCCCATCAAAATAGAGCACCCAGTATTCCTTAAATACCATCTTTTCATCTTGTTTTTCAACTTATTTGCCCTCCAAGGGTACTACTTCCTGCCCCCCCCCCCAAATTCTTGGTTGTCGATGGTACATTCAACCATGAAGTCAGCAAGTGCCTGTGCTTTAATGGCCTTTCGAGGCTTATACTAGATGTCGAACTCTCACAACTCAATAGCCCATTTGATCAGTCTTCCGCTGACCTTAGGACTATGCAGGATGTTTCATAATGGTTGGTCAGTCAAGACTTCTATCTTATGCGCCTAAAAGTACGGGAGTAATTTTCTTGAGGCCATGATCAAGGCTAAAGCAAAATTTTCTATCAAAGAGTAGTTTACTTCTGCTCCGTGCAGAATTTTGCTCACATAGATGGGTTTCCGAACCTTTGATTTTTCCTTCGCCAAAACAGCTCCCAAGGCGGTGTTTGAAACTGCCAAGTATAGATAGAGTGTTTCTCCAGGTTTTGGTTTTGCCAACAATGGTGCTTCAGTCATGTACTTTTTCAAGGCCTCAAAGGCCTCCTGGCTTTCAGTTGTCCACTCAAAAATTTTCACGTTCTTAAGTGCTTTGAAGAAAGGTAAGCACTTCTCTCCTGACTTGGAGATGAATCTTCCCAATGCTGCCACTCTTCCCGTCAGTTTCTGAACATCCTTGACGGTTCGTGGTGGCTCCATGTCCAGGATCGCTTTGATTTTGTCGGGGTTAGCCTCGATTCCTCTCTTGGAAACCATCAGGCCTAAAAACTTCCTTGAGCCTACACCAAAGGCACATTTAGTTGGATTCAACATCATCTTGTGGTGCCTCAGCACTTCAAACGCTTCTCGTAGATTGTTTATATGATCGGCCTTATCGAGGATTTTAACCAACATGTCATCCACATAGACCTCCATGGTTTTTCCAATCCGGTGTTCAAAAATTTTGTTCACCAACCTTTGGTATGTTACACCTGCATTCTTAAGTCCAAATGCCATGACTAGATAACAGAAAACACCAAAGTCAGTGATGAATGATACCTTGGAGATGTCATCTTTGTGCATTTTGATTGGTTATATCCACTGAAGCCATCCATAAAACTTTAGCATCTCGTGGCCTACGGTGGCATCTATTAGGGCATCAATCCTTGGTAAGGGAAAACAATCCTTAGGACATGCATAGTTCAAATCGGTGAAGTCTACACACATTTTCCATTTTCCATTGGCTTTTTTTACCATCACCGAGTTAGCCAACCATTCTGGGAATTGTATCTCTTCAATGAACCCGGCCTTTAGAAGCTTTTCTACTTCTTGTTTAATGGCCTCTTGCCTTTCTGGAGCAAAATTTCTCTTCTTCTGTTTCACCGTCTTCCTTTCAGGATTCACATTTAATTTATGGGTTATCAACTGGGGATCAATCCCTGGCATGCCCGCCGCTGTCCAAGCAAAAACGTCACTGTTCTCTTGAAGAAAAGATATGAGCTTGCTTTTCAATGGTTCAGGCAACAGTGCTCCAACATAAGTCACCTTCTCCGGTTCACCAGGGACTAAGGGAATTGGGATTAAATCCTCAGCTGGTTTCCCTCTTTGGTCCTCATTATCACTAGTATCCATGTCTTCAATGGGGAGAACCTGCCCCCCGATTCCATCAGGCCTTAACGCGGCTACGTAACAGCTTCTAGCCATCTTTTGGTCTCCCTATTCTTCACCAATTCCATTCCTCGTTGGGAACTTGATTTTTAGATGATAAGATGAGGCAACGGCCTTGAACGCATGAAGACCCGTCCTTCCCAGGATTGCATTGTAGGTCAAAGTTGCCTTTATAACTATGAAGTTCAACATCTGAGTAGACGTATTTGACCCTTGCCCCCATTGTCATTGGGAGTTGGATAGTGCCTTCCACCTTTGACTCCACTCCATTGAATCCATATATGGGCATATTCGAGGGTGTCAACTGAGAGTCAGTATAGCCCATCTTGATAAAAGCATCATGGAACAAGATGTCCACTGAAGCTCCATTGTCGACCAAAACTCTCTTTGTTTCAGAATTCCCTATCACAGGTACGATGACTAATGGATCATCGTGGGGAAACTTCACTCCTTCCAAGTCAGAATCATCAAAACCTATTGATATTTCTATTCGGGCACGTTTCGGTGCTTCTCCAACCACGGTCATTACCTCTCGGGCGTATGCTTTCCTTGAGTTTCGGGAGGACCCAGCAGCAGTTGGTCCTCCGAATATCATGTTGATGACTGGCCCTCGGGGCTTGGGATTTCGATCTTGATCGTTGTCCCTTCTGTCATAATCTTCCTTTCATAGTTTCCTCTTTGACTTCCTTGATTTCCATCCTTGGTGAACTTATTGAGCTTTCCTCTCCGTATCAGAAACTCGATCTCATCTTTCAATTTTCTACAATCGTCGGTGTCGTGACCGACTTCCTTGTGGAACCGACAGAATTGGTTTTGATTCCGTTTAGACATATCAGTCCTTAGTGGCTTCGGCCATCGGAGATCCTCCTCCTTTGCTATTTCCATCAGAATTTGGTTCCTGGGAGTGTTCAATCTTGCATACTCCGTAAACTTTGGCCCAAAATTATTCCTCTTGGGTGGAGAATCAGAATCCTTTGACGTTCTGGGAAACTTTTCCTTGACGTCGTACTCTTGAGTTTTATTTCTTTTCTTTGAATTTCCACTGCCACCAACAGTGGGTTCATATTTTCTCATGTTTTCTTCAGCCTTGATGTACTTTCCGGCTCTATCTTGGAGCTTCAGCATGCTCTCGGGTGGATGTTTTGCCAATGATCTTTTGAAGTGATCATCAGTGGTTCCTTGTTGCAAGGCTATCATAGCTACTTTGTCCTCTAAGTCCGGGACTTTCAGAGCTTCCCGGGTAAATCGGTTGATGTAATCCCTTAAAGCTTCATTCTTTCCTTGCTGGATTCCCATGAGTGATGCAGAACTTTTCTCGTGCACCCTTCCACTAACGAAATGATTGATGAATGCTTCACTTAATTCCTTGAAAGACCCAATAGAGTTTGGAGGAAGACGGCTATACCAACATTGGGCCATGCCTGCCAATGTTTGCGGAAACGCCCTACACTTGACCGCATCATTGGTTGGCTGCAACAGCAGTGCATTGGAGAAGGTTCTTACGTGATTTGCGGGATCTCCCGTTCCATCATAAGCTTTAATTGTTGGCATCTTGAATTTCCTGGATATGGTAGCTTTCATGATGTCTTGAGTAAACGGTGGCGTAGGATCATCAGGATCTCCTAGGGGCAACAAAACACTAGGATCACCCCTTGGGGCTTCAGCCCTCTTGGTTCTTCTTGGTGTTGGGTCCAGGTTGATTATCGGGACTCTTCCAGTTTCCTGGCTTTGTGCTTTTGCGGTTTCCTGTTCTGCCAGTAATTTCTTGAGCCTTGCAACCTCCGCCTCATGGGCCGCAATTTTTTCCTTAGTAGTTTGGGGTTGTTCCCGATTTGTTTGGGAAGAACGCCTCCTCCTTGGGGCAACATCCCTATCTTCTGCAGATGTATAATTCTCGTCCTCTGTATAGGGACCCGAGTAGTCTTGAATCAAAGGGGTTCATCGAGTTTGAGTTTGTTGATTTTGGGTTCCCGGACTTTGTATATAAGGAGGAACGTATGCCTCATGGTAAGTGGGATTGAGACCACTATCGCCCACCATGGGTCGAGGGGGCATGCCATAGATTGGCATCCCAAGAGTTTGAGTTGCGTATTGGGGAATATCCGTAGTATGAAGTTGAAGGCCACTTGGTGCATTCATGAGCAGTGGGGAGATTGGTTGCTGGAGAGTGGTCTCTTGTGGATTAGATCCATGGACGACCATTTGTAGGGGATTCGTCCCTTCAACCAAAATTGGGATTTCCGGTCCTTGAGTGTTGGTGAGGGGGATATTCGCCCCTTGAATGCCAGTAGTTGGCGGTGGTTGATTTCCTTGAGTATCATCCTTAGAGGTGATAGGAAGCTCCTCAGAAGTTTGAGTATCTCGAGTTGTTCTTCGTGTTTTTGCCATGGTTGATGTTGTCTTCCCACAGACGGTGCCAAATGTTATGGATTAAAAAGTGTACTTGTAAATTAATTGCTAAGGTTTAAGAGAGCTTCGAGCTTTAATGACTGCTCTTGTGTTTCGTGACTAAATCGGTCCTCACAAGATGCCTACGTATCTCAACTATTGCTGAGAATCAAGCCAAAAAACGTAGTTCTTGGTGTTGCCCTCGGGGCTGTGGCGACAGGGGCACACCAAGGACGTAGTGACTTGTATGTCCTTATTCGAGGATGAAGTCTAAAACGTTGTAGATGACGTATGGAGCTGTGTCCAAAACGTAGTAGATGACGTATGGAGCTATGTCCAAAACATAGTAGATGACGTATGGAGCTGTGTCCAAAACGTAGTTCTATTGTGAAGGATCAGGGTCCTTTTATATATAGGCGTCTGGAGCCTCGTATTTAGAGTAAGTTTAGGAGACTTAGCGAATAAGTCTCCTTTTTTATAATGGATAAACATTGTATTTCTTGGTGGATAAGTCTTTTCCTTGTTGATAAGGACTATGACTCATTATTTCCTTTAATTGGGATTCTGGATCCTTCTTTGATGAATTTACCATATTTTGGACTTCTTTCCTGAGCTGTATATTTCCCTTATTTATTAATTACAAAATTAATAAATAATTAGGGTTTCGAGCCTTGCTTATTGGGCCGTGTTCTTGGACCAATCCGGGTCTAATTAATACGTAATTAATTGCACTTCTAGGATTATTTTTCAACTCATATCAATATATTTGAAGAATTTGGTTATCAATTAAAATTATTTTATTTTTGATTTCGAATCTAATTCCTTTATGATAATTATATACTTCGAGATTTTGATCACCAACTGTACTATTTATTTAATATAAAATCATCTATTTTATAGATAAACTTCTATCTATGTATACATTTTTCGACTTTAATCAATAATTTATGTTTTTGATTATTTAATTGTTAAATGTCGTAATTTAAGATTTTTACACTGTGAGGGTATTTATCCAATATTAATATATTTATATATTTTCTCAGATTCGCTAAACTGAAATGTTATTTAAATAAATATTATTAAAATTAACACGGAACAAAGAAAAATAAAAAAAATAAACATATCTATATCTATATCTATATCTATATCTATCTATATATTATAAATTTGTGGATATCTCATACCTTAGGTTCGGGATCCATATTTTGGTTCGGATAACACTTTAATATATAGATTTGATCAAATGGACTATCCATTTTAGGCTTTGTATCCATATTTAGGTTTGTAGAATATCCATATACTCATTTTGACCCATCAATTATAGAAACTTTCTATTTCATTTTTGAATATCATCAATACCATAATAATACTTATGGTAAGTTCATTAATTAAAATATAAACTAATCTTTTAATTTTGGGTAAGCATTTAATGTAAATTATCTTAAAATATATGTTACATATACAACAAAATATAGATAAAAAAAATTGAACGAATTTATTTTAACATTTAAAACAAAACAATTAATATACCTTTGATCTTAAATCTAAAATTACTTAATTTATTATAATTAAATTATTTTTTTAAATACCCGTTTGCTTAGCAGTGACTATAACCTAGTACGGTACAAATCCTTATTACAAATGCTCTTATACGCGTGCTCTTGCATGGAGTAAACATATGGCAAAAGCGTCTCTGTCAATAACCACTTAACCAAACATAAGAGACAGATTAAATATAAAGATTAAAGATAAAGGCCAGTGCATGCTTGCAAGAATTTGCAACCTAAACGCAAAAAGTTGGCAAGAAAATGCAAGCACTAATTTGGTGCGGGTGTGTAATTGCTGGTTTGAACTCCTCTGCCGTGTTCATACCAGGCTCTCGTACTATTTCAGTGTAAAAATTATATAAAATTAACTCCAACTTATTGAACTTAAATTACTATTCTTTATTTTTCAATGATAGATGTTTTATTAGAATATATGATAAAAAGATATTTTTTGCGTGCTCATATTATTTTTAAAAAGTATCTAAGAGTAACGGCTCCCTCGCTTTTCTGGTACACTTACGTATCAGAATTGCGGAACTGGTACAGCTGCGTACAACATTGCAAAACTGGTATAGGGCGCCACAGCCCGTGGCGACCTCGGAGGGATGCGCCACAGCCCGTGGCGACCCTGTATATTATTTTTATTCATTTCACTTTCCCCGTGGTTACTTAGTAAAACAGATTTGTCACTTAGTAAAAATTGTTTTGTAACTCTCTCTTTTGTAGGTTTATAGATTATACTTGCAAAAATTATATTAGCATTTTCTTTGTTTTAAATTAAACATGAGCTGTTGTACTTTGGGACTATCCAAAATTTTAAAAATAATATTACGCATAACTCTGTAAAATTTTGGTCCAAAAATGATAACTACACAAAATTGTAGTTCCTACACAAAATTCTTAGCAAAAAATGTTCTCAAACAATCGATTTTGGATGTATAAAAAATGTAGTTGCAAAATTTAAATTTTAATTTTTTTTTATATTAGCATAGAAATGCTCTACTTTGCTACTAAGCAGAAACGGAAAATAATTATTAAGTGTACCTATGTTATTTTTTGCTCCAAAAAGGAGGTGTACAACATTTTATGCAATTTTTATGGACTAGAAAAAAAAAATTATTCAACCATCTGGAAGGATGATAATAATACACCCTTAATGTTGACGTGACTACACCACTTTTACATTTACATGCTAACAGTTGTATTCAGAGCAATAATAAAGCTTCAAATTTAGTTTGACAAGACTACACATGAGATCAATAATTTCTGGAAAACATGACAAATAATACAAAGCTTTAATTTTATGAAAAAGATGAGTGGTCATTTCAAGGCCTGCATAACTAGTAATTTGAAGTAGGGTATATATAATTGATGGTTATAGCTTCATTCAGTGTCTTAAGAAAGGAATCAAAATGTTTTGTTAAATTTCGATTACAAGAAATGGGTGAGTACGATTGTCGTGTTTGGTTGCTTGTTGAAAGAGATGACGATTATCGTAGGTTAAAACTAAGCGATCCGAAAGAGTACTTTGCAGGCGTTCGTCGGGAATGGGCATATAGGCGTTAGGAATCAGAACGATTGAGAAATGACCTCATTCGAATTGGTGCAAGGGTTCCCACTCGTGATTCGCTTATCATGTATCCCGACCCCGGTGAATGTGGCAATTGGAATAAGTATAGGAAAAGAGTGATTGGTGTTGTGTCACAGATACGGTTTGAAAATAATCTAATGCTGGTGCGTAGAGTTCGTCAATATATGTATCAACTTGCCACAGATTCCGTTGGTGCTATGGGAAGAGACCTCACAGAACGCGAGCAATATCATCTTGAACATAATCCAAACTATGTCTCCGATGGAGCCATTTCCGACGAAACGGAAGAAGAGTGATGCCCATTTATGTGTTGTTCTATTGTTGTTTTTAATTATGACCAAATGTTTTTATTTTATATTATTGTATGTTGAGTGTCCTATTAATGTATGAATTTGGTATTTATGAATTTGGTATTTATGGCAATAATCTCCATTATAATAAGAACATGACAATGCATGAAAAAAACATAACGACATTCTTTACGAGGAAGAATGTACATTCTTTAAAAACAAATAACCAGAGCTTTAAAAACGCATACATCATGAACAACTTAATCTTCATGATCATCCTCATCTGTACCCTCATCATCATCATCATCATCATCCTTATCGTCATCCCCGGAGTCAGTTAGAATACTTATGTTGAAACTGTGCATAAGTTCTTCCATCTCAAAAACATGCTGATTTGCTTGCCTTGTCATTTGTTTTTTAAGATCTTCAATGATAATTGTTGCACGCTCCTCCAGTGGTTCTTCAATCCAATGAATGTATCCGCAGCCGCTGGATCCATCTGGACAGTTCAGAGACCTTCTTCCTGCATTGGACCCGTACCAGCACATCCTCTCAACCATCACCTTATTGCAAAAGCAAACATCCACATCCGACTCGTTAGACATCTTAATTAGAACAAACAAGCAGTACATAAATTGGAATGATTTGTCTGAAGAACTATGCGTAGAGATGCCCCTTTATATATTTGAATTATTTGCTGTGGAATTGATCTCGTGACTTGAAGAGTGCCCATATTTTTACTTTGCAGAGCCTTCAGTGAGCTTTTCAGTAATAAAGCAAAGCTGGATGCACTACAAACCTGTTTTTTTGGTTTTTCAGAGCTTGTCTGTGGTTATATATTTGAATTATTTGTTGTGGAATTGATCTCGTGACTTGAAGAGTGTCCATATTTTTACTTTGCAGAGCCTTCAGTGAGTTTTTCAATAATAAAGCAAAGCTGGATGCACTGCAAACCCGTTTTTTTGGTTTTTCAGAGCTTTTCTGTGCTTATCACATTAGAAATAAAGTTGAGTTATCACATCAACAATAAAGTTGAGTTGTCTCCTCATATCTCATAATGTGCAGGCCAAAATAATGCACTTGTATTACTTTTGTGTACTAGAGATCCAATTTTTTCCCCTATAAATAGTTCTTCTCTCTTATGCATAATCATAGTTGCAGGATATCTCTCTTGTTTAAGTGAGTTTGCATCAAATGGATAAGGGAAAGAGGCCAGTTAGTTCGAGTTCACCTAGTAACCAGCTATTCACGGGGAGGAGGCCTTGGAAGAAAGTCTTTTCTGAAGCTGAGAAAAGAGAGGCTGAGAAGCAACGTGAGAACGAGATATTTGTGGGCAAGATGCGTAGAAGGAAGAACAAGGAGGATAGAAAGGGCAAAGATTGGGTTGAAACTAAGGAGGAATACTTGGATATTTATGGAATCAACCATGAATTGTTTGGTGCACATTACGATAAGGTTAAGCTCCTAAAACAAAAGGTTCGTTGGAATGAGATCACGGAGAGCGACTGCCGAGCTGCAATTGAAAAAGCTGAGGACGAGTACACCGCTAAAGTTAAAGAGCTTGAGGATCTTGAGGATGCTGAATATGCCCGAGATGATGATGTTTAGTCTTTACCAGTTGGAATAAGCTTTCCATTTCCTGTTAAGGAAATGTCTGCATTGAAAATTTATGTATCTGTGTCCTTGTGCTTACTTGTGTTTTTTCATTTCCTTTGTAACCGTTTGCAATTTCATTTCCTCTGTAACCGTTTGCAATTTCATTTCATGTGTAACCGTTGGCAATTTAATTTCCTTTCAATGCTTTGTTCATGTTTTCTTAACTTATCAAATTATTTTGGTACTTGAAGATAACCACAAATTAATTATTGGAAGGTCATAGAATGCTCCATAATTATAAAACATAAAATTACAACTGAAATAAAACATTTCATATTAAGTTCATAGCATAATCATTACAAAATAATAAAAGTGATGCATAAAGCTAACGAGGACCCTTGCCATTTTTTTTTCTTGTTGTTGTGATCACACATTGGTCCACCAGTTATGCAAAGCCTCTCCTTCCCTTTGACATATCTGCCCGGTTGCTTCCTCAATTGCACAGCAGGAGCCTCCTCCACCTCGATCTCCTCATCCACCAACTCCTCGTCCTCCTCGTCCTCATCGTCCTCATCTCCCACAGGCGCGGTACACATTGATGACAAAGTATCATGTGATATGAAGGGTTGAAAACCCCCAGGTGGCGTATCATGCAGATGGGTTGGGGTGATGTGTCTGTGTTCATCGAGGCCGAACAGATTCAAGCTCAGGATCCATACTCTAATGCTTACGGTACGCATTATGAGCCTACCCAACCAAGTTACCAACACAACCATGGGATGAGCAACCAATTTCCTGAATTCGGAACAACGGGATGATCAAGCTCTTTTTTCGGTGAAGGTGAAAACAATGAAGGATTTCACGAATCTGGGGGGGGGGTTCTAGTAGCCAAGCAGTGCAACAAACACATCATGGCGAGGATCTTGACATGCATGAATATTATAACCGAACAGATTGTGTAGAACGGTCTCCAGCACGTGATACAATGACGGGAAGAGAGTTGGCATGCATAGATGATAATCCTCTTGAATTTAATTTCAATAGTTCAAGCAGTGAGGAGTCTGAAGATTTTAACAGTGATGAGGACGATGATGTATCATCCGAGGAGGATGAAGAGGTATTGAGGAACCATGTTCCAATGGCAACTTGGTTTCAAACTGAGGAATATTCACCGATGGTATTAAACAACCAAGCTGGAAACTACCTTGCTTTATCTCAAGATAAAGAAGATCTTTCCATTGGTCAAACGTTTAATGACAAACAAATGTTAATTCATGCCGTGTGACAAATGCACATTACTAGCAACCGGACATATATTGTGGAGAGGAGCAATCCAAATCAGTTTATTGCAACGTGTGTGGTGGAAAATTGTCATTGGAGAATGAGAGCCGTGAAGAAAAAGACCCATGGATTGTTTGAAATCACAAAGTGCACGGAGCACACTTGTTTAGTTGATCTACCAACGCAGGATCATAAAAAAATCTCTGCAAGATTTATTGCAAATATTGTCAAACCACATGTAAGCTATCTATTCTCAACCATAGTTGACATATGTTCAAACACTTTTATTGACTTATTTTTTGGGAATGTGTCGCAGGTTAGAGAATCACCCAATCTCCGAGTCAATACCATTATGACAATGGTTAATGACGAATTCAACCACCTTGTAAGTTACTATAAAGCATGGAGGGGCAAGCAGTTGGCTGTTGAGGAGGTCTACGGTAACTGGACTACCACATATGATGCACTCCCACAGTTTTTCATGGCCATGGTACATGCCAATCCTGGCACTGTCACTGTAATCGATGTTATTAGTCATGAAACTAATAGAAGCAGTTCTGTTTGCAAACGTATTTTCTGGTGCCTTCGCGCAATTATGGATGGTTGGCAACATGCCCGTCCAGTACTTTCGATTGATGGTACCTTTCTGAAGGGAAAATATAATGGGAAATTATTGGTTGCAATGGGGGTGGATTCGAATAGTCATCAATATCCAGTTTGTTATGCCTTGGTTGACGGAGAATCGGAGAGAAACTGGTCTTGGTTTCTGAAGTTGCTACGTCAACATGTATGCAGAGACAGGTTAAATGTCTGCATAATTTCAGATCGTGCTGCTGGCATCCTAGCAGCGATGAGGAACCCGACAAGTGGATTCACAGCACCTTACGGGATTCATAGGTTTTGTTTATTTCATGTCAAAAGTAACTTCTCAAGTAAACATGCCGGTGGAGAGTTAAAACTATTGATGTGGAAAGCCGGAACTACCCCCCAAATCATCAAACACCAGGCATACATGAAGAGAATAGGCGCGATATCACCCCCTGCTTTTCAATACCTAGCAGACATTAATCCAGAATTGTGGACCATATGTTACGATATTGGTGGTGCTCGTTATGGACAAGCCACAACAAACGTGATGGAAGGTTTCAATGGTAGCATAAGAATGGCTCGTTTCCTTCCTGCAACGGCAATGATGGAGTATATCTTCTACAAGACTGTTAGAATTGTCAACACGCAGCGCAACCAAACTGTCGATGCTATGCAGCGGGGTCAACAATTATGCCAAAGTACAGAGAGTATGATAAACAGATATATGGAAAAGGCTAAATCACATACGGTGCATACATTCAGTAAACAACTAGGGATTTTCAAAGTTGTTACGCAACGCTATCGGGTTAAAGGAGGCACAAAGGGGGGCGCACCCAAAATGTGGACATGAGTAAACAGAGTTGCACTTGTGGAAAATGGATGTGCTTTCATTTGCCTTGTTCTCATGTATTGGCTGGTTGTTTGGCAGAGAATCTTGATTGGAAAAAATGGATTGAACCTTACCACTACACTTCCAAATTGCATAAGTTATGGGAGCCTATCATATATCCATTGGATCCTACTGAGTGCTGGAACTACGTCTTACCGGTACAGTGGCAGAGGTATGGTAAGTTGGTACCGGATGAAGCCTGCAAAAAGATAAAGAAAAAACGTGGCGACAAGGGGGAGTCTGTAAGAATTCGTACTGAGATGGACCAATCGCGTTCGGGGATAAAATGTAGCCGCTGTAACCAAGAAGGACATACAAAACGGAGCAAACTTTGTCCTCTACGTTCCAATGCAGTTTGACGTTGCTCCACTTAGTTTTCATATGAATTTGTAGTATTTGCTTTGTGTGATTTCATTTCCTACATGTACTTATTTTATTTCATTTCCTATTTGTGTGGGTTTAATATCGCTTCCATTTCATTTCCTATGGCATGCAAATTTAGTTAACAATGCAAACCTAGCATGTCTTTAGTTAACATAGTCATAAATTGAACAATTACTCGTACTTGAATATTAAAAAGTACAATAGTTTAGTCCTCGTCGGACATGAAGCTGTCTGAGTCATTATCAACACTCACGCTCCATTGGTGATACTGTCTTGCACGTAGCATGTCTCCATCCTCTGCAAACATCCTTGCATCTGCTGCTAGACTATGTCGATGTACGCGCAAACGCATTCGGTTCTCTTTCTCTCGTGCACGAAACAATGCAACTTCAAGTTGTTGTGGAGTATTGTGTTGCATCAGTATAGCGCGTTGTTGCGGTATTCTAAGTCCATTCGAGCGACATTGTTCAACACAACAAGAAAGACATTGCGTACGCCACTCCCACTCCCTCTGCATTGTTGTTATTGCCTGACTTGAGTAACGATGATTAGGGTTCATTGAGTACACAAAATCATCGTCACATAGCCATTTTCTACCCATGGCTCTGAAAATATCACCACTAGTATAATCATTTGCCATTTTTCAAAGATGATGAGAATGAGCATAGGGTATTTATAGTCATAATTCAAATTCTTTAACACCTAAAGACAATAGTTTAGATCACGAGACCATTTTCCTATGTATTCACGGGTTCATACTATGCCAAAATAAATTCAGAACTGCATACACACTATCATTACATTTTCCTGTATATTCACGGGACACTTTTACAAAACTTGAAAGTTGTGTCTTCTTGTCGCTTTCGGACCAATAATTTTTTTTTCCCATTTTCAGGATCTCATGTTCGGCTAATAAAAATTCATAACTTATCCAATTTTTGTAACTCAATTTTTAAATTTTAACAAAATTGGACCGTTCAACTGTAATATGCCAAAATAAAAAACCAAATTATTTCTTTTATTATTTCAGTTTTCCAATCTTGAAAATGGATGTTTAAAACTTGAATATGATGTCAAACAAGCTATTTTACCAACGGCAAACCAACCAAAAAAATGGATAAAACAGGGTCGCCACGGGATGTGGCGCACCCCTCAAAGGTCGCCACGGTCTGTGGCGCCCTATACCAGTTTTGCAATGTTGTACGCAGCTGTACCAGTTCCGCAATTCTCGTACGTAAGTGTACCAGAAAAGCGAGGGAGCCTAAGAGTAACAGTGCTCATATTTTCAAAGTATGTAAGAATAAAAGTATGTAAGAGTACCATGATAGCGTGACCCATTCCATATTTTCCACTTTCCAGCATTCAACCATCAGGCATCAAGTGTTGTGTTTTGTTAAAGCTTAAGAATAACAGTGCTCATGTTCGAGCTCGACTTTGTCTCTATTATATTTTCAAACTAGTTTACTTAGTACAACGGCTTTTTAATAATTTTTCTTTAAAATATATTTTTAGATAAAATAATATTTGTAACATAAAATTAAGATTTCTTTTGAATTTTCCATTTCGTCTTTGATCATTTACTGAAATTTTGAATAAATATTGAAAACGGCAATTGTTTAATATTTTTTATTATTTTAATATTATATCAAATATTAGTATATTTATAACCATTTTTATTTTTCTCAAAATTAATATCCCAACTTGTATTTTAAAATACATAATATTACATCAATATTATGTTCTAGCATAGAATATGCTCCTCCTAATGAATTGTTCTCTCGTTAAACATGTTTCATTTCTTTGACTCACTTTCTCGTTATTACCAAATCTAAACAGATAACATCTATTAATCAATTTTATTATATCATAAAATTTAATTTAAATATTTTTAAAATTCTAATTTTTATTGTTTGAAATATAGATAGTCAAGAAAATAAATGAAAAGAAAACAAGGCTTTTATATTTTATTTTATGGGAACTTACATTTTCTGAAAGTATTATCTTCTATATAAATTAGAAGGTAAAATTTTAAAAAATAATTTTTAATATATATGTGAAAAAATATGGATAAATTAAGCGTGACTTTATTTAAAGAAAATTATTAAAACATAAGTTCTAATAGTTTTTTTAGGAAAATGTTAAGATGATATTCTGATTTCAAAATAAATTTTAGAACTTCAAGAAAAAATATATAAGAATATTAAGATGGTAAATTCAAGTTTAAGAGAATACCAACGGGTAATTTGACTTGAAAATAAATTTTAGGAGAATATTAAGATAGTAATTGGACGTAAAAAGAAAGTGGAGAATATTAACATAGCATATTTAGTTTGCTTCCTTGAAAAATAGTAAGAAAAAAATTAGTAAATAAATTGGATTAGTAGAGAACGTTTAGGAGAATATTAACATAGTAGATTTAGTTTCCTCCATTCGAAAATAGTAAGAAGAAAATTAAGAATTTATGTAATATTTAATTTTTATCAAAAAAATATTAAAATTGTATATTAAGTTTCCTCCATTAGTAAAGATTTGAAAGACAATTGAGATATCAAAATTTTAGGACAAAATTAAAATTGTATTTTTAGTTTCCTCCATTAGTAAAGATTTTAAATGCAAGAATAGTAAAATTGTATATTTAGGTACCTCTATTAGTGTAAAGATTTGAAAGGCAAATGAGATATCAAAAATTTAGAAGAAAATTAAAACTGTATATTTATTTTCCTTAATTAGTAAAGATTTTAAAGGCAAGATTATTAAAATTGTATATTTAGTTTTCTTCATTAGTAAAGATCAAAATTAAAATTGTATATTTAGTTTCATCCATTAGTAAAGATTTTAAAGATAAAAATAGTAAAATTGTATATTTAGGTATCTCAATTGGTGTAAAGATTTGAAATGAAACTGAGATATCAAAAATTTAAAAGAAATTTTAAATTGAATATTTAGTTTTCTTTATTAGTAAAAATTTTAAAGGCAAGAATACTATAATTATATATTTAATTTCCTCCGTTAATAAAGATTTTAAAGACAATTGAGATATTTTTGAATCTCAAATATTCAAAATTCAAAATTTTGAAAAAATTAAAAAAATATATCAACGCGATTTGAGAGGCGTCACCTCACCGTCTTTGTCTTCTCCTTTATACTAGCAAATCTTGCACGTGCTTCGCACACCGTAAATGATGTTTCATTTAATAATTTTTTTGAAAAAAATCAACAGTTATAATGAAGATATTAGTCATGGATCTGGATTGGGCAAAATATAAGTCCTCTTTGCCATATTTGTTCTTGTGTCAAAATAAATACATGTCATATTTATGCAGCTAGTACATTTCTTTATAACATGAACATAAAGAACCAACATTTATTTGAAAATCCAAGTACTTCAAGTCGTAGAATAAATAAATAACAAAAGTAACAAATGAAAATGACATAAATAATAAAAAAAGGGAAATATCCAGCAACTTATTTATCTAGTAAATGAAATAAAATTTTCTAAAACTAATGTTGCTATCCTCCTTGCTAAATATTCCAAAACATCAAAGCTGCTTGCACAAAAGTCTCTAATCACTTCTCTTGTATTAACAAAATGAAATATAACACTAAAATGATTATATTGTACATAGATATTTAAGGTTATATATATATATATATATATATATATATATATATATATATATATATATAGAGGATGGTTCAATGGGGAACTCATTATAGTGGGTAACCGAGTAACTAAATTGCAACCATCAGATTTAGTGTATTACAACGTTCAGATCAGTTGATGAGCGTCCAACAAGTTATGCTAACTCCGTTATATAACTACGTTTTAACTGACACAAGACACGTACAACACATGTCTTTTTTATTCATTTTTCTTTGTTTGTTTATTGTTTCATATGTATAATATACATTTTAAAAGTAAATTTTACTTTTTCTTGTTATATGTTTGAAAAGTTAATCATAATTTATTAATTATATAATTGAATATCTGTACATTTAAAAATTCAAAAATATATTATAAATTATGAAAATGGAGAACATAAAACTAGTTTCAAATATACAAAACACACACTTTAGACAAATTTAAAGAATACTTTTATGATTTTCAAAAAAGGATAAGTGATGTATAAAATTAATATTTGTAATAAACAGAGTATAGAACACATAAACTCACACAACACATACTACATACTACAGAACACAAAATTAGTATTAAAATCGGCAATACAAAAAATGTAAATAAACTAGAAAATTAGAAAATAAAGAGCTGAAATTTTTTATTGAGCACAAATGATAATTATAGAAATTACAAAATTACTAGACACAAAAAAAAATTATAGAACACGGAAAACTTATAAATAAATTAAAACAACATATTGATAAAAATTACAAACATAATAAATCAAATGACAAAAAAAAATATCACAGAACACAAATAAATTATAAAATATAAAAAATATGCAGAACACATAAAATTGAAAAAGATGAAAATATAAATAGAGAGAACATATAAAATTACAGAATATAAAAGATTATATAATACAATAAATTACAGAACACGAAAACGTTACAGAAAATATTAATCTATAAACATAAAAAAATGTTAGTCACACAAAAAATTAGAAACAAAAAAAATCAAAGGAAAAAAATAGAATAAAAACAACTACAGAACATAAACAAATTAAAAACACAAATAAATTCAAATCATGAAAAATATGCAAAAGACATAAAATAGAAAAAAAAATTGAATCAAATAATGAAATATAGTAAATTAAAGTACACAAAAAATTATAAAATGCAATAAATTACAAAACATAATACATAATATAGAAAACTACAGAACATGAAATTAAATTAAATAATACATAACATAAAAGTATTATAATAGAAAAAAAACATGAAAAATAAATTACAAAATACAGAACATTAAAAATACAATACAGAACGAATAAAAATAATAATTTGTATACAGAACATAAAACACAATATAAAGAAATATCGAATACATAAAATCTATAATAAAGAATATGAAAATTAAATTACATAATACAGAACATAAAAAATACAAAGAGAACATGAAATATAAATTAGAAAATACAGAACATTAAAAAATAAGATAAAAACGAACGTGAAAAATACATTACAAAATACAAAACATAAGAAATACATGTATAAAATAATTACAATAATTCAAACAAAATATTTGAA
Organism: Heracleum sosnowskyi; assembly: GCA_030848705.1. Lineage (NCBI taxonomy): Eukaryota > Viridiplantae > Streptophyta > Magnoliopsida > Apiales > Apiaceae > Heracleum > Heracleum sosnowskyi. The sequence goes on from CM061237.1 coordinate 134,486,033, forward strand.
AATCTTGTAACTACATGTTACATTTAAAATAAAATATAAATAATAATATTGGATATTTGGATATAAACATATAAAACTAAACCCACATTCAAGTGATACACGTAATTACAGGAAGTATTAGTTGGTTTTTAACGTGACTTAACCGAAGTTACTAGTTACTAGAATATAGAGTTACCCACAGAGATCTACCCTATATATATATATATATATATATATATATATATATATATATATATATATATATATATATATATATATATATATAAGTATTGAAATTCTTAAAATCAAAATAGTAATATAACCGTTTTAATTCTCTTGATAGGCGATGATTTAGCAGATTCTGGTGTGTTTCCATTTTCTGCTAACTCAACAACATTATTCTGAAAGGAAAAAAGGAATAATTAAAAATGTAATCTATCGTTAGTCATGCAAAACTAGTAACTTGTTTATTAGTAATGTGCTTCCTAAATACTTACATCTCCATAACTCGAGCTTGTGAAACCTGTTGCTGTTGCTGTTGCTGTTGCTTCAGACATGGATGCATTTGAATGGACAACGTCATATGCGTCATGAGCAAATAACACTGTACTGTGCAATAGTATATTATCATCACTGAGTTGAATTTTCAAAGTCATTTCTTTCCCTACAATTTCTTTAATTTTGGGGGGATATTCTTTACTTGACGCATTCTACGGAACAAATTCATAAATTATGTTAAATTAATTCTTGTTTTTGACTTGATGAGACAATTTATATCATTGGTGTAAGCAATAGTTTATACCTGGATATTTTCTGCCAGCAATTTTGTTGCAGTCTTACCAATGATTCTTCTAGCAGCACTGGTAAAAAATATTGTAATTGTAATATGTAAGTTGAATAATATGGTCCTACATACTAAAACTTACCTATTCATGGATATATATATTTTTACCTGCAGACGATATTGATTTTCTCAAGTCAGAGTCGATATTTCTATTCTCGTTGGTAATAGTGGTCCTTGGAGTTGCTGGTAATCAGAATTCAAAAAATAAAATGTAAATATTAGGAGACTGTAAGTGAGTCCTAATGCGTATGTATAAGGAAAGAATTAGAACACGGGTTAAAATCTAAAATCTATAGATGAACCCCACATCCCTATTTTTGTGCAGTAGGAGATATGTGAAATTGTAAAAGGATAGTTTCTAGGACATTCAAGACAACAGTAAGCCAATAAGGTCAGTGTTAGATCAGGATTCAATGATCATCAGTATCTGGACTACTGATCAGGATTGAGGTGCTGACGTCATCGGGATTGCATGAGCGTCAGTATCAGGATTGCTATCAGTATCTGTGATCAGGATTATCATCAGGACTTGAAGCTGATCAGTATTACTTCAAGATAACTATCAAGTCCAGAAATATAAGGAAGGTTGATTTGTCGGTTCCTAGTTTATAGGAATGCAGCTGTCGGTTAGGATATGTATCAATATAGTTTGTAATTGATTTAAACATATCTTGTAATTGATAGAGTATCTGTGTAGTATATAAACACAGTTTAGGTTTTGCATATTGCAATCGCTTACACGAGTATCATTGTAACCTAGCAGCTTTCAAGAACATCAGAATTTCTTGAGAGAGTTTTGTAACAGTTTTATACCAGAATTAATAAAGCTGTTATTATTTCATATTTGTGTTTATTAAGTCGAGAATCTTATACAATTGTATTCAACCCCCCTTCTACAATTGTTAATTACTGGGCAACAATTGGTATCAGAGCAAACTGATTTAATTTAATTAGAAACGATACAAGATGTCGACATTCAAATATGAAAGCATCAAAATTCCCATCATGAAGAAAACTGAATATCCTACATGGAAGGTAAAGATGCTGATATACCTGGAAGCAACAGATCCTGAGTGTCTAGACAGGATCAATGATGGACCATACATCCCTAAAAGACTTATTGGTCAAACAGATACAGTACCTGAACACTATGTGATCAAGGTAAAAAGTGAGTGGAGACCAGAAGAAAATGCTCACGTTCTCAGGAATGCAAAGGTAAAGAATATTTTGCATAATAGTCTTGATGCTGTCATGTCAAACAGGGTGATTGCATGCAAGTCTGCAAAGGAAATTTTGGACACCTTGGAAATTCAATGCCAGGGATCTGCATCTATCAAGAAGAACATGAGGGCTTTACTCATTCAAGAGTATGAACAGTTTGATGCTAGACCTGATGAAAGTCTTATTGACATGTATGATAGATTTCTGACTCTATTGAATAATCTATCTCTAGTAGGCAAAGAGTACGTTAATGAGGATTCGAACACCAAGTTTCTGAGAGCTTTACCATAAGAATGGGCTACACAAACATCTAGCATTAGACATCAGTATGATCTAAACACTGTGTCTCTTGATGAGGTGTATGGAATGCTAAGAACCTATGATCTTGAGGTTCAACAAAGAAAGAATAAAAAGAACAGCAAGGCAAAGTCTGTAGCCTTGAATGTTGAGACAAAGTCAAAAGGAAAAGCTGTGGAGGTATCTAGGAGAAGAACAAGAATGGTGGAGTCAGATCTTGATGACTCATCATCAGATACTGATGGCAATCCTGATGCCAATACTGATGATGATTCTACTGACTCTGACATGCAGGAGATGGTTTCTATGATAGTCAATGGCTTCAAGAAGATGAAGTTCAGGAAGGCTAGAAGACAAGGCAACTTTCAGAAAAAGACCTTCATTGTTGACAAAGACAAGTACAACAAGAAGGACAACAAGAGCAGCAAATTTGACAAGTCAAAGATCAGGTGCTACAAGTGTAATAGAATGGGGCACTTTGCAACTGAGTGCAAGAAGGCTAAGGCACTCATCACATCAAGCAAGGATTGGATGGACTCTTCCTCAGAATCTGACACTGAGGTGGTCAACTATGCCCTAATGGCCAATACTGATGAGATTGATGTTCCTGATGAAAAGGTATCAAGTACTGTTTTTGATTTTAATACAAATAATGTCTCTGGATTAAGATCTTTTCTAAAGTCATTTCATATTAGCTTTAGAAGTCAAACTGTTGAAAATACCAGGATCTTATCTGAGATGTCTGAACTTAGGAAAAGAAATGAGCATCTAGAAGCTGAATTTTCTTTTATGCAAGAAGTACAAAAAGAGTGTGATAATGCTAAGCACATGAAACTTGAAATGCAATTTAAATGTACTGCTCTTGAGAAAGAACTTGAATATGCTAATGAGAAAATCAGAACCTGGACAGATTCAGGAAGGAAATTTCATGAAATCAATACGTCTAAGAATTGGAAAGAATGTCTAGGGTACAAGTCAGAAGAAGATAAAAAGTTGAAAAAGAAAGTTGTTATTGATGAGACAGTTAGTCCAAAGACCTACAGACATGTTATAGATAAAACCAAATCTAAGATTAAACCTGTTGATTTTGTATTTGGTAAAGATCCCAATTCAACTTTTGAAAAGGGCTCTACTTCTGCTCAACCAGTCTCAAATTCCAAGTCTAAACATGTCAAGAAAAATGGAAATAAAAATGTAGGTTTATTGTCTCAAAAACAACTAAAGGATAAAATTTGTGATGTGACAGATAGACAAAAGACACCAACTGTCAAAAGAAACAGAAATGATAAAGTTGGGATTAATAAAGAGAATAATTATAAGTTTATCACAAATGCTCCAAGAAAATGTTGTTTTACTTGTGGTAACTCTAATCATCTTGCTATTGATTGCAGGAAGAGTAAAAAGAAGGTCACTGAAATTCCTAGGTCTGATGTTAGGAATAGATCAGTATTTTATAAACCACAGAATTCCTGTTTTCATTGTGGCGGTAAATGACATTCTATTTATACTTGTGAAGAATACCAAAATTTGTACTATAACTTTTATGATCCTTTACATAAGTTCAATAAAAGTGCAAATTCTGGTAAACTTAAGAATGTCAAGGTGAAGCATGCATTTTTCAATACTGATACTGACAAAGTAAATCCCGATGGACACAATCTTGACAGGACTGCTAAAGTCAAAAAGTCTTCTGCTGCTAAATTTAGTAAAATGCATGGAAAAAGAGCCCAACAAGTGTGGGTTCTTAAATATTCTGACATCATCAGCAAATCATCAGGAAAGATTGCACTTACTGGCTACAGGCATGGTAACATATATGAAGCCAACATTCAATCAAATACTAATGGCTCCTCTACTTGTCTCATCAGTAAAGCATCCGTAGATGAAAGTTGGAATTGGCACAAGAAGCTTTCTCATCTCAACTTCAGCAATATCAATGAGTTGGTTAAAAAATATTTAGTAAAAGGATTACCTAAAGCTTTGTATACTCCTGATGGACTCTGTGATGCTTGTCAAAAGGCCAAACAGAGAAGGACATCATTCAAGAGTAAATCTGAATCCTCTATTGAAGAACCATATCACATGCTACATCTTGACCTATTTGGACCAGTCAATATAATGTCCATCAGTAAGAAAAGATACACTTTTGTCATTGTTGATGAATTTTCTAGATTCACCTGGGTGTATTTTTTACACAGAAAAGATGAGACTCCAGAAATACTGTTGGACCATGTGAGAATGATTGAGACAGGCACAAAGTATAAAGTCAAGATTCTGAGGAGTGAAAATGGTACTGAATTCAAGAATTCAGTAATGAAAGAGTTCTGCAAATACAAAGGAATAATTCAACAATTCTCTACTCCTGGCACACCCCAACAAAATGGGGTAGTTGAAAAAAAAAGAATAGAACTCTTATTGAAGCTGACAGAACTATGTTGGAAGAAACAAAATTACCTACATACTTCTGGGCAGAAGCAGTCAATACAACATGCTATACTCAAAATCTCACACTGATAAATAGACATGGTGTAACTCCATATCAAATTATCAAAGAAAAGAAACCTAGTCTGAAGCATCTGCATGTGTTTGGCTGTAAATGTTTTGTTCTCAGAACTCATCCCGAACAGTTAGGAAAATTTGAAACTAAGGCTGATGAGGGAATTTTTATTGGCTATCCAGCCTCAAGAGCTTTTAGAGTTTTCAACTTGAGAACAAGAACTGTCATGGAGTCAATACATGTATCTTTTGATGATAAGAAGATAACTGGAATTGCTGAAGACTCTCATGATAGTTTGATCTTTGCAAATGAAGCTACCAAGTAACCTGAAGAACAAGAATCAGATACTAACACTTCATCAAATACTGATGAGTCACCAAATACTGATGACACACCAAATCCTGATGATGCACCAAATACTGATGGTGCTACTGATGATGCACCAAATACTGATGGTGCTACTGATGATGCAAATGTTGAGGGGGAGCAACATCAAACTGTTACTAATTCTGAGATTACTTATGCATCAGGAGGGGAATCATCAGATACTGATTCAAGTGACAATCTTGATAATCCATCAGGATGAGACATCAATAATTCAGGGGGAGCTTCTGCTGATTCAAACTCTTTTAATCAAGACAACACCAATCCAGGGGGGGCATCTACTTCAAGGAATGATTTACCACCAGCAAGGAAATGGACCAGAAGTCATACTCCTGATTTGATAATTGGGGATCCTGATGCAAGTGTTAAAACAAGAAGTGCAACTCAAAATGAATGTCTCTATCATAACTTTCTATCCAAGGAGGAACCTAAGAAAGTTGAAGATGCACTTAAGTTATTGTAGATTTTGCGTTCCGAAATGGTGTTTGTGTAGGATTGAACGTTATGTTCCGAGAACGTTTAAAATCTGCATTTTATGAAAAAAGAAACCAAACTCTTTTCATTAAAGAACATACACAATTAATATATACATTAATATACTTAAACAAATGTATGAAAGAACATAAACAATTGAACTGAATTTGCAAATTGTGAAGAGTACAGTACCCTTTTTTGCTGAAGATGGAGAGTGTGGACCAAGGGGACTTTGGATAATCTAAGAGATAATACATGAGAAAAAAATGGGAAGTTTAGTAAAGAAGAAGGTGTGTATTCTTGTTATGAGCATGTCCAATGCATGCTTGCCCTTGGCTAAAAAAACTTACGTGTCACCTTATTTTACATAATATGTATACTTTTTTCACTCCAATCATACTTCACCCTTAGGCAAATATTTAGCCAACCACTTTCTCATTGGCTATATTTGACCAACATCTATAAATTTTACATAAGCGGTAAACTTGACACGTCATCAATCTTTTGTATTTTGAACTATAGCTAATCATTTTACATAACCCCGTTGGAGTACCCACTTCTACATGTTCAACAAATTTTACATAATCATGATTTTACATAACCAATTTACATAATGCCGTTGAAGATGCTCTAAGTTTCAGTATTTGTCCAGCGGGTATTTGGGTATTAGGTAGAAGCCGAGTGAAATGGGTATGATCCGAAAAATTGTTATATGTCCAATTTACCCCAGAAATATGAAGAAGATAAGAAAAGGATAGGGATAATTTTGGTCTTTTTGAAAAGTTAGTGCACATGAATTAGGAATATATTGATGAATAATGCTAGGGGTACCGAATTTGGTACAAAAAGATGTATCGAATTACATGTGTTAGAATATGATTGGCTCTATTTTAATGGACCCACATGTATTCACATTAATAGTACCAATAAAAACATTTCCAAATGTCACATCACCATTGCCACATCATTTTATATCAATTTTTGATACCCAATTCGGTAACTCTAGCACTCCTCTATATTAATATTGATATTGATAAGTATATTGATTGGGCTCATTAATGAAGCTTTTTCTACTTGGGCTTCCCTTAATAATAACTCGCTAACTCCTAGCGATGGACCTTGACAAATCATGAATCATGGTAGTCAAAGCGTAATGACAAATGTGAGGGCCCGTTGGATTATTTTAGAAATAGTACCAGTTTTAGTTTTTTTTATTTAAAATTAGCTTTAAACTCGTGTTAGATAAATTGTGAGTTTATTTTTTTAAATTTAACTTAAATTATGATATTCTTTTACTTTTTTAAGAGTATCAATTTATTTTAATTTTATAAATTTTAAATATTAACTAAAGTTAACAATATATATTTATTACATATATTTTATTTCAGTTTATTTTATATTTTTGGAATGATACTTGTTTTTGATTATTTTATATTTTTAATATTACTAATTTTTTTGTGATAATTTATTTAGTCATCTATTAATTTTCAAAATTTAAATTTGATAATTTAAATTTAGTATTTTTTTTGTTTTATATCAAACTATTAGGTGACAATTTTTATTTAATTTAGTTTTCTATTTGTTTACTTTATAGTATTTTATTTTCTGAAATTAATTTACATTAAAGTAATATTTATACTAATTTAAAATTTTATCTTTTATTATTTTTTAGCTAAATATCTATTATAACTTGTTGATTATTAATTATATTGTTAAACATATCTAAATTTTATTTTAAAAAATTTCAGTTTTTTTAAAGAGAATAGAATATTTAAGTTATCTTTTTATTTTGCAATTTGAATTTCATAGACATTCAGATTTTGTTTTTTGTTTTCACTCAAAATGAGAGAAACATTTGTAAATAAAATTAATTTACATTAAAGAAATAAATATATTAATATAGAGTATATATATCATTTAAAAATTTATCTTTAATTATTATTTTAGCAAAATTTCCATTTTAACATTTGTGTTTTTTGTTTAAAATTTGTACTAACCAAATCTAAAATTTTACATTGAATATAGTTATAGACAGAATGTTATCAATAATATAATATTACTTAATTAACACATTAAAAAGTTGATACCATACTTATCTTGGAATCCATGGAAGGAACTATAACAAAGTGAAAGAAGAATATTAGGAAAACTCTAAATCACACTTAGATGCATCCCTACACCTATACATTACAAACCCATAAACAAAGCAAGACAAAGATGTGAAAATAGACAGTCTTGATGCCTAATTATTTAGTTACACGTGTATAATTCTACCTTATTTTAGGTAAAAATTGATGGTGAAGTATGGTGTAGTGGTTCTTAACTTAAAGCAATATATTATTAGATTCTTTCTGCTGGTAATAGCCAATAAAAAGTATATATGACGTCTAAATTAGATATGTAAACTATTTAATTATTACAGTTCTCACTAGTCATGATTATGTGGCTTTTTACTGGATCCAACTCAAAAATAGATCCTCTCTGAAGTAAAATTCTTCAAATTGAAAAAACTTAATACCTGAAAATTTGCTTTTAATATACTCGTCTGGTTGACAATAATGAGGGAAATGAAAGTTTCTTGAAAATGTGAATACTAAAAAAGTTACCATGGATTTATTTATTTATTAATACCGATCATCATCACTTGAAACACAAATTTTTTTAACATTATAGAGAAGTTTATTACTTTAAACTTCACAAATTGTGCTAAGTGCTAACTCTATATATTTTACTCGTGTTCTTCTTTATTACTTTATTACTTATAACATAAAATTACTCAAACAGATATTAATTTAAAATTTTCACTTTAAACAATTTTAAGTGGTAGCTGATATGTGCACACCCTAGATGCACACCTTTTATCACCTTAGTGACTATTTTGCCCTTCCCTCGTTAATTTGGTTATATTACACTAACCTTAAATTTTAATTTTATCTGTTTGTGTGTTGATAATCATCCGTCCTTCATCTCTAATTCAAATTATTCACTAATTCAAATTATTCAGTAAGATTCATTTCTTGTAATAAAAATTGATCAAATGCTAGATAATTGAAAAAAATATTGTGCACTCATTTTAATTTTTAGGTGCAATAGTTTATGTCTGAGAAAAAACGGAAGGAACGTTTAAAAAAACGAAAAGTTCCATGCAACTGCATCAAAAAGGAAGAAGGCCAATTACATCTCACATTTGCTGTCTAATGAAGGTGAGATAGTGGATAATCACGATGATATGTGCAGGATGGCTGTTGATTATTTTCAAGGAATTTTTTCTGAAGGTGATCATGGGGCTGCTATGCAAATGGAAAACACGGGAGGACGAGTTATTTCTGATGACCAGAATGCTAAACTTACAGCAGAAATTACGTTTGCTGAGTTTACAGAAGCGGTGAAACAAATGCACCCGGATAAAACAGCTGGTCCAGATGGGTTTAGTCCGGCATTTTTTCAATATTTCTGGGAGCTTATTGGAGTGGAAATCTTTAATTGTTGCCGTAATTGGCTGACAGAATTCTCTTTTCCAGCTAATTTGAATGATACGACTCTGGTGTTACTACCTAAAAAAGAGAACGCTGAAAGGATGTCTGAACTTCGTCATATAGCTCTTTGCAATGTATTGTATAAGATATTAGTTAAGGTACTTGCTAATAGGCTTAAAGGTATTCTACCAGATGTTATTTCGGAGAACCAGTCGGCGTTTGTTCCGGGAAGGAATGGTTTTGATAATGTGTTGGTGGCGTTTGAGACGCTTCATTACATGAAGAGGAAGAATCGAGGTTAAGATGGGGAGGTAGCGTTAAAACTGGATATTTCTAAGGCTTATGATCGTGTTCAATGGTCATATTTGAAGGGTAGAATGAAGATAATGGGTTTCTCTGATACATGGATTAAATGGGTTATGCTTTGTGTTACGACAGTGAGTTACATGGTTGCATTTAATGGGAGTAATGTAGGTCCTATTCATCCAAGGCGTGGCTTGAGGCAAGGTGATCCCATGTCACCGTATTTTTTTTTGTTCTGTGTCGAAGGCCTCTCTTATGTGATTAATAAAGCAGCTAATGAAAGTGTTGTTACAGGATGTCAGGTCAGTCCTAGTGCTCCTCGAGTTACTCACCTGCTTTTTGTTGATGATAGCCTATTATTTTTTAAAGCTACTGTTGAAGAGGCTAGTTATATCAAGTCGATGTTGAATGAGTATGGATGTCAATCAGGTCAACTTATTAATTGTCAGAAGTCAGGGATCTTCTTTAGTGCAAATGTGAGAAGAGATAAACAACAAGCTATTAAAGAGATTCTGGGAGTAAGTAATGGTCTTGGTGATAGCAAGTATTTAGGTGTTCCATCTCTTGTTGGTAGATCTCGGAAATCAGTGTTTAATTATGTCAAGGAAATAGTTTGGAAGAAAGTTCAAGATTGGAATCATAAAAGATTGTCTAAGGCAGGAAAGACGATCATGGTCAAGAATGTGGCGCAGTCCATTCCATCTTATACTATGTTTGTTTTCTATTACCGAAATCCCTTTGTACTGAAATAGAAAGGCTTATGAATGGATATTGGTGGAGTTCAGGCGGTAATAATAGTAAAGGTTTGCGATGGCTGGCATGGGACAAGTTGGCATCTGATAAGTCTACTGGTGGACTAGGTTTTCGTAACCTACATGGTTTTAACATAGCTCTTATTGGGAAACATATTTGGAAATTCTGTAATAATCCTACATCTCTGGTGGTTCGTGTGTTCAAAGCCAAATATTTTCCGGAAAATCATGTTTTGCAAGCTCAAAGAGGGAATGATCCTAGTTTTATTTGGACAGGAATTTGGGAAGCTAAGGGGAAGTTGTATGGTGGTTTCAGGTGGGTGTTAGGAGATGGGAAGGAGATACGAATTTTTAAAGATCCTTGGCTGAGGGGTAAAGGTGATTTTTGTGTGGAGGATTCGCATATGAATAACGTCAGAAATGAGAGGGTTTGTCAGTTCTTCCGTCCTGATAATAAAGACTGGGACGTGCACAAGGTTCAGCAAAACTTTCATGTTGATGATATTCCGCTTATTTTACAAACAAGAATTCCTCAAAGTAACATCAAGGATAGGATAGCCTGGATGGGGTCGTGTAATGGGGAGTATACAGTTAAGACATGGTATCGTTATTGGGCTTCTTAAGTCACTTCTGGTGGGTCTGTGTCTGTTTCTAAGGGCTGGAGCAAGATTTGGCAATTGCAATTACCTCATAAGGTTAGAACGTTTTTATGGCGATTCTGTAAAAACACTGTACCTGTCAGGAATCTACTTCGAAGTAAAGGGGTTGATACCTCAATATTACGTCCGATGTGTGGTGTTGACATTGAGTACATGAGGCATCTGTTTTGTGAATGTAAATTTGCAGTGGAGTACTGGAAACAATCAGGTTTAACTGTCGATTTTCAGGACGTGGAAGAAGCTCCAAGTTGGCTGCTGGAATCAATTAGCAATGGTGGCAGGGAATTGATAGAGAAGATTGGTACAGTACTTTGGGGCATTTGGTTCTCCAGGAACAAAAAAGTCTGGGAGGAAAAAATTATATCACCTGGTGTAACTATGAGTATCAGCACTAAAATGATGGTGGATTGGCAAGAAGCTAATAAGCGGAAGAAGGTGTCGAGTGTTAGTTCAGATCATATCCCAGTAGACAAAAGAACTCAGTGGTCACTGCCAGATGAGGGATGGATCAAAGTGAACGTTGATGCTTCTGTGTACATTAATGATACTTCTTTTGCTATAGGACTTATTATGCGGAATGATCATGGCCAATTCATGGTGGGAAAGAACATGAGGTTTAGTGGTACGATTTCAGTGATGGAAGCAGAAGCAAGAGGGGTGCTGGAAGCTCTTAAATGGGTCGAGGTTCAAGGGGTGCAGAATGTGTTGATATAGTGTGATTCTGAGCTGGTGGTATTTGCATTGCAAGGGAGGTCGTCTTATCTGTTAGAAGTTGGACACGTAGTAGATGAGTGTAGAGAGAAGCTTAGACAGAGAGAGAACGTTCTTGTTGGTTATGTTAAAAAGCAAGCAAACAGGGCGGCACACTTGTTGGCTAGAGTCCCCTATTTGCTAGATAGCTACAATTGTTTTGAGTCTCCTCCAAGTTTGTTGTTGGAGATGTTACCTTCTGAATTTTCGAGTTAATGAAATTTCTACTTTCAAAAAAAAAAAAAAAAACGAAAAGTAGTGCATTTATTCTTACTAACGAGTTTCATATAAACCTTATCAGTTTTCAAAAATGTAATTGAAGTATTATATTAACCCTCTAAACTGTTAATCTCATCAAAAATACATATTTTCATACTCTTTAATTTTTTTTTCCTTTTTCTTTTCACAAAACAAAGTACTTAACTCAAATATGATTGAATGAAAATATATAATTTTGAATTAAATATAAGTAAATTCATACTGACAACAAAAATTAAAAGAAAGTTATCTAATTAAAATTATCAACTTTTTTTATAATGAAGTCATTGATTTTTGAATGAATGGTAATTTTGGCTATTTGCTAATAAAGAGTGTGCACATATAAGATTGAGGTGTGTACATATCATTTTATTTTTAAGTTATAGATAATAATTTTAAATTTAGTCAAACGACCTATTGAGTACATACATTTTATCTTACTCTTTGGTCTGTTCTTTGAACAAGATTTTACTGCACATATTTAATTTGATTTGATTTGATATTGTCTAATCTGATCTAATAATTTATGAAGTACAGTAACTATTTATCATTTACCAAAGAGAAAGGCTAGGAAATTCAACAATAATTTCCAAAAAACCTATCAAATGATGCGGCAACTACTTGACATGAAAGACACTTCAATGTGCCACCTCGTTTGGGAGATGTTTTAAAAAAAATTGTTAGTTCCCAAGCATTTCTCTTAAATAATTGACAATATTTTAAAAATAGTATATTTTAATTATTTAAAGTTATTATGAATATAATATATTATTTTAATATGATAATAAGATGATGTGTGATTTCACTACAGGTCCTAGAAGTTCAGCAAATACAGCCAACATATTAAAATTAGCTAACTTTTGTTAAGAATTTTGTACTATTGAAGTTGTAAATGAATTACATAATATCTATAAATTTTATTTATAATATGTCATATAACATTTTAGCTAAGGATTTTAGCTCGGAGATGCTCTAACAACCATGCCTTTCCTTGTTTGTATGGTAACATATAGCATACTAGCTTTATACCCGTGCAATGCATGGGATGATTTATAAATTATTTATATAAATATATTTTTAAAATTTTATTTATTTTTCCAAATTTTTGTTTATATTTAATCATATATTAAAGTAAATATAAGTTGTATACTAATTTTTAATTTTTAAAAATGTTTGTACTCGTCAGGAATCGAACCTTGAACTTATTATTTAATAACACAGTTACTTAATTTATACTGTATATTAGTGATGAAATTTTATGTATTTGTAAATTTTAAATTATTAAAATTAAGAAGTTATATAGTTTTTAGTCTATAATATTCAATTTTATATATTTATTTTTCCAAATTTTTGTTTATATTTAATAATATATTAAAGTAAATATAAGTTGTATACTAATTTTTAATTTTTAAAAATGTTTGTACTCGTCAGGAATCGAACCTTGAACTTATTATTTAATAACACAGTTACTTAATTTATACTGTATATTAGTGATGAAATTTTATGTCTTTGTAAATTTTAAATTATTAAAATTAAGAAGTTATATAGTTTTTAGTCTATAATATTCAATTTTATATTTTTTAACACTACTGACAAAGGAAAAATAAACTTCTGTATACTGTATGTGGCTTTTTTCTTTTTTCTTAATAATAATTAGTAATTTACGGATTTAGCCCTGACGACCAAACCACCTAAACTCTCTTATGCCAATTATATATAGGATATAATTTTACGCAATTACAATTTCTAATTTTGATTAACCCTCAAAAATCAATAAGAAATATCATAAACCCTAAATTGTAGTTAAATTTAGTAAAAGGTAGATTCCAAACCCAGGCTTAACTTGAAAACTTGGCTACATATTATTTTAGCGTAAAAAATGTCTATACAAAAATTTAAAAGAAACAAGAAAAATGCTAAAGACTCTAAAAGTTATTCCAAAATTGTTCTCAAATAACATGCTTAATTGAAAATTTTCTTAATAAATACTAGCTTAAACACGTGCGATGCACGGATTGTTTTTAATAATTATTAATTTTATTATTTATTATTTATATTTTATAAATTGTGTTTATTAAAAAAATAAGTAAGTGTGTTAAACTTTTTTAAATGATTAAAAGTATTAAAATATATTTTAAAATAAATAAGTAACAGTTTTTCCGTGATATTTTGGAAAACGAGAGTTTTAGTAAGGAAAAATAGAAAAAATAACATGGTTTCGTTGAATTTTAAAATATAAAAGTAACGGTTTGTCCGTGATATTTTTGGAAAAAGAGGAATTTTAGTAAGAAAAAATTAAAAAAAATGACATGTTTTAGTTGAAAAAGGTAATTGCCAATTAAAAGTATTAAAATAGATTTTTAAAATAAATAAGTAAGGGTTTGCCCGTGATATATTTGAAAAAGGAGAAATTTTAGTAAGAAAAATAGAAAAAGTAGCATGTTTTAGCCGAAAAAGGTAATTGTCCGTGACTATTTTAGAAAAATAGGGGATTTTGTTAGAAAAATAGAAAATAATGTATTTTAACTGAATGAGTAACTGATTGTAATATTTTTGTAATAATTAAATAAATAATTAAATAAGGCAAGTACCATACCGAAAAATAGGTACCAAAAAATATAATTACATAAATAATTAAGAGTTTTACATGTGATATTTTTGAAAAAGGAGGGAGTTTAGTAAGTAGAAATAAAATATAAATATGTTTTAAAATAAATAATTAAGAGTTTAGCGGTGATATTTTTGGAAAAGGAGAGGTTTTAGTAAGTAAAAATAGAAAAGGTAACATGTTTTAGTTAAAAAAAGTAATTCCCCGTGATGTTTTCGTGATATTTTTGGGAAATGAGGAGATTTTTAATAGTTTTTGTTTGATTATTTACATCATCATAATATTTAATTAATTGCATTTGCTAAATAAATAAGTATGCATGTTAAAATATGTAAACTTTTAAAAAAAATAAAAGCATTAGAATATGTTTTAAAAATAATTAATTTAGAATAGATTTTAAATTAAATAATTAAGGGTTTACCCATGATATTTTTGGAAAAGGATGGGGTTTAGTAAGTAAAATAGAAAAAAATAATCTATTTTAGTTAAAAAAAAGAGGTAATTGTCCGTGATATTTTTGGAAAAAAAGGTGAAAAAGGTAATTGGTTATAAATATATCTTATTATTTAATAATATTAGTAAGGGTAATTAAGTAAAATCATGAAGTACCAAAAAACAAGTATCGTACCGACCAATTTTTTAATGTTTAGTCTTTAATAATACTAGCCTATAACCTGTGCGATGCACGAATGAATTTTAGTATTTTTTAAATTATTATCTATATCTTGATTTATAAGATTTTAAAAAGTAATGGAATATAATAATATATGTATGATGTCATTCTAAGCATTTATTTGTATTTTGATCTTAAAAATTCTTAAAATATTATCGACGAAACAATATTTTAAACTTTTGAATGTAACTTAGAAAAATAGATGATATAAATACTTAATAATAATATGTTGTTGACGGGATTCGAACTGGAGAGCATTTTAATATCAAGAAAAGAATATTATTTTAATATTACATCAACTAATTTGCTTTTATACTTTTATAGTATAGATAGATAGTATATACTTTCACAAATAAAAACAACAACTTGTCATGCCACATTATTGGAGAATAATTTTGAGAAATTTTCCTAAATACCTAGCATTAATCGAGAAACAATTATCTTTTTTTTTTTTGTCAAGTAGAAACAATAATCAATCTTTAAAAAAAACTCATACATGACAAAATAGCAAACTGCTCAACACAAGAAACAGGAAGGTGACAAGTAGAATCAGGTTCTTGTCTTGTTGAAGTTTCCTCTCTTTTACATAAAGAGATCAAGAATGAAAGTTCCTTTTGTCCCTACCAAAATCCGTAACTTGCAGATATTTATATCAACCCGTGTAAGCATAACTGCCAAGGAAATCTAATGCAAGTCTAGAGCACCAACAAAATACCACAGTAACTGAGCGTCAGGCTCTCCCATTTCTCCAGTTCTATTATCGAATTTTTTGTTACGGACTCCTCCCATGGGGAATTGTCCACCATGGAATCCCGAAACAGTGCAAAAGATTATGGAAATGTTCTGGGGGAGAAATGTACAAGAGAGCCCAGATAATAGGAGGGGGGCCAAGAAGATTAGAGGGACAGTGGTGCTAATGAAGAAAAATATCTTAGACCTGAGCGATATGGGATCGTCGTTTCTTGATCGAGTGCATGAGTTGATGGGACGAGGTGTGTCTCTGCAACTCATCAGCTCTGTTCATGTTGATCCAGGTCGGTTTCTCTTTAATTATACTAACTTTACATTCATCTCTTTTTTTATTTTCACCAAGTTCAAATCTGTGATTCTAAGAATTTATCGATATCGACTTGGGAAATCATATTAGCAGTCCTTCACAATGTAGCACCACAGATCATCTTTAGGATACAAAGACAAATTACTAATCGACTTTAGAAGTCATAGCAGTCGTCCTTCACAAGGCCGGTTCATTGCTTTGAAGTAGAATAAACTTTATAGCGAGAGACTAGGAAAAGGTAACTGGCATGTGTTCTGTCCCCCCTGCTGCTGTATAGCAACCACATTGTGGGGAGAGTCTGCTTAGACATAGCAATAACTTAGCATGCTGCAAAAATAAGTGTAGGCCATTTTCCTGAGCTTTAAACAGTTAAAGAAGGCAGAACGAAAAGTAGAGAGAAAAGTAAATTGAGTAAATTTCACCCGTATGTACTAGTACTCCTGAGCATGGTTATAGAAATTGGAAATCGGAACTAATCGGTTGACCTACCGATTCAGGATTAATCGGAGATCATCTGATAAATCGGGGATTTTTAGAACAGTGCTCTTGAGTTTTTATAGGGAGAAAAGCGTAAACCAAGGGAAATGGGAGCCTTTCAAAATTTTCTTTTATATGAGAGGACAAACCTTTAATTTTTTATTGATCCTTGTCATTTCTGTCTGTAAGACTACATTTTCTCCACTCCCTCTCGTTATTAAAGAATTAAAAAAAGGAAAAAAGGGATTTACTCACTTTTCGAGCAGGGTGCGAGGAGAGTAGTATGTACGCAGCCTTACCAGAGAATCTGTTCCCAGAAAATGAACCCCAGAATATCGGATACGAGAGCCGAACTCATGACCTCGTCAGAGTCTATCTTTTCTGAGTAATCAATAAAGATTTTGGAATACAGTTGCCTTTTGAAGTCTAATAGAATCTGCTAATGAATTTATCGATCTTTAGAAAGCTACTTTTTTTATACTGTTGTATATGTAATCCAGTCAATGGAAGAGGGAAGCTCAGCAAAGCAGCATATCTGGAAAATTGGATCACTAGGATTACCTCGGTCACAGCAGAAGATGCTTCCTTCAGCATTACATTTGACTGGGATGAGTCCATGGGCGTTCCGGGTGCTTTCATTATCAAAAACCATCATCGCAGTCAGTTCTACCTAAAAACACTCACCTTAGAAGACTTCCCTGGTCACGGAAAGGTCCATTTCGTATGCAATTCTTGGGTTTACCCAGCACATCGTTACAAATACGACCGTGTCTTCTTTGCAAACAAGGTATAGCCGCCCTGAATCTTTCCATGGAAGTCTGGAATTTCATTTAGTATTTCCAGTCCAATTACTCTAGGCATTACATTTATAAGTACATTCAAGTATCCTCCAAGCGATCAACTATGACAGTAGCTAAATATCTAAAGATTATTAGTTCTTTCGGGTGATTCGCCTGTTATATATATCCTTTTGTCTATTTCTCTTCCTAGAAGAATCAAGCTTTTTTATAAGACATTCATTCTTTTTTATTAGGCTTACCTACCATATAATACACCAGCACCACTGAGAGAATACAGAGAAGTTGAACTCATTAACCTTCGAGGAAACGGAACGGAAATGCTGAAGGAGTGGGATAGAGTCTATGACTATGCATACTACAATGATCTTGGAAGTCCAGACAAGGGCCTGAAATACGCTCGCCCAGTGCTTGGGGGATCGAAAGAGTACCCATATCCTCGCAGAGGACGAACAGGTCGCATGCCAACAAAAAATGGTCAGAATCATTCATCCTTCTTTGTTTTGGTTTACTAAGCACATCTTTTTAACACAATTGAATGATGACCACCTTTCTTTATTTTTCGTTTCAACAATCTGCATAATAGCCACTCATGTTGTTTTTTTTAAGCATTTATAATGTTTTTCACTTAAACTTGAGCCAAAAGGCTATAGAATCACTCGTGAGAGAACTAAAAATGTTTCCAGTTTGGAGTAAAATGATATACATAAGAAAGATCATGCATGAAACAACCAAAATTGATGTAATTGCATCATACTTATAATCGATTATCACCAGAAAGTGTTTCAGCATCCTTTTAGTAATAATTCTGAATCCTATCATCACTACAGATCGCAACACTGAGAGTAGATTGCCTCTACTAAGTTTGGACATTTATGTTCCACGGGACGAAAGGTTCACTCACATAAAGTTTTCAGATTTCCTTGCTTATGCCCTGAAGTCCCTCGGTCAAATAGTTGTACCAGAGATTAATGCTTTATTTGATAAAACTCCCGGTGAATTCGATACATTCCAAGATGTAATGAAACTCTATGAAGGTGGGATAAGGTTACCTGATGGGGACAAATTGAAAACGCTCAAGGAATGCATCCCATGGGAGATGCTCAGAGAACTTGTTCGTACTGACGGTGAGCAATTCCTCAAGTTCCCAATGCCAGATGTAATCAAAGGTAATTTCACATCTTTTTGTCTCACCTCATTTAATTTAAGGTCAGCATTCTGACATTAGAATTAGGAAGAAGAAAAACAAGTCAGCTGTAAACAAGTGTGGCAATTTATTTCAAGATGAAGGTCTTACCACTCAATTTCCTCAAATAACCAATTTTCTGAGTACCTATGGTTATTAACTGCAGAGGACAAGTCTGCATGGAGGACAGACGAAGAGTTTGCACGTGAAATGCTCGCAGGAGTGAATCCTGTTTCCATTCGTTGCCTCCATGTAAATATAACTTCCATTTTGGATCAGTATATAGTAATGGTTTCTGATACTGATTTTTAAACTTTTTTTACTACACCACCTACCAGGTGTTTCCACCAACTAGCCAGCTAGACCCAAAAGTATATGGTAATCAAACCAGCTCAATCACAAGGGAACACATTGAGAAGAGCATGGATGGTCTAACTGTAAATAAGGTAAATGTTTGAACCATTTATTCTCTATTGGGAGTTCTAAATATGTGCATTTGTTCCTATCTAAAAAAAAATGTGTTGTATCACCTGATAAATTTAGGAAACAAGCAACAACATATTACCTAGTGTAAACCAGAATTATTAACCTATTTAAATCTTCTCATGTCGTAAAAGTACAGGCTATTAGGAGAAAAAAGTTGTTTATATTAGATCACCATGATGCACTGATGCCATATCTAAGACGGATCAATACGACAACCACCAAAACCTATGCCACTCGCACTCTCCTATTACTTCAAGATAATGGGAAACTAAAACCGTTAGCAATTGAATTGAGCTTACCACATGCACAAGGAGACATACATGGTGCCACTAGTCAAGTATATACCCCGTCAGAGGATGGCACTGAAGGTTCAGTGTGGCAGCTAGCAAAAGCTTATGCTGCTGTTAGTGACTCAGGCTACCATCAGCTCATAAGCCACTGGTATGTACCATGCAGTACAATAATGTTTATGAATAAATACTAGTATCTCGGACAGTCTAGTCCACACTAACTCCCCCTGACACATAAGGAGTTTATACACTGGCTGCAAAAGAAAATGATATTTGCCAAGTACAAGGTATAAGTTGTATAAGTTGTGTGATATGTGTGACTAAATTCTAATTCTTGTTGCAGGCTGAACACACATGCAGTGATTGAGCCATTTATCATTGCAACAAACAGACAACTAAGTGTGATTCACCCAATATATCAGCTACTGCATCCCCATTTCCGTGATACAATGAACATTAATGCCTTGGCTAGACAGATCCTCATCAACGCTGATGGAGTTCTTGAGAAGACGGTGTTTCCAGCTAAATTTTCAATGGAATTGTCTTCTTTTGCATACAGAAGTTGGATTTTCACAGAGCAAGCGCTTCCATCTGATCTACTAAAAAGGTAAAGAGGTTATGATGCCTCTCTTATAAAAATTATATCCTCAGTGTATATTTTTAAGAAAACAAGAAACTATATTTTTTTTCCTGCACATTGTAGAGGGATGGCAGTTCCAGACTCGAGGCAACCCCATGGCCTCAGACTTTTAATTGAAGACTACCCTTACGCGGTTGATGGCCTTGAGATATGGTCTGCAATTGAAACCTGGGTCAAAGAATATTGCTCTCTTTATTACCCAACAGACGAAACAATTCAAGCGGACTCTGAACTTCAATCATGGTGGTTTGAGGTACGGCATGAGGGCCATGGTGACAAGAAGGATGAGCCCTGGTGGCCAAGTATGCAGACAAGAGGGGATCTTGTCCTCAGTTGTAGCATCATTATATGGATGGCTTCTGCTCTTCATGCAGCAGTGAATTTTGGGCAATATCCTTATGCTGGCTTCCTTCCAAATCGCCCAACTGTAAGCCGCCGCTTCATGCCTGAGCCTGGTACTCCTGAGTACGCTGAGCTTGAAACAAACCCTGATTCGGCATTTTTAAAAACTATAACAAGCCAGCTCCCAACACTACTAGGCGTGTCTCTTATAGAGATTTTGTCTAGACATTCAACAGATGAGGTTTATCTTGGGCAAAGAGACACACCTGATTGGACTTCAGATCAAAGAGCACTAGACGCATTTGAGAAATTTGGAACAAAATTGGTGGAGATAGAAAACAGGATTGCAAACAGAAACAGTGATGTGAGATGGAAGAACAGAGTGGGGCTTGTTAAGGTGCCTTACACATTACTTTACCCTAACACCTCAGATTACAGTAGAAATGGCGGGCTTACAGGCAAGGGAATTCCTAACAGCGTCTCTATCTGAAAAGAAATTAGCATGTTCTGGTACGCAAACAAGAGAATATGTAGCTACAAACTGATTTGTCCTTGCGATTCTTTTCTAATTTTTCTGATAACAAACAAGCCTTTCTTGTAATTCATTGTTGGGGGCAAGTACATGTCGATTGTAAATCATGTGTAACCATTGTATCGCAAAAATGTGAAGAACTATTAATCATTCTTGACTCCAGCACTTGTTTCAATTGAGGAGATAGTTGTTACCATGTCTTGACCAACAGAAATGGAATTTTATCATTCAACAATAACAATGCATCCTCATTTTCAACCAAAAAACTACTTGAAATCATGTTCCATATCTATAGCTGGGCTAACTTCTGTAATATATACCAGAGCTCTAACATTCTTCATTTACTCGTTTAAAAATTGAATCGAACTCAAACCGAACTTTTTTCAAGCCGAACATCGAACTGTTCGTGAGCGTATCGACTCATTTACCTCCCTATGACTACAAACAAAATACGAGTAAAGTAAACAAACACGCGGCATTGTCATGAAAGCAAACAACAGACATGTGTGGGGACGAGCATTGGGAAAAATGTGAGCCCGATTGATGTTAAGTTCACTGGGAAGCAAGTCTATGATATTTGATTTTACTTATTTGTGTTATTGTTTAATTTTATTAGTCATATTGTTGTTCATGGTTTAAAAAAAAAAAGAGTTATCAGAGCGAGGTTTCGATCCTCGGTCCTGTGGGTTATGGGCCCACCACGCTTCCGCTGCGCCACTCTGATTTTCTGACAATATTCTCTGTTTAAATTACTAATAAAAAACATTAAGAGCGCATCTCTGTTTAAATGTTAAATATTTTACGGTTATGCCTAATTGCCTATCCAAAGAGAAGAGACTATCAAGCCATGCTTTATATATAGTAGTCAATAATCAGTGTGAAGCATGAACCGAGATTAAAATATTAATTGAGATGAAATTAAAAAAATAAATCTTTGAATTATGTAGTTATATAAAATTGAACTTGGATGAAACCAAAAAAATTAAATAAATCTTGTTTAATCATGTAGTTGTAGGGAATCGAACCTAAATTTTGTAATAACCAAATTTGATAATTTGGTAATTTTATAATCAAATTTGATATTTTAATAATTTTACACACCATTTACACATTATTTTGTTTATTAATAAAAAGTAGAGATGCTAAAGCGCTCCCGCAAGGCCTGCTTTACCCAATCATATCATATCATAGTATATACAAAGTCACAGCTCAGAACTGCAACCATTCAACATTCTGCTACTGGAACAATTGCGGAGGAGTACACTTAAATCTTGATAAATGAATATTCTCGGATCGAATTTTTTAATTATTTATCAAAGTTAAAATATATATTAATTTATTGAAATTGTTCATTTCTGTTATTCTTCATCTATCCGAGTAACAACTGTACTTGTTTACACTCGCATCACCCAAAATTTGAAATAAATCATTTTGCAAAGGAATTTAATAGTTAAAACTAACTAGGACGCAAAAAGCTCAGCTCTTCTCTTGTACATGATTGTGAACAATAATTGCTTGACTGATGGATCATCAGCAGGATTCATTCCGCAACAAAGAGCTTCGGTCACTCGAGCACATCTTAGGCCCTCTCGGAACACACACACACAAACCAGAAACAGCCTGGACCTATTTATTAAGAGACTTTGGTTTTCATTATGAGTGAGGAGCTCTCTTCTTCTGGTATGCCGTCTGCATGATAGATTTTGCTTTCTTCTGGCACAGCTTTAACTTGATACCACACCTTTTTGCACCTAGCTCACTCACTTTCGAAACCTTGCACATGCGCCATAATCAATTACTTTCAACAAAGTAAGAACCTTCATTAAGTTTCCATTCACTTTCAGGTAAAGCAGCAATCACAAATTCACAACTATCTTCATCAACATTACAAGAAGGAATCAGCCACATAACAGAAATTCAATGTCTTACTTAGCATTCATGGTAATCATATTTAGATTGTGAATTAAGATGCCTTCCTTGTGTACATAGCTGAAAGACCAGTAGTCTATAATTTGAA
The DNA here is from genome assembly GCA_030848705.1 of Heracleum sosnowskyi. Classification (NCBI taxonomy): domain Eukaryota; kingdom Viridiplantae; phylum Streptophyta; class Magnoliopsida; order Apiales; family Apiaceae; genus Heracleum; species Heracleum sosnowskyi. Next base: position 134,509,032 of record CM061237.1, read on the forward strand.
GATTGCACCAGGAAGAGTTACAAACCATTCCTGATAAATCGTATGGCCATCAGGACTTGAAACACACACGAACATGCACACACACAATCCTAGTAACCAAGCCTATATATGACACTACAAGACTTTCCTATCCCCTGTCGGAATATATTACTACCAGTATAACACATTTTAAGTACAGCCTGCAACAGAATAGAAGTCTACCCATAACAGAATAGTACCTCATATCAAGATTCAAGGCTGATCTAAACATCATTATCTTTTACTTCTCCAGCTGAGAACTCCATAGGTATATTTAACATGTGTAACTTGTCATCAAATACCAGTTTCATCATACATAACTAATTACCGAGTCTGTTTTACCTTTAAACTTAAGATTTACGGCTTACTAATTACAAAAGCCTTTTTCTGCAAAAAACAAATAAATTACAAAAGCCTTCTTCTCTGCAACGTCTTTTGATACATGGACCTGAAGGCTAGTACGCAAGCTAACTCTGCCTATCAGTGAGCAATCTTCACTCGTACATTATGGACTCTTGTGACAACACAAAGAAACACATTTTGATCAATGTATCATCTGTACACCAATAGTTATCTTATTCAAATCCAAATCCTTGTTTGCAGGCTTTCCCCCTATTATTCTTAATCGGGACATGCAAATCCTTTCACGGAGTTGAGCTTTATCACGAGCAAATATAAATTGCGAAAAATATACATTGGATATAGAGCAGTAAATCATCTACCTATTTACTATATAAAAATCTTATCATTCATGATTTAAAGTGAAATTCAATATTAACCTGAAGAGATGTTAACAAATAACAAGTAATAACAGGACAAACTGGAGGGAAGACACGAAACATGTATACCGAGAATAAACATATCCAAGCACACTTATATTTCTGGACCAAAAACAGAATAGAAAAGGATACTTACCTGCTTAATCAGCTTGGAACTTCCAGCCATTGTCATCACGATTTTAATTTTCACCTCACTGCAAAGATACTCCTCTGACCTCCATAATGATAAGCACCATAATACACTGGTACTGCCTATACCGTTATATGGTTCAACAAGGTACAGATTACTACCTTTTTCGGAAGCACATGTTAGCTAGTTCACATGAAAGCTGCCATCCTAACTGAAACCTGGGTGTTTCTTGACCATTACCATAATGTGACCTATGCTAAGGGTTGTTTGGTTCGAGCTATTCTGGTTTCAGGTATGGGTTTCGTTCATTCCAACCCCATACCTCGTGTTTGGTTCGGATTTTTTTTTTAAAACCCATTCCTCAAACCCCCAAGGTATGAGCTTTTGATACCCTAGGGGGGAGGTGAGTACGAGGGAGGGGTATGGGGAATCAATGCCATTTCTACTATTTTCATATCTATTTAAACAATTAAATGTAAATTTTAATACAAAAATAAATCAATAACTCAAAAATATATTTAAAAATATAATTAAATTAATATTTTTAATTAATTAAATTAGTCAATTGAAAATATCATAAATAAAATATACTCATTCCAGTACTGAACCAAACATATGATATCAGAAATGATACCTCAACCCCATACCACATTAACCCGATAATTACGGTATTTTAACAAGGTTCCAAGAGCAAGGCGATTTGTCAACTGAGCCACAAACATCTACAGATTGATCACTTCTATCAAAATATCGAGTAAAGAAATCATGTCAGAAGAGAAAACTATAACCAGCTAAATTTACATCAAGTTTCAAATAGCCTTGTATATGCAGAATTATAAATTTTGAATCAACATGTATTTCTTTCATTAATATATAATGTCAAGCTCAAACTGATGATTGCTCAAATATCGAAGCAATCTCTAAGAAAACAACAATAGTAGAGGCAAAACATATTTTGAATCAAGTAAGGTATGAATAAGCAACTAACGTTTCTACATTCTTAAAGTTATGAAAAGCAAATAATTAAGCAACTTTCAGACACACTGATTCCAGTAAAGTATCATCTTAGCTATAGATAGATCATGTCCAAATCATCTAAATGAAACTGCAAGGGATTCATCAAAAGATTCACATCTACTCGTTCTTCCAAGCATACAAAGTCAAACAAAAGCCAAGACCAGATACTTTGGACTCCTTAAAACTCTGCAAACAAGGCCATTGCTGTTCCGAGCCATCCAAGAATGTCTCGCCATTCCACAATTTCTCAGCTGATAAACAAGTCTGAAACATAAAAATTGCATTCCCCAAAGTAGTGCCAAATAACCAATTATGAACATCCCAGAAAATTTCTACAGGAAGCCCATCAACCAAAATGGTATAGTTTCCACGAAACTTCCACCGGAGGTGCTTCACCTTCATCACAGGCTTACTATCCACACGAACAATGAGACACAAATCATCATTCCCATTTGCATCACATTCAATCACAATATTATGAATCTGTCCATTATCAGTAAACTGAGCTTTACTTCCGTAAACTTTTTTCCCATACAAATGTTCCTTCTTGGAAACAAAAATCGAATTAAACAACGAAGGAACAGCACCAGTCTTCTTCAAAGCCTCTTTCCTCAAATCTCCAACTAACAAAACCATCTCCCCTTTACATACAATCCCTACATAAAACCCCTCAAGGGGCTCAGGCCCGGACCCGAATTTCGCTTTCGAAAGGTCCCAATACAAGTCAATTTTGCAAGAACTCACATCTAAACACTTAAAACCTTTTCTTTTCGAAAACAAAGAGGGCTTCACATCAACTCTACATAAACACTGATTAGATAAATCACTAATCTCAACACCTAGACAATGACCCATCAAATTCTTACTCCAAGAAACACATATCAAACAAGATTTACCAACTAATTTACACTGATATGTGCAAGTAACCAAATTTTGTGAAGATTTACTAATATTTGCACTTGAACAAGATGATGTATCAGCAACCTGAACTCCATTTTCACCGAAACAAGATGGAAAATCTCTCATCTTTTGCAGCAAAATAAGCAAACCCCAACTTAAAAGTCACTTAATTTACTTCAAATAAGCAGATAAACAACAAAATTAGAGCAAAATATGAAAAGGGTAAGAATATCTTACAAGAAAGATTCAATGTGAGATAAAATCATAAGCCCATGTTCATAAATTGAGGTTGTCAAAGAATTGTAAATGTTTCAAATCTTGGGTTACATTGGTTTAAAGTAGCTGTAATAACAGGGGGAAAAGAGATGAGTGGTGCTTAAGATTAGGAGCAAATTATGTGGACTACTGGCCCACCGGGGGTCCAATCGGGACAAACCGGTAAAAAGTTAAAAAAGAAGCATAAAAGTAGAAATTGGAGAAAAAAAACTGGATTTATATTTTCTGTGGGTTTGGGAAAAACTGAAAATTATATCAAACTTATTATTTTTAAGGATGAAAAATTGAGAATTTTTTTGATATATTTTTCTGTACATTTTCCATCCAAGTTTAGAAAGATTGAGAAAAAAACTCCAACTTTTTTATTTTTTAAAAGAAGTACTCCCTTCGTCCCATCCATTTTTTACACTTTTCTTTTTGGGATGTCCCATCTATTTCTTTACATTCCAAAACTTTCCAAAAATAGTAAAGTTTTATAATATAAAAATTAATTACTTTCACTATTTTACTCCACTTTACTTACTTTATATCTTAAATATTGACGGGTCCCACCACTTTCTTCTAATTTTTTTCTCTATTTTATTTATATTTCCTAACCTCCGTGTCCAACCCAAATGTACATAATTGGGCGGGATGGAGGGAGTAATTTTTAACAGGAAGTTTATTGAATTTTTCTTAAAAATGACAAGCGGGATGATATCTTACTCATTGTGTTTTCTTCCTTTTTGCTTTTAACATGCTACTACTGTTTTGTATTTACTGTACATTCTCACTGTAGACTGTAGTTAGAGTATCCGAGTTCATGAAAAATCCTGGTCTAGAAATATATTATATTATAGACCTGGTTTTAAAAATTTTAATCCCAAAATGAGTTGCTTAGGAAAGACAAAGCGACATTTAAATCATAAAATTTCAACCCTAAACATTATGAAATTACCCGGTTAACGGGTATAGGAATGAGATTGTAATACATTTTTATATTAAAATTTCATTTCTATTAATCGGATAGAAATTTTATGATCCAAATCTGCACAAAGTTTAAAGCAGTACTTCTGAGTTCTGTATAATTATTGAAGGAATGAGAAAAGTGTATTTGGAGGAACAAATATGCCATAAGATGAGGCGTGTGCGCTAGTCCGTGACAGACTGACAGACAGTTGACACAACACAAAGCCTGCATGTAACAAAATAATGCGAAAACATTTAGCATGGTTGTTGGCTATTCTGTGCAGTGGTTAATCATGACCTTAAATTAATGAAAAATAAATTGATATCTATACTATTATATTAAAGATGAATATATATTAAAAACTTTCAGTGATCCTAAAAAATTTTGTAGTCTCGTCATTACATTCATAGCCGTTACATATTTATGATCAAATTGATTAGAACCGTTAAGATAAAATATTAAAATTATTATATAAAATATCTTTTCTATTTTTCCTAACTAAAACATCTCATTTTCCAAAAATATTGCAGGCAGTTTCATTTAATAAAATAATATATTAAGGTTATAATTGCTAATAACTAACCCATTACCATTTTTAGCCAAAATGTTTTTTTTAATATTTTCTAACTAAAATTTCTACTTTTCTATTTTTACTAAATAAAACCTCTCATTTTCCAAAAATATCACGAATAGTATAAAATAATATTATTATAATTATTAATGACTAACCGATTAGCTTTTTTTTTCAAAACATATATTTTTATATATCAATCATCAATATCTTCAATATATATATATAAAGGAGGATACGCGGGAGGTGAGGTGGCACCCCTAAGATCGTCTCAATCTATTTTTCTAATTTTTTTAGAGGTTTACAATTTTAAATACTAATAAATCAAAAAATATTCTTTAGCATATTAGAAGTAAAATAGGTGTTCGAAGTTATAGAGGAGAAGAATTCGAATTTATAGTGAAGACATATAATTAAAAGTTCTATTTGAAGTAGAATAGGTGTTTGAATTTGTAGAGGGGAAGAGTTCAAATATAAAAAAGTTCTTGCAAATATTCTATTTGAAGTAGAATATGTAAAGTTATATAGTTGTTTTTTCGAAGGAGTATGATTACATAAAAATTAATATATAAGACAAATATATATTCAAAATATTAAATTTGAGATTTTGATATTAAAAAGTAAAGCGTGTTTCACGGGAGGACGGCTTATTAGCGAGGACCGAGTAATTTTCGTAATTTATTTGATAGAGTTTTTTAAAAATATTATTACGCCGCCGCGAAGCACGGCTTTTTCAACTAGTATATATATATATAAAGGAGGATACGCGGGAGTTTAGGTGGCGCCCATAAGATCGTCTCAATCTATTTTTCTAATTTTCTAGAATTTTAGAATTTTAAATACTGATAAATAAAAAAAATATCCTTTAACATATTAGAAGTAGAATAGATGTTCGAATTTATTAAGGAGAAGAGTTCGAATTTATAGCGAAGACATATAATAAAAAGTTCTATTTGAAGTAGAATAGGTGTTTGAATTTGTAGAGGGGAAGAGTTCAAATATAAAAGAAGTACTTGCAAAGTTCTATTTGAAGTAGAATAAATGTTTCGATTTATATAGGAGAAGAGTTCGGATATAAAAAAAGTACTTGCAATTAAAAGTTCTATTGGAAGTAGAATAAGCGTTTGTAATACATAACTAAAAATTCTATTTGAAGTAGAATATGTAAAGTTATATAGGTATTTTTTCAATGAAAGAGTGTGTCGTTAGTTAGGAGTATGGTTACATAAAAATTAATATATAAGACAAGTATATATTCAATATATTAAATTTGAGATTTTGATATTAAAAAGGAAACCGTGTTTCACGGGAGGATGGCTTATTAGCGAGAACCGAGTAATTTTCGTAATTTATTTGATAGAATTTTTAAAAAAATTATTACGCCGCCGCGAAGCGCGGCTTTTTCAACTAGTTATATATATAAAGGAAAACCCCCAGGAGCTCTCAGATCGTTCGAAAGCTATTTATCTATTTTTCTAGAGCTCCTGAATTTTAATTCAATAAAATTAAATTTCTTTATTTAAATTAGAATTTATAGGATAGAAAAATATCAACTGCCTTTTAAATCTTTACTAATGGAGGAAACATATATACAATTTTATAATTCTTTCATTTCTCAATTTTGATTCAATAAAATGAAAATTCCTTATTTAAATTTGAATTTATATGATAGAAAAAATCTCAATTGCCTTTTAAATCTTTACTAATGAAAGAAACTAAATATAACTATTTATTTATTTTTCTAGAGCTCTTGAATTTTAATTTAATATAAATAAATTTACTTATTTAAATTCAAATTTATAGGATAGAGATAATATCAGTTGCCTTTTAAATTTTAACTAATGGAGGAAATAAAATATAAAATTTTAATATTATTTCCTTTCTCAATTTTAATTCAATAAAATTAAAGTTCCTTATTTAAATTTGAATTTATATGATAGAAAAAATCTCAACTATCTTTTAAATCTTTGTTAATGGAGTAAACTAAATAAACAATTTTAATTCAATAAAATTAAATTTCCTTATTTAAATTAGAATTTATAGGATAGAAAAATATCAAATACTTTTTAAATCTTTACTATTGGAGGAAACTGATATACAATTTTAAGATTTTTTCCTTTCTCAATTTTTATTCAATAAAATGAAAGTTCCTTATATAAATTTGAATTTGTAGGATAGAAAAAATCACAATTTCCTTTTAAATCTTTACTAATGGAGGAAACAGAACATACAATTTTAATATTCTTTCATTTCTCAATTTTAATTCAATAAAATTAAAGTTCTTTATTTAAATTTGAATTTATAGGATAGAAAAAATCTCAACTGTCTTTTAAATCTTTGTTAATGGAGTAAACTAAATAAACAATTTAAATTCAATTAAAATTAAAATTCCTTATTTAAATTGAATTTTATAGGATAGAAAAATAACAAATACCTTTTAAATATTTACTAATTGAGGAAACTGATATACAATTTTAATATTCTTTCATTTCTCAATTTTTATTCAATAAAATTAAATTTAGAGAATTGAATTTCTTTATTTACATTCCAATTCATAGTAAAAATAATAAATATATAAAAATCAATCATGTTCAGAATTTAATTAAACAAATGTTAATTTTTTTTCTTAACTAAACTAACATTGAAATCCCTTATTTATTGTTATGGATTAAAAAATGTACTTGTATATTAACTGCTAAGATTAATGAGCTTTCGAGCTTTAATGGCTGCACTTGTGTTTCGAGACTAAATCGGTCCTCACAAGATGCCTACATATCTCAAATCGTTATTGAGAATCAAGCCAAAGACGTAGTTCTGATTGTAGGATCAGGGACTTTATATAGGCGTCTAGAGCCTAGTATTTATGGTATGTTTAGGAGTCTTAGCGAATAAGTCTCTTTTTTGATATTGGATAAACATTGTATTGCTTGCAGGATAAGTCTTTTCCTTGTTGGTAAAGGCTATGACTCATTAATTGGGATTCTGGATCCTTCTTTGACTAATTTACCATATTTTGGACTCTTTTCATGAGCTGTATATTTTCCCTATTCATTAATTACGAAATTAATGAATAATTAGGGTGTCGGGCCTTAAATATCGGCATTTCCATTGATTTGTCAATTATATTTCTATAATTACTTTTCTGTCCATATCATTTGCCCCCCAACTTCTAAGAAAATCTCTTTTGGATTATCGTAGAAGTTATTTTATTCGGGAGTTACGAAATTTTCTTCCGTATTGTGGCTTGGTTTGACGAACATATAGTTCTAAACCAATTTTGTAATTTCCCAAAACAGGAATCGGGATTTTTTATCAATTCCCTGGAAGATAAATCAATTTTTGATTTTTCAGTTCATTTTCGACCAGGATCCTGGTCGAATTCGACCTCGATTTTAGCTCCTGGTCGAACTCCTTCGACCAGGATTCTGGTCGAAATTTGCTTCCACTTTGCCTCCTGGTCGAATGATTTCGACCAGGTTTCTGGTTGAAGCTCCTTGTAGTTTGCCTCCTGGTCGAATGCTTTCGACCAGGTTTCTAGTCGAAGTAATGCCTCATTTCCCCTCCTGGTCGAATGATTTCGACCAGGATTGTGGTCGAATTAATGCCTCATTTCTCCTCCTGGTCGAATGATTTCGACCAGGATTGTGGTCGAATCTTGGTTCATTTCTCCTCCTGGTCGAATGGTTTCGACCAGGTTTCTGGTCGAAGCCCATTGCCTTATTTCCTGGCCGAGAAATGCCTTATTTCCCCTCCTGGTCGAATGGTTTCGACTAGGTTTTTAGTCGAATAAATGTCTCATTTCAGGCCCTGTTCGAACACTTTCGACCATGGGTCTAATCGAAGTTTTGTTCCATTTTGGGACATGTTCGAACTACTTCGACCAGAATTCTGGTCAAATACTTGGTTCATTTTGGGCCTTTAATGCCTACGTATACAAAACTTCATTTGGGCCTAAGGCCTTTATTTATTAATTGGGCCTTTAGCTTTTTTAGCAATTGGGCCTTTAGCTTTTATTTGGGCCTTTAGCCTTTCGACCAGGTTTTTGGTCGAATATGAGAGCCATTTTGGGCTTTTATTCGAACTTATTCGATTTTGATCGAAAATTTTGTTCATTTTTGTTATGGGCTTAGTTGGGCCCAGAACTTTCACTGTTCAAGTTCGTTAATTGGGCTTTTAGCCTTTTATGGGCCGTACCGGCTAATGCCGGTTGCCCTTCCTTCAACCGGCCCATTGACCGGCTGTCATCCCTATATAAGGGTGAGTTCTCATTTTTTTCTATTCATTCTTCACATTCTATTTTCTCAAAGTCACTCTGCTAAGTTTTTCTCCCAATTTTTCTCTAAATTGCTCTGCTAGGGTTCTGTCACAAGGCGATTGCCGACGAGATTTTCCGTTGAATCTCACCGTTTTTCTGGGTTTTTTGCTTGAAGATTTCTTTGAAGATTCTGGGTTTTTTGTTGAAGATTTCTGGGTTCTTTTGAAGATTTCTGGGTTCCTTTTCTTGAAGATTTAAAGACTTTCTGGGTTAGAAATGGCTGATCGAACTTCCCAACGTCTTCAAAAGATGAACTCCGCATCAAAAAGAGGTACCCCCATTCATATTCGTTCAAAATACATGTCTTTGCATGATATGATTAATGAACGTGGGGATGAATACCCGTCAGTATCTGCTTTAGATTCGTATGATTGTAGCAATAGATTTCATGAAGTAGATATGATAAAAGATTATAATAAGATGTATAGGGTAAAGGCCCCCTTAAAACTTGTTCCTGTCGGCCCCGGTGACCGTTCATGTCACTGGCGGTCAAATGCCTTGTGCATTTATAAAGATGCCATAGTTGCCGGCCTTAGGTTCCCATTCCATGAGTTCATCCCTAGGCTCTTGGCAGATGTCCAAATTAACCCTTGTCAATTACCTCCCAATGCCTGGAGGATAATTAACTGCTTCATGGTTTTGTGTCTTCGAAAAAACTTTCATTTGTCTGTTCCTTTGTTTAGGAAGATTTTTCAGTTTAAAAATAGCTCAGCCAACAACTTGGGTTGGGTATATATAAGCCATAGGGTAGGCTTCCCTTTCATCTTTCACCCCAAGTCAATCCCAGATAATAACCCCAAATGGAAAAATGAGTTCATGTATCTTGTATGGGAAGGAGGGGACTGGGGAACCCTGTTCCGTAAATCTTTTGGGAGAGTTTCTGATGGTAGTCCCAGTAACATTGTCTTGAATGAGGAGGAATCTCATGCATACTCAGAGCTCATCAAAGATAATGGGACTACCATGGCTTGGGAGCTACTGGATGAGTTTGTCCTCAAGTCTGTTGGGCTCTCCACTTTTCATGATAAGGGTATTTTACTTATCCCTTTTCTTTATGTCTATTTTTCTTTCCTTTGTGATTTTCTACTAACCATTTTTTTTTTTGGTTTTTCTTGCAGCTGCGACCTTTATCAATAAGACCAATGAGCCAAAGGATGTGGAGACATCCAGGATGAAGAGGGCTAGGATTGGGGATGATCCAAGAGGGAAGGCTAGTGTTCCCAGCTTCTTAATCCCTTCTGTGGACGAGGCTAACATTCCTATGTCTACCGAGTCTTCAGTGTGGCGCCCCAACTGGGGTATTAGGAAGAAGGACACCATTACTGGGGTGTCCAAACATGCCGTGGATTGGTCGTACCACTCCCTTACTCCTTGTGACTACAAGGATTTCGTTACAGATTCCACCATCGAGGGTGTTGAGCACTTAGAAGCTCAAGCTATTGCTGCGGTAACTTTCTTTACCTTAGCTATTCTTTTTCTTTGAAGTTTCTGCTTTTGCTTTTCTAACTTTTATTTTTTTGGCAGACCAATGCTAACTTCCAGGGGGCATTGTTCCAAGCCAAGGCTTGGTGTACCTCCTCTGAGGACAACAGGGTCAAGCTGGAGAGGTCTGAGGAGGAGGTGAAGTCTCTTAAGGAGACTCTTGCCAGGAGGGAGAAGGAGCTTGCTGACGCTCATGCTGATATTATTGAGCTGAGGAAAGGCAAGGATGATTGCATCGATGAGTAACTTGACTCTCAGGAGTACAAGGACTTGATCGAGAAGCATGACGAGATCCTTTTCCCAGTCCAACATACTTCAGGATGGGAGGATGCGGTTCAGGCTATCTTGGCCAAGCATCCTGGGGTCTTTGATGCTGCGGATTTTCCAGCTCCTCACCCTCCTACTCCTTTGGAGCGTATTTTGGCTGGAGTTGATGATATGGAGGAAGATTCTAGGATTTTAGATCCAGAGCATTCATCACCCCTTGGTGACGCTTCTGCCGATGACCATGATGATGATGAGCATTCTTCTGGCTCTAGCTCAGGTGACGAGACAGATGCGGGTGACAAGGATGGTGAAGCGTAGCCTTAGTTTATTTATGGCCACTTATGGCTTGTATTTTCTTTCTATGTATTTCTAGCCTTCGGGCTTAACTTAAACTTTTGTAAGTTTAGTTTTATTTGCATTTTGTGGCCATTCGTGGCTGGTGTTGTTTTCCTGAATCTTGATTTTGCATGTTTAGTTAGCATTTTGTACATATTTGCCAGTATGTAATGCATTCAAAACATGATGAATAACATAAGAATATATAATTCATAACTTTGAAGAATGGGGTCAACCCTTACATAGTACTCAAGTTTTAAAAACTTGGGTTGGTTTTATCAAACCTTATTTCTAGTAGTGAATCCACTTAGGAAACACCTTAAACATAATAAACTTTCAAGTTGGAGGCATGCCAAGTCCTTAGCACCTCATGCCCCTCAAGGGTTTCTAGTTTGTAGGAGCCTCGACCAAACACGTTCTTGACGCGATATGGTCCTTCCCAATTTGGGGCCAGCTTGCCTTTTTGTCCAACTCCGGACGCCTCAGTCTTTCGAAGAACCAAGTCTCCTTGTCGAAAGAACCTTTCTTTAACCCTTAGGTTGTAGTAGAAAGATGCCTTCTTTTGATGTTCAACTATCTTGGCGTTTGCTTCATCTCTAACTTCGTCAATTAGATCTAAAGCTAGCCTCAAGCCTTCTTCATTTTCTTCTGGTTCATAAGCCTCAACTCTTGGAGATGTGTGAGTAATCTCTATTGGAACCACTGCCTCTGCCCCATATGCCAACAGGAAGGGGGTAGCTCCAGTGGTGACTTTACAAGTAGTACGATATGCCCATAGTATGGGAAGAAATTCGTCTACCCAAGTGTTTCTAGAGCGTTCAACTCTTTTCTTTAGTCCATCTAGGATAATTCGATTTGCAACATCAGCTTGCCCATTTGCTTGAGGATGGGCAACAGAAGTGAAGCGCAACTTGATATCGTTCTCATCACAATACTTCTTGAACTCATCGTTGTTAAACTGAGTTCCATTGTCCGTAACCAGGACTCGTGGAATTCCATATCTGCATATCACGTTCTCCCAGAAGAAATGCATTACTTGCTTGGTGGTTATCTTGGCTAAAGGTTTAGCCTCAATCCACTTGGTGAAGTAGTCGATTGCTACTATCAAGAACTTTCTTTGAGCACTTGCCATTGGAAATGGCCCAAGTATATCCATTCCCCACATGACAAAGGGAATAGGTGAGTTAATGGATGTCATCATCTCTGGTGGTTGTCTAACCACTGTTGCATGCTTCTGGAACCTTTCACATTTCTTCACGTAGCTTTTAGCATCTGCTAGTATGCTTGGCCAGTAGAAACCCAGACGAGTGATTTTATGGGCAAGGGCTCTGCCCCCCAAGTGCTGTCCACAAATTCCTTCATGTACTTCCTTCAGGGCCAATTCTGCCTCTTGAGGTCTCAAACATTTCAGATATGGAACGATGAAAGACTTCTTGTATAAGATTCCCTCAATCAGGGTATACCTTAGTGCTCTGACGTATAGCTTTCGTGCTTCTGAAGTGTCATTGGGTAATCACCCAGTTTCTAGATGAGATTTGATGGGATCCATCCAACAACTGCCAACATCAATGGGTGCTACCAACTTTCCGTTGATGGTTGGGGTCCTCAGGACTTGGAAGTAGACACTCCCTGCATAGTTTTCAATTTCGGAAGAAACAAATTTAGACAAGGCATCTACCTTCATGTTTTCTTCCCTTGGAATGTGCTCTACATAGCATTCGTCAAATTGAGTCATGATTGCTTTGACGAGCTTTAAGTACTTGGCCATGATTTCATCTCTGGCTTCAAACTCCCCATTTACTTGGGAGACCACTAGCCTCGAATCTCCACATACTTTCAGAGTTTTAACTCTCAAGGCTCCAGCCAGTCCTAAGCCAGCTATCAGAGCTTCATACTCAGCCTCATTATTTATCGTTGGGAAGTCCAGCTTTAGTGCGTACTCTATGAGGAATCCATCGGGACTTTGTAACACTAAAACGGCTCCACTTGATTTTGTTTTTGATGCTCCATCAAAATAGAGCACCCAACATTCTTTGGAGACTATTGTAAAGCATAATGTAACATAAGATGTAAAAGAGATAACTACAACTCAACAAAGGACAAGACAGACAATAATATTAACAGAAGCACAGGAATCCAGAATCAAAGAAGAAAAGGTAAACTCAAAAAATAAAAATACGTTATGTATTCTTGAAGTCCGTAAACAGGTCACGGAAAGAAGTTCATGAAAATGTTCAATCCTCAGTGACAGCAAAAGAAACAAGACTTTCAAGACGACAGAAGTATGTGAATGATTTAGGGTTAAGTACCACGGGATTCCAGTGATTTAATCGAAGCAACCAGAACGACAAAGGACTTATCAGCAGCATTGAATTGAAGACGTAGAAGAAGAATTGATCAAGTGTTATTCATCTGTGAACCAGACCAGTTGCACTAGTTGACGGCACTACAAAGATCAAGTTGTTTTATCGTCTCAGAAGATATTGATACAGTCTAAAACTAAAACACCCAGGAGCTCAAGAGCTTTTCTAAAAGATCAAGGACAAGAAAAGGATTCGATAGTTTTTCTATTCAGAAAACTATCGAATGGGATTTAAGAAAACCATTTGAAAACTAAAGTAAAGTAATTTACTTTTCGATAGTTTTTATTTAAAAACTATCGAATGGTAAATTCATTTATTCATTCGATAGTTTTCAAATGTGGGAGCAGGTGAAAAGTTTGTTTTGTTTGTCAGGTTGATGAAGATCCAACGGCCAAAAATAATCCAATTCTTTTTGGTTCAATGGTTTTTCTAAATCAAGTCTACAATTACTAAGAGAGAGGCAGTGTCTTCTTCAGTCGAGTTATTTCACAGTAGCAATAACCGAGAGAGAGATCAAGCCAGAGAGAAAGTACCAGAGAAATTAATTCTGCTTGAATTCTATCAAAGTTTTGATTGTGTATAACTTAGAACTCATTGAAGCTAATCTACGGATTAGAAATTGTAGCACCCCTCGAGGTTTATATTTATAAAAAGATATATTCCCCGAATCTTGGTTTGGTTTGGTGTGTTTGATTTCGTTATAGAACTGAATGAATTATCCGCGAACGAAATTAAATTATTTGGGAGTATCGTATTCAACCCCCCCTTCTACGATACTTTGGACCTAACAATTGGTATTAGAGCTACTTGATTGATATACAAATCAGATCCGGTGAATGAGACCAAAATCAAACGTAGCGTGAAAATTCGAAGCAAATTTTTTAACTTTCAAAATTTTTCATTTAATTGGAATTTCTTGAATTTTAAACAATTTGAAATTTTCAGAAACCATGAGTGCTCCAAAGACAACCGCTGGTATTAAAGTTCCCCCGTTTACTAGAGATGATTTCGGTTTGTGGAAGATGAAGATGCTGTTATTTATCAAGGCATCTAATCCGTTGTATATTGGCATATTAGAGAACGGACCGTTTGTACCAATAAAACCAGTTAGTGAATCTACAGATCCTGATGGTAGCAGGATTCCTTCAGGCACCCAACCTAAGGATATTACTGAGTATACAGATTCTGACAAAGAACTGATTCGATTGGACACAGGTTTGATGTTGATATTGACGGACTCCGCAGACAAGGAAATGAGCTATCAGTTGATGAACTGTACAAGCGGGAAACATATGTGGGATACCATTAACTTGATAATGGAAGGAACTGAAGACGTGCAGGAAAACAGAATGGACATTCTGACTTCTCAGTACGAAGCTTTTAGGTCTCTTCCAGGAGAAAGTATAACTCAGGTCTTTGAGAAATATACTAAGCTCCTAAATGAATTGGCAATGAAAGGAAAGACCTATCCACTGAGAGAATCCAACAGGAAGTTCATGATGACGCTGCCCCATCATGTAGAACACAAGTCATCATCCATAAGGGAAAGAATTGACTTCACAAAGATGTCATTGGAGATGATCTATGGCAAGTTGAAGACCTATGAGATGGAACAGGAACAGAGAGTGATAATCTACGGATCAGGGACAGTGGACAGCAAGCACAATGCACTTGTGAGATCAGCAACACTTGTAGTGGATGAACCAATAACTTCTGAGATTCAGGTTCAAACCCCTAGAGCTGGAAAGGAGGTGATAATAGAAGCAGAAATGGATTCTGTGAATCTGGGTGTTGATGAAAGCGATTACTACACCCTAGAAGAGCTTGAGCAAATGGAAGACAAAACCATGGCGTACTTAGCTGCAAAGTTTAGTCATATTCGTTTCAAGAGAAACCCTAAGTACAAGTTCAAGGGCTCAACCAACAGATTCCAGAAGAGCAATTATGCACCTAGTATAGGCTTTAAGGGAGGCTACAAGACTGGCATGATTGATAGAAGCAAATCAAGATGCTACAATTGCAATGAGTTAGGGCATTTCGCCACTGAATGCCGAAAGCCTCGTCAAGCGAGAGACATGAAAGATGTCTATGGAAAGAAGGATTCTTATGATGAGTTGAAGAAAGAGAATGCCAAGTTTAAACATCAATTGGAGGCATTCTCTGGAAAGCAGAAAGGGAAAGCTTATATAGCAGAGGGAAAGCACTGGGATGATACTGATTCGGATGAAGAGGAAGAATATGTAAATGTTGCCCTAATGGCTGACTCTTTAGAGGAATCGCCACAATCATCTCAGGTACCTATCTTAACTACAATTGATATGTCCAACTCTGAGTACAAGAAAACTGTACAAGATCTTAGTGTAGAATTGTTTAATGTACACACAAGCATGCTAGCATCAGAAATGGAAAATGTTAAACTAGTTCTTAAGATTAAAAAGTTAGAATCTAAAAATGAAGAACTAGAGCTTGTAGCTGTAACATTAGAAGATCTTAAGCAAAAGAATGCGTACTTAGAAAACAAGGTCAAGTGTAATGATGAGATAGAGACTATCCTCAGGAAGCAGATTTCAGATTTAGATTTAAAGCTGAATGCTTTTAAGAATTCCGCCCTAATTGCTAAGGAGATCATTGATACTCAGGCCATAGGGAATAAAACTGCTATAGGATTTGACTATGACAAGAAAGCTGGTAAGAAGATAGTGGAATTCCCTGTGACACCTTCAGTTGTCAAAAGGAATACTCCACATGTTCTTAAGAATGTTGATTATCCAGTTTTTGTCAAGCCTTTTCCACCTCTCTTTCATGAGGATGACCTTTTCATAAGACAAGAATTGCTTGAGGAGGATTTGTTGAAGGAAAAAGAGGTAAATACTAAGTTACCTCGGAAATCAGTAAAAACTGAATTACCTAAACCTGATTTACCTAAAACTGAAGTAGGTGACTTAGTTAGTAATGCTAAAAAGAACAGGAATGGGAAGAAGAAGATTGTTAATCAGGAAATGGTTCCATATTCTCCCATTGCATCTAGGAAGTTGTGCGCTATTTGTAATTCTGCTGGACACCTTACACATGCATGTAAAAAGGTTAAAGTAGAAATTGCTAATACTTCTGAAATGCATAACATGTCTGACATGCCTGATCTTCATGAACCCTGTGGAAAGAAAGAGTGTTTGCTATGTAAGTACAACATCATGCATGCTTATTTTAAGTTGATGAATGATAGTAGCAATAGCACTGTTAATGTTAAATCCACAGATACTATGAATATCAAACAGGGTAAGACTAAATTGAATGTTACTCCTATTAAAGTATCTAAACCTTCAGGACCCAAACAATTTTGGGTACCAAAGTCCGCTTAATCAATCTGTGATTGCAGGGTAAGGTTAAAAGCTCAAAGGTTGTGTGGATTCTGGATAGTGGCTGTTCTAGACACATGACAGGTGAAGAGTCCCTGCTTACAGAGGTGGTTAAGAAGACCGGCCCGATTGTAACCTTTGGAGATGACAACAAAGGATTTACTACGGGATATGGTAAATTGAAAGCTGGAAATGTCATCATTGAGAACATCTCTCTTGTTGAAGGATTAAAGCACAATCTTCTAAGTATCAGTCAGTTCTGTGATAAAGGCTACAATGTAGATTTCAGAAAGGACAACTGCTTGATCACCAACAGGAAGGATGAGAAGCTTACTCTACTGGGAGTGAGAAAAGGAAATTTGTTTATAGCTGACTTAAGTTCTACCAGTGAAGGAGAAGTTACATGTTTCTATGCAAAGGCATCTTCAGAACAAAGTTGGCTATGGCACAAGAAGCTCTCACATCTGAACTTCAAAACTATGAACTCTTTGGTAAAGAGAGAGTTAGTGAGAGGGTTGCCCCTGATGAAATTCAATCAGGAGGGACTATGTGAAGCATGTGAAAAAGGGAAGTTGAAGACAGCATCACATGGAAGCAAAGGAATGAAAAGCATTACTGAACCATTACAACTGATTCATATGGATTTATTTGGTCCAGTCAATGTTATGTCACTTTCAAGAAATAGATATGCATTGGTGATGGTGGATGACTACTCCAAGTACATGTGGGTGTTGTTCATACAAACAAAGGATGAAGCAACACAACTAATCATTGATCACATCAAGAAGATAGAAGTGGAAGCTAAGCTACCTATGCGGACAATCAGATCAGACAATGGAACTGAATTCAAGAATGCAGTTCTTAATGATTTCTGCTCAGAGAAAGGAATATCAAGACAATATTCAGCACCAAGAACTCCTCAACAGAATGGAGTAGTGGAAAGGAAGAACAGGACCTTGGTTGAAGCAGCAAGGACCATGTTGAGTGAATCAAAACTTCCCACTTACTTTTGGGCTGAAGCAGTGAATACAGCTTGCTACACTCAGAATCGAACCCTGATCAACAAAGATCATTAAAAGACTCCGTATGAGTTAATGGCCAACAAGAAACCAACACTGAAGTACTTTCATGTGTTTGGTGCAAAGTGCTTTGTACTTAAAGATGGAGAACATCTTGGCAAGTTTGATGCCAAAGCAGATGAAGGCATTTTTCTGGGCTATTCTCTGGAATCTAAGGCCTTCAGGGTATATGTGATTGAAGATAAGAAGGTGTTGGAAAGCTTTAATGTAACATTTGACGACACCAAAAGACCAGGCCTGCAAACTGGAGAGAACTATGAATCCTTGGTATTTGAAAATCTATCAGGAGATCTCTCTGACAATGAAGAAGTACCTGAAGTTGTTACAGTTATTAATAATAATCATAATGATAATGATTCTGGACAAAGTGGTGACCAAAGTGGAGATCCTCAAAATTCTACAGGATCCACTAGTCAGTCTATAGAATCATCAGATCAAACCGTCAACAACTCAGGGGGAGCAGGAGAAGGATCAACTAGTCACACTCCACAACATCTAGAACAAGGAGAATCATCAAGATCACATCTGCCAAGAAAAAGGGTATGGAATAGAGATCATCCATTTCACTTGATCATTGGTGATCCGGACACAGGAGTGAGAACTAGGAGAACATCACAAAATGAATGTCACTATTCTGGGTTTCTTTCAGAAACAGAACCTAAGAAAGTTGAAGATGCTCTAGATGATCCGGATTGGGTGATTGTTATGCAAGAGGAACTCAATCAGTTTGAAAGGCAGAAAGTTTGGAAGCTGGTACCCAGGCCTAAGGGAAAATCTGCTATTGGGACAAGATGGGTATTCAGAAATAAGTTGGAAGAAGATGGCATTGTAACGAGAAACAAAGCCAGACTGGTTGCTAAAGGTTACTCTCAAGAAGAGGGAATTGATTATGATGAAACCTATGCACCAGTAGCAAGACTTGAGGCCATCAGAATGTTTCTGGCATTTGCTGCACATTCCAATTACAAGGTATATCAGATGGATGTGAAGAGTGCTTTTCTGAACGGAGAGTTAGAAGAAGAAGTGTATGTGGAACAACCTCCAGGTTTTGAGGATTCAAAACTGGCAGACTTTGGTACTTTCTATTCAAAGCTCTCTACGGACTCAAACAAGCTCCAAGGACATGGTATGACACTCTCTCTGAATTCTTTCTTGAAAATGATTTTACAAGAGGTGTTGTAGACAAAACTCTCTTTGTCAAAAAGCATAAAAATGATTTGATATTGGTGCAAGTATATGTTGATGACATAATATTTGGTTCTACTAATGATGATCTATGCAAGAGATTTGCTAAGTTAATGTAGAGTCGTTATGAAATGAGCATGATTGGTGAATTGTCATTCTTTCTTGGACTGCAAGTATACCAAAAATAAGATGGTTTATTCATTTTTCAGTCCAAGTACATTAAAGATCTTCTGAAGAAGTATCAAATGGAAGACTCATCTACAACAAAGACTCCTATGCCAACTGCCACTAAGCTTGATAAGGATGAAACTGGTAAGAAGGTTGACATCACAGGCTACAGAGGTGTGATAGGCTCATTACTTATCTCACTACAAGTAGACCAGATATAATGTTTGCAACATATATACTTGTGTGCTAGGTTTCAGTCTGATGCTAAAGAATCTCATCTAATAGCTGTTAAGCGAATATTTAGATATCTTAAGGGGACCCCAAATCTTGGAATTTGGTACCCTAAAGATACATGATTTGATCTTATTGGATATACAGACTCTGATTTTGCAGGTTGTAAGATTGATCGGAAGAGTACTTCAGGAAGCTGTCAGTTTCTTGGAAGAAGATTAGTTTCCTGGTATAGCAAGAAGTAGCATTCAGTTTCCACATCAACAGCTGAGACTGAATACATTGCTGCTGGAAGCTGCTGTGCTCAGATCTTGTGGATGAGAAACCAACTCCGTGACTATGGGCTTTTGTTGACAAAGATTCCAATATTTTGCGACAATACAAGTGCCATAGCAATCTCAAACAATCCAGTGCAACACTCGAGGACGAAGCACATCGACATCAGGTATCATTTTATCCGAGAGCATGTGTAACAGCCCGACTTTTTGGACTATTAAATCTAAATACAAAACTTAAATAAAGTACTATACAATGACAATGACATACGGAAGCGTGACAAAAATTCAATTACAAACCTAACTATTACAAAACACAACTAAATATAATCCAAAAACCAATCTATTCCGAACCTAAGATCCTCGAATTCCAAAGTATCCCACTTGAGTTACACCAAACCAGAAAATTGTAAGGAATGAGCTATACAGCTCAGCAAGAAACCAATCGATCCAACTAGCCGAACAAATAACATGTATACACATATAGAAGAATACAATATTCGATACGATACAATAACATACGATACACTATAACTTACGATACACATTCATATTCTTTTTCTTATTCGATACGATACGATACGACACCGCATAACCACATAAACAACAATAACTTGAAACTCATAATTCATGCCACGACCACTACAACCCGGTGATAACGGTCCTAAATTTTCAGAAAACTGTCACTATAACCCGGTGACTCGGTCCTTATTCTTATTCGATATTTTCACAAAACATGGCACAAATCAGAATTCCAAGACTATTGCTTACACATAACACATATCAAATAATACATATCACTTCAAAATATATCATCACTAAGCCCAAGTTTATATAATCAAAACACACACACAACACATAGTTTCGAAAAATACTAGAAAGAACAATCGGAAACTTACCTCCGCGCATCCTAAATCATGTATCCAATTCTGACCAGATCTGTATTTACCATTTTTGACCCTCTAAACAACGTTTTCTTGGAAAACTTAAAGGACGAAAGTTGTTGAGAACGAAAAGACCTTTCTGAAAAGATATAACTCATCAAAATCGGACTTATAACGAATCCGGAATTAAATAAAACATCTGCTGAATTTGAACAAAAACTGAAAACCCGGGATCTGGATATGTTTTGTGATTTTAAGAACTGTTTGAAGCAAAATCTGGAACAACATTATGAAATAGATGTTGTAGAAAATTTAAAGAGCTTTCCGAAAAGTCCAGAATCATAAAATTCTGACTTACGATGAATTTATTACGAATTTTACAAGACAACTGAATTCTATGTATAAAAACCCTACGAATTTTTGACAATAAAAACGAAGAAAGAGAATATAGACATGGAAGTAACATGTAACAAGATTAATATTTCCTTATCCTGTAAATGTCGCATTGGTCCCTTGGTTAGCCCTAACAACCACTTGGGTTCAGCAACAGTAAAAGAAGTGGATTGAGAGATAGAAAGTAATACCTGAATTGGATTTGACACTGAAGTTCCAGCTAAGCAAGAGCTAGATCAGAAATAATATATATTTACAAAAACAACTAAGACAAATAGAAAATAAAAGATAATAAATAATAAGCAATAAAAATAAAATAAAATAATAATATATATACAAAAAACTATTTACATGAAACTATGGAAATACTATGGAGAAAAAAAATAAAACTAATAGTACTATGAAAAGAGAACGGTAGTACTATCAGTAATAAAACAGAAAAAGGCTAATAGTACTAATTATAAACACACTAGCAGTACTAGGAATTAACAAAAGAAAATAAAAAAGAAAAAGAGAAAAGAATGCTGGTAGTACTATTTAACACACGGTAGTACTAAGACAAGATACACTAGCAGTACTATGACTTACAAAAAACAAAAAAAAAAAATAAGAAAAAGAACTGGTAGTACTTAGGAAAAAGAACTAGTAGTACTATCAAGGGATAGTACTACCGATAGTACTACTAGTTCAAAACTAGTAATACTAACGGAAAACAGAAAAATAAAAAGAAAAACTGTTCTAAATAAAAAGAAAATGCTGAAAATTACTGAAACTTTACAGAAAATGAATAAAAATGCATGAAAAATAATTACAAGCCTAGAAAAATTCATAGAAAATTCCATAAATCCTAGAAAAATATGCAGAAAATTATAGAAATGCAGTAAATTAATATAAACTTGCAGAAATATTTAAAAAACAATATTTATAATCTGAAACTTATCTAAATAATTCTGAATAAATATATTTTCAATAAAAATACATTTCTCTACTTAAAAAATATGAGAAAAATATTTTTAAAGAAAATAAAATATTCAAAAACATTTAAATTAACAAACAAGCAATTTCAAACAAGAATAGACAGAGATATCACTTAGCAACCACAAGAGAAAAATGATTTTTAGAAAAGAACAAACAGGACATAGACATTATGCATAACTAAGACTGTTCAACATACCCAACTTACTAACTAACTTAGTAAATGTGGATTCGTCAAGAGACTTAGTGAATATATCTGCAGTTTGCTCTTCTGTGGGTACAAAATGTAACTTCATAGTTCCTTTCATGACATGCTCTCTGATAAAATGATACCTGATATCAATGTGCTTCGTTCTCGAGTGCTGCACAGGGTTGTTGGAGATTGCTATGACACTTGTATTATCACATAAAATAGGAATTTTGTCTAATACAAAGCCATAGTCCTTCAATTGATTCCTTATCCATAGGATCTAAGCACAACAGCTTCCAGCAGCAATATATTCAGCTTCTGCTGTTGAATTGGAAACTGTTTGCTGTTTCTTGCTATACCAGGAAATCAACCTACCTCCTAGGAATTGACAACTCCCAAAGGTACTCTTTCTATCCACAACACTACCTGCATAATCAGAATTTGTATATCCAACAAGATTAAAACCAGAATCTTTAGGGTACCAGATACCTAGATTAGGTGTACCCTTAAGATATCTCAAGATTCTTTTCACAGCAACGAGATGTACATCTCT
This sequence comes from Heracleum sosnowskyi, assembly GCA_030848705.1. NCBI lineage: Eukaryota > Viridiplantae > Streptophyta > Magnoliopsida > Apiales > Apiaceae > Heracleum > Heracleum sosnowskyi. Next base: position 134,531,724 of record CM061237.1, read on the forward strand.
AGGGTCCGCTTGGAACCTTGCACACAAGCATGTAGCATACATAATATCTGGTCTACTAGCAGTAAGATAGAGTAAGGAGCCAATCATACCTCTGTAGCTTGTAACATCTACCTTGATAGAATTGTCAGAAGCTCCAAGTTTGATTGCTGTTGAAGATGGAGTCCTTGCTGATGCTGAATCCTCCATGTGATACGTCTTGAGGAGTTCTTTAAGATACTTGGATTGACAAATAAATATACCATTTGACCTTTGACTTACTTGCAATCCAAGAAAGAACTTCAGCTCACCCATCATACTCATTTCAAACTTACTCTTCATAAGCTCAGCAAATCTCTTACAGAGATTATCATTAGTAGACCCAAATATGATGTCATCCACATAGACTTGGACTAATATCATATCACTTTTGTGTTTCTTTGAAAAAAGGCTTTTGTCTATGATACCTCTAACAAAACCATTTTCTAAAAGAAAACCAGAGAGAGTGTCATACCATTTTCTTGGGGCTTGTTTGAGACCATAGATAGCCTTGAAGAGAAAGTACACAAAGTCCAGCAGCTCCTGATTTTCAAAGCCAGGGGCTGTTCCACATACACTTCTTCATCCAGCTCACCATTCAGGAATGCACTCTTAACATCCATTTGATAGACTTTAAAATTGGAGTAAGCAGCAAATGCTAAGAACATCCTGATGGCCTCAAGTCTAGCCATTGGTGCATAGGTTTCATCATAATCAATGCCTTCAGCTTGAGAATACCCTTGTGCAACCAGTCTTGCCTTGTTCCTTGTAACAATGCCATCCTCATCTAGCTTGTTCCTGAATACCCATCTTGTACCAACTACTTTCTTGTTCTTTGGCCTGGGTACCAGCTTCCAGACTTGTTGTTGTTCAAACTGATTGAGTTCATCTTGCATAGCAATCACCCAATCTGGATCAGTCAGTGCTTCCTCAGTTTTCTTTGGCTCCATTTCAGATAGAAATGCTGAATAATGACATTCATTCTGAGTTGCACTTCTAGTTTTAACTCCAACATCTGGATCACCAATGATCAGCTCAAAAGGATGAGCTCTATTCCATACAGTCTGTCTTGGAAGATTTGATCTTGATGATTCGCCTTGAAATTCACTTTGATGTTGTGAGTGACTAGATGATCCTTCATTTGCTCCCCCTGAGTTGTTGTTTGATTGCCTAATTATAGCTGTTGCTTAAGGCAGTTGAATATTACAATAGTAAATATTGCACCAAAATTTTAATCACGCTTTAAAATTTGATGGATATTAACTTTGATATAAACAATCCTGAAAATGATATAAAAATTATCTACCTAATTTTAAAATAATCCTTTGGAGGGCAATTATATTAATAAAAAATCTACCTAATTTTAAAATAATAATTTGGAAGCCAATTTTATTAGATAAGAAATATATTACAAAAATGAGACTAAAAAAGTTATTATTCTTACCGGTTATATGTCAGTTCATACATCAACTTACTCTATTATTTAAAATTAAAAGTATAATGTATTATAAATAGGGAAAGTGTTTTCTATTATTTTAAATCAATTTAGAAAAGAGCCTAAGACTAATTTAAAAATAGTTTACTACAGAACTAATTATTAGATGTAATACTTGTTATTTAAAATTAAAATTATACTGTATTATAAATAGAGATAGAGTTTTCTACTTTATTATCACAAAAAGAATCTTAAAATATTATTATTTAATTCAATTTAAAAACAACCTAAAACTAATTTAAAAATAATCTATTATTGTGCTTAGAGTAAGATCAGTTATAAATTCTGATCAAACTCTGAATTATCTTAAAAATTAAATTAATTTCTTAACTTACAAATTTGAACTAATCTTATTCAATTATACATTAGTTTTCATTACTAACTTTTTATAATCGACAAACAAAAATAAAGTTTAATATTTTATATATAGACTACAACATCTAACAACTTATATGTAATCAATTATATGTAACCAATGAGATTCTCTTGGCTTTATATATAATTTTAGGAGTATAAAGTAATTTACATGTTATTTTATTTCGAAACCCTAAAAACTATGAATTTTATTTAAAAAATTCATGATTTTTCAAAAACAAAAAATACAATTATTTTAAGAACATAAAGTTATCAATTCACATATATAAACAATAATGATGCAACGTTAATTTTAATAGATTACAAATTTTAAAATTAAGATTGTAATGTTTAGTAATTATATAATGATAATTGATTAAATACAAAATTATTAATTTTACTAAAAAATATAATAAATACCCGTGCATCGCAGGGCTATAAGCTAGTCTATAATAAATATCTGTAATAGAATATATTTTTTAACATCTGCAAAATGCAGCCGCTCAACTGGGACAAAATTTGTTTGACAAAAAAGAATGGTGGTCTGGGCATTTTCTCCCTCAAACAAAGAAACATTGCCTTATTGGCAAAATGGTAGTGCAAATAATCATCCGGAACAAATATGGAGATTTAGGCTCATTTGGATAATTAAATTTCTCCAATTCATGCTCACATATTATGAAAAGTATTTTGTCTATAACAACAGAGTTCCATAATCTTAAACTTTCTTAAGAAATGATTTCAGATGAACAACAGATTGCAGGAAATCAATTAACCTCTGGGTTGTTCATTAGATAGAGGAAGCACCTTTAAAAAATAAGTTCTAGACTACTCAATCTATGTCTATATCAAGATGTCTCTCTTTGGGCAATGATTCATTATTAGAACCCGCATAAGAGTGGTTCTACAAGAATGTGGAGGAGATATTAAGACAATGGGAATTAGAAGATGAAAATTTAATTCACTTGATAATCAATAACTTCCCTCCCAATTCTTCAAAGGATTCAGTGTCAGCTTAACAAACTTGCATACAGTTTACAGAGAAATGTAGATGAAAAAGACAAAGAAATCAATATATTCATTATTCTTATTTTACGATGAAGTCAAGACATTGTTTATATACAGAAAGAGATTGTAACAAACTTTCTAACAGATTTGACAGCTGGACTGTGACTAATTTTTGCTGACTGTAATTGTGGTTGACTTATTTGCCTGTTCAATATCAGTAATATCTGTAACATCCCCCCTCAAGTGGAAGGGCTGAAACAAATTGCAGACATTCAACTTGGAACACAGAAGATGCAATTGACCATAAGATAAAGCCTAGGTAAAAATATCAACAGGCTGATTACTAGAGGCAATATGAGATGTGGTAATAGTACCAAGTTGAAGTTTTTCTCGAACTAGATGACAATCGATTTCGATATGTTTAGTGCGTTCATGGAAAACAGAATTAGATGCAATGTAGAGAGCTGATTGATTGTCATAGTACAACTTGATAGGAGTAAGACATGCAATATCAAAAGCTTTGAATACGACAAGTAACCAAGTTAGTTCACAACATGTGTCAGCCATGCTTCTGTACTCAGCCTCAGCTGAGGATTTTAAGATAATATGTTGCTTTTTGCATCGCCAAGACATCAAAGATTGACCAAATAGTATACAATAGCCAGTTAGAGAATGACATGTGAGCATATCTCCACCCCAATCAGAATCAGAAAATGTAGTAAGTGACAAGCCAGACTTGGCAGGAAAGAACAAACCTTGACCTGGTGTAGCTTTGATATACCTCAGTACCTTATAAGCAGCAGTTAGGTGATCAACTCTAGGTTGAGTAAGAAATTGAGACAACACCTGAACATGATAAGCCAATTCAGGCTTGGTGATAGTGAGATAAAAAAGTCGACCCACCAACCTTCTGTATAAAGATATGTCTGAAGCAACAAGAAAAACACCAGTGTTCTTCTGCAAATTGTGATTCTGTTCCATGGGAATCTTGGAGGGTTTACAATCAGAGTAACCAACATCAACAAGAATGTCAAGAGTGTATTTCCTTTGGTACCATTGGAATTTCTGGCAACCTCAATACCAAGGAAAAACTTGAGAGGTCCTAAGTCCTTGATTTTGAACTTAGAAGCCAGAAAAGAAATAACCTGAGTAATAGCTACAGTGGTGTTGTTTGTGACTAGTATGTCATCAACATATACTAGTACTGCAACAAAGATAGAGCCCTTGGTTAGAGTTGACAAGCTATTATCAGAGTGACACTGAGTAAAACAATAGCTAATTAATGCATTGGTGAACTTTGTAAACCAACACTGAGGCGCCTGTTTGAGGCCATAAAGAGATTTTCTCAAACGACAAACCAGATTTGAGACATCAGTACCAGGTGGACTACACAGATGAGTAGATAAATCAAAGTAGCCGGGAGGAACCCGCATATAGACTTCTTCATTAAGGTCACCATGCAGAAATGCATTGGTAACATCTAGTTGATTTATTGGCCAAGCTTGAGCAACAACAACAAGAAAAATACGCACGGTAGTCATTTTGACCACAAGTGAGAAAGTCTCAAAGTAATCAAGCCCAAACGTTTGTGTGAAACCTCTAGCCACAAGTCTGGCTTTATAATGATCAATAATACCATCTGGATTATACTTTATTTTGAACAACCACTTACAATCCACACCATGTTTGTTGGGAGGTCTTGGAACCAATTCCCAGGTAGGTTGTTTTCAAGAGCATTAAGCTCCAGTTTTATGGCTACAAGCTAGTTTGAATTTTTGACAGCTTGGGAGTAGGTATAGGGAATATGAACTTTAACAGTAGTTGCTAAGTAATTTGTATAATGAGGTGTAAAAGCATTTTAACAAAGAAATACTTCAATAGGGTAGGGAGAAGTACCTGATGCATGCTGGGAAGAAGAAGTGCAGAGACTGGTGTTAACACTAGATGACAACCCAATAAAACCTTGAAGTTTGAGAGCTGCCTGTTTCTTTCTAACAGGTTTAGAAAAAGCAATTGGTATAGAAGTGGTGGTAGAGTTGTGTGGAAGAGACATTGTAGTTTTTTGTTGAGTGTCGATGTCAGAAGAGGGTGAAGTTGTATGTTCTGTGACAATATTATCAGAAGAAGATGAAGTTGTTGCATGTTCAGTGTCAGTGGCAGAGGTAGGAACATGAGAGATGTCTTCATGAATGACAAGATGAGAATAAGGAAATATTAAGGAGGCAGATTCTGAAGAATCAGTGTTGCCAAGAGAATGATGAAAAGGAAACACAGTTTTATCAAATACTATGTCCCTGGTAACATAACATTTTCTGGTGTCTAGTGTCATAACTTTGTAACCCTTTTTATTAAAAGGATAACCAAGAAATACACACTTAAGACCTCTAGGTGCAAACTTGTCTGGATGAGATCGAAAATTATAAATATAGCACAAACATCCAAAACTCTTAAGGAATGTGTAATCTGGAAGCTTGTTAAACAAAACTTCATAAGGGCTTTTGAATTTAGGCTTTTAGTAGGTAGTAGGTTATTGAGGTGAGAAGCTGTTAAGAGGCAGTCCCCCTAGAAAGTAATTGGTAAATTTGATTGAATTTTCAAGGCTCTAGATGTGTTCAATAAATGCTGATGTTTCATCTCCACAACCCCATTCTGTTGGGGCTGTGTGAGGGCAACTAGTCTAATGAATTACACCTAAGGAAGCAAGACAATTTGACAATTCTTTGTTGCAGAATTCAGTCCCATTGTCAGACCTGATGGTCTTGACAGTGGTGTGAAATCGATTTGTGAAATAAGAAAGAAATTTTTTGATTAAACAAGGGACTTGAGATTTATCAGTTAACGGAAAAATCCAAGTAGTCTTTGAAAATTCATCAACAATTGTCAGAAATTTATTACATCTACCATGAGTATAAGATTTGTATGGAACCCATACATCACAGTGGATGAGCTCAAATATGGAATTATATTGAGAAGTACTGACATGAAAGGGTAGTCTAATATGTTTTGCTTGACAGCACACATCACATGATGTAAACTCACTACTTGAATTAGAAACATAAATACAAGGGACATGTTTAAGTATGGAGACAGAGGGGTGACCAAGTCTGGTATGCCAGATATGAAGAGAATCTTTAACAATATGAGCATTAGCTGAAGCGACAAAAGATATAGTTGTTTGAAGAGAGAGTTTGTACAGGCCATCAGTGTATTCACCAATCTCTTTCTCCTAGCTTATATCCAGTGCGATGCACAGTTTTCTTTAATATTTTATTATTTTTATTTAGATTTTTGTAATTATATCTTTTTTGATGAAATTTTAATATATAATTATATATGTATATAATAAATTGGATTTATATATCTAACAATATAAGTATTTTAATTTAATAAATTGTTGACGTAATCTTTAGTAGTATTTTAGATATTAATATATATATATATATATATATATATATTACACAATAAGTCGTATACTTTAATGAAGATTAGTTATCAAATGGGTAGAGATATTAAGATGAACTAAGATTTGAGATATTGATATGAGATTATATTAATATGAATCTCCTAAATCCATCACGGGCCTTTTCTTTTCAATCCAGCCACAAGTTCCCCTACGGCTACCTAAAATGTCATTTTGCAAGTTGAGAGTATAATTGACTCATTGAACTCCCTAACTCTATGTTTTCTAGTTGATATTCGTTCCAGGACGCTGTGGCAGATCATGATTGGTAGTTTTCATGGCCGAAGACGGAATTCAAGACATGTTACAATTATACAATTATTTTAGATATAGTTTAGATTTTGTTAGTTTAACTGTCTGTTTTTCTAAAAAATTTATCAATTAGAAATCGACATCACTACATTGTTTCCTCCACTTGCGTCTTGGTGATTAATCTCTTTGATTCGGTATATTTTTGGATTCTTTTATAGTCTGATGCTTTGTAATGTTATATCCCAATGTTGTGGATTGATTTCTTTTTCATGTAATATCTAGTATGTAATTTTTTTCCTCTTAATTTTGTCTAAGTATCTGGTGATGCATCTTCTATTTTTTAAGATACATGAATGATCATGTTACATGTATCAAACTTATAAAAATACTACTCGATATGATTTTGCACGCATACTCTAATTTAGTTGGTGATGAATAGCTCTAATTCGTCAATCCTTTAAAAAATAATTAACATGACATGAAATTATGTTATGTTATTAAATATTTGATAGTACAAATTCATGTCATATTTATAATTATCTCAATATCACTAATTTTTTAATTATATTTTATTAGTTTTTTAAATTATACTACATAAAATAATATATATGTACATTTATATGCAAGTGTTAATTACAAAATGATTAGCTACTTAATGAATATTAGTTACTAATAATTAGAGATATTAAGATTTATTAATAATGAAGGCATTTATATGAAATAAATAGAATATGGATTGAATTGTCTTTTTATAATTTGAAGGGTGTTATTGTAATTTAACATTGAATAACTTGTCTCACTAAGCCCCCTAGTTGCTCTATTATATATATAATAGATGGGAAAAACAAAAAACAAAATTGGTGGTAGTGGTGGGGGGTGGGGAGGTATTCGTTAATACACTACACCAAAAATGACTTATTGCAACCCCAAAAAAGTGTATTGTTAGACCCCAAAAATGTTACAGTAGATGTTTATGTAACGTTTTGGCCAAAATTCGGCGTTACATTTACTGGCGTTGCCTATGGCCTCTATTGCAACATTATGTGTACTTGTTGCAACATTTTTTGAAATATTACAATAGCACTTTTTTGTAACACTTTTGTCTGTTTTAGTAACATTTTTAAGGTGTTACAATAGACTAATGCAACACTTGTTTGCAACATTTATTAAGTTAAAAAGTTACAAAGTCAGTTTATTGTAACATTTTAATGCAACATTTTGATGCATTTTGCAATACTTTTTGTTTTTTTGCAACAACTATCTGCAACATTTTGATGCCTGTTGCAATGCTTTTGGTTTTTTAGCAACATTTATCTGCAACTTTTTTATCCCTATTGTAATACTTTTAGATTTTATTGGCAATTGTTATTTGTAACACTTTTTATTGGTCCAATTGAAATGTCCAAAAGCATACCAAACCACAAATCACATTCCAAAATTTTCAAATGACAAATCAACAAAACATATGTCAATAAAGCCCAAAGTCGGGTTGTAGTACAATATCATCTTACATCTAGTACTTAAGTCAAATCGAAGTACATGGTCGACTTACACCAGAATTCTACATTAAACATAGTTTTTCATGTCAAATTACCAACCTATTAAAAATGTAGGCACATACAAAGTAAAAGAACTGAACTGATCATAAACCATCACTTTTGTCATCTCATGATTTTCGGCTCATGATCATTGTCTTCCAGATTGTCCTTCTGATCCATTGCAACATAGTAAACAACATCCTGTTTGGAACAATCCCTGTTTTTCAAAGCATTGGAGATCAGAGCTTGCAGATGTATATCATAATTAATATCAAAACAGAAAATAGTAAAACCCTTTTTTAGTACCTACCCGTGTTCATTTGCTGCAGAATTTTGACAAAAAGAAATAAAACAAACAACAAACTCAAAAACTCAATTGAATCAAAGAGTTGGCTGAGACAATGTCACATACTGACAATTTATGAACCGGCACACAAGTCATTTCCGTTCATTTTCTTTATATAGTGCTAGATAATTGCACTATCTCAACTAACATGTGAACATTATCACCAAAGAGATAAAATGTCTGTGATTTGTCAAAGAAAAAATAAGGAGAAGATATCCCCTGTACATCGCAGCAGAAGGGTTCCATTCTGCATTTAACTAAAGCATATAGTGGTAAAATATAATAGCTGCCAATGTCTTGGACCTTCTTTCGCCTCAAAGTACAACTGAGGACCTATTTGTTTGCCGGTTCTTAATTGTAGCCTCTAAGATGAATAGCTAGAATGTGCAGAATATATTAGTGGTTACATCTAGAACTTAGCTACTGGTCAGGCCCATATGTACAAAAGAGTGAGGGAGCACGCACAAGATAATCAAGGAAGAACGCATACACGCACACAAACCTCTGACCTCTTCCAAACATAAATTAAAGGCTGAGGCATACCTCGGGAGCCATCCAGAAAGCGAGTCCCTTGCAGGATTGCAAATCATTCAACTTGGTGGCCTGTACAACAGATTAGACAGAAGCAATATATCCAGAAAGTTTCACTGTTCCATTTGTATCAACCAATATATTCGCACATTTGATGTCCCTGGAAACCAAGCAACAGAACGTAGACAGTAGATACATTCCAACAAAAAAAACAGAATGATAACCTTAATATGTGTAGACAGTAGATACAGCAGTAGTCTTATTCACATTAATTTGCGTAAACCTGAAACAAATTAGGATCACCAATACAAGTAAGCACATAGTAAAAAATAATAGTGGACAAAAAAGTAAGCAAGAATAATAACCAAGCAACCAAAAGATCAAATGAGTACTCCTGCAAGAAGTCATAAACAATAAACATCCATTGCACTTCATCCAAGCGCAGTCCACCAGTGCTTTCTGCTATAAGAAGACAATAGATCGTTTAGAGGAAAGGGAGACAGAGTGAGATAATCGAATCGAAAAAGAAGTGACGGAGCATTAACGAAGGAACCCGAGGTAATCATTCGATAAATTTGTATGGGGAAAAACACCAAAAGCCGAACAAGCTGGTAAAGTATATGATTTTGTGTGTATCGTACTCTAAGACCAAATTGACAATCAACAAATCATTAAATACAATTCGAGAAATCCCGAATCAACTAAGAGAAACACCAAACTGCTATAGTGTAAAAGTTCCACAAAGAAGGCAGAAGTTTTATTAGAACAACAATTCATTTCGCAATGACGGTATTTATTTACATGTTATACGAATGCACATAACCTGATTACTAATACTATTTACATGTTACATTCTCTCAATGCTCGAAACGAATGAAATTAGACTGGGATGAACCGCAACTACCAATATGATACTTAAATCTTGATATAAGAGCGAGTTCTTCGAGTAACAGTGCCCGCATTCCTATAGGCTCGTAAGAGTAGGCCTTTCATATAGCTTTCAATCCACTGAAACAAACATGGCTCCCTCATTTTTTTTCTTCAGTAATCTAATGACACCATTATCAGCTACACTAATTTACATTAAACCTGACCTCCTGATTTATTTTTTAGTTTTAAGTGAGTTGTAGAGAAATCACTTGTCTACCTTCTGGCTCTTCTTGATTTTGAATATAGCAGTATTTCTTATCTTTACTTAATTACATCCAGATAACTAAGCTTAAACAAAAAGTATATATTTTGTTAGAACCGACATGTTACCTTGTGTTTGTTACTGTTGTACTCATATATATTTAACTACCGACTGGCTTGAAATTGTCACTCGAGATAGCAGGTTAGCTCAATATACACCCCTCGCACATCCTTACTAAATGAGATTCTACATCTGTACACAACTCTCTGACCTACTGCTGTATCTACTGTCTACACATTTTACGCAAATTAAAGGTCTAAACACAATTAATATGTGTGAAATATCTTGGAACTCACCTTATCAAATACAAGAGCCCCTGAGGCATTTTCTCTTTTATCTGAGGAAAGGATTGCAGAGGGAATCTGTCGGGTTACTGCTGCTACCATAGGTTCTGCTTTCAAGGCCCTAGAGGTGGCCTCTGCACTTGAGACAGAAGTGGAGGACATAAAGAGGTTATTTTGAAACGTGTAAAAATCACACTCTATGCTGGCACAAATTTTGAGGGACAAAATCTAAAAATAACACGAAAATAATTTGATCAACCTGAATATGACCTGTGATAGCCTTTTAAATATGATTTTATTTTTTTAAAGTTAATTATTTTGATTTTACTAAATTTTAATAATTTTAATTTAACCAAAAATTGACATGCATAAGAAATCTATAATCTTGTACACATAGAGTACATCCAACTTCTTCTGGAATCCGGTAAACTTCTTATCATCACTAGTTCGACAAATCAATCGACTCCTGCTTACATGGGAACTGTGACTAAAAAATCTGAGCAGATTCATTTTATTTGTGTTACCGAAAAATGAAAAACAACTAAAAGCATTAAAAGACGATGGAGAAAATTTCAATAATTTCTATTTCTGGAGAGAAATGGTTTTACTTTTCTTCTACTATGCTTACTTTTAATCGTTAATACAATTGCTCAATCAGACTTCTTCTCCTCTACAAGATTATTTCAACAGGGATTGCAGAATCGTGAACTCTATGTTTTGCATTCTTTGCCTGAACAAAAAAGATTGATGCAGTTAGATACGTGATTATAAGTTGTAACAGCCAAGTGCAAACTACTATAAGTAAGAAGTGATGGAAACTCTGTAAATAAGCTATACTTCTTCATTTCAGTTGATACGGGCGGTGACAATAAGAAGGAAGAACACTTGAACTAATAATGCGCAAAGGATCCCCCAAAAAGTGCCATCCTTGAATGACCGCGTGGAATCTTCACCTATTCCTATAGCCAATAAAACTAATCTGAATAACAAAATTTCTATGCTGCAGGTATTATTTCTTTTTCTGTTGAAGTTTTTTACCTTATTATTGTACAACTCTATGATTCCATTCTTTCACTAGAATATAAAGACACCGTTGTGACCTATTATCAGAACCAAGTGATAAAATTGGAAGAGTGCATATTGAAAGCAATTAAATATGTAAGTGACAAGGCAAAAACTGTTTGCTTCGAAGTAAAGGTTTCTTATATCTCCCGTGTCATTGTAAGTTCAGACAATGCTACAAGGCATGGAGTAGTTGTTAGACCGTGGAAAAGAACACGCTGAAAGCATACTCTTAGAATAAATTTAACATCCATATCCATACATATCCATATCCATACATAGATATATATAGAAAATCAATAAAATAATTTTGTAAATTTATGATAAATTTTAAAAAAGTCTTAGAATAATTTTAACATCCATATCCATACATAGATATATATAGAAAATCGAGCATACTCTTGCCTTACCTATACATACACATATAGTCAAACAATATTGTTGTCTAATCTAACACAAAATTACCCTAGATAAAATGAAAATTTCAAATAACACTAATCTAATCTAATCGAACGACATGAATACTTGGACAAATTTTTGCACATATAATCGAACCTAATCGGTTTTGGAAAATGAACCCTAATTATGATTAAAAAATTATACATATACATATATAATAGAAATAAATTGGGTACTTTACCTCTAATCAAACCCTAAATCGAAGCTTCAATTGAATCAATTAAAACTCTAACCAATTTTGGGGCTTTTCTCTAATCTTTGCTTTCAATTTTAGGATTTTGAGAGTGGTGAGAGTCTGAGAGAGATGAGACACAGGGAGAGAGGAGAGATGAGACACAGACAGAGGTTAGCGAGAGAGAGAGAGGTGAGGTCTGAGAGAGATGTCTGATAGAGAGGTCGAGAGAGTGTGAGATTGTGAGAGAGAGGTGAGTAATTTTATGTAATAAAACTTATTTTTGTGTAATAAAAATTTTGGTACCAAATATTTGGTACTAAAATTGACCGCCCAATGAAAAGTTAAACTCCCGCCTACATATTTTGGTTAAATTGATCAAAAGCGTATCATGTTATTGTAACACTTTTCTCAAGTATTGCTATAGTTCTAAACCAGTCAAAATATTTCTTAGGCTTGCAACACTTTCAATTTGAAGTAACACATTTCGGAAGTGTTACAATAGATATGCAGGTTTCTTGTCTATAGCAACATTTTATGCAACACAACTATATGATGGGGTTGCAATAGGTCATTTTTGGTGTAGTGATATAAAGAATTAGGTGGGGGTTAATTAATATCTTCATTTTTGTTGTATTTAAAAAGAATCTAACAAAATACTTTAAGAAAAAGTGTAGATAGTGGAGAAAATTAAAAAAACTGAGTAAAATGTTGAGACCTTTAATCACTACGCCATAAATGACTTTTTACAACAATATTGCAAGGTGTTGCCATTTACAAGTGTTGCGATAGACATGTTGAATCCTCCCTATTACAACATTCATTCATTGTGTTAGTGTAGACATGATAAAGTGTTGGTATAGATGTTTTACAAAACAAAAACTTATATTACTATATAATAAAAATTAAATAAAATTAATTATTTATATAAAAAGTAATAAAATTTATGTAATATGATTTATTTATTTTATTGAAATTTGAATTGGAGTGAGTCATAATTTTCTTTTTGTAAAGTAATGTATTTTTTAATAATTTTAAAATGAACAAATAAATAAAATATAAATTTTTTTCAAGAAAATCTTAATAGTATTATTAGTAAAAAAACTAAATTAAATAATTAATTACATAAAAGGTAAAAAATATTTCTAAAAAAGAATTTATTAGTTATTTTGAAAATGTTAATTTAACTTGGAGTTTCTCATGATTTATATAATAATTTTAAAATGAACAAATTAAAAAAAAAGATGGTTTCAAAAATTAAATTACTAAACAATAAGACACGTTATTGATGAAAGAGAAAAAAAGAGACAATGATTGTTCAAATTGATGAGAGCGGCAAAATCTACCGCCTCCCCGTTTTGCTCAAATTTTGACAATTATGGTCTTAAGTCAAAAAAGAAACATTGGTCCATTATTGTTTTCAAAATAGCAACACACACTCCCTCTAACTCTCAAGTCGACTAAGCAGTTGTTCAATTAGGGTTTCGGAGCAAGGGGCTTCAATGTTTCGGAGCAAGGGGCTTCAATGTTTCTGAGTAAGGGGCTTCAAGCTGAGAGGAATTTCAAGATCGTTTTACAAGTTAGGGGATTCAATTAGGGTTCCGATTTAAGTTAAAGAGTTCAATTAAAGGCTACAAATTCGGGTTTAATCTAAAGATAACATTCTCCCAACTTTAATTTGCTAATTTGTGTTAATTGGTGTTAATTTGTGTTGTTAACTTTGTGTTTTGTATGTATAAATGTATATGTATGTGTATTTGTCTTTCTATGTTGCCCTCTTTCGCACTCTATCTTTCTCTCCTCTCTCTGCATCTCTCCCTCCCCCGCCTCTCTCTCTCTCTCTCTCACACACACACACACATAGTGCTCATGTATGTAATTTAAAATTGTTGAAGACATGTTTTTTCTTGACATTTTTTGAGCTAATGTGGTACTAACCGTTTAGTTATATTTGCTGATACTATAGATGTCATGTCTCTTGGATAAGTCAGAATCTAAGTAACAGACTTAGGATGTCTTTCCTACATATTTTATCAAAGATTTGTACTTTTACATTGTTACAATGTTCACTTTGGACTAGAATGCAGTTAAGCCAAAGTACTCCAGTGTTAAATGTGGTTCTGTTGTGTTCTCTTTTACAATTTAAGATTTTGCCCGCGGGATGATTTTAAAGGCTTAGGATCTCTCTTGGTGGGGTTGATTTTGTTAGTCATAGATGCATTCATGTAATCATCTAATAACAAGTCTAGGGTATTGTGTCACTTTATGTCACTTACTTGACCCTTTAACTAGGGGATCCCTTTATTTCCAAAGGTTCTACATTGTACTTAGTAATATTGTAATCTCAGTTTTGTAACCATTAAATAAGTCCTAAAATTGACTTGGAAGAAGATCACAAGATCACGCCTCAAGAAATTTGAAGACATATTGAAGAATAAAGGAGTGCAGAATTGAAAATTGAAATTAACTAACTTGTTATATTTTGTTTTTGATTTATCCAAGTTTCATGTTCCACTATTCCAATCCTTATGTTGCAATTAGCATTCGATGGTTCTTTGAAACTCTCTTTGTGATGCAAGTTGTGTCCCTTGGACAATTCAGATTTGATGTTGCACACTTCGGATGACTTTCCTACTGATTTTATTTTGAATGCAATTGTAAATATATTTACGAGCAAGCAGAAAATGTTGATATTTGTGATCTTCATGTGCTTCCACTTCGTCGCAAATTTGAATGCTTCTTAATGTGTTCTAACTTTGTCGCAAAGTTGGAATGCTTTTCCAGATTCCTGCTCTTTTTGAAGGTAATTGAACTATAAATTTTCATGTGTTTGCCGGATTCATACTTTAAGAGTTCACTTGAATCTAAGAAAGATTATGATGAAACACCTTTTCAGGGCAATTAAGAATTTTTGCACAGTCTTGCTTGAAATTTTATTTACTGAAAGTGTTCTATTGTGTTTGATTATCTTAATAGATATAGTTACTGCTAATATACGATATGAACCCCAATTGAGAGGAAAGAAGTTTAGTGACAGTGAAGTACATAAGATGCTTGAGCTTGCTGACCTTGAGATATCATTATCTGATCGGCCAGGAAGTGAACTATCAGTTAGACAAGCACAAAGAGTTGCACTTGCTAGGACCCTCGCTAATGAACCAGAGGTACTTATATGGGAATTGTTTTACATATTTTAGAACATCTAAATATGGTACAATAGCACATCTAAATATGATACAATAGTAGATTGTTGTTAACCTGAGTTAGTTGAAACATTTAATTATCTGAAAATTTTCATGCATTCGGATATCAGAATACAGAGTAACAACAGAGAACCCTTTGCAGAATCCAGTTTCAGGTATAAGAACCTATTTTAAGTATCCATAACTTTTTATCAGATTATGGTGGGGATATGATATTTGGATTTTTTAAGTTATGAGTTAAATACATTTGTGATTTTATGAGAATTTTATAAAATGTTTTAATATGATAAAAACAGGTCTGGTATATAGCTACCCTGCTTAACGTCATGTCTCGGTAATTAATGTGTATGCCCGTAACTTTCGATCAAGAAATTGGATCTTAAAGTAGTTCTGATACATACAACCAACTTA
This sequence comes from Heracleum sosnowskyi, assembly GCA_030848705.1. Classification (NCBI taxonomy): domain Eukaryota; kingdom Viridiplantae; phylum Streptophyta; class Magnoliopsida; order Apiales; family Apiaceae; genus Heracleum; species Heracleum sosnowskyi. The sequence continues at coordinate 134,547,506 of CM061237.1, forward strand.
TAAATTTAGAGCAGTAAAAAGAATTTTGGTGGGTCTAAATATTTTTTGAAATAAAATGAGATAAATACTAAATAGGTCAGTTTTTTATTGCTCTAACTTTGATAGTAATCTTTGGCCAAGAAAATTAAATATCAACATAAAATCAACTTCATGTTCCTGAAAGGTGATTAAACAGTGTTTTTTATTTGCATTTGTTTTTACAGTTGAGATGGTTCATGAAGCCAATTTATCCAAGTTTAAAGCTAAAAATTAAGATATAGATTTCAAAGGCGCTAACAAATTACTTGCTTCAACTGATAGCTATTCTGCATTCTGATAGTTGTGCCAATTGTTGTTCACCTACTTAGTAGTGTCTTTTTTTGTAATCTTGTTATTAAGGTAATATATTGCTTCATGATAAAAAAAAATTCCTTACTTTTAAGTGCAACCTTTTGTTTTTAACTATTTATTGATTGATGTATCCAAAGTAACTGGAGCAGGGGCAGGGTTCTTGTTGCTTGTAAGAAGTTGTTTGCCGGATACAAAAACAAAAAAAAAATCATTTTTTTTGCAAGAGATAGCTGAGAGGAAGCTAAGGCATGCCTAGGACTTGTAAGTCTGAACGTTACTCATGTCAAGTCCAAGGCGAAGTCAACGGTTTGTAATAGTAGTTACCAAGGATTGAAGGCGTGAAAAAAATAACAGGGAGCTCAGATCGCAATGTCTACTTTCACAAAATATATGTGATGTTTGTTATTAATGCTTTTGTAATGTTGATATTTGTTTTGCTATTTCTTTGTACCGGGGTTGAGGATTATGATGTTTTACATCGGTGTTAACAACAATGTATGCACTATATATAAACAAGTTTTCAATTTATGATAAAACGTGATATACTAGCTATCACATTGTGTGTCCATTGTTACCTAAAAAATGTTACAATAGCCAAATAAAATCTTGTCATTGAAATATTACATGTGGGGCCTAAAGACTAGTGGGGACCACTTGTGAAGCCCAGAGACTGGTAGAGCCCACTTGTGGGCCCAAAGATAGGTTGACCCAACAAGTGGGGTGCATAGATTAGTGAGCCCCACATGAGGGTCCATGTTCTGGTCGATCCCATATGTGGGTTCCACCTTTTTTACATCAAAGTCTACCATACTACAACAGAAATATAAAATGTTGCCTTTGAGACCTACGACAACCGTAGATAATAAAGTGTTGTCTTCGAAATTTTTGGGGCTATGCCAACATTTTTGAACTTTCTGCAATAGTTTTGAAGGGTTGCAGAAGGTCATCTATGACGTGAATATTTAATGCAAGGGAGTGTACTAAAGAGCACTAAATGAAAATAGTGGAGGTAGTTAATATTTATATTACTCCTCTAAATTTTTATTACTTTTGAATTTTTTTGAAAAAGAAAAGCGTAATAAAATAGATGCACAAACAAAGTACTGTACTTCATTATTCCTAGATATGAAATCACAGCCTTTTTTCCAAAATCTCAATTATTTAATTGGATATTACGTTCATCTGAGTCTATAAATATTTTTTTCGAAGTTCAAAATTTTAGATTTATGGAATCCAAAATTTTAATTTTGAATTAGATTCATATTCGGATTTATTATTTAAATTCAGAAAATTTGGATTTAATTATATCAGTTATGCCGAATCAATATCTGATCCAAAATTTGGAATCTGCTCCAAACTCAAAATTTAGTTAAAACCTGATTCATAAATAATAAAATAACTGAATTTAACATATTATGTAATATATAGCAAAAAAAAATATTATGTAATGCACTCTTTGTTCCGGAATACTTCCTTTGTCACTAATTAGTGTCCAAATTGACTTTTGGTTTGTCAAAATCGATCAAAATTTAACTGAAATTTATATATATACACAATATAATTAAGAAAAATATATATCATTGAAATTTACATCTAGTCTATTTTAAAATGCAACCGTCTCTGTCATTTTTTTAAAATAGTAAAAAGATAATTTTAATTTTTAGCAAGAATAAGAGCTGGGATGTTTGCTACTTTTCCATATATATTCTTCTCCTTCCCTTTTTAAAAGATCATGAATTTTCTTTGAAAAAAATTAAAAGATCATTTATAAATATAGCCTTCCACTCCCATTGGTTTCGAATGTTCACTAATTTGTTTAATAAAACGAGAAAAAAAGTTGGGGGAAATGTTCGATTGAATTATATGAAAAGTCTTTAGAAAATACATTCTACATATTTGGATTTTAAGGTCAATTAAGTTATCGTCAAATGTTATTTAAATAAAAACATTAATAATTTTAAATTGCGAAAACTGACGTTTCGAAAAACTACAAATTATAATTCTTTTACGAGAATCGGCACCTGTAATAAATCTACAAAAGAAAATTATGAAAAAAATATGGTGCAACTTCATAGTAACAGAATAAATGCAATAAAGTCGCTGTTTCCCATGATAATAGAAATACAAGACCTTCATATGAATTACAGAAGTTTTCAGACTTATAGAAATAACGAAATAAATTATTTCTTCCACGGATAAATAAATCTCCAAGCCGGTCCCGGAAACTGGGTGCTATTATCATTCGCAAAATAAAACCCGTCGCGTGCTATTAACCAATAACAATTATTGCCGTTGTCGGTGGCACAAAATTTGGTATCGTAAATAGATTTATTATAAACATCGAATTTTTGGTACTCATCGTTCCAGGAAAATGAACACGTATAGTCAAAATCTGTTTCGGTAGCTGCTGTGATATGCCAGTGTAGCCTATCAGCAAATTTGAGAGTGACTTCCCCAAGATCATCGCCACGGGTTGATTCGCAATGCACTTTTACCACATAGTCGCCAAAAGCTACGTTAATTATATACTCTTCGTAGGATGTTTCATCGATGGAGTATATTTGTGTTGTGAAAACAAGGTTTATAAGTATTACAAGAAAGAGGGGAGAAAACAATTGAGTTTTCATTGTGATGATATGATGATAGTAATGAACTTTTTCTTATATTTATAGTGATATAAGCAATAATTACTTTTGTTCTAGAATTTTCCGATTTTTAAAAAAATTAAATTTAGAATTTAAGTCATAAGGAATCTTTAAAATTAATCAAAAGATATGAAATCTCAACTCAGGGGTCATTTGTTTACACATGAACCATACCCAAATTTCTGGACGACACCAATTCATTGATTCAGCCTGTTTGTTAAGTTTGAGAAGCTGCTGGACGAGTGACAAAAGTAGCTGGATGACACCAGGTCAAAAACAAAGCTGAATGGTTCAAATTTTTTTTGATATGGGCTGTGACTTTACCAATTGAACATTACTATTGAACATTATTGTATCATCAATGTAGTGGTTATTTAGCGTTACAAAAAAATGTATTGCATATAAAATGATAATTTACAAGTGATTTTACCAGTTAATTTTAGTTATTTTTTTCCAAACCGTCATATTTTTGTGATCATTTTTTATCTAATTATAAATTATTATTCCCTTCATTCATTTTAGATGTTTCTTCGGAGATAATGTTTTTATTTACATGTATTTGTTTTCTTTCAAAATAGTTGTTTTAATTTTTTTAATTTAATTTTTTTTAAAGAAACATTAATCAAACTTACTTAAAATGAAAATAATTCACTTAATTAAATAATATAATAATAATAATAATAATAAATTAACGGATATTAATCATTCAGATTTTTTAACCTTCCAGAAATTGTTGTCATCCAGAAATTTCAGTCATTCAGAAATTCTGGTCCAGATTTAACAAATGACCCCTCACTTTCAATAGTACCTTTTCAGATACTGATGATGAAAGTTGGTTGATGTTAATTGTAATTTTAAAATATCTAATGTATACTTTTATGATGTCAAAATTATCTAACTCTACTTTAAGAGTAGTGCTATAAGTACCGAATTGGGTACCAAAAATTGATACAAAATGACGTGTCAATGGTGATGTGTCATTTGAAAATGTTTTTATTGGTGCTATTAATGTGAATGCATGTAGGTCCATTAATATAGAACCAATCAGATTCTAACACATGTAATTCGGTATATCTTTTTGTAACAAATTCGATAACCATAGCATTATTCTTTAAATTTTGAGACCCTTTGTTACAAGATAATTAAAATACTGGCACATGAATATCGTGTGTTCATTAAAAATAGTTTTATCGCGTGTTCTCAAGTTTTTGTGAAAAGAATAGAAGATTTAAGAGCAGGGAAAGAATTATTCGAAAAATTGTATACGAATTTCGCTCCTAATAATTCCATTTTTGGAAAGATAATTATGGAATGAAAATTATTAGAATATTTGTTCAGGATTTGTTCTATTCTGTTCTAAAAAGACTCACCAACACGATTTAGGAAGATATTTAAAATTTTCTTTTATTTTTTATCCTCTCATCAATCTAACTAGGGAGTACAATGTTAAGGTCGGGAGTATGCAGTCCCGAACTTAATTGTTAAGTTACATATATTAGTTTCTTGAATTTGAATTTTTACTAAATTAAATTTGATTTATTAAAGAAAACGTTGTTCACATTTGCAAATTTGTCTCACGAGTTATTAATTACATTTTATAAATATAATTCACGAACTCGGTCTCACGAATAATTGATTAATGTTACCATAATTTTTTTTGTTTCTTTCTTTAATTACAAAAATAAACATAAAATATATAAATAAATTTAAGTTTTGGTACCAAGACAACAAGCTAATAATTAATCTTTTTTCAAAAAATTCAATACCAATAAGTACAAAAAATTAAGAGATAACTAGTTTGCTAAGCCGCGCTTCGCAGCGGCTTTATAATAATATCTCTAAATTTTCTCAAAAAATATTCTACAAAATATGTTTTTAAATAAAATAATATTTCTAATATAAAATTAAGTTTTGTTTTGAATTATATATATATATAAAGTTTTAGATCGTTCAATCAAAAACCACAATTATACATTCAGAGCTATTAAAAATCTTCACTATCTCCAAATTTACTCCCACTAAGAAAAAAATCAAAAATATGAACAAACATCTTTTTTGTTGCTGGGAGAATTTTTTATTAATAATGATATCTTTTTATCAAAACAAATAACAACAAAAACAACAACAACCTCTTCCTTTTTAAACAAAAAAATAAATTAATGACCTCTTCTCAATGTTTCTTATTCTTGTATGACTTTTGTTATAGATGCACTGATTTATTGAATTTTGTTAAAAATGCACACACTAAATAAATTATTCAGTCGAATAAATCTTAACATGATATTTTCGAAATACATACACTATAAATTTCTTAATATACAATTTTTATCTTTGAATTTTTGTGTATGAATTACAGAAAATATTTTACTAAAAGATATAATATTTTCTCATGAAAATTAGAGCAATAACTATCTAAACGTTAAAAAACAATGATAAAATTTGTTTTTGAAGACACGATGAATTCTCCTTTTTCGAGTTACCTTGTATACATGTGTATCTACTTTTAACTATAAATTCAAAACTAATAACGTACACACATAAACATATAAATCAATTCACAACTGAATGTATATAAAAATCACCTTGCTCGGCTTATTATTTTAACTGATTAACTGATGAATCCCCGTCCTTATTAATCCATGTCTTAATTCAATCAACACTAATAGCAAATAACTTGTTTTGTCAAAAATTTTAATATGATCCTACATTATGATACAAACAAACGTAATAAGATAAATAACATAAAGGAAAAAGTCTCATGCTCATGTACTCATATACACACTTTTAACATGGACAAACAAAAAAGTAAAGAAACAAAAAAGTAAAGAAGAACAATGTTGACAACAAAAATTGCAGTAGACAATTAACAGAGTTTAGGTGTATATTTATACTATTAATTAGCTGTTTTTATGAAAGTATTAAAGATAATTAATTATTTACCAAGTAATTACTTAATTTTTTATGCAAGACCGATCTAATTTCTTATTTACCAATATGTTCTTGTATTTTCTATTATATTACATTAAAAAAAAGTTCAGGAGAAGAGAATGTTAAGATATTAATTTCATTTGAAAAAAATATTATGAGAATATTTAGATAATAATAGAGGAAAGTTTAAAATAATGTAAGGTAATACACTTTTTTTTAATAATTTAGATATTTTGAAGTCAAAAATATTATAATTGAATATTTAGTATCCTCCATCAGTAAAAATCTATTGTATTTTTACTTTCTCCATTAGTAGAGATTTTAAATCCAAGAATATTATATTTCATTAGTAGAGATTTTAAATGCAAAAATATTGAAATTGTATATTTAGTTTTCTCCATTAGTAAATATTTAAAAGACAATTGAGATTTTTTCTAGTTTTTGGTATTAATTACTTAATTTCTTATGCAAGACCAATCTAATTTATTAACTTCTTATTTACGAAAATATTCCTGTATTTCTATTATATTACACAAAAAAAGAAAGTTTAGGAGAGCAATATGTTAAGATAATAATTTCATTAAAAAATATTATGAAAATTTTTAGATAATAATAGAGGAAAGTTCAAAATAATGTAAGGTAATACACTTTTTTTCTAATTTAGATATTTTGAAGGCAAAAATATTATAATTGAATAATTAGTTTCTTCCATTAGTGATATTTAGTTTCCTGCATTAGTAAAGATCTATTGCATATTTACTTTCTCCATTAGTTGAGATTTTAAATGCAAAAACATTATATGTTTCCTTTATTTGTAAATATTTAAAAGGTAATTGAGATTTTTTCGAATTTTTAATATTATTAATTCAAAAAATTGAGAAAATTAGAAAAATAGAACGAAGCGATCTGAGAGCGCCACCTCACCGCCCCCGTCTTCACCTTTATATAATAGACTAGTTGAAAAAGCCGCGCTTCGCGACGGCGTAATAATTTTTTAAAAAAATTCTATCAATTAAATTACGAAAATTACTCGATCCTCGCTAATAAGTCGTCCTCCCGTGAAACATGATTTCCTTTTTAATATCAAAATCTCTAATTAAATATATTGAATATATAATTACTTGTCTTATATATTAATTTTTATGTTATCATACTCCTTTCTAATGAGCCATTTTTATGTTATCATACTCCTTTCTAATGAGCCACTCTTTCGTTGAAAAAACAAATATATAACTTCACCAATATAACTTTTAATTGCAAGTATTTTTTTATATCCGAACTCTTCTTCTCTATAAATTGAAATACTTATTCTATTTCAAATAGAACTTTGCAAGTACTTCTTTTATATTTGAACTCTTCCCTTCTACAAATTCAAACACCTATTCTACTTCAAATAGAACTTTTAGTTATATGTCTTCGCTATAACTTCCAACTCTTCTCCTTAATAAATTCAAACACATATTCTACTTATAATATGTTAAAAGGATATTTTTTGATTTATTAGTATCTAAAATTCAAAAATTCTAGAAAATTAGAAAAATAGATTGAGAAAATCTTAGGGGCGCCACATCACCTCCCGCATATCCTCTTTTATATATATATTGATTCAAAAAATTGAGAAAATTAGAAAAATAGAACGAAGCGATCTGAGAGCGCCACCTCACCACCCCCGTCTTCTCCTTTATATAATAGCATTGATTACCAAACTGCCACTTTTTTGTTAAGGCATGGTTCAAGTTATAGATATGGTCGAGAGTGTAACCATATGTCCATATAAACCATCCTAACACACTCCTCTCAGTTGTCATCTTCCTCTTACGTCTATATCAGCGTCATCTTCTTTCCAGACATGCAAACAGCCCAACAACACAGGGCCCAACAATTTGACAGGGCCCCCAATTCATTAACCCTTAATAGCATTTAAATAGTAGAAGTATGATTGTTTGTGTTGCCCTGTTTGAATTCAGTCTAGTAAATCACGACTCACGCCTATGTATCTCTTTCGGGCTTTGTTTGGGATTGCTGTTAAAAATTGTTGTGTTGTTAAAAAAAATGATGTTAAAATAAACACTGTTGTGAAAATCAAGTAACTGTTTGGTAATATTTTTGATATGTACATGTTTTGGTGTATAATATAAAAAATAAATGTTTTGGTGAATTTTGATGTTGAAACCAGTAACTGCTTCCCGCAAAAGCTGAAAAGCAGTTTTTTTTCAAAAGCATGGGGGGACCTGCTTTCTCTAAAAGCAGCTTTTCAGCCAAAAGCGCTTTTCAGAAAAGCAGCTTTTAAATTTTACCAAACACTTTTTTAGCTGTTTTTCAGAAAAAAGCTGTTGTTGCTGTCTGCAACAACAATGTCAAACGGAGCCTCGATCGGTTTCTATTTATCCAAATTATAATGAGTAATATTGTAAATTTACATGTTATTTTTAATTATTTTAATTTAATAGAGTTATTTAATGACGGACTTTGTTATGGGGAAAATATATTTGCTTATTAATAATATTATGTATATTGCATATTTTTTTAATAGATTAGTTTATATATTTAGTGCGGGGCCTCCCAAATGATTGAGACGAGCCTGCTTCTTTCCACCCACATATTTCTGATATCTCTTCTGATCTAAACATCATGTATTTTGAATAATAAAAAATATCAAACAAATTCAATTATGATTTATTGTTAGGAATTATGTTGATTCTTGATGATAACCAAATTAACTCAGTAAAATTTGTACAAATAAAATGTAGCCTTCAACGAATAGCATGCGTATACAGTAAGGATAACTTATCAATGGATAAAACTCATTGTAACATGTTCATTTAGTTTCAATATCAGTTGAAAGTATAAGTGTTAGGATTGAATAAGTCATGTTGACTATCAAATGATATGTAGAATAAGAAGAATAATTACAAATATTTGATGCCTTGTAATTTTACATAAGTGAAATGTACTTCAACGAATACAATTCAGCCTTAAACGGATACTCATTTCAGGAGTGAGTACTCGAGCTAATTAAAAAGCTTAGCTTGATCGTCAAGTTGCTAAAATGGAATAGCTTAGCTTGCATAACTTCAAGTGGGCTAAAATTTTGAGCTACAATAGTCCTCTAATGGCAAGTGTAGTCAGGATATGTGTTTATCACAATCCTCTAATTGCAAGCAAGCTACGACTAGAATGAAGTTGAAAAAGTCCTTTAATGACAAGAAAAGCCAAGATTCCTCTAATGGCAAGCAAAGCCGGATCCTCTAATGACAAGCGAAACAAGGACGTAAATGAATTGAAACAGTACTCTAATGACAAGTAAAGTCAGGATTACTCTAATGGCATGCAAAGTCAGAGTCGTCAAATGACGAATAAAATCAGGATTCCTCAAATGGCGAACAAAGCTAGAGTCTTTTAATAATAAGCAAAGTCAGGACGTGGGTTTAAACTTGTCCTTTATTGATAGAACATGAAGAACCTGTCGGGATAATGGGATAATGATAAGGGCGGAAGAAATACAACAAAGTCTAGCTAGCAACAATGTTTATTATTGAAGACAATATACATTTTAAGAGTTTCACTTCTTTCTCACGTATTAGCTTAAGAGAGGGAATATTAAGAAATAAAATGCGAAAAATAAAATATAGGGTAATTTAGTCATTATAGTCGAATAGATATTAGGCTCTATATAAAATCTCACTTAATTTCACTTTTAGGTATATAGTTAATTTGCAATATAATTATTAAATAAAATAACTATAATTTATAAATAAATATTTCTTATTCTCTTATTATGTCCTTAATTTTTTTTTCCTTGTTCATCTATAAAGATTTAGACAAATCTATACTCCCTCCGTCACACTCATTTCTATACAGTTTTTTTTCAATGCTTGGCACACATTTTAAGGTGTATATAAAGTATACTTCAACAACTTATTTTTAAATTATTTTTTCTCTGAATAAAAATTTCAACGTTAAATTTTAATTCAGAAGAAAAAAAAATTTAAAAAAAATTATGAAAATATACTTTATAGGAGCCTTAAAATGCGTGCCGAGCCCCGTCCCCCAATGTATACAATTGATTGGGACAGAGGGAGTATTACGTTTGTGATACCAACACTAGTCCACGCGGCCAAACTAGAAGATACAAATACACATTGACCTCGTTATATACATTTTATCAACTGTATAATATTAACACACGAACACACACATTCCTACCGACTTAGCTTGTCATCGATTTTTGAAACCACTAGTAACATGCACGAAGTACTTTCTACATTTAAACAAAACAAACCTTACAAATTAGTCCCCCGTAACAGTCCTTGGTCTATGTGTTTTATAGTTAAATTAAACAACAAAAGTCTAACTATAAGACATTCAAGATTCTCTGACATATATAAGAAACTCCATGGAAAAACCTTAATGACTTGCTTATTGCTAATTTGATTACCGATGCTATGTTCTCCGGCTCGACCACGATATCTTGTATCCATGTATTGCATGCCCTTAATTTCCACTTTTGATCACACAAATTCACATCCCAATCCGCACGCAGTCTATATTTTATGTTACGTACGGTCCTCTTCATTAACTTGGTTACATTGATCAACAAAATCGATGCAGTGAGCATGGATAAATTAAAAACAAAAACAAACATTAAATTCCTTTTGACTTTCGAAATGAAAATTTAATTATTGTACTACAGACTTGATCATGAATAATATTACTAATATGCTATGTACGTGGCATTCCTCGGATCAAAATCGTTGAGAAACTGACATGTGGCGACGTCGGAGCTGAGGCGCGACGATGGAAATGAGGCCGCCGAGTGGCGGTCTCATCTTTGACCGATAAGTCATTTCATCGTATGGTCGACGGTAGAATTTTAAGAACATTGAGAATGATTCGCGACACTTGGTGGCCTTGCTGACGTGGCATTCCTTCTTACTAGTGAAGAATGACATGGCTGGTGACTGGAGGAATGATGGATTAGGTGTCCTAGGCTGTTTGATGTTTGTGTGATCAAATGTTTGAGTCCTCTGCGGCAACGGTGTGGATGGGAAGAAGCTCTTTCTTGCAACGGGGTTGATGTTGCCACGTGACGTCCTGGCAGCTGGAGATGCGAATGAGAATGACCTGGCATTGGCTGAGGACAGCAGAGCGGGGCCTGCCAAAGTAGGACCCACTTTGGATGCTGACGTGTCACCCAAACTGAGGTACCAAGGCTTGACGGAGTCGAAGTGATGGGCAACTGTGAATGAGAATCGAGTCGAGGCGCATGAACCAATCCTGGCCGTTGATTGTACGGAGGAAGAGTCGAATCGGACGGATGAGGAAGCTCGCGAGTAAGGTACTGTTAGATCGTTAAACTCAGATGAATCTTGGAAGTCAAGTGAGGATACCATTGCAATGTAGGGCGATAGCCCAACAAACGCCTTCACACCCTGCAATGTATCACATTGTTTACAAAATTACCACACCGCAAAAGGTTAAAACGTTAAATGTATAAATATTACTGCACAGAGTACATATGAGTCCAGACAAAAATAAAGTTACCTTCCAAAGATAAGAGAAAATGGAAGGAGGGTCGATAACAAAGGCCTTGTAAAGACGACAAGGGTAATAGTCAGCTATGATCTTCAGTGTAGTGAGCAACATATTCATGAAAGCTGGCCCTGATCTGAAAAAGCCTGTTGTTGTAATAATGTTATTACTTACAATCACCTATTAGTCAAACACCCAAATCTAAAAAAAATCAATATTTCTACTCCACTATGGAGTATTCCACTATCGTATAGATACTTTGTAATCCGCTTTTACGGATGGTCACTTGCAGAAATTTAAATATTCATCTCGAACTCGTGATAGATTAATTAGAAGCATTTTAACTTCTAACCGTGGTAATAGAGGTGTTTGGGCGTGGCATTGGAAACAAAGGCAAGGAGACAGAGAAGACAAGGAGGTTAAAATTAAGAAGCAGAATTGTAAGTTAGAGGCATGCACTGGCATGCTTTGTTTGTTTTAGGCCAGACACATTTCGTCCCAAACAGCTCAATTGGAAATCCTTTTAAGGAATGATCATCAGATGCTCTTTCTCGACTGTCGATTTTGACTACTACAAATACAAAACCTACAAAACTACAACTACAGCTACTGCTACTTTGTTAGGATCTGAGTAGTGAGAGAAAGAATTAGTATCAGTTTACTCTAATAGCCTTGCATTTAAAATGTTTGTAATGATCAGGGACAGGGTTAGTTGGTCATTTTAATTATGCAAAACAGTAGCAAATTGAACTTACTTGCATCGAATAAAATCACAAATTGGTCCACATTTTTTGCCATGCTTTGTATTGCAACCTCTAGTGTAAACACCACCAGTCGAGTCAACCTGCAACGTTTACCAAACTTATCATATCTGCCTACATACATGTTACAAAGTAGGGTTGACAAACACCCACATAAGTCTGAGCGGCCAAACATGCCCATTTACACTGGTCATAAACTTACATTTTCTGAGAATGAAACTTATGGTAGTCTTGCTTAATTCGAAAAATCTGCGGGAAAACACATATCAATCTAAGATCATTTATTTATATACTTTCTGGGGAAAAAAATCGAGAATAATTGCGTGACTGTAGACAACCTAGTGGTAATGACGTATTTTCGGAGTTCTAGTGAACTTAAAGTTCGTAAAAAATGAAGGGAAGAAGCGAGAAAAAAATGTACCAAAACGGGTCTAGAGTCATCGTCATAGCCGGAGACATAAGCTACACCATCGGCAATTTCAGTAGAAAACTCATCAGCTATCAAATTCTCTGCATTTTCACATGCCCACTACTTAGTGAAATATAATGACCAATCATAATTCAGTTCTTTATTAAAGTACTTTAACAAGTAATAATGGGGTAATTCGAATAAGAAAAAGCAAGATTCTATCTAGAGTGCAACGAAACAAAAATAGACAAAGAAAAAGGTAGGTAAAGTAAAAACGGATAAACTATATAAAACATGGTTAACATAGACGCACATATATATACAATGGTAGTACTGCTTTAACGCAAAGTGTTTGAAATTGTAAGCTTTTTAGTTGATAGAGATAGAAAAGAAGATGAATGAAGTTTTACCAATGCCGATACTCTCTCTCCAAGAAAGGCAAGCTCTTAGGTTCTTGGCAGCTTTTTTAACATTCTCTCCTTTTGCTTTCACAAATCTCTCCACACTACTCCTGCTACAATACCTCTCCTGCACCCCCATCAATATTATAATATTACAGCTTCAAACCAAGACAGAGAGAGATATGAGAGAGAGGGGGAGAGGGGGAGAGAGAGAGAGAGAGAGAGAGAGAGAGAGATAGAGAGAGAGAGAGAGAGAGAGAGAGAGAGAGATGTGTGAGAGAGAGATATGAGAGAGACCTGTTTGAGAGAGAGAGAGAGAGAGAGAGAGAGAGAGAGAGAGAGAGAGAGAGAGATGTGTGAGAGAGAGAGAGAGATATGAGAGAGACCTGTTTGAGGGAGAGAGGAGCTTGTTTTTTGAGGAGATGAAGAACAGCATCAACTCTATCTCTAGTTTTCTGAAGCTGCTTTTGATCATGATGATCTATTTTTCCCATTGTAGAATATCCAACAAGCTAAACTTGCAACTGCAATGAATATGTATTAATGAATTGAATGAATGGCTAGTGTAATCTCTCAATAAAAGACAGAAACAAAAATACCAGACTTATGCTTTACGCAACAAGTTTAATTTAAAGAGAGAAAGTGGGAAGTCTACCTCAATAAAATCCAGAGAGAGAGAGCAACTCAACTATGTTTAAAGTGCTGTGTCGACTTGTGTTTGTTTGGTACAAAATTAAGAAAAAAGAGTGTTCGATAGAAGTGGTATTTATAGCCTTAACGGAAGCCGTTATGCGATTAAAATAAACGCCACGTGAATAGTGTAGATTCTCAAGTGAAAAATAATGACGGTCGGAAAGCGATTCTTAACGGAAACCGTCGGACCCGGGTCATGATCAATCACTTTAACACGTATACCCGAGTTCATATTTGGAAGTTTGTCAATTATTAATTTATTTGAGAAAAAAACATATTTGTAAGTAGGATCGTTCACGAACCGAACCGAGCCGAGTTTTGATGTAAACGAGCCGAGTTTTACTTTTTTCTCTGACGAGCCGAGCCGAGGTTTCTTATCGCACAAAATTCGTGTTCGAGCTCGTTAACTAACGAGTCGAACACGAGCTTTTATCGAACAAAAATGAGCTGAGTCGAGCCGAGCTCATTAAAACTTACAATTTTTATAGATAAAAAAACCCAATTTTTTTTTGCCCAACGAATTAAAACATTTTTTTTGGAAACTCAACCCAATTTCCCAATCAATTCTCAATAAACCTAAAATACACGTACTATAAATTTAAAATTTAATTTAAAATGTTAGAAAATACAACAAATAATATTAAAAAAATTCGAATATATCTTAATTTTTTTGAGCTTTATCGAGCCGAGCTCGAGTCGAGCTCACTAATAGCTTAGCTCGAGCTCGTTTTCTTAACGAACAATTTTTTGTGTTCAAGTTCGAGCTCGAATTCTTAACGAATCGAACCGAGTCGAGCCCTTAACGAGCCGAGCTCGAATTTATTTACGAACAATGCCCTATGTAAGATGGCATTTAAATGTTGGTCAGTTTTTGGCAATTTTGTAAGTCTTTGCACACACAGTGAGACACTATATACGTACAGTGATAAGCTATTCATACAGCTATGGCCTATGAGCTATCTATACACTGTAGTGTATATGGATGCAACAAAAAAGACACACAGTAGTAGCATTGACAGTCCTTTTATCAATTCATTCTGTGTTTCTATTTGAGTTGCAATAACTACTGTATTTTGAGATTATACAGTGGCGCAATTAGGATATCAAAGAGAATTAAACAGCAACAATTTTATTGATGACAGTGATGTGCCATTTTTTACCAACCATCTATTAATAAATATTTTTTACAAATATATGAAATTTTAAAAATACATAAAAAAAGCGCCAAAAATTTGACGAGACATAACAAACTCTGCTGTTAGTCTTGTATATATTCCATTCTATATTTTTGTGAGAGAAGTTAAGTTGTTAGTTAGTAAAAACATGTACTCAACATTCAGTAATATTCAGTTCGAGATATCATTTCATCATCATCTTGTTCATCTTGTTTAGATACACATTTTATGATTCCATTGCTTAATACTTAATCATCGATCAAGATTCATCTAATAACATTTTACCGAGATTCAAACTATACTTTCTTTGTTATATTGGTATCGAAGAATTTTTTTCATTTATCGAGATTGGTAACATGTAATAGTAAAGTAGTTGTTGGTGTAAACAAATATGAAGATATGTTAAATAGTTAAAATTTAATATTTATATACTTTTATTAAGCATAATTTAAACAGAGCATCGAGAAATGTTCTTAAAAATACCTAATAAGCTCTTAAATAGGTCACCTAGAGTTAAACTATGCAGCAGTATTCTAGAAATTGGTTGACTTGGCCAAGTACTCGGATAAATACTAAGAAATTTGAGGTCAATCAATTCGGATTTGAGTGAGTATTTGGCCGAGTACTCGGATATTGAAAACGAATACTCAGAAATCGATCGATTACTTAGATTTTGAAAACAAAACTGAATAAAACCGATTTCCGAATTTTATAATCTTGCTATGTAGTATTTGAGCTCCAAATGGCCTCCAACAATGACGATGACATTCTTTCTCGTAACTCATTTTCAATAACCCATTTTTTTCAATGTATACTTACCATTTTTTATAATATATTTAAGAGTGAACTAAGAGACTCTTGAAGATGCTTCTAGTAGTTCTTTAAATCACTAAAAGTCTCTTCTTTCTCCTCCTTAATTTTAAGAACCAAACATTGCTCTTAACTATTATTATTATATTATATATTTATAACTACATACAATCAAATATAAAGAGTGAACTAAGAGCAACTTCAATAGACTAGCTATCTCAACTCCTAAGTTCAAATTTAAGGAATTTGACAAAAAATTGCACTCCAACAATCTCCTAAATGATTCCTTAAAAGTTAAGACACAACTCTCATTCCTTATTTTTAAGGAAGCTATAGTCATTCCTTATCCTATTTTCATCAATAAAATATTCATTTCCCTCCTCTTTTTATATGTCTTTTCTACACCTCTTTCTTAGTGGAGTTTAAATTTAATATTTTTATATTTATAAGGAGTAAAAATAAGGAGTATTGTTGGAGTTGACATAACCTATAATATCCTAAATTACTAAGAGTCATATTTTTTATAATATTTTTAAGGAATATGCTAAGAGACTATTGGAGTTGCTCTAAGAGTTCCCACTTTCTTTTGCACTATTATGAACTATACAATAAAATATTGATTTAAGAATCAATATAAAGAGTATTGTTGGAGATGAAAATGTACTAAATCACTAAGAATCTATATTTTATATTATTTATAAAGAGTGAACTAAGAGTCCTTTGGAGATGCTCTCCGTTCATTAAATATAGATGTTGTTGTAAATTTACTTCTTAAACTGGCTGAGATCGAGTCCATCTAATTCTATTATTTCCCGAGAACGATTAAAGAGATCGTTGGGGATATTCCAAGACGCCTATGTAAGGTTTGGGATTTGATTTAAGGCTAGGGGCCTAGACGGTGTAGAGGCACCCATAGAAAGGACCTATGGTGCCTATGTGCGTGTACATTTCCTGCGTATGCATGCAGCATAATCACTAAAAGCTCCGGGGTACGATATAGACAATGAGCCATAAAACAAGCGCATGGTCCTGTCCAACGTAGTAACGTACGTACTTGTGACTTGTGAGTGAGTAGTCTGTCCAATGTACCCTGTAATAATGATACACACCTTAACACATATAAACATGTAACATGGAGAGTAGAGCTAAGGAATGGCGGAATCACGGAGGAGCTAACTTAAGAAGTCCGGCCTGATCTCCGAAAATTATTTAGATCAGTTTTGAAGTGTCAATCAGTATATAAAAACTTTCTCGAACTGTGGCTAATTTTGGAAGATCAACATTAATATTTTAAATATATATTTTACCCTGGAATGTTTCAGAGTTTGGGTTCCAGGTCTGCAGTGATGTAAACTTTATAAAGACCCAACATCTGGCTTACACCCGTGAACATTACTAGTGTTGTTTGCATGCACGTAACTACGCAAGTACCACCTGTGTATTATGTTTAGTCAAAATTAGATTTAATTGAATCTCCATTGATGCAGTAGTGCTGTTCCACATGCGCAGATTTCTCTGGCTTACAAGAAAGTGTAGTCTGACATGCTTTCTGTTTCCTTCCTTTATTTGTAGATTGTTTGCTAGGCCAAATGAGTTCTTGTCGCCCTTTTTTCTCTCACGTGGTTGGTTTTGGCAAGTGAATGATAATTTGCACAGTAACAATAATAATAAGAAAAATGTTAGATACACAAAATTTGGTACAAAAAATTGTTATCAAATGACATGGCAACTCCTATTCTTTATAATAATATAAGTGGACCATCTGCATTCACACCAATTAAAATATTTCAAACTGTCACATCACTCATACCATGTCATTTGGTAACAATTTTTTGTACCAATTTTTGTACTTCTAGCACTACTCTAATAATAATTGATGAGTGTAATTCTTGATCTCGAATAATTTATTAATAAGAACCCGAATAATGGAATTAATCTTCTATTTATAATATTGATTTTTACGGAGATTCTCTTTCTTGTCTAATTTCGCCCTCTTTAATGTGTGGATGGTTGGGATTTGGGAACTTGGAATATGGGGACCCCTCTTTATTACAAATGGGTTTTTTGGGCCCTTGATTTATTACAAGTGGACCTATTTACATTTTAATTAATTATAATTTGTCTTTTCATGTGGGCTTTTGGTCCAACAACAACATCAATATAATAATAATAATAATAACAACAACAATAATATCTATATTTAATTATGTATTTAGCATTTTATTATGTTACATTCATATTTAGCACCTCCCCAGAATGAGTATACTTTATATCTTAAATATTAATTTTTTTTAACACCATTATAAATCTTGGTCTTAAGACCATTTTCAACATATGACATCAAAATAATATTATTTAAATATTATTGGTGTCAAAATCATATCATTCATAAAATATACTTCAGCACATCAACAATATATTTTACATCAAAAGAAATCTTCAATATATATATAAATGAGGATACGCGGGAGGCGAGTTGGCGCCTCTAATATAATCTCAATCTATTTTTCTAATTTTTCTAGAGCATTAGAATTTTTAATACTAATAAATCAAAAAAATCTTGTAGCGTATTAGAAGTAGAATATGTGTTCGAATTTATAGAGAAGAAAAATTCAAATTTACAGAGAAAATATATAAATGAAAGTGTTATTTTAAATAAAATAAGTATTCTAATTTATACTAGAGAAGAATTCGAATTCATAGAAAACACAGGTACTGTTTTGTTTATATATTAGATCAATAGTGTTTAACATTAAAAAATTTGTTCGTATTTTCTAATGTCTCATTTTACGTACATGCAGATGTCCATGAAAAGGTTATCAATTTTTTTTTCAATAGATAGGTCGGGAGATGTCATCTTTGCCGAAAAGATCATGAAAAAATAATTTTTATGCTCACTTATCTTTCAATCAAGTTTTTCACTTTTACATTATAAATAAACAAATTTGTATATCTTTTTTTTTTGCTAATTAAATTTGTATATCTTGATTCGAGTATTTTCATCAAACAGGTCAGAGAGTTTATGACCAAAAAATTATAAATTAATATAGACAAAAAAGTGTACGTTTGGGAACTGTTTGTGTTGCTGATCAATTATCTTTTTTTTTCTTTTGAATAGAGGAGTCGGGCTTAGACCTTCGGGAGATGCGGTGAAATCGAATTTATGAATGATAAAGGTTAGTTATACACATTACTTTAATGCGTTTATACATAAAAATGTTTTATTGGAAGTAGAATAGGTTTTTGTAAGACATAGTTAAAAGTTCTATTGGAAGCGAATTTATATAAATATTTTTTAAATGAGATAGCAGCTCATTAAAAAAGAGTATATTAACATGAAAATTAATACACAAGACAAGTATTCAATATGCTAAAATTGAGATTTCGATCTTATCTTAACAAATATTTAACGGGAGGACGGCTTATTAGAGAGGAATGAGTAATTGTTATAATTTTATTGATAGATTTTTTTTAAAAGAAAATTATAACGCCGTCTCGAAGCGCGGGTACATATAAAATGGAATAGGTCAATATCTGAGGATATTTTCTCTACTATTAATAAAATAATTAAAACAACCTAAATCAATTCTAAAATTAAAATACTAAATACATACAAATAATAAAATCTATTATATTATTAATAGCCCAACATGGGTTTAATATTAGTGAGACATTTTATTCAATTCAAATTGTGAGACTTTTTAATGCACTTGAAATGTCTTAATTGCCCTTGTGTTCATTACTTTTTTAAAAAAATGTTGCCAACGCGAATTGAACCTTGGTCTTCATTTCAATTTGCACATTGTCATACCACTAGGCCACAAACTCATATGTGTTGTTTACCAAACACATTTATATGTGTTTGTGTGTCGCGTGGGCCTAGAAAACAAATAAGATTTATATAGATTGAGAGATAAATGATATTTGTTCACAATAAAATTTATTGTAATTATTATTTGAGATATGAATACTATTTTTATTAAATAATTAGATTAATTATATATTTGTGTTCAAATTACGAAATAATAAATTAGATTATGAATACGGTTTAAATAATCGTTGTATTAGTTAGTAAAATTGTGTTAACAAAATATGATATTATTAAAAACCGTCATGCAATTCCTATCATTGGAATCTAAAAGGATCAAAAACTGAATTAAGTTTATAAAACTTAATCGAATTAAAGAAGACTGGGTAACAAAATAAGATATAATTTTATCGATCATTATACGAAGAGAAAGATTAAAATTTCAAATGAAAAAAACTCAACAATAATAAAAGTAAAGTTTGAACAACGTTAGTACAAAATTTTATGCACAATACTAGGAAATAACTCGTGTCTCTCACGAGTTGTTATACTGTATTCATAAATTATAATATGTAGCTTACTTATACATATTCATAAATTATATAAATTTGTATTAAGTATTCATTTATCTTTAAAGATTGATTCTATCAAAATGGTAGTTACCATAATCATTGGGTAGTTACCATCATTGTTTGGTATCGTTGTAAAGTTCTGTCTTTTGAGTATGTATTCTTCTTTCTCAACCTTCTAGAGATCAACAACAACTATCGAAGCATAGCATGTGCAAATATGTTTTGGATTTAACGACTTCAATAGACAACCATAGGTGTCCCCATCCCCGCTCATGCCAGTGCAATGACACGCTAAATACACGTACACTATACACAATCATGACACTGTAACCGTCACATACCGAATTTCATCACTGCCAGTGATCCCTGACTCAACACTACCACCATACACGCATTCATATCTTTCATTCATCATTTGCAACATATTTAACAATTATATATATATATATATATATATATATATATATATAGAGTAAGGTTCAAGAGAGAACCCTCTTAAAAAGGGAACCAAGGAACTTTTTAAAAAAATCATTTTAGCATAGAAAGAAAAATAGAATTAGTTATATATCATCCTAATAGTCCCAAAAAGTTAATTACTTACAAACAAAGATTCATTTTTTAATTTAAAAAAATATATGAAAAAATTATGAATCTGCTTATGAATCTTTTATATATATATAAGAGATTCAAAAAGAGATTCATAATTTTTTCATATATTTTTTTAAATTTAAAAATGAATCTTTGTTTGTAAGTAATTAACTTTTTGGGACTATTAGGATGATATACAACTATTTATATTTTTATTTTTATTTAAAACTAATTTTTAAAAAAAGTTCCTTGGTTCTCTTTTTAAGAGGGTTCTCTCTAGAGTCCTGGCCTATATATATATATATATATATATATATATATATATATATTTATAACAACACCGAAGTGTGAATAATCGAAAATGGTTTCAGAAAAAATATTATATCAGGGGTTATGCAAATTAACGTTTAATTACATCAAATGTGTCGTGGAGATCCAATGATAAAGTTTCGAGTATTGGGTTTGTGTTAAAGTCCCATCTTAATAGAATTATGGGTTCAGATATAATATATGATCAATTTATAGATCAAATTAATGTTTGTATAAAATGGTTACTTACTTTCTAACATGTTTTGATTTGTAAATACTTATTTAAAAAAATAATGTACAAGTAAAATTTCACATTTATTGATCTATATTATATAATATTGTTAATATAAATTTAAATATTTTTGGTTGATTATCTTAAATTTTCATCGTTTTAAAAGTATATACATGCCAAGAATAATGTTTTTTTTACAATATTACATAATAAAATGTTCAATGCCCTTGTATAATCTTACAACATTTTATATTTGTCATAGACATTTTTTTATTATCTTAATAGTTATTAGTAACTGTCATATTTTGGATACATATATTTAATGTAGGCAAATGATCCAAAGCAAATTATGATAAAACTAGAGAATCGAGATATAAGTGAATAATAATTCAAGACATAATCAAGTGTAGCATTTGTTATTTGTCTTTTAGCATTTGATCGGTATCGTTAATCTATGATATTAATGGATGTAACATAAAAAGTTTTAAGATATGTCAAACGTAATTATATTATTAGTATAATGTATTGTTTTTCTTTGTATTGATAAGAACCTTGTTTACCTTGAATTGTAGGAAACATATACTTTTTGTTAATCACACGACATGATATATTTGTACAAATCGAGGAGATTTTTATTTGTACCTCACGTCGGGATCTTAAGTGGAGGAGTTTTAAACACTTCAGTCCCATATCGAGGAGGTTTGAGACTTTAGTTCAGTTTATAAGTCACAATAATACTACTAAATGCATCAATAAATGATGATCTTTTGTGGGCTTGTGGTGGAATTGTGGACTACCCATGTTGGTTTTTGGCCAGTATAGTTCAGTTTATAAGCCTCGAAATTTGATCCAGGTCGTCACAATCTATCCCTATTTCCACCCCCTAACGAATTTTGGATGACTCTTTTTTTTCCACATGTTCTCCTACTTACGGAACATGCTGCGAGAAATGCCAGGTACTTTACATAAATAATGAGACACATTTTTACATAGTATGTTGATGAACCACTACGTACAAGGTACAACCCAATTTGCAGAACTAAATACCCAACTCAGTGAAGTTGCACAATTGTCCGGCATCTCATCGTTGAAACATGTCAAAGGACATCCGTATCATCAGGTTTCAAATCTCCATCCCCGCCTTTAATACCATAAAAAATTTAATATTTAAAAATACACAATTATGTCACTTTCTTAATACTGCATTACTTCAAGATAAGAATCTAGAAGAACAACCAAACACATAACATCTATCGATGACGATAGTCACTTTGTGCTCCTAAGAGTTGAACTATTGTCATGTACATGCATCATTTACGGGGTTAAAGTTTGTCGTGAAGCACATCGTGTAAGCATTAACATAGGTACGGAAAAAGAAAATCATATGAACACAACTAATGGTAGTAGACCCGAGTTAATATGTACTCCGCAAAATGCAATAATGCATACTTCGCATCAAATTCACTATACAAGGATGGAACTATATTACCTAAAAATGGAACGATGCTACTTAGAACTGGTTCAATAGAAATTTTCTTAGCCTTTGGTTCTGTCATTTATGTTATCGTGCAACAGGGTTTAACTCTTTTACTTAACTAATGTAAATGGTAGTTCACAAATAGTGACTGCAAATATTGGGAAAGTCGGATTCCAAATTTTATTAACATTGTACACAATCACTTGCACGAATGTGCAACAAAAACAAAATTAAATACAAGAATGTTTCAGCATAAATCTTGCACACAGTAAACATATTTAGTATCAAGATTACTCATTCATAACTCTAAAAGACCTCAATTATAAATGATTTCTAACGATAACCAGCTGCAATTTCTATACCCACACTCAGGCGCCTATTATACGATTCATGAGTTATTAAAAATTCGACAATATTTCAAATTATAAAAATTATGCTAGAGAATAACCCGTGCCTCGCACGGATTTTCATGCTAGTTATTATATTAATATTACAAATAAATTGTAATTAATAAATAGTGCTGAAGTTTAATCTACCCTGAAGTGAACATATATCTTTAGATTAGTGCCGGGTATGCCCTTAAAGACTACTGCATACACTTGATTTCAAAATTTGAACACAAAACCTCCCTCCAGTTGATCTAACTTTGCTTTACTATATATTCCATTCCATTCAATCATTACATTTCAAAATCAGGAGAATGCATAATTGATACAAGTCAAACAATGTTATACCCACCTCTTTTCCTATTTGACAAAACGAATTTACATTTTGTTACAAAATTTGAATATACAATCTCAGTGGTGCATGCATGGTGAGCTAAGCATATCAGGTTGAATGAAATTTGGCAGGTGAGCCTGAATGGCCGTATAGTATAAACTACGGAAAATAGCAAATAGATTCGGCAAAGATATTACTCTCACCAACGTACCAAATATGTCTGTAGTTTTACTGTAACATTCGGCTTCGTATCCACATATGAAATGATTATGCCTTCTCGGCTGTTAGTTCCTGCGAACATACATTACATTTCTTGGCATTTTCGTATAGACAACGAATCTGTCGAACACATTTTAATGCAAAAGTACTCGGGCATTTTCACTATGCACTGTAATTTTGGTTATACATGTAAACCAAGTCACTGTAATTTTCACTATGCACTCAAAATTTTCATAAGTTTAAAATTTGAAAATGTAAAAGAGCAGTATTAGGTGTCCCAAATTCGTTCCCAAAATGTGACATGACATGTGACGTATTTTAATTCATGAGCGCATTTTTATGCACGCCGGTCTATATTATTATTATGAAAGTTACAATTATATGGTTTCAACTTCCTTACATACAAAATACGGACTAACTATTTTTTATCTAAATATTACATACGGAATAACTATAAAATTCAATGAAAATATTTTACATTTGCAAGAAAATGCAGATCAAGTTCGAGGGTATTGAATATATATCAGTATTTAAAACATCAGAACATGGTATTGAACTATTGATACAAGAGAATCCGAGTTGCTCATAACGGATTTTAAACATCAAGTGATCGACTCAGGTTTTTTTTTAATCTTTTTTTACTAGTTAAAACATATTTACATATTAAAAAAATATTCGAACTCTCGACATATCTTAAAGAGACATGTCTTAAAAAAGAGGCATCTTTTGCATCAAGAACTATTGAAAATATTGGGTAAATAACTTGGTTTTTATAGCGAATCTAGTCAACTAAGCTTTTGACCTTGCAAAATTGAATTTATTAAGGGAAAATAAATTCTTTCGTTCTTAAACTATATGTCGTTTTTGGTTTAGGTCCTTGAATTATACAAAGAAATATTACGGTACCTAAACTTTCAAATTTTCTGATTCTCGTCCTTCTGTCCAAATTTGACTAACAGACATTAGTCAATGGTGATGTGGTAATTACATGAAAATCAAAAATTCTCGGAATGTAGTGAAATTTTGACATGTTAATCTACGTATGATTACAAGAATATCGGTGGTGAAAGTTTTTGATTTCGAGTTCACTAACATATGAAAATCTGCAATTTTAGTTAAAAAAAAAATTAGTGTTCTTGAAATTAAAGTGCAGATTTCTATACGTTAGTGAACTCGAAATTCAAAATTTTCACCACCCGAGTTCTTGTGTAAGTAGTAGTAAATTAACATATCAAAATTTCACTCTATTCCACGAATTTTCGATTTTCACGTAATTGCCACGTCAGCGTTGACTAATGTCTGTTAGTCAAATTTGGACGGAAGGACGAGAATCAGAAAATTTGAAAGTTTAGGTACCGTAATATTTATTTTTTTTATAGTTCAAGTACCTAAATCAAAAACGACATATAGTTTAAGGACAAAAGAATTTATTTTCCGATTATTAATGGTCCATGTAAATCTAAAGTCTAAACAGTGAGGCCGTCACTTTCCAACTGTAAGTAGGTGTTGCCAAGATTCCGGAAGAGGGTAATATGCTTAGTAGATGATTTGGTTTGATTAACCATCATATAATGGGGCTTTGACAACTGGTTTATAAGCCGACTTATGGCATATGGGTGTTTGTCAACCCAACTTCAACTTATAACTTATATGTTGATAAATTTAATGTTAATAATCAGGTACATTTTTCTGAACTTATTGACTTATTACTTGATTTCTTTGTTTTAATACTTTATATTTTTACCTTTGTGTTTTAAATATTTTTTTAATTTAAAATATAAGTTTTGAAATCATTGTATTTAATAATTATTTTTTCAAATTTAATTTAGCAAACTCTTAACTAACTTGTAAGTAAATTTATCTAAACATCCGTATAACTTATAAGAATTCATCAATTTATCACTTATATTACACTTACTCATTTTAAGTTATAAGTCAATTTTTTTGTAATACTCCAAACACGCACAATATATATTTGCACCTTTTGCTTTGTAAAACCGTTAAGCAGCGAATTTGAAAATAAAAATGGATTAGATTAGTTGATTTAGTCATACTGATTCGGTCTAACTAATTTACTAGTGACCACTAATTTGGTTTTAAGTCAACTTTAGTTCGATGGCTCAAATCAGCTACACTCGATAAATTAATACATTTGGAATCAGAATTAACAATTACATTACCTAACTTTCTCTTGCAATATGAACACAAGATCTCCCTAATGCATTAAGAAAGATTCCTGATAAAGTATAAAGAGACATCAATTTCAAAAATAAGTAAGTTATATTAGAGTTTTATTATAAAAGCGCATCCAATAATAAATATATATATTTGATATAATATGCAATTATATATTTATATATTATATGAGACTCATATGTTTTAATAAAAATATATTATCTTATAAATTTAGCAAATTATTAATTTATATTAAAGGACCCGAGTTGAGACTACAAGAAAATATTAATTAATCGAGATTATTAATTTATCGAGGTTTGCTGAAATGAAACCGGCCCCACTCTGATTTTGTAATATAGGATCATGCTTTAGCTAATATTTAAAAAAAATTGAAAGAAGACATCAATCTAATTTTCTTAACAAAGTATAGAATTAATATTTATTTTATCTAAAATATTATTATATGAAATGTTATGAGGTATTTTTGTTAGCGGGACGTGTCTTGTTATTAGGTTTCACTGAAGTAATTAGGTTTCATGGAAGTAGCGGATCTAAACCAGAGGGACCTTAGCACCTCACTGAGTGTCACTAATTGACCCATTAACTTCTCCATGTTTGGCCCATTTAATTCCTGGAGAAGGGCTGCCCATATTAAAGAATATACAAATATAGTCCATAAAGAAAACATAGCCCAGGAAATAACATTTTTCAAAAACGGAAGAACTTTTACCCCTAGATAATGAATGAATCAATAAAAATGTAGTTAATATATATGTGCAATTGCAAATAACATAAAGTAAACGGATTAATACAACAATTACAAAAATGATTTCTCCTTCATTTCTTAGATCAAAGCATGAAAATTATGCAGTGGTAAATCCAGGGTTAAAGTCAACTTTAACCCTTTTTTATATAAAATAAACAATAATTATTATTTTTAAAATTTTGGTCAACTTTAATTCAATTTTGGTCAACTTTAATTCATGATACCCAACAGTCAGTATCCCATATATAGAATACTCAATTGTCAATGGAGTATCATATATATGATATTATGATATGAGATACGCAACTACCAGTGGTAGAGATGAACAAAACTAAACCGAAAACTGAAACCAAAACCGAAACCACGAAAAACCGCTCGAAACCGTACCATTTAAAACCGCACCATTTTAAAACCGAACCGAATAAAAACCGCACCAATAATTTGGTTACGGTTTGGTTTCTAAATTTTTTAAACCGAATAGAAATTGAACCATAAT
Organism: Heracleum sosnowskyi; assembly: GCA_030848705.1. NCBI lineage: Eukaryota > Viridiplantae > Streptophyta > Magnoliopsida > Apiales > Apiaceae > Heracleum > Heracleum sosnowskyi. Next base: position 134,574,552 of record CM061237.1, read on the forward strand.
AATATTAATAATATATTTTATTATTTATATATATATATGTATATATTTAAAATAATTATATAAATAATATTTGTAACATAAATTTATAAGAATTTTTATACATGTCACTGTGTCAGTATTAAGTTGCCCAGTGAATCAACTAAATTGAAATGTATAGTTTGACCCAAGTGAATTCACAAGTCACATGTCGTAGCCCAATTCAAAACATTTATTAAGAATGACTTGAAGTTTGTACTTAATTTATTAGTCGACTTATCCAACATTCTGTCTAGTCTATTGTCTTCTGCTAAAATAGAAAATACAGGACTTGGATGAAGTTTCCCTTGTGATATATGAAGTACAGGGTGCATTGTATTGTAGATAATCTGGGATGTTCAGATTAGGTAACACTTGATGAGGCAACAACTTAATATTGGCATTAGATCGCACATTCGCAATTATATCATATCACAAAGCCAAAAAAATTATATTATATTATTTATGATTAGATTTGGTTCTAAAACCGAAACCGCACCACTTAGAACCGAAACCGAATTTACGAAAATCGAACTACACCAATGATCTTTGGTTTGATTTTGGTTTCTAATTTTAAAAACTGCACAATTTTGGTTACGGTTTGGTTTTAGGCCGAAACCGCACCAAACCGAAACACGCTCATCCCTAACCAGTGGAATATCTTATACAAATTAGGATAACCAACTACGTGTATCAAAATTGGCTTATTTTCAGAATGATTGTTTTTGTTAATTTTATCAAAAAAATAATTATTTTTGTAAATTTTTCCCAAATCCATTGCATTTGCGAGTCTAACAAGCGTCACCCTTCTTCTAGAAACATATATCCTGAAAGCGATTTGTTTCGTTGCTACAACAGAGAAGGTATTTGTTTGTTCAACATCATACACTGATGCACGCTATTAGCTAAATATGATTAGTTGATTACACAATATTCACATTTTCCATGTTTGGGTAATACACAGAGAAAGTAGTTGGATTTTACCACAGTAGCAAGCAAGCACAAATTTACGACAATAGGCAAGTTTTTTATAACACACTTGGAATTTGCGACTACCAGCACCCATATATTGCATGCCTTCGGGTTTTTTCAACCCCAAAATGTGTCATACTTGTGGACTTCACTTACTATTAATCGAATCCCTAATATATGATTATTGTAGCAATCTTACTCTGCTTAATTGTTATCAGCAATAAAAATTAAAATACATTAGTAAGAAGTATACTTGGTCGACATTTAGATCAATTCATCATGAACATTGAACCCTTGGTCGACATTTAGAAAGATACAAGAAGTATACTTGTAGCAGACTCTTAAGGGCACTGCTTGCTTCTAACTTAAAACACAAATGTTGGCCAAATGTGGTAGAGAAATGTCACATGTATAGGAATTATGAACCTTAGCAATCCATTAGTAAGAAAACCACTAGTAGCTTTAGGCACAAGTGACCCTTGAAATACACACACACACACACACTAGGATTTTATGGAAAATCTAAGGAGGGATGGTAACTGGTGAAGTGGCTTCTTCTGCTAGAAGGGGAAAAGGTGTGAAATTGACAGTGCACCAAGAGGAAGAGAAATTGTGATATTCGGATGATTAGCCTGCAAGGCAATGTAAAAGGCTTTCAAGAACAAGGACTTTGAGACTGAAACTTCACCCTTGTCTAAGCAAAACCGCCAGCTTCCGTTTTTTTACCTCATACTATACCTTGAAGACCCAAAGCATCTTCTCCAAATGGAATGGCTGCAACCTCTCTTCTCCACAATGAAGAAGCTCTGGTTTCGCTTCAACTCAACTCGCAGGAAGAGTAAGCCTCGTATATCTGTTGCACTAATCCGTTTAATATCATCTTATATTAGATTCAAACAAAATTTTATGTTTGTTGTTACCTGGAACGTCCTCTATACAAATTGCGCGGTTTCATCTAAGTTGAGCATTCTTCCACATTTCAATGAATCTACATAAATATGAAACCTAATTCACTAAAATTATAATCTTGATTTCTCAGGCAGAGGAATCCACATCCTGTATGACGATGTCATGTCTTGCCCCTATGAAGATGTACACGTGCTTTGGTCCATACTGGTGGAATCTCAAGCACCTGCTTCGCCACCAATGAAATAGAGATCCTAAGTTTCTAACACTTGGACAAAACACAAACACACTAGAGGCTACGGCAGGTTTTCAACATGCACATAATTTACATCTATATCATGTTCAACAAGGGGTCTTTTTCCACATTTCTTTTCCCTTTCTACTCTATTTTTGCATATGGTTTACAGCGAGCAGAGTGCCTCGCTTAAAATTGTAATCAAAATTAATGATGTAGTGAGCATTAATACACCTGAGGTTGTGCACACCTCTTGAAATATGATTTACATATCCAAGAAACTTGATGAAAGGGCCGAATCATTCAGAGGTAAGGCGTGACTATTCCTAGTTAGATTAATCTCGAATACTTCTGGTTGCTTTATTTTTGTCTAGCTGTTGAGGTGGTGCTTCAATCTTATTCTTACAGTGACAGTAAGATTGATGAGCTTGACTTGGTAAAATTATTTATAAAAATCTTAATTGTGTCTCGCTGTTGAGGTGGTGCTTAAATCATATTACTGCATAAGTATGTTCTTTTTCGTAAACTAATTGCAACAATGGAAAATGATGATGCTTGCACACTGTGTTGAAGAATCTGCAAAGCATTGAAATAAAAGGGAAAGGAAACAGCTCTGAAGTTGATATGTTACAAACATTTTCTGGTATAAAATCTAGACCCAAGTACCAGATACACCAACCAAGGGACCAACTATACACTCTGCAATATCTAACCTTTGAAGTAAAATTTTACCAATGAGCAGTAAATCCAAACCAGTCTTTATCAGATTTGATTAATATGGAACATAATACAATTAAAAAGTTCTGAACTTGACAGCTGACTTCTTGAATTTCTTGACACTGTAGCCAAGTTGATATATTACACTTAATGATCAAGGGGATGATAATGGTCACCTTAGAAGTGTCCATCCTGCATGCAGAAAAAAGGAGTCATGAAAAGAGAACCCTACTTCTAGTGTTTTAACATATTTCACTTGTTCAGGAAACATTTAACACATAAGAGGGAGTCAGGAAACATTTAACACATAAGAGGGAGGCAAATGGGTGCTACTACACTCGTGGAAGTAGAAGTAAAACACTTATTTATGTAGCATCTAGCTTGCTTACGGTGCTCGGGAGTAGGATCAACCAGGGGAAGCCACTCCTTGAAGTATGACTGGCATTTTCTCTCTGCATTAGTTAAAGCACCAAGAGGAGTGACGGTTATCTGAAATGGAATATGTATTATGTTAGATGTCATATTTCAAAATTTGTTTGTTTCATCAAGTAAGGCAAGCTACACACATATCCTTCTTTGAGCAAGCCATAGTCTTCTGAATCTTTGTGCTTAACTTGTCCTCCCAGCTGGGGCCTTTTTTCCTAGAGAAAAAGCAAAGGCTAGACTATTAATCAGATTTTATGCTAATGAAGAGTGAATGATTTAAAGCAAGACCATTAAGATATTATGTTGTTCAAAACCCTCATTTCTGAGAGGCCTTGATGGTATTATATCAATGCACTTAACTCCACTACCAAGGAATATAAATTCCAACACCTTAACCATGAAGAAAGGCTTATAATATGAGCAAAATGCACGTAACTGAAAATTTAATAGGGACAATACTATGTATATCGAGAAAAGACATTTGTAGAATAATATGCAAGAGACTCAAGAGACTCAATTTAGTTCAAGTAATTTTGTGCACAATAAAGAATCAAGATGTCAACCACATTATAAACGGAGTTAACAAAATGTGTGATCTTGTTCTATGTATCCCCAGTCTTGCATCAAAGAATGTCTAATGTTATCTTTAAGGTATGATGATGCAACCAGAATCTTGAAGACAAAATAAAGAGCAATATCTTACAATCACTCTTTCGAAAAAGAGTTGCTCCTGTGATATTGTGGTAGTAGTGCTGTTGTCCATACTAGCAATAGATTCTGTCTTCATATTCATTGTTGGTGACATATGTCCTTGTGCATCAGAAGCAACTTGCTTCCATTGCATACTGACAATACTCTTGCACTGCCTGGCTAGCTTATATCCCTATAAAAAGCAAGCAAAACAAATATCACAAAACTGGTTATATTTGAACCCTAGCTCTATTTAGAAATTAAACGAATTAGAGGCCAGTTTATGACTAAACATTCCAAACATGGTTGGTATAAACTATCAAATGCATGCTTTCCATTAAGAAGTGTAATCTCTTTGAAAACTTTGAACAGAAACATAAGAACAAGGCGACAGCGTTTGAATCTTTCGTTCATGAATGTGGTAGTTCCCATCAAGGGTTTACCAATACCAATCTACTAGTCTTGCTTGTTTACGCAATTTCACTTTATTAATGTCATAATTTCCCTCAAGGGCTCACTGTATCCAACCTGGGGTATGGTCGATCTCGTTTATACAAAGAGTCAACATGCTCAATTCAGTTCAATTGTATTGAAAAATTCAACCAAAATAGATGACTGTCTGTATCAGCTAAAGGCCTAGCTTGTAACTTGATCAATCCCTAATGCTTTAGACTATACAGCAGATAGACATGACTGATATATTACTGATTTGCAATTTAATCACCCAGCAAAACAAAAACATACACCAAATCTCACCTTATGATTTTTAACATCAGTTGGCAGATTTATATTCAAAAAGCATTTCTGAAAATAATTTGATTTTCTGATTTCAACAAAAATTGCGCTTAGTATGGGTAAGCAAGCCTCAGCAGCTAGTGTGAAGTCATTGAGACTACTCATGCCCCTAAACCTGAAAAAACACCAAAGATTATTTATGAAGAGAACAGAGCAGTTACCAAACAACTGATGCACAACCTTAAGGTGAGAACAAAGTTAAGATATACTCATAAGTAGATGCATCATACACCAGTTAGTTTGCATACCAGTGATACGATATAGAGACAGAGGGTACGCCTTGTAGAAAGGCTTGTCGAGCACCTGCTACTGTCCCAGAGTACCAGCTGTCGGTTAAAAAATATATATTCTTGAGTACGAGAGCATTCCCAACCCCAAATGACTTTAATGTATAGAAGTACTCAACTAAAATTAAAGAGATATAAGCCTAAGGGCAATTAAGAAACACAAGCAACAATCTTGCAAATGCAAGTCTTCACAAAATTCTTAGTTGGACAGGTCCTTTTATCTTACTTGCCCACTTACTTATTGTGCATGCAGATGACTGGTAATGAAAGGAAGATGACAATATAATTACAAAACATATCGTCCAGAATACAAGTAATGAGAGTGCTTTTTTGTTCTGACAAGGAGCTTAAATTTTAATAAACAATTTATAAGATTATTACACACAGAAAAAAGGCAAGCAGAGAGAATAAAGCAAGAACTATACTAACATGCGACGACCGCAGTTGTTGCCCATATTTATGCCACTGATAACCTGCACCAGAGATTAGAAGGGAGTTAATCATTGATCAACCAAAAATTTGGAGAACAAAACGACCCACAGGACCATTAGTTGTTCAAAGATGAATTTAATAGGGTAATACTGCAGTAACATTAATGTACTACATAGACTATGAGGCCCAATAAGTACGTACCAGATCAGGCACTGAAGGAAACAGAGCTTTGGAGACTCCTAAAGATGTACAATCAGCTGGGGTTCCTGCAAAGCGCGTATCAATAATGTGAGTGAAATGCAAAAGCAATCCATATGGCATGCATACATGCCTCACTAGCTAGCTAATTGCTACTTCCTTGGCATGGAGAAATGTATATGAAAGATGGAGGAAATGAATTTTTAGGCAGAGAGAACAAACCAGATACTGCAAAGGCCTTTGCTCCACTAATCGCTACTTCCTTGGCGTGAAGTCCATGTTTCCATGTAATACCATGACTAACAGCTGATTTTTCACTGGAAGAGAATGCAATGAGGTGAGGAAATTAAAATTTATGTATGAATGCAACTGCTGCAGACTAAATATCAATACTTGTTTAGTGCCGGGTGACTAATTAGAATCATGCAAATTCATAAAAAAAAGAAGATGGTTTTCATAATCAAGTGCATGCATGTGTTTATGTTAATGGAGGGGGATGGAGATAGTACGAATCAGGAGCGCAAACGAGAATCCGGTAAAGACCGGTGGAAACAAGGACACGAACAAGGGCTTGTAATCCAGGAGCATCGATTCCATCGTCGTTGGTTACCATGATCGTCATTCTATTATTTTCCATATTTCGGCTGATAATTCGAGGCCTGCTATAGAACAGTACTAGTAGATTAATAATTGGCAGGAGTATGAATGTATAAACGAGAATGCAGTGTGTAGTTTGTAACTGTAAATGTTGATGTATTTATAATGAAATTGAGATTGTAAAGTTAAAACCTACGCGCTTCTTGATTGTATTTAATATATTCTGGGCAGTTCCATCAGAAAGTGAAGGGAAAAATCAGCGTTTGAAATGTAGAACCTACGTCTAAAAGTTCCTTTACGCGCTTCTTCGTTTTGATGGTGTTGGGCCCTAGTCTTGGACTAGTGGACTGTACAGAATATGGGATAAAATATTTAATCACAATATTTATTATTTTAAATTATAATTATCAATGATTAATTAAAAGGGTAATATATTTTTTCTAAACTCTCATTTTTATTCGTACTTATTTTTTTTTAAGAAATTATTAATTAATAATATTATGGGCTTTTTTCATAAATACCCAAGTCAAAAAACTTTTTTGCAAAAATACTATGTGTTTTGTAATTTTTTTGCAGAAATACCAAAATATTTACAAAAATACCAATTTTTTAAAAATATTTGCAAAAATACGGTATGCAACTGATTTTAAACAAGCCTAAAATCCTGGTAGGTTAGGGTTTAGAGTCTAGGTAACCCAGAAACCCTAAGTCAATTATTCGTCATTCTTAATATTTCTAAAATCCAAAATAGAAACATTGAACCAAAGGTTAAACTAATGAACCCTAGGGTAAATCAAGACCACAAGCCTACTCCTCTTACTAACAGTTTTTTTGAATTCTCTGTTTTTCAATATTCGTAGCAATCTTTTTCTTTTTCTTGCTCAGATGTGATAATTGTATTGTATCATTATTCATTAATATATTCATATACCACTTTTTACTTTAACATAATTTATTGTATCATTAATTAAAAAAAAATCATTTTTTAAAGTTTTTTAATAATATTTTTATTTTTAAAAATATTTGCATTAATATATTTTGCAACTAAAATCAATTAAATGTAATGCCTTCTTTCAATTTTCCTGGAAAATAATTAAAATTGATTTTTGTTAATCGGTTCAATTTGTTAAGTAACCTCTTATCCAACTAAAGATGATTTAAATTCCTAAATTTTAAAGTTACATTTGTGGTTTATTTTGATTGCTTTTGATCCTATTATTGAAAATAAGAATATACCTAAACGTACATTTATGCTAAAAATTATGTTTATATTTTTACTAGCATAACCAAATCTATTGACACAAATAATATGAATGCAAAATATAATAATAATAATAATAATAATAATAATAATATAATAGTTCAAATTTTGTTAATGTATAAATTGCGACAGAAGAGTAAACCATTTTTTTTGGGCTGCGTTTGTTTAATTTATATTAATACAATAATATGTCAAATGTATGTTAAATTTTGAAGTGAGAAAGCATAGAGGTAATAAGATTTAATAATTTAATCATAAAAAGTTTAGACGATAAACAAGAGATTCACCAACAAACATCTGCTCCAACGACTAACAAAAAGGTAAGGGTAATTTTGGAAACTTTTAATACAGGGTGTGCAACTATAACTCTAACCACTTTAAATATCGTGTCAGTATGTATTTTAATCGAAAAGATAATTGATTATAAATAATATTAGATAAATTATCAAAAATACTACTTTTTCTAATTTTTTTTGCAATTTTATCATCTTCTGAAAATATTTGCAAAAATACGGTCTGCAACTACATGCAACCAGATGCAACCTAAAAATATTTGCAAAAATACGGTGTTCAACCAATGCAACCAGATGCAACCAAAGTAGCTAGATGCAACTTTTTAAAAAATAATTCACTACAAGGGGACAGGGTAATTGCGACAGAATAAATACAAAGAATCTGTCACAATTGCCCCTTCTTGCGACACAGAAAATATCTGTTGCAAATGCTTGAGTCGTAAGTTCTTATTCCGTCACACTTTCTTATTCTGTCACAAGTTATAAGTGGGTCACATTCTAAACAAAAACAAATATTAAAAAAGGGGAAAAATTAAAAGGGCGATAGATAATCTGTCGTATATAATCTCAGAAATGCGACAGAATCCATCATAAGATTTACGACAGAATCAATCATAATTAATCTCATATTTACGACAGAGTCCGTCCTAAAGTGTCCAAAATTATGACGAATTTGCGTCCTTAAATATCCAGAATTATGACGAATTTTCGTCCTAAAAATGCCCAGAATTATGACAAAATATGTCGTAAGTAAGTATCACATGATGATATATAGTGACTGAATCTGTCACAATTTCTGGACAGCAACCATTGTTTCTGAATTTGTCCATGTTTATTGTTTCCTACCTCAAAATGCGCAATTAAACCTTTGATTTATCCATACGTTTCACAACACACATTCAAACTAATTGTACATTAAAATGGCACACACGTTTAAAAAGGAACTATTATATAGTCAAATCCACATTAAACATTAGGCAAAAGGCAGATGAACAATATCATACAATCCTAAATCCGTTAAAAAGTTACAACCAATGTTCGTTGCAATGTTTCATTAACGGAAATAAACATGATCCAGCCTAAATACGCATTAGCCAACTAATATCCAAAAGTAGACATAAATCAACCTTGTTGTAATATGCAAAAGTTAGCCACTAATCTAATATATCCAAAAGTTAGCCACTAAGCTAATATATCCAAAAGTTAGCCGCTAAGCTAATATATCCAAAAGTAAGCATAACCAGCCCTTTTAACTACAACTAAGCTGGTATATCCAACACCCCTAATCCAAATCCCATTTCTATCCCCGCTTCTACTTCAACCAGGAGGTGATTGACCCCATCATCATCATCATGATCAGAACCATGTTCATCCTCGTGAGCAATCGACTTACCCTGCAATTAAAAAAAAATTGCATACCATTAGTATCTCAAACAAGGGTAATACTAAAAAAGTTAACATTCTTATAAATGACTGTGTTTTGTATAATCTCTGCTAAAGAGGACAGTTATGCTGACCGTTACTGATCTCTAAGCACAAAATTAGAAATGCACGGGTATATCAGGGTATGTATACAAAGAGTATACATTGAACACTTAATCAATTTTGAAAGATTATTAATAAAAAAAATCACACAAACATGGCAATGCAACATAATTACAGTTCTTAGTTCTCTATATATCACATGCATAGACATGCAGAAAAATGTGCAGAACAATTAGTTCGCGTGTAATTAACAAATCAAGAACCTGCACAAGCCTGATTCGGTTCAACGAGAAATGTTGAGAGCTTGATAATTTTACTTCATATTTTAGTGACATAAGTTTCTACGCCAACACTCCACAACTGTCTCAACTCATCAATAAGTGGTCTGAAGTAGACATTGATGTCTCTCGTGGGGCTTTTATCCCCAGGTATGAGTAGTGACATGTACATGTATGCATCCTTCATGCACATAGAAAGTGGGAGATTGTACACAACCATAATAACAGGCCATACTGAATAAGTCCTGGCAGACTTGTTGCTATAAGGAGAGAATCCATCAGTAGCAAGTCCAAGTCTAATATTTCGAATGTCATGTGAAAAATCTGGATAATTCATGTCAAACTATTTTCACTCTTCCCCGTCCACCGGGTGCGTCATAATCCCATCGGTCACCTCTCTAGTCTTGTGCCACCTCATACTCTCAGCAGTGCGAGATGACATGTACAACCGCTGTAATCACGATGTAAGCGGAAAATATCTCAAAATCTTCCTTGGAATGCATCGTTTACTGCCCTCTTTCGCCAGTTTATAACGATTCATGCCACAAATACTGCACTCTTGTCTATCACTGTCATCACCATAAAACAACATGCAATCATTCTCACATGCATGAATTTTTTCATATCCCAAATTTAAGTCTTTCATCATCTTCTTGATCTCCCGGTAACTCGGAGGTAAATTGTGATTTTCTGGCAACACATCCCCAATAAGACCCAATAACTCATTGAATCCCCTCTCAATACATCCATGAGTACTCTTGAAATGCAACAATTTGCTCACAAATGACAACTTTGTATGATTGGTGTTCCCGGGATATAATGGAACCTCTGCATCATTTCCCAAACCAAAAAATATAGGAGTTTCATGGTTTGGATCTATATTATCCCATTCACCAAATCCGCCTGCATCCCTCAATATCCCATAAGGATCAAATACATCATGATCATTATCATCGTCAATTTCATCTCTTGAGCCACTAGAATGCGAACCTTCATCACTTACGCTATAATACAAATCTTCATCACCTTCACTGTGAGAATCCCAATATGTGTAATTTGGAAGAAATCCATTCGACACAATATCAAATCTAACTTCATCAAGACTTTTTAAAGTAGAATTACAACAAGTACAACATGGACATCTAATCCTCCCATCCGCTTCCTTGCAATTACGCTCGGCAAAACTAATAAATTCATTAATTCCATTTAAAAAATCTTGACTAAAACCATTTACACCTCTTTTATTAGGACGACTTATCTGTAAAGCATAATGTAACATAAGATGTAAAAGAGATAACTGCAACTCAACAAAGGACAAGACATACAATAATATTAACAGAAGCACAGGAATCCAGAATCAAGAAGAAAAGGTAAACTCAAAAAATCAAAATATGGTATGTATTCTTGAAGTCCGTAAATAGGTCATGGAAAGAAGTTCATGAAAATGTTCAAGCCTTAGTGACAGTAAAAGAAACAAGACTTTCAAGACTACAGAAGTATGTGAATGATTTAGGGTTAGTATCACAAGATTCCAGTGATTTATTTGAAGCAACCAGATCGACAAAGGACTTATCAACGACATTGAATTGAAGACATAGAAGAATTGTTAATCCCAAATGACCAAACAGAATTGTAGAAGGGGGGGGGGGGGTTGAATACAATTCTAGATATTTTAAACTTAAAAACAACTTTCAATATAAAACTGAACTTATAAAATAAAAACACAAGCACTTAAATAATTTCAGTTGGATTGTTTGATGATCCAACTGAAGTGTTTTTATTGCGGAAATAATCTGTGATACAAATTTTACACAGCTGCTCAGTTACAAGAAATGTAGAGAAGTATGCTCTCAAAGATAGCTAATACAATCTATTTGTTTTTCTTCTCTTACTTCAATTTTAACTGCTACACTTGGTTATATATATTCCTAAGTTTACAATGCTATTTTTGGCTACACTAAAGTACACTAAAGATAACCGTCAGTAGCTTGCTTTTCATTCCTTTTGTCCAATGGTCCTTGGAGATCTTTGTCTTCTGTCTTCAGTCTTATAGTGATCCCACTCAAAAACCAAATTGGAAATTGGAATGTTTCCTTATTCCCTATGTCCATTTTGATGGCTTCCAATGCAAAGTACACTTCCAAATCTCCCTTTTGATCTGTCAGAAAACTGTCACTATCACTTTGTCAACTATTCAGAAAAACAATAATGATTCGTTGATAGCAGAGAGATGTGTTTCGTTGATAGCTTTATTCTTCATTCCGTTGATGGTGTATTCCTCGTTTCGTTGATAGAGTAATCTTCATTCCGTTGAAAGACTAATCTTCATACCGTTGATAGAGTAATCTTCATACCGTTGACATGTCTTCACTTAGGCAAAATTACATGGCATAAAACATTTACAATTCAACAACCTATTTTGCCTATATAGTACTTAGTCAACATGACTTAGAAAACCTATCTAATACATACAACAAAATGCCTATCAAACTGTGAAGTATTGTACAGTGCAATTGCTACATCACTCATTTTGTTGATGAGCTTCCTGTCAACGAAACGTTGCAAAGCATGCCATTCCGTTGACAGTTACAAAATGACTTAATACAAAATCTACTAAGTGTTTTTATAATTATCATCAAGAACAACATATTCCTAACAATCTCCCCCAATTTATGACTGATAGAATAACAGCCATAAATCAAGAGACTTGATGATAACAAAAACACTCAGATACATCATAAATTACAAAAGTAGAAAATGCATTAAGCTTCATAATGTTTTAGGCAAAATACAAGACTTACAAGACTAATGCCCAAAAGTGTTCCTCTAGTCTGAGCAAATGATTCATCTGTGTCTTCTTTGTGGCATAGTCTTCTTCCCTCTCTTAGAGTTGTTTTCCTCAATTTGGACCTGTAGCCTTCTGTAAAAGATTTTCTCCTCTTCATCTTGATCACCGAGCATGGATTGCATAAACTTTAGAGTTTGATTAGATGCCTTATCCAGCTGGTCTTCCATCCTGAAGAATCTTCTGCAATTGTCCTTGCCCTTAAATTCCATCATCCAGTATGGTTGAAGATGGATCTTCTTTCCTGTTGAGGGCACTCTAAGAATCCTGGGAAGAGCCTCAGGCTTGTTCCAGCTAGCCTTTATCTGACAAATTTTGGAGACCACCTCAGACTTGGCTGTTTTGGTGAAGCCAAAGTCCTTCTTCAAGCATCTAAACACTGAGAGTAGTGTTTGATAGTCTTCTCCTAAAATTCTGTAGAGAGGCCACACTTGTTCTCTACCACCCTTGAATACAAAAACTAGTCTCTCAGGCAATTTTTGAGAAGCTGCAATGCCCCTTACTTCCACCAGGTTATCTATATCAAGATGTAAACTGGATTCTTCCCTGATGTCAGCAATGTACATGCAGTCCTCTGGATTTGCAGGGGGTTTCTGAGGTTGTGGTTTTCTCACAAACACTGGCTTTGCCTTGACAGCCCTTTTCTTTGTCTTCATTGGTTGATCCTTCTCAAATAGGAACTTTGGAAAGTAGGCCTCATCAAATTCAAAAGGCTCCTCTTTTGGCATTATTGGTTGATCATGAAAGTTGACAGGATGTGCAGGATCACTAGCCAACTTTCCCTCAAGAGGTAGATCAACAGGAATTTGATGTGCAATTGTTGTGGAAGAGTCTTGAGCAGTGTCCTGGGAATCATCTTTATCAAAGTTCAGATTCCTTTTAGCTCTAGCCTTTGGTTGCCTTGCACTCTTCCTTTTCTTTCCAGCTTCATCCTTAGCTTTTTCTTCCTGTAGGGTTTCTTCATCTTCAAGTGATTGAGCAACTGCAAGTGCTTGCATTTCTGCCCTTTCAGATTCTTCAGCTTTGGCCTTAGCAAAATTTGGGTGACCAACCCAAATGCAAATTTCCTTGCTATCCCTGTAGATGATGGCCCTTTTGTTCCTTATGCTTGGATGATTGCTCTCTTTGCTTTCAATGATCAGCTTCCCTAGGACTTTGAACTCATCTGTCTTAGGTGGAGGATAAAATATCCTTGCAATGTTTTTGCCCTTGGGTTTGGCAGGTGATAATGGAGATATCCCACTTGCATCCATATCCCTAAAGCATGAAGATTGCCCTTTCTCGCTTCTTGAATCTTGAAAGACTCCATGTTGAAGGGGTTCTATAACATATGAACTCTTGAACTGTGGCTCCATTGATACTATCACCATTGCATTTGTTGATGGTTCTGTAGAGGTAGCTTGATCCGTTGATGGCTGATTTGTCTTTGAAGTTCCAGCAATTTTCTTGACCCTTGCATCTATGCTAGACCACTGGTCTTTTATCTGTTTTGCAAGTTGAAGCCTCATTGATGCTTGCTGAATTAGGTCAATGCCATTAAGCTTGTTTTTCCCTGACTCCCCCATAGCTAATGGCTCTTCTGGTAAGGAAATGGCTGCGACCAAAACCTTTGTGATTTGTATATCAAGCTCCTTAGATTTCTCCCCCCTTTTTGTTATCATCAAGAGAGATGATAGGGAGTCCCTGAGCTGCCAAAAGCTGAGTTAGGAGTTGAGTCTGTTTCTCCTGTTCCTTTTGCATTTGAGAAAGTGTAGCCTCTACTTTGTCCACTCTAGAGGAAAGAGTCTTCAAAGATGAGGACACTTCAGGTTCCTTGGAGAAAAACATGTTCATCTTGAATACAGTGAGAAGGGGAAGCTTCTCATCAAGCCTCCTTTCTGTAGCATCCTTCAAGTTCTCAACAGAGTCCTTGATGTCCCTTGCTTCCATCCTGGTCTGCAACATTTGTAGCCTTTGAATCTCCAAAGAGTCCATAATGGCTTTGTAGAAAGGCTTGTTTTCAACACTAACAGATTCATGAGCCAAGAAGGCTTCATTGTACTGACTAGTGATTGCAGCTTCCAGGTTGATTCTTCCATGACCATCCTGAGAAAGCCAGCTAGGTCTAGGAGGCACCAAAGAAGTCCCAGTCTGTGAAGTAGTGGCCACCTGTAGATTGTCACCAAAGCTGTCCTCATCATCAGAAAAATCAAAGTCACCACTAGCTGCAGCTCCTGGAGATAGATTGGTCAAGGCATCCTTTGCTCTTTGCATTGGTGCAGTTGTATGAATTAGGTTTAGTGACCTCTCTGCCTCCACATTGCCCTGCTGAGCCATAATTTGATAGGCTTGCACAGGATGAGTAAAGGTCTCAGGATCCAGAGAAATACTATCCAGAGTTTGTTGATAATACTCTTGGAAAGTAAGTTCCCTTTTCTCCCTCATTGACCCCCATGAACTCACTAGCAATGGCTGCTTCCTCCCTTATGACTCCTGTAGTCCCTTCTCTCTCTCCACTCTTTTCTTTCATCATGGGCTCCCCATGGCTCACACCTCTCACACCCTCACCTTCACCTACTAAGGTGGTACACTCAACCTCTCCTTTTGCCTGACTGGAAGAAATAGCCAGCCTCTCACTCTCATTCTCTCCTTTTGCCTGGCTGCAAGCCAGCCTCTCAGTTTCACTCCCTCTCAAACCTAAAAGTGTCTCAACTACCACTAGATCATCTGCACTAGTTGTGGAAACAACTTGATTTTCAATAAGAGGTGCAGAATGAACTATCAACGGTATGGTAGTTTGAACTGTCAACGGTATGGATACCGTTGATGGAGAAACACTTGTCAACGAAAGAGACTGTTTCGTTGATGAAGTCAAGAAAGCACTTTGAGAAAGTGAAATTATAGTAGAATCTGTGGTGATTGATTTAAGAGATTGTTCCACAGATCCTCTTGTAAATTCAGAAAAGGATGATTGATGGCCCAACAAATCACTTAACAAGTGATGACCACCAATGTCAGAGTGGGGCTTCTCCAAGAAAAGAGTTGGAGAATCAGGAATAGATGAATGGATCATATCCACATCTAATGATTGAGTTGGTGAATTTTGAGGAGTTTGTTCAAGATTTATATTTAAAGAATGGGACTGTAACCCCATAGTAATGATAGGGGTTACATCAAACTGAATTTGAGAAACTAGAAGTGTTGCTTCCAGTGTGTGTGCACCCTGTGAAACCTGGGATTTTTGCTTCACTCTCATTTGGTATTGGGAAATAGTAGACTGTGGGCTTGAAGTGTCCCTTACCCTCTTGGAGTGTGCTCTTGGAGGAGAGCTTGTTTCAATAATTACATCCTTTTGGGAGGATGCAACTAGACTTGTGCTTAAATCCATATTACTCATTGTGCCTTATTGGGAAGACACAATGGGGCTTGGCTGGATATCACTCATCTGTCCTTCCTTATCCTTAGGGTTTCTTTTATGTTCACCCCTTCCCTCACCTCTCACAGCTCCTACACCACTCCCCTTTGGTTGTGTAGTAGTTTTTACAACAGGTGCCTTTTGGGAAGCACCTGAGGTTGGCTTGGAGGATTTCTTTGATTTTGGTTTTGTTGCTTGGGCAGGAGCCTGTTGGATCACCACTACAGACTCCACAGCAACAGAGTTGGGTAAAACAGTAGAAGTAACAGCTATACTAGCAGGGATAGCAGTAGTTACCTCAATTATTGGCAGATACACCACTGGAACATCACCATTGTGGTTCAACCTCAGTATGTCTGTCAATACTCTTTTCTCTTGCACAAAGCAATCAAACCTGGAAACAGGGTTAGAGATAACCAATGGTGCTGGACTAACATGGTTAGCCAACATCATCAGAAATCTAGCATAATAGATATTTTTCTTCCTATTGGCCTTATCACCCAACTTAGCACCAATTTCATACATAAGTTGGGTGCTAAAGTTGTAATATCTATCAGTTACGAGCATGGTAAACAGAATCAGCATGGAATTAGTTAATGCATCAAAATTACTAATTTTACCAGAAAATACCTTGATGAATGCATCAGCTAAATAACTATAGTCCCTAACCAAACCTCTCCTAATTATTTTACCCAGATTATCAGTAGGCAAAGAGTAGTTTATGGAATTTAGCATGTTAATCATTTCAGTATATGTGGGCAAAGCAGAGCAATTATTTTCAGGAAGGTGTAAGCATGCTTGCAACACATCAGAATTAACTATGTACTCATTACCTTGAATGGTGAATTGCAAAGTGCAATTTGTCCCACTGTACTCACATGAGGTCCAAATCTCCTCGATTATTTCATTGTAGAGTGGAGTAGAGTGAAACATTGCGTAGCTCAGCTTGCAATTCGTCATGAAATCCATCATCTTGAAAAAGATGTTGTTCGGGCTTTCCTTGACAACAAAAGGGATGGAGTTGTTCTTTTCATAAATGAACCCTCCAGCAGACATGAGTTTCACGATGGGTGCCATTGTTGAGTAAAGAAAGCTTGAACTGTGATTTGCTTTGAGAGAGAAAGAGTATGAAAGCCTTTGTAATTTTTGAGAGCAGGTAGAAAAGAATTAAAGAAAATAGAATTTCTTAAATACTCCCCCAAAAATTCTCAAAAATTAAGTCCAATAATAAATGTAAATTACTGGATTGGCTTAAAAATGTAACCGTTACAATTAAAAAGTTACCATGATTTATACTTACAGGGGTGTATGCATAGATCGTGGTAAAGACGTGACAATTTCAACGGTTGAGATTAAAAGCGCTATATCAACGAATCAGAATTGGCCGTTTAAGGTCCCGTCTATTTCGTTGATAAGGCTGCGTTTCGTTGATATAAAAGAGCTATCAACGAAACACCCAGAAAAATGCTAAGACTGTCAACGAAATGGTGCGTTTCGTTGACATAGTAATTTTGACTTAGACAAAATTGCACATTTTCCTAAGAAAATTAATTCATAGAAAAACATAGCAAATTTCTGGCTGCATTGTAACTTGCAAATATCTCATAAATAATTAAGAGAAATTTAGCATACCTAGCTCACTTACTAATCTTGAGAATGTTGATTCATCAAGTGGCTTGGTAAAGATGTCTGCAAGTTGTTGTTCACTTGGAACAAAATGTAACTCCACAGTACCATTCATAACATGTTCTCTAATGAAATGGTACTTGATGTCAATGTGTTGGTCCTAGAATGCTGTACTGGATTCTCAGTTATGGCAATGGCACTAGTGTTGTCACAGAAGATAGGAATTTTCTCATCTCTTAATCCATAATCAAGTAGTTGATTTTTCATCCATAAAATCTGTGCACAACAACTTCCAGCTGCAATATACTCAGCCTCAGCTGTGGAGGTGGAAACTGAGTTTTGTTTCTTGCTGAACCATGACACAAGCTTGTTTCCTAGGATTTGACAGGTTCCAGTTGTGCTTTTCCTGTCAATTTTACATCCTGCATAATCTGCATCTGAATAACCAATTAGTTCAAAACCAGATTCTCTAGGATACCAAATGCCAAGGTATGGTGTTCCTTTGAGATATCTGAAAATTCTTTTAATAACAACTAAATGGGATTCCTTAGGATCAGCTTGAAATCTAGCACATAGACATGTAGCAAACATAATATCAGGTCTACTAGCTGTTAAATATAAAAGTGAGCCTACCATGCCTCTGTAACTTGAAATGTCCACAGATTTTTCCTTAGTATTCAATTCAAGTTTGGTGGCAGTAGGCATGGGAGTTTTGGCAGGAGAGCATTCCATTAAGTTAAATTTCTTTAATAAATCATGAATATATTTTGTTTGACTAATGAAAATGCCTTCATTAACTTGCTTCACTTGGAGACCAAGAAAATAAGTTAATTCTCCCATCATGCTCATTTCATATTTACTTTGCATAAGCTTGGCAAACTTTTGACAAAGTTTTTCATCTGTAGACCCAAAAATTATGTCATCTACATAAATTTGAACAAGTATAGTAGAGCCATTCACAATCCTATGAAAAAGAGTTTTATCTACAGTACCTCTAGTGAAGTGATTCTCAAGGAGGAACTGTGAAAGTGTGTCATACCAGGCTCTAGGTGCTTGTTTCAAACCATAGAGTGATTTAAGGAGGAAGTATACATATTCTGGAAAATCATCATCTTCAAAACCAGGAGGTTGACTTACATACACCTCCTCTTCCAATTCCCCATTCAGAAAAGCACTCTTCACATCCATTTGATAGACCTTGAAATTGGCATGGGCTGCATAGGCTAGGAAAATCCTTATTGCTTCTAGTCTTGCAACAGGAGCAAAGGTTTCATCAAAATCAATTCCCTCTTCCTGTGAGTAGCCTTTTGCAACCAATCTAGCTTTGTTCCTTGTGACTATGCCATTTTCATCCATCTTGTTTCTGAACACCCATTTTGTGCCTATGACACTCCTGTCCTTAGGCTTGGGCACCAGCTTCCAAACATTGTTCCTCTCAAATTGGTTTAGCTCCTCTTGCATAGCTAAAACCCAATCTGGATCTAGAAGTGCATCCTCAACTTTCTTTGGCTCATCTTGAGACAGAAAGCTACTATATAGACATTCTTCTTGAGTTGCTCTTCTAGTTTGAACTTTTGAAGAAACATCACCTATAATAAGTTCAAAGGGATGATCTTTAGTCCATTTCCTTGAGGGAGGTAGATTTGCTCTTGAAGAAGTAGCTTCATGATCATGGTTGCCTTGATTGGATATATGTCCTTGAGAAACTCCCCCTGAGTTTGTTGTCCCTAATTGATCACTTCTAGAGGCATTTCTGTGACTGTCAACGGTATGACCATTTTGACTGTCAACGAAACGCTCATTTTGACTGTCAACGAATCCTTCATCATGACTGTCAACGAAATGACCATTTGGTCTGCTAGCAGCTATTCTTTTCAATCTCAATGCAGCAATTTCATCTTCACTGTTGCTTTCATCTGTGCTAGATACAACAAATTTAGGTTGTTTCTCAATAGCCTTTACATGATTTACTTGATCTCCTTCCTCATTCTCAAACGAAAGACTTTCATGGAAACCTTCATCACAGAGACCTTGAATTTTGAGATCATCAAAAACAACATGTACAGATTCCATAACAATGTTGGTTCTGAGATTATAGACTCTGTAAGCTTTCCCTGCTGCATATCCCACAAATATTGCTTCATCTGCCTTTGCTTCAAATTTCCCCAAATGCTCAGCTTGATTTCTCAGAACAAAGCACTTGCATCCAAAGACATGAAGAAAGTCCAATAGTGGCTTCTTTCTTTTGAGTAGTTGATAAGGGGTCATTCCCTTGGCCTGATTAATCAAAGAAATATTTTGAGTGAAGCAAGCTGTGTTAACTGCCTCAGCCCAAAAATAAGTTGGTAACTTTGATTCATCTAGCATTGTCCTTGCAGCCTCAATAAGTGTTCTGTTTTTCCTTTCAACTACACCATTTTGCTGTGGTGTCCTTGCTGCTGAAAACTCATGCAAAATACCATTTTCTTCACAGAACACCTTCATGCTCGAATTCTTGAACTCTGTTCCATTGTCACTCCTAATCCTTCTTACCTTGAAATCAGGATGATTGCTTACCATCTTGATGTGATTGATAATGATTTCACTTGCCTCATCTTTGGAGTGCAAAAAGAAAGTCCATGTAAATCTAGAAAAATCATCAACAATCACAAGACAGTATCTTTTCTTTGAAATGGACATGACATTTACAGGGCCAAATAGATCCATATGAAGCAACTCAAGTTGTTGGACAATTGATGACTCTGTCTTGCTTTTGAATGATGCCTTCTTTTGTTTCCCTTTTTGACAGGCATCACACAAACCATCCTTGGAGAATTCCACCTGTGGAATTCCTCTAGCAAGATCTTTCCTTACCAAATCATTCATAACTTTGAAATTCAGATGAGATAATTTCTTGTGTCATAGCCAACTTTCATCCTTGCTTGCCTTGCTGAAAAGACAAGTGATGGTGTCTGGACTTATGCTACTAAAGTCAGCAATGTACATATTCCCTCTTCTGAATCCAGTCATGACCACATTGTTGTTTCCTACCTTAGAAACAACACAGGCTTCTTTTGAAAAAGTAACTAAAAATCCTTTGTCACAAAGTTGGCTGATACTAAGCAAATTGTGCTTAAGACCATCCACCAATGCAACCTCATCTATGATGACATTCTCTTTTGAAATCAAGCCATATCCCTTAGTGTAGCCTTTGCTGTCATCTCCAAAAGCAATACAAGGGCCAGCTCTTTCCTGAAACTCTGTGAGCAGGGTAGAATCACCAGTCATGTGTCTTGAACAACCACTATCCAAGTACCAAAGATTCCTTTTGTCTCCCTGCACACAATAAAACCAAATCAAGTTGATTTTGGTACCCAATTTTCCTTGGGTCCTGTTTTGTTAGCCTTTGCTTTTCCTTTTATATCATTTTTCACTTGAGACTCAGATTGATTTAAATCAACCTTTATCTTTGGTGCTGATTTCTGAGGGTTGCTCACATTTTCATTCACAGCATGCATGGTTGGAGGAACAAACATGTTATTCACATTCCATGGCATTTGTGGCACATTAAACATATTCATGTATGTATTAGGCACAAATGACATGCTAGCATATGGATTCTGAAATTGTGCATATGGAGCAAACATGTTAGGCATAACAGACATTGTAGGCATATAACCATTCATTGCAGGTTTAGGCATTTTCACATTAGCAGTCTTCTTAACAGATTTTCAGTTAGTAGATAAATGACTAACACTTCCACAATTGACACATGTCTTTCTAGGAGCATATTTATCAGGTGTGTAATTGTTATGTTTGTTAATCCCTACTTTGCCATTCCTGTTATTCTTTTTATTGCCCTTAGCCTCAACTTGAATTTTCTCTACCTTGTCTTTCAATTGATTGTTAGACAAGTGACCTACATTAGCTCTTTCAACAGGCTTCTCAACTTTCTTTGATTTACTAGACTCACCTTGAACAAAGTTCTTGGTGACAGGACCATACTTGTTATTAAGTCTAGTGAGTTCTTCTTTTCTTTTCTCTGTCAACGAAACAGCCTGATCGGTTGATGGTTCATCTGTCAACGAAACAGTGCATTCCGTTGACATATCAACCTTCAACAAATGATCATTGTTGTTTGTTGACTCTGTTTCTGATTCTAAGGTTTCACCAGCATACCCTAGCTTTTCTTTGTTCTTTTTCCATGATTTCTCACAGAAAGATTCCATACCTTAAACATTAATGATGTTGGTAGCAACATTCCTGGAATCTTTCCATTTTGCAATCACACTTTGTTCTATTTCAAGTTGTGTTTTAAGAATTTCTTCCCTTTCTAACACGTTCTCAAGTTCCTTCTTAGCATCCCTACTAACACACCTCATTTTCTCAAATTCAATGAGTTGTGCTTCCAACATGGCATTCCTATCACTTAAGAGCAAATTAGTCTCTTTTATTCTTGAATTCTCTTTGGTAAGTGATTTAAGAGTAACACGTAAATTATATAGTATAGTAGACATTTCATTTACTGCACTGTCGCATTCATCTTTAGAAAGCTCAGAAAGATTAGTAATTGTTACCTGGTTGCTTGAGGAGCTTGCTTCCTGCTCATGATTGTTAGCCATAAGAGCCAAGTTGACATACTCAATATCATCATCAGAATCTTCACCATTACCAGCCCAATCATACTCCTGAGACATGAAAGCCTTTTCTTTTTGCTTGAGAATTTCAAAGTATTTCTTTTTATAATCAACATGCTCAAATTTCCTGTTGCCTTACTCAACCTTGGGCTTTCTGCAGTCTCCAGCAAAGTGACCAATCATTCCACAATTGAAACATTTAGACTTTGACTTTTCAATCCAGTTATTTTTGCTAGGTTGAAAGTCTCTCCTTGGTGGTCTTGCTTCCGAGTTTCTCTTGAACTTGAACTTAGAGAATTTCCTTGAAAGAAAAGCAATGTGTTCATCAATCTCATCTAAGTCATCCAAGTTGGCTGGTTCTGGTTCTTCTTCTTTTATCATCTTGCCTTTACCCTTGCTAACATCACTCCTACAACTAGCTCGACTAGTTGTGGCTTTTGCAGCTTCTTCATTGTCATCTTCTAGTTGGTTCACAGATGCAATCAATGCAATAGATCCTCCTTTCTTCTGTACCTTCTCAATTTCTTCATCTTGCTCCATTTCCAACTCATATGTCTTTAAGGTTCCATAAAGCCTTTCAAGAGTGTAGTCTTTGTACTCTTGAGTGTTTCTGAGAGAAACAGTCATAGGCTTCCATTCTTTTGGAAGAGCTCTAAGAAATTTAAGGTTTGAATCCTTGGTTTGATAGATCCTCTCATACAACTTTAATCCATTCAAAAGCTTTTGAAACCTACTAAACGTGTCATTTAGGGTTTCACCAGCTTTAAAATGAAAATGCTCATATTGTTGTATAAGGAGTTGCATTTTGTTTTCCCTAACTTGCTCAGTTCCTTCACAGAGTGTTCTAACAGTATCCCATACTTCTTTAGAGGTTGTACAGTTTATGACATTGTCAAACATCTCTTGCTCCAAACCATTAAACAGAATGTTCATGGTTCTTTTATCTTTATGGATTTCTGCAACATCTTCAATAGTCCATTCTGAGACAGGTTTTGGAATTTCTACATCAGGAGCATCATCTGGCAGTCCAACTCTAGATGCAAACTTCATGGGAACGTGTGGACCTTTCTCAATGCAGTCTACATACCTCTCATCCATAGACATGAGATGTAAATGCATCTTTACTTTCCAGTGAAAATAATTGTCCTTATCAAGAACTGGTATCTTTACTCCTGCATCCTTCTTCACCATGGTTACTGTTTTGGTTTTGATCTTTAAACTTCTTGTATGTTAGAAGCTCACTCTGATACCAATTGTTAATCCCAAATGACCAAACAGAATTGTAGAAGGGGGGGTTGAATACAATTCTAGATATTTTAAACTTAAAAAAAACTTTCAATATAAAACTGAACTTATAAAATAAAAACACAAGAACTTAAATAATTTCATTTGGATTGTTTGATGATCCAACTGAAGTGTTTTTATTGCGGAAATAATCTGTGATACAAATTGTACACA
This sequence comes from Heracleum sosnowskyi, assembly GCA_030848705.1. NCBI lineage: Eukaryota > Viridiplantae > Streptophyta > Magnoliopsida > Apiales > Apiaceae > Heracleum > Heracleum sosnowskyi. Next base: position 134,598,078 of record CM061237.1, read on the forward strand.
GCTGCTCAGTTACAAGAAATGTAGAGAAGTATGCTCTCAAAGATAGCTAATACAATCTATTTGTTTTTCTTCTCTTACTTCAATTTTAACTGCTACACTTGGTTATATATATTCCCAAGTTTACAATGCTATTTTTGGCTACACTAAAGTACACTAAAGGTAACCGTCAGTAGCTTGCTTTTCATTCCTTTTGTCCAATGGTCCTTGGAGATCTTTGTCTTCTGTCTTCAGTCTTATAGTGATCCCACTCAAAAACCAAATTGGAAATTGGAATGTTTCCTTATTCCCTATGTCTATTTTGATGGCTTCCAATGCAAAGTACACTTCCAAATCTCCCTTTTGATCTGTCAGAAAACTGTCATTATCACTTTGTCAACTATTCAGAAAAGCAATAATGATTCGTTGATAGCAGGGAGATGTGTTTCGTTGATAGCTTTATTCTTCATTCCGTTGATGGTGTATTCCTCGTTTCGTTGATAGAGTAATCTTCATTCCGTTGAAAGATTAATCTTCATACCGTTGATAGAGTAATCTTCATACCGTTGACATGTCTTTACTTAGGCAAAATTACATGGCATAAAACATTTACAATTCACCAACCTATTTTGCCTATCTAGTACTTAGTCAACATGACTTAGAAAACCTATCTAATACATACAACAAAATGCCTATCAAACTGTGAAGTATTGTACAGTGCAATTGCTACATCACTCATTTCGTTGATGAGCTTCCTGTCAACGAAACGCTGCAAAGCATTCCATTCCGTTAACAGTTACAAAATGACTTAATACAAAATCTACTAAGTGTTTTTATAATTATCATCAAGAACAACATATACCTAACAAGAATTGATCAAGTGTTATTCATCTGTGAACCAGACCAGTTGCACTAGTTGACGACACTTAAAAAGATCAAGTTGTTTTATCGTCTCAGAAGAAATTGATACAGTCTAAAACTGAAACACCCTGAAACTCAGAAGCTTTTCTAAAAGATCAAGGACAAGAAAAGAATTCGATGGTTTTTCTATTTAGAAAACCATCGAATGTGATTCAAGGAAACTATAAGAAAACTAATGTGAGTTAAATTCTCATTCGATAGTTTTTATTAAAAAACCATCGAATGGAAATTTGACTTTAAACATTCGATAGTTTTCTAATTTGAAAGCAGGTGAAGATGTGACTTTGTTGTCAGGTTGATTAAGATCCAACGGCCAAAAATATTCAATTACTTTTGGTTCGATGGTTTTTTTAAAAACAGTCTACAGTTACTTAGAGATCCTAAGTTTCTAACAGTTGGACAAAACACAAACACACTAGAGGCTACGACAGGTTTTCAACATGCACATAATTTACATCAATATCATGTTCAACAAGGGGTCTTTTTCCACATTTCTTTTCCCTTTCTACTCTAGTTTTGCATATGGTTTACAGCGAGCAGAGTGTCTCGCTTAAAATTGTAATCAAAATTAATGATGTAGTGAGCATTAATACACCTGAGGTTGTGCACACCTCTTGAAATATGATTTACATATCCAAGAAACTTGATGAAAGGGCCGAATCATTCAGAGGTAAGGCGTGACTATTCCTAGTTAGATTAATCTCGAATACTTCTGCTTGCTTTATTTTTGTCTAGCTGTTGAGGTGGTGCTTCAATCTTATTCTTACAAGTAAGATTGATGAGCTTGACTTGGTAAAATTATTTATAAAATCTTAATTGTGTCTCGCTGTTGAGGTGGTGCTTAAATCATATTACTGCATAAGTATGTTCTTTTTCGTAAACTAATTGCAACAATGGAAAATGATGATGCTTGCACACTGTGTTGAAGAATCTGCAAAGCATTGAAATAAAAGGGAAAGGAAACAGCTCTGAAGTTGATATGTAATTAACATACACACATATGCCAAATGATAAATCAAAGTTTACAAACATTTTATGGTATAAAATCTAGACCCAAGTACCAGATACACCAACCAAGGGACCAACTACACACTCTGCAATATCTGATCTTTGAAGTAAAATTTTACCAATGAGCAGTAAATCCAAACCAGTCTTTATCAGATTTGATTAAATATGGAACATAATACAATTAAAAAGTTCTGAACTTGACAGCTGACTTCTTGAATTTCTTGACACTGTAGCCAAGTTGATATATTACACTTAATGATCAAGGGGATGATAATGGTCACCTTAGAAGTGTCCATCCTGCATGCAGAAAAAAGGAGTCATGAAAACAGAACAAACTTATTAATATATTTCACTTGTTCAGGAAACATTTAACACATAAGAGGGAGGCAAATGGGTGCTACTACACTCGTGGAAGTAGAAGTAAAACACTTATTTATGTAGCATCTAGCTTGCTTACAGTGCTCGGGAGTAGGATCAACCAGGGGAAGCCACTCCTTGAAGTATGACTGGCATTTTCTCTCTGCATTAGTTAAAGCACCAAGAGGAGTGACGGTTATCTGAAATGGAATATGTATTATGTTAGATGTCATATTTCAAAATTTGTTAGTTTCATCAAGTAAAGCAAGCTACACACATATCCTTCTTTGAGCAAGCCATAGTCTTCTGAATCTTTGTGCTTAACTTGTCCTCCCAGTTGGGGCCTTTTTTCCTAGAGAAAAAGCAAAGGCTAGACTATTAATCAGATTTTATGCTAATGAAGAGTGAATGAGTTAAAGCAAGACCATTAAGATATTATGTTGTTCAAAACCCTCATTTCTGAGAGGCCTTGATGGTATTATATCAATGCACTTAACTCCACTATCAAGGAATATAAATTCCAACACCTTAACCATGAAGAAAGGCTTATAATATGAGCAAAATGCACGTAACTGAAAATTTAACAGGGACAATACTATGTATATCGAGAAAAGACATTTGTAGAATAATATGCAAGAGACTCAAGAGACTCAATTTAGTTCAAGTAATTTTGTGCACAATAAAGAATCAAGATGTCAACCACGTTATAAACGGAGTTAACAAAATGTGTGATCTTGTTCTATGTATCCCCAGTCTTGCAACAAAGAATGTCTAATGTTATCTTTAAGGTATGATGATGCAACTAGAATCTTGAAGACAAAATAAAGAGCAATAGCTTACAATCACTCTTTCGAAAAAGAGTTGCTCCTGTGATATTGTGGTAGTAGTGCTGTTGTCCATACTAGCAATAGATTCTGTCTTCATATTCATTGTTGGTGACATATGTCCTTGTGCATCAGAAGCAACTTGCTTCCATTGCATACTGACAATACTCTTGCACTGCCTGGCTAGCTTATATCCCTATAAAAAGCAAGCAAAACAAATATCACAAAACTGGTTATATTTGAACCCTAGCTCTATTTGTAACTTGATCAATCCCTAATGCTTTAGACTATACAGCAGATAGACATGACTGATATATTACTGATTTGCAATTTAATCACCCAGCAAAACAAAAACATACACCAAATCTCACCTTATGATTTTTAACATCAGTTGGCAGATTTATATTCAAAAAGCATTTCTGAAAATAATTTGATTTTCTGATTTCAACAAAAATTGCGCTTAGTATGGGTAAGCAAGCCTCAGCAGCTAGTGTGAAGTCATTGAGACTACTCATGCCCCTAAACCTGAAAAAACACCAAAGATTATTTATGAAGAGAACAGAGCAGTTACCAAACAACTGATGCACAACCTTAAGGTGAGAACAAAGTTAAGATATACTCATAAGTAGATGCATCATACACCAGTTAGTTTGCATACCAGTGATACGATATAGAGACAGAGGGTACGCCTTGTAGAAAGGCTTGTCGAGCACCTGCTACTGTCCCAGAGTACCAGCTGTCGGTTAAAAAATATATATTCTTGAGTACGAGAGCATTCCCAACCCCAAATGACTTTAATGTATAGAAGTACTCAACTAAAATTAAAGAGATATAAGCCTAAGGGCAATTAAGAAACACAAGCAACAATCTTGCAAATGCAAGTCTTCACAAAATTCTTAGTTGGTTAGATATTGAGCACAACCAAACAGCTCAAAGCTACACCAGGATGGACAGGTCTTTTTATCTTACTTGCCCACTTACTTATTGTGCATGCAGATGACTGGTAATGAAAGGAAGATGACAATATAATTTCAAAACATATCGTCCAGAATACGAGTAATGAGAGTGCCTTTTTGTTCTGACGAGGTGCTTAAATTTTAATTAACAACTTATAAGATTATTACACACAGAAAAAAGGCAAGCAGAGAGAATAAAGCAAGAACTATACTAACATGCGACGACCGCAGTTGTTGCCCATATTTATGCCACTGATAACCTGCACCAGAGATTAGAAGGGAGTTAATCATTGATCAACCAAAAATTTGAAGAACAAAACGACCCGCAGGACCATTAGTTGTTCAAAGATGAATTTAATAGGGTAATACTGCAGTAACATTAATGTACTACAAAGACTATGAGGCCCAATAAGTACCAGATCAGGCACTGAAGGAAACAGAGCTTTGGAGACTCCTAAAGATGTACAATCAGCTGGGGTTCCTGCAAAGCGCGTATCAATAATGTGAGTGAAATGCAAAAGCAATCCATATGGCATGCATACATGCCTCACTAGCTAGCTAATTGCTACTTCCTTGGCATGGAGAAATGTATATGAAAGATGGAGGAAATGAATTTTTAGGCAGAGAGAACAAACCAGATACTGCAAAGGCCTTTGCTCCACTAATCGCTACTTCCTTGGCGTGAAGTCCATGTTTCCATGTAATACCATGACTAACAGCTGATTTTTCACTGGAAGAGAATGCAATGAGGTGAGGAAATTAAAATTTATGTATGAATGCAACTGCTGCAGACTAAATATCAATACTTGTTTAGTGCCGGGTGACTAATTAGAATCATGCAAATTCATAAAAAAAAGAAGATGGTTTTCATAATCAAGTGCATGCATGTGTTTATGTTAATGGAGGGGGATGGAGATAGTACGAATCAGGAGCGCAAACGAGAATCCGGTAAAGACCGGTGGAAACAAGGACACGAACAAGGGCTTGTAATCCAGGAGCATCGATTCCATCGTCGTTGGTTACCATGATCGTCATTCTATTATTTTCCATATTTCGGCTGATAATTCGAGGCCTGCTATAGAACAGTACTAGTAGATTAATAATTGGCAGGAGTATGAATGTATAAACGAGAATGCAGTGTGTAGTTTGTAACTGTAAATGTTGATGTATTTATAATGAAATTGAGATTGTAAAGTTAAAACCTACGCGCTTCTTGATTGTATTTAATATATTCTGGGCAGTTCCATCAGAAAGTGAAGGGAAAAATCAGCGTTTGAAATGTAGAACCTACGTCTAAAAGTTCCTTTACGCGCTTCTTCGTTTTGATGGTGTTGGGCCCTAGTCTTGGACTAGTGGACTGTACAGAATATGGGATAAAATATTTAATCACAATATTTATTATTTTAAATTATAATTATCAATGATTAATTAAAAGGGTAATATATTTTTTCTAAACTCTCATTTTTATTCGTACTTATTTTTTTTTAAGAAATTATTAATTAATAATATTATGGGCTTTTTTCATAAATACCCAAGTCAAAAAACTTTTTTGCAAAAATACTATGTGTTTTGTAATTTTTTTGCATAAATACCAAAATATTTACAAAAATACCAATTTTTTAAAAATATTTGCAAAAATACGGTATGCAACTGATTTTAAACAAGCCTAAAATCCTGGTAGGTTAGGGTTTAGAGTCTAGGTAACCCAGAAACCCTAAGTCAATTATTCGTCATTCTTAATATTTCTAAAATCCAAAATAGAAACATTGAACCAAAGGTTAAACTAATGAACCCTAGGGTAAATCAAGACCACAAGCCTACTCCTCTTACTAACAGTTTTTTTGAATTCTCTGTTTTTCAATATTCGTAGCAATCTTTTTCTTTTTCTTGCTCAGATGTGATAATTGTATTGTATCATTATTCATTAATATATTCATATACCACTTTTTACTTTAACATAATTTATTGTATCATTAATTAAAAAAAAATCATTTTTTAAAGTTTTTTAATAATATTTTTATTTTTAAAAATATTTGCATTAATATATTTTGCAACTAAAATCAATTAAATGTAATGCCTTCTTTCAATTTTCCTGGAAAATAATTAAAATTGATTTTTGTTAATCGGTTCAATTTGTTAAGTAACCTCTTATCCAACTAAAGATGATTTAAATTCCTAAATTTTAAAGTTACATTTGTGGTTTATTTTGATTGCTTTTGATCCTATTATTGAAAATAAGAATATACCTAAACGTACATTTATGCTAAAAATTATGTTTATATTTTTACTAGCATAACCAAATCTATTGACACAAATAATATGAATGCAAAATATAATAATAATAATAATAATAATATAATAGTTCAAATTTTGTTACTGTATAAATTGCGACAGAAGAGTAAACCATTTTTTTTGGGCTGCGTTTGTTTAATTTATATTAATACAATAATATATCAAATGTATGTTAAATTTTGAAGTTGGAAAGCATAGAGGTAATAAGATTTAATAATTTAATCATAAAAAGTTTAGACGATAAACAAGAGATTCACCAACAAACATCTGCTCCAACGACTAACAAAAAGGTAAGGGTAATTTTGGAAACTTTTAATATAGGGTGTGCAACTATAACTCTAACCACTTTAAATATCGTGTCAGTATGTATTTTAATCGAAAAGATAATTGATTATAAATAATATTAGATAAATTATCAAAAATACTACTTTTTCTAATTTTTTTTGCAATTTTATCATCTTCTGAAAATATTTGCAAAAATACGGTCTGCAACTACATGCAACCAGATGCAACCTAAAAATATTTGCAAAAATACGGTGTTCAACCAATGCAACCAGATGCAACCAAAGTAGCTAGATGCAACTTTTTAAAAAATAATTCACTACAAGGGGACAGGGTAATTGCGACAGAATAAATACAAAGAATCTGTCACAATTGCCCCTTCTTGCGACAGAAAATATCTGTTGCAAATGCTTGAGTCGTAAGTTCTTATTCCGTCACACTTTCTTATTCTGTCACAAGTTATAAGTGGGTCACATTCTAAACAAAAACAAATATTAAAAAAGGGGAAAAATTAAAAGGGCGATAGATAATCTGTCGTATATAATCTCAGAAATGCGACAGAATCCGTCATAAGATTTACGACAGAATCAATCATAATTAATCTCATATTTACGACGGAGTCCGTCCTAAAGTGTCCAAAATTATGACGAATTTGCGTCCTTAAATGTCCAGAATTATGACGAATTTTCGTCCTAAAAATGCCCAGAATTATGACAAAATATGTCGTAAGTAAGTATCACATGATGATATATAGTGACTGAATCTGTCACAATTTCTGGACAGCAACCATTGTTTCTGAATTTGTCCATGTTTATTGTTTCCTACCTCAAAATGCGCAATTAAACCTTTGATTTATCCATACGTTTCACAACACACATTCAAACTAATTGTACATTAAAATGGCACACACGTTTAAAAAGGAACTATTCTATAGTCAAATCCACATTAAACATTAGGCAAAAGGCAGATGAACAATATCATACAATCCTAAATCCGTTAAAAAGTTACAACCAATGTTCGTTGCAATGTTTCATTAACGGAAATAAACATGATCCAGCCTAAATACGCATTAGCCAACTAATATCCAAAAGTAGACATAAATCAACCTTGTTGTAATATGCAAAAGTTAGCCACTAATCTAATATATCCAAAAGTTAGCCACTAAGCTAATAAATCCAAAAGTTAGCCGCTAAGCTAATATATCCAAAAGTAAGCATAACCAGCCCTTTTAACTACAACTAAGCTGGTATATCCAACACCCCTAATCCAAATCCCATTTCTGTCCCCGCTTCTACTTCGACTAGGAGGTGATTGACCCCCATCATCATCATCATGATCAGAACCATGTTCATCCTCGTGAGCAATCGACTTACCCTGCAATTAAAAAAAAATTGCATACCATTAGTATCTCAAACAAGGGTAATACTAAAAAAGTTAACATTCTTATAAATGACTGTGTTTTGTATAATCTCTGCTAAAGAGGACAGTTATGCTGACCGTTACTGATCTCTAAGCACAAAATTAGAAATGCACGGGTATATCAGGGTATGTATACAAAGAGTATACATTGAACACTTAATCAATTTTGAAAGATTATTAATCAAAAAAATCACACAAACATGGCAATGCAACATAATTACAGTTCTTAGTTCTCTATATATCACATGCATAGACATGCAGAAAAATGTGCAGAACAATTAGTTCGCGTGTAATTAACAAATCAAGAACCTGCACAAGCCTGATTCGGTTCAACGAGAAATGTTGAGAGCTTGATAATTTTACTTCATATTTTAGTGACATAAGTTTCTACGCCAACACTCCACAACTGTCTCAACTCATCAATAAGTGGTCTGAAGTAGACATTGATGTCTCTCGTGGGGCTTTTATCCCCAGGTATGAGTAGTGACAGGTACATGTATGCATCCTTCATGCACATAGAAAGTGGGAGATTGTACACAACCATAATAACAGGCCATACTGAATAAGTCCTGGCAGACTTGTTGCTATAAGGAGAGAATCCATCAGTAGCAAGTCCAAGTCTAATATTTCGAATGTCATGTGAAAAATCTGGATAATTCATGTCAAACTATTTTCACTCTTCCCCGTCCACCGGGTGCGTCATAATCCCATCGGTCACCTCTCTAGTCTTGTGCCACCTCATACTCTCAGCAGTGCGAGATGACATGTACAACCGCTGTAATCACGATGTAAGCGGAAAATATCTCAAAATCTTCCTTGGAATGCATCGTTTACTGCCCTCTTTCGCCAGTTTATAACGATTCATGCCACAAATACTGCACTCTTGTCTATCACTGTCATCACCATAAAACAACATGCAATCATTCTCACATGCATGAATTTTTTCATATCCCAAATTTAAGTCTTTCATCATCTTCTTGATCTCCCGGTAACTCGGAGGTAAATTGTGATTTTCTGGCAACACATCCCCAATAAGACCCAATAACTCATTGAATCCCCTCTCACTACATCCATGAGTACTCTTGAAATGCAACAATTTGCTCACAAATGACAACTTTGTTTGATTGGTGTTCCCGGGATATAATGGAACCTCTGCATCATTTCCCAAACCAAAAAATATAGGAGTTTCATGGTTTGGATCTATATTATCCCATTCACCAAATCCGCCTGCATCCCTCAATATCCCATAAGGATCAAATACATCATGATCATTATCTGTAAAGCATAATGTAACATAAGATGTAAAAGAGATAACTGCAACTCAACAAAGGACAAGACAGACAATAATATTAACAGAAGCACAGGAATCCAGAATCAAGAAGAAAAGGTAAACTCAAAAAATCAAAATATGGTATGTATTCTTGAAGTCTGTAAACAGGTCATGGAAAGAAGTTCATGAAAATGTTCAAGCCTCAGTGACAGTAAAAGAAACAAGACTTTCAAGACTACAGAAGTATGTGAATGATTTAGGGTTAGTATCACAAGATTCCAGTGATTTATTTGAAGCAACCAGATCGACAAAGGACTTATCAACGACATTGAATTGAAGACATAGAAGAATTGTTAATCCCAAATGACCAAACAGAATTGTAGAGGGGGGGGGGGGGGTTGAATACAATTCTAGATATTTTAAACTTAAAAACAACTTTCAATATAAAACTGAACTTATAAAATAAAAACACAAGCACTTAAATAATTTCAGTTGGATTGTTTGATGATCCAACTGAAGTGTTTTTATTGCGGAAATAATCTGTGATACAAATTGTACACAGCTGCTCAGTTACAAGAAATGTAGAGAAGTATGCTCTCAAAGATAGCTAATACAATCTATTTGTTTTTCTTCTCTTACTTCAATTTTAACTGCTACACTTGGTTATATATATTCCCAAGTTTACAATGCTATTTTTGGCTACACTAAAGTACACTAAAGGTAACCGTCAGTAGCTTGCTTTTCATTCCTTTTGTCCAATGGTCCTTGGAGATCTTTGTCTTCTGTCTTCAGTCTTATAGTGATCCCACTCAAAAACCAAATTGGAAATTGGAATGTTTCCTTATTCCCTATGTCCATTTTGATGGCTTCCAATGCAAAGTACACTTCCAAATCTCCCTTTTGATCTGTCAGAAAACTGTCACTATCACTTTGTCAACTATTCAGAAAAGCAATAATGATTCGTTGATAGCAGGGAGATGTGTTTCGTTGATAGCTTTATTCTTCATTCTGTTGATGGTGTATTCCTCGTTTCGTTGATAGAGTAATCTTCATTCCGTTGAAAGACTAATCTTCATACCGTTGATAGAGTAATCTTCATACCGTTGACATGTCTTCACTTAGGCAAAATTACATGGCATAAAACATTTACAATTCACCAACCTATTTTGCCTATCTAGTACTTAGTCAACATGACTTAGAAAACCTATCTAATACATACAACAAAATGCCTATCAAACTGTGAAGTATTGTACAGTGCAATTGCTACATCACTCATTTTGTTGATGAGCTTCCTGTCAACGAAACGCTGCAAAGCATGCCATTCCGTTGACAGTTACAAAATGACTTAATACAAAATCTACTAAGTGTTTTTATAATTATCATCAAGAACAACATATTCCTAACAATCTCCCCCAATTTATGACTGATAGAATAACAACCATAAATCAAGAGACTTGATGATAACAAAAACACTCAGATACATCATAAATTACAAAAGTAGAAAATGCATTAAGCTTCATAATGTTTTAGGCAAAATACAAGACTTACAAGACTAATGCCCAAAAGTGCTCCTCTAGTCTGAGCAAATGATTCATCTGTGTCTTCTTTGTGGCATAGTCTTCTTCCCTCTCTTAGAGTTGTTTTCCTCAATTTGGACCTGTAGCCTTCTGTAAAAGATTTTCTCTTCTTCATCTTGATCACCAAGCATAGATTGCATAAACTTTAGAGTTTGATTAGATGCCTTATCCAGCTGGTCTTCCATCCTGAAGAATCTTTTGCAATTGTCCTTGCCCTTAAATTCCATCATCCAGTATGGTTGAAGATGGATCTTCTTTCCTGTTGAGGGCACTCTTAAGAATCCTGGGAAGAGCCTCAGGCTTGTTCCAGCTAGCCTTTATCTGACAAATTTTGGAGACCACCTCAGACTTGGCTGTTTTGGTGAAGCCAAAGTCCTTCTTCAAGCATCTAAACACTGAGAGTAGTGTTTGATAGTCTTCTCCTAAAATTCTGTAGAGAGGCCACACTTGTTCTCTACCACCCTTGAATACAAAAACTAGTCTCTCAGGCAATTTTTGAGAAGCTGCAATGCCCCTTACTTCCACTAGGTTATCTATATCAAGATGTAAACTGGATTCTTCCCTGATGTCAGCAATGTACATGCAGTCCTCTGGATTTGCAGGGGGTTTCTGAGGTTGTGGTTTTCTCACAAACACTGGCTTTGCCTTGACAGCCCTTTTCTTTGTCTTCATTGGTTGATCCTTCTCAAATAGGAACTTTGGAAAGTAGGCCTCATCAAATTCAAAAGGCTCCTCTTTTGGCATTATTGGTTGATCATGAAAGTTGACAGGATGTGCAGGATCACTAGCCAACTTTCCCTCAAGAGGTAGATCAACAGGAATTTGATGTGCAATTGTTGTGGAAGAGTCTTGAGCAGTGTCCTGGGAATCATCTTTATCAAAGTTCAGATTCCTTTTAGCTCTAGCCTTTGGTTGCCTTGCACTCTTCCTTTTCTTTCCAGGTTCATCCTTAGCTTTTTCTTCCTGTAGGGTTTCTTCATCTTCAAGTGATTGAGCAACTGCAAGTGCTTGCATTGCTGCCCTTTCAGATTCTTCAGCTTTGGCCTTAGCAAAATTTGGGTGACCAACCCAAATGCAAATTTCCTTGCTATCCCTGTAGATGATGGCCCTTTTGTTCCTTATGCTTGGATGATTGCTCTCTTTGCTTTCAATGATCAGCTTCCCTAGGACTTTGAACTCATCTGGCTTAGGTGGAGGATAAAATATCCTTGCAATGTTTTTGCCCTTGGGTTTGGCAGGTGATAATGGAGATATCCCTCTTGCATCCATATCCCTAAAGCATGAAGATTGCCCTTTCTCGCTTCTTGAATCTTGAAAGACTCCATGTTGAAGGGGTTCTATAACATATGAACTCTTGAACTGTGGCTCCATTGATACTATCACCATTGCATTTGTTGATGGTTCTGTAGAGGTAGCTTGATCCGTTGATGGCTGATTTGTCTTTGAAGTTCCAGCAATTTTCTTGACCCTTGCATCTATGCTAGACCACTGGTCTTTTATCTGTTTTGCAAGCTGAAGCCTCATTGATGCTTGCTGAATTAGGTCAATGTCATTAAGCTTGTTTTTCCCTGACTCCCCCATAGCTAATGGCTCTTCTGGTAAGGAAATGGCTGGGACCAAAACCTTTGTGATTTGTATATCAAGCTCCTTAGATTTCTCCCCCCTTTTTGTTATCATCAAGAGAGATGATAGGGAGTCCCTGAGCTGCCAAAAGCTGAGTTAGGAGTTGAGTCTGTTTCTCCTGTTCCTTTTGCATTTGAGAAAGTGTAGCCTCTACTTTGTCCACTCTAGAGGAAAGAGTCTTCAAAGATGAGGACACTTCAGGTTCCTTGGAGAAAAACATGTTCATCTTGAATACAGTGAGAAGGGGAAGCTTCTCATCAAGCCTCCTTTCTGTAGCATCCTTCAAGTTCTCAACAGAGTCCTTGATGTCCCTTGCTTCCATCCTGGTCTGCAACATTTGTAGCCTTTGAATCTCCAAAGAGTCCATAATGGCTTTGTAGAAAGGCTTGTTTTCAACACTAACAGATTCATGAGCCAAGGAGGCTTCATTGTACTGACTAGTGATTGCAGCTTCCAGGTTGATTCTTCCATGACCATCCTGAGAAAGCCAGCTAGGTCTAGGAGGCACCAAAGAAGTCCCAGTCTGTGAAGTAGTGGCCACCTGTAGATTGTCACCAAAGCTGTCCTCATCATCAGAAAAATCAAAGTCACCACTAGCTGCAGCTCCTGGAGATAGATTGGTCAAGGCATCCTTTGCTCTTTGCATTGGTGCAGTTGTATGAATTAGGTTTAGTGACCTCTCTGCCTCCACATTGCCCTGCTGAGCCATAATTTGATAGGCTTGCACAGGATGAGTAAAGGTCTCAGGATCCAGAGAAATACTATCCAGAGTTTGTTGATAATGCTCTTGGAAAGTAAGTTCCCTTTCTCCCTCATTGACCCCCATGAACTCACTAGCAATGGCTGCTTCCTCCCTTATGACTCCTGTAGTCCCTTCTCTCTCTCCACTCTTTTCTTTCATCATGGGCTCCCCATGGCTCACACCTCTCACACCCTCACCTTCACCTACTAAGGTGGTACACTCAACCTCTCCTTTTGCCTGACTGGAAGAAATAGCCAGCCTCTCACTCTCATTCTCTCCTTTTGCTTGGCTGCAAGCCAGCCTCTCAGTTTCACTCCCTCTCAAACCTAAAAGTGTCTCAACTACCACTAGATCATCTGCACTAGTTGTGGAAACAACTTGATTTTCAATAAGAGGTGCAGAATGAACTATCAACGGTATGGTAGTTTGAACTGTCAACGGTATGGATACCGTTGATGGAGAAACACTTGTCAACGAAAGAGACTGTTTCGTTGATGAAGTCAAGAAAGCACTTTGAGAAAGTGAAATTATAGTAGAATCTGTGGTGATTGATTTAAGAGATTGTTCCACAGATCCTCTTGTAAATTCAGAAAAGGATGATTGATGGCCCAACAAATCACTTAACAAGTGATGACCACCAATGTCAGAGTGGGGCTTCTCCAAGAAAAGAGTTGGAGAATCAGGAATAGATGAATGGATCATATCCACATCTAATGATTGAGTTGGTGAATTTTGAGGAGTTTGTTCAAGATTTATATTTAAAGAATGGGACTGTAACCCCAGAGTAATGATAGGGGTTACATCAAACTGAATTTGAGAAACTAGAAGTGTTGCTTCCAGTGTGTGTGCACCCTGTGAAACCTGGGATTTTTGCTTCACTCTCCTTTGGTATTGGGAAATAGTAGACTGTGGGCTTGAAGTGCCCCTTACCCTCTTGGAGTGTGCTCTTGGAGGAGAGCTTGTTTCAATAATTACATCCTTTTTGGAGGATGCAACTAGACTTGTGCTTAAATCCATATTACTCATTGTGCCTTATTGGGAAGACACAATGGGGCTTGGCTGGATATCACTCATCTGTCCTTCCTTATCCTTAGGGTTTCTTTTATGTTCACCCCTTCCCTCACCTCTCACAGCTCCTACACCACTCCCCTTTGGTTGTGTAGTAGTTTTTACAACAGGTGCCTTTTGGGAAGCACCTGAGGTTGGCTTGGAGGATTTATTTGATTTTGGTTTTGTTGCTGGGGCAGGAGCCTGTTGGATCACCACTACAGACTCCACAACAACAGAGTTGGGTAAAACAGTAGAAGTAACAGCTATACTAGCAGGGATAGCAGTAGTTACCTCAATTATTGGCAGATACACCACTGGAACATCACCATTGTGGTTCAGCCTCAGTATGTCTGTCAATACTCTTTTCTCTTGCACAAAGCAATCAAACCTGGAAACAGGGTTAGAGATAACCAATGGTGCTGGACTAACATGGTTAGCCAACATCATCAAAAATCTAGCATAATAGATATTTTTCTTCCTATTGGCCTTATCACCCAACTTAGCACCAATTTCATACATAAGTTGGGTGCTAAAGTTGTACTATCTATCAGTTAGGAGCATGGTAAACAGAATCAGCATGGAATTAGTTAATGCATCAAAATTACTAATTTTACCAGAAAATACCTTGATGAATGCATCAGCTAAATAACTATATTCCCTAACCAAACCTCTCCTAATTATTTTACCCAGATTATCAGTAGGCAAAGAGTAGTTTATGGAATTTAGCATGTTAATCATTTCAGTATATGTGGGCAAAGCAGAGCAATTATTTTCAGGAAGGTGTAAGCATGCTTGCAACACATCAGAATTAACTATGTACTCATTACCTTGAATGGTGAATTGCAAAGTGCAATTTGTCCCACTGTACTCACATGAGGTCCAAATCTCCTCGATTATTTCATTGTAGAGTGGAGTAGAGTGAAACATTGCGTAGCTCAGCTTGCAATTCGTTATGAAATCCATCATCTTGAAAAAGATGTTGTTCGGGCTTTCCTTGACAACAAAAGGGATGGAGTTGTTCTTTTCATAAATGAACCCTCCAACAGACATGAGTTTCACGATGGGTGCCATTGTTGAGTAAAGAAAGCTTGAACTGTGATTTTCTTTGAGAGAGAAAGAGTAAGAAAGCCTTTGTAATTTTTGAGAGCAGGTAGAAAAGAATTAAAGAAAATAGAATTTCTTAAATACTCCCCCAAAAATTCTCAAAAATTAAGTCCAATAATAAATGTAAATTACTGGATTGGCTTAAAAATGTAACCGTTACAATTAAAAAGTTACCATGATTTATACTTACAGGGGTGTATGCATAGATCGTGGTAAAGACGTGACAATTTCAACGGTTGAGATTAAAAGCGCTATATCAACGAATCAGAATTGGCCATTTAAGGTCCCGTCTATTTCGTTGATAAGGCTACGTTTCGTTGATATAAAAGAGCTATCAACGAAACACCCAGAAAAATGCTAAGACTGTCAACGAAATGGTGCGTTTCGTTGACATAGTAATTTTGACTTAGACAAAATTGCACCTTTTCCTGAGAAAATTAATTCATAGAAAAACATAGCAAATTTCTGGCTGCATTGTAACTTGCAAATATCTCATAAATAATTAAGAGAAATTTAGCATACCTAGCTCACTTACTAATCTTGAGAATGTTGATTCATCAAGTGGCTTGGTAAAGATGTCTGCAAGTTGTTGTTCACTTGGAACAAAATGTAACTCCACAGTACCATTCATAACATGTTCTCTAATGAAATGGTACTTGATGTCAATGTGCTTGGTCCTAGAATGTTGTACTGGATTCTCAGTTATGGCAATGGCACTAGTGTTGTCACAGAAGATAGGAATTTTCTCAACTCTTAATCCATAATCAAGTAGTTGATTTTTCATCCATAAAATCTGTGCACAACAACTTCCAGCTGCAATATACTCAGCCTCAGCTGTGGAGGTGGAAACTGAGTTTTGTTTCTTGCTGAACCATGACACAAGCTTGTTTCCTAGGAATTGACAGGTTCCAGTTGTGCTTTTCCTGTCAATTTTACATCCTGCATAATCTGCATCTGAATAACCAATTAGTTCAAAACCAGATTCTCTAGGATACCAAATGCCAAGGTATGGTGTTCCTTTGAGATATCTGAAAATTCTTTTAATAGCAACTAAATGGGATTCCTTAGGATCAGCTTGAAATCTAGCACATAGACATGTAGCAAACATAATATCAGGTCTACTAGCTGTTAAATATAAAAGTGAGCCTACCATGCCTCTGTAACTTGAAATGTCCACAGATTTTTCCTTAGTATTCAATTCAAGTTTGGTGGCAGTAGGCATGGGAGTTTTGGCAGGAGAGCATTCCATTAAGTTAAATTTCTTTAATAAATCATGAATATATTTTGTTTGACTAATGAAAATGTCTTCATTAACTTGCTTCACTTGGAGACCAAGAAAATAAGTTAATTCTCCCATCATGCTCATTTCATATTTACTTTGCATAAGCTTGGCAAACTTTTGACAAAGTTTTTCATTTGTAGACCCAAAAATTGTCATCTACATAAATTTGAACAAGTATAGTAGAGCCATTCACAATCCTATGAAAAAGAGTTTTATCTACAGTACCTCTAGTGAAGTGATTCTCAAGGAGGAACTGTGAAAGTGTGTCATACCAGGCTCTAGGTGCTTGTTTCAAACCATAGAGTGCTTTGAGGAGGAAGTATACATATTCTGGAAAATCATCATCTTCAAAACCAGGAGGTTGACTTACATACACCTCCTCTTCCAATTCCCCATTCAGAAAAACACTCTTCACATCCATTTGATAGACCTTGAAATTGGCATGGGCTGCATAGGCTAGGAAAATCCTTATTACTTCTAGTCTTGCAACAGGAGCAAAGGTTTCATCAAAATCAATTCCATCTTCCTGTGAGTAGCCTTTTGCAACCAATCTAGCTTTGTTCCTTGTGACTATGCCATTTTCATCCATCTTGTTTCTGAACACCCATTTTGTACCTATGACACTCCTGTCCTTAGGCTTAGGCACCAGCTTCCAAACATTGTTCCTCTCAAATTGGTTTAGCTCCTCTTGCATAGCTAAAACCCAATCTGGATCTAGAAGTGCATCCTCAACTTTCTTTGGCTCATCTTGAGACAGAAAGCTACTATATAGACATTCTTCTTGAGTTGCTCTTCTATTTTGAACTTTTGAAGAAACATCACCTATAATAAGTTCAAAGGGATGATCTTTAGTCCATTTCCTTGAGGGAGGTAGATTTGCTCTTGAAGAAGTAGCTTCATGATCATGGTTGCCTTGATTGGATATATGTCCTTGAGAAACTCCCCCCGAGTTTGTTGTCCCTAATTGATCACTTCTAGAGGCATTTCTGTGACTGTCAACGGTATGACCATTTTGACTGTCAATGAAACGCTCATTTTGACTGTCAACGAATCCTTCATCATGACTGTCAACGAAATGACCATTTGGTCTGCTAGCAGCTATTCTTTTCAATCTCAATGCAGCAATTTCATCTTCACTGCTGCTTTCATCTGTGCTAGATACAACAACTTTAGGCTGTTTCTCAATAGCCTTTACATGATTTACTTGATCTCCTTCCTCATTCTCAAAAGAAAGACTTTCATGGAAACCTTCATCACAGAGACCTTGAATTTTGAGATCATCAAAAACAACATGTACAGATTCCATAACAATGTTGGTTCTGAGATTATAGACTCTGTAAGCTTTCCCTGCGGCATATCCCACAAATATTGCTTCATCTGCCTTTGCTTCAAATTTCCCCAAATGCTCAGCTTGATTTCTCAGAACAAAGCACTTGCATCCAAAGACATGAAGAAAGTCCAATAGTGGCTTCTTTCTTTTGAGTAGTTGATAAGGGGTCATTCCCTTGGCCTGATTAATCAAAGAAATATTTTGAGTGAAGCAAGCTGTGTTAACTGCCTCAGCCCAAAAATAAGTTGGTAACTTTGATTCATCTAGCATTGTCCTTGCAGCCTCAATAAGTGTTCTGTTTTTCCTTTCAACTACACCATTTTGCTGTGGTGTCCTTGCTGCTGAAAACTCATGCAAAATACCATTTTCTTCACAGAACACCTTCATGCTTGAATTCTTGAACTCTGTTCCATTGTCACTCCTAATCCTTCTTACCTTGAAATCAGGATGATTGCTTACCATCTTGATGTGATTGATAATGATTTCACTTGTCTCATCTTTGGAGTGCAAAAAGAAAGTCCATGTAAATCTAGAAAAATCATCAACAATCACAAGACAGTATCTTTTCTTTGAAATGGACCTGACATTTACAGGGCCAAATAGATCCATATGAAGCAACTCAAGCTGTTGGACAATTGATGACTTTGTCTTTCTTTTGAATGATGCCTTCTTTTGTTTCCCTTTTTGACAGGCATCACACAAACCATCCTTGGAGAATTCCACCTGTGGAATTCCTCTAGCAAGATCTTTCCTTACCAAATCATTCATAACTTTGAAATTCAGATGAGATAATTTCTTGTGCCATAGCCAACTTTCATCCTTGTTTGCCTTGCTGAAAAGACAAGTGATGGTGTCTGGACTTATGCTACTAAAGTCAGCAATGTACATATTCCCTATTCTGAATCCAGTCATGACCACATTGTTGTTTCCTACCTTAGAAACAACACAGGCTTCTTTTGAAAAACTAACTAAAAATCCTTTGTCACAAAGTTGGCTGATACTAAGCAAATTGTGCTTAAGACCATCCACCAATGCAACCTCATCTATGATGACATTCTCTTTTGAAATCAAGCCATATCCCTTAGTGTAGCCTTTGATGTCATCTCCAAAAGCAATACAAGGGCCAGCTCTTTCCTGAAACTCTGTGAGCAGGGTAGAATCACCAGTCATGTGTCTTGAACAACCACTATCCAAGTACCAAAGATTCCTTTTGTCTCCCTACACACAATAAAACCAAATCAAGTTGATTTTGGTACCCAATTTTCCTTGGGTCCTGTTTTGTTAGCCTTTGCTTTTCCTTTTATATCATTTTTCACTTGAGACTCAGATTGATTTAAATCAACCTTTATCTTTGGTGCTGATTTCTGAGGGTTGCTCACATTTTCATTCACAGCATGCATGGTTGGAGGAACAAACATGTTATTCACATTCCATGGCATTTGTGGCACATTAAACATATTCATGTATGTATTAGGCACAAATGACATGCTAGCATATGGATTCTGAAATTGTGCATATGGAGCAAACATGTTTGGCATAACGGGCATTGTAGGCATATAACCATTCATTGCAGGTTTAGGCATTTTCACATTAGCAGTCTTCTTAACAGATTTGCAGTTAGTAGATAAATGACTAACACTTCCACAATTGACACATGTCTTTCTAGGAGCATATTTATCAGGTGTGTAATTGTTATGTTTGTTAATCCCTACTTTGTCATTCCTGTTATTCTTTTTATTGCCCTTAGCCTCAACTTGAATTTTCTCTACCTTGTCTTTCAATTGATTGTTAGACAAGTGACCTACATTAGCTCTTTCAACAGGCTTCTCAACTTTCTTTGATTTACTAGACTCACCTTGAACAAAGTTCTTGGTGACAGGACCATACTTGTTATTAAGTCTAGTGAGTTCTTCTTTTCTTTTCTCTGTCAACGAAACAGCCTGATCGGTTGATGGTTCATCTGTCAACGAAACAGTGCATTCCGTTGACATATCAACCTTCAACAAATGATCATTGTTGTTTGTTGACTCTGTTTCTGATTCTAAGGTTTCACCAGCATACCCTAGCTTTTTTTGTTCTTTTTCCATGATTGCTCACAGAAAGATTCCATACCTTGAACATTAATGATGTTGGTAGCAACATTCCTGGAATCTTTCCATTTTGCAATCACACTTTGTTCTATTTCAAGTTGTGTTTTAAGAATTTCTTCCCTTTCTAACACGTTCTCAAGTTCCTTCTTAGCATCCCTACTAACACACCTCATTTTCTCAAATTCAATGAGCTGTGCTTCCAACATGGCATTCCTATCACTTAAGAGCAAATTAGTCTATTTTATTCTTGAATTCTCTTTGGTAAGTGATTTAAGAGTAACACGTAAATTATATAGTACAGTAGACATTTCATTTACTGCACTATCGCATTCATCTTTAGAAAGCTCAGAAAGATTAGTAATTGTTACCTGGTTGCTTGAGGAGCTTGCTTCCTGCTCATGATTGTTAGCCATAAGAGCCAAGTTGACATACTCAACATCATCATCAGAATCTTCACCATTACCAGCCCAATCATACTCCTGAGACATGAAAGCCTTTTCTTTTTGCTTGAGAATTTCAAAGTATTTCTTTTTATAATCAACAGACTCAAATTTCCTGTTGCCTTACTCAACCTTGGGCTTTCTGCAGTCTCCAGCAAAGTGACCAATCATTCCACAATTGAAACATTTAGACTTTGACTTTTCAATCCAGTTATTTTTGCTAGGTTGAAAGTCTCTCCTTGGTGGTCTTGCTTCTGAGTTTCTCTTGAACTTGAACTTAGAGAATTTCCTTGAAAGAAAAGCAATGTGTTCATCAATCTCATCTAAGTCATCCAAGTTGGCTGGTTCTGGTTCTTCTTCTGTCATCTTGCCTTTACCCTTGCTAACATCACTCCTACAACTAGCTCGACTAGTTGTGGCTTTTGCAGCTTCTTCATTGTCATCTTCCAGTTGGTTCACAGATGCAATCAATGCAATAGATCCACCTTTCTTCTGTACCTTCTCAATTTCTTCATCTTGCTCCATTTCCAACTCATATGTCTTTAAGGTTCCATAAAGCCTTTCAAGAGTGTAGTCTTTGTACTCTTGAGTGTTTCTGAGAGAAACAGTCATAGGCTTCCATTCTTTTGGAAGAGCTCTAAGAAATTTAAGGTTTGAATCCTTGGTTTGATAGATCCTCCCATACAACTTTAATCCATTCAAAAGCTTTTGAAACCTACTAAACGTGTCATTTAGGGTTTCACCGGCTTTAAAATGAAAATGCTCATATTGTTGTATAAGGAGTTGCATTTTGTTTTCCCTAACTTGCTCAGTTCCTTCACAGAGTGTTCTAACAGTATCCCATACTTCTTTAGAGGTTGTACAGTTTATGACATTGTCAAATATCTCTTGCTCCAAACCATTAAACAGAATGTTCATGGTTATTTTATCTTTATGGATTTCTGCAACATCTTCAATAGTCCATTCTGAGACAGGTTTTGGAATTTCTACATCAGGAGCATCATCTGGCAGTCCAACTCTAGATGCAAACTTCATGGGAACGTGTGGACCTTTCTCAATGCAGTCTACATACCTCTCATCCATAGACATGAGATGTAAATGCATCTTTACTTTCCAGTGAAAATAATTGTCCTTATCAAGAACTGGTATCTTTACTCCTGCATCCTTCTTCACCATGGTTACTGTTTTGGTCTTGATCTTTAAACTTCTTGTATGTTAGAAGCTCGCTCTGATACCAATTGTTAATCCCAAATGACCAAACAGAATTGTAGAAGGGGGGTTGAATACAATTCTAGATATTTTAAACTTAAAAACAACTTTCAATATAAAACTGAACTTATAAAATAAAAACACAAGCACTTAAATAATTTCAGTTGGATTGTTTGATGATCCAACTGAAGTGTTTTTATTGCGGAAATAATCTGTGATACAAATTGTACACAGCTGCTCAGTTACAAGAAATGTAGAGAAGTATGCTCTCAAAGATAGCTAATACAATCTATTTGTTTTTCTTCTCTTACTTCAATTTTAACTGCTACACTTGGTTATATATATTCCCAAGTTTACAATGCTATTTTTGGCTACACTAAAGTACACTAAAGGTAACCGTCAGTAGCTTGCTTTTCATTCCTTTTGTCCACTGGTCCTTGGAGATCTTTGTCTTATGTCTTCAGTCTTATAGTGATCCCACTCAAAAATCAAATTGGAAATTGGAATGTTTCCTTATTCCCTATGTCCATTTTGATGGCTTCCAATGCAAAGTACACTTCCAAATCTCCCTTTTGATCTGTCAGAAAACTGTCACTATCACTTTGTCAACTATTCAGAAAAGCAATAATGATTCGTTGATAGCAGGGAGATGTGTTTCGTTGATAGCTTTATTCTTCATTCCGTTGATGGTGTATTCCTCGTTTCGTTGATAGAGTAATCTTCATTCCGTTGAAAGATTAATCTTCATACCGTTGATAGAGTAATCTTCATACCGTTGACATGTCTTCACTTAGGCAAAATTACATGGCATAAAACATTTACAATTCACCAACCTATTTTGCCTATCTAGTACTTAGTCAACATGACTTAGAAAACCTATCTAATACATACAACAAAATGCCTATCAAACTGTGAAATATTGTACAGTGCAATTGCTACATCACTCATTTCGTTGATGAGCTTCCTGTCAACGAAACGCTGCAAAGCATTCCATTCCGTTGACAGTTACAAAATGACTTAATACAAAATCTACTAAGTGTTTTTATAATTATCATCAAGAACAACATATACCTAACAAGAATTGATCAAGTGTTATTCATCTGTGAACCAGACCAGTTGCACTAGTTGACGACACTTAAAAAGATCAAGTTGTTTTATCGTCTCAGAAGAAATTGATACAGTCTAAAACTGAAACACCCTGGAACTCAGAAGCTTTTCTAAAAGATCAAGGACAAGAAAAGAATTCGATGGTTTTTCTATTTAGAAAACCATCGAATGTGATTCAAGGAAACTATAAGAAAACTAATGTGAGTTAAATTCTCATTCGATAGTTTTTATTAAAAAACCATCGAATGGAAATTTGACTTTAAACATTCGATAGTTTTCTAATTTGAAAGCAGGTGAAGATGTGACTTTGTTGTCAGGTTGATGAAGATCCAACGGCCAAGAATATTCAATTACTTTTGGTTCGATGGTTTTTTTAAAAACAGTCTACAGTTACTCAGAGGTCCTAAGTTTCTAACAGTTGGACAAAACACAAACACACTAGAGGCTACGGCCGGTTTTCAACATGCACATAATTTACATCTATATCATGTTCAACAAGGGGTCTTTTTCCACATTTCTTTTCCCTTTCTACTCTAGTTTTGCATATGGTTTACAGCGAGCAGAGTGCCTCGCTTAAAATTGTAATCAAAATTAATGATGTAGTGAGCATTAATACACATAAGATTAATCTCGAATACTTCTGCTTGCTTTATTTTTGTCTAGCTGTTGAGGTGGTGCTTCAATCTTATTCTTACAGTGACAGTAAGATTGATGAGCTTGACTTGGTTAAATTATTTATAAAATCTTAATCGTGTCTCGCTGTTGAGGTGGTGCTTAAATCATATTACTGCATAAGTATGTTCTTTTTCGTAAACTAATTGCAACAATGGAAAATGATGATGCTTGCATACTGTGTTGAAGAATCTGCAAAGCATTGAAATAAAAGGGAAAGGAAACAGCTCTGAAGTTGATATGTAATTAACATACACACATATGCCAAATCTTTCTATTAATAATAGCCCAACATGGGGCAATAATTGGTGGTACATTTTATTCAATTTAAATTGGCAAGACATTTTAATGCATTTGAAATGTCCAAATTGCCCTTGTGTTTATTAATTAAAAAAAATTGTTGTTGGGTGGAATCGAACTTGGGTCTATACAATAATTTGCACCTCCTCTTACCCCCACACCACTCAATTACATGTGTTGTCAATTACACACATCATATGTGTGTGTCACTTGAGTAGAGAAATGTTTGATACTATTATTATTATATATCTATTTTATTATAGCCCAATAAAAGCAATGATTCATGAGACATTTAATCTAATCTAAATTGGCGAGATATTTTATTTAATTTAAAATATTTAAATTTCCCCCGTGTTTATTTTTTTTTAAAAAAAAATTGTTAATGAATGGAATCCAACTTAGGTTTATGCAATAATTTGTTCATCTTCCTACCATTGCACTATTCAGTCATACGTGTTCTCTATCAAACACATTATATGTATGTGTGTGTGTGTCGCGTGAGTAGAGGAGTATTTGGTATCTATTATTATATCGATTAACATGATCTTATAATATGTGAGATAATTTAACTATTGAAAAAATATAAAAGGTATTCTATATAATATTTTTTGTTATAAAAAATATAAAAGGTACTCTATATAATATTTTTAGGATTTTATCTAACGGTTTTAATTGATTTCTATTTTGTCCTTATTTGTAAAACTTATATGAAAACAATTAGTTGAAAAAATATAAAAGGTACTATATATATTATTTTTAGTTATACACGATATAAAAGGTACTCTATATAATATTTTTAGTATTTTATCTAACGTTTCTCATTAATTTGATTGGAAATATCTAACGGTTGTGGAATGAGTGAACAAACCATGGGGGACCAGACTACCAACCAAATTTTTATTGTTCCGTCTATTATATAATAATATATATAGATAATGTTGTTAGAAAAGAGAAATTTTAGTTATAAAAAATATAAAAGGTACTCTATATAAAATTTGTAGTATTTTATTTAACGGTTCCCATTGATTTGATTGGAAAGATCTAACGACTGTGGATCTAACGGTTCTCATTGATTTCATTGGAAAAGTACTTAATTCACGTGAACATACTAGAAAATTCATTATATATTAAATTTTAATATTATGCATGTACACATTCTACAATGCAAATTACATTTCACAAACAAGAAATGTTTCATTGTACACATTCTACTATGCAAATTACATTTCACAAACAAAGAAAATGTATCATTCGCTCAATGAGCTAAATTTGTAAAATCGTGTAGGTTAATGTCTTGTATGTAAGATAATCATATTTTGACATAGATCTTACACATAACAAATATCATAAGTATCGAATTTACTCATTTCTTAACTCAAAAACACCTCAACCAAGGATAATTTTCAACGCTAACTATCTCACTACAGAGATCAAGTCCAGCTTTTGTACTCACAATGAGACGTCTGTCAAACGATCTATAAATTATCATAAACACCGAATAGAAGTTAAAATAATTATGCTAGATAGTGACCCGTGCCTTGTACGGGTTTTTATGCCAAATGATAAATCAAAGTTTACAAACATTTTCTGGTATAAAATCTAGACCCAAGTACCAGATACACCAACCAAGGGACCAACTATACACTCTGCAATATCTAACCTTTGAAGTAAAATTTTACCAATGAGCAGTAAATCCAAACCAGTCTTTATCAGATTTGATTAAATATGGAACATAATACAATTAAAAAGTTCTGAACTTGACAGCTGACTTCTTGAATTTCTTGACACTGTAGCCAAGTTGATATATTACACTTAATGATCAAGGGGATGATAATGGTCACCTTAGAAGTGTCCATCCTGCATGCAGAAAAAAGGAGTCATGAAAATAGAACCCTACTTCTAGTGTTTTAATATATTTCACTTGTTCAGGAAACATTTAACACATAAGAGGGAGTCAGGAAACATTTAACACATAAGAGGGAGGCAAATGGGTGCTACTACACTCGTGGAAGTAGAAGTAAAACACTTATTTATGTAGCATCTAGCTTGCTTACAGTGCTCGGGAGTAGGATCAACCAGGGGAAGCCACTCCTTGAAGTATGACTGGCATTTTCTCTCTGCATTAGTTAAAGCACCAAGAGGAGTGACGGTTATCTGAAATGGAATATGTATTATGTTAGATGTCATATTTCAAAATTTGTTAGTTTCATCAAGTAAGGCAAGCTACACACATATCCTTCTTTGAGCAAGCCATAGTCTTCTGAATCTTTGTGTTTAACTTGTCCTCCCAGTTGGGGCCTTTTTTCCTAGAGAAAAAGCAAAGGCTAGACTATTAATCAGATTTTATGCTAATGAAGAGTGAATGAGTTAAAGCAAGACCATTAAGATATTATGTTGTTCAAAACCCTCATTTCTGAGAGGCCTTGATGGTATTATATCAATGCACTTAACTCCACTATCAAGGAATATAAATTCCAACACCTTAACCATGAAGAAAGGCTTATAATATGAGCAAAATGCACGTAACTGAAAATTTAACAGGGACAATACTATGTATATCGAGAAAAGACATTTGTAGAATAATATGCAAGAGACTCAAGAGACTCAATTTAGTTCAAGTAATTTTGTGCACAATAAAGAATCAAGATGTCAACCACGTTATAAACGGAGTTAACAAAATGTGTGATCTTGTTCTATGTATCCCCAGTCTTGCAACAAAGAATGTCTAATGTTATCTTTAAGGTATGATGATGCAACTAGAATCTTGAAGACAAAATAAAGAGCAATAGCTTACAATCACTCTTTCGAAAAAGAGTTGCTCCTGTGATATTGTGGTAGTAGTGCTGTTGTCCATACTAGCAATAGATTCTGTCTTCATATTCATTGTTGGTGACATATGTCCTTGTGCATCAGAAGCAACTTGCTTCCATTGCATACTGACAATACTCTTGCACTGCCTGGCTAGCTTATATCCCTATAAAAAGCAAGCAAAACAAATATCACAAAACTGGTTATATTTGAACCCTAGCTCTATTTGTAACTTGATCAATCCCTAATGCTTTAGACTATACAGCAGATAGACATGACTGATATATTACTGATTTGCAATTTAATCACCCAGCAAAACAAAAACATACACCAAATCTCACCTTATGATTTTTAACATCAGTTGGCAGATTTATATTCAAAAAGCATTTCTGAAAATAATTTGATTTTCTGATTTCAACAAAAATTGCGCTTAGTATGGGTAAGCAAGCCTCAGCAGCTAGTGTGAAGTCATTGAGACTACTCATGCCCCTAAACCTGAAAAAACACCAAAGATTATTTATGAAGAGAACAGAGCAGTTACCAAACAACTGATGCACAACCTTAAGGTGAGAACAAAGTTAAGATATACTCATAAGTAGATGCATCATACACCAGTTAGTTTGCATACCAGTGATACGATATAGAGACAGAGGGTACGCCTTGTAGAAAGGCTTGTCGAGCACCTGCTACTGTCCCAGAGTACCAGCTGTCGGTTAAAAAATATATATTCTTGAGTACGAGAGCATTCCCAACCCCAAATGACTTTAATGTATAGAAGTACTCAACTAAAATTAAAGAGATATAAGCCTAAGGGCAATTAAGAAACACAAGCAACAATCTTGCAAATGCAAGTCTTCACAAAATTCTTAGTTGGTTAGATATTGAGCACAACCAAACAGCTCAAAGCTACACCAGGATGGACAGGTCTTTTTATCTTACTTGCCCACTTACTTATTGTGCATGCAGATGACTGGTAATGAAAGGAAGATGACAATATAATTTCAAAACATATCGTCCAGAATACGAGTAATGAGAGTGCCTTTTTGTTCTGACGAGGTGCTTAAATTTTAATTAACAACTTATAAGATTATTACACACAGAAAAAAGGCAAGCAGAGAGAATAAAGCAAGAACTATACTAACATGCGACGACCGCAGTTGTTGCCCATATTTATGCCACTGATAACCTGCACCAGAGATTAGAAGGGAGTTAATCATTGATCAACCAAAAATTTGAATTCTCTGTTTTTCAATATTCGTAGCAATCTTTTTCTTTTTCTTGCTCAGATGTGATAATTGTATTGTATCATTATTCATTAATATATTCATATACCACTTTTTACTTTAACATAATTTATTGTATCATTAATTAAAAAAAATCATTTTTTAAAGGTTTTTAATAATATTTTTATTTTTAAAAATATTTGCATTAATATATTTTGCAACTAAAATCAATTAAATGTAATGCCTTCTTTCAATTTTCCTGGAAAATAATTAAAATTGATTTTTGTTAATCGGTTCAATTTGTTAAGTAACCTCTTATCCAACTAAAGATGATTTAAATTCCTAAATTTTAAAGTTGCATTTGTGGTTTATTTTGATTGCTTTTGATCCTATTATTGAAAATAAGAATATACCTAAACGTACATTTATGCTAAAAATTATGTTTATATTTTTACTAGCATAACCAAATCTATTGACACAAATAATATGAATGCAAAATATAATAATAATAATAATAATAATAATAATAATAATAATATAATAGTTCAAATTTTGTTACTGTATAAATTGCGACAGAAGAGTAAACCATTTTTTTTGGGCTGCGTTTGTTTAATTTATATTAATACAATAATATGTCAAATGTATGTTAAATTTTGAAGTGAGAAAGCATAGAGGTAATAAGATTTAATAATTTAATCATAAAAAGTTTAGACGATAAACAAGAGATTCACCAACAAACATCTGCTCCAACGACTAACAAAAAGGTAAGGGTAATTTTGGAAACTTTTAATATAGGGTGTGCAACTATAACTCTAACCACTTTAAATATCGTGTCAGTATGTATTTTAATCGAAAAGATAATTGATTATAAATAATATTAGATAAATTATCAAAAATACTACTTTTTCTAATTTTTTTTGCAATTTTATCATCTTCTGAAAATATTTGCAAAAATACGGTCTGCAACTACATGCAACCAGATGCAACCTAAAAATATTTGCAAAAATACGGTGTTCAACCAATGCAACCAGATGCAACCAAAGTAGCTAGATGCAACTTTTTAAAAAATAATTCACTACAAGGGGACAGGGTAATTGCGACAGAATAAATACAAAGAATCTGGCACAATTGCCCCTTCTTGCGACAGAAAATATCTGTTGCAAATGCTTGAGTCGTAAGTTCTTATTCCGTCACACTTTCTTATTCTGTCACAAGTTATAAGTGGGTCACATTCTAAACAAAAACAAATATTAAAAAAGGGGAAAAATTAAAAGGGCGATAGATAATCTGTCGTATATAATCTCAGAAATGCGACAGAATCCATCATAAGATTTACGACAGAATCAATCATAATTAATCTCATATTTACGACAGAGTCCGTCCTAAAGTGTCCAAAATTATGACGAATTTGCGTCCTTAAATATCCAGAATTATGACGAATTTTCGTCCTAAAAATGCCCAGAATTATGACAAAATATGTCGTAAGTAAGTATCACATGATGATATATAGTGACTGAATCTGTCACAATTTCTGGACAGCAACCATTGTTTCTGAATTTGTCCATGTTTATTGTTTCCTACCTCAAAATGCGCAATTAAACCTTTGATTTATCCATACGTTTCACAACACACATTCAAACTAATTGTACATTAAAATGGCACACACGTTTAAAAAGGAACTATTATATAGTCAAATCCACATTAAACATTAGGCAAAAGGCAGATGAACAATATCATACAATCCTAAATCCGTTAAAAAGTTACAACCAATGTTCGTTGCAATGTTTCATTAACGGAAATAAACATGATCCAGCCTAAATACGCATTAGCCAACTAATATCCAAAAGTAGACATAAATCAACCTTGTTGTAATATGCAAAAGTTAGCCACTAATCTAATATATCCAAAAGTTAGCCACTAAGCTAATATATCCAAAAGTTAGCCGCTAAGCTAATATATCCAAAAGTAAGCATAACCAGCCCTTTTAACTACAACTAAGCTGGTATATCCAACACCCCTAATCCAAATCCCATTTCTATCCCCGCTTCTACTTCGACCAGGAGGTGATTGACCCCCATCATCATCATCATGATCAGAACCATGTTCATCCTCGTGAGCAATCGACTTACCCTGCAATTAAAAAAAAATTGCATACCATTAGTATCTCAAACAAGGGTAATACTAAAAAAGTTAACATTCTTATAAATGACTGTGTTTTGTATAATCTCTGCTAAAGAGGACAGTTATGCTGACCGTTACTGATCTCTAAGCACAAAATTAGAAATGCACGGGTATATCAGGGTATGTATACAAAGAGTATACATTGAACACTTAATCAATTTTGAAAGATTATTAATAAAAAAAATCACACAAACATGGCAATGCAACATAATTACAGTTCTTAGTTCTCTATATATCACATGCATAGACATGCAGAAAAATGTGCAGAACAATTAGTTCACGTGTAATTAACAAATCAAGAACCTGCACAAGCCTGATCCGGTTCAACGAGAAATGTTGAGAGCTTGATAATTTTACTTCATATTTTAGTGACATAAGTTTCTACGCCAACACTCCACAACTGTCTCAACTCATCAATAAGTGGTCTGAAGTAGACATTGATGTCTCTCGTGGGGCTTTTATCCCCAGGTATGAGTAGTGACATGTACATGTATGCATCCTTCATGCACATAGAAAGTGGGAGATTGTACACAACCATAATAACAGGCCATACTGAATAAGTCCTGGCAGACTTGTTGCTATAAGGAGAGAATCCATCAGTAGCAAGTCCAAGTCTAATATTTCGAATGTCATGTGAAAAATCTGGATAATTCATGTCAAACTATTTTCACTCTTCCCCGTCCACCGGGTGCGTCATAATCCCATCGGTCACCTCTCTTGTCTTGTGCCACCTCATACTCTCAGCAGTGCGAGATGACATGTACAACCGCTGTAATCACGATGTAAGCGGAAAATATCTCAAAATCTTCCTTGGAATGCATCGTTTATTGCCCTCTTTCGCCAGTTTATAACGATTCATGCCACAAATACTGCACTCTTGTCTATCACTGTCATCACCATAAAACAACATGCAATCATTCTCACATGCATGAATTTTTTCATATCCCAAATTTAAGTCTTTCATCATCTTCTTGATCTCCCGGTAACTCGGAGGTAAATTGTGATTTTCTGGCAACACATCCCCAATAAGACCCAATAACTCATTGAATCCCCTCTCAATACATCCATGAGTACTCTTGAAATGCAACAATTTGCTCACAAATGACAACTTTGTATGATTGGTGTTCCCGGGATATAATGGAACCTCTGCATCATTTCCCAAACCAAAAAATATAGGAGTTTCATGGTTTGGATCTATATTATCCCATTCACCAAATCCGCCTGCATCCCTCAATATCCCATAAGGATCAAATACATCATGATCATTATCATCGTCAATTTCATCTCTTGAGCCACTAGAATGCGAACCTTCATCACTTACGCTATAATACAAATCTTCATCACCTTCACTGTGAGAATCCCAATATGTGTAATTTGGAAGAAATCCATTCGACACAATATCAAATCTAACTTCATCAAGACTTTTTAAAGTAGAATTACAACAAGTACAACATGGACATCTAATCCTCCCATCCGCTTCCTTGCAATTACGCTCGGCAAAACTAATAAATTCATTAATTCCATTTAAAAAATCTTGACTAAAACCATTTACACCTCTTTTATTAGGACGACTTATCTGTAAAGCATAATGTAACATAAGATGTAAAAGAGATAACTGCAACTCAACAAAGGACAAGACATACAATAATATTAACAGAAGCACAGGAATCCAGAATCAAGAAGAAAAGGTAAACTCAAAAAATCAAAATATGGTATGTATTCTTGAAGTCCGTAAATAGGTCATGGAAAGAAGTTCATGAAAATGTTCAAGCCTCAGTGACAGTAAAAGAAACAAGACTTTCAAGACTACAGAAGTATGTGAATGATTTAGGGTTAGTATCACAAGATTCCAGTGATTTATTTGAAGCAACCAGATCGACAAAGGACTTATCAACGACATTGAATTGAAGACATAGAAGAATTGTTAATCCCAAATGACCAAACAGAATTGTAGAAGGGGGGGGGGGGTTGAATACAATTCTAGATATTTTAAACTTAAAAACAACTTTCAATATAAAACTGAACTTATAAAATAAAAACACAAGCACTTAAATAATTTCAGTTGGATTGTTTGATGATCCAACTGAAGTGTTTTTATTGCGGAAATAATCTGTGATACAAATTGTACACAGCTGCTCAGTTACAAGAAATGTAGAGAAGTATGCTCTCAAAGATAGCTAATACAATCTATTTGTTTTTATTCTCTTACTTCAATTTTAACTGCTACACTTGGTTATTTATATTCCCAAGTTTACAATGCTATTTTTGGCTACACTAAAGTACACTAAAGGTAACCGTCAGTAGCTTGCTTTTCATTCCTTTTGTCCAATGGTCCTTGGAGATCTTTGTCTTCTGTCTTCAGTCTTATAGTGATCCCACTCAAAAACCAAATTGGAAATTGGAATGTTTCCTTATTCCCTATGTCCATTTTGATGGCTTCCAATGCAAAGTACACTTCCAAATCTCCCTTTTGATCTGTCAGAAAACTGTCACTATCACTTTGTCAACTATTCAGAAAAGCAATAATGATTCGTTGATAGCAGAGAGATGTGTTTCGTTGATAGCTTTATTCTTCATTCCGTTGATGGTGTATTCCTCGTTTCGTTGATAGAGTAATCTTCATTCCGTTGAAAGACTAATCTTCATACCGTTGATAGAATAATCTTCATACCGTTGACATGTCTTCACTTAGGCAAAATTACATGGCATAAAACATTTACAATTCACCAACCTATTTTGCCTATATAGTACTTAGTCAACATGACTTAGAAAACCTATCTAATACATACAACAAAATGCCTATCAAACTGTGAAGTATTGTACAGTGCAATTGCTACATCACTCATTTTGTTGATGAACTTCCTGTCAACGAAACGTTGCAAAGCATGCCATTCCGTTGACAGTTACAAAATGACTTAATACAAAATCTACTAAGTGTTTTTATAATTATCATCAAGAACAACATATTCCTAACAATCTTCCCCAATTTATGACTGATAGAATAACAGCCATAAATCAAGAGACTTGATGATAACAAAAACACTCAGATACATCATAAATTACAAAAGTAGAAAATGCATTAAGCTTCATAATGTTTTAGGCAAAATACAAGACTTACAAGACTAATGCCCAAAAGTGCTCCTCTAGTCTGAGCAAATGATTCATCTGTGTCTTCTTTGTGGCATAGTCTTCTTCCCTCTCTTAGAGTTGTTTTCCTCAATTTGGACCTGTAGCCTTCTGTAAAAGATTTTCTCTTCTTCATCTTGATCACCAAGCATGGATTGCATAAACTTTAGAGTTTGATTAGATGCCTTATCCAGCTGGTCTTCCATCCTGAAGAATCTTCTGCAATTGTCCTTGCCCTTAAATTCCATCATCCAGTATGGTTGAAGATGGATCTTCTTTCCTGTTGAGGGCACTCTAAGAATCCTGGGAAGAGCCTCAGGCTTGTTCCAGCTAGCCTTTATCTGACAAATTTTGGAGACCACCTCAGACTTGGCTGTTTTGGTGAAGCCAAAGTCCTTCTTCAAGCATCTAAACACTGAGAGTAGTGTTTGATAGTCTTCTCCTAAAATTCTGTAGAGAGGCCACACTTGTTCTCTACCACCCTTGAATACAAAAACTAGTCTCTCAGGCAATTGTTGAGAAGCTGCAATGCCCCTTACTTCCACCAGGTTATCTATATCAAGATGTAAACTGGATTCTTCCCTGATGTCAGCAATGTACATGCAGTCCTCTGGATTTGCAGGGGGTTTCTGAGGTTGTGGTTTTCTCACAAACACTGGCTTTGCCTTGACAGCCCTTTTCTTTGTCTTCATTGGTTGATCCTTCTCAAATAGGAACTTTGGAAAGTAGGCCTCATCAAATTCAAAAGGCTCCTCTTTTGGCATTATTGGTTGATCATGAAAGTTGACAGGATGTGCAGGATCACTAGCCAACTTTCCCTCAAGAGGTAGATCAACAGGAATTTGATGTGCAATTGTTGTGGAAGAGTCTTGAGCAGTGTCCTGGGAATCATCTTTATCAAAGTTCAGATTCCTTTTAGCTCTAGCCTTTGGTTGCCTTGCACTCTTCCTTTTCTTTCCAGCTTCATCCTTAGCTTTTTCTTCCTGTAGGGTTTCTTCATCTTCAAGTGATTGAGCAACTGCAAGTGCTTGCATTTCTGCCCTTTCAGATTCTTCAGCTTTGGCCTTAGCAAAATTTGGGTGACCAACCCAAATGCAAATTTCCTTGCTATCCCTGTAGATGATGGCCCTTTTGTTCCTTATGCTTGGATGATTGCTCTCTTTGCTTTCAATGATCAGCTTCCCTAGGACTTTGAACTCATCTGTCTTAGGTGGAGGATAAAATATCCTTGCAATGTTTTTGCCCTTGGGTTTGGCAGGTGATAATGGAGATATCCCACTTGCATCCATATCCCTAAAGCATGAAGATTGCCCTTTCTCGCTTCTTGAATCTTGAAAGACTCCATGTTGAAGGGGTTCTATAACATATGAACTCTTGAACTGTGGCTCCATTGATACTATCACCATTGCATTTGTTGATGGTTCTGTAGAGGTAGCTTGATCCGTTGATGGCTGATTTGTCTTTGAAGTTCCAGCAATTTTCTTGACCCTTGCATCTATGCTAGACCACTGGTCTTTTATCTGTTTTGCAAGTTGAAGCCTCATTGATGCTTGCTGAATTAGGTCAATGCCATTAAGCTTGTTTTTCCCTGACTCCCCCATAGCTAATGGCTCTTCTGGTAAGGAAATGGCTGGGACCAAAACCTTTGTGATTTGTATATCAAGCTCCTTAGATTTCTCCCCCCTTTTTGTTATCATCAAGAGAGATGATAGGGAGTCCCTGAGCTGCCAAAAGCTGAGTTAGGAGTTGAGTCTGTTTCTCCTGTTCCTTTTGCATTTGAGAAAGTGTAGCCTCTACTTTGTCCACTCTAGAGGAAAGAGTCTTCAAAGATGAGGACACTTCAGGTTCCTTGGAGAAAAACATGTTCATCTTGAATACAGTGAGAAGGGGAAGCTTCTCATCAAGCCTCCTTTCTGTAGCATCCTTCAAGTTCTCAACAGAGTCCTTGATGTCCCTTGCTTCCATCATGGTCTGCAACATTTGTAGCCTTTGAATCTCCAAAGAGTCCATAATGGCTTTGTAGAAAGGCTTGTTTTCAACACTAACAGATTCATGAGCCAAGAAGGCTTCATTGTATTGACTAGTGATTGCAGCTTCCAGGTTGATTCTTCCATGACCATCCTGAGAAAGCCAGCTAGGTCTAGGAGGCACCAAAGAAGTCCCAGTCTGTGAAGTAGTGGCCACCTGTAGATTGTCACCAAAGCTGTCCTCATCATCAGAAAAATCAAAGTCACCACTAGCTGCAGCTCCTGGAGATAGATTGGTCAAGGCATCCTTTGCTCTTTGCATTGGTGCAGTTGTATGAATTAGGTTTAGTGACCTCTCTGCCTCCACATTGCCCTGCTGAGCCATAATTTGATAGGCTTGCACAGGATGAGTAAAGGTCTCAGGATCCAGAGAAATACTATCCAGAGTTTGTTGATAATACTCTTGGAAAGTAAGTTCCCTTTTCTCCCTCATTGACCCCCATGAACTCACTAGCAATGGCTGCTTCCTCCCTTATGACTCATGTAGTCCCTTCTCTCTCTCCACTCTTTTCTTTCATCATGGGCTCCCCATGGCTCACACCTCTCACACCCTCACCTTCACCTACTAAGGTGGTACACTCAACCTCTCCTTTTGCCTGACTGGAAGAAATAGCCAGCCTCTCACTCTCATTCTCTCCTTTTGCCTGGCTGCAAGCCAGCCTCTCAGTTTCACTCCCTCTCAAACCTAAAAGTGTCTCAACTACCACTAGATCATCTGCACTAGTTGTGGAAACAACTTGATTTTCAATAAGAGGTGCAGAATGAACTATCAACGGTATGGTAGTTTGAACTGTCAACGGTATGGATACCGTTGATGGAGAAACACTTGTCAACGAAAGAGACTGTTTCGTTGATGAAGTCAAGAAAGCAATTTGAGAAAGTGAAATTATAGTAGAATCTGTGGTGATTGATTTAAGAGATTGTTCCACAGATCCTCTTGTAAATTCAGAAAAGGATGATTGATGGCCCAACAAATCACTTAACAAGTGATGACCACCAATGTCAGAGTGGGGCTTCTCCAAGAAAAGAGTTGGAGAATCAGGAATAGATGAATGGATCATATCCACATCTAATGATTGAGTTGGTGAATTTTGAGGAGTTTGTTCAAGATTTATATTTAAAGAATGGGACTGTAACCCCATAGTAATGATAGGGGTTACATCAAACTGAATTTGAGAAACTAGAAGTGTTGCTTCCAGTGTGTGTGCACCCTGTGAAACCTGGGATTTTTGCTTCACTCTCATTTGGTATTGGGAAATAGTAGACTGTGGGCTTGAAGTGTCCCTTACCCTCTTGGAGTGTGCTCTTGGAGGAGAGCTTGTTTCAATAATTACATCCTTTTGGGAGGATGCAACTAGACTTGTGCTTAAATCCATATTACTCATTGTGCCTTATTGGGAAGACACAATGGGGCTTGGCTGGATATCACTCATCTGTCCTTCCTTATCCTTAGGGTTTCTTTTATGTTCACCCCTTCCCTCACCTCTCACAGCTCCTACACCACTCCCCTTTGGTTGTGTAGTAGTTTTTACAACAGGTGCCTTTTGGGAAACACCTGAGGTTGGCTTGGAGGATTTCTTTGATTTTGGTTTTGTTGCTTGGGCAGGAGCCTGTTGGATCACCACTACAGACTCCACAGCAACAGAGTTGGGTAAAACAGTAGAAGTAACAGCTATACTAGCAGGGATAGCAGTAGTTACCTCAATTATTGGCAGATACACCACTGGAACATCACCATTGTGGTTCAACCTCAGTATGTCTGTCAATACTCTTTTCTCTTGCACAAAGCAATCAAACCTGGAAACAGGGTTAGAGATAACCAATGGTGCTGGACTAACATGGTTAGCCAACATCATCAGAAATCTAGCATAATAGATATTTTTCTTCCTATTGGCCTTATCACCCAACTTAGCACCAATTTCATACATAAGTTGGGTGCTAAAGTTGTAATATCTATCAGTTACGAGCATGGTAAACAGAATCAGCATGGAATTAGTTAATGCATCAAAATTACTAATTTTACCAGAAAATACCTTGATGAATGCATCAGCTAAATAACTATAGTCCCTAACCAAACCTCTCCTAATTATTTTACCCAGATTATCAGTAGGCAAAGAGTAGTTTATGGAATTTAGCATGTTAATCATTTCAGTATATGTGGGCAAAGCAGAGCAATTATTTTCAGGAAGGTGTAAGCATGCTTGCAACACATCAGAATTAACTATGTACTCATTACCTTGAATGGTGAATTGCAAAGTGCAATTTGGCCCACTGTACTCACATGAGGTCCAAATCTCCTCGATTATTTCATTGTAGAGTGGAGTAGAGTGAAACATTGCGTAGCTCAGCTTGCAATTCGTCATGAAATCCATCATCTTGAAAAAGATGTTGTTTGGGCTTTCCTTGACAACAAAAGGGATGGAGTTGTTCTTTTCATAAATGAACCCTCCAGCAGACATGAGTTTCACGATGGGTGCCATTGTTGAGTAAAGAAAGCTTGAACTGTGATTTGCTTTGAGAGAGAAAGAGTAAGAAAGCCTTTGTAATTTTTGAGAGCAGGTAGAAAAGAATTAAAGAAAATAGAATTTCTTAAATACTCCCCCAAAAATTCTCAAAAATTAAGTCCAATAATAAATGTAAATTACTTGATTGGCTTAAAAATGTAACCGTTACAATTAAAAAGTTACCATGATTTATACTTACAGGGGTGTATGCATAGATCGTGGTAAAGACGTGACAATTTCAACGGTTGAGATTAAAAGCGCTATATCAACGAATCAGAATTGGCCGTTTAAGGTCCCGTCTATTTCGTTGATAAGGCTGCGTTTCGTTGATATAAAAGAGCTATCAACGAAACACCCAGAAAAATGCTAAGACTGTCAACGAAATGGTGCGTTTCGTTGACATAGTAATTTTGACTTAGACAAAATTGCACATTTTCCTAAGAAAATTAATTCATAGAAAAACATAGCAAATTTCTGGCTGCATTGTAACTTGCAAATATCTCATAAATAATTAAGAGAAATTTAGCATACCTAGCTCACTTACTAATCTTGAGAATGTTGATTCATCAAGTGGCTTGGTAAAGATGTCTGCAAGTTGTTGTTCACTTGGAACAAAATGTAACTCCACAGTACCATTCATAACATGTTCTCTAATGAAATGGTACTTGATGTCAATGTGCTTGGTCCTAGAATGCTGTACTGGATTCTCAGTTATGGCAATGGCACTAGTGTTGTCACAGAAGATAGGAATTTTCTCATCTCTTAATCCATAATCAAGTAGTTGATTTTTCATCCATAAAATCTGTGCACAACAACTTCCAGCTGCAATATACTCAGCCTCAGCTGTGGAGGTGGAAACTGAGTTTTGTTTCTTGCTGAACCATGACACAAGCTTGTTTCCTAGGATTTGACAGGTTCCAGTTGTGCTTTTCCTGTCAATTTTACATCCTGCATAATCTGCATCTGAATAACCAATTAGTTCAAAACCAGATTCTCTAGGATACCAAATGCCAAGGTATGGTGTTCCTTTGAGATATCTGAAAATTCTTTTAATAACAACTAAATGGGATTCCTTAGGATCAGCTTGAAATCTAGCACATAGACATGTAGCAAACATAATATCAGGTCTACTAGCTGTTAAATATAAAAGTGAGCCTACCATGCCTCTGTAACTTGAAATGTCCACAGATTTTTCCTTAGTATTCAATTCAAGTTTGGTGGCAGTAGGCATGGGAGTTTTGGCAGGAGAGCATTCCATTAAGTTAAATTTCTTTAATAAATCATGAATATATTTTGTTTGACTAATGAAAATGCCTTCATTAACTTGCTTCACTTGGAGACCAAGAAAATAAGTTAATTCTCCCATCATGCTCATTTCATATTTACTTTGCATAAGCTTGGCAAACTTTTGACAAAGTTTTTCATCTGTAGACCCAAAAATTA
Organism: Heracleum sosnowskyi; assembly: GCA_030848705.1. Classification (NCBI taxonomy): domain Eukaryota; kingdom Viridiplantae; phylum Streptophyta; class Magnoliopsida; order Apiales; family Apiaceae; genus Heracleum; species Heracleum sosnowskyi. Next base: position 134,637,221 of record CM061237.1, read on the forward strand.
TGTCATCTACATAAATTTGAACAAGTATAGTAGAGCCATTCACAATCCTATGAAAAAGAGTTTTATCTACAGTACCTCTAGTGAAGTGATTCTCAAGGAGGAACTGTGAAAGTGTGTCATACCAGGCTCTAGGTGCTTGTTTCAAACCATAGAGTGATTTAAGGAGGAAGTATACATATTCTGGAAAATCATCATCTTCAAAACCAGGAGGTTGACTTACATACACCTCCTCTTCCAATTCCCCATTCAGAAAAGCACTCTTCACATCCATTTGATAGACCTTGAAATTGGCATGGGCTGCATAGGCTAGGAAAATCCTTATTGCTTCTAGTCTTGCAACAGGAGCAAAGGTTTCATCAAAATCAATTCCCTCTTCCTGTGAGTAGCCTTTTGCAACCAATCTAGCTTTGTTCCTTGTGACTATGCCATTTTCATCCATCTTGTTTCTGAACACCCATTTTGTGCCTATGACACTCCTGTCCTTAGGCTTGGGCACCAGCTTCCAAACATTGTTCCTCTCAAATTGGTTTAGCTCCTCTTGCATAGCTAAAACCCAATCTGGATCTAGAAGTGCATCCTCAACTTTCTTTGGCTCATCTTGAGACAGAAAGCTACTATATAGACATTCTTCTTGAGTTGCTCTTCTAGTTTGAACTTTTGAAGAAACATCACCTATAATAAGTTCAAAGGGATGATCTTTAGTCCATTTCCTTGAGGGAGGTAGATTTGCTCTTGAAGAAGTAGCTTCATGATCATGGTTGCCTTGATTGGATATATGTCCTTGAGAAACTCCCCCTGAGTTTGTTGTCCCTAATTGATCACTTCTAGAGGCATTTCTGTGACTGTCAACGGTATGACCATTTTGACTGTCAACGAAACGCTCATTTTGACTGTCAACGAATCCTTCATCATGACTGTCAACGAAATGACCATTTGGTCTGCTAGCAGCTATTCTTTTCAATCTCAATGCAGCAATTTCATCTTCACTGTTGCTTTCATCTGTGCTAGATACAACAAATTTAGGCTGTTTCTCAATAGCCTTTAATGATTTACTTGATCTCCTTCCTCATTCTCAAACGAAAGACTTTCATGGAAACCTTCATCACAGAGACCTTGAATTTTGAGATCATCAAAAACAACATGTACAGATTCCATAACAATGTTGGTTCTGAGATTATAGACTCTGTAAGCTTTCCCTGCTGCATATCCCACAAATATTGCTTCATCTGCCTTTGCTTCAAATTTCCCCAAATGCTCAGCTTGATTTCTCAGAACAAAGCACTTGCATCCAAAGACATGAAGAAAGTCCAATAGTGGCTTCTTTCTTTTGAGTAGTTGATAAGGGGTCATTCCCTTGGCCTGATTAATCAAAGAAATATTTTGAGTGAAGCAAGCTGTGTTAACTGCCTCAGCCCAAAAATAAGTTGGTAACTTTGATTCATCTAGCATTGTCCTTGCAGCCTCAATAAGTGTTCTGTTTTTCCTTTCAACTACACCATTTTGCTGTGGTGTCCTTGCTGCTGAAAACTCATGCAAAATACCATTTTCTTCACAGAACACCTTCATGCTCGAATTCTTGAACTCTGTTCCATTGTCACTCCTAATCCTTCTTACCTTGAAATCAGGATGATTGCTTACCATCTTGATGTGATTGATAATGATTTCACTTGCCTCATCTTTGGAGTGCAAAAAGAAAGTCCATGTAAATCTAGAAAAATCATCAACAATCACAAGACAGTATCTTTTCTTTGAAATGGACATGACATTTACAGGGCCAAATAGATCCATATGAAGCAACTCAAGTTGTTGGACAATTGATGACTCTGTCTTGCTTTTGAATGATGCCTTCTTTTGTTTCCCTTTTTGACAGGCATCACACAAACCATCCTTGGAGAATTCCACCTGTGGAATTCCTCTAGCAAGATCTTTCCTTACCAAATCATTCATAACTTTGAAATTCAGATGAGATAATTTCTTGTGTCATAGCCAACTTTCATCCTTGCTTACCTTGCTGAAAAGACAAGTGATGGTGTCTGGACTTATGCTACTAAAGTCAGCAATGTACATATTCCCTCTTCTGAATCCAGTCATGACCACATTGTTGTTTCCTACCTTAGAAACAACACAGGCTTCTTTTGAAAAAGTAACTAAAAATCCTTTGTCACAAAGTTGGCTGATACTAAGAAAATTGTGCTTAAGACCATCCACCAATGCAACCTCATCTATGATGACATTCTCTTTTGAAATCAAGCATATCCCTTAGTGTAGCCTTTGCTGTCATCTCCAAAAGCAATACAAGGGCCAGCTCTTTCCTGAAACTCTGTGAGCAGGGTAGAATCACCAGTCATGTGTCTTGAACAACCACTATCCAAGTACCAAAGATTCATTTTGTCTCCCTGCACACAATAAAACCAAATCAAGTTGATTTTGGTACCCAATTTTCCTTGGGTCCTGTTTTGTTAGCCTTTGCTTTTCCTTTTATATCATTTTTCACTTGAGACTCAGATTGATTTAAATCAACCTTTATCTTTGGTGCTGATTTCTGAGGGTTGCTCACATTTTCATTCACAGCATGCATGGTTGGAGGAACAAACATGTTATTCACATTCCATGGCATTTGTGGCACATTAAACATATTCATGTATGTATTAGGCACAAATGACATGCTAGCATATGGATTCTGAAATTGTGCATATGGAGCAAACATGTTAGGCATAACAGACATTGTAGGCATATAACCATTCATTGCAGGTTTAGGCATTTTCACATTAGCAGTCTTCTTAACAGATTTTCAGTTAGTAGATAAATGACTAACACTTCCACAATTGACACATGTCTTTCTAGGAGCATATTTATCAGGTGTGTAATTGTTATGTTTGTTAATCCCTACTTTACCATTCCTGTTATTCTTTTTATTGCCCTTAGCCTCAACTTGAATTTTCTCTACCTTGTCTTTCAATTGATTGTTAGACAAGTGACCTACATTAGCTCTTTCAACAGGCTTCTCAACTTTCTTTGATTTACTAGACTCACCTTGAACAAAGTTCTTGGTGACAGGACCATACTTGTTATTAAGTCTAGTGAGTTCTTCTTTTCTTTTCTCTGTCAACGAAACAGCCTGATCGGTTGATGGTTCATCTGTCAACGAAACAGTGCATTCCGTTGACATATCAACCTTCAACAAATGATCATTGTTGTTTGTTGACTCTGTTTCTGATTCTAAGGTTTCACCAGCATACCCTAGCTTTTCTTTGTTCTTTTTCCATGATTGCTCACAGAAAGATTCCATACCTTGAATATTAATGATGTTGGTAGCAACATTCCTGGAATCTTTCCATTTTGCAATCACACTTTGTTCTATTTCAAGTTGTGTTTTAAGAATTTCTTCCCTTTCTAACACGTTCTCAAGTTCCTTCTTAGCATCCCTACTAACACACCTCATTTTCTCAAATTCAATGAGTTGTGCTTCCAACATGGCATTCCTATCACTTAAGAGCAAATTAGTCTCTTTTATTCTTGAATTCTCTTTGGTAAGTGATTTAAGAGTAACACGTAAATTATATAGTACAGTAGACATTTCATTTACTGCACTGTCGCATTCATCTTTAGAAAGCTCAGAAAGATTAGTAATTGTTACCTGGTTGCTTGAGGAGCTTGCTTCCTGCTCATGATTGTTAGCCATAAGAGCCAAGTTGACATACTCAACATCATCATCAGAATCTTCACCATTACCAGCCCAATCATACTCCTGAGACATGAAAGCCTTTTCTTTTTGCTTGAGAATTTCAAAGTATTTCTTTTTATAATCAACATGCTCAAATTTCCTGTTGCCTTACTCAACCTTGGGCTTTCTGCAGTCTCCAGCAAAGTGACCAATCATTCCACAATTGAAACATTTAGACTTTGACTTTTCAATCCAGTTATTTTTGCTAGGTTGAAAGTCTCTCCTTGGTGGTCTTGCTTCCGAGTTTCTCTTGAACTTGAACTTAGAGAATTTCCTTGAAAGAAAAGCAATGTGTTCATCAATCTCATCTAAGTCATCCAAGTTGGCTGGTTCTGGTTCTTCTTCTTTTGTCATCTTGCTTTTACCCTTGCTAACATCACTCCTACAACTAGCTCGACTAGTTGTGGCTTTTGCAGCTTCTTCATTGTCATCTTCCAGTTGGTTCACAGATGCAATCAATGCAATAGATCCACCTTTCTTCTGTACCTTCTCAATTTCTTCATCTTGCTCCATTTCCAACTCATATGTCTTTAAGGTTCCATAAAGCCTTTCAAGAGTGTAGTCTTTGTACTCTTGAGTGTTTCTGAGAGAAACAGTCATAGGCTTCCATTCTTTTGGAAGAGCTCTAAGAAATTTAAGGTTTGAATCCTTGGTTTGATAGATCCTCCCATACAACTTTAATCCATTCAAAAGCTTTTGAAACCTACTAAACGTGTCATTTAGGGTTTCACCAGCTTTAAAATGAAAATGCTCATATTGTTGTGTAAGGAGTTGCATTTTGTTTTCCCTAACTTGCTCAGTTCCTTCACAGAGTGTTCTAACAGTATCCCATACTTCTTTAGAGGTTGTACAGTTTATGACATTGTCAAACATCTCTTGCTCCAAACCATTAAACAGAATGTTCATGGTTCTTTTATCTTTATGGATTTCTGCAACATCTTCAATAGTCCATTCTGAGACAGGTTTTGGAATTTCTACATCAGGAGCATCATCTGGCAGTCCAACTCTAGATGCAAACTTCATGGGAACGTGTGGACCTTTCTCAATGCAGTCTACATACCTCTCATCCATAGACATGAGATGTAAATGCATCTTTACTTTCCAGTGAAAATAATTGTCCTTATCAAGAACTGGTATCTTTACTCTTGCATCCTTCTTCACCATGGTTACTGTTTTGGTCTTGATCTTTAAACTTCTTGTATGTTAGAAGCTCACTCTGATACCAATTGTTAATCCCAAATGACCAAACAGAATTGTAGAAGGGGGGGTTGAATACAATTCTAGATATTTTAAACTTAAAAAAAACTTTCAATATAAAACTGAACTTATAAAATAAAAACACAAGCACTTAAATAATTTCAGTTGGATTGTTTGATGATCCAACTGAAGTGTTTTTATTGCGGAAATAATCTGTGATACAAATTGTACACAGCTGCTCAGTTACAAGAAATGTAGAGAAGTATGCTCTCAAAGATAGCTAATACAATCTATTTGTTTTTCTTCTCTTACTTCAATTTTAACTGCTACACTTGGTTATATATATTCCCAAGTTTACAATGCTATTTTTGGCTACACTAAAGTACACTAAAGGTAACCGTCAGTAGCTTGCTTTTCATTCCTTTTGTCCAATGGTCCTTGGAGATCTTTGTCTTCTGTCTTCAGTCTTATAGTGATCCCACTCAAAAACCAAATTGGAAATTGGAATGTTTCCTTATTCCCTATGTCCATTTTGATGGCTTCCAATGCAAAGTACACTTCCAAATCTCCCTTTTGATCTATCAGAAAACTGTCATTATCACTTTGTCAACTATTCAGAAAAGCAATAATGATTCGTTGATAGCAGGGAGATGTGTTTCGTTGATAGCTTTATTCTTCATTCCGTTGATGGTGTATTCCTCGTTTCGTTGATAGAGTAATCTTCATTCCGTTGAAAGATTAATCTTCATACCGTTGATAGAGTAATCTTCATACCGTTGACATGTCTTCACTTAGGCAAAATTACATGGCATAAAACATTTACAATTCACCAACCTATTTTGCCTATCTAGTACTTAGTCAACATGACTTAGAAAACCTATCTAATACATACAACAAAATGCCTATCAAACTGTGAAGTATTGTACAGTTCAATTGCTACATCACTCATTTCGTTGATGAGCTTCCTGTCAACGAAACGCTGCAAAGCATTCCATTCCGTTGATAGTTACAAAATGACTTAATACAAAATCTACTAAGTGTTTTTATAATTATCATCAAGAACAACATATACCTAACAAGAATTGATCAAGTGTTATTCATCTGTGAACCAGACCAGTTGCACTAGTTGACGACACTTAAAAAGATCAAGTTGTTTTATCGTCTCAGAAAAAATTGATACAGTCTAAAACTGAAACACCCTGGAACTCAGAAGCTTTTCTAAAAGATCAAGGACAAGAAAAGAATTCGATGGTTTTTCTATTTAGAAAACCATCGAATGTGATTCAAGGAAACTATAAGAAAACTAATGTGAGTTAAATTCTCATTCGATAGTTTTTATTAAAAAACCATCGAATGGAAATTTGACTTTAAACATTCGATAGTTTTCTAATTTGAAAGCAGGTGAAGATGTGACTTTGTTGTCAGGTTGATGAAGATCCAACGGCCAAGAATATTCAATTACTTTTGGTTCGATGGTTTTTTTAAAAACAGTCTACAGTTACTTAGAGATCCTAAGTTTCTAACAGTTGGACAAAACACAAACACACTAGAGGCTACGAAAGGTTTTCAACATGCACATAATTTACATCAATATCATGTTCAACAAGGGGTCTTTTTCCACATTTCTTTTCCCTTTCTACTCTAGTTTTGCATATGGTTTACAGCGAGCAGAGTGTCTCGCTTAAAATTGTAATCAAAATTAATGATGTAGTGAGCATTAATACACCTGAGGTTGTGCACACCTCTTGAAATATGATTTACATATCCAAGAAACTTGATGAAAGGGCCGAATCATTCAGAGGTAAGGCGTGACTATTCCTAGTTAGATTAATCTCGAATACTTCTGCTTGCTTTATTTTTGTCTAGCTGTTGAGGTGGTGCTTCAATCTTATTCTTACAGTGACAGTAAGATTGATGAGCTTGACTTGGTAAAATTATTTATAAAATCTTAATTGTGTCTCGCTGTTGAGGTGGTGCTTAAATCATATTACTGCATAAGTATGTTCTTTTTCGTAAACTAATTGCAACAATGGAAAATGATGATGCTTGCACACTGTGTTGAAGAATCTGCAAAGCATTGAAATAAAAGGGAAAGGAAACAACTCTGAAGTTGATATGTAATTAACATTTTATGGTATAAAATCTAGACCCAAGTACCAGATACACCAACCAAGGGACCAACTATACACTCTGCAATATCTAACCTTTGAAGTAAAATTTTACCAATGAGCAGTAAATCCAAACCAGTCTTTATCAGATTTGATTAATATGGAACATAATACAATTAAAAAGTTCTGAATTTGACAGCTGACTTCTTGAATTTCTTGACACTGTAGCCAAGTTGATATATTACACTTAATGATCAAGGGGATGATAATGGTCACCTTAGAAATGTCCATCCTGCATGCAGAAAAAAGGAGTCATGAAAACAGAACAAACTTGAGAGAACCCTACTTCTAGTGTATTAATATATTTCACTTGTTCAGGAAACATTTAACACATAAGAGGGAGGCTACTACACTCGTGGAAGTAGAAGTAAAGCACTTATTTATGTAGCATCTAGCTTGCTTACAGTGCTCGGGAGTAGGATCAACCAGGGGAAGCCACTCCTTGAAGTATGACTGGCATTTTCTCTCTGCATTAGTTAAAGCACCAAGAGGAGTGACGGTTATCTGAAATGGAATATGTATTATGTTAGATGTCATATTTCAAAATTTGTTTGTTTCATCAAGTAAGGCAAGCTACACACATATCCTTCTTTGAGCAAGCCATAGTCTTCTGAATCTTTGTGCTTAACTTGTCCTCCCAGTTGGGGCCTTTTTTCCTAGAGAAAAAGCAAAGGCTAGACTATTAATCAGATTTTATGCTAATGAAGAGTGAATGATTTAAAGCAAGACCATTAAGATATTATGTTGTTCAAAACCCTCATTTCTGAGAGGCCTTGATGGTATTATATCAATGCACTTAACTCCACTATCAAGGAATATAAGTTCCAACACCTTAACCATGAAGAAAGGCTTATAATATGAGCAAAATGCACGTAACTGAAAATTTAATAGGGACAATACTATGTATATCGAGAAAAGACATTTGTAGAATAATATGCAAGAGACTCAAGAGACTCAATTTAGTTCAAGTAATTTTGTGCACAATAAAGAATCAAGATGTCAACCACATTATAAACGGAGTTAACAAAATGTGTGATCTTGTTCTATGTATCCCCAGTCTTGCATCAAAGAATGTCTAATGTTATCTTTAAGGTATGATGATGCAACCAGAATCTTGAAGACAAAATAAAGAGCAATATCTTACAATCACTCTTTCGAAAAAGAGTTGCTCCTGTGATATTGTGGTAGTAGTGCTGTTGTCCATACTAGCAATAGATTCTGTCTTCATATTCATTGTTGGTGACATATGTCCTTGTGCATCAGAAGCAACTTGCTTCCATTGCATACTGACAATACTCTTGCACTGCCTGGCTAGCTTATATCCCTATAAAAAGCAAGCAAAACAAATATCACAAAACTGGTTATATTTGAACCCTAGCTCTATTTAGAAATTAAACGGATTAGAGGCCAGTTTATGACTAAACATTCCAAACATGGTTGGTATAAACTATCAAATGCATGCTTTCCATTAAGAAGTGTAATCTCTTTGAAAACTTTGAACAGAAACATAAGAACAAGGCGACAGCGTTTGAATCTTTCGTTCATGAATGTGGTAGTTCCCATCAAGGGTTTACCAATACCAATCTACTAGTCTTGCTTGTTTACGCAATTTCACTTTATTAATGTCATAATTTCCCTCAAGGGCTCACTGTATCCAACCTGGGGTATGGTCGATCTCGTTTATACAAAGAGTCAACATGCTCAATTCAGTTCAATTGTATTGAAAAATTCAACCAAAATAGATGAGTGTCTGTATCAGCTAAAGGCCTAGCTTGTAACTTGATCAATCCCTAATGCTTTAGACTATACAGCAGATAGACATGACTGATATATTACTGATTTGCAATTTAATCACCCAGCAAAACAAAAACATACACCAAATCTCACCTTATGATTTTTAACATCAGTTGGCAGATTTATATTCAAAAAGCATTTCTGAAAATAATTTGATTTTCTGATTTCAACAAAAATTGCGCTTAGTATGGGTAAGCAAGCCTCAGCAGCTAGTGTGAAGTCATTGAGACTACTCATACCCCTAAACCTGAAAAAACACCAAAGATTATTTATGAAGAGAACAGAGCAGTTACCAAACAACTGATGCACAACCTTAAGGTGAGAACAAAGTTAAGATATACTCATAAGTAGATGCATCATACACCAGTTAGTTTGCATACCAGTGATACGATATAGAGACAGAGGGTACGCCTTGTAGAAAGGCTTGTCGAGCACCTGCTACTGTCCCAGAGTACCAGCTGTCGGTTAAAAAATATATATTCTTGAGTACGAGAGCATTCCCAACCCCAAATGACTTTAATGTATAGAAGTACTCAACTAAAATTAAAGAGATATAAGCCTAAGGGCAATTAAGAAACACAAGCAACAATCTTGCAAATGCAAGTCTTCACAAAATTCTTAGTTGGACAGGTCCTTTTATCTTACTTGCCCACTTACTTATTGTGCATGCAGATGACTGGTAATGAAAGGAAGATGACAATATAATTACAAAACATATCGTCCAGAATACAAGTAATGAGAGTGCTTTTTTGTTCTGACAAGGAGCTTAAATTTTAATTAACAATTTATAAGATTATTACACACAGAAAAAAGGCAAGCAGAGAGAATAAAGCAAGAACTATACTAACATGCGACGACCGCAGTTGTTGCCCATATTTATGCCACTGATAACCTGCACCAGAGATTAGAAGGGAGTTAATCATTGATCAACCAAAAATTTGGAGAACAAAACGACCCACAGGACCATTAGTTGTTCAAAGATGAATTTAATAGGGTAATACTGCAGTAACATTAATGTACTACATAGACTATGAGGCCCAATAAGTACGTACCAGATCAGGCACTGAAGGAAACAGAGCTTTGGAGACTCCTAAAGATGTACAATCAGCTGGGGTTCCTGCAAAGCGCGTATCAATAATGTGAGTGAAATGCAAAAGCAATCCATATGGCATGCATACATGCCTCACTAGCTAGCTAATTGCTACTTCCTTGGCATGGAGAAATGTATATGAAAGATGGAGGAAATGAATTTTTAGGCAGAGAGAACAAACCAGATACTGCAAAGGCCTTTGCTCCACTAATCGCTACTTCCTTGGCGTGAAGTCCATGTTTCCATGTAATACCATGACTAACAGCTGATTTTTCACTGGAAGAGAATGCAATGAGGTGAGGAAATTAAAATTTATGTATGAATGCAACTGCTGCAGACTAAATATCAATACTTGTTTAGTGCCGGGTGACTAATTAGAATCATGCAAATTCATAAAAAAGAAGAAGATGGTTTTCATAATCAAGTGCATGCATGTGTTTATGTTAATGGAGGGGGATGGAGATAGTACGAATCAGGAGCGCAAACGAGAATCCGGTAAAGACCGGTGGAAACAAGGACACGAACAAGGGCTTGTAATCCAGGAGCATCGATTCCATCGTCGTTGGTCACCAAGATCGTCATTCTATTATTTTCCATATTCGGCTGATAATTCGAGGCTTGCTATAAAACAGTACTAGTAGACTAATAATTGGTAGGAGTATGAATGTATAAATGAGAATGCAGTGTGTAGTTTGAGTAAATGTTGTTGTATTTATAATGAAAATTGAGATTGAGAAGTTAAAACAAGGTATCATCTGGGCAGCTCCATCAGAAACTGAAGAGAAATCAGCGTTTGAAATGTTGAACCTACGTCTATAAGTTCCTTGACGCGCTTCTTCGTTTTGACTTTTGTTGGTGTTGGGAGTCTTGGACTAGTGGACTAGTCTTGAATATCGGATAAAATATTTAATCACAATATATATTATTTTAAATTATAATTATCAATGATTAATTAAAAGGGTACTGTCATATATTTTTTCTAAACTTTCATTTTAATCCGCAACTTTTGCAAACATGAATTATAGTCTCTATTTTCTAAAATTTATTTGGATATATCTATACTATACTATTATATAATATATAAAACATTAAAAATTTGATTGATCGATCGATATCAAAGGGATTTTACTTAATTATCTTTACTTATTTTTATATAAAAATGTTATTAATTAATAACATTATTTATAGCGATTAACTCGACTAAAATACATACCTGAAATGACGCGGTATTTAAAGGGAAAAAATGACAAAAATAATCATTTTTTTCATAAAATAAACAAAAATAACCATTCTGAAAAAAGTGGCCAATTTTGGCCTTTGGGATACTCCACTGACAGTTGGGTATCTCATATGTCAAAATTAACCTCTTTTTTAATATAAAATGAACAAAAATAAACGTGTGTTCTTAGCCGTTCCCTTGGGGGTTTAACATTTAACCTTTGGGGTTCAATGGTTCCATTTTGGGTTTTAGAAATATTCGGAATGACGAATCCGTATACGGACTTAGCTAAACCCTAACTTAACCTGATTTTAAGGTTGTTTACAACCCTAAAATCAGGTCGCCGGTCTGTGTAAGAAAATCAATTAAAAATCACATTTCGTATTTTGTGATTTTGTACATGTGATTTTATACTGATTTTAGGTTGTTTTAATTATTTTGGTTATTATATTGGCCAAATGTGTATTCTTTCACCCATGTTACGGGACTTCCAAGGCATGTACCTGTCTTTCACAGTGGACCCCATATATGATATATATCCAATAACAAGTAATACGCATTTGGGGAATGCATATCGGTATCATATTATTCTGATTACCCCCACATGACATGCGTATTCCAAGTTTATAAAAATAATAAATATTGAATAAATCATTGAAGAATGCGTAATCTGCCTATGATAAGTCGTTGGTAAATGCATATATAAATTACCCAATTGCAAAATGCATATCATACCGACTATAGTTGACCACTAATTTCAAATCGACTATTATGGTTACTCCGATCTTAAAATCGGCCATACTTGCCTGGCCTTCGCCCATTTAAAGGGTACGAAACTTGGCACTCGCCTTTCCAAACAATCACTCGCAGTCGCACTCCTCATTTTTATGGAGCTTCCTCATCACATTCTCACTTGTTCATTATCTTCATCTCAATTACTAAACCCTAGAATTAGGGTTTCACAAACCCCTCTACTCCTTAATCCCCACCACTCCTCTCTCCCTCGCTATCACAAACTCACTGCAATGCACTCTCAATCCCCCACCACTCACGCATCTTCCAGCTGCGTATCAGTCGAAAACAACGCCTCTTTGATAACTGGTAATGGAGATTTAGTTTTTTGAATTAATTGATGTTTATTATTGTGGAGTTATTTGATTTGTGTTGTGAAATTTGATTGATTAGGGGAATGTAGAGTTGGAGAGGTGAAGAGAGTTACGAAAGAGACGAATATAGCGGTGAGGATTAATTTGGATGGTTCCGGTGTGGCGGATAGCTCTACTGGGATTCCGTTTCTTGACCATATGTTGGATGTTAGTGTTTCGATCTCGATTCGCTTTAATTATGTTTTTATTTGTTAATATAATTATATGAGATTATAGTACTAATTTAGTCTATCTTACGTAATTGTAAATAGTTGTAGCTGGAATATACCGGGATATCATTCGAAGTTAGTTTTTGTAAATGTCTTTGTACGTTTAAATTTAGGATAGAGTGGATTAAGAATTGAGCCCGGAATATTAGACTAATTGGTTAGTACATGTAGATGGAATGTTCCAATTTGAAGCCCGTACATTTCTGTAGTTAAACTACAACTAATTATTGTAGAGTGGGTGTCAACCCAAGTCCCACATCGATAAGATAAAGAAAAATTATCTTGTATATAAGCAGCCAAAAACAATTTCATTAGTATGAGGCCTTTTGGGAGGAGCCCAAAAACAAATCCGTGCGGGCTTGGCCACGGCCCAGAACGGACAATATCATACTAATGTGGAGTTAACGGGTGTTGCGCGGCCCAACAAGTGGTATCAGAGCCGATGGCTAAGGATTGATCCTGAGGTTGCGGGCTGCAAGTTGCGTGGTGTGGGGAGGCTCTCCAGAACTACGGTCGGAGATCTTGGACAACTTGTGTCGAAAGTCTTCCTGACACTGAGGTGGTCGGGCGGCGTGTCCCGCAAGATGCGTAACAGATGAATGGCGGCGGTATAAGAGTTACAAGATTGGTGGTTCTTGGATTGAGGGGAGATTGTAGAGTGGGTGTCAATCCAAGTCCCACATCGATAAGATAAAGAAGAATTATCTTGTATATAAACAGCCAAAAACAACTCCATTAGTATGAGGCTTTTTGGGAGGAGCCCAAAAACAAATCCGTGCGGGCTTGGCTACGGCCCCAGAGCGGACAATATCATACTAATGTGGAGTTAATGGATGTTGCGCGGCCCAACAATTATGGCATTCATTATACAATTAGCACACACTAAAATAAAATTTTAATCAATATCATGGGAAACTCTAAAAGTTGTTCACAAATGTAAATAGGGACCACGAAGATGTTCAGTATTCATTAATCAGTTCATTAACATAAACTAGAGTTACAAAATTTTGCACCATTTACCATATGATTACAAAAAAGAGGAACAACAACAAAAAATCACCAAACGAAAGAAAAAATATATACTCATTAGAGTTTTACAAATCGGATCTTTTAAGTGAGAATCACAATCTGCAAACAAAAATTATGAGTAATATATCTGTGATGGGAGTGGAATAAATTCTATGGATTGCTATAAAAGCTAAAGAAAAAAGTCAAAGCGCTTTGAAATTGATTTGGAAGTCTGAAAAAGAGCAGACTATACAAACCGAAAGTGCAAAAAGTTTACATGTACTATGACAGTAAGGAATATGCTAGATCGCTCGTTGTCAAGATGAAAACAAAACTCAGAGCTATCATATTTATTCGAATTGATTTTGATGTTTGCAGGAAAATGGAATAGACGTATCATTCCACCTGAATAGAATTGATCTGATCTATCTGACGTCTTTTAGAGGAATTAATATTTAGTATTTGGAATGAGTAAATTGTCCATTACGTGGACTAACCAAACACTCTAATTTGATTCTGGGATGAATGAATGATTCCATTTTATTCTTCTATTCAGCTCAACTAAACAGAGCATTAAAGGGATGCTCGTCATGCATCGTCAACTTTTGTTATGTTATATTAGTGATTATGCTTCTCTTGTATACATCCAGTCAATTGTTCTTGTTTCCTGGTGTCCCTTTATTCTTTACAGATTGTTGTACTGTTTTTGGAAGGCAGGCAGGTGAGTCAGGAATATGAACTGTTCTGTGGAAGTTATCTTATAGGTTTTTGGTTTTAAATGAATGATTTAACTTGTCCCTCAGAACAATTGACTATTTTTATATTGATTTTTAACCTTTTATGATGAATATTGATAACTGGTATTGCTATTTTCTTTTTATTATGATAATGGGTGTATTATTGATTGCTCATATTTTCTTTTCTGTGGCAATTAATGTTTCCTAGTTTTCTTATAGCAACTTGCTTCACATGGCCTATTCGACGTGCATGTAAAGGCTACTGGTGATCTTCACATTGATGATCATCACACGAATGAAGATGTTGCCCTTGCCATTGGAACGGTAACCTGTTTATGTCATTTCTGTTACTCTTTTGTATAGATATCATTGTATTTGTTCAATGTGCATGAATCATACATGACATTGAAGGCTTCTACCATACTCAATAACGGCAAAGCCCTTAATTGTATTTAGGACATTGTCAATGGAGCAATTGTAGTCTAGTTTAATTCCAAATAAAACTCAAGTCCAAATCAAACAGTATATTAAATACTATTATAGGTCTGGATCAGTTTGTTAATCAATATACTCTGACTCGAATTCAGACAATATATAGTTCAAATATAGCTGAAGAACAAAAAGAACACTTGTGCATGTTGAAATGGATTAGATTAAATGTATGTCAGAATTTAAATTAACTATTTACAAAAACAAGTATTTACATCATGAAAAGAAGGTAACATTTGACCAAGTTGGAGCTTCAAGGAATTAATTAAAGCCTAGTAAATGCTTGATACCCCTATCCGTTTGGTAATAATAAGAGGGGGCTGTTCGAGCCTCATCCTAGGCATGGTTGGTTGAGTAATCTCAAATCATATAAAAAAAACTTTTGAAAGAAAAAGGTAAACCAAAAACAATATGACCCAATATAGATTAATCCTGCTATATAATTGTTTTGGGATGCTATTTAATCACTACATTAGGATTATATTGAGATTGATTTGGTGCAAGTGCTCGGATGAATCTAACCTAGTAAAAACCGTTCACTGCATAGTAACACTACAACTCTACAAGCTTTAACTTAATTTGTTCTGCAGGCTTTGCTGCAAGCACTTGGTGATAGGAAAGGAATTAACCGATTCGGTGATTTTTCAGCTCCACTTGATGAAGCACTGATACATGTAGCGCTGGTATGTTGTAAGAAGTATCATTCTTGGAAGAAATATATGAAATGCTAAAATATAACGGGAGATCGATGTTATGAGTGAGTTTGTGTGTTATAGCTGTATGTCTAGGACCACCAGTATTGTTGATTTTACGGCCAGTTCCTTTTGACTAACTTTTAAGCCAACAACCCCTTTCTGAACTAATTGATGCATATCAATGTTTCTTACTGTGAAAGGCTTTGAACATGAAGTCGAGGACTTAAGTAATGGCTCATCAAATTGAATTTGTAAATAGTTTGTGCTTCACCAGAAACATTTTGAATTTGTGGTTGATCATATATATTGGCGTTCTTGTAACATTTCTAGAGCTTAAGGTTTCATGCTACTCCACTGATACTGAATGGTAAATGGTAATTGATTTTGCATGTACAGAAGAGACATATGCCAATTGAACTGTCTAGGATCCAGCCTACATCTCACACTAATTAGTAACCAAAAAAATTTGCATATCATTTAAATTCTGCATTATTTTGGGAAGCAAAAGATGTATTTGGCAATAATAAATTGGTGGAATCATGTATAGTTTTATCCTAACTACTTAAGATTTCCAGTAATTTCCAGTAAACATGTTTTTGCTCCTGTTTTGACTAAAACTAATATCACTTACATGTGATGTTATGTAGAATGCAGGTTTGCATTTACATGTAATAATGCTTATTTTGTATGCATAAATTTGGTGCAGCACTACATGGTCTTATTATTGTTTTCTGTTTTTGCTAATTTCGTAATCCAGGATTTATCTGGAAGGCCACATTTAAGCTGTGGTTTATGTATACCAACTGAGAGAGTTGGAACATACGATACACAGGTATTTTTTTTCAATGATCTTTTTTTTCTTCTATGATAGACTAGTGATATCTAGGACTCTATCCTTAGTTATCTAATCTGTCATGTTCCTACTGGTAGTTCTACAAGTAGTTTTATGTTATAAGTATAAGGATAAATAATTTATACGAACTAAACAATTTATTCTTAAAGATTTTGTAACTTAAGAAATTAGTATAAGCATAACATTTTTCATGTATTGATTATTTCAATGTCTCTGATTCTCTATCTGTATACTTTAAGTTTAATCTATGTGCTGAATCAGCAAAGTTTGGTAAATGAGAATTGCCTAACAGCCTAATCTCCTAGTGTAGAACCGGAACCATGCCTCTGTAGAGTCTGTTACATATTGACAGATTATATTCCCCCTCCTGTTCTTTCTCTCTATAAAAATAAAAACATGTCGTGCATATTGCTTGCAGTGGTCCCTCCTTCGTTTCATGATCCACAACATTCAGAGGTTGCAAGAGTTTTTTATGTATGCACAACCCATCTCTTTTTTGGGAAACTCAATTTTATTTTTAGACATTAATTGACATGCTCCCACTTTGGGAAATCATCTTCTTTCTATGTTTCCGCAGAATAACATTGGTTTTATAACTAATAAGTATCAGTCTGCTGATACATAAATTTATGTTAGCTTATTTTAATTTGACTTCCTTGTCTAGCCCTAACTGATATCCTGTAATATTGTTATTGTTATATGTAGCTGGTGGAGCACTTTTTTCAGTCTTTGGTCAATACATCTGGTATGACACTTCACATCAGGCAGGTATGCAATCATTTCGTTTTGGTATTAATTTTGCTCAGGTAAGATGAGAATGATGTTATAAACGAAGAGATTACACTACACATGTCAAGCTACATTAACAGACTCCCGCCTAAGTTCATACCTTTAAATGTTTTAATAGTATAATGATTTTAGGATAATGAAAGCATGTGCTAGGCTAAAAATCAAAGTATTAGAATAACTTGTCATATCTATTATATATCTAATACAGCAACAAGGGGGTTTGGGTAAGCAATTTAAATCGTGGACTATTTTACCCTCATTTCTAATATATTTTTTAGGGTTATTTTAGTCTTTTAATTTCGATATATTTATTGCATTATATAAAATGCCAGCAACAGGGGGGTTTGGGTAAGCAATTTAAATCGTGGACTATTTTACCCTCATTTCTAATATATTTTTCAGGGTTATTTTAGTATTTTTCAGGGTCATATATTATCATGTATGTTATGTGTATGTATGTATATACATATGCGAGTAACCAAAAAATTCGAACCGCTCAATCAAATATTATTATATATTCACATAATGTATATGTATGTATGAATGTATGTAGGCCATTGTTCCAGGGAGAACCATCTTAGAGAGAGAATCGGGGAGAACCATCTCCATTAATCTCAGCCTTAGGATTAAAATTAATCCAACGGTCAATATGACTTTAGCAATTAAAATATTTTTAAAAGAAAATATTTACTTAAACGTTGGTATGTCTACGTGGCAGTCGTTGAAACACAATCTGTTATTTCTCTCTTCGACAATCTCTCTCGGCCGATTTCTCTCCGTCAACAATCTTTTCACTGTATCTCTTTCCTCACCGCGTCTCTCTCACTATTTCTTCACTGTGTTTTCACTGTATCTCATCGATTTGTCTCAAAATCTCTGCGGTTTTTGACGGAAAAATGGCGTCTTCTTCGAATCAAGCTCAAAACTTTGATTCTACTGTTGATATTGAGTCTTCATCAGGTTTACTTTTTCATCTTTCTTTATTTTATCTTAATTTTATCTTAATTTTTGTTGAATTCAACTTTGTTATAATCTTCGCATCTTTTATTTGTAATTGACTTGTATAGTATTTCGTGTTTATTTTTCATACTCTGTCAGTGTAAATTTGTTGTTAACCTTTCGATTCTACAAGTTATAAGTAAATTCTGCAGTAGAATCGCACAATATGCTTATTAAATAATTTGATTCAGTAATCTCTACAGTTTGTGATTCGAACTTTTTAGCTGGATTTGAATGTATTTGACTTTTAGTTTTCAAGGTGTAAACTTTTTGTTAAGCTTTCGATTCTACAAGTTTTAAATTTATATATTTTTTGTTTTTTAAAATTCTGTCATAGAATTGAACTATATGCTTAGTGAATAATTTGTGCATTTTTTGTGATTCTAGTATAAAACTTTTAACTGACTTGAATGTATTTGCCTCGTAGTTTTCAATTTTTATATTGTGTCGGTGTATATTTTTTGTTAGGATTCCGATTCTATAAGTTTTAAGTTTATCTAGTTTTTTAAAATTATGTCATCGAATTGAATTATATGTTTATTAAGTAATAAGTTACAATACTAATTATATCCTACAACTTTTGATTCTAATGTAGAATTATATAGTACTGCAAGCTCTTTTTTTTTAGTGCAATTTTTTTGCTTTTCATCAGAGCTTTTCAGTTTTTTTTTTGAAATAGGCTTTATTTAAAAAGTTTGAAGTATATTTTTTAAACAGTATTACAGTTTATCTTACATTTTTTTTATTCTAGTGTAGAATTTATACGAGTACATATGCTTTTGACCTATTAAACTTGATTAAAGCGTCATCAGGACTACTCTCAGCTTGACGCTGACTTGGTTTACTCAATGTCAACATATGTGACACAACATATTTGTTATAATAATAAATGCATGTGATGAATTATTGCGGGATATAGTAGAACCTTATATTTTCTATTTTTTGTACCGTGATGAAGGTGTTGCAGAAAAAATGATGGGGGGGAGTCAACAGATATGTGTCTTTCGTCTTCATTGAGAATGCTTGCATATGCATCAATAACACCACTGCTTATTCGCTCATTCATCTTCAAAGTCTGCACTTGGTGCTTCATGCAAATTATGTCCTCCCAGTAGAAGATTTGTTGCAAATTATATCACTTATGCAACAAATCTTCTACTGGGAGGACATAACTTGCATGAAGCACCAGGTGCAGACTTTGAAGATGAATGAGTGAATAAGCAGTGGTGTTATTGATGCATATGCAAGCATTCTCAATGAAGATGAAAGATACAGTTTTGTTGACTCCCCCCATCGTTTTTTCTGCAACACCTTCATCACGGTACAAAAAATAGAAAATATAAGGTTCTACTATATCCCGCAATAATTCATCACATGCATTTATTATTATAACAAATATGTTGTGTCACAGATGTTGACATTGAGTAAACCAAGTCAGCGTCAAGCTGAGAGTAGTCCTGATGACGCTTTAATCAAGTTTAATAGGTCAAAAACATATGTACTCATATAAATTCTACACTAGAATAAAAAAAATGTAAGATAAACTGTAATACTGTTTAAAAAATATACTTCAAACTTTCTAAATAAAGCCTATTTCAGAAGAAAACTGAAAACTTCTGATTAAAAGCAAAGAAATTGCACTAGAAAAAGAAAAGAGCTTGCAGTACTATATAATTCTATATTAGAATCAAAAGTTGTAGGATATAATTAGTATTGTAAGTTATTACTTAATAAGCATATAGTTCAATTCTATGACAGAATTTTAAAAAAATAGATAAACTTATAGAATCGGAATCCTAACAAAAAATATACACCGACACAATATAAAAATTGAAAACTACGAGGCAAATACATTCAAGTCAGTTAAAAGTTCTATATTAGAATCACTAAGCATTTAGTTCAATTCTATGACAAGAATTTTAAAAAACAAAAACATATAATTTAAAACTTGTAGAATCGAAAGCTTAACAAAAAGTTTACACCTTGAAAACTAAGTCAAATACATTCAAATCCAGCTAAAAAGTTCTATACTAGAATCACAAACTGTAGAAATTACTGAATCAAATTATTTAATAAGCATATTGTGCAATTCTACTGCAAAATTTACTTATAACTTGTAGAATCGAAAGGTTAACAACAAATTTACACCGATAGAGTATGAAAAATAAACACGAAATACTATACAACAAGTCAATTACAAATAAAAGATGCGAAGATTATAACGAAGTTGAATTCAACAAAAATTAAGATAAAATAAAGAAAGAAAGATGAAAAAGTAAACCTGATGAAGACTCAATATCAACAGTAGAATCAAAGTTTTGAGCTTGATTCGAAGAAGACGCCGTTTTTCCGTTGAAAACCGCAGAGATTTTGAGACAAATCGATGAGATACAGTGAGAGAGATGCGGTGAGGAAAGAGATACAGTGAAGAGATTGACGAGAGTCGGCCGAGAGAGATTGTCGGAGAGAGAAATAACAGATTGTGTTTCAACAATTGCCACGTAGACATACCAACGTTTAAATAATATTTTCTTTTAAAAATATTTTAATTGCAGAAGTCATATTGACCGTTGGATTAATTTTAATCCTAAGGCTGAGATTAATGGAGATGGTTCTCCCCGATTCTCTCTCTAAGATGGTTCTCCCTGGAACAATGGCCTACATACATATACATTATGTGAATATATAATAATATTTGATTGAACGGTTCAAATTTTTTGGTTACTCGCATACGTATATACATACATATATGACCATATACGTTAATATATACCATATCTCATTATATTATTATTTGGATGCATGGGCATTGTAATTATTTATACCTCATAATCTTTAACGTATTTTAAAAATTAGATTTGTATGACACAAATACGTTCAAATCAACACAAGATAACAAAAAGAACAAAGAACTTTTATGTATATAAGTGCAATACAAACTTGTTTTAACTTTACTTGTCGTATAACACATAAATTGATATTGTATAGGTGATAAAAAAATTGATATTCTACTACACAAACGTACAAAAAATCCGAACAAATCAATAGTTTACTCATATTTAGAATATGCCCGTGCATTGCACGGGCTAAAGAGCTAGTTATATAAAATTGATAAAAGATTAATATTACTTTTTTTCGCTGATGGTACTAGGTTACATAAAAGATGTCGTAACTTAAGTTTTATGATTCCGGATACACTTCAGCACAGTACTATAAAAAACACTTCTATTTTGAATTTGCACGACCACTCCTTATATGTCATCTGTTCTTTTCATGAGATCAGCTATCTGGAAAAAATTCTCACCATATTATTGAGGCAACCTTTAAGGCTTTTGCAAGAGCTCTTCGCCAAGCAACAGAATATGATCCACGTCGTCGTGGGACTGTGCCAAGGTTTGTTCAAAATTTCCTTTTGAAGTAATAAATCAGGATAGCTCCTTAACCGCAAGCCCTTGTCAATGCACGAAAGTACCTGGCTACCTATCTTAATTTTTGTCTTTTTGACTTGACCAGTTGCCATAAACATTTGAACTGCAGTTTCAACTAAATGGCTTTTTGGCTATATGTGTGTTTTTTTTATAAAAAGGACTTGGAAGTCGGGCAATCACAGATTATGCCTTCAATATCACAGATTATGCCTTCAATATTTAAATGGATTTTAAATTAGTTGTCTTCCTTGCCTCTCTTGGAGTAAATAGACCTCAACCTGATAAATATGAGACAGTGAAGGAGCGGCGCTTTTCATAATCTAAAATGGAGTATCGAGGGTCATGTTTGCCAATTTTCTGTTTAAAATTATTGTTCAGTCGTAAAAAGAGCTAGAGCTAGCTTAAATTTACCCAAGCCTGCAGACGTGTATGCTAGATTTTTTTATATTTGTTATAATGCATTCTGCTTTCTGAAATGGTATGTGTTATCTCTTTGCAGCTCCAAAGGGGTTCTCTCACGTTCTTAATGCTTCAGAATCATGGGACAAAGGGGTTCTCTCTTTCTTTCTGGAATATTATATTTACTTGTTTAGATCCACTGAAGGTCTCTGTAATGAAGTTTGCTTTCACAACACAAAGACATTAAATTGGTTGACGTGGTTAAGCACGAATCATCGATTTGCTGTGGTATTTGCTATATGAAGAGGCTAAAAAAGTTTAAGCTTAATTCAGGCAGCAGCCTTGTGGTATGTCCCGAGAGGTTCTACAACTGCATTATAACAAAGCTGTACCTGAAGTTTAAGATTATGGGATGCTGCTGCCTTTGCTGTACATCTTAAAAGTTTTTTCGGGGACGTCACTGGGACAATGCTGTACATAATATTCTCTATAAGTTGGCCTTCTGTAAAACTTTTCAAGCTATTACAATTACTAATTTTTGCAATTAATCATTATGTTTTAAAACACAGTGGGTTGAAACAATCAGTATTTTGATGTACAACAGATTATGCTTTGAGATGGATGACTAATAGGTCGAGTAACTTTCATTTTTAACTTTTTTTATTTGTGAAGTCAAGATATTGCAAAGGATGCTTTGTAAGATTGTATATCTGCTTAACTGCAGCAAGAGTGTGTAGCTGACCTAGGAAAACAGATGGAACTCAGCCTGATGGAAGAGTACACTCTTTCATTTGTGCAAATAAGTTTCTACTTTCTATTGTGTATGAACATGGAAGCTAATAAGATGATCAAAAAAAATATATATTTATTTCTTAACGAGCGTCTTCATTGAGTCGAGTTGTCAACTAGTGGAACTACTGGCATAGGATTAGGCATAGATTAGCAATCATGGCGGCAGCAGCAGCAGCAGCAGCTAAGGTATACAAGATTATAGCTATTATTATATGCCTTCAACCCAAATACTAACATTCTTCAGCAGTTTGAGAACCCTGCAAACTCAAAGGTTTTATATTGCAGAAATATTCTCTGCGATTTCGAATCATCTTAAGCAGAAACTTTTGTTGTTACATTACAATGTAGATACATTATAAAACCATTGGAACAGAGATATGGAAAGGCTCCGATGGGAAAGTCTACACCTTCGTATCTGGAATTGGTACTGGGGGAACAATTACATGTTCCCAAAAGTTCCTTCAAGAAGAACCCTGCTATCAAGGTTCGCACATATGCAGATGCACATTTGGCATAGCCTATTGACACTTTTCTCTCCCTTGTTCCAATACCAGCTCAATGGAGTAGAACCAGTTAAAAGTGCTATACTGCTATTCTATCCTGAGCAAAGCCTTACAAGTTTCGGGTGATAGATCTCTGATCTTAGGACTTACACATTTGGACACTCTGAGTAGATCTCTTGCCAAACTAGCGAGTATGTGTAGCAAAATTCTTATAGAAGAATAGGTAATTCACAGAATTAGAAAACATTTCGACCCAACCTCATTGTAAACAACTAAACAATATTCATCGAGGTTTTAATTCTCAATAAGCCAGCAATACTACATTTTATATACATAATCCTCCTCTTGCAATATAGCAATGTTACATTCGGGAAAGACTAGTTTATTTCAAGATAGCTCTATTGTTTAGTCTCGTATTCTACTACGAAGCAGTAAGTCTCACAATGCTGGCTCATTGGAAGATTACTCTACTGTTTAGTCTTGCAAAACTGTAATATAATTTGCTCAAACATGTTTAAACAATACTCTGTATGTCACATTTGAATCGAAAAAATAAAATCGACAATTAGTCATAAGAACCAAACTTACAAATTCTGTGGCACACATAAAATCCTAGTTATTAATTAATTAATTTACTTATCCAAAAAAATCTTGAAACCCTCTACCAGCAAATACCTGATCAGAGAGCTCAGACAAAACAGCATTAACAGTCAACAAAACAACACTAGAACCAGCAATGACAGCGAGCACAACACCAGTAGTACTCACCACTTTCCCAAAAGCAGGCCACTCAATTTCACCAATCTCTTCACCCACACCTTTCCAAAAATCATCCCCTCCTTCCTTAACTTGTTCCCTTTCTTTCATAACTTTCTTGATTTCCGCTCCAAGTTCTGAAAGTTGGTCACTTTCTGGTTCTTGGCTTGTGGGTGTTTGTGCTTCTGGTTCTTGAGACACTCTGCTGTTGTTGTTGGTGGGTTCTTGAATGGATTTAGTGATGGTTAAGTGGGTTTTTCTGGTTGTGTTAATGGGTTTGGATATGGGCTTGTATATGGGTTTTGGGGTGAGCTTGGAGGAGATTTTTGATGGGTTTGTTGGGAAGGATGAAGAGAGGGGAATGTGGGAGAGAGAAAGGGAATGTGCCATTGGAGAGGTAGTGGTGTAGTGTGTGTTTGGATTGCTGGGGAAATTCATATGGGTAGCGGGTCGGATAGAGTTTATGGGTCGGGGAAATTAGAAAATTTCCAGGATTATGAAAATAAATTGAAATACATTGCAATAAAATACTCTCAACCTGTCTTTTCAGTTGTTTTATGTAAGCAACATATTAAAATTACGGGAGTTTTTGGGAAATGCATAGATTCAGAATTTTTCCCGCAAAATACTATATTTTTTAAATATTTTGTGAAAATATTAAGTTTATGAAAATATTAGTTTACTAAGCCGCGCTTCGCAGCGGTTTTTTAATAATTTTTCTATATTTTTCTGAAAAATATTCAACAAAATATGTTTTTAGATAAAATGATATTTATAACATAAAATCAGGGATTCTTTTGAATTTTCCGTTTCATCTTGGTTTGGATAAATATAGAAAAGACAATTGTTTAATAATTTTTTATTATTATAATCTTATATCTAATATTAGTATATTTATCGCTATTTTTTTTATCAAAATTCATATTCCAACTTCTATTTTAAAATACATCAATATAAAATTCTATCATATAATATATATGTTTTTCCTAATGAATCGCTCTCTCGTTAAACATATTTCCTCTCATTGACTCGTTTTTTCGTTTTTACCAAATCTAAACTAATAACAAACTAATTTACTAAATAAATTACATAATATATTAATCAATTTTAGTATATAATAATTTTTTTTTAATTTTTAATTTTTAATTTTTAGATATATGTACTCGAGAAAATAATTGAAAAGAAAATAAGATTTCTATATTTTATTTTATAAAAACTTGTATTTTATATAAATATTATCCACTATAGAAATTAGAAGGTAAAACTTAAAAAATAAATTTTAATATATATGTAAAATATATAGATAAACAAATATGAGAACATAATTTCTAATAGTTTTTTAAGTAGAATATTATGATGATAATCTGATTTCAAGATAAATTTTATAACTTCAAGAAAAAATATATGAGAATATTAAGATGGTAACTTTGAGTTCAAGAGAAAGTTTAAAAAAATTATCAACGTAGTAATTTTACTTGAAGATAAATTTTAGGAAGATATAAAATAATCATTGACTTAAAAAGAAAGTTTAGGAGAATATAAGGTAATTTAGATTTACATTACTAAAGATTAAAATGCAATTAGGTGTTTTCTAACCTTTAATATTATTAATTAAAAAATTTGGAAAAATTAAAAATATAGATTAACACAATTTGAGTGGCGTCACTTCAGGAAAAATAGAAAAACTATGTGTTTTAGTTGAAAAAGTAATTAGTATTTAATGTAATTAATAATTAAGGATAATTAATTGCAAAACAGGTAGCAATCAAACTTTTAATGTTTTGTCTTTAATAATTTGGTATAGATTTTTGAGAATTTATTTGCCCTCTCTTAATCTTTTTTTTAATAAATTATGTTTTTAATAAGTCAGTGTCATTGGCTTAAATCACAAATAAATTTAATATAATTATAAAAACATTCACCATGTATACAAAATAACTGAAAAACAGTAATTAAACACCCTTTCCCAAATGGCCCAACTTGAGTGAATGATCTTCAACGAATTACATACAAAACAGAAAAACAAACACCGGATTAATTGTAGCATGACAGTAAAAATGGATTAATTGGAGCATGACAATAAAAAAACACGTGTAGTAATCTTCCTACAATCTTTTAGCTGGCCGGTTTTACAAATTTATTTGGTAGCATTTGACATGTACATAAAATAATAAAAATTTAGTAAAATATAAATAATTGTATATGCATCTATCAGTGCTTATTTTTTTTAAAAAATTATTAAATAATAACATTATTTATAATCAATTATCTTTTCAGGTAAAATACATTACTTCTTTCTAATTTTCTAACATAATTCCCTATTTTTCTAAAAAAATCATGGACAATTACCCTTTTCAACTAAAAAAAAAAAAAATTCAATTTTTTCTTAATAAAATCCATACTTTTCCAAAAAAATCACGGACAAACCCATACTTATTTATTTTAAAACCTAGGTTAATACTTTTAATTACGTACAATTATCTTTTTCAAATAAAACTTGTTATTTTTTCTATTTTTCCTTACTAAAATCCTTCTTTTCCAAAAATATCACGGGTAAACCTTACTTATTTATTTTAAAAATCTATTTTAATATTTTTCATTATTTAAAAAAGTTAAACTACTTAGTTTTTTAAAAAATGCAATTAATAAAATATTAAAACATAAAAAATAAAAATAAGAATTATTAAAAACAATTCATGCTGCACGGATTTTAAGCTAGTGCTATGTTAAGTCTATAAAAGATAATTTAAAATCATAAAAACCTTTCTAGCTTACATCAAAAGTAATTCATAGAATTTTTTTGGAAGTAACATCAATAAGCTACGTTAACGTTAAAACTTTGGCTAGAATTCTAAAAAAAGTTAAAGATGAAATATATTATTAAATATTATACATAATATGAATATATAATATTGTAATAGAATCCAAAATCAGGGTTAAAGAGAAACATGAGTTTCATGCGGGTTTGAAAAAAACTGGTCAACTGCAAATCACAAAAACTGTAAATAGCTTTGGATCTGCCAAGGAAAAACAATAAAAGTTAATAAAAGTAAGAAGGATTAAGAGATATTTACAATGTACTAGGGAATTTTTGCTTAATTCAAAAAAATTGTTAGTAAAAATATTTTATTTATAAATGTTAAGAATTGTGTTTATAAGTTTTTGCGTTTATGACAATGCGTTTGGAGATATTTTTGAAAATTGTCAACACTAATATTTTTGAAAAGGTCAGTGCACATAAAATATTGCAATTTTACCAATAGAGTTAACGATATTTAAAATAATTATTTTTATGATAATTTTCAACACGTATGTCTTTTTATTATGAACCTAATAAAATTAATTTGTATTTTGAATTTTTTTTTAAAATTTCTAAAAATACAAAGGTAAAATGTGATTTATTTGTAAATATTAATTAAAAAATTGCATATTGTAACATAACATCATAATTTTTATTAGTATTTTTAAATTTCTTTTGTCATTAATAAAATTTTTATTTTCAATCAAAATCTAAATATACTTATTTGGTAAAAAGGTATTCCAATCTAAATAGAAATTAGTAAAATTTGGAGACAGGTGTATCTGTCCTAATTAACTCCTAATTAAGTCCCAATTTACTGTGTCTTGCAACTATATCAAACACAATCTTCAACTGTTATACACATCATCTGCAATTTGGGAAATTCAGCTTTTCAATCGACCACAACTTCACGAACTATCGAATGGAGGTTAGCAACACGAATTTTCAGTTTCTTTAGCATTATGTTATGCGGTTTTGTGTATTGATTGATAATTGATTGAGCAAAGTTACAATGATCGAAGATGGTTTTAGATTCTTGTTAAATATTGTTCCTCTTCAAGAATATGTACACTGTAGTTTGAATTTGTTAGTTAAACTATGTTCCAAATAAGTTATTAGAGATTAGAACTTGCCTGGTTGTATGTATTGCATGCATAAGATGTTATAAATTGGATCGATTAGTACTTGCCTGGTTGTATGTATTGCATGCATAAGATGTTATAAATTGGGTCGATAATTGGGTCGATATTGATTAGTACATGAAAATTAGATAGAATGACTAATGGATTTAGATGTTTTTTAGGAAAAGTTTAGATGTCATTAGCAAATTTTTATAGAATCAATGGATTTATATTGGCGATGATATGATTTTACATTATTGGTTCATTGTTAAATTAGGAATATAGTGCAAACTGTTGAGGTGCTTGCGTATTGTTACATATCTAACTTAGTGCAGTTTTATGAAGTGCAAACATAATGCAAAATTTAAATTTCTGTACCAAAAGTACAAAAGTATGAAATACTTACTGTAATTGGTCATATTTAGATTTATAGGTATTAAGTAGAAAAGAATGGAAATATATGTATTAGTTAAACTCAAACATTGATTTTCCAAATAAGTGTGGGAGATTAGTACTTGATTTCCCTATTCCTATATAAATCAGCAAGATCATCCCTAATGTCGGCGTTCCTCTGTTTTTGAGTGAATCAGAATTATAACGTATTGTACTAAGTTATTTCTGTTTTAAATGCAGAGAAAATTACTTCCAACTTATATGAAATTGAGAACTGATTGTACAACAGGTAAAAATTATTGATTTAAGTTGTACTTTGTAAAAAAAATCACATCAGTTGTCTTTGTCTTGTTTAATTGAATTATGGTCTGTTTAGGAGAAACTCGCAAACCATTATCCAGTTTTATTGCATCAAATGTTGAAAGAGATGAAGACGGGTCATTTGTAAGTAAAATAGTCCTATAATCTTGATTAAAAATAGAATAATCATGCATATGCTGTTGCGTATTATGACAGATTATGTTTTTTTTTATGCAGAGGATTCCATCTTCTTTTCTTGACAAATTTGGAAGTTCTCTTTACTACCATTTACAAATTAAGTGTAACAATATATTGTGGCATGCCATTTACGATAACAATAAGAAAAAAATTCGTGGTCTATATGATTTTTTAAGATTCTATGATCTGCGAATGTACTCGGTGGTGATTTTTGACTATTTTGGATGTGGTAAGTTTGCTGTGAAATGTTACACACATAATGCGACTGCAGTGGTCAATCCAACTATTGAGCCTGTTGAGTTTTTCAAAAATGAAAAATCAAGATATTTGATGATGGATCAGTTTGTCTATGGTCATAATCATCTAGAAATTGAAAAACTTATAGCAATATCATCATATAATTCGATCAAGGAAAGTACAAAGGAATTCAAACTTGAGGTCAAAAGAGTCGACAACATGCAAGAAATGCAATATCTGGTAAAGATTTCATTATTTCATCAGAGTTACTTATATCTGACAAATGCTACATTTACATTCTTTTTATATTATACTAACATTTATGTTAACAGGAATTGGAGAAAGATCTAGAGGATCTTTACAAAAACTGGAAAGGAATGGATAAGATTTACCTTACTCTTGGGATGAGGATGTGGGAAATAGAGGTTCATTGCGATGTTGAATCATGCACGTTTGGTTCTGGTTGGTATAATTTTCTCAAAGACTTGGATATTTCAACCGGGGATGTTATAGCTATGAATATAGCAGAATCTCCCGATATTGTTCTTACATGCATTTTTAAAAAAGAAGAGCTAATATTTGAGAAAGAAGCAGGTATCATTCTAGTAATTTATATATGTATACATAATAAATTCTAAATTTCCTCTGCATTTCTTTATATAAATTATGTCCTTTTACAATGTAAAACAGGAGTGAGGGATGGAATGAGATCATTCTTCAAAATTATACTTGAAACAACACTAAAACATGGATATATCGTAAGTACATTAGATTTTGTTTATGGTGAATAGTTCTATTTAAGCATGTATGTGTTATATATACTCTCTGGTTTTTATTTAATAATTAGTAGTATGCGTAATTAAGTATAAATGTTTTAACCGTCAATTAGGTATTGCCGGCTTTGATTGGAGTGGAGACAGAAAAATCTCTGTGCAGTGTTTCTCAAATTAGAATATATGGGATGGAGTGGCAAATAAGATATCATGAAAAATTAAGAATTATTTATGGTTTGGAAAAGGTTGTTCAGCACTTTAGCCTGGTGGAGTTTGACGCTATTGTTTTTAGTTTTGATATGTGTGGAGAGCTTTGTGCAAGGATTTTTAAGAGTAATGGAATGGAAATCATATACTATACACCGGGAAGCATTTGTAGCGTGCGCAAATGTGAAGATTGTTTTATTTTTGAGGAAGAAATTTCTGATTCTCGTCTGGATATGGGTATGTCTCGTAGTATACTTTTTTGTATTTCATTTTGAACTAATATATCTATCAGAAAAACATTATAATTATTTGTATATAACTTTTGAAGGTGATGCAAAACTTATGGATGTAGTTACTGCGGGCAAAGTTCGGAGATATACTGTTAACGTACCTGCTGTCATGGCTAATGTGGTACCTGATAATATAGGCCAGGTAGTTGTTGATGAAGCAGTAGATATTGTGGAACCTGATGTGGTAGAAAATGCAGAAGATGCTGACACTCTGCAGTTCTCGAAGAGGTTGATTCCCTGCAACATGAACGGAAGATGTCATGGAATGGTATATTGACATTTTTTTATGATCATATAGTATAATACATTGTATAATGTCATCTCAATTTATTTCTAAAATGTATGTAAATATTTTATGTGTAGCATATACCTGCTGACATTAAAATCGGTGATCGAGATTGGGAAAGAGGAGATCGTGTCGTCTTCGGGACTGAAGAAGGAATATGGAACATAACTATTGTTTTAAATAATGGGAATGCCAGATTTTCCGGTGGATGGAGCAGATTTGTCAGAGATAATAATTTGAATTTGAATGATAACCTGCGTTTCACTTTGCGCGAGGAAGCAAATATTGCTGTATTTGATGTCGAAGTTAATCCAATAGATTGATATGCTCACAATATTTTGGTACTTGTAACATAACTTTTAGAAGCATGGTGCTTCTTAGTAGTGGATGTTAAATATTGGAGAAGGATGCTTCAAATATGGTTCTGAATCGTACATGTAACTTAAGTATACTTTTAAGATATTTGCGTATATTTGAACTTCCTTCTATTAGTTTGAGTTTTTGGTTTTGGATTGTAGAAGCAACTGATATATTGTGACCAGATCTTATAGTTTGTTGAATATATTACGTCTTTAAAAATTATATTCTAATTTTAAATCTATAAGATTTAAGATTTGATCTTATATTTTATAAATATATTACGTCTTTAAAATTAATTAATTTGGTCAAAATATAAGATCTAATCTTATATTCTATAAATATATTACGTTTTTAAAAAAAATTCATGTTGAATTAATTTAAACTACTTACAAATATTATTAACTATTGAGCAGTTACCACTAAAAAGTAACTTATGTGCAGTTACATGTACATGTTATAGCAGTTTTATAACTGATGACTATTGGATTACTCTTTAAACATTATTATAAATACTATTTTCTGTCTTTTAGATTACAATAACAATCATCACTAACATCATATCTGTATTTACAAAGATGAGTTCACCATCTGCAAAGAGGAGAAGGTATTCTAACATGAAGAATTTGGTGGTGAATGACTTGAATAGCATCAACATTTCATCTGCAGAGTTAAATGAAGATATACGTATAGCAAATGAAGATTTCTGTTTGTTTTTCAAAAGTATGGAAGATAGACAAACAGAATTATTTGCTCGCACTATTGGACTGGAGGAAAAATACATGTACACATACATATTTCTAATTTTAATTATAGTTATTCAGAAATGTTTTGCTATCCTATTTACCATTTTTTCTGTTGATATACAGTTTATGTTTATAAATCGCAGGGACCTTAACAAAGTGTTGAAAGGAAATCCAAATGCAGCAGTTGGTGAATCATCAATGACAAATGTGCAAATTGATAGAGACTATGCAGGAAGTGAAAGAAGATTTCTCGAAGATACTTCAACTTCTCTGAATGGTCACGTGAAGCAGTGCAAAGATCAGTTGGAAGAAATGTTGGCAGGTTTTAAAAAGTTTGAAGCGGAATGGATTAAAAGGATAAGCGACTGGATAATCAAGGCTGGTGAAATTGAGGATCAAAACTCAACCATGACTGCTCGAGTGGATGATTTAAGGCGTAATATCTGAATTCGTTTTATGTTATAATATATTCACATGCTTCATGTAGATATGTTACTCTGTTATGTTTATCTTAGGATTATGCTGTGACTGGCAACATTATTAGAATTGCATGTCAAGATATTGGCCTATGAAACTAAGTTCATAATGTTTTGTCTACATGTTTATACTTTATGCACCAGTTTTATTGTCAATAATTTAGATAGATTAAGAGTACCTATTTCAGTTGTTTGAATCAATGTAGAAGATATATTTTACATAAAAAGTAGTAACTTTAGCAAAGAACGCTGCATAAAAAAGTAACATAATTATTTATTTTATGCTCCACCGCAAAGATAACTGTTTTGCGTCTGAAAATTAAAGTAGTTTCATATGGACTCAAAACCACATCAAAACCAAAACAATAAGATAGAGAACAATCCAGAAATCCAGAAAATAAACAAAGTTTAATATGATAAGAATTTATTCAGAAAAAGCTTCAACTGTGAACTTCAGTAATCTTCACTGTCAAATCCATGCAATCAAGGTTCCTGTAAAGACCATTTGAAAAAATAGACTGTTACTTTTATTTTAAACTAAAGGTATAAGATAGAACAATATATTGAAATTACTCAACTTCCTTTACCATTTTAATTTTTTTGGTCACTGATTTGGCGGAACCTGGAGTCTGCATGAAGTCATTAACTTCAAAAGTCTGCAACAATGATGTTCACTTTAATAACTTGTAGATTCTTTATAATTATCAGAGCCAACAGTCTATCAAAACATATATTTAGATAGGCTCACATTGTCAGTTAAGTCAACACTTGAAGCATCGGAAATACAGGGATTCTCAGAAGTACTTGGAGTCGGCAATGTAGTATCATATATATCTTCAGCTTGGAAGAAAGTGTTATCTTGAGTAACATTTGATTTGTTTAACTTTAACTGAACTGAAATTTCTTTCCCAACCAAAGTTTGAAGACGCTTAGGAATACCTTCTTCGGGAACCTACGACATCATGTAAACTATGATATGGATACAACTGACAAATCTATTAAAAATGCAAAATGTTCATTGTTACCTTCTTCAAATCATCAAGAACCTTGGCAGCGCTTGTGCCAAGAATTCTTCTAGCAGTTCGATCCATTAGAACAATATTGCATGAGAATGTAGAGTCTTCAGCAAGGACCATGATACAGAACCTGAATATAATTTAACACTTCATTGTTTAAGCAAACATCTCTATTTTGACACAAAAATGTACTTATATCAAATCTGTTTGGAACAATTTACCTTTTAGGAGCAACAGGTATGATCCTTGGACAATCAGAACATTTGAACCTATTGCCAAAGCTTTAAACTTCAGACTGACATTTGTTGCAACTATAAAACCACCAGGAGGAATCTTCATCTACTTTCATAATTGTAAAGCTACAACATATTATTTTCTACAACACAAACATATAGAACATGATTAATATATTAAACAATTGCCAAATTACAAAGAAAAATGTTTGTATAAATTTAAAAAATTACCTTGAGATGATCATAAGTCAAATTCTCATTCAAGTCCTTCAATGACAGCTTCTCAAAGAAGGTTAAAATCTGTTCAGGTCTTGAGGAAATGAGGCTTTTTTCTGCCTTCAAATGATACTCTTCAGCAATGAGCCTTTACATAAAATATTTATCATTAACATTCAAGAACAAAGAGAAACATTATTAAGAAAACTAAGTACAATATACTACCTCAGCCTCATGTCTGTAACAGCTTCATCATCTAAATTTATATAAACCTTTGTGGAAGGCAATGTAGCAATCTGCACAGAATCTATACAAACAACTTGTAAAAAAATACTGTTGTTAAGTGCCTTAGCATTTAAAAAGGTATTAGTTGGATAAGTTCTTACTAATAAACTTGGTCACTTTTGTGCTTGTAAGAATTGCTATAATTGGTTTCTCAAGTTGTTTCACATACATTTCCTCAACAGAAAGAGCAAGATCTCCCCATATAGTGACTTTGTGAGCATTGCTATTTTAATTTAAAAAAACAAAAAAATGTAAAATATAAGTCACACTACATGATCTAGATGTATACAAATTCTAATATAGATAGTTAAAAAAACCTTGAATCGCAGATCCTGAACTTCACAATGTCTCTGTCCCCGAATTTGGTGTCAATACGCTTGACATTCTCATATTCCTCAATAACTCCAATGATATCTTTTTCCAAACAAAATAAAAAAATAGAATGAGTGCACCAGTTATATATTAAGTAAAATGCATATTACAATTTGAATTAGGAACTTGTAGTAAATTACCTATAGCAAATTCTGGATTCTCTCCCGGCTGAGATTTATTGGCTTCGGCAAATAAATCTTCTAAATCCAAAAATTCAAACTTATAGTGAGGAATCATGCCGTCGTCTTCAGCTTGCTTGACAGTAGTTGCATTAGTAAACCTAATGCAGTTTTTGGATTGGACCGATTTCAAATTCCCCACAGCATCCTTCACACTAAACTGATCAAAAACATATACACCTCCTTCCACAATAGCAGTGCCAGTTGTCAATGCATTCCAAATGTTGTGATAGGCAAATGCATGAACATGGTTATTCTACAAAAAAGATAAACAGATTTCATGGTTCAGTTGTATACATTTCTCAAAATAAACTGTGAATAAACATAAAAAGATAAAATAAGGTTTACATCATCATCTAGGAGAATGAGATTGAAGCCCTTCAACGATCCACTCTCATTGGTAACACTGGGCCACTTCCTCGTCACTCTAACTTTAATCTTCCAGTTAGTAGTCGACTGGTTTAAGTTCTCAAGACGGTCAAAAACAATAATCTCCATTGACAATGAGGCTATAAGAAACAATAAAATATCATTGGGATAACCATTATATCATCAAAAAAATGACAACAGAATAGTAGTAATACATTACACAATGACATCAAGATATTGTATACACAAAGAAAGTTAGTATTACTTACTAACAACTTAATGCTGCAGAAAAAGGAAAATGCAGAGAAGAGTACAATGAGTAAGTTATGGTTTTATGTTTTATAATAATAGTAAAAAGTATAACTAATGATAAACCAAAATTTATTGCTGATATTGTAGTCCAACTAATAATTGATTTGTGATTGATTCTTTGATGATTTCGATAAGGATTGATATATGATTGATTCTTTTATAATTTTGATAATGATCCGTAACAGATATATCCATGTTGTTCATGTTGTATTTTTGTGATTGATACTTATCAAATATATGTCATTTCAATATTTGACATTTTAGCAAATTTTTAGTGATATTTGACGTATATATTTATTAAAACAAAATGAATCCTGTAATGATTTAATGAATCTTGATATTCCAATTAAATAAATACTTCTAATTGATATTTTTATTGTAGCTAATATTTCACATGATTATAATAGATTCTTTTTACTACAACTTTGACAAAACTGGTTTTTAATGATCTTGACATGTATAAATTGACATTTATATTAATAAACGTTTGATTTTTTATTGTACTGACATTTATAAAATGTTTTTTTGATTGAACTTGACATGTATATAGTAATCTTGGTATACAAACACTTGAATAATTTTAAAATTTATTTCATATCATACATTAATTGTAATTGATTTTTAAAAAATCAAATCTATAAAACACGATCAATTCCAACATAATGATCAAATTATTTTAAATGCAAATTAAAAAGGATTAAACCACAATATCTATGAAATAAAGAGTACATCAATCATCTACATTAGGAAGATTGTAAAAAATCTCCTCAAAAACTACATTGGAGGTAACATTTGTGGTAACACCGGAATCACTATCAATCAAAATATGAAGACCTTCCGGCCTTGTAACTCTTGAGATGGCAACATAGATGTGACCATGCGAAAAAGCAGCTCTAGGGAGATATAAACCAACATTATCAAGGCTCTGTCCCTGACTCTTGTTTATTGTCATTGCATAACATATTTGGATCGGAAACTGAATTCGTTTAAAGTCAAATGGCCATACGGTATCAGTTGGCATCATTTCGATCCTTGGTATCAAATGTTTAGTTCCAACATGAGAGCCACAAAGGATTTCACATTCAATACTATTTTTCTTGCATGCAATAACTATCATTCGGGTTCCATTGCACAATCCCATTATCTGGTTCAAATTCCTCATAAGCATAACTACGACTCCAACTTTTACTTTTAACTCATGTTTGGGAATGCACGGCATATTTATTGAATTCAAGTACTCAACTGGAAATGCAGCAGCGAAATCGTTATCTTCATCACCGGCATCATCAATAGAATCTTGACTAAGATAAGTATGTAGCGTACCAGGAATCTTGTCAAGGATTTGATTATTGATGTCGTCCACCACAATATTTGTTGGTGTCAGAATAGCTCTAGATCTCAGGTAAGAATGTGAAGACATGTTGTTGCTAAAATCCGGATAAGTCACATCAAAAAGAGTCCGAATAGGATCTTCCGAGGTGTGAACAACATACTGATCTGGTATCTTTATCAACATTTCACCAACATCCGATTGAGTAGTTACGTGTTCCACTCTCCCATCACCAACAGCAAGCTGCCACTTGCTGAACTCGGCAATGATCTTATTATGTTCTTCTGTATTACCTGAATGTAACCGCATATTCTGCTTCAGTAAATGTACTTGACAAAAGTCCCATAATTTAGAACTGTTTAGAGCAGCACATACGACTTCGGCTCTTGTTGCCTTTGGAATTACAGGCAAAATTTGTCGAAAATCTCCACAAAAAACAACGGTGATACCACCGAATGGCTTCTTGGATCTTGTCTTATCAACAACAGACATGATATCTCTCAAAGATCGGTCTACGCATTCAAAAGCATGACGGTGTTGCATTAGAGCTTCATCCCAAATTATTAGATTAGTCTGTTGAATTAGCTCGGCAATATCAGTTCCATGTCTTATACCAGCTGTAGAATACTGATCAAGTTTCAAAGGAATATGAAAACGGGAATGCGCAGTTCTTCCACCAGGCAACAACACCGCTACTATACCACATGAAGCAACAGGAAGTACAATTTTACCTTCGGAACGCAATCGACAACATAGAGTCTGCCACAAAAAAGTCTTGCCACAACCTCCACTTCCATACACACAAAAAAATCCGCCTTTATCCTCATTTATATTATTTATAATGGCCTCATAAACATTTCGTTGTTCAGCATTGAGGATTTTATGGTTTTTTTCATGTTGTGATTTCATTTCTTCTTTGTTGTATCCAGTTTCTTCTTCAATGAGACGATTAACAGAATTTCTGAAATAAGCTTCACCGGGAAATGGCATAGTTGAAAAGTCTCTCAAACTCTTTCCGATATCATTTACCAATTTCTCAATTTCTGAAAAAAAAACACAATAAACTTTGTAATATAAGTAACATTTTAGAACCACAACAAATTAATTCAATAGTAAATAATGCACAATGATATTATTTGCCGTGTGTAAAAATCCTAACCTGCAAGAGCATATTTTTGAACATCATCGTCAGATAGAAATAAAGTATGATCATCAAGCAAGTGTCTTCGCAACAGTATAATGTCATCAGACATGTATCGCCAGTGAGCTTCCCAAAGCCTGAGAGGATCTGAAATTGGACTATAAGCCAAAATATTGACAAACATTGCACGCAACTGAGGAGGCATGGATGTGTGTGAATTTTCAGAAATAGCCTCATGCCATTGGTTATCGTTCTGAAGAAGACCAAGTGCTGAACATGCTTCCTTAAATGATTTATGAACATGACCATCTACATTTTTTAGATCCTCGAATGATGTAGCACCTTTTTTTTGAAGCAAAAGCATTCGTAGATATAATAGATCACCACTGGAAGAATGGACCTCACTAAGTCTACCAATAACATCACCTCTTTTCCTTTCTTTCCACATGCCTGGTCGTGCATGCCAAGTAAACTTACTTGGAAATTCAGAATAAGTCCAGTTCTTTGCATCAGGCAATGTTCTATTCGCATCAAACCAAGCTTCCAACTTGCTTTTTTTGGAATTGGCTTTATCACACACTTCCTGCAAAACAGCTCCAGTTTTGAACGACACATGTTTGTCATTTGGTAAATGTATAGGCAAACGATCGACAGATGGCCAACGTGAATGAATGTCAAAACCAAATATCCTCCAAGCCGCTTCTGATGCACAAACATATCTACCATCCAAATAATGTTTGATCTCATCAATAGGACGCTTTTCTGGATTTTCTGGAATGCAGGAAGAAAGATGCGTACCATTTGTTTTTTTCTTTAGTAACATAGTAGCTGTATCATGTCCTTTTAAACAGTACTTGAATAGGTATTTTAAGGACCTCGAACTATTGCATATCTCCAAATTCGTGTGACATTGAAATCGAACTAAAAGATCTCGATTGTATGGGACGACATAACGATTATCCAAATCAATGCCTTTCTTTTTAACATATAATCCAGTCCTCCTTCTTTTGTAGACTGGAAAACCGCATTCATCGAAAAATGTGTGAGAGTTGTACCTTATAAAACAACAATGTTTTAAAAACATAGACATTTGTATCTAATTTGATAATTTTCAAAAAAAATTGAAAACTAACCTCTTAGGAAAATGCTTAATACATTTTCCTTTGACCATACATGGAGATTTCACGCAATCAGTACCACATGGTCCGTGGATCATGTAATTATTAACATCATGATATCCAACTGGATCAATGTCTAGGTCTGGAATTTCCGCAGATACTAAAGAGTCAATTTGTTCAAATGTCTTAGGCCTGTCATCAGGATGTAACCATATAAGCATATGGGCATGAGGCAATCCTCGTTTTTGAAACTCAATGACATGCATCACTACACAAAAACGGATACGATAATAAAAGATACAACTATGAGAATTAATTATAAGGTAATTATGTAGAAAAATGTGTGTAGCAACACCTCATAACATCACTTACCTCCTATGCAGCGACCAAAATAATTTTTTTTCTTTACCAATTCGATAAGCTGGTCAACTTTTAACTTAAATACTCTTGAAACGACATCAGGAGCATCAGCAACATCAACACCAGGTAGGTATTTGAGCATTCGTTGAATTTCTGGCCATTTGGTGTTACATGTCATAGTGAGGAACAAAGAAGGATGGCCAATTGTTCGACAAATAGCCAAAGAATCCTTAAAATATTGGTTCATGTAACGCTTGCAACCGGTGAAAGAGGCTGGCAGAATAATTGCTTTACCAACTTTTGATGGATTATTGTCTCCCTTCTGTACTGCATCCCTAATATTATGATATAGATCAGCACGTATAGTAGTCTGATGTTCTCTAATCCACTCCAATCTATATTGCTCAATTGCAGTAAATGCATCTACAATGTATTGCTGCCACAAACGTCCACCCAAATGTGGAGTCAAGCCTATCACATATATGTATACAATTATTAAAACATAATTTTAAACAAAAACCTAAAAATAAATAAGTATTGCAAATTAGTAGCGATGCTAATACCTTCTGATGGACGTATCATTAGTTTATAATTGTAATACTCCTTCATGGTGATGTTCTCGCGAGGTCCTCTTTCTTCAGAATCATCAACATCACAATGTTCTGATGTTTTCGTCGGTTGCTTATGAGTTTTAATTAAAGGAATTTCACGGTGAAATCCTACATCTCCATGAGGAAAAAGAATTGGATATTGTAGTTGCATAAAGCGTGGATCAGTTTCATAAATCCTCTCCAATCCATTCACTCTTGAATGTATAATAGTATCTCTACATCCCTTGCTATAATCATCCGTCACAATCAATCCAGAAACCTCATTTGATGGTCCAACATGGTTTGGTCTACCACTCGCCGAGCTTGAAGATATAAGAACCAATTTAAACTCATCAATTGGATTTTCTTTTACTCTTTCCCGAGCCATACGAAATCCATGGACCAACCTGTTATGTTCATCCAACATTCGCAACAAAGACTCAACAATCTCTGGATCAACAGCATCACTTGAACCATTAACAGCATTGATTCTATTGTTTATTTCTTCTTCTGTGTCATAAATGTAGAGTTGACAGAATTTAGGAGTGTCGCCTTCAGGTGGTAATAAGCTTCCAATATTATGATAATTCGTGCCACGAAGCTTGAAACAGTAAGGAGCACCACCCCTGTTTATTTTATGGTCAATCTTACCACCAGAAGAGGTCATTGCAAACATACAATTGTATATTCTAATATTTTTCTTGAAATGTTTGAAATGCACGCCACCGGTAAGAAGAGTTGCGAGAGGTTCAGGAGGCTGTTTTTCTTTTTCAAGAACAACCTGACCATTTTTACAACAAAGAGAGAAAGTTGGAGTTTTTTTTTGTGTAGCTTTGTTGTTCCTTTCTTCATTCCACATTACAGACTCACATTTCCCACATAACTTGTCCGCAGCTCCAATATCCATGTATCCATTCCAAGAATCTTGTTGAGTGTAGAAAATCTCTTCATCGTCCAGGTCCTCATAATCACCTGGTTTTTAATTTTCTTAAAAATTAAAAATGCAAAGTAATATGTGTTCAGATAAAATTAACTAAAAATAACCAAATAATAGAGAGTGGCCAAATATCAAAAATACCTTGTTCTAATGAATCACTTTCACTGCTAAAAGTGTCCTCGACATTGTTAAAGTCGCTCATTAAATTTATTGGGCCAGAAGTCTCGCCAACTTCAAAACTACTCCTTACACCATCTTTACCTACTGAAAATGGAATCGGTGACATTTTACCACAACTTTTCTTCGCAACATGCTGCTCTGTTTCATCATGTGGATGTTGTTTCTTGTAATCTGGCCGACGTTTATTAATAGGTTTTAATGTAGAGGCAGGCATGGAAAAGGTGAGAGTACTCTGGCCAGATTGATCCGTATTTTTATGATTGTTGTTTGTTTGATTTCTTTGCATATCACCTAATCAGAATTGGGAAAAAATGAATAATGTGAGTATTTTGGGGATTGTATGAAAAATACACAAAAATTAAGAGATATAATACATCAGAGTTGATAAATCTAAAAAAAAACCTGAAAGATTAATGGTTTCCAGTCTACTGTGAAATGTAGTTCTAGGTGTCATATGAGATTTACTTGATATAGTTGAACCTGTTGAAAATGTGTGAGACATCTTGATTAATAGTATGCAGATTAGCATCACTTTTGACAGAAACGGAACAACACTGAAATAATGAAATGTGCACTTGCCAATGATGAAGGACCTGAAGACTGAGAAATAAACGGTGACTGAGAATTCTGGTCTATTGTTGTCAAAGGAGGTCTGGAGTAGGCTTGTTTTGATACATTACTCATAATGTTATCAACATTTTTGCCACGAACTCGACATTTGCTTACTACATTCACATAAAAGTAGAAAATATAAGAAATGAGAAGGTTAGAATATATGGACATTAGAAAACTGAAATCGATAACATTAGACACTTGATATTATACCATTTTTTCCAGTGATATTTTTTCCTACATGACCTGATGACAATGTAGCAGGATCATGTAGAATACTTTGTGGCAATCGTCTCAAGTTTGTAGAAACAGATGCAACATTTGGAGAGAAATTTTCTTTATTGTTTGTGGAATCAGCACTTGACAATACATTACTGACATTGGTTCCACGAACTCTTCTATTTGCACCTTCAGATTCAATCAAAATATGGATGTCAAACATGAAAAACCTCTCGTGTGAATCACAACATGGATGTCAAACATGAAAACATATGTATTGTATTGACGAATATAACATTTGAGTTGACTAACAAAATCAAACATACCTTGATTTTCATCATAATTACTTCTCTGAAGGACTGTTTCAACATTCCGACCACGCACACGACGTTTTGTACCTATACAGAGACGTAAATCATCATATCATTGACAGCATTATAATAACTTAAACATCAGAATGAGAACCTGATATAGAACTCCGATGAGAATCCATAAACACGTAGTTTCTCTGAGATATATTTGATTATTGTACAGAGAAGTCGCCACTATCACGATTAGGTCTGCAAAAGTTGAAAAGAAACAGAAGAAAGAAACGGACGTACAAAAAAAAGAAAAGAAGGAAGAGATTGAGAAAATCAAAGAAGATATTGTAACCATAAATGTGTAATTTGAAATTCAAAATTAGGATAATATGATTTGGTATATGGGTCAACAAAATGGATAATCCATGGATCTTGTGAAATATAGTAGAAAATAGTACAAATAGGATCCATGGGTAAATTTTTTTACCCAGTGGGTAAATTCCTCATTACACTTTAAGAATATATAGATGCATGCAAAATTTGAGAAAGACCTTCTACCTATACACCAAGAGTAGAACAAAGATGTTCATTGAAAAACATCTATAAAATTAAAATTTTGGAGATTATTTTATTATATAAAGAATCGCATACTTATTAAAATTCGATCTTTAGTAAATTGAAAGATGAAGATCACTTTATGTAATATAGACTATGAATTTGTCTATTTTCCTTGAAGAATAAGTAAGATGGGTTCCGAAAGAACCTTATAGCTTCCCCAAAAATATGTCATAACCCAGATAAATAAGTAATTCCAATCGGATCTGCATTAATGAAATACAATAAACAGGTATTGGTTCATGAGTACATATGATTTCATTACCCGTGAGGCCGTGATGTTTTCATCTTTCATACCTGCAAAATAGCCAAATATACAAAATATGAGTCCATTCTAGAAAAATAGAAAAATAGATAAATATGAATCGAGCGATTCTAGAGCGAGAGTTTTCCTTTATATATATATAAAGATATTTTCTAAATCAAAGAAGGTTCTATCAATTCCTACAAATTCGAAAATAATAAAGAAGTTGTAATTTAAAGTTATATCAAGTTTGAAAATAATAAAATAAAGTGTTATCAAGCCTATAAATTCGAAAATAATAAGGCAGTTGTAATTTTCTAAATCAAAGAAACTTCTATCAAGTCCTACAAATTCTTAAATAATAAGGAAGTTTTAATTTTCTAAATCAAATAAAGTTCTATCAAGTTTGAAAATAATAAAAGAAAGTTCTATCAAGTTTGAAAATAATAAAAGTGTAATTTTCAATTTCCTTCCTACAAAATCGAAAATAATAAAGGAAGTTGTAATTATTAAAATTAAAAATTGTGAAAATTTGAGAAAATTAGAAAAATAAAACGGAGAGATTCTAGAGGCGCCACCTCACCGGCCTCGTCTTCTCCTTTATATAAGTATATTGATTTACAAAAATACGTTGCATAATCAATCAAAAGTATTTAATATTTAAGATTATTTAATATTGAAAATACTTACAAAAATATTTACAACTCAATCAAAATCAACCACAAATACAACTTCTAAAATTTTAATAACGAAAATAATCTGTTTTTTACAATAATTGAAATCATCTTTGGTTGCATAATAGGTTTTAAAATTTTAATAATTCAAATCATCTTTTTGTGACAGGAATTATATTTGGTTATATAATAAGTTGCTTAACACATCAAATCAAATGCAACCAATATAAACTTCAAATGCAACCAAAAACAACTTTAAT
Organism: Heracleum sosnowskyi; assembly: GCA_030848705.1. NCBI lineage: Eukaryota > Viridiplantae > Streptophyta > Magnoliopsida > Apiales > Apiaceae > Heracleum > Heracleum sosnowskyi. Next base: position 134,680,984 of record CM061237.1, read on the forward strand.
TCTTTTTTCGAAAAAACGTAAAAATATCTTGCATTTGATTGCATATCGTATTTTTGCAAATATTTTTGAAAGATGAGAAAATCACAAAAAAAGCTTAGAAAAAGTAATTTTTTTGATAAATTTCTCTAAAATAAATATTTATATAATTCTAACATATTAAAATTGTCTGTGATGTTCTAAATTCATTTTTTGTTCACTCCAAAATTTATTAAGAACAAGTATTAATTTATACAACTTATAAAGTTGCTTATTCAAAAAAATATATAATAATTACATTTTTTTTAAGATTATCTCAAAATATAACTTTGTAGTACTATTTCATATATTTGACTATTTTTAACTTTCATAATTTTATTAATAAGCAAAATCTATTTTTTAGGGTACTTTTCAGAATTAGTTCGCACTTTATTTTGATTTTATCACTAGAATTTTATCGTCCTTATATTCTTTGTTGTTTTTCAAAATAAATAAGAAGTGAAATGCTATTATTAATGAAATTCTTTTATTTAAAATTCTTTTAATACACCTTCAATTCTATTTTATTTTTTGGAAAAAATAATAAAAATTTTAAATTCCTATTTTAATTGTATATATTTTATAAGTAGGCAATATTGATCTTAATCATCCGGAATTTATAGTTATAGTCCTATATTTATAGTTACAAATTTTTATTATAACCCTAATGAGTTGCACAAATAATATAATTTATAATTTTGTGAAGTCTTTATTTAACCTTCTTAATTTTAATTTTATTTTTAAACTACATGATGATGTCAATGTAATTATTTGATTATGTTGCAAACAAATAAATTAAAATATATCATATTTTACTAGATAGCGCTGATAATATTTTAATGAGTAACATATTTGAAAATTTTCAATTATTATTTACATACAAAAGTTTTATTGAATTTAGCAAATTTAGTTTTATTTAATCTAAATCATTTAAAAACATTATTAAGTATTTAAATATGTGACCGATGTCCCTAAGGTTGACCTTATGAAACTTAATCAATTTTAGAATATTTTTTTAGTGTAAAACGAATGTGGCACTTTTGTAAATTAATAGAATTTCTTGTAATTATAATAATACCCTCATTCATTTATATATATGAAATCTATTTAATTTTAGGTAACTACCTAATGACCATCTTAGGACCATAAAACCCTTTAAATATAATATTACAAACAACTAAATATATATTTTAACATTATATGGGAAAGTTCTCATATATCTATCTTATCCGTTTATGATAACTAGTTAAAAATCTCATTTATTTTTAAGTATGAGTATTAATTAGACCTGGAAATTCGGATAATTGGTTCAGTTTTGGATCAGATTAATCTCCGATCGGATTAACTTTCGGTTATGATATATTTTGGTATGATTCGGATCAGATCTGATTCGGTTCAGGTCTAATTTCGGATTAAAACTGGATAAAATTTAGATTAAAATTGAATAAATTTGGTTCGGATCAAATTCAGTTCAGATCTTTTCGGATCATTACCTATTCATTTTTTTATTTGTAAGACTTTAAAAAATATCTTAATATTAAATATATATTTTTACTATAAAATAATGTACTTTTTTCAAAAGTATTGTTTAAATATCTATTTATTTTTGTTAAGAAATTATTCTAATTATGAATTTTGCTTATAAATAGATTAATTTATTGAATTTTAATATACGTTGATTATGATCTATAAAAATTATAACTCAACTAACACTGAAATCACCATTTTTTTAGTTCAGATTCAAATCGGATCTCATATTTCGAATCCTATTCGGTTCGGATAATTTATTATTCGGTTATGATCGGTTCCGGATCATAATCGGATCAAATAATTTTTGGTTAGATTGTCGGTTCGGATAATTTTCGGATCGGTTCAAATCGATTTTCGGATTATTATCGGATTAACTAATTCGAATACAAAATCAGATTCATTTCTATGAATTTCGGTTCGGTTCTTCGGATCCAGACCCAATTTGCCAGGTCTAGTATTAACTACGAATCCCTTGAGCCATGTTTGTTTAGAGGAATTATAATTACGGGATATTATTTGGAGATAAATAATTCCATCAACTAAAGTGCTATGGATTATAATTCCTTAAATTATGATATCTAATGTTTGTTTTGAAGTATTAAGTTTAAAATTGGAATATAATCCTTTAAAATTTAATCCGTTGTTTGTTTTGATGATAATCATGGGATTGGACTACTATCCTTTAAAATTTTCAATCATATGTTTGTTTTGTATAGGATTATAGTGAGGGGATTATAATCCTTTATAAAAATGACTTGTTAGAAGGGATTAAATAATACATCCTCCAACCAAGTATTAGAGGGGATTATAATTATATCTCCTACTCCAACAAAACAAACATGGAATAGGAAAATTTAAAGCATTATAATCCTCGAACTTATCCTAAATAAGTTTTTGAACAACAAATATGGGATATGAAAATTTAAAGGATTATTATCCTATCATATACTTAATACCATGAAACAAACATGGTCTTGGAGTTTGAGATGCTTTTGTACTCAGTTAATCTTGTCGCAAATCACAAATCCATTGTAGTGCGCCCTAAGGATGGTCAAATAAGTTTTTGAGTTCTGAAGTGACACGAGCACATGCAAGATTAATCATGAAGAGTAAAGATTGGGGACGTGAAGATAAAGGATCTCTGTTGGTTGCTCAGTCACTAGATCTTTGTACTGCAAATATGCGACACAGTTCCAAACTATGTAAGCGAGATCTACCACAGCAGGAGCATCTCTGAATAAACTGTTATGGGAAAAGTAACAGAAGTAACGTATAACAATGGCCAATCGACCTTAGCTTTCTTGATCTTGCATAGATACATGTCTGAATAATTAATTTACTGTGGATATACTTACTGTTTGGGCAAGTTTACGTTTTGTTGTGGTAGATATTTAGGGATGGTTCAAATTATGTATGTATTGTCTGGATTGATCCACAAGTCAGTCTATATTCTTTTTCATGCATTTTGAGTTGATTGAGTTGACATATCCGGCCCACACAGTATTATGGACAATTAAATCATTCTTTGCCCACACAGTATTATTCTTCACTTTTCGTTTATTAGCAATATCCATCTTCTTTAGGATTAATATCAGGGATATGTAATTATCGAATCCGGTATATAAATTATGACTATCCATCGCTCTCTACACTTAACTAGACAACTTGTCCGCTCCTTATAAAATTATTTATGAAATATTAAAAATAGTAAAAAAAAAAAATTAAATATTAAAAAAACATTTATAGCAAAAGATAAAAGAAATTTAATACTTAGTGATAGTATAAAAATTAATTAAATTAATATCTTAATTTATTAAGATACAATATATTTAAACAATTCCGTATAATTTTATATCAATTTAGTCGACAAAAAAACGGTCGGGTTAATTTAGTATGATCATTTTTATAACATTCCATGTGTAATTCATTCATGTAAAAAAGCAAAATATATCGATATTATTTTTGTACAACTTCAAGATATTATTGAAAAAGTTATACTTTCGTAACTTGTTACGGTTGACTGTGTTCATATAAAAAACAAAAATTCGCTAATATTACTTTTGTAAAAATTATAGAGGCTAACTTAAAAATATAAACTTCCATAACTTATCACGATTCACGTAGTAGTGACAAAAAAATTGCTCAAAAAATTAAGATCATGTCCAACAATTTCCCGAAAAGAAATTGTTGGATATATTTAAAAATAATTTTATTATTAATTAATAAAAGGCACGTTATGGAGATGGAAGTACAATAAATTTGAAATATCAATAAAAAATAGGGTGATGATACGAAGAATTATAGAGAATTGTAGTATTACAACAAATAAAGACAATCAAGCTAGGTATGTTAAAAAAATTAGTTAAAGGATATATGGTCCGAGATGATCATTAATTCATTATGTATATTGATTGAGTATACTCCCTAGGTCCCGTTGAATTCTATATTGGGGATGAACATGAAAACCAAGAAAAGATATAAAAAATGAGTAAAGTTAGATGAAAAATGGATAAAGTGGTGGGAACTATCAATATTTAAATATTAGATTTGAGATAGTGAAGGAAGCAAGTGTAATAGTATTTTATATTATTATAGAATAGAGATAGTGGAGAAAAGTAGTGGGTGTAATAGTGTTTTATATTATTAAAAGTTACTATTTTTGGAATGTATAGAAATGAGAGGGACATCCAAAATAGAAATGGATGGGACAGAGGGAGTATATGTTTTCACATCAGATTTAGTTAACTAGTTTACTAAGCCGCGATTAGCAGCGGTCATATAATATATTTATAATTTTTTTGCGGACTTACGATATTTCTATACATTTTTAAAAAAAAATATCCTATAAAATATGTTTTTAAATACAATAAATAACAAGTTTTCTAACATGATTTTAATGTTTCTTTTTAATTTTTCATTTTTTCTTAGCCATTCATCGAAATTCAGAATAAATATAAGAAAAAGACAATTGTTTAATATTCTCATTATTTTATATTATTTCAAAAATTATTTTATAAAACAAATTTGAATTTGAATTCTGAATATTAGTACAGTTATCGTCATTTTAATTTTGCTCAGAATTGAACTTATATTACACAACACTAGGGAATTTTTGCCCGCGCTACGCGCGCTCTAAGATTTTTTTAAAATTTTTACGGTTACTTTAAAAAAAAATATTTGTTAGTAAAAAGATTTTATTTATAAATGTTAAGAATTGTGTTTATAAGTTTTTGTGCTTTTGAAAATGAGTTTGGCGATATTTTCGAAAATTGTCAACGTGGATATTTTTTTATTAAAAGAAAGTTTTTACTTATAAAAGGTTAGAGCACATAAAATATTGCACTTTTAACAATAGAGTTAACGATATTTAAAATAATTATTTTTATGATAATTGTCAACACATATGTCTTTAAATTATTAACTTAATAAAATTAATTTGTACTTTGAAATATTTATTTAAATTTCTTATAATACAAAGGTAAAATGTGATTTATTTGTAAATATTAATTAAAAAATTGCATATTGTAACATAACTTCATAAGTTTTATTAGTATTTTTAAATTATTTTTGTCATTATTAGTATTCTGGAAGAGATAAACTACAATAAATTATTATTTACAATCAAAATCTAAATATACTTATTTAGTAAAAAGGTTTTTTAAAAAATTAAAATAATTTCCATAATTTAAAAAATTAAAAATTAGTAAAATTTGGAGACAGGTGTATATATCATAATTAACTCCCAATTATGAAAATTAAGTGTGTCATTTCTTTCATAGTTATGAAAATTATTACATATACAAAACTAACACATTCAAAACAAATATAAAATTATTAATTTTAGGTTTCTCGGCGTCGCCTAACGGCGACACCTCGCATTTTAAAAATCATTAAATTAAAGTTTTTAAGCAAAAATAGGAAAGTAAAGTCATTAAAATTCCTATTTAATGTTCAAATAAATTTATGATCTGTAAGCTAATGATTATACATCACAAACTAAACAAAAAGTATTATATCACATATTACTAACATTATAAATGTACATATATTATTTGAGTAAATGATTTTTCTAGGCGAACGTTCATTTTTCTCAAAGATCTAATAAAGTAGCAATCTCAATGCTAACTTGATTACCTAATTGTATTGCTAACAGTATAATTATTTAAAAATTAAGTTTTTTTGGTATTTTCATGTTGTTAAAAAAAATTAAGAAAATTAAGACGAAATGTTTGCAAGTCTAATTATCATAAGATTTGAGTTAAAAGTAATATGTTGTTGCTTATTGTGACTGAATTTATGTTATATATACACAGAAATCATTCTCATTTTCTTAAGAAATTTTTTCAAAATATTTATTTTCATTTACATATCGAATGTAATAATTTCATATAGATGGTATTCTATGATAAAGATACAAAGAAAATTTGTGGTCTATATGATTCTATAAAATTCTTTGGTTTGAAAATGTACTTTTTTGTTATTTGTACGATATTATTAGTTTTAAAGATATGCATTTAATATCCTTGAGAGTTGAGATCATTGTTAATTACAATTCTAGGAGATATTTCTTATATAAATATTGGAAGTTATGTTTTGGTATTACAAAAAATTGTCATTACTACTCAAAATCCTTTTAGCGTCAAGACCTTTAAAAAAAAAATATTATGACCATATCCTATAATAAATCCTTAAAAAAATTAAAATAATTTTATTGAAACGCATTACATATAAAATTATGTGTACTTGATTTTGTTATTTAAATTTTGAATGAAATGTGAACTAAAAAGTCCTAATAAAAGATAATATTTAGAATATGCAAAATTTTACTTTGTTTACCCTATTTAATAATATATTAACTTTTTGACCACGTAATCTCACATTGATTATATATTTAAAAATATTATAAATGTTAGAGAGAAACTTTAAAATGAAAAAAAATAGAATTTTTGAGATAGAATTTTTAAAAATTATAACTAATTGTTTTGCCAAGTATAAAATATAAAATAATATACCAATTTCCATCCTTTTTAAATTAGATTCAGAAAATTGTTATAAAATATTAATTTAATAACACTGTATTATCTCCCACTAAAATCTAAAAAATACGCATAACTTTGTGCACACAAAATTGACGTGTTAATTTATCTTTGACCCATACTTACTTCAAAAAATTTCTTAATATCGTATGATGATTTATCACCCTACCAAAAAAGTATGTAATTTTTTTAAAATTAGAAAAAAGAAATTATGCATATCTTACCTAAAATAAGAAATATACAAAATCAGTACTTTTATAATTATGTTTTTATTTTTTATATTAATTAGCTTATATCCTAGAATCTAAAACTTATATAAAATAAATGTGAGTTGATGTGCTAATATCTTAAATTTTGTAATGTAATATTTTACTGAAATGAGTAATATTTTTTTATTTGTATTAAAGTTAAATATCGAATGTAATAATTTCATATAGATGGTATTCTATGATAAAGATACAAAGAAAATTTGTGGTCTATATGATTCTATAAAATTCTTTGGTTTGAAAATGTACTTTTTTGTTATTTGTACGATATTATTAGTTTTAAAAATATGCATTTAATATCCTTGAGAGTTGAGATCATTTGTTAGTTACAATTCTAGGAGATATTTCTTATATAAATATTGGAAGTTATGTTTTGGTATTACAAAAAATTGTCATTACTACTCAAAATCCTTTTAGCGTAAAGGCTTTTTAAAAAAAATAATATTATGACCATATCCTCTAATAAATCCTTAAAAAAATTAAAATAATTTTATTGAAATGCATTACATATAAAATTATGTGTACTTGATTTTGTTATTTAAATTTTGAATGAAATGTGAACTAAAAAGTCCTAATAAAAGATAATATTTAGAATATGCAAAATTTTACTTTGTTTACCCTATTTAATAATATATTAACTTTTTGACCACGTAATCTCACATTGATTATATATTTAAAAATATTATAAATGTTAGAGAGAAACTTTAAAATGAAAAAAAAATAGAATTTTTAAAAATTATAACTAATTGTTTTGCCAAGTATAAAATATAAAATAAGATACCAATTTCCATCCTTTTTAAATTAGATTCAGAAAATTGTTATAAAATATTAATTTTATAACATCGTATTATCTCCCACTAAAACCTAAAAAATACGCATAATTTGTGCACACAAAATTGATGTGTTAATTTATCTTTGACCCATACTTACTTCAAAACATTTCTTAATATCATATGATGATTTATCACCCTGCCAAAAAAGTATGTAATTTTTTTAAAATTAGAAAAAAGAAATTATGCATATCTTACCTAAAATAAGAAATATACAAAATCAGTACTTTTATAATTATGTTTTTATTTTTTATATTAATTAGCTTATATCCTAGAATCTAAAACTTATATAAAACAAATGTGAGTTGATGTGCTAATATCTTAAATTTTGTAATGTAATATTTTACTGAAATGAGTAATATTTTTTTATTTGTATTAAAGTTAAATACATCTAATAACATAATATGAACAAATAGTGATTTATAAGAGAACATACAAAATTGATTTTTAAGAATCACTTATTTATATAAAATATTTGCTATTATTCTATTTGATTTTATATTTAAAACAAAAACACATTTTAAGAATTCATTAAATGTTAAAATATTTAGTGAAATATTTTTGTAATCCAATTTTTATATCTTATCTTTCATAATTATAAAAACATAAAAGGGATTTTAATTATGAGTTTGTATATATAAAATTAAACTAAAAGTTTTTTGTCAAAAAAAAAACTCAAAGTTCACATGTAATTTTCTAAATATATATATTCATTGTACGTAAAAAGTAAGTTTGTAAATGGCCTAGTTTTAACTCATATGTGTACATATAAAAAATTATACAACTAATCCTACTGGTATGACATGATTTTTCATTCGGTACCTACAGAACCTCCCATTTGGAAGTAACTTGATCGTTTTTTTTACTCCTTATGCTTTGATTAAACTTTGTTTTGCAGAGCAGCAAGACAGCGGCACAACAAAAGCCGTGCGTCTCTTTTGTATACGATATAATGTTCACATGAATCACCATGTATCATATATAAACAGATGCCTATGAATCAACATGTATCATATATAAACAGCTGCGTGGAAAACAAATGATCCCAGATTTATTGCCACAACCACTTCTTGGGGATCACTCTAGTGTCTTGAATAACATTTTGCAACAGCCATTTTTGCATCTCCATAAGTTGGTTTTTCGGCATAAAAAAATCAATGTCTAGAGGTCCTTCTAGGAGCCTATATTGGTTGCAACAATAATAATAATAAAGGTTGGCCTCCACATCATCCTTGATGTTGAGTACAATAACATTTGAGCTATCTACAAAATAGATTACTTTGAATCAAAACCATATGAGATATGTACCTGGAGTGAGGCTTGCTCCCATCTGAATCAGAACCATTCTCAACCACTTCAAAAAATTTGGGCTATCAATTCATAAGTTCTTGGATTTCAGATGAAAGAATATGGACATCTGTATATAATTGTTGGTGTTGTGCTTAGAGGGAGAGATAAGTTCTTTGATGACGATCTTGCCATAACTTCTTCTCCATAATAAGGAGGAACTTGACACTGGTTCGGGTAATTGTATTATGGAGATTGTTTGTGGTTCGTGTACAATGTAAAATGGTGAGGAAAATAGGTTTACTGGTGATGGTTTTTGCTTCGTTGAAAAACCGATCTTTGATGCCTGCATATATAAAAATGAACTAAAAAAAACTATCAGTTACATATTTGAAATCTGAGCAAAAAGTGTAATGCCTCACATATTTAACTTTTCATATACCAGAACAAAAATCTTACAATGTGCCACATTGTCTGAAAACACCAATGGGCGAAAATAGGTCCATGTAACTATCACACATACTCATATTTGATTCGCCTCCCCCAATAAAATATGCGAGAATATAAAACTAAACTTCATAGATAAAACTGGTTAAATCTAGAATGATATAGGTATCGTGCCATATACCACTACAAAGATCTGAAAGTCTAGTTTCTAGGAAAATTGATGTTATGTAAATACACAATTTGTAGAGGAAGTTATAATTGTTTTAGTAATATGAGGCTAATCCGCAGAGGAAAAATCCTAAGTGTTAATGACTAAACTTCACAGATAAAACTGGTGGAATCTAGAATTATATAGGTATCATTCCATATACCACTGCAAAGGTATGGAAGTCTAGTTTGTTGGAAAATTGACGGTACATGAATACACAATTTGTAGAGGAAGTTATCACTGGTTTAGTAACAGGAGGTAAATCTGTGGGAAAAACATTTGAGTGTCAAGGACTGAACTTCGCAGATAAAACTGGTGAAATCTAGAATGATATTGGTATTGTGCCATATACCACTGCAAAGATCTAGAAGCCCAGTTTCTAGGAAAATTGATGGTACGTGAATACACAATTTTTAGAAAAAGTTATCACTGTTTTAGTAATAGGAGGTCAATCTGTGGGAAAACAATTCTGAGTGTTAATGACTGAAGTTCGCAGATAAAACTGGTTGAATCTAGAATGATATAGATGTCATACCATAAACCACTGCAAAGATCTGGAAGTCTAGTTTTTAGGAAAATTGACGGTACGTGAATACACAATTTGTAGAGGAAGTTATCACTGTTTTAGTAATAGGAGGTCAATATGTGGGAATAAAATTCTGAGTGTTAATGACTGAAGTTCGCAGATAAAACTGGTTGAATCTAGAATGACATAGATGTCATACCATAAACCACTGCAAAGATCTGGAAGTCTATTTTTTAGGAAAATTGACGGTACGTGAATACACAATTTGTAGAGGAAGTTATCACTGTTTTAGTAACAGGAGGTCAATCTGTGGGAATAAAATTCTGAGTGTTAATGACTGAACTTCGCAGATAAAACTGGTTGAGTCTAGAATGATATAGCTATCGTTTCATATACCACTGTAAAGGTATGGAAGTCTAGTTTCTAGAAAAATTGACGGTACGTGAATACACAATTTGTAAAGGAAATTATCACTGTTTTAGTAACATGAGGTCAATCTATGGTAAAGCAATTCTTGATGTTAATGACTGAATTTCGCACATAACACTGTTTTAATCTAGAATGATATAGGTATCCTGCCATACACCGCTATAAAGATCTAGAAGTTTAGTTTCTAAAAAAATTAACAGTATGCAAATCAACATTTTTCACACAAAGTAATAACATGATTAGTATTAAAATTGATTGTCAATTTGAGCAGAAAAAAATTAGCAAGATATTACAACTTGAAAGAAAAAACTGTTTCAATGTAGAAAAATAGGGGTACCTTGACATATACGATTACGAAGACATGGATATCTAGTTTTCAAAAAAAAATTACAGTACATTAATAGAAATTTCTCACAAAGTTATCACAATTTTACTAACATGAGGTCAATCTGCATAAAATATTCAAGAAAAAACATAAAATATGAAACTTGCTAATGAAACATGGAAATTACACATCTACAAAATGGTGATCTTCCGATGATAATCAATATATTCTTAAATCCTAAAAATGGTATGAGTTATACAATTTTTCACCTTCTCAAGTAGAATTTCCAGTCAAATTTGTGTTCAAACTCTGAATCTTGGTACTCCGACACATAATTTATATCTGAATCTTGTGATCTCGTACTATCTACAAAAAGAGAATGGAAGTATCATACATCGGCTAAAATATGTGGTACCTCAAAACCAAATAAACATATTACCAAATAAACATGATTTTGTTTGCTCAGTGACACTTCATAACTGTATAAACCTTTCATCAATACTTATTCTGCACAAATCAAACAAAAATTAATAAACTATAATTGATGCATACATAGCCTGTAAACTATAACAAATCAATATAAAGAAAAAGAATGATACATTCATGCATTAACACTTGATCAAGATGTTGACCAAAATCATACATACAAAAATCTACTTCTGAAGCAACTCTGTTATGATTCTTTGGTACATATCCTGCAAATTCAAATAGGTAAACGTAAGCAAAAAATATATTATAATTATAAATACATATACACATATACAAACACGCAAACACAAAATCAACAAAAACATAAAATATCCATTTGAATCAAGGTTAAGTAAAAGAGGAATATACGCCTAATTAATCATATTTGTAGTTGAATTTGTATCTTGTAAATTGTCTCCATCACAAAATCATTCCATATTTCCGTGTTTCATATCCTGTAAATTCAAACAAATAGACATTAGTCACAAAATATATTATACACACACATAATGTAAAGCTATGGAGAAGGAGAGAAAATAAAGGACGAAGATGAAGAAAAAAAGATGAGAGACAATGAGAAAATAAACTGAAATCGTGTGATATAATCAAAGATTAGATACATAATTAATTATGCATTTAAATTTTGAAAATAAAAGAGAAAATCAAGCAATATAATCAGGAAGATATGTAACCATAAATAAGTATTTTGAAATTCAAAATTATGACAGCAAATTGGATTGATTGTGCTGACTTTATCATGGAATATGGGTAACTGTATGGATAGTCCATGGATCTTGCCAAATATAATAAGAATATAGTACAAATAGGATCCATGGGTAAATTTTTTTACCCATTGGGTAAATTCCTCATTACACTTTAAGAATATATAGATTAATAGCAAAATATAGCATATTATACGTTGCTCCTGAGCTGCTTTCTCATTATATATGTATGCTGCCGATAGCCGTTATTGCGTTGTTACCAAATCTTATGCATAACACGTTAATCTACTAAATAAATTATATCATCAATTAATTAATTTTATGATATCATTAAATTTAATTTAAATATTTTTGAAAATTAATTTAATTAATGTTATGAACTTTTGGCAACTTGACATAAAGAAAAAGTTTAGGAAAATATAAGTTAATTAAGAATCTTTCTATTTACTAATTCAAAATTTTCGAAAATTAAGTTTGAAAATTTTCGAAAATTAAGTTTGACTTGGAAAAAATGTTTAAAAGATGTTAGGTCCCGATATGTTTGTAGAAGAGGGGATTGAATACAAACAGTACTGTTTATTCGAATTTGTATTGTTCTTGATTTAATAATTTCAATAACAAATTAATGCGGAATAAAATGAAATAAGATTCAAGTTAAATATAACTTTATATTAAACTTGAAGGGTGTTAAAATTCTGAGTACAGATTACAGGGTTCTTGTTAAAACAAATTTAGAATAAATTCTACATGAATTTATCTATTTTTGTAATAAAATGATCGAATACTAAAAAGTAGTTCGATATAATTTCTAGGAATTATGATCCGTTAGATTGTCAAAATAATAAAAGTAAAGTAATTCTAGTGAATTGAATATAACAATAAGTACTAGAATTAAATTCACTGTCAAAATTTAAGTTTCCGGCAGTTGAGAAGCTTTCAATGGCAGAAGAGAATTGAATAGAATGTTGTTTGTACTTCTTTCTGTCTCTTTCAATTGATCACTTTTCATGCCTTTAAAAGTCAACTACACTGCCTTGTACGCGCCACATTTTTTTGATCCTAAAGTACTATGAGTAATACTTTGAAAGGGCTTGGCAGTACTATCGGTAGTACTATCCATATAACTGGCAGTACTATCGATAGTACTGTCCATATGTATTGGCAGTACTATCTGTTGCCCAGTAATAAACAATTGTAGAAGGGGGGTTGAATACAATTGTATAAGATTCTCGACTTTAAACACAAATATGAATAATAACAGCTTTATTAATTCTGATATAAAACTGTTACAAACTCTCTCAAGAAATTCTGATGTTCTTGATAGCTTCAAGGTTACAAAATACTCGTGTGTGTGATTGATGTAAAATCAAAACCTAAACTGTGTTTATATACTACACAGCTTCTCTATCAATTACAAGATAAGTCCAAATCAATTACAAACAATATTGAAACATATCATAACTGATAGCTGCATTCCTACAAACTAGGAACCGACAAAATAAACTTCCTTCTTTAACTGGACTCTAAAACAAACTAGAAATAGTAATCCTGATCAGCTTCCAATCCTGATGATAAATCCTGATCACAGTCCTGATAGTAATCCTGATAGCAATCCTGATACTGACGCTCGTGCAATACTGATGACGTCAGCAATCCTGATCAGTTAGTCCAGATCCTGACGATCATTGAATCCTGATCTAACAATCTCCCCCAATCTCATACTTTGTAAAATAAAGTATAGATTCCTAGATTTAATGATGCCAAAAACTTATTTACAAAATGTACAAGAAATAACCGCAACAACTTATCTTTAGATTTTCTGGTAAAACAAATTCATCTTCAAGAAGCTTGTCAGTAATCTTTTTTCTTTGTCTTCAAGAATCTGAATTAGTCTTTCCTTAAGATTTTTGATTTCTTCATCTTCCTCATCAATCTGGTAGATAGCTGCCCTGAGATTTTGAATGGAACTTCTCTGTAGATTATGTTCTTCAACCAGGAGGTAAGCAATTTCCTTCCCATCAGGATTAAGAGTCAATTGTCTCATACCAAAAGACATTTCTTTAACAGCACCGCCTCTTTGCATTTCAACTTCTTGATCTCTCAGATTTAGATACATGGGAGTATAATCACCATTGTAATTTTTTCCTTCATCAAACCTTCTCCTTATGGTTGACAGAATCATATCACTCCATTCCTTGCACACTCTATTCTTCCACTTGAGCAGATAATGAACATATTTCAGTTCCTTTTTAGTTTTGACTAGCAACTCTTGAATATATATCACCTTCACAATTCCATCTTTCATGAAATACAGAAGCTTCTCTTTCTTTTCAACACCATAATGACAATCTAACACTATGTCCACAGATAATAAAATGTTCAGGTGTTCAGAAGTTAAATTACCTCCAATATCAGTCAAAGCATGAGGATCAACATAAGGCATCCTTAAGAATTCAGCATCCATGTGTCCTATACCTCCCCTTGAATTATGTGGCATTTGATTTAAGCTTAAAAACATTTGTAACCAGAATGCCTTAGATTTTTGTGAACCAGAAAAGTCTGCAACACTGGTGACATTTGTTATAACACCACCTGACTGAAAATTGACAGGTCTATCACACCTTACAGTGTCTATATGCTTCCATTTCTTATCCTTCTCTTTTTCAAGAACATAGCTCTTCTCTAGCTTGTGTTGTTGTCTTCTTGAATTTCTCCACAACAACCTGTTTGAATTTTTCAGCTTTTGCACATAGAGATTGAAATCTCTATTTGATGTTCTTGTGATTTTTCTTCTTCTAGCTTCTTCTTCTTCATCTACTTCAAGATTATGAGAATCAACCACAATAGATAATATTAACAAATCAACCTCTTGTAGAATTTCAAATTCATCAGGACCTTGAGCAATGTCAGGATTAGAATCTGGAATTTGAATTGTATTACTGATGAGAGTTGATTGTCTTGGTTTTCTCCTTAATTGTGGTCCATCATCTCTTTCTTGATCTTCTTCCTGAATAACAGTCCTGATAGCCAGAGTATCAGGAACTAGTGAAGTTTGAGAAGTATTAGGAATTTCTTCAATTCTTACCCCTCTAGACCTTGTCTGTCTAGGCATAGATTGATTTGATGAGCTTCTTCCTCTTCTAACACCTCTTTTAGCACCTCTTCTACCTCTGCCTCCTCTTCCTCTAACAGGAGCAGGATTAATAAAACTTTCCATGATTTCTCTTTGTTGAATTAAAAATTATTCATGTGAGAGATCAGGATATTCTTCACTAGCTGTAGAGAATGCCTTTCTAGCAAACAATTGTTGAACTCTCTTATCAGTGTGATAAAGAGTAACAACATTACCATCTCTTGTCTTGAACTTCTGGAATAGATTAGCAGCATCCTCAGGATTTTCAATTAGCACATCTTCATCACCTTCAGGAATTGTAGAAAGTGTTTGTCCATGACCAGGCGTCAGGATTGGATCACCTGTCAGGATTTGCTCTTCCGTCAGGATCTGAGATTTCACTAAGGTCCTTACTGTTCTAACTCCAGAATCAGAAACATGAGTTGACTGCATGGATTCACTTTGTGTAGTTTGTCTTGAAGACTTCACCATAGCAGCATCAGAGGTTTCTCCTTGTAATACCATGTCATCACCATCATGTCCAGTATGATCATCATCATTATTCTTTCTCAATACTAGATCAGGTGTACATTTTTTCTGACTTACCTTCTCCCCCTTTTTGGCATCAGGATTTGATAAAAGATTTAAAATCAAGGAAATAGAGGCTTGAATGTCAATTACCTTGGAATCCAAAGAATCAATTTTGTTGTTGATGTGAGACTGTTCAGTAATAAGTGACTTAACATGAGATTCCACAACTCTCAATTGAAGAGCAGTTGGTGCCTTTGTCAAGTTCTTGGAAATATCAGTCCTCACCAATTCAGTAGCAGCTTTCACAGAATCAATTTCATCCTTGAGGCTTTTAGATAGAAGAGTTTTAGCCTTCAAGTGATTCTTCACATCCTCATTCTCAATTAGACTTGCAGCATAAGAAACATGGTGTAGAGCACAGGAGTAACTGACAGGATCATCAGACCTATACCAATCATTATCCCATTCATGTCTTCTTAGCTGTTCAGCAGGATCTATTGCAGAAGGACCAGAAAAGTCTTGTCTAGAATCTTTTCCAGTAGTAGCCTTGCTAGCCATGAAGGTGCTTGAAGAACCAAAATTAGTTCCAAGACTAGATTTTATTACTGTAACAAGCTGATCCTTCTCAATATCATTATCAGCATCACTATCACTTTCATCATCATCAGAATCATCATTATCAGTAGGATCAGGAAGAATAACACCTTTAAGCTTATCCTGATGATCTGTGACATGAGCTTTCATTGGCCTTGAGCTAAGTGGTTGTATCAGGATTTGTGTTAGCAATGAATATCACCTAGAAACTAGACAGAGGGGGGGTGAATGGATAGTTTGATGGATTTTGGTTTTCTTGAAACTAAATATAAACTGTAAATGATTATGCTATGCAATATGCGGAAACAACACACACAATCACTTTAATCTACTTTGTATAAGCAAATTAAATACTACAGCTTTCCAAGAAATTCACAATCGAATTTCTGGCTTCTAAACAAGAACAGTTTGAACTTGCTTGCTTACAGAGAAAAGAGCTTAGCAAATAACTATGTGTATCTCTCTTGCAGCTAACAATAGGATGTGCATGATATATATAAGCCCTATACAAACTAGTGCACACACCTATTTTTACACAGTTACCCCTTGCTGAAAGTCCAACTTGTCCTGCCATAAGACGTTAACTGTGTCAGGAAGGACCACCTGCTTTTCGGAGTCTTTCCCGTTTCTGTAGCTGCTTGTCTCTTATCTTTCTCTCCAAGTTTAGCTGTAGATTTGCCATCTGTTCTTTGGACCACCTTGCCAGAACAAATGCTTCAGTATTTGTCTCTTTTGATTCTTGATTCTGTACCTTGATTTGTCTTGTTGTAAACGGCTAAGTGTTGATATCGTGAACTCCACTTCATTCCTGACTTCGCGATCTCACTTGTGAGGACTACGCGATATAGCCTTTGAAGACTTTGCGACATAGGTCATTTGAAGACTATGCGACATAGGTCATTTGACGACTATGCGACATAGGTCATTTGACGACTATGCGACATCGGTCATTTGATGACTATGCGACATAGGTCATTTGACGACTATGCGACATAGGTCATTTGACGACTATGCGACATAGGTCATTTGATTACTATGCGACATAGGTCATTTGACGACTATGCGACATAGGTCATTTGACGACTTCACGATCTAGGCTCCTTTGACTTTGCTGACTTCAACACTTCACGACATGTGTCTTGAGGACTTCTCGACATAGTACAAAATGGACTATGCGATATAGTACTTCACGACATGGATATTGGTGACTTCACGACATAGCTTTCTTCTGACTTTGCTATATAATGCCTTAGACAAATTTCTGCAACTTATTTCTTCATAGCCTTATTTATCTCTATCCTGCTGCATGAACACTTCTGAACTTCTACCAGGACAATTATTCAATGGCCTATATACAATCTAGATGCAAGAAACTTTACTAAGCTCATTATAACTTTGAGCATACATGGTCAAGCTAATGTTCATGAGAACAAGACAAGTACATTTAGAGACCTATACTATATCCCAGTGATAGAACTCACTAGGTCATGTAATGTGACATAGTCACATAGTGTAGGCTTGTTAATAGTGGTATTCAGACATGTCTTGAGCCTAACAATTTGCTCAGCATCAGGAGCACCACTAGCGTCAGGAGCAACACTGTCAGGATTTGATATACTTGCATCAGTATTTTCTACCAATGGTTCTTGTGTAGCTTGAGGTTCAGAAGCTGCTTCAACACTTTGAGTTGGAGGTTCTTGTGTGCTTCCCTCATTGACAATGTCCTCGACCAAAATTTCCATGTCAGGAATAGTAGAAGTCCCTTGAGCATTGTCAGGAAACTCCTTAGAAACTGTAGCTGATTTGCCTGCATCCTCACTTTGAGAGGATGGTTCTTGTGGGGAAGGAATGTGAATGTCTTCATTCTCCCTTTGAGAAAATGGTTCTTGTTTGACCATTCCATCAGTTGTGCCTTCACTCACACATTGAGTAAGTGGTTCTTGTGTGGCTGGATCATCAGTAGTTGTTGAACCACTTTGAGGTTCAGGTTCTTGTGGGCTAGATCCCTTCAGTTTCTTCTCTCTCTGAAACACTTTCTCTTCTGCCTTCCTCTTTTTCTGCAATGGATGTGTAAACCCAAGTTTGGAAGCAGTCTCAGCAACCTTCTCCTATGAAATTTCAACAATTCTTTTAGCTGGAGAGGCTGGAGAATCAGAGATAGAGACAATCTTGCTTGGTGCTGCATCAGGACTACCAACGTCAGGATTTGCTTGAGCACCGGGATTTGATTGCTCATTAGGAATTGAAGTGGCCTGAACATCAGTATCCTGCTTCTTCAAAGGAATATGATACCTGCTTTTGATCAATTTCCTTTTATTCTGTGGCTTTGCAGTTGGTGCCACAGCTTCACTTGCAGTATCAGCAACTTCCTTGTTCATCTTAAACTTAGAGGATAATGGCATACCATCCTCAGAATCAGAATCATCCCTCAAAACCAACTTTCTTTTCACAACAACCTCCTCAACCTTATCAGCTTTCTTCATCAGGACCCCTTGTACACCCCCTTTTGACTTCTTTTGAGTGAGTGGTGTAGATGAGAAATCCTTTGATCCTGATTGCAACATTAGTGATGTAGATTATGCAGGGTGTCAAACTGATCGTAAGAGTACAAGTGGTGTTTGTGTATTTTTAGGACAGAGTTTGGTATCTTGGCAAAGCAAGAAGCAAACTTCTGTTGCGTTGTCTACTGCCGAAGGTGAGTTTTTAGCTGCAGGTAGCTATTGTGCACAAATTCTTTGGATGATTCAAACACTTCGAGATTATGGAGTTAAGTGTGACAAGATTCCAATTTATTGCGATAATACAAGCACCATTAACATTTCGAAGAATCCAATGAATCATTCACGCACAAAGCATATTGATATTCGACATCACTTCTTGAGAGACAATATTGCCAAAAGAAAATTTGAGTTGTTATTTGTTTCAACAGAATATCAGCGAGCTGACATCTTCACCATGCCCCTTGCGGAAGAAAGGTTTTGTGTTCTTCGTCGCGAACTTGGTATGTGCAATGTCAGTTAGCTAGCTGACACTCGAAACATGTTACTCTCAGCTTACTAAGTTTTTTTTATTTGTGCACATATGTCCATTATATATTTTTTTTGTCATTTTTATTTTTTTTGAGTTTTGTGCTGTATACGTGCTTTCAGATATTTCATTAAATTGCATATTTGATTTAATTTCCATTTATTTGATTTTTATGGCATGCTTTAATTATAGATTTTTTTTATTCAGTATATATGTGCAATTTTTTTTATCTAATACGTACTTTCAGGGGTCGGGTTGTTTTTGTTGTTTATCCTAAATAATCCATTCCCCTTAATTTTAAAAAAAGGGTTTATAGTGTCGCTCGTTCCCGACTCTTCCATTCCATCATTTCCCCCCCGCCCCCCCAAATTCAATCTAGGGTTCTCTATCGATCTTCTCTCTCCATCCAATTCATTTTTTTCGTTCGAGATTTCTGGAATTATGAGGCATACTAGAGGTTCTCAGGGCGCTACACCTTCAATTACTCCAAAAGCTCCAAAGCACAAGCGCAAATTGGAATTAGTTGATGAGGAGACTGACATTGAACAAGTTGAGGTTGATAGTGGTGAAGAATCGGTTGTTCATCGGTCTGTTGGTCGTGATGGGTCTGCATGCAAGAAAATCAAGATGAGTTCTGAGTTCGAAGCCCGATTTAAGTCTCTTGATTTGGGAAATCTAAAGGTTATTCCAGGTCATCCTCTTGTGGGCAAGTTATTTCATCTTTCTGGTGCTGTTAAGATGTTTACTGATCTTGGATTTGAATCGTTTCTCGTCGAAATGCCGAAAGAATATTATCCAGATTATATAACTGATTTTTATGCTAAACTTACAATTGATAAGTACGGGAATTATATGTCAATTGTTCGTGATACTAAGATTATGTTTAATGTCTTCGTGTTAAATTCTATATTGCGTATTCAAGATCCGTCTACTCTCTCTGTTTACACTCCCAAAGGTCCTAAAGATTTAGAGGGTTTTTCTGCACTTGATCAATTACGTTTAATTCATGGTCTCCGTGGTATTCTTGAATTTGTTGCACCTACTACTCATACTGTTACACTATTAGCTCATCTTGTGTTCAAAATGTGTTTGGCTAATGTCAATCCTCGCTTGGGTACTCGTTCTAATTTTTCTGCTCAAGATGTAATTGTTGTGTCTATGTTGATGTCGGGTCGCAAGTTTGATTTATCCTATTTAATTCTCAAAAATATGATGGATGTTTTCACTGCTGCTCCTGGTACTGGTATTCCCTATGGTTTACTGTTAACTCGTGTTTTTGAGTGGGTTGGTGTCAAATTTCGTGATGAGGATAAATGGGTTGCCAAGGATTTTTTGGATTACAACAGTTTGAAACAATCTTCTCTTCGCGTTGAAAAAGATGGAACTGTTATGCACATTGAACCTCCTCCTATTGTTGTTCCTCCCACATCTCATGTTGATGTTTTATCTGACCTATCTGGAGATCGTTGGACTGAGTTTATGCATGAGTTTCATGAAAGTCAGCTAAAGCTTAGTCGTAAGATTGATGCAGTTGCAGATGAGGTTAAATTTCTTCGTGATATTGTTATTGGTCCGGTTACTCCTGCTTCTACATGTACTGCTCCTTCTGTTCGGGTTTCTTCTCCTACTGGACTTCGTGATCTTTCTACTATGGTCACTGATGATGCTGCTGCTAACAGTTTTCAACCTGGTTTCACTGATGCTGCTCATGATGTGGATGTTCTTGATGGAACAGAGGAGAATGACGACAATAACGACGCCTAGATTCATCCTTTTTAATGATTAAGGGGGAGACTTATTTAGGATGCTGGGTTGCGGGTTGTGGGTTGTGTTTTATGTTTTATTTTAAGTGTATTTCAGAACATGTTAAACTTAAGTTATGTGGTTTATGATGGTATCTGAACTGGTCTTCTGAACTTTGTTAGTTGTTACTATCGTACTTTTGGAATTTGGTTTATGGTTAGGTTTTATTTATAAAATGTTTGGTTCTCTGATATATTGTGTTATTAGCATTTCAATATTTTTCTAAGTTTTTATGCAGGTATTTATGGGGAGCTTAATTCTCCTAAATAGATGAGTTAATAATCATCAAAAAGGGGGAGATTGATATTCTCTTAATTTTGATGATATTAATGTTAGCAAGCTGTTAGTATGAGAAATGCTAGTACTTTTATCTATATTGGTTTAACAGTTGTTGCATGCTTTATATTACTTGTTGTTAGCAAGCTAACATTGCAGGAACACAGTATCTTAGCAGGCTAACTTCGAAGTAACATAACATTTCAGCAAGCTAAGACTATTCCGCCAGAAACTGTTCAAGTCAACCTGAAGTCCTAATTTCATGGAGATTTTATAGGACATGATGTGTAAGGACTCTATAAATTATATAAACGTAATATAAAATTTTAGATCTCAGTTTTTCACAAAGATATTTTCAAAACAGTTTCCCTATTATTTAGGAGTTTGTTTTTCTCAAAAGTTTTATTCTATACAAACTCTCTAAACATGTTTTTAGTTTATATACTGAAGGTTTTATATCTCAAATGTCTTTTTCTCTAAACTTCAGTATGTTAACGTTATGTGAACGTTAGAAATTGAATTACCCTAACTAATTGAACGTGAGAATTGGATTCAAGAACGTTGTAATTATGTTGGTTAATTCGAATTCTTTTGTTTCACTATAAATACTTGTGTGGCTGTTTATTTCGCTATTGAACACTTTCAAGAACACATAAGAACAACTATGTGCTATACTTTGAAAATCTTTTTACTTGAGCTCTACTATTACATATACGTTTATATTCTTATTAAGAGTTCATAGTTTGAGTTGTATCATTCTTCAATTGATTGTATTGTTCAGATTGTAAGGTTTGTTGCTGAGGTGCAAGCTAGGACACAAGGGTTCGTGAATTAGCTTGATAGAGAAGTTTATACTTGGGTAGTATAGTACTTAGAGATCATTTGATTCAGGGAACAAGGGTGTCAGCTAGCTGCTACCAGTGACAGGGAAGAAGGGAGATATATTCATTAATCTTGTAATCGGTTTTTATAGTGATTAATAATATATTCTCTTAACAGGTTTGGTAGGGGACCAGGACGTAGACCATAAAGACTAGGGGTCGAACCTGGCTAAAACTCTTGATGATTTTTTACTTACTGCTATTTCAATTCTACATTGCATTACTCATCTTAGCTAGCTGACAGACTATACTTTGTTCATCTTAGCTGGCTGATAAGTTAGCAGTTAATTATTTGGTAAAACTTTAAAATTGGATATAGTTGGCCATAAAACCTATTCACCCTCCCTCTAGGTTGCATTTTCATTAGATATTTCTGATCAAATCGATGAGAACCGTTAGATAAAATATTTAAATTATTATATAGAATATCTTTTCTATTTTTCATAACTAAAACATCTCATTTTTCAAAAATATCGCAGGCAGTTTCATTTAATAAAATAACATAATAAAATTATAATTGCTAATAACTAACCCATTACCTTTTTAGCCAAAGTGTATATTCTTTTTTTTTTTAATTTTCTAACTAAAATTTCTACTTTCTATTTTTCCTAACTAAAACCTCTCAATTTCCAAAAATATCGCGGACAGTTCTAGTTAATAAAATAAAATAATAATATTATAATTACTAATGACTAACCGATTAGTTTTTTTTCCCCAAAATGTATATTCTCTTTTATATTTTCTAACTAAAATTTCTCCTAACTAAAATCTCAAAGATATCACGGGCAATTTCATTTAGTAACAGAAAATAATAATAATTAACCAATTACCTTTATTAGCCAAAGCGCATATTCTTTGTTATTACTAAAATTTCTACTTTTTTATTTTTCCTAACTAAAACCTCTCATTTTTCAAAAATATCACGAGCGGTTCTATTTAATAAAACAATAATAATGTTATATTTACTAATAACTAACCGATTAGATTTTTTTGCCAAAGTGTATATTATTTTTATATTTTTTAACTAATATTTTCCTAACTAAAACCTCACAAATATCACCGGCTATTACATTTAGTAGCATAAAATACTAATATTATAAATACTAATAATTAACCGATTACCTTTATTTGCCAAAACATATATTTTTTTTATATTTTTTAACTAAAATTTCTTCTTTTCTAACATTATAACAAACGACATACATATTATTATCTGTTACCTCGAATGCGACACTAAACGCTGAAAATTAGACAAGAGCATTCCTATAAATTATCAAATCATGTCGAGTCAAATAAATATTCATTATAATTTTTTTCAACAACTTAATATAGCCAATGAATGCATAAATTAATCATCAAAAAATAAAAGCAAATAAGACAACATATTAAAGTTATTATTTATAATACTAATTTTAAAAATATAAATAAAGATTAAATTTCGTCAAATATATAGTATTATACTTTTTTTTCTTTAATATATAATAGATCAATTGTATCCTATATATAACTAACAAAAATAAAAATTAAAAATTAAAAATTAAGTAATAAAATATTTAAAAGTAACACTTGCAAAAGAAAGTTTTTGTATTAGCAGTTTGGTTATTCGTTATTTACTTTGTTCATTTAATAGTTAACATATATATATATATATATCGATACTATATTATTAAAGACGAAACATTAAAAGTTTTGGTCGGTCGTCGGTCGGTCGGTCGGTATTTGGGCCGATTCACGGGCCTATCTATAATCAATTTATTAATAACCAATTACCTTTTTTCACTACATTACCTATTTTATATATTTTTTAAAACCAAACCAACTCATCTTCTAAAAATAAAACGGACAACATATATATAATATGGTAATATTATTATATATTTATAACCGATTACCTTTTTCAGCTAAAACACATTATTTTTATATTTTTTTACCTAAAACAACTCATCTTAGGACACATATATGGAAACCAAGTTATTGATAACCAATTACCTTTTTCAGCTAAAACATATTACCTATTTCATATATCTATTTAACTAAAACAAATCATTTTCTAAAAATAAGACGGGCAATATATCTATACTATATTATTAAAGCCGAAACATTGAAAGTTTTGGTTTTCGGTTAACGGTCGGTTTTTGGTTTTCGGTCATTTATTCTATTTAATAAATAATAAAATAATATAAAAATAGTAACTAGATGATTGCCTTTTATAATTAAAATATTTTTTTCTAACAAAATCTAATCTTTTTCCAAAAATATCACGACAATTATCTTTAAATTAAAACATATTACCTTTTATATTTGTTATCACTAAAATATCTGTTTTCCAAAAATATGAGGTGTAATCCTTACTTATATATTTTAAACCTATTTTAATATTATATTTAATAAATAATAAAATAATATAAAAATAATAACTAGCTTATTTCCTTTTATGGTTAAAAAAAAATCTAACAAAATCTACTTATTTTCCAAAAATATCACGGGCAATTACCTTTAAATTAAAATATATTACCATTTATATTTGTTATCACTAAAATCTCTCTTTTACAAAAATATCAACTGCAACCTTTACTTATATATTTTAAAACCTATTTTAATACTTTTAAAAAACTTACCTATTTTAACAAGTCAGCGTATTTTTTTAACAAATATAATTAATATATTTAAAACACATATAAAAATATTTTTAACATGTTAATTTTTTTAATTAAAACATGTTAATTTTTCTATTTGTCCTTATTAAAAAAACTTACTTATTTTAACATGTCAACGCATTTTTTTAGTAAATACAATTAATATAATTAAAAAATTTCTAAAAATATCACGGATAATTAATTTATTTAATTAAAATATGTTAGCTTTTATTTTTGTCATTATTATTAATTTTATTTTTTTATAAAATAATATTAATAATACCTCATTTATATTCCTCAGCTCCATCTATATTTTTTTATATTTTTTAATGTTCTAATTAATATTTAAGTTTCTCATTTTATAATTTATCATATTAATTTTTACTTTTATTTTAATATTTTCCGTATACATTAATTTTTTTAGTTTATTATTTTTTAAGGGCCCGTGCCTTGCACGGGTTATAGGCTAGTATATATAATGGTAATATTATTATATATTTATAACCGACAGCTAAAACACATTATGTGTTTTATATTTTCTAACTAAAACAACTTATCTTCTAAATATAATACATGCAAAATAAATATACAATGGTAATATAGTTTTATATAAATATTAATAAATAACAAGTTATTCTTTTCAGCTAAAACAAATTACCTCTTTTATATTTTCTAACTTAAACAACTAATTTCCTAAAAGTAATGCAGACGTATATATAAAAAAATTAATATAATTTTATATAATTGTTAATAAGTAATTAATTATCTTTTTAAGGATATTACCTGTTTATATTTTTTAACTGAAACAACTCATGTTCAAATTAAAAATAACACGGGCAAAAGATAGATATATTGGTAATATTATTATATTAAACTTATGAAATTCATGTTTATTATAATTTATTTAACATTCAATTTAAACGAGATAATTAATGAAAATAAAAGTAACAGTATATTCAAATAAACTCGGTATATTGAACAAGCACATATTTTGATATTTGCACTTGAGTCCCTTTTTAGATTTTTAAGAGTAAAAAAAATACGAATCATTAGATATGTTATTTTAAAATATTTTATATTTTAATATCTAAAATACTACTATTGATGACGTCAATAATATATTAAATTTAAATATTATATTGTTAGATTTATAAATCCAATATATATTTATATATTAAAATTTTATCAAATTATATATAATAACTAAAATCTAAATAAAAAATAAGAAAATATTAAAGAAGACCGTGCATCGCACGGGATATAAGCTAGTATATATATATAGGTCCTATTCAGCTAGAAATCAACACTAATTAGAAACTAGAAACAGTCTAAACCATATCAAAGAGTCCGGCCCAATTGAACTAATTGAACTTTTGTACAGACAACTTTACTTTTCCCCTTTTCGATCTATAAATCTCTCACCCTAATAAATTCAATTATTCAATTTCCAGCAATCAACATCCATAAACAACCATCATCTACTATAAAAATTATCAAATCTGAAACATGAAACTTGGCATAGGAACATAAATTATCGGACATACGTTGAAATCATTAATTTAGATAACAAAAATCACTAATTTGTAATAGAAAAATCACTAATTTGTGTTGCATCAATCACCAAAATATACGCCTGCTCCTTCATTTTTCCTCTTCAAACATATCTCCATCAACTCTATAAATCTGGTCTTCATGTGCAAAAATCATCATCTCCGATCAAAATCAATATCTCCGATAATCACTTCACATCAACAAAATTCAAAAAAATAATCAAAACAGTAATAATTCAATCACCAATTCTAATTCACACAAGAACTATTGATTCATATCACTCCCATCCCTGTAAATCACCACCAACAACTTGAATAGTTTGAGCACTATCAAATGAATGGGTGGGAAAGTCCTGCAAGGAACGGAACGTTGTTGTTGTTGACAAGGTTATTAATATTGTTCAGTGGTACACCGCCATTGATGGGAAATACTTGACTGTTGGCTTTGGAGAATGGGAGGCCGTTATCGTCAGAGTTGGCTATGATTCCTGTGACCACTCGGCCGGATGAGTGAGTTCCACCAAGGACATCATGCATAAAGAAGGCTAGTGTGGCCTCGGGATGTCCTGCAGTGTTGGTCCCAGTGGCTGCTGTTGCCGCAGGTCCACTTGGTAATGTGGTGGTTGGGGTTGCTACTGGTGCGACATTTTGTATATGATAAGATTTGTGTGGCTTAGATTTATTTGAATTTAAAAGACTAGTGGTCAGGATTTAGTTTCTAGTTTTTATTTAGGAAAAGGTTTTTAGTTGAACAAAAGCCTATATATATATATATAAATTAACTATGTTAATTAGAACACATCTCTTAAACCTATCTATTTGGTTCGTGTGATGAGTTTATACTTTTTAAGTCAATATACTTTGACCAATTTACGGGCTTATTTATTTAAAAATATTTTAGTACATCTCTAAAGATATTTATTTAAGTATAATTATTACACATCAATTAAAATATAATACTAATAAAGTATACATTATAATTAATTATTACAAATTACTCTAATTATTTTAAAAGTAGACCTAATTATTTTAAAAACTTATTTAAATGGTCTTATTTATTTTGAAAGGTTATTTATTATTTTTAACATGTCTTATTATTATAATTATAAATTTTAATAAAAATATATTTAGAGACCTACTTATTTTTTTTAACAAATTCATTTAATATCCAACTAATAAAAATATTATACACAAACACAAACAATAAGTTAACAACTATTAAACAATCTGTATATCGCACGGGTTATATGCTAGTATATATAACATATAGATAAATTAAATGTGGATTTTTTTACAAAATTTTATGAGATTATAATTTCTAATAGTTTTTTTAGAGAATATTAAGATGATAATATGATTTCAATATAAATTCTACTTTAAGAAAAAATATACGGAAATATTAGGATGGTAACTTTGAGTTCAAGAGAATGTTTAAAGAGAATATCAACATGTTAATTTGATTTGAACATAAATTTTAGGAGAATATTAAGATAGTAATTTGACTTAATAAGAAAAATTAGGAGAATATAAGGTAATTAACATTTCAATTGCTAAAGATTTAAAATAAAATTGAGATATTTTTTATTAAAAAATTTAGAAGAATATTAAAATTGTATCTTTTATTTCTTCCATTAGTAAGCATTTTAAAGGCAAGTTAAAGGCAAAAATATTATTGTATATTTAGTTTCCTACATTAGTAAATATTTTAAAGGCAATAATTTTAAAATTGTATATTCAGTTTCCTCCATTAGTAAAGATTTTAAATTTTAAAGACAATTGAGATATTTTTGAATCTTTAATATTAATAATTCAAAAAAATTCTAATTTGTATTGTTTAAATATAGGTTCTCGAGAAAATAAGACTTCTATATTTATTTTATTTTATGGGAACTTGCATTTTTTATAAGTATTATCTTCTATAGAAATTATAAGGTAAAACTTAAAAAATTGATTTTTAATATATACATATACATAACAATAGATAAATCAAACATAGATTTTTTAAAAATAATTATGAGAACATAATTTCTAAGAGTTTTTTAGGAGAATATTAAGATGATAATATGATTCAAAGATAAATTCTAGAACTTCAAGAAAAAATATATGGAAATATGAAGATGATAACTTTGAATTCAAGAGAAAGCTTAAGTGAATATCAACATGAAAATTTGACTTGAAGATAAATTTTAGGAGAATATTAAGATATTTAGTTTGACTTAAGAAGAAAGTTTAAGAGAATATAAGGTAATTAAGATTTTCATTACTAAAGATTTAAAAGAAAAATGAGATATATTCTAATAAAAAAATTATGAGAATTTTAAAATTGTATATGTATTTTTCTCCATTAGTAAAGATTTTAAAGGTAAGAATATTAAAATTGTATATTTAGTTTCCTCCCTTAGTAAACATTTTAAGAAAAATGAGATATATTTTAATCAAAAATTTAGGAAAAATATTAAAATTGCATATTCACTTTCCTCCATTAGTAAAGATTTTAAAGTTAAGTTAAAGGTAAGAATATTAAAATTATATATTTAGTTTCCTCCCTTAGTAAACATTTTAAAGGCAATTGCGAGATTTTCGAATTTTTACTATTAACAATTCAAAATTTTGAGAAAACTAGTTAAAAAAGACGCGCTTCGCGGCGGCGTCATAATTGTTTTTTAAAACTATATTAATTAAATTACAAAAATTACTCGGTCCTCTCTAATAAGTCGTCCTGCCGTGAAATACGCTTTCCTTTTTAATACCAAAATCTCAAATTTAATTTATTGAAT
This sequence comes from Heracleum sosnowskyi, assembly GCA_030848705.1. NCBI lineage: Eukaryota > Viridiplantae > Streptophyta > Magnoliopsida > Apiales > Apiaceae > Heracleum > Heracleum sosnowskyi. Next base: position 134,710,260 of record CM061237.1, read on the forward strand.
ACTCATGTTATACATTAATTTTCATGTTAACATACTCATTTTTCTAATGAGCCGCTCTCTCGTTGAAAAAATACTTCTATCAATTAAATTACATGCTTTCCTTTTTAAGATCAAAATATATTAATAACTCTATTAATTAAATTACAAAAATTACAGGGTCCTCTCTAATAGCCGTCCTCCCGTGAAGTGAAACACGCTTTACTTTTTAAGATCAAAATCTCATATTTAATATATTGAATACTTGTCTTATATATTAATTTTTATGTTAACATACTCCATTCTAATGAGCCCTTTTTTCGTTAAAAAACACATATATAAATTCACAATCATATTTTACTTCCAATATAACTTTTAACTATATGTATTTCCTATAATTCGATCTCTTCTTCGCTATAAATTTGCACACATATTCTACTTCGAATAGAACTTTTAATTATGTCTACAAACACTTATTTTACTTCTAATAAAACTTTTATTTGTATGTATTTTTATAAATTCGAAGTCTTCTCCTCTATAAAAAAAACTTTATCAATTAAATTACGAAAATCACTTGGTCCTTTCTAATAAGTCGTCCTCCCGTGAAACACTCTTTCTTTTTTAATATCAATATCTCAAATTTAATATATTGAATACTTGTGTTATATATTAATTTTCATGTTAACATATTTCTTTTTCGATCTAATGAGCCGCTCTCTCGTTAGAAAAAAATACCTTTATCAATTAAATTACAAAAATTACTCGTTCATCCCTAATAGTTGTCATCCCGTGAAACACGTTTTTCTTTTTAAGATCAAAATCCCAAATTTAATATATTGAATATATACTTGTCTCATATATTAATTTTTATATTAACATACTCCTTTTTAATGAGACAACATACTCCTTTTTAATGAGACACGTTTTCGTTAAAAAAATATCTATATAAATTCACAATCCTATTTTACTTTCGATATAACTTTTAACTATATGTTTTTCTTATAATTCGAACTCTTCTAATCTATAAATTCGCACACCTATTCTACTTCGAATAGGACTTTTAGTTCTGTCTACAAACACCTATTTTACTTTTAATAAAACTTTTAATTGTATGTATTTTTTTATAAATTCGAACTCTTCTCCTCTATGAATTCGAACATCTATTCTAGTTTCAATAGAACTTTTAATTCTATGACTTACCTATAAATTCAAAATATTCTCCTTTATAAATTCGAACACCAACTCTACTTCAAATAAAACTTTACTTATATGTCTTCTCTATAAATTCGAACTTTTCTCCTCTATAAATTCGGACACCTATTATGCTTCTAATATGATAAAGGCTATTTTTTGATTTATTAGTATTTAAAATTGTAAATCTCTAGAAAATTAGAAAAAAGATTGAAACGATTGTAGAGACGTCACCTCACCTCCCATGTATCCTCCTTTATATATACTCGTCTACTAAGCCGCGCTTCGCTACGGCCCTATAATATATTTTTTTTAAAAATCTTATATACACCATTTAAGGAAAAAATGAAAAAAAAACTATATATGTAATATCATATAAAATTGTGAACACAATATTACACAAATTTAAATTAACATAAATAAAAAAATATATTATTTACATATTTTCATGCAAATTATGTGTTACGTTTAATAAGACCGACATCCATTGTAATAAATAGGAATACATAAAGAAACAATAACAACATGTAATAATAGCCTCCTTTTTTCTTCTTTTTCATAGTAGTCGCACGGGCTTCCATCGATTTTCACTGGTGGAAAACCCCAAATCAGTTAATTTCTTTTTGTTTAGTTTTGTTTTTCAATAATCCTCCCCCCGGGTAAGGATTTTTGCCTTTTTGGTTTGTTTTGTTTGTTTAATTAAATCTCATCTTGGTGAGTTTTGTTCCTAATTTATTTGGGTTTTGTTTATCCTCTCCTTGTAAGAGTTTTGTGTGTTTTGGAATAATCTAATGTCTGGGATGTTAGATCTATTGGATTTTCAAGGTTTTGATTCAGGGATGAAGATTTTCATGGGATTGCAATTACGGTCGATAGCTTACACTGGTTGTGGCGAAGCGGGTACATGTATATATATATATATATATATATATATATATATATATATATATATATATATATATATATATATATATATCAACTTCAACAAATCGCTTGATTGTCTCTCCATGAAGACTGGATTAATCAGCGATATGATCTGTTTTATTTTTGTTCGACTCGATTATTTTTGTAGATGTCGTATGGCTTTTCATTATTGAATAAATTCCAACTTAAAAAGAAACAACATACAATTCTAAAAGTTGAAGTACTAACCAAACTCCCAAACTTCAACCATTAATCATTTACATTATTATCACTTAGTAGTTATAATTTTGGATACTATTTCTACCTTAGTTAAAAGAAGTTTTAGTTATATTTTTTTCTATAAACTCGAATATATTTTCATATAAATTTGTTTTTTTTCATACAACAATTATATTAAAAAAAAGTATTTTATTATATGTCTTGCCTAAAATTTAAATTTCTTCAAATACCTTTTCTATTTCAAATTTATTAAAGGAAGTTTTTATTATTAATATTTTTCTATAGATATAGAGTTGGGTTCAGCGGAGACTAACAAAAAGGTGGAGACCTGGAGACCAATTCTACACCCTTAGATTAACTTGAATTCAATGGTCATCATTTTTTATTATACTTCATAAAATTTAACATAACAAAATTATATTATTATACACAATTACACATGTTGTTCTTTTTAACCATCCACGTTCTTAAAACCTACAATATCCCACATTTTATTTAGCAAGTTGGGAGGATTTGAGAGGATCTATATCACTGAACACCGTACTGCAAATATTATAAACAAATAGTTCTGCATATAAAAAATATGTTTTTGATATGGACAGAAAAGTAATTATAGAAATATAATTGATGATTCATTGGAAATGTCCAATATTCAAGGCCCCAAAGCCCTGATTATTTATTAATTTCGTAATTAATAAATAGGGAAAATATACAGCTCATAAAAAGAGTCCAAAATATGGTAAATTTATTAAAGAAGGATCCAGAATCCCAATTAATGAGTCATAGCCTTTATCAACAAGGAAAAGACTTATTCAGCAAGAAATACAATGTTTATCCATTATCAAAAAGGAGACTTATTAGCTAAGACTCCTAAACCTACCATAAATACGAGGCTCCAGACGCCTATATAAAGGACCTGATCCTACAATCAGAACTACGTCTTTGGCTTGATTCTCAGCATTGATTGAGATACGTAGGCATCTTGTGAGGACCGATTTAGTCTCGAAACGCAAGAATAGTCATTAAAGCTCGAAGCTCTCTTAAATTCCAGCAATTAATTTACAAGCACGTTTTTTAATCCATAACATTTGGCGCCGTCTGTGGGACGACAACATCAACCATGGAAAACACACGAAGAACAACTCGAGATACTCAAACTTCTGAGGAGATTCCTATCACCTCCGAGGCTGATACTCACGGAAATAAACCACCGCCAACCACTGGCATTCAAGGGGCAAATATCCCCCTCACCACTACTCAAGGACCGGAGATCCCAATTTTGATTGAAGGGACGAATCCCCTGCAGATGGTAATTCATGGATCTAATCCACAAGAGGTCGCTCACCAGAAACCAATCACGACCTCCCCACTCCTCATGAATGCACCAAGTGGTCTTCAACTCCATACTACTGATCTTCCTCAATACGCAACTCAAACTTTGGGGATGCCAAGTTATGGCATGCCTCCTCGGCCCATGGCGGGCGGTAGTGGTCTCAATTCCACATACCATGAGACATACGTTCCTCCTTATATATACAAGGTCTGGGACCCCAAAATCTACAAACTCAAACTCGAAGGACCCCTTTGATTCGAGATTACTCGGGACCCTATACCGAGGATGAGAATGACTCAACTGGAGAAGAAAGGGATGTTGCCCCAAGGAGAAGACGTTCTTCTCAAACAAATCGGGAACAATCCCAAACTACTAAGGAAAAGATTGCGGCCCATGAGGCTGAGGCTGCAAGGCTCAAGAAACTATTGGCCGAAGAGGAAGCAGCAAGAGCACAATGAGTCCCTGTGATTAATTTGGACCCGACACCAAGAAGAACCAAGAGGGCTGAAGCCCCAAGGGGTGATCCTAGTATTTTGTTGCCTCTAGGAGATCCTGATGATCCTACACCATCATTCACTCAAGACATCATGAAAGCTACCATATCCAGGAAGTTTAAGATGCCAACGATCAAAGCTTATGATGGAACGGGGGATCCCGCAAATCATGTAAGAACCTTCTCCAATGCACTGTTGTTGCAGCCAACCAACGATGCGGTCAAGTGTAGGGCGTTTCCACAAACCTTGGCGGGCATGGCCCAACGTTGGTATAGCCGTCTTCCTCCCAACTCTATTGGGTCTTTCAAGGAACTAAGCAAAGCTTTCATCAATCAATTCGTTAGTGGAAGAGTGCATGAGAAAAGTTCTGCATCACTCATGGGAATCCAGCAAGGAAAGAATGAAGCCCTAAGGGATTATATCAACCGATTCACTCGGGAGGCTCTGAAAGTCCCGGACTTAGAGGAAACAATGGCTATGATAGTCCTGCAGCAAGGAACTACTGATGATCACTTCAAAAGATCATTGGCAAAACATCCACCCGAGAGTATGCTGAAACTCCAAGATAGAGCCGGAAAGTACATCAAGGCTGAAGAAAGCATGAGAAAGTATGAACCCACTACTGGTGGTAGTGGAAATTCAAAGAAAAGAAAGGAGACACAAGAGTATGACATCAAGGAAAAGTTTCCTAGAACATCAAAGGATTCTGATTCTCCACCTAAGAGGAGCAATTTTGGGCCAAAGTTTACAGAGTATGCAAGATTGAATACTCCTAGGAGTCAAATTCTGATGGAGATAGCAAAGGAAGAGGATCTCAAATGGCCGAAGCCAATGAGGGCTGACATGTCCAAACGGAGCTTCAGTGGACATCTTGTTCCATGATGCTTTTATCAAGATGGGCTATACTGACTCTCAGTTGACACCCTCGAATATGCCCATATATGGATTCAATGGAGTGGAGTCAAAGGTGGAAGGCACCATCCAACTCCCAATGACGATGGGGCTAGTGTCGAATACGTCTACTCGGATGTTGAACTTCATAGTTATAAAGGCAACTTCGACCTACAATGCAATCCTTGGAAGGACTGGTCTTCATGCGTTCAAGGCCGTTGCCTCATCCTATCATCTGAAAATCAAGTTCCCAACGAGGAATGGAATTGGTGAAGAACGGGGAGACCAAAAGATGGCCAGAAGTTGTTACGTAGCCGCGTTAAGGCCTGATGGAATTGGGGGGCAAGTTCTCCCCATTGAAGACATAAATACTAGTGACAATTAGGACCGAAGAGGGAAACCAGCTGAGGATTTAATCCCAATTCCATTAGTCCCTGGTGAACCGGAGAAGGTGACTTATATTGGAGCACTATTGCCTGAACCGTTGAAAAGCAAGTTCATATCTTTTCTTCAAGAGAACAATGACGTTTTTGTTTGGACAGCGGCTGACATGCCAGGGATTGATCCCCAATTGATAACTCACAAATTGAATGTGGATCCTGAAAGGAAGACGGTGAAGCAGAAGAAGAGAAATTTTGCTCTAGAGAGGCAAGAGACCATTAAACAAGAAGTAGAAAAGCTTTTGGAGGCTGGGTTCATTGAAGAAATACAATTTCCGGAATGGTTGGCCAACCCAGTGATGGTCAAAAAGGCCAATGGAAAATGGAGGATGTGTGTGGACTTCACTGATTTGAATGATGCATGTCCTAAGGATTGTTTTCCCTTACCAAGGATTGATGCCCTAATAGATGCCACAGCTGGGCACGAGATGCTAAGTTTCATGGATGGCTTCAGTGGATACAACCAAATCAAAATGCACAAAGATGACATCTCCAAGGTATCATTTGTCACTGACTTTGGTGTTTTCTGTTATCTAGTCATGGCATTTGGACTTAAGAATGCAGGGGCAACATACCAAAGATTGGTGAACAAAATTTTTGGACACCTGATTGGAAAAACCATGGAGGTCTATGTGGATGACATGTTGGTTAAAAGCCTCGATAAGGCCGATCATATAAACCATCTTCGGGAAGCGTTTGAAGTGCTGAGGCACCACAAGATGATGTTGAATCCAGGTAAGTGTGCCTTTGGTGTAGGCTCGGGGAAGTTTTTAGGCCTGATGGTTTCCAAGAGAGGAATCGAAGCCAATCCCGACAAAATCAAAGCAATTCTAGACATGGAACCACCACGGATTGTCAAGGATGTTCAGAATCTAATGGGAAGAGTGGCAACATTGGGAAGATTCATCTCCAAGTCAGGAGAAAAGTGCTTACCTTTCTTCAAAGCACTCAAGAATGTGAAAAACTTTGAATGGACAACTGAAAGCCAAAAGGCCTTTGAGGCCCTGAAAAAATACATGGCTGAGGCACCACTGTTGGCAAAGCCAAATCCAGGGGAAATTCTCTATTTTTACTTGGCTGTTTCTAACACAGCCATTGGAACCGTTTTGATAAAAGAAGAATTGAAGGTTCAGAAACCCATTTACTATGTGAGCAAGATTCTACATGGGGCAGAAATAAACTACTCTACGATAGAGAAGTTTGCCTTAGCCTTGATAATGGCCTCAAGAAAGCTACGCCCATAATTCCAGGCTCACAAGATAGAGGTCTTGACCAATCAGCCTCTAAGAAACATCTTGCATAGCCCTCAAGTTAGTGTAAGGTTGATCAAATGGGCCATTGAATTGGGAGAATTTGACATCAAGTACAAGCCTCGAATGGCCATAAAAGCTCAAGCACTCGCTGACTTCATGGTTGAATGTACTATTGACAACCAGGAAGTCGGGGGGCAGGAAGTGATAGAGGAAGACAAGAAAGATGAAGAGATGGTGTTCAAAGAATATTGGGTGCTCTATTTTGATGGGGCATCAAAAACAAAATCAAGTGGAGCAGGTTTGGTGTTACAAAGTCCTGATGGATTTCTCATAGAATATGCACTAAAACTCGACTTTCCAACGACAAACAATGAAGCTGAATACGAAGCCCTGATAGTTGGCTTAGGGCTGGCTGGAGCCTTGAGAGTTAAAACTCTGAAAGTGTATGGGGACTCGAGGCTAGTGGTTTCCCAAGTAAATGGGGAGTTTGAGGCCAGAGATGAAGTCATGGCCAAGTACTTAAAACTTGTCAAGGCCATCATGACTCAATTTGATGAATGCTATGTGGAACATATTCCAAGGGAAGAGAACATGAAGGCCGATGCCTTGTCCAAGTTTGTTTCTTCTGAAATTGAGAACTACGCTGGAAGTGTATACTTCCAAGTCTTGAAGACCCCAAACATCAATGGAAAGTTGGTAGCACCTATTGATGTTGCTAGCTGTTGGATGGATCCCATCAAATCTCATCTGGAAACTGGTTGGTTACTGTTACGACCAAACTCAACACGCAAGTGCACGTGATCTCAAGTAATACAGATAGCAAATAAGGTTCGTTCCTACAGGGACTCGTTGTTTGTCTAGTTAATTCACTCACCAATGTATGATTATTATTCGATGCTAAAACAATTAACAAAGTGGTTTTTTTGATTATCACTAAAATTTATCTAAGAATTATAACTAATTATCACTACTTAAACTGAAATTTATATCGAATTACTTATATGAATAAAACATGGGATTTCAACTTCATTAAACAATCCATCTAAAATCTTCAATTCGCTAGCCCTTTCATGTGATTTGTTAATACCTGATCGAACACACAAAACTGATATAAGCCAACTTTCGTTGTACCAATACCATCCTAAATAATATCCACAATTAAGATAGAAATCACTTAGTCTCCCAATTATGCTTAGTCCTTATATGTCTATAAAGATTGAAAACATAATGGTTGAAGTACAAGCATTCAATTGATCACATAGTCGTCATAAAACGGTTAGAGTTACGACACTAATTACGAATGATATTCTCACGCATAAACCTATGCTAGCATGGCAAGTTCTAAACTCTTAGATCCACTTTCGCTTCAATAAGAATTAACGCACAATTACAGGAGTTAGCTACTCTCCTATAACGAATTAAAACAACCATGATAGGATATCACATCAATCACACTATAGGCATCGAGAAAATTCAACTAATAGACTTCATGAATAAATCCGCTAAAACCCCATGACAACGAGTTAGTTCATAATCAAACTAATCGTCACCATGGGTTCTAATGTAAACATGATGAAAGAAAACGAATTATAACTGTTATAAATATCAAGGGTTTTAAAGAGTACACCAAATCCAAGCATCCACAAGCTAGAAAGATTACAAGAAAATAATTGAAAAACGATCTTCTTCCTTGCTTCTTCGTGCTTTACAACTCCGTATATAATATGCAGTATGTGTCTCTCCCTGATCTCTAGGGTTTTCTTTCTTTTTATAGGCCTCCAGGTGCAACAAGTCGTATGGAATTGAATTTTTTTAACTTTTCCTTGAAAAATCAGCAATTAGGTCAAAACAGGAAATTCCGTCAGAGTACCCGGCGCTGCCGCGCCAAGTTTATATAGAAGTACGGCGCTGCCGCGCCAGGATCTCTGCTAAGTTCTTTTCATGCGGCGCTGCCGCGCCAAGTTCAAGTACTATCACGGCGCTGCCGCGCCATAACCTCTGGCCAGCAAATTGACTTTTTCCCTTTTCTTCATTATAACTCCAAATTGCATTCCAATTGCTCCGCTACATTCCTAGTACACCTGTGATAAATATACCTGCACAATACCCTCAAAAGAGATCAAAAACACCACAACTCGAGTACAAACATTCGTTTTAAGCCATATGGAAACGTTCTAAGTGAATAAAATACCCACTTATCACACCCTCAAACTTAAACCGTTGCTCGTCCTCGAGCATAAACAAACTACCACTTCTGTAGGTGATCACGGTTGCATTTGGCATATGCAACAAGCCCTTTAAACCCCTAGGCAGCCCTAGTGGACGAGTAAGGTCTCGTGAGGGCCTATAGTGAATGTACCCCCAAAATCCATCTAACAATGCAACTACAAATGCAACTAACTACATGAATGCAACTATATGAAAATGCAAGGACCCCCTTAGACTAACCAAAACCATTCATTAGGCAAACATCTCAAATCATGCAACAACTTCCAAACAGAGCTCGACTAAATTCCCGTATACTGACAATACATGCATAGGAACGTGGTGTGTGCGATACTCATCAGATATACTCCTAACACTAGATCAAAAATCATACCAATTCTTAGTCAAGGCAATCATAAGTTTATAAAAAGAATGAACGGTAGACACATCATAACTTCGAGACACCTCCATACTCATTCAGGATAACCAGGAATTCATGCTTTATTACTACGACACATACTACTATTCACAACACATATGCTTATTTAACCGTGCAATGAGTGAGACCCCAAAAGGCTTATACAATAATACCCATGTAGCGAGTGTTAGGTCAGTGGATCCCAGACTATAGAAGCCTTAGGTCACTAGGACTAAGTCCCCTCAGACTTAATTACTCGAGTATTAAAGAGCTCACTCGTGGTTAATTTTGCATTTAACTTATTTACATGACTCTTTTTTTTTTTTTTTTTTTTTTTTCTTCGTTTTTTTTTTCTTTTTCTCAATTTTTTCTATACAATCTGGAATGAGAATTCTCAATTCCAACCCTAGACTACTCATATAAATATGAGCCGGCTACTAGCCATTTGACACCTAGCCATAAACACAAAAAACTAGCATGAAAATCCTGTTTCCCCCAAACTTATACTTTAGTGCTCTTACGTTATCAAGGGAATAAAGAACATTCTAAATATAACCAGGTAATTAAACCTCAAAACCTCCAAACAAGCATGACCCCCAATCTAGCCCAAAAGCAAACAATGAGTTGTGTAATTGTTTTTGTCCCCACAACATGCATGTCAATTTCATAGAAACTCTAAATCAACCCTCTATTCATGATTACCACACTCAAATCAACATCTACCTGCCAAACAGAAATAGCTCGTCCTAAGGGATCATGAAAATGCATGCCATGCTTATGCAACTATATGCACAAAAATAACAAAATAACCGAATGTCCTATATGCTCTAAACTAACATGCACAAATGTTCCTAATATGCAATACAACTAATATACAAATGCACCTTTCATCCCCACCCCCAAACTTAAAATTTTCAATGCCCACATTGAAGGTAAGAATAAAAAGAGTGCAAAGCATACCTACTCGTCGTCCGAACCACTCCCATTAGGAGTGTCCGGTGGCGGATAGACAGCGCCAACTCCAAAGGACGGAAAAGTCACGTCCACTCCACTTGCACGCAAAGCCGTGCCCAAAGCTTGTGCAAACTGACCAAAATCTGCTCTAAAACCTACCTGCATATCGTGCACCGCATCGATACGCCTCGTCAATCTCCGATACTGCCTCTGACTAATAAGAGAACCTCCATCCTGAGGCTCTCCCCCCTGCTGCTGCTGCTGCTGCTGTTGCTGACCCTCAACTACATAACCAAGACCCCACCAATCCGGCTCACCGCCATCCCACACATTCAGCCTCATTATACTCTGATGATCCAAGGCTACCTGTGGCTGTTGCACAACCTCCGCTTCTGACCAAATAGCACCACCATCCCTAGCCAACCTAGCAACAACCGAACCATAAGGTATCGCCGCAGTGGTACTCCCTTGCATAAAACGGAGAATCCCCTGGTGGATCAAATTACCCACATCCACCAACTCTCTGCTGCAAATAGCAAACAACAAGATAGCTCTCTCCACTGTCACCTCATTAGAATGCCTAGTAGGGATGAGGTTAGCACAAATGAACAAATGCCAAGTACGCGCATACTGATTCAGAGCCGTCGACAAAAACGAAGTAGGCTCAGTAGTGCCACGCCTCAAAGTCCACTGTGTACCTGGAACACATAACCTCTGAATAATCACCTGAAGGTCCACAGCATCGCGAGTCCTTCCCGACCAATCCTCTTGATTCCTCCTAGGAGTCGGAAGACCAAGAACACGACGAATAGCACGCGGCCGATAATCCACACGAAAACCACGAACTTGGCTAATCCCATTCCTGTCCACACTAGCATTCGCATAAAACTCGCGAACAACAGTCATTGGAACAGGCTCCGGAGCCTCACAAAATTGCTCCCAACCTCTCTCACCAATATTCTCCAACATATACCCATCCGATGCCGTAGGCAAAAGACCTCTCTCACGGGCAATAGGACGCCCCAACAACTCATTATAAGCCTCACGAGCCTCATTGGAAACAAATTGAGGTTCACCATTACCTCCACCAGAATCAGATGAAGAAGAAGAACGAGGGTGCCTTCCACCAGCCCCACTACCACTAGCGCCCTCACTACCACCACCAATTACAACCCGTTGTCGCTTTGATGCCATTGAATTGAATGGAAGAAAGCGTTTAGAGTGTTTGAGAATTTGTGAGATTTGTAAGTAGTGTATGTATAGGTTGTATAGGTAGGGTTATGAGATGTGGTTTTATATAGAGGAGTTTAGGGTTAGTGGGTATGGGTAGTGGGTTTAGGTAATGGGCCACTAAATACAACAACAATCTTTCTCTTTTTTTTTCAATTTTTTTCAAATTTTCTGTTTTTTTCTTTCTTTTTTTTTTCTCAACAGACGCTACGGCGCTGCCGCGCCGGAAATGTACTGCAGCACGGCGCTGCCGCGCCAGAACTTCTGCTGAAATTTTTTTTTCTATTTTTTTTTCTATTTTTTTTTTTTTTTTTTTTTTTTAAAACGATACAATCACACAATCAAGTGGGTTGCCTCCCACGAAGCGCTCTTTTTAAGTCATGAGCTTGACATAGCTCCATCTCCTTACGTTGTGTAAATTAGAACCGCGGTCTCAACTTCGCGATTCAACTTCTCTCCAAAATATGGCTTTAACCGCTGACCATTGACCTTGAACGACTGGTCCGGTGACTTGTCAAAAATCTCCACTGCTCCATGCTGAAAAACTGTTTTAACTGAGAATGGACCTGACCAACGTGACTTCAACTTTCCAGGAAATAACCGAAGTCGAGAGTTGAACAACAACACCAATTGGCCGGGCACAAATGTCTTAAGAACCAACCGACGATCATGCCACCTTTTGACTTTCTCTTTATATAGCTTGTTGTTCTCATAAGCTTGCAATCGAAACTCGTCCATTTCATTCAACTGAACCATACGCTTTTCACCTGCTGCTGTAAGATCAAAATTCAGCTTCTTCAACGCCCAATAAGCCTTGTGTTCTAACTCAGCTGGAAGATGACATGCTTTTCCATACACAAGCTGAAATGGTGACATTCCCAAAGGCGTTTTATAGGCTGTCCGATAAGCCCACACTGCTTCATCAAGCTTCAAAGCCCAATCCTTCCTAGAAGGACTTACCACCTTCTCAAGAATCCGTTTAATTTCACGATTAGACACTTCAGCTTGCCCATTGGTTTGAGGATGATAAGCTGTAGCAACTCGATGATTGATATTGTAGCGTGCCATAAGAGATGTAAACTTCCGATTGCAAAAGTGCGTACCTTCATCACTGATGATAACTCGTGGAGTGCCAAACCGAGTAAATATATTCTTGTGAAGGAAATTAAGCACCACCTTAGCATCATTCGTTGGAAGTGCCTTTACCTCCACCCACTTAGACACATAATCCACAGCTAACAGAATATACTGATTACCACATGATGGAATGAACGGTCCCATGAAGTCAATTCCCCACACGTCAAAGATCTCTACCTCCAACATGACATTAAGAGGCATCTCGTCCCTACGAGAAATATTACCAACTCGTTGACATCGATCACATCTCAACACAAACTGATGAGCATCCTTGAATAGAGTCGGCCAATAGAAACCTGCTTGAAGAATACGTGTGGCTGTCTTTTCACCCGCATAATGGCCTCCATAAGCTGTAGCATGAAAATCACTAAGAATAGCCTCGGTCTCACTGTAAGGAACACAACGCCTAATAATCTGATCAACTCCTTGCTTGAACAAAAACGGCTCATCCCAAATATACTGCTTGACATCATGTAAGAATTTCTTCTTTTGAGCATAAGAGAACTCAGGTGGTATGATGTTACTTACTAGATAATTCACAATGTCGGCATACCATGGTTCAACATCTTCCACACTGAATAGTTGCTCATCCGGAAAAAACTCATTAATAACCGTATTATCTTTAGGTGACTTCCCATGATCTTCCAATCTAGAGAGATGGTCCGCTACCTGATTCTCCGTCCCCTTTCTGTCCTTGATTTCCACGTCAAATTCTTGCAACAGAAGAACCCAACGAATCAATCTTGGCTTAGCATCTTTCTTCGCCAAGAGATAGCGAATAGCAGCATGATCCGTATAAACTGTCACCTTAGTACCAAGCAGATAAGAGCGAAACTTTTCAAACCCGTAGACAATAGCAAGTAGTTCCTTCTCAGTGGTGGTGTAATTCATCTGAGCATCATTAAGAGTTTTGCTTGCATAATAAATAACATGAAACACCTTTTCTTTCCTTTGGCCTAGAACGGCCCCTAGCGCAAAATCACTAGCATCGCACATCAAAGCAAATGGTTGGCTCCAATCTGGAGCTGTAATAACTGGAGCAGAAATTAATTTCTTCTTCAAGATCTCGAATGCATGTAAACAAGACTCATCAAACTTGAACGGAACATCTTTTTCCAAGAGATTGCAAAGTGGCTTAGAAATTTTTGAGAAATCCTTTATGAAACGCCTGTAAAACCCCGCATGACCAAGAAAGCTGCGAATACCCTTGACTGAAACAGGGGCAGGAAGGTTCTCAATAGTCTCCACCTTTGCCTTGTCAACTTCCAAACCTTTACACGAAACCTTGTGTCCCAGAATGACACCTTCTTGTACCATGAAATGGCACTTTTCCCAATTTAAAACAAGATTTGTCTCCACACAACGCTTTAGAACCAAACTCAAGTTTCCCAAGCACTCATCAAAAGAATCCCCAAAGACTGAGAAATCGTCCATGAATACTTCCACATTAATTCCAATCATGTCAGAAAAAATGGCCATCATGCATCGCTGAAAAGTAGCTGGTGCTCCACACAACCCGAAAGAAACACGTCTGAATGCAAATGTACCAAATGGACAAGTGAATGTAGTCTTCTCTTGATCCTCGGGCGCTATGCAAATCTGATTGTAACCAGAATACCCATCAAGCAAGCAATAGTACTGATGTCCAGCCAATCTGTCGAGCATCTGATCAATGAACGGAAGTGGAAAATGATCTTTCCGAGTGGCCTTGTTCAACTTTCGATAATCCATGCAAATCCTCCAACCAGTTACTGTTCGAGTAGGAATGAGCTCGTTCTTTTCATTAGTCACCACTGTCATGCCCCCCTTCTTAGGCACACATTGCACCGGACTCACCCAAGAACTATCAGAGATCGGATAGATAATACCCGCATCAAGCCATTTAAGAATTTCCTTCTTCACAACTTCCTTCATGACATGATTCAGTCTCCTTTGATTATCAACTGTAGGTTTAGCTCCCTCTTCCAAAGGAATTTTGTGCATGCAGTAAGAAGGACTAATACCCTTTATGTCTGCTATAGTCCACCCAATGGCTGATTTGAAATCCCTTAAAATTCGCAATAGCTTTTCCTCTTCCATGCCTGAAAGCTTAGATGATATAATAACAGGTAAGGTAGAAGAATCACCAAGATAGGCATACCTTAGATGTTCAGGCAATGGCTTAAGTTCCAATTTAGGTGCTTCCTCGATTGATGGCTTTAGTCTAACATGAGACTTCTTCAGCTCTGACAACCCCAAAGATTCAAAAGGAATCTCAAACTTCTTCCATGGAGATGCATTAAGATATTGCAATTGTTCTTCATCCTCTTCATTCTCAATCTCCAAGTCATTAGTCAGAACTCTTTCCAACACATCAGTTTTGATCAAGTGTTGAGTTGCGGAGTTAACCACCTTGTCCACCATATCAATTTTAAAACACACTTCCTCGTCAGTTGGAAGCTTCATTGCATTGAAAACATTAAAGGTGACATTTTGATCGTGCACCCTCATAGTGAGTTCTCCCTTTTGGACATCAATCAGAGTCCGACCTGTAGCCAAGAATGGTCGTCCCAAGATGATAGGGATCTTCTTGTCTTCCTCAAAGTCAAGAATCACAAAGTCGGCTGGAAAGATAAGCTTGTCGACCTTCACCAAAACATCCTCAACTATTCCTCGAGGATAAGTAACTGAACGGTCCGCAAGTTGCAGAGTCATAGTAGTTGGCTTTGGTTCTGGAAGACCAAGTTGCATGAAAACTGATAAGGGCATGAGATTAATGCTTGCACCCAAATCACACAAACATTTGCTGAATGAGAGATCTCCAATAGTACATGGAATAGTGAAGCTTCCAGGGTCCTTCAACTTAGGTGGCAACTTTTGTTGCAAGATGGCACTACATTCTTCCGTTAATGCAACTGTCTCTAGCTCCTCAAGTTTCAATTTCTTCGAAAGAATGCCCTTCATGAACTTCGCATAGCTCGGCATTTGCTCAAGAGCCTCTGCAAATGGTATGTTGATTTGAAGCTTCTTGAAGACATCCAAGAACTTAGCAAACTGCTTGTCAAACTTTTGCCTTTGAACTCGTTTTGGGAATGGAGGAGGTGGAAACACCTTTTCTTCTGCTTCCTTCTGAGAATTATCAGTCCTAACAGTTTTAGGAGTCGAGGGAGTAGCATTAGGTACCAAATCAGGAACGGAATCGACCCCAACGTCAAGATTATCATTTTTTTCCTCGGCTGAATTTTCTTCGTTCTGACCTTGTAGAATCTTCCCCGATCGTAAGGTTACTGCCTGGACCTGTTCCTTGTGATCTTTCTTGCCTGGATTCATCTCTGTGTCACTCGGAAGCGTTCCTGGTTGACGGTTCAGCAATGCATTGGCTAGTTGGCCAATCTGATTCTCTAAAGTTTTCAATGACACCGCCTGACTCTTGTACATCATTCGCAGCTCTTCCAATTCAGACTTCTCAGACTGATTCAAAGAATTCCCTTGAGATGGTTGAAATCCAGGTGGATTGAATGTTTGCCTTGGAGCATAAGGTGGTTGTTGATAGTTCTGATTATATGGCCTTGCATTGAACTGCTGATTTTGTGGTTGCTGAACACCACCCTGATTGTTGCTCCAACTGAAATTAGGATGATTCCGATTGTTGGGATGATAAGCATTAGGCACTGGCTGCTGAGCTCTTTGAAAATTACTAACAAACTGTGCTGATTCAGATGAGATAGCACACAGATTCGTGTCATGAGCTCCTGCACACAATTCACACACCATAGCAACCTGGTTAGTCCCATGATTAGAAAGGGAATCTACCTTCATTGTCAACGCCTTGAGTTGAGCAGCAATAGCAGTAGCTGCATCCAATTCAAGTACTCCAGCCACTTTAGCAGGTGGCAAGCGTTGAGTAGGATTCTGAAACTCATTGGCTGCCATCATCTCGATAAGATTATAAGCATCCTCATAGCTTTTTGCCCATAGCGCACCTCCAGATGCTGCATCTAACATAGGCCTGGACTGAGCTCCCAACCCGTTATAGAAATTGCTGATTATCATCCAATCCGGCATCCCATGATGAGGACAACGTGCCAAAATCTCCTTGTACCTTTCCCAAGCTTCCCCCAAAGATTCCTGGGGTTGCTGAGCAAACTGAGAAATAGAATTCCTATAAGCTGCTGTCTTCGCCATGGAAAAATACTTTGTCAAGAACTTTTGAGCACAGTCTGCCCAAGTTCTAATAGATCCTGACGGCATAGAATGTAACCAACTCTTGGCTTTATCCCTAAGAGAGAAAGGGAATAGCCTCAATCTGATTGCGTCATCTGTAACTCCGTTGAATTTGAAGGTATCACAGATCTCAAGGAAGTCCCTAATATGCGCATTGGGATCTTCTGCAGGACTACCCCCAAACTGAACTGTATTCTGAATCATCTGGATGATGTTTGGCTTAAGCTCGAAGTTATTCGCCCCAATAGCTGGACGAACAATGCTGGTATGAATGTCCTCCACCTTTGGCTGAGAGAATTCACTCAAAGCCTTCGCTGGTTGTGCTTCATCTGCCATATCTTCTTCTGATTCAAGATTGTTTTCCACACTGATGTTCTCAAAGTCAAGTTTCCTTCGTGCTAGTTCTTCTCTTCTTGCTAATTCTTCTCTACGAGCTCGAGCTCGCGTACGCATACACTCTCAATAAGTACCTGAAATTCACCAACTAGAAAATTTGGTGAGAAACGTCCTAGTCACCGAACTTTAATGACCACTGATGGTAAATACTAAAACTAAACAAATAAAACCGCAATCCCCGGCAGCGGCGCCAAAAACTTGTTATGACCAAACTCAACACGCAAGTGCACGTGATCTCAAGTAATACAGATAGCAAATAAGGTTCGTTCCTACAGGGACTCGTTGTTTGTCTAGTTAATTCACTCACCAATGTATGATTATTATTCGATGCTAAAACAATTAACAAAGTGGTTTTTTTGATTATCACTAAAATTTATCTAAGAATTATAACTAATTATCACTACTTAAACTGAAATTTATATCGAATTACTTATATGAATAAAACATGGGATTTCAACTTCATTAAACAATCCATCTAAAATCTTCAATTCGCTAGCCCTTTCATGTGATTTGTTAATACCTGATCGAACACACAAAACTGATATAAGCCAACTTTCGTTGTACCAATACCATCCTAAATAATATCCACAATTAAGATAGAAATCACTTAGTCTCCCAATTATGCTTAGTCCTTATATGTCTATAAAGATTGAAAACATAATGGTTGAAGTACAAGCATTCAATTGATCACATAGTCGTCATAAAATGGTTAGAGTTACGACACTAATTACGAATGATATTCTCACGCATAAACCTATGCTAGCATGGCAAGTTCTAAACTCTTAGATCCACTTTCGCTTCAATAAGAATTAACGCACAATTACAGGAGTTAGCTACTCTCCTATAACGAATTAAAACAACCATGATAGGATATCACATCAATCACACTATAGGCATCGAGAAAATTCAACTAATAGACTTCATGAATAAATCCGCTAAAACCCCATGACAACGAGTTAGTTCATAATCAAACTAATCGTCACCATGGGTTCTAATGTAAACATGATGAAAGAAAACGAATTATAACTGTTATAAATATCAAGGGTTTTAAAGAGTACACCAAATCCAAGCATCCACAAGCTAGAAAGATTACAAGAAAATAATTGAAAAACGATCTTCTTCCTTGCTTCTTCGTGCTTTACAACTCCGTATATAATATGCAGTATGTGTCTCTCCCTGATCTCTAGGGTTTTCTTTCTTTTTATAGGCCTCCAGGTGCAACAAGTCGTATGGAATTGAATTTTTTTAACTTTTCCTTGAAAAATCAGCAATTAGGTCAAAACAGGAAATTCCGTCAGAGTACCCGGCGCTGCCGCGCCAAGTTTATATAGAAGTACGGCGCTGCCGCGCCAGGATCTCTGCTAAGTTCTTTTCATGCGGCGCTGCCGCGCCAAGTTCAAGTACTATCACGGCGCTGCCGCGCCATAACCTCTGGCCAGCAAATTGACTTTTTCCCTTTTCTTCATTATAACTCCAAATTGCATTCCAATTGCTCCGCTACATTCCTAGTACACCTGTGATAAATATACCTGCACAATACCCTCAAAAGAGATCAAAAACACCACAACTCGAGTACAAACATTCGTTTTAAGCCATATGGAAACGTTCTAAGTGAATAAAATACCCACTTATCAGTTACCCAATGATACCTCAGAAGCACGAAAGTTGTATGTGAGAGCACTAAGGTATACCCTGATTGAGGGAATCCTATACAAAAAGTCTTTCATTGTTCCTTATTTGAAGTGTTTGAGACCCCAAGAGGCAGAATTGGCCCTAAGGGAAGTGCATGAAGGAATTTGTGGGCAGCACTTGGGGGGCAGAGCCCTTGCTCATAAAATCACTCGTCTAGGTTTCTATTGGCCAAGTATACTTGCAGATGCTAAAAGCTACGTGAAGAAGTGTGAACGGTGCCAAAAGCATGCACCGGTGGTTAGACAACCACCAGAGATGATGACATCCATTAACTCACCTATCCCATTCGCCATGTGGGGGATGGATATACTTGGGCCATTTCCAATGGCAAGTGCTCAAAGAAAATTCTTGATAGTGGCAATCGACTACTTCACCAAGTGGATTGAGGCTAAGCCTTTAGCCAAGATAACCACCAAGCAAGTAATGCATTTCTTCTGGGAAATGTGATATGCAGATACAGGATTCCATGTATCTTAGTCACAGACAATGGAACTCAGTTCAACAATGATGAATTCAAGAAGTATTGTGATGAGAATGATATCAAGTTACGCTTCACTTCTGTTGCCCATCCTCAAGCAAATGGGCAAGCTGAGGTTGCCAATCGAATTATCCTGGATGGACTAAAGAAAAGAGTTGAACGCTCTAGAAACACTTTGGTAGATGAATTGCTCCCCATACTATGGGCATATCGTACTACTTGTAAAGTCACCACTGGAGCAACCCCCTTTCTGTTGGCATATGAGGCAGAGGCAGTGGTTGCAGTGGAGATTACTCACACATCTCCAAGAATTGAGGCTTATGAGCTAGAAGAAAATGAAGAAGGCTTGAGGCTAGCTTTAGATCTAATTGATGAAGTTAGAGATGAGGCAAATGCCAAGATAGTTGAACATCAGAAACGAGCATCTTTCTATTACAACCTAAGGGTTAAAGAAAGGTTCTTTCGACAAGGAGATTTGGTCCTCCGAAAGATTGAGGCATCCGGAGTTGGACAAAAAGTCAAGTTGGCCCCAAATTGGGAAGGACCAGATCGTGTCAAGAACGTATTTGGTCGAGGCTCCTACAAATTTGAAACCCTGGAAGGGATTGAAGTGCCAAGGACTTGGCATGCTGCAAACTTGAAAGTCTATTATGTTTAAGTCCTGATTGGACTCACTATTAGGACAAGTAAAAATAAGGTCGACGAAACCAATCCAAGTTTTTAAACTTGAGTATTATGTAAGGGTTGAACCCATTTTCAAAGTTATGAATTCCATATTCTTATGTTTTCATTATACTTTATGTGTATTGCATTCTGATAGACATGTTAACTAAGCATGCAAAATCAAGAATGTAAAAAGCTGGAAGCAAAACAAAGTTAAGACTTAAATCAAAGTTAAGTTAAGCCCGTAGGCTGGAAATACATAAAAACTAGTACAAGCCATGAATGGACATAAATAAAACTACAAACTATGCATCACCCCCCTTGTCGCCGGTATCAGCCTCCTCTTCTTCTGAGTCAGAACCAGAACCAGAGCGAGTAGCTGCAGAATCAGCACCGGCTATCTGACCGGGGGGAGAAGAATGCCCTAGATCAAGAATCATGTCGTCCTCCTCCATATCATCCTCTCCAACCAAAGCCACCTCTAAAGGGGTAGGGGCATAAGGGCTCGGAAAGTCAGAAACGATGAGAGATCCAGGCATCTTCTCCAAGACTTCAGCAAGAGCGTCATCCCATCCCTTAGTGAACTGAATTGGGAAAATGAGCTTGTCATGCTTACCAATTAAGTCTTTGTACTCCTGGGAGTCAAGGTACTCATCGATAAAGTCATCCCGACCCTTCCTAAGTGTAACCAGTTCAGCCTGGGAGTCAGCCAGCTCTTTCTCCCTCCTAGCCAGAGTGGCCCTCAAAGAACCCACCTTCTCCTGGGACTTCTCAAACTTGCCCCTTGGAAGTTGGCATCAGCCTGCAAACAAATCAAAAGTCAAGATAGAAACTTGAAATATACTAAAACTACAAAGAAAAAGGGGAGTACGGACTTACATCAGCAATAGCCTGAGCGCCTGCATGCTCCACTCCCTCCAAAGTGGAGTTAGAAATGAAGTCCTTGTAGTCACAAGGGGTGAGAGAGTGATAAGACCACTCACTGGCATGCTTGGACACCCCCATGACTGTGTCCTTCTTCCTAATACCCCAGTTGGGGCGCCAAACAGAACTCTTGGCTGAGGCAGGAGCCTCAACCTCCTCAACAGTATCCTCGTGAGGCCTTAAAAAGGCTGGGACACCTGAAGCAGCCCGATGATCTTTCACTCCCAAACGAGCCCTCTTCATCCTAGCTGTTTCTCCATCTAGGGGCTCGTTGGACTTGTTTATAAAGGCCGCAGCTGCAAAAACACAAGAAAAGAAACGGTGGGTATAAGAAAATCTTAGATAAATAAAAGAAAGTTTGGAATGGGAGTTACCCTTGTCCGATACGCTCGAAAGTACCAGGGACTTAAGTTGAAACTCATCCAGGAGCTCCCAGGCCAATGTAGCATAGTTGTCCTTGGTGAGCTCGGCATAAGCATAAGCCTCCTCATCATTCAGGACAATATCGTTGGGGCTACCATCCGAAACCCTACTGAATGATCTACGGAATAAGGTGCCCCAATCCCCTCCTTCCCAAACCAAGTACATGAATTCATTCTTCCATTTCGGATTATTGTCAGGAATGGATTTTGGGTGGAAAATGGGAGGAGTAGAATGACGATGGTTAATATAAACCCAACCTAGGGAAATTGCGGAGCTATTCTTAAACTGGAAAAGTTTCCTAAACAAAGCTACAGAAAGAGGAAAGTTGTTCTTTAAACAAAGTACAATAAAGCACATAATTATTCTCCAGGCATTTCGGGGAAGTTGGCAAGGGTTAACCCTAACGTCTGCTAGAAGCTTGGGAATGAAGTCATGAAAGGGGAATCTAACCCCTGCAACAATGACGTCCTTGTAAATGCAGAGAGCATCAGGACGCCAATGGCAGGAACGATCTCCTGGGCCAGCTGGGATAAGCCTATAGGGAGCTTTAACTCTATACATTTTATTATAATCCCTAATCATGTCAATTTCATGAAACTTATTGTTACAATCGAAAGAATCTAAATGCGAAACAGAGGGATATTCATCACCACGTTCAATTATCATATCTTGTAAAGACATATGAGAATAACGGATAGTGATACCTCTCTTAGAAGCCTGGTTCGTTTTCTGAAGGCGTTGAGCAGCACGATCAGACATCTTCAAATCTTCAAACAAAAATCCCAGAAAATCTTCAAACGATGAAGATTAAACCCAGAAAAATATGAATGCGGCTGAGGAAACTTCGCCGGAAATCGCCTTGCCACGGAATGGCTAGAGAGAAAAATTAGAAATGCTAGAGAGAAATTTTTTAGAAATTGAAAGTATGAAGTGAAGAGTGAAGTGAAAATCTCACTCTTTTATAATCAAGGCAGCCGGTCACCCAACCGGTTAAGGGAAGGGCAACCGACTATGGCCGGTTAAGTCCCATAAACCCTTTACTGGATTACAAAAGTTAAAGTCCAAACAATTTAAGGCCCAATAAGGCTCGAGGCTAGAAAAAATTAAAGCCCAATAAAAATTCAGGCTATTTAAGGCCCAAGAAAGAATAAAGTCTAAAATACAATTCGAAAGCCTAAATAGATTTGAGGTCGAAAAGACCTTAGATCGAAGTCGTTGTCACAAGGTCGAAAACATATGGGAAAATGAGGTCGAATTCATCGACCTCGCACCAAAATGAGGTCGAAAATAAATGGATTCGAGGTCGAAGACTTGAAGTCGAAAATACATGAGAAAATGAGCTCGAATCCATCGACCTCGCACCAAAATGAGGTCGAAAATAAATGGATTCGAGGTCGAAGACTTGAAGTCGAAAATACATGAGAAAATGAGCTCGAATCCTTCGACCTCGCTCCAATCTAGGTCGAAATCGAGGTCGAAGGCTTGAGGTCGAAAAAGACCTAGGAAATGAGGTCGAAACCTTCGACCTCACACCAAAACGAGGTCGAGATCCTGGTCGAAATCGAAGTCGAAAATGACCTGTTTCCTGGTCGAAATCGAGGTCGAAAATGACACGTTTCTTGGTCGAAATTGAGGTCGAAAATACCCTTAAAATGAAAAAATTTGGGGAAAATGCGCAATAACTTCTACGAAAACCCCAGGAAGATTTTCCCAGAAGTTGGGGGGCAAATGATATGGACAGAAAAGTAATTATAGAAATATAATTGATGATTCATTGGAAAGGTCCAATATTCAAGGCCCCAAAGCCCTGATTATTTATTAATTTCGTAATCAATAAATAGGGAAAATATACAGCTCATAAAAAGAGTCCAAAATATGGTAAATTTATCAAAGAAGGATCCAGAATCCCAATTCCAAAATATGGTAAATTTATCAAAGAAGGATCCAGAATCCCAATTAATGAGTCATAGCCTTTATCAACAAGGAAAAGACTTATTCAGCAAGAAATACAATGTTTATCCATTATCAAAAAGGAGACTTATTAGCTAAGACTCCTAAACCTACCATAAATACGAGGCTCCAGACGCCTATATAAAGGACCTGATCCTACAATCAGAACTACTTCTTTGGCTTGATTCTCAACATTGATTGAGATACGTAGGCATCTTGTGAGGACCGATTTAGTCTCGAAACGCAAGAACAACCATGAAAGCTCGAAGCTCTCTTAAATTCCAACAATTAATTTACAAGTACGTTTTTTAATTCATAACAATTTTGCAAATAAAAAAAACCAATGCTTACTGCATAACAATGAAAAAAATGTGTAAATATTTAAATTATGCAAAAATAATGAATAAAATAGTAATATAATAATGTTTTGCAACTAAAGTAATGCACTAAATTAAAATAATAATATATTGCACTAAAAAATTATGAATAAAATAATTGAAAGTAAAAAGTTTTGCAAACAAAATAACATAGAATATTAAAATTCTACAAATTTTTTGAATAAAAAAAATGGAAGATGTGAGAGATGATGAATGTCATGCATATTGTAGTTAACGTTGTTGGTAACCGTCACTGGTATAAGCTGTACATGCCTACATACAACCAATTTATAACCAATTTATAACTGTGTAAAACAAAATAAGATGTACCCTTGGATTAGATAGAAACGAATGGTGTAAGATGTGGTCTCCAGGGTCTACAGTTAAGTTTAGGTCTCCATAGAACTTTTCTCTCTCTCTCTATGTATATATACTAACCGTACATAATAATAAAAGTTTAAGTACTAAAATATATATTATTCTTTTGTGTTGTCCTTATTTGTGTCACATTTTTTTAGACCAATACCCGTTATATATACTAGCTTAAAACCTGTGCGATGCACGGATTGTTAATTTTTATTTTATTATTATTTTTTTAATATTTTATTAATTGTAATTGTGCAAAAAATAAGTATTCGTGATATATTTAGAAAATGAGGGATTTTGTTCGAAAAAATATATAATGTGTTTTAGGTGAAAAGATAATTGGTTATAAATAGGTATTTGATTATTTATATTTTAAAATTTTTAGTAATTGCATTTGTTAAGAAAAATAAGTAGATATGTTAAAATATGTAAACTTTTAAAAAAATAATTATAATATTAAAATAGGTTTAAAATTAAATAACTAAATGTTTGTCCGTGATATTTTTGGAAAAAGATGAATTTTAGTAAGGAAAAATAGAAAAACTAACATGTTTTAGTTAAAAAAGGTAATTGCCCGTGATATATTTGAAAAAGTAGGGGAATTTGTTAGAAAAAATAGAAAAAATAATGTATTTTAGGTGAAAAAGGTAATTGGTTATAAATAGGTAATATTATTATTTAATAATATATTTCTATAAATAAGTAAGGTTAATTAAGTAAAAACTAATTAAGGGCAATTAAGTAAAATCACAATGTACCATACCGACCAACCAAAAGTAAAAACTAATTAAGGGCAATTAAGTAAAATCACAACGTACCATACCGATCAACCAAACTTTTAATGTTTCGTCTATTATATAATAGTATTGATATATATATATATATATATATATATATATATATATATATGTGTGTGTGTGTGTAAAAGAATATATATATATATAAATAAATACTAACTGTACACAAAAATAAAAAGTTTATGTACTAAAATAAAAGAAAAAACTCTCGTGTTGACCTTTATATGAAGATCTATACTGGATTTCAAAATCACCAATGTAACGGGTATTCGAGCCCTTCCATGTCAAAATCACCAATGTAACGGGTACCTGAGCCATTCCCATTGAATTTCACAGAAATTTGGGAATTTGATTAAATTTGAATTTGAATTTATTTTTTAAAGTGGAAGTAATTTAAATTTGGATTTTTTATTTGTTAAAATTATATTTAACACATTTTTAGAGAACTTAATTTTTAATCCCTATGTCCCATTTTACATGTCTCTTTTGACTTTTTATTGGTCAAATTAACCAATTTTTGACTAAACATTAAAAATATTCAAATATTATTCCAAAAAACTGAAGTTACATTTGAAAATAAATTATATGTATTTTTCAATTATATATATTTTTTATTTTTTTCAATTATATAATACATATAAATTCCGATCAAAATTTTGTTAATTTAACTTATTAAAAGTCAAAAGGGACATGTGATGGAGGGAGTACTGACTTTGTTTTTTTTTATATAATCGTGTTACATAGGATATTAGACATGGATAATTAGTATAATTTGTATAAATTTATGATTTTTACATTTATCTTTTATAAGATTTACCGTTTTTATAAATTAAAAATTATAAAAGAATTTGAATTTTTAATATCTAAAACAAAAGTGCTCTAGAAAAATAACTAAACTCGTGAAAGTCATCAATAAATAGTGTTCGTCAAATTTTGCAACAACCTTGAAATATTATCAACAATGAAGCAAAATTCAATTTTCATACGTAGTATTTATATGAGGAAAGTTTTTTTTGGCTCTTGTGATTAGTCTAAAATTTAGTATTAACATCTGACTGGTAAATCAGTTAATAAAATTGAATGAGGAAAGTTTCAAAATTTAAATTCTAGTTTAAATTATATTAGGAAAGATTTTAGACTCTTGTGATTGGTCTAAAATTTAGAATTGACCAACCCTTGGTTAAAAAAATTAAATGAAGAAAGTTTTAATTGATTTAAATTCTTATTAAAAATAATAATTTTTGAATTTTGATTGGTTAATCGCGTTGTATGGACATTTTAGCCACCCTTGATTAATAAAATTATATGAGGAAAGTTTTTAGGTTCTTGTGATTGGTCTAAAATTTAGGATTGACATCTGATTGGTCCTAAAATAATTCAAAATTTTCTGATTGGTTAACTGATATGTGGTAGACTCAGGTATTATAATAAAGGATATTTCAAGAATTTGATTATCAATTAAATTTATTTAATTTTTTACTAGAATTTAAATCCTTTTATGATAATTATATACTTCGAGATTTTGATCATTAATTGTATTATCTATTTAATATAAAATCATCTATTTTACAGGTAAACTTCTAATACCACCATGTGACCCAACACACCGAGTGACGAAGCACTACGAGTATATGTATAGTTTTTATGACTTTAATCAATAATTTATATTTTTGATTGTTTACTTGTTAAAGGTCGTAATTTAAGGTTATCCATGTATTACATATTTTTTTAGTCACAAAAAAATATTTTGTTAATAAATCACTTTTTATTTAAAATTATTTGGAAAAATCATTTTAATAAAATATCTACCTCGATTTATCAATATATAACTATTTTAAATCTTTCTCATTTGATTAGTAGCTAAGTCGTCTTTTACGCTGATTTAAAATAACAGACTATGTATATTTAATTAAATTTAAAATTTTGAATTATTTTAATTCACATGTAATTTTTAAAGTCATACTTAAACGAACACATAATCTTTGTAAGTATAATTAATTTGAATTTAAACAAAATTAAAATTTAAAAGTAAAATAAATTAATTTTAGTACAAAATATGTTGACGAAGTATTTAAAATTCAATTTACCTATGTAAATATAATTTAAACCTATCTTACACAAATTCATAAGTAACTTTTAAACATTGTACGTGAACGAATACATCATCTCTTTAAGTACTTTTAATTTATTAATAAAATAAGACATATCTTCACATTAGCTTGATAATATATTCTATATAAGCATATTATGGATCTCTGAAGTTTAGATAGTAAACCGGTACGTTACTTCTTCTTTATTTCGTTATCAATTCGGTTATATATATATATATAATCATATATTTTATAGATAAACTTCTAATACCACTTCACGATCTAACACATTTAATGAGGAAGCATTATGAGTATATGTATAATATTTACGACTTGAATCTATAATTTATATTTTTCATATTAGTTTGATAATATATTATGCATAAGCATATTACGGATTTCAGAAGTTCAGATAGTAAAACAATATGCAATTTCTTCTTTATTTCTTTATCAATTAATTGTAGTCATTAGACTCTCTAATTTTTCATTGTTGAACTTTTAAAATTTTAATGTAGATAGAGGCGATATCTCATTTATGAGTTTGCAGTGTCGAAAATGTGACCCATATGCATGGGAACTTTGTATCATTAACCATACCTACAAATGCAAATGTGACAAAATTCTGTCAAACTCGCTCCTCCCAGGTCTTGCTATAAACCAGATGTCGTCGTCGTAGACCGTGACGAATTCATCCAATCTAAATAAGGCCTAAGAACATCGTTCATCAGCCACATAAAGGTTGCAGGTGCGTTGGCCTTACCGTAATAGGGCCGAATGGCATGACGGCCCATTCATATAACTCTTGCCTTGTCTTTAACGCGGTCTTCCAACGCCTTCCACCACTTGCACTTGGTGGTATCCCGACTTTAAGTCTATCTTGGTGGTAAACCATAGTTTACTTTTTTCGTAAGACATCATGTTCAATAAATCAAATACTTCAAAAGTATTATTATTCTTAACCTCTTAACCATAATTATGTATAATTAGTAGGTTTAAGGTATACATCTACATTATTAATTCAAGTGATGTAATTCAAAGATTGTGAAAGTGAAGCGGTCAATATCAATAAATGTTGATGACGACCACAGTTGTCAGAATCTAAATGTAATGTTGTAATAAATATAAAATCCTAAGAATATAGCATACTAAGTGTAAAATTAAAATTTATTTCTAACAAATTTAAAATCTCCGTCATATGAAAAAAATGAAAATAAGTATCCTGAAAAATTGGATATTATCACACGAAACAAAAATATGACATTCACATATCCTTAAATGTTTGAAACTTAGTCCATAACAATGCAATATACTTCGGCTCAAATGTGGTAAAATTAGTTCAAACTCTAGAGTTTCAACGCCCTCACAAGAATTTAAAATCACATCATATAATGTTGATTCTGTCGTGGTGAGCGTAAAATTTTTAATTAAAATAATTAATTGTGATATTTGTCCAACATCAAATTTTCCTTTCTCATTTTTAATAACTCAACCATTTTGTGTTTTTTTAACCAGATACCTGATTAAGCTAATAATAATAATTTTATTGATGATTGGAGTTAATAAGAAGTATAGATCTAAAAAAATTTAGGACATTCAACATTTTTATTATTTTAAAATTTGATGTTATATTCAAACAAATTATAATATTGTATTTTTATGTTATTTTGTTATGATGGTAACATTTTAGTTATATGTTTAAGCAATATTTTATGTATTGTATATTTAATTATAAATATTTATTTTCTTAGCAACATAATATAATTTATATTTATTAATAATGGATGCCTACACTTCAACCACTCTCTGTTATAACAACAATATGAAATGTTAGTAAAAATATGTGGAAAGAAATTAATATGAGTTTTGTCATATAATATACTTATAATTATTTTAAATTTTTTAACATGGACGTTTTTGGTGCGGGATAAAAAGTTAGTTAAGATCATAAAAATATAGTACAAGTCGGCTTATACTAAGGTCTCCTAACTCACATACAAACACTCTCCGTCTTGCAATTATTCAAAAGTGAAAAAAAGCATATCCAGACAAAAATCTACAAAGACTATCTACGGGGAAGTAGGTAATTGTGGTTTTACCTAAACCAACAAATATAGTTGAGAATATATTATCATATAATATAGTGAAGCAATCATAATAGACGAACCTAAGTTCAATCACATGCCTGAATTCTGATACTCGTTCGTTACTTCTTTGGATACTCTAGTTTCTTTGTACATAATGTCTTCAAGTGTGTAATTCAATCTCAAATCTTAATTTCAGCTAATCCAAATCCACCATAATGCTTTATACATGCAACTGTAGTACTGTAGTTTCTGTTTACTGTGTATGCACTTATGACAAACACTACACAAAATAGTGTACAGTTTCCCTTTTGTAACCAAACTTTAAATTTGGGAAAATTATATATTTGCACTATGTGTTGAATCAATCATCAGTACAGTACTGGTGTTGTATGCAATTGTGGCAAGACAAGCCTAAATTAAAAGAAAGACAAGCACATCACATGCATATATAGTGCTGCATGATTGACCCTATTACATACTGACGTGGCAAGTTTTTACTGGAAGTCTTGAGTCATGACATGGAAATCATCTTTAGAAAATTCTCAATTTTTTTTAGGGAAATTCTATCATGTACTGATGTAGTTTTGGCTTTTTTATATGGTACCACTATATTATTTATTTTTTTATGTGGTATCCCTAAATTTATGTTTTTAAGTCAATTATAACCATCTGTTCATTGAAACATTATAGAACCGTTTAAAAGTCAATTCCTGTAATATAAAATGATGGAAAATTCTATATGGTACCAATGTAGTTTTGACTTTTTCATATGATACCACCACATTATTTACTCATATATGTGCTACCCTAAATTTTTATACTTTAGAATATGTTGGTTTATTTTGGATGTTATCTAGTTTGGATGCT
This sequence comes from Heracleum sosnowskyi, assembly GCA_030848705.1. Lineage (NCBI taxonomy): Eukaryota > Viridiplantae > Streptophyta > Magnoliopsida > Apiales > Apiaceae > Heracleum > Heracleum sosnowskyi. The sequence continues at coordinate 134,740,235 of CM061237.1, forward strand.
TAATTAAGGTGATATCAGTTGTTTTTTCTTCATTTTTTACTGTTTGTTAAAATTGGCGCCAAAATCAGTTTAAAAAATGGCTACATTTATGCTTTTAAACGTTTCTATAACGTTTGCTTTGACGGAGGATTATTATATAAGAGGATACAAGACTTAAGGGGTACCACATAGAGAAGAAAATAATATAATGATACCATATGAAAAAACTAAAACTACATTGATATCATATAGAATTTCCTTTTTTTTATACACAATCCAACATAATTTAAATATTTTGTTAGCTTCTTGTTTATGAGCTCCCAAAGGTGTTGAGATTTCAATGTCCTAAAAGTTGTCTGGACTTGGCATGGCCTCTGGACCACAGAACAAAAATGAAGACAAATTGAGGAGCTCTAGATCAAATTAATTTTATTAATTATCAATTACTAGACCAATAAACATAAATCAGTAGTGAATGTTTCCGAGAAGTAAAACAGACTGAGCCAAACAAGAAAAATCATTTGGTTTATAGCCTAGTGATGATGCTCTCGTTTGGAGAGTAGAGTAGTAGCAAGATTGCAGTAATGTATATAATATTTAAATTTATGCAATCGACTATCTCGAAATAAAAGACATAACATCTAACAAATACGTAGTACATAATAAGTTATAAAAATTACATGCATCGATGCTAGTATTAACATCGCACGCTTATCATACTTTAGTGTTTCTAATATAAAGATTTGGCTTTGTCTTCACTGAGGAAACATATCTTTTTCGCAAAAGACATACATCATTCCGTTCAGAAAACTAACCTTGAGAAAAAAACTTGAAATTAAAAATAAGATTAGACCAGCCGTGGGGATGAGGTGTCTTCGATTTTCCGGCAACTTTCTGACGACATGAGGGAAACTAGAAGATCAGAAAAAGCTTTTATGACATATTTGTGAGTTTGTTTAGGGTTTAAGGTTAAGTAACAAAGTAGAAGCTCATGCAAGAATTCCCAATCAGCCTTTACGTCTATTATCCCGTGTGCTTCCACCATTTCTTGCATTGATTTTCTGAAATCTTGTAAAGGATCCGGGGAGTAGGTTTGGATTGCAACGCTGTCGGGGACTAAAGCATTATTATTGTGGTCCTGTGGACAGTTTGGTGATTCGACAATGGAGTTGGAGCGGCCAGGAGACGAGAAAAAGAATCGTTGGGAAGCAAAGACAGTGGCGAAATCAGGAACCGAATCATCACCATCAGACGAAATGTCGGATGAATTAGAAAAGAAGTCATGATCTGCGGAGCATGTGAGATTCGATGTAGAGGTAGAGGTGGGATCACAGAGGGGATTAAAGTTCTTCATTAGGGTAGTCGAGGTTGTATGATTGTGGTCTTGATTTTTGTTTTCGGGTGATGTTTCAGGGGGGAGAGTTGTAACAGGTAAACATTTTATGTTTGAGAGGCATTGTAAGTAGGTTTTCAAGGTGAAAGGAAACATTTTCTAAAATTTTCTGCAAGAAGCAGAGAACAACTAGAGAGACACAAATATGTAAATAGAGAAAGAAGAGAAGGAAGAATGCGCATTTGAAGAGCTTTTGCTTGGTTTTCAATACTTTTGTTTTATTTGTGTCGCGGCTGCAATCGACCACACTCAACTATATTTATTGTGTTAAATTTATTGAAGAACAAATTTAAACATATAGTTAAATTGACGAATATTTTGTTTTCGAATTTTAACGATATCAGACTATTGTATAAATAGTTTAAACACTCGCTGCTTTTTCTTGTCTACGGCCTTGTGTTGTGTGTTCATGTAAGAGAGGGAGGGATATTTGCTGTGCTATGGACTATGGTTTGTATGTTTAGCTTATTTTGTACAGTATTAGTTTATACTACCTTGTCAACCTAATTAAACTTGTCCCTCTCATTATTAAGATCATGACCTACCTGCAGGAGGTGGTTAAATGACTTCTTAAGAACAAATCAAGTGCTACAAAAAACTACTATATCTGGGTAGTGACCGCTAATGACAGGGATGTACAATAAAATCTTGACTAATTTGTAATTCGCATCCCCTTGGTTTTGGTTTATTACATTTCGTACCGAGTAGTATATTTATATGCATTTTGCATTCCTTAATTTTCAAGTCCACTGCAGTTTGCACTTTTTTTAATTAACACCGTTAAGTCTGATTGTTACAAAAGGGTATTTTGGTCATTTATTATTATATTTAACATAATAAATTATTTTTAAAAAATAAAGAAACGCAATTTAAAACTTGAATGTTTTATAAAAAAAACTGAAAAAAGACAAAATTTTAAAGTTTTGATATATTTTTTATAAAGAATACTTTGAAAATTATAACAATTATATTTTATATTTTAAATAATACTTTACGAGAATTTAGTAATGTATTTTTAAAAAAAAAATCTGAATTATAAATAATATTTTGAAAAATATTTATATTATAAATTAGAATTTGATAAATCTAAAAATCTAAAAATCATAATAATAATTGAGATAATTTAATTTTAAATATTATTAATGATTATAATGACCGAAATATCCTCATTTTGACTAACAGTAACGGTCAAATTTAACGTAAAATCCTTAAACGGGTACAAACTGCAGGGCCTTGAAAGTTAGGGGATGCAAAATACATAGGGCCTTAAAAGTTAGGGGATGCAAAATACATATAATTATACTACTGATTGTGAAATGAAATAAGCCAAAAATGCAAATTAGTCTAAAATCTTATTCAGTTACATATATTGAATCTTTTGTAGGAGAAGGATACTAAGAAAGTCTGGCCAAAAACGTAGCAAGTAACAAATTTGCTCGAAAAGTGATTATACCCAAGGGACTTGATGCTAGAAATTCCTGATTAGCCATATTTTAGACGATCAATTTATATTACAATGCCCTTATTATTAGGCAAGGGAAATGAATTGGGAATCATATGATCCTATGATTTGTGAAAGACAGTTTTGTCAATTCTCGGCTCAGAAATGCATTTCCTCCCCATCTAAAAGACTGCTAGTCAGGTACAAGTACTAGATTCAGTACCTGTACTAAATCTCGTGTGTAGTATTGGCGGATTCAGAAACCCAAAGTCCTCTGTAGTTTTTCGTTTTCCCTCAATTACATTATAACCTTAGCATGGGGAACGATGACTGACCCCCTTGGCCGCCTGGGCATGCATGAGTGCGTAGCATACATATAAGAACAATCCTCTGACTGTTTCAAACTTAATGAATAGACAAGAAAAATAAAGTGAAATAGATGCTTAAATCTGAAGTATTACTACACAATAAACTTGTCCGACTTGAAGACCTGGTGCTGGGACAGACCACTCTTGTGACTACCTTTTTCACTCCAACACAGTGGCACTGGAAGAGGTACATTCATACCTGTCGTCCGATTATTAGTGTATGTTTATTGTTAGTCCTATAGCATGCATTACTCACTCATTTGCTAAGATGTTTTAGCAAATGCATTAATTTTGCTAATCAAGAAGAAAAAATCTAGTTCAGTAACCATCTCAGCAAACCTAGATTTCAATTGTTTATTTTGCTCTAGTAAAATACTAATAGCCTTAAATTCTAGGATGCCACCAAACAAGCTTCAAGGAGGAGAAACCTCAGCATCCTCAGCCGCGTCTTTCTTCACAGCTAACTGAAGAAAAAATGTTTATTTATTAATAAGAAAAACAATGTTTAAATAGCGCCATAACAAAGTATCAAATTTGGTTATGGGTTCGGTTTCTCGCAAATACATAAATATACAAGATTTTTTTACGCTTCTTCAAGGTTTCAATTCCAACTATACAAGATCTATTTATTTACTTTAAATTCATTAACTTCATCGAGTTTTGATTCTTTGCAGCTACGTAATTCTACAAGATTTATTTGTTTACTTTAATTTCTTTAGCTTTATCCACGGTTCGATTCTCTATAACTAAATAATTAAATATTGGTTTATTTATTATATGTTTTTATCATTTAATTCTCGATAAGTACACTTTTAATAATATTTATTAATAATTTATTAATATTAATATTTTATATCAATTCATGCTCGATCCGTGCTTGACATGAATTATCAGCTAATATTTTTAATTATAAAGAGACATCCAAAAGTTCTCATTAAGTTGTTAAAGGAATTTCATAACAAGAGTCCGCCTAAGTACCCGATCATACTATCTAATATCCATTGGCGGACGAGTTTTTATAAAAAAGGTGTTTTCATGTGAAATTCTTATATGAAACCAAAAATATTGCAACATTTTCATCTAGTGCCCCATTCCCAAATCCCTAAATTTGATATTTGTGTATTTTTAATTTTATTTACTATTTATTTGATTAATTATGTGTTACTTTTTTAAAAAATGGCAAAATATTTTAAAAAATGTAAATGTGCTGCTATGTTTTGTTTGAATTATACCTTTTTTGGTGTAACTTAAAAACTGATAAATAATATTTATTGTTTAATAAATCTCGGAGGGAAACAAGAATGGAGCAAAATTCTTTAGGGATGATTATATTATACCGTAAACAATTTGTATATCTGACTTATAGATATCGAGCTATTATCATTGTTCTAAAAGTCGGCGATTAATCGCTAGACGGCGGGTCACCGAACTGATTAAGCGAAAATCGGTCAATTAATCATTTTTTCGGAAAAACGGCCAAAAATCGGTTGAATCGGTCAAAAATCGGATTAATCGGTCAAAAATCGGGATAATTATTAAAGAATAGTTAAAATTAAAAAAAAATTAAAAATTAAAAGGTAGAAACTTGATTAAACAATAGGAAAAAACATTATTTTTGTACATATAATTATAATTTTAGATGCTTAAATCGTAAATTCTCTTAATTTTTTCTCTTAAATTGATCTCTAATTGAAAAGTTAAACCTTCAAAATTTTATTTATTACTGTTATATAACATTTTTAACATATTTGCATAAATATATGATAATAGCATATGTTTAGTTGAAATAACGAAACAATTATATATATGAATATAAATGTATATAAAAAATATTATTAAATTTATTCCGATTAATGATCCGATTAATCATTCCGATTAATCCCCGATTACCCGATTAATCCCTGGACGGTGCCTTCACCGATTAACTCCGATTCCCGCTTTTTACAACACCGGCTATTATTGAGAAACAAGTAACTTAATTGATGTATATTCACCTGATGTGAAGTCCATCTATGTTGGGCCATCGTCTCAAATTCAGTCATCGTGGTCTTTAAGCCCCAACAATTTTCAAGAGTTTGGCATTTAAATCATCATCGATCAGATTTTTGCGGAGTCAATTCTTATTTATACCGGTTGTCGAACCCAAAGTCATTGATGTTAAGTCAACCTGTTTTCGATAGTATGGTGGATGATGTATATTTGTACTCTGTTTGCAGTTGCTTCGTTTATAAATGAAAAATATTTCAGTTAAATATTTCAACAATACTTACTTCATTTAGTTTTCATCCCAATGATCATGGGGATGGTCATATCCTTTCATGATCTTGGGTCATATCGATGATGATTGTAAATTATGAGATTGTTTGATTATGTTGGGTTACTTGCAAATTTTGTTGTCAGTCTTTCCCATCCTACTCCTGCTCTATTGTATTGTGATAAATAACACATTACGTTACATTTCTTCTTCTCTTCGTATGGATAATATTTTCACAAATCCTCTTCTATATATAATAGGAGAATATGAGGATATTTTAGAGGTATTTTGAGCAAATAAACCCCTTGTGAAATTACCATATTACCCTTATATATTATGAAATTACATGACATGCCACTATTTTCTTATCTAAAAAGAAAATTGAATAAATAATGTTTTTGTGATGGATCGAACACTTGACTTTCTCTATAGAAAACATCCTTATAACCATTGAGTTACACCATTTCTTTTGATTTTAATTTAAAAACATATTACATGAACCCCACATCTTTCTTTATTCAATATTTATTGTTATTTAAACTTTTGAGTAAATATAAGGGTGATTTATAAGATTTATTAAACTTAATTTTTTTAAATTATGTATCATATATAACTATAAATATTACCAATCTTATAAAATTTTAATATTAAGTTTTAGAAACAATATTATGTCTGGTGAATTTTTATCTATCTTTTAGTTAAACAAATATTTCGTATATATAACTTAACTATAATATATTCTATTCTCTTACATAACAGTCTAACTTTTCTTATACTACACAACATATTTGAATTATTAGATATTTAATATATAAAATGTATTATAAAACATTGATATAACATAAATAACATATCACAAGTAGTTTATTTACATATTTATTAATTATTTATTTTTCAAACTAATGAAAATTAGTGTTAAAAAATATTTAAAAATTAGACAATAATTTAGGTATGGACAATCAGTCACTTCGAGATCGGGGAGTTTTATCCCCTCCCTCGATCCCCAAACTCGCCTCGATCCTCGAGAGGCGATTATATTACTTATCCTAACAATAACCATTGTTAAATAGCACATATCGAACATGTATACATGATATTTATGATTATCCTTCTTATCTATACAAGCATATAGAGTCGGTGCGATGGATGAATGACTTTTAAGTTTGTTATCTTAATTGTATTAATATTTTATTTTACATTTATATTTACTTTTTCTGAAGATGATCTTAAATTTGAATTATTTTATTTGATTGTTGAACTCGATGTTGAATTGACTTGTGTGTCTGTGTTTGAGCGTGATTAAATTGTGTTTTAAGAATTTTGTGTTTGACAATATTTTAAAAATATATTTTAATTAAATTGTTATTTTTAATAAATTAAAGTCAAGTTGCAAACGGAAAAGGACTAAAGAGCAAATATCAAAATATGAGTATAATACTGATCGACTGACTTCCAAACTATATTTTGATTAAAATTGTTGTTTTTTATAAATTAACCTAAAATAGTATAAATAAAAGAACTAAATTACGAATATCAAAATATGATAACCATACCAACCCACGATCAAACTTTCAATGTTTCGGTCTTAATAATACATTATAAATAAATATAATAGAAGCGACTAGATTTATAATTAGATTGGATGCATTATATATATGACACATTTTTTGTTATTATCAAATGAATTATAAATTAATTTGATGGAAGAAAATAATTACTCTCTCTGTCCCCCTCAATTCTTTACATTGAGGGGACAACACGGAGGTTAAGAAAAAGTGTAAATTAATAGAGAAAAGTAAGAAAAATGATTAAAGTGGTGGGACCAATCAATATTTAATGTATAAAGTGGGTATAAAGTAGTTATAGTGGAGGAAAGTAGTGGATGTGATTGGATTTTATATTATAAAATGTTACTATTTTTGGTATGTAAAGAAATGAGAGGGACGTACCAAAAAGGAAAGTGTAAAGAAATGAGAGAGACAGAGGGAGTAGTTATTTAGAACTGAGTTAATATATATATATATATATATGTAAAATAACTAAAAAAACCATAAATAAAAATATGAAAAACTATTTATTTTGAGTTAAAATAATGTAAAAGATGGGATAATAAAAATAAATAGATAGTACAACAAAATAATTAAATGAATAATATATTCTAAAAATTTTAATAACAATTTGTGTAAAAAATAAACCGATTAAAATATATAATCCAGTTAACAAATTTTAAAAAACCGGATATGGCATAGCATACAAGTACAAAAAAAATTATGATCAGATCATTCACATTATACACTCCGAGTCATTTAAAATTATAGGCCCCGATCAATCAAAGTATCTATATAAATTGAAGTAAGTAAATTGTAACACGATAAAAAAAAATGTGCAACCATACCTAGAAAAAATCTTTAAACCGCAAAGAAAAGAAATTTATGTTAATCGCTATAAAATGACATGTGCTTTAATTAGTAAAGATATTTTTCTGGATGGAGTTGTATTTTAAAAATATAAAGGATGAATTCATTGTCAAACCACAGACATAATTCAGAAGGCATATGAGCAATTTTAACTTACGATGGTAGAAGTACAAAAAATATTTATCCATTCATAATTGATTAAATTCTAAAGTTCCGAGGTCAAAAGAGACTATTTGTTTGGAAGAATCGAAACATGCCGAAGTGGTACCAATCGTACTTAATAATAGAAGGATTTGGCACAAAGTAGTTCCACTTAGTCAATTAGCTGAATTGTTCGATGTTGTGAAAGTTAGACAGGTAGAGGAAGAGAAATAAATGCAAAGAAAAGACATAAAAATGTTAGAAAGAAAGTTTTAAGAACGGAAAATGCAAGGCTAAGTAGAATATTACAAGATTTAGGAAGATTTTTGACTAAAATCAGTACTAAAACCTACAATCTCATACTGCAACATCTTGAAGGCTATTTAGTTTCTACCTTGAATATTGTTGGAGATGAGCTAAATGGATGCATCATTTTTGAAGAACTAGAAAAAAGTTTAGGATTATAAGTAGTAAAAAAAGTCATCTTAATTACGAAACATCCATATAACACTCTAATTCTATTCTATGATCCACAAAAAAATTAAAAACTGACATGACTTATTAGTACTACTTATATTACTTTTCAAATTACAAACTTCAACATATTTAAGCAAGTACAGTATAATCATACTATTAACAAGAAAAGTTTTATGAACATCAACAATATACAATCATATATCAAAATGACATTGATCGTGCGTAGTTCAATTTAAAAATAGAATCTAAGCTAGCGGCCCGTGCCTTGCACGGGCTTTTATGCTAGTACTCACTCAATTTCACAACTTCACTTTTTATATTATGAACTAGCTTTATAACCCGTGCGAGGCACGGGTATGTTCTCCATTCTTTTGTTATAAAATGATAAGCTGATTTATTAAATATAATATATGTTTTGTTGCAAGTGGGATCAGTTTTTGTTAGAAAAGGTCATATATATTTAATCATGCAAATATATGAATGCATGTGAAATATATTATAGGTTCTGTTGCGAATGAAATCTTTTTTCATTGAAAAAGATCATATCTAATAACGACGTACAATATAAGTAAGACCTAAAATTTTGAAGTGCTTGCAGTCTTGTAATTACGGGAGATTGAACTATTTTAAACGAGTGTGACTTATTTTGCAACCGTCGTGTAACTTTATAAAAAATAAAATAGTATTTAACCTGTTTGAAGTAGTTAGTAAAACTATTTGGTAAAATATTTCTATAACATTTGTTTGATATATAGCTTATTGTTTAATATATACTAAATTTATAAAAAAAAATATTTGATATGGTACAAAATATTCTCGTTAGCTATTGTAAAGTGCCGCAGATCAAATCATATTTTGCTAAATTCAAAATATAAACCTATTAGCATTATTATTACATCTTCCATATCCAAATTTCTTATTTGGTTGATATTCATTGTTCACTCACCATATCCATTATTTTTTATCATTATTTATTTGGTCTATAATTACTTTTGATCTCCCTGAACTGTTTACTATATAAGCAAATAAATGTAATGAACCAAATAGCGAACCTGGATACGAAATATGTAATAAGGCCAATAGTTTATTTTTTCAATTTAGCAAAATAAGATTTGATATGCAGATCAAATCATATTTTGCTAACTTCGAAAAACAAACCTCTTGCCTTATTATTACATCTTCCGTATCCAAATTCCTTATTTGATTGATATTCATTGTCCACTCGCCATATTCATTATTTTTTATCATCATTTATTTGGTCTATAATTATTTTTGATCTCCCTAAACCGTCTGCTATATAAGCAAATAAATGTAATGAACCAAATAGCGAACCTAGATATGAAATATGCAATAAGGCCAAGAGTTTTTTTTTAATTTAGCAAAATAAGATTTCATATGCATCAATTTGTAATAGTGAATGAAGCTCTAAATTAGTTGGTAATCTCTTTCAATTAACAATTATCAATCATCATTGTCACAATTTATTTAATGTTTAAAAGTTTTAATATTTTCTATAAAAAATAATGTCTAATCATAAATTGTTAATATTAAATATTGAAGTAATAATAAATATCAATGATATGCAATAATGAGTTGGACACAATTAATGTACGCATATCAAATTAGATGAGTATTAATTGTAATTAATACATGTATAATTAAAATATAATTTAGAAGGGTATTTTGGTAATTTTACTTGAATAAATTGACTCATTGAACCCCCTAGTTGCTCTATTATATATATAATTGATAATTGATATGGATAGAAAAGTAATTATAGAAATATAATTGCTGATTCTTTGGAAAGGCCAAGTATTTAAGGCCCAAAACCCAGATTATTTATTAATTTCGTAATTAATAAATAGGGAAAATATACAGCTCATAAAAAGAGTCCAAAATATGATAAATTCATCAAAGAAGGATCCGGAATCCCAATTAAAGGCAATTAATGAGTCATAGCCTTTATCAACAAGGAAACGAATTCTCCAACAAGAAATACAATGTTTATCCAATATCAAAAAGGAGACTTATTCGCTAAGACTCCTAAACATACAATAAATACTAGGCTCTAGACGCCTATATAAGGACCCTGATCCTACAAGTCATCTACTACGTTTTGGACACAGCTCCATACGTCACGTTTTGGACACAGCTCCATACGTCCTCTACTACGTTTTGGACACAGCTCCATACGTCCTCTACTACGTTTTGGGCACAGCTCCATACGTCACAACGCCTCGAAGGCGCAACAAGCCACAAAGGCACCCCTAGAACTACGTTTTAGACTTCATCCTCGAATAAGGACATACAAGTCACTACGTCATTGGTGTGCCCCTGTCGCCATAGCCCCGAGGGCAACACCAAGAACTACGTCTTTGGCTTGATTCTCAATAACGATTTGAGATACGTAGGCATCTTGTGAGGACCGATTTAGTCTCGAAACACAAGTGCAGCCATTAAAGCTCGAAGCTCATTAAACCTTAGCATTAATTACACAAGTACGTTTTTTAATCCACAACATTTGGCGCCGTCTGTGGGAAGACAACATCAACCATGGCAAACACATGAAGAACAACTCGAGGTCCTCAAACTTCTGATGGACTTCCTCTTACTTCTGCAACAGAAACTCAGGGGAGCCAACCACCGCCAATCACTGGCACTGAAGGGGCAGATGCCCTCATCACCACCACTCAAGGACCGGAAGTCCCGATTACTGCTGAAGGGACGAATCCCCTACAAATGGTTGTTCATGGACGAGATCCACCAGAGACCACTCTCCAGCAACCAATCATAACCACTCTGTTGCTTGCAAACGCACCACGTGGTCTCCAACTTCACACCATGGATCTCTGTTAGATCAGAATTCAATGATCGTCAGAAGCTAGACTCAACTGATCAGGATTGCTGACGTCATCAGTATTGCATGGTCATCAGTATTTGATCAAGCGTCAGTATCTTATTGATCATCAGGATTCCTACTCAGACTATGATCAGGTTTGATCATCAGGACTTGAAGCTGATCAGGATTCCTACTTCGAGTTATATTTGGAGTCTAGATAAACATGGAAGTTTATTCTATTTGTTCCTGGTTTGTAGAATGCAGCTATCGATTAAAGATATGTTTCTATCTTTGTTATGATTAGGACTTATCTTGTTATTGATAGAGAAGCTGTGTGCACTATATAAACACAGTTTTGGTTTCGATTTATGTATTCATTCGAGAGAAAACATAATCGGAGAGAAGCTCTTAAGAACAGAATTTCTTGAGAGAGTTTTTGTAAGCTAGCAGCTCTTAAGAACATCAGAATTTCTTAAGAGAGTTTGTAACAGTTTTATATCAAAGTTAATAAAGCTGTTATTGTTATTGTTATTGATCTTTCATATTTGTGTTATATAAAGTCGAGAATCTTATACAATTGTATTCAACCCCCTTCTACAATTGTTATTTACTGGGCAACAATTGGTATCAGAGCAAACTGATTTAATTCTGAATCAGATACGATCTAAAGATGTCGACAACCAAGTATGAAAGCATGAAGATTCCCATCTTGAAGATATCAGAATATCCTACATAGAAGGTAAAGATGCTGATGTACCTGGAGGCTATGGATCCCGACTACTTGGACAGGATTCGTGATGGACCATATATACCAACAAAGTTCGTAGAACGAACAGATACAGTACCAGAACATTATGTGGTCAAAGCTAAAGCTGAATGGACTCCAGAAGAAAAAGCTCATGTACTCAGGGAACCAAAGATAAAAAATATCTTGCATAATAGCCTTGATGCTGTTATGTCAAACAGAGTGATTGCATGCAAGTCTTCAAAAGAAATCTGGGATACTTTGGAAACTCAGTGCCAGGGATCTGCATCTGTTAAGAAAAACAGAAGGGCTCTATTGATTCAAGAATATGAGCAATTCGATGCAAGACCTGAAGAGAGCCTGACTGATCTATATGATAGATTTCTGACACTATTGAACAGCTTATCCTTAGTTGACAAAGTATATGAAACTGAAGATTCAAACACCAAATTTCTTAGAGCTTTACCTAAAGAATGGGATACTCAGACCTCAATCATTAGACACCAGTATGATCTGAACATTGTGTCTCTTGATGAGATCTATGGGATGCTAAGAACTCATGATCTTGAAGTTCAACAGAGAAAGAACAAGAAAAGCAGCAAGGCAAAGTCAATTGCTTTGAATGTAGAAGCAAAATCAAAAGGGAAAGCTATGGAGGTCTCTAGAAGGAAAGCAAGAGTAGCTGAGTCAGATCCTGACGACTCTTCATTAGATACTGATGGCAATCCTGATGCCAATACTGGTGATGAATCTTCTGATTCAGACATGGAAGAGATGGTTGCTATGATTGTCAGAAACTTCAGAAGGATGAAGTTCAGGAAGAATAGAAGACAAGGCAACTTTCAGAAAAAGACCTTCAAAGCAGACAAAGACAAGTATATCAAGAAGGACAGCAAGGGTAGCAAATTTGACAAGTCAAAGGTGTTAGGCCGAATACACAATATAATCAAGTATGTATGAGAATAACAATAATTAAGAACACTGTTTATGAATAAATAAAACTGTAATCGTATTAACAGCTTCTCTCTTTATGATGTTAATGAATCACAAAGAGCTTCTAGGTTACAAGAATAATATATCAATATTCACGCGTCCCCTCTAGGGATAACCTATCTGTGTTTATATAGTACACAGCTACATACAATCCTTATCTAATTGATACTCCTATAAATTAGCTATACAATTATTATCAATTAAGGATTGCTTCAGTCTTCTGTCCAGTCTCCTTAGCTGTATCAATATATTCTGCTTCTTTCCATCTTCAGAATATATTGCTTCTAGAATCTTTATCTTTGCACCGACAGCTAAGTCAACTTTCACCCTGTCAGACTTTAACAAACTCTGACCGGCTTCCATATAAACTCTTCACCCAGTCAGACTTTACCAAACTCTGACTGGCTTCTATGTAAACTCTGATATGTACCTGGGACTTAAACACTGATGAACAAACGTCAGCAATTATATCTAACAATCTCCCCCAACTTGTTCATAATAAAATGTACAAGTTAAAAAGATAATTGATGATGTCAAAACATATAACAAATGCAGTGTTTAAAATATGTCAGAGTTTAATTTTAAAACAGAGTTTAAATTTAACTTAGAACAGAAAACATAAAAACTTACAGTCAGACTTTACTTGACTTCTTGAACATCAGGTACTGTCCTGAGATAATCAATCAACAGTCTTCTTTCAGCATTCTCAAGTTCAGCTATCATAATCTCTTTCAGCTCCTTATACTCTGGATCTCCTTCACCAGTTTGATATATGGCAGCCCTCAGAGAATAGATACTGTTTTTCTTCATGTCATTCCCTAACCGAATGTACTGAGCTTTATCTGACTCTAAGTTGAATTCTAAGACTTTTATTCCCAGTGCAGTTTTAAATCTAGCACTGTTTCTCTTCATCTCCACCAATTTTCCAGTATGATCTCTATACTTTGGAATATAAGCATTTGAGACTTCTCCTCCTCCAAGCATCACTTTTGATCTCAGCATCTTTTCTTTTAAGATTTGAGCAACATTATGGGTATGTCTGTTCTTAACTTTTAACAGATAAAGTACATATTCAAGTTCTTCCCATGATTTGAGATTTACATCAGATTCTCCAATTCTATAAACTCTTCCATCACTCATGAAGTATAACAGAAACTGCTTCTTCAAGATTCTGTGAAAAATCAACTGAACAGATTCTAACTTATCAAGATTTTCTTGTGTATTCACAATACCAGATCCTGTCAGTGAAATATTGTCTTGAGATCTGTTATTTATTCTCTTCTCCCTATGTGAACCTAAACCAGACTTATCATAAGATTCTTTTCCAAGTACAGTCCTGGTTTGAGAAAAATCCACAGGTTGAAGTGTCAGAGTTTCAGAGAATACAGGTCTTAAGAACCCTTTGAGTTGAGGAGCTAGCCGAGTTTGCACAGCTTGAGCCTTGTCAGAGGCTGGCTTAACTTCAATAGTATCATCAACTTGAGCAGCGTCAGAGGTTGATTTTGGTAATCTTGTTTCAACTTGAGCAATGTCAGAGGTTGAATAAATCTTCTTAGGTAACTGCTCTTCTTCTACCAGTTTACCTTTTCCTTTATCAGCATTTTTAATCACAGGCCTCCTTGAGTACTGTAAACTCTGATCAGAGTTTACATTCTCTTTGATAACAATTCCTTTTTCTTTCTTTCTAGGAGCCTTGATTTCCTTCTTCTTGTAAGTACCATCCTTCAATTTCTTCTCATGCTCTTCAGCAAGACTCAGCATTTCAGCTTCCATGTCTTCAACTGTAGCTTCATTACCATGTTCTTCTAGAAACATCTTGGTAGCAATTTCTTCATCAGTTAATGGATTGGCTGAAATAATTAAACTCTTAAGTCTTGAACCACTGGCAGAGTTTGAAATTTCTTTACCAGAGTTCATCAACCTATTAGAATTTAATTTTGATCTTCTTTTCCCTTGAACAGAAAGTAAATGCCTCTCAGATTCCTTGCTTCCACCATCAGCAGAATCATCATCCCTCCGTCTCAGAGATTGAGTATCTTTGCATTTGTCATTATGTACACTCTCCCCCTTTTTGACATCATCAGAAATTAGTACTGATGTCAGCAATTCAAGCGCAGTAGAAATGGAATTCAATTGAGTGGACATTGCAGCCTGATTCTCCTCAACTTTTCCAAGCCTTGTCTTGATTTCCTCAGAATCCTTGGTTTGCTGCTTGAATTGTGTAGAATAAAATGATCTGTCAAGCTTCAAAGTTGTATCCCTTAGAGAAAATTCATTCCTCAGATTTGTAAACATCTGTTGATTCTCATCAAATCTATTATTGAGAGATTTGACTTGAACAACAGTTGCCTGTAAACTTGTAAGAACATCAGGATTTGTAATCTTCTTGACAGAATCAGATAAGAAATCTGCAGCCCTTTGCGCTGGAAAGATACAATCTGCATTAGCCCATGCATTGTAGTACATATTCTGATAATGCTCAGAAGCAGCCCTTTGAACTTCCCTTTCTTCAGCAGAATTTGCTTGAATATCAGAAATTTCCACTTGAATATCAGAGTTTGAATGAACAGGACTAGCTTCAGCATTGTCATCCTCTCTGTGAATATCTTCAAGCACATTTTCAGCAGTGATTTCATCAATTAACTGTGCAGTCGCATCAGGTACTTGATCTGCTACAGTTTGAGGAACATCAGAGTTTGCTGGAACAGTAACCTCTGCTTCTCTCTGAACAATCTCAACAACTGATTGTTGCAAAGTTTCAAGTAAGACAATATCCTCATGATCATTATCTGTTGCATCTACATGTACAGCAACATTTTCTGGAACTGGATCAACTCTTATCTGATCAACTTCCTCACCTTTCTCAAAATCAAGAGAAATGATTTCTGTGTGAGAAGCAATTGGTTCTACTAATTCAGTAGTAGCTTGATCAGCTTCCAGTACACTATCTTCATGATCCACAATCCTGCTATCAGAGTATGCAGCAGCTTCCTCAACTACATCATCAACTTTTGATATAGGAGCTTCTGGTTCAAAATCCATCAGAATAGTTTCAGGATTTGCAGCATCCTTAGCAGTTGGAATATCCTCCTCAACAACAATTTCAGGAGTACTTGAAGGAACAGTTGTATTCACAATCTCCTCATTATCTGATGTAGGAGCTTCAGTGTCCTCAGGTTCTTTATCCATATTTGCAATGATATCACCAAAAAGTTGATCAGCAACAAGTCTTCTCTTTCTCTGATGAAGAGTTTCTTCATCAGCTTCAGTTTCTGAGTCTGCAATAGAATCAGCAGCAACAGACTTTGCCCTTTGGGCTCGCCTTTTCTTCATTCTTTTTCTCTGAGGCACAGCATCAACATTTGATACCTCAGCTGCAGTTGGTTGCAAACCAGACTTAACTGCCCGAACTTTAGAACTCTTTGACCTCTGTGGTTGAGATACAGAAGGTCCAGCTTCAGCAGTTGAGACATGTTGTTGTTGTGAGTTGTCAAGAAATTGTTGCACAGATGCAGGCAACATTAAAGGACCAACTTCTCCTTTCTTGTTGTCCTTGTTGATAAGGTCAGAGAATATACGTTTGTGCAATTTAAATGAAAGTATAACATCATCCTCTACAATCTCAACATTTGGACAGCAATGATTGAATATCAATTGACAAAACCGAGAGAAGTAAACAACATTTCTATTCTCTAGCATTTTCTCACCAATATTAGTTAAAACTAATCTAGCAACATCAAATTGACTGCCATAGAGAAGAGAATACCCGATCTGTAGACTATCCGTGGGAATCGCATCCCAATTAGTGCACTTCTTTCCGAAAGCCCGAGTAATACAATCGAAAAAGAAGCTCCATTCCTTGCGCAAAAACGGCCTTTTGAGTTGACCTATCTTTGTCAAAGGTCCAGTGTAGCCTATCTCGTGCATCATCCTGACTAGCTCAGAATCTCCAACAGAGATTGTGAATGCATTGAAATCCTCAAGACCCAAGGCATCACGAACAGTAGTAGGAGTAACAGCATAGTCATTGTCCTCATATTGAAAAATGATAGATGGAGATCCAGACTCTCCTCCATTATCATAAGCACCTGTCTGCCAAAAAGTTCGGATTTGAGTAGCAGACAGCTTCGATGGTGCTGTGAGAGCAGTACCAATATCAGAGTTTAACAAGAACCTCTGAATCAAATGAAACGCCTCTGGTGCGTTCTCATTTGCTACAGGAGCAGAATAATTGTTGGGAACAAATTCTAATTCCGAAGCAATAAACGCTGTAGTTGCCATTAGTAAGATTTGAAAACAAGAAGAACTGGGCTTTGAAAGTGTTTGAGTGTTTGTGTGTGAGTAAAATCTAATGAAAAGATGAGGTGCGTAAAAGATTGAATCGTGTGTATGTAGTGTTTTAAATAAGAACTGAAAAGATTAAAAGTATGTTAGTGGGACAGATGTCAGACGTGAATACGCTGACAGCTGTATCTAACAACTTCCAATACACACGTGCAAACGTGGAGACACCTGTCATCACATAACACTAAAAAATTTTCGCTTAAAAGAAAAAAAATCAATAATAATAAAATTATCAATTTTAATAATAAAGTACAAAGGAGCTCAACAGTCAGAATAATAATGACTGTCTCGAAACTCCGCACCTTATTATCCCAAGCGCTTCGAATCTAGTAAAAAACCCTTCAGTTACCCTGTTGAATGCTTTAAAAACTCAAGCATTTTAACAACAGCTTCATATCTTAAAATTATCATACACCAAATGGCAGGAACCTTTGAGTTCATGGATGTAGAATCATTCTTGAACATGAACTGGCATCAACAAGCAAACTACATCATTGATGAGTTTCTTGTTCTGTCTTTTCTGAATGATGAAGGTCTTATAGCAGATGATGAAATAACAGAAGGACCAATCTCTAATCCTTATGTACACATCATCCGTCCCGGTCCATATGATGTGCCCATCCTGGCAGACGATCATACTATGGAGATTTGTATGATGCTCTTCCAGCAGAGTTTCCTGATGGGTACTGAGGAGACAATCTTCTTGGAGTCCTGCAAGCTGCAAAGCAGAAAGAGAAACCAGGAAGATGATGATGATGATGATGATTCATCTTCAGGATGTTGTCAAGCAATCCCAGATGGTATAATGATCAGTTGAGCATCTGGGTTGCGCTCATCAGAAGTAATAGAGCACAATAGCTTCTGGCTCTAGCTCTTCTGCTTCAGATGTAGCATTCAAATACTTATCCTGGTTAAATAGATCTTCTCTTTTGTAACCATAGTGATTAGTATGTACCAGAAAGATTAGTTAAACATGAGTATGGAATTGTCTGAATGTAAATTTGAATCAATTAATGAAAAACAATTTGTTTCTTTACATATCAGTATTATCAATATTGCATAGTAATTGTAAAGTGAAAGAAAAAACACTTTAAACAATTAACGAACATACTCAGCAGCAATACAAATCACAAACAGGATTTAATAAACATACTCTTTCTGTTCTCCGTTCAATCATACTTTTTCCGAAAAACAAATGGCTAATCTCAAAATTATTAACTGTCTGAAACAAAGAAATTATTTTAACCATCAGAGATTAAAACAAAGTAACCTCGGCGTATTTCACACAATACATCAGTGTTTACCATTTGTCCTTCTTTGATAATAAACTCTTTTCTCAATCTGTACAGTTGTGAAAAATGTGTGTGTAGTAGCAGAGTTTACCGAAATCAGTATTTAGATCATCTCAAAGTGCATAAAATCCACAAACTAAAGTAGTAAAAACTGGTTGCCTAAACTCTCATGTATAACATGGACACTGATTTTTCTATCTAAACTCTGTATTACTGATATCCTTTCATTTGGATATGTCTTTTATTTTTCACCCCCTTTATTTTTTTATTTTTTTATTTTTTTTTATTTTTTTTTATTTTTTTTTTATTTTTCCAGTAATCAGTGGTTGGCACTAGTCACCAAAAATCAAAGATTTTAGCCCTTATTTCATACAATAAGTTCCTGGATCTTCCTAGGCACAACATGATCTCAAAGGAATTTGTGCTCTGTTTGGCATCTTTTGATTTGAGGGTGAATTATGTGCAATAAATAATCAGAGTTTAGACTTTTCATCAGTGATTATAATTAACTTATGAGAGAAAATGCAAACAGCTAATACAGACTCAGTGTATAGGATCAATAAACTAAGAGATGGTATAAATATAGAGACAGTATCATGCTGTGTTAGTTTACTGCACATAAATGAGATCAGAATCTATCAACTCTTAAGGATTCACAATTACTTACTGAGAATTATGTTTCATACAAATTTCTTCATTGGTCCATATGTTTCAGACAAAATTACAGTAGAGAATAGCATTAAACTGTAATTACCAGAGTATGACCAACAGAGTTTAACATCAGAGTTTACTTTCAGAGTATGACTGACACTTCACAGAGTTTATCATCAGAGTTTAACATGCTGGTTCACATAACAGTTAACACATGTAAGAAATCATGAACATAAAAAGTGAGTCTAACCCGTATCTCTAGTCAGAACCAGAGATCAGTCCAAGTTCATTTACCAATCTTGTAAAAGTAGCTTCACTCAAAGGTTTGGTGAAGATATCTGCAAGTTGTTGGTCTGTAGACACAAAATGAAGCTCAATGTTTCCTTCTTCCACATGTTCTCTGATAAAATGATACCTTATGCTGATGTGCTTGGTCATGGAATGCTGTACTGGATTACCTGTCATAGCAATAGCACTTTGGTTATCACAGAAAATAGGTATTTTTGAGTACCTTAACCCATAATCCAGCAGTTGATTCTTCATCCACAGAATCTGTGCACAACAGCTACCAGCTGCTATATACTCTGCTTCTGCAGTGGATGTAGAAATTGATTTCTGTTTCTTACTGTACCAAGAAACCAATCTGTCACCTAAAAATTGACAGCTTCCACTTGTACTTTTTCTATCTATCTTACAGCCAGCAAAATCTGCATCAGAGTAACCAATTAATTTAAACTCTGATTCTCTAGGATACCACAAACCCAAGGTTATGGTTCCTTTGAGATATTTGAAAATCCTTTTTTACAGCTGTTAGATGAGGCTCTCTGGGATCTGCTTGAAATCTTGCACAAAGACATGTTGCATACATGATATCAGGTCTACTTGCAGTAAGATACAGTAGAGACCCTATCATTCCTCTGTAGTTAGTCATATCTACTGAGGCTCCTGTGTCTTTGTCAAGCTTCGTTGCTGTAGCCATGGGAGTTGTTGCAGATGAACTATCAAGCATACCAAATTTCTTTAGAAGATTTCTGGTATACTTTGCTTGATTGATAAAAATCCCATCATCTGTTTGCTTGACCTGTAAGCCTAGAAAATAACTAAGCTCTCCCATCATGCTCATTTCATACCTGGACTGCATAAGCTTTGCAAACTTCTTACAAAATTTGTCATTAGTAGATCCAAAAATAATATCATCTACATAAATTTGAACTAAAAGCAAATCATCACCAGAGTTGAAATAAAACAAGGTTTTATCAATTGTACCTCTTGTGAACCCACTTTCTAAAAGAAATTGAGCAAGAGTTTCATACCATGCTCTTGGTGCTTGCTTTAGTCCATATAATGCCTTGTCAAGCCTGTAGACATAATCTGGATGCTTGGAATCTACAAATCCTGGTGGTTGTTCAACAAACACTTCTTCTTCAAGCTTCCCATTGAGAAAAGCACTTTTTACATCCATCTGAAAGACTTTAAACTTCTTGTGTGCAGCATAGGCCAGAAAAATTCTTATGGCTTCCAATCTTGCAACTGGAGCAAAGGTTTCATCATAGTCAATTCCTTCCTGTTGTGAATAACCTTTAGCCACAAGTCTAGCCTTGTTTCTTGTAATCACACCTTCACTGTCAGTCTTGTTTCTGAAAACCCACTTTGTACCTACTATTGATCTATTCTTTGGTCTAGGTACAAGTGTCCAGACTTCATTTCTTTCAAATTCATTTAACTCTTCTTGCATTGCTGTAATCCAATTAGCATCTTGAAGAGCTTCCTCCACTTTCTTTGGTTCTGTTTGAGACAAGAAAGCATGATACAGACACTCATTATTTGTTGCACTTCTAGTTCTCACACTAGCATCAGGATCTCCAATTATGAGATCAGGTGTGTGTGCCTGTGTCCACTTTCTGGCTGTTGGTAAGTGGTTTCTTGCATCATTATTGAATCCTCCCCCTTGATCCATGCTCTCCTGATTCATACGTTGACTTTCTGCAGTATCTGAGGCTCCCCTTGAGTTGGATGGCTCAGTGTTTGTACTGTCAGAGTTTGAATCAGTTTCCTCAACTGATTCACTTGCTGTGTCTTGTTGAGCTTCTTCACGCTCCCCCTCAACTGGTTCTCTATTTTGTTCAGTTTGAGAATTTTCAGTTTCTTCAGTATTTACCAGTAGAGGTTCAGAGTATGCTCCGTCAGAGTTTGTCAAACCTGCTTCATCAGAGTTTACATCATCAGAGAATAGATCTTCATTTTCAAAACGTAGTTGATCATATCCATCCTTGTCTTCAAGTCCAATTATTTTCTTGTCATCAAATGACACATGTATGGATTCCATGATCACCTTAGTTCTCAGATTGTAAACTCTGAATGCTTTTGTTGACAATGGATAGCCAACAAAGATTCCTTCATCAGCTTTTAACTCGAACTTTGTCAACTGTTCAGGATGAGTCTTCAACACAAAGCATTTGCATCCAAATATGTGAAAATATTTCAAATTTGGCTTCTTATTTTTCACCATCTCATATGGTGTTTTCCCATGCTTGTTGATCAGTGTAGCATTTTGAGTAAAACAAGCAGTTTGAACAGCTTCTGCCCAGAAATAAGTTGGCAATTTTGCTTCATCAAGCATAGTTCTGGCAGCTTCAATTAAAGTTCTGTTCTTTCTTTCAACTACACCATTTTGCTGTGGAGTTCCAGGTGCAGAAAATTCTTGTTTGACTCCTCTTTCCTTGCAGAAAGCTTCCATTATTGAGTTTCTGAATTCAGTTCCATTATCACTCCTTATTATTTTGACTTTGTGCTGTGATCCTTTGTCCAGTAGATTTACATGATCCATCAGAGTTTGAGCAGTTTCATCCTTCTTTGATAAGAAATATACCCATGTATATCTAGTATATTCATCAACAACTACTAGAGCATATTTCTTTCTGCCCATGGACATCACATTCACTGGTCCAAAGAGATCAACATGTAGAAGATGATAAGGTTCCACTACTGAAGATTCAGATTTGCTCTTGAAAGATGACTTCCTTTGCTTGGCCTTTTGACAAGAATCACATAGACCATCTAGATTGAGTATTGATTTTGGAAGTCCTCTTACAAGATCCTTTCTTATCAGCTCATTGATGTTGTTCAAATTGAGATGAGAGAGCTTCTTGTGCCAATTCCAACTCTCTTCATTTGACATTTTTGCAGTCAGACACACTGTTTTTCCATCAGAGTTTGTTACCAAACTTGCTTCATATATATTGTTGCGCCTGTGTCCAACTAGAACAACTTTTCCAGTAGATTTACTGATAACTTCACAGTATTCACTATGAAAATCTACATGGTTTCCTCTGTCACAGATTTGACTCACAGATAACAGATTATGCTTGAGTCCTGAGACTAGAGCTACATTTGTGATGATGACACTTCCAAGATTTATATTGCCATATCCCAGAGTGTGTCCTATGTTGCCATCTCCATAGGAAACTTTTGGGCCAGCCTTCTCCTCAAAGTCTGATAACAGGGCTTTGTTTCCAGTCATATGTCCTGAGCATCCACTGTCCAAGATAAGTGTGCTCTCTATTATACCCTGCAATCACAAACAAACACTAAGTGTTAGTTTTAAGGATCCAGACTTGCTTGGATCCTTTGTCTTTCTTAACAGTGTTAGCTTTTGCAGCGGAATCAGCATTATCAGAGTTTAAACTAACATTGTCAGTTTTTACACTAGCAGAGTTTGCTCTAACCCATTTTAAGTTGGGTTTTAGCTCATAATAATTATGATAAATAGCATGATAACTCTTGCAAGTGTAAATGGAATGCCAAGTGCTTCCACAGTGTCTGCATAAGGTCTGTGGTCTTACTCTAACATAATCATTCTTTACTTCTGAAGTAGAAGGTAAAGAATTAATATGTTTGTTCTTAGTGCAAAATCTAGCAAGATGATTAGAACTACCACAATTATAACATGTTTTTCTTGAGGCACTAGCATTAGGCATATGATTATTTCTATTATTTATGCCTACTTTTCCATTCCTATTTCTCTTGGATCCTTTAGGTTTCATGGAAGACTTTACCTCTTTCAGCTTATGATTAAACTGTTTTCCTGTCATCAAGCCAACATTAACCTGTTTTTCACAAGTTTTTACTGGTTTTCTAACAGCTTCTACTTCCATAAGTTTTTCTGTTATAATATTTTCTTGTTTGTCACAAGATTCATCTGATTCCATATCAGCTTCCCTTATTACAACAGATTTTAACTTATTGGCTTCTGGAACAAATTTCACAGGTTTAAGTTGTGGTTTTACCTTAACCTTGTCTTTAAACCTAAGTTCATCATTTTCACAATAACCTAAACCTACAGAATCAGTCTGAAACACTTGATGAGTGTCTCTTCCAGAATCTGTCCAAGTCTTGATTATTTTCCTTTCCTTCTCTAAATCAGATTCTAGTTGCTTATATCTTTTCAGCAACTCCTGTTCTACATAAACAGCATCATCTCTTTCTTTTTGAATCTGCTTCATATTCTCAAGTTCTCTTTCAAGAAACTTGTTTCTTTCTTTAAGACTAAGATTCTCAGATTTGATCCTCTCATTCTCTAAAGTCTGATCCCTATAACTAACATGTATGTTCTTAAGATAAATTCTTAATTCAGAAATATTATCAGTATCATAAGCATAAGTAGTTAGAGGTACCTTATTTTCTGATGACTCAACTTCATCTTTGACAGTTGCCATGAGTGCATAATTCACTCCATCATCAGAATCTGAAGTATCTGCCCAGTCTTTGCCTTTAGAGATGAGTGCTTTTTCAGTTCTTCCTTTCTTGCACTCTGGAGCATAGTGACCCATCTCTTTGCACTTGTAGCACTGGATCTCAGATTTGTCCTTCTTTCCAGACTTGGTATTCCTTCCATCAGACTTTCTGAAATTCTTCTTCTCAGAATTTGAATCTCTTCTTGAGAATCTTTTACCCTTCTTGAAGTTCTTGAATCCCATCTTCTTAAATGTCTTCACCATCAATGCAGCCATTTGCATCATCTCCTCTTCATCATCCTCAGAATCAGAAGCTTCATCAGAGTTTGAATCATCATCAGAGTTTGATGATTCACTCTCAGATTTAATCACTAAAGCCTCTCCCTTGGCTTTCTTCCTTGATGATTCCTTCTTAATGGGCTTCTCCTCGACTTTGAGAGCAACAGATTTTGTCTTTTTACTCAGTCTTCTATTCCTTTGATCTATCTCCAGTTCATGAGTTTTCAATAACCCATAGATTTCATCAAGTTCTGTATCAGCAAGCTCATAATTATCTCTTATTGTGGTTGTCTTCAAATCCCACTTTTCAGGAAGAGATAACAGAAACTTGAGATTAGACTCTTCAAGCTCATATTCTTTATCAACCAGAGACAGATCATTCAATAATTTGCAAAATCTGTCATGGGTCTCAGTCAAGGTTTCATTAGGTCTTGAATCAAAGTGCTCATACTCCTGAGTTAGTATGGTCCTCCTATTCTTCTTGATAGCACCTGTTCCTTGGCATCTGACTTCTAGAGCATCCCATATCTCTTTGGCAGTCTTGCAGCCAATTACTCTGTTAGACATAACGTTATCTAACGCACTGTGGAGAAGATGTCTAACCTTTGCATCCTTTGCAATTGATGAGATGTCCTCAGGAGTCAAATCTTTCTTTTCCTTTGGAACAGTCTTTTGTTCTTGTCCATCAACAACAGGGGCTAGTTTGGTTGGATTATGAGGACCATCATAAATTCTGTCAAGATATTCTGGATCTGTAGCCTCCAGAAACATGGTCATCTTCACCTTCCAAATTGGATACTCTACAGACCTGAGAATCGGAACCCTGATTGTTTCATATCGACTCACAGAATTAGGCTTAACCTGTTCAGCCTTGGGAGCAGTTTGATTTTCTTCAGACATGATTATTACTGTGTTTGAATCGTAAAACTGTATATATTAAACAGCCTTGGCTCTGATACCAATTGTTAGGCCGAATACACAATATAATCAAGTATGTATGAGAATAACAATAATTAAGAACACTGTTTATGAATCAATAAAACTGTAATCGTATTAACAGCTTCTCTCTTTATGATGTTAATGAATCACAAAGAGCTTCTAGGTTACAAGAATAATATATCAATATTCACGCGTCCCCTCTAGGGATAACCTATCTGTGTTTATATAGTACACAGCTACATACAATCCTTATCTAATTGATACTCCTATAAATTAGCTATACAATTATTATCAATTAAGGATTGCTTCAGTCTTCTGTCCAGTCTCCTTAGCTGTATCAATATATTCTGCTTCTTTCCATCTTCAGAATATATTGCTTCTAGAATCTTTATCTTTGCACCGACAGCTAAGTCAACTTTCACCCTGTCAGACTTTAACAAACTCTGACCGGCTTCCATATAAACTCTTCACCCAGTCAGACTTTACCAAACTCTGACTGGCTTCTATGTAAACTCTGATATGTACCTGGGACTTAAACACTGATGAACAAACGTCAGCAATTATATCTAACAAAAGGTTAGATGCTACAAGTGTAATGGTATGGGTCACTTTGCTTCTGAATGCAACAAGACAAAGGCACTCATCACATCAAGCAAGGATTGGATGGACTCTTCCTCAGAATCTGATACTGAGGTAGTCAACTATGCGTTAATGGCCAATGCTGATGTAACTGCTGCTCCTGATGATAAGGTACTAAATACTATCTTTGATTTTGATACTGATAATGCTTCTGAGTTAAGACGTTTTCTAAAGTCATTACATATTAGCTTTAGAAGTCAAACTGCTGAGAATACTAGAATCTTATCTGAGATGTCTGACCTTAGAAAGAGGAATGAGATATTAGAAGCTGAATTTTCTCGTATGCAAGAAGTACAAAAAGAATGTGATAATGCTAAACACATGCACTTAGAGATGACATCTAAATGTACTTCCCTTGAAAAAGAACTTGAATTTGCTAATGAGAAAATCAGAACCTGGACAGACTCTGGTAGGAAATTTCATGAGATTAATACCTCTAAGAATTGGAAAGAGTGTCTAGGATATAAGTCAGATGAAGATAAGAAATTAGCAGAGAAAATTGTCATTGATGAGACAGTCAGTCCAAAGAACTATAGACATGTTATAGACTCAACCAAATCTAAGATTACTCCTGTTAATTTTGTTTTTGGTAAGGATTCCAATTCTACTTTTGAAAAGGGATCTTCTTCTACTCAAGGAATTAAAATTATAAAGTCTAAACTTGTCATGAACAAAGTCACTAAGAATGTAGGTCTATTGTCTCAGAAACAGCTTAAAGATAAAATCTGTGAGGTTACAGATAAGAAAAAGGAAGCTACTGTTAAGAGAAACAGGAATGGTAAAGTTGGGATCAATAAAGAGAATGGTTATAAATATATCCCAAATGCACCTAGAAAGTGTTGTTTTAACTGTGGTAACTCTAATCATCTTGCTATTGATTGTAAAAAGAGTAAGAAGAAAATTGCTGAAATTCCTAAGTCTGATGTTAGGAATAGATCAGTATTTTACAAACCACAGAATTCCTGTTTTCATTGTGGTAGTCTATGGCATTCTATTTATACATGTAAAGAGTATCATGATTTGTACTATAATTTTTATGATTCATTGCCTAAGTTTGAAAGTAGTACAAAGTCTGATAGAACTGAAAATGTCATAATGAAGCATGCTTTTGTTAATACTGATACTGACAAAGCAAATCCTGATGGAGTAAATCCTGTCAGGACTGCTAAAGTCAAAAAGTCTTCTGCTGTTAAATTTAATAAAATGCATGAACAAGGAATCCAACAAGTGTGGGTTCCTAAATATTCTGACTAGTGTTTTACTATTCTGATACAGGGTAAAAGGAAAAATGTGTTAGTCATGGATAGTGGATGTTCTGTGCACATGACTGGAAACAAAGCCCTGTTATCAGAATATGAGGAAAAAGCTGGCCCAACTGTGTCTTATGGAGATGGCAACATTGGACAAACCTTGGGATATGGCAATATAATCATTGGAAATGTCATCATTGAAAAAGTAGCTCTAGTGAAAGGACTAAAACACAACTTGTTGAGTATTAGTCAAATCACTGACAGAGGTTATCATGTCAATTTCTATTCCACACATTGTGAAGTAGTCAGTAAAGCAACAGGGAAGATAGCACTAACTGGCTACAGGCATGGTAACATATATGAAGCCAACATTCTCTCAGATACTGATGGCTCCCCTACATGTTTCATCAGTAAAGCTTCAGTAGATGAAAGTTGAAATTGGCACAAGAAGCTTTCTCATCTCAACTTCAGCAACATCAATGAGTTGGTTAAGAAAGAATTAGTAAGAGGATTACCTAATGTCTTATATACACCTGATGGACTCTGTGATGCATGCCAAAAAGCAAAACAAAGAAGGACATCATTCCAGAGTAAATCAGAATCCTCTATTGAAGAACCATATCACATGCTACATCTTGATCTGTTTGGTCCAGTCAACATCATGTCCATCAGTAAGAAAAGGTACACTCTTATAATTGTTGATGAATATTCTAGATTCACCTGGGTGTATTTTCTGCATAGAAAAGATGAAACTCCTGAAGTTCTGTTGGATCATGTGAGGATGATTGAGACAACCACAAAGTACAAAGTCAAGATTCTGAGAAGTGATAATGGTACTGAATTTAAGAATTCAAAGATGGAAGAGTTCTGCAAATACAAAGGAATCATTCAACAATTCTCTGCTCCTGACACTCCTCAGCAAAATGGAGTAGTAGAAAGGAAGAATAGAACTCTTATTGAAGCTGGCAGAACTATGTTGGAAGAAGCTAAATTACCTACATATTTCTGGGCAGAAGCAGTCAACACAGCATGCTATACACAAAATCTCACATTGATAAACAGGCATGGTGTCACTCCTTATCAGTCACTCAAAGAGAAGAAACCAAGTCTGAAGCATTTGCATGTGTTTGGCTGTAAATGTTTTGTTCTCAGAACTCATCCTGAACAGCTAGGGAAATTTGAAACAAAGGCTGATGAAGGAATATTCATAGGTTATCCTACATCAAGAGCCTTCAGAGTTTTTAATTTGAGAACAAGAACTGTCATGGAGTCAATATACATGTATCTTTTGATGATAAGAAGATAACTGGAATCATTGAAGACTCGCATGATAGATTGTTATTTGAAAATGAAGCTTCCAAGGAACTTGAAGAAAATGAATCAGATCCTGTCCATTCATCCAGTACTGATGGGTCACCAAATCCTGATGACTCACCAGGTACTGATGGTGCTAATACTGATGATGCAAACAACAGTAATACAACTAGTAGTGCTAATGTTGAGGGGGAGCAACGGCATTCAACTACAAGTTCAGAGTCAACTCAATCATCAGGACAGAATTCTTCAGATACTAATTCAAGTGAAGATCCTGATAACACATCAGGAGGGCATAGCAATAATTCAGGGAGAGCTTCAAATCAATCAAATTCTTTCAATCAAGATAACACCAATCCAGGGGGAGCATCTACTTCAAGAAACAATTTGACACCAACAAGGAAATGGACAAAAGATCATACTCCTGATTTGATAATTGGAGATCCTGATGCAGGTGTTCAAACACGAAGTGCAACTCAGAATGAATGTTTATATAATAACTTTCTATCCAAGGAGGAGCCTAAGAAAGTTGAAGATGCACTTAAAGATGCTGATTGGGTTACTGCAATGCAAGAAGAAATGAATGAATTTGAAAGGAATGAAGTCTGGAAACTGGTACCAAGACCAAAGAATAGATCAATTGTTGGTACAAAGTGGATTTTCAAGAACAAGACTGATTCTGATGGAGTCATTATCAGAAACAAAGCTAGACTAGTTGCAAAGGGGTATTCCCAACAAGAAGGAATTGACTATGATGAAACTTTTGCTCCTGTTGCAAGACTAGAAGCCATCAGGATATTTCTTGCTTATGCAGCACATAAGAAATTCAAGGTTTTCCAGATGGATGTTAAAAGTGCTTTCTTAAATGGTGAACTAGAGGAAGAAGTTTATGTTGAACAACCTCCTGGTTTCATTGATCCTAAATATCCAGATCATGTCTACAGACTGGATAAGGCACTTTATGGACTAAAGCAAGCTCCAAGAGCATGGTATGAAACCTTAGCTCAATTCTTACTGGAAAGTGGATTCAAAAGAGGTGCAATTGATAAAACTCTATTTTATTTGAATCATGGTAAGGAGTTACTGTTAGTTCAGATTTATGTTGATGATATCATTTTTGGGTCAACAAACAATAAGCTGTGTGAAAAGTTTTCCAAGCTTATGCAGTCAAGATATCAAATGAGCATGATGGGAGAAATGAGTTACTTTCTGGGTCTTCAAGTTAAACAGACTGATGAAGGGATTTTTATTAATCAGTCTAAATACACAAGGAATTTACTGACAAGGTTTAACATGCAAGACAGTACTCCTGCTTCAACTCCCATAGCTACAGCTACCAAACTTGATCCTGATCAAGGTGAAGAGGTAGATGTAACTCACTACAGAGGAATGATTGACTCTTTATTGTATCTCACTGCCAGTAGACCAGATATCATGTTTGCAACCTGTCTATGTGCAAGATTTCAAGCAAAACCTAGAGAACCACATCTGATTGCAGTCAAAAGAATTTTCAGATATCTCAAAGGCACTCCTTCACTTGGCCTTTGGTATGCAAGGGAATCAGATTTTGGGTTGTGTGGTTATTCAGATGTTGATTTTGCAGGATGCAAAATAGACAGGAAAAGTACTTCAGGAAGTTGTCAGTTTTTGGGTGGAAGACTAGTTTCATGGTTCAGTAAAAAGCAGAAATCTATTTCCACTTCAACTGCAGAAGCTGAGTACATTGCTGCAGGAAGTTGACAGTTAACAACCACCTCTACTGTCTCTCAACAGACTTTAGTTGTAAAATCAAAGAAATCAGCTAGAACTGATGTGTCTGGAAGGCAATCAGGTTCAAAGGATTTTTCCTCTACACCACTCACTAAAAAGAAGATACAAGGGGGTGTACAAGGGGTCCTGGTCAAGAAAGCTGATAAGGTTGTTAAGAATGTTCCTGTGAAAAGGAAGTTAAGGTTGATTGATGAAAGTGATTCAGAGGATGACTTACCTATATCCTCTGTGATGAATGTGAACAAGGAAGTTGCTGATACTGCTACTAAAGCTGTGGTACCTTTATCAAAACCACAAAAGACAAGGAAATTATCAAAGAGCAGGTATCATATTCCTTTGACAGTGCAAATGAAGGATACTGATATTCAGACATCAAATCCTGATGTTAGTATTCCTGATGCAGCAACAAAAGTTGTCTCTATATCAGACTCTCCAGCCTCTCCATCTCAGATTCGAGGACATTCTTGGGAGAAGGTTTCTACAACTGCTTCCTTGGTTGGTCTTACACCTACATCAAAGAAAAAGAGGAATGCAGAAGAGTTAGTCTATCAGAGACAGAAGAAGCTGAAAGGATCAAGCCCACAAGAACCTGAATTTCAGAGTAATTCAGCAGCTACTGTTGATCCTGCCACACAAGAACCACTCAATCAAAGTTTGGGTGAAGGCTTAGCTAGTGGAATGGTCACACAAGAACCATTTTCTCAAAGGGAGAATGAAGACATCAACATTCCAGCTACACAAGAACCATCTTCTCAAAGTGAAGATGCAGGCAAAGCTACAGCTTCTGTTGAAAGATTGGTCGAGAACATTGTCAATGAGGGAAGCACACAAGAACCTTTAGCTCAAAGTGTTGAAGCAGCTTCTGAACCTCAAGCTCCACAAGAACCATTGGTAGCAAATACTGATGCACGCATATCAAATCCTGACGATGTTCATCCTGACGTTAGTGGTGCTCCTGATACTGAGCCTATTTTGATACAGCCACTTCGTTCAAGACCAATGGATCATCCTATCTCAGAATCACAGGATAAACTGAAAGGTATTGCAATTCCTGATCCTGATATATCTCATGGTTCTGATGATGATAATTCTGATGATGATAGTGATGATGATAATGAGAATAGAAAAGAGAAGGAACAGCTTGCTACAGCACTCAAGATTAGTCTTGGAACTAATTTTGGTTCATCAAGTACATATATGGCTAGCAATGCTTTCACTGGGAAAGATCAGAGACAAGATTTTTCTACTCCTTCCTTTGATCCTGCAGAGGCATTTAGACAGAATGAATGGAACAATTCATGGCACAATTCTGATGAATCTATCAGTTTTTCTTCTGCTATTGAACATGCCTATAATGCAGTGAAGTCTATAGAGAATCAAGACTTGAAGAATCATCTGAAGGCTACTACTCTGTTATCCAAAAGCCTGAAAAGTGAGATTGATTCTATCAAGGGTTCAACTAAAAAAGTGAGGACTGATATCTTTAATAATTTTACAAAGGTGCCTACTACTTTACAACTGAGGGTAGTGGAATCCCAAGTGAAATCTGTTGTTTCAGAACAAACCTCCATCAATCAAAGAATTGATTCTCTGGATACTAAGGTAACTGAAATTCAAGCCTCTATTTCCTTAATTTTGCAATTATTGTCAAATCCTGATGTCAAAAAGGGGGAGAAGGTTATTCAGACAAAATGTACACCTGATCTAGTATTAAGAAATAATGATGATGATACTGGAGATGATGGTGGTGACAAAGTGATACAAGGAGAAACCTCTGATGCTGCGGTTTTGAAATCTACAATTCAAACTTCTCAAAGTCAGACTACGCAGTCAACTCATGTTTCTGATTCTGGAGTTAAGACAGTAAGAACATTGGTGCAATCTCAGATCCTGATGGAAGATCAAATCCTGACACCTGGTCATGGACACATTCTTTCTACAATTCCTGAAGGTGATGAAGATGTGATTATTGATAATCCTGAAGATGCATCAAATTTATTCCAGAAGTTTTCTACAAAAGACGGTAGAATTGTTACTCTTTATCACACTGATAAAAGAGTTCAACAATTATTTGCCTGGAAAAGCACTCTCTACAGCAAGTGAAGAATATCCAGATCTCTCACATGAAGAATTCTTGAGACTACAAAGAGAGACAATGGAAAGCTATACTGCTTCTGCTAGAGGTAGAGGAAGCAGAGGTAGGAGAGGTGCTAGAAGAAATAGAAGAGGTTCTTCAACTCAAACAGTACCTAGACAGACAAGGTCTAGAGCATTAAGAATTGAAGAAATTCCTGAAGCTTCACAAAATCTAATAGATCCTGTTATCAAGGATATCATGGAGAAAGAAGACAAGGAATTTGTTGAAGAAGAACCTGAATTGAAAAGAAAATCAAGTAAATCAACTCTCAGCAATACAAATCAAATTGAAGATTCTAATCCTGACAATATTCAAGATCCTGACGAATCTGAAATTCTGCAAGAGGTTGATTTGATAATCTTATCTACTGTTGTTGATTGTCACAACAAAGAAGTAGATGAAGAAGAAGAAGCCAGAAGAAGAGATATTACAAAAAGAACAAATGAAGATTTCAATCTCTATCTACAAAGGCTTAAAGTTTCAAATGAAAGAAAATGGAGAAATTCAAGAAGACAAGAATCTTTACTTGAAAGAAGCTACGCTCATGAAAAGGAGAAATACAAGAAGTGGAAACATATTAGCACATTAAGTTGTGATACACCTATCAATTTTCAGTCTGGTGGAATTATTACAAGCGCTTCAAGTGTTGTTGATTTGTCTGATATGGCTAGATCAAAAACACTCTGGTTAAAGATGTTTTCGAATCTGAAGCAATTGTCAAGTAATTCAAGAGGAGGTATTGGACACAGAAATGGTGAATATCTGAATATGTCATATGTTGATCCTTACTCCTTGACAGAAATTGGAGGTACTTTAACTTCTGAAAACCTGAACAATTTATTAGCTGTTGATATAGTTATAGATTGTCATGATGGTTTTGAAAAGAAAGAAAAGCTTCTGTACTTCATGAAAGATGGTAGTGTGAAGATTCTATCTATTCAAGATCTGCTGATGAAAACTACACAGGAACTGAAATATGTTCACTATCTGTTAAGATGGAAGAACCAAGTGTACAAAGAATGGAGTGACATGATTTTGTCAACTATAAGAAGAAGACTGGATGGAAACAGTAATTTCGATGGTAATTATACTCCCATGTACTTAAATCAAAGAGGTCAGGATGTGGAAATGCAAAGGGGTACTGCTGTTAAAGAAGTAAATTTTGGCATGACTCATCTTTCTCTCAATCCTGATGGGAAGGAAATTGCTTATCTTTTGCTTGAAGAGCACAGTCTACAGAGAAAATCCATACAGAATCTCAGAGCAGCTATCTACCAGATTAATGAGGAAGATGAAGAACTCAGAAATCTTAAGGAAAGACTGATTCAAATTCTTGAAGAAAAAGAAGAAAGTTTATTATCCAACTTCTTGAAGATGAATCTGTTCTATCAAAAAGCTTAAAACAGATAAGTTGTTTCTGAAAATACTTGTACATTTTGATACATGTTTTTGACATCATTGAATATTTGGAATCTATACTTTATTTCACAAAGTATGAGATTGGGGGAGATTGTTAGATCAGAATTCAATGATCGTCAGAAGCTAGACTCAACTGATCAGGATTGCTGACGTCATCAGTATTGCATGGTCATCAGTATTTGATCAAGCGTCAGTATCTTATTGATCATCAGGATTCCTACTCAGACTATGATCAGGTTTGATCATCAGGACTTGAAGCTGATCAGGATTCCTACTTCGAGTTATATTTGGAGTCTAGATAAACATGGAAGTTTATTCTATTTGTTCCTGGTTTGTAGAATGCAGCTATCGATTAAAGATATGTTTCTATCTTTGTTATGATTAGGACTTATCTTGTTATTGATAGAGAAG
This sequence comes from Heracleum sosnowskyi, assembly GCA_030848705.1. NCBI lineage: Eukaryota > Viridiplantae > Streptophyta > Magnoliopsida > Apiales > Apiaceae > Heracleum > Heracleum sosnowskyi. Next base: position 134,774,460 of record CM061237.1, read on the forward strand.
CTGTGTGCACTATATAAACACAGTTTTGGTTTCGATTTATGTATTCATTCGAGAGAAAACATAATCGGAGAGAAGCTCTTAAGAACAGAATTTCTTGAGAGAGTTTTTGTAAGCTAGCAGCTCTTAAGAACATCAGAATTTCTTAAGAGAGTTTGTAACAGTTTTATATCAAAGTTAATAAAGCTGTTATTGTTATTGTTATTGATCTTTCATATTTGTGTTATATAAAGTCGAGAATCTTATACAATTGTATTCAACCCCCTTCTACAATTGTTATTTACTGGGCAACAATCTCCCCCAATATACTACCTGTTATTCCCAAATGACCTAACAGAATTGTAGAAGGGGGGGGGGGTTGAATACAATTCTTGATATTTTCTTGAAACTAAACACTTTATGAAATTAAACTGAACTGAATAAATAAAAACACAAGATATAAATAATTCAGTTGGATTGTTTGATGATCCAACTGAAGTGTTTTTATTGCGGAAATGATCTGTGATACAAATGTTCACAGCTGCTCAGTTACAATGTTGTAGAGAAGAAATGCTCTCAAAAATAGCTAATACAATCTATTTGTTTTTCTTCTCTATTTCTAAAAGTGACTGCTACACTTGGTTATAAATCCCAAGTTTACAATTCTACATTTGGTTAAACTAAAGAATAATAGAAGTAACCATCAGTAGCTTGCTTTTCATTCCTTTTGTCCAATGGTCCTTGGAGATCTTTGCTTTTGTCTTTATGCTCATTATAATCATTCCCAAGAGCCTTATTGGAAATTAGAATGTTTCCTTATTTCCAGTAACCACTTTGATGGTTTCCAATGCAAAGTACACTTCCATATCTCCTTTTAGATCTGTTCAGTAAACTGTCACTATCACTTTGTCAACTGTTCAAAAAGCAACATTGATTCGTTGATAGCAAGGAGATGTGTTTCGTTGATAGCTTCATTCTTCATTCCGTTGATGGTGTTTCCCTCGTTTCGTTGATGGGTAAACTCCATACCGTTGACAGAGTAATCTTCATACCGTTGACATGTCTTCACTTAGGCAGAATTACAAGGCATAACATATTTACAATTAACCAACCTATTTTGCCTATCTAGTACATAGTCAACATGACTTAGAAAACCTATCTAAAACATATAATAGAATGCCTATCATACTGTGAAGTATTGTACAATGCAATTGCTACAACACTCATTTCGTTGATGAGCTTCCTGTCAACGAAACACTGCTAAGCATGCTATTTCGTTGACAGCTACAAAATTGACTTTACACAAATTCTACTAAGTGTTTTATGCTTATCATCAAGAACAACATATTCCTAACAATCTCCCCCAATTTATGACTGATAGAATAACAGCCATAAATCAAGAGACTTGATGATAACAAAAACACTCAGATACATCATAAATTACAACAGTAGAAAATGTATTAAGCTTCAAAACTTTATAGACAAAATATAAGACTTACAAGACTAATGCCCACAAGTGCTCCTCTAGTCTGAGCAAATGTTTCATCTGTGACTTCTTTGTGGCATAGTCTTCTTCCCTCTCTTGGAGTTGTTTTCCTCAATCTGGACCTGTAGTCTTCTGTAGAAGATTTTCTCCTCTTCATCTTGATCACCAAGCTTGGATTGCATCAGCTTTAGAGTTTGATTAGATGCCTTCTCCAGCTGGTCTTCCATTCTGAAGAATCTTCTGCAATTGTCCTTGTCCTTAAACTCCATCATCCAATAAGGTTGAAGATGGATTTTCTTTCCTGTTGAGGGAACTCTAAGTATCCTTGGAAGAGCCTCAGGCTTGTTCCAGCTAGCCTTTAACTGACAGATTTTGGAGACCACCTCAGACTTGGCTATTTTGGTGAAACCAAAGTCCTTTTTCAAGCATCTAAACACTGAGAGTAGTGTTTGATAGTCTTCTCCTAAAATTCTGTAGAGAGGCCACACTTGTTCTCTACCACCCTTGAATGTGAACACTAGTCTTTCAGGCAACTTTTGAGAAGCTGCAATTCCCCTTACTTCCACCAGGTTGTCTAAGTCAAGATGTAGACTGGATTCTTCCCTGATGTCAGCAATGTACATGCAGTCCTCTGGGTTTGCAGGGGGTTTTTGAGATTGTGGCTTTCTCACAAAAACAGGCTTTGCTTTGACAGGCCTCTTCTTTGTCTTCATTGGTTGGTCCTTTTCTAACAGGAACTTTGGAAAGTATGCCTCATCAAAATCAATTGGTTCCTCTTTTGGCATGATTGGTTGATCATGAAAATTGACAGGATGTGCAGGATCACAGGCCAACTTTCCCTCAAAAACTGGATTAGCAATTGTTGGAGGTGCAATAGGTATAGAAGAGTCTGATGCAGTACTCTGAGAATCAGCACTCTCAAAGTCTATGTTTCTCCTAGCTCTCTCTTTGGGTTGCCTTGTGCTCTTCTTTGAACTTCTTTCCTCTCTAGTGCTTTCCTCTTGCTTCCTTTCTTCTTCATCTAGAGCTTGAGCTACTGCAAGAGCTTGCATAGCTGCTCTTTCTGATTCCTCAGCCTTGGCTTCAGCAAAGTTTGGATGACCAGCCCAAACACAGATTTGTTGTCCATTCCTGTAGACAATTGCCCTTTGCTTCCTTATCTCATAATCATTACTTTCCTTGCTTTTTGTGATGAGTAGACCAAGAAGCTTGTGCTCATTTGGATAAGGTGCAGGATAGAAAGTCCTTGCTATGTTTTTGCCCTTTGGTTTAGCAGGGGACTTGGGAGATAGGCTTCTTTGAATTGTAGCTTGTTCCACATCCCTAATGCATGAAGTTTGTCCTTTTTCCTTCCTTGGTCCTTGAGTGACTCCATGTAGAAGGGGCTCTTGGTGATAGAAAGAATTTGTCTGTGGCTCCCATTCCGTTGATGCTAGTGCCATGGCATTCGTTGATGGCTGTTCCGTTGATGGATTTGAGTCCTTATCTTCAGTAATCTTCTTGAACTTTGCTTCTATGTTGGACCAATGTTCTTTGATTTGTTCTGCAAGTCTCATCCTCATAGAAGCTTCTTGTATAAGGTCAATACCATCCTTTTGCTGCTTTCCAAGCTCCCCCATTGCTAATGGCTCCTTTGGTAGGGAAATGGCTGGGACCATAACCTTGGTAATCTGAATGTCTAGCTCCTTAGATTTCTCCCCCTTTTTGTTATCATCAAAAGAGATGGCTGGGAGTCCTTGAGCTGCCACTAGCTGGGCCAATAGTTGAGTTTGTTTCTCCTGTTCCTTTTGCATCTGTGATAGAGTGGCTTCCACCTTGTCCACTCTAGAAGAGAGAGTCTTCAAGGAGGAATCCACTTCAGGTTCTTTAGAGAAAAACCTGTTCATCCTGGACACAGTGAGAAGAGGAAGCTTTTCATCTAGCCTCCTATCATTAGCAGCCCTAAGGTTGCTGATTGAATCCTTGATCTCTGTAGCCTCAATCCTTGTCTGCAACATTTGTAGCCTTTGAATTTCCAGAGAATCCATTATGGCTTTGTAGAATTTCTTGTCCCTTGCTCCTGCAGACTCATGAGCTAGATATGCTTCTTTGTACTGCCTTGTGATAGCAGCATCCAAATTGCTTCTACCATGCATATCTTGAGAAAGCCAGTTTGGTGTAGGAGGCACCACAGAAGTCCCAGTCTGTGCAGTAGTGGCCACCTGTAGAGTGTCACCAAAGCTATCCTCATTATCAGAAAAATCAAAGTCTCCACTTGCTTCAGCTCCTGGAGGTAGATTGGTCAAGGCATCCTTTGCTCTTTGCATTGATGCAGTTGTATGAATTAGTTGTAGTGACCTCTCTGCCTCCACATTGCCCTGTTGAGCCAAAATTTGATAGGCTGACACAGGATGAGTAAAGGTCTCAGGATCCAGGGAAATACTATCCAGAGTTTGCTGATAAACCTCTTGGAAAGTAAGTTCCCTTTCTCCCTCACTGACCTCCATTAACTCATTAGCAATGGCTGCTTCCATCCTTATTTCTCCTGTAGTCCCTTCTCTCTCTCCACTCTGTTCTTGCATCATGGGCTCCCCATGGCTCACACCTCTCACACCCTCACCTTCACCTTCTAAGGTGGAACTCTCAATCTCTCCTTTTGCCTGGCTGGAAGAAATAGCCAGCCTCTCACTCACATTCTCTCCTTTTGCCTGGCTGCAAGCCAGCCTCTCAGTTTCACTCCCTCTCAGTCCTAGAAGTGTCTCAACTACCACTAGATCATCTGCACTAGTTGTGGGAACAACTTGATTTTCAATTAAAGGTGCAGAGTGAACTATCAACGGAATGGTAGTTTGAACTGTCAACGGTATGGATACCGTTGATGGAGAAACACTTGTCAACGAAATAGACTGTTTCGTTGATGAAGTCAAGAAAGCACTTTGAGAATGAGAAATTACAGTAGAGTCTGTGGTGATTGATTTTAGAGATTGGTCCACAGATCCCCTTGCAATTTCAGGAAAAATTGGTTGATGGCCCAACAAATCACTAAGCAAGTGATGGCCACCAGCTTCAGAGTGGGGCTTCTCCAAGATTAGAGTTGGAGAATCAGGAATAGATGTATGGATCATGTCCACATCCAAAGATTGAGTTGGTGAATTTGATGGAGATAATTCAAGATTGATGTTTAGAGAAGAGGACTGTAACCCCAGAGAAATGATAGGGGTTACATCAAACTGAATTTGAGAAACTGGAAGTGTTGCTTCCAGTGTGTGTGCACCCTGTGTACCCTTGGACTTTTGCTTCACTCTCCTTTGGTATTGGGAAAATGTAGACTTTGGGCTTGAAGTGTCCCTTACCCTTTTGGACTGTACTCTAGGAGGAGAGCTTGTTTCAATAATCACATCCTTTTGGGAGGATGCAATTAGACTTGTGTTTAAATCCATGTTACTCATTGTGCCTTGTTGAGAAGACACAATGGGGCTTAGCTGGTACACACTAACCTGTCCTTCCTTATCCTTGGGGTTTCTTTGATGTTCACCCCTTCCCTCACCTCTCACAACTCCAGACTCACTCCCCTTAGGTTGTGTGGTAGTTTTTACAACAGGTGCCTTTTGAGAAGCACCTGAGGTTGGCTTGGAGGATTTCTTTGTTTTTGGTTTTGTTGCTAGGGTAGGAGCCTGTTGGGTCACAGCTACAGACTCCATAGCAACATTGGAAGGTAAAACAGTAGAGGTGTTAGCTACACTAACAGGGATAGTAGTAGTTACCTCAATGATTGGCAGATACACCACTGGAACATCACCATTGTGGTTCAGCCTCAGTATGTCTGTCAATACTCTCTTTTCTTGCACAAAGCACTCGAACCTGGCATTAGGGTTAGAGATAACTAATGGTGTTGGACTAACATGGTTAGCCAACATCATCAGAAACCTAGCATAATAGATATTTTTCTTCCTATTTGCTTTGTCACCCAACTTAGCACCAATTTCATACATAAGTTGGGTGCTAAAGTTGTGATATCTATCATTTAGAAGCATGGTTAGGAGAATTAACATAGAGTTAGTTAATGCATCAAAATTACTAATCTTTCCAGAAAAGACCTTAATGAATGCATCAGCTAAATAACTGTATTCCCTAACCAAACCTCTCCTAATTATTCTACCCAGATTATCAGTAGGCAAAGAGTAGTTTATAGAATTTAACATGGTAGTTATTTCAGTGTTAGTAGGCAAAGCATCACAGTTATTATCAGGAATATGTAAACATGCTTGCAAAACATCAGAATTAACTATGTACTCATTACCTTGAAGAGTGAATTTTAGTGTGCAGTGTGTTCCACTATACTCACATGAGGTCCAAATTTCCTCGATTATCTCATTGTAGAGTGGTGTAGAGTGAAACATTGCATAGCTCAACTTGAAATTCTTCATGAAATCCATCATTTTGAAGAACAGTCTGTTCGGGTTTTCCTTGACAACAAAAGGGATGGAGTTGTTCTTCTCATAGATGAACCCTCCAGCAGACATAAGCTTGACTATAGGTGCCATTGTTGATTAAAGGAAAGCTTCGAACTGAATTGCTTGTTAGAGAGAAGAAGAGAGAAAAAGCCTTTGGAATTTTTGAGAACAGGTAAAAAGAAATAATGAAAATAAAATTTCTTAAATACTCCCCCAAAAATTCTCAGAAAATGAATCCAATAATAAATGTAAATTACTGGATTGGCTTAAAAATATAACCGTTACTCTTAAAGTATTACCATGATTTATACTTACAGGGGTGTATGCATAGATCGTGGTAAAAGACGTGTCAATTTTTTAACGGTTCAGATTAAAAGCGCTTTATATCAACGAATCAGAATTGGGCGTTTAAGGTCCCGTCTATTTCGTTGATAAAACTGCGTTTCGTTGATACAAAAGAACTATCAACGAAACACCCAGAAAAGTGCTAAGACTGTCAACGAAATGGTGCATTCCGTTGGCATAGTAATTTTGACTTAGACAAAATTTTACCTTTTCCTGAGAAAATTCATTCACAGAAAAACATAGCAAATTTCTGGCTTCATTTTAACTTGCAAATATCTCAAAAATAATTAAGAGAAATTTAGCATACCTAGCTCACTTACTAATCTTGAGAATGTTGATTCATCAAGTGGCTTGGTAAAGATGTCTGCAAGTTGTTGTTCACTTGGAACAAAATGTAACTCCACAGTACCATTCATAACATGTTCTCTAATGAAATGGTACTTGATGTCAATGTGCTTGGTCCTTGAATGCTGCACTGGATTCTCAGTAATGGCAATGGCACTAGTGTTGTCACAGAAAATAGGAATTTTCTCAACTCTTAATCCATAATCAAGTAGTTGGTTTTTCATCCATAAAATCTGTGCACAACAACTTCCAGCTGCAATATACTCAGCCTCAGCTGTGGAGGTAGAAACTGAGTTTTGTTTCTTGCTGAACCATGACACAAGCTTGTTTCCTAGGAATTGACAGGTTCCAGTTGTACTTTTCCTGTCAATTTTACATCCTGCAAAATCTGCATCTGAATAACCAATTAGTTCAAAACCAGATTCTCTAGGATACCAAATGCCAAGGTTTGGTGTTCCTTTGAGATATCTGAAAATTCTTTTAATAGCAACTAAATGGGATTCTCTAGGATCAGCCTGAAATCTAGCACATAGACATGTAGCAAACATAATATCAGGTCTACTAGCTGTTAAATATAAAAGTGAGCCTACCATGCCTCTGTAACTTGAAATGTCCACAGATTTTTCCTTAGTATTCAATTCAAGTTTGGTGGCAGTAGGCATGGGAGTTTTGGCAGGAGAGCATTCCATTAGGTTAAACTTCTTTAATAAATCATGAATGTATTTTGTTTGACTAATGAAAATGCCTTCATTAACTTGCTTTACTTGAAGACCAAGAAAGTAAGTTAATTCTCCCATCATGCTCATTTCATACTTACTTTGCATAAGCTTGGCAAACTTTTGACAAAGTTTCACATCTGTAGACCCAAAGATTATATCATCTACATAAATTTGAACAAGTAAAGTAGAGCCATTTACAACCCTGTGAAAAAAGAGTTTTATCTACAGTACCTCTAGTGAAATGATTCTCAAGGAGGAACTGTGAGAGAGTGTCATACCAGGCTCTAGGTGCTTGTTTCAAACCATAGAGTGCTTTGAGAAGGAAGTACACATAGTCTGGAAAATCATCATCTTCAAAACCAGGAGGTTGACTTACATACACCTCCTCTTCCAATTCCCCATTCAGAAAAGCACTCTTCACATCCATTTGATAGACCTTGAAATTGGCATGGGCTGCATAGGCTAGGAAAATCCTTATTGCTTCTAGTCTTGCAACAGGAGCAAAGGTTTCATCAAAATCAATTCCTTCTTCCTGTGAATAGCCTTTTGCAACCAATCTAGCTTTGTTCCTTGTGACTATGCCATTTTCATCCATCTTGTTTCTGAACACCCACTTTGTGCCTATAACACTCCTGTCATTAGGCCTGGGCACCAGCTTCCAAACATTGTTTCTCTCAAATTGGTTTAGCTCTTCTTGCATGGCTAAAACCCAATCTGGATCTAGAAGTGCATCCTCAACTTTCTTTGGCTCATCTTGAGACAGAAAGCTACTATATAGACATTCTTCTTGAGTTGCTCTTCTAGTTTGGACTTTTGAAGAGACATCACCTATAATAAGTTCAAAGGGATGATCTTTAGTCCATTTCCTTGAGGGAGGTAGATTTGCTCTTGAAGACGTAGCTTCATGATCATGATTGCCTTGATTGGATATTTGTCCTTGAGAAACTCCCCCTGAGTTTGTTGTCCCTAAGTGATCACTTCTAGAAGTATTCCTATGACTATCAACGGTATGACCGTTTTGGCTGTCAACGAAACGCTCATTCTGACTGTCAACGAATCCACCATCATGACTGTCAACGAAATGACCATTTGGTCTGCTAGCTGCTATCCTTTTTAACCTTAATGCAGCAATTTCATCTTCACTGCTGCTTTCATCTGTGCTAGATACAACAACTTTAGGCTGTTTCTCAGTAGCCTTATCATGATTCACTTGATCTCCTTCCTTATTTTCAAAAGAAAGACTTTCATGGAAACCTTCATCACAGAGGCCTTGGATTTTGAGATCATCAAAAACAACATGTACAGATTCCATAACAATGTTGATTCTGAGATTATAGACCCTGTAAGCTTTCCCTGCTGCATATCCCACAAATATTGCTTCATCTGCCTTTGCTTCAAATTTCCCCAAATGCTCAGCTTGATTTCTCAGAACAAAGCACTTGCATCCAAAGACATGAAGAAAATCCAATAGTGGCTTCTTTCTTTTGAGTAACTGATAAGGGGTCATTCCTTTGGCCTGATTAATCAAAGAAATATTTTGAGTAAAGCAAGCTGTGTTAACTGCCTCATCCCAAAAATATGTAGGTAACTTTGATTCATCTAGCATTGTCCTTGCAGCTTCAATAAGTGTTCTGTTTTTCCTTTCAACTACACCATTTTGCTGTGGTGTTCTTGCTGCTGAAAACTCATGCAAAATACCATTTTCTTCACAGAACACCTTCATGCTTGAATTCTTGAATTCTGTCCCATTGTCACTCCTAATCCTTCTTACTTTGAAATCAGGATGATTGCTTACCATCTTGATGTGATTGATAATGATTTCACTTGCCTCATCTTTAGAGTGCAAAAAGAAAGTCCATGTAAATCTAGAAAAATCATCAACAATCACAAGACAGTATTTCTTCTTTGAGATGGACATAACATTTACAGGGCCAAATAGGTCCATATGAAGCAATTCAAGCTGCTGGACAATTGATGACTCTGTCTTGCTTTTGAATGATGCCTTCTTCTGTTTTCCCTTTTGACAGGCATCACACAAACCATCCTTGGAGAACTCCACCTGTGGAATTCCTCTAGCAAGATCTTTCCTCACCAAATCATTCATAACTTTGAAATTCAGATGGGATAACTTCTTGTGCCATAACCAACTTTCATCCTTGCTTGCCTTGCTGAAAAGACAAGTGATGGTGTCTGAACTTGTGCTACTAAAGTCAGCAATGTACACATTCCCCCTTCTGAATCCAGTCATTACCACATTGTTGTTTCCTCCTTTAGAAACAACACAGGCTTCTCTAGAAAAAGTAACTAAAAATCCTTTGTCACAAAGTTGGCTGATACTAAGCAAGTTGTGCTTAAGACCATCCACCAATGCAACCTCATCTATGATGACATTCTCTTTTGAAATCAAGCCATATCCCTTTGTGTAGCCTTTGCTGTCATCTCCAAAAGCAATACAAGGGCCAGCTCTTTCCTGAAACTCTGTGAGCAGGGTAGAATCACCAGTCATGTGTCTTGAACAACCACTATCCAAGTACCAAAGATTCCTTTTGTCTCCCTGCACACAATAAAACCAAATCAAGTCGATTTTGGTACCCAAGTTTCCTTGGGTCCTGTCTTGTTAGCCTTTGCATTCCCTTTTGTACCATTTTTCACTTTGGGCTCAGATTGATTCAAATCAATCTTTACCCTTGGTGTTGATTTCTGAGGGTTGCTCATATTTTCATTCATAGCATGCATAGTTGGAGGAACAATCATGTTATTCATGTTCCATGGCATTTGTGGCATGTTAAACATATTCATGTAAGGATTAGACACAAATGGCATGCTAGCATATGGATTCTGAAATTGTGCATATGGAGCAAACATGTTAGACATAACAGGCATTGTAGGCATGGAACTGTTCATTGCAGGCTTGGGCATTCTCATATTAGGAGTTTTCTTAACAGATTTGCAGTTAGTAGACAAATGACTAACACTTCCACAATTAACACATGTCTTTCTAGGAGCATATTTATCAGGTGTGTAATTGTTGTGTTTGTTAATTCCTACTTTGCCATTCCTGTTATTCTTTTTATTTCCCTTAGCCTCATTATGAACTTTCTCTACCTTGTCTTTCAATTGCTTGTTAGACAAGTGACCTACATTAGCTCTCTCAACAGGCTTCTCAATTTTCTTTAAAATACTAGACTCACCTTGAACAAAGTTCTTGGTGACAGGACCATACTTGTCATTAAGTCTAGTGAGTTTATCTTTTCTTTTGTCTGTCAACGAAACAGCCTGATCGGTTGATGGTTCATGTGTCAACGAAACATTGCATTCCGTTGACATATCAACCTTCAACAAATGATCATTGTTGTTTGTTGACTCTGTTCCTGATTCTAAGGTTTCACCAACATACCCTAGCTTCTCTTTGTTCCTTTCCCATGATTGCTCACAGAAGGATTCCACGCCTTGAACATTAATTATGTTGGTAGCAACATTCCTGGCATCCTTCCATTTTGCAATCACACTTTGTTCTATCTTAAGTTGTGTTCTAAGAATTTCTTCCCTTTGTAACACGTTCTCAAGTTCCTTCTTAGCATCCCTACTAACACATCTCATTTTCTCAAATTCAATGAGCTGTGCTTCTAACATTGCATTCCTATCACTTAAGAGCAGATTGGTCTCTTTTATTCTTGAATTCTCTTTAGTAAGTGATTTAAGAGTAACACGCAAATTATATAATACAGTAGACATTTCATTTACTGCATTGTCGCATTCCTCTTTAGAAAGCTCAGAAAGATTAGTAATTGTTACCTGGTTGCTTGAGGAACTTGCTTCCTGCTCATGATTGTCAGCCATAAGAGCCAAGTTGACATACTCAACATCATCATCAGAATCTTCACCATTACCAGCCCAATCATACTCCTGAGACATGAAAGCCTTTTCTTTTTGTTTGAGAAGTTCAAAGTATTTCTTTTTATAATCAACAGGCTCAAATTTCCTGTTGCCCTTCTCAACCTTGGGCTTTCTGCAGTCTCCAGCAAAGTGACCAAGCATTCCACAATTGAAACATTTTGACTTAGACTTTTCAATCCAGTTTGTTTTGCTAGGTTGAAAGTCTCTTCTTGGTGGCCTTGCTTCTGAGTTTCTTTTGAACTTGAACTTAGAGAATTTTCTAGACAGAAAAGCAATGTGTTCATCAATCTCATCTAAGTCCTCCAAGTTGGCTGGTTCTGATTCTTCTTCTTCTGTCATCTTGTCTTTACCCTTGCTAACATCACTCCTACAACTAGATCGACTAGTTGTGGCCTTTGCAGCTTCTTTATTGTCATCTTCAAGTTGGTTCACTGATGCTATCAATGCAATAGATCCACCCTTCTTCTGTACCTTTTCAATTTCTTCATCTTGCTCCATTTCCAGCTCATAAGTCTTCAAGGTTCCATAAAGCCTTTCAAGAGTGTAGTCTTTGTACTCTTGAGTGTTTCTAAGAGAAACAGTCATAGGCTTCCATTCTTTTGGAAGAGCTCTAAGAAATTTAAGGTTTGAATCCTTGGTTTGATAGATCCTCCCATACAACTTTAATCCATTCAAAAGCTTTTGAAACCTACTGAACGTGTCATTTAGGGTTTCACCAGCTTTAAAATGAAAATGCTCATATTGTTGTATAAGGAGTTGCATTTTATTTTCCCTGACTTGCTCAGTTCCTTCACAGAGTGTTCTAACAGTATCCCATACTTCCTTAGAGGTTGTACAGTTGATAACATTGTCAAACATCTCTTGCTCCAAACCATTAAACAGAATGTTCATGGTCCTTTTGTCTTTATGAACTTCTGCAATATCTTCAACAGTCCATTCTGAGACAGTTTTTGGAATCTCTACATCAGGTGCATCATCTGGCAGTCCAACTCTAGAGTCAAGCTTCATGGGAACGTGTGGACCTTTCTCAATACAGTCTACATACCTCTCATCCATAGACATGAGATGTAAATGCATCTTTACTTTCCAGTGAAAGTAATTGTCTTTATCAAGAACTGGTATCTTCACACCTGCATCCTTCTTCACCATGGTTTTTGTTTTTGGTCTTGATCTTTAAACTTCTTGTATGTTAGAAGCTCGCTCTGATACCAATTGTTATTCCCAAATGACCTAACAGAATTGTAGAAGGGGGGTTGAATACAATTCTTGATATTTTCTTGAAACTAAACACTTTATGAAATTAAACTGAACTGAATAAATAAAAACACAAGATATAAATAATTCAGTTGGATTGTTTGATGATCCAACTGAAGTGTTTTTATTGCGGAAATGATCTGTGATACAAATGTTCACAGCTGCTCAGTTACAATGTTGTAGAGAAGAAATGCTCTCAAAAATAGCTAATACAATCTATTTGTTTTTCTTCTCTATTTCTAAAAGTGACTGCTACACTTGGTTATAAATCCCAAGTTTACAATTCTACATTTGGTTAAACTAAAGAATAATAGAAGTAACCATCAGTAGCTTGCTTTTCATTCCTTTTGTCCAATGGTCCTTGGAGATCTTTGCTTTTGTCTTTATGCTCATTATAATCATTCCCAAGAGCCTTATTGGAAATTAGAATGTTTCCTTATTTCCAGTAACCACTTTGATGGTTTCCAATGCAAAGTACACTTCCATATCTCCTTTTAGATCTGTTCAGTAAACTGTCACTATCACTTTGTCAACTGTTCAAAAAGCAACATTGATTCGTTGATAGCAAGGAGATGTGTTTCATTGATAGCTTCATTCTTCATTCCGTTGATGGTGTTTCCCTCGTTTCGTTGATGGGTAAACTCCATACCGTTGACAGAGTAATCTTCATACCGTTGACATGTCTTCACTTAGGCAGAATTACAAGGCATAACATATTTACAATTAACCAACCTATTTTGCCTATCTAGTACATAGTCAACATGACTTAGAAAACCTATCTAAAACATATAATAGAATGCCTATCATACTGTGAAGTATTGTACAATGCAATTGCTACAACACTCATTTCGTTGATGAGCTTCCTGTCAACGAAACACTGCTAAGCATGCTATTTCGTTGACAGCTACAAAATTGACTTTACACAAATTCTACTAAGTGTTTTATGCTTATCATCAAGAACAACATATTCCTAACACTACCCAAACTCTCGGTATGCCAACTTATGGTATGCCACCTCGACCCCCGATGGGCAGTAGTGGCGCCAACCCCATCTATCACGAGGCCTATGTGCCCCCATAGATTCAAGGTCTGGGACCCCAAAATCAGCGAACTCCTTTTCAAGACTACTCAGGTCCCTACACCGAGGATGAGAATTACTCAACAGGAGATGAGAGGGATGTTGCCCCAAGAAGGAGACGTTCCTCCCAAACCAATCGAGAAACTACTAAGGAAAAACTTGCGTCCCTTGAAGCCGAGGCTGCAAGGCTCAAAAATTTATTGGCAAAAGAGGATGCCACAAGGACACAAAATCAAGGAAGAGTCCTGGTGATCAACCTCGACCCAACACCAAGGAGAAGCAGTAGGGCTGAGGCCCCAAGGGGTGATCCTACTGATTTGTTGCCCCTAGGAGATCCTGATGATCCAACACCACCCTTCACTCAAGACATCATGAAAGCCAACATCTCTAGAAAATTCAAGATGCCGACGATCAAGGCTTATGATGGAACGGGAGATCCCGCTAACCATGTGAGAACCTTCTCCAACGCACTGCTGTTGCAGCCGACCAACGATGCGGTCAAGTGTAGGGCGTTTCCCCAAACCTTGGCAGGCATGGCACAACGTTAGTATAGCCACTTGCCTCCCAATTCTATTGGGTCCTTCAAGGAATTGAGCAAGGCGTTTATCAACCAATTCGTAAGTGGGAAAGTGCACGAGAAAAGCTCTGTATCCCTCATGGGAATTCAGCAAGGAAAGAATGAAGTCTTGAGAGATTACATTAATCGATTCACTAGAGAGGCTCTAAAAGTCCCAGACTTGGAGGACAAAGTGGCTATGATAGCCCTACAGCAAGGAACTACTGATGATCACTTCAAGAGATCATTGGCCAAGCACCCACCTAAGAGCATGTTAAAGTTCCAAGACAGAGCCGACAAATACATCAAGGCAGAAGAAAGCATGAACCCACTACTTGTGGTAATGGGAACTCAAAGAAAAGGAAGGAAACCCAAGAGTACGATGTCAAGGAAAAGTTTCCCAGAACGTCAAAGGACTCTGATTCTCCACCCAAGAGAAACAATTTTGGGCCAAAGTTTACGGAGTATGCAAGATTGAACACTTCCAGGAGTCAAATTCTGATGGAGATAGCTAAGGAAGGAGATCTCAAATGGCCGAAGCCAATAAGGGCTGACATGTCCAAACGGAACCAAAATCAGTTCTGTCGGTTCCACAAAGAAGTCGGTCACGACACCGACGATTGTAGGCAATTGAAAGATGAGATCGAATTTCTGATACGAAGAGGAAAACTCAGCAAATTCACCAAGGATGGAAATCAAGAGAGTCAAAGAGGAAACTATGAAATGAAGGATTACGACATAAGGGACAACGACCAAGATCGTAACCCTAAGCCCCGAGGGCCAGTCATCAACATTATATTCGGAGGGCCAACTGCTGCTGGGTCCTCCCGAAACTCAAGAAAAGCTTATGCTCGAGAGGTAATGACTGTGGTTGGAGAAGCACCGAAGCGTGCCAGAACAGAAGTGTCAATAGGTTTTGATGATTCAGACTTGAAAGGGGTGAAGTTCCCCCACGATGACCCTCTAGTCATCATACATGTGATTGGCAATTCCGAAACAAAGAGAGTCCTAGTCGACAATGGAGCTTCAGTGGATATCTTGTTCCACGATGCTTTTATCAAGATGGGTTACACTGATTCTCAGTTAACACCCTCAAATATGCCAATATACGGATTCAATGGGGTGGAATCAAAAGTGGAAGGCACTATCCAACTACCAATGACCATGGGGCAAGGGATGAATACATCTACTCAAATGTTGAACTTCATAGTTATAAAGGCAACTTCAACCTACAATGCAATCCTGGGAAGGACTGGTCTTCATGCGTTCAAGGCCATTGCCTCATCTTATCATCTGAAAATCAAGTTCCCAACGAGGAATGGGATTGGTGAAGAACGAGGAGACCAAAAGATGGCTAGAAGTTGTTATGTAGCCGCGTTAAGGCCTGATGGAATCGGGGGGCAAGTTCTCCCAATTGAAGACATGGATACTGACGACAATGAGGACCGAAGAGGGAAACCAGCTGAGGATTTAATCCCAATTCCCTTAGTCCCTGGTGAACCGGAGAAGGTGAATTATGTCGGAGCACTACTACCTGAGCCATTAAAAAGCAAGCTCATATCTTTTCTTCAAGAGAACAATGACGTTTTTGCTTGGACAGCGGCTGACATTCCAGGGATTGATCCCCAATTGATAACTCACAAGTTGAATGTGGATCCTGAAAGAAAGACGGTGAAACAAAAGAAGACAAATTGTGCTCCAGAAAGGCAAGAGGCCATTAAACAAGAAGTTGAAAAACTTCTAGAGGCCGGATTCATTGAAGAGATACAATTCCCGGAATGGTTGGCTAACCCCGTAATGGTCAAAAATGCCAATGGAAAATGGAGGATGTGTGTAAACTTCACTGACTTGAATGATGCATGTCCTAAGGATTGTTTTCCCTTACCAAGGATTGATGCATTAATAGATGCTACAGCTGGACATGAGATGCTCAGCTTCATGGATGGCTTCAGTGGATACAACCAAATCAAAATGCACAAGGATGACATCTCCAAGGTATCATTCATCACTGACTTTGGTGTTTTATGTTATCTAGTCATGGCATTTGGACTTAAGAATGCAGGGGCAACCTACCAAAGGTTGGTGAACAAAATTTTTGGACACCTAATTGGAAAAACCATGGAGGTCTACGTAGATTACATGTTAGTCAAGAGCCTCGATAAGGCCGGTCACATTGAGCACCTCCGAGAGGCATTTGAAGTGCTAATGTACCACAAGATGATGTTGAATCCAGCTAAGTGTGCCTTTGGTGTAGGCTCAGGAAAGTTTTTAGGCCTAATGGTTTCCAAGAGAGGAATCGAGGCCAATCCCGACAAAATCAAAGCAATTTTAGACATGGAACCACCAAAGACTGTCAACGATGTCCAAAAACTAACGGGAAGAGTGGCAGCATTGGGAAGATTTATCTCCAAGTCAGGAGAGACGTGCTTATCTTTCTTCAAAGCACTCAAGAACGTGAAAATTTTTGAATGGACAACGGAGAGCCAAGAGGCCTTTGAGGCCCTGAAGAAATACATGGCTGAGGCACCATTGTTGGCAAAGCCCAAGCCACGGGAAATTCTCTATTTGTACTTGGAGGTTTCTAGCACAGCCCTTGGAGCCGTTTTGGTAAAAGAAGAATTGAAGGTTCAGAAACCCATCTACTATGTGAGTAATATTCTACATGGGGCAGAAATAAACTACTCAACGATTGAGAAGTTTGCCTTAGCCTTGGTAATGGCCTCAAGAAAGCTACGCCCGTACTTCTAGGCTCACAAAATAGAGGTCTTGATTGATCAACCTCTAAGAAACATCTTGCATAGCCCTCAAGTTAGTGGAAGGTTGATCAAATGGGCCATTGAATTGGGCGAATTTGACATCAAGTATAAGCCTCGAAAGGCCATAAAAGCTCAAGCACTTGCTGACTTCATGGTTGAATGTACCATTGACAACCAAGAAGTCGGGGGGCAGGAAGTAATAGCGGAGGATGAGAAAGATCAAGAGATGGATTTCAAAGAATATTGGGTGCTCTATTTTGATGGAGCATCAAAAACAAAATCAAGTGGAGCCGGTTTAGTGCTACAAAGTCCTGATGGATTCCTCATAGAGTATGCACTAAAACTTGACTTTCCAACGACAAACAATGAGGCTGAGTATGAAGCTCTGATAGCTGGTTTAGGGCTGGCTGGAGCCTTGAGGGTCAAAACTCTAAAAGTATGTGGAGACTCGAGGCTAGTGGTTTCCCAAGTAAATGGGGAGTTTGAAGCCAGAGATGAAATCATGGCCAAGTACTTAAAGCTTGTCAAAGCAATCATGACTCGATTCGACGAATGCTATGTAGAGCACATTCCAAGGGAAGAAAACATGAAGGCTGATGCCTTGTCTAAATTTGCTTCTTCCGAAATTGAAAACTATGCAGGGAGTGTATACTTCCAAGTCCTGAGGACCCCGAGCATCAACGGAAAGTTGGTAGCACCCATTGATGTTGCTAGTTGTTGGATAGATCCCATCAAGGCTCATCTGGAAACTGGGTGGTTACCCAACGACACTTCAGAAGCACGAAAGCTGTATGTGAGAGCACTAATGTATACCCTGATTGAGGGAATCCTATACAAGAAGTCTTTCATCGTTCCATATATGAAATGTTTGAGACCTCAAGAGGCAAAATTGGCCATGAAGGAAGTACATGAAGGAATTTGTGGGCAGCACTTGGGGGGCAGAGCCCTTGCCCATAAGATCACTCGTCTAGGTTTCTACTGGCCAAGCATGCTAGCAGATGCTAAAAGCTACGTGAAGAAATGTGAAAGGTGCCAGAAGCATGCACCAGTGGTTAGGCAACCACCAGAGATGTTGACATCCATAAACTCTCCAATTCCATTTGCCATGTGGGGAATGGATATACTTGGACCTTTCTTAATGGCAAGTGCACAATGAAAGTTCTTGATAGTAGCAATCGACTACTTCACCAAGTGGATTGAGGCTAAGCCACTAGCCAAGATAACCACCAAGCAAGTGATGCATTTATTCTGGGAAAATGTGATATGCAGATACGGGATTCCACGTATCTTGGTCACGGACAATGGAACTCAGTTTAACAACGATGAGTTTAAGAAATATTGTGATGAGAACGATATCAAGTTGCGCTTCACTTCTGTCGCCCATCCTCAAGCAAATGGGCAAGCTGAGGTTGCAAATCGAATTATCCTAGATGGACTGAAGAAAAGAGTTGAACGCTCCAGAAACACTTGGGTGGACGAATTGCTCCCCATACTATGGGCATATCGTACTACCTGCAAAGTCACCACTGGAGCTACCCCCTTTCTGTTGGCATATGGGACAGAGGCAGTGGTTCCAGTGGAGATTACTCACACGTCTCCAAGAATTGAGGCTTATGAGCTAGAAACAAATGAGGAAGGCTTGAGGCTGGCCTTAGATTTGATTGATGAAGTTAGAGATGAGGCAAATGCCAAGATAGTTCAACATCAGAAACGAGCATCTTTCTATTACAACCTAAGGGTTAAAGAGAGATTCTTTCGACAAGGAGATTTAGTCCTCCAAAAGATTGAGGCATCCTGAGTTGGACAAAAAGGCAAGTTGGCCCCAAATTGGGAAGGACCATATCGCGTCAAGAACGTATTTGGTCGAGGCTCGTACAAGCTAGAAACCCTCGAAGGGCATGACGTGCCCAAGACTTGGCATGCCTCAAATTTGAAAGTCTATTATGTTTAAAGTGTGTCCTGATTGGGCTCACTACTAGGACAAATAGAAATAAGGTTCGATGAAATCATGAGCTTCCTAGAAAGCAAATGAAGGGTTGAAACCCCATAAACCTAAGACATTCAGTCCAAACCCCATCATTCGATATGCTCAATGAAAGGCTTGAAGCCAAAACAAAACGGTATAAGACATAAAAGGCTTATGCAAATGTCAAGTTAGCCTCGAATAAGGCAAAATCGTCGTAAATGTGTAGGTCGCTCCACACTTTACACCAAGACGATACTCGTGAAACACCAGTGTATATTAAAATCCCCAAAAAAGGGTAGTAAGTCCCAGGTAAGGGATAAAAAGACCCCAAGTCTCGAAAAAGACTGGTATAACTTCTATGAAATCCTAGTGCATTATCATAGACGTTGGGAAGCGCGATCAGCCATTTTAAACCCAGAATCTTCAAAGAAAGCCCAGAATCTTCAAAGAATTCTTCAAAACTTCAAGTAAGAAACCCAGAAAACGATGAGATTCAACAGAAAATCTCGCCAGGAATCGCCTAGTGACTGGAAACCCAACCGGTTAAGGAAGGGCAACCGTCTATAGCCAGTTAAGGCCCACAAATCCATTTATGGATTATAGAGATTAAAACCCAAATAATTTGGGTCTCAGGCAAATTCGAAGCCCAAACAATAAAGGCCCAATAAGGCCCAAGGCTGGAATAATTTAAGTCCAATTAAAAATTGGGCTAGTTAAGGCCCAAGAAAAGAATGAAATTTGAAATATAGCCAAGGCAAAATCAAAGATTTAAGGTCGAAAAGACATTAAATCGAAATCGTACGACCAAGGTCGAAAACATATGGGAAAACGAGGTCGATTCCAACGACCTCGCTCCCAAATAAAGTCGAAAAATAATGAAATTGAGGTCGAAAAAACCTTAGAACGACATCGAAGGCTTGAAGTCGAAAATATACGAGGAATTGAGGTCGTTTCCATCGACTTCGCACCAAAAATCCAGTCAAAAAATTGAAAATTCTAGGTCAAAAAGACCCTAGATCGAAGTCGATTGATTGAGATCGAAAATACACTATAAATCAAGCTCGAATCCCTCGACCTCGCACCGAAATGAGGTCGAAAATAGAAGGATTCGAGGTCGAAAGAACGAAGTCGACAATACACGAGAAATCGAGGTCGTATCCATCGATTTCGCACCAAAATAAGGCACAAAAATTAAAGATCTAAGGTCGAAAAGACCCTGGATCGAGTTCGAAGGATTCAAGGTCGAAATAATGAGGTCGAATATGACCTAGAAAACGAGGTCTAAGCGTTCGACCTCACGCCAAAATGAGGTCGAAAACGACCTAGAGATCGAGGTCGATATTGACCTAGAAATCATGGTCGAAAAAGGCTGGAACGAGGTCGAATGACCCAGGTCGAAAATGACCTGCAAAATGAGGTCGAAAGTATGAGGAATCGAGGTCGAATGACCCAGGTCGAAAATGACCTGTAAATCGAGGTCGAAAGTATAAGGGATCGAGGTCGAATGACCGAGGTCGAAAATGACTGGGAAGTCGAGGTCGAAACCATCGACCTGGGACCAATCAAGGTCGAAAAAAGGCTGGATCGAGGTCGAAGGCTCGAGGTCGAAAAAGACATAAAAATCGAGGTCGAAACCTTCGAACTCACTCCAGTCGAGGTCGAAATCCAGATCAAATTTCAGGTCGAAAATGACCTGTTTCCTGGTCGAATTTGAGGTCGAAAATGACTTATTTCCTGGTCAAAAAGCAGGTCGAAAATGACCTAATTTGAGGTTGAAAATGCCCTTAAAATGGGAAATTTTGAGGAAAAACACGTTATAACTTCTACGAAAACCCCAAGGAGATTTTCCCAGAAGTTGGGGGGCAAATGATATGGATAGAAAAGTAATTATAGAAATATAATTGCTGATTCTTTGGAAAGGCCAAGTATTTAAGGCCCAAAACCCAGATTATTTATTAATTTCGTAATTAATAAATAGGGAAAATATACAGCTCATAAAAAGAGTCCAAAATATGGTAAATTCATCAAAGAAGGATCCGGAATCCCAATTAAAGGCAATTAATGAGTCATAGCCTTTATCAACAAGGAAACGAAATCTCCAGCAAGAAATACAATGTTTATCCAATATCAAAAAGGAGACTTATTCGCTAAGACTCCTAAACATACCATAAATACTAGGCTCTAGACGCCTATATAAGGACCCTGATCCTACAAGTCATCTACTACGTTTTGGACACAGCTCCATACGTCACGTTTTGGACACAGCTCCATACGTCCTCTACTACGTTTTGGACACAGCTCCATACGTCCTCTACTACGTTTTGGGCACAGCTCCATACGTCACAACGCCTCGAAGGCGCAACAAGCCACAAAGGCACCCCTAGAACTACGTTTTAGACTTCATCCTCGAATAAGGACATACAAGTCACTACGTCCTTGGTGTGCCCCTGTCGCCATAGCCCCGAGGGCAACACCAAGAACTACGTCTTTGGCTTGATTCTCAATAACGATTTGAGATACGTAGGCATCTTGTGAGGACCGATTTAGTCTCGAAACACAAGTGCAGCCATTAAAGCTCGAAGCTCATTAAACCTTAGCATTAATTACACAAGTACGTTTTTTAATCCACAACAATAATATATATATATTGATTGTATATATAATTTGTAATCTAATAGTGTATATAATATGAGCAAATATATACTTATATATTGCAAATAAACATGATTTACAATATAAAAATATTAATATAATTCTTTTTCCAATGGACCAATTTCAATTTATAACATTTTGTATATCTATTTTGCATGATTTTTCTCTAATATGGTCAAATATATGATTTTAAGGCACTTATGAAAATATATTATCTACCTTACCAAGTATTTGCACATATTAATAAAGAGTTTTATGATATAACCAAAATTGATGTTTAGCATAGTGGTTAGAAGTGTCCTCTCTAATTAGAAGTCAAGGGTTCGACTCCCATTAGAAACAATTTTTTTATCATTAATATAATAAGTAGGGGTAATTTAGTAATTTCACACTGATTAAATTGTCTCAAGCAACCCTATTGTGGATTAAAAAACGTATTTGTATATTAATGGCTAGGATTAATGATCTTTCGAGCTTTAATGGCTGCACTTGTGTTTCGAGACTAAATCGGTCCTCACAAGATGCCTACGTATCTCAAATCGTTATTAAGAATCAAGCCAAAGACGTAGTTCTGATTGTAGGATCAGGGATCCTTATATAGGCGTCTGGGGCATTGTATTTATGGTACGTCTTAGCTAATAAGTCTCCTTTTTGTTATTGGATAAACATTGTGTTGATTGCTGAATAAGTCTTTTCCTTGTTGATAAAGGCTATGACTCATTAATTGGGATTCTGGATCCTTCTTTGACTAATTTACCATATTTTGGTCTCTTTTGATGAGCTGTATATTTTCCCTATTCATTAATTACGAAATTAATGAATAATTAGGGTGTCTGGCCTTAAATATCGGCCTTTCCATTGAAAAATCAATTATATTTCTATAATTAATTTTCTGTCCATATCAAACCCCAAGTTGATCTATTATATATATAATAATAGATAATAGATAATAGATAGATAATAGATAGATTTGAGAGAGATGTTAATATACATTTATTTATATTAAAAAATTTAAGTCACGAGCATTTTAGTATTTTGTCTATTATATTTTATTATATAAACAATGGGGTACATATTACTTATATTTGATTAATAATAGATTTTTTGTTTTCTCAATTAATTTTATAGTTATCGATGTCATGTAATATCTCTAAATTTTAAGAGTATAAATTATTTACAGAACAATCGAGAATAATCTATACTATATTATTAAAGCCGAAACATTGAAAGTTTTGGTTTTTGGTTTTCGGTCGATTTTTGGTTTTCGGTCTTTTATTCTATTTAATAAATAATAAAAAAATATAAAAATAATAACCAGATGATTGCCTTTTATAATTAAAATATTGTTTTCCTAACAAAATCTACTCATTTTCCAAAAATATCATAGCAATTATCTTTAAATTAAAACATATTATCTTTCATATTTGTTATCATTAAAATCTCTATTTTCCAAAAATATGAGGTGCAATCATTACTTATTTATTTTAAAACTGATTTTAATACTCTATTTAATAAATAATAAAATAATATAAAAATAGTAACTAGCTGATTGTCTTTTATAATTTAAAAAAAAAATTCTAACAAAATCTACTCATTTTCCAAAAATATCACGACAATTACCTTTAAATTAAAACATATTATTCTTTATATTTGTTATCACTAAAATCTCTATTTTCCAAAAATATGAGGTCCAATATTTACTTATTTATTTTAAAACCTATTTTAATACTATATTTAATAAATAATAAAATAATACAAAAATAATAACCAGCTGATTGCCTTTTATAGTTAAAACATTTTTTTCTAACAAAATTTACTTATTTTCCAAAAATATCACGGGCAATTATCTTTAAATTAAAATATATTACCTTTTATATTTGTTATGACTAAAATCTCTATTTTCCAAAAATATCAAGTGCAACCCTTACTTATATATTTTAAAACCTATTTTAATACTTTTAATTATTTAAAAAAATTTACCTATTTTAACAAGTGAGTGTATTTAAAAAAATACAATTAATATAATTAAAACACATCTAAAAATATTATTGACAATTACTTTTTTTTTTAATTAAAACATGTTAGTTTTTCTATTTGTCCTTATTAAAAAAACTTACTTATTTTAACATGTTGTTATGGAATAAAAACTGAGCTTGCGAATTTAATGCTAGAGTTAGAAAGCTTCGAGCTTTAATGGCTGCACTTGTGTTTCGAGACTAAATCGGTCCTCACAAGATGCCCACGTATCTCAAATCGTTATTGAGAATCAAGCCAAAGACGTAGTTCTGATTGTAGGATCAGGGACCTTATATAGGCGTCTAGAGCCTAGTATTTATGGTATGTTTAGGAGACTTAGCGAATAAGTCTCCTTTTTGATAACTGATAAGGATTGCATTACTTGGCGGGCAACTCTTTTCCTTGTTGATAAAGGATGTGACTCATTAATTGGGATTCTGGATCCTTCTTTGATAAATTTGCCATATTTCGGACTCTTTTCATGAGCTGTATATTTCCCTTATTTATTAATTACGAAATTAATAAATAATCAGGGTTTCGGGCCTTGTTTATTGGGCCGTATTCTTGGACCAATCTAGGTCTAATTAATACATCATTAATTACATATCTAGGGTTATTTTTAGCCCATATCATTTGCCCCCCAATTTCTAGGAAAACTTTTCAAGTTTTCGTAGAAATTATATTGACCTTTTTCGAGATTCGGGGTCTTTTTACCCTTTACCTAGGACTTTATTTACACCAGTATTTCAAAAGTATCGCCTTATTGCAAAGTGTGGAGCGACCTACACATTTACGACGATTGTTGCCTTATTCGAGGCTAATTTAACATTTTTAATAAATATTCCTAATATTTAAGGAATTTCCATGTACCCAGGGGTATTTTTAATAAATATTCCTAATATTTTAGGAATTTTCATGTACACACAGGTATTTTTAATAATTATTCCTAATATTTTAGGAATTTTCATGTACCCACGGGTATTTTTAATAATTATTCCTAATATTTTAGGAATTTCCATGTACCCACGGGTATTTTTAATAAATATTCCTAATGTTTTAGGAATTTTCATGTACCCACAGGTATTTTTAATAATTATTCCTAATATTTTAGGAATTTTCATGTACCCACAAGTATTTTTAATAATTATTCCTAATATTTTAGGAATTTCCATGTACCCACATGTATTTTTAATAATTATTCCTAATATTTTAGGAATTTCCATGTACCCACAGGTATTTTTAATAATTATTCCTATTATTTTAGGAATTTCCATGTACCCAAAGGTATTGTTAATAATTATTCCTAATATTTTAGGAATTTCCATGTACCCACAGGTATTTTTAATAATTATTCCTAATATTTTAGGAATTTACATGTACCCACAGGTATTTTTAATAATTATTCCTAATATTTTAGGAATTTCCATGTACCCATAGATATTTTTAATAATTATTCCTAATATTTTAGGAATTTCCATGTACCCACAGGTATTTTTAATAATTATTCCTATTATTTTAGGAATTTCCATGTACCCACAGGTATTTTTAATAATTATTCCTAATATTTTAGGAATTTCCATGTACCCACAGGTATTTTTAATAATTATTCCTAATTTTTTGGAATTTTCATGGCTCAGGGGTGAATTTGTCATATTTGAAACTTCAGTGGAGAAATCGTGAACTGCTCAGATCTTGGGGTACTAAACTGCAGTTCGGCAGTTTAGAACCATTTGGCAACCAAGTCGATCAAATCGACCTCATTTGAGGGGTCTCACTCACGACCTCATTTGAGGTCGAGTGAAATGTATATATATATATATATATATTTGGAAATATTATTATTGAATAATAATATTTATTTTACCCAAATTTTTTTAAGGGTAGTTTCGACCTCATTTTGAGGTATTTTAGACCTCATTTTGAGGTATTTTCGACCTCAATTGTTTGAGGTATTATCGACCTCATTTTCGACCTCGAACCCAGTCTTCTTCGACCTCAATTTTGAGGTATTTTAGACCTCATTTTGAGGTATTTTAGACCTCAATTTGGTCCCAGGTCGAGCAATTCGACCTCGTTTTTCTGTGTTTTTTCGACCTCGGTCGTTCGATCTCAAACCCAGTCTCCTTCGACCTCATTTTTTAGGTATTTTAGACCTCATTTTGAGGTATTTTAGACCTCATTTTTGAGGTATTTTAGACCTCATTTTGAGGTATTGTCGATCTCAATTTTCGACCTTATTTTTGAGGTTTTTTAGACCTCAATTTGGTCCCGGGTCGCACGAATCGACTTCAATTTTCTATGTGTTTTCGACCTCAGCCTTTCGACTTCAGTCTAGAGTTTCTTCGACCTCGGTTGGCTCCAACAACGCCAAACGTGGCTTATAGATACAAGAACTAACTTGAGTTCTAACACCTTAGACCTCATTTGAGGTTTCAACAACGCCAAACGTGGCTTACAGATACAAGAACTAACTTGAGGTTTAATTGAGGTTTCAACAACGCCAAACGTGGCTTACAGATACAAGAACTAACTTGAGTTCTAACACCTTAGACCTCATTTGAGGTTTCAAAAACGCCAAACGTGGCTTGAATTTTTGTTTTCGGGTCGAATAGTAACGACTTGGATTGAGATCGAAGCCATTCGTCCTCGTTTGAGGTTTTAGCAATGCCAAACGTGGCTTATAGGTAGAGGACCTGATTTTGAGGTTCAACATCTTAATTTTCACATCGAGAGGTCTTCATGAACGAAGACAGACATAATGTTTCACTTGTTTCTTTAATTTGAGCTTCCAGTATATCGAATCGAAGCTCGTTCTGAGCTCTACTTCCTCGAATTTTCAGGGGTTTCAACCCTTATATTAACCTTCTTCCAATAGGCCTCTTTAGGCTTTTAGTTGAGCTTGTAACATAACTCTTTGATCCTTCGGGATCTTCTATCCATGCATGTTATTTATGCATATTATGTTTCTTCGTTCTTGCATTCACTTATATTTATTTAGCTTTTCTTTTGTAAGGCAATTCCTAGTACTTGGCCTCTTGAATGGGCTGGCACTTTGATCAAGTGTTATTGGTACAACTTGTTCTTTAGTAGAACAATAAGGAAATACTCAAACAAAGATAAGTAATAAAATAATGAATGAGAACTTGAAATATTTCCTTTTAAAAAGAGGGTTCGACCCTTACATAGTGCTTTACTTCCTACTAAGAGCTTAAGAGCTCAGAATGGTTTCGTCAACCTTATTGCTACTTGTACTATTAGTGGATCCCTTAAGGAAACACTTAAACATAATAAACTTTTAAATTTGAGGCATGCCAAGTTCTTGGCACCTCAGTCCCTTCAAGGGTTCAGGCAACAATGCTCCAATGTAAGTGACTTTGTCTAGTTCTCCCGGGATTAGGGGAATAGGAATTAGATCCTCGGCTGGCTTTCCCCTTCTTTCTTCATCGTCTTTTGAATTCATAACCTCGATTGGGAGAACCTGCCCCCCGACTCCATCAAGCCTTAACGCGGCTACATAGCAATTCCTAGCCATCTTTTGATCTCCTTGTTCTTCACCAACCCCGTTCCTTGTTGGGAACTTGATTTTCAAATGGTAAGTTGAGGCAACAGCCTTGAATGCATGAAGGCCTGTCCTACCTAGGATTGCATTATAAGTCGAGGTTGCCTTTATCACCACGAAGTTCAGCATTTGAGTTGTTGTTTGTGAACCTTGCCCTATTGTCATAGGGAGCTGAATAGTTCCCTCTACTTTGGATTCAACCCCATTGAACCCATATATGGGCATGTTTGAAGGAGTCAGTTGTGAATCGGTATATCCCATCTTGATGAAGGCGTCATGGAACAGGATGTCCACGTAAGCTCCATTATCTACCAGAACCCTCTTAGTTTTAGAGTTGCCTATTACAGGTATAATGACCAACGGGTCGTCATGGGGGAACTTCACCCCTTCAAGATCAGAATCATCAAAGCTAATAGCCACTTCTTTCCTGGCACGTTTCGGTGCTTCTCCCACAATAGTCATTACCTCTCGGGCATAAGCTTTCCTTGAGTTTCGGGAGGATCCAGCAGCAGTCGGTCCTCCAAATATCATGTTGATGACAGGCCCTCGGGGCTTAGGATTACGATCTTGGTCATTGTCCCTCCTATCATAGTCTTTTCTTTCATAGTTTCCTTGTTGATTTCCTCGATTCCCTTCCTTAGTGAACTTATCGAGTTTTCCTCTTCGGATTAAGAACTCGATTTCATCTTTCAGTTGTCTACAATCGTCGGTGTCATGACCAACTTCTTTATGGAAACGACAGAATTGATTCTTGTTTCGTTTCTCCAAGTCGGATCTTAATGGCTTTGGCCATCGAAGATCTTCTTCCTTCTCAATATCCATCAGAATTTGACTTCTTGAGGTGTTCAACCTTGCATATTCACTGAACCTGGGTCCAAAGTTGTTCTTTTTAGGTGGAGAGTTAGAATCCTTCGTTGTCCTGGGATATTTGTCCCCAGCGTCATACTCTTGAGTCTCCTTTCTCTTTTTTCCGTTTTCACTTCCCTCAATAGTGGGTTCATACTTTCTCATGCTTTCTTCAGCCTTGATATACTTTCTGGCTCTATCTTGGAGCTTCAGCATGCTCTCGGGTGGATGTTTAGCTAACGACCTTTTGAAGTGGTCATCAGTTGTTCCTTGTTGCAGGGCTATCATAGCCACTCTGTCCTCTAAGTCCGGGACTTTCAAAGCCTCCCGAGTGAATCGATTGATGTAGTCCCTTAGGGCTTCATTCTTTCCTTGCTGGATTGCCATGAGTGACGCAGAGCTTTTCTCATGCACCCTTCCACTAATGAACTGATTGATAAAAGCTTTGCTTAGTTCCTTAAAAAACCCAATTGAGTTGGGAGCAAGACGGTTATACCAGCTTTGGGCCATGCCTACCAAGGTTTGTGGAAATGCCCTACACTTGACCGCATCGTTGGTTGGCTGCAACAGTAGTGCATTGGAGAAGGTCCTTACATGATTTGCGGGATCTCACGTTCCATCATAGGCTTTGATCAAAGGCATCTTGAATTTTCTGGATAGAGCCGTTTTCATGATGTCTTGAGTAAACGGTGGTGTAGGATCATCAGGATCTCCTAGGGGCAACAAAACACTAGGATCACCCCTTAGGGCTTCAGCCCTATTAGTCCTTCTTGGTGTTGGGTCCAGGTTTATTATCGGGACCCTTCTAGTTGATCGGCCTTGAGATTGAGCGGCATCCTCCTCAGCAAGGAGTTTCTTGAGTCTTGCAGTTTCTGCCTCATGGGCTGCAATTTTCTCCTTAGTAGTTTGGGATTGATCCCGATTTGTCTGGGAAGAACGTCTCCTTCTTGGGGCAACATCCTCCCCAGTTGTATAACCCTCATCCTCGGTGTATGGGCCCGAGTAATCTTGAACGAAAGGGGTCTGGCGAGTTTGTTGGTTTTGGGGTCCCAGACCTTGAATGTAAGGGGGCACATATGCCTCATGGTAGATTGGATTAGTTCCACTACCGCCCGCCATGGGTCGATGGGGCATGCCATAGCTTGGCATCCCCAAAGTCTGATTCGCGTATTGAGGGAGATCAGTAGTATGGAGTTGAAGGCTTCTTGGTGCATTCATGATGAGTGGAGAAGTCGAGATTGGTTGCTGGTGAACGGTCTCTTGTGGATTAGATCCATGAATGACCATCTGCAGGGGATTCGTCCCTTCAACAGAAATTGGGATTTCCGGTCCTTGAGTGTTGGTGGGGATATTCGTCCCTTGAGTGCCAGTAGTCGGCGGTGGTTGATTCCCGTGAGTATCAACCTCAGAGGTGATAGGGCGATCTTCAGGAGTTTGAGTATCCCGAGTTGTTCTTCGTGTGTTTGCCATGGTTGATGTTGTCTTCCCACAGACGGCGCCAAATGTTATGGAATAAAAACTGAGCTTGCGAATTTAATGCTAGAGTTAGAGAGCTTCGAGCTTTAATGGCTGCACTTGTGTTTTGAGACTAAATCGGTCCTCACAAGATGCCTGCGTATCTCAAATCGTTATTGAGAATCAAGCCAAAGACGTAGTTCTGATTGTAGGATCAGGGACCTTATATAGGCGTCTGGAGCCTAGTATTTATGGTATGTTTAGGAGACTTAGCGAATAAGTCTCCTTTTTGATAACTGATAAGGATTGCATTACTTGGCGGGCAAGTCTTTTCCTTGTTGATAAAGGCTGTGACTCATTAATTGGGATTCTGGATTCTTCTTTGATAAATTTGCCATATTTCGGACTCTTTTCATGAGCTGTATATTTCCCTTATTTATTAATTACGAAATTAATAAATAATCAGGGTTTCGGGCCTTGTTTATTGGGCCGTATTCTTGGACCAATCTAGGTCTAATTAATACATCATTAATTACATATCTAGGGTTATTTTTAGCCCATATCACATGTCAACGTATTTTTTTAATAAATACAGTTAATATAATTAAAACACTTCTAAAAATATCACGGACAATTACTTTTTTTAATTAAAACATGTTAGATTTTCTATCTGTCCTTATTATTAATATTATTGTATTATAAAATATTATTAATAATACCTCATTTATCTTCCTCAGCCTCATCTGTATTTTTTTATGTTCCAATTAATATTTAAATTTCTTATTTTGTAATTTATCATATTAAATTTAATTTTATTTAATATTTTTCGTTCACATTAAATTTTGTAGTTTATTATTTTTTAAGGTCCGTGCCTTGCATGGGTTATAGGCTAGTATATCTAATTTAGTAAAGATTAGAAATTAGGCTTTATGACCTTTTGGCCCTTCAAGTATGGACCAGTGTACCCATAAACCCTTCAAATATTCAAGCGTATCTTTTCGCCCCTCAGGTATCCGAAACGTACTCTTTTGCCACTCAACCGGTACAGAATTAAAAATCGGGTTATAACGTTACAAACAGCAAGGATAAATCAGACATTACAGAAGCCGATATTAACATTATGTTTAGGGGTTATCCGGTACAAAATAGATAGTTGATCAGTCTCCTCAAAATTACGCTGAAATTAAACCACAACTTACTCCCAAAATTACGCCCAAATCAAACATAGCAAATTCTGCATTTTGGAGCTCCGATTGAAGAAGAAAAATGGTGGATCCTAACGAGCACTCACCTGGTATGATTGTTAACCCTCATTTGCGATTATTAATTAAGCTTGTTTGTTGTTTATGCATGTTCTGTTTTATAAGTTCTTGTTTATGGCAAAAGAGTACGTTTCGGATACCTGAGGGGCGAAAAGATACGCTTTAATACTTGAAGGGTTTATGGGTACACTGGTCCATACTTGAAGGGCCAAAAGGTCATAAAGCCTAGAAATTATAAATTAACTAGGATAATCGGATTTTATTATGAATTGTAGTGGAATAAAACATTATAGTAGGTTTAGAATTAGGGTTTTAAGACATTATAAATAGATTAAGTTTTCCTCATCTTTCATATTCTTTCGGCGGCCATCAATAGGAGCGCTTTTATATATTTCTCATTCAGGTTTGAATCATTATTATTCTTCTTCTTAATTACCAAAATTTGTAGGTTTTTCTTAATTACCAAAATTTGTAGGTTTTTGTTGTAAAGATCATTCATTCACTAAAATTAGTAGTTAATTCATTATAAGTCGGATTTTTTTTTTGCCTTTATGAAAAGATATGTTCGTCATCTACAAGTTTCATGTTAGTCATTTTTTTCATATTTCGAGTCTAATTATGTATAAAATTCTGCTTTGTTTATGTTATTTTTGCCTTTATTTTCATAATTTGGGTGATTCGGAAACCTCTTTTAATTGTCAATTTAACTTTCTTTCAAAGTGTTTTATCAAATTCTACTTTGAACGATTCTCGAAAATATAAAACACATTAAGATCTCGTTTTTTAGTGTGAAAAGTCATTCAGAGTATGTTTTATTTGATTCCCAATAAGTTATAACTTTATAACTGTGATTCTGATGAGCCATATCTTTCTGAAAAGATTTCTTCTTCATCTACATTTTCATGTTTTAAAATTTTCATAACATATCATTTAGACGATTAAAAAGGTTAATTGCAGATCTTGTCAGAATCGATGGCGTAATAATGAGTAATGTAGGATCTGATGTTGATATGGGCTGAAAAATAATCCTAGAAGTGCAATTAATTACGTATTAATTAGACCCGGATTGGTCTAAGAACACGGCCCAATAAGCAAGGCCCGAAACCCTAATTATTTATTAATTTCGTAATTAATAAATAGGGAAAATATACAATTCAGGAAAAGAGTCCAAAATATGGTAAATTCATCAAAGAAGGATCCAGAATCCCAATTAAAAGAAATAATGAGTCATAGTCCTTAACAACAAGGAAAATACTTGTCCACCAAGAAATACAATGTTTATCCATTATCAAAAAGGAGACTTATTCGCTAAGTCTCCTAAACTTACTCTAAATACGAGGCTCCAGACGCCTATATAAGGACCATGATCCTTCACAATAGAACTACGTTTTGGACACAGCTTCATACGTCATCTACAACGTTTTAGACTTCATCCTCGAATAAGGACATTCAAGTCATTACGTCCTTGGTGTGCCCCTGCCGCCATAGCCCCGAGGGCAACACCAAGAACTACGTTTTCTGGCTTGATTCTCAACACTGATTGAGATACGTAGGCATCTTGTGAGGACCGATTTAGTCACGAAACACAAGAGCAGCCATTAAAGCTCGAAGCTCTTTTGAATCCTAGCAATTAATTTACAAATACACTTTTTGATCCATAACATTTGGCGCCGTCTGTGGGAAGACAACATCAACCATGGCAAACACACGAAGAACAACTTGAGATACTCAAACTTCTGAGGAGCTTCCTATCACCTCGGAGGCTGATACTCACGGAAATCAACCACCGCCAACTACTGGCATTTAAGGGGAGAATATCCCCCTCACCACTACTCAAGGACCGGAGATCCCAATTTCGGTTGAAGGGACGAATCCCCTGCAGATGGTCGTTCATGGATCTAATCCATAAGAGACCACTCACCAGCAACCAATCACAACCTCCCCACTGCTCATGAATGCACCAAGTGGCCTTCAACTCCATACTACGGATCTTCCCTAATATGCAACTCAAACTTTGGGGATGCCAAGCCATATGCCCCCTCGACCCATGGCGGGCGGTTGTGGTCTTAATCCCACTTACCATGAGGCATACGTTCCTCCTTATATACAAGGTCTGGGACCCCAAAATCAACAAACTCGACGGACCCCTTTGATTCAAGACTACTCGGGTCCCTATACCGAGGACGAGAATTATACATCTGCAGAAGAGAGGGATGTTGCCCCAAGAAGGAGACGTTCTTCCTAAACAAATCAGGAACAATCCCAAACTACTAAGGAGAAGATTGCGGCCCATGAGGCGGAGGCTGCAAGGCTCAAAAAATTACTAGCAGAACAGGAGGCCGCGAAAACGCAAAGCCAAGCAAGTGGAAGAGTCCCGATAATCAACCTGGATCCAACATCGAGAAGAACCAAGAGGGCTGAAGCCCCAAGGGGTGATCCTAGTATTTTGTTGCCCCTAGGAGATCCTGATGATCCTACACCACCATTCACTCAAGACATCATGAAGGCCACCATATCCAGGAAATTCAAGATGCCGACGATTAAAGATTATGATGGAATGGGAGATCCCGCGAATCACGTGAGAACTTTCTCTAATGCACTGCTGTTGTAGCCAACCAATGATGCGGTCAAGTGTAGGGCGTTTCCACAAACCTTGGCAGGCATGGCCCAACGTTGGTATAACCGTCTACCTCCCAATTCCATTGGGTCTTTTAAGGAACTAAGCAAAGCATTCAACAACCAATTTGTTGGTGGAAGGGTGCACGAGAAAAGCTCTGCATCACTCATGGGAATCCAACAAGGAAATAATGAAGCTTTAAGGGATTATATCAACCGATTCACCCGGGAGGCTCTGAAAGTCCCGGACTTGGAGGACAAAGTAACTATGATAGCCCTGCAGCAAGGAACCACTGATGATCACTTCAAAAGATCATTAGAAAAACATCCACCCGAGAGCATGCTGAAGCTCCAAGATAGAGCCAGAAAATACATCAAGGCTGAAGAAAGCATGAGAAAGTATGAACCCGCTGCTGGTGGCAGTGGAAATTCAAAGAAAAGAAAGGAAACTCAGGAGTACGACGTCAAGGAAAGGTTTCCTAGAACGTCAAAGGATTCTGATTCTCCACCCAAGAGGAACAATTTTGGGCCAAAGTTTACGGAGTGTGCAAGATTAAACACTCCCAGGAGCCAAATTCTGATAGAAATAGCAAAGGGGGAGGATCTCCGATGGCCGAAGCCACTAAGGACTGATATGTCTAAACGAAATCAAAACCAATTCTGTCGGTTCCACAAGGAAGTCGGTCATGACACGGGTGATTGCAGACAACTGAAAGATGAGATCGAGTTTCTGATACGAAGAGGAAAGCTCAATAAATTCACTTAAGATGGAAATCAAGGGAGTCAAAGAGGAAACTATGAAATGAAGGATTATGACAGAAGGGACAACGATCAAGATCGTAATCTCAAGCCCCGAGGGCCAGTTATCAACATGATATTCGGAGGACCAACTGCTGCTGGGTCCTCCCGAAACTCAAGGAAAGCCTATGCCCGAGAAGTAATGACTGTGATTGGAGAAGCACCAAAACGTGCCAGAACGAAAATATCAATATGATTTGATGATTCTGACTTGGAAGGAGTGAAGTTTCCCCACGATGATCCCTTAGTCATCGTACCTGTGATATGCAATTCTGAAACAAAGAGAGTTCTAGTTGACAATGGAGCTTCAGTGGACATCTTGTTCCATGATGCTTTTATCAAGATGGGATATACTGACTCTCAGTTGAAACCCTCGAATATGCCCATATATGGATTCAATGGAGTGGAGTCGAAGGTGGAAGGCACTATCCAACTCCCAATGACAATGGGGCAAGGGTCGAATACGTCTACTTGAACTTCATAGTTATAAAGGCAACTTCAACCTACAATGCGATCCTTGGAAGGACGGGCCTTCATGCATTCAAGGCTTTAGCCTCGTCTTACCATCTGAAAATTAAGTTCCCAACAAGAAATGGGATCGGTGAAGAACGGGGAGACCAAAAGATGGCTAGAAGTTGTTACGTAGCCGCGTTAAGGCCTGATGGAATCGGGGGGGGGGGGCAGGTTCTCCCCATTAAAGACATGGATACTAGTGATAATGAGGACAAAAGAGGGAAACCAGCTGAGGATTTAATCCCAATTTCCTTAGTCCCTGGTGAACCGGAGAAGGTGACTTATGTTGGAGCACTATTGCATGAACCATTGAAGAGCAAGCTCATATATTTTCTTCAAGAAAACAATGATGTTTTTGCTTGGACAACGGCTGACATGCCAGGGATTGATCCCCAGTTGATAACCCACAAATTAAATGTGGATCCTGAAAGGAAGATGGTGAAACAGAAAAAGAGAAATTTTGCTCCAGAAAGACAAGAGGCCATCAAACAGGAAGTAGATAAGCTTCTGGAGGCTGGGTTCATTGAAGAAATTCAATTTCCAAAATGGTTGGCTAACCCAGTGATGGTAAAAAAGGCCAATGGAAAATGGAGGATGTGTGTGGACTTCACTGATTTGAACAATGCATGTCCTAAGGATTGTTTTCCCTTACCAAGGATTGATGCCCTAATAGATGCCACAACTGGGCACGAGATGTTGAGTTTCATGGATGGCTTCAGTGGATACAACCAAATCAAAATGCACAAAGATGACATCTCCAAGGTATCATTCATCACTGACTTTGGTGTTTTATGTTATCTAGTCATGGCATTTGGACTTAAGAATGCAGGGGCAACCTACCAAAGGTTGGTGAACAAAATTTTTGAACACCTGATTGGAAAAACCATGGAGGTTTATGTGGATGACATGTTGGTTAAAAGCCTCGATAAGGCCAATCATATAAACCATCTACGAGAAGCATTTGAAGTGCTGGGGCAACACAAGATGATGTTGAATCCAGATAAATGTGCCTTTGGTGTAGGCTCAGGAAAGTTCTTAGGCCTGATGGTTTCCAAGAGAGGAATCGAGACTAATCCCGACAAAATCAAAGCAATCCTAGACATGGAACCACCACGGACTACCAAGGATGTCCAGAAACTAACGGGAAGAGTGGCAGAATTGGGAAGATTCATCTCCAAGTCAGGAGAGAAGTGCTTACCTTTCTTCAAAGCACTCAAGAACATGAAAATTTTTGAGTGGACAACTAAAAGCCAGGAGGCCTTTGAAACTTTGAAGAAGTACATGGCTGAGGCACCACTGTTGGCAAAACCAAAGCCAGGAGAAATTCTCTATTTGTACTTGGCAGTTTCTAACACAGCCCTTGGAGCTGTTTTGATAAAAGAAGAGTTGAAGGTTCAGAAGCCTGTTTATTACGTGAGCAAGATTCTACATGGGGCAGAAATAAACTACTCTACATGGGCTATTGAATTGGGAGAATTTGACATCAAGTATAAGACTCGAACGGCCATAAAAGCTCAAGCACTCGCTGACTTCATGGTTGAATGCACCATTGACAACCAAGAAGTCGGGGGGGCAGGAAGTAGTAGTGGAAGACAAGAAAGATGAAGACATGGTGTCCAAAGAATATTGGGTGCTCTATTTTGATGGAGCATCAAAAACAAAATCAAGTGGAGCAGGTTTGGTGCTACAAAGTCCTGATGGATTTCTCATAGAGTACGCACTAAAACTTGACTTCCCAACGACAAACAATGAAGCTGAGTACGAAGTCGTGATAGCTGGCCTATGTCTGGCTGGAGCCTTGAGAGTTAAAACTCTGAAAGTGTGTGGAGACTCATGGCTAGTGGTTTCCCAAGTAAATGGGGAGTTTGAAGCCAGAGATGAAGTCATGGCCAAGTACCTAAAACTTGTCAAGGCCATCATGACTCAGTTTGATGAATGCTGTGTGGAACACATTCCAAGGGAAGAGAACATGAAGGCCGACGCCTTTTCTAAGTTTGCCTCTTCTGAAATTGAAAACTATGCAGGAAGTGTATACTTCCAAGTTTTGAAGACCCCGAGCATCAATGGAAAGTTGGTAGCACCCATTGATGTTGCCAGCTGTTGGATGGATCCCATCAAATCTCATCTAGAAACTGGGTGGTTACCCAACGACACTTCAGAAGCACGAAAGTTATATGTGAGAGCACTAAGGTATACCCTAATTGAGGGAAGGTATACCCTGATTGAGGGAAACCTATACAAAAAGTCTTTCATTGTTCCTTATCTGAAATGCTTGAGACCCCAAGAGGTGGAATTGGCCCTAAGGGAAGTGCATGAAGGAATTTGTGGGCAGCACTTGGGGGGCAGAGCCCTTGCTTATAAAATCACTCGTCTAGGTTTTTATTGGCCAAACATACTTGCAGATGTTAAAAGCTATGTGAAGAAATGTGAACGGTGCCAAAAGCATGCACCAGTGGTTAGACAACCACCGGAGATGTTGACATCCATAAACTCACCTATCCCGTTTGTCATGTGGGGGATGGATATACTTGGACCATTTCCAATGGCAAGTGCACAAAGAAAGTTCTTGATAGTGGCTATCGACTACTTCACTAAGTGGATTGAGGCTAAACCTTTAGCCAAGATAACCACCAAGCAAGTAATGCATTTTTTCTGGGAAAATGTGATATGTAGATACGGGATTCCACGTATCTTGGTCACAGACAATGGAACTCAGTTCAACAATGAAGAATTCAAAAAGTATTGTGACGAGAATGATATCAAGTTACGGGATTCCACGTATCTTGGTCACAGACAATGGAACTCAGTTCAACAATGAAGAATTCAAAAAGTATTATGACGAGAATGATATCAAGTTACGTTTCACTTCTGTTGCCCATCCTCAAGCAAATGGGCAAGCTGAAGTTGCCAATCGAATTATCCTAGATGGACTGAAGAAAAGAGTTGAACGCTCTAGAAACACTTGGGTAGACGAATTGCTCCCCATACTATGGGCATATCGTACTACTTGTAAAGTCACCACTGGAGCAACCCCCTTTCTGCTGGCATATGGGGCAGAGGCAGTGGTTCCTGTGGAGATTACTCACACATTTCCAAGAATCGAATCTTATGAGCCAGAGACAAATGAAGAAGGCATGAGGTTGGCCTTAGATCTAATTGAAGAAGTTAGAGATAAGGAAATGCCAAAGTAGTTGAACATCAAAAAAGGGCATCTTTCTACTATAACCTAAGGGTTAAAGAGAGATTCTTCCGTCAAGGAGACTTGGTTCTCAGAAATTTTGAAGCATCCGGGGTTGGACAGAAAGGAAAATTAGCCCCTAATGAGGAAGGGCCCTAAAAAGTCAAGAATGTGTTTGGACGAGGCTCGTATAAGCTAGAAACCCTCGAAGGGCATGAGGTGCCAAGGACTTGGCATGCCTCAAACTTAAAAGTTTATTATGTTTAGTGCATCCTAAAAGGATCCGCTAGTAGGGCAAGTAGAAATAAGGTTCGATGAAATCATGAGCTTCCTAGAAAGCAGATGAAGGGTTGAGCCCGTTTTGATTGGTAGAAATATCCTTAAAGCTTTGCCAAGACAAACTACAAATGAATGCAAAGCAAACCATACAAAATATGCATGTCTGTTAGGTCCTGATAAGTTTGTAGAAGGGGGGTTGAATACAAACTATACCGTTTTATCGAATTTGTCCAATAAAAGATTTAACTGTTTAGAACAAATTAGTGCGGAATAAAAACTGAAACAATATTCAAGTTAAATAGAAACTCTATTAAACTTGAGGGGTGTTACAATTTTGATCACTAATTACAAGTAACTTGATAAAACAAATCTAGAATAAATTCGACATGAATTTATCTATTTTTGTAATAAAAAGGATCGAATACTAAAAAGTAGTTCGATATAAAATCTAGGGATTATGATCCGCTAGAAAGCTAAAGCAGTACAAGTGAAATGATCCTTATGAATTTAATGATAGGAACAATACAAGAATTAATTCACTTATGATCTTGAATGCTTTTGCAGTTGAAGAATGTAGAAGACAGTTGAGAGTTTAATGTTTTTAAGTTGTGTCTTTTTCTTTCTGTTGTTCTGTGTTTTTAAAGTAATTGTCTTCTCCTTGTATTAATACCACTGCATTTTCTTTTGTAAGCCACGTGCAAATCCACTTGACAGAATAAGAATTATGCCTTGGAAGACTTGCAGGAAAACTATGCATTTGCTCTTGGAAGACAATCGGGAAGACAACATTTGTACATGGAAGACATTCGGGAAGACTGAGATTTGCTCTAGGAAGACAATCGGG
Organism: Heracleum sosnowskyi; assembly: GCA_030848705.1. Taxonomy (NCBI): domain Eukaryota; kingdom Viridiplantae; phylum Streptophyta; class Magnoliopsida; order Apiales; family Apiaceae; genus Heracleum; species Heracleum sosnowskyi. The sequence continues at coordinate 134,813,289 of CM061237.1, forward strand.
AAGACTCACTTGTGAGTCTTCCTAGTTTAAAAAACAGAGTCTTCCTAGTTTAAATCTAAGTCTTCCTAGTTCATTTTTATTCTAATTTAAATAATTAACTAAATAAATTATGTATTAATTTAATTCTTTGCAGAATTAAATTAATAAATAATATACTTAATAATATTAATTATTTATAAGAGAATAAATAGAATTAGTTGCCTTCACAATTAATTCCAGAATCACTTAAAACTTAGATAAATAACAAACACAATAGCACGTTGACACTCGATGTACTGTCTGGTTCATGAGTGACGAACGACAATGTCTGTTCTTTATCCATATAACTTTAAGCAGTGATTCACTTCCTTCTCATTCAAGAACTCCGTAATTAGTATCTTTTTCTGTCACCACTTGAAATCTCTGTCACTTTAATAAATCCACTGAGCTTGAATACTTCATTGAGGCTTGATCAATAAATTGAGCTTCTTTCAATGTAGAATCACTTCAAGTCTGTAGATGACTTTAATCTTCAGTCTTTGACAGATATAACCTTCTGAGATTCCTGTGACATTTGATTTTTATTATTTACTTATTACATCTTAATTAAAGTTGAGTAGAATCCTCGGTGTTTACAAATAGGACTAGACATATGCCTTTCAATCTCCCCCTATTTGTTTGTTAGACAATAACAACCAAATACTCTAGAGGATAACTCAACTAAAACAAGAAAAGATAAGACTTTTAAGAGCCAAGCAAATAATAAAAAGTTCTGGATTAAATATAACAAATTCCAGATTCAAACAATAAAGATAAATACAAGATAGATGTTCCTCTAGCCTGAACAAATGATAAATTTCCCTATCTTGATTTACCTAGCTCTAAAGATATAACATTTACAAATTGAGCTAACTACATCATGCCTTTAGTCTCTAATTTCATCTTCTTCAGCTTCTGCCAAGGTGACTAGAAGATCTTTGTCAAGGACACGATCACTTTCAGAAACCACACCACTTGGCATTACTGGTTGATTGGTGATCTTCTTCAATCTATTCTTCATCTGAGCATACCTTGGTACTTTCTCCGTGCAGTAGTCTGAAATCATATCAGCAACTTCAGACTTTTCTATAGTAGCAAACCCAGATGTTCTCAGAAGATTCTCCAACTTCACCAGTTGCATTGCAGTCTGTAGCTTCAAAGAATCAGGATCCAGCCTCACAGTCTCTAAAGTTGTACCTCTGTAGATTTTGACTTCATAAGGAAAATGTACAACTTGAGGGCTGGCCTTCATAGCAGAATCTCTAAGCCGGTCATATAGAAGCTCATTCAAGCAAGAAGATCTCTTTACTTTACTCATCAGAATCCACAATTCAGAGAGAGATCTTCTTTGTAGGAGGTCAAGAGAAATGGTGAATGACCCTTCAAGAGCACTTGAGACATAAATGAACAGTTCTTGCCTCACTTGATCAAATGCAGACGTAATCCTTAGGATATCTTCCTTCAATGCCTTCATATATAATGAGTTGTCTGGATTAACCGTTCTGATCTTCTCAAGCAGCTTCAGAAAAGTAGCATCATTGTTTGTGCCTCTCTGAGGGATATCAAACATCTCCCTTGCTTTATCCCACTTGCTTCCTTGCTTCATCCTCACATCCAATCTCCTTTCTTTGACATGAATACTATGAAGACGTTGTTTGTCTTCATGTTCAGCCTTTTGAATTTTTAGCTTCTGAGATATGATGTCGGAGACCTTGGCATTCTCATCCTCCTTTCTCCTTAGCTCTGCCTGCTGTTTCTTCAACTCCTTCTGAAACAAAGGGTCAGGTGTATATAGATCAGCTTCATCCTCCCAATCGTCGAAGTTTGCTGCCTCTTCAACCTCCTCCTCACCAAAAGCTTCTCCAGATATGGTCTTCCTCAGATCACCAGAAGTGTCAAATTGGAAGTCATCCTGTTCACCGTGGTAGTAGTAGGCATCGTCAAAGACAGTATCCTCCAGTGATTGTTTACCTTTTCCCTTATCTCCTCCAGAAGCTCCTCCAGCTTCTCTTTCTTCTCCTTTCTTCTCCTTCTCCCCCTTAGTTGAGGAATCCTCTACAGTTTGAGCTGTGGAAGCCCTAGGATTCACCTCAGATGTTCTCCTTATCTCTCCTCTTTCTCTCCCATCTCCTCCTTCATCAGCATCATCATCCTCATCATCATCTCCCTCAAAGAATGTTCTTTGCTCTACAGTAGGTTGATGTGATTCCTTGATCATGTAGTATAGGTGCTTCATCCCTTCATTAAGATGCTCCATTCCTCCTTCAATCTTAGACATCCTTTGTTCATTAAACCTCTGGTTTTCATCAGATGTTTGCAGAATAAAGTCCACCTTGGTATAAATAGAAGCAATCTCTTTGACACTCTCCGATATCTGAGCATTTGACGTTGTAAGATCAGAGATGTCTGAAGCCACCAGTAATTGAGATTGTTGGATTGAATTCAGCCTCGGGAGTAGATTATTCTTCAATCCTTCCAGGTCATCTTTCACAGTACCCAGCTGATTTGATACAGAGGTGGTAGATTGAGCAACCACTTGTGCTTTCAGAAGATTGTTCTCAGCCTGGGTTTCTTGTAACTTCCTTTGTAGATCAGCTAGCTGGTTCAACAAAGCAGTGTTTGTGTCAGTGTGTGCACTCACCTCAATTGCTCTCAGTGGTGTTTCACTCAACTCACGTGCTTGTGTTTCACTCGGTGTTTGATTCATATCTCTCACCACTAACTGTCTGTCAAGATTCTCAGTAGATGTACCTGCAGGAAAAATCACCCTAGCCCCTTCAAGAGAGGTCAGTGGTGGTGCAATGGGAGTTCGCAATTCCCGATCCCTGAATGAGTCTGTCAAAATATTTGACATTGTATACTGAATTTCTTCAGGGACAGACTCATCAGGTTGCCTTTCACTTTCTCCAGTAAAAACTGCGAGTGAAAAATCCCTTAAGGGAGCCAGAGATGTTCCCTCTGGGAGGGGAGAAAATGATTCTATTTGAGTTGGCGAAGAATCAGATTTTCCCTCAGATGCCTGTGAAGGCACTTCTACCGTAACTATGGTAGGAACTGTTTCAAAGTCAAAAGTAAAGTGCTCTTCTTGCATAGTGTCCTGAGTATAATCTAGATGGATATCTTCTCTCATTGTGAGTAATGGGAGAGTGCTTGACTCAGTACAAGATGCCATGGCTCGATGGCGAATTTCAATAGATCCACCCTGTTGAGAGGATGTCTCCAGAGACTGTTCAGTGGCCATATCTATGTCCATATCCTTTTGAGAGGATACAGATGGGCTTACAGTTGTCTCCCTATAGGTTCTTCTTTTCTTTAAGGGTGGAGACAGAGCCGTGGGAACACTCATTTCAGCTATATCACTAACTCTTCTTGAACTGGTTTGAATATTAGGCTCAGGTTGTGTATCAGAAGTGTTTGACTCTCTGTATGGCTCTATGACCTGGGTCAGAGACTGTGGTTCTACAATCTCTGGGTCAGCCCTAACAACCACTTGGGTTTCAATTGAAGTACCAGAAGAAGAACCAGAGTTAGGAATAACTACCTGCAGTGGAACTGGATGTGGTTGAGGAACTTGTTCACCAAAGATAGGTAGATTAATGAATTGACTCATCAGTGGTGAAACAAGAACAGGGATATTTTGGAATTTGGATGAGACATCAAGTCTGGTGTAGAATTTGGTGTCTGTGGTTGGAGAGGTTTCAAATCTAGCTTCTCGAAACAGTTCTACCTGCTCAACAGTGAGAAGATGATTAATGATAAGAGTTAGAAAGCGAGGGTACCAACACCTTACTTTCACACCATTATCAGAATCTCTCCTAGAGTGAGCAAGCCTGTTGAGCAATAGGTTCCACAGAATCTCAGCAAAGTTCAATCTACGACCAAATACTATAGCATAGGCAATATACTGATTAAGACTGGTAATGCAATGAAAGTTTGTTTTTGTGCAGTTACCAAAAACCCTAGCTATAGTATCAAAGAACAGATCCCATTCCCTTACAACAAAGCTTTTGGACAATTTAACCATCTGTAAGGGACCCTGATAATGAATATTCACAAAGAACTGTGATAACTCATCATCAGTGGGTAAGGGATCAAACCTGTCCTTTGGAAAATGCAACACATCACAAAATAACTCAAAAGTAACTGTATATTGTTGGTTGAGAATATTGAAAGTAAAAGATTTTGAATTTTCAGCAATAACAGCACTTGAACACAACATCCTTAATGGATCAATTTTCAGAAGTGCATTGGCACAAATAGCATAACTAACACATGTATTGCTATTTAAAAATTGAATCCACGGTCTAAAACGTTCCACTTTACACTTAGACGGATCAAAATACCCAACATAATTGTTTAAAACTAATTCAAAATTATTAGGATCCATTTTGATAAAACACAAAATTTTAATTAATTTAAAATAAAAATAAAATTTTAGGGATTTTTAGAATTAATTAAAATTACTAAAATCCACAAAATTAAATTTTATCAAAATTAATTAATTTTTAAAATTTTAGATCCTAAATATTCGAACTAAAACCTTTGAAATGCAATTAGAATTGGAAAATGAATGAGCAATGATCTTTACATACACACAGAACCAGAATACACACAGTACCACACACAGTTTATCAAGCACAGAAAACACTAAAATCACTAACACACAAGAATTACTAAGCAAATCAAGAAAACTTAAATCGAAATGGGTTTCAAGAAAAATGAAAATTTTGACAGCAATTCGACTTAAAAAGTTTGATTTTAATGAATAGTTATGAATTGCTAAGTTAAAACTTGAGCAAGTATGATCAAGGATCTCTGCAGAATTGAAAGAAATCGAAAGGGGGGAATTTGAAACACTAAAGAAAACTGATAAGGAATGCTGTATGTACAGTGTATGTATATGTATATATATATATAGAATAAAAATAATTGTAAAAGAAAAGATATTGAACGGTTTTTTTTTAAATTTGTATTGGGAAGACAATCGGGAAGACTTAGGATAGTCTTCCCGGTAGTCTTCCTAATACAAATTAGAAAGTCTTCCGGAAAATCAATAAAATAAAAACAGAAAATAAACTAATTAATTTAAGTCTTCCCGATAGTCTTCCTAGTTCAAAAAACTGAGAAGACTTAGGAAAAGACTTAAAATTAAATAGAAAAAACAAAAAACAAAATGAAAAAAACATTGTTTACCCGGTAGTCTTCCTAGTGTAAAACTGGGAAGACTTATGAAAAAATTCAGAATAAATTCAAATATTAACAGAAAAATACTGAAAAACTTATAAAAATGCATGAAAAATATATAAAAGCCTAGAAAAATTCATAGAAAATTCCATAAATCCTAGAAAAATATGCAGAATATTATAGAAATGCATAAAATTAATATAAACTTGCAGAAAAATTCAAACAACAATATTTACAATCTGAAAAATACCTAAATAATTCTAAATAAATATATTTTCAATAAAAATACATTTCTCTACTTAAAAAATATGAGAAAAATATTTTTAAAGAAAATAAAATATTTAGAGCTATTTAAATACACAAGCATGTACTATTAAATGAGAATTGACGGTGAATATCATTTAAATGACAAGAGAAAATGAATTTTTAAAGAACAAACATGACAGAGATATTGTTAATCACTAAGACTGTTTAACATACCCAATTTACCAACTAACTTGATAAATGTGGATTCGTCAACAGATTTAGTGAATATATCTGCAGTCTGTTCTTCTGTGGGTACAAAATGTAACTCCACAGTTCCATTCATGACATGCTCTCTGATAAAATGATACCTGATATCAATGTGCTTCGTTCTCGAGTGCTGCACAGGGTTGTTGGAGATTGCTATGGCACTTGTATTATCACAAAATATGGGAATTTTGTCTAATGCAAAGCCATAGTCCTTTAATTGATTCCGTATCCATAAGATCTGAGCACAACAGCTTCCAGCAGCAATATATTCAGCTTCTGCTGTTGAATTGGAAACTGTTTGCTGTTTCTTCCTATACCAGGAAATCAACCTACCTCCTAGGAATTGACAACTCCCAGAGGTGCTCTTTCTATCCACAACACTACCTGCATAATCAGAATCTGTATATCCAACAAGATTAAAACCAGAATCTTTAGGGTACCAGATACCTAGATTAGGTGTACCCTTAAGATATCTCAAGATTCTTTTCACAGCAACGAGATGTACATCTCTAGGGTCCGCTTGGAACCTTGCACACAAGCATGTAGCATACATAATATCCGGTCTATTAGCAGTAAGATAGAGTAAGGAGCCAATCATACCTCTGTAGCTTGTAACATCTACCTTGATAGACTTGTCAGAAGCTCCAAGTTTGATTGCTGTTGAAGATGGAGTCCTTGTTGATGCTGAATCCTCCATGTGATACTTCTTGAGGAGTTCTTTAAGATACTTGGATTGACAAATAAATATACCATTTGTCCTTTGACTTACTTGCAATCCAAGAAAGAACTTCAGCTCACCCATCATACTCATTTCAAACTTACTCTGCATTAGCTTAGCAAATCTCTTACAGAGATCATCATTAGTAGACCCAAATATGATGTCATCCACATAGACTTGGACTAATATCATATCACCTTTATGTTTCTTTGAAAAAAGAGTTTTGTCTATGATACCTCTAACAAAACCATTTTCTAAAAGAAAACCAGAGAGAGTGTCATACCATTTTCTTGGGGCTTGTTTGAGACCATAGATAGCCTTGAAGAGAAAGTACACAAAGTCCAGCAGCTCCTGATTTTCAAAGCCAGGGGCTGTTCCACATACACTTCTTCATCAAGTTCACCATTCAGGAATGCACTCTTAACATCCATTTGATAGACTTTAAAATTGGAGTAAGCAGCAAATGCTAAGAACATCCTGATGGCCTCAAGTCTAGCCACTGGTGCATAGGTTTCATCATAATCAATGCCTTCAGCTTGTGAATACCCTTGTGCAACCAGTCTTGCCTTGTTCCTTGTAACAATGCCATCCTCATCTAGCTTGTTTCTGTATACCCATCTTGTACCAACTACTTTCTTGTTCTTTGGCCTGGGTACCAGCTTCCAGACTTGCTGTTGTTCAAATTGATTGAGTTCATCTTGCATAGCAATCACCCAATCTAGATCAGTCGGTGCTTCCTCAGTTTTCTTTGGCTCCATTTTAGATAGAAATGCTGAGAAAAGACATTCATTCTGAGAAGCACTTCTAGTTTTAACTCCAACATCTGGATCACCAATGATCAGCTCAAAAGGATGAGCTCTATTCCAAACAGTCTGTCTTGGAAGATTTGATCTTGATGATTCACCTTGAAATTCACTTTGATGTTGTGAGTGACTAGTTGATCCTTCATTTGCTCCCCCTGAGTTGTTGCTTGATTGCCTTGATGATTCTTCTCCAGTGTTGGTGGTATCTCCATTGTTACCAGTGTTTCCACCACCATCACCATGATCATTATCATCATTGTTATTATCATCACCAGCAATAACTTCAGGTGGGGCTTCATCATCTGATTCTGAGTCTGGCAAGTTATCAAACTTCAGCTTTTCAGATGAGTCTTCTTTTTGGATACTGGGGAACTTAGTGTCATCAAAAATAACATTGACACTTTCCTTTACTGTGTGACTGCCAACCACGTAGACCCTGTAAGATCTTCTGGAATATCCAACAAAAATAGCTTCTTGTGCCTTTGCATCAAACTTGCCACGTTTAACATTGTCATCTAAAAGCACAAAGCATTTTGCTCCAAATACATGAAAGTACTTGACAGTTGGTTTCTTGTTGTTCAAGATCTCATACGGAGTCTTCATTAAGTCCTTGTTGATTAAAGTTCGATTCTGAGTATAACAAGCTGTATTCGCTGCTTCAGCCCAAAAGTACGTTGGAAGTTTGGACTCACTTAGCATAGTCCTAGCTGCTTCAATCAATGCACGATTCTTTCTTTCCACTACTCCATTTTTTTGAGGAGTTCTAGGGGCAGAATACTGTCTTGTTATTCCTTTATCAGCACAAAAGTCATTTAGAATGGCATTCTTGAATTCAGTACCATTATCTGACCTTATGGCTCTAACAGGGAATCTAGAATCCGTCTCAATCAACTTTATGTGGCCAATAACCAGGAATGGGGTCTCATCCTTGGAATGTAGGAATAAAACCCATGTATATTTTGAATAGTCATCAACAATCACAAGTGCATATTGTTTCTTTGACATGGACATCACATTAACTGGACCAAACAAATCCATGTGCAGTAGCTGAAGAGGTTCAGTTATTGATGATGTATCAGTGCCCTTGTGAGAAGCTTTCTTTGACTTTCCTTTCTGGCATGCCTCACACAGTCCTTCCTGTGTAAATTCCATCTGAGGCAAACCTCTAACTAATTCCCTCTTGACTAAAGAGTTCATAGTTTTGAAGTTAAGGTGAGACATCTTCTTGTGCCATAGCCAACTATCATCTGATGAAGCTTTAGCATAAAAACAATTAACTTCATCTTTGAATCCCGAGTTCAGATCAGCTATGAACAAGTCACCTTTCCTTACTCCTTGAAGAGCAGGCTTTCCATTCTTCTTGTGAAGGATCTGACACTTCTCTCTTTCAAAGGAAACAGCATATCCTCTGTCACAGAACTGACTGATGCTGAGAAGATTGAACGTCAGACCTTCCACAAATGAAACATCTTCAATGATAACATTTCCGTACTTCAAACAGCCATATCCTTTCGTAATACCCTTGCTGTTATCTCCAAAGGTTACTACTGGGCCAGCTTTCTCAACCAAATCTGATAGCAGGGCTCTATCTCCGGTCATATGCCTTGAACAGCCACTGTCAAGAACCCATATAACACGGCTTACCTGTTTAACTCCCTGCAATACCAGATTGATTAGTCCTTCCTCGGAACCCACACTTGATTGGGTCCGGCATACTTAAAGAATTGGCCTTTGTCAGGCAAAACAACATTTTTAACTAAAACTACTTCAACCTCTTTCACATAAGAGCGTTTCCATTTATAGCCAGCCTTAACACATTTCTGAGTAGGCTTAGGGATAAATGAATCCACTCTAGTCTGAGGAGGACTAGTAGTCTTTGCTTTAACATGCTTCTTATTATTAACATGTTGACGTGGAGCAGTCTTATCACTAGATACATGCTTTTTATTAAAGAAAGCATACATAACATTAAAAGCACAAGACATGCAATTACTCACACCACATGTTTTATGAGAAGAATTAACAGCAGGCATGTTAGTTCTACAGTTGTTTTGATCCAACTTATGGATATCTGATTTAGTCTTTTTAGTTGTAGCAACTTTGACTGGACTATCAGATATACACTTTTTGGATTGTTCAACTTCCAAAGCAATATCTTCTTCACGAATCTCCTCTGCAATGATGATAGAGTCTTCATTCAGAGGTTCTGCTTCGGACTCCTTACAGAAGGGTGTTTCAATACCCTTAAGCACATATGGAACACCCCTTCCTTCAGTTCTGACTCTACAAGGGGAATTAATTCCAAGCAATCCAATGGCCTCATTATAACCATAACCTATACTGACATGATTACCAATAGCTTGTTTATTGAGAATCTCTTTAGCAGTCTTACAAGAGCTGAAATAGGCATTAGCTTTAGTCTTCAACTCACTAATCTATTTCTTAAGAATGGTTTCCAGTTGAATATAACATTTATCCCTATTCTCAAGAAAAGCTATTTTCTCAACAAGTTCATCCTGATTAACATGCACTAGTTTTAATTCTTTTATCTCATTTTCAAGATTTGTGTTTAAAAGAATTATTCTATCATTTTCAGTGCGAGCACATTCTAAGGTGCCACCAAGATGACGAATCATTTCAGTATCAGTAAGCATTACCTCTGACATGTGTGCAGATGAAGTGCTTGCCTCTTTAGCCACTAAAGCAACGTTCCCAATCTCACCTGCTTCTTCATCACTGTCAGTGTCATCCCAACTCTTTCCTTCAGCAACATAAGCTTTCCCAATCTTGTTCTTCTTGCTAGAATCAAATGTGTTTCTAGTCACTTGCTTTGGTTTTCTGCATTCAGTAGCAAAGTGACCCAACTCATTGCAATTGTAGCATCTGATTGTGCTCCTTTCCACAGTTCCAGTTTTGTAGCCACCCCTTGAGCCACTTGAAGAGGAAGATCCACCTCTCTGAAATCTGGGCCTGAACTTAAGATTGGGATTCCTCTTGAATCTGAACTTCCCAAACTTCCTGACTATCAAAGCCAAATCACCATCCTCCAGCTGATCAAGTTCTTCTAAAGAATAGAAGTCACCACCAGATTGATCAATGGATGTTAATCCATATTCAGCATCAATAACATTCATGTTAGAACTGGAAGGTTGAACAGCCTTCACTTCCAGTTTCTGTGGGACTTCAGCAGCCAGTGCAGTAGAAGTACTAACAATCTTCCCAGTTCCATACAGCTCCCTTTGTTGAATCTGCTCCAGCTCATAGGTCTTCAGAACACCATACAATCTCTCCAAAGCAATCTCATTCATATCTCTTGCTTATCTAATGGCAGAAATTTTGTGCTCCAAATGAGGTGGAAGTGTAAGAAGGAACTTCTTGTTAATCTCCTTGTTGGTGTAGTGCTTCCCATTGAGATTCAGATCATTGATTAATTTGTTATATCTCTCAAAAACCTGAGAGATACCTTCACCAGGGTTTGATCTGAAATGCTCATATTGTGAGGTGAGAATTTCCAGCATATTCTCCCTAACTTCCTCTGTCCCCTCATTGATTATCTCTATAGTTGCCCAAATGTGTTTAGCAGTATCACAGTTGAGAACATGATTATGCATGATTGGATCAAGACAATCAATAAGGATCAACTGAAGACAGGAATCCAAGGTAACATCCTCTTTCTCATCAGGAGTGTAATCCTTGGCATCTTTAGGGTACATTCTAGCAGCCCTAGTCACAACATTATTCTCAATGAGTTCTCCCCCAATAATCATAGGGACTTTGGGACCGTTCTTCAGCACATCAATGTATTTAGGATTTGCAACCTTAAGAAATAGAAGCATTTTCTTCTTCCACGTTGGATAATGCTCCTTGCTGAACATTGGGATTTTGATTGTACCCACTTTCTGTGTAGTAGACATCTTTTGAGATTTTTAGGAAAAATAAAAAAATCAGAGTTTAAGAAAAATCTCAAAACAATTAGATCTTTGATTTGTATATCAATCAAAAGGCTCTGATGCCAATTGTTAGGTCCTGATAAGTTTGTAGAAGGGGGGTTGAATACAAACTATACCGTTTTATCGAATTTGTCCAATAAAAGATTTAACTGTTTAGAACAAATTAGTGCGGAATAAAAACTGAAACAATATTCAAGTTAAATAGAAACTCTATTAAACTTGAGGGGTGTTACAATTTTGATCACTAATTACAAGTAACTTGATAAAACAAATCTAGAATAAATTCGACATGAATTTATCTATTTTTGTAATAAAAAGGATCGAATACTAAAAAGTAGTTCGATATAAAATCTAGGGATTATGATCCGCTAGAAAGCTAAAGCAGTACAAGTGAAATGATCCTTATGAATTTAATGATAGGAACAATACAAGAATTAATTCACTTATGATCTTGAATGCTTTTGCAGTTGAAGAATGTAGAAGACAGTTGAGAGTTTAATGTTTTTAAGCTGTGTCTTTTTCTTTCTGTTGTTCTGTGTTTTTAAAGTAATTGTCTTCTCATTGTATTAATACCACTGCATTTTCTTTTGTAAGCCACGTGCAAATCCACTTGACAGAATAAGAATTATGCCTTGGAAGACTTGCAGGAAAACTATGCATTTGCTCTTGGAAGACAATCGGGAAGACAACATTTGTACATGGAAGACATTCGGGAAGACTGAGATTTGCTCTAGGAAGACAATCGGGAAGACTCACTTGTGAGTCTTCCTAGTTTAAAAAACAGAGTCTTCCTAGTTTAAATCTAAGTCTTCCTAGTTCATTTTTATTCTAATTTAAATAATTAACTAAATAGTACGTTGACACTCGATGCACTGTCTGGTTCATGAGTGACTAACGACAATGTCTGTTCTTTATCCATATAACTTTAAGCAGTGATTCACTTCCTTCTCATTCAAGAACTCCGTAATCAGTATCTTTTTCTGTCACCACTTGAAATCTCTGTCACTTTAATAAATCCACTGAGCTTGAATACTTCATTGAGGCTTGATCAATAAATTGAGCTTCTTTCAATGTAGAATCACTTCAAGTCTGTAGATGACTTTAATCTTCATTCTTTGACAGATATAACCTTCTGAGATTCCTGTGACATTTGATTTTTATTATTTACTTATTACATCTTAATTAAAGTTGAGTAGAATCCTCGGTGTTTACAAATAGGACTAGACATATGCCTTTCAATGTCAACTGCACAAATAGAGTTGAATACAACGAACCCCGAAGGGTGAATGTTGTTAATAAACATACAAAAGAAAGCCTAAGATGCCTACAAGCGGAGCCATCTGTAAGAACTCGTAAGGGTGAAGAGTTGAAACCCCAGCAACCTAAGACATTCAGTCCAAACCCCATCATTCGATATGCTCAATGAAAGGCTTGAAGCCAAAAGAAGATGGTATAAGACATAAAAGGTTTATGCAAATGTCAAGTTAGCCTCGAATAAGGCAAAATCGTCGTAAATATGTAGGTCGCTCCACACTTTACACCAAGACGATACTCGTGAAACACTAGTGTATATTAAAATCCTCAAAAAAGGGTAGTAAGTCCCAGGTAAGGGATAAAAAGACCCCAAGTCTCGAAAAAGACCGGTATAACTTCTATGAAATCCTAGTGCATTATCATAGAAGTTGGGGGGCAAATGATATGGGCTGAAAAATAATCCTAGAAGTGCAATTAATTACGTATTAATTAGACCCGGATTGGTCTAAGAACACGGCCCAATAAGCAAGGCCCGAAACCCTAATTATTTATTAATTTCGTAATTAATAAATAGGGAAAATATACAATTCAGGAAAGGAGTCCAAAATATGGTAAATTCATCAAAGAAGGATCCAGAATCCCAATTAAAAGAAATAATGAGTCATAGTCCTTATCAACAAGGAAAAGACTTGTCCACCAAGAAATACAATGTTTATCCATTATCAAAAAGGAGACTTATTCGCTAAGTCTCCTAAACTTACTCTAAATACGAGGCTCCAGACGCCTATATAAGGACCCTGATCCTTCACAATAGAACTACGTTTTGGACACAGCTTCATACGTCATCTACAACGTTTTAGACTTCATCCTCGAATAAGGACATACAAGTCACTACGTCCTTGGTGTGCCCCTGCCGCCATAGCCCCAAGGGCAACACCAAGAACTACGTTTTCTGGCTTGATTCTCAGCACTGATTGAGATACGTAGGCATCTTGTGAGGACCGATTTAGTCACGAAATACAAGAGCAGCCATTAAAGCTCGAAGCTCTCTTGAATCCTAGCAATTAATTTACAAATACACTTTTTGATCCATAACAGATGTGCAATGTTTTTATTTGTTTGTTAATTATGATTAAATATATGTTATAGAAATTATTCTGCTATTTTATTTAAGGAATTGAGATAAGTAACTTTTCGTTGCTCTTTATACATGCTTTATATTGGTCAATTACTTGTTCCCAAATATTTGGTTCATTTATCGTAAATACAATATTGATTGATTATTAATATATAAAGTGAGTATAAAGTAAGTATAATGAAAGAAAGTAGTGAATGTGATTGAATTTTATATTATAAAATGTTACTATTTTTTGGTATGTAAAGAAATGAGATGGACCTACCAAAAAAGAAAGTGTAAAGAAATGACCAAGATTAATTCTGTTTCAATTATAATGTAAATTGCACAAAATACGGGTCCATATAAGACTAATGTATATTACAATTGATTTATTAAAAACTTGGTAAAGAAATATAATATTATAAAAAAAATGTTAGTTGTGTTGGAGCATAAAACATTAGAATATTATAGTTTTTAGGTAATCATAAAGGATACGATATCGAAACTTAAAATGTTAATTTTAATTTTCTCGATTTATCCGCTTAATATAAAACAAATTCATCTATGTTATAAGTATATAATATATATAGGAGAACTAGAGAGAATTAGAGAGAAAATGGAAGATCATCATCTTATTCATGTGTACAATCAAGTTACAAGTAAGGCTTTATATAGCCTACTAGACATAAGTTACAAAGGTAGTGAAAAGCCAAGAGTTGGAGTTACAATGACAATGAAAGGTTAAGAGTTGAGGGTAGGTAAAAGGCCAAGAGTCATACAATATAATAATGTTACATAACACGCCCCCTTGGATGACTCGTACAAGCATCATGCATCGTTAAAACCTTACTAGGAAAAACCTTGTGGGAAAAAACCCTAGTGAAGGAAAAAGAGTACATGTGTTGCACATAATGTAATGTAACAGAAGTATCATGTCTCCCCCTCACTTCAATATATCTCGAAGTTTACGCATTCCAATTTTGTGTACCAATTTCTCGAAGGAAGATGTAGGAAGCGCTTTCGTGAAAAAATCTGCTGGATTTTCACATGAGCGGATCTGACAAACATCGATTTCTCTCCTTTGTTGAAGTTCATGTGTAAAGAAGAATTTTGGATCAATGTGCTTCGTCATGTCTCTTTTAATATAACCTTCTCGCATCTGAGTGATACATGCTTCGTTATCTTCAAACAGAACAGTAGGACTTCCCTTAGCCACACACATTCTCGACTGGCTTCATGAAGTGCTAACAATTCAGCATGATTCGAAGATGTTGCTGCAAGAGTCTGTTTTGTAGACCGCCAAGATATCGCAGTGTCACCATATGTAAATATGTAACCGGTTTGTGATCTTCCTTTGTGAGGATCAGATCGATATCCTGCATCTGCATAACCAACTAATTCCATTCGTGAGTCTTTAGAATAAAACAAACCCATATCCATTGTTCCTCGAAGATATCTAAATATTTGTTTCACACCAGTCCAATGTCTTCGAGTTGGAGCAGAACTATGTCTTGCCAATAAATTAACAGAAAATGCAATATCAGGACGTGTGCAATTAGCAAGATACATTAGTGCACCAATAGCACTAAGGTATGGTACTTCAGGACCAAGAAGTTCTTCTCCCTTTTCTCTTGGGCGAAATGGATCCTTTTTCTTTTCAAGTGAGCGAACAACCATGGGTGTACTCACAGGATAAGCTTTATCCATTATAAATCTTTTAAGGATCTTTTCAATATATGATGACTGGTGGACAAAGATTCCTTTAGATAAATGTTCAACCTGAAAACCAAGGCAAAGCTTCGTTTGGCCTAAATCTTTCATTTCAAATTCTCTTTTCAAATATTCAATCGTCTCATGAAGTTCATCTGGGGTCCCAATGATATTTAAATCATCAACATAAACTGCAATGATAGTAAACCCCATATTTGTCCTTTTAATAAAGACACATGGACAAATCACATTATTAACATAACCATTTTTCAAAAGGTACTCACTGAGACGATTATACCACATTCGACCTGATTGTTTCAACCCATATAATGATCTTCGTAACTTAATTGAGTAAATATCTCGGGTTTTTGAACTACATACTTCAGGCATTTTCAATCCATCAGGGATTTTCATGTAAATGTCATTATCTAGTGACCCGTACAAGTAAGCAGTCACAACATCCATTAAATTCATGCAGAACCCTTCCAAAATTGATAAACTGAGTAAAAATCTGAATGTTGTTGTATCCATTACCGGGGAATAAGTCTCTTCATAATCAATTCCCGGTCTTTATGAGAATCCTTGTGCAACAAGGCGCGCCTTGTATCTCACAACTTCATTTTTCTCATTTCTTTTGTGCACAAATACCCATCTATATCCAACGAGTTTCATACCTGCAGGTGTTTGGATAATAGGTCCAAAAACTTGTCGTTTTTCAAGTGATTTCAATTCTGTCTCAATTGCATCTTTCCATTTTGGCCAATCATTTCTTCTTTTACATTCATAGATCGATCTAGGTTCATGATCCTCAATTTCTTCAGAAATGTCAAGAGCAGCTGCATATGCAAATATTTCATCCATGATAATTTCTTTTCTATTCCACATTTTTCCTGAAATGATATAATTTATCGAGATCTCTTCATTGTCCTCAATTTCAGGTGCTTGATCATCTTTTGAAGACGTCTCTTCAGTGATCAATTTTATTTCATTTGGAATGATGTCATTTGATGTACCAGCTTGTTTATCAAGTTTCCTTGATTTTCTAGGATTTTTATCTTTGGATCCAATAGGTCTACCACGCTTCTGGCGTGCTTTAGATTCATTTGCTAGCATGCTTTTATTACCTTCATCAGGAAGTTTAATTTTACAAGGAACATTAACAACTGGTATATGTGACTTCGTCACTGTCTTGACATTAGTAAATGCATCTGGCAATTTATTTGCCACTTCTTGTAGGTGGATAATCTTTTGAATTTCAAGCTCACATTGATTTGTGCGAGGATCATAATGAGACAGAGATACTGCATTCCACAAAATTTCTTTTCTTTCTTTTTCAAATTTTGACTTATCTCCCCCTAATGCAGGAAAAACTGTCTCATCAAACTGACAGTCGGCAAATCTTGCCTTGAATAAATCACCAGTTAAGGGCTCCAAATATTTGATAATTGAGGGAGAGTCAAACCCAACGTATACCCCTAATCTTCTTTGAGGTCCCATTTTTGTACGCTGGGGAGGAGATATTGGAACATAAACTGCACACCCAAAAACTCTTAAGTGCGAAATATTTGGTTCTTGACCATTTACAAGCTGCAATGGTGAATTTTTATGATAAGCAGTCGGTCTTAAACGAACAAGTGATGCAGCATGTAATATTGCATGCCCCCAAGCAGTATTTGGTAAATTTGTTTCCATAAGTAAGGGCCTAGAAATCAATTGTAGTCTCTTAATAAAAGATTCTGCTAGACCATTTTGGGTATGCATGTGCGGAACCGGATGTTCCACATCAATCCCAATTGCCATGCAATAATCATTAAAAGATTGAGAATTAAATTCTCCTGCATTATCCAATCAGATTTTCTTGATTGCATTATCAGGGAATTGTGTCCTTAATCGGATTATTTGGGCAAGGAGTCTTGTAAATGCAACATTACGAGTGGACAATAAACTAACATGCGACCAACGGATCGATGCATCTATAAGTACCATAAAGTACTGAAATGGCCCACTTGATGGGGTAATAGGTCCACATATATCTCCTTGAATTCGCTCTAAAAATGATGGACATTCAATTGCAACTTTCATAGGTGATGGCCTTGTTATTAATTTTCCTTGGAAACAAGGAACACAAGAAAAATCCTTGGACAATGGAACAATCTTGTTCTTTAAAGGATGCCCATTTGAATTTTCTATAATTCTTCGCATCATTGTTGAACCCGGATGGCCTAAACGATCATGCCATATAAGAAAATTATCTGGGTCTGATAATTTTTGGCTCATCACCATGTGCGTCTCTACTGGATTAATAAAGGTATAATATAATCCAGATTTATATGATGGGAGATTTTCTATTATTTGTTTCCTCCCAGAGACCATTGACGTGATACATAGATATTCATCGTCATTTTCATTTGTAGTCTCAATATGATAGCCATTGCGGCGTATATCTTTGAAACTCAAAAGGTTTCGTTTTGATCGGGTGGAAAACATTGCATTCTCAATAAATAAACGTGTACCATTAGGTAACAATATATTTGCTCTTCCGGAGCCTTCAATAAGGTCTGATGCACCCGATATTGTATTTACATTAGCTCTAGCTAATATGAGATGCGAAAAATATCCTTTATTTTTCAAAATTGTATGTGTCGTTGCACTATCCGCCAGACAAAATGATTCCTCATCTTTCATTGCACATAATGAGAAATTACTGGCCATATTTCTTCACAAAGCAAATATATAAATAAATATTAGAAAATTAATATTCAAAAACATCTCATTCATGATAAAGGAAATTACATATAATGCATAAAGAAAAACCAAATATTTTAGAGTTTGGACATAATTATTAAAAACAATCAAAGTTTTATGACTTAATTATTGCCACCACCATATTTGGCCATCTCCTCATTCTCATCTTCAAAGAAGTCACCAACTTCCATGTGAGTGAAACCCGAAGGGTCAACTTGATCTCCACCTCCAAAATGTGCTTCCAAATGAGAAATTCCCAAAGGATCATTTTGTTCGGTGAAATTAGTTTCAACATCTTTCAAAGAGGCTTCATAAAGGTCAGCAAGATGCTTTGAGGTACGACAGGTACGTCTCCAATGACCTTTCATTCCATAACGATTACAAATACTTTCACTTCTTTTAACCATTGCACTACCTTCAGGTTTCTCCTCAGTTCTTGTCCACTTGTGGTGGTGAGGCTTCTTTTTGAAGTTGGAATATTTTTGGTGATTATAACCTCGACCATGCCCAAAATCACGACCACGGGCACGTCCATGACCACGTCCACGTTCACGTCCATATCCACGCCCACGTCCAAATGGCTTATTTTGTCCATATTCATTACTAGTCACAACATTCACTTCAGGGAATGGTGTTGAGCCAGTTGGACGTGCTTGGTGGTTTTTCAACAAAAGTTCTTTTGTTTTGCTCGGCAAGAAGTAGTACAGAAATAAGCTCAGAATATTTTGTGAATCCTCGTTCACGATATTGTTGTTGTAAGAGCATATTGTTGGCATGGAAAGTGGAATATGTTTTTTCCAACATATCTTTATCAGTGATATTCTCCCCACATAATTTCAATTGAGATGTGATTTTAAACATAGCAGAGTTAAACTCGCTCACACTTTTGTAATCTTGCAAGAGCAAGTGTAGCCAATCATAGCGAGCTTTAGGGAGTATCACCGTTTTTTGGTGGTCATATCTTTCTTTGAGATCACGCCAAAGAGTTGATGGATCTTTAATTGTCAAATATTCTGTTTTCAATCCTTCATCAAGGTGATGGCGGATGAATATCATAGCTTTTGCCTTGTCTTGCTCGGAGGTTTTATTTCCCTCTTTTATGGTGTCACCAAGACCCATAGCACTAAGACGGATTTCAGCATCAAGAATCCATGTCAAATAATTTTTTCCGGTGACATCAAGTGCATTGAACTCAAGTTTTGTGAGATTTGACATTGCCTCTACGTGATTTTATAGGAATGAAGTTAATGATGGTCACCGAGCTAGTGTTTGAAAATCTTGCAACTTATGATACTACCGTGATGTTGTTTTCCTTCTTCTCTAATCGTGCTGATAATGTGTTATAAGTATATAATATATATAGGAGAACTAGAGAGAATTAGAGAGAAAATGGAAGATCATCATCTTATTCATGTGTACAATCAAGTTACAAGTAAGGCTTTATATAGCCTACTAGACATAAGTTACAAAGGTAGTGAAAAGCCAAGAGTTGGAGTTACAATGACAATGAAAGGTTAAGAGTTGAGGGTAGGTAAAAGGCCAAGAGTCCTACAATATAATAATGTTACATAACAATCTCTAGTTTTTAAGTACACCCATTTTTTTTGATAAACCCCTCATTAAATAAATTTAATAACTTACACGTTTCTTTGATTTTATCATCTAATTCGTCGGATTTGGACCAAATTCAATCTTGTTTTTAAAACCCGTCAATTTTTTTTATTAATCCACCAAATCTATACTAATACTAGAAGAAACTAACATCAGTAATTACACTCCTTCATACAACCTTCTTTTTTCGTAGCAGCCACATGGGCTTCCATCGGTTTTCACCGGTGGAAAGCCCTAAATCAATTAATTTCTTTGGTTTATTCTTGTTTTTTTCCCAATAATTCTCTTTCCTGCTAAGGATTTATGTTCTTTTATTTTGTTTTGTTTGTTTAATTAAACCCCATCTTGATGAGTTTTGTTCCCAATTCATTTGGGGTTTGTTTATCCTCTCTTTGTGAGAGCTTGGTGTGTTTTGGTGTGTTTTGGAATAATCTAACGTTCTAGATGTTAGATCTGCGTGATTTTCAAGGTTTTGATTCAGTGATGAAGATTTCTATGGGATTGCAATTACGGTCGATAGCTCAAACTGGTTGTGACGAAGGAGATACATGTGTATATATCAACTTCAACAAATCGCTTGATTGTCTCTCCATGAAGACTGTAATTAGCGATATGATCTGTTTTACGTTTGTTCCACTCGATTGTTTTTTAGATGTCGTATGACTTTTTATTAATGAATTAATTTCCGTTTAAAAAAAACATCAGTAATTACAAATGTCAATTTCTCCTTTAACCGCCAACATCATCTTCCACTGACTCAATTTATTAATTTATTTTACTTTTTTTTTTCTAATTAAAACCTCTATTAGTTCTTTCTCATCCTCATTTTTCATCTATTTTTAATCTTGACTTGATAGGATTTGATTTTCATAAATACTAATCAAGATATTTTATATTTTAATATTTATCAAATTATTATTATTTGGAAATTTCAATTCTAATATTAATAAAAAAGTTATTTAAAAATTTACTCTATACATTATTTGATATATAATTAAAATTATTTATATTTTTGCTCAAAAAAAATAATTATTTATATTAAAATAAATTTTTATAACCAGGGGCTCTGACCGGGAACTAATCTAATATTAAACAAATTTCATCCCATTGTTCAAATTTTCTTGATTAATCTACCCAATTCAAAATAAATTTGATTCCAACTTTAAAATCCCTCGAACAAATTTTAGTGGATTTGTTCCTAAGGTTCGAACATCATGTTAATCTAATTACAATTAGACCTCGCAAAATGGATCCAGATCCGAGAAACCGAACCGAAATTTATAGAACCGAATCCGGTTTTGTATCTGAATTAGTTAATCCGATAATGATCTGAAACCCGATTTGAATCGATCCGAAAATTATCCGAACTGAAAATTTAACCGAAAAGTATCTGATCCGATTATGATCTAGAATCGAAAATAACTGAATAATAAATTATTTGAACCGAATATGATTCGAAATACGGGATCCAATTTAAATCCGAACTAAAAAAATGGTGAATTCAGTTTTATAATTTTTACAGATCATAATCGGGTGTTGGCCCTTTCTATCACAATTTTAATAAAAATGGTCCAAAATATCACAATCCAGAAAAATGGCCCTTTATATCACATTAAAACCCAATTTTAACATGCGTTTCTTAAAAACGCACCCTTATAATGCGTTTTCACCTGAAATTTCAAATGTTATAGTATCTTTTTCTTGAAAACGCAACTGCAACTTGCGTTTCTGATAAAATAAAAAAATAATCAAAAACTATAAACGCATGCTTGGATTGCATTGATTAAAATATTTGAAGCTGGACAGCAACCCATAAGGCCCAATTGCTGGTGGCCCAACAAGAAAAGCATGTGTTTTCAATTTTTTTTACAGAAACGTGACATGAACATGCGTGATTGTGTGATAGGAAGGACCATCTTTATTAGTTGTGATATTTTGGGCATTTTAACTTGAAATTGTGATGTAAAGGGCCATTTCTCATCATAATCCACGTATCTTAAGCCATTTTTAATTCAACAAATTTATCTATTTATGAGCAAAATTAATATTTAGAACAATTTCATGTAAAAAATAACATAGATATTTAATCAATACTTTTGGGAAAATATATTATTTTATATTAAAAATAATATATTTAATAATAAAATATTTTTTAAAATCTTACAAAAATAAAAAAAAATGAGTAATGATCCGAAAAGATCCAAATCGAATTTGATCCGAACCGAATTCATCCAATTCCAATTCAAAATTTATCCAATTTTAATCTGAATCAGATCCGAACCAAATCAGATCCGATCCAATTCAAACTATACCTAAATATATCATAACCGAAAGTTGATCCGATCCGAGATAGAATCGATTATATGAACCGTCAACCTGACATCTACAAGTACCCATAAGTAACACACCTGAACACTCACCACTGGTCACCATTCTCTTTGTTGTTGCCTGTTCAATCTCTTCTAGGGTTTTGTGAGGCATACCGTCTGTATATCTCATTTCTCAATTACCTTCATTTTATATATCTATATCTCTACATATCTATAGAGTCTTTTATTGTGAAAACACAATTCATTTTCGTATCTTTTAGTTTTAATACTGAGATTTGATAGATACATGTAGCTGTAGATTGGGGCGCCCTTCTCTCAGTCAGGACACAGGTTTTTCTATTATATCAGGTATGTATTCCGTAAACATTCCTATTTTATTATTGATTTTTATGATTCGAATTGTTGACCATTTTTGATTTAAAATAAATAAGCATGTTATGAATATTAGGTTCCCTTGCTAACACCTTATACCTGTTTTAGGAGAATTATTATGTAATATGGTATTGGAGGGTTTAGGAGTTTCTCTAGTTTGAAACTCGCCACCCTAATGTTCTTAAAAAATTACATTGAACAAGATGATTGCGTAATGCTCGAAAAGATGGTCTTCTAGTGATTCACTATTCGATTCAATCTAAATGCGGATTTCGAGCATGGGAGAATTTTCAGGATATAAGATATACTTTAAGCATTTATTAGTACCATAATGGTTTGTAGAGGTGGTGTTCTAACATGTCATTGGAGGTGTTTTGGCCAACGATCTCAACTTTGAATCCTAATATTCTCACGTACCTTAAACACTATAATCAATAATTGTCCCAAAATGTCGGAGAAGCTTCCCAACGTCCTTCTTTTCCTCTGATAGTGCTCGGAAGCTCGGCGTGAGAATAAATATGGGGTCTCGAGAAGAAAGGATAAAGTAGAAAGAGTGTAGTGTGTATATGGATGTGTGTGTAAAATTGAAACTACCCCGATACAACTTACCCCTTGAACTAATTTTAGGCCAAGAAATAGTCCAAGGATGTTTTGGGATGGTACGTGACATCTATACCGTTCTCTAGTAGGATGGCTGGACGCTGGAGCGCATAGATGACATACACGTGTGCAAGGAGCTCACTGGCACGTGTAATGATCGTCTTGGCATGTGGAAAGTTTGGCGTGTGGAAAGTTGCAGATGGAATGTGCTGATTGTGACATGTAATCTTTTGGTCATATTTGGGACACGTACAGGAAAATTCGTGCCATCAAATTCGTGCCATCATGTCAGGTTGTCACATGTCTTAACTATAATTGGTTAGGTCCTTTAGTCTAGGACTGATTTCTTCTCCAGTATTTATTGTGTTGTTCGAATGCATTGTGCCGTCTGGATGCTCTGGATGCATTGTGCCGTCCGAATGCATTACGTCCTCTAGATGCCTTGCTGTTGTCCGGATTGTTCGGCTGCCATGGTGTTGTCCGGATGTTCCGGATACTTTATGTCTTCTGGATGCCTTATTGTCGTCCGAATGGTTAAGATGCATTGTTTCCGTCTTGATGCATTATGTCGTCCAGATGCCTTGGTGTTGTCCGGATGGTCCTGATGCTTTGCTGTCAGGATTGTCTGGATGCTTTATTGTTGTCTGGATGGTCTTGATGCTTTAGTGTCGTCCGGATGCTTTGGTGTCGTCCAGATGGGTCCACATGCATTGTGTCTTCCGGATGGTCTAGATGCATTGTGTCTTCCGGATGGTCTAGATGCATTGTGTTGTTCGGATGGCTTGTTCTCCCCATCTTGTGGCTTACTTAGAGATTTTTGTCTTCTGGAAGAATGTATTGTGTCTGCCGAATGCATTGTGTTAATCGAACCATTTATGACTCTTTCTTTCTGATCCTTCATGGGTCTTGTTCATTCTTTTATATTTTGGGTTTCAATATTCTCTAGACGATACAGGACGTTCTTGAGTAACTTGGAAGATTTTTTGATTTTTTGCCCCCTAAAATTGGCTTCAGAGGCAGCCGGATGCCTACTTAGAGGTTGTGGTCTTTCTGCTTCACTTCACAAGTCCAAGATCCATTCGTAGATGGAACGTTCTTGAGTAACTTTGAAGATTTTTTTTGATTTTCTACCCCCAGAATTGGCTTTCGACGTAGCCAAATGCCAATTTTAGAGGTTGTGGTCTGTGCGTTTCTTCGGTCTTGTGTCCGTTCGTAGACAGGATGTTTCCGTTCGTAGACAGGATGTTCCTTAGTAAATTGTACTATTTTTTTTTATTTTCTTCTCCCTAAAATTGTCTTCGTACGCAGCGTTGCAGCCGGATGCCAATTTAGAGGTTGTGGTCTTTCCGCTTCACAAGTCCAGGATCCGTTCGTAGATGGGACGTTCTTGAGTAACTTGTAACTTGAAGTTTTTTTTTATTTGTTCTGGTCTCTTCCAGTTTGTTACATCAGGAGCATTATTTTTTTGAACTCCAAAAATTATTTTGATTTTGCCTCCGCCGATCAGTTGCATCGGGCGCATTATTTTTTGATGACTCCAAAAATATTTTTTTGGCCTCCGCGAGTCTTTCGCATTCGGTGTAAATTATTTTTTGATTTTCTTTGTTTTTTCCTCTGGGAGTCTTTTGCATCCGGCATATCCTTTTATAAGACTTCAAATAATTTTTTTGTTTTTCTTTGTTTTTGCTTTCATTAGTGTTTTGCATTGGGTGCATCCTTCTTCTTGGAATTCAAATAATTTTTTGATTTTTCTTCTTTTTTTGCCTCTAAGAGTCTTTTGCATTTGACACATCCTTCTTCAAGTCTTCAAAATAATATATTTATTTTTAATTTTCTTTGTTTTTGTTTTGTGTTTTGCATCCGGTGCATCCTTCTACTTGGACTTCAAATAATTTTTTAATTTTTCTTCAGTTTTTGCATCCGAGAGTCTTTTGCATCTTTTTAAGGATTTCAAGTAATTTTTTTTATTTTTCTTCATTTTTAACCTATGAGAGTCCTTCGCATCTGATGCATTCTTTTTTAAGGACTTCAATTTTTTTTTTGATCTTTCTTCATTTTTTGACTCCGAGAGTCTTTCGCATCCGGTGCATTCTTCTTTTAGGACTTCAAGTCATATTTCTTCATGTTTGGCCTCCGAGAGTCTTTCCCATCTCATGCATTCTTCTTTAAGGACTTCAAATACTTTTTTGATTTTTCTTTATTTTAAGAAAACTCTAGGATATAATCTTCATGGTGTTCTGCAAGACTTTGTTCTTTACTTTCTTGAGACTCCTGATAATGCCAAGGACCCGAATGATATGGAGGGTGAGAGGGAGAAGGAGGATGGAGTTCCACGCCATGATGATAATGATGCAAATGAGCTGGATGCTATGCAGAATCCAGATGTAGAGATGGTAGAACCTTGTGAGATTTGGTTTCCTTTTTCTATTTGCAGCTGCGCGTATCTTAAGTGTTTCGGGCTTGGGGCTCGGGTCAGATTTGACTTGGTTTATATGGATTTGATTTGGATCTATTTATCTTTTGGTTTGCTACGAGTCTAAGCATTGTTTGTGCTCTTCTAAAAGTTGTTGAATGGTCGGATGGTCAGGAGTGAAGGATGGTATTTACTTATAAAAAGTGTTTAGCACATAAATATATGGGAGAATGTTCCGCTGACCAAGTGACCTAAGAGATAAGTATGTAAAAGGGACAAGATTGATATTCTCAATAATGGATAAGGAGGTTTCATAGTTGTAATCTTAAAGAAGAAATACATACACAACTAGGAAAATAAAAACAAGAACAAGATAGGTTCGGCACCTTCAATGAATTTTAGGTCTGAATGCTATTGATAATTTTTTTCTGAAGACTGATTGCGTGTCAGGGGTTCGGAACGTCTAAACAATCTGTGGTGCTGTGTTCGACTTTGTTGATGTTCTGCTCTATCTCGAGTTAGGTTCTTTTATCTTCGGGTTCCGGACCTCCGGTACTTTTGATGGTCTGGACCACTTTTCTAGTGATGTTCTTTGTGCTTCTTTCTGCTAGCACCCTTCTTAGTTCGTCTGCCTTTCTCTTGTTTCTAGGTTCTGTTTCTATGACAACTGCCTGGCCATAACACCATCCGGTTGTTTCTCTATCTCCTTTGACTAACTTAATACCTCCAAGGAGGGTTGGGAAAATTTTTAGGTGCGGGGTTGATGTAACGGCTTGGAGCTGGGTGAGGGCTGGTCTGCCCAAGATTATGTTATAAGAGGATGGGGGCATTGATGACATAGAACTTCACCATGTTGGAAATTTGTTCTGGGGGAGTGCCAAATATAACAGACAAGTAGAGGGTTCGTTGGATCGGCACTATGTTATGGCCAAACCCATAGAGTGGGTCTTCGTTGCACTGGTTCATCTTGGCACTCCAAAGTTGCTAGGGCTGTAAGCGAACAGAGCCGTTCGTGAACAAAACTCAAGCTCGGCTCGTTTTAGATGGACTCGGCTCGGTTCGTTTACTAAATGAACACGAGCTTGAACATGAAAATGTGCTCGGTTAGTAAATGAGCTCGAGCCGAGCTTTACACCTGTTCGACTCGAACTCGGCTCGTTTTGCTCGGGATCGGCTCGAGCTCGGCTCGAACTCGTTAAACTCGGCTTGAGCTCGGCTCGAACTCGTTAAACTCGGCTCGATTCGTTTAACTAATTATAAATTTATGAATTTCATAATATCCTTAACAATTTGAATATGTTAAATAAAACTTAATTACGATCTATTTTAGTTATTTTGTGGTTGAATAGGGAATTGTATTTGTTATATCTAAAAGGTATAACATCAACGTACTACCAAAAGTTAAACTCTTTATATCTAATCCAAATTAGTTTTTCATTATTAAAATTATAAGTTGCATTCATAAAATTACAAAAGAAAGTGAATAGAGAAAGAGAGTTTGTCTTATTAATTATTATATAATATTATTTAAAAGTGGCTCGTACCTCTTAAAATTGAGGAGAAAGACGAGACTTTTAGTAAATTTAAGGTTAATAAGAGTATCTTGGAGGAAAAAAAATTGTAAACCTCCTCAAATTTCAAGTTAAGAGCCAAGATAAAGAGGCTCTTCGAGAGGCTCTAAGTTAGTGATAAAATTATTTTATTTTAACTATTGTTATTAGGTGAAGTGAGTAAGGTTTGATTACTCATAAATACAAATATTAACATAATATGATTATTAGAAGAAAATAAATTAACTTTTAGTTTTGAAATTCAAACATAATCATGTATTCTTAAGATATGATTTTAGGCGTGAGACTGTAAATCGAGTAAGTAATTTTAAAAATTGGATTTGGTGGAGTATAAAAGTACGAACTATAAGTGAACAACTCGACTCGACTCGAGTTCGGTTTGTGTTCGGCTTGACTCGAAATGTTCGTGAACAAACTCGTGTTCGGCTCGTTTATTAACGAGCCGATCTTGAACATCACTTTTCGTTCGATTAGAAAGCTCGGCTCGACTCGGTTCGTTTTAAAAAAAAATCAAGCTCGGCTCGATTCGGACAAAACTCGGCTCGGCTCTGTTCGTTTACAGCCCTACAAGTTGCATTCGGCTAAGGTGTGTTGAAAAAGAATGTTGACAGATGACCCATTATCTACGAGGATTCTTTTTATATCATTATCCGCCACCTCAAGGCTAGTACAAGGGCTTCATTATAGTTCGGGTCCAGACCTTTAAAATCATTGTTGCTGAATGAGACCTCTTTTGGTATGGGTTCACCACGTTCTTGGTCTTGTTTGATGTTTCTCCTTTCTGAGGTATCTTTCTCTCCAACTATTGGTTCAGGTTACCCTTCCCAATCTGTTCTTCAAAAAAATATTTCAAGGAAAGGCTATTTTCAGTTGTATGACCATGAGTTTCATGAAAATCACTATATTTGTAAGCGGAATGGTTTTCATGTGGTGTGATTAATGGTTTTTGGGGACGGTAGAATGGCTTCCCCTCAACCTCCATCAATATGTCGGCTTGTAGCTTGTTTAGTGGTGTCCATTCGGGTTCTGAACTGGGTTTGGCCATCGGGAATCTTTGGGTCTTTGGGTTTGTTGGGTTTGAACTTCATGTCTTAGTGATATGATGGTTTGTTCTTTGCTTCAGATGTTGTGGATCCTTGGCGCGTCATCCTTTTTGCTTGTAGGACATCTGTTTTCTTGATAAACTTAACTGCCATAGCATACGCAACAACAAGACTCTGGGGTTCTCTGTTAATAAGCTCCACATATCTTTCATTCTACCCCGGGTCAAGGTTTCATCTGAATATGCTCAAAGCTTCACGCTCATCCAGGTTTGAGATTTATAGCTTCTCCATCATATTGTCAGATAGATTCCAGATGACACCTATGAAACTCGTGGGTCTTGTTGGCTCGGAACCTCTTTAGGAAAATTGCTCGAAAGTCTTTCCAGCTGTGGATGCTTCGGGAGGGAACCCTGCTGAACCACTTCTGGGCTCCTCCCTTGATGATTACTGCTCTTTGATGATATTGTATCTGTTTGGTTATATTATACTATATATTTCTGTTTGATGATTAATGTTCACTTGCTGATACTGTATCTGTTTGGTAATATGTATCGTGTATATGTGCGTGTGTGTGTGTTGAGTAGTTGACAAAAAAGTAATATATTATGCTCAACTTGTTGACTACTGGATGACAAGTCCTGTGCTCAGTTGAGTAGTCATACGATTGAATTGCTGTTAAGTGTTAACTCATTGTGTTGTCTATAGTAATTCTTACTGCTTCTATGGATTTCACTTCTTTTAACCGAAAATACTGGATTAATTGAATAATATCCTATATAAATTACCTTATTGTTCCATTGACCCTTGATTTTACTACATGTAATTTGCCTGCTCACCTTGCACCTGCCTGGTGATGATGTCCTAAGTTAATTGTTTGAACTATCTGTTGGCAGATAAAGGATATGGAGATTGACGAAGTTGAAAAGAATGGAGGCGCAATGGAGATGGACAATGATGAAAATAATGGAGGCGCCTCCGAGATAACCAAAAATGGATTACATCTTTATCCAGTTTCTGCCCAAGCGTCTGGTGAAGGTTTACCGTATGCTCCTGTAGATTGGCCTGAACCTGGTGATAAGTGGCGCTGGAAGGTGGGCAAGAGAGTAAGATCCAATGGTTATTATATGGATAGATACCTTTATCTTCCGAAACGTCTTCAGGCTCAGCGTAAGGGAAGAACTTTTGCAAGCAAGCTTTCAGTTGAACAATATCTTCAATCTAATGGAGCAGATGTTGATGCATTTTTTAATTCATTCAGTTGGCATATACCTTCAGAAGATCGACCTGCAAAAAAAGGTTTGCTTCAAATCTTCTAGAGTGTGTTAATGTAGTTATATTTTACTGGATATCAGCACTGGAATTGAGATGAGTGGTTAGGTGCAGGTTATCACTTCACTCTGTTATTTATTTTTGCTAGAGCGATCTCGTCCTTTTTTTGTTGATTTCATTGCCATTATGTTGTGCCCTGCCTCCGAATTTCATAAGTCTCGGTCTGCCACAATGTAGAAGTTTACTTTCAAAATGTTGATGCAATATTTTGGGTTCCAGTCAATGGTTGACCTTTTATTAAATACAGTTTTTTCTTGCCTAAAATCTGTTGCCACTAGGGCATCAGTAAATGAATGTCAAGAAGTAACATGGCCCATAGCTCCTACGGGTGTACCTAAGATTGCTAGATCACCCTCTGAGAAACCTAACAAGAGAGCAACTTTTTTTTGTTTATTTTTCTAAAAGAAATAGGCAACCAGCTATAGAGGATCCCTGCACGGTTGTACCTTCGAAAAAACTATACAGATAGAACAGTCTTAATGCAGAACGATATGCAGGGGTATTTTCTTAGAAATCTATATCAGGTTCATTATTTATCAGCTATTTAAGGGTATACATGATAGCTGCAATATGATAGCTTATCTAAAATTTAAAACGAGAAGATGAATGCTGCAAACCTGCTGATAAAAGTTTTTGGTTATATTATAATTAGTTATGAAGCTACTGTATAAAAATGGCATGCTTGGACCATAATTGACCCTCTGAATGTCAATCTAGTTACATGTACAGGGCTGAAATTTTTTATAGGAACGTGATGCTTTACTTCACGAAATGACTTCCAATGTGCTGGAGACGATCTCCTTTAGCACTATATTAGTTTGCTAAGATTGTTTAAATTAATTATCACCTGAGGAAAATTAAATATCAGCACTAACAATGATTTATATTGGAAGCACTCAGTGCGGGGAAAACACAAGCCTCTTCAATCAGGTTATTACAAAAGTGGTGTTTCTTTTGAATATATACACAACTTCCCCTTGTAGTCTGTGTATAATCTTCCAGTAAACAACCCTATTCTTCAGACCCCTAAAGGCTTAACATATAAAACCTTTACACGATAGATGTACTGAAAATGAGCTCTTTTTTTTTTTTGCTGTTGAGCAGAACATTCAGGGTCAGAATTGCAAGCTGGGATTGGGTGTTGCAAGGCTGGTAATAAATCATGTATCAGCATAGTTGAAGCCGAGGAGACTTCATCTGGATCTATCTTTTGCGACATGTGTTGCAGTGAACCTGGCTTTTGTCAGGTTTGTTGTTGTATTTTATGTAGTAAGATCACAGATTCGGTAAATGGAGGCTATGATCTTATTAGATGTGAAGCAGCTATAGACGAGGGTGTTATTTGTGGCCATATAGCACATATTGGATGTGCTCTTCGATCCTACATGGCTGGAACGGTTGGAGGAAGCATTGGCTTGGATGCAGAGTATTACTGTCGGCGCTGTGATACAAAGACAGATCTTCTCGCACATGCTAAGAAGCTTTTACAAATCTGTGAATCTATTGAATCTCGGGATGACATTGTGAAAATTCTTAATTTGGGGGCTTGTGTTTTGCGTGGTTCACAAAGACTTGCTGCAAAGAAACTTTTGTATCGTATTGAATTGGTCATGGGAAAGGTATTAAGCTGATTTTGCAGTGAAAACTGGTTGTTTATATTCTAGAAGAAGTTTATCCTTGGTATTATATTTTCTGAATCAGCAGAATGACCAAATTTTTATATGCGTCAGCTTAGAAGCGGGACTTGTCTAGAAGATGTTTGGAAAGTGGAAGATAGTTCAGCTGTTGATCCAGGTACTTCCTCAATCCTTTCTTCTTGCTTTTATTGAGAACGACAATTTTTCGGTGATGGGGTGTGTTGGCAGGTGCCAGGTAGAAGTGGGATTGTAAACTGTTCTTCCATGCATCCTCTACTCGATTCTTTGGCTCATTAAACTTTCTCATGTTGCTTCAGGCATTGAAATAACTTTCCTCAAATTTAAACATACAAGTTGTCACAAATCTATGTGTTGTTAAAGGCAATCACTTTGATGCTATAAATGATCTGCAATCTTAGTCAGTACAGCCCTCTTGATTTTGAAATTCTAGAATCACAGTATGCTTTCGTTACATGTTTGTAACAGGAAATTTGATCGGTGATGCAAATACTGCATCTGAATCTCCAATAGACAAAAAGCCTCATTGTAGAGCAGCCTCACCTCAAAAAGTATCCGAAAGGTTTGATCCTCTGATAGAGTCTCTAAAACTTGAGGGTCGGGTTGATGAGATTTTGGGAGCCTTCAGAGAGTCTCAAGAATTAGAATACAATATTGTGCGGGAGAGGCTTTACGAGCATAAGAATTATCTTCAGAGTCTGTATCAGCAGCTTAATAAGGAAAGGGCTGAACTTGCCCGACATGCAGCTTATAATGTTGATCGAGATGCATTATCTAAACTTGTTGTGGATAGGGTTGATCAGATAAAAGGGGAGGTGATTAAACTTAAGGAGATGGAAGAAGTGAGCAAGGGTTTTGCAAGAACTTCCAAAGAAATCTTGACGGAACATTTTGATCTACATCCTGGACGTGGATAATTCTGCAAGCTACTAGCATCATGCTGCTATTAGCCAATATTCATATAACTATTCGTTTAAGTCTCTGTGAGCTCATGGGCTGCACTGCTGTTGTGCCAAAATTTTGTTTGTTATAACATTGTACGATATGTACAATGTTTTCGGTTTTTTATACATTATAGATGAATTTTATAAGGTGTCACATGATTTACTTTGACACAAATTTCTGCCCTCATGCAATGGATAGTCTAAACATTTCAGACTCAACAATTACAGTCCAAGAGTAAAATTTACTTTTAGTTATATTCCTCGTCAATCAACTACCCGTTGAACTGGAATTCGTATTCAGCACCTGATTAGCAGAATTTTGAAATTTATCAAAATCAACGCATCTTGTGTATTAATTCGTCTTCCAAGTCCCTTCATTGAATGCCCACATTTGAATTACTATCTCCAATGTACCACCCTTTATACAAATCATTCCTAATCTACTTGCATTCTTGTTTCGACTTTTCAAACTACTTGGTAATGTGCATGAAGGTGGGTACATTCGGAAAGGGGAGCGGCTTTTCAAACACTTGGTAATGTGCATGAAGCTGGGTACCCTCGGAAAGGGGAATTCGAATGTTGCCAAAGAGTCGTGTTAATGCAATACTGCATACTGCAGTATATGCATTGAGGCTTTTATCGGGAGTGTTATAGTCAAAATTCGATAATGGGTTTTTAGGTTAGACCGGGTCAATTAAGATCCAATTGTAGATATCTAAAATGTAATTAGGAATAGAGTTAGGGTTTTTTTCCCTCATAAGGGTAAGGACGCGCCCTATTTGGGTCATCCACCCCTTGACCTTGAGAGCACGCCTTAAAGATAGTAATAGTTTGATGATAGTTGATAGGATAACTGTTATATTGATATGACATTGGGAAGTCCGGGGCTCGTCCTCATGCGGAGAGGGCACCTAACTGAGAACGCGTCCTCTCGGTATGGATTGACAACTCTACATTAATGGAAGACTTGACAGAGACATGAGACTAATATAAGAAAAACTTTAGGGCTTGTCCTTATGAAGACAAGGGCGTGCCCTTTAGGCCAACCACCCATTGAGGGCGCGTCCTCTTGGTTTGAAGTTGCAACTTGATAATGAAGGATGTTTCCCTTGGCTTGGTATTGGCAAAATATGGAAGAATTCCCTCCTAGGAACATCCTAGGAGGGGGATGTCCGTGGCTGAAGGCCTCCTCCTGTATCCAATGGGCGCGCCCTCATTGGGGATGTGGGGTTAATCTTGGTGTGTGCTTTGGGAGCTCTGTTCCTGTACTCAATGGGCGCGTCCTCATTGGGGAACTTTGGAGTAATCCCGCACTTTGCACCCAAACACTTGGGATCACTTGTCCTGCTATCTGGTGGGTGCTTCTCATTCGGGGGACAAGGATGAGTCTAACATTTAAGGTAAGTCATGGCTATACATGTGTCTATGAATTAAGGAAATAGTTGGTAATGGATAGGACTAGTCCTCGACGGGGGAAGTTTCCTTATTCATGAAGTCCTGACGTCATAGATAAGCCTTGGGCCTTTGTGACTAGGCCTTAGCGTTAGACATTCCTAAAGTGAGCTAAAACTTTAAGTAAGGAAAGATATGGAAGTCCTACGTTCAAGTATGGAAGGTATCCTATACATGGAAGGCGGTGGAAAAGTCCTACGTCTAAGCATGGAAAGGCATTAGAAGACTTCGGCTGGGCTCCGAAGATCAAAGACCAAGCCCATGGAGGAAACTTCCTCCCCAAGAACTACGTTGGATTGATTCCCTATATAAAGGGGTACGTAGACACATTGTGAGGGGTCGAAGGTTGAGAGCTCTGAGGCAGTCAACATAAACCCTAAGCAATCTCAGCCACCAATTAAACACAACCACCATACTCCGACGAATTTACCACCCAAGGACCACCGTTGTAGATCTTGATTCCGGCGACGAACCCCAAACTTTGTTAATACCAAATTCCTCCGTTAACAGGGAGTTTTAAGGTTTGGCTTGGAGTTGCTCGAACTGTACTTGTAAAATGCAAGCACTCTGATTTTCTGTTTTCTTTAAACTATAGATTGTAAAATTGACAAAACAAACGGTAACTATAATCACTTGATAGGTCCGCTTGTGTACCCATGCCCTTAATGGTGAAGAAGAGAAAAAAAGCGGACATAAATTAAGTAAATCGAGTCTCCATTGATTTAATAAAGCTAAGAAGAGCGTCATTTGTACAATTTACAAAGCAAATTGCTTGAGAGCTAAACACGACCTCTTCCATCCATCATTTATTCCAACAAAAGGTAAATTACACAATACAAATTTTATGGACTACTGCTAACAATAAGACTACAAGTATTTCTTTTAGCCCCTGAAGTTTATCAAAATTATTCCTTTTAGCTCCTGAAGTATTCGTAAAGGTCCAATTAACTCTTATATAGATACCTTTACTAAATGTCAAATATCTGTTTTAATCCTCCGATTTATACCGGTTTGGAATTTTTTTAAATCGGTACCGGTATAAGGATTAATTGGATTTTAATGGATATTTCAGGAGCAAAAATGTACGATTTAAAATATTTAGGGTTGATAGGTATAAAATCTTAAATTTTAAGGGTTAAAAGGTCATAAAGCCTACCAAATAATTCGAAACAGAGTATGGATGTAGTAGGTGAGTTTCAGACCCTTGACACGGTGGGTTAACAAGGGCGACCAAGAGTGCCGGCTTGGGCGTCCGAAAGGAATGTTGTCTTGATCCAAGACATTGGTTTGATCATGCGGAGCGAAAGACTAAGGCGTTGGGGCGTCTCGATGATGCACGTAGCTTGGAGCGCATGGCATGTGGCTTGTCGCTGGCAGGAAACCAAGTTCTAGTGGGAAACGGTGAGAAGAGGTAGGATCCTAGTTCGAGTAGAAGTCGGGCTAGAGCGCTGGGCGCTGGGGGGCACGCGGGCCGCTGGGGCGCCTGGCCTAATTGGGGCTGCTCGGGCGCTCACTGGCAGGCATCTAGGCAGACTTGGCAAAGGACTTCTAAGCAGACATGGACAAGGATACAATGTGTTTGGATATAAATATAGATGTTAGGCACGATTATAATGAGATTAGCTGAGCATAGCTAAGCTGAGAGTGGGATGCTTGAGTGCATTATAGTGATAAGAACAGATTGCTGGGGCAAAGAGTTGTAATCATTGTAAACAGGCGAACGCCTAAGATCTTTGAGTTGTAGTAAAGGCAATAAAAAATACGGGTGGTTCCCAAACAATTATGTGTTGTTTATATTCAATTATCTACATATATTATCTGTCCATTGTAGATCTAACCTTGGTACAGGCGACGGTCGGACAGAACGAAGTGCTGACTAGTTGAGGGCTAGCTTGGCATCGCTGGGCGCTAGCTAGGCATAACAAGGGCGACATTCGGGACACGAAAAATAGCCTTGTGAAAGTTGGTATCAGAGCTTGAGGTCGAGATGATGGTGAGTACGAGGTCAGCGGATACCAGTTTGGCTGATCATGTTTCCAGGTTGGAGGAACAGGTTGGCGAACCTCTAGTGGCTGGTGGGGCAACGCTGGAATGACGAAGTCAGTCCATGATTGATGAGATGACTTTGGTACGTAAGATGCTTGAGTCCCAAGTGGAGCAGTTTGACTTAAAATTATCCGAGACCATGTTGAAGAT
This sequence comes from Heracleum sosnowskyi, assembly GCA_030848705.1. Taxonomy (NCBI): domain Eukaryota; kingdom Viridiplantae; phylum Streptophyta; class Magnoliopsida; order Apiales; family Apiaceae; genus Heracleum; species Heracleum sosnowskyi. The sequence goes on from CM061237.1 coordinate 134,848,817, forward strand.
GGATACGTGGGCTCAAAAGATGAAGTCGCGTGTCGAGAACATCGAGGATGAGGTGGTGATTTTGAGGCGGGCTGTGGCTACTAGTATTTCTAAAGGACCTGGTGAGACTCATGTGAAGTTAAAGGTTCCCGAGCCCAAGAATTTTGAGGGGAGCCGAAGTGCTAAGGAGCTTGAGAACTTTCTGTGGGACATGGAGCAATATTTCAAGGCTGCTCATGTTCAATCTACTGAACAAGTAACGATCACTAGCACGTATCTAGCGGGGGATGCTAAGTTATGGGGGCGGACTCATGTAGATGATGATGTGAACGATGGTCGCCCAAAGATCGAAACTTGGGAGTCCTTGAAGAAGGAGCTTAAGGATCAGTTTTTGCCGAACTGTGCGTGACTATATGAAGGAGTTTAGTTCTTTGCTTTTGGACATCAAGAAAATGTTGGATGAAGACAAGCTATTTAACTTCGTGTCGGGTATGAAGCCATGGGCTCAAGCTGAGCTACGTCGCCAGAATGTACGAGACTTGACGACTGCGATAGCAGCGGCAGATGAGTTGGTTGATTACAATTTCGTTGAGCATACTACCGAGTCGGATGAGTTGAAGGCTGAGGGTAGGAGCAAGGCAACGAAAGACAAGAAGAGAAACGACGAAGATGGTGGTGGCCAGGAGAAACCTAAAGGTGATAAGCACAAGATGAAAACCAGAGGGTGTTTTATTTGTAGCTGGCTTCACTTGATGCGAGATTGTCCAAAAAAGGAGTTGAATGCTATTAGGGTGAAGAACCAAAATAAAGAGGATGAGCCAGTAAGGGTGAATTTATTACAGTTGGTTAATGCACTTTAGGCAGATGAGAAAGCGAAGGCGCATGGGCTGTTGTATGTTCAAGTTGCTGTGAATGAGAGGGATGTTATGGTAATGATGGACACTGGAGCCACAAACTATTTTGTAGCGGATAGAAACATTGGTGTGTGGGGTTTGAGCCTAGAGCCAAGTGTTAGTCGGGTTAAAGCAGTGAATGCGGAAGCACGACAAGTGACGGGTTAAGTTGTGGCAAATCTAAAGCTTGGACTTTAGGAAGGTGAAGTGACTTTGTTAGCGGTGCCATTGGATGATTTTGATATTGTGCTCGGGATGGACTTATTAACAAAGGCCAAAGTTTCGGTAATGCCTCACTTGGAAGGTTTGTTCGTTAATGATGAAACGATGCCTTGCTTTGTGAAGGGGGTGACGGGCGCTAAGAGGGAAAACCAGATAATTGGGTTATCTGCTATGTAGGTGGAGACAAATTCGAAAGGGGATGAGTTAGCATGTCTTGCAAGTCTGGAAACGGTCGAGCGAAGTATGACGGTTGAGAGTCATGATTTTGGGTTTGATGAGCTAGAAGTGCTTGAAGATGCCTTGTCTATAGGGGTTCCTAAAGCGTTGTTGTCTAAAAAGGTTGATGACTTTGGCAGTGAGTTGGAATCTGGTATGAGTGAGCCCGGTCAGGTTTCATGTGGGATGGAGTTGGAAGAGTTGCAGCGGGGAACGGATGATTCGTTGGGCGCTGGGTTGATTCTACCGTCAAAAGTTCCCAAAAGTTTCGTGAAGGTGCTACTTGAGAAGGCGGGTGAGTCCTCAAGGTGGTGTGGGGAAAATCGGGCCTTGGACAGGGTAACTATAAATGATAAGTGCCATGGTCCGAATGAGTGTGAATTTGGTGCTCAGGTTCCGATGTTGGCGCCAAGGGTCGGGAATATGAACAGGTCCCGAAGGAATCTAAAGGGTTTGGTGCAGAGGCATGGGGGTCCCTTTGAGATTGGTTTGTCGAATCGATCGAAATAGGGGTAGGTTGTTCATGGGATTTCTTTGAAGCCGCTTTAGTCAGATTTGGTAATTGATGGGAAGAAGCGGGCAACTTCGGTGATCAAGGGTCAGGATGACAAGAATGTGCACAAGGGAAAGGAGGCTAAAGACATGGGAGCAGCAACTTGGAAGTTTGATCAGGTTCGAGAGTATTGTGTTCACCCCTCGATGAGGACATCGAGTTTTTCTGCCAGGGGAGGTTTGTTAGACCCTTGACACGGTGGGTTAACAAGGGCGGCCAAGAGTGCCGGCTTGGGCGTCCGAAATGAAGGCTGCCTTGACCCAAGACATTGGTTTGATCACGCTGAGCGAAAGACTAAGTGTGCGGGAGTGAAAGACTAAGGCGCTGGGGCGTCTCGATAATGCAAGTAGCTTGGAGTGCATGACATGTGGCTTGTCGCTGGCAGGAAACCAAGTTCTAGTGGAAAACGGTGAGCTGAGGCAGGATCCTAGTTCGAGTAGAAGTCAGGCTAGAGCGCTAGGGCGCTAGGGCGCTGGGCGCTGGGGCGCGTGCGGGCCGCTGGGGCGCCTGGCCTAGCTGGGGCAACACGGGATGTGCGAGGCCGAGTCCTCATAGAAGTTGGGCGCTGAGAGTCAGAATCCTTGAAGGACTCGGGCGCTCACTGACAGGCGCCTAGGCAGACTTGGCAAAGGACTTCTAAGCAGACATGGACAAGGATACAATGTGTTTGGCTATAAATATAGATGGTAGGCACGATTGTAATGAGATTAGCTGAGCATAGCTAATCTGATAGTGGGATGCTTAAGTACATTATAGTGATAAGAACAGATTGTTGGGGCAAAGAGTTGTAATCATTGTAAACGGGCGAACACCTAAGATCTTTGAGTTGTAGTGAAGACAATAAAAGATACGGGTGGTTCCCAAACAATTGTGTGTTGTTTATATTCAATCATCTACATATATTATCTGTCCATTGTAGATCTAACCTTGGTACAGGGTGACGGTCGGACATAACGGAGTGTTGACTAGTTGAGCTCTAGCTTGGCATCGCTGGGCGCTAGCTAGGCATCACAAGGACAACATTCGAGACGCGAAAAATAGCCTTGTGACAGTGAGTTTGTTAAGCTTAATCAATTCACTACATAGTGTTTATGTTATTCACCAATAATACTAACTAATGTCTGCAATCATCGCTTCTAGACTCAGAACACGAGGATCCTTCATCCTTATCTAGTAGGCCAACAGGCAATGGCCTTAAAATCACTATGTTGCAGACTCACAAAGAGACTAATATCTTTTGTTCGTCTGTAATTATATTTCCATGAATTCCATTTCTACAGCCTACAGATAATAAGTAAAATATCCCCACAGTATTCGTCTTTATTGATTATGGGCGAGGGCTATGACTCTATGACAAATGTGAAGCTAAGACACTTGGTAGTTAAAATAGTGATTTTTCAGTATGACGAGTTACCATAATTTCAAAATAAAAACATATACCAATGTAGCACATTAGAGTGAAAATGCTAAAAATGGTTGTATATGACTTGATTGGAAAACCTTCTAGTTACCAGCCTATTTATCGTCTATCTTCATTGTTTTGTTATTTCCTTGTTTAAGCTGTAGTTGGACTTGGTCCTTACTAGTAGTCTTTACTTTATCATGGTTCGTTCCGATTTCACATTTGTATGGATCGGTTAGAGTTTCTTAGCTTTGAGCCATGAAAAATGAAAAACTTAATTATATGTAGAAAAGAGAACTTGTTTGTTACTCGAAGTACCCGTCTCGTTTAGTCCCCCTTAAATGACAACACGAATGTAGATTCTCATTGTATGTGACGAAAATTTTAGTTCTCAAAATCTTCATATTTCCATACGTCAATCTTAACATAACTCTCAATCGGTGAGAGCAATAATTCTCATTAATCTCTGGTTAAATATAATTCTCACCTCTCAATCTTAACATAACTTGTAATTCAACAATGCATGTAAAATACAAAATTTCTTGATGAACTAATTATTTTCGCAGTCAATGGCGGAGCCCCCAAGTACCGAGAGGGTCCCTTAGAGTACCTTGAGCTTTAAAGTAATGCTACACTACTAGAGTATGTAAAATTGCAACAAAGGTTGCAAAGGATTAGAGCATCTCCAATAGCGGTTGTCAAGAGGTTGTCAACATTGACGTGACATATACCCTTAGTTGTATACCTATATTAGAGTTGGATAATACGTCATTTTAGGATTGAATTTACTTCACAGTTCACACAATGGAGGCATACTTAATATTTCCATGCGCATACGGTATTCTTCTTATGTGTTGTTTGAATATAAAACTTAAGCTCCCAATTTCAAGGGGTAGTAGCTCTTTTTAGTAGAATATGGAAATAAAAGATCAAAAATAGCATTTATGAAAAGGTTGGCTTATTCCAGCACCCGCATAAGCACATTTATGGAATGTACTACATTCGAAACTCTTTGTAATATTATCTTTAATTTTTAACTCATGTCTCACATGTAAGATAAATTTTGAAATGGTTATGAGGGTGCTAGAAAGGGTCCAAAATTTTCAGGTTTGTCCCATTTTAATTGATCATTCTTTTCTCTGTACTATTTTGGTTTACTGCTCAGAGGGAGTCGTAAATTTACCATTGAAGCAGAATTGAATAATTTCTCGGTACCCCACACCTCTTAATGTAGTGGCATCTCCCTCGCTCTTTTTACGGGATGTCAAGGGTTCAAACCACCTTAAAAGCAAGATGGGTGTATGTGTGTGTTTAACTAACAAAAAAAAAACAGAATAATTTCTTGGCACACTAAATATGAAAATGCTGGTGGACCTTAGTATGGAAAAGTTACAAATTCCTTGAAAGACTTACATCATATATTCAGAAACGCTACAAACCTCACCATGTTTTGTAATATGAAGGTTCTCCCTTGTGAGTTGAAGTAACTGGTAGAGGTCCCGTAGAGTGAAATAAAAATTCTGGTATAGGTCCAGGAGAATTAACACCAAGGATACTTGCAGTAGTTACACACATATATTTCTCTCACAAAATATACTAATACCCTTTCAATAGAACAATAATGTTCTGACTACCACATTAGTATCTAGTAATTGTAGGAATATATACTGATGGCCGTAGGGATTCTAGAGATAATCCGTAGCGATCATCAGAAGGTTGGTCGAAGATTTTTGTCTATTCCAGTTTTTAGAATTGGTATCCCCTTTAACTGCATTTTCGATTCCCTTTTATAGGTCACATTTCATAGGCCATCTGGAAGTCTAATGGTTCTAGACTAGGTGACGCTCCAAGCAGCTGTTGAGCTTTCCTAGCTCGTAGAGTAGGTGACTCGCGTGGCCTATAGGGATAGATGGAGGCAGGTTCAGGAAATAAGAAGTGACTGACTCGCGTATGGTTGACATCTGTCCAGGAGCTTAGCCTTCGACAAGAAGGTTCTTACGACCTCAGAATAATTGTAGGAAGTTTGAAACCGTAAAGGGAAATGGGTGCTTATAACTAAGATTCCCCGGAGAGATATAATTGTAGGAAGTTTGAAACCAAACCCGGGGGCTAAGGATAAAGGAAAATGGGTGGGGATAGGAGGATGAGAGAGAGAGGAAGGAAACCGTAAATTATTTTCAGCCGAAGGCCTGATGATTCCAACCAGGAGTTGTTTAGGAAAAAATGGGGAGTGGTTGGATCCATCTCAGAAGTTCGTGAACACCCCTCCGGATGCTCGAAGGGAGGATTATTTTCGGACCCATGGGTTAAAGTGTTATCACAAGCCCATGAACGCTATATTCTCAGACAAGGCACTAATAAAGCGTTTGGAGGGGCTTAAGTATCTCCATAGACCATGTAAGTGCAAGCCAGAGTATTTCGGGTTGGAGAGGTATTCTTTTCAAATTCCGGAAGATATGAGATTATGAGGCCAGAAGAGGGAGAATTTATCTATTGTCGAGGCAACGACTAGTGGGTAGGAATTCATCTGGAACATTTCTGGGCGGGATTGCAGTTACCTTTACATAGGTTTTTCCATGCTTTGATGATGAACATGAGGTTGGGATTGGGACAATTAGGACTGAATTCTATTCGAAAGATCTGTGCTTTCATTGCGAGGTGTATGAAGTTGGGTCTGGAGCCAACCCTGTCTTTATTTTGGTCTTTGCACAGTTTGCAAGCTTCCAGGGGTTATCATCCTCTATTTGAGCTTCACTGGAGGGGGCAAAAAATTTAGGAGGTATATTGGTAGAAGTTCCGACCACAAACAAATGATGGCATGGAGAATGGTTGTTCTTCAGGGGAGGAGATTTAGGGTATTTACCAGAGTACCGAAGGCCTGATGGGGTGAACGGGGGAGTGCGCGGGTCCAAAAGATTGGAGCCTACGGAATTGGTCGCTGCGACCCGTTTTATAGGGGGCAAGTCCAAGGGCTTCTAGACCGAAGCTAACTTTTGGAAGGTCCCATTTTTAATAAGCCATAATTGTGAGGCCAATTCACTGATTCCAGGCTTCAGTGTTCCCTTTATTATACATGTTTTTTTAGAGAAATTGTCATTGTCATTTCTATCCTTTGACGTGTGTATCCTAACATGTATCTTGTGACTTATTTTGTAGTGTTGCTTCAAGATCTCCCTATTCCTCGTCAAATGAATAAGAGTCGGATCTTGCTGTTGGCTAGGTAGAAGCAGGTGGTGAAAGATAACGAGAATAAACAAAGTGGAGAGGACAGTACGGCTGTGGCAGAATCTTCGGTAGGTGTTGGTGACGGAACACCTACGGCGACCAGCGAGCGGGTGGTCGTTACAACAGGCGTTGCAGATTCTGAAAACGTGCCTCTCCAGACACTACGAACGAAGAAGAGGGTGACTAAGCAAGGAGATATAGGCAAATATAAGAAGAAACAAAAGGTCAACAAAGAGTCTAAGTTTCGGTTAGGGGATGAGTCTGATGATGAGGACAGTGATGTTGAGATACTTTCATATTTCATGGTGGCTGTTCGAGGCACGGGAACTGATCTTGCGGATGTAGGGGCTTCGGGCTCGGGGTTGCCTCCATTCCCTTTAACACCGTCAGTCGAAGGCATTGAAGGTTATACTTTTATTCGATTTCAGGCCCGTCAAGGCTGACTAAGGGAGGATCCTCAGGTGGAACTTCCCCTGGAAGCTTTGAATGCTTTCACTTTAGCCCAAGATCGAGCAAAGATCAACGAAGAGAATGAGGAAGCCTTGGTACAAAAGGTTAAAGAAGTTTTCAGAAAGGTATTATTTAATTTCAAAGTGGTTAATTTGTTTGACGTGGTTTTCATTATCGTTGCTACTATCCTGACACTGTTTTGTTTTATTTTCTGTCAATTGGGTACATATCTTATGGGGGTCACGGAGCGGACTTTGAGCAATCGTCGTATGGCTACGGCTGAGCAGAGGAGGGCTATCAACGAGAAAAAGGCTAGGGACGAGGCTTTAGTCTTATTGAAAGGTTCTCAGACAAAGGAGGAGGCTACGACCTTAGATTTAAAGAACGAGAGAGAGATGTGAGAGCTTGTTGAGAAGAATTTATCTAAGTTATAGGAGGAGCTGCAGACAGAGAGGGGGATTTCTGCGAGTTTACAAGCTGCAGTTGAGCAATGGGAAAGAAATCTCAAAGGGCAAGCCGAAGAGTTGGTTAAGCTCACGCAGATTTTGGAGCGAGTTGAAAGAGAGGCGAACATTACCTTTAAAGATTGTGTTAACTAGTACAAGGGTTCAGCTGCTTACCTTACGGAATTGGAGATGAAAGCCGAAGAGTTCCATGAGGAAGGTTACAACGATTGTTTGAAATTTGTGGGTGCAGGCAATGTGATAGACCCTATGGCTCATTCAATTGATAACTTTCAGGATTTTGAGATAGCTCGATTGGAGGCTGAGAAGGATGAGGAAGAAAAAACCAAAACTGAAGTTGAGGAGAAAGCTAAAGCTGAAGCCGAAAAGAAAGTACAAGAGGATGAAGTTCGCAAGTTTGAAAATACTGGTGGTAACCCAGGGGAAGGATCTAACTCAAAGGGTCAGCCAGATCCAGCTAAGGAGTGATGGGAGTTAGTTCATTGGGTTTTGTCCGTAGGGTCTGCGGGGTTCTGTAGATTTTCATTTCTGTTTTTCAAGTTTTTGTATTTGAGTTTGAACTTTGGTTTTAAGTTGTTTTTGTTAGCTCTTTTGGTACTTAGGTTTCACTATGGAAGTGTATTCCTTTTGTGACTCCGTTTTCTTTTAAGGATTTGGATATTTGGGAATTAAGTGAATCTTGGAATTAATATTCCCTTTGATTTGATTGATTTTTTGTTTTGGATTCTGTTTAATTTTCTCCGAGATTTTAAATTAGATTGCGCGGTAACTTGAACTTCAAAAAATGATAGAGGGTTTTACCTGGGAAAGGCGCGAAGGCGGGGATGGTCGTGGGTCAATTATTTTGACTGTTTGACCGTCTCGGCAATAGTCAGTCATTTACTTCTTCACACTAATTTTTGTGTTACTCTTTATTGTATTTGCCTATAAATAGTGGGAGGGTTATTTGCTTTTTATTTATACTGATTAGCACTATCTTTCATTCAACCCATTATCAGGGTTGGCTTTTTCCTACACTGATTACATATTTCTTATTTTTTGACGAGATAAATTCTTCCTGTCTTTTTAACCTTCTTTCTTTTACATATGTTTCTCAGGATCATGTATAACGGGAAGAATGTGCTGGAATTAACAACTGAGGAGCTTTGTGAGCTGGAGATGACTGGTTGGGAAGAGTTTATAGAAGTTTTGTTTGATATAGGGCAAGCTGCTCTAGAGGAGTATGATCGGGAAGAAGCTGAAAAGAAGAGAAAGAATGAGGAGTTTAAAAAGACCGTCCGTAAGGATGGCAAAGATGGTAGCGGCCCTCCTGGGTCTGGTCCTGCTGCTGCTGCTGCCTAGTTTGTGTTTTCGTATAGTGGATCCAAATAAGTTATAATGGACCACTTTTTATTTTTAATGTATTTGAACTGATTAAATAATGGAATTTCGTTTTATCAAACATTTTGGGCATAGCTTTCATTTTCTCTTCTTGTGTGACTTAATATGATTATGTTGGTGTTTCACTATGGTCACGCAACTCGTTTGCATATTGTCAATGTTGGGTGATACTCGTAGTACGTTTACGAACTTAGTTGTTTATCTTTTAATTTTCGGTGTAAATGTATATATATGTTTTGGCTATGAGGGGTTTTCGACATAATTTGACACATTTCAATTTTGAAAGGATGTACTTTTAATATACTTCGAATTCAATTACTGAGAGTGTATGAGTGATTAGTTGTCACCATTAGTTGCCACATGTACGGGCAAGTAACCGGAATGGGCTCATGCATGCACCTGCCTACGGGTTTACGTATATGGGCCGCGTTTGGCGAACTTTTGATACAAAGAGTCAAAATATGTGAGCAATTAATTTCCCCATGTATAAACATGTGACAGAAGCTCTTTCACGCTATTTGATGAAGGGGTGTTTTATTAGAACCGGTTCATGTTGTAGCTTCGTATGAGCTCTACATGTCGGTTGTATTTGATATGCTTTTAGTACACAAGGGTCAAAATGTGCTAGCATATATCTGATTCCTGTCTAAACAGGTAACAAGAACCATTTCATGTTGTAACCTGGTATGGGCCACATATGGTGGCTATTTAATGAATTGGTGTTTTATTGAAACCAGTTCATGTCGTAGCTTCATGTGAGCTACAAATATTGGCTTTTTAATGAACGGGTGTTTTACTGGAAGTCTATCTATACCGTAGCATTTTATGAGCTACATAAGTTGGCGTTTGAATGGAAAGACTACCCGAGCCATGCCCATAGCCATAGTAATGTGGCTATTTTTGCGAGCTTTTGAACGGACGGGTTAATGGGATCCTTATATAAGAAAGGCATGGTCTTGCTTTGCAAGGCTATGGTACTCATAGTACACAATTCATATTAAAAACATATGCATGTACCACAATTGTTTTCTCGAGAAGGTGGCCTACGGGATACGTGGGCCACGTACATCAACTTATATATAAGGGGTTGATATGGTTCTACACTTCAAAAACCAACATAGTAACTTTCAAGTTACTCGAGAATTTATCAGGAAACTAGAAGCATTAAAGTTGCCTCCGTAGAAGGTCAACTGGTAAAAAGGTACTTACCGGTAAAAGCGCTTGAGGTGAGTAGCATGCCAGGTGTTGGGTAGAACCTCTCCATCAAGATGGGTGAGAGTATATGTCCCCGCTTTGAGAACTTGATGGATGAGATAAGGACCTTCTCATTTAGGATCCAATTTTCGGTTATGAGTAGGATCAGAAATTGCTGAAGACCCTAGTACTTTATCTCCGACTTGGAATACTCTGGGGTTGAACGCATCTAAGAAACTGAAGAGAACGTGACCTGCCGTAGCGTAAATGGGCTGATCAATGGTGGGTAGAGGATAGTAATCTTTAGGAGTGGCTTTATTGAGGTCGGTGTAGTCTATACATACCCTCCATTTCCCGTTATATTTTTTAACTAGTACTACATTGGCTATCCATTCGGGGAAACTGAATCTCATAGATGAAGTTGGCCTTCAGTAGTTTGTTGATTTCTTCATCTATAGCTTGATGTCTCTCTGGAGCAAAATTTCTTCTTTTCTGTTTTACTGTCCCTTTCTCGGGGTTGATGTGAAGTCTATGGACAGCCACAGACTCGTCTAGACCGGGCATGTCTTCCGGCTTCCAAGCTAACACATCCGCATATTCTCTCAATAATGCAACTAATTTTTCCTTCAAGAGGGGTTCCAGGCTAGACCCAATAGTTATTAATTTAGAGGAATCTCATTCATATATTTCCACTGATTCTGTAGGTTCTCCTGGAACAGCTTGCGGGAATCGAGAGAGCTTATGGTTTCCATTGGACTCTCGGGGGTTGTGCTCGAAATTTTCAATCAGAAGAACCTGGGGAGAGGGTGACTTAGAGGATCTGGTGTCTTTCTTTGATGAGGAATCTTCCTTCGATTCCCCAAAACACTTTCTTTTCTTAGGGTTAGTTTGGGCCAAACATAAAGAGGCGGAGTAACAGAGGCGAGAGGCTTCACTGTCTAATCTCAATTCTCCAGGACCACAATCCGTAAGGAACTTGACTTTCATATGAGGGGTTGAAATGATTGCCCCCAAGAAAAACAAAGTAGGTCTGCCGATAATGACATTATATGAAGAAGCAATATCGATAACGTAATACTTAACGAGAGCAGTTACCTCTTGAGGAGAAGTCCCAAAGGTTGTGGGTAGATCAATGGTTCCTTGAATGGGTACAACATTATTACCGAAACCGTATAGAAGCCCCCGTATGTCCTCAGCTTTCTATGTTTCCTTTTGTCCCCCCAAAACCATTTTTCCCAAGGTGTGTCGAAAGATTATGTCTACGGAAGAACCATTATCTATAAGTACCTTCTGGACATCCTGGTCAGCAATATCTAATCGAACTGTAAGAGGGCTGTTAATCCCAAATGACCTAACAGAATTGTAAAAGGGGGGGGGGGGTTGAATACAATTCTTGATATTTTCTTAAACTTAAAACACTTATAAATAAAACTGAACTGAATAAGTAAAAACACAAGATATAAATAATTCAGTTGGATTGTTTGATGATCCAACTGAAGTGTTTTTATTTCGGAAATAATCTGTGATACAAATGTACACAGCTGCTCAGTTACTAGATTTGTAGAGAAGAGATGCTCTCAAAAATAGCTAATACAATCTATTTGTTTTTCTTCTCTTGTTCTATTTTAACTGCTACACTTGGTTATATATTCCCCAAGTTTACAATACTATTTTTGGTTACACTTAAGTACACTAAAGGTAATCGCCAGTAGCTTGCTTTTCATTCCTTTTGTCCAGTGGTCCTTGGAGATCCTTGTCTTTTGTCTTCATGCTTATTCTGATCCCACTCAAGAACCCAATTGGGAATTGGAATGTTTCCTCATTTCCAGTGACCATTTTAATGGCTCCCAATGCAAATGCACACTTCTACATCTCCTTTTGATCTGTCAGAAAGCTGTCACTATCGCTTTGTCAACTATATAGAAGAGCAATAATGATCCGTTGATGGCAGGAGAATGTATTTCGTTGATAGCTTTATTCTTCATTCCGTTGATGGTGTATCCTTGTTTCGTTGATAGAGTAATCTTCATACCGTTGATATGTCTTCACTTAGGCAAAATTACAAGGCATGATATACTTACAATTAACCAACCTATTTTGCCTATCTAGTACTTAGTCAACATGACTTAGGAAACCTATCTAATACATACATCAAATGCATATCAAACTGTGAAGTATTGTACAGTGCAATTGCTACAACACTCATTCCGTTGATGAGCTTCCTGTCAACGAAACACTGCAGAGCATGCCATTCCGTTGACAGTTACAAAATGACTTAATACAAAATCTACTAAGTGTTTTTATAATTATCATCAAGAACAACATATTCCTAACAATCTCCCCCAATTTATGACTGATAGAATAACAGCCATAAATCAAGAGCCTTGATGATAACAAAAACACTCAGTCAACTTACACATGATAAAAGTAGAAATTTCATTGAGCTTCATTGAATTTAATTAAATTTCAAAGTAGAAAATCTTACAAAACAAGTGCACAGAGTTGCTCCTCTAGACTGAGCAGATTTTTCATCTTTGCCTTTGTGGTCTTGTTTTCTTCCCTTTTCTTGCATTGTTCTCCTCAATCTGAGCTTGAAGTCTTCTGTAGAAAATCTTCTCTTCTTCATCTTGATTCCCCAACTTGGATTGCATTAATCTTAGAGTTTCATTGGATGCCTTCTCCAGTTGGTCTTCTATTCTGAAGAATCTTCTACAGTTGTCCTTGTCTCTGAATTCCATCATCCAAAAAGGTTGGAGATGAATCTTCTTTCCTGTTTGAGGGACCTTCAATACTCTGGGAAGTGCGCCAGGCTTGTTCCAGCTAGCTTTGATTTGGCAAATTTTGGAAACAACTTCAGACTTAGCTGTTTTGGTAAAACCAAAATCTTTCTTCAGGCATTTAAACACAGATAGCAGTGTCTGATAGTCTTCTCCCAGAATTCTATGTAGAGGCCAAACCTGTTCTCTCCCACCCTTGTAGACAAACACCAATCTCTCTGGTAGTTTGTAAGAAGCTGCTATTCCTCTCACTTCAACTAGGTCATCAAGATTGATATGTAGGTCAGACTCCTCCCTGATATCAGCAATGTAGATGAAGTCTTCTGGGTTGGTAGGAGGTTTTTCAGCTTGTGGTCTCCTTACTAGAATTGGCTTAGCCTTGGTAGCCCTTTGCTTAGATTTCTTCTTTGGATCCATCTCAAAGAGGAATTTTGGAAAGTTGGCCTCATCAAACTCAATTGGCTCTTCCTTTGGCTCAATTGGCTGATCATGGAAATTAACAGGATGTTTAGGATCAAAGGCTAACTTTACCCCTAGAGCTGGATCAGGAATTGTTGGAGGTGCAGTTGGTACAGAAGAGTCTGATGCAATACTCTGAGAGTCATCATTCTCAAAGGCTATATTTCTCCTAGCTCTTGCCTTTGGTTGCCTTGTGCTCTTCTTTGCACTCCTTTCCTCTCTGGCTTTTTTTTCTTGCTGTCTTTCTTCTTCATCAAGAGATTGAGCAACTGCAAGTGCTTGCATTGCTGCTCTTTCTGACTCTTCAGCCTTAGCTTCAGCAAAGTTTGGGTGACCAGCCCAAACACAGATTTCTTGTCCATTCCTGTAGACAATTGCCCTTTGCTTCCTTACCTCAGTATCATTGCTTTCCTTGCATTTAGTGATAAGTAATCCAAGAAGCTTGAGCTCATCTGGATAAGGTACAGGATAGAAAGTCCTTGCTATATTTTTGCCCTTTGGTTTAGCAGGGGACTTGGGAGATAAGCTTCTTTGCAATGTAGCTTGTTCCACATCCCTAATGCATGAAGTTTGTACTTTCTCCTTCCTTGAACCTTGAGTGACTCCATGTAGAAGGGGCTCTATCTTATATAAAGAATTGGTCTGTGGCTCCCATTCCGTTGATGCTAAAACCATGGCATCCGTTGATGGCTCTATAGAAGAAGCTTGATTCGTTGATGGATCTGAAATCTTTGCTGAATCAGCTAACTTCTTGACTCTTTCATCTATCCTGGACCAGTGGTCTTTAATTTGTTCAACAAGCTGTAGCTTCAAAGATGCTTGCTGAATCAGGTCAATGCTGTCCAGTTTAGCTTTTCCTGACTCCCCCATAGCTAGTGGCTCCTTTGGCAGGGAAATGGTTGGGACCATAACCTTTGTGATTTGAATGTCTAGCTCCTTAGATTTCTCCCCCTTTTTGTTATCATCAAGAGAGATGACTGGGAGTCCTTGAGCTGCCACTAGCTGGGCCAAGAGTAGTGTCTGCTTCTCCTGTTCCTTTTGCATCTGAGATAAAGTAGCTTCCACCTTGTCCACTCTAGAAGAGAGAGTCTTCAAGGAGGTAGCCACCTCAGGTTCCTTAGAGAAAAACCTGTTCATCTTGGACACAGTGAGAAGAGGAAGCTTTTCATCTAGCCTCCTTTCATTAGCATCCTTGAGATTGCTAATTGAGTCCTTGATTTCTCTAGCCTCAATCCTTGTCTGCATCATCTGCAGCCTTTGGATTTCCAGTGAATCCATAATAGCCTTGTAGAATTTCTTGTCATTGGCATTTGCAGACTCATGAGCCAGATAGGCCTCATTGTACTGCCTTGTGATTGCAGCATTCAAGGAGATCCTTCCTTGTAAATCTTGAGAAAGCCAGTTTGGTGTAGGAGGCACCACAGAAGTCCCAGTCTGTGAAGTAGTGGCCACCTGATTGTCACCAAAGCTGTCCTCATCATCAGAGAAATCAAACTCACCACTTGCTGCAGCTCCTGGAGATAGATTGGTCAAGGCATCATTTGCTCTTTGCATTGATGCAGTTGTATGAATTAGTTGTAGTGACCTCTCTGCCTCCACATTGCCCTGTTGAGCCAAAACTTGATAGGCTGACACAGGATGAGTAAAGGTCTCAGGATCTAGGGAAATACTATCCAGAGTTTGTTGATAGAGCTCTTGGAAAGTAAGTTCCCTTTCTCCCTCATTGACCTCCATTGACTCACTAGCAATGGCTGCTTCCTCCCTTATGACTCCTGTAGTCCCTTCTCTCTCTCCTCTATTTTCTTGCATCATGGGCTCCCCATGGCTCACACCTCTCACACCCTCACCTTCACCTACTAAGGTGGAACTCTCAATCTCTCCTTTTGCCTGGCTGGAAGAAATAGTCAGCCTCTCACTCTCATTCTCTCCTTTTGCTTGGCTGCAAGCCAGCCTCTCAGTTTCACTCCCTCTCAATCCTAGAAGTGTCTCAACTACCACTAGATCATCTGCACTAGTTGTGGAAACAACTTGATTTTCAATTAGAGGTGCAGAGTGAACTATCAACGGTATGGTAGTTTGAACTGTCAACGGTATGGATACCGTTGATGGAGAAACACTTGTCAACGAAAGAGCCTGTTTCGTTGATGAGGTCAAGAAAGCACTTTGAGAAAGTGAAATTACAGTAGAATCTGTGGTGATTGATTTAAGATATTGTTCCACAGATCCTCTTGTAACTTCAGAAAAGGATGATTGGTGGCCCAACAAATCACTTAACAAGTGATGGTCACCAATGTCAGAGTGGGGCTTCTCCAAGAAAAGAGTTGGAGAATCAGGGATAGATGAATGGATCATATCCACATCTAATGATTGAGTTGGTGAATTTGGTGGAGATAGTTCAAGATTGATATCAAGAGAATGGGACTGTAACCCCAGAGTTATGATAGGGGTTACATCAAATTGAATTTGTGAAACTGGAAGTGTTGCTTCCAGTGTGTGTGCACCCTGTGAAACCTGGGATTTTTGCTTTACTCTTCTTTGGTACTGGGAAATTGTAGACTGTGGGCTTACATTGTCCCTTGCCCTCTTGGACTGTGCTCTTGGTGGAGAGCTTGTTTCAATAATTACATCCTTTTGGGAGGATGCAATTAGACTTGTGCTTAAATCCATTTTACTCATTGTGCCTTGTTGGGAAGACACAATGGGGCTAGGCTGGGAAACACTTACCTCACCTTCCTTATTCTTGGGGTTTCTTTGACTTTCACCCCTTCCCTCACCTCTCACAACTCCAGACTCACTCCCCTTAGGTTGTGTGGTAGTTTTTACAACAGGTGCCTTTTGAGAAGCACCTGAGGTTGGCTTGGAGGATTTCTTTGATTTTGGTTTTGTTGCTGGGGCAGGAGCCTGTTGGGTCACAGCTACAGACTCCATAGCAACTGGGTTGGAAGAAACAATGGAAGTAACAGCTATACTAACAGGGATAACAGTAGTTACCTCAATGATTGGCAGATACACCACTGGAACATCACCATTGTGGTTCAGCCTCAGTATGTCTGTCAATACTCTCTTCTCTTGCACAAAGCACTCAAACCTGGCAGTAGGGTTAGAGATAACTAATGGTGATGGACTAACATGATTAGCCAGCATCATCAGAAACCTTGCATAATTGATATTTTTCTTCCTATTTGCCTTATCACCCAACTTAGCACCAATTTCATACATAAGTTGGGTGCTAAAGTTGTAATATCTATCATTTAGAAGCATGGTTAGGAGAATTAACATAGAGTTAGTTAATGCATCAAAATTACTAATCTTTCCAGAAAAGACCTTAATGAATGCATCAGCTAAATAGCTGTATTCCCTAACCAAACCTCTCCTAATTATCTTACCCAAGTTATCAGTAGGCAAAGAGTAGTTTATAGAATTTAGCGCGGTAGTTATTTCAATGTTAGTAGGCAAAGCATCACAGTTATTATCAGGAATATGTAAACATGCTTGCAAAACATCAGAATTAACTATGTACTCATTACCTTGAAGAGTGAATTGCAGTGTGCAGTTTGTTCCACTATACTCACATGAGGTCCAAATCTCCTCGATTATTTCATTGTAGAGTGGTGTAGAGTGAAACATCGCATAGCTCAACTTACAGTTCCTCATGAAGTCCATCATCTTGAAAAAGATGATGTTCGGACTCTCCTTAACAACAAATGGAATAGAATTGTTCTTCTCATAGATGAACCCACCAGTAGACATAAGCTTGACTATGGGTGCCATTGTTGAGTGAGGAAAAGCTTCGAGCTGTATTGCTTGTTAGAGAGAAGAAGATAGAAAAACTTTTGGAATTTTTGAGAACAGGTAGAAATGAAATAAAGAAATTGAAATTTCTTAAATACTCCCCCAAAAATTCTCAGAAATTAAGTCCAATAATTAATCTAAATTACCTGATTGGCTTAAAAAAGTAACCGTTAGAATTAAATATTACCACGATTTATACTTACAGGGGTGTATGTATAGATCGTGATAAAGAACGTGCAATTTCAACGGTTCAGATTAAAAAGTGCTACATCAACGAATCAGAATTGGGAATTTTAGGTCCCTTCTATTTCGTTGATAAAGCTGCGTTTCGTTGATATAAAAGAGCTATCAACGAAACACCCAGAAGAATGCTAAGACTATCAACGAAATGGTGCATTTCGTTGACATAGTAATTTTGACTTAGACAAAATTTCACCTTTTCCTGAGAAAATCAATTCACAGAAAAATTATAGCAAATTCCTGGCTGCATTTGAACTTGCAAAAATCTCAAAATAATTAAGAGAAATTTAGCATACCTAGCTCACTTACTAATCTTGAGAATGTGGATTCATCAAGTGGCTTGGTAAAGATGTCTGCAAGTTGTTGTTCACTTGGAACAAAATGCAACTCCACAGTACCATTCATAACATGTTCTCTAATAAAGTGGTACTTGATGTCAATGTGCTTGGTCCTTGAATGCTGCACTGGATTCTCAGTAATGGCAATGGCACTAGTGTTGTCACAGAAAATAGGAATTTTCTCAACTCTTAATCCATAATCAAGTAGTTGGTTTTTCATCCATAAAATCTGTGCACAACAACTTCCAGCTGCAATATACTCAGCCTCAGCTGTGGAGGTGGAAACTGAGTTTTGTTTCTTGCTGAACCATGATACAAGCTTGTTTCCTAGAAATTGACAGGTTCCAGTTGTGCTTTTCCTGTCAATTTTACATCCTGCATAATCTGCATCTGAATAACCAATTAGTTCAAAACCAGATTCTCTAGGATACCAAATGCCAAGGTTTGGTGTTCCTTTGAGATATCTGAAAATTCTTTTAATAGCAACTAAATGGGATTCCCTAGGATCAGCCTGAAATCTAGCACATAGACATGTAGCAAACATAATATCAGGTCTACTAGCTGTTAAATATAAAAGTGAGCCAACCATGCCTCTGTAACTTGAAATGTCCACAGATTTTTCCTTAGTATTCAATTCAAGTTTGGTGGCAGTAGGCATGGGTGTTTTGGCAGGAGAACATTCCATTAAGTTAAACCTCTTTAACAAATCATTAATGTACTTGGTTTGACTAATGAAAATGCCTTCATTAACTTGCTTTTACTTGAAGACCAAGAAAATAAGTTAACTCTCCCATCATGCTCATTTCATACTTACTTTGCATAAGTTTGGCAAACTTTTGACAAAGTTTTTCATCTGTAGACCCAAAAATTATGTCATCTACATAAATTTGAACAAGTATTGTAGAGCCATTCACAATCCTATGAAAAAGAGTTTTATCTACAGTACCTCTAGTGAAGTGATTCTCAAGAAGGAACTGCGACAATGTGTCATACCAGGCTCTAGGTGCTTGTTTCAAACCATAGAGTGCTTTGAGGAGAAAGCACACATACTCTGGAAAATCATCATCTTCAAAGCCAGGAGGTTGACTCACATACACCTCCTCTTCCAGTTCCCCATTCAGAAAAGCACTCTTCACATCCATTTGAAAGACCTTGAAATTGGCATGGGCTGCATAGGCTAGGAAAATCCTTATTGCTTCCAGTCTTGCAACAGGAGCAAAGGTTTCATCAAAATCAATTCCCTCTTCCTGTGAGTAGCCTTTTGCAACCAATCTAGCTTTGTTCCTTGTGACTATGCCATTTTCATCCATCTTGTTTCTGAACACCCATTTTGTGCCTATTACACTCCTGTCTTTAGGCTTGGGCACCAGCTTCCAAACATTGTTCCTCTCGAATTGGTTTAGCTCCTCTTGCATAGCCAAAACCCAATCTGGATCTAGAAGTGCATCCTCAACTTTTTTTGGCTCTTCTTGAGACAGAAAGCTACTTACTCTATAGAAAACTATCGAAGGTTTTTTTTTTTTTGAAAACCAAAAAACTATCGAAAATTTCTTTGTTGAAAAACTATCGAGGAGTTTAATTATTGAAAAATTAAATCCTCCGATATATTTTCATTTTGATTTCAAAAACTATCGAAAAATTTATTTCGATGGTTTTTCTTTTCCAAATCAAAAACTATCGAATGTGAGTTCGATGGTTTTTGATTAGTACTTAGAAAAACTATCGAATTTCCTAAAATTCGATATTTTTTGCTTCTTTCCAATTCCTAAAACCTGTTCATGTTCTAAAACTCAGAAATTTTTATTTCCTGTCAAATTCTAATTCCAATAAAAATTTTCAAATTTACCAAAATCAATTCTTAACAGAAAATTCACAATTTTCTTAGAATAAAATCAACTAAATATCATTAAATGATATTAATCAATTAAAATCCAATAAATTATCCTGCATTAATCTACAATGTTAAAAAAAAAAGTAAATTAATTCAAATTAAATAGATGCTTAAATATTTAGAACAAATATCAGCACCTAAATAATTTTTAGAATTAATAACTAATTAAATGCCAGAAGATATATCATCCATAAATATGACATTAAATTAGTACAAAAATCCGAACTACGAGAATTGCTCCAGAAAATAAATTCACGAGTCCTAAGAATATGAAAATTCTTAAACTCATGTATTTACTAGGACTATCTGCAGTTATTGACTTCTAATCAAAAATCAATTAGAAAGATTTAACATCCCAAGTTCACCAACCAGCTTAGAAAAAGTGGATTCATCAAGCGGTTTAGTAAAGATGTCTGCAATTTGATCCTCCGTGGGTACAAAATGTAACTCCACAGTTCCATTCATGACATGCTCTCGGATAAAATGATACCTGATGTCGATGTGCTTCGTCCTCGAGTGTTGCACTGGATTGTTTGAGATTGCTATGGCACTTGTGTTGTCGCAAAATATTGGAATCTTTGTCAACAAAAGCCCATAGTCACGGTCCACGGAGTTGGTTTCTCATCCACAAGATCTGAGCACAGCAGCTTCCAGCAGCAATGTATTCAGCCTCAATTGTTGATGTGGAAACTGAATGTTGCTTCTTGCTATACCAGGAAACTAATCTTCTTCCAAGAAACTGACAGCTTCCTGAAGTACTCTTCCGATCAATCTTACAACCTGCAAAATCAGAGTCTGTATATCCAATAAGATCAAATCCTGTATCTTTAGGGTACCAAATTCCAAGATTTGGGGTCCCCTTAAGATATCTAAATATTCGCTTAACAGCTATTAGATGAGATTCTTTAGGATCAGACTGAAACCTAGCACACAAGCATATTGCAAACATTATATCTGGTCTACTTGCAGTGAGATAAAGTAATGAGTCTATCATACCTCTGTAGCCTGTGATGTCAACCTTCTTACCAGTTTCATCCTTATCAAGCTTAGTGGCAGTTGACATAGGAGTCTTTGCTGTAGATGAGTCTTCCATTTGATACTTCTTCAGAAGATCTTTAATGTACTTCGACTGACAAATGAATATACCATCTTGTTTTTGGTATACTTGCAGTCCAATAAAGAATGACAATTCACCCATCATGCTCATTTCATAACGACTCTGCATTAACTTAGCAAATCTCTTACATATATCATCATTAGTAGAACCAAATATTATGTCATCAACATATACTTGCACCAATATCAAATCATTTTTATGTTTTTTGACAAAGAGAGTTTTGTCTACAACACCTCTTGTAAAATCATTTTCAAGTAAGAATTCAGAGAGAGTGTCATACCATGTCCTTGGAGCTTGTTTGAGTCCGTAGAGAGCTTTGAATAGAAAGTACACAAAGTCTGCCAGTTTTGAATCCTCAAAACCTGGAGGTTGTTCCACATACACTTCTTCTTCTAACTCTCCGTTCAGAAAAGCACTCTTCACATCCATCTGATATACCTTGTAATTGGAATGTGCAGCAAATGCCAGAAACATTCTGATGGCCTCAAGTCTTGCTACTGGTGCATAGGTTTCATCATAATCAATTCCCTCTTCTTGAGAGTAACCTTTAGCAACCAGTCTGGCTTTTTTTCTCGTTACAATGCCATTTCGTCCAACTTATTTCTGAATACCCATCTTGTCCCAATAACAGATTTTCCCTTAGGCCTGGGTACCAGCTTCCAAAATTTCTGCCTTTCAAACTGATTGAGTCCCTCTTGCATAACAATCACCCAATCTGGATCATCTAGAGCATCTTCAACTTTCTTAGGTTCTGTTTCTGAAAGAAACCCAGAATAGTGACATTCATTTTGTGATGTTCTCCTAGTTCTCACTCCTGTGTTCGGATCACCAATGATCAAGTGAAAGGGATGATCTCTATTCCATACCCTTTGTCTTGGTAGATGCGATCTTGATGATTCTCCTTGTTCTAGATGTTGTGGAGTGTGACTAGTTGATCCTTCTCCTGCTCCCCCTGAGTTGTTGACGGTTTGATCTGATGATTCTATAGACTGACTAGTGGATCCTGTAGAATTTTGAGGATCTCCACTTTGGTCACCACTTTGTCCAGAATCATTATCATTATGATTATTATTAATAACTGTAACAACTTCAGGTACTTCTTCATTGTCAGAGAGATCTCCTGATAGATTTTCAAATACCAAGGATTCAGAGTTCTCTCCAGTTTGCAGGCCTGGTCTTTTGGTGTCGTCAAATGTTACATTAAAGCTTTCCAACACCTTCTTATCTTCAATCACATATACCCTAAAGGCCTTAGATTCCAGAGAACAACCCAGAAAAATGCCTTCATCTGCTTTGGCATCAAACTTGCCAAGATGTTCTCCATCTTTAAGTACAAAGCACTTTGCACCAAACACATGAAAGTACTTCAGTGTTGGTTTCTTGTTGGCCATTAACTCATACGAAGTCTTTTCATGATCTTTGTTGATCAGGGTTCGATTCTGAGTGTAGCAAGCTGTATTCACTGCTTCAGCCCAAAAGTAAGTGGGAAGTTTTGATTCACTCAACATGGTCCTTGCTGCTTCAACCAAGGTCCTGTTCTTCCTTTCCACTACTCCATTCTGTTGAGGAGTTCTTGGTGTTGAATACTGTCTTGATATTCTTTTCTCTAAGCAGAAATCATTAAGAACTGCATTCTTGAATTCAGTTCCATTGTCTGATCTGATTGTCCGCACAGGTAGCTTAGCTTCCACTTCTATCTTCTTGATGTGATCAATGATTAGTTGTGTTGCTTCATCCTTTGTTTGTATGAACAACACCCACGTGTACTTGGAGTAGTCATCCACCATCACCAATGCATATCTATTTCTTGAAAGTGACATAACATTGACTGGACCAAATAAATCCATATGAATCAGTTGTAATGGTTCAGTAATGCTTGTCATTCATTTGCTTCCATGTGATGCTTTCTTCGACTTCCTTTTTTCACATGCTTCACATAGTCCCTCCTGATTGAATTCCATCAGGGGCAACCCTCTCACTAACTCTCTCTTTACCAAAGAGTTCATAGTTTTGAAGTTCAGATGTGAGAGCTTCTTGTGCCATAGCCAACTTTGTTCTGAAGATGCCTTTGCATAGAAACATGTAACTTCTCCTTCACTGGTAGAACTTAAGTCAGCTATAAACAAATTTCCTTTTCTCACTCCCAGTAGAGTAAGCTTCTCATCCTTCCTGTTGGTGATCAAGCAATTGTCCTTTCTGAAATCTACATTGTAGCCTTTATCACAGAACTGACTGATACTTAGAAGATTGTGCTTTAATCCTTCAACAAAAGAGATGTTCTCAATGATGACATTTCCAGCTTTCAATTTACCATATCCCGTAGTGAATCCTTTGTTGTCATCTCCAAAGGTTACAATCGGGCCGGTCTTCTTAACCACCTCTGTAAGCAGGGGCTCTTCACCTATCATGTGTCTAGAACAACCACTATCCATAATCCACACAACCTTTGAGCTTTTAACCTTACCCTGCAATCACAGATTGATTAAGAGGACTTTGGTTTGTTTGGGTCCTGAAGGTTTAGATACTTTAACATGAGTAACATTCAATTTAGTCTTACCCTGTTTGATATTCATAGTATCTGTGGATTTAACATTAACAGTGCTATTACTACTATCATTCATCAACTTAAAATAAGCATGCATGATGGTGTACTTACATAGCAAACACTCTTTCTTTCCACAGGGTTCATGAAGATCAGGCATGTCAGACATGTTATTCATTTCAGAAGTATTAGCAGTTTCTACTTTAACCTTTTTACATGCATGTGTAAGGTGTCCAGCAGAATTATAAATAGCGCACAACTTCCTAGATGCAATGGGAGAATATGGAACCATTTCCTGATTAACAATCTTTTTCTTCCCATTCCTGTTCTTTTTAGCATTACTAACTAAGTCACCTACTTCAGTTTTAGGTAAATCAGGTTTAGGTAATTCATTTTTTACTAATTTCACAGGTAACTTAGTCTTTACCTCTTTTTCCTTCAACAAATCCTCCTCAAGCAATTTTTGTCTTATAAAAAGGTCATCCTCATGAAAGAGAGGTGGAAAAGGCTTGACAAAAACTGGACAATCAACATTCTTAAGAACATGTGGAGTATTCCTTTTGACAACTGAAGGTGTCACAGGGAATTCCACTATCTTCTTACCAGCTTTCTTGTCATAGTCAAATCCTATAGCAGTTTTATTCCCTATGGCCTGAGTATCAATGATCTCCTTAGCAATTAGGGCGGAATTCTTAAAAGCATTCAGCTTCAAATCTAAATCTGAAATCTTCTTCCTGAGGATAATCTCTATCTCATCATTACACTTGACCTTGTTCTCTAAGTACGCATTCTTTTGCTTAAGATCTTATAATGTTACAGCTACAAGCTCTAGTTCTTCATTTTTAGATTCTAACTTTTTAATCTTAAGAACTAGTTTAGCATTTTCCATTTCTGATGCTAGCATGCTTGTGTGTACATTAAACAATTCTACACTAAGATCTTGCACAGTTTTCTTGTACTCAGAGTTGGACATATCAATTGTAGTTAATATAGGTACCTGAGATGATTGTGGTGATTCCTCTGAAGAGTCAGCCATTAGGGCAACATTTACATATTCCTCCTCTTCATCCGAATCAGTATCATCACAGTGTTTTCCCTCTGTTATATAAGCTTTCCCTTTCTGCTTTCCAGAGAATGCCTCCAATTGCTGTTTAAGGCATTCTCTTTCTTCAACTCATCATAAGAATCCTTCTTTCCATAGACATCTTTCATGTCTCTCGCTTGACGAGGCTTTCGGCATTCAGTGGCGAAATGCCCTAACTCATTGCAATTGTAGCATCTTGATTTGCTTCTATCAATCATGCCAGTCTTGTAGCCTCCCTTAAAGCCTGTACTAGGTGCATAATTGCTCTTCTGGAATCTGTTGGTTGAGCCCTTGAACTTGTACTTAGGGTTTCTCTTGAAACGAATATGACTAAACTTTGCAGCTAAGTACGCCATGGTTTTGTCTTCCATTTGCTCAAGCTCTTCTAGGGTGTAGTAATCACTTTCATCAACACCCAGATTCACAGAATCCATTTCTGCTTCTATTATCACCTCCTTTCCAGCTCTAGGGGTTTGAACCTGAATCTCAGAAGTTATTGGTTCATCCACTACAAGTGCTGCTGATCTCACAAGTGCATTGTGCTTGCTGTCCACTGTCCCTGATCCATAAATTATCACTCTATGTTCCTGTTCCATCTCATAGGTCTTCAACTTGCCATAGATCATCTCTAATGACATCTTTGTGAAGTCAATTCTTTCCCTTATGGATGATGACTTGTTTTCTACATGATGGGGCAGCGTCATCATGAACTTCCTGTTGGATTCTCTCAGTGGATAGGTCTTTCCTTTCATTGCCAATTCATTTAGGAGCTTAGTGTATTTCTCAAAGACCTGAGTTATACTTTTTCCCGGAAGAGACCTAAAAGCTTCGTATTGAGAAGTCAGGATGTCCAATCTGTTTTCCTGCACGTCTTCATTTCCTTCCATTATCAAGTTAATGGTATCCCACATATGTTTCCCGCTTGTACAATTCATCAACTGATAGCTCATTTCCTTGTCCGAGGAGTCCGTCAATATCAACATCAAACCTGTGTCCAATCGAATCAGTTCTTTGTCAGAATCTGTATACTCAGTAATATCCTTAGGTTCGGTGTCTGAAGGAATCCTGCTACCATCGGGAGCTGTAGATTCACTAACTGGTTTCATTGGTACAAACGGTCCGTTCTCTAATATGCCAATATACAACAGATTAGATGCCTTGATAAATAATAACATCTTCATCTTCCACAAACCGAAATCATCTCTAGTAAACGGGGAACTTTAATACCAGCGGTTGTCTTTGGAGCACTCATGGTTTCTGAAAATTTCAAATTGTTTAAAATTCAAGAAATTCCAATTAAATGAAAAATTTTGAAAGTTAAAAAATTTGCTTCGAATTTTCACGCTACGTTTGATTTTTGTCTCATTCACCGGATCTGATTTGTATATCAATCAAGTAGCTCTGATACCAATTGTTAGGTCCAAAGTATCGTAGAAGGGGGGGGGGGGGGGGTTGAATACGATACTCACAAATAATTTAATTTCGTTCGCGGATAATTCATTCAGTTCTATAACGAAATCAAACACACCAAACCAAACCAAGATTCGAGGAATATATCTTTTTATAAATATAAACCTCGAGGGGTGCTACAATTTCTAATCCGTAGATTAGCTTCAATGAGTTCTAAGTTATACACAATCAAAACTTTGATAGAATTCAAGCAGAATTAATTTCTATGGTATTTTCTCTCTGGCTTGATCTCTCTCTCAGTTATTGCTACTGTGAAATAACTCGACTGAAGAAGACACTGCCTCTCTCTTAGTAATTGTAGACTTGATTTAGAAAAACCATCGAACCAAAAAGAATTGGATTATTCTTGGTCGTTGGATCTTCATCAACCTGACAAACAAAACAAACTTTTCACCTGCTCCCACATTTGAAAACTATCGAATGAATAAATGAATTTACCATTCGATAGTTTTTAAATAAAAACTATCGAAAAGTAAATTACTTTACTTTAGTTTTCAAATGAATTTCTTAAATCCCATTCGATAGTTTTCTGAATAGAAAAACTATCGAATCCTTTTCTTGTCCTTGATCTTTTAGAAAAGCTCCTGAGCTCCTGGGTGTTTTAGTTTTAGACTGTATCAATATCTTCTGAGACGATAAAACAACTTAATCTTTGTAGTGCCGTCAACTAGTGCAACTGGTCTGGTTCACAGATGAATAACACTTGATCAATTCTTCTTCTACGTCTTCAATTCAATGGTGTTGATAAGTCCTTTGTCGTTCTGGTTGCTTCGATTAAATCACTGGAATCCCGTGGCACTTAACCCTAAATCATTCACATACTTCTGTCGTCTTGAAAGTCTTGTTTCTTTTGCTGTCACTAAGGCTTGAACATTTTCATGAACTTCTTTCCGTGACCTGTTTACGGACTTCAAGAATACAAAACGTATTTTGATTTTTTGAGTTTACCTTTACTTCTTTGATTCTGGATTCCTGTGCTTCTGTTAATATCATTGTATGTCTTGTCCTTTGTTGAGTTGTAGTTATCTCTTTTACATCTTATGTTACATTAAGCTTTACAATAGTCTCCAAAGAATGTTGGGTGCTCTATTTTGATGGAGCATCAAAAACAAAATCAAGTGGAGCCGGTTTAGTGTTACAAAGTCCCGATGGATTCCTCATAGAGTACGCACTAAAGCTGGACTTCCCAACGACAAATAATGAGGCTGAGTATGAAGCTCTGATAGCTGGCTTAGGGCTGGCTGGAGCTTTGAGTGTTAAAACTCTGAAAGTATGTGGAGATTCGAGGCTAGTGGTCTCCCAAGTAAATGGGGAGTTTGAAGCCAGAGATGAAATCATGGCCAAGAACTTAAAGCTCGTCAAAGCAATCATGACTCAATTTGACGAATGCTATGTAGAGCACATTCCAAGGGAAGAAAACATGAAGGCAGATGCCTTGTCTAAATTTTCTTCTTCCGAAATTGAAAACTATGCATGGAGTGTCTACTTCCAAGTCCTGAGGACCCCAAGCATCAACAGAAAGTTGGTAGCACCCATTGATGTTGGCAGTTGTTGGATGGATCCCATCAAATCTCATCTAGAAACTGGGTGGTTACGCAATGACACTTCAGAAGCACGAAAGCTATACGTCAGAGCACTAAGGTATACCCTGATTGAGGGAATCTTATACAAGAAGTCTTTCATCATTCCATATCTGAAATGTTTGAGACCTCAAGAGGCAGAATTGGCCCTGAAGGAAGTACATGAAGGAATTTGTGGACAGCACTTGGGGGGCAGAGCCCTTGCCCATAAAATCACTCATCTGGGTTTCTACTGGCCAAGAATACTAGCAGATGCTAAAAGCTACGTGAAGAAATGTGAAAGGTGCCAGAAGCATGCACCAGTGGTTAGACAACCACCAGAGATGATGACATCCATTAACTCACATATTCCCTTTGCCATGTGGGGAATGGATATACTTGAGCCATTTCCAATGGCAAGTGCTCAAAGAAAGTTCTTGATAGTAGCAATCGACTACTTCACCAAGTGGATTGAGGCTAAACCTTTAGCCAAGATAACCACCAAGCAAGTGATGCATTTCTTCTGGGAGAACGTGATATGCAGATATGGAATTCCACGAGTCCTGGTTACGGACAATGGAACTCAGTTTAACAACGATGAGTTCAAGAAGTATTGTGATGAGAACGATATCAAGTTGTGCTTCACTTCTGTTGCCCATCCTCAAGCAAATGGGCAAGCTGAGGTTGCAAATCGAATTATCCGAGATGGACTAAAGAAAAGAGTTGAACGCTCCAGAAACATTTGGGTAGACGAATTGCTTCCCATACTATGGGCATATCGTACTACTTGTAAAGTCACCACTGGAGCTACCCCCTTCCTGTTGGCATATGGGGCAGAGGCAGTGGTTCCAGTAGAGATCACTCACACATCTCCAAGAGTTGAGGCTTATGAACCAGAAGAAAATGAAGAAGGCTTGAGGCTAGCTTTAGATCTAATTGACGAAGTTAGAGATGAGGCAAACGCCAAGATAGTTGAACATCAAAAGAAGGCATCTTTCTACTACAACCTAAGGGTTAAAGAAAGGTTCTTTCGACAAGGAGACTTGGTTCTTCGAAAGATTGAGGCGTCCGGAGTTGGACAAAAAGGCAAGCTGGCCCCAAATTAGGAAGGACCATATCGCGTCAAGAACGTGTTTGGTCGAGGCTCCTACAAACTAGAAACCCTTGAGGGGCATGAGGTGCCAAGGACTTGGCATGCCTCCAACTTTAAAGTTTATTATGTTTAAGGTGTTTCCTAAGTGGATTCACTACTAGAAATAAGGTTTGATAAAACCAACCCAAGTTTTTAAAACTTAAGTACTATGTAAGGGTTGACCCCATTCTTCAAAGTTATGAATTATATATTCTTATGTTATTCATCATATTTTGAATGCATTACATACTGGCAAATATGTACAAAATGCTAACTAAACATGCGAAATCAAGAATCAGGAAAACAACACAAGCCACGAATGGCCACAAAATGCAAATAAAACTAAACTTACAAAAGTTTAAGTTAAGCCCGAAGGCTAGAAATACATAGAAAGAAAATACAAGCCATAAGTGGCCATAAATAAACTACGGCTACGCTTCACCATCCTTGTCACCCGCATCTGTCTCGTCACCTGAGCTAGAGCCAGAAGAATGCTCATCAGCATCATGGTCATCAGCAGAAGCGTCATCAAGGGGTGATGAATGCTCTGGATCTAAAATCCTAGCATCTTCCTCCATATCATCAACTCCAGCCAAAATACGCTCCAAAGGAGTAGGAGGGTGAGGAGCTGGAAAATCCGCAGCATCAAAGACCCCAGGATGCTTGGCCAAGATAGCCTGAACTGCATCCTCCCATCCTGAAGTATGCTGGACTGGGAAAAGGATCTCGTCATGCTTCTCGATCAAGTCCTTGTACTCCTGAGAGTCAAGGTACTCATCGATGCAATCATCCTTGCCTTTCCTCAGCTCAACAATATCAGCCTGAGCGTCAGCAAGCTCCTTCTCCCTCCTGGAAAGAGTCTTCTTAAGAGACTTCACCTCCTCCTCAGACCTCTCCAGCTTGACCATGTTGTCCTCAGAGGAGGTACGCCAAGCCTTGGCTTGGAACAATGCCCTCTGGAAGTTGGCATTGGTCTGCCAAAAAAATAAAAGTTAGAAAAGCAAAAGCAGAAACTTCAAAGAAAAAGAATAGCTAAGGTAAAGAAAGTTACCGCAACAATAGCTTGAGCTCCTAAGTGCTCAACACCCTCGATGGTGGAATCTGCAACGAAATCCTTGTAGTCACAAGGAGTAAGGGAGTGGTACGACCAATCCACGACATGTTTGGACACCCCAGTAATGGTGTCCTTCTTCCTAATACCCCAGTTGGGGCGCCACACTGAAGACTTAGTAGACATAGGAATGTCAGCCTCGTCCACAGAAGGGATTAAGAAGCTGGGAACACTAGCCTTCCCTCTTGGATCATCCCCAATCCTAGCCCTCTTCATCCTGGATGTCTCCACATCCTTGGGCTCATTGTTCTTATTGTTAAAGGTCGCAGCTGCAAGAAAAACCAAAAAAAAAAATGGTTAGCAGAAAATCACAAAGGAAAGAAAAATAGACATAAAGAAAAGGGATAAGTAAAATACCCTTATCATGAACAGTGGAGAGCCCAACAGACTTGAGGACAAACTCATCCAGTAGCTCCCAAGCCACGGTAGTCCCATTATCTTTGATGAGCTCTGAGTAGGCATGAGATTCCTCCTCATTCAAGACAATGTTACTGGGACTACCATCAGAAACTCTCCCAAAAGATTTACGGAACAGGGTTCCCCAGTCCCCTCCTTCCCATACAAGATACATGAACTCATTTTTCCATTTGGGGTTATTATCTGGGATTGACTTGGGGTGAAAGATGAAAGGGAAGCCTACCCTATGGCTTATATATACCCAACCCAAGTTGTTGGCTGAGCTATTTTTAAACTGAAAAATCTTCCTAAACAAAGGAATAGACAAAGGAAAGTTTTTTCGAAGACACAAAACCATGAAGCAGTTAATTATCCTCCAGGCATTGGGAGGTAATTGACAAAGGTTAATTTGGACATCTTCCAAGAGCCTAGGGATGAACTCATGGAATGGGAACCTAAGGCCGGCAACTATGGCATCTTTATAAATGCACAAGGCATTTGACCGCCAGTGACATGAACGGTCACCGGGGCCGGCAGGAACAAGTTTTAAGGGGGCCTTTACCCTATACATCTTATTATAATCTTTTATCATATCTACTTCATGAAATCTATTGTTACAATCATACGAATCTAAAGCAGATACTGACGGGTATTCATCCCCACGTTCATTAATCATATCATGCAAAGACATGTATTTTGAACGAATATGAATGGGGGTACCTCTTTTTGATGCGGAGTTCATCTTTTGAAGACGTTGGGAAGCTCGATCAGCCATTTCTAACCCAGAAAGTCTTTAAATCTTCAAGAAAAGGAACCCAGAAATCTTCAAAAGAACCCATTTTGTGCCTATTACACTCCTGTCTTTAGGCTTGGGCACCAGCTTCCAAACATTGTTCCTCTCGAATTGGTTTAGCTCCTCTTGCATAGCCAAAACCCAATCTGGATCTAGAAGTGCATCCTCAACTTTCTTTGGCTCTTCTTGAGACAGAAAGCTACTATATAGACATTCCTCTTGAGTTGCTCTTCTAGTTTGAACTTTTGAAGAAACATCACCTATAATTAGTTCAAAGGGATGATCTTTAGTCCATTTTCTTGAGGGAGGTAGATTTGCTCTTGAAGAAGTAGCTTCATGATCATGATTGCCTTGATTAGATATTTGTCCTTGAGAAACTCCCCCTGAGTTTGTTGTCCCTAATTGATCACTCCTGGAAGCATTTCTGTGACTGTCAACGGAATGTCCATTTTGACTGTCAACGAAACGCTCATTCTGACTGTCAACGAAATGACCATTTGGTCTACTAGCAGCTATTCTTTTCAATCTTAATGCAGCAATTTCATCTTCACTGCTGCTTTCATCTGTGCTAGATACAACAACTTTGGACTGTTTCTCAATAGTCTTATCATGATCCATTTGTTCTCCTTCCTCATTCTCAAAAGAGAGACTTTCATGGAAACCTTCATCACAGAGACCCTGAATTTTGAGATCATCAAAAACAACATGTACAGATTCCATAACAATGTTGGTTCTGAGATTGTAGACTCTGTAGGCTTTCCCTGCTGCATAACCCACAAATATTACTTCATTTGCCTTTGCTTCAAATTTCCCCAAGTGCTCAGCTTGATTTCTCAGAACAAAACACTTGCAACCAAAGACATGAAGAAAATCCAATAGTGGTTTCTTTCTTTTGAGTAGTTGATAAGGTGTCATTCCCTTGGCCTGATTAATCAAAGAAATATTTTGAGTGAAGCAAGCTGTGTTGACTGCCTCAGTCCAAAAATAAGTAGGTAACTTTGATTCATCTAGCATTGTCCTTGCAGCTTCAATAAGTGTTCTGTTTTTACTTTCAACTACACCATTTTGCTGTGGTGTCCTTGCTGCTGAAAACTCATGCAATATACCATTTTCTTCACAGAACACTTTCATGCTTGAATTCTTGAATTCTGTCCCATTGTCACTCCTAATTCTTCTCACTTTGAAATCAGGATGATTGCTTACCATCTTGATGTGATTGATAATGATTTCACTTGCCTCATCTTTGGAGTGCAAAAAGAAAGTCCATGTAAATCTAGAAAAATCATCAACAATCACAAGACAGTACTTCTTCTTTGAAATTGACATGACATTTACAGGGCCAAATAAATCCATGTGGAGCAACTCAAGCTGTTGAACAATCGATGACTCTGTCTTGGAGAATTCTACCTGTGGAATTCCTCTAGCAAGATCTTTCCTTACCAAATCATTCATGACTTTGAAATTTAGATGAGATAATTTCTTGTGCCACAGCCAACTTTCATCCTTGCTTGCCTTGCTAAAAAGACATGTGATGGTGTCTGGACTTGTGCTGCTAAAGTCAGCAATGTACACGTTCCCTCTTCTGAATCCAGTCATGACCACATTGTTGTTTCCTACCTTAGAAACAACACATGCTTCTTTTGAAAAAGTAACTAAAAATCCTTTGTCACAAAGTTGGCTGATACTAAGCAGGTTGTGCTTAAGACCATCCACCAATGCAACCTCATCAATGATGACATTCTCTTTTGAAATCAAGCCATATCCCTTTGTGTAGCCTTTGCTGTCATCTCCAAAAGCAATACAAGGGCCAGCTTTTTCCTGAAACTCTGTGAGCAGGGTGGAATCACCAGTCATGTGTCTTGAACAACCACTATCCAAGTACCAAAGATTCCTTTTGTCTCCCTGCACACAACAAACCAAATCAAGTTGATTTTGGTACCCAAGTTTCCTTGGGTCCTGTCTTGTTAGCCTTTGATTTCCTTCTCAGATCATTTTTCACTTGTGTTGATCTTTGAGGGTTGCTCGCAGTTTCATTCTCAGCATGCATAGATGGAGGAACAAACATGTTATTCCATGGCATTTGTGGCATGTTAAACATATTCATGTAAGGGTTAGGCACAAATGACATACCAGCATATGGATTTTGATACTGTGCATATGGAGCAAACATGTTAGGCATAACAGGCATTGCAGGTATAGAATCATTCAATGTAGACTTAGGCATTTTCACATTAGCAGGTTTCTTAGCAGACTTGCAATTAGCAGATAGATGATTAACACTACCACAATTAACACATGTCTTTCTAGGTGCATATTTATCAGGTGTGTAATTGTTGTGCTTGTTAATCCCTACTTTTCCGTTTCTGTTATTCTTTTTGTTACCTTTAGTCTCAACTTGAACTTTCTCTAACTTGTCTTTCAATTGCTTGTTAGACAAGTGACCTACATTAGCTCTTTCAACAGGCTTCTCAACTTTCTTTGATTTACTAGACTCACCTTGAACAAAGTTCTTGGTGACATGACCATACTTTTCATTAAGTCTAGTGAGTTCTACTTTCTTTTTCTCTGTCAACGAAACAGCATGATCGGTTGATGGTTCATCTGTCAACGAAACATTGCATTCCGTTGACGTATCAACCTTCAACAAATGATCATTGTTGTTTGTTGACTCTGATTCTGATTCTAAGGTTTCAACAGCATACCCTAGTTTCTCCTTGTTCTTTTTCCATGATTGCTCACAGAAAGATTCCACACCTTGAACATTAATGATGTTGCTAGCAACATTCCTGGAATCTTTCCATTTTGCAATCACACTCTGTTCTATCTCTAGTTGTGTTTTAAGAATTTCTTCCCTCTTCAATACTTTCTCAAGTTCCAGCTTAGCATCCCTACTAACACATCTCATTTTCTCAAACTCAATGAGCTGTGCTTCTAACATGGCATTTCTATCACTTAAGAGCAGATTTGATTCTTTAATCCTTGAATTCTCCTTGGTAAGTTATTTAAGAGTAACACGCAAATTATATAGTACAGTAGACATTTCATTTACTGCACTATCGCACTCCTCTTTAGAAAGCTCAGAAAGATTAGTAATTGTTACCTGGTTGCTTGAGGAGCTTGCTTCCTGCTCATGATTGTTAGCCATAAGAGCCAAGTTGACATACTCAACATCATCATCAGAATCTTCACCATTACCAGCCCAATCATACTCCTGAGACATGAAAGCCTTTTCTTTTTGCTTGAGAAGTTCAAAGTATTTCTTTTTATAATCAACAGGCTCAAATTTCCTGTTGCCCTTCTCAATCTTGGGCTTTCTGCAGTCTCCAGCAAAGTGACCAAGCATTCCACAATTGAAACATTTAGATTTAGACTTTTCAATCCAGTTACTTTTGTTAGGTTGAAAGTCTCTCCTTGGTGGCCTTGCTTCTGAGTTTCTTTTGAACTTGAACTTAGAGAATTTTCTTGACAGAAAAGCAATGTGTTCATCAATCTCATCTAAGTCATCCAAGTTGGCTGGTTCTGATTCTTCTTCCTCTGTCATCTTGCCTTTTCCCTTGCTAACATCACTTCTACAACTAGCTCGACTAGTTGTGGCTTTTGCAGCTTCCTCATTGTCATCTTCCAGTTGGTTCACAGATGCAATCAATGCAATAGATCCACCCTTCTTCTGTACCTTCTCAATTTCTTCATCTTGCTCCATTTCCAACTCATATGTCTTTAATGTTCCATACAGCCTTTCAAGAGTGTAATCTTTGTACTCTTGAGTGTTTCTTAGAGAAACAGTCATAGGCTTCCATTCTTTTGGAAGAGCTCTTAGAAATTTAAGGTTTGAATCCTTAGTTTGGTAGATTCTCCCATATAACTTTAATCCATTAAGAAGCTTTTGAAACCTACTAAACGTGTCATTTAGGGTTTCACCAGCTTTAAAGTGAAAGTGCTCATATTGTTGTATAAGGAGTTGCATTTTGTTCTCCCTTACTTGCTCAGTTCCTTCACATAGTGTTCTAACAGTGTCCCATACTTCTTTGGAGGTTGTACAGTTTATGACATTGTCAAACATCTCTTGCTCCAAACCATTAAACAGAATGTTCATGGTTCTTTTATCTTTATGGACTTCTGCAACATCTTCAATAGTCCATTCTGAGACAAGTTTTGGAATTTCCACATCAGGAGCATCATCTGGTAGTCCAACTCTAGATGCAAACTTCATGGGAACGTGTGGACCTTTCTCAATGCAGTCTACATACCTCTCGTCCATAGACATGAGATGTAAATGCATCTTTACTTTCCAGTGAAAGTAATTGTCCTTATCAAGAACTGGTATCTTCACACCTGCATCCTTCTTCACCATGGTTTCTGTTTTGGTCTTGATCTTTAAACTTTTTGTATGTTAGAAGCTTGCTCTGATACCAATTGTTAATCCCAAATGACCTAACAGAATTGTAGAAGGGGGGGGGGGGGGTTGAATACAATTCTTGATATTTTCTTAAACTTTAAACACTTATAAATAAAACTGAACTGAATAAGTAAAAATACAAGATATAAATAATTCAGTTGGATTGTTTGATGATCCAACTGAAGTGTTTTTATTTCGGAAACAATCTGTGATACAAATGTACACAGCTGCTCAGTTACTAGATTTGTAGAGAAGAGATGCTCTCAAAAATAGCTAATACAATCTATTTGTTTTTCTTCTCTTGTTCTATTTTAACTGCTACACTTGGTTATATATTCCCCAAGTTTACAATACTATTTTTGGTTACACTTAAGTACACTAAAGGTAACCGCCAGTAGCTTGCTTTTCATTCCTTTTGTCCAGTGGTCCTTGGAGATCCTTGTCTTTTGTCTTCATGCTTATTCTGATCCCACTCAAGAACCCAATTGGGAATTGGAATGTTTCCTCATTTCCAGTGACCATTTTAATGGCTCCCAATGCAAATGCACACTTCTACATCTCCTTTTGATCTGTCAAAAAGCTGTCACTATCACTTTGTCAACTATACAGAAGAGCAATAATGATCCGTTGATGACAGGAGAATGTATTTCGTTGATAGCTTTATTCTTCATTCCGTTGATGGTGTATCCTTGTTTCGTTGATAGAGTAATCTTCATACCGTTGACATGTCTTCACTTAGGCAAAATTACAAGGCATGATATACTTACAATTAACCAACCTATTTTGCATATCTAGTACTTAGTCAACATGACTTAGGAAACCTATCTAATACATACATCAAATGCATATCAAACTGTGAAGTATTGTACAGTGCAATTGCTACAACACTCATTCCGTTGATGAGCTTCCTGTCAACGAAACACTGCAGAGCATGTCATTCCGTTGACAGTTACAAAATGACTTAATACAAAATCTACTAAGTGTTTTTATAATTATCATCAAGAACAACATATTCCTAACAAGGGCCAATACGGCACGTCACCTTCAGGGTAATCAACATCCGTAAGAGATATGGGAGTCTTCGAGTACCGAAAGGCTCTCTGAGATGTTTCTAACTGAAGTACTTCATGGGTCCATGCCCTGGGGGAATCGCCTCCTATGATCATGTTAATCACATGCTTAACTCGTGGATTGGAGACTTGAGGCTCAGGCTGAGGAGGGACATCATTAATGGGAGTCCGGAGGTAACTCTTCATTAGTCCTTTGTTCACAAGCCCCTCTAGGAAATACTTGAAGGAAGTACATTCATATGTGCTGTGCCCAACACTAGCATGATAATCGCAGAATCGTGACCTATCTCTCTTCTCTGCAGGAGTCCTCATGGGAGGGGGCGCTTGGAAGAAGTCTTGATTCCGAATCTCTTTTAGACCGAAGGACTCCTGTTTAGGGGAGTAAAGTTGGGCTCCTCTCTGGCTTGACGAGGGCGGGGTCGTTGATCCGAAAGGAAATTTCTCTGGCCTTTTCCTCTGAAATCTTCCATTCCATCAACTTGCATAGCTTTGCACCCAGAGCTCGAGGCTTCGGTTCTAGAACTAGGATAATAGGCCCTGATTCTTTCATCGGTTGCAATATAAGCCGAGGCAATTCCATAGGCTTCGTAGAGATCTACGGGTTCTTTGTTGCATAACTCTTTACAGCAATCTCTGCATTCTTGATAGTTCGTGTTTCTGATGAAGGAGTCAACGGCGTTGGTCGGCCGTAGCTCCTTTACTTTCGAAGCCGCAATCTTGAATTTCTCAATATAGTCTCTCAATGATTCTCCGGGCTCTTGTTTAACATTCTCCAAAGATATGGTATGGACAACATAGGGGGTGTTAACGCAAAAATTGGCTAAGAAAGCTGTATTAAACTCTTCCCAAGAGCTGATACCTCTTGGAGGTAGTCCTGAGAACCATGTTCTGGCATATGCTTTGAGCGTGGATATGAATAAACGACATTTGGTAATATCATTGTATCTGTGACAAATCATCAAATTCTCATAATAACTTAAATGATCGTTAGGGTCAGAGGTATCGTCAAATAATTCGAGACCTGTGATTTTCACTCTTGGTCTACTTGAGCCGCTTCCAAGGCTTCGGTGAAAGGAGACCGTCCCGTACTCATCTCCAAGAAGGGTGATGTCGCCATCTCTTCCGATCTGGCTATTCTAGCCATCACTCCCCCTTGCTCTTCAGGATGGTGGGCCCGAGCATTTTGTTGGATTGTGATAGGGGGAGTGCGTCTGCGGCGTATAAGAATTCTAGACCTTCTCTGGCTTGAGATGAGAGTACGTTCCCGACAGAATCTTCGCCTCTTGGGTCCTCTATAACTGGAAGATTCGGGGAATACCGTTCTCTGAGACCCGGAAGATGAACGATCTTTATGGTAAGGAGAGCTTCGGCTAGAGATTGAAGTTCGTCGAGAGGTGGTTCTCCTTGATGACGAACCTGACTTATATGACTCGTTGTGTTCTGTGGCTTGTGTGATAAAAAAAAGCATCTTGATAGAGATATCCTGGTATATTTTCAGGATAATATGGTGGGTGGTGGATGCCATAATAATTTCCAACCATCTGCACCGTCAACCTATCCATCTGCTCTTGCATATACCTTTGTCGGGCTCGTAGGTTAGAAAGCTGGTGTTGTTGGAGGAATTTCGTAACAACCCAAATCGGAGTTTGCTGGAATAACGAATTATGAAAATATGGGGATTTGGAATTTTTGGATGTTTGGGGGCTGAGCTCGTATGATGACTCCTCAGAAATTGAATAGAGAATGGGTTCTTTCTCTTCCTCTTTCCCGAGTGTCAATTGTCGTGTACCACTGTACCACTGTACCATACAAGGTGCCTACGTACCCATTTATATAGGGATCAAGCCTCACGTAGTTCTTGGAAAACAAGTCATTGGATAAGTTCATTCAGTCCAATCCCATAAGATAGTCAAGATTTATGTTCCCATAAACAGCTCAAGGATTATCAATCCACCTCAAGTTCCCATAAATAGTCCAAGGATTATCAATCCTCTTCAAGTTCCCATAAATAGTTCAAGGATTATCAATCCTCTTCAAGTTCCCATAAATAGTTCAAGGATTATCAATCCTCTTCAAGTTCCCATAAATAGTCCGGTCTTCACACGTTTTCCTACAATCTCGCGGCATCTCCGCATTTCTTTCCATGATTTGAAGAATATCGTTTGAAGATATTTTCTGTTATTCGTTGATTGAGATTGATTCTTTCCTCGTTTCAGGGAGAGGATAAAACTTAGTGGTCAAGTAATTAATTATTAATCTGAATTAATAATTATTAAACGGAGAAATTTGGACCATGCCAAAATATGGCATAACAACAAGCCCCCAGTTCTTCAGTGTAGCTTGCTGCAGTGGAGAACTAAAAATCTTCGAGCTTCCAAATTTCTTCGGTCGACGCTTTTCAAGTGTCATTGTCCACGAGCCCCCGAGCTGAGGCTTTAATAAGATACCCAATTTCAAATGTCAGGCTTTCAGCCCATATCACGTCCAGTCCCACATGTTTTCCTACAATCTCGCGACATCTCCGCATTTCTTCCCGTGATTGTAGGAACGTCTCGTGCCAACCAAGAAATATCCATCTACCAATGGACCTTCAATAATGTAATTTTATTCATGGACTTTCCTCTGAGAGTAGGGTCTTCAATATTAATCCTCCTTAGAAAAGAGAGTTTTCGAAAACATTACCCTTATCAGATAAGGACCTTCCACACTTATTTTTGTCCATGCACGAGCTATTGAAGTAATCAAATCATGTGCTACGAATATTGCATCACAATTCTTTAACATCTCCATAATTCAGATTCTGTCCAGATCTGTTTTTCACCTTTTTGCCCCTGTAAACGATGTTTTCTTGCAAAACACAAAACATGAAAGATGTAGAAAATGAAAATATATTTCCGATGATATATGGATCGTCAGAAACGGACTTATAACGAATCAGGAATCAAATAAAACGTCTGCTGATTAACTTCTCAATACTGAAAAACGGGATCAGATTATGTTTTGTGATTTCAAAAATAGACCTGAACATAATCTCAGAAAACACCAAGAACGAAAGTTATAGGAAATCACGAAAGATTTCCGGATCATAAAAAATCATCAAAATCTGACATGTATTAAATTTACTACGAATTTAATAAGATCATAAGAAAACTTATCTTAATTTTGAATGGAACGATGAACCACCGTTTCCACCATTCTGCTCCTCCAATAAAGCCGCTCCAAATACGATAAAACCCCCTTTGTGCATGATGTAGATGATTTGATTGTCCTTCACAATCAAAAAATAATCCCCTCCTTCTAGCGCCAATTGTTGTTGGAGGAATTTCGTAACAACCCAAATCGGAGTTTGCTGGAATAACGAATTATGAAAATATGGGGATTTGGAATTTTTGGATGTTTGGGGGCTGAGCTCGTATTATGACTCCTCAGAAATTGAATAGAGAATGGGTTCTTTCTCTTCCTCTTTCCCGAGTGTCAATTGTCGTGTACCACTGTACCACTGTACCCATTTATATAGGGATCAAGCCTCACGTAGTTCTTGGAAAACAAGTCATTGGATAAGTTCATTCAGTCCAATCCCATAAGATAGTCAAGATTTATGTTCCCATAAACAGCTCAAGGATTATCAATCCACCTCAAGTTCCCATAAATAGTCCAAGGATTATCAATCCTCTTCAAGTTCCCATAAATAGTTCAAGGATTATCAATCCTCTTCAAGTTCCCATAAATAGTCCGGTCTTCACACGTTTTCCTACAATCTCGCGGCATCTCCGCATTTCTTTCCATGATTTGAAGAATATCGTTTGAAGATATTTTCCGTTATTCGTTGATTGAGATTGATTCTTTCCTCATTTCAGAGAGAGGATATTGCTTATTGGTTAAGCAATTAATTATTAATCTGAATTAATAATGATTAAACGGAGAAATTTGGACTATGCCAAAATATGGCATAACAGCTGGCTACTAGTATGAGAACCAGATGGAGAGGGGGATGAGGACCTCGTCGACCTCGATGAACTATTCCGGTTACTTGATTCATAACTCAACTTTCTTTTAGTCTTGTAGATTTACGTGTTCTATCTAAGCTTTCTATGTATGTTTATGGTCGTTGTCGTAATAGTGGTGAGTATCTGGGATCCCCGGCGGCGGCGCCAAATGATGGTCGTAGGGATTCTAGAGACAATCTGTAGCGATCATCAGAAGGTTGGTCGAAGATTTTTGTCTATTCCAGTGTTTAGAATTGGCATCCCCTTTAACTGCATTTCTGATTCCCTTTTATAGGTCACATTTTATAGGCCATCTGGAAGTCTAATGGTTCTAGACTAGGTGACGAGGATCTCTCCAAGCAGCTGTTGAGCTTTTCTAGCTCGTAGAGTAGGTGACTCGCGTGGCCTATAGGGATAGATGGAGGCAGGTTGTCCAGGAGCTTAGCCTTCGACAATAAGGTTCTTACGACCTCAGAATCTTCCGGCCTGAAGGCTCTTACGACCTTTAAAATCTTTCGACCTGACCGACCGTAAGAAAGGGTTTTCATTTGAGTGTCATCATATACTATATAGGGGAACTCGTTCAGCCTAAAAATCATAATTAGAATTCTGCTATAAAATACGGGTCATCTGATAATTACGTTAATTTCGAATAGGAGAAAAAATGATGCACTTTATTTATTATTGTTGAATAATATATGATCCAGTTGAGGTTTTTGATCTTCCTTAATATCTTAGGATTTTAGAGGAGTTGATTAGTTGGTGCAAACCGTTTGGTTTATTAGTTTTTCGTTGAATTTATGGAGTTGAGTTGGACTGGAGGTTAGATGCTCATAATCTTTGAGGTCATGGGTTTACTTAAGGCTCCGTCCATCTTATACTCAGACATAGTCCACTCGAAGCAGGATTACCGGGTGTGTTCATTTTCCTTTTCCCAGTCTAAACAAGAACAAGACTACTACAAAAGAGCAATCACAATAACAAGCTGGGCTTAGAATTGGTCTACAAAATTTCCAAGCAGATGAACTACTAATCATCATATTTATTTAAACCTCTGTAAGATACTAACATTAACAGGTTATGCAACATCAGGGAAACCATATAATTACGACTATATGTTAGCTCACTTATTTTGCTTTGTATATAAAATTCAATACCATCTATAATTCTGTCTCACCAGAAAGGCTCAACCCATTTCCTAGATGATTTCAAAATTACATTATTCTTCCAACATGTGGGTTAAAGTTAGGCTAATGAGTAGAGAACCTTAAGAAAAGAGTCTCTAAATGGTCCCAACTTGTGTGCTTCTTTCTAATCTTCAATGGTTAGTTGTCGAAAGTTGTACCAAGCAGGGTCCCCCAAAATTTGTTTCCTCATGCGCAGCATATATTTGTGGACCATGGTAAGATAAGGTTTAATGACTTCCTAGATTTAGAGAACCAAACTTGGACAAGCTTTTGTACATTACTTGTATTGTCATGAAAGTATAAATAAATCATACAGGGGAAATCTATCAAGTTGTTTCAAGTTCTCAAGGTGGGAAAACTCATTTTCATCATCCAATATCTCAATACCAAACGGAATATGTGCCGGATGATTACATGTATGGCTTCAAGTCTAGCATATGTAATCGCTGTCCCGATGATATTCTGCTTAGATTGTGTTGAATCATTCCGTTAGAGTGTCTTTTGCCAGTCAGAGGTAGTTAGTTTTACTCGAAGCTAGACAGGTGGGCATTAGGCAAGTCGCAAGTACATTGACACACTTCAAGATTCGAAACTTGTGTTCCTATTCCTAAGGCAAAATAGTCGTTGGAAGGGGGGTGGGGAAGCTCTCTGTTCCGTTCGCCTCTAGCTAGATCCTCCGGAACCAAAACATCTATGCACACTTTGATTGTCTATATATAATCGCTCGAGACAATGCCAGGTTAAACTAGGCAACAGTCATCAACAATAAGTGATAACAAATTAACCACTACCCACTTAATTACTACCTTAAACAAAATTCAGTATATATGTAGATTAAACATCAATCCAAATATACAATTATTACTTGCTTGCAAACATGTTTGTCAGAAACCTCACTTCTAATAAGTTGATCCATATTTGGAATTTCAAAGATCCAAAGATAGAAAATTGATAGTAGTAGTATCACCCTTGAAGCTTATTGAAAAAACTCTGGGATTAGGGATTATGTTCCGTATATATCATCAGACTGTTCAATACCTTCATCCGATATTATTTCCTTGTAGCGACATTCGCTGCTGCAGAAGGCTTTCTCACCCCTAAGAACACAAGTTAAATAGAACTATCAGTTTGATACTGAATCAACAACATACCGAAGAAAATTTGTATTACTCAAGAAATGCATGACATGTAGGAAGCCCATCCATTATTGATCTCTATTCTAAGCCAGCTTTGGAACTCAGATAACCAAGTTCAAGATCAAAAAAGACGTAAACGAAAAAGGATTCTAGTCCTACCAGTCCATGGAATATTGTTAAATAGCAGGACTCTAAAGGTAAGGATGTTATGCCAATTTCAAGATCAACAATATGTAAATTTTAGATGTAGGTCAATCTCAAACACAGTTAGTATAGTTTATATTTGTAACTAATAAGTGATTCTAACTGAATCTAGTTGAGGATGTATAAAAAAAATTAGTCTGTAGTTTGTATATGAAGCATTTGAAACTAACCTGTACATGTAAATGTCTTTCCCTTGCCCAAGATTCTTATCGCAATTGTAACAAAAACTTAAAAAGCTCTCAGAGGGATATCGCAATGACTTCTCAGTGCCAAAGCCCTTTTCTTTCTTCGAGGATGCAGAGAATCCAACAATTCCGCAACAGTCCTCAATTATACAATCATCAAATATGTGTGTGGTTTTCGGGTTAGGTCCATGAGCAATCACACAAGTATAGTCCTCCGAAAGCTCCATCTCACCAGCAGAGAGACTGCTCGAGAAAATCCGTGGCAGATTAGAATTCTCAAATCCAGAATTCAAAGAGCTAAAAGGAGATTTCTTCGATGAATACGGAGATGATTGAGGTGATAAGGATCCTAACTGAGAATTCCTATTTTTGATGCCAAAGTCCCTAGGAGACGCTGGATAATCAGAATTAGGGGAAAGAACAGTGATAGCCAAGTGAGGAACCTGAATCTTCAACTGTGATCCAAACAATACCATTCGGCCTTCGGTTTTCGATAAACTTGTGTCAGTAGTTTCATCAATGAGAGCATCAATGAGGCCAAGACCAACCCCTTTAGAATCCATTTTATCCCACTTAGTTCTACTTTCAGGTTTCGAGATTCTTGGGCTGTTACTATTAGACCAAAAAGGAGTTTTTATAGCAGAAAATGGTTTGTTATCAAGAACTGAAGTAGGACTCATTATAGATTCTGTATCAGTAGAACCCTTTGAGGTAATTCCAGTAAAAAACCTAGGAGAACTGAATATGGATGTGGATGATTTCCTGTATGTATCTGCCATTACAACGTCCTGAATTATGGTTATTCTAAGTATCCACTTCAGCAAAAACGCCTGCATAAAAATTGCAACTAGCTTTAAGCTTCCACAACTTCATATCAGTGTTAGGACCAAACATCACACACAACATATGTAGAGAGAGAGAGCGGGAGAGAGGGAGAGAGGGAGGGAG
Source organism: Heracleum sosnowskyi (assembly GCA_030848705.1). Taxonomy (NCBI): domain Eukaryota; kingdom Viridiplantae; phylum Streptophyta; class Magnoliopsida; order Apiales; family Apiaceae; genus Heracleum; species Heracleum sosnowskyi. The sequence goes on from CM061237.1 coordinate 134,892,608, forward strand.
GGAGAGAGGGAGAGAGGGAGAGAGAGAGAGAGAGAGAGAGAGAGAGAGAGAGAGAGAGAGAGAGAGAGAGAGAGAGAGAGAGAGAGAGAGAGAGAGAGAGAGAGAGAGAGAGAGAGAGAGAGAGAGAGAGCACCTGAACTAGTTGAAAACTGCCATTGATTGCAGGCTGGAAGAGATGAACATCTAACAAGTTCCATAACACACAGTAAAAGGTGCAATCTTTTGGGTACTATCACAACATATTAAAGGCATTGAATTCTTGGAAGCCCACAAAGCTCAACAGCAATATAAATTACTATCAAGAATCATTAAGTTCTGTGCATACAAATAAAGGGTGACTAAATATTCATTCATGACCAGTTTTAATAAATTTGTACTACAACTAGCTAGAAGCCAAGAAAATGAGTAAAGCTTCTAATTTTACCCAGCTTTTCTCTTTATTTCTTTTTCTACTTTTACCAGTCTTTGAATTAATGCCTTCTGCAATTATGATCCCAAAAGATTCACAATTAGTGCCCTTATATGAAGACAAAACAAAAATTATCAGAAGGGCACCACAGAAAAATGAAAATGAAGCTAAACAACAAAAAGAGACCCTATAGGCCTATATTGTTTTTTTAAATAATTGAAATAATAAAGGTGATATGTAAATTATTTTTTAATAAAAAAAATTGGTTCACTAACCTCCGGGTGGTGAAAAAACTGCCATGAAATTGCATGAGAAAGTGGTAAAAGTGGATAAAGAAGTTAAACCAAGTGTGTGAGAATGAAAATTACTCTCTCTGCTGCAACACTGGGGCACTGGTCTCCTAAAAGACTGCAGACCTGCAGTATATACTTCTTCAGTCTTCTATATACATCATCTGCAATTTGTATGTGGAGTGGCGGAATGAATGAGTATTATCAAATTTGCCGAGTTAAAATCAAATTTTGCCAAAACTTAAAAGAAATTTTTATTAACTTTTAACTAACAATTGTGATTTCACAGAAAACTTTTTACCGGCATAAACCCAGGTTGCCCCCTTGTTCCGCTCAGGTCTCTGTGTGATCTGTGACTGTGAGCACGACATTAAGTAGACAATACTGCTGAATACTGGCAGTGGACTGGATTCGCAGTGGATGTCAATATATTGAGCTCAAATTAAATAATAACTCCATAAAATAATTTTTAAGAAAAATTTAGAGACTCCAAAAATGACCCCAAAAATATTTTCAAATAGTTATGTGTCAAGTTTATAATAACTTCAATCAATATATATATATAAAGGAGGATACGCGAGAGGTGAGGTGGCGCATCATAATTGTCTCAATCTATTTTTCTAATTTTTCTAGAGCTTTATAATTTTTAATACTAATAAATCAAAAAATATTCTTTAGCATATTAGAAATAGAACAGGTGTTCGAATTTATAAAGGAGAAGAGTTCAAATTTATAGAGAAAACATATAAATAACGTTTTATTTGAAGTAGAGTAGGTGTTTGAATTTACAAAGGAGAACAATATATATATATAAAGGAGGATACGCGAGAGGTGAGGTGGCGCATCATAATTGTCTCAATCTATTTTTCTAATTTTTCTAGAGCTTTATAATTTTTAATACTAATAAATCAAAAAATATTCTTTAGCATATTAGAAATAGAACAGGTGTTCGAATTTATAAAGGAGAAGAGTTCAAATTTATAGAGAAAACATATAAATAACGTTTTATTTGAAGTAGAGTAGGTGTTTGAATTTACAAAGGAGAATAGTTCGAATTTATAGGTAAGTCATAGAATTAAAAGTTCTACTAAAAATAGAATAGATGTTCGAATTTATAGAGAGAGTTTGAATTTATAAAAATACATATAATTAAAAGTTTTATTAGAAGTAAAATAGGTATTTGTAGATCGAATTTATAGAATAGTTAAATTCGTATTGACAGTAAAAACATGCTCGGGTATTATATAATGCTTCAAACTTCGATCCTCCACAATCACGGTTTATATATTATGCATATAAAAATTATGGTTTTTAATTTAATATCAGTTGTCAACTAATGTTTGTACAATATTCTTTATGTACATGATCCCCTGTTATATTGGTAATTGATGTGCAGGAAAAGCTTCATTCTTGAATCTGTAACACTCACTACAGCTGGCTATTTAACCGAAACTTCTTGATTCCATTTGTAGAGGTTTCTCCAAATTAACATGTGATTGTATTATTTTTTTTCAATTTTTTTGAATTATAAAGAAAAATCTTTAACAAATTAAAAGGGTGTTCGAATTTATTGAGGAGAAGAATTTGAATCTGTAGCACTCATGGCGGCTGACTACTTAACCGGAAGTTCTTAACTGCATTTGTAGAGGTTTGTCCAAATTAACATGTGATCGTATTATTTTTTCTAACTTTAGAATTTTAAAAAAAATATTCTTTAATATAATAGAAGGGTGTTCGAATTTATAAAGGGAAAAATTTGAATTTATAGGGAATAATAAAAGTTTTATACGAAGTAGAATATGTGATCGAATTTATAAACATGAATAGTTCGGATTTATAAGTAAAACATATAAATTGAAAGTTTTATTAAAATTAGAATAGGAGGATGCGAGAATTTATAAGTAAAATATATAATTGAAAATTCTATTAAAAATAAAATGAGAGCATACACGAGAGATAAAATGATGACTCTCATAATCTTCTTAACTAATTTTACGACTTTTTGAAGATTTTGGACAAAAATTGATTTTTTTTTTCATGCAATACCAGAAATCTATTGTTTCATTCAAATATAACACCTACTCCGGATATTACACGGCCTCGAACATATTTTTTGATAGAATTATTAACCTCATTAATCAGATTCTTAAACTTTTTTACTGACGGTAGTATCTGAGAACATAAAATGATTAGGATTCACTTCTATTCTAATACCTACATGGTGTAGTTTTACTCCTTGCTTTAATATTATTATTCAATTTCTTTTTCGTTAATAAAATTTACAAATTTTAAATATTAACATACTTATTTATATTTAAGTGTCATTGTTGTCATGTTATTTGATTTTTTTTAAGGTGAATGATTTACAGCTAGCTTTATCTTCGTAGACTCCAGTAGATGCATATTGTATCATTTAAAAAACGCGGAAATAATATATTTATTTTTCTAATTTTGTAGAATTTTATTTTTTCATAAAATATTACTAAATTAAAATTAATTTACAATATCAGGTGACGCCTCTAAATTCGTCTCAGTGTATTTTTCTAATTTTTTAGAATTTTAGATCTTTAAATACTATACTAAATTAAAAAATATCTTTTGACATGTTAGAGGTAAAATAGGTGTTTGAATTTATATAGTAGAAGAGTTCGAATTGATATGAAAGATATATAAATAAAAGTTATATTTCAAGTATGATATGTGTTGGAATTTATAAGGGGGAATAGTTCAAATTTATAGGTTAGACATATAATTAAAAGTCCTATCGGAAAGTAGAATATATTTTCGAATTTATGAAATAGAAGAGTTCAAATTTAAGAAATATCTATAACTAAAAGTTCTATTGGAAGTATAATAAGTAGATAGACGTTTGTAAGATATAGTTAAAAAGTTTTATTGGAAGTAAAAGATGAGTTTGGATTTATATAAGTTTTTTTTCAACAAGAGAGCGGTTCATTACAAAGGAGTACGTTAACATGAAAATTAATATATAAGACAAGTATTTAATAGGTTAAAATTGGGATTTCAATCTTAAAGAGGGAAACATGTTTAACGGGATGACGGCTCTCAGGGTGAAATAAGTAATTGTTCAATTTTTTAAAAAAAATATCCTTAAAGGTATTAAAAATTAGAAAAGGTGTTCAAATTTATAGAGCAGAACAGTTCGGAAAGACACATAAATAAAATTTATATTTGAAGTATAACAGGTATTGGAATTTATAAAGAAGAATAGTTCAAATTTATAAATTAGACATATAATTAAAAGTTCTATCGGAATTAGAATAGGTTTCCGAATTTATGGAGGAGAAGAATTCAAATTTATAACAAATACATATAATTAAAAGTTCTATCGAAAGTAAAATAGTTGTTTGGGAGACATAATTAAAATTTATATTGGAAGTAAAACAGAAGTACGAATTTATACAGTGGCTTTTTCAACCAGAAAATGGCTCATTTAAAAGAAGTATGTTAACATATTTAAAAGAAGTATTTTAACATGAAAATTAATATATAAGAGTATTTAACCTATGAAATTTGGGATTTCGATCTTAACAAGGAAAACTAAGAAGAAAAACGTGTTTAACGGGAGGACGATTTATTAGGAAAGAATGAATAATTATTGTAATTATATTGATAAATTTTTTAAAAAAATTATAACGCCGTCGCGAAGCGCGGCTTTGTCAACTAGTATATATATATAAAGGAGGATACGCGGGAGGTGATGTGGCATCTCTAAAATCGTCTCAATTTATTTTTCTAATTTTTGTAGAGCTTTACAATTTGAAATAGTAATAAATAAAAAATATATTATTTAACATATTAGAAGTAGAATAGGTGTTCGAATTTATAGAGGAGAAGAATTCGAATATATAAAAAAGATGAGTTCGATTTCATCAGAAGTATTTAATAAGTAGAAATGCTATTCCAATTTAAATAGATAAAGAGTTCGAATTTATAAATGAGAAAATTTTGATTTTATCCGTAATATTACTACTTTATTTTACTGCCTATACATACTTTAAAATTCTAGACTTTCGTTTTTGTATGTTTACGTTTGTTAACTTATTATGAATACTAGCTTAAAACCCGTGCGATGCACGGATTGTTAATTTTTATTTTATTATTATTTTTTTAATATTTTTTTAATTGTAATTGTGCAAAAAATAAGTAGACATGTTAAAATAGCTAAACACTTTTAATTAATTAAAAACATTAAAACAGATTTTAAAATAAATAAGTATGGGGTTGCCCATTATATTTTTGAAAATGAGGGGTTTTAGTTAGAAAAAATAAAAAATGTAACATATATTTAGTTTATAAAGGTAAATGCCCGTAATATTTTTGGAAAATGAGATTTTAAAATTTAATAATTATAAGTATTTAAATACGTTTTAAAATAAATAAGTAAATGGTTTCTTGTGATATTTTTGGAAAAAGAATGGATTTTAGTGAGAAAAATAGAAAAAGTAAATTGTAAAAGGCAATTTCCCGTGATATATTTAGAAAAGAAGGAACTTTTTAGAAAATATATATAATGTATTTTAGCTGAAAAGGTAATTGGTTATAAATAGTTATTTGATTATTTATATTTTAATATTTGTAGTAATTGCATTTGTTAAAAAAAATAGGTAGACATGTTAAAATAGGTAAACTTTTAAAAAATAAGTATAATATTAAAATAGTTTTAAAAATAAATAACTAAACGTCCGTGATATTTTTGGAAAAGGAGGGGTTTTAGTAAAAAAAAAGAAGAAAAACTAACATTTTTTAGTTAAAAAAAGGTAATTGCCCCTGATATATTTGAAAAAGTAGGGGAATTTGTTAGAAAACATAGAAAAAATAATGTATTTTAGGTGAAAAAGATAATTGGTTATAAATATGTAATATTATTATTTAATAATATATTTTTATAAATAAGTAATGTTAATTAAGTAAAAACACAAAGTACAGTTAATTAAGGGCAATTAAGTAAAATCACAACGTACCATACCGATCAACCAAAATTAAGGGTAATTAAGTAAAATCACAACGTACCATACCGACCAACCAAACTTATTTTTTAAAGTCTCATCCGTAGATCTTTTATTTACTGCTAATAATTCTTTCATTTTTATTTAAATTCTTTTTCATGACTTTAATTTTCGTTTTATTTGACACGGAAGGGATTTCCTCACAATGGTGTTCAAATCTATTTTTATATTTTAAAATCCATTACAATAATTAAACTTAAAGCACCTTACATATATTGCACAATTATAAATCTTCCATGAATCGTTTTATCTTGAACGAATTGACATAGTTAATTGATTAGTATTTTTATCAATCGTTATCTTCTCTTATAGGCTTGGAAAGAAGTAATATATAATTTAATTTGTTATTTTTCTAAATAATTTTAATTATATTTTTTTATATTCCATAGTATATCTTTTAAGAGAATAAGAATTCTGAGGTAGATATGGATCTTTTTCCTGAGATGTTTTTCACTGAGTGTATAATATGAGTTACCTAATTATTTGTTTTCCTTAATTACAAACAAAGGAAAATAAATGGTAAGTATATATATAATAATAAATGACTAGATATGTTTTTTACATGTAAATAGTGTGACCTGAGGAAAAGTATCATAAGGTCTATATCTCAGGATCTTTATTCTCATCTTTTAATAATGATTTTTGAATAAGTATTGCTATAGAGCATTTCCAAGAATTTTTTAGTACACTCCTGAAAATATTATAAATAATTATAATCTTAGTAAATTATTATATTCATAATTGTGTCAACATCAACAATATTCTCTATAATTATTTTTAATTTATATTTTATTCATATTGGAAGCCCACTACAATAAAAAATTTAAATTCAAGTAGTGAAATAATTGGAGGGAATGAATATTTTATTAGTAAAAATAAGTTAAGAGCCAACTAAAAACTCTTAAAATTGAGCATTAAACTTTTAAAAACCATTTAAGAATCTTTTCGAGCTCCAATTTTTATATGTCTCTTTATTTTTTCACATAAAAACTCATATAAATAATTTATTGAATATGATCCAATTAGTACTTCGTAAGAAGAGACGGTGACCTTAGACAAGGGTGACCTCAAAATGGGTTTTATGTAGATGTTAAAATGATTTGTCCTGTCTTTTGTGATTGATTTATACTTGTCTTTTGTGATTGATTTATACTGTACTTCCTAGAACACACATTCGACTAATTTAGTAATTTCTAATTAGAGTTAAGAAGATTAATAAAAAAATTTATCAACTTTTAATTCATTTATTTAAAATACATCAATATATCAATACTACTATATAATAGACTAAATATTAAAAGTTTGGTCGGTCGTTGGTCGGTATGGTATGTTGTGATTTTACTTAATTGCCCTTACTTATTTATAGAAATATATTACTAAATAATAATATTACCTATTTATAATCAATTACCTTTTTCATCTAAAATACATTATTTTTTCTAACAAATTCCCCTACTTTTTCAAATATATCACGGGCAATTATCTTTTTTAACTAAAACATGTTAGTTTTTCTATTTTTTCTTACTAAAACCCTCATTTTTGAAATATATCTCGGACAAACCTGTAGTTATTTATTTTTAAACATATTTTAATATTTTAATTATTTTTTAAAAATTACCTATTTTAACATGCCTACTTATTTTTCTTAACAAATGCAATTACTAAAAATATTAAAAATATAAATGATCAAATACCTATTTATAAGCAATTACCTTTTCAGCTAAAACACATTATATATTTTTTCTAACAAAGTCCCTCATTTTCTAAATATATCACGGGAAATTACCTTTTTCAACTTACTTTTTCTATTTTTCTCACTAAAATCCATTCTTTTTCTAAAAATATCACGGGCAAACCCTTATTTTAAAACGTATTTAAATATTTTTAATTATTAAATTTTAAAACCTCATTTTCCAAAAATATCATAGATATTTTCCTTTTTTAAACTAGATATATATATATATGTTACATTTTTTATTTTTCCTTACTAAAACCCCTCATTTTCTAAAAATATAATTGGCAAACCCTTACTTATTTATTTTAAAATATATTTTAATGTTTTTGATTAATTAAAAGTGTTTAGCTATTTTAACATGCCTACTTATTTTTTAACAAATACAATTAATAAAATATTTAAAAAAATAATAAAATAACAATTAACAATCTGTGCATCGCACGGGTTTTAAGCTATTATATATATAAAGGAGGATACGCGTAAGGTTAGGTTTGCGCCTTCAAAATTGTCTCAATCTATTTTTCTAATTTTCTAGAATTTTTGAATTTTAAATATTAAAAAATTAAAAAATATCATTTAACATATTAAAAATAGAATATGTGTTGGAATTTATTGAGGAGAAAAGTTCTAATTTATAGGGAAGACATATAAATAGAAGTTTGGTTTGAAGTAGAATAGGTGTTCGAATTTATATAGAAAAATAGTTCGAATTTATAGAGACTTTATAGGTTAGATATATAATTAAAAGTTCTATAGGAAGCAGAATATGTTTTAACTATAAAAATTCGAAATTTATAAGAAATACATATTAAAAGAAAAATTCTATCAAAAGTAGAGTATGTGTTTGAAAGGCATATATAATTAAAAGTTTTATCAGAAGTAAAATAGGTGTTTCTTCAACGAGAGAGCGGCTCATTAGAAAAATTAAGAAATATATTAACATAAAAATTGATATGTAAGACAAGTATTCAACGTATAAAATTTGAAATTTCGATCTTAACAAGGAAAATAAGTTTAACATGAGTACGGCTATTAGGGAGAAATGAATAATTATTGTAATTTTATAAATAGAGTTTTTTTAAGAAAAATTATAATGCCGCCGCGAAGCGCGGCTTTATCAACTAGTTTCTAATAATAATATGATATCTGTGTACAAATATGCGCTCACACATGTCATGCGGGTTATTTGATAAAAAAATTGAAAATGAAAGGAAATTTAATACTTTTTTTAAAAGTTAATGATGCCAAAAATTGCAGTTTTTATTTATTGATATAAATTTGATGATTTTTTCCGTTCACAACAAAATCTATACTATTATAAAAATTTGATGATTTAATAAGTTTTTATTTATCTCATGTAGTATCTTAACTTTTATGGTTTATTAAAATGTTGAAACATTGAGAACAAGTGTATATTAAGTAATTTATCTATACTATTATATAATAGTCGTTTCATTAAAAGTTTTGATTTACAATTTTTTTGGTTTTTTTGGTTTTCGGTCCTTTATTCTAATTAATAAATAATAATAAAATATAAATTATAGTAACTGGTCGATTAATAATAAATAATAACATTAACTATTTATAACAAATTACCTTTTTCAGCTAAAACACATTACTTTTTCTATTTTTTTTTTAACAAAATCCCCTCTTTTTTCAAAAATATCACGGACAATTACCTTTTTTAACTAAAACATGCTACTTTTTCTATTTTTCCTTATTAAATCCTTTATTTTTCAAAAATATCACGGGCAAACCCTTACTTATTTATTTTAAAAAAAATTAATACATTTAATTATTTTAAAAAGTTTACCTATTTTAATATGTCTACTTAATTTTTTTAACAAATATAATTAATAAAATATTAAAATTAAATAATAAAATAACAACTATAAAAATCTGTGCATAGCTAAGCTAGTATTGAATAAGTGCCTATATCAATATTTATTTAACATGTATTAATGAGTATCCTTATATTTAATTAAAAAAATGCATATTGAGCAAATATTTTATTTATATAATAAACCAAAAAACAAATTCCTCCTTTAGTAGTAAAATGTTAGGAATCTCACCGTTTATCCAAAACTTTTTTTTACATAAATATGCATTACAACTATATTTTTAATTGAATATTGAATACAAAGCGGTGTGTATATATATGAATCCTTAAATTATAATTTGTCAATTTTTATTTCAGAAAAATATCAAACATATACTAGTGTATATATATATCAATACTATCTATACTATATTATTAAAGTTGAAAGTTTTGGTTTTCGGTTAACGGTCGGTTTTTGGTTTTCGGTACTTTTTCTAATTAATAAATTAATAATATAATCAAAATTCGGGAAATTTTTATTCTACATTAATATTTCACTATATTTTACTATATAAAAATCAAATAATATTGAAATCTAATCAAAAAAATGAAAATGTGGGATTTAATTTGTTTAAATTTAGGATACACTCCTACAAATATACTTCTTTATAACGAAATCTACTACAAATCAAATCTTTAATAGAATTGTATTATTGTCAAGTTACCAAAATAGTAACTAGATGATTGACTTTTATAATTAAAATATTTTTTTTTCTAACAAAATCTAATCATTTTCCAAAAATATCATTACAATTATCTTTAAATTAAAACATATTACCTTTTATATTTGTTATTACTAAAATCTATGTTTTCCAAAAATATGAGGTGTAATCCTTACTTATTTATTTTAAAATCTATTTTAATACTCTATTTAATAAATAATAAAATAATATAAAAATAGTAACTAACTGATTGCATTTTATAATTAAAAAAAAAATCTAACAAAATCTACTCATTTTCCAAAAATATCACGACAATTACCTTTAAATTAAAACATAATATCTTTTATATTTGTTATCACTAAAATCTCTATTTTCCAAAAATACGAGGTGCAATCTTTACTTATTTATTTTAAAATCTATTTTAATACTCTATTTAATAAATAATAAAATAATATAAAACTATTAACTAGCTTATTGCCTTTTATAATTAAAACATTTTTTTTCTAACAAAATCTACTTCTTTTCCAAAAATATCACGGGCCATTACCTTTAAATTAAAATATATTACATTTTATATTTGTTATCACTAAAATCTCTATTTTTCAAAAATATCAAGTGCAACTATTACTTATATATTTTAAAACTTAATTTAATACTTTTAATTATTTAAGAAAAGACTTACCTATTTTAACAAGTGAACCTATTTTTTTTAACAAATACAATTAATATAATTAAAACACATCATCACTAAAATCCCTATTTTCCAAAAATATGAGGTGCAATCCTTATTATTTATTTTAAAACCTATTTTAATACTCTATTTAATAAATAATAAAATAATATAAAAATAGTAACAAGCTGATTGCCTTTTATAGTTAAAACATTTGTTTCTAACAAAATCTACTTATTTTCCAAAAATATCACGGACAATTACCTTTAAATTAAAATATATTACCTTTTATATTTGTTATCTTTAAAATCTCTCTTTTACAAAAATATCAAGTGCAACTTATATATTTTAAAACTTATTTTAATACTTTTAATTATTTAAAAAAACTTACCTATTTTAACAAGTGAACGTATTTTTTTAACACATAAATTTAATATAATTAAAACACATCTAAAAATATTACGTGCAGTTATTTTTTTTTAATTAAAACATGTTAACTTTTCTATTTGTCCTTATTAAAAAATCTTACTTATTTTAACATGTCAACATATTTTTTTAATAAATACAATTAATATAATTAACACTTCTAAAAATATCACGGTCAATTACTTTTTTTAATTAAAACATGTTAGATTTTCTATCTGTCCTTATTATTAATATTATTTTATTATAAAATAATATTAATAATACCTCATTTATCTTTCTCGGCCTCATTTGTATTTTTTTTTATATATTTTTATGTTCCAATGAATATTTAAGTTTCTCATTTTATAATTTATCATATTAATTTTTACTTTTATTTTAATATTTTCCGTTCACATTAAATTTTTTAGTTTATTATTTTTAAGGCACGTGCCTTGCACGGGTTATAGGCTAGTATTATATAATAGACGAAACATTAAAAGTTTGGTTGGTCGGTATGATATGTTGTGATTTTACTTAATTGCCCTTAATTAACTTAATTAAATGTACTTCGTGATTTTACTTAATTAACCTTACTTATTTATAGAAATATATTATTAAATAATAATATTATCTATTTATAAACAATTATATTTTTCACCTAAAATACATTATTTTTTCTATTTTTTCTAACGAATTCCCCTACTCTTTCAAATATATCACGGACAATTACCTTTTATAACTAAAACATGTTTGTTTTTCTATTTTTCTTTACTAAAACCCCTATTTTCCAAAAATATCACGGACAAACCTTTAGTTATTTATTTTTAAACCTATTTTAATATTATAATTATTTTTTTAAAAGTTTACCTATTTTAACATGTCTACTTATTTTTCTTAACAAATGCAATTACTAAAAATATTAAGATATAAATAGTCAAATACCTATTTATAACCAATTATCTTTTCAGCTAAAATATATTATATATTTTTTCTAACAAAGTCCATCATTTTCTAAATATATCACGGGAAATTGCCTTTTACAATTTATTTTTTCCATTTTTCTCACTAAAATCCATTATTTTTCCAAAAATATCACAGAAAACCCTTTACTTATTTATTTTAAAATGTATTTAAATACTTTTAATTATTAAATTTTAAAACCTCATTTTCCAAAAATATCACGAACAATTACCTTTTTAAACTAAATATATGTTACATTTTTTATTTTTTCTTACTAAAACCCCTCATTTTCCAAAAATATAACGGGTAAACCCATACTTATTTATTTTAAAATCTGTTTTAATATTTTTGATTAATTAAAAGTGTTTAGCTATTTTAACATGCCTACTTATTTTTTGCACAATTACAATTAATAAAATATTAAAAAAATCATAATAACAATTAACAATCCGTGCATCGCACGGGTTTTAAGCTAGTATATATATAGAGTTGCACTCTAGAAAGAACACCTTATATAAAGAACAATAAAGAACACCATCATAAACACTTTATTTTTCATAAAAATTGATTTTTAAAAATTAGAATCATAAAATTGAACAACAATTAAACCTAACATATCGAATTTAACGTAGAATCTCATCTAAATTTAAAAATTAAACATTACATATAATCCAGTATAGAATCCAGTACAGAATCTTGTATATATATTTATCATAATGAAATTACATTTAATCATGTTTTATTTGATTCTAATTTTATGTTAGATTCTATTTTTATTCGTAATAAACCTTTTTTGGTGAGAAAATTAGAATCAACATGCAATTTGTGTAAGATTCTATAGTGTTCTTTATTGTTCTTTATATAAGAGTGTTCTGATGGAGCAATGACCTATATATATATATATATATAAAGGATGATACGCGGGAGCTTAGGTAGCGCCTCTAAGATTGTCTCAATCTACTTTTCTAATTTTCTAGAATTTTTAAATTTTAAATAGTAATAAATTAAAAAATATCCTTTAACCTATTATAAGTAGAATAGATGTTCGAATTTATTGAGGAAAAAAGTTCGAAGTTATAGGTAAAACATAGAATTAAAAGTTCTATTTAAAGTAGAATAGTTATTCGAATTTATAGAGGAGAAGTTCGAATATATAAGAAATACTTGCAATTAAAAGTTCAATTGGAAGTTGTTATGGAATAAAATCTAGGGTGTATTTAATACATATATTTATTGCTAGGGTTTGGGAGCTTCGAGCTTTAATGGTTGCTCTTGTTGTCGGGGACTAACTCGGTCCTAACAAGATGCCTACGTATCTCTAGTGTTTAGAGAATCAAGCCAATAAAACGTAGTTCTTGGTGTTGCCCTGGGGGCTATGTCGGCAAGGGCACACCAAGGACGTAGTGACTTGTATGTCCTTATTCGAGGATGAAGTCTAAAACGTAGTTCTGAGATGAGGGGTCAGGCCCTTTATATAGGCGTTTAAAAGTCTAATGGATAAGTATTGATTTCTTTGAAGGATAAATCTTATCCTTGACGGTGGATAAGTATTGACTTTCTTGAAGGATAAGTCTTATCCTTGACGGTGGATAAGTATTGACTTTCTTGAAGGATAAGTCTTATCTTTGACGGTGAATAAAGATAAATTCTAGATCCTTCCTTGTAGAAGTTGTTTCCATATCATAATGGACTTGTATTGAAACAAGCCCACTCGTATTAGAACAAGCCTGTATTGGACGTATCTTAATACAGGTTGTACTTCTAGCCCAAATATTAATTACGAAATTAGAGTTTCAGGCCTTATTAATTGGCCTTATTTATTGACCAACTAGGTTTAATTAATGCAATATTAATTATGTGTTTAGGGTTATTTTTAGCTCATATCATTTGCCCCCCAACTTCTATGATAATGCACTAGGATTTCATAGAAGTTATACCGGTCTTTTTCGAGACTTGGGGTCTTTTTATCCCTTACCCGGGACTTACTACCCTTTTTTGGGGATTTTAATATACACTAGTGTTTCACGAGTATCGTCGTGGTGTAAAGTGTGGAGCGACCTACACATTTACGACGATTTTGCCTTATTCGAGGCTAACTTGACATTTGCATAAGCCTTTTATGTCTTATGTCGTCTTGTTTTGGCTTCAAGCCTTTCATTGAGCATATCGAATGATGGGATTTGGACTTAATGTCTTAGGTTTCTGGGGTTTCAACCCTTCACCCTTACGAGCTCTTACTGATGGCTTCACTCGTAGTGATTCATTCTCAAGTCTATCATATCAAACTTCTCCCGAGCTTGAAATTTTCTCTAATTAACAATAGGCATCTTAGGCTTTCTTTTGTATGTTTATTAGCAACATTCACCCTTCGGGGTTCGTTGTATTCAACTCTATTTGTGCAGTTGACATGCATATTTTGTATGTTTTCCTTTGCATTCATTTGTAGTAGGGTTGAGCATTCGGTCGGTTCGGACCAGAACCAGACCGAACCGAATACACCGAGAACCGAATTATCATTTTTTTCCGGACCGAACCGAACCGAAATTGTATTTTGGACCGGAACCGAACCGAACCAAAATAATGCTATTCGGTTTGGTTCTTTCATAAAAGAACCAAAATTTTTTCAAATAAAAAAAATTTATTTCAAAAAAGGCCAAAAAATATGATTTTTCTAAAAATAAAAATATTAGCTAATGAAATACAAATATGAAATGTAAATATAATAGTTCAAACTTCAAATCTCGAACCAAAAATAAGCCATGCAAAATTTTGAATATATACATACATATAAAATTAATATATTATATCTATAAAAATTATATAAATAAAAAATAAAAAAATTCCGGTCTATTCGGTTCGGACCGAATTTTTTTTGAAAGAACCGAACCGAACCGATATTTATTTCGGTCTATTCGGTCCGGACCGAAAAGACCGAATTTTCAGAAAATTAGAACCGAACCGAACCGAAATTATACTATTCGGTTCGGTTTTTCGGTTTTGGTTCGGTTCTGCTCAGCCCTAATTTGTAGTTTGTCTTGGCAAAGCTTTGAGGATGTTTCTACCAATCAAAATGGGTTCAACCCTGCATCTGCTTTCTAGGAAGCTCATGATTTCATTGAACCTTATTTCTACTTAGTCCCGTTAGATATGTCCTACTAGGATATATCGTTTGTAATAAACCTTCAGGTTTAAAGTGCGCCATTTTCTAAGCATCTCCTTCAAGTCTTTCGAGCTTGTAGGAGCTTCGTCCTAACACGCTCTTAACTCGATATGCTTCTTCCCAATTAGGAGTCAAGTGCCCTTTTTGTCCAATCCCGGATGTTTTGACTTTCCTGAGAACAAGTCTCCTTATCAAAAGAATATTTCCTTTACTTTTAGGTTGTAGTAAAACGAAGCTCATTTTTGATGCTCTACGATATTAGCATTGGATTCGTCTCTAACTTCTTCAATTAAGTCTAGAGTGAGCCTTATATTTTCTTTTCTTTTCACGGGCTCAAAGCCATCAACCCTCGGGGATGCGTGAGTGACTTCTAAGGGCATCACAACCTCATCTTCTTAAGCTAACAAGACGTGATATCTCATGTTTTAACTTTTTAAGTGGTACAATACATGCAAATTATGGGGAGTAGCTCATCCATCCAACTGCTCCTTGAGCATTTAACTCGCTTCTTCAGTCCATCAAGGATGGCTCAGTTAGCCACTTTGGCTTGTCCATTTCATTAAGGGTGTCCACAGAAGTAAAACGTAGCTCAATATCATTTACTATCTTCAACTCATCATTACTGATTTGTCGTCCATTATCAATCACAAGGATTCGTGGAAGTCCATATACGCATATTACACTTTTTCATAAAAATCGTGTTACTTTCTTTGTGGTTATCTTGGTCGAAGGTTCCTCCTAGTGAAGTAGTCAATTACTACTATCAAGAACTTCCTTTGGCCACTTGTCACCGGGAGTGGATCAAGTATACCCATTCCCCATATAGCAAAAGGGATGGGGGAGTTTATGGATGTAAACATCTCTAGTGGTTGTCTCACAATGGATTCATGCCTTTGGCATTTGTCACACTTATTCACATAGATTCTTGGCATCAGCCAGCGTATCAGCTAGCAGATCAGGTAAATAGAATCTTAAGCGGGTCATCTTGAATGGTCTTGCCCCCAAGGGCCGCCCACATATTTTCTCATGAACTTCATTTGGGGCTAACTCGGCCTCTTAAGGGCCTTAGGCACTTCAAATAAGGGATAACAAAATACTTTTTGAATAGAATCAGAGCGTACCTATGCTTCTAAAGATAAATTTCGTGCCTCCAATGCATTATCAGGAACCCATCCAGTTTTAAGATGGCTGTGATTTGATCTATCCAAAAGCTCTCCATGTTAATTGGTGAAACCAACTTTGAATTAATTCTTGGGGTCTTCAAAACTAAGAAGTAAACACTTCTCGCATAATTCACTATCTTAGGAGAGGTAAACTTAGATATGGCATCAGCCTTTGCATTTTCCTCTTGAGGAATGTGCTCTTCATAGCACTCATTAAATTGAGTCATTGAAGCCTTCACAATCTTTAAATATTTTTCCATAGTTTCACCCTCAGGGTTCCGACCAAGCCAAATTCAGCTATCAAGGCTTTATATTTAACCTCAACACATATTCTATCCTAAATCAAAGAGGACTTTGCAAGACTAAATTTGCCCCTCTCGGTCTTTTTTTTATGCTCTTTGTTTTTGATGCTCCATGCAAGAGGTATAATACCCCTTGAGTATCCAGTACTCCTTGAGTATCATTTCTTTATCTTGTTTTCAACTTCTTTGCCCTCCAAGGGTACTACTTCCTGCCCCCCCCCCCCAACTTCTTGGTTGTCGATGGTACATTCAACCATGAATTCAGCAAGTGTTTATGCTTTAATGGTCGTTCGAGGCTTATACTTGATGTCGAACTCTCCCAACTCAATCGCCTATTTGACCAGTCTTCCACTGACCTTAGGACTATGCATGATGTTTCTTAATGGTTGGTCAGTCAAGACTTCTATCTTATGCGCCTGAAAGTACGGGCGTAATTTTCTTTAGGCCATGATCAAGGTTAAAGCAAACTTTTCTAACAGAGAGTAGTTTATTTCTGCTATGTGCAGAATTTTGCTCACATAGTTGATGGGTTTCTGAACCTTTGATTTTTCCTTCACCAAAACAGCTCCCAAGGCGGTGTTTGAAACTGCCAAGTATAGATAAAGCGTTTCTCCAAGTTTTGGTTTTGCCAACAATGGTGCTTCATTCATGTATTTTTTCAAGGCCTCAAAGGCTTCTTGGCTTTCTATTGTTCACTCAAAAAATTTCATGTTTTCAATGCTTTGAAGAAGGGTAGACACTTTTCCCCTGACTTGGAGATGAACCTTCCCAATGCTGCCACTCTCCCAGTGAGTTTCTGAACATCTTTAACAGAGTGTGTTGGTTCCATATCCACAATTGATTTAATTTTGTCGGGGTTGGCTTCAATTCCTCGTTTAGAGACCATCAGACCCAAAAACTTGCCTGACCCTACGCCAAAGGCACACTTGGCAAGATTCAACATCATTTTATGGTGTCTCGGCACTTAAAATGCCTCTCGAAGGTGCTTAATATGATCGGCCTTGTCGAGACTCTTGACTAAAATGTCATTCACTTAAACCTCCATGGTCTTTCCAGTTAGATTCTTAAAAATCTTGGGATTTCATCCTTGTACATCTTGATTTGGTTGTATCCATCCATTAAACCTTGGGATTTCATCCTTGTGCATCTTATGTTCGTTAGTGACATCGATCAATGTATCAATTCTTGGTATAGGGGAAAACATTCCTTAGGATATGCATCGTGCAAGCCATTGAAGTCTACATATATCCTTCATTTGCCATTGAATTTCTAGACCATCAAGGGGTTAACTAACCATTGAGTTTCCTCGGTAAACCCAACTTTTAAGAGCTTGTCCACTTCTTGATTTATGGCTTCTTGCCTTTCGAGAGAAAAATTCCATTTCTTTTGTTTCACCTTCTTTTTCTCCGAATCCACACTCAATTTATGTGAAATGAGTTTGAGGATCAATCCCTGGAATATAAGTTATTATCTAAGCAAGCACGTCACTGTTCTCTTGTAGGAGCATGGTCAATTCGCTCTTCACGGATTCATTCAGTGATGCCTCAATGTATGTTTGTTGGGTTCTCGAAGAACTAAGGGAATAGGGATCCTAGCCCTTGGGGGCTGCATAGCCTGTTGTCCTTCTAGATCTTGCTTCAAATTCTGAATACGCGTTTTATGAGCCAATTTCTTCTATACTTTGTGGGTTCATTCCCTTAGCCCCTTGGGTTTGGAAACGCCCATCTCTACCCATAGGCTATTTGCCTGGATGCCTCCTTCTAGGATCATTAGTCGAGGTTTCATCATCTGTAATATAAGTCCAGAAAAGTTACGATTCCTATCATGGAGAGGAGTCAAGCCTCTAATGTAATGAGAAACATACCCTCATAAGTTTGATGAGAGTGAACGCTTCCTTCAGAAGTTGGAAACAGAGATAACCCTTAAGCGGTTTTTTGAATTGCTCGTGGAGGCAATACGATGATACAAACTTGCAGCCCTAGTGGTGCACTAGAAACTATGGGTCAAATCACCATATAAAGTTGGGGATTTGTCCCTCAAATTTGGGGATCTTGAATCATCCTTTGAGTTCAAGGGTTAGCACCTTGAGTGCATCCCTTGGGGAATCTTCGCTTGAGAATTTGTACCCTGAATGTTCGTTCCTTTTAACCCTCGGGGTTGTGGATGACCATTCCTTATAGTGGTATCCCTTTTAGAGTGTCTCCTTTTTCGGGAATGAGAATCCTTATCAGTGGATTCGTTCGTATCAGTTGTATATCGACCAGAAAAACCATTGTTTCCTGTCTTTGGGGGCTCCAAGCCTTGAACATAAGGGGATTCATAACTCTTATTGATTTGAGGAGGAGGAAGATCGATGTTACTTCCTCCTAGTATGGGCAACCCATATACTAGATCTCGGGTTTGAGCAATCCAAGGGGGGTGCATTAGTGATAAAGGGCGCAGTCATGCCTTGTATTTGAGAATTCGCTTTCTAAGATGAAGGATTCGTCCCTATAGGCACGATTGCTAGGTGTTTTGGGATCGGCCCCTGGTGGATTTAATCCCTGATGTTGGAATTGGGGATTCGACCCTCAGAGATTCAATCCTTGAGTAGTCGTTGCAGGGGAATCCGTCCCTTGTGCAGAAGTTGAAGCGGGGTGGTTCTCGACGTCGAACGTCAAAACCTGAGTTATTGCTAGTGGTTCGTCACCACAATTGTTTCTCCGTGTATTCATCATGGTTGATATCGATTTTTCCCACAGACGGTGCCAAATGTTATGGAATAAAATCTAGGGTGTATTTAATACATATATTTATTGCTAGGGTTTGGGAGCTTCGAGCTTTAATGGCTGCTCTTGTTGTCGGGGACTAACTCGGTCCTAACAAGATACCTACGTATCTCTAGTGTTTAGAGAATCAAGCCAATAAAACGTAGTTCTTGGTGTTGCCCTCGGGGCTATGGCGGCAGGGGCACACCAAGGACGTAGTGACTTGTATGTCCTTATTCGAGGATGAAGTCTAAAACGTAGTTCTGAGATGAGGGGTCAGACCCTTTATATAGGCGTTTAAAAGCCTAATGGATAAGTATTGATTTTGATAAGTGCATATTTTTGCATATTTTTAGTACCTATTTATTGCTTGAACTCGTATTTTAATAATTTATTTTGTTACATTTCAGGAAATTCGTGAATAAATAAAGAAATGGCAAAATAAAGAAATAAAGAGCAAGATGAAGAAAAAGGACTTAAATGAAAAGAGGAAAAAGAATTAGGAGTTTGGTGAAAAGGGAATCTTAGAGGACATGTGGAAGGTGGAGATCATCCCAACACACCACATAAGTGTATGGTCAAGATCAACTCTTCAAAGCTTAAAGGGGAAGGAAACAAATAGATGGCTAGGATTGCTCCACCACATTTAGAAGGTGTAGGGCCAAGATTCACCCAACCCTACCCTAATCCCTAATCCTAGTCCTATAAATACCCCACCCCTCATCTTGTATGAGACACTTTTACAACTTTTTACTTTTTACTTTTTTTTTCCTTACTTTTTACACACCTTTTAGTAGTTTTTAGTTGTAATTTCAATTTCCTAGTATAGATGCATCTTTTATTTCAAAGTTTGTAGTTCCATTTCAATTTCAATAAAAGAGCTTCCTTTTTCATCTTGTCTTGTCATTTACATTTACATCTTGTTCTTGTTTCATGGCTATGAACTTTCTTAAATCCAAAATAGTGGATCCATGGCTTTTGTGCCACCACTTGAGGTGAAAGGAGCCTTCTTTAGCTTTTAATCCTTGTTATTTAGCTTAGATTTACATTCCCTAGTTGTTCTTGAAGTCAAACCCATCTAAAAATTTAATTTTTGAGTGGGGTTTTGACGGATGAGAGCTAGTTTACATTTCTTGCATTAAAAGGTTGTTCTTCTTGTTAAGTAGCTCAAGAAATTATTAAATCCATTTAAAAAAAGTAATTTTTAAGTGGGTTTGGTGATTTCACCCTTAGATTTATTCTCCTTGTTAATTTAGTCTTAATTTTGTAGTGGGTGTTGATTTTGAAGATTGGAGGTTGAAGGAGGTGGTTTGGTGTTGTTCTTGTAGATGGTAAAATGGGTGTCTTGAGTTGTTAAGTTTGTAGATTTAATTTTTGGTATTGGATTTGGTGTTTAGATGTAATGGGTTTGTTAATTTGGAGCTTGATTTGATTTTGTTAGTGTTAAAGTTAGGAGTTTTAATTGCTAGATCTAGTTTTAAAAAGCTTGCTTGGTGTTAGTTTTGATTTTTGTGGAGGAAGAAAGTTTGTAGATTTACTTTTGGATTTAATTTTTTATGTTTGAGTTTGTCATTTAGATATGAAATGGGTGTGATAATTTAGTGAAATTTTGATGTTGATAGTATTAAAGTAAGCTTTTTATTTTTGTTTAGGGACTAATCTTAATTTTTGGTGGTTTAATTTTTCCGGTTAGAGTCATTTTTCCGGGCAGATTTTGAGCAGTTTTTGCCCCTTCTTGGCCTGAAATCTGCGCAGCAGCGGCCGGCGAACCAGTTTTTTTTTCTACCTGCTTATTTTCCCGCGGTGCCTTTTGTCTGACAGTTCGTTTGTTTGTTTTTGTTTTTGTTTTTTTTTGGTTTTTTCGTTTCTTTTTGTTTCGTTTGTTTTATTCTGTTTTTTTTGTTTGTTTTTTTTGATTGTTTCTTTTGTTCCTCGCCTTTTTTTTGTTACTTTTTTTTTTAATTTTTTTTTATGTTTATCAATTTTTTTTATTTTTTAGTTATATCTAAAATGTTTCTTTTAAATAAAAAAATTGTAATTAGATAAATAATTTTATAATTAATAATTATAAAATATTTTAATTAATTCTAGAATTTCTCTTTATGTCTCCTTCTATGTTTAATTAATCAAAAATCTCTCCTCAAACATTAATTGTTCTAATCCGCGAATTTAAATAATTAAGTGCTTGCGAAAAATAAATAGTCCCTGTGGTTCGAACTTTATTTTCTAAAACGACGATCGTGCGCTTGCGATTTTATTTGCACATCAGATTTCTTTGAAGGATAAATCTTATCCTTGACGGTGGATAAGTATTGACTTTCTTGAAGGATAAGTCTTATCCTTGACGGTGGATAAGTATTGACTTTCTTGAAGGATAAGTCTTATCCTTGACGGTGAATAAAGATAAATTCTAGATCCTTCCTTGTAGAAGTTGTTTCCATATCATAATGGACTTGTATTGAAACAAGCCCACTCGTATTAGAACAAGCCTGTATTGGACGTCTCTTAATACAGGTTGTACTTCTAGCCCAAATATTAATTACGAAATTAGAGTTTTAGGCCTTATTAATTGGCCTTATTTATGGACCAGCTAGGTTTAATTAATGCAATATTAATTATGTCTTTAGGGTTATTTTTAGCCCATATCAGAAGTATAATAAGCATTTGTAAGACATAATTAAAAGTTCTATTGGAAGTAGAATAGGTGTTCAAATTTATAGAGGAGAAGAGTTCGAATTTATAAGGACTTTATAGGTTAGACATATAATTAAAAGTTTCATGAGAAGTAGAATAGGTTTTCGAATTTATAGAGTAAAAAAGTTTGAAATTATAAGAAATAATTTATTTTTTAAAAAAAGTTCTATTGAAAGTATAATAGGTGTTTGTAAGTCATATATAATTAAATGTTTTATTGGAAGTAAAATAGGAGTGTGAATTTGTATATGTGTTTTTTCAACGAGAGAGTGACTCATTAGAAAATAGTATATTGACAAGAAAATTAATATATAAGACAAGTATTCTATGTGTAAAATTTGCGATTTCGATCTTAACAAGGAAAGTGTGTTTAACGGGAGAACGACTTATTGGGGAGAAATGAGTGATTATTGTAATTTTATAGATAGAGTTTTTTAAAAATAATTATAACGCCGCCGCGAAGCGCGACTTTGTCAATTTATAGGTTAGACATATAATTAAAAGTTTAATCGGTAGAATAGATATTTGAATTTATAGAGTAAAAGAGTTCGAATTTATAAGAAATACATATTAAAAAAGTTTTATCAAAAGTAGAATAGGTGTTTATAAGACATATATAATTAAAAGTTCTAGTGAAAGTAAAAAGGAGAGAGAATTTATATAAATTGCTTTTCATACATAAAAAATATCTATCAAAAGTAAAATAGGTGTTTGTAAGTGTTAGACACAAATGAATGTTTGTAGACCTCTAAGATAACAAGCCTACAGCTCAAGTAATGTTATGCATTACTTAAAAGACTCTTTGACTGGAAGTGTCTGGAAGAAGATCATTCTGATCATGCCCCCTACACCAAAACAAAGGTCTTGAATAAAATGATTACAAAAGTTGAAGTGGAATTGGTCCAAGGAAGAATTCGAGAAGTCCAGAGTTTGTCTGTTAGAGAAGTCCAAATTAGAGAAGTCAAGATGACTGGTTCGACAAGTCAAGAAAATCAGCTTTGAGAAGTTAAGGGAGCTGATTCGAGAAGTCTAACCTATATGCTGATTCGAGAAGTCTGCATTAGAGAAGTCCAGTTTGATGTGATTCGAGAAGTGTAGAAGTAATTGATTCGAGAAGTCTAGTCAACGAATCAATTACAACTAGATTTATCGAATGAGGGACTTGGCAATTTAGAGAAGACAAACCTCTGCAATGATCAGAACAACAGCACAAGAACCATGTACTTCTGTAAGTGGTTCAGCACTATGCAGAAGCACATGGCAAAAGCCTACAAACCAGCTCAGAGAGAGAGTCAATGGTAGTACAGCTAAAATAGTGGATCTATGTCTGCTAAAGAAAAGAGTTATGCAAAGCTTGGACAGACATAGACAGTTAGGACAGTTTGTCTCCTTCCTAATTTGTAAGTGTGAGCTGTGCACAATTCTATAAGTGCACATATCACACATTTTAACTGTTAGAGGTTTTTCATTGTAAAATCTGAAAAGCTTTCTCTCCGAGAAAACGAAGCTGAGAATACATTCTTGTATTCACAGTTTGTAGCAACACCCAATCTAATAACACACCATTATATTGAAAAGTAAATTCTGTTGTTATTTAAATTTCGTAAACACTCACACACACACACACACACAGATTTACTTGTTGTTGCAAAAATCAGTGATAATACATTCACCCCCTCTGTATTATCTTTCGTTCGCACTCATATCTAACAAGTGGTATCAGAGCAAGCTGTTGTTTTTAACAGTAAAAGATCAATTGAGTGCACGAAATCTAGACTCTTGTATTTTAAAAAAGTTGCATTTGAATGTCGTTTGCAGATAATCAATGTTGACTGCATGAACTTCAAGACGAGCCTCAAAGTGATGATTAGAAGGGTCAACAAAAGTCCTGACAAACCCAAAAGTCTTAATTCCAAATCTTGTGTTCTTAAGGTGTTGATTACGCTGTTAGTTTTGGTTGTTTCCAATTATCCTAATTTAAGGTGCACAATCCTCAGGAAGAGAAATATAATCAAAATTACATTATGTGTATTGAACGGAGTTCTACAAGAAGCCATGACAAACACATCATGTAATATTACCCAAGGAAAGAATGAAAGTTTTTCCAGTCCAGAGGTTGAAAAGAAGGCTGAAGCTAAATCTCCTCTGGATTTAGAAGTAGAGTGTGAGGCTGTACCCAAGAAGCAATCAAAGGGAATTTATGGAGATAGAGGCAGGGCAACATGAATCAAAAGGTGGTTGTGTAGTCCTTGAATAATGGTTGCTTAAGGCACATGACTAGTCACATTCTGAGGAAAATACTGACCTACTGGTAACTTTTGGAGATGACAGCATGAGTACAACCATAGGATATGGCAAGTTGACCGCTGGAATTGTCATCACTAGAAACATAGCACTGGTCAGAGGTCTTAAACATTATCTACTCAGCATAAGCCAGTTCACAGATAGAGATTTCAAGATGGCTTGTGATGAAGATGTTTATTTGATGTCTCACAAAAAAATTGGTGATCTTGCCCTTTCTGGGGTAAGAAAGAGGAAGCCTATTTGTAGGCATTTGGACTCTACAAATAAGGATAAAATCTGATGTGCCTTGAATGATGGCAGATGGCTACAGCGCCTGAGATCATTTTCTTTGGATCTCAAAATATTTGACCAGAGCATGTCTGCACTCGAACTCATAAAGAGAAAGTGCGTGAAGCTCTTATGGACTGTCATTTAGTCACCTTGATTGATCTACAAAGAGTTATGAAGCTAAGGGCACGAGTAA
Organism: Heracleum sosnowskyi; assembly: GCA_030848705.1. Lineage (NCBI taxonomy): Eukaryota > Viridiplantae > Streptophyta > Magnoliopsida > Apiales > Apiaceae > Heracleum > Heracleum sosnowskyi. The sequence goes on from CM061237.1 coordinate 134,917,481, forward strand.
AACTGGAACAGAGACTTCAAATGCTAGCATGTGCCGGAAGCATCAACACAGGGGGAGTTCTTCAAGGGTTCATGCTGGAATAATTTCATCTTCTTAAAGACTTCTACTCTGAACCCTCGACATCCTTAGGGCACTGGATTCATCATGTGTGAGAACTCAGTGTTAGTATTACTGGATAAGGAGGTGTCAGAAAAAGCTCATCAGGAAGCCGCTTTTCTCTTAAGTCAAGATCTCTCTGTTCACACAGCTTGGAACTTATTCGTTTAAATTCTGAGGATCATCATCGCTGAAATTCTTGAATATTTCTTTAATTTTCATCTATGATGCACAAGAAGGTTTTGGGTTTCTACCTTCAGTGTTCTCAATTTTATTGATATTTCCTGAAAAATAAGCTGAATTTGAATTTCCTCTGGAATTTCAAAATTACTGAAATTAAAGCTCATGGCTGAAATGAGTAGTTTTCTAATTTAGTACTTTCCTTGTGAGATATCGAATCTATACAACTTTAGAGTTCTCGAACGAATATTCGATAAGTCATGCTCTCAAACAAGTATAGTTTTGGACTTATCGAATCAGGTCATTTTGGACTTCTCGAATCAAAATCAGTAGATACAAAATATATATCTATTTCGAGGAGTGTCAGTCACATATACATATACAAATCTATAAAAAAAACCCTATTTTCATTCCTTTCGATATCTCTCAAAATTCTCTCAATAAAAACCTCTCAAAGCCCTAGCTCAGTAAAAACCAAACTTGTCCTTCTCTTTCTTTATCAACAATCAATGGCGCCAAAAGCTTCATCCTCAAAACCCAGAGCCTTCATCCTCCTAGACACAACCAATTATGTAGCCATTTCCAGTGATACTGAAGCCAGTCCGAGATACAAATGCTTCATTAGATTCATTGTTCAGTCTTACTTGAAGGAAGCCTTGTTTGCAACACCCACCCTTTACCTGGACATTCTGGAACAGTTTTGGGGTACTACAATTACAGAGGATATAGCTCTAGAAGATGGATCTTCAAAGATTACTGTTACCTGCAAAATACAAAATCAAACTATCTCTTTCGACTCTGAGGATATGAGCAAGGCACTCGACCTTCATCAGGAAGTCTATGACCCAGAGGTTTCTTCTCTAGAGATCACTAAGTTCTTTGATCTAATACAATATGCGGAAGAGATTGATTTGGGAAAACTTAACCCGAAGCACTTGAGGAGAGAATGGAGCTTTGTGTTTGACACCTTGCTCAAGGTGTTCACCCACAGACTAGGGGTGATCACGGTCTGGGTTAAACCGCAAAAACCGCTTAAACCAATCCGATAATAATCCGATCCGAACCGAAACCGAAACGAGGTTCACGGTTTTGGTTCAACTAATTTAAAAACCCGTGGTTTATGGGTTGGTTTCGGTTTAATATAAAACCAACCCGTTATTAAACCGAACCGTATATATATATATATGTATACATAATATTATATATATAAGAAACATTTATAATTTAATTTTATACTTACCTAATCTACAATTCTTTCTTGCACTAATATTTGGTGTAAATCTCCTGGATGTATATGTTCTGTGACAAGAGTTTAAATTTTGCCAACAATATAAATGTATTTTGGAAATTAAAATTTTATTTTATGGCAGGTATTATGTTGAAGTTGTTACATGCTGAAATTCTGTTGGAAGCTGAAGTTTTTTTTGATCTGTGCCTGATTCCATTGAACTTGGCGCTGTTTAATAAGACTTTTAGTCAGAGACTTACAAGTTGTCACTTTTTCATTTCTAATCCTATTTAATATTTGTGAGAAGACTATACCCTCTTTTTAATATTTGTGGAAAAACTGAATCCTTGCTTTTTTAATGTTTATGCCTATTTATTTTAAGCACTATTGTTAGTTCTTGAGTTGAAAAACTTTACTTTTTTTCCAAGTATTATACATGATTGTATTTATAATACAAACAGCTAAATCCGTTAATCCGAACCATGTAAAACCGAACCATTTGGTCCGGGTTGATTGAGTTATGGGTTGTGGTTTGGTTCGAAATTTTTAAAAGCCGATGACATGTGGTTTGGTTCCGGTTTGACCCCTAATCCGAACCAAACCGAACCGTGATCACCCCTACCACAGACAATCTAGTTTTGATCATATCAGTGGTCATGTTCAACAATTGGCATACTTTTTGGCCTATGGCACCAGACTCAATGTGGGCAAAATGATATTTGCTGAACTTGTATCCAGACTGGGAAAATCTATCAAAAAACGAGGAAATAAGATATTTCTACCTAGGTTTAGTCAATCTGTTCTTAATTATAAGTATGATAAATTGATTGATCTACCTGGTTTAAATAAAGAAAGAATTGGCTATTCCAAGTCCATGTCAAAATTCTTTTTCGGCAATTTGGACTCTAGGAATCATGTGGATGTGCCTATTGTGATTACTCTCCACATGGATGCAATCATTGAGACATACCCACTTACTAAGCCTATATTTTACTCTCTTTCTGAGGAATATAGAATCAAGCTTGAAGGAGAACAAACTCAAGAACACCAAGATTCTCTTAACCCGTCCTAAAACCCTTCTTCAAAACCTCTAGATATTAGTGAACCGAATGGATCATCCTCTCAAAAGGGTGATACTAGTAAAAAGGGAAAAAGGAAGAGGACCCAAGACTCTCTGACCATTCTGTCAAAAGTGGCTGAGATATTTGAGAATGAGGGAACTGAGTCACCTCTACAACGACCAAAAAAGAAAAAGGAATCCAAAACTACCCATGCATTCACTCAAATGGATGCAGTTGTAAAAGAAGAGGCTAGCATATTAATTGAGGTGCTTTCTCAAAAGAGTGACCCCATTGAAACAAACATTCTCCCCAATGCACTTTCCTGTAATGAGTCAGCGCTGGGTAATCATAAGGAAGGCACAACACTTAGTGAGGATCACATCACTCTTGAAACTCCCTCCCCTACTCAGGGGGAGTTGCCAAAATTATTTTTTGTACACACTACTCTTCCAGAATCTGATACACAAAATATTTCTTCGCAACCTGCAGCTCAAGTGATTAAGATGCAAGGACTTGATCCACAGGTTTCTCCCTCGCCTGTGGAGCCAAACAACTCAAGTTACTTAGTGCATGACACTTTGCTCACCACCCAGAACCCTCATTCAAATGGTCAGGAAATGTATGATGGGGGCATATTCTAATGACACCATCACAAACTCAGAGGCTTCACCAGTTCTTACTGGAGACTCTGTGCCTACATCTCCAATTCTTTTGAATTTGGAAATGCCTTTACAGGCTAATAGAGATAATGTTGTAATTCATCCCACTACTGTGGAGACAGTATCAGACTCTACAACAATTCCAATGTTGGATTCTGATAATCAAACAACAATTCATCCTGTTATGGAACTCAGACCACCATGTCTCAATGACTGAACTCTGTGCAACATGGTAGAGCTTCAGGATCTTCTGTTGGGCCACCAATATTGACGGATGAAACTTTACACGGTTTAAATGTGGACTAATTAGAAGAGTTCTCCAAAATGACTCAACACCTTCTTATAGTAAATCTCCCTAATGCTGAATATGAAGCAATTCTTCTTTTCCACAGAGATGATGTTGTTGCTCAAAGACAGAAGATTGTGAATGAGGAAGAAATAGATGGCAATGTTGATGTCTAGTTGAACAGTGTTGGGGTTGTCAGCCTTGAAGAAGCACTCAAGACACTCATGGAAGAGTATCTCACCAAACTGAGTTCTAATGCTACAATTCTCACTCATGTTGATATCTATGAAGCTGAAAATGATGTCTTTAAAGGACATCTCAAAGTTGCACACTATCTTGGGAAAGGTCTACAGTCTAAACTTCAACAAGTCACTAAGGACTCTGCTCGGATAGTGAGTGAAATTAAGATCAAGTTTAATTCTGAAATTCTGAAGGTTGATGGATTAGTATAGGAAGTGAAGGACTCAAATAAGAAGATGGAATCATTATCTTTAGCTATGACCACACTTACTGATTCTCTAACCAAGCTCACCAACCAAGTCACTCAGAGCATTAACACCACTACTATGGTCAAGATATTGTGGCAAAACATGTATGGACACAAATTGCTAAATGATATTCCAGTCCACAATCTGAGTAGATTTGAAGTTGAAAGGCTCCAACAACAATCTCTGTCTAGTTTCAAGTCTTCACAGCTCTTCACCAAAATGGATGGTCTGGAAAATGAAGTCAATCGCCTAAAAGCAGAAAATGTCACACTTCAAGAATCTGTCCATACTCTGAGTAATCAACTGGAGACTCAATCCACCACCAACAATGTGTTTCTAGTCCAACAAGAAATGCTCACTAATATGATGAAACACATGGGACTTTCTATCCCTGGTGAATCTGCTCAGCTGAGTAAAGCAGTTCCTAAATGCACGGTGTCTGATAACAATCCTAAGGGGGAGAAGTCAAAGTCAACCATCGTAACAAGGACTAGAAGTGCAAAAGGCAAGGGACAGATAGTGGCACAAAAACCCATTGTGGCTTTGGAGTAAAGCACAATCATACCACTTAAACTGCCTTATGTTCACACTACAAATAAGGCTGGACAGAGAGTAGAAATTTCCTCAACTATCTTTCCCAATACTATGCCTTCTGATGCTAGTATTCTGGAAACCAAGACTAAATTGTTGAGCCTGTAGAAGTAGATGTTGCCATAGAGGCCAAACTACACGAAGTAGCAAACTCACAAATCTATCATGATATTGCCTTCCTGGAGTTTCTGAAAGTCTCTAAACTTAATGCATGTGGTAACACACAGGAATATACTAGGAATCTAAAGAGGCAAGCCAGTTATCTAACAGTCAAGGTTAGACAATAAAATGATGTATTCTACAATGAGATCGTAATGGTGATAAAGAACAAACTGTGGCATCTGTCTTATGAGACTCTAAGTAACCTGAAGTTCTCAGAAGTGGATACATTCACAAAGTTGATTGAAAAGGTAGGGGGAAGCAATACATCCTTATTCGATGACTTGCTCAAGGATCAACCTTCGAGGCTGCCTGAAGTGATCTCATCTCCTTGGACTATCTTATATTATGCTGGTTACAAAGTTGATCAAATTATCCTGCCCATGGGACTGACAGCAAACAACAGAATCATAATCCGGGAAGTGATCACTCAGTTAAGGAACAAGAAAGGAGTTAGAACATCAGAGGAAATTGAAGCCATAAATGTCCTAATACACTTTATTACAAAAGGAACCATTCTAGAAAGTGCTAAGCACATGAGAAATAATGATGAAGACAGGGACGAAGGCAAAAGTGGTAGCAGAAGTAGAGACCACATGAGCAATAAGGATGACAAGAAGAATAATAATAAGAAGAAGAAGAAGAAGAAGAAGAAGAAGAAGAAGAAGAAGAAGAAGAAGAAGGAGAAGGATGAAAAGTAGGATGATGATAAAGGAAAGAAGAAGAGTGAAGTATACACAAGAAGGAGTAAAAGACAGTAAGCCCTAAACACTAGGATTAGTACTTCTATCGAATCTCAAGACTCAATGTCTAAAGTGGATACTTCTGGAAGTGATTCAACAAAATCTGAATCCAAGGGTTCTGAAACTGTCCCACAAACTAGAGTAGGACCATCTCTAGTCAAGAAACCAACCGCTCATTTCTATAAGCTATCTGGTGTTGGACCAAAGGTCAAGGAATTAGGAAGCTTCCAAATGATGAGGTATAGAAACTCAAAATGTCTTGTGCAAAAAAGTTTCCAAATGTTGAGCACAAGAAATGCAAATCTACAGCCAGAAAACCATGGAAACTAAGAGAAATCACAGCTGTTGTTGGTCTTTGATAAGCGTGTGCTTTACCTAAATATTGTCCCTATATTTAAGTTATTTTGTATTGATTTGGATTTTTATTTAATAAATTATAATGTTTTATTGTAGGTATCAAGGAGTTTTAATAAAGGAAGGATTGGAGCTTAAATGGCAAGAGTTGGAGATTAATTTGATTAAAATTCGGATTTTATGACCCACTTGCACAGTTCACACTGTTTGGGCCATAACAGGAGTTCTAGAAGTCCGATTCAGAAGATTAAACAGTCCATGGAAAGCTTATGAGAAGAGCTTTATTTTGGAAGTGGCCTTAATATTAAAATCCAGCCGAGTCAGTCCATAAACAGAGCCCAACAGTCAGTTACGAATTTCTGTTATTTTGGAATGGTGCATGCTTATATCTTTGATTTATTTGATAGGAATTATACCATAGTGATTTCGAAAGAAACCTATGACCATTGAATTCTAGCTAGTGAATGTGGATTTGCTATAGTGCTACGCGACTCTCTTACCGATTTTCATGTGTTAGGGGGAAGTAATTATCCTGACTTATCTTCTCATATCTGAATCTCATAAGACTCTCTTTGCTAGTATAATTTAGTTGTTATAATTAGTTTAGTTATAAAACCATCAATCAACTTTTGTGTTCGATAACCGAATTGCTTGATATTAGTTTGCGATTAATACAAATATACAGTCCTTGGCACCGCTGTCGGGGACTGTTATAGTATTTATTGCAAAGTTTATTATCTTGCAGTTTGGTTTGGTTTTTCTGTGCTAACGTGGATAATTCTAGTTGTTTGTCAGGTCAACAACATAGAGTTATGTATTTTCCACAAGCGATGGATATGGGGTATGGCGAAGATTGCGCTACACGAGACCAAGAATTTCATTCCTTGCAGGCTAGATTATCTTCAGTGTCAGAGATGGTGAAGAATTTGAGCATGGGGATGAATCGACCAATGTGGCAACCAGTGTGTCCACCACGAATTTAAGCTGATAGAGTTTCGTGTGTTTATTGTTGCGGTGCTCATACCTATGACTATTGTCCTTCCAGTCCAGACTCTATTTGATTTGCTGGTAATCAAAATTGGGGCGATCCATATTCCAATTCTTGTAACCAGTCATGGAGTCAACCTCCGAACAATTCATGGAGCAATGAAGGAGCATATCTTGGAACTTCATCAATGAACTCTAACTATTCATGTTTTCAGTAACCTCTACAGCAAGTGCCTGAAGAAGAAGATGAATATGGTTCTATAAAAGCTTTGTTGAAGAAAGCTATCAAAAATCTAGATGTTTTCCAAAGTCAGACAAATTCGTTGATGAACTTAGGGAATCAAGTTGGGGATCTAGTTGATGAGATGAGAAATCAAACGCCAATGCCAGGTTTTCTGCCATATGATACTGAAAATTGTGAAGAAGTTCAGATTGAGCATTCTGAATGTGGGTTTGCTGAAAGAGAGAAAGAGGTGGAGGTTTCTCAAATAACATCTAATCATGAAATATATGTAGAGGATTCTTCAACAATATTTGTAAAGGATGTTCTAGTTTCTGATAAACTAGAGCAAAATTCTTATGAAGATCCTTTGGAGCAGCCCATGATTCTAGATTCCGGACATAAGAATAATGAAGAGAAGAATCTAACTTTGTTGGAGGTTAATTCACAAGATACAGAGACAGTGCATTGTTTCGAGTCATTGGAAGTGCTATCTGCAAAAGTCAAACCTCCAAACGCATCTGTTAAAGAACCACCTGATTTGGAACTGGAGTTGGTGTCCTCTCATTCTCAAGAAGTTTATTCGAGCTCATCCCCAATATGTTCAATCATCATCTCAGCAGAGGTACCTCCGGACAAGAAAGAAAATTTACTTAAGGTTCTACAAAAGAGCAAGATAGGTATTAGATGGCCGATTTTAAATTTTCGTGATATTGTGTGCCCTTTGGACATTGTAATGGGTTCTCTTGAGCAACGGGGAAGGTTGACATCTCCGACTTCATCCATCATTATCTCAGCAGATTTAGCTCCTGATAAAGAATTATTTTTGGAGGTTTTGAAAAAGCACAAGTCAGGTAGTGGATGGATAATTTCATATATTCGAGATAATATTTATTCTTTGGATATGAAAATATGGAGTGTGGGCAGTGACAAAAGCACTTTTGATGAGCATTGGAGGCTGAATCTTGTTGTCAAGTACGTGGTTCCGAGAAAGATTATTAAATGGCCACTAGGAGATGCAATGTGGAGTTTTACACTGTGGTGTAAAATTATAAACTGAAAAAGTTAGTCTCTTGTCTAGCTAAAGACGTTAAAGAAAGACGCTTCTTGGGAGGCAACCCATGATTTTGAGCATAGTACTTGGAAAGAGGAGGCTATCTTCCACAATATTTTTCAATGGACACTTTATGCGGCATTAGGGGAGTACTTTGAACCTTTCTTTGTATATATATTTTTATTATTTGTTTTTATTTTTGTATATTTTTTAGAATCTTGTTAGTTTAATGTATATTTATTATTATTATTCATTGGGGACAATGAACCGCTTGAGTGTGGGGAGGGGTTACCAACATAAAAAATAAAAAATAAAATTAGGATTTTTTTTCTTTTTAATTTGTTAGCTTTTTTTTAGGATAGTTAATAAATTTAAAAACACAAAAAAATAGAAAACTTAAAAAAATTGATTGCCTTGTCAATAAAGCATGTAAATAAGGATAAGCACACACACACACACACACATATTTACTTGTTGTTGCAAAAATCAGTGATAATACATTCACCCCCCCCCCTCTGTATTATCTTTCATTCGCACTCATATCTAATAGTAGGCATATATAATTAAAAGTTCTATTGAAGGTGAAATAGGAGTGCGAATTTATGTAGGTGTTTTTTCAATGAGGGAGCGTGTTAGGAATTATGTTGATTCTTGATGATAACTAAATTAACTCGGTAAAATTTGTATAAGTAAAAATGTAGCCTTCAACGGATAGCATGTGTATACAGTATCCGTTGAAGGTTAGCTTATCACTTGATAAGACTAACTGTAACATACTCTTTTTAGTTCTGTAATAGCAGTTGAAGTGTAACAGTTTAGGTTGTATAATTCATGTTGACTTTCAACTGATATGTAGAATAGGGAGGCTAATTGTAAATAGTCTATGCCTTATAATTCTGCATAAGTGAAATTGTATCTCAACGGATACTTATTCAGCCTTCAACGGATGCACCTTGGAAAGCCTCAACGGATGCAGCCACAACACTTTCAACGGATGCTAGAAGATTAACCTCAACTGATGCTAGTTCAATTATTAGCAGTTGAAATTGTGAAAGGAACAGTCGTGACAAGTCACATGGGTTGATGGAACAAAAAGGAGCATGGAAACCAGCAATTTGGGAGGGAAACCCTGAAGAAAAATGAAGCATTCTATTTTCATCTGGTCAATAGAGATGATTCTACAAGGACAATCAGCCAAAACGCAAGTCATCAAAAAGGACCAGTGGACCTAGAGTGGAAATGCAAGCCTTTGGACTTTACCTATCGTTTAGTTTCATGTAGTTTAATTAGGCTTGTAAACTTGGGATATATAACCAAGTGTAGCAATGTTTTTGAAGTTAAGAAATCAGTTTATTTTTCAAAAGCTTAAGCAATACTCTCTTATAAATTGCTGAAGCAAAAACATTGTAACTGCAACTATGTGTTTGTTCTAAACATTATAGAGATTTCTTCAAATAAAATCTCTCACGTGAAACAATCAATCCACTTGAATTTTTAATTCTTGTATAAAGTCCTTTGTTTGTAAAAGAATTGGAAATTTCAAAGGATTGTATTTAACCTCCCTTCTACAATGTTGTGATTACATTGTTTGGGAATAACAGAGCGATTCTTTAGAAAGAAGTATGTTAACATGAAAATTAATAGGTAAGACAAGTATTCAATGTATATAATTTGAGATTTCGATCTTAACAAGGAAAATATGTTTAACGAGAGAACGACTTATTAGGGAGAAATGAGTAATTTTTTGTAATTTTATAAATATTTTTTTTTAAAGTATAACACCGTCACAAAGCGCGGCTTTGTCAACTAGTTTAAAATAACTGTCAAAATGTCAAAGAACTTTTTACACTACTCTCTAAAATATGTCATTTTGAATTTTAACACGCATGTTAATATGCAATACGAACAAAGTTAAAAATAATTATCAATTGAAACTTTTGATTTTAAATTCTTGTTCAATACAAAATATAAATCTTATTAAACCTAACTATATTTATTTTGATACCCTTACATGAGTGTCCAAAATTAAATAAACAATTATTTCGAACGAATGCAATATCACTTTTGAAATAAAAATTTAGAAATCAATAAATTTCTAATATATCTTTAAAATTTGTGGACCCCATGAACAAAAGAAACAAATATGAAGAAATAACATGACAGGGTAGCAAACTAGCAATTAGGGTGAAACGGCTTAGAACATCTCCCAGACACTCTATATTTTGGTCAAAAATTAGGGAGAGAAGAAGAAAAAAGTTGCTCAAAGAAATTTTTTGTGGCTCTTAAAATTACTAAGAGCCTCTTGTCTCTATTCAACTTTAAGAGCCAAATTTTACTCGTAATTATTCTTCCGTTATTATAATACCTGAGTCTACCATACTATCCAATTAACCAATCATAAAATATTAATTATTTTAGGACCAATCAGATATCAATACTAAATTTTATACCAATCATAAGAGTCTAAAAACTTTCCCATTTTATTAACCAATGGTGGTTACACTATCCATACAACGCGATTAACCAATCAAAATTCAAAAATTATTTTATATTTAATTAGAATTTAAATCCATTAAAACTTTCCTCATATTATTTTATGAACCAAGGGTGGGTCAATACTAAATTTTAGACCAATGACAAGAGTCTAAAGCCTTTTCTCTTATAATTTTAAACTATAATTTGTATTCATTAAAACTTTCCTCCTATAATTTTATTAACCAAGAATGGTTAACCAATCAGATGTCAATACTAAATTTTAGACCAATCACAAGAGCTAAAAAAAACTTTTTCCGTAAAGTTTTATCAATCAATGGTGGTTAAATTATCCATACATCGTGATTAACCCATCAAATTTCAAAAATTAATTTATTCTTAATTAGAATTTAAGTTAATTAAAATATTTCTTATATAATTTTATTAACCAAGGGTGTTATACTATCCATACTACGTGATTAACCAATCAAAATTCAATATTTATTTTGGTTTTCATTAGTATTTAAATCTATTAATTTTTTATTTATATACATGCATATTTAGAGATTAATACTGACATTATTGTATGATTTAAAGAAATGTTAAAATTTTAAAAGTGTAAAAATCACTTGAATACAATGTTTCGCCTCAATTGTCTCATTTAGATTACATGTTGGTTGGTAGCTAAACCGTCGTTTATGCCGATTTAAAATAATAGACTATTTAAATTCAATTAAATTTAAAATTTTGAATTGTTTTAATTCACATGTAATCTTTAAAATCATGCTTGAGCGAACACATCATCTTCGTAAGTATCAATTTTTTGAATATAAACAAAATTAAAATTTAAAAGTAAAAGAAATTAATTTTAGTACAAAAAATGTTGACGAAATATTAAAAATTCAATTTACCAATGTAAAAATAATTTAAACCTATCTTACACAAATTACATGTGGGTTGAACTAAACTGTTTTTCAGACCGTTTTAAAATAATATTAACAATATAAATTCGATTAATAACATAAAATTTTAAATTATTTTAATTCATAAGTGACTTTTAAAATTCTACGTGAACTAATACATCACATTTTTAAGTACTTTTAATTTATTAATAAGACATGTCTTCATATTAGCTTGATAATATATTCTATATAAGCATATTACGGATCTCTGAAGTTTAGATAGTAAACTGGTACGTTACTTCTTCTTTATTTCGTAATCAATTAGGAGCAATCATTAGACTCGTCAATTTTTCAATGTTAAACTTTTAAAATCTTAATTCATATGGAGGCGATATATCATTTATGAGTTTGCAATGTCGAAGATGTAACCCGGGGAACTCGGTAGCATTATTCGTATATATAAATGCAAATGTGGTAAAATCGTCTCAAACCCGAAAAGGAGGCATCATGTTCAATCAATCAAATACTTCAAATATATATTTCTTCTTATTCTCTTTACCATAATTATATACTCCCTCTGTCCCTCTCATTTATTTATATATGAGTTGGGCATAGAGGTTATGAAAAAGTGTAAAATAGTGAAGAAAAGTAAGAAAAGAGAGTAAAGTGGTGGAACGCTTCAATATTTAATGTATAAAGTAAGTGTAATTGAGGAAACTAGTGAATGTAGTTAATTTTTATATTGTAAAATTTTACTACTTTTGGAATGTAAAGAATTGAGAGGGGCGTCTATAAAAGGAAAGTGTAAAGAAATGGATTGAACAAAGAGAGTATAATTTTATTAGATTTAGGATGCCCATCTATATTATTAATTGAAGTGAAGTAGTTCAATGATTGTGAAATGATGCGGTAAATATCAACAAATGTTGACGACGGCCTTTGTGGTTAGAATCTAAAGGTAATGACGTGGTAAATATAAAAATCTAAAAATATAGCATATTAAATGTAAGTTTAAAATTTATTCTAACAAATTTAAAACCTTCGTCATAGGAAGAAAATAAAAACCAATATCCTATAAAATTGAAAATCATCACAGGAAAAATTCCGATATTCAATATATCTCTCAATTATTGAAACTTAGCTGATAGCAATACAATATACTTCGCCTCGAATGTGGCAAAATTAGTTCGAACTCTAGAGTTTCAATGCCCTCACAAGAATCTAAAATCACCTCATACAATGTTGATTCTGTTGTGGTGAACATAGAATTTATAATTAAAATAATTAACTACGATATTTGTCCAACATCAAATTTGTCTTTCTCATTCTTAATAACGCAACAATTTTGTTTCTTTTGAAAAGGGTGCATGATTCAGCTAATAATGATAATTTTATTAATGATAATCTAGAGTCAAAATAGGGAACAAATAAACGTATATCCATGACAATGATAATGGAGTTTAAAAGAAGTATAATTCTAAAATGGGTTAGGACGTTCAACATTATTATTAATTTAAAAATTGATGGTACATTTCAAACAAATTCTAATATCATATTTTATGTTATTTTGTTATGATAGTATCATTTTATACATTTGTTCAATCAATATTTTATGTGTTGAATATTTAATTTAAAATTATAAATATTTATTTTCTTAGCAACTATAATGTTAACGGAGGAATTTGGTAAAAACAAATTCGGGGAGGGTTGCTGGAATTGTGGTGGTAGTTGACGACGGTGTGCAGCGTAGGTTGAGAGGGTTAGGGTTTATGATTTGGGGATGGCTGAGATTGTATGTGATATTAGGCCGCGATTAAGGTTGAATATTGAATTCACTCCTGTTCGCTAGACCGCATCGTGCCATACAATATGCCTACGTACCCTTATTTATAGGGATCAAGCCAAGCGTAGTTCTTGGAGATGATGCTCAGCCTTGCCTGCAATCAATGGCGTCAGTCACTAGCATCAACATAGGCTACATGATGAAATCGACCTAGGTTAAATGTCCTTAAGGAAGAAGACTAGTAGGGCCAGTCCCATATCATACATATAAAGAAGGAAAGCTCAATAGGGTACATCTGTTGGGCCTAGCCCACGTTCATGGGAAGCGTCTCCTCTCCCTGATGCGTCATCCACGAACTAACTAGTAAGGAGACAACTGTTACTATCGGGGAAGAAATGTATAACTCGGGACGTATACAAGGACAACCTCGCCTTATGTGAAGCATTCTGCAGGATAGGAAGCCTAGGTTATCAGCTTAGAAAGGCCTCTCATCCCTAGAAATACCTTGCCTTCTTGAAGTAGCCTCTCATAGTTGTGGGAAGCCTCGCCTGCAGAATATTTACCAAGGAGATATCTACAAGTATCATAGAAGAAATGTGTAACCTCGCCCCCCAGGTGGGGAATCACCCTCTGAGCATTATACATGATATGGAACCTCGTACTCCGGAAGTAACCTCGTCCACATGAAAAGACAGAAAATGAGGGGTAGTTGTTATAGCAGAAATGTCGACCTCGCCCTTGAAGGTGGCGTCGCCCTCCTTTGGGTTAAGGAAAGAAGGCCTAGTTTGATAAAACATCCACCGCAACGAGGAATATCCAATGGGCCTAGCCCATACCTATAGGAAGCCTCGCCTATCCCTAATAGTGTGTTGTTCATGAATGTCAGCAGGGAGTATCCAATGGGCCTCGCCCATACTTGTCGGAAGCCTCGCCTATCCCTAATATGCTTTTTGCAAGTTGATGGGAAAGAGTATAATAAATATTCAATAAGAGGTTTGTGATTTAGGCCTAGCTCATTAATCTACCAACCTCGCCCGTACACAAAAAGGCACAACTTGGGTTCAGCCCAATAATTGCCGCTTATTATAGAAACCTAGCCCAAGAGGCTTGTAGGGAACCTCGCTCAGGGGTCTTGTAGGGAACCTCGCCCAGGGGGCTTGAATGGAACCTCGCCCAGGGGACTTGAGGGGAACCTCGCCTAGGAGGTTTGAAGGAACCTCGCCCAGAAGGAATGAAAACTGTTTGAATCATATTTATTTTCGCAAAAGACTAGACTACATCCAGGCTAGTAAGCCTCGCCTTACTAGGGGGGTTGAAGGGTGTCGCCCCTTGATACTCACAGGGCTAGTTTTTCGCTATTTTTCTCTATGATTTAAGATAAGCGTTGACTCCGATAATCTCGGGTCAATGACTTATCCACACACGTTCCGATAAAATAGCAAGACCATGACAGCTCATGATGACGTATCAAAGGCGGTGACCCCGGACTTTTCGGCTTCCTAGAAATAAGGAAGCCCGACCCATATAGGTTACTTGCTCTCCAAGAACTACGTTTGGCTTGATCCCTATAAATAAGGGTACATAGGCATATTGTATGGCACGATGCGATCTAGCGAACATGAGTGAATTCAATATTCAACTTTAATCGCGGCCTAATCTCACATACAATCTCAGCCATCCCCAAACCATAAACCCTAACCCTCTCAACCTACGCTGCACACCGTCGTCAACTACCACCACAATTCCACCAACCCTCCCCGAATTTGTTTTCACCAAATTCCTCCGTTAACATATAACATAATACATGCATGCATATATTTAGTAAAAGTATGTGGAAAAAAATTAATATGAGTTCTGTTACATAACATATTTATGATTATGATAAAAAATTTAAGATTTAAAAATTTTAAGATTGTGCTTTTGGTGCGTAGCACGGGTAAAACGCTAGTTATTATATAATATATTCATATCTAGACACACTCTCTCTCTCTTCGAGTAAAGTTCTATGAAGACCACTATTTAGTTGGAGACTTGGAGACCATATATGTTCTGCAAGTAAAATACATTCATAAAATGCTCTATAAAATAATATATTGAGTAATATTTTGTAAACATAACATACGTGGTCTATAAAACATCAAATTTGATGATAATTTTAATTCTACAAAGATATTATGCACATATCTTATTTGCAGAACATTTATAATGGAATAATATGCATGACAATGTTCTGCAAGTATATGCATGATTTATAAAAATATTCAATTGCTGATGATTTTATACTGCAAGATATCTAATTTGATAATGATTTTTGTTATGTAAAGTATGTTCTACACATTATTTAAGTTGCAGAACGTAAATGGTCTCCAAATCTTCAACTAAATCATGGTCTCCATAGAACTTGACTCTCTTCCCACTTTTTTTTGCATTCTTATGATCTGAATAATAAAATATTGATTAAGGAGGAAATATAAAGAACATTGTTGAAGATACAAATCATTAAAAATCTAATCCCTCCATTTCACAATGCATGTCCAGTCTCTATTTTTAGATATGCATTTTAAAATGCTATGACCGAATAGCTATACATATAATTTTTTAAAATTTCTTTTTGTGAATAAAAATTTAGCTATCAAATTTTATTTAAAAAATAAATTATGAAAACTAATTTATATAACTTTTCGGTCAATACATTTTAAAATATATGCCAAAAGTAAAAAATGAACAAGTATTTTGAAAAGGAGCTAATATATTTTATATTATTTCTAAAAAATAAACTAAAAGTCTCTTGAAACTTATACCTTAGGGTGCTGTGGCTGGTGGGCCGGTCTTTTACCAAATTATCACAAAACGTCAAAATGAGGTGTTTGCAAGTTCGTGGCAACGGACTGCCGTGGTGACCCACTTTTACTTTCCACGCGGTGGAAAGCTCACGGATAGTCCTGTATAATCATCACCGCGAGTTGAGAACAGTTTTAAGTTTAAACGAAAATATATATAGGGTGCTCTTCCACGTCATTGTTGGATATCAACCACCTCTCACAATGAAATATAGGGGTAGTAATCACCAACAATTATCTCTCGCAATGAAACATAACAGTAATCGTTATGAAACATAGTGACAGGTGGTTGAGGACCAAATCTCATATATATATATGACCTATTTGGCGATTAGCTGTTAGGTGTTAGTGGATTGAGTTAGCTGATTTGACTATCAAATTGAGTTAGCTGTTTTGACTAACGGATTGAAATAATTGTTTTATGTAAAATTGTTTGATAATTAGATGTTTAAATTAACTTTTTATATTTTAATTAGACACATCATAATCATCTAATTGAAGAAGCTTCTTTAACTAGCTTTTTGAGTACAAAAAACTATTTCAATTCGCTAATTACCAAACACTAATATTAGATGTTTTAAATGGTCAAACATCTAATTTGCCTCAAACCTCTAATTTTTTCACAAACCTCTGACTTCCAAAAATGATCATAATATTTAAGCCCGCGATGCTGGGCATTTCATTTTGATATTCTATTTTAAGATTATAAAAATATAATTCATGGAAATTTAATATTACTGAATATTTAAGGTCATTACAAACATCGGCAAAAGCTATTACAAAAGATACATAAAAAGCCATTTTTTTGAAGTTTGGGGCCGGAGATTTTCAATCCATTCTCCTAATTTGATTCGTAGTTGATGTCTGAAATTCCTTGTAGATTGTAAGTTGATGATGCGGCCGTGTTAGATATTGGAGGTAATTGTTAGAAACCACTATAAAATGCAATTGCCATCCTACTTGCAGTAAAATGTAAAACGTGAAGATCTATATTCTATAACTTACTTGGGAAGTTGCTTCTTTCATAAACAAACAAAAAAAAGGCCACCTTATCCTTGGAAATACAATTCAAAATGGAATTGTATACATCCAATTGATTTAATATAAACGTTGGTTTACTTTAAAAGAAAATATGAAAAATGTATTTTTAACAGTGACATAATCAAATTTAATTATCGTCATTTCAAAGACAACATGAACACAAAATTAAATTAACTTCAAACCGACTTTTTTTTACATTTTTACATAAATACGAGCCCATGAATTATGTAATAATTATTGAAGACGTTTTTCTTCAAGAACTAACTTTGAAGACATGACAAGATTTTTTATGAAACAATAATGAGTTTTGGATCCTCATTTAAAAATGCCTATGTATCCTTATTTATAGAAATCAAATTCATATAATTATATTCGATTTTCCATCAAAATAAAAGTTATATTCGATTTAAGATCATATTTTTTGTAAAATTATGCTTAGCCCACGACTCATTTGTTTGAGATCGGACACAATAGTTTCTGAACTATTCATTTATTGGATCAGACGCAGGTATTTGGGCCGTTAATAATGTCTTAGGGTGCAATGTTGATGAGACCTTCAATTATGATGTTGATAAATCATTCTTCGATTCACACGGGTTGATCATGAACAGAGCTGAGCCGAATTTTGACTTAAATAAATTGAGTTTTATATTGATTTTATAAATCAAGCTGAACCGAGCTTTTTATCACACAAAATATGTGTTCGACCTCGAACTCATTCACTAACGAGTCAAGCACAAATTTTTATCGAACAAAAATGAACCGAACCGAGTCAAGCCGAGCCGAACTCGTTAAGACTTAAATTTTTTATACATAAAAAACTAAATTTTTCTTAGTCCAAAAAACTAAAACATATTTTGTCCAAGCTCAACTCAATTCCCCAACCAATTCTAAGTGAATCTAAGAATTTTAATCGTAAATTTATATAAAATGTTAGAAAATATCTCAACTAATATAAAAATATACACAATATATCTCAATTTTTTTGAGTTTTATCGAGCCGAGCTCGAGCTTAACAAGCTTGAATCGGACTCACTAATAGCTCGGCTCGAACTCATTTTCTCAACAAATATTTTTTTGTGTTTGAGTTCAAGTTCGAACTTATTCACGAACAAATTGATTCTTGAACGGCCTGTATGGACTTATATAAGAATTGGAATGTTGATAAATCATTGTTTACGTATGGGTTAGATACTGTCTTTTTTTTTTGTCAGAGGTTAGATATTGTCTTATATTTCTATAGAGATTATGGTCTGTAATTAAAATATTATAAAATAAATTAAAATTTTTAATTAAAAAATTAAAAAATATATAATTTTGCAAATAATGTTCTATTGTATTTTCTGCAAGCCGGACATGTTTTGCTAAAAAAATTGTAATATTTTGCTTGTAAATCATATATAATTTTAAAGATTTTTAATAAAATAATTATTTTCATCAAACATAATTTACAAAATATTATATTTTACAATATTGTACCCACTTTAGTATCGACTTACTCTTAAAGAGCATGTTCTATGTTACTGATATGTTGTATAATTAGTTTTAAAATATAAAATTTAAAATAATTTGTATATTTATATAAATTTATATTACAATGTAAACTTTTATAAAATGATATTAATATTTATTTAAATAAAATGTTAAAAAATAATAAAATTAAATGCATTTGTGTATTTGTATTTTGATCGAGACACCACTTATAGTACTATATTTTAAATAACTTCACTTGTAATATTTTTTATTTACAAAGTGTCAGAATTTATGTATCGCAGTCTATTTCAATCTATTTTAGTTAACTCAACATTTTAGTGAATATGCATCAATAACATTGTTTTTCTGAACTTGTAAAAAAACATTAATTTTCTCACGCAGAAAATCAAAATGGAGAAGAGCATAAACAAGATAAACTTGCAATTGTATCATTACCAATTCCAAACTAATATTTTCAAAGTGCTCAAATTTGAAATCTACAATTACAATTTACAATTCTAAATTAATAGGATGTATTAAATTCAGATTTTGATTGATTAATAATATATAATTTATGAATCTTACAAAATCGTTGCTGATTTAATTCTGCACCAATTCTTGCACTGATTGAAAATTTTATAAAGTTGATGTAGAGTCTAACATATTTTGTAACATTTCTAATAAATCAATCAAAATCTCGTAAATCTTAGCCAAATTTCAAAATTTTAAAAATACACTATCAAATTCGTCAAAATCCACCATTTCTTTAAATCCAAAAAAAAAATCATGAACTTTTTTAATATCACCCAATTTTGAATACAACTAGATTTTGAAAGACATTTTAGAATCTCAATTGAATACCATCAAATTCTAAAGAATTTTTTTAAAATTCAAATTGAATACCTTCAAATTTTGAAGAATTTTTTAAAATCTAAATTGAATACCCTTCTTCTTGACAAAAATAAATAAATAAAAATATTATATTTTCTTATAAAATTTTCTTGTTTTAAAATATTATATTTTATTCAAATAAAATGCTAAAAAATGTGGACAAGAATATGTATGGCAATTGATTTGTGCAGTCTGATTTTAATCTGTACAACCCTAGATAAGAATATGTATGGCAATTGATTTGTGCAGCCCGAGTATGGGCAGCCCGAGTATGGGGTTAATTATCTAGTTGGTTACTGAATTGAATCTAAAATATCAAGTTGGTCACTAAACTGGAAACGGTCTAAAGTTTGCTACAAGTACATTCCGTTAAATAACTCACTTTTTTTAGACTAAAAATGATAATATATTAAAAAAAAATTGATATGACATCAATAAGGTAGGGTAACAGATTCATTTCAGACCATAAAATCAAAGAAATCAGCATGAATATTAGTATTTTTCGTCCAGAAAAAAGTAAGTTACATAACAAAATGTACATGTATCTGACTTTAATGACCTACTTGAGACCGTTTTCAGTTTAGTGACCAACTTGATAATTTTAAGTCCATTTCAGTGACCAACTTGATAATTAACCCAAAATAAGGAACAAGAAAACATGTAGACAGATCGTACATCAATAATACATTGGGATTTTCTCTCCTTATGTGAGAGGCTAGTTTTCTCTCCTATCTTCTCAGATTTGTGAGAGTGTCAATTATGACAACCGTAGATGATATTGAGATGCAAATGGCGGACATCGACATTGAGAACGAAGAAAACGAGGAGCTAATCTTTGATGAGGGGGTGGAGGAAGACACCAATAGGTTTGATCTCTGTTTGGTGGGTCGTTTTTTAACTGAGAAAGGAATCAACACCAGAGTTATGAAAACGAAGCTAGCAGACATCTGGAGACCGGCAATGGGGATAACAATTAAGGATGTAAAACCTGGCCTATTCCTTTTTCAATTTTACCATCAAGATGACTTTGACTGGGTTAGAAATGGAGGTCCATGGTCGTTTGACAATGCTCTTCTTGTGCTTAATGTAATCAAGACTGGTGAAGATCCTACGAAGGTGGCATTAGTAGAAATGGATTTCTGGATTCAAATATATAATCTCCCGGTAGGTTATATGTCAGAGGCTGTAGGTAAACAATTGGGAAACTTCTTTGGCACCTTCCTAGAGTATGATGCAAAGAATAATGCCAGCATTTGGAGAGAGTTTATGCGATTGAAGATTAGGGTTGATGTCAGGAAGCCTCTGAAACGAAAGAAAAAGATTTGTAAACGGGATAAAACAGAGGTGATAGTGCAATGTAAGTATGAGAGGCTTGGGGATTTTTGCTTCATTTGTGGACTACTGTCTCATTCTGAACGTTTCTGTCAAAAGAAATTTGAGGGGGAAAGTCCAATGATCAGAGAATGGGGGACGTGGCTTCGTGCTCCTCCACGGAGGAACGCCGGTGGAAATAGGAGCAAGTGGTTGCGTGAAGATGGTGGCGGTGGTGACTGGAGTTCCAAATTAGGGGGCGATAATTTCGCTCAGCAGGATAAGGGGGGATTAAATCCGAAATTTATGCAGGTTGGCAAGGATAAAGAGAAAGTTGTTAATATGACTGATTTTTCGGGAGGAAAAGAGGGAGGTATATCAAATTCAAATTCTGAGGAGGGAAATATACGTCAAATCTGGATAAGTCGGGCAATGGGCCGACTGAAGAGGAGGAACTTAATGGGCTAATGTTTGAGGAAAGAAAGAGGCAGAGGAGTGGAAATACTGGGCCGGTTAATAAAAACTTTACTACAGATCAAACAACAAACTTGGATACTGGGTTTTCTGGACTGGATTACTCAGAATCTTCACCACATTTTTTGGCTACGCTTGCTAAGCAAGCTAGCCAGCCCAAATGACTTGCCTAAGCTAGAACTGTCGAGGCATAGGGTCACCTCGTACAGTTCGAGGTTTTAAAGACCTGGTACGTGTTCACAAACCTAGTTTTGTTTTTTTGATAGAAACTTTGTCGTTTGCTAATAAAGTTGAGGAGTTGAGAATTCGTTTTGGGTTTGATCATTGCTTCTCTGTGGATAGAGTTGGTCGCAGTGGTGGTCTGGCCATTTTGTGGAAAAATAATTTTCATTGTGAAATCATAAGTTACTCAAGGAACCACATCGATCTGAATGTTTTAGATAATGGTTCTGTTGGTTGGAGGCTTACGTGCTTTTACGGGTTCCCAGAGCGTGAACGCCGTCGTGATTCTTGGCAATTTATTCATCAGTTAGCTTCCCGTTCTTCTCTTCCTTGGTGTATCATGGGAGACTTTAACGACTTGTTGTATGCTACTGACAAACAAGGTCGTATCGAGCATCCTCAATCTCTTTTTACTGGTTTTCATAATACTATAGAAGAGTGTCAGCTTATTGAACTTGACCTTAATGGTGGGAATTTCACCTGGGAAAAAAGTAGAGGAACATCGAACTGGGTTAGAGAACGTTTGGATAGAGCGTTTGCCACTCAGAGTTGGTGGTCCAAATTTCCTCTTTGTCACTTAAAGGTTGTTCAAGTTTCAAGGTCTGATCATGATCCTATAATTTTAGAGTTGATGAAAGTGGATATTTCGAGAAAAAGTTTCAGATTTCGTTTCGAGAATATTTGGTTGAAAGAATCTAATTTCGTTATGGAGGTGAAGGAGTTTTGGAAGAGTATTCCAGTAGCTCACCTTATTCCTAAGCTTGCTGAGGTTTCAACGTATATGGCAAGGTGGGGGAGGACATTTTTTCACAAGTTCAAAGAGAAGATCAAAGTTCAGAAAAATATTATGGAGGCTCTGGGGAATAGAACAGATGATGACAGTGTACAAGGTTATTTAGAGGCCAAGGAGGAGTTGAATAATTTGTTTTATAAGGAGGAGGTGTATTGGAAACAAAGAGCGAAGCTCTTTTGGCTAGCTGAGGGAGATGATAATACAAGGTTTTTTCATACTAGTGCTTCAGCAAGGAAGAAGTCGAATCATATTGTGTACTTAAGGAACGATAATGGGGACTGTGTAAAGGATACTGATGGCATGTGTCAAATAGTTCACCAGTATTTTTCGAATTTATTTGCAGGTGATACTGTTGAGGATGGAGCTACTGATTTTAATAGCCCGAGACAGGTTACAGATGATGAGAATTTGATGTTATGCGTTGAGCTACAATTCGAGGAATTTTCCGAAGCCATAAAGCAAATGCACCCTGATAAATCTTCGGGCCCGGACGGCTTAAATCCGGCCTTTTATCAATCTTTCTGGAGCGTTATGGGGCATGAGGTTTTTGCTTGTTGTAAGCAATGGCTTGACAGTGTTTCTTTCCCTTTTGATTTGAATAATACGAACGTTGTTCTAATCCCAAAGAAGGACAATGCTGACAACATGAAGGACCTTCGTCCAATAGCACTCTGCAATGTGTTATATAAAATTTTGGCGAAGGTATTGGCCAACCGAATCAAAAAAGTGTTGCCTAATATTATCTCGGAGAATCAGTCGACCTTTGTGCAAGATCGTAGTATAACTGACAATGTGCTGGTGGCCTTTGAACTTATTCATCACCTTCGACACAAGAACAGGGGAAGTGAGGGTGAAGTTGCCCTCAAATTGGACATAAGCAAAGCTTATGATCGTGTGAGTTGGACTTATTTGGAGCATAGATTACGGGCAATGAAGTTCTCTCAAAAATGGATTGATTGGATGTTGTTGTGCGTAAGAACGGTTTCCTACCAGTTTTGCATTAATGGTTCCATTGTTGGTCCCGTGATTCCGAAACGAGGGCTTCGTCAAGGTGACCCTCTCTCTCCGTACCTTTTCTTACTGTGTGGGGAAGGCATATCTAATGATCTTGATAATGCTGTGCTTAATGGAACAATTCATGGTTGTCAGATTGCTCCTACTGCCCCCTCAATTTCACATCTTCTATTTGCAGATGATAGCTTCCTTTTCTTTCGAGGAACTACAACGGAGGCTCATGCAATCAAATCAATTCTGACAAATTATGAAAGGTGTTCAGGCCAATCAGTCAACTATCAGAAATCGGGGGTATTTTTTAGTGCCAACACTCGTCAACAAAAGAGACAGGAGTTGTCTAATATCTTGGGGGTGCATAATAGTATTGAGGGCTCGAACTATCTGGACCTTCCGTCGTTAGTGGGCAAGTCCAAAACTAGAGTTTTTGGGTACTTGAAGGAGAGATCTAGGAAACGTATCCAAGGGTGGTACAAAAAACCTGTTTCAAGGGCTGGAAAATCAGTTCTAATAAAAAATGTTGCACAAGCAATTCCGGCGTATACCATGTCTTGCTTTTTTTTGCCTAAGTCGCTCTGTCAAGACCTCGAAGTTATGTTTAACAAATTTTGGTGGAGATCTAGTGGGGATAGTGGTAAAGGCCTTAATTGGTTGGCTTGGAATGCTATGACTGGTTCGAAAGCGCAAGGTGGTTTGGGTTTTAGAAGCCTTTATGGTTTCAATATTGCGTTATTGGGGAAGCAATGCTGGAACATGTTGAATAATCCTGGTTCTCTGGTTTCCAGATTGTTCAAGGCCCGGTATTTTTCGAATACCAGTATGTTTGAAGCTCAAAAAGGGCGTAACTCGAGCTACATTTGTCAAGGTTTGAAGACGGCCATGGACTCTCTTCGTTCAGGCTTTAGGTGGGTGGTAGGTAATGGGGAAAGTATTTGTGCTACTAAGGATCAATGGATAAGAGGGAAGAAAGATTATTGTGTGGTTAATGACCATAGTTATGCTGACAGGTCAGAAAAGGTCTCGACTTATATCGATGCTAGTACTAAGAGTTGGATTACTCATCAAGTCTTTGAGAATTTTCTGCTTGAAGACGCTAGAGCCATCATCTCTATTCCTCTCCCTCGTAATGATACTGAAGACCGTGTTGTTTGGGCTGGTTCATCTTCGGGGATATATACTGCTAAAGAAGGATATAAACATTGGCTTAACCTTAATAATATCGTTCATAACGGTAACTATTCTGATGGGTGGAAGAGACTTTGGTCTCTGTTTATTCCTAACAAAATAAAAAAATTTATTTGGAGACTTTGCAGGAATACAATCCCTACGCGATGGAGACTGAGGTTTAAAGGAGTTCAAGTGCCTATAACGTGTCCAATGTGTAACTCGGACATAGAGCACCTCATGCATGTTTTCTTAGACTGTACATTTGCAAAACAGTGCTGGCAGTATGCAGGAATGGCTCTTAATACGGATCAAATTGAAGATGCCCCAATCTGGCTGCTCAACACGTTGTCTACTGGTAAATCAGAGAGTAATATCAAGGTTTGTACGATTTTATGGGGTATCTGGACATGGAGAAATAAGCGAGTTTGGGAGAGTAAATCTGTTTCAGCAGTTTTAGCCATGGATAACAGTTTTCATCATGTTTCTGAGTGGAGATCAGCTCGAACCAGATTTAAGAGATCTCTTGGTACTAATGTCTATCAGCCTACTAAACATGCTGTCAAATGACAGCCTCCTTCGAATGGGGTATTAAAGTTCAATGTTGATGCCTCGTTTCGTTCGGATAAGGAGAATTTCTCTTTGGGCATGGTCATTCGAGATAGCAATGGAGATTTTGTCGAGGGCAGAACTATGTGTAAGCCTCCTGTTAGTTCAGTGTTTGAAGCGGAAGCAGTGGGGGTTAAGGAAGCTCTTTCCTGGGTGAAATCTAAAGGCCTAACTGATCAGGTAGTGGAGGTGGAGACAGACTCTATGCTGATAGTTCTTGGTCTCAGGAGTACGTCAAGGAACTTTCTAGAAGTGGGGGAAGTGATCGAACAATGCAAGATGCTCCAGAGGGAGTTAGTTAACACTTCTGTTCATTTCATTAGGAATCATGCTAATAGGGTAGCTCATGAATTTGCTCGCTTGCCCTGTTTAGTTAATTGCCATTCAGTTTTTTTGTCTCTCCCCGCTTGTGTGGAAGAGGCTGTTCTTCGTGATATTTCAGTTTAATGAAAATTTTCCTTTCGTTCAAAAAAAAAAAAAAAAAAACTTGATAATTAACCCTAAAAGTATGTACGAGCTAAACTCACAATTGGATCATTATCAATTCCACACCCATATTCTCTAAGTGCTTAAATTTGGTTGCTATACTAAAGTTTATATGTTTTGTAAAATGCAATGCACGAGATCTTTTATTGTTACATTAAATTAATTTTTAATATTTTTATAAAAAAAATTATAATAAAATATTTACAAATTTCATTTAATTTATGATAATTATTATATTATTAATGTTTATTATTCTATTTACTATTGTATTTTTTTGCTTGAAATTTCATGTTATTCTAATTTTAAAATCATTAAAATTTATTTTTATACATTTTTCCACTCATAATTTTATTATTTTTTATAGTTAATTTCCAAGTTTTTTAAAAAAAATTGCAAAATAATATCTTGAAATTTCATTCATAATTTTTATCTAATAATATTTACAAAATGTAATTACTAATAATATTCTTTTATTTTTATTCTAGTAGTATTTGCTTATGTTTGGTGGTTTTAATATTGGCACTGGAAAGTGGATGATTGTTGTGGTCTTGTGGACCTCTGGTGATTGATGGACGATTGTTGTTGAATGGCTTTGCGTACAAAAAGAAATAATGCTAAAAAATAAGATAATAATTATAATAATTTTAAATTTACAACTTTGTCCCTGACGACCAAACCATTTTAACTCCCTTACTTTAATTATATATAGAAAATATAATAAGTTATGTTATTGGTTGCTAAGAAAATATATATATATATTTATAATTTAAATTTAAATATTCAATACATGAAATATTGATTGAACTGATAAATAAAGTGTTACCATCATAACAAAATAAGATTAAAATACAATATTAGAATTTATTTGAAATGTGACGTCAATTTTTAATTTAATAAGAATGTTAAACGTCCTAAATCATTTAAGAATTATATTTCTTACCAACTCCATTATCATTGACTGGTTATACATTTTAATCTTACATTTAATATGTTATATTTTTAGAATTTTGTATTTATTACGTCATTACCTTTAGATTCTGACCACTGAGGCTATCGATTGCTAATATTGACCGTCGCAATTCACAATCTTTGAACTAATTCACTTGAATTAATAATGTGAATGGGCACCCTAAACCTAAAAAATTATATATAAATATGTTAAAAAGGATAAGAAGAATAATATATTCAAAGCATTTGATTTATTGAACATGATATCTGTTACACCCAAAATTTGTATAAGGAGAGAATTGACTATTTGAAGATGGTCAACTACTAGGATGACATAGTTACAGGGGTATGTTGATATGAATGATAGATGAAGGTAGCAGGAGGTGAATTTGGAGCTCCAAAACAGGAGTAGGTATGAGTTGGAACGCCAACCATGGGCAGGACCAAGGTTGGAGCGCCAACCTTGGGCGAACCATAGGCTGGCGCACCAACATGATGAAGAGGACCAAGTTGGGGCACCAACTTGGAGATACCATGAAGAAGGAATAGAATATCATTTAATGGGTGACATGTATTGAAGATTTATAGAAGACTACAAGATGAAGACCAAATATGACTGAAGGCCTGATTCTGTATTCTAAT
This sequence comes from Heracleum sosnowskyi, assembly GCA_030848705.1. Classification (NCBI taxonomy): domain Eukaryota; kingdom Viridiplantae; phylum Streptophyta; class Magnoliopsida; order Apiales; family Apiaceae; genus Heracleum; species Heracleum sosnowskyi. The sequence continues at coordinate 134,944,649 of CM061237.1, forward strand.
AAGTTATCCTTATTGGGGAATCAAGGTGTGATTAAGCCTGTCTATACACTTAAAGGGTCTATTCATGTATTCTAGCAAGTTATCCTTGTTGGAGGATTAAGATACGCCTGGTGTGACGATAACTTTGGAGAACTTGCCCTTTAGTCTGGTGGGTTATCTTCATCGGGGGGTAAGGATCAGCTTGTGCATTTGAAGTAAGTCATGACTTGTCCCTGCAACAAAATGACCGATGTGGTAGTTGGTAGCGTTTGATGTTAGCTCCAGTAGTTAGGGCTAATGTTGTATCCGTGAAGGCACGGTCATAGTTGAGCCTTGGGGTCATTGGGCTAGACTTCATCGTATGGGCTCTCCTAATTAGTGGGTTGGATATACATTTCATAATGAGTTGATAGTTCTAGTCCGACATGGACTATGCTTGATGTTTGTCACAAAGGAGACCTATCTCTAGCAGACTTAGGATCCTTGTTATATTAGAACTACGTGAAGCTTGATCCCTATAAATATAGGATACGTAGGCACATTAAAGGGGTTAGACGTTGAGTGCTCTGAGAGACCACCACCACTACTTTGATCTCAACTTCTTATAAACTCGATCACCAACATTCTCCGACGTCTGTTCTGTCATCAAACCACCATCGTAGATCTTAATTTTGGCGTGTAACCTCAAATTTTGTTATTACAAATTCCTCTGTTAATAATATCTAATGTTCGATTTGACACGATTTTACCACATTTTTATTTGTAAGTATGGTTGGTCACATCTTTGACACTACAAACTCATGAGATGTCGCCTCCATCTACATCTACATTAGAATTTAAAAGTTCAACAATGAAAATTGTGGAGTATAATGACTGTGCTTAGTTGATAACAAAATAGAGAAGAAGTTAAACTTATGAGATCCTTAATATGCCTATATAGAATTTATTATCAAGTTAATGTGAAGACATGTCTTATTAATAAATTAAAAGTTTTCGAAAAGATGATGTATTCGTTCACGTTAAATTTTAAAAGCTACTTATCAGTAAGAATAATTTAAAATTTAATGTTATTAATCGAATTTATATTGTTAACATTTTTTTTTAGAATCCTAAAGAACAGTTTAGCTACCAACCCACTGATCCCACGTGTGATTTGAGAAAAATAGGTTTAAAATATTTTTACATTGGTAAATTGAATTTTTAATATTTCGTCAACATGTATTATACTAAACCTTATTCCTTTTAAAATTAAAATATAATTTTGTTTAAATTCAAAAAAATTGTACTTAAGAGGATGATGTATTCGTTCAAATATACTTTTGAACACTACCTGTGAATTAAAATAGTTCAAAATTTTAAATTTAATTTAAATTATTTATTACTTTAAATCGGCGTAAAAAATGGTTTAGTTACCAAAAAGATGTAATCTAAATGTGATAGGTTTAAATAGAAATTAAAACTTTAGCTTTTATTTAAATCATACAATAATGTCATTGATAATCTATATAATTAATGCAATATGCATATAAATAAATAAATAACAATTATTAAAATTATGTATTAAAAATTTTATTCCTGAAATTGAATTATTAATATCAAATTTATTATAAAATAGTAATCAAATTGGTTGATTAATAAATATTAATGTATATTCAATGACAAAATATGATGGTATAATTGTTTTAAATTTTAAATAAAATGGTGATTTATTAAAAAAAAAATTATAAGTATTATTAACAAATTTTGTTTTCACTAAAACAAATATGTAACATCTAGATATTTTAAATCAAAATAATTACGGTTTGTTAAATTAAAATTATCCACTAATCATGATTTGTAAAGTAGGATGAGAATGATAAATAATCAAAACTTTTACTATAATATGATTGGTCTAAAATTTATGAGTGGTATTTCGTTGATCCTAAAATAATTAATATTTTATGATTGGTCAACTCTATAGCATGTAGACTCAAATACCTTTCAAATAAAAACTGTAGACTTAAATATTATAATTAAAGATTCCAATAAGTTTTATACATAAAAAATTTACAAAATATAATCAATCGTTCAAAGTATCTATTAATAAAGTATCCATTAATATATAAAGTAACATTTTCTTTTATTAGTAATTGAATTATGAATTAATATATTTTCTTTTATTAGTAACATTTTCTTTTAAAATATATTAGTAATTCCTAAATTACTAAGAAATAAATTATACTAAAATATGAGAAATATATTATAATTGAATAAAAAATTTATTATTAAAAGTATTATAATATAAATATTTATAGAAATCACTCTATATTCTTGATTGATTTTTAATAAAAATAGTGATTTGTTAATAAATGTTTTCTGACTTAAAAATGTAATCCATGGATATGTTAAATTAAGTGGCTATTGCATTTTAAATTATAATTTCTAATAACTAATAATGATTTGATTGATTAGTAAGTTGTCTCATGTTATACTTAATATTTAATAATATAATTGTAATTGATTGTGGACAGAGTGAAACTCAAACGAATTTATGGAATAACTCAATTCGTCTATAACTCCTGTTAACGGAGGAATTTGGTATTAACCAAATTTGAGGTTCGTCGCCGAAATCAAGATCTACGATGGTGGTTGTTCGCCGGAAAGTCGCCGGAGTATGGTGGTTGTCAAGAACGAATGACGAGTGAAGGTATAAAGTCAATGTTGGGGAAAGAATTAAAGACTGAGAAAGATGATAAAGGAATCATGAGGTATTTTTTTTTTACTGAGTTTGGGTTCCTAATGTTCAAGAGATTAAGGACGCCAAATTTTTCGGAATGACTAGTAAGAGAAACTGAAAGGATGAAGTTTGAAGTTAAGAGTACAACAAGGATTATTTAAAAGTCCTGATTGAGCCAGAACGAATTAAGGAATAAAGATCTGTCATAAAGAGACAACTACCCCGAGAGTACAAAAAAAAAGGGGGTAAAGAAATTTAAGGAAATGTGATTGGTATCCGGATAGACCGGATAGATAAAAAGGATATTATCAATTGGTAAACAAATATTGGATATGTCAGAAAATGAAGGCAGAACAAATACCTAGTTGACTATCACAACCTGTGGAGATTCCTGATTAGGAATGTAAGTTCTTGTAATGGATTTTGAGATAGGATCAACAAGAATCAAGTCGAACTATGACGTCAATGGAGTTATAATTGATGGATTAAATGAGTCTACTCATATTTTATTATTAGCGGGAGACCTTCAATCGAAGAGCTACGAAAGAGATAGTTGGGTGACATGAAGTTCCATTCACCAACATGTCAGATAAGCACCAAGGATTTAATTTCCAGATTCGGAAGGAGTTTTTCCAAACGTGTTTGGCGACGAGATTAAGCGCGAGCACTACGTAGGATCCGCAGACCGACGGACCGACCGAAAGAAACATTTCAGACAACCGAAGTTACGGTAAGCGTTGTACCGCCGATTGCAAGAGTAGTCGGATGTTGATAGAAAATGGGTGTATAAGAATACAACCAAAATTGGCTTATATAGAGCGCCCGGTAGATATCATAGACCGGAATGAGTAAGTGTTGTAATGGAACCAGAATGTTGAAGAGTCAACCTGGAAACTGAAGATTACTATATTGGAAAAGTAACCTCGACTATTTTCTTAGATTCCGGGACGGAATCCTTTTAAGGAGGGGAGACTGTAATAACCCCAAATTTTGGACTTAGTTAAAATTTTTGATGAATAGTAAATTTTCTGATGAAAATATTTTCAGACCACACTATGTGGAAGACAGGGAATGAATGTTTCGAAGTTATATTAATGATGTATAAGGAGAATAAGTGAATGCAAACGCAATCAGAATCAGAAGATTTCCATTCGAGTTTTAAATCACTATTCACTGGACAATCAAGGACATATTGAACTGATCATTTTGAGGAATTATATAGAATGAGAAATCCATGATCACATATTAAGCCAAGGCAATAAAAGATCAAGAGGATATCCCCTAGCATTGGTACAACGAAACGTTTTCGAAATCCCTTAAACCTATCTCAAAACTTAGCAACAAAGAAGAATCGTAACGAATTATGGATTAAACTCTAACCGAAGGGGAAGTATCATATAAGATCATCAAATGAATCATATAAGAGGATTGATGATACAAGAAATGACATAAGCATGACACAGGAGGATGACATATATAGGTGATGACAAAGTGATGACAAGGTGATGAATCACCACCTTGCACCACTTCACCACACAAACCACAATAGCTTGACATGTGTCATTGGGTGACAAAACTCAACCAAAACCACACAAAATTGGATGCATCTAATTAGAATTATTTGGACAAAAAGAAACAATTCAAGAAACAATAGCAAGAAAAACACAAAACATTCGGCCAAAATAGTTTCTTCAAACCCTTAAGAATTTTGCTACCACTTCCACTTATCCAAAAATTGCAAGGATGGATTCTAAAGTTTCCATATTTCCAAATTAAGGTAATCTCTTAATCCTAGCTCCATCCATATAGGTTTACATGTTCAAATCTTGATCAAAAGATGAGCATGAATAGTGAAATGAATAGTAACTTATGATTTTCTTGATTTGTTCTTGAAGATTAAGGCTTGTTAAGGTTGATTAAGGATCAAGAAAGGGTATATAAGCTATTGTTAGGGTATACCAAGCATCAAGGAAGGTATAAACATCTAACACCCTTGGTTATACTTTGATTATTATGTTAAGTTTGATGATAGTTTGAGATAGTATGAAGTAAAGGTTGAATCCTTGGTTATAATGATTGTTTAGTGATTATCTTGATGGTTGAACTAGTAAATGTTTGTATGGACTTGTTGGTTAAAGATCATGGGTTAGTTTAGATGATGAATGAGAAGTATTGATGATTGGTTGATGTTATTGGATTGATTGGAGTGTTTTAAACACGGGAATCACGATTAAGCGTCGTTACCATGTCGGATTTTCTTTAGAAAGTTTAGACAGAGACCACGGTTACCTTCTAGGCATAAAAAAACACTTTCTGACAATGATCATGTAGGCTCTGTTTTGTAGTTTATTTTGGCGAAAGAATCGTATCGTTTCGATTTACGGTTTAGGAGAAACACCCGTTTTAGTGAAAGCGGTTTCGGCTAAGTAATTCACTATATGAACTTTGAGCTTGTGATAAAACCCCTTAAAAATGGACATAGGTCATGAAATTAATGTGCATACTAGTATGGACAGTTAGGAAGGGAACCGAGAAGGTTTCATGTTAAAAAGATGATTTTTTGATTTAATAAAAATGCGAGAATCAAAGTTGCGCAAGTGAAATACCCTTAAGGGGATAGTTTAAACCATGAGTTTAGTAATGGTAAAGTACTTGGGTTTTGTGAATGGATTATCAACCAAACTTTTGACTTAAGAGTTTAAGGAATGTCATGAGGGGATAAGTGACCAAGAGCGAGACATTTGATTTTTGTTAATAGAACGTTAGTGCTTAAGTTAATGGCACTTTAAATGATTACGCTAGGGGACTGATCGAGTATTTCTTTGTTTTTAGATTTCCAGGCAAATTCTCGAACCCCTAACAACCAAGGACCCAATGCAAGTTTTCTCATTCCATGCTGTGTTTCAATTACCTATACTGATGATTGCATATGATAGGATATCATGCATGCTTTCAAACCTTACATCGTATATAGATGTGGTCGTATTAAAAATGTTGAGATTATAGTATTGCATATGATATATGCATGCAAATTTTCAAACCATACATCTGATATAAGATGTTGTTGTATTTAATGATGTGATTATGATATATAATGCTTTAATGTTGTAAAGAGGATTATATAAATGATTATGCTTTTGATAAAAAGCTTTCGTAAGATTATATGGTTTATATGCTATGATTATATTAGATATAAACCGAGGTTTTATAAAGGCTCTAAGGGTAGAGCACTCGTACGATGATTTTAAAACATTAGACCGGGAGTCAAATCATTATTTTGTCTTGATTATACTGTCAGAAGCTGGAGGGTTCCAGGGACAGCTATATTTTAATATGTTGATTAAATATTCCAATATATATATATATATATATTATTGGATATTTAATGTGAGATATTTAAATAATATTATTAAAAATATTATTTGAATATTTATTTAATTAAGTGAATATTATTGTGAATATTCACTTAAGTGGAATTTATTGAATAATAATTCAATATTTATTATTTGAATATTTATTAAATATTCCCAAAAGTGATTTAAAAATCATAGAACCTTATTTATATTATTATTTAAGGTTACAATCGTTATTTAAAATATTTTCTGATCTCAAAAAGATTTATGTGACTACAGTAGGGGTTCCCAACTACTTTTAAATTATTTATCTCAAATGATGATTATGGTTTTGGACTTATCGAAAATTGGGAATCCATTCCAGGAAGTGAACATATGATTTCACTTGCCTCTTTCATTAAAAGTGAGTATATTTTGAGTTCTGAATTATCAGAACTAAAGATATTTTACAAAAACTCCCGGGTCGTGATTTCAAAATTCCTGACATATTCCCTGTCAATTGACAAGAGTCAACCCACATCGTGATTTACTCGTTTTAAACATTTTGGAGTAATAAAATCTGAACTGTTGCAAAGTTTTGACAAGTATTTTTGTACTTGGGGAATCAGAATTAAATTCTGATTCCCGTTTCATTGATTGTTCATCCGGGACTAGGAGGAAACGTGTAAGAGGCTGTGGGACAGTCCATCAAATTATGGCGTAAGAGGCTGCGGGGCAGTCCAACAATTATCTTGCGTAGGAGGCTATGGGACAGTCCAGCAGATACAAAGCCCGTATGCGGCTGGGATGATAATCGTGATAAGATATCGTCCATCTACTAGTAGAAAAGCGTGAGTATGATACAACGACTGATCATCGTGTATCATGGTGTGTTCCAGAATGTCCCCTCCCTCCATTTGGAGTTGTGCTGCACATTGTAACGAAAGCCTAGGTGTTGAGTTACTGATAATGTGACAATGATTGAACAATGATGTTCCTCGTACAGTATTTGAACTGTATGACATGTTTTGACGAAAAGAATATCTCAATATATCATTATGTATACGAATGAAGTTTTAAAAGTTTTGAAATATGATATCAGCTACATATATGATTATGCTGCTATATATTATTGTCGAGCTATAGTGCTCATTCTTGCTTCTTTTATATATCACAACACAACCGAGTCAAAAAGGTGTTCATTACTGATATTGTACAGTGTTTTGAACAGTATGAGATATCTAAATAGATATGCATATGTATATATGTTGAGAAGGTATTTAAGATATACAATATATTGAACAGTATGGTATTTTGAATCAATGGATAGGCTTTAAGCCTTGATTCCAATGTTAATATCTATTTTAAAAAGATATGTTTTGAGACTTGGTTTATTATATTGATACCAAGGATTTCTAAATGATTTACGAGAGTATTTGAGTATGATTATAAGTCATACAGTATTTTGAACTGTATACTATTTTGGGGTCAAACCCTAGTAGTGTTAAAACGTTTATCCTATATGGATTATCTACCTTAAAGGTTTAAAGATTTAAACTGGGATAGATTTCTTACTGAGCGCTATTAGCTCATTCTTGCTTTATTAAAACTTTCAGCATGAAGAAAACATTGATGATTCACCCCGTATTACGATAGCAAGGGAATGGAGAGACCACCCTTGAGTTAGTTCAGCAAGATGGATACTGCCGGAGTTAGCAGAATAGTTGCAGCTTGAATTAGTAAGAATTGTTTTCGAGTAGGTTTGTATTATTAAACCTTGTATAGAACGGCGAGGTCTATTATTGTAACTTCAGGAAGAGGTTGTAAATAATAGATGAGATTCTGGTTAGTACATTTGATTTGTAATAACAAATGTTACTTTTGTTTCTCATTTCCAAGGCTATAACTTATGTGTGTGTGTGCGTAAGTGATTGGGGTCTTTGGAGTTGTATTATTAGAATGTTGTAAGTAATGCATGTATTGTATAATTGATGGAGCATGACAACCCAGATTCCTGACCCCGGATCTGGGGGTGTTACAGTAAGGATACTCTTTTGTTCGTAGGAAGGGCCGGGAGATGCATCAGTACTAACCCCCAGCGTCGTGAAGGCTCACCCTCTTGTAGAAGTCCCTTCTAATCTTCTAATCCATTTTAAAATAGCGTTCTCCTGTAGAGGGGCTCACTCATGACCTTGGGGCCATATCCTGCTGATCAGGGGACGCATCATAAGGTCCATGGGGCCTCTACTCCGAATGTTCTTCTTCTTGCTGAAAGCAAGTTGAGGACTTGTACAATCATGTTTAAAGTCGAAGCCTTAGCATATGAGACTGATACGTTTATGGCGCGCTTTGAAGAGCATATCCCCTGAATGTGTGGACGCGTTCTCTGAAGATGAAGGTTTTGTCCTCACAGAGGGGCTCACTCATGTCCATGGGGCCTCAGCCTGTAATCAGGAGGCACTCACTGTGGACCACGGGGCCTCTACTCCAATGGCTTCCTTTCTTCTGAAATTCAAATAATAAATTCTTCTTGTAAACATTGGAGTCCACCTAAGCATAGTGTTTTTCTTTGAGAGCACATCCTTTTTCTTTGAGGGCACGTCCTGTGTGTTTTGATGTCGATCATTCCGCACAAGCTTCCTATCATGCCTTCCTCGGTAGTAACTCATATACCCCCAATCTTGATCTCGACGGTCCACCGAATCATCAAACGGAGGGCTCGCTCATGTCTATGGGGCCTCGACCTGTAATTCTCTCAAGAATTAGGGGGCACGCTCTATTGTCACGGGGCCTCTTTCCCATATTATTTATCGAATTGTCACTTGAGGGGGCTCGCTCATGTCCATGGGGCCTCGACCTCCACATTATCTTCCTCTAAAAATCACTGGAGTTTATGCTGAGTAGTAGTTCTTTAACCTGAGGGCGCGCCTGATGCGTCCTTTGGGAGAAACGACCATCTCGGTATGTCTGACATGTTGATGGAGCACCCTTGAAGTAGAGGGTGCGTCCTCACAGATTGGGAAGCAGAGCTTGATAACTTTTGAGATATTTTCCCAATCAAGATTCCTCACCTGTAAAAAAAACTCAATAATCGGAAATTTTAGAAATTACCTGGAGGACGCGTCCTGGAGGTGTGGTCTGAAATCGTCGAATTTTCCCGAGAGTTTTTGGAAACCTTCTGACCATCGAGCACCACCCTTAGGGCGCACCCTAAGGGTTCTTGGGGATTTTCCTTCACAATCTTCTTCCTGCAATAATTCAAGGAACAGATAACAGAAATCACAACAAAGCAAGTTAGGTGTTACCTTGAAGGCACGTCCAGAAGATGATGACGTGCTCCCGATAATTGCACCTTCTTTTTATGATCTTGCTCGGAATCACCCCTAGTATACATGGAAACTGCTACCTTCAAGCATACCTGGAAACATCCTTCAGATCTGAATAACCTTGATACCTTCTTCTCCAGATCTTCTTCGAACTCCCAGTCAGAAATCATCTTCTTCAAATCACCATCTTTGGATCTTCTTCCTTGCCTCCAGTATGAAGTCGTAGCTATGACCATCCTTCGAATCTTGGCAGACCGTCTTCTAAGAACTTTCATCATGATTAGATATCTCTTTCTTCTGAGATTATGATCTTGATCAGCAACCCTCCTTCTAGCGCCAATTTGTTAACGGAGGAATTTGGTATTAACCAAATTTGAGGTCCGTCGCCGGAATCAAGATCTATGATGGTGGTTCTTCGCTGGAAAGCCGCCGGAGTATGGTGGTTGTGATGAATTGGGGGTTGAGATTGTAAGGGTTTTCTTGGTGGTGGCTCGCCGAGCTCTTCGCTTCCAACCCCTTACAATGTGCCTACGTACCCCGTATTTATAGGGGATCCAGCCCTACATAGTTCTTGGGGAGCAAGTAACTTATATGGGCTGATTTCTGATTTCCGAGGCCCACTAGGATACCTGATCCGTCTTCTGAAATTGGTCTTTGACTCGCTTTAGGAATGTCCAATGATGAGGCCTAGTCACAAAGGCCCAAGGCTCGTCTATGCTTTCAGGACTTCACTGATAAGGAAACTTCCCCCGTCCAGGACTAGTCCTATCCGTTACCAGATATTTCCTTATTTCATAGACACTGGTATAACCATGACTTACCTCAAATGCCAGACGCATCCTTGTCTCCCGAATGAGAAGCACCCACCAGATTGCAGGACAAGTGATCCCAAGTGTTTGGGTGCAAAGTGCAAGATTACTCCAAAGTTCTCCAATGAGGACGCGCCCATTGAGTACAGGAACAGAGCTCCCAAAGCACACACCAAGGTTCACCCCACATCCCCAATGAGGACGCGCCCATTGAATACAGGAGGAGGCCTTCAGTACACAGGCATGCCCCTGGAGGCCTTCAACAACGGACATCCCCCTCCAAGAGCCCATCCTAAAGTAGAAATCTTCAATAAGATATCAATATTAAATCAAGAGAATCATCCTTCAATGTCAAGTTGCCACTTCGTACCATGAGGGTGCGCCCTCAAGGGGTAGACGGCTAGAGGGCGCGCCCTCTCCCTTAATCTTCCTTGTGTCAGTCCAATGTCAATGTAGCTCTTATTCTCTGTCAAGTCATCCATTCATGTGATGTTGTCAGTCACACCAAGAGGACGCGTCCTCAGGGGTTGGACGGCAAAAGGGGCGCGCCCTCTCCCCTATGAGGACGAGCCCTGAGCTTCCCTTGTACCAATTCAATACCTAATTGCAACTTGGATATCCCCAATTGATTATTACTTGACCCGAATTTACCCTAAAAACCCAATACCAAATTTTGGCTATAACAACTCCAATAATTACATTATAAAAGTTGAAAAAACATCATTGAGTACTTTCTACTGCTCGGAAAATAATGATCAACTTTTAGTTTCTTGGAAAATAATATATAGATTTTAATTGATGATTATATTGTAAATAAGGAATTTTTTTAATATAATTTGATTGGTCTAGAATTTAGGGATGACTTCTGATTGGTGCTAAAATAATTCATAATTTTCTGATTAGTTAACTGCACCTAACTGCATACCTGGGTAGACTCGAGTATTATAATAAAGGATTTATGCTCTATCTTGAATTTTAAAAATTAAAGTTGGACGAATTCACATGCCACACAAAACTCACAAAAAAAATTCTAATTTTGTGGTGGTATAACAAATTTTTTCAATCAAAACTATCTTGAAATTGAAGAGAGGAGAAAGTCATGAATTTTTATATTGAGAATTAAATTCGGTTTAAGAAATCTATTTATATTTGGAAAATCAAAATATGATACAACTTTTTTAAATTATATCTTTTCATATAATTTTTTTTTCTTATATAATATAATCGTGGTCGTCTACTTTTAAAACTATCAGATCCGACAGGCTGAGTTTATTTTGGCGGTACTAATGACCAGACTACCAAAATTTTGGATAAAATCTCTTTTAAGGTTAACCTGTACATTATATCCTTATATTATATAAGTGCAAGAGGGATTTTATCCAAATTTTTTGTCTCTGACGACCAAATTAATAAGGACTGTTAGATCTTAAAATAGAAGATGAGAACCGTTGGATTTAATACTAAAACGTGTATTTGATTATTAGTTGGATTATAAAAGTTTATTTGATTATTAGTAATATTACATTCCATATTATGTATAATTTAATAATTTTAATCAAATATAATTAAGTTTCCTAAATTAGGCTTCTTAAATTAAATAGAATTCTTGATGTAAAACTTCATAACTTTTTTCGCTATTCAATTTTTAATAATAATATTTAAAAAAAATCCATGCATCGCACATATGGCATCTTCAAGAGAACAACCTCTTAAAAGTGTAATTAAAAGTGTAAGTGATATTACATGACTAATATTATAGATATGTAAAATTGATTTTTCCAATCCTTATTCCTTAATAGAAGATTTTATATAAGCACAAGAAAGAATAGCAAATTGATTAGCACTTGTACTTTTAAATTATGTAGTTAGAAGGATTCGATTTTGAGACCTATTGTAACAGCCCGACTTTTCGGACTATTAATTCTAATATAAAACTAAAATAAAATACATTTCCTTACTCAATAAATACTAAATCGCACAAAAGTCAAATCAGTGGTCAAACTCAATAATTCATAACATTAAACTGGAGACGCAGCTCCATATATCTAATATTCAATTCAATAATCAATATCTTGTAATTAACAAAATTTATTCTAATAGCACAATTATTATTAACCAATAATTTACATCAAATCACGTAGCACGAAATTCACAAGTTCACATCGATATTCTCAACAAGCTTCCACAGTGTACCAACCTGAAATATTATGAAAGAGTGAGCTACACAGCTCAGCAAGTAACAAATTGACTTATCGATATTCTCGAAAATCAATGGGCGTTTTAATAAAACAGATTTCTCAAAACAATAATAAATTGCAAAACATTTACGAAAACAAGTCCAACCTAATGTTTATATTTTCAAAATCCAGAACAGAAGCAGAATTTAAAACAGAAACGAAATTCTTATAAATACCACAGTCTTGCTCTACGGTCACACTTTCCCAGTAGCCGGGATCTTATTCTTATTCTTATTCTTTCGCCACACTTTGCCAGTGACCGGCATCTAAAGTTCAATAATTACGCCCCCTTAATAGGTATCTAAAGTTGCACACTTGTGTGCCTACTAAGGGTATCTAAGGCTAGTTCCGGAACTATAGCGTAAATTACGAACGGGTTCGAAACGTAGAGACTGAGGGATTCGAAGATTCTCGTATCTTATATCTTATACAGTTCGAAACAATATTCTTATATCTTATACGAAATTTAAAGCAGAGTCAAAATATCTTTTCCGAAAATAAAAGTAAGTCAAAAAGTACTTACCTCAAAAGCGATCAAATACCGAAATCAATGCGAGCAAATCTTATAATTTTATTAAACCAGTCAAACTCAAATAATGTTCACACCATCTTAATAGAACCAATGCGACGCTTACATATAACTTACTCAATGAAATTTCAAAAATCAGACACCAAAACATCTTGCAAAATAGGCCAATATTAACAAACTCAATCCTGACCAGTTCTGAAAATTGGCAATTTACTCTATAAAAATGATTTTATATGAAAAAGTACAAAACATGAAAAATGTAGGAAATTCTGAGACCTTTCCAGAATGATAAGGCTTGTTAAAAACAGACAAGTAACGAACTCAGAGCATGGACATTTGCGGACTGCAGAACAGAATCAGCCCCTGATTTATTTAGTGTTATGCTATTTACGACATCCAAATCACAGAATATAGTAGCAGAGTGTAAATAAGAAACATAGAACACGAAAATACCTTTCAATATTGATATTACTCATTAAATTATCATAAAAACTCAATTTATTACGAAGTTTCAAAGTTAGACATCTCAGCTTTAAAAACATACTGGCTGGTCAATAAATCCCAGAAAAACTTATATCTACAGACCTAATTTCGAAAAACACAAAGAATCAAAGTCGTAGATAATTCAAATACCTTTTCAGAGAGTCTAATTTCATAAAATTCTGACAAATAACGAGTCATATACGATTTTTACAAGAATTCAGACTATATATATAGTATACATACAAAATCGGAGTAGTCATACGAACACAATGAACAAAACAAAGAACTCATGGATATATATCATATTATATACCAAAACATTATCACATATACAAATACTCAAGAGAACATATAAAGATCCTTGACATAATTAAAATAAATCAAATATCATACACGTGAAATAACACGAATAACAAGAGAATTAAAGAATCGTTACCTCTTCTTCTAAACTTGTTATGAGACCTCCTCTCGTGCTCTTCTTCTTCTCCTTCTCCTCCTCTCTCTCTTTCGGCGTCTCTCTCTCTCATGTTTGCTAGGGTTTTTATCTCTTTTTTTTAACACGCTCGTATCTAGATATGTATAGGTCAATTTTAATTAAATTGGGTCAACTAAAACTTTAAACTAAATCCCAACAAAATTAAATTAGCAAGACTCATTAATTCTATTTTTTTATTCTAAAATCAAATTATATAATTATCTTAAATTTTAATCCACTTCTAATTCTAATTTCTAGCAAATTTTAAACTATTAAAATTACAAAAAAAAATTTGGGATATTACACCTATGGTAGTACTTGATAGGTCCATAATTTAATACATTTTTAATACCTATTTTATGTTTGTTTTCGTAATTTTATTATTTAATAAATTGTTTTTTTTTGTTTTGTAAGAAATTAAATAAAATCATATTTCAAGCAGAAAAAGGTGAAAAAGGCAAGGAGATGGAAATAATTGAAGTCAAAAGGAAATTGGAGAAAAATTAGAAAACTTATCGGAGAAGAAAAAGGAATTGAGGAAATATTTCCATAATCCGATTTGTAGTCAAAGAACCCAAGCCCATTATTTTTCCTATATATATAGATCTCCTATCTTGTATTTGAGACACCTAGAATTTTGTTTAGCTCTTTGTTTATTTGTTTACTCTCTTGGGCTATACTCTGTTTTACTGATTTTCAATTCATTGATTTCTTGTTTTTAGATTTAGTCTCTATTCACGTTGTTTACTTGATATATTAGTTAATTGTTTTTGTTTCCTGGCCACTTCTTGCCTTCACACACGCACACCATCTTTAAGTTGTTTAAGTTTTGTTTTATATTTAACTTGTCACCCCTGTTACTAGTTCGCATATTTAGTTTATAAATTAGCTTTTTCATTCATGTCTTCATCTTTTATTAGTTTAATTAATTCAGTTATTATATCTAGCTAAATCTCTTGCCCTAGGATGAAGATGAAGTTAATTTGATTATTGTTGATATCTTCTCGTTCCTATTAATTGGTTCTCATAATTTTTCTTGGTGCTTAATTGATCAATTGACAAAGTGATTTTGATATATTATTGTTACCAGATTTATTTTTCATAGCCTATGCTTGCTCATGAAGTTTTGATAGGTTATTGTTAGATAACAAGTTTCATAGTGTATGCTTGTCTCGTTAATTGATATATCTTATTTGTGAAGGAAAGAGAATTGATTCTAGGGCGAGTTGATATTAATTGTGATTGATTAATGGATTCGGATTCCTAGGTTTTCCTTATCTGATTTTAATTGTTAATTAGGTTAAACAAATCTCATCTCAAATCTTATTTGTCTAGTTGCCTGAGTTAATTGTTAGGGTTTTGAAAATTCATAGTCTCTGTGGATCGATCTGTGATTGCTACAACTAAACACTGTGCGCTTGCAGTTTACATTATTTTTACACATCAAGTTTTTGGCGCCGCTGCCGGGGATTATTGGTAATTTTCACTCCTTGATATTTAATTCTTCGGATTAGTTTCTTGTTCTGCATTGTTTGTCTTTTAGGATACATTGAAGCGGAGGAAAGCTTGGACAAGAAGATTGCTAGAAGGCCTCGTCGTCTCTTGTGAAATTTTTGGAAGCGCTTTTCGGTATTCCGTATCACCTCTCTCTATTTTCTTTCCATCATTATTGAAAAACACAAAAAAATTAAAAATTTGAAAAATCCAAAAATATTAGTTAGTTATTTGTTAAAAACCAACTTGTTGCATCATTCATTCTCTCACATAGGAGCACATCATCTAGATTTCTTTATTGTCTTTATCGCTTTCCATCTTATACAATTGTGGTGATTGCTGGAGGAAAGAGGTACGTACAATTTAGAATAGAACACGTAGTGTAGTGCATCCATAAGTGTTTATTTCTCGTTCTTTGTGTGTTGCATCATCTAATCAATCTTAAGGGCGCCACCCAATTCCAAGATAAGGTGAGGGATTTCATCACTCTTTCCTTGGCCCACAAATCACTAATTCGTTCATCTTGCATTCCTTTTTCCTTAATAAAATTAATTAGACGTTAGCCCCTAGGATATCGCGTTCAACTAGAAAGAGAATCTAGGAGGAACAAATCACTAAGTATTTTTCGGTGGTGTCTAGGACTAGCGAAAGCTTACCTGGCCTTTAGACTGGTGCCTAGAATGGTGGTTAGCCTCTTGGCAATGCTTCCTCCTGCCTGGCCAGTCACGACGAATGCTTTTTGAGCTGTTACTTTTAGTAGTATCTTATTGTTAGGAGCAAGGTCTAGATTTTTTTAGGATAAGATAGATTTTTCTTTTGATTTTCCATTTTTGGGTGTTTACTTATAGCTCTTGTCTTCTACGTGCTTAGTTGATTGTTTCTCTTGTATGCAAAGTACTTGGGTTCGAGATAATACATCTAGATTAGTGAGACAATCCGACCTTTCATTACCTGGAGTAGCAAGACAACTTGATTTCTCTTCACCCACTAAAATTGAGTCAAAAGAAGTAGAAGTTCCAACAACCGTCATGGCTGTTTCACTTAAAGAACGTTGTTACCCCGCTCGTACCGCTCAACCCTCATGCATAGTGCTACCAGCAGTAACCGCAAACAATTTTGAAATCAAACATCATAACATTAGCATGTTACCTAGGTTTGCTGGGGTAGAGGGAGAGGATCCATATCTTTTCATTCGAGAATTTGAGGAAGTGTGTGCTTTACAAAAACTTCAACAGTTAAGTGAGGATTCCATTAGGCTCAGACTCATTAACTTTGCTTTAAAAGAAGATGTTAAACAGTGGTTGTATAGTCTACCCGTTAATTCTATTTCCACATGGGAGGGGTTTGTTGCTATATTTCTTAAAAAATATTTTCCCAACCATAAGGCTAACAAGCTTATGAATGAAATCAACTAATTTCAACAAAATTCAAATGAGCCTTTTTGGAAATATTTTGATAGATTTCAAAAGTTGTTGTCTAAGTGTCCTCAACATGGTATAGAAAAATGGAGACTTTGTAAAATTCTCTATGAAGCCTTAGATAGCCAAACCACTGCCTTGTTAGAGTCTATGTGTAATGGTAGGTTTATGGATAAAACTGATGAAGAAGCTTGGCAATTTTTTGAAGAGTTAGCTGAAAGAACAATGTTGTGGGAGTCAACTAGGGAACCCAGTCAGGAAACTGAAAAATCTAAGGGCGTACACGTAGTTGGTAATTCTATTGCAACCGAAGCTAAGTTAGCTACACTCACTAGACGTCTAGAAGCCTTAGAAACCAACAAGGTGTCCTCACAAGTGTTTCTGTGTGCAAATTGTAATTCTCCTACTCATTTGATAGAAAATTGTCCTGAAATTGAACAAGCCAATGCCATGTTTCAATCTAGAGTTAGGAATGATCCTTATTCATCCACATACAATCCTGGTTGGAAAAATCATCCAAATTTCTCATGGAACCAAGGTCAATACAACCAGTATAACCAAAATTCTCAACCTGCTTTTCAAAAGCCCAATCCTGGTCCATACCCAACTCAAAATCCTAACTCATATCCTCCACAAAATCTCAGTCAATATCCAAATTCAACCCCTTTGAATCCTCCTGGTTTTGCCGAATCTGATCAGAGATTTAATTCTTTAGAAAAGAGTATTGAGGCGTTATTGAAATCTCAAGCTAATTTAACTCAATCTCAACAAAATTTCATGAACACTATGACCCAAGATAGGCAATTGCTAAATTCCAATGCTCAAGCCATATCTAAACTAGAGGTCCAAGTCAGTCAATTGGAAAACACCATCAGTGAGAGAAATACTTGAAGTCAAAAGAAAATTGGAGAAAAATTGGAAAACTTATCGGAGAAGAAAAAGGAATTGAGGAAATATTTCCAGAATCCGATTTGTAGTCAAAGAACCCAAGCCCATTATTTTTCCTATATATATAGATCTCCTCTCTTGTATTTGAGACACCTAGAATTTTGTTTAGCTCTTTGTTTATTTGTTTACTCTCTTGGGCTATACTCTGTTTTACTGATTTTCAATTCATTGATTTCTTGTTTTTAGATTTAGTCTCTATTCACGTTGTTTACTTGATATATTAGTTAATTGTTTTTGTTTCCTGGCCACTTTTTGCCTTCACACACGCACACCATCTTTAAGTTATTTAAGTTTTGTTTTATATTTAACTTGTCACCCCTATTACTAGTTCGCATATTTAGTTTATAAATTAGCTTTTTCATTCATGTCTTCATCTTTTATTAGTTTAATTAATTCAGTTATTATGTCTAGTTAAATCTCTTGCCCTAGGATGAAGATGAAGTTAATTTGATTATTGTTGATATCTTCTCGTTCCTATTAATTGGTTCTCATAATTTTTCTTGGTGCTTAATTGATCAATTGACAAAGTGATTTTGATATATTATTGTTACCGGATTTATTTTTCCTAGCCTATGTTTGCTCATGAAGTTTTGATAGGTTATTGTTAGATAACAAGTTTCATAGTGTATGCTTGTCTCGTTAGTTGATATATCTTATTTGTGAAGGAAAGAGAATTGATTCTAGGGCGAGTTGATATTAATTGTGATTGATTAATGGATTCGGATTCCTAGGTTTTCCTTATCTGATTTTAATTGTTAATTAGGTTAAACAAATCTCATCTCAAATCTTATTTGTCTAGTTCGCCTGAGTTAATTGTTAGGGTTTTGAAAATTCATAGTCTCTGTGGATCGATCTGTGATTGCTACAACTAAACATTGTGCGGTTGCAGTTTACATTATTTTTACACATCAGTACTTACTTATTATCCCTCTTAATTTTATTATATAATAATATATAATTTTTTCTCTTGTTTGTGTTTCCTTACCTAAAGAAAAAAATTTCTATAATATTTTTTTTTCTAATTTAGCATTTTTCAATGTTCACTTAGTTTCTCAAAATAAAATTTCTTTCGACTGAAAACATTTTTCAAAAAACATGTGAAATTTAGAAAAAAGTATTTTCTTATTTTCAAAAGTTTGTAATCAATAATTAGTAATGATGTGAAGGGAAAAACATATATTAATTATTATCTAAGAAATCATTAAATTTTGAGATTTTGCATATACACCATATTAGATGACATAGCGCTGGGGTCAGAGTGTTGGACCAGCAGCCTACCTTGACTAGTTCAAAGTCTTTGAATCCCAGAACTGATATTTTACTTCAAATATCTGAAGGGCTCGTTTGTTTGGTTGTACCAAAACTATGTAACTCGAATTTTTAAAAATTATAAATGAGTTATATTATTTGGTTTTTTGTATTTTAAATTAGATAAAAAAAATTTAAGTTTTAAATTTTTTGTAACTATCACAAAATATGAATATAATAATTATTAAGGTGTCCCGTAATCACCATGAGCTAGTATAAAATTATTAATTAGTTATCAAAATAATTACTTAATCTCTAGTTACATCTATACTATATTATTAAAGTCGAAATATTGAAATTTTTGGTTTCGGTCAGTTATTCTATTTAATAAATAATAAAATAATATAAAAACAATAACTATTTGATTGCCTTTTATAATTAAAACACTTTTTTCTAACAAAATCTACTCCTTTTACAAAAATATCACGGTCAATTATGTTTAAATTAAAACATATTAATTTTTATATTTTTTCTCAATAAAATCTTTATTTTCCAAAAATATTAGTTGCAACCCTTACCTATTTAGAACCTATTTTAATGATTTTTATTATTTAAAAAACTTTACCTATTTTAATATGCCAACGTATTTTTTAAACAATTACAATTAATATAATTAAAACACTTCTAAAAATATCACATGCAATTACTTTTCTTAATTAAAACATTTTAGTTTTTTCTATTTATTTTTATTATTAATATTATTTAATAAATAATATTAATAATGCCCCATTTATCTTCCTCAAGCCCATTTGTATTCTTTATTTATTTTTTCTACGTTCCAATTAATTTATAAGTTTCTCATTTTATAATTTATCATATTAATTTTTATTCTTTATTTAATATTTTATGTTCCTTTTAATTTTTTTAGTTTATCATTTTTTAATCTTCTTTATTGACCCGTGTCACGAATTATAGGCTAGTAGTAATAAACCAAAAACAAATATTTCAACTTTCTTGAAACTTATACTTATAATTTTGTTACATGAAAGTTGAAATTCCTCCATTACAACAAAATTGACGAAACAAATAAGACTAAAGCAAGAAGAGTGAAAGTAAAAAAGATCGTTTGTTTTACAGTGTTTGCTTTTAGAAAAGAGGGGATGGGCGGGAGTTAATTCAATAATACTCTTTCTGTCCCAAATTTTGTTGTCTTGTTTAATTTTTTGTGATTAAATTGATCAAACTTTGATTAAGAAAGTTAATTTAATGCCCTTGACACTCTCTCTTTTCTCTCTCTCACAGCCAGCCGCCTCCTTTTTTCTCAATATTACCGCTGGGGGCTTCCACCGGATTCTCCGGTGGAAAGCCCCAATCCCTTAGTTTTTCTTTCATCTTTCTTGCTAATCTTGCTATTAAGGCTTGATTTTTTTTTTCAATAAAACTTCTTAGATCAAAAACCATCAGAGCATCCGGATTTCTGTCTTCTCCGATCTAGCGGGTGGTTCTTCGGTTTCGAGGGGTCCGGTTTCTCTTGTTTTTGTGGTTTCGTTTTCTAGATCTAAGGCTTGCTTTTAGTGTAATTTTTATTTGCAATTTTAGTTTTAATTTGTAATTTCAATTTGGTTGTAATCTCTCCTTGGTGAGAGTTTTGGTGTTTCTCTCCTTTTTTGTGAGAGTATGGTTTTTGATTTAGTGATGGAAGCTTTTAGGGGATTGCAATTATGGTCGATAGCTCAAACTGGATTAGCTCCAACTGGATGTGGTGAAGCGGGTAAATGTAAATATATCATCTTCAACAAATCGCGGGATTGTATCTCCAAGAAAAATGGAGTAATTAGCGATTGTTTCTGTTTTATGTTTGTTCGACGCGACCATTTTTGTAGATGCCGTATGGCTTTTTATTATTGAATTAATTCCGACTCAAAAAAAAAAAAAAAAAGAGTGAAAGTCACTTCATTCGGATTATATATATATATATAAAATAAAAATAAGGTTCGACTAAAAAAATATGATATCAACTTTGCACCAAATGCATCAATGATATTCATGATTTTATGATTGCCCACTAATTTATCTGTACTATATTATAAAATATGAAATATTAAAAGTTCGGTCGGTACGGTACCTATTTTTTTGTATTAATTTTTTTGGTATTTTGTGTTTTTACTTGATTACCGTTACTTATTTATAAAAAAATATTAAATAATAATAACATTAAATAATAATTATATTTTTCTTCTAAAACACATTACTTTTATATTTTTTCTAACAAAATCCTTTTCATTTCCAAAAATATAAGGGATAATTACATTTTTCAACTAAAAAAATGTACATGTTCTATTTTTCCTCACTAAAAACCCTCATTTCCAAAAATATCATAGACAAACCCTTACTTTTTTTATTTTAAAATATATTTTAATATTTTTAATTATTTAAAATTATAATTACATTAAATGTTAATTACTTTTTTCAGTTAAAACACATTATTTTGTTATTTCTCCTAACAAAATCCCCTACTTTTTCAAAAATATTACGGGTAATTACCTTTTCTATCTATACTATCAATACTATTATATAATAGACGAAACATTAAAAGTTTGGTTGGTCGGTATGGTACGTTATGATTTTACTTAATTGCCCTTAATTAACTGTACTTCGTGTTTTTACTTAATTAACCATACTTATTTATAGAAATATATTATTAAATAATAATATTACCTATTTATAATCAATTACCTTTTTCACCTAAAATACATTATTTTTTCTATTTTTTCTAACAAATTCAGCTACTTTTTCAAATATATCACGAACAATTACCTTTTTTTAACTAAAACATGTTAGTTTTTCTATTTTTTCCTTACTAAAACCCCTCATTTTCCAAAAATATCACGGACAAAACTTTAGTTATTTATTTTTAAACCTATTTTAATATTATAATTATTTTTTAAAAGTTTACCTATTTTAACATGTCTACTTATTTTGCTTAACAAATGCAATTACTAAAAATAATCAAATACCTATTTAAAACCAATTAACCTTTCAGCTAAAACACATTATATATTTTTTCTAACAAAGTCCCTCCTTTTCTAAATATATCACGGGAAATTGCCTTTTACGATTGCTTTTCTATTTTTCTCACTAAAATCCATTCTTTTTCCAAAACTATCACAGGAAACCATTTACTTATTTATTTTAAAACGTATTTAAATACTTTTAATTATTAAATTTTAAAATCTCATTTTCCAAAAATATCACGGGCATTTATCTTTTTAAACTAAATATATGTTACATTTTTTTTATTTTTTCTTACTAAAACCCCTCATTTTCCTAAAATATAACGGGCAAACTCACACTTATTTATTTTAAAATTTGTTTTAAAGTTTTTAATTAATTAAAAGTGTTTAGCTATTTTAACATGCCTACTTATTTTTTGCACAATTACAATTAATAAAATATTAAAAACAAAAATAATAAAATAACAATTAACAATCCGTGCATCGCACGGGTTTTAATCTAGTATTATATAATAGACGAAACATTAAAAGTTTTGTCAGTCGGTCGGTACCAAAGTGTTTTTACTTAATTACCCTTACTTGTTTATAAAAAAAATAATCTTAAATAAAAACAGTACATATTTATAACTAATTACCCTTTTCAACTAAAACACATTACTTTTTCTATTTTTTCCAATAAAATCTTCTCCTTTTGCAAAAGTATTACGGGTAATTACCTTTTTTTTATCTATACTATTATATAATAGACGAAACATTAAAAGTTTGGTCGGTCGGTCGGTACCAAAGTGTTTTTACTTAATTACCCTTACTTGTTTATAAAAAAATAATCTTAAATAAAAACAGTACATATTTATAACTAATTACCATTTTCAACTAAAACACATTACTTTTTCTATTTTTTCAATAAAATCTTTTCCTTTTGCAAAAATATTACGGTTAATTACCTTTTTTTTATCTATACTATTATATAATAGACGAAACATTAAAAGTTTGGTCGGTCGGTCGGTACCAAAGTGTTTTTACTTAATTACCCTTGCTTGTTTATAAAAAAATAATCTTAAATAAAACAGTACATATTTATAAGTAATTACCCTTTTCAACTAAAACACATTGTTTTTTTCTATTTTTCCAATAAAATCTTCTTCTTTTGCAAAAATATCACGGGTAATTACATTTTTTTAACTAAAACATGTTATTTTTTTTATTTTTCTTATTAAAACCTCTCCTTTTTCCAAAAATATCACGGGCAAACCACTTATTTATTTTAAAACATATTTCAATGCTTTTAATTATTTAAAAATATTTGCATATCTTAACCCGCCTACTTATTTATTTAACAAATATAATTAATAAAATATTAAAATCGTAATTTCTATTTTTTTTCTTATAAAATCTCCTCATTTTGCAAAAATATCACGGACAATTATCTTATTCAACTAAAATATGTTATCTTTTCTATTTTTTCTTACTAAAACCGCTCATTTTTCAAAAATATCACAGTCAAACCCTTACTTATTTATAAAACAAATATTAAATAGTAATATAATATATTTATAACTAATTATTTTTTTCACCTAAAATAAATTCCAAAAATATCACGGAAAATTACATTTTCCAAAAATATCATGGGCAATTACCTTTTTCGATTAAAACATGTTAATTTTTCTATTTTTCTTACTAAAACCCCTTCTTCTTCCAAAAAATATCTTGGTCAAAGTCTTAACTTTTTTCAATTAAAACATGTTGTATTTTCTATTTTTTCTTTCTAAAATTCTATTTTTTTCCAACAAAATCCTTTCATTTTCCAAAAATATCACGAGCAATTACTTTTTTCGATTAAAACATGTTATCTTTTCTATTTTTTCTTACTAAAACCCCTCCTTTTTCCAAAAAATATGATGATCAAAGTCTTACCTTTTCAATTAAAACATGGTGTTTTTTTTTATTAGACTCCTCCTTTTCCAAAAATATCCCGGACTATAAAAAGATCATTAAATAATAATATAATCTATTTATTTTCTAACAAAATCCTTTCATTTTTCAAAAATATCACGGACAATTACTTTTTTCGATTAAAAAATGTTACTTTTTCTATTTTTTTTGACTAAAACCTCTCATTTTCCCAAAAAATATCATGATCAAAGTCTTACCCTTTTCAATTAAAACATGTTGATTTTTCTATTTTTTTCTTACTAAAACCCCTCATTTTCCAAAAATATTCTGATCTATAAAAAAATATAAAATAATAATATAATCTATTTATTACCAATTATCTTTTTCAACTAAAACACATTACTTTTTCTATTTGTTTTGAAACAAAATCCTTTATTTTTCCAAAAATATCACGGAAATTACCTTTTTCGATTAAAACATGTTACATTTTCTATATTTTCTTACTAAAATCCTTCCATTTTCCAAAAAAATACCGCGGTCAAAACCTTACATTTTTCAATTAAATATGTTACTTTTTTTATGTTTTCTTACTAAAACCTCTCCTTTTCCAAAAATATCACGTTCAAAGCCTTACTCATTTATTTTAAAATATATTTTAATGCTTTTAATTATTTAAAAAAGTTTACGTATTTTAACATGCCAACTTTTTTTTTTGACAAATACAATTAATAAAATATCAAAATATGAATAATTAAATAACAATTATTAAAACAATTTAGTACCTGCCTTTTGGTATTTCATGATTTTACTTAATTATCCTTACTAATCTATAAAAAATACTATCAAGTAATAAGACATATTTATAACCGATTACCTTTTTCAGCTAAAATACATTATCTTTTCTATTTTTTCTAATAAAATCTCTATTTTTTCAAAAATATCACGAACAATTACCTTTTTTAACTAAAACATGTTATCTTTTCTATTTTACTTACTAAAATCCCTCATTTTCCAAAATTTAACGTGTAAACCCTTAATTATTTATTTAAAATCTATAATGAATTATATTTTTACTTACTAAAACCTCTCATTTTTCCAAAAATATCATATTTATAAGCGATTACCTTTTTTAGCTAAAACACATTACTTTTTCTATTTTTTCTAACAAAATCTCCCCATTCTCCAAAAATATCGTGGACAATTACATTTGTTAACTAAAACATGTTACCTTTTCTATTTTTACTTAATAAAACCCCCACCTTTCCAAAAATATCACGGGTAAACCCTTAATTATTTATTTTAAAACCTAATTTAATGCTTTCAATTTCTTAAAAAGTTTACCTATTTTAACATGTTTACTTATTTTGTTAACAAATGCAATTAATAAAATAATATAACGTAAATAATTAAATAACAATTATTAAAAACAATCTGTGCATCGCACGGGTTTTAAGCTAGTATAAATAACAATATTTATCGGAAAACTTATGTTGAATAGTACTAGGGATGACAATTTGTAACAATCCGATGGATACCGACTCATTCCGACTTAAATAGATCCAACCGAAATTGAAATTTTGGATTTGGGTCTGGGTTCTCATATATAGATCCGATTAAATTTCGGATCGGGTTTGGATATTTACTTAACTGAATCGAATCAAATTTGAAATCCGAAACACCCAAATCGAACCTGGACTCGATTCGAAACCCGAATAATAATTATATATATATATATTAAAAGTATGGTGTATATATAATATATTCTAAAACATTAATACTCATTACTCATGACATGTCACGTTGGTTGTTGCTCAATGAGCACAATAAAGGCTCATTAATGAAATGTTACATTTTTAATAACTTGAGAAATGGATGTTGCAGACTCATACATTGATATGTTATCCGTCATTTAATTATGTATCTTTGATTGATGAAAACTAGTTTTTAAAAAATTCTTGAATTTATGTAGAATTTAGATTATGAATTTTGTTAGTCATAGAAGTAGCTCAATTATTGGTTTAATGACCTTTTAGTTCTAAAGATTTATTATCATATATTCATCCATTCATGTGTTTCAAAATTGTACCTTTTGACTTTTATACTGTTTGAGAATAAAAAACCGATGTAACTCAATTGGACAAAACAAGGTTAAATTCATGTTTTAAAGATGACAGTCATCCAAACCAATAACTTTCTGCAACCAAGCTTACGTCCATGTTTTAAATTTTCTTTCTTTCTTTCTAGATAAGTCCAACTTCCCGGCAATTTCGTTGGCTCTAAATCTTGCTAGGCCTCACTTGGTGGCATACTACAAAAAAAACATATACAATATGGAGGAGATTCAGTTGAATTCAAACGAAATAGCAGCAGAAAATGAAGACTGTTCGGACATAAGTCTAAGGCTAATGGATGTTAATGACATAGATGACATGATGTTATGGGCTACAGATGATAACGTGAGCAAATATTGTTCATGGTCTACTTACACTTCAAAACAACAAGCTATAGACTACATGGCTAACACTGTCACTCCTCATCCCTGGTGGAGAGCCATATGTCTCAAGAATCGCGCGATCGGGTCCATTTCTGTGACGCCATTTACAGGGAATGATGTTTGTAGAGGTGAGCTTGGATATGTTTTAGCTTCAAACTACTGGGGAAAAGGAATTGTCACCAGGGCTGTCGAAATGGTGGTGTCGATGATCTTCGTTGAGTGGCCACATTTGGAAAGATTGGAGGCTTTGGTTGATGTTGAAAATGTGGGATCACAGAAGGTTATGGAGAAGGCTGGGTTTAAGAGGGAAGGTGTGTTAAGGAAGTATGTTGTTCTCAAGGGGAGGACTAGAGATATGGTTATTTTTAGTATTCTTTCTAGTGAAATCACTCAGAGTTGAGTCTTTTATTATAATTGTTTAAGTAATTTTATGGTGTTGTATTCAGTTATTGATACTGATGATTGTGTGATTATGTTTTGTGAATTTGAGAGCAGTGGAGTTAAGATTCTCTGTTGGCAATTTCAAGAATTGTACTTGGTTTGTGACTTTGTGTGCTTGCCTCTCTGTTTCCTATTAGTTTATTTGTTAATTCTTGGTGTTTATACAGTTTTGTTGAATTATGATTCTCAGTTTGCGGGGTTTAAACTCTTCTCAATTGGGGAACTTTCTTCTTGACAGGTGAAATCTTGATCCTGAACTCTACCATTATTATCTTTGTTGTGTGATTGTGTCTAATTTGAAGTTGCAATATGACAAGTTATTAGATTTATTAGAATCAACAAAAAGAGTACTCCAAGTTCAGTTGCGGAATGACGAACACAACTGAAGGATTATGTAAACATATGGATCTACAAAGAATCTGGAATGCAAGATTGTGGTAGGAAGAACAATGATTCATCTTTGGATGAGAAGGTATTCTACCAAAGAATCAAATGACTCGCATGGGGCGTAGCCATGTATCGGGAGTGGGGTCAACTTAGGACGTAGCCGTGCCACTCAATTCGTAATATTGTATAAAATTTTATTATATTTAGCATATTTTGACCAAAATTTCTACATAAAATTAACATTTTGACATCACTAAAATAAAATTTATACACTAAATTTGAAATTATCGTTTTTTTTTAAATTTTGACCCTACTAACTTGATTTTTTTGCTACGCCCCTGCGCATACATATGAGGTTTTGAACTGCAATTTATATTTGGAAGCAGCGAGTATTTATCTCTAATCAGATCAGCAAATTGGTTATATGCTTGCTTTGTAATGTGGGATATGATGACATATAAAACTATACTCCATGCCGTAGCCATATTAGAGTCGCCTACGGCTATACTTTTCCTTTCTTCCCTTTCACTAAAGCCAAATAGCATCTCCTACGGTCCTTCCGAAGGGAATTGTTAATTTCCCCCACCAGTGCATGCTTGACACATGTACCACACGTGTCCTTTGTTCTTATCACCACCTCTTTTCTGATTTCCTGGGGAAGACAACACGTGTACACGTAGCTTTGCTTAATCACCAACCCTACAAGACACCAGGAGGATATAAAAGGAAAAGAAAAAGACAAAAGCAGGAGAGGACAAAAAAACAACGAGGAGAAAGATCTTCTGATGATGGCAGGGATAATCCTTTCGGACTTGATCCGAAAATCTTGCCGCCATCATTTGGCGCCGCTGCCGGGGACCGAGTACTTTCCCACCTGCAACGACATCGTAGTCATTTCCATGAGAAGGGTTTTTGTCCAGTGCCCCCTAAACTGGAAGACGGAATTCTGAAGATTATTTTTGCGGAGACAATAACTCCGGGTTCTCTACAAACTTATCTGCTTCTTAAGTTTGAGTGACGTGGGATGATAATTTGGGAAGACTAGATATTGGAGGTTTTGTTGGGTTTAATCTCAAACTCGTGTCTGATGTGTGTGTTTCCTCAGTCCATGGGCTTTTGCATGGGCTTTATTATATTCCTTTTAGTCATTTGAATAAGTCTTATGTTGTTGCGTTTCTGTAGGAGCGTGGAGTCAGTCTTTTAGTAGTAGAGATCGTGTAGGAGTTTGTTTAACAGACATGTCCTAGTTTGTAGCTTTCCTATCTGCAGTTCTATATATTGTATTTTGACAGTTCAGTGAATAAATAGAAAAAGACAACGTTTTGTCGAGCTGTGGTGCTTTCCTTTTCCTCAGTTTCAGAACCTAGTTAATATATACATTGCTTATACATATATATATTAACAAGATTTGGTATCAGAGCGAGGGAGTTCTGTGTGAATGACAAAGACGTCTATGATGGACAACAACAAGGGTAAAGGTGGTTCAATAGGGCTGACATATCCAATGCTAGCAAGGAGCAACTATACAGCTTGGGCAATCAAGATGCGAGTCTTCATGCAAGCTCAAGGGGTCTGGCATGTCGTGGAACCTGATGAGACCAAGGGAGCTGTCGAAGAGAAGGGTGACAAGGGTGAAGCAAGGGTCACAGTCGAGGAGAAGAGAGTCGAGGAGAAGAGTGACAAAGTGGCCATGGCCATGATGTATCAGGGAATACCTGAAGATGTGTTGCTTTCAGTCGCCGAGAAGAAGACAGCAAAGGAGGTGTGGGCTGCGATAAAAACTCTGTGTCAAGGAGCAGATCGAGCCAAAACATCGCGAGTTCAAACTCTAAAATCCGAGTTTGAGGCATTAACAATGAAAGAGAGTGAACAGGTGGATGATTTTTATATAAGGATGAATGGGCTGGTCAGTAACATAAGAGCACTGGGGGAAACCATGGATGAATCACATGTGGTGAAGAAACTTCTGAGAGCAGTACCCTCAAAATTTCTGCAAATCACCTCCACCATCGAGCAGTTTGGAGATCTTGATACTATGACGGTTGAGGAAACAGTGGGCTCACTTAAAGCACATGAAGAAAGATTGAAGGGTAAGGCAGAAATAAATGAGAACCAACTGTTACTTACAAAAGAGGAGTGGGAGAAGCGTGAAAGCAATGAGGGCAAGCTGTTATTAACCAGGGAAGAGTGGATAAAACGCACGAGTGGAGAAGGATCCTCAGGCTTCAAGGGTCGTGGAGGAAGGGACAAAAGTAGAATCAGATGCTTTAATTGTCAAGTGTATGGCCACTACGCTGCGGAGTGCAGAAAACCCAAAAGAGCTCGGGAACCAAGGCAAGAGGCAAACATGGCATCTGTGGAGGACGATGAACCAGCGTTATTGCTGGCCAAGCTCACACCTGAGCCAAAAATGATGCTACTTAACGAAAAACAAGTGGTACCTGCGTTGTTGCCAAAGAATGAGGTGAAAGTAAGTAACTCAAATGTGTGGTATCTAGACAACGGTGCCAGCAACCACATGACAGGCTTCAAGAACAAGTTCACTGATCTCGATGAAAGCATAAGGGGACAAGTACGATTTGGAGATGGATCCACTGTGCAGATCGAAGGGAAGGGAATTGTCATGATGATGTGCAAAAACGGGGAACAGAAAGCTTTACATGAGGTATTTTACATTCCCAGTTTGAGAAATAATATTATTAGCTTGGGCCAAATGTCTGAGGGAGGTTGTAGAGTTGAGTTACGAGGCGAGTTTCTATGGATTTACGACGAACTGGGGTGTCTGCTTATGAAAGTTAAACGCTCATCAAATAGACTGTATAAATTGGTTATTGAGACAGGTAGCCAAACATGTTTGATGAGTGTGAGCGCAGTTGATGATGTTGCAAAATTATGGCATCGTCGCCTTGGGCATGTTAACTATCAAGCAATGTCGTTAATGACAAAGAAAGGTATGGTGAAGGGAATGCCAAATATACGACCTCTAAACAGCATCTGTGATGGGTGTTTGCTTTCTAAGCAAACTCGGAAACAATTTCCGAGTAAGGCTCTGTTCAGTGCGAAGAAAGGTCTTGAGCTGGTTCACAGGGACTTGTGTGGTCCCATTACTCCTGAGACTGCATCAGGGTACAAGTACTTCTTTTTGCTGGTGGACGACTATAGCAGATATATGTGGGTTTATTTCATGAAAAGCAAAGATGAGGCATTCTCAGTGTTTAAAGCTTTCCGTGCAGTCGTAGAGAAAGGCTCAGACAACAAGATCAAGGTGCTGCGCACGGACAGAGGGGGAGAGTTCTGTTCAAATGAATTTAAGGAGTATTGCGAGGGTGCTGGGATAGAAAGGCATTATACCACACCATACATGCCACAACAGAATGGCGTGGTGGAAAGGCGAAACCGTACAGTGGTAGAAATGACTAGGAGCTGCTTGAAACAGATGCACTTGTCAGCAGAACTGTGGGGTGAAGCAGTTAGAAATTCTGTTTATATACTAAATAGGGTGCCCACTCGTGCTCTAACGGGGCAAACGCCATACGAGGCCTGGTATGATCGTAAACCAGATGTGAGTCATATAAAGGTCTTTGGGTGCATTGCTCACATGAAGGTTCCGAGCAAACACATAAAAAAACTGGATGATCGAAGCATAAGGACTGTCAATCTCGGAAGGGAAACAGGTACAAAAGGTTATCGATTATACAATCCCATTGAGAACTGTGTTCATGTAAGTCGAGACGTAGTATTTGAAGAAGAGAAAGCATGGGATTGGAGTACTGCAGAGGGCTGTAGCAGCGAGATAATGCAACTTCCATTGTTTCCAGTGATTAGAGAGGATGAAGAAGAACATGCAGGAACTGGGTTTGATCACGAAGGGGGTGACAATAGAGGTACAGACGCCACAAATACAGAAATAACTCCTCAGCGATCACCAGTGACAAGAACAACTGGAGAAAATCACGATGAAAGCACGGAGCCAAAGAGATACAGGCCACTGGCTGATATATACAACGAAACAGAGGAGATTGAGTTGGAAGACGAGGAACTGTACCTTATGGGGATTGAAGAGCCTGTAAACTACAAACAAGCTGTAAAAGATGGCAACTGGAGGAAAGCTATGGAGCAAGAGATGAATTCAATCGAGGAGAACAAAACGTGGGAACTAACAGTCCTCCCACCTGGGCAGAAAACTATTGGTTTGAAGTGGGTTTTCAAGCTAAAAAAGGATGCAGAAGGGAATATCATTAAACACAAAGCGAGGCTTGTCGCCAAGGGATATGCACAAGAATACGGAGTGGATTTCAATGAGGTATACGCCCCGGTTACTCGTCTTGAAACCGTGAGGCTGTTGCTAGCACTATCAGCGAAAAATAGCTGGGAGGTTCACCACTTAGACGTCAAGACGGCGTTTTAAATGGGGAAATCCAGGAGGACGTGTACGTATCTCAGCCAGAAGGATTTGAGAAGACTGGAAAAACGCAAATGGTGTACAAGTTATTGAAAGCATTATACGGATTACGTCAAGCACCCCGTGCATGGTACGCAAAATTGAATGCTTGTCTTGAGGGACTGGGTTTTACTCGTTGCCCGTATGAACATGCTGTCTATATGCGTAAGGAAGGGAATGAGAGTATGATTGTGGCAGTGTATGTAGACGACATACTTGTCACTGGCTCAAGTGTTGCAATGATAGAGACGTTCAAGAAACAAATGAGTCAGAATTTTCAAATGAGCGACATGGGCAAACTTAGCTACTATCTGGGCATCGAAGTGGATCAAGCTGGAGATTACATTGAAATGAAACAAGCTGGGTACGCTAGAAAATTGCTTGAAAAGGCTGGCATGTCGGGATGTAATCCAGTGACGTACCCAATGGACTTGAAGGTTCAGATAAATCGAGATGAAGGTGGAGAAGCAGTGGATTCTACTGTCTACAAAAGTATGATCGGGGGTCTGAGATATTTAGTTCACACTCGGCCAGATATCGCCTTCTCTGTTGGTATACTCAGTCGATATATGGAGAGGCCAACGAAGCTGCACTTCAATGCTGTCAAGAGGGTACTCAGGTATGTGAAAGGAACGATTCATTTTGGGTTGGTGTACTCAAAAACTAGTGGGAATAATGCTTTAACTGGATTCTCGGATAGCGACCATGCTGGGCAGGTAGATGACAGACGTAGTACAGGAGGCATGGTCTTTTATTTGAATGAAAGTGTCATAACTTGGGTATCTCAGAAGCAACGATGTGTTGCGTTGTCTTCCTGCGAGGCAGAGTTCATGGCTGCCACTGCTGCAGCTTGTCAAGGGATATGGCTACGTCAGACAAAATAGGACCAGTAACGCTGTGCATAGACAACAGGTCTGCTATCGATCTTGCTAAAAATCCAGTGTTTCATGGGCGTAGCAAACATATTGATGTTCGTTATCACTTCATCCGGGAATGTGTAGAGAAGGGAGAGGTAGTACTGAAACATGTGAGTAGTGATCACCAGAGAGCAGACGTTTTAACAAAGGCATTGGCAACGCTTAAATTTGAGAAGATGAGGCAGCTGCTTGGAGTCAAGAATTTAAGCAAATGAGTTTGAGCTTACGGGGTTGTGTGTTGGGTTTAATCTCAAACTCGTGTCTGATGTGTGTGTTTCCTCAGTCCATGGGCTTTTGCATGGGCTTTATTATATTCCTTTTAGTCATTTGAATAAGTCTTATGCTGTTGCGTTTCTGTAGGAGCGTGGAGTCAGTCTTTTAGTAGTAGAGATCGTGTAGGAGTTTGTTTAACAGACATGTCCTAGTTTGTAGCTTTCCTATCTGCAGTTCTATATATTGTATTTTGACAGTTCAGTGAATAAATAGAAAAAGACAACGTTTTGTCGAGCTGTGGTGCTTTCCTTTTCCTCAGTTTCAGAACCTAGTTAATATATACATTGCTTATACATATATATATTAACAAGAGGTTTATATTGTCGTGGGTGATCCTACTTGAAGGTTATCATTTGCACAGAAGAAGATTATGTGGCAAACCATTACACAAAGAGCGGAAGAATGATAGAATAAAAAGAGGAAGAGGTCGACAAGAGGAACAATTGTTGGTGATATCTTTGGTGCAGAGTTATGCTATACTCTGATTATATTCAAAGGTTCATCTGGATGCCAATTTGGTGGTTGTGCCGTTGGGTTATAGTTGCAGTCAAGTCACACAATTGCTGCAATTTTGTGTTGAGGTGCAGAACAAAGAATTTTGTGCTTATTTGGCAATTCGATGGAATGGGTTCTATAAAAAGAACACTACAAAGACAGATTCAGAGTCTTTTACTTGTCCAGTTCTCAAACATTGAGATCTGAGCCGGAGCTTTAGAAAGTTCAGAGCCATAATATGGTGTCGTAAATATACCTTCTTGTCAAAATCAAGCTACAACTTAAGGTATGCTGCTCTGAACCACTTCAACGTGTCGATCTTGAATTGGATCACATAAGCAAGCCCATTCATTCAGATGATATAATTATTAGATGCTTGAATTATATGTCTGTAGCTTATGCACTCAGGTTATTTGATGAGATTTTTGCACCAGAATATATTGGTTGTACTACGGCTCTAATTTTGTATGAAGACTGTCATGATTTTGGTTTGAAACGGGACAACCATAAATGCAGTAGTCACGACAACATGTGATAAAATTACAGGGGAGATTGTAATTTTCTGATTTGAGACAAGTGAATGGTCTCCAGGTTCTCCGAGTTTAGTCGCAGCCTTGCAGGGGATCTAAATGATGCAGAGTTGATTGGACTTTGGAGGGTGAAGAGCTCAAAGCAATCTCGAAACTGCCTAAGAAGATTATTCGAAACATTTAGGCCGGTGAAAAGGAGAAGTGGGGATCCCATAAAATAAAATGGAAACAACACAATACATATCTACTGCAAAAGAGCTCCAGAAGTTAGATTATCAGTGTTTCTAGCTATTACGAGCAGCTTAGAAACCTGAAATCATTAAATGATTATGAAACAGAGATATTTTGATCAACTTGCTTGAAGTATGGGTACAAGTAATCTTAGCTAGACTACACCTGCAAATTAAGTGCTTGTTGATATAAGGATTTTAAAATCAGCAAATTCAACCTCGAGGGTCGAAAAAGGATCACTGATAGTGGAGAGTGAAGCTGTTAAAAAGACTATGTTTGTTGGTGATCGGGCTTCAAGATATTCAGGGCAAGAGATAAAATCAGTATTTTAAAAAAGAGGACCTGAGATGCCTGTGGACCACTGGTTTATAACTCTAGTGAACTGATTAGTTACTTTCAGTCCATTGAAAGAGCAAGTAAAAACAAAGATGAATATAATCTAGTGACCAGAGTGCTGGAATTCAAGATACCCGCTCTCAACGTATATCAACGGGAATTTAAATTACAAAAAAGGTATGAAAATTTTTCTATCTGCGTGGAAGAAACAAAGAACTCACGAAAGACTAAATATGATTTCTCCTGGTCCTGAAGCTCTCTGTTCCCACCTCGCTACTCACAACCTTTCAACACTCAATGCATTGCTTGGTTAATACCTGGTTGAAATGACAATATTGTGATGCTCATACTGGCTAAACACATCTTACACTACACAATTGGGAATGCCATGTTAGTCCAACCAACGCTTCGTGAAGAGAACAATATTCGTCCAGTCTTGCCATATGCAGCAGTTGAACAGGTATGTGGTTTTCTTACAATTTAAAACTTGGTGACCAATATTCTATTATACATGCATAAAAATGACACTGAGAGAATATATGTAAAATAGTATTATTAAAAAGAAAAGGGGGTCAATTAATCCATAAAAAGCCAATAAATATAGCATCCTGACGACTATGGCATGTTATCATACTAATTTTTAAAACAATGCCTTTTGTATAAAGGCCATGAACTGTGTTTGTAAATGAAAGCCAATATGTGTAGCCCATAAGGAGCTACGGTCTAGATATGAAGCCGATGTACTATGTAAATCATGAATATGAATGCATATGTGTTTAAATATAATTTGTGTGCAATTTGCACCCTAGCCTTACAATGTGAGGCCATGCCTTTCTTATATAAGGATCCTATTAACCCCACCATTCAAAAGCCCGCAAATCTAGCCCCATGTTGGCTATGGGCATGGTCGGGTAGTCTTTCCATTCAATAGCCGATATATGTAGCCCCTAAGAAGCTACGGCATGGATTGACTTCCAGTAAAACACCCGTTCATTCAAAAGCCAATATATGTAGCCCGTAAGAAGCTACGGCATGAACCGGTTCCAGTAAAACACCCGTTCATTCAAAAGCCAATATATGTAGCCCGTAAGAAGCTACGACATGAACCGGTTCCAGTAAAACACCCGTTCATTCAAAAGCCAAGCCAATATATGTAGCCCGTAAGAAGCTACGGCATGAACCGGTTCCGATTACCTGTTTAGACGGGGGCAATTTAACTGCTCATATATTTTGATTCTTTTCATTAACTATAATATTTCTTCACTACCAGTGACTGTAGCGTCCTACCAGCTAAGACGCAATTCCTAATATAAGCTCTAACTATGGCTCTTGCTGCAAGGCATATGGAATTAGTTCTATTCTTGGTACTCCCACAAGCTCAAGTTCAAGCTCAAAATCTTGTCTACCGCATGCGCCTTGGTTTATGATAGAAATATATCAGTACATGATTACTTCATACACACCTACCTTGTTCCATTACAAGTTCCATATAATTGTTCGGTCCACTACAGTGATATCCATTCGGTTAACCAGTTGTTGGTTTTACTACTTTTGTTTACATCTTTTTACGAGCATATCTTGCCTACGGACACTAAGTATCTTTTTAATTTGTTCATTTTCCCACATATGTAACAACTTTACACATGTGTATCAATTACCAAGTGTTTCAAAATATTTATACACATTGTGAACACATTGCATCTATGTCATAAATCTCAATAGGTAAAGTTATCTTTAAACCAATGTTTATAGCTTTCCATAACTACAGTTGTGGATAGGTTCACGGAAACCATTCATATGACAATTAGATATATGACTTTTCTTTACCAGCTGCAACTTGAGTTGGATCATCCACCCATATTCAAACCAATATATGTAGCTTTCTACAGCTACGGTTTGGGTTGATTCCATAACCAACTCATATGTAAGCTAGTATATGAAAGCCAGTATACGCAGTCTTTATTTAACAAATACGGCCTAAGTTGGATCATCATAAAACATAAATTCATATTTTATCAATAAGGATCCTACTGTTTGAGTTGATCCTGGATACCAATTCATCATATGACCAATGTATGTAGTTTCTTATGGGCCATTTTGCCTACAGCTACAGTTTGAGTTGGCCTCCTGATTACATCTTGGTTTATTATAACATAATGGCACATATTATTATTACTTGAGTCAATCATGTATGCCTTATATGGTTGATTTTCTACGTATTTGATTATATCAAGTATGTATCAGGTCTGCGGTTAAGACTCTACCCAAGTTTTAATTAAAGTGTAATCTAAAGGATGCACTTAAGGACAAATGATGACCCCTAAATAGAAATGTTGTGGATATCTCAATTTTGACATCTTAGCACATCTTGGAGGTACTATCTTTAGGTGATGGGATACTCTTATACAGAAAAAAATTGATGTTTTATTTTCCAATCCTTATGTTTAAGTGATCATAGTCAGTCACACTATGAAATATATATAAGTCTAGATGCTCTGATAAGATTACCAGCTTAATTCCAATGGCTACAGCCTTACATTTGAGGGCATAGACCTTAAATATCCTCGTATCCGCATTAACCACTACGGATATACATGGTAAGCAATATCCTCGTCACAAACTCCTTAAGTAAACCACCATGTGAACTTGGAATCTAGGTGTATATCCCTCACTAGCTTAGTCACCTCAAAATATAAGGGGAAGATAACATTTGTCCCTTTGAACACATGGCTGAATATTCCGCCTTATATAGGACTTGAACGCACATCATTCCTTCTGGAATTTCAAGAATAGAAAGAAAAAAAAAAGGACTCTTAACTAACACCAAGAAAGGAGAAGAAAAATCATAAACAGAGACACCATAAACACTTTTCTGATGATTTTCTACGGATGTGTCGTCCAGTTCAAGGCCACACTGAGTATTCGAGTAAGATTTTCTCTCGTGTTCAACACGTGTTCCTACGGCAGTCTTCAACTCCGACTCTGGTACAGAGTTCCTAGCAAATAAAGAGTTTGATTTAAAATCCCGAAAAATACTCTTATTATCACATCCTTGCTTTTTCTCACACAAGTGCATTTCAATATTCACGATTTGCTTGATTTTAACTATCCACCAAAAAATAAGGAATACAATTTTTTCTAGCTTCCTAAAGAAAGCTAAAAACACTTGGGGGGGGCAAATGATGGCATATAAAGCTATACTCCATGCCGTAGCCATATTAGAGTCGCCTACGGCTATACTTTTCCTTTCTTCCCTTTCACTGAAGCCAAATAGCATCTCCTACGGTCCTTCCGAAGGGAATTATTAATTTCCCCCACCAGTGCATGCTTGACACATGTACCACACGTGCCCTTTGTTATTATCACCACCTCTTTTCTGATTTCCTGGGGAAGACAACACGTGTACACGTAGCTTTGCTTAATCACCAACCCTACAAGACACCAGGAGGATATAAAAGGAAAAGAAAAAGACAAAAGCAGGAGAGGACAAAAAAACAACGAGGAGAAAGATCTTCTGATGATGGCAGGGATAATCCTTTCGGACTTGATCCGAAAATCTTGCCGCCATCAGGATACATATTGGTATTTTATCATCCAATGACATGTTAGACAGGCTCTTAGTTTGTGGTCGTATTACTCGTGTTGGATATTCCGATATTGAATCATTTGACTGACATTCTGGGATACTTTACCAACTGAAAGACCACATGACATAAACTTGGAACCAAAAAAAAGAGAATGAGGGATGAAGGGGAAGAAGAGGCCGCCATATTATTGTTATAAATATGTGTGTCGTTTAAAGAAATTCAACAAAGTAGTCCTAAGAAAAAAATATTTGTTACCTGCTAAATTTGAGTACTAAGTTTAATTTATGTTACGGTATCTTATGACATGTCATATAATGGCCCAAATTAGAAATGGAGTCCCTTTCTCATAAATTTTAAGAACATCGAGTCCTTCTTTTGGATCTTTCTCGGACATTGTTCAAAATGCTGAATCCGACTCTTGGATCTGTGCCACTTACCAGGGACGAGGCTACGTAGGGGTCAAAGGTAGGGCTGAGCATTCGGTCTGTTCGGTCAGAACCGGCCGAATGCTCATCGAATAGACCGAAAATCGAATTATCATTTTTTTCCGGACCGAACCGAACCGAAATTATATTTTGAACTGGAACCGAACCGAACCGAAATAATACTATTCGGTTCGGTTCTTTCATAAAAGAACCGAAATTATATCTATAAAAATTATATAAATATAAAATAAAAAAATTCGATTATTCGGTTCAGACCAAATTTTTTTTGAAAGAACCGAACCGAACTGATATTTATTTTGGTATATTCGGTTCGGACCGAAAAGACCGAATTTTCATAAAATTAGAACCGAACCGAACTGAAATTATATTATTCGGTTCGGTTTTTCGGTTCTGGTTCGGTTCTGCTCGGCCCTAGTCAAAGGTGACCATGACCCCCCTAGATTTGTCCTAATATAAGTTATATGTAGTAGATTTTTTAATAATATTTTTTACTTTTATTACATATTATCATGATTTTATATTTTTGGCCCCTATTGAATAATAAATTGGTTCATTAGACTCATAGAAATAGCTTTATTTGTAATATTTATGTATTTATTTGAAAGATTATAATCAAACAGATCACTAGATAATTTTTTAGTAACAATAAATTATTAAAAAATTCATATTTTTACTATTTTAATTTGATCGAAAAGAAAATGTATATCTTTATCTCGACCTAAAATCCCAACTAATGATCGATTATGACACATTTTTTATATTATATTAATATTATATTATATTATTATTTTGATAATGTACTATAATGTTTTCGTTTAAGTTTGAAATTGGCCCCCTCCTACTCAGGCTTCGTCCCTGCCACTTACCCAAGTTCGAGCAACATAGTTGAGGAATATCATGAAGTGGAGTTTAGTTAGTTGTTAATGAGTTCGGTTAACGAGAGGTACTTTGCTAACAACAGTAAATGCAAATAATTTTACAAAATACATACATTAGCCTAAACGAGGATTCTGGGATGGGCCAGGGACCCATTAGACCCAGGTTCCTTGCTTCAAACTCATGTGTTGATGTTTGGATTGTCAATTTGAAAATTAGGAATGTGAACTTTATTCTTATTAGATAAGTAAATCATACCCTCCTTTCCCGGCCATCAACCCCATTCTCATACCCCTCATTCCTATTTCGAT
This sequence comes from Heracleum sosnowskyi, assembly GCA_030848705.1. NCBI lineage: Eukaryota > Viridiplantae > Streptophyta > Magnoliopsida > Apiales > Apiaceae > Heracleum > Heracleum sosnowskyi. Next base: position 134,984,315 of record CM061237.1, read on the forward strand.
TCCGATTCCAGATCCAAATGTGCCCTAAATTTCTTTACCTAGAAGTCCTTTCTTCATTGTCTATGATGCCCTTGGTCAACTAGAAATTAAATGCTCATTTTTTAGATCTATTTCTTGATCCCCAAGTTGCAAGAAAACTAGCAATATCTCGGTATATAAATAGTTTTTGGTCATATAGCCAGCCAGCTTGACTGCTTTTTGTTTATTTATTATTATCTAATACTTGGTCCTCAAGTTCAACTTTATATGCCACCAGAGTTCCTAGAAATTTCTTTGGACCTCAGCTTGTAAAGAGTATATTATAACGTATCACATTGCAACATACTAAAAGTAAACAATATTTGATATTGTGCACAGATCAATAAAATTTGAATGGAGGGGAGCCAACAAAGTTCAAAAGAAATGACAGCAGTAAAGGAAGACAACTTTGATATAACTCTCCGGTTGATGGATCTTAGTGACATAGACGATTTTATGGTGTGGGCTACAGATGATAAGGTGAGCCAGTTCTGTACATGGAAAACTTGCACCTCCAAGGAGGAGGCACTGACTTGCATGATCAACTCTGTCATTCCTCATCCGTGGATGAGAGCGATATGTCTCAAGAACCGTGCCATTGGTTACATAATGTTGACAGCATTTGAAGGAAATGATGCATGCCGATGTGAAGTAGGATATGTGCTAGCTTCCAAGTACTGGGGAAAAGGGATAGCCACAAGGGCACTGAAAATGGTGGCTTCGACTGCTTTCCGCGAGCGGACACATTTGGAGAGGCTTGATGCTTGGGCTGATGCAGATAATTTAGGTTCACACAGAGTGTTGGTGAAAGCTGGATTTCAGAAGGAAGGTGTTCTCAGGAAGTATATGCTTATAAAGGGAAAACCAAGAGATATGGTCGTTTTTAGTCTGCTCTCAACCGATCCACAAATTAATCAACTATAATTTCCGAGGTGGACTCAAATGTAATCTGTACTCTTTTTCTTTTTTTTTTTGCCAAGTGCAATCTGTACTCTTGATCTGGATTTATTTTCATCATGGTGCCAGGGATACGATTTTTTTTTATAATTATATACTATTCCGGACTATTTTTATTCTGTCATTTGTCTGGTTGATCTGTACTTTAAATTCATAAACTGTTGTTCTTGTGATTGACCTTGTATAACAAGGAAGATGCATGCCAACTTTCTTGCTGACAATATACCAGGGAAAAAAAACCAGCCATGGAATTATCAAAAAACTATGACAAATATCCTACACAACACGCCATATACGATGACCTAAAGAGGGTCATAAAAGAATACATTATACAGAAATGTGTGGAGATCTTAGACAGATATGCATCCTCTATGCTACTCCAAGTGTCAATCTTAACAAAAAGAGGGGGTGACTTCATCATATGACAAAGGTAGACGCATATGATGCAACAAAAACAAGGAAGAAGAGAAAAGGCGCTGCCACTTTAGTAGAGCTTCCATCCGAGGATCCGCTGTCTGTTGATGGTGTGGTGTTGGATCCAGGGCCTGAGCCATCACATAAAATAGCAGTGGAGTTGATTAGATGTTTAAGATAAGAGTGAATGAATCAATTAAATATGACTTTAATTATGTTTCATGATAGACATGATCCTATCGACTGATATCCTTTTGTACCTGAAGGTGCATTAGGTGATCCTGCGGGGGCGCCATTTGGAGAAATGCCTAGCAAGTTTGAAATTAAATTTATCAGAACTTTTAACAATTAACGTACAAATTTTAATGCATATAATTAAATTGTTGGAACAAATTGTTTGGGGTAAAAGATGCTTACTGTTGCAGGTACTGAGTGGTGGAGTTTGAACATTGCAGATAGCAGGTAAGGTCCGAGCTTGGGTTTGGTTAACTTGAATACCGAACGATGAGCCACCACCATTAATCGCTTGGCACAAGCACTCTGGCTTTGACCGGGCAACGCTACTGAGCTGCGTGCAGCATCCTGAATCTGGCTTGGAGGAGTTTCCTGTAATGTAGTTGAGGCAAGGGGACAAACTAATTAGCGTGTTGGTGCAGTCCGACGTTTGAGCTGTTGATCCGGTCCATAGAATGGCCATAAGGACCATAGCGAGCGCAAAACTTGTGTTCTGGTAAGCCATTTGATGATTATGTTGTATAGATGAAGATGTTAATGAATGCAGAGAGCAGAATCTTTGGTGTCAGGAAATTGTTGGAAAGAAATGTATTCAGGGTGAGTTTTTTTATAAGGTACTTTCAACAAGAATAATCAACTTTGAACAGGGACTTTCGTAGGTGACCAACATATTTGGTAATCTAACTTCATAAAATGAGACTAGTACATGATGGTGGAAGTGACTCGGTGTTTGGACATTGACATTTGATTGTTTTCTCCTGAATAAAGTAATTTGATGACCAAGTATTTGGTCTGTAGGTAACCAAATTGAACAACACACACCAAGTCTTCAGATAGTTCAGTATACCAGGATACAAAATGTTTTTAAATATACTACTTTCATTTTATTAAAACTAGCTGATAATCTGTGTCAAGCACGGACCGAATATGAGTTCATAGTACCGCGCGTCATTTTCACATTGTTTTGCTTATTAATAAAGAGTATAGATGTGTCATCTTATTTATTTTGAAAAATTAGTATACACCTGAATACGTAGTTTTGGCTGCTATTCAAAAGTTGATTTTTAAAAATTTTAAATGTCAGATTTTAATTTATGAAATGTCGGATTATAAGAGGGGTTTGGATCGTAATGAGATTCGGAAATGTGAGTGAAGGATACGAGAATTGGGATTAATGGGAATATGAATGATTTAGTATAGGATTAAGGAGGGAAATGATTTAGCCATCACAGAAAGTTATTTACTATGGAGGGTTAGGTTCAAATTAGAAACTTATTTTAAGTTAGAACTTAGAACTAATATATATCATAGATTTTATATAATCAACAACTAAGATTTATACGTTCTGCTACAGTACTATGGAAGTTGCATTATCTACAAAAATTACAATAGCCAGGAAGTGAAGGGAATTCAAACTTCCTAGGAATAACTTCCCTTATTAATAACACTTCCTGGTTATTTCAAATTACTGGGTATTTTAATGTCAACCAATCAACTCTAGTAGGAATGAAGTTTCCATTCCAACCACGAAATAATCCAAACGCATAGAATTGAGGTTCCGATTCTCATTAACCGGGCTCAAAAACCATGAATCAAACACCCCCATATTTTTATCAAACCACAAGCAAACCATGATTCTAACAAACCACAAGCAAACCACGATTCTATCGAATGTCATACAATAATTTGTCTATCAAATGCAAGGATGTGAAAAGGGTACAATTCAGAAAATTAAAATCCATGTTCAAGACATAATTAAAGTACATTATTCATAGACCAAATGTTTAATAGCTAGCCAAGTCCAACCACTTTACTCTATTGTCCAACCATCATTCTGTTTCAGAATATACTTTAGAGGGCTGAGAGTGTTCTACTCAGGGCATGGTCCAACCATCCGACCATTCAGATTTTTCATCTGGTTTAGCTTCTTCACCAGATTCCACGTCTTTAGAGGGCATATTGCATTCCTCCTGAGATGGTTTGCCCAATCCTTGTTCCTGAGAGAGTTCACCCCCGGGCTCACCATCTCCCTCCCAGGGCGGATCACATATTACTTCAGTCGATTGATCCCATCCTCCTTCCTGATGGGGTGCACCCCATTCTCTATCCTGAGCGGTTCCATCCTGGGTCTCACAATATTCTCCTTCCCAGGGAGGATCGCATTTAACTTGATTCCATCCTCCTTCCTGAGAGGTTTCATCCCGGGTTTCACAATATTCTCCTTCCCAGGGAGGATCACAATGAACCTGATTCCATCCTCCTCCCTGAGAGGATTCTTCGCCGAATCCTTCCTGTTTCCCAAGCTCACAACATTCTCCTTTCCACTGCTCATTAACCAAATTGTCTTGGGCTGTTAGATTGTCAAGCAAGTCCTCCCTTTCTGGAAGAAAGCAGCCTTTGTAGGAACCATTGTCAACACAGTGCCAAAGAAGCTTGTTCCAGTATGGATCCTATCATAATATATCACATGATCAGAAGAATACAATATTTATGGGACTTGGCTATAACTAAGACTTGGATCGTCTTATAGTGCAGCTTCATAGGCTCGTGAAGTACAATTAATAAAAACATCAAAAGGGAATATATTGCAAGGGACCCACCCTTTATTAGGGAATTTAGAGTAACTGATGCTATTATTAATTTCAGGAAGTGGCTAACCATGATCATTTTATTCATCAGAAGCGACCAGTCTCTGGGTGCTAATTATGCCCCAAGAGGTTGGAACTTCAGTCAGCTACTATAAAAATGAACTAGCAAACTGCCACAGCTTCGAAGCACTAAAATCTTCATTACTCCTTACTAACAGGGTTGGACACCCCTTTGTCTAAGAAAACTCAGTCATGAAGAGAGCGATCTAGTGACTCAAAACAAATCGACCCAGGTATTTATTACTATTTCCCCCTGTACGGCCACCTAATTTTTACTCCTATAATTTTAAGTTCAAATTGAATATCTGTTGTCAGGGCCAAGGGTAGATCTTCTATATTCGACCAAGCTATTGACCAATATTACACTTATTACAAGCCTATAACCCGTGCGATGCACAGATGAATTTTAGTATTTTTAATTTATTATTTTAGTATTTTTATATGATTTACTATTATTTTTTATCTTATTTTATTAGCATTTATTTGTATTTTGATCTTAAAATTTTTTAATATGTTGTCGACGGAATAATATCTTGAACTTTTGAATGTAGCTTAGAAAAATAGATGATATAAATATTTAATAATAATAATACATTGTTGACGGGATTCGAATCTTGAACCCGTGGGAGTATTTTAGATACCAAGAAAATAATATTCTTTTAATATTACATCAAACGGTTCTCATTTATCTATATTTATATCTAACGGTTATTATTTAGAGAACCAAACTACCAACCAACCAAATAGATGGCAGTTTGCTTATAATAGTATTTTTTTATATGATTTTTTAGTATTTTTTATCTTATTTTATTAGCATTTATTTGTATTTTGATCTTAAATTTTTTTAATATGTTGTTGACGGGATTCGAACCTTGAACCTGTAGGAGCATTTTAGATATCAAAAAAAGAATATTCTTTTAATATTACATCCAACGGTTCTCATTTACCTATATTTACATCTAACGGTTATTATTTAGAGGACTAAACTAAATGACCAAACTACCAACCAAATAGAGGGTGGTTTGCTTATAATATTATAGTATAGATAGATATCTCTAAATCCAGTGAAGTAACCCCTACATAACATAACATTTTTACCTTGCAAACAATATGAGGATTCCCGATAACAATCAGCAACGCTCTTGCCCTGGTGATTGCAACATTAAACCTTCGAGGATTGCTCAAAAATCCTAGGCAGTGGGTTATGTCAAAGTCATTATGCCTTATAGTCGATCGGACAGTAGATACAATAATAACTTCCCGCTCCTGTCCTTGAAACTGTTCCACACTTCCAACTTGGATATTGGACAGGCCAATATCTTCAAGTGCTTTAGTTATTTTGAGGACTTGTTGCCGATAAGGAGCAATTACACCGATAACTTCTTCGCTCAGCCCCTTTGTCTCTGTCAGGTTTCGGATGATTTCTACTGTCTTGCTTGCTTCAATCCTATTAAACCATGAAGGATTGCTTCCTTCCCTCTCATCAAAACCCTGGATGCCAAAGAAAAGGACAGGAAAATCCTTGTTTGGAAGGAGGTCTTCCGAAGCTGCAGAAAACCTCGTATCATCATCTTTGCAAGCAATCAACTCACCTTGATAAAATAAATCTGAAGGAAGACGCAATATTGCTGGATGACAACGATAGTTTTTAACAAGTTTAATGACATAATTTTGATCACTTTGGTCATAAAACTTGAACTCAAATAGCCTCTCCAAGTACGACTTTCCCAATCCATATTTTTCAGCATCTTTCGAGTAGATTACAGGACCTAGTTGCTTAGGGTCTCCAGCTAAAACAACGACAGTCTTTCTGCTGCAAAGGTTCGACAGAGGAACCATTATTTCAGGCTCTGAAGCCTGACCTGCCTCATCTAAAAATATATGAGAGAAATGATCTCTCTTGATGCCTTCTGCATAAAGAAGTGAGGAACTTGCATATGTAGATATTACAATCTTATAGCGCCTGAGAGTCATAAGTGGTGGACATTTGAATAATCTCTCTGCTTCATCATAATAGCTGAACTTGAAATAGTCAGGCTTAGTATCCTCAAGAGGACGCGTAAGGGCATTGAGCCGTAGAATATCGTTGTTCTGAATTCTAACAGCTTTTTGGCCGAGGATTTTTTCTAGTATATGATCTGCTGCACTGTTTGAAGGTGCACAAACAAGAATTCTAGCACTCCTTTGAGTTCGGTATAGCTGCAGAATCGCCTCTATTACAGTCATAGTCTTACCTGTGCCAGGAGGACCATATATCACGTAGGGAGATCCTCCTTTGCAGCCAAGAATCATCTGAACAGCACTTTTCTGCTCCTCGTTTAACAAAAGAGAAATAGGCACCAAAGGATTAGTCTGTATCACTCTGCTTCTAAGAGAATTAGCCGGGAATAGAAACTCCGCCTCTAAACATTGGGAAGCTTCAAGGGCTTGATACAATCTTCGCATGTTTAATCTATTATATGTGAACTGTACATTGTAGAGATTGCTAGCCCTAAAGCATGAGTGAAATCCTTGTTCAAAGTTCAAGAACACAACTTCAGCCTCTACACGATGGATAAAACCCTGTTCCAGAAATGATAAGATGTTCAATGCTATAGAGAATGAAATGCAAACTAATTCATCTAGAATATATAAACTACAGAATACAAACAGATTTTCAGGAGAAAAACACAAAAATTTCAGTTGGCAATAGACTAGTAATGATTCACATTAATAAACCCCATCACAACTCATGAGTAAAACTAAATAGTAATAAAGTGTACCTACATACACGGTAAACCTCCAAAACTGAGGGAGCTTAAACAAACTGAATTCCTTCTGTCAACAGTTTCAAAAAATTGTTACCCAGTCTAAGAGGTGATGGTCAGGACTAAGGACACCACCAAAGTTATAAGATGATATACAATCAAGGTAACTAAGATGTATATGTATACATATTATCTAAGCACAAATACTTGATTATTTTAAAGAAGTAAAATCTAGAAGGTGTCATTTTAAAGAAGTAAAATCTAGAAGTAGGACAAACCTGATACGTGCGAGAGGTGTCAAATTCATCATCAGATGCGAGTCTAGCGAAGATAGAATCTCCATAAACAAGTGATGGTCTTTTTTCAGCAAGCCCTGGGACCTCAAGGGTCAAAAATCGGGAACCCTTACTCTTCATACTGACATGCACCATGTCATAACCCCTCATGTCATCCTGCAACACAAATCCAAGTTCAGTTTTAATTTAGTAGTACTAAAACACTTGATTATTTCATTAAATTTATAATGTACCTCCATTTTTATTTCTTCCATGATCACCAAATGCTTAAAGTATGAGGTATAATTCTCCTTTGTCAGACCTTCTTGAATAAGCTCTGGGATCTGCTTTTGTTCTAAAATCTCTCGAACATCATCTGGTATCGGGTAAACAGGAAGCTTATGTTTAAAATATTGGATTGAAGCTCTAGGAGGCCGTGATCCAGGAACAAATTCATTAGTAACCAAATTCGACCACTGCTTTTTCTTCCTTTCTCTCCTAAATGTCTTAGTACCAGCTAAAGAGACTGCAACTTTATCTACTGCAAGAACAAATACCAGCCGCTCGATCGTATCGTCCTCGGTAGTAAGATGCACAGCCGCTGTGTGCAGGCCCAGTTCCTTAGGCTTGCAAGATAACCAAATGGTTAAAGGTTTTCCAGGTTGTAGAACTCTATCCTCCAGAGAAAATGACTCCATGTATTGCTGGATATATTCAACATCCGAACATTCAGAAGGAGGTTCCATCAGTGAAAGAGTAAATGACTCCTCAGGTTTTGAGTCATAAATCTCAGCTCTATAAAGTTCTACTGAATTGCTGGTGGTGTTTAGAATAGTGATTTTATCAATAATTGTATCTCCCACGTATCCTGATTGAGGTTTATTATCTACTAACGGAAATGGGATTGATATTTTGACTGGGCCCTCTGTACTAACATCGTAATTGCAATTTGATATGTCATTATCAAAATCAATGAATCCAATATTACCCTTGTCTGAGATGAAAGACCGTTCCTCACCGTACTCATAAACTGAACCACCCATCACCAACGATGATAATTTGAAGCCAACCTGCAACTCTCAACTGGAAAGTTTGAGTACAACTGAATAAATTATTCAACGAGCAGTACTATTATTAGATATATCGGAAAATATTATTTAATTGAATTAGACCCAAATCCTGCAAACATCCAGCAAAAAATTAATTCTTCGCCTACCGTCAAATCCAGACATGCCCTCTGAAGGTATCAAAGAGCATACTGTAATTATATACATAACAACAAACATTAATTATCAAATCAAACCCAAATTCTGTGAACATACAACAAATTATTAATTCATCACAACTGAATGAAACCGTAAAGCCCCGACAAACCAAATTATTTTTAATTATATAGCGGTAAACATTAATTTATCCAATCAAAACCAAATTCTGCAAACATACAATAATAATTAATTATTCATCACAAGTGATTGAGAGCTTGAAGCCTCGGCTAGCCCAGTGATGGTATCAAAGAGCAGTACTATTAATAGAATATCGACAAAAATAAATTTATCCATTTAGACCCATGTAAGCATACGACAAATGATTAATTCATCACAGACCATCAAACGACAAAACCTCTGATGGTATCAAAGAGCAGCATTATTATTATGCATGTCAACAAACATTAATTATCAAATCAACCCCGAATTCTCCAAACATATGACTAATTCATCAGAAATGAATGAAACCATCAAGCCCCGACAAACCTTCTAACGTTATCTATTTTAGTATGTATGTGAAAGATCCCATTTAAACTTTTACGAAAACTCAAAGAAAGCAAACACAACCAACATTCTCATGGTATCAAAGAGCAGCATTATTCTTATACATATCAACAAACATTAATTATCAAATCAAACCCAATTTCTGCAAACATACGACACATGACTAATTCATCAATCATCACAACTGAATTAAACCATCAAGCCTCGGCAAACCCTCTAACGATATCTATTTCAATATTTATACGAAAGATCTCATTTCAACTTTCACAAAAAATCAAAGCAAGCAAACACAACCAACAATCTCATGGTATCAAAGAGCATCATTATTCTTATTATAATACATATCAACAAACATTAATTATCAAATCAAAAAACCCGAATTCTCCAAACATACGACAAATGACTAATTCATCAATCATTACAACTGAATGAAACCGTCAAGCCCCGACAAACCCTCTAACGATATCTATTTTAACATTTATACGAAAGATCCCATTTCAACATTTACGAAAAATCAAAACAAGCAAACACAACCAACAAATCAAAAAACTCCCAAAAAAATAAATTCCACACCACTAAACAACAAAATTCTCTTCACAAATGTACCCATCTATCAGAAAATGCAGCACATTTAATCTAAATTCAAATTGTAACCCCCTTCATCCTTTTAAAAAAGGTTCTTTAACAAAAATACACACTACTTAGCTTAAAAAGAACACAAAGATACACACTCTATCACTTTCACATCTCTAATAAACAACAAATTGAAGCAACAAAAATAATTGCAGCAGAGAAAACAAAAAAGAACAGAAACCCACATGAGATAATTAAATTTTACACATCTAATGATCAAAATTGAAGCAAAGAATAAAAGAATTGAAGTAAAAATTGCACCTTTATGTTGAAATTGAAGCCTTAAAATTGAGTTTCTGAGAGTAGGATTTTAAAGATATGCTGAATTGCTGAAACCCATCAAAACAATTGATCCCAGACAGTCAGTTCAGTAACACACACTAAAGTATAGATACAGACATATGTGTGTATATGAACAGATATATTTTGTTGCTACATACGTTAAGTTCGAGGAGTCTATATAAAACCCAATTTTAGAATGTCTTTGGGTAGATTTTACGGAATTAATTAATAATAAATAGGCCAAATTTTCAAAAAAAAATAAAATAATAATAAATAGGCCAAGAATTTTAAAAAAATAAACAATTTTGTCATTAATTTTTTTAATTTATTATTTCAACGATCTATTGATAATCCTCTTCTATCTATCTATATATAATAGGAGAACACATGGATAATTTAGGTGTCATGCATCTACTCTCTTATCTAAGAAAGAAAAAAAATTAAAAATAATGTTTTAGTCAGGTATCGAACCCCTAACATTGACTAAAAAAACCATCCTTATAACCATTGAGCTACAAGACTCTTTTTGATTTTAATCTAAAAATCATATGACATAAACCTCACATCTTTCTTATCCTATATTTATTATTATTTAAATTTTTGAGTGAAAATTAAGGTGATTTATAATATTTATTAAACTTTATTTTTTTAATACTTAAAATATCATACAGAATCATATATACTACCAGTCTTATAAAATATTAATATTAAGTTTTAAAAACAATATTATGTGTGGTGCTTTTTATTTTTCTTTTAGCTAGACAAATATTTTGTATATGTATCGATAACTATAATATATTCTATTTTCTTGCATCAGAGTCGAACTTTTATTGTACTACGCAATATATTTGAATTATTCAAATATTTAATATATAAAATGTATTATTAAATGTTGATATAACATAAATAACATATTACAAGTAGTTTATTTACATATTTATGACTTATTTATTTTTAAATTAATGAAATTAGTGTTAAAACTTGTGTAAAAATTAGACAATAATTTAGGTATGGGTGATCGGTCACTTCGGGGAGACTCCGAACATGAACTCATTCGTTGAACCCGCCTCAATGCTCGAATGAGGATTACTTTATTTATCGCACAATAATCATTGTTAAAAAGCACATATTGATAACATGTATACATGATATTTATAATTATTTGTTCTTATCTATATACTACAAGTATAGAGTCATGTGATGCATACAACATTCATATTCTTCATATTTTACATTTATATTTACTTTCTTTGAAGTTCATTTTAAATTTGAAAAGTTTTATGTGATTGTTGAACTTAATGTTGAATTGACGTGTGTATTTATGTTTGAGTGTGATTAAATTGTGTTTTAAGAGTTTTCTGTTTACCGATATTTTAAAAATATATTTAATTAAAATTGTTGTTTTTAATAAATTAAGGTCAAATTGCAAAAGAAAAGGGACTAAAGTGCAAATATCAGAATATGAATGTCGTATTGACCGACCGACTACCAAACTATATTTTGAAAAAAATTGTTGTTTTTAATAAATTAAATAAAGTAGTAAAAATAAAAGAACTAAAGTACAAATATCAAAATATGAGAACCGTATCGACCGACTATCAAACGTTGAATGTTTCGGTTTTAATAATATAGTATATATATATATATAATAACTAAAAAACATAAATAAAACATATGAAAAACTATTTTTTTTGAGTTAAAATATTGTAAAAGATGAGATAATAAAAATAAATAGATAGTACAACAAAACAATTAAATGAATTATATATTCTAAAATTTTGATAATAATTTGTGTAAACAATAAACAGATTAAAATATATAGTCTATGACAAATTTAAAAAATTAGATCAAATCACATTATACAGCCCGGGTGATTTAAAATTATAGTCCCGATCAATCAAATTATCTATATAAATAAAAGTAAGTACATTGTAACAGACGAAAAAAAATGTGCAACCATACCTAGAAAAAAAAATTAACCGCAAAGAATAGAATTGTTTATCTAGCTATATGAGCAATTTTAACTTACGATGATATAAGCAAAAAATATTTATCTAGCTATAATTGATCAATTCTCAAGTTCAGAGTTAAAAAAAAGTCTGTTTGTTTGGAAGAATTGAAACACATCGAAATGGTACCAAACGTACTTAATAATAGAATGATTTGGCACAAGGTAGTTCCACTTAAGTCAATTAACTACATTGTCCTATGTTTTGAAAGTTAGATAGACAGGGGAAGAGAAATAAAGGTAAAAAAAAGCTTAAAATTAAGAGGTCAGAAGAAAAGACATAAAAGAGTTACAAAGAAAGTTTTAAGAACTGAAAACGCAAGCCCTAAGTAGAGTATTAGAAGATTTAGGAAGGCTTTTGAGTAAAATCAGTACTAAAACCTACAATCTCATATTGCAACATATTGAAGGCTATTTAATTTCTACCTTGAATATTGTCGGAGATGAACTAAATGAATGCATCATTTTTTAAGAACTGAAAAAATTTTAGGATTATAATTTTAAAAATGTCGTCTTAATTAGAAAACATTCATAGAACACTCTAATTCTATTCTATGATCCACAACAAAAATTAAAAACAAACATATTTATCAAAACTACTCGTATTAGTTTTAAAATTATAAACTTCAACATATATAAGCAAGTACATCATAATCATAACATTAACAATAAAAACTCTATGAACATCAAAAATATACAATCATATATGTCAAATGATATTGATAATGTGTAGTTTAGTTTAAAATCACAATCTAAACTAGCTGCGAACCATTACTCTGATGACGACGCTAAACTTTTCATGAAGAGGAATAGCAATGATGCTGAATTCGCCTTCAAAATGGGTCTAGGCGAAGCTTTTTATCATGGCCTTAATGTTCTGACCGAGAAGAACAATATTATTCAAGATCAAGAAAAAGGCCTCAAGAAATTGAAAGGCGAGGCTTCGTCTCTAAAAGACCAACTGTCAAATGTGCAAAAACAGCTTGATAAAGAATCCAAGGCCAGGAAGGACGAGGTTGGGAAGCTTCAAGATGAGTGCACTAGACTCGCAGCTGATGCTAAGCAGGCGGGCGAGGCTTCCAAGAAGGAGAAAGAAGAGATGCAGTTTAAGCTGGACGAGCTTAACAAGAAAATGGAAAAGGAACTAAGCGATGCTTACAGCCTCGGCTTTTTAGGTTACTTGAAGAATTTTCTTGCCGCCGACCGTGACTACGACTGGTCAGTGCATTTTGCTCCCTCAACTTCCCATTATATATCAACATTCAAGGCTGAAAATGCCAAGTCTATCGAAGAGGCGAGGAAAGAGCTCCTCCAGAAGATTGAAAGTGAGCTGAAAACAAAAGCTGAGGAAGAGGCGAGGAAGCAAACTACCGGGGGTGATGCGGAGATAGGCAACATAAGTGGAGCCTCGCCCTCAAATACGACGGCCTCGTGACTGTATGATTTATTTATTTTAGCAAACACTATTGGGGTACAAGGTCCCCCCAACTGTTCCTAACTTTAATGGAGACGCGCACCCTCCTTTTAATGGTGTCGCCCTTGTAAAAACTTTTCATTTTATCAATTCTACTATTATTGCATGTGTTTATTCATAATAGAAAATGCGCTCTTGAAAACGTAACCTCGCCTTCTTTTATACTCTATGCCGAGCAGAGTTTTAAGAAGGAAGAGTAACCTCGCCTTCTTTTATACTCTATGCCGAGCAGAGTTTTAAGAAGGAAGAGTAACCTCGCCTTCTTTTATACTCTATGCCGAGCAGAGTTTTAAGAAGGAAGAGTAACCTCGCCTTCTTTTATACTCTATGCCGAGCAGAGTTTTAAGAAGGAAGAGTAACCTCGCCTTCTTTTATACTCTATGCTAAGCAGAGTTTTAAGAAGGAAGAGTAACCTCGCCTTCTTTTATACTCTATACCGAGCAGAGTTTTAAGAAGGAAGAGTAACCTCGCCTTCTTTTATACTCTATGCTGAGCAGAGTTTTAAGAAAGGGAAGAGACTCTCTTCTTGGTGAGCTTTCCGGAAGTACGGATAAACACCCCGGAAGTATGGGTTTACCAAGATTTCATAAAAACATAACGAGTAGTTTCCATTGAGAATTGAAAGCTACAAACAACATTCTGTCAAAAGATGCATGTTTTATTCATAAGTATAAGATAAGTCTTGTCGGAGGAGAAGTACATGCACTACCCCCCTGAACTTTATTGCCAATGAATTAAAATAAAGTTTACATAGTATAGTTAGAATAGCGTACGCTACTGATAATACTTCTTGAGATGCTCCATGTTCCAAGCACGAGGAATATCCTTTCCATTGAGATCAGCAAGATAGTAGGTTCCACTCCATAGCACAGCCCGGACTCGGTAAGGTCCTTCCCAATTGGCTCCAAAGACTCCATGATTGTGAACTTTGGTGTTAGGCATAACCCATCGCAGAACATAATCACCAATCTTAAGAGGCCTCGCCTTTACTTTGGTGTTGTAATGCCTAGCCACCCTTCGATGATACGCTGCTAACCTAGTCTGAGAAGTAGTCCTGAGTTCTTCTACCATATCTAGATAGAGACGATGATTTACTTCATTAACTTCTGGCTGAAAATTATCCCTTCTAAACGATCCTGCCCCAAGCTCAACTGGTACCATAGCCTCGCACCCATAAGTCAAAACGAAGGGAGTCTCTCCTGTTGTGGTTCTGGGAGTGGTATTATAACTCCAAAGTACATTAGGCAACTCCTCAGGCCAGCTACCATTGCTATCTTCCAATTTCGCCTTCAAAGTATGTTTGATGATCTTATTAACAGCTTCTGTTTGGCCATTAGTTTGAGGGTGACTAACAGCGGAGAAACTCTTCACAATGCCAAGGTTGTCACATAGCTCACGCATCTCTTTACCATCAAACTGTTTTCCATTGTCAGATATGAGCTTATAAGGTATTCCAAACCGACAAACAATAGAACGGTACACAAAATCTGCCAACTTCTTAGCAGTGATCGTAGCCAAAGGTTCTGCTTCTGCCCACTTGGTAAAGTAATCCACGGCAACCACAACATATTTGACACCTCCCTTTCCTTTAGGTAACTCTCCAATCAAGTCGATCCCCCACATAGAGAAAGGCCAAGGGCTAGTAATAGAAGTAAGTGGAGCAGCGGGATTATGAATATAATTGGCATATCTTTGGCACTTGTCACAAGCTTGAACAAACTGAGACGCATCCTCCTTTAACGTAGGCCAGAAGTATCCTTGTCGTAACACCTTCTGGGCTAAAGATCCACCCCCCGAGTGATTGCCACAAATACCCTCATGAACTTCTCGGAGAACGTAGGTACATTCATCACCATCCAGACATTTGAGAAGAGGTTGATTGAAGCCTCGCCTGTAAAGAATCCCTTCATAATTAACATATCGGGCTGCTTTGTAACGTAACCTTCGAGCCTCTCCTTTGTCTTCAGGAAGAGTTCCCTTCGTTAGATATTCCCAAATCGGAGTTTTCCAGGTGAGGAAAACAGGTTCCTCCACTTGCATCAAATCAGCTTCTGGCACACTTGGTTGCCTTCTTATTTCCAAAGGATCATAACCCCCAAGAGTGCAACACCTCTTTGAGAACCTAACTTTGCCAAAGCGTCCGCCTCTGCATTAGCGTCTCTAGGAAGTTGCTCCAACCTAGCCTCCTTAAACAAGTTCATCAACCGCTGAGTGCATCTCATATATAACTCCGTACGAGGTCCTCTTGCCTGGAACCCCCCGTTGACTTGGTGTACAACCAGCATAGAATCACTCCAGATATTTATATTTTCCACTTTCATCTCAAGGGCAAGTTTCAGGCCAGAAATTAAAGCTTCATACTCAGCATCATTGTTTGTAGCATAGAAGGTGAAGTGGATGGCGCTTTGTAAATGATGTCCTTCAGGACTAACCAAGACTATTCCTCCTCCAGCCCCTTCATTATTGACAGCGCCATCAACATACAAAGTCCACCATGGGGACGAGTTATCATGTTCAACTTCGGCCTCGGGCAAAAGAATTGAGATTATTGCGAGGTTGTCACCTTCTCGTTCAAGAGGGAACTCTAGAATAAAATCAGCCAAGGCTTGGCCCTTGATAGAATTCCGAGGTTTGTATTCCACATCAAACTGTCCCAACTCAATAGCCCACCGGAGCATACGTCCAGAAGTCTCCGGCTTATGTAGCACCTGCCTCAAAGGATACGCTGTTCGGACCTCTACCTTGTGTGCCTGGAAATAAGGCCTCAGTTTTCTGGAAGCTAAGATCAAGGCATAAACAAGCTTCTCCATGTTGTTATATCTGGTTTCTGCATCCAATAACCTTTTGCTCACATAGTAGACTGGGAACTGAACCTCGTCTTCTTCTCTAACCAGGACTCCGCTTACTGAATATTCCGAAACAGCCAGATACAAAATAAGGGTCTCACCTTCCAGAGGCTTAGATAAGAGGGGGGCGATCCCATGTGGTCCTTTAACTGTTGAAAGGCCTCTTCGCATTCAACTGTCCATTCGAACCTCTTTCCTGCACCCTTGATAACTTTGAAGAATTCTCGGCACTTATCAGAAGATTTGGATACGAAACGATTCAAAGTTGCCACCCTACCAGTCAAACTTTGAACCTCCTTCACCGTCCTTGGTGACTTCATGTCAAGAAGAGCTTGTATCTTTGCTGGGTTTGCCTCTATTCCTCGGTGATTTACCATAAATCCCAAAAATTTCCCAGATTCAACCCCAAATACACATTTCTGAGGGTTGAGCTTCATTCTGTACTTTCTCAATATCTGAAACGTCTCCTCCAGATGAACTATGTGATCCTCTGCCCGTTTAGATTTTACATGCATATCATCTACAAAAACCTCCATCGTCTTTCCAATCTGCTCTTTGAACATCATGTTGACCAGTCTCTGGTACGTAGCTCCTGCATTAATCAAGCCAAATGGCATTCCTATGTAACAGTACAACCCCCTATCTGTAATAAAAGAGGTGTCCTCCTGGTCTGGTTCATACATTGGAATCTGATTATACCCCGAATAAGCGTCCATAAAACTAAGAAGAGCATGTCCAGCTGTGGCATCTACCATTTGATCTATCCTAGGCAAAGGGAAGCTATCCTTTGGGCATGCTTTATTTAAATCTGTGAAGTCTATGCATACTCTCCACTTTCCGTTGGGCTTCTTTACCAAAACAGGGTTTGCCAGCCAGTTAGGATAGAAGGACTCTTTAACTAGGCCGACTTGCATAAGTCGATCAACCTCATCTTTCAAAGCTATCGCTCTTTCTCCACTAATCGGACGCCTCTTTTGCCTGAAGCCTTTCTTCCGGAGGGGGTCAATGTTAAGACGATGACACATAACGTCTGGATCAATGCCTACCATGTCAGCATGACTCCACGCGAAAACATCCAAGTTTTTCTTCAAGAACTCAATCAACCTCGCCCTCAAGCTAGACTCGAGCTTGGCCCCTATCTGAAGTATCTTGGGAGGGTCTGCTTCCTCCATTAGGATTGAGAGGGTATCCTCTGCTGGTGCTATCTTTTTGTCATTCTCCGGTAGACGCGGGTCTAGATCAAACTCGACATCTGTTATGCCGCTAGATTCTCCTACCTCTTGCACAGACACTACCCCATCCTTCCTAGGTAGCTGAGAGGACAATGCTTCCGATAATTCTGCAGGGAATTCTATCAAAGGTTTCAAGCTATCTTCCATGATCATTTTACCTTTCTTTGCTCGTAGACTACGCTGATCTGCTTCATCATCACTGGCATCTTCTACAATTCCCTCATAGAAAGGGTTTGGTGGGGGAGCTTCGATCATTAGCACCCCATGTTTCTGGTTCAAGGGAGCCTCGTCTTCTTGCACAACCTCTTTTGCCTTCAACGTGTTAGCAGTTCCGCCCACAGGTGGTGGGGCTTCCAAAAAAAAATTGGAATTCCATCTCTTGCCAAAGCTTCATAATCCTGAAGCCTATCCTCCTCTGGAAACTCGATTGTATAGACCATATTAGTGTTAGCATATGGGGATCTGAAAGATGCTTGGGTTTCTTGCGTATCTTCTTGATCAAAGTCAGCCATATCGGAGTCCTCCCCTACCCTCTTGCTTCCTTTGCGAGATGATCTAATCATTCTACTGTAGCAGTCACGAGAATCGTATTGGCATCCCTTAATGCAACCTACACCATTTGGAGTTGGGAACTTCATGGACAGATGATAAATTGAGGTGACGATCCGCATCTCCTTTAGGACTGGTCGCCCTATCAAAGCATTATAGTGCGTTGGTTGATCGACAACCAAGAAGTCAAAGACTTGTGTGGCTGAGAGAGGACTTTCCCCTAGGGTAAGTGGTAGCCTGATTGTTCCTTTAACTCGAACGGAGTCCCCTGTAAAGCCATAGATATGAGTTGTTCCTTGAGTCAGCTCTTTGTCTAGCAATCCCATCTTCTTATACGTCCCATAGTAGAGAATGTTTACAGAACTCCCTGTATCCACGAACACACGATGGACATTTCTAGATCCAATTCGAACATTAACCACCAGAGCATCGCTGTGAGGATGATGCACCCACCTAGCATCTTCTTCAGAGAAAATTATCTGAATGTCTTCCCCCTTAAATAACTTGGGAGGTCTTTCTGATAGATGATTAACATTGGTCAGAGGCGGATGTTGAGCTTCCCGAACGTATCTCTCCATTGCATTTCTCCCGTTTCCCCCAATGTGAGGTCCTCCAAAGATAGTGTGTATGCTTTCCTCTCTTACGAACACAGGCTTCTCCAGTTCTTTTCCTTCCGTAGAGCCTTCAATAATCTCGGTTACTTTAACTGGAGCCTCTTCTTTGTATTTCTTTATTTCCTTGACTACCCAGTCAGTAAGCTTTCCTTCCTTTATCAACTTCTCGATTTCTTCTTTCAGTTGTCTGCAAGCATAGGTGTGGTGTCCATGAGACTCATGATATGCACAGTACCTGCCTTTATCTTTCGTAGCTGCTCTTGACAATGGTGCAGGCTTCTTGTATAGGCCTTGACTCTTGGTGATCTCATAGATATAATCAATAGATGCCGTGAGAGGAGTGTAATACTTGCGAGGCATAGTTTGATTTTCTCGCCGATTGGGAGGCGGAGGTGGACAACTTGGGGGGCTAGGTGACCGAGATCTGATGAATCTATCCTTTCCATTGTTCTCCTTTGGACTAAGGGACTTCAAACGGGTCGGCTTGCCATCCTCAACTAGATTCACATCTCCTCTACCGTTCTTTTTTTCTGTTTTGGGGCTTGGAGATCTCTCTTTCCGTTTGTTTCGCCGAGGTGTATCTCCATAGTCACTCCTCTTCAAAGCTTCTTCCTCTCGTTTGAAAGGTTCGGCCTGCAGGTACAAGGCAGTTAACGTTGAGGGTTCCTCTCTTTGCAGATTTTTCCAAAAATCAGTTCCCACACGAACTCCAGCAATCAAAAAGTTCTTTATTGTTTCCTCGGATGCCCCTCGTACAGTAGGAACCTCTGCATTGAAACGTTTGAAGTATTCTTGGAGAGTCTCTCCATCTCGTTGTTTGATGTTAGCTAGAGTTGTAACAGGTGGAGCATAATGAATTGAAGACTGAAATTGGATTAAAAACATCTTACGCATTTGTTCCCAGGATGTGATTGACGCAGGTCCTAGCTTTTGAAACCATTGGTGGGCATTTCCTCTCAATGTTGAAGCAAGAAGTCTACACTTCGTTAAGTCCTCCACTTGATAGAGTTCCATCTCTGTGTTAAACCTACCTATATACTCTGCGGGGTCGGTGCTTCCATTAAAGCGAAGATCTCATGTGCCTCTAAATGCCAGTGGAAGAGGAGCCTCTCGTACAGCAGCAGAAAAAGGAGAAGGTGCTGCATCAGGTATCGCCCCTCCCTGACCTTCTGACTGAGCAATAAGCCTTCGTAGTGCATTCACATTGATGCCTTCCAAGCCTGGGATTGTTTGAGTTCTACCTACTAGTTCCACATGAGGCGTAGGTTCCCGTTGCAAGACACTGGGCATTGCTAAGTAAGGGTTCTGTCCTTGCTGAGGTATAGGTCTTTGGGGTGTAGGTTCCCTCTGATGATAGGTTGGCTCTCGGGGTGTAGGTTCCCTCTGATGATAGGTTGGCTCTCGGGGTGTAGGTTCCCTCTGATGATAGGTTGGCTCTCGGGGTGTAGGTTCCCTCTGATGATAGGTTGGCTCTCGGGTTGTAGGTTCCCTCTGATGTCGCGGGTCACTACCATGATTAACGTGACGTCCGCCATGGTTGTGCTGAGACAAGATTATATCTCTGTCTCCTATTCTTTCATACGAGGGACCACGCTCACCTACTCTCCTTTGATTTAGAGCTTGATCTTCCTGAGGGCGAGGTCTCCTGGAATCCTGGGTTCCCTGATTTGCACGTTCGCCCCTATAGATAGTTTGAATCGGATCTATTATCATAACATCGTCATCAGACTGAGAATTTCTAGGACGATCCCTCACTTGATTGTCTGTTCTCACCCACGGTGGAGAGTGTCGCTCTCCACCATATCTTGCTCGGTAGATCTCTATCCTTCTATGTGGGTCATCAGGTGAAACCGGTCTAGAGCGTCGCCCGTATGGTTCGATTCTTAGTTCACCCGAATCTTGACTTCTTGGGGTAGGAGGTCTTGAGGGGTTTCTGGGATGATCAGGGGGGAACTCCACGTAGGGGGTGAGATTATCTTCATAGGTCAATTCCCTTGGGGTCACAGCTTGAAATCTTCGGTTCTGACGGGTTTCCTCAACTGTGTGGATTTCTCTCTCGGGAGGAGTATCCTTCCTTGAAGATCGTCTATGGTCGGTGATAGGTTCTTTTCCGGGGCGATGAAGTCTTCTAGCTGTATACTGATGTCGGCTGTTGGTACGTGGGGGACGCCTGTCCCTAACAGAGGTACGTCGTCTATCTGGGCTTCGACGGGCCCGCTCAGGTAACCTTCTTTCTCTTTCCAGTGACTCCATACGCTCGGCCATTCTGTTTACCGTGTTTCCCATGTGAGCAATCTGACTCAACAGCTCAGTATTGCTCATCAAGACAGGAGGATCCCCTCCAAGGCGAGGAGTCGGGTTTGCCTGGTTTGGTGTGGAAGCCTCTCTCTGATTTGATGGTCGTGGTGGTGGTGGTGGTAGATCTGTTGTATGGATCTTAACCTCTCTTGCGTCGTTGCCTACATTAGCTGGTTCTTCGGTATGATGCGACATCCTTCCTCCAGAGATGTCAAAAAGCCCCTCCTTCTAGCGCCAATTGTTAACAGAGGAATTTGGTGATAACCAATTCGGGGAGGGTTGCTGGAATTGTGGTAGAAACCGAGGATGATAAGTAGCGTAGGTTACAGGGATTAGGGTTTATGATTTGGGGATGGCTGAGATTGTATGTGAGAATAGGTCGCAATTAAGATCAAATATCGAATTCTCTCTTTGTTTGCTAGTTTGCATCGTACCATACAATGTGCCTACGTACCCTATTTATAGGGATCAAGCCATACGTAGTTCTTGAGGAGCAAGTAACCCATGGGCCGAGTTTCCTTCTTTAAAGAGCGAAAAGACCGGGATCACCGCCTTTGATATGTCATTATGAGCTGTCATGATTTCACTATTTTCTTGGGACTTATCAGATAATTTATTGACCCGGATTTATCGGAGCCAACGCTTATCTCAATCCATGGAAAATAAGGAAAGACGGGCTCTTATGAATCTCAAAAGGGCGAGGCTTCTCGCAAGGCGAAGTTTCTCAGCGTTAATAGGTTAATTTTCAATAAATCAATAAAAGTTAAGGAACCTTCATCTTTTAGAAGACGAGGTTCCTATATTTAAGTGATGAGGTAAATAAGGTAGTTTATACCTCAGAATAAGCCAAAAAGGGCACATTCCTTACTTACACTAGTCATCCATTTTTATCTGTAACCTAGGTTTCCAAGAAGGCGAGGCTTCGTATGAACCTAGGTTAAACCCGATACTTTGATTGTCACCCAATGGGCTAGGCTTCATATGAACCTAGGATATGCCCAACATCAGTAATGGGCCAGTAATTTCGTCAACTATTGGGCTAGGCTCCGTATAAGCCTAGGTTAGACCTAATATATTCATTTCGTCAACTAATGGGCTAGGCTTCGTATGAGCGTAGGCTAGACCCAATAAATAGTAAACGGGTATGCTTCCAGAATCCACCATATTATAACGTCATTACTGAAGGCGAGGTTTATTTTTGGCCATAACACCAAACATCTTACTAACAATTTTTTTGAATTCTCACATGTTTTTCAATTATTTTTTAAAAAGTTGCTTCTGGTTGCATCCGGTTGCAGATCGTATTTTTGGTTGTATCTGTGGTTGATTTTGGTTGCAGTTGCATATGGTTGAAAGTAGTTGCAGACCGTATTTTTGCAAATATTTTCAAAAAATTAGTATTTTTGCAAATATTTCCAGAAAATGGTAAAATTGCAAATTTTTTTAGAAAAAGTAGTAGTTTTGATCATTTCTCAATAAACTTTAACCCAACACGAACACCAAATAAATAAATAGTGACACAACAAATTTAATGTAAAAATGTGCTTTTGATACCAAATTTAGTGTCTTTCAAAATTCTTACTATACCTTTATTTTTTTGTTAATAAAACAAGTTTTTTTCGTCCATGTCCCACTAAACTTATTTCTTTTGTACTACTCAACTTTAAATCTTATTAACTTTGAATTTTTTTTCTTATCTTTCAACTATAATCTTGTTATTAATTCTAAAATATTTTTTTTGTATATTTTAATTCTAATATTCTTTTTTTAAAAAAAATTGACTTTAAAATTCTTAAAAAATTGGATATTAATATTTTACAAAATATTATTATTATACTAGTAAATTTGATATTATGCAATCACAATATTAAAATTAAAATATAGTAGGTATTGACAATATAAACATGAGAGAAAATTAAAATATTTTTTTGGTATGAAAGATTTCTTTTAGTGTTCAATAGATTGGATTGGATCAAAATAATCTTATAATGACACTAAGGAGTTGGAGATGGTCTTAAGTAAGGTATATAAATTTTTTTTAATGTGATTTGAGTCTATGCATGAAAAATATGTTAATCAAATAATTATAAATGTATCATTAAAATATACCTCTGTTCTAAAAGTTGGCGATTAATCGCCGATTAATCGCTAGACGGCGGACCACCGAACTGATTAAGCGAAAATCGGTCAATTAATCGTTTTTTCATAAAAACGGTCAAAAATCGGCTGAATCGGTTAAAAATCGGGCTAATTATTAAAAAATAGCAGTGTTCTAAAAGTCGGCGATTAATCGGGATTAATCGCCGATTAATCGCTAGACGGCGGGCCACCGAACTGATTAAGCGAAAATCGGTTAATTAATCGTTTTTTCAAAAAAACGGTCAAAAATCAGCTGAATCGGTCAAAAATCGGATTAATCGGTCAAAAATCGGGTTAATTATTTAAAAATAGTAAAAAATAGTTAAAATAAATAAAATAAATAAAAATTTAAAAGGTAGAAACTTGCTTAAATAATAGGGAAAAATATTATTTTTGTACATATAATTATAATTTTAGATGCCTAAATCATAAATTCTCTTTATTTTTCCTCTTAAATTGATCTCTAATTGAAAAGTTAAACTTTCAAAATTTTATTTATTACAATTATATAACATTTTTAACATATTTTCATAAATATATGATAATAACATATATTTAGTTGAAATAACGAAACAATTATATATAAATATAATTGTATATAAAAAATATTATTAAATTTATTCTGATTAATGATCCGATTAATCATTCCGATTAATCCCCGATTATCCGATTAATCCCTGGACGGTGCCTTCACCGATTAACTCCGATTTCCGCTTTTTACAATACTGAAAAATAGTAAAAAATAGTTTAAAAAATTAAAAAAAAAAATTTAAAAGGTAGAAACTTGATTAAACAATAGGAAAAAACATTATTTTTGTACATATAATTATAATTTTAGATGCCTAAATCGTAAATCCTCTTAAGTTTTTCTCTTAAATTGATCTCTAATTGAAAAATTAAACCTTCAAAATTTTATTTATTACAATTATATAACATTTTTAACATATTTGCATAAATATATGATAATAACATATGTTTAGTTGAAATAACGAAATAATTTTATAATTGTATATAAAAAATATTATTAAATTTATTCCAATTAATCATTCCGATTAATCCCCGATTACCCGATTAATCCTGTTGGTCCTCGTGTATTGCAGAATGGGGGGGGGGATGAATGCAATACTGATAAAATTCAATCTTAATTTCAACAACCAAAACTAAGATTTAACGTTATCAATAATATGTATGCATTCACAAACACTATGGTCTAAAGACAAGTTTCACAAAATAAATGTTTTTATTTATTTTGCAAAGTGTTGCTACAACCTCAAGAGAGAATTCTTGAGCTTCGGTTTGCTTCAAGACACTTACTTGCTTTCGTTACTTTTCTAGAATGAATTGATAGTCTAAGTATATACTAATCCTATCACTGTCAACACGGGTTTGTGAAGCTGTTGTCATTATCAAGTGGCAGCTTCTTACAAAGTGTTTACCCATGTGACTTTCCTAAATTGCTAACATGACAGATATACATTACAAAGAAAGCAACCTAGATTCATTCTATTTCCAGCTAAAACAATTCAGCAAATAGAGACTTGACCTTGCTCTTGAATTGATTCGCTTTTGTTTTGTAGTGCTTGAAGCTTCTGTCGTAGTCTTGCAGACTTGGTGCAGCTTAGGGATACTGCAACACGCCTGTTTCTTGAACATTGAAATTGTCACGGGATTTGACTGAGAAGATACCTAGAACAAGGATCTTTCTTGAGACAGTTACTTTTGCCGCAAAGCTTGCTGTCACAGGAATGTTCTTTTGGTGACAGTATGAGTTCCCCGCATAGAGTGCTGTCGAGGTTTCCAAACTTGCTGTCGAGGGCTAAAGTTGCTGTCGCGTAGTCTTCCGCCAATGTTGCTGTCAAAGTGAATATGCTGTCGTGACTTTGCAACATTTTGTCTTCTTGTAATCTTACTGTCAATGCTTATGACAGTAACCTTTATTCATGCTGTCATCTAATATGCATTCTTTGAGGCTTGAACACAGCAAGTGAACTTCTTCCAAATTACACAACTAAAATGACATTGCATACTGATTACAAGAACATACTTTGGCTGTGACAGTATGTTCTACTTAATTAAAAATTAAGTACATACAAGGTTAAGTTGTTTCTATGCTATCATCCATAAATCCCAACAATCTCCCCCAATTTGTTTTTATGGATAATAACAACAAATTTACAATATATGCTGACAACTTAACTAACAAGATCAGAATGGATTAAGAATTTTTACTTAGCTTGAGATTTCCTCTTCTGTCTTGCTACATCCTCTCTTTTGAGAGCTTCTACCAAGCAGCCTCTTAGACCTTCTACAAGAGAGATTTCATCAGGAGTGACTGCAGCATCTTCTATTTCTTCAATGATCTTCTTGATAGTAGGAGAGATAAGAGAGTTAGCATCCCTGAGATTCATCCATAGCTCTTGATCATATGGATAGTTTCTGAAGTGGAGTTCTTCAAGAATGAGCTTGAATCTACTTCCAGGATAAGCATTGAGAGACATCCTCATTTGCTTGTCCAGCTTTGAACTTTCTCCTTTTCTCCTTTCTAATATTTTCTCTATCTCATCAGAACAAATCTGCTCCAAGGGATGAATTGATCCAGCTACCATATACTGTAAATCCTTCAGAATAGTTGTTTTTAGCTTGTGCAAGCTGCAAACGTAGATTTCTTCTTTTAGGTACTTGATTCTTAAGGGATTTTCCAGCATACATGTTTGATAATTTGGAGCTTCACTATCTGCCTTGTTGGCAGTCTTGCATCTTTCCAGGAGTTCAGCTTCCTTCTTATCAAGTTCTGACTGATATTGAGAATATTGAGAATAGTCAGGTCTTTTGCTTGGCTTGGGTTGCCCTTCCTGAGTTGGTTGGGTTTGCCCTTCTTCTGTGGGTAAATCATCAAACTCATAGTACCAGTGATATGGTATAGGAGAAGCTGGTAGATCAGTTAAAATATCAGCATCATCAAAATCTGCAAAATTGTAGCCAAATTTCTGATAGAACTCAGCATCCCTATCAGCCTGATATTTCAGAATATGTTCCATGACAGACTCTGGAACATTATCATAGCTCTCCAGCAACTCTACCATTCTTTCCAGGTAGAAGAAGTCAATTCTCCTTTTATCTATGGTTGACACTCTACCACTGGTTGTTGTGGCTTCCAGATAGAAGTCCTTATTAACCTTGGCAGATCTTGATTCTTCCCACCACAGAATGTACTCAGTGACCTCTTGATTTGCATCCAGCTTAACCTCAACACTCTTGATTTCTTTAGATTGCATCTGTTGTATCTTAAGACTGTTAGGAGGTTCTGATTGAATTGGCATCCTAAGATTTCTGCCTAATCCAGTGGCCTTTTCCTTTCCTGAGTACTTGTGCTTTCCTTTAGGTTTCTGTCTAGAAAACCATGCTTTTGCTTTAGCTTTCAGTCTTTTGGGCTTGACAGTAGCTTTGGCTTCATCCTTGACAGAACCTTCCTTGACAGTACCTTTGTCGACAGTATCTTCCATGACAGCATCTTCTATGACAGTTTCCTTGTCGACAGTATCTTTGGTGACAGCATCTTTTTCTGCATTTATGCAATCAATAGCACATCTAAGAATGCTTGCCTCCAAAGCTTCCAGTATTCTTGGCTCCTCTTCATCTGTTGCATCAGCATCTTTCTTTTCTTGACTAGGAGTTTCTTCATTGCCTTCATTCTGAGATTGAATACCAGTATTCTCAGAATTACTTCCACCAGCATTACCTGCATTTCCAGAAGCTTCACCACCTCAAATCTCATCATCATCATCATCATCATCTTGAAAAGGAATATCAAAGAGGCAGCTTCCACCTTGATCAACTCTTTTGGCATTGGCTTTAGTGATTAGCTCCTTCACTTTAGCTCCCAGTGCCTTGTCTCTCAACACCAGCATTTTGTAGATCTCTTGAACAACATAGACTCTTCCTGGATTGGCATTTGAGCTGAGTATTCCATATAACACTTTCAGAATTGACTCAGTTTGCATCCTGGATGGACTAATCAAATTCATAAAGCTATTCTTTCTTGTGCCATCCTTTGTAGTAGATCTGTAGAAAACACTTGGTGGATTTGTGTAGACTTCAGGTAGCTTCTGTGTGATCATGTTCTGGATTTGCATATTCAATATTTCATTGAATGGTGTTTGAGTTGCCTTGATCTTTCCCTTCATAGCACACAACACCTTTGCTGGCAGACTCTGCAATAACTGTATTGTGATGAAATAAGATATGCCAGAAGTGAAATAGATACTTACAGCCCATCTTTTCTCATCATTCACCATTACACTGACACTGGTGATTTGATCCTTTAACAGTTTTGTGGTGTTGGTTGGACTGTTGCTTGGTGCATTCATTGCTTCTTCCACCAGACTGCTAAATTCAATGTCATGATTGTGTAATGTGCTCTCCCTGTAATCCACCATTATAGTATTGGCTTATTCTTGATCAAACTCAGCACCATTGGACCAAGTATCCCTTTTGGATGGATTCAGGCAGTTTCCCTTTACCTTTCCCAAGCTTGTTTTGTTCCTCCATTTCTCTCCATCTTTTCTGTAGAGTAGTTTCTTGAGTTGCTGAAGTTGGTTCTCTAATTGTCACAGGAGGTAGAATTGGGTGTCTAGATGCAGGTCTTCTTTGCATTGCATCTTGAGTTGCCTTAGACATTAACACCTTTTCACCATCCAAGTCAACTTCAACAAGATCTTCAGCTTTTTATCCTTTGGTTGTCCACTGCTTGGTTTGACTTGCTCCTCCTTTGTCATTGCTTTACTCTTGACTCCAGAAACTTGTTTTGCTCCCCCTTTGGTCTTCACAGTTACTGGCTCCCCCTGAGTTCCACCTGATTCCTGAATAGATATTGATTCTGATCTTGCTACCTTCTCCCCCTTAGTTGAGTTGGCAGCTACTAGGTCAGTAAGGAACTGGATAGAGAGTTGAGTAGCAGCAAAACCATCAACCACCAGTTGAGAGAGAGAGTCCAGTTTGGAGTTCAAAGTAGCACACTGTCCTTCCAGAGCTTCAATCCTGTTACCAAAATTTGCAGAGGGGCCACCATTCCTTAACCTTCTTAGAGGGGAAGGAAAATAAAGGGGCTGGGAGGCTAAGGGGGTTCTCACACTCTCAGGGTGTTTTTGAGTGATCTCATCACTCCTCACTGTTTGAATCTCAAGGCCTAATGCCTGAATAGTGTGGGCTCCCTCAAGATCTCTCTGGACATGCTCAAGTCCCTCTCCTTTTGCCAGCTCATTTGGCTGCCTCTCATTTTTATGCTCACCTCTCTTTTCTTTTATCTCTCTTTTCTTTTGCACACCCTCACTTAACCTAAATGCATGGGTATGAGCAGTACTAACATGCATGGAAGTAGAAGATTTAGAATGTACCTTCAAGAGTTTGGCAAGAGGTAGGTCATCATCAGAGGCATCCTCAATGATTACAGCATCAAAATCTAGCTGAGAGGACTAGACAACATCTTTGGCAGGAATGTTAGAAGTTATGGTCTGTGACTGAGCTGGAGTTTGGTTGACAGTAATGGTATTGACAGTATCTTTATCAACTTCAATAGTTTAAGTGAAGCTAGGTTCTTCATCAACAATTTCCTCAGCGTCCATGTATCCTTGATTCTCAAATCTGAATGTCTGCATCTTTCCTTCTTCATGCAGTCCTGGAAACTTGGTTTCATCAAATGTGACATTAACACTTTCTTCAATAATCCTGTGTTCCATAACATAAACTCTGTAGGCAGTCCTTTCTGTGCTGTAACCCATGAATAGTCCTTCAAATGCCTTGGTGTCAAATTTTCCTTTCTTCTCATGGTTATCCTTCATCATAAAGCATTTGCTCCCAAACACATGAAAGTATTTGACAGTAGGTTTTGAAAGGCATATGCTATAGCCTATTTGTAATTCGAGGATTCTACTCAACTTAAACTAGAATGTAATAAGTAGATATTAGATTAATTATCACAGTCATAGGAATCTCAGAAGATCATATCTGTCAGAAGAATACAGATTAAAGTCATCCTACAGATTTGAAGATATACTACATTGAAAGAAGTTCAATTATTTGTTCAAGCCTCAGTGAAGTCTTCAAAGATGTGGATTTATTAAAGTGACAGAGGTTTCAGATTTGTGATAGCAAATGTACAGGTTACAAAGATTGATCAACAGTCAAAAGCAGACAATGGACCACAGCTTAAAGTCAAGATGAAGAACAGACATTGAAGTTAGTCATTTATGAACCAGACAGTGCATCAAATGACAACCTCAGACAATGGATTTTATTCATCAAGTTCAAGTGGTTCTAGAAGTGGTTTTGCTATCTATTAAGAATTTAAATTCTCTCTTAAATTAGTTATTAATTTATTTATTAAATTAATTCTTCAAGAATTAATTTAACATATAAATTAAATAATTAATTTATTGAATAAATTAATTCATCAGAATTAATTTATGAAATAAATTAATTATGTAATTAATTTATTGAATAAATTAATTCATCAGAATTAATTTATGAAATAAATTAATTATTAGAATTAATTTAAAGAAGAATTAGAATTTAATTTAGAATTCTTAATTAAAATGAACTGGAATGACTACCCCGGATAGTCATACCGGTAGTCATACCGGTAGTCATACCGGTAGTCATTCTAGCTTATTTTAGTTAATTCTAAGTTAATTCTCTTATATTCCCATAGTCATACAAGGCCATTTGATAGTCATCCCAGGCTTAAAAATAGTCTTTTTTAGACTATTTTCGTAGTCATTCCAGAAGAAAGAACGTGCAGATTGTCAAGTGGATTAGCTTTATCAAAAGAAAAGAAATCAAGACAGAACAGTACACAAAAAACATAATATCCTGAAGAACTTTCTGTGAAGAACAAAAAAGCAACTGCCGGATCATTTCTTCAGTGAATAAATTCTAGAAAATCTTGGTGTCAAATCTAAACCACTAGAATTCATTTACTTGTACTGCTTTGACTATCTAGCGGATTTTTATCCCTAGAACGTATCTCAAATTATCAAATATTGTTATATCTTTTTATTACAAAAATAGATAAATTCATGTCGAATTTATTCTAGATTTGTTTTAATTAGTTTGAGATCCAATCTTGTAATCAGTATCATATTTGTAACACCCTTCAAGTTTAATATAGTTTTATTTAACTTGAATTCTGTTTCATTTATTTCCGCCATAATTTGTTCTTAAATTGTTTGATTCTAAACAGAACAAATTCGATAAAACGGTATATTTTGTATTCAACCCCCCTTCTACAAACTTATCAGGACCTAACAATTGGCATCAGAGCCTTTTGATTGATATACAAATCAAAGATCCAATTGTTTGAGATTTTTTTTACTCTGAAATTTTTATTTTTCTAAAAATCTCAAAAATGTCTACAACTCAGAAAGTGGGTACAGTTAAAATCCCAATGTTCAGCAAGGAGCATTATCCAATGTGGAAGAAGAAAATGCTCCTATTTCTTAAGGTTGCAAATCCTAAATACATTGATGTGATGAAGAATGGACCAAAACTTCCTATGATTATTGAGGAAGAATTAAAAGAGGGTAACATTGTTACTAGGGCTGCTAGGATGTACCCTAAAGATCCCAAGGATTTCACTCCTGGTGAAAAAGAGGATGTTACCTTGGATTCCTGTCTACAGCTGATCCTTATTGATTGTCTTGATCCTATCATGCATAATCATGTCCTAAACTGTGATACTGCCAAACACATTTGGGAAACCATAGAGATAATCAATGAGGGGACAGAGGAAGTTAGAGAGAATATGCTGGAAATTCTCACTTCACAATATGAGCATTTCAGATCAAACCCTGGTGAGGGTATCTCTCAGGTTTTTGAGAGATACAACAAATTAATCAATGATCTGAATCTCAATGGGAAGCACTACACCAACAAGGAGATTAACAAGAAGTTCCTACTTACACTTCCACCTCATTTGGAGCACAAGATATCTGCAATTAGAGAAGCAAGGGATATGAATGAGATTGCTTTGGAAAGATTGTATGGTGTTCTGAAAACCTATGAGCTGGAGCAGATTCAACAGAGGGAGCTGTATGGAACTGGGAAAATTGTTGGTACCTCTACTGCATTGACTGCTGAAGTCCCACAGAAACTGGAAGTGAAGGCTGTTCAACCTTCCAGTTATAACATGAATGTTATTGATGCTGAATATGGATTAACATCCATTGATCAATCTAGTGGTGACTTCTATTCTTTAGAAGAACTTGATCAGCTGGAAGATGGTGATTTGGCCTTGATAGTCAGGAAGTTTGGGAAGTTTAGATTCAAGAGGAATCCCAATCTTAAGTTCAGGCCCAGGTTTCAGAGAGATGATTCCTCATCTTCAAGTGGCACAAGGGGTGGCTACAAAACTGGAACTGTGGAGAGAAGCTCAATCAGATGCTACAATTGCAATGAGTTGGGTCACTTTGCTACTGAATGTAAAAAACCAAGGCAAGTGACAAGGAACTCATTTGATTCTAGCAAGAAGAATAAGATTGAGAAGGCTTATGTTGCTGAAGGGAAGAGCTGGGATGATACAGACAGTGAAGATGAAGAAGTTGGAAATCTTGCACTTGTGGCAAAAGGAGGCAAACTCTTTGATTCCATGTTATCTTCACCAGACATGTCTGAGGTAAAACTTACTGACGCTGAAATGATTTATCATCTTGGTGGCACCATAAGTTGTGCACGCACTGAAAATGATAGAATAAATCTTTTAAACACAAATCTTGAAAAGGAATTAAAAGATTTGAAACTTGTGCATGTTAATCAGGATGAACTTACTGAGAAAATAGCTTTTCTTGAGAATAGGGTTAAATGTTATATTCAACTGGAAACCATTCTTAAGAAAGAGATTAGTGAGCTGAAGACTAAAGCTAATGCTTATTTCAGTTCTTGTAAGACTGCTAAAGAAATTCTCAATAAGCAAGCTGTTGGTAATCATGTCAGTATAGGTTATGATTATAATGAGGCTATTGGATTGCTTGGTATTAATACACCTTGTAGAGTCAGAGAAGAAGGAAAGGTTGTTCCTTATATTCTTAAGGGTATTAAAACACCCTTCTGTAAGGAGTCTGAGGCAGAGCCTCTGAATGAATACTCTATCATTATTGCTGAGGAGATTCATGAAGAAGATGTTGCTTTAGAAGCTGAGCAATCCAAAAAGTGCATATCTGATATTCCAGTCAAAGTTGCTACAACTGAAAAGACTAAATCAGATATCCATAAGTTGGATCAAAATAACTGTAGAACTAACATGCCTGCTATTAATTCTTCTCATAAAGCATGTGGTGTGAGTAATTGCATGTCTTGTGCTTTTAATGTTATGTATGCTTTCTTTAATAAAAAGCATGTATCTAGTGATAAGACTGCTCCACGTCAACATGTTAATAATAAGAAGCATGTTAAAACAAAGACTACTAGTCCTCCTCAGACTAGAGTGGATTCATTTATCCCTAAGCCTACTCAGAAATGTGTCAAGGCTGGTTATAAATGGAAACGCTCTTATGTGAAAAAGGATGAAGTAGTTTTAGTTAGAAATGTTGTTTTGCCTGACAAAGGCCAGTTCTTTAAGTATGCCGGACCCAATCAATTTTGGGCTCCGAAGAAGGTCTAATCAATCTGGTAGTGCAGGGAGTTAAACAGGTAAACCGTGTTATGTGGATTCTTGACAGTGGCTGTTCAAGGCATATGACCGGAGATAGAGCCCTGCTATCAGATGTGGTTGAGAAAGCTGGCCCAGTGCTTACCTTTGGAGATAACAGCAAGGGTATAACTGAGGATATGGCCTATTTGAAATCAAGAAATGTTATCAGTCAATAAGGACATCAATGTTACATTTGATGTCTCCAAACTCCCTAATATCCAAACAGAAAATCCATCTGAGAAACTGAAGTTTGATGAAATGTTAGATTCAGAATCAGATGATGAGAATCCACCTGAGATTGTTGCTGGTGATAACAATGATAATGATGATAATGGGATGGTGATGGTGGTGGAAACATTGTTAACAATGGAGATACCACTAACACTGGAGAAGAATCACCAAGACAATCTGCCAACAACTCAGGGGGAGGAGATGAAGGATCAACTAGTCATTCACAACACCATAATGTAGAACAAGGCGAATCATCAAGATCAAATCTTTTGAGCTGATTATTGGTGATCCAGGTGTTGGAGTCAGAACTAGAAGTGCTACTCAAAATGAATGTCATTATTCAAGGTTTCTTTCTGAAATGAAATCAAAGAAAATTGAGGAAGCACAGACTGACCTGATTGGGTGATTGCTATGCAAGATGACCTCAATCAATTTGAAAATCAGCAAGTCTGGAAGCTGGTACCTAGACCAAAGAACAAGAAAGTAGTTGGTACTCGGTGGGTATTCAGAAATAAATTAGATGAAGATGGCATAATCACAAGAGACCAAGTACATTGACATCAGGTATCATTTTATCCGAGAGCATGTCATGAATGGTACTGTGGAGTTACACTTTGTACCCACAGAAGAACAGACTGCAGATATATTCACTAAATCTGTTGATGAATCCACATTTATCAAGTTAGTTGGTAAATTGGGTATGTTAAACAGTCTTAGTGATTAACAATATCTCTGTCATGTTTGTTCTTTCAAAAAGTCATTTTCTCTTGTCATTTTACTGATATTTACTGCCTATTCTCATTTAATATTACATGCTTGTAAATTTAAATAGCTCTGAATAATTTATTTTCTTTAAAAATATTTTTCTCATATTTTTTAAGTGGAGAAATGTATTTTTATTGAAAATATATTTATTTAGAATTATTTAGGTGTTTTTCAGATTGTAAATATAGTTGTTTAAATAGTTCTGCAAGTTTATATATTTTTATTGCATTTCTATAATATTCTGCAATTTTCTTATGTTTGTGCATAATTTTTCTGTAAATTTAATGCATTTTCTGTAAAAATATTGTTGCTTAATTTTTATTCTGCAAATTTATGATTGAACTGTGAATATTAGGTTGCAATGTTACTTTATTTGCATTTTCTTTTCTGAACAGTTTTGTTTTTCTGCTAGTAAATATTTTCTGTTATTTTGTTTGCTAACAGGTTTTTTTGTTTGTTTTTGGTTTATATTAATTCGACTGGTCTTCTATGACTTTATGCTTTTGTACTAGCATGACTATCGGAATGACTATCTTACATAGTCATTCCAGTGGTCATTGTAGTTTAGTTTAGTCTTAATCCTTTTTTATTAATTTTTTCTGCCGTTTATTTCAGTACTTTGATTTTTGTACTGGAATGACTATCGGTATGACTATCCCATAGTCATCCCGATAGTCATTCTAATAGTAGTTTATTTATTTTTTTTATGCTGTAAACTGCTTAGCTTCTGTTTGAGTAAGTTAAAATGAATTATTTTCTCTAAAAATATTTTTCTCAAATTTTACCAGTTAAAATTGTAGAGAAATCTATTTTTATTGAAAATCTTTTATTTTAAAATATTCGTAGTCTCATGTAAATAGTTTCCTGTAAATATTTTTTTTTATTATTATTATTATCTTTTATTTTCTATTTGTCTTAGTTATTTTTGTAAATATATTGTATATTTATTATTGTTGATCTAGCTCTTGCTTAGCTGGAACTTCAGTGCCAAATCCAATTCAGGTATTACTTTCTATCTCTCAATCCACTTCTTCTACTGTTGCTGAACCCAAGTGGTTGTTAGGGCTGACCAAGGGATTGTAGATCCACAATCTCTATCCCAGGTCTTAGAGCCAAACAATGAGTCTACAACTTAATTACTTGACCTCTCAGCCTAAACAGAAATCAATTGTTAAATAAAGAAGTATTTTGATTGAAACAGTGAGTGATCCCACAGCTCTGCCTCCTCCAAAGAAATTCAACATATACTGAGGCATCTGTCAGCCCATCTGTATCCTCTCAATAGGATATGGACTTTGAAATGGCCAATGAACTGTTTCTAGAGACATTCTCTCAACAGGATGAATCTATTGAACTTTGCCATAGGGCCATGGCACGTTGTACTGAGTCAAGCACACTCTCATTACTCACAATGGGAGAAAACAATTTCATTAGATGAAACTCAGGACACAGTGAAAGCAGAGCACCTGCAACTGGTTACAGTGCCTACCATTGTTACGGTAGAAGTGCCTTCATAGGCATCTGAGGGAAAATTTGATTCTTTGCCAAATCAAATAGAATCATTTTCTCCCCTCCCAGAGTGAACATCTCTGGCTCCCTAAGGGATTTTCCACTCGCAGATTTATCTGGAGAAAGTGGAAGGCAACTTGGTCAGTCTATCACTGAAGCAATTCAGATTTCAAATCCAAGTGATTTGCTAGACATGATTGAGGATCGGGATTTGCGAACTCCCATTGCACCACCACTGACCTCTCTTGAAGAGGCTAGGGTGAGTTTCAATGCAGGTACTGATCAAAAAGGAGCAAACAGACAGCTAATGTTGAGTGATAAGAGTCAAACACTGAGTGAAACACATGCACGTGAGATGAGTGATACACTTACAGGAGAAATTCAAGTGAGTGCACACACAGACACATACACTGCAATGTAGTTAGCTCACATAGCTGATCTACAGGAACATATATTCAAAACCCAGGCTGATAAAGAAATTTTGCAAGCACAAGTGGTTGAACGGTCTTCTTCTTCCACCTCTGTCAACAATCAGCTGGGACTACTCAATGAAATCTTGAAGACAAAGTTACTACCCAAGATCAACTCCATCAACTATCTCAACTCCTACTGGCTTCAGATACTCATAAAGTGAAATCTGTAGAGAATTCCTCAACTAAGGGGGAGAAGTTTCTCAGGGGGAGAAGTTCCTAGACAAGTTTCTACAGAAGTTTGGGGAGAAGTTTCTGTTTCTAAGGGGAAGAAGTTTCTAGAGACTTGTGAAGCTAGTAAAAGGGGAGCTGAAAAAGATATAAAAGGAAAAGGAGGAGTTTCAGGGGAGTAAAGGTAATTAGCTCTGTTTTGTAAATGTTATATGTATAGAGCTTAGGTAAATCAAGACAGGTTAAATGTTATCATATGTTCAGTCTAGAGGAACACCTGTCTTGCATTTATCTTTACTGGTGAAATCTGGAAATGTCATATTTGATCCAGAACTTTCTAGTATTTACTTAGGCTTAAGAGTCTTATCTTTTTCTTGGTTTTAGTTGAGTGATCCTCTAGGTATTTGGTTGTTATTCTCTAACAAACAAATAGGGGGAGATTGAAAGGCATATGCTATAGCCTATTTGTAATTCGAGGATTCTACTCAACTTAAACTAGAATGTAATAAGTAGATATTAGATTAATTATCACAGTCATAGGAATCTCAGAAGATCATATCTGTCAGAAGAATACAGATTAAAGTCATCCTACAGATTTGAAGATATACTACATTGAAAGAAGTTCAATTATTTGTTCAAGCCTCAGTGAAGTCTTCAAAGATGTGGATTTATTAAAGTGACAGAGGTTTCAGATTTGTGATAGCAAATGTACAGGTTACAAAGATTGATCAACAGTCAAAAGCAGACAATGGACCACAGCTTAAAGTCAAGATGAAGAACAGACATTGAAGTTAGTCATTTATGAACCAGACAGTGCATCAAATGACAACCTCAGACAATGGATTTTATTCATCAAGTTCAAGTGGTTCTAGAAGTGGTTTTGCTATCTATTAAGAATTTAAATTCTCTCTTAAATTAGTTATTAATTTATTTATTAAATTAATTCTTCAAGAATTAATTTAACATATAATTAATTTATTGAATAAATTAATTCATCAGAATTAATTTATGAAATAAATTAATTATTAGAATTAATTTAAAGAAGAATTAGAATTTAATTTAGAATTCTTAATTAAAATGAACTGGAATGACTACCCCGGATAGTCATACCGGTAGTCATACCGGTAGTCATACCGGTAGTCATTCTAGCTTATTTTAGTTAATTCTAAGTTAATTCTCTTATATTCCCATAGTCATACAAGGCCATTTGATAGTCATCCCAGGCTTAAAAATAGTCTTTTTTAGACTATTTTCGTAGTCATTCCAGAAGAAAGAACGTGCAGATTGTCAAGTGGATTAGCTTTATCAAAAGAAAAGAAATCAAGACAGAACAGTACACAAAAAACATAATATCCTGAAGAACTTTCTGTGAAGAACAAAAAAGCAACTGCCGGATCATTTCTTCAGTGAATAAATTCTAGAAAATCTTGGTGTCAAATCTAAACCACTAGAATTCATTTACTTGTACTGCTTTGACTATCTAGCGGATTTTTATCCCTAGAACGTATCTCAAATTATCAAATATTGTTATATCTTTTTATTACAAAAATAGATAAATTCATGTCGAATTTATTCTAGATTTGTTTTAATTAGTTTGAGATCCAATCTTGTAATCAGTATCATATTTGTAACACCCTTCAAGTTTAATATAGTTTTATTTAACTTGAATTCTGTTTCATTTATTTCCGCCATAATTTGTTCTTAAATTGTTTGATTCTAAACAGAACAAATTCGATAAAACGGTATAGTTTGTATTCAACCCCCCTTCTACAAACTTATCAGGACCTAACAGGTTTCTTCCCAGTTAGCAGACAGTAAGGTGTACTTGCATGAGTTTTGTTAATCATGGTTCTGTTTTGAGTATAACAAGCCATGTTGATAGCTTCAGCCCAGAAATATGTTGGCAGTTTGACATCATGCAACATAGTTCTAGCTGCTTCAATGAGAGTCCTGTTCTTTATTTCTACAACTCCATTATGCTGTGGAGTCCTTGCAGCAGAGAATTGTTGTACAATTCCTTCATCTTTACAGAAATTTCCAAGTGTGGCATTTCTGAATTCTGTACCATTGTCACTCCTCAAGATTTGGACTTTTGAGTTTGGAGTTCTATCAAGAAC
The DNA here is from genome assembly GCA_030848705.1 of Heracleum sosnowskyi. NCBI lineage: Eukaryota > Viridiplantae > Streptophyta > Magnoliopsida > Apiales > Apiaceae > Heracleum > Heracleum sosnowskyi. The sequence continues at coordinate 135,022,397 of CM061237.1, forward strand.
TCTGATTTGATCAATAATCACTTGAGAAGCTTCATCTTTGGATTCAAGAAATTTCACCCAAGTGTACCTTGAGTAATCATCCACCATTACTAAGGCATATCTCTTTTTGGCCATAGATGGTACATTTACTGGTCCAAAGAGATCCATGTGAATCAACTTGAGTGCTTCTATGTTGGTGTTCATTTGCTTGGACTTGTGCACAGCTCTCCTTAGTTTGCCCATTTGACAATCTTCACACAGTCCTTCTTGACAGAATTCCTGTTGGGGCAAACCTCTCACTAACTCCTTCTTCATCAAAATATTCATTGTCTTGAAGTTGAGATGTGAGAGCTTCATGTGCCAAAGCATATTGTCACCAACAGTTGCTTTACTGTAAAAACAGTAAATTTTATCCTTCTTTGTTGAGTTTAAGTCAGCAACAAACAAGCTTCCTTTTCTGACCCATTTTAAAGAGAGGCTCCCATCCTTCTTGTGATAGATGTTACACATCATCATATCAAAATCAACCTTGAATCCCCTGTCACTGAATTGGCTGACACTGAGTAGATTGTGCTTCAATCCATCCACAAGAGCAATGCCTTCAATGACAACATTTCCAATTTCCAGACAGCCGTATCCCACTGTGTAACCTTTGCTGTTGTCTCCAAAGGTTATGATTGGGCCAGCTTTCTCTACATAGTGTGATAGCAGGGCTTTTTCACCTGTCATGTGTCTTGAGCAACCACTGTCAATGATCCACATGACTTGATCTTTCTTTTTGCCCTGCAAAACAGAATGTGTTTAAGTTGCATATGGTACCCAATCCCTGTTGGGTCCTGCAGTTTTAGTGTCTCCTGAGTTTCTTCCAGTCATAAAATCACAAGCATCATCAAAAACCTCTTGTTTGACTTCTCTTTTCACCCACTTAGGCTTAGAATTGGACTTGATCCTTTTCTTAGTGGATGAAGCCTTTTTACTGTTGCCAGCAGTCTCAGAAGTCTCAACAGTGTGCATGTATGAACATTTTTCAGTAGTGAGAATAGGTAAGTTAAAGCATGTACTCATGGCAGTGATCTTGCATGGCATACATTCAATTTTATTACAGACACTCATAGTTCTATGCATAAGAGGGGTTCTGTGTAAGTTACCATTGAGTTCAGTAGCATTGATCTTATCCTCAATTGGGTTCTTACAAACATGTGTTAAATGATGTGAAGATCCACAGTTATTGCATAGTTTCCTAGAAGCACCTCCAACATTAGTGTATCCATTTCCTTTATTGACACCTACCTTACCATTCCTATTCTTAGACTTGGGAGTTACTGGATTGACAGTGTGTTCAGAAGTTGCTGTCGAACTTTCCTTGACAGTACCTTTTATTCCAACTGTCTTGACAGAAGGTTTGGAAGTTACTGTCTTGGAAACATTCTTGACAGCATCTTTGGAAGATTCTGTCTTGCCAACTGTGACAGCATCTTTTGAAATTACTGTCTGATTGCTGGGTAAGTTTACTGTCTTGGGGATTGTGACAGTATCCTTTCCATCCTTGGATGTGCTGTCAACACCTTCATCCTCATCAAGAATTTCTTGTTTGATGAGCATGGCTTCTTCATCAAACTCAATTTCTGCAGCTTTGAAGATAGGAGTTTTAACCTTCTTGAGAATGGTGGGTTTGACAGCAGCATTTCCAGAACAATCTTGAATCACAGTTTCCTTTTGATAAGTCGGTTTTATATCTACTTTGAACGCCTTAAAATCAGCTTAAATTGGTTGTTTTGGCCTCAAGTGTGTGATGTTATGATGAGTTTTAGTGTTTATGTGCAGATAAGCTAAATGGGATCGAGCGGTGGTCGTCGTGTTTGAAAATGGTGGTTTTTCCTCTAGGAGTTGAATGATTTTGGAGACAAGCAATTGGCGAGGTAGTGATCTAATAAAGCAGCAAAGCAGAAAACTGGGCAGAGAACCAGGCGCGCCCGCGCCTCCTAGAGCGCGCCCGCGCGTAGTTGGCAGGAAATGAGGCGCGCCCGCGCTTGTTAGCGCGCGCCCGCGCGTCCCCGACTGGTGGAATTTCTGTATTTTGTTTTTGTGGGCTTAGAGTGGTAGCGGGTCATGTCTTAGGCTTTTGTCATTTATGGTGGATGTTTTCTAAAGGCGAGAACCCTAATTTTGGAGGGAGGTTGAAGAATAATACAGAAGAACATAGAGATTTAGATAGAGGAGCCGGATTACATTTTTATTTGTATTTTTCTCTCAATTAAGCAATACTTGGATTCTTCTTTTCTAGTTTTCTAAACATTGTTATTCTGGATACTCTTTGCAATTATTTATTCAAGACTTAATTATTATATCATGTTTTCATTAGAACCCTCGATGATGAACGGTTCATTTATGAACTAATCATTATCGTGGGATTCTAACAGAGTTTTTATGGAGTTTAGTGGTTAATTGTTTTATATACTCTGTGTGTGGTGGCGAATTGATTTCCTATCATGGTTGTGCTTATTCATTGTGGATGCGTAGCTAACATTCATGATTGTTTGTTAATCCTTAATGATTGCGAAAGTGGATTTAGGGATTTAGAACTTGCCATGCTAGCATAAGTTTTTGTATGATTATCATGCATAATTTGTGGGTGATTTTAACCATTTCATCTACCTTATGTAATCTGAATAGATAACCTGTTCATTCAACCACTATGTTTTCAATCTCTATAGACATACAGGGACTAAGCATATCTGGTGTCCATTTAACTTCTATCTATCTGTGGATGTTTAAGTGGTAGGGTATACGTATACTGAAAGGTAGCGTGTACTAATTTGTGTTATCTGGTTAGTTTTCACAACTGTCACATACAGAGGTTAAGAACAAGAGACTCTAGATGAAATATGTAACGATGTTAGGATCCCATGCTTTCTCATATAAGTAATTCTCTAGTAATTCTCTTAGTCAATCAAAAAAAAACCCCAATTTGATAATTGTCTTAGCAGTGGGTATTAACCAAGCATTGGTGCATAAGTACAATTGATTACAACTAAAACCAGTCCTTGTGGGATCGAACTTGATTTATCTATATACTACTTGTGACCACGTGCGCTTGCGTGTTTTTGTGCGAACACCTTTCCAGGTCTTCTACCATATGAAAAACCTATACCAACTGTCTGATTTTCTGTATGCTTATCATTGTAATCCTGAACTATCTTTGATGAGTTTTTACAAGCCTTAATCTTGAATTCATTTTCAGCAATCTCATTCCTCAGGAATTCCTCAACCTCTTTAGCACATTTTAATTCATTTTTAAGTCTAGCATTCTCCTGAGCTAAAGAGTCTAGTGAACTGGTTTTGAGAACAAGAGATTCATTTTCAGACTTTAGTGTTTCATTTAGCTTACTCAGCCTAGTGATTTCCTCATTAGCAGTAGATAAGCTAATATAGACATTGAACATTTCAGCACTTAAGTCTTTAATGGTTTTCTTATACTCATCAGTGGACATATCAAGTAAGACAAGTGAAGGTACCTGACTTGAAGATGTTGATGCTACTTCATCAGTGCTAGCCATGAGAGCTAGGTTGACATATTCTTCTTCTTCTTCATCATCAGACTCATCCCAACACTTTCCTTCAGCCACATAGGCTCTACCTTGATTCTTCTTAGAGTATCCACCAGTTCCTTTCTCAAACCTCTGAACCTGTTTGGGTCTTTTGCATTCAGTAGCAAAATGACCAGGTTCACCACAGTTGTAACACTTGAATTTTGACCTATCCACAAATCCAGTCTTGTATCCTCCTTTGGTTGAACTTCCCACAGCAGCCTTTGATGAACTTCCCTTGTTGAACTTGGATGCTTGGTCTTGGGGCTTGTATGACCTATCCTTCTTGAACCTAAAGTTCTTGAACTTTTTGGCCATGTAAGCCATAGTAGGATTGCCCATGCTTTCCAGTTCCTCCATTGTGTAGAAGTCTTCATCTTCCACATCCTTGAGCTGCAGTACTACTTTCTCATCATCTTCAACAACCTCTTCTATCTTCAAGGATTGTGCAGGGGTTGGTTGTGTGATTTGTAGTACTTCACTTGGCTGTGTGATCCTTGGCACATGTGCTACTAGGGCACTTGACATATTAGCCATCTTGTTCCTTGTTCCACTCTGTATGGCTCTCTTTTGAAAGAGTTCAAGTTCATAGGATTTCAGAATGCCATAAAGTGTCTCAAAGGTTATATTGTTGAGATCTCTTCCTTCTCGTATGGCTGTTGTCTTGTGTTCAAGGTGATCAGGCAGTGTAAGCAGGAACTTGACATTCAATTCTTTTCTGTCATAGTACTTGCCATGTATCTGTAGTTCAGTTAAGAGCTTACTGAACCTTTCAAACATGGAAGTTAAGTCTTCACCAGGCTTGGCCATGAATGCCTCATATTGTGATATCAGTATTTGCCTTTGGTTGCCCTTAACTTCTTCACTTCCTTCATATAGTAAAGCTAACCTGATCCACATCTCCTTGGCAGATGTGCAGCTTATCACACTTCGACACATGGCTTTATCCAACGTGAGAGAATCGAGCAAGATGAGTTGCAAGTGATCATCTAGCACCATCTTCTCCTTCTCAGGTTCCAAAATTTCCGAGGGATCTTTGGGAACCCAATGTGCAGGAATGATTTTACCATTTACTGTTGTGGCTTCAATTTCCTTCCTTGGAATGAAAGGACCATTCTCGAGAATACCTAGGTATAGTGGATTCGCAGCTTTGATAAACAACAAGATCTTTCTTTTCCAAATGCTGTAGTTTTCTTTATCAAAAGCTGGGATCTTGATACTGCTTGATTTCTGCATTGTCGCCGTGATCTCAGATATGTATGTTAATCTGTATGCTCTGATACCAGTTGTTGGTCCTCGTGTATTGCAGAAAGGGGGGGGGTGATGAATGCAATACTGATAAAATTAAATCTTAATTTCAACAACCAAAACTAATATTTAACGTTATCAATAATATGTATGCATTCACAAACAGTATGGTCTAAAGACAAGTTTCACAAAATAAATGTTTTTATTTATTTTGCAAAGTGTTGCTACAACCTCAAGAGAGAATTCTTGAGCTTCGGTTTGCTTCAAGACACTTACTTGCTTTCGTTACTTTTCTAGAATGAATTGATAGTCTAAGTATATACTAATCCTATCACTGTCAACACGGGTTTGTGAAGCTGCTGTCATTATCAAGTGGCAGCTTCTTACAAAGTGTTTACCCATGTGACTTTCCTAAATTGCTAACATGACATATATACATTACAAAGAAAGCAACCTAGATTCATTCTATTTCCAGCTAAAACAATTCAGCAAATAGAGACTTGACCTTGCTCTTGAATTGATTCGCTTTTGTTTTGTAGTGCTTGAAGCTTCTGTCGTAGTCTTGCAGACTTGGTGCAGCTTAGGGATACTGCAACACGCCTGTTTCTTGAACATTGAAACTGTCACGGGATTTGACTGAGAAGATACCTAGAACAAGGATCTTTCTCGAGACAGTTACTTTTGCCGCAAAGCTTGCTGTCACAGGAATATTCTTTTGGTGACAGTATGAGTTCCCCGCATAGAGTACTGTCGAGGTGTCCAAACTTGTTATCGAGGGCTAAAGTTGTTGTCGCGTAGTCTTCCGCCAATGTTGCTGTCAGAGTGAATATGCTGTCGTGACTTTGCAACATTTTGTCTTCTTGTAATCTTACTGTCAATGCTTATGACAGTAACCTTTATTCATGCTGTCATCTAATATGCATTCTTTGAGGCTTGAACACAGCAAGTGAACTTCTTCCAAATTACACAACTAAAATGACATTGCATACTGATTACAAGAACATACTTTGGCTGTGACAGTATGTTCTACTTAATTAAAAATTAAGTACATACAAGGTTAAGTTGTTTCTATGCTATCACCCATAAATCCCGACAAATCCCTGGACGGTGCCTTCACCGATTAACTCCGATTCCCGCTTTTTACAACACTGATACTACATATTCCTAAATACATATTTTAGGGACATTTTTATGTTTGGGAGTTTAAGTTAGGAAAGGAATTACGTGAGAGAAAGAACTAGACCTGGCAAATCAGTCGTGTCGTGTAATTTCGTGTTTCGTGTACTTTTTGGTTATACACGAAAATGACACGAATTCAAATCGTGTACCCAAAATTGTAACACGAACACGACACGAGTGATACACGACTTGACACGACACGACACGAGATACATGAATTTTTTCGTGTACCATTCGTGTACACGAAACTTAACGAAACGAAATAGACACGAATAACAACGAAAAAACGAATGTTTACACGAAATTTCTTAAAGTTCACATTACTTTCGTGTAATATCAATTAATATTTATACTATATATATAATATCTATTTTTAATTATTTGTATATTTATTTATGTCGTGTACTTCGTGTCGTGTCGTGTCGTGTACTTGAAGAATAAATCCAAAAACGATACTAAATCGGGGTCGTGTACTTTCGTGTTCGTGTATTTTCGTGTCGTGTACTTAAAATACAAACACAAACACTAAATTTTTTATCGTGTAAATCGTGTCGTGTATAAAATTATCAGGTCTAGAAAGAAACTCTTGGTGGAGTCCAGTCCCTACGCGGCTCTCAATTATTGAGCATGGTTGGTGCTTTTTGGGGATGTATCATGCATGGGAATCTTGAAAAGTAACCTTAAATAACGGTTATGAATCAAGAAACCGATTGAAATTTAAAATTATTGAAAAAAAGAGTAAAAATAACTAAGTACAGCTACCTATTTTTGTTTGGCATTTTCCATCTCCCACCTAATTTTTTTGTAAAGGAGAGCTGAAAATATAATAAAAAGAATGAATTTGTATGAAAATTATTAAATTATTTAAATGTTGAAAAGTTAGAGAGATACCAAAATGAACAAATATTTCTTTTTTATATTTGAGATTATTTTTTTACTTTTTTTTATTATAGGTATAGTAATTAATTCGTTTATTTTATTTGTTCTAAAAAATTTGTACACTATTCGTTTATTTTATTTTAAGTGATTACTCATTATTTTGATAAGAACGAAAAAGTAATAAAATTTTGATCCACTAAAAATGAGATGAATGGAATATTAAATTTTTAAATAAATAAATGAACAACCACCTACACAATTAATTATAATTTTGAAAATAAATAAAAGCGTCTAAAAATAGGATAGTATCTTTTTAAAAATTGAATTTTATACAAATATTAAGGAATGTAATTAGTGAACTTTTGGAATGCAAATATCAAATACATCCTGCAAAGAGAATATAAAATAACAAATCATTTTGTTACCATATACTGTACTCCCTCCATAATGGAGAAGAGTAAAGAAAAGATTAAAGTGGTGGGACCCGTTAATATTTAAAGTATAAAGTAAGTAAAGTGCAGAAAAGTAGTGGAAGTAGTTGATTTTTATATTATAAAACTTTATTATTTTATGAAAGTTTTGGAATGTAAAGAATTGGATGAGACATCCAAAAAGAAAAGTGTTACGTGACCAGAAGTTTAAATGTAGTATATTTTTTTGTGGTTGCAAATAAAGAACATTTCAACTTAACTACAAACCAAAATTTCGGCTTTAATAATATAGTATGAATTTCAACTTAACAGCAAATAAATTAGGAGTATAGGGTGTGGTTTAGAATATTAATATTGCATGCATGCATGTCTCTTTTCAAATCTAATCGGACAATTATACGGTCATCCGAAAGTAGAGGTATTTGGTTGAAACGAGATGCCTATAAAATTAAGCAACATATTAAAAAATGTAAATACTAAAAAGATACACAAATTTTAAATTTTGTGCATGCATATATTATTCACTTGTTGTTAGTAATCGCCGATCAATCCAATGGGGTGTTCAGATAATAAGATGGTCATTGCAAGTTTAGTGTTGTGCATGGTTGTGCTGGGATCAGCAGTTGATGTGGTAATGGCCGATTCCAGAAATCCGTCGTGCGAAGAAGAATGCTTTAGTTTCTGCGAATATCAACCTGATAGAACGTACGACAAGTTTTGTCACGAAGAAAAATGTCGGTGCAATGTTAACCACAAATTTATCCCCCCAAATTAATAGGTGATCAACAGTGCCGCTCATCTGATTGAGGGTTCAGCTTCAGGCGTGCAAGTGAGATTTTAATGTAAAATTTTAGAATAATATATAAGTAATGTAGTCCGCAGATCCAATCACTTTTTAACGTCATATTATAGCAATGACTATAGTCATTTTGCATCTAGCACCGGACTTGCTCTTAAAAGAGCCATATGCTAGCTCCTCTAAAAGGTACAGCTGTTGTTCCCTTCCCAGTGTAAACAAAGCGAATTATTGGTAAAGTTTTATCCTCTGCAACTGCCTTAACTTCAGGTTTTACTGCCTTGTCAGCTCCTTGTGCTTCATGTTCAATCTCATAATCCTTGAGTAAAAACCTACAAATACTTTACAAATAATGCAGCACACTACTTTACAAATAATTAACTTTCTAACATGAGGATAGAAACGATTGACCAGGTCTGGTTTAGTGTTTGGACATTTTCTTGCTACTGAATAAGTACTTGAGCTTCCGATTTCAGCATCTTTGACCCCTTGCCCCTGGAAAAAATCATTCTCATGCATATCTAAATTAGGGTTCAGCTTCTGAATGCAGACATCACCTATTAGCATGCTGACTACAGAATTAGTGCATATTAGTGCTACTTTTATCATTCTCAAGGCCTCGTCTTTGTTGTAATTTGAACCCAACCTCGGATCAACGAGCTCCATCAATTTCTCATTTTCTTGTGTGTTATGAGCCTAAAAAACAAGATTATGATTTATACGGTTGGAGAAGGAAAAATACATACAAATACTTCAAGTAAAACCAAGATCGGATTAACTAACAAGTAATTGAAGATAATAAGCTTACCCAATCAAGAAGACAGACGTAGTTTTCATCCGGACTAAATTTGGTGTTTTTCTTGCAACAACCCCAAAACATTACACATCTGCTTTATCAGGAGATGTTTTTCTTTCTTTCTAAAATTAACTAGTCTCAATTACAATTGGTAGTGCTTAGCCATAGCACATGGTGAAAAAATAACATGTGTTCTATACTAATGCTCATAAACTTCAAATTACTGATGTTAAGTGATAAAGAGCTCTCACATAGTTCCAGCAACTCTAGTTGTAATATGAGTGTTTTCCTCTTCATAAAGCTTGACCAAACCAAAGTCTGAGATTTTCGGGTTGAGATCTTTGTCCAGAAGAATGTTAGTGGCTTTGATGTCTCTGTGGACTATTTTAAGCATGGATTCCTCGTGAAGGTAAGCAAGGCCTCTTGCTATACCAGTGCAAATCCTTAGTCTAGTAGGCCAATCCAGATCCAAATGTAATTCCCCTCGACCTGCAAGTGACATTGCCTGACCACTTAATGATAGAGCAACGGAATGTTAAAAATATATAAGACAAAAAATTATGATACTATCTAATGATAAATAATGTGTGATAATAATGATTAATCATAACTATATAAAGCACCATACCGAATATTTAACTTACCAAACAGAGCCCGGTCAAGATTGTTACACTAGCAATAATTGCTTACGCTCAGTACAACATCCATGCAATCTTACTAAATTTGGATGGCATAAGCCAGAAATCATGCCTATTTCATTTACAAATTCATGTGATCCTTGTCTTGACTTCGCTGAAAGTTGCTTGACAGCAATTGTAGTACCATCCCCTAATATACCCTGCAACGCAGTGGAATATAACAATATAGCCTTTGATCAAGTCAAAATACCAAAGTAAAGAAGGCGAATGTCTAATTTATTTTTATCCAACTATGTACTGTGTGTGTGTGTGCGCGGAAAAGTTAATTATATTGTTATAAACCTTGTAAACAGATCCAAAACCACCCTCTCCAATCTTGTTTGCAGAAGCAAAGTTATCAGTGGCAGATTTAATTTGTTGCAAGCTAATAACTCCAGTCTGCAGATCCAATACTCTCAGCAATGCAAAACACATTGCTAAATGTCAATTGAATCTTGCAAAGGAAGTTCTACTTCTGGATTTATGTGCTTCTCTGTTTTATAGGTTCTCACCTTCGACTTCCAGTTTTCTATTCTTATTGAAATTTCTTGTGCATGACCAAGTTTAATATCATGCAATACATATTATCTATGTTTTTAACTCTTGCAATTTGTATTTTTATTACATGTAAAACTTAGGCCTGCAATTTCTTTTTCTTCTTTTCAAGAACTTAGGCTTGTAAGTTAATATTAAATGAACCATATTAAACTACATCACCTTCTTCCCTCGAAATTCGATTTCCCAGATAACCCTTCCACCAAACAATACCAGGGAAAGTAAGAAGCAAAAACCCTAAAGCCACAACTACAACCACAATGGTAATGTTTCGTTCCCGATTAGGACTTAATGACAGAGGAGACAGACGAGCTCTCGTGTACAATACCGAGTCATTCATTTTAAGAACAGATATGTTTCTTGCTGTGTATAAATCATTAAAGAATCCTGTACTACTAGTTCCCCAGTATCGTCTCCAAAAAACAAATCTTGCTTGACCTCCTGAATCTTCATCTGATTCAAAAGTTCTGTTGCCAATTGTAACTTGTTGTCCCCCACAATTAATATGTAGCGAGTACCGATCTATTAAATACAAGCATATTTAAAAATAGAAGCATATTTTTAAATCATGGTATTTGACATAGAAACAAAAACATAATATTAGTGTGAGATGGGAGATGAGGAAGATGAGGATTTAATGGGAGATGAGGAAGAAAAGGTTGACAAGCTATCAGAAAATCCCTTTGTATATGGAAAGCTTTTGAGGCAATTGCTACCTTCTCTGGTATGAATAATATGGAGCATGTAAGTAAAAAATGAATACCTAAACTAAGATCTCATGGTCACCCATACAATACGAATCAATTTAACATCTTACAAGTTGTTTTCGTAGCTTCTGAACATGTTTCTGTTTAGAAGAAGAAATTAAAGGCTTAGTACTTGACTTGAATGTAAATTTGAATGTCAGTGTCAATGATGGAAATATAGCATGTGAATTTTGCAGCTTACAATAATTCGGTGCACTTCTCTGACTGATCTGAAGAAAAGTTATTGTACGACAAGTCTTTGTTACTGCATCCAAGCATGAATATGAATTTTATTAAAGGTTCTATGATTCGGTATAGACTATATATAAGACCAATGTAAGAAAAGAATGCAGAATCCTTATTGTAAAAATATAAATACGATGAATTTTAACATAGAAGTTTGATACACATATATATAGATTTTTGTAGTTTACGATTCTTCTCTGCATCTATATATCCAGCATTTAAATCAATAGTTCACTAGCGTTTTCTGTGGATTTCAAAACCAGGTAGCAAATTTATTAATCTTCAAGTAACAGTATATACTTGATATAAGCCACACATATATCATTTTTTGCTAATTCTGAACCAGAACTTCCACACTAAAGCTAAGGGAAGTGGAAACGCATTCTGCTAAACTCCTATAAGGGATCATTTTTCACTTTGCATTGCATATATAGAAGAACATTGTCAGGATGAATGAGCGTGTACGAGCCACTACATTATAAGCAATACATAAAATATAAAATATGAGGAACTAATAGAGTTTATGTAAGCATACTCTATGAATTTTGTGAAAGTGATCCAGTCCGGAATATTTCCAGTAAGAGAGTTGTTCGTGAGATACCTAAGTAACATACATCCAAACTTAATATTATAAATAGTAACATGCAGATGGTGAAAAAATGCCGAAAAAATTGCTTTAAGGATAAAAATATGCATTGATACAGTCATAGCCTTCACAATTTTCACTCGGAGTCTACTTAGTTCATTCGATTCGTTCATGTGAACCCAAAAATTGGTTAGTAATATTCCCTGTCATATTCATAGTCCGATAGAAAATGGCTGTAACCGTATGTTATTATCTTATATCATAACCAAGGGTATGTTCGAAATTAAAACTCAAATGGACCATTTCTTTTTACTAATATAAAAGAGTGAAATACGTGTTTCTTGTATTAGTGAAATTTGATTGCTTACAGTATCTTGAGAGATGTCAGATTATGAAGATGGGTGGGTATCTCTCCTTCCAACTTGTTAAAGCTTAGGTCTCTGCAATAAACAAGACAGTGATGCTGTAAACAAGGAGTCAGGTAGGTTACATATGTGCTTGCTGTATATAAAGAAGGTAATAAATTGAATGGAAGTAGTATACAATATCTTTAGTGTTGCCAATTGTGAAAGATAGTTAGGTATTTTCCCAGATATATTATAGCTCCTCAGCATCCGATAAGAGATCAAATAGTAGTAATAATTATTTGAAGCATGAAATTGCAATTATACATTTATTTGCACATCTTAGTATATATAACTCACAAATTCTTCAATTGTGTCACCCTTTGTAGCTGAGGAAATTCTGATGCCCCTCCATTCAAATTGCTGATTGATCTACATATAGAACAAAAATAACTAGATTGAATGGAAAGCACAAGGATGTCTTTACACAACCATCAAAAGAAATAGTCCAGAATAAGTAACTCACATATCAGATAAATTGCTCAAGATAGAAATGCTAGAAGGTAAATGTCCCTCGAAACCACTAGCTTGAATATCTCTGGCATTGCACATAATAAATGGATTCGGATTTTATTCAAAGCTCTCTAATATTGATAGTCACTCAAATTCTGATAAATTTACTACGGAAGTACAAAATGTCATATAAAAACCAAACTTACAATTTTTGAAGTTGCTTCCAAAATTGAAAATTAGGTAATTTTCCTTTGAAATTGTTTCTGCTGAGTCTACTGTATTGGCCAAGCAAATAGTACTAGCTTAGTTATAAATATCATAATGTAGAATAGCAAGCAGCCATCGTACACTCACATGTCTTGCAAGTTGATTAGGTTATTAAGCTCCAGAGGTAATTGACCGGTAAAATAGTTAGCATCAAGATGGCTTCAATGAACAACAATAATATAAGACAGTCTGAGTGCAAGTCATCTTTACAGATGCAGGTTCATTTATAAATAATCTGAAATTGTAAAAAAAGAAATAGTAATTGAAGGGACATGGATAAGGCCTCACAGGCTCTTCAGATTAACTAGTTTTCCAAGCTCAGGTGGAACACTTCCGTTAAACATGTTGTTGTCCAGGCTCCTGAAAGTATTATTACTCAAATTATATATTTTAAGAGGAGTGTGTGTGTGTTTGTTTGAGATAGAAGAAAGCATACAAATCTGTGAGAGCAGAAATATTTCCCAGGTAATCCGGAATTGGTCCTGCTAAGCGATTCACTGTGACAGCGCTGCAGGAATATATTATATCTTCACACTGCTAATTTTATTAGGCATATTCACTAATTTATTTTATATTTAAAATAGTACTACTTTAGTTATTATCTAAAAAGTACTTATAACTCACATTGATTCCAACTTTGTTGAAGCCCATTCACGAGGTATTTTTCCATGAAGGTAGTTGCGAGTGAGATCACTATATAACAAGTATTAACTTTGGGATGGAAGTGTGAAAATCTAATTAAAATGTTTAAAAAGCAAATATAGATGAGCACAAGAATTCTTACATCTGTTTTATGAAAGGCAACTTTGCCAAGGATGGGGGAAGTATACCATCAAGATCCTGAGCTTTGAGAGAACTAATTTATGAGAACAAGAAGTTTCTTAGTGTCCCAAATGAAGGGAAGCTTTTAATATGGTCTTGCAAATGATTTTAAAATACGGCTATTAAATTTTGTGATCAACAGATAGTACGATATCATTATTGTTTTTTGTATCACCAAGGTAGGAGCAACTGCAGATGACAGAATTAGCATACAACGATCTTTTATCTGATTCTGCAGAGTTCCAACTTGAGGTGCTCAGATTGTTCTGACCACAAGGATTCACAATAAAGTTCCAGTCCTTCTTACCTAGCTGGTCAGCAATTTCACGAAGTATACATTTCTACAGGACTTTTACTGTATCATTATTTTTTTCCTTTCAGTGTAAAAACAATCACATATATGATTAATAGATGTAACAACACTCTATCATTTTGAGCAGCTAATTTACTGGTGAAACGTATCAAACTATATTACAATGTTAAAACTAGTAACCAATGAGTATGAACCACTGAGAGGGTAACCACAATTTATTCTTTCCAGCCATGAACCTCTTACATATTTCAAACATTACCTTAGCTTCTAATTTATTTGGTGTTGTCTCAAATGCAATCAGGTCAGCGCCTGATTCAGCTAGAACCTGAACTCGTCTTCGGTGAAAGTCACCATATATCCCACTGCAAAATAAACAGATTAAAAAATATTCTTTAGATGTTACATTTATAAAATCATGACAGTTACACAATTCCACCAGTGTGACGCAGAATGTAAGTACTCGATTAGGTTCAAAAACCTAATTTACTACACAAGTTAAATTAAAACAAGCCAATCTAGCCTTGTTAGGTAGATTTGGAACTGTATGTCAGAGATCTAAAGCCTTTAAACCATTAAGGCCATATTAGTATTAGAAACCACGTAGTTGGCATATGCAAGTTGGACAAATTGCAAAATATCCAGGTCGAAACTCAAAAATGTAATCATCATTCATCACGAGAATGTCAAGGGCATCTCCCACAGAACCATGACAACCATCAGCCAAGTAAGCGCCGTAACTTCCCACAGAAGCTGCAATAAGGACTGGATGCTGTTCCAGATAATTTCCATATTCTGCACCATCCCTAGAACCTTTGGCAGCTCTTTCATAATATATACTCCTTACCTCACATGCTATTTCAACATTTGTTTTAAGTAAAGCTTCACTTTCTTCTCTAGACATTCCCCTAGCTTCAAAACCCTGAAGGCTGTCCTGTCTCACCTGAAAACAGTTTTCAGATTTTATATTTTGATTAATTAAAAACTATATATTCTCGAAGCTTGCATAGACATGTTATTAAATATACTATATGATTCGACTGGGGCCTTCCTCTAACACCTTGAGGTTTTAGAGCGACTGGTTACTCATCATGGTATCGAGAGCCTGGGTTATCCCCGCAAGAGTTTGCGGGTGCGCCCTACTAGAGTTGGTAGGTGCGAGATTAATTAACACTACAAGAATCTCGCAAGAGTTTGTGGGTGTGAGGAAAAAAAACTCGCGAGAGTTCGTGGGTGAAAAAATCAAAAAATATGACAGAATATACGACGATGACGATGACGATGATGATGGATTCTTGTAAGAGATTGTCCCAAATCAAAGACGACAAAAAGAGGAATTCTAGGCAAATTATGAGGGACACATGTGGAAGTACCTGTAGTACCTGATAAGAAGCAGATATGATAACAATTGCTCCAGCTTCAAGGTAGTCCAGGTGTACCTATCATTTCAAGTCTACTGCACGAGGAATAAAACAGAACTTGGAGATTCATAGTAAATTAATTATCATCCTTACAAATATCTGAAACGCTTTTTTAACAATCCTATATACCAAGGACATAATGATCGAATAATTAGTTGAGTCTGCAATTACTGTGAAAATATGAATGAAAATCACTACAACATTTCTTACTTGAATATGCAGTAAGGAGTAAGAGGAAAACAATTGCAGTCAAAATTGTAAATTTTATTTGAATTATGAGATGAGAATTATACTGATGTAATTTCTGGGGACCTGTCACGAACCCCTGTAATCACTGTTATAGCCAAAATTTGGTATTCGGTTTTTAGAGAAGATTCGGTTCAAGTAATAATCAATTGGGGATATTCAAGATGTAATTAAGAATTGAACGGAAACAAGTAAACTTAGGGTTTACCCTCACAGGGTAAGAGCGTGTTCTGAGAGGTCGTCCACCCCTTGAGAATAAGAGCTACATTGACATGAGATTGACATAAGGAAGAGTTAGGGTTTTCCCACATATGGGTAAGGGTGCGCCCCTTTAGGCCGTCCAACCCTTGAGGGCGCGTCCTCTTAGTTTGAAGTAGCTACTTGGTGGTGAAGGATGGCTCAATTGGCTTGATAATGGCAAGATATTGAAGACTTCTCCCTTAGGATGTCTCCTAAGGAAGAGATGTCCATTATTGAAGGCCTCCAGGGATTTGTCTGATGATGATGTCTGTGATTGAAGACCTCCAGGGGTTTGTATGATGATTGAAAAATTCCCTCATAGGATGTGCCCTAGAAGGGGATGTCCGTTGTTGAAGGCCTCCAGAGGTATGTCTGTGTATTGAAGGCCTCCTCCTGTATTCAATGGGCGCGTCCTCATTGGGGATGTGGGGTTAACCTTGGTGTGTGCTTTGGGAACTTTGTTCCTGCATTCAATGGGCGTGTCCTCATTGGGGAACTTTGGAGTAATCCTGCACTTTGCACCCAAACGCTTGGGATCACTTGTCCTGCAATCTGGTGGGTGCTTCTCATTCGGGGGACAAGGATGCGTCTGGCATTTGGGGTAAGTCATCGCTATACCTGACTATTTTGGTCAGGGAGACAGCTGGTAGCGGTTAGTGTCGGCTCCTAAGTTTGGTCGATGTTGTATCTGTGAAGTCCCTAGACTGTAGTTGAGCATTGGGCCTTTGTGACTAGGCCTCATCGTTGGACATTCATAAAGCGAGTTGAAGACCAATTCTAGAAGACGAGTCATGTATCCTAGTGGGCCTCGGAAATCATAAACCAGCCCATATAGGTTACTTGTTCCCCAAGAACTACTTAGGGCTTGATCCCCTATAAATACGGGGTACGTAGGCACATTGTAAGGGGTTGGAAGCGAAGAGCTCAGCGAGCTACCACCAAGAAAACCCTTGTAATCTCAGCCCCCAATTCATCACAACCACCACACTCCGATGACTTTCCAGCGAAGAACCACCATCGTAGATCTTGATTTCGACGATGAATCTCAAACTTTATTAATACCAAATTCCTCCGTTAACAAATTGGCGCTAGAAGGAGGGGTGCTGATCAAGATCATAATCTCAGGAGGAAGAGATATCTTATCACGATGAAAGTTCTTAGAAGAAGGTCTGCCAAGATTCGAAGGATGACCAAGGCTAGGACTTCATGCTGGCGGCAAGGAGGAAGATCCAAAGATGGTGATTTCAAGACGATGATTCCTGACTGGGGGTTCGAAGAAGATCTGGAGAAGAAGGTGTCAAAACGATTCAGATCTAATGGATATTTATGGAGATATTCTTGAATTGATGTTGGAGAAGGATGTTTCCATGTATTCTTGAAGGCGGATGTTTCCATGTATGCTCGAAGGCGGTGGTTTCCATGTATGCTTGAAGGCGGCAGTTTCCATGTATACTGGGGTGATTCCGAGCAAGATCCTAAAAAGAAGGCGCAATTATCGGGAGCACGTCATCATCTTCCGGACGCACCCTCAAGGTAACACCTAACTAGTTTTGTTTCTTTGCTTTCTATTATTTGTTCCTTGAATTGCTGCAGGAAGAAGATTATAAAGGAAAATCCCCAAGAACCCTCAGGGCGCGCCCTTAGGGTGATGCTTGAGGGTCAGACAATTTCCAACAACTCCTATGAAGATTCGGCGATTGTTCACATCCACACCTCCAGGACGCGTCTTCCAGGTAATTTATAAAATTCTCCTATTATTGAGTTTTTTGGCAGGTGGAAAATCCCACTTGGGAAAATATCTCAAAACTTATCAACCCCTACATCCCAACCTGTAAGGACGCGTCCTCTACGTCAAGGTTGCCCCCTCAGCATGTCAGAGGTCCCAAGGATCGTTTCTCCTCGAGGACGCGTCCTCTGGAAAAATGTCTACAAACAGTTCTAATGAAGACAAAGGATGATCGTACAAGATCCAACGCTTGAGCCACTCTCTCGTCTTTCAAGCACATCCTTCCTTCAGGGTGCGCCTTCCGAAGATGCTCTGATATTCAGACAAATTCCAACGAGTACATGAAGACTTGGTTGAGTCAGGCCACAACCTGGTCTTTCAAGACACGTCCTTCCTCCAGGGCGCGCCCTCAAGAAAAAGAACTGCTAAACATAAACTCCAGTGTTTTTTAGAGGAAGATAATATGGAGGTGAGACCCCATGATCCAAATAGAGTGCCCTTTATTACAGGTCGAGGCCCTATGGACTTGAGCGAGCCCCCTTACGTGAAAATTCAATGGATAATATGGGAGAGCGGCCCCGTGATCCACAGAGAGCGCCCCCTGATTCTCGAGAAAATTACAGGTCGAGGCCCCATTGACATGAGCGAGCCCCTCCACATGACAATTCGATGGGTCGTCGAGATCAATATTGGTGGTATATGAGTGACTACCAAGGAAGGCATGATAGGAAGCTTGTGCGGAATGATCAGCGTCAGAACACACAGTACGCACCATCAAAGGAAAAAGACAAGACTTCAATGTTTACAAGAAGAATTTATTACTTGAATTTCAGAAGAAAGGAAGCCATTGAAGTAGAGGCCCCGTGGTCCACAGTGAGTGCCCCCTGCTTACAGGTTGAGGCCCCATGGACATGAGTGAGCCCCTCCGAAAAGACAAGACTTTTATCCTTAGAGAATGCGTCGTCACATCTTCAATAATAGAAGACATGCCCTTCAAGGCACGCCATAATGGTATCAGCCTCATATGTTAAGGCTTCAACTTTAAACAAGATTGTACAAGCCCTCAGGTTGCAGCAAGAATAAGAATATTTGGAGAAAAGACCCCATGGACCTTAGGATGCGCCCCCTGACCAGCAGGATGCGGCCCTAAGATCATGAGTGAGCCCCTCCATAGAAGAATGCTATTATAAAATGGACTAGAAGATTAGAAGGGACTTAAACATTACCCGCGTCTACTCAGGCCGCCTTACGCAAGAGGGCGCACCCTAACGACTTCTGAAATTCCCTTTATATGATGCCTCTTTGAGAGATGCCTCATATTTATATGCCCCTTTCGTGGGTCAAGATTCGAAGAATTCTGTGACCGGAGAGTGCCCCCTAACATTTTAATGAAGTTTTTGAGGGTGAGGCCCCTGAATAGTCATGCAAGCGTTTACTGGAGTGTTTTTCAATTAGGTGATGTTTTGGTTCCACATTCTACCAATAGTTGATTGAAAATGGACAATGCTTGAAGAGTAGACTACAAGGTAAATTAATTACCTCCTAGTCTAAGGGGGTAGTGTGACAACCCGGGTCAAATCCCGAGCCTTTTTCAAAAATCGGGTCAAATCCTGATTCTGAGTCCGAATAAGCCGAAGCCTACTGGCCCAAACGCAGCCAACTTAGGTAACGACTAGCCCACCACAGGCCCCCAAAATATCATGATTTTATTGGTGCTAATTAGTAGTAGTACTTTGCCTTATAAACTGAACAGAAATCCCAAATCTCCTCGATGTGGGACTGGGGTGTTACAAACTCCCCCACTTAAACTCTTGACGTCCTCGTCAAGCCTGAACGGATAGCCCATAGGTTCCAAGATCGTTCCTCTCTAGCCATTGTGGGATAATACCGACTGGCTTCGTGTCCCCACCTCCGGACCTCTGTCCATTATGGGATAATACCACCAACCTTCGTGTCCCCACCTCCGGCAACTTGCGTTAACACAAGATTTCGAGAGTCGGCTCTGATACCATATGAGACAACCCGGGTCAAATCCCGAGCCTTTTTCGAAAATCGGGTCAAGTCCCGATTCCGAGTCCGAATAAGCCGAAGCCTACTGGCCCAAACGCAGCCAACTTGGGTAACAACTAGCCCACCACAGGCCCCCAAAAGATCATGATTTGTTGGTGCTAATTAGTAGTAGTACTTTGCCTTATAAACTGAACAGAAGTCCCAAATCTTCTCGATGTGGGACTGGGGTGTTACAGGTAGTCCATATACACTTTCCCTAGTCCTACTTGAGCAAGATGGTTTGTTTATGCATAAATGGCTCGTCCTTTAGGACGACGCGCCCTCAGACAAATGATGAGATGCAGAACTCTTCCTGGTAAATATGCAAGTATGACAAGCAAGAGAATATAATTCTGGGAAACATATCCCGTAGAGTCACCAAAAGCATCAAATCAAATACAACTCGCAAAGCTTAGAAGTGAGGTCCTGCACCTCAATAATGTTCAGAAGACTTAGAAAAAGAAATAAAGGTCATAATCAAGCCTCAGGACGCGTTCTGAGTGTCATCAGCAGGAGGAGTGGAGATGTTTTCATCATCAGTGTCATTTGTTTTAGCAACATCATCTAAAGGCTTTTCAAGAACAACATCGGCCTTAGGAGATTGGTTTCCCCAATCCTTAGAATCTTGTTCATCATCAAGAGGCACATCCTCAAAGGACGCATCCTCAATTTCTTCAAGTGGTTCATCCTCAATTCCAAGTTACTCCATTTTTTAATCTTAAGATAACTGAAGGAATTCATCCCCCTTAACGATAGAAGACGGCGCACCCTCTCGATAAATGAATATTTTACTTGAGGACAAGCCCTGGGAGAGGTTTACATCTGTGCACAATATCTCTTGTTTCTTACGCCGAGTTAGCTCATGTAAGCTTAGAGGTGTCGTGTGTAGGTGGTATCCCTTTCTAAACATTAGAATTATCAAAATATATGATGGAAGAATTAAAGGACGCGCCCTCTGGAAGGACGCACCCTCTGGAAGGACGCACCCTCTGGAAGGACGCACCCTCTTTACAGCATCAAAGAAGGAAGAAGCTTGAGGACACTTCTTGAAAAAGAAAAGGTTACAAAGAGATTTTGGCACTTTGGAGATTGAAAATTTCATTCTTCATCTCTGATTTCACATGGAATTGGGGGTAGTTGTTATAGCCAAAATTCGGTATTGGGTTTTTAGGGAAGATTCGGGTCAAGTAATAATCAATTGGGGATATCCAAGATGCAATTAGGGATTGAACTGACACAAGGAAGCTTAGGGTTTACCCTCATAGGGGTAAGGGCGCGTCCTGAGAGGTCGTCCACCCCTTGAGGATGCGCCCTCATGGTACGAAGTGATGACTTGACAGAGAATAAGAGCAACATTGACATGAGATTGGCATAAAGAAGAGTTAGGGCGCGCCCCTTTAGGCCGTCCACCCCTTGAGGGCGCGTTCTCTTAGTTTAAATTAGCTACTTGGTGGTGAAGGATGGCTCCATTGGATTGAAAATGGCAAGATATTGAAGACTTCTCCCTTAGGATGTCTCATAAGGGAGGGATGTCCATTATTGAAGGCCTCCAGGGATTTGCCTGATGACGATGTCCGTGATTGAAGGCCTCCAGGGTTTTCTTGATGATTGAAGGATTCCCTCCTAGGATGTGCCCTAGAAGAGGGATGTCCGTTGTTGAAGGCCTCTAGAGGTATGCCTGTGTACTGAAGGCCTCCTCATGTATTCAATGGGTGCGTCCTCATTAGGGATGTGGGGTTAACATTGGTGTGTGCTTTGGAAGCTTTGTTCCTGCATTCAATGAGTGCGTCCTTATTGGAGAACTTTGGAGTATTCCTACACTTTTCACCCAAACGTTTGGGATCACTTGTCTTGCAATCTGGTGAGTGCTTCTCATTCAGGGGACAAGGATGCGTCTGGCATTTGGGGTAAGTCATGGTTATACTTGCAACTATTTTGGTCAGGGAGACGGCTGGTAGTGGTTATTGTCGGCTCCTAAGTTGGGTCGATGTCGTATCTGTGAAGTCCCTAGACTGTAGTTGAGCCTTGGGCCTTTGCGACTAGGCCTCATCATTGGACATTACTAAAGCGAGTCGAAGACCAATTCCAGAAAACGAATCATGTATCCTAGTGGGCCTCGGAAATCAGAAATCATCCCATATAGGTTACTTGTTCCCCAAGAACTACGTAGGGCTTGATCCCCTGTAAATACGGGGTACGTAGGCACATTGTAAGGGATTGGAAGCGAAGAGCTCAGCGAGTCAACACCAAGAAAACCCTTGCAATCTCAGCCCCCAATTCATCACAACCACCACACTTCAGCGAATTTCCAACGAAGAACCACCATCATAAATCTTAATTCGGGCAACGAATCTCAAAATTTGTTAATATGGAATTACTTTGACCATCACAATACTAGAACTCCCACTGAAATATCGACTTAAAGCAATTGGAAACACATGAGCAAACAGGGGTCTAGTCGGATACACGTGTCAGCACTCTAGCATTAATGTAGCATTGACTATTGAGGCGCAGTGCATTGACTTTTTTCAAGGCCTTATCAGGTCCGGGCCATGCTACAAACATATTCTTTTCAAAATAATTATTGTTATATTCGTTATTTAATTTAAAATTTTGATATAAAATATAAATTTAGATTTCTGTAAAAACTTTTATTCGGTGCAGTATAAAATTTTGATTACTTGTTTTTACAAAATATAACTATATCGATTTTATATCGATTTTACACCAGAACATATGACAATAACATTTATTTTAGAACGGAATCATGTAAAATAAAAGCAAATCTCTACTCTGACAAAAATTGCGTGAACCTTAGAACCGCAAAAATATTAAAAATTAGTAAGAACATTACTTTATATAAGAACTAGTCGAAAAAGTCGCGCTTCGCGGCGGCGTAATAATTTTTTTTAAAAATTCAACAAATAAATTACGAAAATTACTCGGTCCTCGCTAATAAGCCGTCCTCCCGTGAAACACAGTTTACTTTTTTTATTTCCGAACTTTCTCCTCTATAAATCGAAACACATATTCTACTTCAAATAGAACTTTGCAAGTACTTATTTTATATTTGAACTTTTCCCCTCTACAAATTCAAACACCTATTCTATTTTAAATAGAACTTTTAATTATATGTTTTCGTTATAAATTCGAACTCTTCTCCTCAATAAATTCGAACATCTATTCTACTTATAATATGTTAAATGATATTTTTTTATTTATCAATATTTAAAATTCTAGAAAATTAGAAAAATAGATTAAGATTATTTTAGGGGCGCCACCTAACCTCCCGTGTATCCTCCTTTATATATATACTAGTTGATAAAGCCGCGCTTCGCAGCGACGTTATAAACTTTTCTACGATCATTACTCATTTCTCCTTAATAAATCGTCCTTCCGTTAAATATGTTTCTCATGTTAAGATCGAAATTCTAATTTTAACATATTGAATATATGTCTTATATATTAATTTTCTCCCATCGATAAAACACCTTATATATAATTTCGCAGTCCTATTTTACTCCTAATAGAATTTTTAACAATGTCTTACAAACACTAATTCTACTTTCGATAGAACTTTGCACTAATTATAAATTCGAACTCTTCTACCCTATAAATTTGAACACCTATTCTACTTAGCATAAAACTCTTATTTATACGTCACTTATAAATTCGAATTATTATTCTACTTATAATATGTTAAAGGATATTTTTTAATTTTTTAGTTAAAAATTCTAACACTCTAAGAAAATTAAAAAATTAGATTTGAGTGATCTTAGAAGCGTGTCACCTCACCAATCTCGGGGATAATTCCATTTCCGTATGCAGTAGCAATGATAGAAATAGCATTGTGCCAACTTCAGTAACATTATAATTCTTTGGTGGTGCATTGCTAGAATTCCCTGTAAGAATATGTATCAAAGCATATGGATAATCATATATCTATTATCTAATTAGCTATCAACACATTCAGTGAAAAACACAAAGTACTAAAGCAATCAATTGTTTATGAATGAAATTGCAACAATTAGATATGATAAAAAAAAAATTACAACAATTACTCGTTTCTCCTTAATAAGTCGTTCTCCCGTGAAACACGAATCTCAATTTAAATGTATTGAATATTTGGCTTATATATCTAAATTTCATATTAACATATTATTTTTTAATGAGAAACTATTTCGTTGGAAAAAACACTTATATAAATTCACTATATTATTTTATTTCCAATAAAACTTTAAACTATGTCTTACAAACACCTATTATACTTCCAATCAAAGTAAAATACAAAAAAGTAATAAAAATACCATACACACGCACTAACACAATATTATTAAGAATTATAAAATTCAAGTGATAAAAGTAAGTTACAATAAACAAATAAAAATCAGTAATTAAATAAAAAAAACAAAATATTGGTATAGTTAACATGACCTGGATGGTGAATTTTTTATTTTTCCGTGCCTGTTAACTATTTCTAGGTTGATCAAGAATTGTTTGTACCTGCTAGGGCTGTCAAAAAAATCCGAAAAATCCGATATCCGTCCAAAATATTTGTATTCGTATCCGGAATAAAGCGGATTTTATCCGTATCCGAAATAAAGCGGATATTATCCGTATTCGAATTCGGTAGTTGCGGATACGAATATGGATATAGGCGCATCCGTATCCGGTAATATCCGAATCCGAAATTAAATAAATATGATAAATAAATAATATTATATATATATAGTTACATATTATTTAGAAATTATATTTTAAGTTTACAGAATATATATATATATATAATTTAATCATTAAACAATATATTTATATAAGTTGTAGATAATTGTAAACATATATATATTACAAATTTAATATTTTAAAATAAATAAAATTATACTAAAAAGTAAATTTTTGAAAAAAATAAAATAGACTTTAATAAATTTAAGTTTTAGTTTAGTTTACTTTTTTTAAAAAAAAATTTAAATTATTATTATTTTTTCAATTTTTTTGAATTAAAATTTAATATAAAAACTAAAAAATTCTGACTGAAATTCGGATTCGGATATTATCCGTATTCGGCGGATTCGGATTCGGATACTTTTATTTAAATATTTTCGGATTCGGATACGGATCCGGATACGAATTCAGATTTTCGGATTCGGATTCGGATACAGGCAGATCCGTATCCGAATTATCCGTTTGACAGCCCTAGTACCTGCGCTGCGTGATTAAAGAGGACAAAAACGAAGTCAGGAAGAAAGTAAAAGAAGACAAAAAAAATATTACAGTAATTGTTGTAAGCGTATAATCACGAAAACACTGCACGGAATTAATATTTGGGTGAGATTTTCTCTTTGGAGTTGTATTTATAAAAATCTTGTGAATTAAGTTCTACTTCTATATAAATTCTAACGTCTTTTTTTACATAAAATACGTTAAATGAATGTTATATATCTATTCTATTTTTAATAAAAAATGAACTTCTAGTTATATGTGTCCTTTGTAATTCGAACTCTTATTCTCTATATATTCGAATACATATTCTACTTCTAATACGTTAAATGAATGTTATATATTTATTCTATTTCTAATAGAACTTCTAGTTATATGCGTCCTTTCTAATTCGAACTCTTATTCCATATAAATTCGAACACATGTCACTAGTACAAAAATGATCTTTTACGTCGCCTATTATACGTCGGTTCTATCCAAAGGCGACGTATAAAATACTTATATACGTCGGTTCCGCCTAAAGGCGACGTATATAAGTGTTTTATACGTCGGTTAAGGAAAAGGCGACGTATATAAGGTGACTTTTTACGTTGGTTCATAAAAAAGCGATGTATATGGTGGACATATACGTCGGTTTGATTTTAACCGATGTATAAAATTTAAATTTACGTCGAATTTTTGCACCCGACATATAAAATTGCTGCACATATACGTCGGTGTTTTTAATACGCGACATATAAAATCGATAATATATGATGGCTTTCTCTAATCCGACGTATATAATAATTTTATTAAAATAAAAAAAACAATTTAATAGACGTACTCTCAGTCATTAATCTAAAACCCCAATTCAACCCCCTTTCTCTTTCGTCGACTAACCCTAAAACCTCCTCACTGATTTCAATTAAGAAATTGAAATCACAATTCACTCGATTTATACTTTATAATTAAGGTTTGGGTTCAACTGTTATTCACTCAACTGTTATTCACTCGATTTCAACTGTTACAATTGGTTCGATTGCATTGACACCACAGCTGCTCTCCTATCTGGTTGCTCTCTCTCTCTCTCGCGTTGGTTGCTCTCTCTCTCTCTCTCTCTCTCTCTCTCTCTCTCTCTCTCTCTCTCTCTCTCTCTCCCCCTCTCTGTCTCTCCTTCTCTCCTGCTCCCTCTCATATTTTTTTTTACAAATAAATTTTCCTAATTTTAATTCTGTTACAAACAATATGAATTTGGGTTGTTGTTATTTTCTTTAATTTTATTGTTTTCGGTGTAGCATAATCAGATTAGATTTACTATAGTTCTTAATCTTATGTTTGTAAAGGGTATTAATTTAATATCTAAATTTGTAGGTTTATTAAAATTTAATGTGCAATTTTTGGCCGAATTCATGAAACCTTCTTGCTGTTAAACATTGATCTATAACTAATACCATCTATGTGTTTGCTGTTATGCAATTTGTTGCAACCATGGCAGTGTTGCCCTCTGTTTTTACCCCTACCAGCTCCCTCTTGTTGTTCTAGTTGTTGTTGTGCCCTCCTCATTTGATTATTGGAGCTTTCAGGTTCATCTTGATACATATTAGGAAATTCCATAGCTGAATATATAAAAACCAGTTAGATCAAATGATAAAGACTAGCTACCGATCATATTGATCAGACAACCATATATCTGAACACTATGTTTGCTATATATATAAGCAAATCAGGAACTGTAACAACGTAATTAGGGTTGCGTTTTTCGTAATCTACTGGCTGCACTAACCTGGTAAGGAAAGGTACGATATATGTAATTGGGAGGGGTAGATGAAATATGAAAGTAATTAACAATCACAAAGTATAAAGTAAAGCGCAGCTGTTTGTTGAATTATAGTCTATTTTGTTCCACTCTTTGCTTAATAGCTGGCTCTCGATCTCACACTCCGTCTCTGTCTCTGGCTTAGTAGCAGGCAGTGGGTGCTACATTAATCATGTAATCGCAGAGGATGCTGCAAACAATATGAAAGCACTAAACTTTCCTTACTAGAATTGACACTATGCTGTCACAGTTTTGTTATTATATGGAAACCAAAGACTAATATAGTAAGTATTCTCACAAGTAAATAATTATGACCCCCTGCCCTCTGTAGTACTATTGTGTGAAGAGTTATTTGCTGAAATAATTCTGATTATAATTCTTTACTCATTTTTTTAAGATCTAATTATATCTTTATTGTGCAATGTGCATAGAAACTAACTGTGCATAATCCATATGACATCAAAGGTACATTCACAAGTTGTGCAAGGACTTGGAAGATAATTCATTTGCATTCATGTGTCCATCTGTGTTAGCATTGGCACGTGAATCTAAGTATCATAATGATACATCTAGATACATGTGTGAGGTTATGACAGGCGCTAAGGAGAAACGTTTTGTCCTTGCACCGTACATCCAAAGGTAAGAACATACACATTCGTTAACATTCCAATTTGGCATATTTTTTAGTGATATTTTAATCTAATTTGGTATATTGTTAAACTGCAGTAAGCACTGGATGTTGCTTATGTTTTGTGTTGACGAAAGTGCTGTCTACGTGTTTGATCCACTTAAGCAAAAACGACACATACACGTGAAGGATCCTTTCGAAACGTAAGAAAAATTTTAATTTTAAAAACTAATATAGAAATATTAATTTCCTCCTTTAAGTAGTTAAAACCTTTTATATGTATTAAATTTTTTTGTTTTTCTATAACAGCGCATATAAAGTATATACTAAATATGGTGGTAAGAAAAATAATCAAAACAACCTACTTTGGTTCCACGAAGCTGTTCAGGTATCGTACAATATTGTTTTTAGTCTTGAAAGTCTTTTTCTTATTTATTTATCTAGTTTTAAATTTTTTGAGTTTGTTTTGTAGTGTCCTCAACAAAAAGGAGGTACCGAGTGTGGTTATTTTGTGATGAGATACATGCATGACATAGTAATGTTATCTCGTAAAGATCCTAAAACTAAGTGGATAGAGGTACTATATAAAATGGTATATATTGTTAAAGATATAAAAAACCTAACATTAAATTTATAAGTAGTTAACATTTCTTTTGGCAGGGTCTTGGAAAAAAATACGCAAACCAACAAATTGGAGAAGTTCGAGATATTTGGGCAAATTTTTTTACTCGCGAATACATGTGATCAGGTACACCTTAATTTCAAAACAATCTCAAATATATTGTGTTCTACTATGTGCTAACTTGTTCGAACATATGTTTGTGCAGTAGCGCTGGTGATGAGTATGGTCTGATATTAGCTGAGCGCTTGCAACAAGGACATGATCTGATGAGATATTACCTTTAGCTTGCAGCAATTCTGAAATAGATATTATATTATGGATTTAGGATAGACATATGAACGTAACGATATGTGTTGAATTAAATGTATGATGCAGTTAATTGTACAAGGAATTTTAAAACATTATTGTGGACATATTTTCTAGTCACCAATTTTAATTTAAATTAAAGATTTTGTTGAGAATTTTGGAGTGTATGTTTTACTCACATCAGGTTTTATATTTTTGGTATGTTACAACAGGGTTTTTGGTTTTTTTGGGTATTATTAAAAACAGGGCAGACATTTCAATTTTTCCTCTAACAATATACGTCGGTTCTTGTAAAACTGAAGCGACGTATAAAACAGACATATACGTCGGTTCTTGTAAAACTGAAGCGACGTATAAAACAGACATATACGTCGGTTCTTGTAAATCTAATGCGACGTATACGACAGACATATACGTCGGTTCTTGTAAAACTGTTGCGACGTATAAAACTGATATATACGTCGGTTGAAATTAAAACCGACGTAAAATTACAACTCATATACGACGGTTCTCTAACCTTATATGACGCTGGAACACATTTTATACGTCGGTCTTTTGTATCTTTATACGTCGGTTTTGTTGGTCTTTTACATCGCATTTTAAACCGACGTATTACACATTATACATCGCATTTTTGACCGACGTAAAAAGCTTGTCACTTTATACGTCCCCCCTGCTTACGTCGCCTTTTTGGCGACGTATAAGGCCTTTTTAACCGACGTAAAAGACCAGTTTTCTACTAGTGTGTTCTACTTCTAATATGTTAAATGATTTTTTATTTAGTAGTATTGAAAATTCTAAAATTCTAGAAAATTAGAAAAATAGATTGTGGCGATCTTAGAGATGCCACATAAACTCCCGTGTATCCTCCTTTATATATATATATTGATATTGATTTTATTTTTCTCATCTCCAACCCTCAGTTTTCTTATCTAAAAATATAGACAATTTGTGTCTAGTTGCCAATATGTAGTCAATATCTAAATATTTTTACAAAAATTTTAAAAGTGAAAACTCAGCATGACATCATAATTTATATGTATTTTTAATATATAGTCAATCATTTTACATAATATCATTGAAGTAGATTAGATTAGAGATTCAACAAATTTTACAAATTTACATAATCAATATACATAACCTATTGGAGATGTTCTAACAAGCCATTAAATTGGATATAGAATTCTAACCTGAAAATGAAATCAAAAAGAAACATACCGAAAAAAATCTATACTATATTATTAAAGTAGAAATATTAAAATATTGGTTGTCGAATAATAACCAATACTAGATTAAAACCCGTGCGATGCACGAATTGTTAATTGTTATTTTATTATTATTATTTTAATTGTAGTTGTTAAAAAAATTAGTATGCGTGTTAAAATAGCTAAACACTTTTAATTAATTAAAAACATTAAAACATATTTTAAAATAAATAAGTAAGGATTTGCTCGTTATATTTTTGGTAAAGGAGGAGTTTTAGTATGGAAAAATAAAAATGTAACATATATTTAGTTTTAAAAGGTAATGCCCGTGATATTTTTGGAAAATGAGGTTTTAAAATTTAATAATTTAAATTATTTAAATACGTTTTACCGTGATATTTTTAGAAAAAGAATGGATTTTAGTGAGAAAAATAGAAAAAGTAAATTGAAAAAGGGAATTTCCCGTGATATATTTAGAAAATGAGGGATTTTGTTAGAAAAAATCTATAATGTGTTTTAGCTGAAAAAGTAATTGGTTATAAATAGGTATTTGATTATTTATATTTTAATATTTTTAGTAATTGCATTTGTTAAGAAATAAGTAGACATGTTAAAATAGGTAAACTTTTAAAAAAATAATTATAATATTAGGTTTAAAAATAAATAACTAAAGGTTTGTCCGTGATATTTTTGGAAAATGAGGGGTTTTAGTAAGGAAAAATAGAAAAACTAACATGTTTTAGTTAAAAAAAGGTAATTGTTCGTGATATATTTGAAATAGGGGAATTTGTTAGAAAAAATAAAAAAACAATGTATTTTAGGTGAAAAAGGTAATTGGTTATAAATAGGTAATATTATTATTTAATAATATATTTCTATAAATAAATAAGGTTAATTAAGTAAAAACACGAATTTAAGAAAGGGCAATTAAGTAAAATCACAACGTACCAACCGACCAAACTTTTAATGTTTCGTCTATTATATAATAGTATTGATATGTCTATTATATAATAGTATTGATATGACAATATTCAATAAGTCCATATTTTTTCTTGAGGGAGGGAGGTTCAAAACATCTTGCATTACTTTTATAACAGTAGTTGATTCTGAAAATAAAATTTGTTTTATTATACTCCATCTTTTTCTCTTCTTTCAATCTGTAAATAAATTTTCAAAATTATCCGTATATGCATTTTCATTTTCAATAAGATAATTGTTGGTGGTGCTGGAGTGCGCACTTGTAACCAAAAAGGGGTACATAACCAAGTACAAGAAGCATCAATACCCACAATTACAGATCCATGAACCCTTTTCTTTCCTAATGTTTCTTCCATGAACCTCAATAAAAAAACTAGTTTAGACCATTTGTTAGCAACATTGATTAATCCTCATAAAATCGAATTCCTCAGCAATCAGAAGAGAACAGACAGACTTCCATATGTAGTAGGTATTGGAAACGGAGAAGAGAAAATAATCAATTTTAAGGACCACGCGTTGGAGCAAAGCAGAAACAGCCGCCAGCCTGGTCTTCCGGTATCATTCCTCCTCCCTTGCTGGTATCGATTGCTTCTAACAACCTCACAGCCTCGTCCATTTCAGGGCGTTTATCTGGATTTGCATCCCAACATTTTTTCATGATGCTTGCGAAAGAACTTGGGCAACATCGAGGAATATCTGGCCTCAGATGCTGGAAACAACAGTTTAGCAATGTTAACACAAACTTTTAATAAGAACACGTTCCTTCTCTCTTTGCACAATATCACTTTGACCATGAAATAAAGATGCAGAACCAGTCTAATATAAGGTTTTAGTTACTTTAATCTCATCTTTTTGATTTGTGAGGAAGATGATTATATAAATTGCCCATCAAACAAATGTTCTCATTTTTCTATTACTCTTTCCTCACCTTGCCTCACAACCTCATTCAAAAAAATCCTGACAA
This sequence comes from Heracleum sosnowskyi, assembly GCA_030848705.1. Lineage (NCBI taxonomy): Eukaryota > Viridiplantae > Streptophyta > Magnoliopsida > Apiales > Apiaceae > Heracleum > Heracleum sosnowskyi. The sequence goes on from CM061237.1 coordinate 135,053,755, forward strand.
CTTCCCTCAATTCTAGAAAAACATTTCGTGTCATGTTGTGACAGATCACATAGATGAGAAGTTGTTACATACATATAGAAGATGGTAATGTCATACTTATCTCATTACATTTAGTCCACGGTGCTGATCCATAGGAATGCTAATTCACAGACCAAGTAAATTATTCTATCCTCTCGTATTTGGTAAACTTATAATAAGGTTCAACGAGGTCTTGTATCTGACTTCGATTTACTAAAAAGGTCTCACACTCAAAGCCAAAATGGTCCATAAGGTACAAAACATTTATCTAGGGTAGTTTTTATTTCTGATTCTACCTCAAGAAAAAAATTATAAGAATTTGAACTAAAAAGTGCATTTAGTTAATTCCCTCTTATGTGATACTTTTGATTATTATGGTCAGAGAATTCTCTCAGTTTCCTCCTGACCAAGGCAATATATACACGTGTCCAACAGCCAAATAACAGGGAAAATAATAAACTAAACTGACATAATTACTTCTGAGTTGTTTCTGAGACATCATTCACCAGAGTCCACAATAATAATCATGTTGGATGGTAAAATAAGATTATCAGCATGACTGACCTGTCGGACAACAGCAGATGAAACTTCAGCAAAGCTCAGATTCATGTAAGGAAGATCACAGCAATAAATTTCCCACAAGCATACGCCAAAGCTGTAGACATCACATTTTCTGTTATACGGCTTGCCATCAAGAACCTATAAAAAGCACCTTATCAATTTTCATGCATAAGAAACTTGTGAAAACAAAGAAATTTAGGGTACCAGATGATACAGGCTAGTATGTGCAGATCAGTTTGTAGAAATATACAATAAAGTGATTATCTCAACCAACGGCTAATTTAAAAACAAAGGAAAAAAACATAATAATATTTCTCAACATTAGACAGATGACATATAGATCTACCCTTCCTGAACCATTGAACAGAGCATGCCTTGAGCATTTGAATAATCGATACAAGGAAGAAACAAGGCGTGATTCTCTCTACCATTTAGACATATCTGAACCGACAAGCTTAAGCCAACTCCTAGAAGCTCTCAAACGGGAACAACCCTGTGCTTGTGTGTTTTGTTCCTCTTTTTGTTGTGCAAATTGTGGAATATAACAACCTATTAGGTTTAGGTTGAAGAGATATTCTCAGCTCTCGACTCGAAAAGAAAGTAGCAAAACAACGATATAACTGAGCACAATGACGCTGTCATGCAATGAAGAAATGTTTTTTGGATACATAGTGATGGATAACTGTCCCACAATATAGGTCATATGATTGACAGTTGCACGGAAGGCATCATAATTTTTAAAGTATAAAAGAACTTTAAATAGTTGTCCTTCTTACCTCTGGTGCCATGTAGCCAAGTGTCCCAGTTTCACCAGTCATGTCCTTTGGATTCTGAGCTTCAACTCGAGCAACACCAAAATCAGCAATTTTTAGATTTCTCTGATGATCTAGTAACATGTTTTCAGCCTTAACATCTCGATGAACTATCTTCTTTGAGTGTAAATAGCTCAATCTGAAAAATGAAGAGAAACAATAAAAAACTGTTGTATATATCAAAATACCGCTAATGCTTCAGATGAACATATCAAACAGAAGTCCACCCTCTAGCTAGATCCAGTGCAAGCTGAACCACAATTTTAAATGCAAGTTTCTTCTTCCTGTTTTTGAACAGTAAGCTTTTCAGTGTTCCTCCTGGAACGAATTCCACGACAACACAACACGCCCTTGCAGGAAGGTTAGCTAAACCATCACTTGAAGATGAAGAGGCTTTGGAAGGAATCTTAAGATCTGAAGTTCCCATTGAAGCACCAATAAACTGCAAAACATAAATATAGTGTACTTCAGGAAAAATGCTATACTGAAAAGCGAAAATAAAAAAGCAATATGAATTCCAGTAATAAATTACGGTGGAAACTATAAGTGAATCGTCATATAAATAGGAGCGTAAATTTGCAAAAGGAATTGAATTATTTATGAAATTCACATGGAAACAAGCTTCTGTTGCAGAAGCTGAGGAATCGGGAATATACTTTTGTCACATTTGGATTGTCAAGCTGGTGCCAAACAGCAACCTCTTGTCGGAATGATGCTCTCAAAGCAGCAGTTTCTGCAGTAGTGGCTGTGCCCTCCTCCCCCCAATCTAACAGTTTCACTACAGCACAGAAGACCACAAGTTAGTGCAGAATATTAAAATGAACAATAGGTCTAAATAAATTATAGTCGCAGACTGTTAGGGTTTTATAATTAGCTGTGCTCAGTAGAAACAAGAATCCTGAAATTTGTCAAGAGAAACTTTATGATGCCTATTAAACTACTAAATTTTGTGTAATGCTGAATCACATAGGATTCCTGCACTAGGCAAAATATATAAGTCTAATGCTTTGTTATCTACCGCAACTACTAATCTAATTAAACATGATGTCATCAGCTATGTACTTAGATTCATAACTGTTTGTTGCATTGTCCTTCATATCACATTCTATGCTTAGATGTCATAAAAGCAGAAATTTGAGGATATTAGTGTATCGCAATCAAATGTGGCCTTGTGACTGAGAAACCTTTTTCAGTAATTGATTATTTCGTTGGCTTTTGGATCTTAGGGCGTTCATATACCTACATATTATTACATGTAAGAACCCTTAAGCACTAACTATTGAAAATTAATTACTAAATAAACACCACATTAGTCATAATATTCAACATGTCTCATCCAAATGATGTCTTCACAACTTAGACCATTTTCATTATTGGCAACCTTCCTAACTGTATAAGCACAAAGCAGATGCATTATATATCATGTATTCATTTTTCTCAAAAGTAAGGAAGAAGTCTGAATACCCGCTCAGAGTGTTAACAACAGAAGCTTATAATAGTTTTACATGATTCTATAAAATTATGTATAACTCAAAGCATGTCATACTATAATAGCTTCATGGTTTATATTGAAACATATACCTATAGCCACATTATAAAGACATAAAAGACAAGGTAACAAAAATCGTAGATTCTGGAAAGAAAAACTTGATACTTACCTGCAACATCTTGGCTATCATAAGTACCACGATATATTGTACCATATGTTCCCCGAGCTACAAGATATTTTATCTCCAACTTAGATAAATCAATCTCCCAAACCTCCTTGGGTTTTAAAGGATCAGTATTTCTAGACCAAACGCGGCTCAAGTGCTTTTCCAGCTGAACATCCAAGCTTTTGAGATCAATCATATCAGCCCTAAAAATCATATCTTTGCTACTAAGACTCCCCGGACTCTTCCCCGCGAGAATTTTCGGGGTAAAACTACCTGTATCATTCACCTTTGAGCCACCCCCTTGAATTTCCAGCTTCTCATCTTTCTCAACCTCCCTTATCTCACCACTAGTACTCGAATCCATTCCGAATGACAAAAATAACTAAATTCCCCCCAACAGCCTCTCAAAAACTTATAGTTTTAAAAATTCTACGATATACGAACATCAAACACTTATGTCTAAAATGCCTCTATCCAGCTTTATATCAAATCAAATAAGTCAAATGCTTGAATATAAGAAAACACCACCCTTCTTCCAATTTAGAATAGCCCTGCCAAATTAAGGTACATCAAGTCAAACATCAACAATTTAGAAAACAAATAGAAATTACAGAAAGAGACAACTAATCCTTTATGCTACAAATATCACTCTAATAAATAAATTAATCATCTTTAAATTGGAATTAGTCAATTTACTAATTCTAGGGGAATCAAATGTGCAAATAAACAACTAAAGTTGAAACCCATTTCTTAAAAATAAAAATAATAAAAATAAAAAACCTTTTTAGATGCTTCAAAACCTAACATCCTCTCACCACCAACCATTTTCTTGTTTGACATGATATAAAAAAAGAATGAATCTTTTCAAAGTAAACCCTCTGAAAATGACCCAAATTTCACAAATACTAAAACCCCACCACAAATTAATGCACAAAAATAGACTTAATCTAATAATCACAAACCCCTTGATTTACACAACTTCTTACCCATAAGTAGAAAACACCAAAGAGAGAAAGAGGGCAGAGGATATATTAATATATATGAAACAAGAATGAAAAGAGGCAAAGAATGATTGGCCAAAGAAAATAGATAGATATAGAAAATGAAATTAATGGCAGAGATATAAAGAAAAAGTGAGAATCTGAATTAAAGGAAGATGACAGATACGTAAATGTGTGTGTGTGTGTGTGTGTGTGTGTGTGTGAGAGAGAGAGAGAGAGAGAGAGAGAGAGAGAGAGAGAGAGAGAGAGAAGCGCGGGGGTTTGCGTAAAATGAAAAGAAGAATATGTAATGAATGATGTTTTGTGTGTGTGTTTTGGACATGGACAACAACATCCAACAGACAGATGGAATGAACAAATGTACTATTCCGTGCTGTCCTTCATTTTCACAAATCACCTGCCTTTTTTAAAAGACTGTTTTGCCCTTTTTGGCCTAATACTATTTTGTAGAATATTTTGTGTAAATAGTAAAAATAATTAATTGGGTTTAGATATTATTGGATCATTTTCTTTGCAGATTGTGGTAGATTTTTATATTAGTAGAAGAGGATAACGATCAGTGTTCTAAAAGTCGGCGATTAATCGCCGATTAATCGCTAGACGGCGGGCCACTGAACTGATTAAGCGAAAATCGGTCAATTAATCATTTTTTCATAAAAACGGTCAAAAATCGGCTGAATCGGTCAAAAATCGGATTAATCGATCAAAAATAGGGCTAATTATTAAAAAATAGTAAAAAATAGTTAAAATTAAAAAAAAAAAAAAATTAAAAGGTAGAAACTTGATTAAACAATAGGAAAAAACATTATTTTTGTACATATACTTATAATTTTAGATGCCTAAATCGTAAATTCTCTTATGTTTTGCTCTTAAATTAATCTTTAATTGAAAAGTTAAACCTTCAAAAATTTATTTATTACAATTATATAACATTTTTAACATATTTGCATAAATATATGATAATAACATATATTTAGTTGAAATGACGAAACAATTTTATAATTGTATATAAAAAATATTATTAAATTTATTCCGATTAATCATTCCGATTAATCCCCGATTACCCGATTAATCCCTGGACGGTGCGTTCACCGATTAATTCTGATTCCCGCTTTTTACAACACTGATAACGATATTTAAATAGATACCAACTTTAAATCTGTGCATTAATATCTATAAATTGTTTAAATACATGTATTATTTATTTATTCTAATATTTCTTTAATAATTTAATTTTTTAATATCGTCATAATTGATTCTAATTTTATTAAGTTCTAATAATTATTAAAATTTATCATATATATTTATGGTTAAACTTTATGTTGAGTTTTTTCAATAGATATTTCTAAATTATTTTATGTTTAAATCATTAAATTTGTTGGAGATTATTTATATGTTTATTCATTGTATTTCTAAATTTTAATTCAAAACATATTATTATAAAACTTTATTATAGTTCAAAATATGGTTTTAGTAGTTTGATATTAATCCTTTTTTACACTTGAAAAGCAGTTTAGAAAATTACAAATTCAAGATTTGTATTTAGTCTAATAACTCATATTATATCACATAATTAATGTCGCATTCCTTACTCAAAAATTAATAAATATTATTATGCAATAAATTGATGGGACGTAAATAAATATTAACTTTGCATTAGTCGAACAACGTTTATTTTGAGCCAAACACATCCTTATTTGTTGGGCACATCTCAAAAGGTCTCTTATAACAAAATAAGAGTGATGGGCCAAAATGACACTTTTTGAACAAGGGGTTCCCAAAACAACACATTGTCAAAGCTTGGCCTTGCAATGGCACTTTGAAAACGTATTTAAAACATGCGTTAACAACCTAACGGTGGTGATATATATTGCGTTACCATACTTATCTAGATTTGGTTACCAAAAACTAGTATCAAAATGCAAGATAGTCTTGCGTTGAACCCAAACGCATCTATGTTTTACATTTTTTGCTATTGTCTTGTATGTGCTCTGTATTGTAAACGTTACCTTTATTTGTGTAGATGACTTAAACGCATTCTTTGTCAACGTTTGCAATCTAAACGCAACTCATAACAACGTTGTGTTGTTGACCTGAGTTGATGTTATGGAAACGTATTTATACCTTGCGTTCACAGTCAAAACTTATCTATACCTTGCGTTCACAGTCAAAACGTATGTATAACTTATGTTTGTGAATTTTGACTTGTTTGTATCTGATGGCCGAGTGTATCGGTGTATGTATGCATGTATAATCGAAAGAGAGGCAGCGAAGGATGAATTCTTCAGTAAACCCTAGATGGTCAAGTTTAGTGGTTTCTTATGTAATGGGCTTGGGCTTGTATTAAGTTTTTAATGGACATTGCCATGTACTCTTTGAGCTTTATGTCTAATAACGCAAAGTTTGTTTGCGTTCTGCCTAACGCAAAATCTAATCTCATTACTTAAGTGCCAGTGAGGGGCCAGGTTTTTACAGTGTGCTATTTTGGACATTAGTTCATAAATATGTGTTATTTTGGGCATTTTCTCACAAAATAACTAGTAATCTTTAAATTAACACTTTGTTTATCTCATAATCAACACACGATAATTCTCAATAATTTAGCTCTTCAGCACACCCTCACCTTCACCTACTCAGGTGGAACCCTCTTGCTCTCCTTTTGCCTGACTGGAAGAAATAGTCAGCCCTTCATTCTCACCCTCTCCTTTTGCCTGGCTGCAAGCCAGCCTCTCACTCTCAGAAGGTACATTCCCTTCCCTCAAACCTAAAAGTGTCTCAACAACCACCAGCTCTTCTACACTTGCTATTGGAGTTATAATTTTTGAAATTTGGCTAAGTGTAGAAGTAGCCAGCAACGGATGACTAGAAGGGGCATCCGTTGTTGTGGTAATTGTAGTTGTCCACGTATGGCTTACTTGGGGCTCATCCGTGGATGGAGAGACACTTGTCAACGGATGAAGGATATCCGTGGATGAGGTAGAAGGAATAGGGATTGATGAGGAAACCAAAACAGAATCTGTGGAGATTGATTTTAAATTTGGTGTCACAGATTGAGTCAAGGTTTCAAAATAAGAGAATTGATGGCCCAACAAATCATCTAGAAGATGATGACCACCAATTTGAGAATGGGACTCCTCCAAGAATTTTAAAGATGGAGAATCAGGAATTGATGTGGAAATCATATCCACGTCCAGAGAAATGGTTGGAGAATTTGGTGTTTCAAAATTTATTTGTAGAGAATGGGGCTGTGACTCCACATTTACTTGAGCCACATCAAACTGAATTTGTGAAGTCTCGGTCACCAAGTTAGAAACTTGAGACTGAGCAGTGTGTGTTCCTAGTGCATCCCCCGTGGTTTTAGCCTTCTTTCTCCTTTGATAGGCTTTGGAGGTGTCAGTTGGGCTTCTTGTGTCCCTATCCCTCTTGGACTGTGTCCCTGGTTGGGGACTATTTTCAATAGTGACATCCTTTTGGGAGGAAGCCACTAGGGATGAGCTTATTTTCTTTTCAACCACTGTATCTTTTTGGGAAGATACAGGGTGGCTAGTTGGGCACTCACTAACCTCACATTCCTTATTCTTGGGGTTTCTTTGACTTTCACCCCTTCTCTCACCACTCACAACCTCCTTCACACTCCCCTTAGGTTGTTTGGTGGTTTTTACAACAGGTGCCTTTTGAGATGCACCTGAGGTTGGCTTCTTAGATTTGGACTTAGGAATATTGGGTTTGGTCACTTGGGTAGGAAGCTGTGGGGCACTAACAGCTTCCATAACATCACTAGAAATCAAAGAATGTTGAGGTTGGGAAGAAGGAAGGTTAGAAGTAGTTACCTGAATAATTGGCAAGTATACCAATTGTACCTCACTGTTTAGATTCATTCGAATCAGGTCACTTAAGACCCTATTCTCCTGAACAAAGCATCTAAACTTGTTATCTAGGTTAGAGATTACAATATTGTTGTTGCGTACATGATTAGCAAGTAACATTAAGAATCTAGAGAAATAAATGTTCTTACCCCTAGACTCTTTCTTTCCTAACTTAGCAGCTAATACATACATGACTAGTGTGCTAAAATCAAAGTATCTATCAGTTAAGAGCATGTTTAGCATGACTAGCATGGAGTGTGTGACAGCATCAAAGTTTGTGATTTTTCCAGAAAAGGTCTTAATGAAAGCATCACATAGATAGCTCCATTCCTTAACCATCCCTTTCCTGACAATCTTGCCTAAATTATCAGTGCTAAGTAAGTAGTTCATAGAATTAAGCATGGCAACTATTTCATTATTAGCAGGCATATCATCACAATTATTCTCAGGTAAATTAAAGAAGGCAGTTACCACATCAGAGTTAACAATATGCAAATTATCCTTAACAGAAAAAGAAATTGTACCATTTAGGGCATCATGCTCAGCAGTGGTCCAGACTTCCTCCACTATTTCGTGATACAGAGGAGTGGAAGTGAGCATGGCATGAGATAGCTTGCAACTCTTGATGAAGTTCATCATCGTGTGATACTCCTGTGGCGAGTTCTCAGTGTCCACAAAAGCGACAAAGTTGTTCTTCTCATAGACAAATCCAGTGGGTGACTCAATCTTCTTGGTTGGTGCCATTGAAATCGAATTGAGGTTTGGAGTTACTGAACTGGTTTTTTCTTTGAGAGAGAGAGAGAGAGAGAGAGAGAGAGAGAGAGAGAGAGAGAGAGAGAGAGAGAGAGAGAGAGAGAGAGAGAGAGAGAGAGAGAGAGAGAGAGAGAGAGAGAACTTTTTGCCTTAAAAAATTTTGGGAATTAGATAAAAAGAAATCTAAAAGTTAAACAACCTTTTATACTTTTCCAGAAATTCAATAAGTAATTTGTAGAAAATTACCTGATTGGTGCAAAAAGTAACCGTTCAAAAATAAAGTAATGAGAAATTGTAGCCATGATTATACATACGGGGGTGTATGCCTGTAATCGTGGCTATCAATGGTTGAGATTAAAATGGATCTAACAACGGATGAGATTGGACTTTTAACCAATTAGATCAAAACCAGACTCTTTAGGATACCAAATGCCAAGGTTTGGTGTTCCTTTGAGATATCTGAAAATTATTTTAATAGCAATTAGATGAGACTCTTTAGGATCAGCCTGAAATCTAGCACATAGACAAGTGGCAAACATAATATCAGGTCTACTAGCTGTTAAATATAAAAGTGAGTCTACCATGCCCCTATAGCTTGTAATGTCCACAGATTTTTCCTTAGTATTCATTTCAAGTTTAGTGGCAGTTGGCATGGGTTTTTAGCAGGAGAACAATCCATTAGATCAAACTTCTTTAACAGATCAAAAATGTATTTAGTTTGACTAATGAAGATTCCTATTTTCACTTGTTTAACTTGTAAGCCAAGGAAATAGGTAAGTTCACCCATCATGCTCATTTCATATTTACTTTGCATAAGTATGGCAAACCTTTTGCAAAGCTTCTCATCTGTAGACCCAAATATTATGTCATCTACATAGATTTGAACAAGAATAGTAGAGCCATTAACATTTCTATAAAATAGAGTTTTATCAACAGTACCTTTGGTGAAATGATTCTCAAGGAAAAACTGTGATAGAGTGCCATACCAGGCTCTTGGTGCTTGCTTCAAACCATAGAGTGCCTTGAGTAGGAAATAGCAAATTCTGGATAATTTGGATCTTCAAAACCAGGAGGTTGACTAACATAAACCTCCTCCTCCAGTTCCCCATTCAGAAAGGCACTCTTGACATCCATTTGATAGACTTTGAAATTGGCATGGGCTGCATAGGCTAGGAATATCCTTATTGCTTCCAATCTAGCAACAGGGGCAAATGTTTCATCATAGTCTATTCCTTCTTCTTGAGAATAGCCTTTAGCAACCAGTCTAGCTTTTTTCCTTGTGACAATGCCATTTTCATCCATCTTGTTTCTGAATACCCATTTTGTACCTATGACACTTCTGTTCTTAGGTTTGGGCACCAGCTTCCATACTTTGTTTCTTTCAAACTGATTTAGCTCTTCTTGCATGGCTAAAACCCAGTCTGGATCTAGAAGAGCATCCTCCACCTTCTTTGGTTCTTCTTGAGATAGAAAACTGATGTACTAGCATTCTTCTTGAGTTGTTCTTCTTGTTTGAACTCTTGTGGTTGCATCACCAATGATCAGATCAAAAGGATGTTCCCTAGTCCATTTTCTTTGAGGTGGTAGATTTGTTCTTGAAGAAGTTGCTTCATGATCATTTTGACTGATAAGATGCCTTTGAGAAACTCCCCCTGAGTTTGTTGGCCTTGAACTGTTAGCTGATGTTCCAATTTGACTTGCAACAGATGCTTCTGGTTGACTGTCCACGGATGCACCAGTTTGACTGTCCACGGATGCACCAGCTTGTCTGTCCATGGATGCACCAGTTTGTCTGTCCACGGATGCACCATTTTGTCTATCCACGAATGCACCAGTGTCATTGATAGTTTCATCCATTGTTGGAACATTCACTATGGGTGATGTTTCATCATCATGATCATTGTCGTTTTCATCATTTTCACAGTTAGATAAATCTTCTACCTCATTCTCAAATCTTAGAGTATCATGGAAACCTTCATCACACAGTCCTAGAATATTGTGATCATCAAAAACAACATGTATTGATTCCATAACAATATTGATCCTGAGATTATAGACTCTGTATGATTTCCCTGCTGCATAACCATAAAAAATAGCTTCATATGCCTTTGCTTCAAACTTGCCTAGTTTTTCACCTTGGTTCCTTAGAACAAAACATTTACATCCAAAGACATGAAGAAATTCCAGGGTTAGTTTCCTCTTTCTGAGTAGTTGTTAAGGTGTCATTCCTTTGGCTTGATTAACCAAAGAAATGTTCTGAGTGAAACATGCATTGTTAACTGCTTCAGCCTAGAAATAAGTTGGCAGCTTTGATTCTTCCAACATTGTTCTTGCTGCTTCAATTAGGGTTCTGTTTTTCCTTTCCACCACATCATTTTTCTGAGGTGTCCTTGCTGCAGAAAATTCATGAAAAATCCCATTTTCTTCACAGAACCTTCTTAGTGTAGAATTCTTGAACTCGGTGCCATTGTCTCTCCTGATTCTCATAACTTTCTAATCAGGATGATTGTTTATAACCTTGATGTGATTGATTATGATTTCACTTGCCTCATCCTTAGAGTGCAGAAAATAAGTCCATGAAAATCTAGAGAAATCATCCACAATCACAAGGCAGTACTTTTTCTTGGAAATTGACATTACATTGACTGGTCCAAACAAGTCTATGTGAAGTAATTGAAGTGGCTGAACAATAGATGATTCAGTCTTGCTTCTGAAAGATGCCTTCTTTTGTTTTCCTTTCTGACAGGCATCATAGAGGCCATCCTTGGAAAACTCTAATTGTGGAATACCTCTAGCAATATCTTTCCTTACCAAATCATTCATAACTCTAAAATTCAAGTGTGACAGTTTCTTGTGCCATAGCCAACTTTCATCCTTGCTTGCTTTGCTGAAAAGACAAGTAATTGAATCTGTATTTGTTGAGTTGAAGTCAGCTATGTATACATTCCCTTTTATGTATCCTGTCAATACCATATTGTTGTTCTCCTTGTCAGAAATAACACAGGCTTCTTGCTTAAAAGAAACTGAAAAACCTTTGTCACATAGTTGACTGATACTAAGCAAATTTTGCTTTAGACCATCAACTAGTGCTACTTCTTCAATGATGACATTATTCATTATTATCAAGCCATATCCCTTAGTGTAACCTTTGATGTCATCTCCAAAGGTAATGCTAGGGCCAGTTCTCTCCTTAAACTCTGTGAGCATGGTAGAATCTCCAGTCATGTGCCTAGAACAACCACTATCCAGGTACCATAGATTCCTTCTTTTTCCCTGTACACAATCAAAACCAAATCAAGTTGATTTTGGTACCCAAGTTTCCTTGGGTCCTGTCTTGTTAGCCTTCTTCCTATTAACCATGTCATTTTGCACTTTAGGTTTTGACTGATTTAAATCAACATTAACCTTAGGTGTTGACCTTTGTAAGATAGGATTTGTCAGATGTTCAGAAGCATAAAGATTTGATGCATGCATTGGAGCAATATTGACATACATGTTATTCATGCTTGGTATGTTCCATGGCATTTGTGACATACTGAATGAATTAAAATATGGATTTGGTATAAATGACATGTTGGCATACTGATGAACATTTTGATCAAATAGGTTAGGCATAGCTGACATGACAGACATAGGCACATTCATCACAGGTTTAGGCAATTGAACATTAGCATTTTTGACAGATTTGCAGTTAGTAGACAAATGATTAACACTGCCACAATTAACACAAGTCTTTCTAGGAGCATACTTATCAGGTGTGTAATTGTTGTGCTTGTTAATCCCAACTTTTCCATTTTTGTTCTTTATCTTTTTAGCCTCAGCCTTGACATCCATGTTTTCTAACTTGTCCTTCAATTGCTTGTTGGACAAGTGTCCTATGTATGCCTTTTTAACATTCTTGGTTTTGCTACTTTCTCCCTGAACAAAATTCTTAGTAGTTGGACCATATTTCTTGTTCAGCTTCTCCAATTTTTCTTTGCTTATACTTGCTGTGTGTTTCACATGATGATTCTAATCCGTTGACAAGTCATCGAACAACGGATGATCATCATCCATGGAAGCATCATCAGCTCCTAGACCCTTAGAACTAGTGTCTAGTTTCTCTTTCTCCCTTTTCACTGGTTCTTTATAGAAAGTGTCCACTCCTTGAACTTTGATTATATTAGTGAATACATTTCTAGAATCATTCCATCTAGCAATCACTTCTTGTTCTTTTGTTAACCGTTCTTTGAGAATTAGCAAATTGACACTCTAACCTCATTTTCTCAAATTCAATGAACTAAGTTTCTAAGACAGTATTTCTATCACTTAAAACATATTAGCATCTTTGATTCTGGTGTTCTCTTTAGTAAGTGATTTGAGGGTTACACGCAAATGGTACAATTCAGTAGACATTTCATTTATAGTACTATTGCATTCCTTTTTAGAAAGCTCAGTAAGATTAGTAGTGATTACCTGATTGCTTGAGGAACTTTCTTTTTGATCAGTTGCATCAGCCATGAGTGCAAGGTTGACATACTCAGTGTCTTCTTCTGAATCATTTCCTTCATCAGCCCAATCATAATCCTGAGTAATGAATGCCCTTTCCTTTTGCTTGAGAAGTTCAAAATATTTCTTCTTGTAGTCTATAGGTTCAAACTTCATGTCCTTCTTCTCAGCTTTGGGATTTCTGCATTCATTTGCAAAGTGACCTCCCATCCCACGATTAAAACATTTGAATTTAGATCTCTCAACAAAATTCTTGTTTGGTTGAAAGTCTTTCTTGAAGGGTTTGGTCACTTTAGGATTCTTCTTGAATTTAAGCTTAGAAAATCTCCTGGACAGAAAAGCTAAGTGTTCATCCATCTCATCCATCTCCTCTTGATTAGAAGAATCACCTTCTTCATACATCTTTCCCTTTCCCTTGCCTGAATCAGTTCTACCTTCACAAACATCACTGTTTGGCATAGCTTTAGCCTTTCCTTTCACCTTTGTGTCCTCAGCCTCATCCTCACTTGCAACTAGAGCTACAGAACTCCCTTTCTTCTGACCCTTCTCAATTTCTTCAGCTTGCTCCATTTCTAATTCATATGTCTTTAAAGTTCCATAGAGCCTTTCAAGAGTGAAATTCTTGTACTCTTGAGTGTTTCTTAGAGAAACAGTCATAGGCTTCCATTCCTTGGGCAGAGATCTCAGAAATTTGAGGTTCGAGTCTTTGGTGTGATACATCCTTCCATACAACTTTAATCCATTCAATAGTTTCTGAAATCTGCTAAAAGTGTCATTCAGAGACTCACCACTTTTGAAGTGAAAGTGTTCATATTGTTGTATGAGAAGTTGCATTTTGTTCTCTCTAACTTGCTCAGTTCCTTCACACAGAGTTTGAATTGTGTCCCAAACTTCCTTGGTTGTGGTGCAGTTAATCACATTGTCAAACATATCACTGTCTAGACCATTGAACAGAATGTTCATGGCCTTTTTATCTTTGTGCATCTCAGTGATATCTTCCTGCACCCATTCTGATGGTAGCTTTGGAATTGTGTTTGGGGCTCCTTCTCCTTGTAGAGCAATTCTTGTGTTAGGTTTCATAGGCACATGAGGACCTCTCTCTATGCAGTCCACATAACTCTCATCCATAGACATGAGATGTAGATGCATCTTTACTTTCCAGTGAAAGTAGTTGTCTTTATCAAGAACTAGAATCTTCACTCCACTATCCTTCTTTCCCATGATTCTAGTTGTGCTTGATCTTTAAACTTCAGATGTGTTAGAAGCTTGCTCTGATACCAATTGTTATTCCAAGTTACACACTTACAGAATTATAGAAGAGGGGGGGGGGTTGAATATAATTCTAGATTTTTACAACTTTTCTGCAACTTGAAAGTAAGAACAGATAAACTAAATTACAGAAACAAAATAAAACAAGAACACAGTACTTTAAAGTTTCATGTGGATTGTTTTGTGATCCACCTTAGATATATATTGAAGAAATAATTTGTGATATTTGGTTACAAATACACATCTGCTATTACAGTTCTTTGCTTCTAAGAAATGTAAGAGAGAAAACCTAAGCAAAGACAATGTAAAATTGTTTCCTCTATTTTCAAAGAACTGCTACACTTTGTTATAAAGCCCAAGTTTACAAGTCATACTACAGACAAAAACTATCTCTATTTTCTAGGTCCAGTATGCTTGCTTCTTCATTCCAGATGCATGTGACTGAGATGTTGTACTCTTGACAAGTTGGCTTGTTTGTACATCTCTTATGTTTGCATGGAAATGTAATGTTTCTTCTTCTTCGAGGTTCACCAGTGTTTGGCTTCCATATTCTTTTTATTTACTCTATCAACCCATGTGTTTCCACCAATGTCAAGTCACCATCAACCTTCAGTCTTGAGCTTCATCAGTTGGTAGTGTTCTTGACTATCCGTGGATGACATTAAGTTGGTCATCTGTGGATAACATTAAGTTGATCATCCGTGGATAGCATTAAGTCTCCATCTGTTGTCATTCATTTTCACTTAAACAGAATTACATAGCACAGCCTATTTACAATTAGCTATCCTATCCTGCTTATCTATTGAAAGTCAACATGACTTAGTACTTAATACTTTCAATCCTTAGACTAGAGTAAAATTGAATATGCTACATGATTACTTATCCGTGGATAAGCTTCCCAACAACAGATACTACAGAAAGTATGACATCTGTTGTTAGTTACAAAATGACTTATACAGAAATGTGTTAAGTTATCATCAAGAACAACATATTTCCTAACACTATTCAACCCCCCCCCCCCCTTCTAGCTTATTTAACCTATCTTTCGGGCCTAACACACACACACACACACACACACACACACACATATATATATATATATATATATATATATAAACAAATTGTGCTTTTTACATCCATTAACTTTATATAACAAGTCAATTTACAATCTTTCACAATCTTTTTGCCAAAATAAAATTTTAATTTTAATAGAATAATAAAAAAATGTGATATAGAATATATCGCCTTATTTAAACATGGGATTACTTTTACATCATAAAATTTACAATGATAAATTATTATAATCCGTTGGTCAATAATTAATAAAAAAATAATTTTTGGAAAACTAAAAAGTAGAGTTTAAATTTGTAAATTTGATCTGGTGTGTAAAACTTTCAATGTTTCGTTCTTAATATAATAGTACAAGTTAAGTTCTATGCAGATCACTTTTAATTGAAGACCTTGGAGACCATATATGTTCTGCAAGTAAAATATTATAAAATGTTATTAGGAACTATGTTGTTTCTTGATGATAACTAGACTAACCTAGTTAAAATTGTATAAGTAAAAAATGTAGCCTTCAACGGATAACATGCTTTTGCAGTATCCGTAGAAGGGTAGCTTATCTACGGATAAGATTCAATGTAACATGCTTGTGTAATCCTGATGTACAATCCTGATATGCAATTCTGAGGAACAATCCTGATGAACATTCCTGATATGCAATCCTGAGGTACAATCCTGATGTGCAGTCCTGATGTGTATTCCTGATTTGTAATCCTGATGTTGAAGTTGAAGTATTAGTTTTTAGGCTGAATAATTCATGTTGACTATTAATGGATATGTAGAATAGGGAGGTTAATTGTAAATAGTCTATGCCTTGTAATTTTACATAAGTGAAATTGACTGTCAACGGATAACAACATTAGCCTTCTACGGATGTGGACAATGTACTTTCTACGGATAGCAGTAATAGCTGTCTATGGATGTGATCAAGATACTTTCAATAGATACAACTCAAATAGCTTCTACGGATACACACTGTACTTTGTGAAAGGGACAGTTCAGACAGTGCACATGGGTTGACAGATTTCACAGAGCATGGAAACCGGCATTTCTGGTAAACTCACGAGAAGAAAAAGCATTCTATTTTGTCTGGTCAAAAGTAGCATTTCTATAAAAGACAATCAGCCAAAAAGAGCAAGCTACCAACACATGGACCACTACTCAGAATGGAGAAACAAGGATTTTGAACAGATTTACTTTTTGTATTTTTAGTTGTTCGAAATATCTTGTAAACTTGGGATATTTAACCAAGTGTGGCATTATTCTAGAACTTGAGAAATCAGTTAGGCAATTTAGAGAGCTCAAAGCAATATCCTTTGTAAATTGCTGAAGCTAGAATAATGTGTATGCAGCTGTGTGTTTATTCATAAACATCACATAGATTTCTTCTAATAAAAATCTCTCAGGTGGATAAATTAATCCACCTGAATTTTTAATTCTTGTGTTATCTTATCTTGTTTGTTTTTCTGTTCTCGAATTTACTTTCATATCTTTTATGTCAAGAACTGAAGAATTTTCAAAGATTGTATTCAACCCCCCCCCCCCCCCCCCCCCGCCCTTTCCACATCTTGGTTCATTGTCTGGGAATAACAATTGGTATCAGAGAAGGTTTCTAATATACAAGAAGTTTAAAGATCAAAAGACATCTAAATCATGGGTCAGAAGGATTATGGAGTTAAAATACAAGTTCTTGATAGAGAAAATTACTTTCAGTGGAAGTAAAGATGCGTCTACATCTAATGTCTATGGATGAAGGATATGTAGAGTGCATCGATTATGGCCCTCATGTTCCAATGAAGCCAAACACCTCAATAGCTCAAGCATCTGCAGGATCTCCAAGCACCATTCCAAAGTTACCTTCAGAATGGACCCATGAGGACAACATTGCAGTTCATAAGATAAAAAGGCCATGAATATTTTGTTCAATGGTCTTGATTCTGACATGTTTGACAATGTTATTAATTGTTCTACAGCCAAGGAGATTTGGGACACTGTCCAAACCATCTTTGAAGGAACTGAGCAAGTAAGGGAAAACAAGATGCAGCTCCTTATACAAAAGTATGAACACTTTCACTTCAAGAGTGGAGAATCTTTGAATAATACTTTTAGTAGATTTCAAAAATTGTTGAATGGATTGAAGTTGTATGGGAGAGTTTATCAAATCAAAGATTCAAATCTTAAATTTCTCAGAGCCTTGCCAAAGGAGTGGAAACCTATGACTGTTTCCTTGAGAAACACTCAAGAGTATAAGGATTTTACTCTTGAAAGACTGTATAGAACCCTTAAAACATATGAGCTGGAAATGGAGCAGGATGAGGAAATTGAGAAGGTCCAAAAGAAAACTGGATTTGTTGCCTTAGTAGCAAGTGTTGAAAAGGCTGAGGACATGAAAGAAGAAATTGTTGAAGCTACACCAAGCACAAGTGCTTGTGAAGGTAGGACTGAATCAAGAAAGTGCAAAGGAAAGATGATTGAAGAAAGTGAGCCTTCTAACCAAGATGAAATGGATGAGCTAGATGAACATTTTGCTTTTCTGTCAAGAAAATTCTCAAAGCTCAAGTTCAAGAGAAACCCTGAGGTGTCCAAACCATTCAGAAAGGACTTTCAATCAAACAAGAACTATGTTAAAAGGTCCAAGTTTAAATGTTTCAATTATGGAATGGGAGGTCACTTTGCCAATGAATGCAGAAAACCAAAAGCTGAAAAGAGTGACAGGAAGTTTGAGCATGTTAACTACAAGAAGAAATACTTTGATCTTCTCAAGCAAAAGGGTAGAGCATTCCTAACTCAGGACTATGACTGGGCTGAAGATGGGAATGATTCTGAGGAGGACACTGAATTTGTGAACCTTGCACTAATGGTTGATTCAAGTGAGCAGGAGGCCAGTTCATCATCCAATCAGGTAATTACCACCAATCTCTTTGAGCTTTCTACTGAGTAATGCAATAGTGCAATTAATGATATGTCTACTGAATTGTATCATATGCGTATTTCTCTTTAATCACTTACAAAAGAAAACACCAGGATTAAAGATGTTAATCAGTTTTTAAGTGATAGGAATGCGGTTCTGGAAACTCAATTTATTGAGTTTGAGAAAATGAGACTAGAGTGTCAAGTTGTCAAGGATGATTTGCTGACTGTGATAAAAAGAGAAGAAATTCTCAAAGCACGGCTACCTAAAGAACATGAAACAATAGCTAGATGGACTGATTCTAGGAATGTTACCACAAACATTATTAAGGCTCAAGGTGTGGATACATTCTACAAGGAATTAGTAGGAAAAGATAAGGAGAAACTAGATGATGAGAATCTAGGAGATGATACCTCTATGGATAGTGAGCATCCGTTGATGGGTAACACCTCTACGGATAAGACCTGTCCAAAGAAGTGTACATCTAGTGTAAGTAAAGAAAAACTTGAGAAGCTGAACAAAAAGTATGGTCCAACCAGCAAAAATTTTGTTCAGGGAGAATGCAGCAAAACCAAAGCTAAGGATGTCAACATAGGTCACTTGTCCAACAAGAAATTGAAGGGCAAGTTAGAAAATATAGAGGTCAAGGCTGGGGTGAAAAAGAAAAAGAATAGAAATGGTAAGGTAGTGATTAATAAGCATAACAACTACACACCTGACACGTATGCTCCTAGGAAAACTTTTGTAAAGTGTGGTAGTGTTAATCATTTATCTACCAATTGCAAAAATGTTAAAACTTCATCTGTTCAAATGCCAATGCCTGTACCCAATATGCCTATGCCTGCCATGCACAACATGTTTGCACATACTGATCATGCATCAAATTTGTATGCCAACATGCCATTTGTTTCAAATCCATATATGAATGCATTCACAATGCCAAAAATGACATGAAGCATGCCACGGATGAACACTATGTATGCACAGCATCCTCAAATGCCTGCATCAAACATGTATGCATATGAACATCCTCAAAATGTTGTCTCTCAGAGGTCAACACCTAGGGTCAAGGTTGATTTAACTCAACCTAGGATTAAGGTACAAAATGATAAGAAATGCAAGGTTAAAGCTAACAGGAAAGGACCCATGGAAACTTGGGTACCAAAATCAACTTGATTTGGTTTTGTTGTGTGCAGGGAAACAGAAAGAATCTATGGTACTTAGAAAATGGTTGTTCTGGGTACATGACTGGAGATTCTACCCTGCTCACAGAGTTTGTGGAGAAAGCTAGCCCTAACATTACCTTTGGAGATAACAACAATGGTTACACTAAGGGATATGGCTTGATTTCAAAGGAAAATGTCATCATTGATGAAGTAGCACTAGTTGATGGACTCAAGCACAACTTGCTGAGTATCAGCCAACTATGTGATAAAGGTTTCTCAGTATCATTCAATCAAGGAACCTGTGTTGTTTCAAACAAAGAAAACAACAATGTGGTGTTGACAGGCCACAGAAGAGGTAATGTCTATATAGCTGACTTCAATTCAACAAGTTCAGATTCTATCACTTGTCTTCTGAGTAAAGCAAGTAAAGATGAGAGTTGGCTATGGCCCAAAAGGCTGTCACATTTGAACTTCAAGTCAATGAATGATCTGGTAAGAAGAGACCTAGTAAGAGGAATTCCACAGTTGGAATTTTCCAAGGATGGACTTTGTGATGCTTGCCAGAAATGGAAGCAAATGAAGATTTCCTTCAGAAGCAAGCTAGATTCATCAATTGAGCAACCTCTAAAGCTGTTACATATGGATTTATTTGGACCAGTAAATGTCATGTCAATTTCAAAGAAAAGATACTGCCTTGTGATTGGGGATGATTTTTCAAAGTTTACATGGACATACTTCCTGCATTCTAAAGATGAGGCAAGTGGAATCATAATCAATCACATCAAGGCTGCTAATAATCATCTTGATCTCAAAGTAAGAAGAACCAGGAGTGACAATGGCACTGAGTTCAAGAATTCAACAATGAGGCTGTTATGTGAGGAGAATGAAATCATTCATGAGTTCTCTGCAGAAAGAACACCACAAAAAAATGGAGTGGTGGAAAGGAAAAATAGAACTCTAATTGAGACTGCAAGAACAATGCTAGGAGAATCAAAGTTACCTACTTATTTTTGGGCTGAAGCAGTTAACACTGCATGTTTCACTCAAAATATATCTTTGATCAATCAAGCTAAAGGGATGACTCCATATCAGCTGTTCAAAGGAAGGAAACCATCCTTGAATTTTCTACATGTCTTTGGATGCAAATGTTTTGTATTGAGAAATCAAGGTGAAAATCTTGGAAAATTTGAGTCAAAGGCAGATGAAGCCACTTTTGTGGGATATGCAGCTGGAAAAGCCTACATGATTTTCAATCACAGAATCAACACTGTTATGGAATCTGTACATGTTGTTTTTGATGATGCCAGAATTCAAGGTCTCACTGATGAGGGTTTTCATGAAACTCTCAGGTTTGAGAATGAGGTGGAAGGTCTGTATTATGATGATGAATGTGATGATAATGAGGATGAATCAGTTCCTCCAAGAATGATTATTTCAAATATGGACAACTCAAGTTCAAATGAGCCATCCATAGAAGGGAGAAATGGAGCATCCGTAGGAAGCCAAATTGGAGCATCCGTAGGAAGCCACAATGAAGCATCTGTAGGTAGTCATTTTGAAGAATCTGTAGGTGGATCACAAACAGGGATACCACCCCAATAAACTAAGGGGGAGTTTCTCTGAGTCAAGGATCAACCTCAATCCCACATGATCATGCTTATGACAATGATGCTACATCTTCAAGACCTACACCTACAACAAGAAGAAAATGGACAAGGGATCACCCATTTGAACTGATCATTAGTGATGCATCCTCAAATGTCCAAACTAGAACAACTACTCAAGATGAATGTTTATACAACAGCTTTCTTTCACAAGATGAACCAAAGAAAGTTGAGGATGCCCTTTTAGATCCAGATTGGGTGTTAGCTATACAGGAAGAGCTAAACCAATTTGAAAGAAACAAAGTGTGGAAGTTGGTACCCAAACCTAGAGACAAAGGTGTTATAGGAACAAAGTGGGTATTCAGAAACAAGATGGATAAAAATGGCATTGTCATAGGGAACAAAACAAGATTGGTTGTTAAGGGCTATTCTCAAGAAGAAGGAATAAATTATGATGAAACATTTGCCCCTGTTGCTAGATTGGAAGTAATAAGGATATTCCTAGCCTATGCAGCTCATGCCAATTTCAAGGTCTATCAAATGGATGTCAAGAGTGCTTTCTTGAATGGGGAATTGGAAGAGGAGGTGTATGTCAGTCAACCTCCTGATTTTGAAGCTCCAAATTGTCCAGAGTTTGTCTACTTCCTCCTCAAGGCACTCTATGGACTGAAACAAGCACCTAGAGCCTGGTATGACACTCTGTCACAGTTTCTTTTAGAGAATCACTTCACTAGAGGTACTGTTGACAAAACTCTTTTCTTTAGAAATGTTAATGGCTCTAGTATACTTGTTCAAATTTATGTAGATGACATAATATTTAGGTCTACAGATGAGAAGCTTTGCAAAAGGTTTGCCAAACTTATGCAAAGTAAATATGAAATGAACATGATGGGTGAACTTACCTATTTCCTTGGCTTACAAGTTAAGCAAGTGAAAGAAAGAATCTTCATTATTCAAACTAAATACATTTTTGATCTATTAAAGAAGTTTGATCTAATGGATTGCTCTCCTGCTAAAACACCCAAGGGAACACCAAACCTTGGCATTTGGTACCCTAGAGAATCTGGTTTTGATCTAATTGGTTATTCAGATGCAAACTATGCAGGTTACAAAATTGACAAAAAAAGTACAACAGACACCTGTCAATTTCTAGGAAACAAACTTGTTTCATGGTTCAGTAAGAAGCAAATTTTTTTCTCTACTTCTACAGCTGAGGCAAAATATATTGCAGCTGGAAGTTGTTGTGCACAAATCTTTTGGATGAAAAATCAACTAATAGACTATGGTCTAACAGTTAATAAGATTTCAATTTTTTGTGACAACACTAGTGCAATTGCCATACTAGAGAATCCAGTGCAACACTCAAGGACCAAGCACATTGACATAAAGTATCACTTCATCAGGGAACATGTGATGAATGGTACTGTGGAACTTCATTTTGTTTCAAGTGAGCAGCAAATTGCAGACATTTTTACCAAGCCACTTGATGAATCAACATTCTCAAGGTTGGTAAGTGAGCTAGGTATGCTTAACTACTCTTAATTTTTTTTAAATGTCTGATAATTTGTAATGCAGCCAGTGTCAACATGATTTTCATGAGAATTAAAACTCTCAGAAAAAGTTAAATTTTGTCTAAGTCAAAATTACTCCCTCTACGGATATCCTTATCCATTGATGGTCATTTTTTACACTGAATTTTCTATACGTCTACGGATACTATTTTTACTCCTCTACGGATGTCGAATCTCAAAAGCTAAAATCATATATGTAGATAGTGTAGTTATAATCGTAACCGTTAAAGCTACTATCCCATCCGTAGTTACATGCGTACAGTGTATGTGTGTATTGCAGTAAATTCGTGGCTTTACTTTTTAAACTCATTACTTTTAAACGGTTATTTTCTTGCCCAATCGGATAATTTCTTTCAATTATTCTGATTTTCTTAGTGAATTATTTTGGGGGAGTATAAATTGATTTTTACTCTCAGTTAATCATTTTCTATCAATTTCCAAAATTCACTAAGGCAAAAACTCATCTTCTCTCTCAAAGCAAAAATCTCTCTCTGTAATTCCAAGCTCTACATCAATGGCACCAACCAACAAGACTATATTCACTGGTTTCACATATGAGAAGAACAACTTCACTACTTTGGTGGACTTCGATGAGAAGAACGCGTCATATCACACTATGATGAGGTTTCTCCAGAACTGCAAGCTCTCTAAGGCAATGTTCAAAGCCCCCAAATTATACTTCGAGGTGATTGAAGCCATCTGGGAATCAACTGTGTTTGATTCTGTCAATGCTACTATCACCTTCGTTCTTCAAGGTAAGGAATTTGTGATAAATAGTGATGTCATTACAGCATGCTTAAATTTGCCTGAAAACAATAGGTTATAAAAGCATAGTGATACTGATATTGTTAACATGTTAAATTCGATTAACTATGCTTTGTCTACGGGTAATTTAAGTAAGCTTCAGAGAAGATGTATGGTCAAGGAATGGAGCTTTTTCTTTGATGCCATCCTTAAGGTTTTCTCTGGTAAAATTAGCAACTATGATGCAGTTACATTCTCTATGCTAGATATTGCCTATATGCTTCTAACTAATAGATATTATAACCTAGGATCCCTAATTCTATTTGAACTAGGTGCTAAGCTAGGAAATAAAGCATCTAGAAGTAAAAATGTATACTATGCTAGATTTATCATGTTGATAGCCAACCATGTAGAGAGTAACCTGGTGGTCCAATTCCCTGCAAACTTCAAAGACTGTTGGGTTCAAAATAAGAGAGTCCTTGAGGACTTGAATAGGCTGAACCATAACAAGGAGGTACAATTGGTTTATCCACCAATTTTCAATGCAGCTCAGGAGGCATAGGTAAGTCAGGTAATTTCCTCAGCTGTACCTTCCTCCATTGTGATTTCTTTGATTTTCAGTGCCACTATGAAGGCTGGTATGGTCCAACAACCTCCTACCCAAGTGGCCACCTCTAAAATTCCAAAATCCAAATCCAGAAAGCCAACCTCAGGTGCTTCTTAAAAGGCACATGTTGTAAAAACTACCAAAGCCCTTGAAGGGAGTGTGAAGGTGGTAGTGAGAGGTGAGGGAAGGGGTGAACATCAAAGAAACCCCAAGAACAAGGAGGGTGAGATAAGTGTGTCCCAGCCTAGCCACCCTGTATCTTCTCAAAAAGATGCAGTGGTTGAAAAGGATTGAAACATATCCCTAGTGACATCCTCCCAAAAGGATGTTGCTATTGAAAATAGTCCCCAACCAGGGACACAACACAAGAGGGATAGGGACACCAGAAGCCCCACAGATACAACCAAGGCCTATGAAAGGAGAAAGACATCTAAGACATCTGGGGTTGCACAGGGTTCACACACAGTGCAAATGGCACCATCTCAAAGTCAGTTTGACGTGGCTCCAGCAAATGTGGAGTCACAACCCCATTCTTTACTCATTCAAACTGACACAGATATTCCAAGCTCACCTACTCTCTCTTTGGATGTGGATATGATTCACACACCAATTCCTGATTCTCCATCTTTAACCTTCTTGGAGAAGCCCCACTCTGAAATTGGTGGTCATCGTCTTCTTGATGATTTGTTGGACCACCAATCTATGATTTCTAAGGCTTTGGCTCCATCTGTGGCTCTCAATTTAAAATCAATCTCCACAGATTCAACCATAGTCTCAATTTCAAAAGCTACAGTACTTCTTTTTCTTCATCTACGGATATATCTCATCCGTTGATGAATGTTTGTCTGTCTACGGATATGCCTCAAGTCAGCTATTCGTTGACATATACTTCTACTACCTCTACGGATACTCCTTTCACACTTGCACTTCCAACTTCAAATATTACAACCTCTAGTGTGGATGAGTTAGTAGTAGTTCAAACACTCTTAGGATTGAGGGAAGGGAGTGAAGCTACTGAGAGTGAGGGGCTTGCTTGCAGCCAGGCAAAAGGAGAGGGAGTGAAAGAGGGACAAGCTATTTCTTCCAGTCTGGTAAAAGTGAGCAACGAGAGTTCCACCTTAGTAGGTAAATGTGAGGGTGTGAGCCAGGGGGAGCCTCTGATGCAAGAACAGAGAGAAAATGAGAGAAAGGCAGGTACAAGAGAGATAAGGATGGAAAACATATTCACAGATTCAGCCATAGTCTCAATTTCAAAAGCTACTTCTTTTTCTTCATCTACGGATATATCTCATCCGTTGATGAGTGTTTGTCTGTCTGCGGATATGCCTCAAGTCAGCTATCCGTTGACATATACTTCTACTACCTCTACGGATACTCCTTCCACACTAGCACTTCCAACTTCAAATATTACAACCTTTAGTGTGGATGAGTTAGTAGTAGTTCAAACACTCTTAGGATTGAGGGAAGGGAGTGAAGCTACTGAGAGTGAGGGGCTGGCTTGAAGCCAGGAAAAAGAAGAGGGAGTGAAAGAGAGACAAACTATTTTTTCCAGTCTGGTAAAAGTGAGCAATGAAAGTTCCACCTTAGTAGGTAAAGGTGAGGGTGTGAGGGGTGTGAGCCAGGGGGAGCCCCTGATGCAAAAAACAGAGAGAAAATGAGAGAAAGGAAGGTACATGAGAGATAAGGATGGAAGACACATCCATTGCAAGTGAGTTAATGGATGTCAATGAGGCAGACAGGGAGAGGCTGTTCCAACTTGAATATCAAAATGAGTTGGATCAAGTCAACCTGAATGCTGAGACATTTACTCATCCTGATTCAGCTTATCAAGTCTTGGCTGGACACGGCAATGTGGAGGCAGAAAGGATGTTGCATTTGGTACACACTACTGAATCAATGTCTAGGGCAAAAGAAGCAATTCAAAATCTGCCTCCAGGAGCTGGTGAAGACTTTGCTTATAATGAAGACAGTGATGATTCTGAGAGTGGTGAAGGAGGAGATGCAGGCCCTTCCACTCTCCAAGAGATGCCTCCTTGGCTGTTTTCAAACTCGTATGTTCACAATGACACCAAGGCAGTCATTCTCAAGAATTATCAAAGGGCACATGGTGAAACTCAAACATCCAATCCTTTGCATGCCACTACTGTTCAAAATTTTGTGGCATCCCTTCAGCTTCATCAGGCCCACATCCTTCAGCAGAGAGCCAACACATATGACATCAAAGGCCATCTTGATGGGGGTAAAGGATGCTTTAGAAAGAAGAGTTGATGTTGTTGCTCCTTCTACCTCTCAAAGATTCAAGCAAGATAAGCTGGTGAAGTATGTGGCTACCCTTACTATGAGGATGGATAAGATGGAGAAGCAAATGGACACCTTCCTGGCTAACCAAAATCTACAGACTCAGCTTCTGCAACAGTTACTGCAGGCCACTGGTGTAACTCAAACCTTTGATGATAACAAAAAGGGGGACAGTGCACTAGTGGTCTTTGAAACAGTAACCTCTTCAGCCAAAGGTGTGTCATTAAGCCAGGGGGAGCCACCTCAAATCATAGCAAATCCAAGTGAGTTTCAACTCACAAAAGTGGTCTCTCCTCAAGCTAAGGATGCTCAAGCCTTCCTCAATTCAGAGAGGTTAATCAAAGAATCCATTTTCAAGGCTGTGACACCATCACCAACAAAATCAGTGCCTGTCCACACAACCATCCTGAAAGTTCTCACTCCTGATACCATTATTTTTCAAAAGGAATATGATGTTGAACATTCAAGTGTCAAGGAGTTTGAACCAATCTTCAGTGGCAGGACTAGCTCTCCACCAAGACATCATGACAAGAACAAATTAGAGGTGGACTATCCATTCTCCAAGCCTGATGATTCTAAGGTGTTAGCATCTCTTATCAGGAATCTCAAGACTACTAATGATATAGAGTTGAGACAAGGGTTGGCCGTTATCTACAGAAATGGTAAAGAAATTCACATCACAAGCAGCCATCCCAAGTTCAATGAAGCCAAAGCAGAAGAGATTTCTAGATTAAGGAGAGAAGCCAATCCCCAGGGCTATGAATCTACACCTGATAAACAGGCTAGATTGGCCCAAGAACTTATGAGGGAGATGGAGGAAGAAAGTAGTGAGGCTGTAGAGGAAGAGGCCTCTACTAAAAGAAAATTGAAGAAAAGGAAGACAGTGCCTAAGGCCAAGCCTACCAGATGGAAGCAAAGATCAAATAGGCATGTCTCTCCTGAGAAAGTGGAAGAGAAGAGAGATACATGGAGGAGAATTGTCTTTGAAGACCCCATTCCAGCTTCATCTCAATCTCAAACCACCTTTCATGAGACTCCTGTAGAGCCTAAAGAAGAGCCTGTTGAGTTTAAAAACTTGGTTTTCCCTAAGTTCATCATTGAAGCTGAAAAGAAGTCAAGGAAAAGGGAACCAGTCAAGAGAGCTCAACAAGGACCAATCAAGCTGAATGTTGCACCAAAAGTTGCCAAGCCAGTTGAGAACAAGGCAGACTTTTTGTACATTGCAGAAATATAGGAGTACTCAACCATGGATCTCTTCCTTGATGAAGTTAGTGAAATAAGAGGCACAGACAAATTCAGAGATTTGCCTGAAAGACTAACCTTTGTCTACAAAAGGGGGAATGTGAGAGCATGGCCCTTGCAACAAGTGTTGAATGAAGGATATTCCACCTTGGTAAAAGTCTTCTCATGCTTCAAGAACACAAGGGGATTTTCTGAGGTTGCAAGAAGTGCTATTCTGAAGAAGATTGAAGAAATCAGGAGCAGCTGGAATTCTCCTGATAGTTTGCCAAGAAAGTTGAAGATCCCTTACAATGGACAAAGAATCCATCTCCAACCTTACTGGATGATGGAATTCAAGGATGAAAAGGGTTGAAAAGGATGAAAAGAATTCTTCAGGATGGAAGATCAATTATCTAAAGCTAGCACACAGTACCTTAGATGGTTGTAAGGCAAGCTGGATCCAAAAATTGTAGAAGAAGATGCATTCTATAGAAAGCTTCAAGATCAAATCAAGGCCAACTATGCTAAGGAAGGGAGACAAAAGATTCAGCCTCCAAGAGAGAAGAAAAGGAATTAAATTTGCTCAGTCTAGAGGAGCACTCTCTATGTAAACTTCTCAACTCTTTAGTATTTCAATAATGTAGCTCAATACAATTTTTACTATTTACTGTTTAATTGTTAGAAGTGGTTTTGTTATCATCAAGACTCTTAATTTATGTACGATTCTCAACCAGGCATAAATTGGGGGAGATTGTTAGGAACTATGTTGTTTCTTGATGATAACTAGACTAACTTAGTTAAAATTGTATAAGTAAAAAATGTAGCCTTCAACGGAAATCATGTTTTTGCAGCATCCGTAAAAAGGTAGCTTATCTACGGATAAGATTCAATGTAACATGCTTGTGTAATCCTGATGTACAATCCTGAGATGCAATCTTGATATGCAATTCTGAGGAACAATCCTGATGAACATTCCTGATATGCAATCCTGATATGCAATCCTGATGTACAATCATGATGTGCAATCCTGATGTGTATTCCTGATTTGTAATCCTGATGTTGAACTTGAAGTATTAGTTTTTAAGTTGAATAAGTCATGTTGACTATTAATGGATATGTAGAATATGGAGGCTAATTGTAAATAGTATATGTCTTGTAATTTTACATAAGTAAAATTGACTATTACGGATAACAACATTAGCCTTCTACGGATGTGGACAATGTACTGTCTACGGATAACATTACTAGCTGTCTACGGATGTGATCAAGATACTTTCAATGGATACAACTCAAATATTCTACTGATACACATTGTACTTTGTGAGAGGGACAGTTCAGACAGTGCACATGGGTTGACAGATTTCACAGAGCATGGAAACCAACATTTCCGGTAAACTCACGAGAAGAAGAAGCATTCTATTTTGTCTGGTCAAAAGTAGCATTTCTATAAAAGACAATCAGCCAAGAAGGGAAAGCTACCAACACATGGACAACTACTCAGAATGGAGAAACAGGGATTTTGAACAGATTTACTTTTTGTATTTTTAGCTGTTCGGAATATCTTGTAAACTTGGGATATTTAACCAAGTGTAGCATTATTCTAGAACTTGAGAAATTAGTTAGGCAATTTATAGAGCTCAAAGCAATATCCTTTGTAAATTGCTGAAGCTAGAATAGTGTGTATGCAGCTGTGTGTTTATTCATAAACATCACATAGATTTCTTCTAATAAAAATCTCTCAGGTGGATAAATCAATCCACCTAAATTTTTAATTTTTGTGTTATCTTATCTTGTTTGTTTTTCTGTTCTCGAATTTACTTTCATATCTTTTCTGTCAAGAACTAAAGAATTTTCAAAGATTGTATTCACCCCCCCCCCTTCTACAATCTTGGTTCATTGTCTGGGAATAACAAATGTAATATTTTGTAAATTATATTATATGAAAATCACTTTTTAATTGAAAATCTTTAAAATTATATATGTTTTGCAAACAAAATATTGCAAAACATATTGTTCTGCAAAACATGCTCAACTTGCAGGCACACATGTTTACTTTTGTAAAACATACATGATTTTTTAAAATTTTCAATGAAATAGTGATTTTCATAGAACATGCATTGCAAAATAATATGTTTTGCAATTTTTTGATTACAAAATATAAATCATTTTGCAAAATTTTGATTGCAGAACATATATGGTATCCAAGGTCTCCAATGAAAGGTGGTCTCCATAGAACTTTGTAAGATAAGGTTCAAATTAGAACTTTGTTCTAATTTAGAACTTAGAACTAATATAAGTTTTAGATATGTACTTAATCAATGACTCATTGTTAATCGTTCTGCTGCAGTACACGATAGACTTTATTTTGTTGTAATACACAAAATTTTTCTTACATATTTTAGGATATAATGTTCTTCTGCAGAACATCGAGTTTTTTTTAATAAATTACATAGTATTTTTGAAAAATAAATTAATTTTTAGTATGATACTCTATTTATTTCATATTAATAAAAATATAAACAAAAAATTATTATGAAAAAATATAATTAATAATAAACTAAGACAACATATTTTACTTAAGTACATAAGTAAGTTCTAAAAGTTTTAATTAAAAGTGGTTTTATGTGGAACCTGACCTTTGTGTGTGTATGTGTGTGTGTGTGTCTTTATATATATATATATATATATATATATATATATATGTTAGATCAGAATTCAATGATCGTCAGAAGCTAGACTCAACTGATCAGGATTGCTGACGTCATCAGTATTGCATGGTCATCAGTATTTGATCAAGCGTCAGTATCTTATTGATCATCAGGATTCCTACTCAGACTATGATCAGGTTTGATCATCAGGACTTGAAGCTGATCAGGATTCCTACTTCGAGTTATATTTGGAGTCTAGATAAACATGGAAGTTTGTTCCTGGTTTGTAGAATGCAGCTATCGATTAAAGATATGTTTCTATCTTTGTTATGATTAGGACTTATCTTGTTATTGATAGAGAAGCTGTGTGCACTATATAAACACAGTTTTGGTTTCGATTTATGTACTTATCAGAGAGAGAACATAATCGAAGAGAAGCTCTTAAGAACAGAATTTCTTGAGAGAGTTTTTGTAAGCTAGCAGCTCTTAAGAACATCAGAATTTCTTAAGAGAGTTTGTAACAGTTTTATATCAAAGTTAATAAAGCTGTTATTGTTATTGTTATTGATCTTTCATATTTGTGTTATATAAAGTCGAGAATTTTATACAATTGTATTCAACCCCCTTCTACAATTGTTATTTACTGGGCAACAATTGGTATCAGAACAAACTGATTTAATTCTGAATCAGATACGATCTAAAGATGTCGACAACCAAGTATGAAAGCATGAAGATTCCCATCTTGAAGATATCAGAATATCCCACATGGAGGGTAAAGATGCTGATGTACCTGGAGGCTATGGATCCCGACTACTTGGACAGGATTCGTGATGGACCATATATACCAACAAAGTTCGTAGAACGAACAGATACAGTACCAGAACATTATGTGGTCAAAGCTAAAGCTGAATGGACTCCAGAAGAAAAAGCTCATGTACTCAGGGAACCAAAGATAAAGAATATCTTGCATAATAGCCTTGATGCTGTTATGTCAAACAGAGTAATTGCATGCAAGTCTTCAAAAGAAATCTGGGATACTTTGGAAACTCAGTGCCAGGGATCTGCATCTGTTAAGAAAAACAGAAGGGCTCTTTTGATTCAAGAATATGAACAATTCGATGCAAGACCTGAAGAGAGCCTGACTGATCTATATGATAGATTTCTGACACTATTGAACAGCTTATCCTTAGTTGACAAAGTATATGAAACTGAAGATTCAAACACCAAATTTCTTAGGGCGTTACCTGAAGAATGGGATACTCAGACCTCAATCATTAGACACCAGTATGATCTGAACATTGTGTCTCTTGATGAGATCTATGGGATGCTAAGAACTCATGATCTTGAAGTTCAACAGAGAAAGAACAAGAAAAGCAGCAAGGCAAAGTCAATTGCTTTGAATGTAGAAGCAAAATCAAAAGGGAAAGCTATGGAGGTCTCTAGAAGGAAAGCAAGAGAAGCTGAGTCAGATACTGACGACTCTTCATCAGATACTGATGGCAATCCTGATGCCAATACTGGTGATGAATCTTCTGATTCAGACATGGAAGAGATGGTTGCTATGATTGTCAGAAACTTCAGAAGGATGAAGTTCAGGAAGAATAGAAGACAAGGCAACTTTCAGAAAAAGACCTTCAAAGCAGACAAAGACAAGTATATCAAAAAGGACAGCAAGGGTAGCAAATTTGACAAGTCAAAGGTTAGATGCTACAAGTGTAATGGTATGGGTCACTTTGCTTCTGAATGCAACAAGACAAAGGCACTCATCACATCAAGCAAGGATTGGATGGACTCTTCCTCAGAATCTGATACTGAGGTAGTCAACTATGCGTTAATGGCCAATGCTGATGTAACTGCTGCTCCTGATGATAAGGTACTAAATACTATCTTTGATTTTGATACTGATAATGCTTCTGAGTTAAGACGTTTTCTAAAGTCATTACATATTAGCTTTAGAAGTCAAACTGCTGAGAATACTAGAATCTTATCTGAGATGTCTGACCTTAGAAAAAGGAATGAGATATTAGAAGCTGAATTTTCTCGTATGCAAGAAGTACAAAAAGAATGTGATAATGCTAAACACATGCACTTAGAGATGACATCTAAATGTACTTCTCTTGAAAAAGAACTTGAATTTGCTAATGAGAAAATCAGACTCTGGTAGGAAATTTCATGAGATTAATACCTCTAAGAATTGGAAAGAGTGTCTAGGATATAAGTCAGATGAAGATAAGAAATTAGCAGAGAAAATTGTCATTGATGAGACAGTCAGTCCAAAGACCTATAGACATGTTATAGACTCAACCAAATCTAAGATTACTCCTGTTAATTTTGTTTTTGGTAAGGATTCCAATTCTACTTTTGAAAAGGGATCTTCTTCTACTCAAGGAATTAAAATTATAAAGTCTAAACCTGTCATGAACAAAGTCACTAAGAATCTAGGTCTATTGTCTCAGAAACAGCTTAAAGATAAAATCTGTGAAGTTACAGATAAGAAAAAGGAAGCTACTGTTAAGAGAAACAGGAATGGTAAAGTTGGGATCAATAAAGAGAATGGTTATAAATATATCCCAAATGCACCTAGAAAGTGTTGTTTTATCTGTGATAACTCTAATCATCTTGCTATTGATTGTAAGAAGAGTAAGAAGAAGATTACTGATATTCCTAAGTCTGATGTTAGGAATAGATCAGTACTCTATAAACCGCAGAAGTCCTGTTTTCATTGTGGTAGTCTATGGCATTCTATTTATACATGTAAAGAGTATCATGATTTGTACTATAACTTTTATGATCCATTGCCTAAGTTTGAAAGTAGTACAAAGTCTGATAGAACTGAAAATGTCATAGTGAAGCATGCTATTGTTAATACTGATACTGACAAAGCAAATCCTGATGGAGTAAATCCTGTCAGGACTGCTAAAGTCAAAAAGTCTTCTGCTGTTAAAATTAATAAATTGCATGAGAAAGGAACCCAA
This sequence comes from Heracleum sosnowskyi, assembly GCA_030848705.1. Lineage (NCBI taxonomy): Eukaryota > Viridiplantae > Streptophyta > Magnoliopsida > Apiales > Apiaceae > Heracleum > Heracleum sosnowskyi. The sequence continues at coordinate 135,086,988 of CM061237.1, forward strand.
CATGTATGGGTTCCTAAGTGTTCTAACTAGTGTTTTACTATTCTGATGCAGGGTAAAAGGAAAAATGTGTTAGTCATGGATAGTGGATGTTCTGTGCACATGACTGGAAACAAAGCCCTGTTATCAGAATATGAGGAAAAAGCTGGCCCAACTGTGTCTTATGGAGATGACAACATTGGACAAACCTTGGGATATGGCAATATAATCATTGGAAATGTCATCATTGAAAAAGTAGCTCTAGTGAAGGGACTAAAACACAACTTGTTGAGTATTAGTCAAATCACTGACAGAGGTTATCATGTCAATTTCTATTCCACACATTGTGAAGTAGTCAGTAAAGCAACAGGGAAGATAGCACTAACTGGCTACAGGCATGGTAACATATATGAAGCCAACATTCTCTCAGATACTGATGGCTCCCCTACATGTTTCATCAGTAAAGCTTCAGTAGATGAAAGTTGGAATTGGCACAAGAAGCTTTCTCATCTCAACTTCAGCAACATCAATGAGCTGGTTAAGAAAGAGTTAGTAAGAGGATTACCTAATGTCTTGTATACACCTGATGGACTCTGTGATGCATGCCAAAAAGCAAAACAAAGAAGGACATCATTCCAGAGTAAATCAGAATCCTCTATTGAAGAACCATATCACATGCTACATCTTGATCTGTTTGGTCCAGTCAACATCATGTCCATCAGTAAGAAAAGGTACACTCTTGTAATTGTTGATGAATATTCTAGATTCACCTGGGTGTATTTTCTGCACAGAAAAGATGAAACTCCTGAAGTTCTGTTGGATCATGTGAGAATGATTGAGACAACCACAAAGTACAAAGTCAAGATTCTGAGAAGTGATAATGGTACTGAATTTAAGAATTCAAATATGGAAGAGTTCTGCAAATACAAAGGAATCATTCAACAATTCTCTGCTCCTGGCACACCTCAGCAAAATGGAGTAGTAGAAAGGAAGAATAGAACTCTTATTGAAGCTGGCAGAACTATGTTGGAAGAAGCTAAATTACCTACATATTTCTGGGCAGAAGCAGTCAACACAGCATGCTATACACAAAATCTTACATTGATAAACAGGCATGGTGTCACTCCTTATCAGTCTCTCAAAGAGAAGAAGCCAAGTCTGAAGCATCTGCATGTGTTTGGCTGTAAATGTTTTGTTCTCAGAACTCATCCTGAACAGCTAGGGAAATTTGAAACAAAGGCTGATGAAGGAATATTCATAGGCTATCCTACATCAAGAGCCTTCAGAGTTTTTAATTTGAGAACAAGAACTGTCATGGAGTCAATACATGTATCTTTTGATGATAAGAAGATAACTGGAATAATTGAAGACTCGCATGATAGATTGTTATTTGAAAATGAAGCTTCCAAGGAACCTGAAGAAAGTGAATCAGAAGCTGTCCATTCATCCAGTACTGACGGGTCACCAAATCCTGATGACTCACCAGGTACTGATGGTACTAATACTGATGATGCAAACAACAGTAATACAACTAGTAGTGCTAATGTTGAGGGGGAGCAACGACATTCAACTACAAGTTCAGAGTCAACTCAATCATCAGGACAGAATTCTTCAGATACTGATTCAAGTGATGATCCTGACAACACATCAGGAGGACATAGCAATAATTCAGGAAGAGCTTCATCTCAAGCAAATTCTTTCAATCAAGATAACACCAATCCAGGGGGAGCATCTACTTCAAGAAACAATTTGACACCAGCAAGGAAATGGACAAAAGATCATTCTCCTGATTTGATAATTGGAGATCCTGATGCAGGTGTTCAAACAAGAAGTGCAACTCAGAATGAATGTCTATATAATAACTTTCTGTCCAAGGAGGAGCCTAAGAAAGTTGAAGATGCACTTAAAGATGCTGATTGGGTTACTGCAATGCAAGAAGAACTGAATGAATTTGAAAGGAATGAAGTCTGGAAACTGGTACCAAGACCAAAGAATAGATCAATAGTTGGTACAAAGTGGATTTTCAAGAACAAGACTGATTCTGATGGAGTCATTATCAGAATTAAAGCTAGACTAGTTGCAAAGGGGTATTCCCAACAAGAGGGAATTGACTATGATGAAACTTTTGCTCCTGTTGCAAGACTAGAAGCCATCAGGATATTTCTTGCTTATGCAGCACATAAGAAATTCAAGGTTTTCCAGATGGATGTTAAAAGTGCTTTCTTAAATGGTGAACTGGAGGAAGAAGTTTATGTTGAACAACCTCCTGGTTTCATTGATCCTAAATATCCAGATCATGTCTACAGACTGGATAAGGCACTTTATGGACTAAAGCAAGCTCCAAGAGCATGGTATGAAACCTTAGCTCAATTCTTACTGGAAAGTGGATTCAAAAGAGGTGCAATTGATAAAACTCTATTTTATTTGAATCATGGTAAGGAGTTGCTGTTAGTTCAGATTTATGTTGATGATATCATTTTTGGGTCAACAAACAATAAGCTGTGTGAAAAGTTTTCCAAGCTTATGCAGTCAAGATATCAAATGAGCATGATGGGAGAAATGAGTTACTTTCTGGGTCTTCAAGTTAAACAGACTGATGAAGGGATTTTTATTAATCAGTCTAAATACACAAGGAATTTACTGACAAGGTTTAACATGCAAGACAGTACTCCTGCTTCAACTCCCATAGCTACAGCTACCAAACTTGATCCTGATCAAGGTGAAGAGGTAGATGTAACTCACTACAGAGGAATGATTGGCTCTTTATTGTATCTCACTGCCAGTAGACCAGATATCATGTTTGCAACCTGTCTATGTGCAAGATTTCAAGCAAAACCCAGAGAACCACATCTGATTGCAGTCAAAAGAATTTTCAGATATCTCAAAGGCACTCCTTCACTTGGCCTTTGGTATGCAAGGGAATCAGATTTTGGGTTGTGTGGTTATTCAGATGCTGATTTTGCAGGATGCAAAATAGACAGGAAAAGTACTTCAGGAAGTTGTCAGTTTTTGGGTGGAAGACTAGTTTCATGGTTCAGTAAAAAGCAGAAATCTATTTCCACTTCAACTGCAGAAGCTGAGTACATTGCTGCAGGAAGTTGTTGTGCTCAGATAATGTGGATGAGAAATCAGTTGTTAGATTATGGCCTGTCATACTCAAAAATCCCTATTTATTGTGATAACCAAAGTGCTATTGCAATGACAGGAAATCCAGTTCAGCATTCTCTTACTAAACACATAAGTATCAGATATCACTTTATAAGAGAACAGGTTCTGGAAGGAACAATTGAACTTCACTTTGTTCCTACTGATCAACAACTAGCTGATATATTCACCAAGCCACTACCTGAAGCTACTTTCAATAAGTTGGTGAATGAACTTGGAATGATGAATTTTGAGAATTTCTGAGGAAAAGCTACAGAGAGGAAATCCTGATAACTGTCAAATCCTGATGGTTATTCAGAAAGGTATGTTTTCTTTGATCAAATCCTGATAGGACTCAATCCTGACAGGAAGTCAACTGGTCAATTCTGATGTACAGGTCAGTATTTTCATTGCTAAATTTGTGCCTAATTTTTCGTCCGTATCTGCTAATAGACGATTGAGTCTTAGTAGGACAACTGTATACGCGCGTGTGTTGCTATCTTATAGTTATATCTATACATACACATAAAAAGCGGTGCAGTTTTATTTAATGACACACGTAATCTGTCCACTAATTAGTTATGCACAAATCATATTTTGCCACCTGTAATTGAGAGTAATATTTTGTTTTAACAAAATATTTTATGCGGAAATGCTTTTATTCCTGATGAGGTTAGGTTTTTCTTACATCAGAAAATGCCTACTCGTTATGGACTACTTTCTAATGCTATGGTACAAGGACCAACCCACCTTGTTCCTGACACAAGCATGCAACCTAAACAGTCTAAACAGTTAACAACCACCTCTACTGTCTCTCAAAAGACTTTAGTTGTAAAATCAAAGAAATTAGCTAGAACTGATGTGTCTGGAAGGCAATCAGGTTCAAAGGATTTTTCCTCTACACCACTCACTAAAAAGAAGATACAAGGGGGTGTACAAGGGGTCCTGGTCAAGAAAGCTGATAAGGTTGTTAAGGATGTTCCTGTGAAAAGGAAGTTAAGGCTGATTGATGAAAGTGATTCAGAGGATGACTTACCTATATCCTCTGTGATGAATGTAAACAAGGAAGTTGTTGATACTGCTACCAAAGTTGTGGTACCTTCGTCAAAACCACAAAAGACAAGGAAATTATCAAAGAGCAGGTATCATATTCCTTTGACAGTGCAAATGAAGGATACTGATATTCAGACATCAAATCCTGATGTTAGTATTCCTGATGCAGCAACAAAAGTTGTCTCTATATCAGACTCTCCAGCCTCTCCATCTCAGATTCGAGGACATTCTTGGGAGAAGGTATCTACAACTGCTTCCTTGGTTGGTCTTACACCTACATCAAAGAAAAAGAGGAATGCAGAAGAGTTAGTCTATCAGAGACAGAAGAAGCTGAAAGGATCAAGTCCACAAGAACCTGAATTTCAGAGTAATTCAGCAGCTACTGGTGATCCTGCCACACAAGAACCACTCAATCAAAGTTTGGGTGAAGGCTTAGCTAGTGGAATGGTCACACAAGAACCATTTTCTCAAAGGGAGAATGAAGACATCAACATTCCAGCTACACAAGAACCATCTTCTCAAAGTGAAGATGCAGGCAAAGCTACAGCTTCTGTTGAAAGATTGGTCGAGAACATTGTCAATGAGGGAAGCACACAAGAACCTTTAGCTCAAAGTGTTGAAGCAGCTTCTGAACCTCAAGCTCCACAAGAACCATTGGTAGCAAATACTGATGCAAGCATATCAAATCCTGACGATGTTCATCCTGACGTTAGTGGTGCTCCTGATACTGAGCCTATTTTGATACAACCACTTCGTTCAAGACCAATGGATCATCCTATCTCAGAATCACAGGATAAAATGAAAGGTATTGCAATTCCTGATCCTGATATATCTCATGGTTCTGATGATGATAATTCTGATGATGATAGTGATGATGATAATGAGAATAGAAAAGAGAAGTAACAGCTTGCTACAGCACTCAAGATTAGTCTTGGAACTAATTTTGGTTCATCAAGTACGTATATGGCTGGCAAAGCTTTCACTGGGAAAGATCAGAGACAAGATTTTTCTACTCCTTCCTTTGATCCTGCAGAGGCATTTAGACAGAATGAATGGAACAATTCATGGCACATTTCTGATGAATCTATCAGTTTTTCTTCTGCTATTGAACATGCCTATAATGCAGTGAAGTCTATAGAGAATCAAGACTTGAAGAATCATCTGAAGGCTACAACTCTGTTATCCAAAAGCCTGAAAAGTGAGATTGATTCTATCAAGGGTTCAACTGAAAAAGTGAGGACTGATATCTTTAATAATTTTACAAAGGTGCCTACTACTTTTCAACTAAGGGTAGTGGAATCCCAAGTGAAATCTGTTGTTTCAGAACAAACCTCCATCAAACAACGAATTGATTCTCTGGATACTAAGGTAACTGAAATTCAAGCCTCTCTTTCCTTAATTTTGCAATTATTGTCAAATCCTGATGTCAAAAAGGGGGAGAAGGTTATTCAGACAAAATGTACACCTGATCTAGTATTAAGAAATAATGATGATGATACTGGAGATGATGGTGGTGACAAAGTGATACAAGGAGAAACCTCTGATGCTGCGGTTTTGAAGTCTACAATTCAAACTTCTCAAAGTCAGACTACGCAGTCAACTCATGTTTCTGATTCTGGAGTTAAGACAGTAAGAACATTGGTGCAATCTCAGATCCTGACGGAAGATCAAATCCTGACACCTGGTCATGGACAAATTCTTGCTACAATTCCTGAAGGTGATGAAGATGTGATTATTGATAATCCTGAAGATGCATCAAATTTATTCCAGAAGTTTTCTACAAAAGACGGTAGAATTGTTACTCTTTATCACACTGATAAAAGAGTTCAACAATTATTTGCCAGAAAAGCACTCTCTACAGCAAGTGAAGAATATCCAGATCTCTCACATGAAGAATTCTTGAGACTACAAAGAGAGACAATGGAAAGCTATACTGCTCCTGCTAGAGGTAGAGGAAGCAGAGGTAGGAGAGGTGCTAGAAGAAGTAAAAGAGGTTCTTCAACTCAAATAGTACCTAGACAGACAAGGTCTAGAGGGTTAAGAATTGAAGAAATTCCTGAACCTATTCAAACTCTAGTAGTTCTTGACAGATCTACTTTTGGTGATGATGGAATTGTTGAAGAAGAACCTGAATTGAGAAGAAAATCAAGTAAATCAACTCTCAGTAATACAAATCAAATTGAAGATTCTAATCCTGACAATATTCAAGATCCTGACGAATCTGAAATTCTGCAAGAGGTTGATTTGATAATCTTATCTACTGTTGTTGATTGTCACAACAAAGAACTAGATGAAGAAGAAGAAGCCAGAAGAAGAGATATTACAAGAAGAACAAATAAAGATTTCAATCTCTATCTACAAAGGCTTAAAGTTTCAAATGAAAGAAAATGGAGGAACTCAAGCAGACAAGAATCTTCGCTGGAAAGAAGCTATGCCTTTGAAAAGGAAAAGGACAAGAAGTGGAAACATATTAGCACATTAAGTTGTGATACACCTATCAATTTTCAGTCTGGTGGAATTATTACAAGCGCTTCAAGTGTTGTTGATTTGTCTGATATGGCTAGATCAAAAGCACTCTGGTTAAAGATGTTTTCAAATCTGAAGCAATTGTCAAGTAATTCAAGAGGAGGTATTGGACACAGAGATGGTGAATATCTGAATATGTCATATGTTGATCCTTACTCCTTGACAGAAATTGGAGGTACTTTAACTTCTGAAAACCTGAACAATTTATTAGCTGTTGATATAGTTATAGATTGTCATGATGGTTTTGAAAAGAAAGAAAAGCTTCTGTACTTCATGAAAGATGGTAGTGTGAAGATTCTATCTATTCAAGATCTGCTGATGAAAACTACACAGGAACTGAAATATGTTCACTATCTGTTAAGATGGAAGAACCAAGTGTACAAAGAATGGAGTGACATGATTTTGTCAACTATAAGAAGAAGACTGGATGGAAACAGTAATTTCAATGGTAATTTTACTCCCATGTACTTAAATCAAAGAGGTCAGGATGTGGAAATGCAAAGGGGTACTGCTGTTAAAGAAGTAAATTTTGGCATGACTCATCTTTCTCTCAATCCTGATGGGAAGGAAATTGCTTATCTTTTGCTTGAAGAGCACAGTCTACAGAGAAACTCCATACAGAATCTCAGAGCAGCTATCTACCAGATTAATGAGGAAGATGAAGAACTCAGAAATCTTAAGGAAAGACTGATTCAAATTCTTGAAGAAAAAGAAGAAAGTCTATTATCCAACTTCTTGAAGATGAATCTGTTCTATCACAAAGCTTAAACAGATAAGTTGTTTCTGAAGATACTTGTACATTTTGATACATGTTTTTGACATCATTGAATATTTGGAATCTATACTTTATTTCACAAAGTATGAGATTGGGGGAGATTGTTAGATCAGAATTCAATGATCGTCAGAAGCTAGACTCAACTGATCAGGATTGCTGACATCATCAGTATTGCATGGTCATCAGTATTTGATCAAGCGTCAGTATCTTATTGATCATCAGGATTCCTACTCAGACTATGATCAGGTTTGATCATCAGGACTTGAAGCTGATCAGGATTCCTACTTCGAGTTATATTTGGAGTCTAGATAAACATGGAAGTTTGTTCCTGGTTTGTAGAATGCAGCTATCGATTAAAGATATGTTTCTATCTTTGTTATGATTAGGACTTATCTTGTTATTGATAGAGAAGCTGTGTGCACTATATAAACACAGTTTTGGTTTCGATTTATGTACTTATCAGAGAGAGAACATAATCGAAGAGAAGCTCTTAAGAACAGAATTTCTTGAGAGAGTTTTTGTAAGCTAGCAGCTCTTAAGAACATCAGAATTTCTTAAGAGAGTTTGTAACAGTTTTATATCAAAGTTAATAAAGCTGTTATTGTTATTGTTATTGATCTTTCATATTTGTGTTATATAAAGTCGAGAATCTTATACAATTGTATTCAACCCCCTTCTACAATTGTTATTTACTGGGCAACAATATATATATATATATATATATATATATATACTAGCTTAAGACCCGTGCGATGCACGACTGAAATTTGAATTTGTTATCCTTTTTATATTTTTATATTTTACCTTTTTATATATTTATTTGATTTTTATCAATTTATGATTTTAAAATTTGAATAGTTATATATGATTGTTAAACTCGATGTTGAATTTATGTAGGTGTTTGTGTTTGATCGTGATTAGTATGTATTTCAAGAGTTTTGGTTAAATAATATTATATATATATATGTTTTAATTTAAATTGTTATTTTAAAAATTAAAAAAAAAATTGCAAACGAAGGGACTAAAATACAAATATCAAAATATGTGTCCGTGCAATGAGTTTCTCTCATTAATATTCTATTATTTTTATTTTTTATTAATTATTTTATTTGAATTGAAAGTTATAAAAAAATATGATAAACATGGATTTTATAAGTTTAATATAATATATTACCATGATATATATAGAGAAAACTGGCTGTGAGGATGACCTCAGGGATGTTACATGTTACCTGATGTTATGTTATATTCTCATACAAAATATAAGGGCATATTTGTAATATAATGTCTACCTGACCTCAAGCTCGATAATATATAGTTCTAATTTGAACCTCACCATATATATATATATATATATTTTTAAAATATTAAAAATTATATATATGTCTCTCATGTTAGTTATAGAAGATGAGTTGTTTTAATTAGAAAATATAGAAAATGTAATGTGTTGAAAAAGGGAATTACTTATTTATTAATATAAAACGGGTACTATGTTTTAGCTTTAGCTGAAAAGGTAATTAGTTAGTTATTTGCAATTGTAATATTATTATTTTATTTTATTAAATAAGTTCCTATAATGTTTCGGGAAAAAAGGAATTTTAGTTAGAGAAAATATAAAAGGTACTATATTTAATAATTTTTAATATTTTATCCAACGACTCTCATTATATTGATTTGAAAGATCCAACGGTTGAGAATTGAGTGAGCAAACTTTGGACGACCAGACTACAAACCAAATTTTTAATACTCCGTCTTTTATATAATAGTATAGATATTAGCTACAACTTACAAACTTTTTTGGTTTGTAAGTTTGTAACTTAGGAAATTTTGACATATACTATACTATATTATTAAAGCCGAAACATTAAAAGTTTCGGTTTGATTTTCACATTATTTAATAAATAATAAAATAATATAATTAATGGTACTATACTTACTATATTATTAAAGTCGAAACATTGAAAGTTTTGATTTTCGGATTGGTTTTCACCCTATTTAATAAATAACAAAATAATATAATTAATGGTAACTAGCATATTGTCTTTTATAATTAAAACACATTATCTTTTAAATAAAACAATTACCTTTTATAAATACAACCAAATTAATGGTCGTCTTTGTAATTTAAACACACATCACCTTTTAATTAAAAGAAATTACCTTTAATAAACACACATAAATAAAAAATATATTATTAAATAACCTATTTATAACCAATTATGTTTTTCAACTAAAACAAGTTACATTGTTTTTTTACTAAAACTTCTACTTTTCCAAAAATATCACGAGCAACACTTACTTATTTATCTTAAAATCTTTTTTAATATTTTTAATTATTTAAAAAAGTTTACTTATTAACATGTTTTTTTACAAATATAATTAAGAAAGTATTAAAACGTAAATAATAACATAACAAATATTAAAACAATATGTGTATCGCACGGGTTTTAAACTAGTATATATATAATTTAAATAAAATAACTTTATAACATTTTTATTTTTAAACCTAATTAATTTAAGGGGTTTTTTCAATAATAACCAAGGCCATGAACTTTTTGCAAACTATGTTTTTTATTTTTTGCAAAAATACCAACTTTTTAAAAATATTTGAAAAAATACGGTGTGCAACTTTTGCAACCATATTTGCAACTGACATCAACCAAAATCAACCACAAATGTAACTTATAAAAATTTAATAATTGGAATCATCTTTAGTTGCATAATAGGTTGCATAATATAAATCAATCAATACAACTCATAGATAATTAAACATAACTTAACAATCAATACTAGCTTATATCCCGTGCGATGCACGGTTTTCTTTAATATTTTATTATTTTTATTTAGATTTTTGTAATCATATCTTTTTAATGAAATTTTAGTATATATTTATATGTGTATATAATAAATTGGATTTATATATCTAACAATATAAGTATTTTAATTTAATAATTTATTGATGTAATCTTTAGTAGTACTTTAGATATTAAAATAGAAAAATATTTTTAAATAATAGATCTAACGGTTCGTATTTATTTGCTCTTAAAAAATCTAAGAGTGACTAAAGTGCAAATAACAAAATAGGTATCCTGTAATGTGCCGAGTTTCTTTTAACACATGTTATTACTTTTATTTTTTATTAATTATCTTATTTAAATTGAATATTATAAAAATAAATATTAAACATGAATTTTATAAGTTTAATATAATAATATTTTCATTATTTCTATATTTTTCCAGTGTTTTTTTTTAATTTGAAAATGAGTTGTTTCAATTAAAAAATATATAACAGACAATATCCTTAAAAAGACAGTCAGTTACTTATTAATAATTATATAAAATTATATTACATTTATATATATATGTTGTCCGTGTTACTTTTAGAAAAATTAGTTTTTTAAATTAGAAAATAGAAAATTATATTACCTTTCTATATATATGATGCTCGTGTTACTTTTAGAAATATTAGTTGTTTAAGTTAGAAAAAATAAAAAAAGTTATGTGTTTAGCTGAAAAGGGTAAGTGGTTATTTATTAATAATTATATATAACAATATTACCATTACATATTTATTTTGTATGTGTTATGTTTACAACATGAGTTGTTTTAGTTAGAAAATGTAAAATATATAATGTGTTTTATCTGAAAAAGGTAATCAGTTATAAATATGTAATAATATTACCATTATATATATATGTTACCTATTTTATTTTTATAAGATGAGTTGTTTTAGTTAGAAAATAGATAAAATAGGTAATGTATTTTAGCTGAAAAAAGCAATTGATTATAAATAAATTGGTTATATATAGGCCCGACCCAAATGATAAATAGGCCGGGCCCAAATACCGACCGACTAACTGACCGACCAACTCTTTTAATATTTCGTCTTTAATAATATAGTATAGATAAATTAGTTCACATTCAACTAAAATCAACCAAAAATTCAACTTAAACATTTTCACAATCCATCAAATACAACTAATAAGTAACTTCACATGCGAGCCCAATTAATTTAAATATTCAACCCAAAATCAACAGTATAATAGGAATAGAACATTACAACTAACAATGAAATTCTAGGATTTATATGTATATATATCAATACGTGGGTTAGGCTCAAGAGATAACCAATCACTAAAAAAGAACTTTAGAACTGTTATAAGCTGTTGGATTATTACTAGACCAACTGTTCAGATTCAACTCATTTTTATATACAAAATCTTATAAGGGTATTATTGGAATAAAATGATTCTACTGCCGAACCTATTTTGTTTCATAGTATAAATACAGTGTTCTGCAACTGAATTTTAAAAGTTATGCATATGGACTTCAAAGTTCTACAACTGAACTTACTTTTTTCCACGAAGTTCTACAAGTGAACTTGATTATTTTTATAATGTTCAGCTGTTGAACAATGTTATTCACATTATTTTCATACCACAATTTTCGTGTTCTACCGCTGAACATAAAAGTCATGCAATCGAATTTGAAATCAAACACATAAATTTTAAAGTTCTGCAACTGAACTTACTTGTATTTAAATATTCAGCTGCTGAACACTGTTATATGATATTGTGTTTATACAATAACTTGAATATTTTCTCAAAAAATGACAAAAATAATTGGGGAAATTTTATGATGATGATGGAGAATTTTGTGATTGATATCGATGTATGATTATTATCGTTAATCAAATATTAATTAGCTCTAAATTATGTATTTTGTGTGTTTGGACAACTTTACCCATGATCTTCATATAATAAAGGATATTTGTCAAAAATACCATCTTTTAACATTCTTTTTGCAAAAATACCATCTTCCTTAATTTATTGCATATTTACTTTATTTTTAAAAAAAACAGCATTTAATTTGCAAAAATACAGTTAGATAATGACCGGTTAGAAAAGTTAAGCACAAACTTACTCTTTTCCACTCTTCCCCTCTCTCTCTCTCCCTCTCCACTCTCCCTCCAGTTCTATCACACGCATTATGTCATCTTCATCGCCCTAATTCTCATCACAGTACTCAGATTCGATTTATACAGGTTAATTTTATTTTATTTTATTTGGATTTATTCATTTTGATCTATAGATATATATAGATTTTGTTGTAGATGCATGTATAAACCCTAATTCTTCGAAATTTTGTTCAATTGTCAATTACATATACTTGTTTTAGAGCTTATATGGTTTATCTGAGTTTTTTATATGCTTCTTCATACTTATATGTTGTTATATATACATACACAACAGTTAATTCCCTCAATTATAGTTGTTCTGTTTCATTCCGTTTACATACAAGTATATAGTTGTATTTTGTGTTTTCTTTGTAATTTATGTGTCATTTCATTGTATGTCATATTTGTGTTTCTAATGAATTTTAATAATTTTTAGAGTTATTTACAGTCGACATGGTTCATACAAGATTCTCCTCTGCTTCTGGTTCTATTTCGGAAGGGTCTGTCTCTCACGCGAAACGTAAATTGAAGTTATCTCCAAAGAAACTGAAGTGTATCAAATCTAAGTCACCTGTTAAATTCAAGAAGTTGAAGTTTCATGATGATCTTTTCCCACCTCCTAAGGTATATATTCCTTCAGATAATTCTTATTATTTTGTTTGCATACTGTCTTGTAATGTATTTCTGTTTGTGTTTCACAAAATGTAGTTAGGAATTTTGTTGTATTTCACGTTTATTTGCATTTTTCTGTAGTCATGTGTTGATTTCATTTGTTTGTATATGCTTTTAGTGTTATTAGGTTTATTTGATTTGTTTTTATATGATTTTATATGTGAGAGGTTGATTTGATTTGGTTTTATATGATTTTATTAGGTTCATTTGATTTGGTTTTATATGTGAGAGGTTGATTTGCTTTTTATATGCTTCATGTGTTGATTTAATTTGTTTGTATATGCTTATAGTGTTATTAGCTTCATTTGATTTATATATGGTTCTATATTTGAGAAGTTGATTTGATTTGCTTTTATTTGCTTTTAATTGCAAAGATAATTATAAAGTGTTTGTACTTTTGGGTCATAGTAACAATGTATTCCCGTCATTTTTATTATATACAGGGAATGAATTATGACATCCCTGTTGAGAAGCATAAGCCTGCCAAGGTCACTACTCTTAACAAGTATGAACCAATCACAGACTTAAGGGCACTGTTGTCTGCAACCCAACTTTCTAGTTTTACTGAGTCTTGTTTTGGGAAGTTTATGAGTATGCCTCACTTCAAGATTCAGCATCAACTTATTCACAACCTTCTTCTGAGGCAATTGAACCAGCCAAATACGAACGAAATTTGGATAGGGGTAGGTGGTATGAAACTGATATTTGGGTTAAATAAATTTGCCACTGTCACTGGGCTTTTGTGTGTTGGTAATGTTGATAAGATGCAGTATTCCAAACCTGAGAACTCGTTTCTTAGTAGCTATTATGAAGGTTCTAACTCAGTCTTGAAAAGTTCACTTAAGAAGAGTTTCTTTGGTAAAGATTGGAAGAACGACAATGATGCTGTTAAGTTTGCTAAATTGTATTTCTTACATCACTTTCTTCTTGCGTCAAACACTGATACTCAGATTCCAAAAGGTGATTTTGATCTTATAGATAGTGAATCATTCGATCAGTATCCATGGGGGAAAGAAGTTTTTAAGTTAACAGTTGATTCGTTGAGAAATAGTGTTAAGACTAATTCGAAAGATAATTATTATAGACTAATTGGGTTCCCGTATGCACTTCAACTTTGGTTCTATGAGTGATGTCCTTATATGAATGGGAAGTATTGTGATCAGAATGGTGGTTTTATTCCACGTTTTTTGAATTGGACAAGCGACTACCATGCAAAATTTGAAGAAATTTATAGAACTCTGTCATTGGATGCAAAGAATGTAAGATTTTTTATTCTTTTCAGATTTTTCATAGTTCATTTTTTAAGTTGCAACTCTCATAATTTTTTACCTATTTTCTTTTGTAGTTGCAACTTAAAAAGTTTACTCCAACTGCCCAAGAAGTTGTAGATCTTCAGTTGAAGAATTTGGTTGCTAAACATTCTACTGCGAACATGACCTTGGATGAAAATTCTGATGATGATTTTGTTTGTCATGTAACGGGTGCTGCATCTTCATCTGTTCGTTCTAAAGATGATATTTCAGTTAATAAACTACAGATTCAAGTGCGAAAACTGGTTGCAAGTCAGAAAAGTTTAGTTGCTGAGGTCAAGAGTTTGAAGTCCATCATCGATGAACAACGTTCATATTTCGACCTGGAATTGTCAAAGATGCGTGAGATGTTATTGAAGCAGGTACCTATATATTTTGAACTTTTGAGATAAATTTTTATTTTATGTTGTAAAGTAATGATGTTTCTCTATTTCTAAATTTAATTCTTGTTGCATTTATTTTTGGTTTCATTTGATGGTGTGATTGTTTTTGTGTAGCATGGAGTTGATAACGACGATCGTGAGAATACAAATGTTGAAGCAAATGATAATGGTTTTCTTTTTGATGAAATTGTTCGAGAGGAGGTTTAAGTTTTTATTTAAGTATCTCAAATTTGTTAATAATTTACAAGAAATTTAAATGTATTGTTGTAATTTAAGAGTTAACTTTATGTTTTTTGTGACTGCGCATCAGGTTTCTACAAAAATTCCCGAAGCTATAGCATCTTCTCCAAATATGGTTGCTAAAATTGAAAATGATGTATCTCCTGTTGTTGGTGTTCAAGAAGGCTGTGAGACTGGAGACTTTTTGTTAGCTGATTATTCTCCAGAAACAATGGAGAAACTTGAAAATGTTTTACAGGATTTAGAGGAAGGTCATTTAAATAAGAGACAAAAAGAAGTGGTAAAGTTTTCACAACTATTTTTCTTTCTTTTTATTTTTCAGTATTTTCATTTTTTAAGTAGATTTTCACATGTACTTTTGTGTCACAGGTTGCGGAGGGTGAAGTTTTTGTTGGAGAAGTTGCAGATGAGGTTTTAGAGCCAGTTGTAGAGAAGGTTTCAGAGAAAATTCCGCAATATGCAGATAAGGTTCCAGAAGGTGCAGCAAATCAAGAGGAGGTTGAACCAATTTTTAATAGCACAGATTTGTTTGGCCCGGAAGTTGAAAAACCAATATTTAAGATTAATGAAGTGATTGCACCAGATTTAAATTTAGGAATTGCACGAAGTGCCGAAGAATTTGTATTACATGTAACACATGAGCTTTATGAGATTCATGCTCCTGATGAGCCAATCGATGATTTGGAAACTGCTTTTGAAAAATCAATGGACGTCGATATGAAAGATTCGGGAGTGGTAATTTTTCCCCATTTCCAATTTTCATTTATATTGTCATCTATCTTCTGATTTAAACTTGTTTGTAGTGCCCTGTTTTTTAATATTGGTTATATATATTTATATTTTAATATGCTACCTTTGCAGGTGAAATCGAAAGTTGTTGTGTTGCGTAATGATGGTGGAAGTGGTACGAGTGGCTTAGGTAAAGTCACTCCTGTTGTGCCAAAGCGAAAGATCAAGCTCCCTTCATATTTGCGTTCACCATTCTTGCAGCACTTTGGTTCTAGCGCAAAGGAAGGTTTGGAGCCTGCAAAACTTGATTCTTTAAAAGGGCTTTGCCCATTCGATGACAATATTGGGAACCTACCGGATATGGATTTAAGCGAACACTTCTACAATTGGCTTGATGCAGGACTGGTCATGAAGAAGAATAGGTAAATAAAATATAGTTTATTCAGTTTTGAAACTTATTTACATATGTATGGCTTACTTTACTATGTTTGTTATCAGGAAAAAGTTTTATTCCAAAGAAGATAACATTATCAGTCCTCCATTCAATTTGGGTTCTGAATTGATTTCCGAGAAGATGTGGTTTCACACCATTGAGTACGGTAGCAGTAATCTCTCAAATTCTGTAAGTTCCACTATTGTTATTATGGTTTTTATTTTAAATACTTACTATTTTCACATGTCATAATTATTTGATTTAGGTTATAAGTTTTGTTTCTGTCAAATTGTGTATGTGAATGATTATTTTAATTTTTTTTGCTTTTGTAGCATGTTAATGTGTTTTTCTACTACTTGAGGAAGTTGTCGAAGTATGGCCTATCTTGTGAGATGAAATTTACTTCAACTGACTGCAACTTTCAGAAAAATCTTGTTTCTACATGTGGGTTGATTGCAGAGTACGAAGATATTGAATCTACATTTTCTGCAAATCAAGATGTTCTTGATGTCATAAATGGATATGGCCTTGCTTTTAGTACACCTTGGTACTCAGTCGATTATGTTTTATTTCCAATTTGGCTTCCTGAACAAAAGTACTGGCTTGTTGCTGTATTGAATTTTCATAAAAGGATAATACGTGTTCATAATACACTGTCCTGTGAAGGCATCACACTGATTGTTAAGAAAGCACTACTGCCTTTGTGTATGTTGCTCCCTCATTACTTGCTGCTTACTGACTTTTATTCGAGGACTGACATCAACTTCTCTGATGCGTGTTATACGGGAAAGTCGAAGACTGATGTTTTGCGATTGGTTATGCACAATGATTATTCTGCTGGAACATCTATGTAAGTGTTTATAAGTATGTAAACTTTTGTTTTTGTTTTTTAGTTCCTCATTTGTTTTGGATTTTTTAATGCAGTGATAGTGGAGTACTTATGATCTCAATTGCGGAGTATTTTGTTAGGAAGAAGGATTTCCCTGAAGTTTCTTTCGACATTGCTTGTCATCGATCTAGGATCGCATATTCATTTTATTCGTATGCAATTGCAAAGCAGATAAATGGATATGAAACCGAGCCAGAGTATCTTGCGAATGGAGATGGACATGGTCTAGGAAAAAGGACAAGGGGTGGAATGGTTCAAACAAGAAAACGAAAAATGGGAAAGGCTTAAATGAAGGGATATGACTCTTGTTTCATGGAATTTGAACATTAGAACTTAAAACTATGTTTTTGACATTCTGTCCTGAGTTTGTATTTGCTATAACTTCACTTTATATTCAGAAATCCTCCTGG
Source organism: Heracleum sosnowskyi (assembly GCA_030848705.1). Lineage (NCBI taxonomy): Eukaryota > Viridiplantae > Streptophyta > Magnoliopsida > Apiales > Apiaceae > Heracleum > Heracleum sosnowskyi. Next base: position 135,104,485 of record CM061237.1, read on the forward strand.
AGGTTGAAGTAATGTTTAAAAACATTATTATTGGTGTTGGTATTATTAGTTGTAGTTAATCTTAGTTTACATTTTTTAGCATTTGGTTGCAGAATTATATTTCCCAAAATAGGCATACATGTTTGAATTTTTTTAGCATTTTTTAGCATTAGTTTCAAGTTGAAACTAGTTGCATTTAAGGTTGAAACTAGTTGCATACATGTTTGAATTTAGTTGTATGTTTAAGTTTAAAGTTGAAACTAGTTGCATACATGTTTGAATTTAGTTGCACACTATGTTTGGGGTTCAATTTTAGAGTTTATATTTTAGCTTTCGGGTTTAGACTTTGAGGTATAGGTTTTAATTTTTGATAAACTTGTGGTCCTAATTTAGCCGTTCCCCTGGTGTTCAACAGTTAACCTTTAGAGCATATGCACCCATAAACTCCATTAATTCATCAATTCATGGATTGAATTGATGGAGTTGATTACTATTCATGATGAATTAACTTTTTTTGTTACTTTTTATGCACCCATACAACTCCATCAATTCATCGGTTACTATTCATCAAATAAATAATTATATTTTATATCATAAATTTTTATTCATCTCTATCAATTAGCAGGTTTTTGAGACAACTAGCAGGTTTTTGGGACAACTAGCAGGTTTTTGGGACAACTAGAAGGTTTTTGAGACAACTAGAAGGTTTTTGAGAAACTAGTAGGTATTTGGGACAACTAGCAGGTTTTTGGGACAACTAGCAGGTTTTTGGGACAACTAGTAGGAACCATGAAATACACATAGAATTAAGTGAAATAAAGAACAAATTAAGAACCATAATTAAGAAAAATTAGTGGTTTATTTTGTGGGTCCTATGAATTGATGGCCATGAGCAAGTCCATGGAAAATCCATGGACCAATTGATGAATTGAGGGAGGTGGATTAATCGATGGAGTGAAAAATGAAGGGGTGCATACTACTTTTTTATAACAACATGGAAAATGCCCATGAATCAACTATTTTTTCTTCTGGGTGCATATGCTCTTAGGGTTCTTTGTTTTCGTTTTAGGGTTTAGAAATATTCAAAATGACGAATAAACCGTAGACTCTAAACCCTAACCTTGCCTGATTTTAGGGTTGTTACAACCCTAAAATCAGGACGCCGGACTGTGTAAGAAAATACCATTTATGATTTTTTGATTTTGTACATCTGTATGTTTAGCTGTAGTTTCTATTGAAATTAAATTTCCATTAGCTTGCATATAAGGGTGCACTAGTTATATTTGTAGTTGCATTTTAGGTTGAAACTAGTTGCATTTACGGTTGAAACTAGTTGCATACATGTTTGAATTTAGTTGTATGTTTAAGTTTAAAGTTGAAAGTAGTTGCATATTAGGCTAAATTTTTGGATTTTGCTTTTTAGGTTTAGATTTAAGGTTGAAACTAGTTGCATACATGTTTGAATTTAGTTGTATGTTTAAGTTTAAAGTTGAAAGTAGTTGCACACTATGTTTGGGGTTCAATTTTAGAGTTTATATTTTAGCTTTCGGGTTTAGACTTTGAGGTATAGGTTTTAATTTTTGATAAACTTGTGGTCCTAATTTAGTCGTTCCCCTGGGGTTCAACAGTTAACCTTTAGGGTTCTTTGTTTTCGTTTTAGGGTTTAGAAATATTCAAAATGACGAATAAACCGTATACGGACTTAGGGTTTAGGGTTTAGGGTTTAGGGTTGTTTACAACCCTAAACCGTAGACTCTAAACCCTAACCTTGCCTGATTTTAGGGTTGTTTACAACCCTAAAATCAGGACGCCGGACTGTGTAAGAAAATACCATTTATGATTTTTTGATTTTGTACATCTGTATGTTTATCTGTAGTTTCTATTGAAATTAAATTTCCATTAGCTTGCATATAAGGGTGCGCTAGTTATATTTGTAGTTGCATTTTAGGTTGAAACTAGTTGCATTTATGGTTGAAACTAGTTGCATACATGTTTGAATTTAGTTGTATGTTTAAGTTTAAAGTTGAAAGTAGTTGCATATTAGGCTAAATTTTTGGATTTTGCTTTTTAGGTTTAGATTTAAGGTTGAAACTAGTTGTATTTATGGCTGAAACTAGTTGCATACATGTTTGAATTTAGTTGTATGCTTAAGTTTAAATTTGAAAGTAGTTGCACACTATGTTTGGGGTTCAATTTTGGAGTTTATATTTTAGCTTTAGGCTTTAGACTTTGAGGTATATGTTTTATATTTTAGGTTGAAACTAGTTGCATATTATGTTACAGACAATGTTCACTTACAAAGTTTGTAAATTGCAAAGTATATATAGTTGCATAGAAAAATTATTTGCAACCACCTTAGACTATAATAAAGTTATGCAAATTATCCTCGAAATCAATTCATTTGCATCAAAGTACGTCAGAAGTACTTATAAAAAACAATTAATCATTTTCACTGGGTTTCTGCAAGACCTCCTATTATGTCCACTTTGCTTGCATTTTCCACAAATTATTGGTTTTAATGTCTTTCCATTTCTCTCCCAAGAAGCTTTACATCTCCTTTTCTTTGGTCTACCAACTCGAATTCTTCCTTCTGGAGGATTTACTATTAATGATTTGACTGTTTGAGGTACTTCCCATGTGTCCCTGTTCCCAACAGGATAGACAGTTTCTTTATAAGCTGCAACCATTGTTTCTTTCTTGTAATAAACTGAACAGTACTCATAAGGATCAATGTTACATTTTTGAAAAACAGCAATTGCATGGGCACACGGGATTTCATCCATTTGAAACATGTTGAATAAAAAAAGTCAGATACAATATATTAAACACAGTACTATTTAATATAGTTTATTACAGAATAGAAAATAGTTGCACAAACCTTTTGCAACTGCAACTTTTTGCATTGAGATCAACTACATTCTTTTTGTCCCCATTAAGCACTTCAAACAAAATGTGATTTGTCGGGTTCACCTATTAATTTGTTTGAAATTAATAACAAATGTAAAAATACAATCAAATAAAGTTGTAGAAAAAGTTTAAGGAACTAACAGTTAAATCCACAGAGGGCAGGTAGTTTTTCTTCAGGAGTTCTTCATACTTCCGAGTTAACCTTGTAGAGGTTGCATTTGCTTCATTTCTGTTTCTCCAGCTCCATTTTTGTATCAAAGCTCGTAGACTTTCTAACATCGTACAAATAGGTAGCTCTCTAATGGACATCGTTACAGAATTTAAAGACTCTGCAACATTGGACGTCATATTTGAGTATCTATTATTACCTGAATAAACCTTGACCCATTTTTCATACCCAACGTCTTCTAAATAAACCTGTACTCTCTTGTCAACTTTCTCTAGTTCTTTCATGTGATACTGAAATTTTGTCACACTGTAAGCATTTGCAGCAGAGAAGAATGCATCTTTTATCTTCTTTAAATTCTTTTTGAATTTAGATTTAATATTGCCAAGCAGGTGGAAGATGCAGAACACGTTTGGAACTTCAGGGTAAATTTTTTTAGCTCCTTTGATAATGCTTTCATGTCGATCTGACACTATAACCATGTCTTCCCTTCTTCTATAAGCTATCCTGAACTTTTCAAAAAACCACTCCAATGACATATCATTTTCTGAATCAACTACACCAAATGCTAGTGGGAATATTTTGCCCCCTGCATCTTGAGTTGCTGCAACCAACAATGTACCTCCGTATGATGATTTCAGGAACGTTCCATCAACAACTACAACAGGTAGACAATAATTTCACCCCTTCATTGATGAATTCAATGCAACAAAAACATATAGAAAACAATTATTCCCAGTTAGTTGCAGCTCTACTACTGATCCGACATTTGTAGTGTACAACATATACAAATAACTATAGAGCTCAACAAATGATTCAGTTGCATTTCCTCTCATAATTTCCAATGCTTTTTCTTTAGACCTCCAAGATTTGTTGTACTTGACTTCCACATTATGATCGTGCTTCATATCTCTAATTATATCCGCAACACTGTATTTCGTTTTGATATTACTGAATTTGTGCTTGATAACATCTGCTATAACATTTGTGGTTGCTTGGCGTTTATCTTTAAACCTTATCTCAAGAGAACATGTATGACTGTCAACCATTCTTCGAATAACAAACTGATTTGTGTTCCCATTCCTTGATGCACGCAGCAACCAGTTGCAATTCTTGTCAAGGCATTCAACTAAGTACTGATTTTTGCAGGACTTTTTCACCTTATATTGAGAGTTATTCCTGATTGCATATAAACTGAGAACTATCTGCAACGTTTCCTTGTCCTTATATATTTGAAGTACTGATAACTCTTGATTCTGCGTATTATTAATGACATCATCTTTGCTAATTTCTATAATTTCATCCTCTGTAGTTGGTTCAGGTGACATATCCAGCATTTGTCGAGAAATTTGTTCAGCATAATCAACATAGTCTTCAACAACTTCTTTACTCACTGCATCACTATTGTTATAAGAAGTATTAGATGACATACCTTCATCATTAGATGTTAATCCACTCCCATTTGAATATGCGGATATTTGGATATCTCTGTTTTCTGTTGTGACACACAGAGGATATATAGTGAAGTCCGCCTCCTTTTTCTTGAGCTCAATATAGAAATTTATGTGCATATCATCAACTATTTTAAAAGGTGGATAACCATCTTTTACTTGATATTCTATTTTCACAAAGGTTGATTCTGGTTGCAGTTTCAATTCATTGCAAATCATTGACACCGAGTTTGTATAGTTGCAACTCTTTGGGACGAGAATACCAAAAACATGAAAATTTAGATATTGTAAACTATCATCCCAATGTCCATTGTGTTGTACTATAATAGGAATATTATCCAAATTATTATCCATTCCTACAATAAAATTTAATAATAAAAAATAGTTAGTAAAACAACTCAAATCCCATTCTAAACAACTCAAGGTTTTCACAAAAATTAAAAAATTAATGCACATTAGGTACATAAAATACATATGACTGCACAACTTGATTTTCTACTGAAATCAACTAAAAATAACACAGAGCAATCACTGGTAAACATGTCCGTACATACTTACTCAAGCTTTACAGAAAAAGTTCAAAAAATTTCTCGAAATGAGCTACTCAATAGACATAAGCCTGTTCAACTCGATTAAGTACTCAAATCAACTCAAAACAACTCACATCAACCTGTTCTAAAACATATACTTACATCCTCACTCAAGCTTTACAGAAAAAAATCAAAAATTTTCTCGAAATGAGCTACTCAATACACATAAGCCTGTCCAACTCGATTACGTACTCAACTCAACTCAAAACAACTCACATCAACCTGTTCTAAAACAGATCCTTACATACTCGCTCAAAATTCTCAGAAAAAATTCAAAATTTTTCTCCAAATGAGCTACTCAATACACATAAGTCTGTGCAACTCCATTACGTACTCAACTCAACTCAAAACAACTCACATCAGCCTGTTCTCTAAAACAGATCCTTACATACTCGCTCAAAATTCTCAGAAAAAATTCAAATTTTTTCTCCAAATGAGCTACTCAATACACATAAGTCTGTGCAACTCCATTACGTACTCAACTCAACTCAAAACAACTCACATCAACCTATTCTAAAACAGATCCTTACATACTCGCTCAAAATTCTCAGAAAAAATTCAAAAAATTTCTCCAAATCAGCTACTCAATACACAAAATCCTGCGCAACTCGATTACTTACTCAAATCAACTCAAAACAACCCACAACTACATGTTCTAAAATAGATCCATACATACTCAATCAATTTTTTCAGAAAAAATCAATAATTGTATCCAAATGATCTACTCAATATACATAACCTACGCAACTGGATATACAAAACAATACGAATGCAATTCAAATCAATTAAACTCAAACTAAAACTATGAAGATCGAATTGAATTGAAAACCTTCAGTAATTACGAATTAATTCTACAAAAGATAGGATCGATAGTTACGAGTTATTGATTAGAACATACATTTTCATTAAATTCGAAGAAATCGCAATCAGATTGTTTTTGATGATGAGTTCATGTAGTAATCGAAGAAATCAGTGTTTTAGTTAAGAGCAACTGAAATAACCAACTCAGTATTTAATATAAGTAAAGTAACGTATTTTTGCAATAATTTTAAAAAGTTAGTAAAATTGCAACTAAGATGGTATTTTTGCAAATCACTCATCTTAAAAAAAGTAAAATTGCAAAAAATTATTTGTAACAATATATTTATCAAAAAATCTCTATAATAAATATATATTATTTTAAAAAATAAGATAGAGTTCTAAGAGTTATTAGATTAAGAGTTCTATAAAGAATATGACCCACCCATCAATACGTATATGCAAAATTTAAATTAAACACAATTCTGTACAATAAAAAACTTCAATCAACTACGTTAATTGGGGTTGATTATTAGAGATGAGTACTACATGTATACGAATATAAGCAGAGTCAGGCAGAGATGACATGAACATATGTCGAGCAGTGGCGAAGGAGAGAGATAGGAGAGTAAAGTTAAGTGAAGGTGAGAGGAACGTAATTTTGCGAAAAGTACAATTTTTAATTAAAAAAACCGTATGTGTGCAATAATATTTAAAGAAACGTAAATTTGAATTTTTTGAATAAAAAGATGATACTTTTGCCAATTTCTCTTAATTTTAACATGTAATTTGACAACAAACATGTTAAAAATTATATCTTGACTTCTGAAAATAACGGGATGCAAAATGTAATTTATGAAAGGGTAGTGCTAGGTATTCAAAATTTTTTTCCAAATTTTTTATCGAATGACATGACACGGTACTTGACACGTTTTTATTTGTGGGCGCACATGTATGCACGCGGGTTCCATATTATTATTAAAAAAATTACCAATTTTACAGTGACACATAAGCATTTGGTAAATTTTTTGGGAAAAGTTTTGGAATACTTTGCTACGTCTTAAAGCAGTAGATTAAAGTGATTTTTTATTTTAAGCTGAAAAATGTTTGTTTGTGTAATAATTTAAAAAATCATTTAAAGTTAAAAAAATAGTTTAAAGTCAGAAGTTAGTCGAATGTACTTTTTTGAACGGTTTATCTCATTTTAATAATTTTATTTGATAAAAATTAATATCATCATTCAAATATATTATTCATCAAACTTAACTTTATTTTTATATTTTTAATAACTTATAAGTTATTTATAATACAAAATTACCCAAACAGATATTAACTTAAAATTTTTAATAACTATAAATAATTTTAAATCATAAGTAATAATTTTAAATTAATCCAATCTGCTGTAAAAGAAATCCAAATTAACTTTGTCAAAACATCCTCAAATTTTCCACTTTAATCAACAGCTGTTAATCACTGTGCTTTCCAAGGTAGGCCCCACTTTGGTTTTTTATTAAGGAAATTCCTCTACTCCTCTCCTCGTATGTTCACATTTGTTTCCTCATTCTCCCGCCCTCCCCCTTTTCTTAAAAATTTGTCTTAATTTCTAGAGAGAGAAAATGGGTGATGATGATGATGGATCGATTCTAGAGAGAGAAAGTAAAGATGTTGCAATGGATACTCCACAGAGGAAACAGACCAATACTCCTCTCTCTAAGTTGGAGGTAATATATCTATATATATATATATATATATATATTTTTTAATTATTTAATTATATTGATTTGACTTGTGGGGTGTGAATTAAACCTTTTAATTTTGTTGTTTTTAGTGTTTTGAGTAATGGGTGTTTGATGATTTCTTGAGAATTTCAGTTCTTGTGATGTGGGTGTGTGTTTGTGGGGGTTTTACTGTTCAAGTTTGACCTAGATGTGTGACTTTTTGAGGGGTTTGTGTGTTTATAATCTTCTTATAGTCTGCTGTTTGATCTGTGGTGTTTGATGAAATTAGGGTTTGTTTATTAGGTACTTGAAAGATATGAAAAATATGATTACTGTGATGATTGATGTTTGTCGGAATATTTGGAATATATGTAATGTTATAGCTTCGATGATATCCCTTTTGTCATGATATTTAGTGGTTGGGAGTTGGAATGCAGCGGAGACATGTTTGTGCGAGTATTTTTATTCAATTGCCTGTTGTACATTTACAAAAAAAAAAAGAAATTAGTGCAAAGATATTACTTGTAGAAAAGCTGCTTATCTGTACTATTGGGGATGGAATTAGTACTGTCCATGTGTTAAATTCCTACATCCTGGTATCCTGATTTGTGTATGTAATTTTTGTGAAGAGATACAGGCGTTGACGTTTTGATTTGTCTTGGATTTCGTTTGAAATTGCAGGAATCTCCTGTCTTCAATTATCTCAACAACCTTTCTCCTATTGTGGGGGTTAGGTCTGTACACATTACTCAGACAATCAACTCGCTTAATTTTGCATCTCTTCCGTCAGTTTTCACTTCACCCCATGTTAGTACTGTTAAGGATTCTAAATTCCTAAGAAGGTACTTACCAAATTGCTTGTTTTTTTTTTGTTTCTGTGCTGTTCCTTTGCATATGTTCAGATTAATTTTTTTGTTAATAAATGTTGTAATTTCAGGCATCAGTTACCTGATCCATCAAAACTTGAGTTCTCTTCTGAGAATGTAAACAAAGTAGGTAAACAGCAAGAAGTCTTAGGCATTGCTGAAGATTCCAGTGAGCTGCGAAATTTCGGTCCAGTGAGTGCTGCTGCTGAGCCACCTTATCTCCCAAATGAGCTTCCAAGAACCGTAACCTACGAATCTGTTAACCGTGATTCTGACTTAGCCGTGTATTCTGTGATGGAAACCAAATGTGGACCAGAATTGACTGGATTGTCTAGCGCACTCGGTCCATCAGTACATATTGATTCCAGAATTTGTCAAATTGGAAGTGAAATTAACGTGGAGGGAGTTAGCCATTTTGATGAAGAGAAAGAAGTTTCTGGTTGTGATTGGGAAAATTTACTTTCTGATGAAGGCAACTTATCGATATTCGAATCCCCAATTGATTCAGAGTCTTTGAAGGATCCCAGTCAGAAATTACTTGAACCTGGGATGAGTTGCTGCACTTCTGTGTTACATGACCTTCACAAAAGTATAGCTACTCAGGCAGTTAATCCTTGTCAACTATCTGAAACAGATCATCTGTCTTTTCAACGTAAAGAGAGTAATATGAATGAAATAGCTGAGAATGGTGACCTCCTTGTTTCCTTGAGTAACTGTGTGGCAGGGGACACAAATGAGATTGTGGATGCTGAGGTACAATTTGAAGTACACTTACTTCCTTCATAAAATCTCTTTATTACTGTTGATGCTTATGTTAGCAAATTCTGCATATATGCTTATATTTGGACTCCTAAGGGTCTTCTTTTCATGACCAATATGTATTTCCTTTACTTTTTGTATACTTTTATCCTTGACTCGTTGTCAGGGGTCAGGAATTATGTCATTGACAACTACCTATTATCTACCATCGTATATCTACTTTATTTGATTGAATTAAGGAAGTGCCACCTTTGCATAACCAGTTTCCACCACCACTCTGTGAACAGAGCTCTGAGACGCCCTATAAATCTGCACAACTCCTCTAGAGGACATGTCAACTACCCCGGGTCCTGACTCATTCCGACATTAATTTTTGGTGATGACTAACGAATATTGAACCAGAAACATCTTGATAACTATCAAAGGAAGGAAGATATCCGCTGGGCCAAAGCCTATCGGTTACCTTTGTCAAATCTTAAAGTTTGAAACCAAGCTATCCTTGTCAAAGAGTCACATCTGAGAGCAGAGTTTCTTGAAAACATTTTTAAAACTTGTGTGACATTGCTTGTTTCTTGATAGCAAAGTTCGTTGATCTCTTTCATAGATTTGGAACTTCATGTCATTGATAAACATAAAATGCATCTACGGCCTATTATTTTTTTCATTTTGTGAACGCTTTTCATGAGTTTTGATGACCTTAGCACCAAGCCATTGTAAAGAACTGTGTTTATCATTTATATGTTGTAGAGGTCAGAGGATGTTCTATATTTAGATCTTGCTAGATATTTGAGATAATTTCTGCTCACAGAAGCATGGTATGCATGCTGGTAACTCTGGCTGGAGCTTTTAAAGTTCAGGAATAATCAATTATAAATCAAAGGTTGGACTAAAATTACCTATGAGATATTCTGAAATTACATCATCGGCACAGGAACTCCTTCTAGGAATCATTCTGGTATGATATATGTGGTTGCAGTCTTCGTTTAGATGGGATTAACGCATCTTGATTCAATAGCTTTGTCCAGGCTTGCAGAAGTTATCTTTATCCTTATCTGATTTCTTTTTTATGTCGGTGTGTTTATTCTTTGGAGTTCTCTTTTAAGGAGAAACTGTTGTTTGTTCATGTCTGCTTACGAGCTGTAGGCTAATTTGAATTCAATTTCATTGCAAATCAACCAAACAATTTCCAGTTAATGAGTTTTTGTATGTTTCTGTGTAGCTTGCTTCAAATATGCACCGTGGTTTGAGAAGACGTTGTCTGGTTTTTGAGATGGCAGGATCTCGAAGGAAGCCCTTAACTGATATTTCAAATGTTGGCCCATCCATGCTATCTCATCCTCATTATAACCCTAAAAAGCCTAAACATGATATTCCAGGATGCAATCTATCCGGAATAGGTTTGCACTTAAATGCTCTTGCATCAACATCAGTAAACCACGAAGTCGCAAAATCTGAGGCATTGACTACTGATAGACAACCAATAAGTTCATCTGACATAGATATGCTTCCTGCTGGAGAGGATATGTCACTTGTTGAAGATGCTGGTCAAGCGTTAGAAGACGTGGTGAATGAAGCATTAGATCACAATAGTCCAAAAAAGAAGAGGCATGTGTAGTTTACGTGTATAATGATTTTTACATGAAATTTCCTGTTCCCATGTCTTGTGTATTCCCCTTTTGGCCCGGGTATTTGACAAATTGGCTTGCATTTTCAGGCATAAATTGGAAAGCGGTGAAGGTGAGGCTTGTAAGCGTTGCAAATGTAAAAAATCAAAGTGTTTGAAGCTGTAAGTTTTCAGTTCTGTATTAATTCCTTGCATAAATTTTAAATTATATGTTCATATAGTACTTGCTTTTGAGGTTTTTGTAACAGCTTCCTAGTAACATATCACTTAGACCTTGCTCTCGCTTGTTCGTTTTGTCACCTTCTTAGTTTACGATATTACTTTTTATGAGGTGGGAGGGGAAGGTATCCAGTGGTGTTAAGATACGGCTTGCAGAATACATACTTACAAATTCAGTTTTGCTATTACTGTGGGCAGTGTCAGTGTTTGGGTTGAGGTGGAAATGAAGGTATCCAGTGGCGTTGAGATACACTTGCAGAATAAAGTGTTATTATATTAACTTTTACTAATTCTTTATTGCTCGAACATTGTTATGTGGTTTAATATTTTAGCTTTTGATCTGACTTTCTGGAGGTTTAGGAGTTGGGATATGCACTTGTATAAGTGTTTTTCGAATTTTGCAATTTTAGTTATCCTCTGTGCTTGTGATAGAAAAAATTGAGAAGTTTCACATAGTTTCACAATAAATGTAGGGGATTTCAGTCAAGATCTTTATATTTGAATTTGCTTAATGCTTCACTATTTGGTGGTATAGCATCATTACAATATATTAATGCTTTAAGAAATCTTTCTCATTATCTTATGGTACTCCGAAATGCAGTTACTGTGAATGCTTTGCTGCTGGTGTCTACTGCATAGAGCCATGTGCATGTCACGGATGCTTCAACAAGCCTATTCATGAAGATGTTGTTCTTGCAGCTCGCACGCAAATTGAATCTCGCAATCCCCTAGCATTTGCTCCTAAAGTGATCAGGAGCTCAGAATCTGTGATAGAAATTAGGGTGAGAATTTCAAGGTTATCACTACATCTTGTATTTACCTCGCAATCTTTCTTTAAGTGGAGTCATGTATCCTTCAAATGTCTTATTGCAGGAGGAATCCGGAAAGACTCCAGCTTCAGCTAGACATAAAAGAGGATGTAACTGCAAGAAATCTGGTTGTACGAAGAAATACTGTGAATGCTATCAGGTATTTCTCTTTGATTTTTCTCGGTGCCTCCATGTTTTAGAAAAAATGTTAAGCTGATGCTTTTAAAATGGTGCTTTTCAATAGGGAGGTGTTGGGTGCTCTGTTAACTGTAGATGTGAACAGTGTAAGAATGCATTTGGTAGCAAGCATGGTGAGTATACTATTACTTTCTGATATTTGTTAGCTAGTTCTTGTTATTGTTTCTCATGCTTACCATTTCATTCCTCTTCTTAGGTACTCAGTTTTATGTTGTTTTGACAAAGAAACAGTTTTTTATGTTTGTAGAATGTTAAATAGTTTCTCTTTGCAAATAACTATGTTGCCTCTCTAATGTAGGGTATACTCCAATAGGAATGGTAGTTGAACTAGAAAAAGACATAGAGGGGGAGGCATGTAAGAGTGTGATTGATAGAAGCCTACACATTATAACAGTACAGAATGGTGCAGAACAAAATACGAAATTCGCACTTCCTGAGACACCTTTACTGTCTGACAGGTATGAGATGCAAAGCAGTCATTTGAGATTTTTTTTGCATACCCTGTTATTATCTTTATCATCCAATATTGTTATATTCCTATTACAGACAATTAATTGAGCTACCACTTTCCACCAATAGTATGAGACCACCACGTTCGACTTTTCAAGCTGCCGGATCCTCCAGCCAAGAGTTTAAAAAACGGAATCCATCTCATGCAAAGTTTGAGAAAAATATAACTGCACGGGAAGATGAGATGTCCGAAATTCTCCAACCTTCCATTGGCAATGTCAAGTCGGTTTCTCCTAACAGTAAGAGAGTTTCTCCTACTCACGGTAACACTGGCTTTGCCCCTGGTCTGAGAGGCAGCCGTAAGTTGATACTGCAATCTATTCCTTCCTTCCCTTCTCTCACCCCTAAGCACTAAGCAAGTCAGTTATTTGTTTAATGTAAAGGGAGTTCCTTCTTTTCAAGATTTTTGTAATTATCAGTTTTTTTATTTGTCCTATGTAGATATGTTTTGTGTACATATCCTTGGTTCCTATTTCTATATTCAAAAATCAAAACACTCCTTGGTTCCTATTTCTATATTCAATAAAAAAAAAAGTAATATTTACGTAAATATATTCTACAGTTCAGAACCAAGTATAAATGATAATGTGAGAACTTTCGTTTTAAAATCAATGAATGTAAAAACAAATGTGATCTAACTCTAGTTAAGTTGGAAAAAAAAATGACAAATTTTTGGCGAGTTATCGTTTTATTAGGAAATACTTTAGCTATTATTTGAATCAAATTTCTACTTTCAAATACTGTCCTAAGAAATTATACATTAGAAATGATTCCTAAGAAACATAATAAATTGATAAATTTTGAATAATTATCACACAAGGGGTCTCTCTAAGTTGAAAAGAGTTGCAAACAGATGGGTCTGCACATGTTAACGAAGAGAAGAACATGATACATGCAGTAGAATCTCCAACCATATTCGGTGGTGATGGTTATTGTGCTTATGGTTCTTGCAATGGATTGTTTTACTTTGTACATCACAAGGAGGAAGATAAAATTCTCGTGTCGAATCCTGTTGGAAATGATTTTAAGGTTCTGCCACGGATGAATATTGTATGTTATCGACCATACATGATATATCTTTTGCTTGTTCAACAAATACCTACAAGATCATTTGTGTATTCCATCGAGAAGCAGTTACAAGCAGGTTGGGTGAAGCATTGCACAATTTGGGTACTAATTCATGGACAGAGGTATCTAGTGTTCCTCAATATCCTATATTTGGAAAGCCTGTGTTTGTTGATGGTTTTCTGTACTGGAAGTTGAGTCCTTTCCATTTCTAGGACTACCTTCAGTTGCCTTGGCGCAAAGTAAGAGTCCGCTTTGATGTTAAAAATGACAAATTTGGGTCAATACCATTTCCTCCAAATTCTGATATTGGATGGAGTAGCTATAGATTACTGGATTTTGATGGTTGCAGCTGCTGTCAATTGGGACTACAAAAGTACTTCGATATGGATTATGGATTATGACAGGAAAACATGGATGACAAGGTACACGATTAATGCAACTCGTCCGCATGAGTATGCTTCTAAATGGTGGATTCAATTCATAGGTAGTCGGAAACAGGACGAAAATTTTCTGAAATCTGATGGAGGATACTATTTTTACATTACCAAGACTGGTCACCAGAACCACAAAGTTCTTTCCTGTAGAGGGGACGTTTACAGTCATACATGGAGTCTGACCTCCATCCCTGATGCTACGTAAGTTTTAGATTTATTTAACTGAGTCGATTTATTTTATATTTAGCATGAAAAAAGTAACTTGCCTGGGCATTGAGAATAGAGTTCAGCTCTCCTCTCTCCTTAAAGAACTTATTTGTCATGTGTCAGACCTTATTTGTTATGTTTCTTTCATCTTAATCTTTAATGTTTTCTGTGATTTCTGGGTACAAATTTTGATCACGCTAAACGTTTCTATACTAGCTAGAGAACACCAGATATATTATTTTCCCATTTCCTCCTGTCATACAATGAAAGGAGGAAATTGTAATTTTTTTTTTGTAAAAAGAGGACTTCTTGATTTATGCCAAAAGATTACATTAATTTTTTCCGTAATTTATGATCGTACTTATAGGGATCATGACTCTCTTGCCTTGATTTTGTTTTGAAATCATGATAGAAACAAATGTTACTAGTTTGCAGGGTTTAGGGGTGTGATAGAATTCTGGAAAGACGAGGGGCATGCTAGGTTTTTAAATAGATGGCTGGGAGCACATTCTGCCAGACTACTTGCTTGTAGTTAATTTCATGGCCAGGATCTAATAATCCAGCAAAGAATCCGAGACGAGGAGTCCCCTTTGAATGCAGTAAAATTCTAAAATTTCATCAAATTGTTTAAAGCAGCAAGTATGAAACTAAGTGGTCTATAGCTATCAGATATTATATGAAGAGAACATTGTCCAAATCCAAAACAAAACAGACTAATGCTCTTTTCACACAATGTGCAGACATGAAAACAGAAACATAAAACAAGTAATATAGGGAAAATGGATTTCTTGATTCAATAATGAGATTGTCTGAATTTTCTATCTTGTGCTGATCTTCTGTAATGTGAGGGCCTTTGTGCACGACTCTTGCCTGAGTACTATTAAATCTCATGCACTAATTGCCACCAAGGCCTGCATTTACAAAAGCTAAAGCAAACCGAGTGGCTCTACTTGTTGCCGAGGAAACAAGCTGGATCATGGCAGCTGCAGTTATAACCACTGCCATGGAATTTACTTCCTAGAATGTGAGCCTCTGATGTTTTTACAAAACTCAATAACATGCTCCCAAGAGGGCGCGTTGGTTAATGAATGAAAAAGCTTACATGATGAGGATATCTAATATTCATCTTAAGTTGATTTTCTTTAATTTGAGGGCCTGCATATTTTGTTCGTACACAATCAACGGAGGCCTTCCCGACATAGCATTTGTATAATTAGCCAAAGTACAGTTCTCAAAATACTACAACTGTATCTAGTATGAATGAATCCAGGAGTTTGTTACTTTTTTCTGTTTATAGGAGCACTATTGCATTATTCTAGCTTTTGAAAATAAAAGTCGATGTCTTACCAAAGTTACTATCACTTCGGTTAAATATCAAATTGGTCACTGAAGTGAAGACCATATATCACTTTCATCGTTGATCTCAACGAGATATCGTTTCAATCACTAAAATCATTATAAATATCAAACAGATAACTCTAAATATGTGTTCGAAAAATAAAAATAACTTTTCTCGAGTTCTACACATATTTCTTTAACGCTACTGCAACCAAATGAAAAGTTATGAATTCTAGTATTTCAGATTTTTTTTTTAGATTTTTAAAAATTCATTTACTATTTATTTTTAATTAAATCAAAGTAAATAATTATTTATTCATTAAAGAAATATGTGTAGAACTAGATATAAATTATTTATTTTTCAAACACATATTTAGAGGTATCTGTTTGATATTTATAATGATTTTAGTGATTGAAGTGATATCCCGTTGAGATCAATGATAAAAATAATATATGGTATTCACTTCAGTGATCAATTTGATATTTAACCCATCCATTTCGACCATTGGGATGAATTATTGCAAAACTTTTCCTTTACATATGCCTCCATCTTTTTCGTCTTCTGTACTTCTATAGTTTGGCTCCTTTTCTTACAAAATTTAGCCACCCTACGCTACAATTTTATTTAATGAGCTTGTGTGTTCACTTCTCTCTAATTACTCGTTGGTAGGCAGTCACTTCTGCTCTTTTTAATTTGCACAAGGCGGCAGGGGTTAGTTCTTCTTTCTATGACATTGAGGAAATAAGATTTGTGCAGAGTTTATTCTTGCAAAACTAAAATTTATACAATCTTATATGGGTTCCAGTCCACAACCATCAATGGCGGCAACCATCTGTCCACTTCCGCGGATAGATTTAACACAAGAAATTGATGTGAATGCAGGAGACACGTCATTCTATCCGTCCTTAATTTTTTGGTTTTAGGGTTCCTACTATCCGTGAAAATTTTTCGTGAACAAATGATTGAGTGCCAACCATCGATGATTGTGGACCAACGTCCATCTTATACATACAGGCTTCATTGATCGAATCTTAACAGATTTGTGCGGATTAACTTACTTCTAAAATATTAAGTGTTCGTATTCAATTGGCTAATAATTTATGAATTGTGAAGGGCCTCTTGGTGAACCACCCATATTGATTTAAATGATTTCTGAAATTCAATTTAAAACCGTATCATGAAGTCGGATAATTGTTCATGTCATTGTTAGCCAGCTCCATAGAAATGGAAGCTAGAAAAGGTGGGTGGACTGTCCCAGTCTTGAATCTTCATCAAATTAATGTTGGATAAATTACACCCTTGGAACTAGGGCTCTGTCCATTTATCTTGTTCGAGTTTTTTCCGCTGTAACGTGGAAGTTACTGTAAATAAATAGGACTGAAACAAGAATTACAGATGACCAAATGATACTCAGTGCTGCAACGGCTATGTTAAGGAAAGATGAGACAACTGCTATGATTAAAATTAGACCTTATCAACGAAATTTTGAGGTTAATTAATTAACATTGTGGTGGGCTTAAACTTATTTGTCTCGTGAATATCCATATCTGAATAGCTACTCTCTTGTTAATGATGAATGATTAATGGTTGCAATCATGAAGAATGACATAATTGATCAATAGAGTCTAGGCCATTATCCATGTAGTGCCAAAAATACTTCAACTAGCAACATTCTTTTTGTTGGATAATTAGTAGTAAATGATGCACTAAAAGCCTTTATTTGGCCAAATTGATAAGTGCTCATTTCCATATAAACAGGGTTTGCAATCATAATCATTTTGGTGGCAAATCAAACATGATCATTTCTTTCTTCTTTAACCATTAAACAACCAAACAAATAGAACTTCTAGCTCGCTCCGAAGCGGAATCTGGAAAATAGATGTACGTAGATCTTACCCATGCTCGTACTTAAAATACAGAACTTGTTCCGATTATACCTTAATTAAACCCTCACTTTTAAGAAAATATCACACAACATGGCCAAAAAACCTCAAAACTAAAAAAAGTTCCACATGGGCTAGGAAATTTATGGTGAAAATAGAAAAGGTAAATTAGTGAATCAATAATAGTAGCAAATAGACCAGCTTTTGCTTTTGTCCCTTGAAGATCTTAGGTCATTTTGTAATTTTGTTACTAGTTAGCATAGTGATAGTAGCCCTTGGACTGAAAAAAGAAGATGGTGCCAAAAGATAGAAATAATGACTCTAGCCAAAGCATGCAATCATACAGTGAAACAGTAATGTACAGACACTTGTGTAAATAATTCATTTTAACAGAAACTATATAGTAAAACAAAGAGCTCAAGCCAAGTCTGCACAATGCCTGCAAAGAAACCAAGTAAAATAACTGTAGTGTTCAGTGTTGTTGGGGACATTGCTGCCTCACTTGGAAGAATGAAAGTGTCCCAATAAAATTGTCAGGCTCTTTTTTTTTATTTTACCTGATCTGCCGGGGTCGGCAAAACCTGGGTGTGGGTGTACAAGTCTGGTGAGTACTATAATTATGGGGCACTGGTGGAGCACTAGGAATCCTTTCATTGCTTGCCATTTGTTTGACGAACTTTACTCAAATTAGGTGTTTTCTATTTTTGTTATGCAACTTTTGGCTAATAAATTTTTTGGATTCGACTAATATTAGAGCAAGTCCAATGCTAAAACTAAAATGACTATAATCATTGCTATAATTTGAAACTAAAAAATAATTTTTGGTGTTAAAATACAAGTAGTGCTTCAATGCTAGTTTCAAAATAGAATCAACTAATTCTATATTGAACTAACATTTAATCTATCTGTTACGGCTTTCAATTAAAGGGTCTTACATACATTTCATTTATAATTAATCAATGATGTGGCAAGGATGACTATAGCGATCTTTAATCGTAAATATAGGACCAATTATCCATTTATGCATTTATTCATCTAAGTATAACTATGCATTGAAGTGAACCAATTATAACTATGCATTGGACTTTGAGTATTGGCTTTTCCTGGTGTCCAGCATTGCAAAAACATAACGTGAGTTTGTATCAGATTATTCGAGAAAAATGAATTGTTTTTGCTAATTTGACATCAAATCATCTGCATCAAAGTTATCAAGTGCAACGCATCATGTTTGTTTTTTTTGAATTATATATGACAACGCATCAGGTTTGAACACTAAAATTATACTCTCTCTTGTTGAATGCGTTTTAAATCCCCTAACTTCTTTGTTTTTTAAATGAAACCATCAGAGCTTCCGTTGTCCTTCTTCTCAGATTCAAGCGGGTGGATTTTCGGTTCCTCTTGTTTTTGTGGTTTCGCTCCGGATCTAAGGATTGCTTGTTTTAGTTGATCTAAAGTTAATTCGGATCTAAGGTTCTAAGCCTTTTCCGATTGTAAGATCGATTTTGTTTTGTTGATTTTGTCTCACCGCTTGTTTGTGTGAGTTTGTTTTTGTCTCACCGTTTGTGTGAGTTTTGGTGCTGGATTATATTATCTTGGAGGCTTGTACGGATAATATGGATAAACACTTTGATGAAGTGTTAGTGTGTTACACACATAGGTCTGCGAATATTGTAGCTTATTGTTTAGCAAGGGCGACATATTCTATGTCAGGTCTTTCAGAGTGGAATGTTTCTGCTCGAGATTGTATCATCTGTTACTTTGAGATATTTTAATACAAGTACGATTTTATCAAAAAAAAAATGAAATCTCCCAACTTCTAAATAAATGAGTTTTGATATCCTCATTAAAAATAAAAATAAAAATCTTACGATCCTCTAAGTAATTGATAATCTTATAAGTAACTTATAAGTGTACGATATTTAGCGTTTTGAGCTTAAAAGAACAAAGCAAGTAGATATATACGAAGTAAAAAGACCTACAATCTAAAGTTACCAAGACACGGAGTTTTTTTATATAAATTTTTTGTATAAATTTTAAAGTGCGAACGAATAAATTATTGTACACAACAAAAATAGAGCCCACTTTTTCCCTCTCTCATCCCCTCCCCGTCTATAAAATCTGCTGTCATCATTAACTCAACTTCCAAATTCCAACTTACCCAACACACACACACAAAACTTGAGTCATGAAGCAAGCTCAGATGTTCAGACAACCAGAGGCTCCAATGGAGCCAATGGAGTTCTTGTCTCGTTCTTGGAGTGTCTCTGCACTTGAAGTCTCTAAAGCCTTGGCCCCACCTCCTCCTTTACTCGCTAAAACCATCAGCGGTGGTGGCACTGGTGCCTGCACTATTTTCGAGGACCTTGCCGGCGAGTTAGAGGAAGTCATGACTGTTTCTGGCAACCCATTCTCGTTTGCTTCTTCTCAAACTTCGCAACTTATTATGGAACGTATTATGTCTCAGTCCGTAAGTGTATTTGTAAATTTAATGTACTTTTTTTAGAAAAATATTATGTTAATAGTTTTATGCAATTTATATGGTTTTTGCATGTTGCTAAGTTGTACTCTTATGTGTTTTTGTATATTGGTAAAGAACCGTAAAAAAGTAGGTGCGGTTTAGATAATGTGATATCAACGTGGTTAATGATCGAAAATGGAAACGAGATTTCATTACAAATATTACAATCTAGTTCAAATTAACCGGTTTAAAATCTCATGATCCAGACGGTCCTATGTATTCCGGGTCATGGGAAAGATAGCAAACTTTCTTGAAACTAGGAAAGTGTAGTAGTGGAAGTAGTGGTGAAAAGCAATTTAATATACTTAACATTACCATGTTATCTAGGGAAAAATCAAAATGTTTTAAACTATTGTTCTCTGGGTTGTCTGTTGTCGGGTGTTTGTATGTCTGGTCAATTTTGTGATTCTTTTAAGAACCGAGTTTTTGTTAATTTATACTAATAAAATCTGCTTGAATTTAAGTAAATTTCATGTAATTGATTTAGCTTTATTAATTTAAACAGCAGGAGGTGTCACCACGGACATCTGGGAGACTTTCACACAGCAGTGGTCCTCTAAATGGCTCTCTCAGTGATAGCCCCCCTGTTTCTCCCTCTGAAATGGATGACCTTAAGGTTCTCACTCTCTCCCTACAAACACAATTATTTCTGTAAATGTTGTATGTTTAAGTTTTGCTATAGACTAGGGCAGATATTATAGGGTACAAAGGATATGAATAGACTACAGAGGGAATCAAGAATACATCTTTTATGAGTAGATTACAGCTTTCTCTTTAACCCAAATTTGTACTATCATGGAGTATAGATCTGATGCTTTCCTTTTTAACACATTATCTTTGTTCTCACATTGGAGAGGTATCATTTGATGATTTGAATAGTAACATGTTATATCTAGCACTGTTGTTATATTAACTTTGTTTTGCTAGCAACCCTTTTATGTATTTGTGCCTAATAGAAAATTTCCAGTAAAAAGTAAAAAAACAAATGAATGTTATAGATTGACCAATTTATCTGATGATCAAAATTTGGCTAGAAGTTGATGGAAGCAAAATGTCTATAATGGTGATCTGTACCTAATTTTTTTCCTGTTCTGTACCTAATTTCAAGTGTTCTAGCGTGTGGAGTGAGAGACCGTGATTTGGTAACAGACGGTCCTTTAGTTTTATGGATGGAATAGAGAGAAATTATAAGTTACAGTATTATGATCCATGAAAGTCACTGGATTGTGATCCATGAAAATCTTGTAGATGGTCTGTATTTATGACAGATTGGTGTATTTCTATAGTGACAACTATGGACATCAATTGTAAGTCAGAAGTTAGTTGTGGTGATGATTTTGCAGTCAGTGCATTTTTCGAAGCAAGCACTCATTAATTCACACCTAGTATTCAAATTAAATGAGATTACGAACACTAATTTGTTTCTGCAGTTTGGTCGTATGAATAATATCGTAAATAGCCAGTTGAGAGGCGGTGCCCCAAGTGGTGGAGGTGGAAAAACAGTAGGAAGGTGGTTAAAGGACAGAAGAGAGAAAAAGAAAGAGGAAGCAAGAGCTCAAAACGCACAGCTCCATGCTTCGGTTTCAGTGGCTGGAGTTGCTGCTGCTATTGCAGCTATTGCTGCTGCGACAGCTGCCTCATCCGCTACAGGAAAAGATGAACATATGGCTAAAACAGACATGGCTGTGGCTTCTGCTGCCACACTGGTTGCAGCCCAATGTGTTGAGGCGGCAGAGCAATTGGGTGCAGAGCGTGATCATCTAGCATCAGTTGTTAGTTCTGCAGTTAATGTTCGGTCAGCTGGTGATATCATGACATTAACAGCAGCTGCGGCAACGGGTATGCACTTTCTATGTTTTGTGGAAACTATGTACTTGTCATGCTGCTGAAGGTGTATGAAATATTTTTACCTTGATATAATTTTAACCAAACCAGTTCTTTTTAATATAGTATACAACGATAATTGCATTAGCAATTTTGATGGTTACTTTTCAGTGTGGTAATAAGATTAAATTCATGCAATTGTAATTAATTTTTTAAGTCACATTAACATATGTTTGATGTAATTGTTTCAATTGTGTAGCTCTGCGTGGTGTTGCCACGTTGAAGGCTAGAGCACTGAAGGATGTGTGGAATATAGCTGCAGTGATCCCAGTGGAGAAGGGAATGAATATTAGTGGCAATGAGGGAAGTAATAATAGTTCAAATGGTAGCTTCAGTGGTGAGCTTCTCCCTGAAGAGAATTTTCTTGGTATTTGCAGTCGAGAATTACTTGCCAGAGGTTGTGAGCTCCTCAAGCGCACACGTAAAGGTACATAATATCTATATCTTTGTTTTGTTAATTAAACTCTGAAAGCGAAAACCTCTTGTACGTCATTATTGTTTCCTTGCTTGGGCCATATGAGAATACATGTAAGCTCTATGTATTAACAGAGCTATTTGGTGTTTATTTTTAAGATATTTGGTTTGCGATATAATTACTGCTGATACAATACTTTTTGATCTTAAAATGCAGGCGATCTTCATTGGAAAATAGTATCTGTTTATATCAACAGGGGGGGCCAGGTTTGTTTCTATGATTAAGAATCTACTGATTGGAAACTAATTTAAAAGCCTGATACAATTTAAGACTGGACTTTATACATGATCATTTGGGTTTTGATTATGCTTTAACAGATAAAGTGGAAACTTGTTAAAAATAAATTGAAGATTAAAAGTTAAAATTATTTCTGATGGAGCTGAATGAAACAGCTTTATCTGTTATGTTAAACTGATGATGTATTTAATAAATTCATTGCTTTTGCAGGTGATGTTGAAGATGAAGAGTAGACATGTTGCTGGGACCATCACAAAAAAGAAAAAGAGTAGGCTGTTTTTGCTTTTATCTCTTTTTATCTTTCTCATGATGTGAAACAGAATCGGAGGTGGTGGCATTCCGGGATTTGTGAAAGCAGAATGCATTAGTTTTACAAAAAGATCTAAAGTTGTCATCTTTAATCACTCTTTTGAATTTTTGTAGATATGGTTTTGGAGGTGATTAAAGATATGCCAGCGTGGCCAGGTCGCCACTTACTCGAGGGAGGCGAATATCGTCGATACTTTGCGTTGAAGACAGTGTTACGCGGAGTAGTCGAATTCGAGTGTCGAAACCAGAGGGAGTATGATATATGGACTCAAGGGGTTTCAAGACTTCTGGCAATTGCTGCAGAAAAGAAAAGCAGGCATAAAATTTGAAGCTTACTGTACAAGAGGGACTAGAATCTCTAATGGGACAACTGGGAATAGTATAAATTGTCTTGTTTTGCTTTTGGGACTAACCATATGAGTTTAAAATTTGGTGGGGTGTTTTTCTTTGTCTTTTCACATTTTGTTGGTAATGCAATTGTATAAATGGTCCTTTTTTGGGAATTTATGTTGGGTTTTTGTTTGTGGTAAAGTAGAGTGAACACAAAATGAGTAAGAATCAAGAAACAAGGCATGTGAGTGAAGTCTTGTAGTTGTTTGATGTAAAGATAAAGGCAATTGTAGACCAGTCAAAAGGAGGAACAAAGAATAAAGACAAGTTTAAATAAGAATTAATCAAAAACATTCCTTTGATTGAATGATTGAAGCTTGTATTAAGGTTTCAGACAAGGTTGAAAATTGAACTGTAGGAATAATGGGAAATCTTGTGCAGGATTCGACCCAAATAAGCTTTTGTGGGCCTCATATTGAAGTTTGCTTTTATCCCTTTAGGGCTCCATTTGAACCTGATCCAACTGCATGTTACATGTTTGATGGGTACTCAGGTAAAAAATGATTTTCCTTACTTTTTTTCTTGTTCAAATGTCTGTGCAGGATGTAGATTGTATGAATGGAATTTTTCCAGATGTGTCGATTACTATGTTGACGAAATTGGTTTTTAGTTTTAGTATTTCTGTATGCGAACTTTGTTATGGTCCGAAAAAAACAACCATAGAGGAAACCATTGCCAGCAAGGTTGTGAGTTTGACAAGAATCATATGTACTATGTTTGCTACTCTAGAATGGATCATAATTATAAGAATGCTGAATACTTTCTGTAATGCATAGATCTTCCTTGTCAGTCGTTATCATGAACTCCGTATATAACATTTCTCGGGTATATGATGCCTAACAAGTTACTACAATATATGTTATCACTGTATGGAAGCTCGTTTACAAGGCTTATTCTTTGCTTCAGCTTCAGTTTTTCCTGCAAACTCAACACTGAAATGTTTCTTTTCTACTGAGGGGTTACCATAGCCTGTAGAATCCTCCTAGTCTCTTGGGCGTGTTTTATTACTTATTTCAAATTATTTAAATATCCCCTTTAAGTTTCTCTTCTGGCAAAAAAAAAATGGTAGCAATACGAAAAATAAACTAGAAACCAGCTCAACTTGGCATAATCATGAGTTCAGAAGCTTGACAAGGCTAAATAACAATAAAACAGCAAATTACTGTACATATCTAGAACGTCATCTCAACGTTATTCAACATGAATGTCTCGTTAGAATTGGTAATTCAGGTTGACCTAATAATTGTTGATCTTAAAAACGTCATCACCGCCCCATAGCTTGAATACAGAAACAACCGATAGTCTGTCATCATAATTAACTATAATCGAAACAAGCTGGTAGAAACTGCACTTAAAAGTTAAGATGGTGTCTGAGGTTAATTCAGCAATGCTTCTATTTTGTAGTTAACCTTTGACTTTTTAGTAAAGTAGAATGGTGGCAGGTTAGTAGAAATTTGTTAGAAAAATTGAACTAGCCATTTAGGAATTAGGTGTCAGGTTTCATGCTAATATCTGTTATGGTGCAGTTTGCTATATTCTTGTGAAATGGGAACAAATAGTGTTATAACCAGCAACTAATGGCGAACAAGTATCAGATTGCTGATGAAGGTGTCTGCAACCTTGCCATTTTACTTATCAAGTATTCTCTCGACATGATTATGTTTGAGCAGGCATAGATATGTTCTACATCTTTTAGTGGTACTTAAGTATGCTTGGACATTTTGAAGATTAAAAACCAGTGCTGGGAAACATACAAAATTTTGAGGTACTAGATTTTCTGCGGTATAGAGTGACTTGAAAGGACTTTACATGTCTTGCATCTGCCATTACACCCTCAGAATATAATGTTGGTATACCCATTATAACATTCCTCATGCAATATATCAGTAAAAAGCTCAGACACTCTTATGTGGTTGATTGGATTTGTTTCTTCCTTAAACAGCATCACCAATATCATTTCGAAAGGAGAAAACTACAAATTTGCAAAGTTGAGATTCCTAACGCCATCAACATTAGACCTGGTGTTGAAATTGACTCGGTAATTACCTTTGAAACTGTTTCTTTTTTATCTACATCTGTTTAGATTTTTGTTATTCGGTGAGTAGAACATTGTCCTTTTTAAAAATAGATGTTGCCTGAACCAAAACTCTGGCTCTGCCAGTAATCAATATTATACACATCATTGGCACTTGTTCAATTCTGTAAACCTAATAAATATCAGATAGCTAAACTGATGTGGAGGTGTAAAACATCTGTTCTGTAGGAGTGCGACTCTCAAAAAGATTAGTACGTGTATGAGCTAAGGTATAAGAGGTCATAACATCTTGAAGTTGCCTGTCTTACAAATGATTTTGTATAAATATTATCTTTGACACTAAACATGCAAATTGTGGAAGATTGTGAAGGACGATTTGGAGAAGATATTGCAGAGGTAGTAATTATAGCGGCACAAATGTTTCATTCTCCTTTACCTCAAATTTAAACTGATGAGGGAGTTACTCAGGAGGCTGTGAATGATATAGAGTCAAGTTGAGAGCATATAGTTTAAATTCAGGATCATCCACAGAGGGTCCTTTAGAATCATCAAAATCCCAACTTTGACTGTTTGTAGTACTAAGTCACTCTTAGTGGCATGTAAAAACAGATATATTACATTATTCAGTTATGTCACAAAATGTCAGCACAAACAGTATTATAAAAAGACATAATGTAGTAAACATTATGTGTCTTGATATGAAACTTCTGTTTGTGCCAAGAAAATTTGACACCACTTATTTTCAGAAAAAAATCTAAGAAACAGACAATGGAAGAAGAAACTAGAAGATGGTCTTTTCAAATTCCCCGACACACTTCAGCCACTCCTTCACTAATTCCATGTCTCATATAATCTCTTGCCTAGCATTTTCACACACTATTCTCAATTCAGTATCTTAGCAGCGAATCAGCTATGGCGATTGAGGTTCTAACAGTGATCTTTCTCTGACTTTTGCATTAATGTTTTGCGGTAATATTAATATTGTTTCTCTATCATGTGTGTGTGTGTATTTGTGCAGGCTTGGTTTATGGAAGAAAATGATGAAGATCAAAGGCTTCCCCACCATCGCAACCCTAAAGAGTTTGTTTCTCCCGATCATTTAGCAGGTTTTATCTGTTAATGTTTAATTTTTTCCTTTTGCAAATTTAAGTTCCCAAGTTATGCATGTAAGTTAGGTAGCTAACACATCTTGATACAGATATAGGCGTTCTTTATTGGCATTTGAACCCAAAAGATTACGAAAATGATGAAGAATTGCAGAAAATTAGACAAGAAAGGGGATACAATTACATGGTAGGTAATTTTGTGTGTGTGATTGAAATTATATGCGGCTGGAATGTACTTAAATAATTGCGATTGCATATCTGTACATAAATATGCACCGATTGATCAGGAGTATAAAATCTGAGCTGAAACAAAGGTGCTGAGATGTTTTTGAGAAGTTGGACGTTGATGTTTGTACAGGATTTGCTGGATTTGTGCCCTGCCAAGGTGGAAAATTACGAGCAGAAGCTGAGGAATTTTTACACAGAGCATATTCATGGTGATGAAGAGATACGTTATTGTTTGGAAGGGAGTGGTTATTTTGATGTGCGGGACAAGGATGACCATTGGATTCGAATTTGGATAAAGCCCGGTGATCTCATTATCCTTCCTGCTGGCATTTACCACCGCTTTACTCTAGACACCACTGACTATGTTAAGGTAACTGATTACTCTTGGTTGAACTATTTGTTTACTATTGCAAGAGCAGTTGAGGGTTTTTTTTGTCTTGCAATTCATCAGCATGAGTGCATGACAATATAAAGACAGTGGTTCTATAGGGTTCTCTTGAATCCAATTATGCAGATATATTTTCGACATATTCATAGGGGATTTTATGTTCTTAACATCTTTTTTTGGTTGTCTCAATGCGGCCAACCATAGTTTCAAAATAATGAAGAAGTTTAATTTCAATCTATGCGCAAACCTATTTTTTTTGCAAGAGTTCATGTTTTCATAAAACCAAAATGTGCTTTTTTAAGCTGAGCAACCGCTACCAGTGTTGACACGAACTTTGCAATTTGATACGAAAAAAAGTTATCAGTTTTCAGATTCTCTATATTTTGTTGTTCTTTGGCAATATAACAGAAGTGTGTAAATACAGTAACTTGGTAAGGCGAATAGAACTAAGAAATACGAGACCTTTAAATACTCTATTACTAATAATCATAAATATCATCCAGTTCTGCTGTGTTCATATTAATTTTGAAGATCTTGCTGAGCTCTTGGATTTAATCTGGTAATGCAGCTGATGAGGTTGTTTCTGGGAGAACCGGTGTGGACTGCATATAATCGGCCACAAGATAATCATCCTTCCAGGAGAGAGTACATTAAGAATTTCTCTGAGAAGGTTGGAACTGGAATTGGAACTCCTCTTGAAGCTCACTGAAAAAGATGAATCATTAGTATCTATTGTGACGATTATTCTATAATACTCTATCATTTCTATCATTATGTATACACCCGCTAAACCTGGGACTTGATGTTACATATCTCACTGGAGTGCTTAAACTTGATTGTGTTGAGCAAATTGTGTATCAGATTGGCTGGCAAGTAACAGACATGCCTAGTACCTGTATTATAGTATAAGCAAGTTTAAAGAATTCAGAAATGATTATTATTCTATCGGGAAGATCCAAAGAAGCAAATGTGTTGATCCAAAGAATTATGAGTTCGACTTCTCACCTTAAGTATAAAAAAAAAACAATCTATGCGGTTAAGTTTATGAATTTAAATGACTGATTTTGAAGAATACTAAACGGAATTTGTGTTCTTGCATGATTTTTAGTTATTAATCTGGTTGTCCAATCAAGCTGATTTTCAACGGTGTGAAAAATAACGATTAACGAAAAAGAAAATAATAAATTTGGAAAGCAATAAAAGATCAATTATTTAAAAAAAAGACCGAGCTTGAATGTTATAGTCAATATTATATACTCTTACATTTTTGGAATAACTTTTAAGAACGGAAAAACTAAAGAAGCACTATTTTTTTTTAATAAACGAAGCACTATTTTCTTTTTCAAATTTGAAGCAAAGTAAAAGATTTCTGACAAATCTGACAGAAAGAAAAAAGAATTAAACTAACATATAATTAAATGTTTTTTTTCCTTTTTTTAATTTTTATTTACGTGTATATGTAGGCTGTAGCCAACTTACTCACATACGTTCTCATCTTTTATGAAGAGAAAACACAAATCTAATTCTCCAAAATTTCCTTTTCTTAAATACATCATGATTCATGCTTTACCAGTACAAAAGATCCATTTGTCATGATTAAAATAAAATGAAAAAATAAATTACACTACTTAAAGAGACTATTTTTATTTTATTTTTGAGAATAAAGGTGTTTCATTAATCAACTCTTTCAGCAATACATCAGAAAGAAAATCACGAGGGCTAAACATCCACTCTTGTAACAAATCTGACATAGAACGATAAGCTTTAATTAACGCATGAGCCACACCGTTCGCAGATCTTTCGCAGATCTTGTAACATGACAAACTAGCACATTTTCAAAGTGCTTAATAGACTCGTTACACTCACTAACAATTTCATGAAATGGTGTTCTCCCTATACTTCCTTGAATCGCTTCAACAACTACTTTTGCATCTGTTTCGAATACACAATGTTTCCCCTCGTAATTTTCTGTAGCTACTACGAACCGAAAAATTTCCTTTTTGTTCTAGCACCCAAAACCATTTATCAGCTGTACTATGCCTCGACAGAGGAATTGATAAAATCAATTCTTTATCTCTATCATTAAACACTCCGGCAATAACATCTTCATCCCACTTACGCTTCTCCACCTCCATCAAATCTGATATCATCATATCTTGTAACTCAGTCAACATCCTTGTGGATAAATACCCATTCTCCCTGTCTGGTAACCATGGTACTTTCCAGATTCAAGTACTCTCTCCATCCCCAATATGCTTTCTAACGCCACTCTTAACCAAATCCTGCGCTGACAGAATACTTCTCCATGTATAGCTCGGATTTAAACCCAACTGAGCAGTTAAAAAATCTCCATCTGGATAGTACTTAGCTTGCATCAACTTTGTGACTAGAGGGTTATCATTATTTAATAACCTACATCCCTGTTTAGCTAGCATAGATATATTAAACTTATGTAGCTCCTTTGTACCCAAACCTCCACCTTCTTTGACCACACACAATCTCTTCTGGGACATCCAGTTGACTACTATTTAGCTGGAGATTTTGAGACCTTGTGCAATTAAAATACATTCATAAAAAGCTTTATAAAATAATATATTGAATAATATTATTATGTGGTCTATAAAATATCAAATTTGATTATAATTTTAATTCTAGAAAGATATTATGCACATATCTTATTTGGGTGTTGGCCCAATATGACACAATTTTGAACAATAATGCCCTAAATAGCACAATTAGAAAAGATGGTCCTAAATGGCACGCTAAAACGCCAAAGCGTCTAGCGTTTCTAATTTATTCAAAAAATACACCTAAAACGCAAGATTAAGTTGTGTTTTAAAGGTAAAACGCAAGTTTAACTTGTGTTTTACAAGTTTTTCAGAATTTTTGCAACTGCAACCAAAATCAACCACAGATGCAACTTGTTAATAATGATGTTTTTCCAGCGTCTTGATTTTAGGGTTGTTTACAACCCTAAAATCTCCCTAAGTCCGTATACGAATTATTCGTCATTCTTAATATTTCTAAAACCCAAAATAAAAACATTGAACCCCAAAGGTTAACTATTGAAACCCCAGGTAGAAACTAAGAAAAAGTAGTATTTTTGATAATTTCGCTTTTAAAAATTTTGAATTTTAAGTTGAGTTTTATATTAAAAACGCTACTTTAAGTGGTGTTTTCGGGTCAAAACGTTACTTTAAGTTGTGTTTTCGGGTCAAAACACTACTTTAAGTTGTGTTTTCACGCTATTTTCAGAACGCTAGACGATGTAGCGTTTTAATGTGCTATTTTAGGCCATTTTTTTCAATAGTGCCATTTTGGGTCATTTGTCTTATAATTGTGCCATATGGGGCTATTTCTCATCTTATTTGCACAACATTTATAATGAAGTAATATGCATGACAATGTTCAAGTATATGATTTACAAAAATATTCAATTGTCCATAATTTTATTTTGATATCTAATTTGATAATGATTTTTGTTAGGTAAAGTATGTTCTGCTTTTACACATTATTTAAGTTGTAAAACGTAAATAATACTAAAAAAATTATATCAAAGGTTTATATTTTCTAAATCTAAATCTCCATTTCCTTTATCAGCTCCCGTTAACAATTAACCTGGACGTGAATCAAGTGAAATACAAAGCAAATTCCAAATTTAAAACATAAGGGTATTATCGTCATTACATATTACCCGAAGCACTTGACTTTAATAATCAAAAATCAAAATGAATAGGATTCAAAGGGGATATAAAAACATATTCATAAGGGTGTGTTTGTTTGTGGCGTAGCTTCAAAGCGCAAATTAATTATCAAGACAACTAAAATCTTGATTGAATTTTTTCATACAACGCGCAAATGGGTTCTTTAAGCAAGGTAATCTACACATGTTTTGTATCTATACATGCTGTTTCTCTTTGTGTTTATAAGTTTTTTTTAGCATAGTTTATGGTTTTTTATTTAAATTATGATGTTTTCATGTTTGTTCTTGCGGTTTTAAAGAATTTTTTTAATTTAATTAAGTGGGTCATAATTTTCTTGATTTTTTGAGGTGGGAATCTTGGTAAAAATTGGAACTTGGGTTTAGAAATTTTATAATGGTACTTTTCTTGATTGTTTGTTTAGGGTTTTGATGCACCAGATTTATGATGTGGGGTATGTTTGTGATATCTTTTTATTTATGTATGTATGATTTTTATATTGTTTTAATTTATTAGCCTGAGTCATCATGTTAGATTTTGTGTGATGAATAAAAATGAGAGCTTTGAAGTTTTAAGCTCTTATATTGTGTGAATTGGAAGGAAATGAATTGATTTTTATGATTAAAAGAAGGTGTAGGAAAAGGGTGTGGGACTGAAATATTCGAGAGGGTTGCGAAGTTTTTGTAATGAGAATTGTGAAGATTTGGAACCAAGAAATGTTTATTTGTTCGGAAATTGGAAGGAATGAAGCATAGGTTGAACTTGCGGAATGGAATGCATAATTGTTTGTACTTCTTCAAAGATTAGTTTGATATTTATTATGTCCCTATGTCATTAAGTTTAAAACAAGCTAACGGAACTTGAGTGACAAAGAATGATCCACCACTACTTATCTGTGGACACTTTTTACAAAAAATCTTACTAAATGCGAGGTAGAGCTATATTGCCATTCATGTTCCGTGGCTGTCTTTAATACTTTCATAATCGTACATAAAATTCCAGAATCCTACAATTTTATAAATCAATGCATTTAATGGGTCAAAACTTGATATGGTCAAAATTTTGGGAAGCAGAACGTAATATGCGTATGTTGGTTCTGACTTCTGAGTGAAAGAGGAGGAAGAAAAAGAAAAGAAATATGGTACTGATTCTGAGCATTTTCGATTTTTTGTAGGATGACAGGGAGGAAGTTATACAGGCATGGTACATGGATGATAGTGATGAAGACCAACGATTACCCCATCACCGCAATCCAAAGGAATTTGTCTCGCTAGAGAAACTTGCTGGTATGTAATTCAGATGAGCATGTCAGATCTTTGAACTTTGACAATATCTGCGGGAAAACATGAGCCTCTGTTTGATTTTGCAGAACTTGGAGTACTCAGCTGGCGATTAGATGCAGATAATTATGAAACAGACGAGAAGCTAAAACAAATTCGTGAATCACGGGGATACTCTTACATTGTCAGTGTCAATTTTTATGTCTTTTTCAATATATCTTTCTTTAGTCAGTTTTTTGAGGTTTATTTGTATGCTTATGTGATATTGAGTATTGCTTTCTTTAAGATTTTATGCAAGTATGTATAAGTGTATAACAAAGTCGAAGCTCTCTCTGCAGGACTTCTGTGAGGTGTGCCCAGAAAAGCTACCAAATTATGAGGAGAAGATAAAAAACTTTTTTGAAGAGCATCTTCACACTGATGAGGAAATCCGCTACTGTGTTGCTGGAACTGGTAAAGCTTAGATATTTTAATTTTATGTTTACCAAGACTCTTTATTTTACTTTTGTTTTTGGCCAAATACATTCATTTATTTAAAAATTATTTCCAAGTCCAACCCTTGCATCTGTGTTGGGACACCTTGACAGTAGACACACATCTGTGTTGGACACTTACAGCTGAGTCTGGCTAATGTAGATTGTTCTGGATTTGCCTGTTAGTTTCAGCTTCTCTAATTTTTCGCAGTGCACATCTATGTTGAGCACTAACAGGACAACTAATTCCAGCCAACATAGTCTTTTAACTTGCCTTGAATTTTTCTGCTAGTTTAAGCTTCTCTAAATTTTTTCACTGCTCATTTTTTCTTGAAGGTTATTTTGATGTGAGGGATCATAATGATGGTTGGATCCGTGTATGGGTGAAGAAGGGAGGAATGATTGTACTGCCTGCTGGAATTTACCATCGGTTTACACTTGATTCAGACAACTATATCAAGGTACTTGCAGTGTTACCTGCATTCATTTCTGGGCAATTGCTTGAAAACACACAGTGGCATTTGTTTTTCTCTTTCAGTTTTTAAATTTAAAGTATCTTTTTTCAAATGAAAGATCTCTTTGATTAGGTACGTTTGCTAATTAGATCCTTTTTACAAGTAACTTGCCTGCTATGTGGATGCACCTTTTAAGACTTAAATAACGATCAGCTGAAACTCTACTGGTAAAAGATTTCACACGTCTACCTCTTGCATGTTACATATTCTATTTGTCTCAATAGTTTACTTAAATGGAGGTCACTACTTGTTGACTGACGGTCAATTGGATGGGTGTTAACTTCGAAATGCTTTTTGCTAGCAGTCGCTAGTCACCAATATACTCTATCCCATATAATTCAGTCAAATGTGGAATATTATTTTTGTCTATGCTTTGCTTAGTCAATGGATCAATGAAGGTGATCTTATTAATTCGAGCTAAAAAAATGTATCTACATACACCATTTTGCTAGTGATTAAGAAGATATGTGTTTGTCAGGCTATGCGGCTTTTTGTTGGCGATCCTGTATGGACTCCTTTTAATCGTCCACATGATCATCTTCCTGCAAGGTTCGAATTTGTTAGACTGTTGACAGTTGCTTTGGAACATGTTTAGAAACTAATCATCTGATGTATTTCAAACTAAAACAGGAAGGAGTATCTTGAATCCTTTGTGCAGAAGGCAGCTGCAAATAACACCGTGGACACCACAGCTTGATAATGTACTTCCAAAGGTTGCAGAAATTTATACAGCTACAGCAAATGCACGTATCAGTGTCTGGACACTAATTTGAGTCTTTCTATATCTACTACCATGTTGTACTATTTTCAGTTTGGTTTTCTGAATAAATGGATAACTGATATAAACTGATGGGTTGGATATATGAATATATGTCCTGCGTGTACCTTGTATGACTGAGAATGGTGCCAGATAACTGATATAAACTGATATGTTGGATTTATGAATATATGTCCTGTTTGTACCTTATATGACTTGTGACTGAGAATAGTCCCATTTATAATCTCTCCGGCATATACCAAAAGTTGCATATATCTTATACATAACAGTTTAGTATGTTTCTCTTACCGGATGTTGAACCAATCTCCCTGTTTTTGAAGTTTAAGATCCTAAAAGTAACATGCATAGTACTTTCACCTAGAATGATGTGTAGTGCAGGTCCAATAAATTATGTATGTAATTATTTAATACTTTTGTAGAGAGAGAGTTTAATTATGTGGATTAGATAAATGTTTCTGTTTTGGGACTTGGTAGTATGTAAAGTTTCAGCAAGCGTTTGCTTGTGGCATGTTTAAAGTAGAATTTTTGGCATAAATGCATGGGAGCCCGTTTTATATTGTGTACCGCGTATGGTATGAATCGTGTGGTTCATTGTCTAGGAAATGGATTAGAGGAACTCGTGAGTTCCATAAGGTTTCCTTTCAGGTACATTGTAGAACTTTAAGAACTTGAGACGCTTGTACTTCTGCTATGCTAGGATGAACCTTACTGTACTAAAGATAGTATAATCTTCGTCCCACCCTTGACGAATAATCAAATATGGTTTTCGTCCTGGTCCTGCCTTAGTGAATTATTGAATTTGGTTTTCATATTGCATTCTTCTTGCCCTTGGCTAATATGGTTTGGTCAGGTTAAGTTAAAAGCCTTTACACGAAATAACAAATGTTACAAATCTCATAGAGGCCTGCAGTTCTTGTGCTTTCGAGTTTGTTCAGAGCATCTCCAAAGGATGCATCTGTTAGCAAAAAAACTCTTAGCTGACACCTTCATATAGCTAACAGCTTCTAATATCATCCTCCAAGGGTATCCCCTTGTTAGGTTGAGTATATTTTTACAAAACATCGTTCAGGGTAGCTAAATTTGGAAGACCAGAAAGAAAGGACCTGTAAGTTAAATAAATTGATTTTAAAATCAACTCATACCCATCCATTACACTATATGTACTACTTTCGAAATTTAGCTAATCATTATAGCTAACACTGTTGAAGTACATCATTTTACAGGTTCAACAAATTTTAACTAACATTTATGTTCTCGGAACACTTTTACTCTCTCAAAGGGCACATCAGAAAAGCTGGGGTCAAATCTAGTGTACTGGTAGAATATCTGTAGGATTCTGCAATCTGTTTGAACAATTGCTATGAAGCTTCATAGAATTTTTCTTGGGAATTTTCAATTTCTTTCAGTCAGCCACTTTAGTTTCATGTAAATAGCTTTAGCTGAATCAAACTATATACCCACCACGTGTCTTGAAAAAGGCTGTGTGTTAATACCCTCCCGGAAGAAATCTCTTTGCCCGGAAGAAGTCTATTTACCTGCCAGATATGACCATGTCCCGGAAGAATTCAATGGACAGCTTGTCACACCCAAAGTGGACTAAGGAAAATAAGTGAATGCAATACTATCTCTTCCGGACCAAAGACAGTTCTTTCCTCCAGCACCTTCCACCTCTTGGGCAAAAGCTGCTCCCTTCTCCAATACTCTTACATCAACTCACACCTGTCACAGGAAGGGAGCATTCTTCCGGACCGGGGGACAAAGGAAGGTAACACTAAACCTTATAAATACTCAAGCAGCCTCACATATGCACAGGTTCTAATTTTTCTACATTCACACACATTCACTCTCACATTTCACAAAACGCTCTCTAAACTCAGTCACCGGAAATATATTTTCTGATATTGTTTCTTGTTATTCTCCACCACCAAGTTACTTACTCTCACGCCGGAGGTGCTTGACGGCCACCACCCCCGGTCAGGCATTGTTTTGCAGAGTCCCGACCGACAGCACACCACATCCCCGACCAAGCATTGCCGGAAGAGGGACAAGTACGGTAGAGTGGAGCAAGGAGCATTATCATTTTGGCGCTAGAAGGAGGGGAATTTTCCTTATAGACACCCTCCATCCTTTCCAGTTTTACTTTTGGTGTTTGGGCATCCTTTGATTCCTTAGAATTAATCGACGTCCAAGCATACAAGAGAATTTTAGTCACAAATCCTTCTCAATGGGTCCGTCGAAGAATACAAGGTTGCAAGTAAGAAATATACCAGATGGGAACAACATAAACAACAATGAGGAGCAACTTCAAGACAATCAATATGAGACGATTCCTGACGTCTCTCACCATAGTGAACCCGTCCTCCAACGAGTTGGAGCAAGGGACGGGAACCCTCCTCTCAACTTGGACTTGACAAGTTTCGCTCCAAATCAAATCGATTTCCTTCTCAGTGTTGCTGCCAATCTCCAACACCCCAACCAGCAAAATGACCCACCTCGGTCTAAAGGGAGACGGGAACCACCTCCCCACGAGGATGAAGCACATAGTGCTATCAACAATGGCACCAAAAGGCCAAGGACAACAAAATCCATCTTCTCTCGTCTCGGTTCTTCCCAAAACACTCAAAATGTCCGCCATGATAAGCCTCACCACCGTCCCGAGACATGGAAGGAAAATCGAAGAGTACGGGACTTAAGACGTCAAATTGAGGACAAAAGGGCCGAGTACGAAAGGGAAAAGCGAAGACTGGAAGAAGAATTCTACCAAGAGAAGGAAAGGGACAGGACTCCCGAACCCACCCCGGTGGGAGGTGATGGCAGCTCTCAACAAGAAATCCTCCAAACTCTCATGGAGTTAAAGCGCAAAGTTGAGGGAGAAGTTTCAGCCAGCCCGGGAGAATCCCCCTTCTCCAAAAGATTAGAAGATGAAAGTAAGCAAACACATTTGAAACACCCTCACCTGGACTCATATGATGGCAATGGAGACCCGGAAGAACACTTGAGTTATTTTGATCAAATAGCCCTTTTCTATGGGTACCGGGATTTAACATGTTGCAGATTCTTTGCTTCCACCTTAAGAGGAAGTGCACAACGATGGTTTTGTAGGCTTCCTCCCAGGACCATTGACACATGGGCCGATTTCAAAAAAGCCTTTCTGAATAAGTTTAAGGCAAATCAACCACATGAAGTGCACACTGTCTTCCTTGAGACCATAGCCCAAAAGAGCGGAGAGACACTTGAAAGTTATCTAAAGAGGTTCAAGGAGGCGGTAAACAAAGTGGTGTCAGTGAATGAGACGGAAGCGTTAGTGCATCTAAGAAGGGGTCTAGACCCTTATGATTGTGAAAGATACATTTGCAAGCTCATGGAACACAAGCCCACTACGCTAGCCAGAGCATATGAATTGGCCTCTTACTTCATCACCGAGACGGAGGCCATGAGAGTCATGAAACAAACAAGGAATCCTCCCCAACCAAAGCCTTACTTCCAGAAGGAACGTTTCACTTTCCACCACACTCAGAGGCCCGTCCAAGAGCACCAAGTCCAAACCACCCATGGTCCTGCCGTGTCAAGGCAAAAACCCGTCTTCGACAAGTCGAGGCTCTCTTCTTCCACCTCATCAAGGCCGGCACGGAAACCTGAGCCAGAGTGGACAACCTTAAGCATGCCTAGAGCACATATCTTGCGGGAGATACGAAACAAACCTTTCTACCAGGCACCTCAACCGCTTTGGACAGCCCCGGGTGATAGAGACTCCACTAAGCACTGTGAGTATCATGCCACGCACGGACATACCACAGAGAATTGTCTCTCTCTCAAACACTTCCTCGAGAGGTTGGTCCGTCAAGGACTCATTAACCAATACCTTCCCCGGCAAATTACGAGCGGGAACAACTCGAATACTCCTTCCACTTCTCAAGCCAACAAAGGCAAGAACATTGTCAATGTGGTTATTGGAGGAACACAATCTCCCCCACGAGCTTCGGGAACTCAAGAAGTGTTAACGATATCAGAGAAAGACGTGATGGGAGATGTTATCACTTTTTCTGACGCTGACTTGGAGGGAGTTAATCCTTACAATACTGAAGCTTTGGTGGTCACGGTAGAAACACGAGATAATGTGGTCAAGAAGGTCTTGATTGATAATGGCTCCTCGGTGGATATAATTTTCACGCACTGTTGGGAAAGGCTGAAGTTGGAAGATAAGTTGGAAGAATGTCGAGAGGAGGCACCCCTTTACGGTTTTGGCCACAATGCAGTCCCCATAGCGGGAATAGTGAAGTTGCCTATACTCTTCGGGACAGCCCCGAAGCAAGTTCGACATTTTATCAAGCTCTATGTGGTTAACACACCATCTTCTTATAATATGATCTTGGGAAGGCCGACTCTGACTCGTTTAAGAGCCATAACCTCCACTACCCACCTAAAAATGAAGTTCCCTACCATTGCGGGAATAGGAGAAATTAAAGGAGATACGGAGGCTTCGAAATATTGTTATGGTTCCGCCCTCAACCTTGCTCAGACTGACCCAAGTAACCTAAGAAGGGCGCGAACAACTCAGCGGAAAAGGGAGAAAAGGAAGAGGCATCTCGAACACCAGCGAAGCCAAAGGAAGAGGACAAGGGATGTCCAAGTAGTGGAAGACACAAATGATCAGAGCATGGAAGAACTAGAGCAACGAATGGATGCCAACTTGAGAAAATGTTTACAGAAAGAAGAAGTGCCCATTGTGACACCCGCAGTAGAAACAGAAAAGATCGAATTGGTACCCGGAGACGGGACGAAGCGAATTAGCATTGGTGCCGGTCTCGACTCGGTGTTCAAGGAAGAATTGATAAAATTATTGCGAGAGTATGCCGACATTTTTGCTTGGAGCCCAAAGGAGATGCCTGGACTTGATGAGTCCGTAGCCATGCATAAATTGAATGTTCACAAAGATGCCATCCCAAAAATGCAAAAGAGAAGGAATGTTGCTCCAGACAGGCAGAGAGCAATTGATGAAGAGATAGATAAAATGCTAGACGCTGATCTCATTTGTGAAGTTACTTACCCGGAATGGGTAGCTAATGTGGTTTTGGTAAAGAAAGCTAATGGCAAGTGGAGGGTGTGCGTCGACTACACTGATCTTAATGCTGCATGCCCAAAGGATCCTTACCCTCTTCCAAGCATTGATCAACTAATTGATGCCACTGCGGGTCACCTCATGCTAAGTTTTATGGATGCCTTTTCGGGATATAATCAAATCAAGTTAGCACCAGAAGATAGAGAGAAAACATCTTTCATCACTCATCGAGGGGTTTATTGTTACAAGGTCATGCCTTTCGGCCTTATCAATGCTGGAGCAACGTATCAAAGGATGATGAATAAAATCTTTGCTGGGCAACTTGGTAGAAACATGGAGGTATATGTTGATGATATGATTGTTAAATCTTTGCTATTAAACACTCACCTTGCAGATTTGAAAGAATGTTTCGAGAAGTTACAAGCACATAACATGAAGCTCAATCCGGACAAGTGTACATTTGCCTTGGAGGCAGGAAAGTTCTTAGGTTTCTTGGTGAGTCAAAGAGGAATAGAGGCTAATCCAGAGAAAATTCAAGCAATATTGGACATGCACCCTCCCAAGACAATTCGTGATGTCCAAAGACTAACAGGAAGGTTGGCCGCCTTGAGAAGATTCATATCAAAATTGGCAGAGAGATGTCTACCTTTCTTTGATACTCTAAGGGGAGCGACAACTACAAAGACTATCAAGTGGACTCCCGAATGTCAAATCGCTTTTGATGAGTTGAAGGCATATCTCTCATCTCCACCTTTGCTAGCAACAGCCGCTCCGTCCGAACCTTTGTCCATCTATTTGTCGGCATCCAATGCGGCAGTGGGGGCCGTCTTGATTAAGGAAGATGGTGAAGGACAAAAACCCATCTATTATGTTAGTCAAGTATTGAAGGATGCGGAAACTCGTTACCCCCCTGTAGAGAAGTTTGCTTATGCCCTTGTCACGGCAAGCAGAAAACTAAGGCATTACTTCCAAGGGAGAGAGATCAAGGTTGTCACCAATCACCCTTTGAAAAAGCTTCTACACAAGCCAGACCTTTCAGGACGATTGATTAATTGGGCTGTGGAGTTGAGTCAATTCTCTATCTCTTATGAGCCAAGGAAGGCGATCAAGGCTCAAGCTCTTTCAGATTTCATTGTAGAATGTTCATTTGGTAACAAAGAAAATATGCCCTCTCTTGAGGACAGTTCACCCGCCAAAGAACTTCTCCCTCCTCCGAACCCAACGTGGAAACTTTTTGTCGACGGATCTTCTACCTCGGCAAGGAGTGGAGCAGGACTTATCTTGATCAGCCCCGAGGGGTTCCAAGTGATGCAAGCCATAAGATTCATTTTCAAGGCTACCAATAATCAAGCCGAGTATGAGGCACTCATTGCAGGTCTCAACTTGGCACGCAGTCTCCAAGTCCAACGTCTCTCCATTTTTAGTGATTCCCAAATTGTGGTAAGGCAAACCACTGGGGATTATGCTACAAAAGACATCATCCTCACCAAGTACCAAGCTTTGGTTAGATCCCTTCTCTCTTTCTTTGCCAGCCACACACTGGTTCAAGTGGATAGAGAAGACAACACTATTGCAGACTTGCTTTCCAAGCTGGTAGAATCTGAAAAGGATCACCTAGATGGTTCCGTCTATTTTGAAGAACTAAAAGTGCCAGCAATTGAAGGACAACATATCATGGAAATTGGCACGGATGATCCGACTTGGATGACACCCATCATCGACTACTTGAAAGATGGAATTCTACCAGAAGACTCTACCAAGGCCAAACAACTCCGCTCTCAAGCTGCCAAATACTTCATTCAAAATGACACCCTCTACAAGAGAACTTTTGATTCTCCTATCCTAAAATGTGTCGACCCTGACGAGGCTTTGTATTGTATGCGAGAAGTCCACGAGGGAATATGTGGTGATCATATGGGAGAAAAAGCTCTGGCTCACAAAATTCTAAGACAAGGATACTTTTGGCCTACTTTGGCTAAGGATTGCCAGGCTTTCGCCAAAAAGTGTACACAATGCCAGCTCTTCAGCAATGTCCCTAAACAAGCACCTGCCTTGCCCTCTTCCATCTTATCCCCCATTCCCTTTGCCATGTGGGGAATCGATATCATGGGACCTTTTCCCAAAGCTAAGAATGAATTACAGTATGTGATGGTAGCAATTGATTACATGACTAAGTGGGTTGAAGCTAAGGCCCTAAGGAATATCACCCAAGAGGATGCTATAAAATTTGTCAATGAAAACATAGTTACAAGATTTGGAATCCCAAGGATAATGGTGTCGGACAATGGAACTCAATTTGTTGGGTCAAAGTTCGTGAAATTTCTTTCAGAAAGAGGAGTGAAACATAAGAAAGCTTCGGTGTGCCACCCTCAAAGCAATGGGCAAGTGGAAGTCACAAACCGCACTATCGTGCGAGGTCTTGAGAAAAGGCTCCAGACATCCAAGAAGAAATGGCCCGAAGAACTTCCTAATGTGTTGTGGGCTTACCGAACATCAGCTAGAAGCAGTACTAAGGAAACCCCTTATAAATTAGCCTTCGGCACTGAAGCCCTCCTCCCAGTAGAAGTAGGCTCACCCTCCTACCGAGTCTTAAACTTCGATGAAGAAGCTAACACAGAAGGCCTCCGTGACAACATCGAACTCCTTGATGAAGTCAGAGATGATGCGGTGCAAAGAATGGATACATATAAAGAGAAAACTAAGGAATACTTTGCCAAGAAGACAAGGATCCGAAAATTTGAAGAAGGAGATTTGGTGTTGCGGGCAACGGAGGCCTCAGACCCGCGCCATACGGGGAAACTCATGCCTAAATGGGAAGGTCCATACAAGGTGAAACAAGTGCTACGTCCAGGATCATACAAGTTGGAAAGGTTGGATGGAACCGAAGTAAACAACACATGGCATGGAGACAAGCTGCGAAAATATTACACCTAAGGGAAGTTTGTTCCCTATCACTACAAAGAAGTGTGGAAGGCGTAATTCTATAAGCCTCCATAACAAATTATCTATGTTTTTAGTACTTTTTCAATCAAAGGCTCATGTACCTGTCTGCCCATGAATGAACTTTCCTTTTTCCGGTCACAATATGTTATACATTTAAATTATCTCAGACACAAGTCATACTCTTTCAGACACAAAGCGAAGATAATACCTCAGACACAATTGCAACACCTCCGACACAATTATCTCAGACAAAATTTAGTAAATTATGTTATCACATGAGTTTTATACAGACACAAGGCGGACGAAACCGCCACAGGAACAAATAACTTATCTCTGACACAAGTAACAATACTTCAGAAACAATTACGTGCAACATATTACCTAAGGAGAATTATTCAAACACAACATAAATACTTTTACGACAACTTTCATGAAATGCATTTTTTCCGAGTTTGATTTAGTCAAAAGAAGGATGCGGGTAAGAAACTCCAACATCATAAAATAGTTCAGCGTGATACAACTACAAATGAAAAGGTACAAGTACAAGAGCATTTTGACATGAGAAAACACTAAGTCATAATACACTAACTAATCAGAAGGAGGAGCATGTCACGGGGGCGGATGTGCCTTCCTACGAACATAAGCCTCCCTCCGGGCTTTCATCCACTCCATAAAGAAAACATCGAAGTCATCTTTTGGCCGTCTGAGATCATCCCTAAAAAACTCTCGGCAACAAGCAACGATAAGTGGAGCCATCTTCTGGCTCTCAGCACCAACTATCTCCTTAAAGACACTAGTCCCTCGGAAGGCTGCAACAGTATCATCACAGTCTTTCTTGTACGCCGGAGAAGCTTTATAATCTCGAATCACATCTACTGCAGATGGCATGGCAGCCAACTTCTCTTTCGCACGGTTGGCATCATCCACAGCTTCTCTCACTTGATCTTCCAAGCGTTTCCTGTCAGCAGCGAAGCCTTCTTTAGCTTCTTCTTGTAGAAGATCCATGTCAGCTATTAGGCCACCATTCTCTTGCTTCAGGGTTTTTACTTGTCTCTCTGCCACCTTCCGCCTTTTTCCCTCACGTAAAAGCTTGTTTACCAATTCGGCGCCATAACCTCCAACCTACAACAACGCATCAAACCAGGGAAATTGTTTAGAACTAACACAAATGAAAACAAGAAGACCGTATACACAAATAATACAGAAAGCTACAACTAAGAGTGTCACTTACCCGAGCATAATGCTTCTCAAACCTTAAAATCATCTTCTTTTTCGTCACCTTCGCAAGTTTTCCACGATCGTCAGGGGTAAGCATCTCGGGTAAAACCGCCTTGGGAGCTGTAGGAAACAAATATCCTACTCCTTTCCTTTGCACACCAGTAGAGGAATCTACAATCTCATCATCAGAGGACGCATCATAAGCAAAAGTGGAGTCTACCACCTGCTGCGAGCCGGACCTCCGTTTCATGCCAAGTCGGGAGCAAGAAACTAATGTCTTTGGACGGGCTCTCAGTACACACCTAGCTCCACCAGCACCCTCACCGATAGCCTCCTCTACTCGACCGAGAGTATCTCCTTCCTCAACATGTTTTTCCCTCTCACCAGGCAGACCTACATCATAAATCAAAAAATATGGTGAACATGTCCGAAATAAATAAGCAAGAAGCAAAGTAGACAAGAGGTAAGAATAAGGCAACATACCAGTGCTCATCAATGGCTCCTCATTATCCGCCACTAAACCCTCCCCCGCGGGGACAACGCTCTCTCCATCAAGTCCCCCCACAAAGAAATCAGCCTCCATTGACACATAATCAGCAAACACCGCATGCAAGTTGACAGGATTATCTCCTTCCACCCACGCCTCTGTGGTCACATTTTCCTGATGTTTCGTCGGCTCCCTAGTATTATGTACCGGACGAGACCCAATCAAATCTACACCATTACCAACATCAACTGGGACTCTCTCATGATCACCAAGTCTCGGCTCAAACACCTCCTCATACCCACCATCCAACGCCGCATCAACACCTTCTACCTCCTCATCTTCCATATCGGCATCATCGTCCTCGCCCTGTTTATTTAAGTGTTCGGGCTTAGGGGGTCCATTCTTTAAGAGCTCTTCAATCTTCCTTTTATCTTTACCCCATGCAAGCTCGGGCATGTCCATTGACGCTGGTGGATACACTGTCACAAAAAATATATACTTAGTTCATGGCCAACATAACACAAATAGCAGGCTAAGTAATACATGCACATATCATATGACAGCATCTACCACAACAAAGGGAACACTTACATCCGTAGAATTTCAGCTTGCTAACACTCTGGAACTCAGCCTCGCCCAAGACAAACTCAAAAATACGGAGTAAATCCGCACACTGCCTCACTTGGTTATCCGCCAACGTATCTCTCCGTATAATACATTGTGGCTCGACTTTAGAGGCAAATCCCGGCATGTAGCTCCAATCCCCACCACGAATTACAACATATTCATATTGCCAATGCTTCTTAGTGGTCGTCAACTTCACTGGCTTATGGCCATCTGCAAGAAGACCCACTCGGCTATTTTTGTTACCTTGGACAATCTCATAAAATGGAGCACAGTTGGACTTTTTTGATGAAAAGATCGTGAAGAATGCCTCGAAGGTTGGCTGTCGACTACTATGATCACATGCAGCAATGAACCACAATATCAGTCGAATGGAATTTGGCGTAAATTGTGCCGGAGTACACTTAAACTGCTGTTTAAACAAAGCTACCAAGAATTTGTGGGGTTTGGCCGTTAAACCCGCTTTCAAGTGCTCAAGTGGCATAACTATCCCACCATCGTCGGGCCGTGAATATAACCTCTCGCTCGGAGTAGGAGCTCTCCAAGAATAATCTCCCCCAATTTGGAAGGCCTTCGGCATAAAATCCTTCCATTTGGAATATTGAAATGAGCTCCGATATTTCAAGTGCTTATACCCTCCCCATTCAGCATCCAATTGGGAACTATCAAACTGTGGTGGATCAATGTGCTTTTCTTGATAGTATTTATCCATACTAGTAAAGTAAGCTTCGGGGTCAATAGTCACAGGAGGGACAGGAAAGTGAGTAAGGGAATCCG
Source organism: Heracleum sosnowskyi (assembly GCA_030848705.1). Classification (NCBI taxonomy): domain Eukaryota; kingdom Viridiplantae; phylum Streptophyta; class Magnoliopsida; order Apiales; family Apiaceae; genus Heracleum; species Heracleum sosnowskyi. The sequence goes on from CM061237.1 coordinate 135,149,435, forward strand.
CCCAACTACCATCCTTACGGAGCAAGCTTGTAACAGTTTTGATGTTACTTCTTCCACGAGAAGGACCAGCTCCAGCCATCTGTCAACACACAACAGAAACAAGTCAGAAAATTTCTCAATACAACAAAAAATATATTTACTATAAATTCTAAGGCAAAGTGGTGCAACAAGGCATGCAGTAAAAAATATACACATGCACAACAAAATCATACACGACTCTCGTTCTCTCGCACAAAAAAAATTGTCAAAAAAAAAAAAAAAAAAAAAAACTAAGTAAACAAATCCCTAGTCCCGCCTTCCCAGACTAGGATATACAAAGCAAAAACATATGCTTCACCTACTACATTCCAGACATGCATATACAGATATCAATAAATAAATGTACAAAAATGTATATTTTACTAGATATACTTTTAGGCATAGTATTATTCTTTTGTTTTCTCGTACAAAAACTAAGTAAATAGATTCCTCTTCCCACTTCCATCTTCCTCAGTCCCGCTTCCCCACTCATCAACAACACCTGCCTACTCTATGCTTATATCTCTAAACATACACTCTCTAAAGTATACACTCTATACTACCTACGAAACTGCTGTCAACTATCTACCAACTCCATTTACCCACTTCCCATTTCCCCTTTCCCGCTTCCACTCTCCTAAAACCTTATGCTGGTATATCAAAATCACTAACTTGGAAACCCCAGTCCCGCTTCCCCACTCCCGCTTCCCCAATCCCGCTTCCACTGTCCCGTATAGCCTCACATTGTCTTCACCCACAGCTGCCTCCTATATATACTTATTACACCCATTTTCCCTCATTTCACCCATTTACTCATTACACTTACATCAGATGCACATACAGAAGCCTTTATATACATCTATAACATATGCCTACAACCCCAGTATGTCGTTCCCGCCCCCGAGACAACAGAGTCGCCAAAATATTTACTAAGCCACAAAACCCAGTCCCGCCTTCTCATTGTTATAGCCCATGTCTATACATACACCCATACGGCTACCTATTGGATTGTGTTCCGTGGTCGGAAAATGTACAAGAAGTCTGTTTACGCATTCTCAGCATCGTGTATCGAGTGTGATGAGGGGAGAACAGGAGAAAGACGCGGCACTTGAGATACTCATAACACATCAATGCCCCTACTACAGATGTGCATACACAACAAGTACTCTGAATCCTACCATGCAGACCCGCTTTCACTACATAGCCTAAAAGAAGTCACTACACTACCCTCACTGTCAGTTCACTCTTTCTGGTTCGGGGGACGGCGAGTTGCGTCTCTAGGACCTGTCAAACGGCACCACTGCTCGTCGTAAGCATACCATCGAGGAAGAAGATGGGCATTCTGGTTGGGTTCGTGGGATAAGACTGTCAACGTCTGGACGATGATAATCTCTCGCGGTCGCCTAATATACTTACTGACAGATATGCAGCAGATGGATTTGCAGCAATATGGGCCAACCAGCAGGTGCCAGCATCACTTCATACAAGTGTTCCTATCGTACCTCGTCACCGTGTTAGCTGCATCTCTACAGGGCTATTGGTTGGCATGGAAAAAGGGAAGCTTCTACCGTCGAAGGACACTCGCCTTTTGTTGCTACAAGCCTGGTTACAGCCTTTGATCAACGAATTATAGCTGGTGCAACACCGGTGCAGGTCATTTGATATGAAGGCTGTTGAGGAAGGTTGCACTTGCTTCATACATACATTTGATTCTCATGTACAGAAAAACTATATACGCGCAGCACCTCTCATAACAAACACGGCTACCTCCCGGACATAAACCTCAGTTCAACAAAACAGACACAAATACAAGTATAAACTTACCCAACAAATATTGTATAACTTCAACCCTAAACACCTATCAACCAGTTTATACACTTAACTGCCACAAACATATATATATAAGCTTATACATGTACACATATCCCACCTAGCATGTATACATATGCGTAACTACACACCGATATTTCATACTGCGTTTTTTCGGCATCAAAAATGAAGAACTCAACAGGGACAACCCAGAGTGTACAACGAGCACTAAACCCAGTCAAAAAATAAGAACCCAGTTCCTGTAAAACATATAAACCAACCCCACATACACATGAATACGTTCCCTAGCTATATATACAGAAACACATGGCCACAGATTAAGAAAGAGAGTTTGGACGGAGGTTTATGCATGCACAGCTAGCAGCAATGGCAAAAGAGAGCAAAGAATAAAACAGAGGGATTATATATACAAACCTGAGTTGAGTCAATCAACTGTTGGAGAAGAAGCCTGGAGTCCACACGCTAGTTTAATCTTTTATATACCGTTGTTCGTCAAGAGTGCGAAAATGTGGAGTAAAAAGGTATTATCAGTGATCTCTTCTATATAATACTTGGGAAGTTGTGGTAGACGTACACACAGAGATAGAGACAAGTATTATTCATTCATAAAAAAAAAAAAAAAAAAAAAAAACCCACTACCCTGTCAAATAAAAGCCCACGGATTAGCCAAAACCATGTAGTAGGCCCGCCACCTTTTCAGTGAATCAGTTTGAAATCACGTCATGCACATCAACCAGCTAATGTATTCGTCCTTCACCACTGTTTTTTGTCCTTCATTATGTTAACATAGCTTCAGTGTTTGTCAACCCCTATTCAAAATAGTATATTGAAACAACAGTAGAGCTTTTCAGAATTCACAGTACTCACAATTTGTACTAAACAGCTAAACCGTGGAAAAGAGAAGTACTCCCATCACCCTTTTTCAACTGTCCAATCACTACTGTATCATTATATTTCTTATTCCTTCCCTTGATAACACAAATTCAAACCTATACCAACAGTCACGTGCGGTGCTAACCGGATGCACTCAAATATTTATATTTTCTTGTCCGTATTTATGTCAACATACACAATAAATTGCGGCGCACACGATTTTGATAAGTAAATAAAAAATACTAGCATAGTAAATTATGTGCAACATTATTTTTCTGACTCCTTATTTATTAAAAAAACACCTTATTAACATCTCAAATTTTATTAATTATTGCTACTCACTAACAATGCGTGGGGGCGCCAAAAAATTCCTTGATCCCCAGACAGGGTTTTCCGCCAAAAATTCCTTGTAAAAATTTCAGGGGGGCACAAAAAATTCCTTCCTCCCCAGACAGGGTTTTGCCCTCCTCCAACTACTTATACAAATTTCCACCAATAATTCCTTGGTCAAAATTTCAGGGGGCACCAAAAATTCCTTCCTACCCAGACAGGGTTTTGCCCTCCTCCAACTACTTATACAAAAATTCCTTCCTTCCGAGAAAATTTCTTTTCCCTCCTCCAAGCATGTAGAAAATTTTCATGTTGAGATCATTGCTAGCGGGCAATACCCACCAGCAATGTCCCGGGGGGCAACACGAGCCAAAATAACAAAGGTAGCACAAACAAAAAACAAACACATTTCATTCATTGAAAAGAGTCACAGGACAAAGAAGATCAATGAAAGACAAATCCGTCAAAACCTCAGTACAATATCAAATAAAAGTAAGAAAACTAAACTAAGCAGAGACATCTTCATCATCGGTCTCCTCACGGTCTACCTCATCCTTCAGCTCCTGCAACTTCATCAACACAGCTTCACGCTTGGCCATCTCCCAATCCCTCAAGCGGTCAATCTTGTTCATGTAGAAGCGATGCAGCTGGTTTTTCTCACGGACTAGCTCCTCAATAACGTCACAAGCCCGAACACCAAGAGGCTCATCAATCCAAATGTCATAGTGACATTTCCCTAGCTGCACAACACTCAAATCTCCGACCAGCATTGTTCCCAGCCCATACGGTCTTCATGACCACTGGCATGTCGCAATAACAAGTAATTCTCCTACCTTCCATGAGGGAGCTTTTCAAGACCTACACAAAGGAGATAAGAGATAAAAGATTTCAAGAAAGCAAGATAATCAAACACCTGGATACAACACATGTATTTATAGGGTCTCACCAGCTAGCCGTTGTAAAAGAGCCGTTGAAGTTATTAATCTCAAGAATCCCAGCAATGGTATGCATTTACTCCTCCAACTCACTAAAGTAAGTCGAAGGAGTGGGGGGCAATGTTAATACCCTCCCGGAAGAAATCTCTTTGCCCGGAAGAAGTCTATTTACCTGCCAGATATGACCATGTCCCGGAAGAATTCAATGGACAGCTTGTCACACCCAAAGTGGACTAAGGAAAATAAGTGAATGCAATACTATCTCTTCCGGACCAAAGACAGTTCTTTCCTCCAGCACCTTCCACCTCTTGGGCAAAAGCTGCTCCCTTCTCCAATACTCTTACATCAACTCACACCTGTCACAGGAAGGGAGCATTCTTCCGGACCGGGGGACAAAGGAAGGTAACACTAAACCTTATAAATACTCAAGCAGCCTCACATATGCACAGGTTCTAATTTTTCTACATTCACACACATTCACTCTCACATTTCACAAAACGCTCTCTAAACTCAGTCACCGGAAATATATTTTCTGATATTGTTTCTTGTTATTCTCCACCACCAAGTTACTTACTCTCACGCCGGAGGTGCTTGACGGCCACCACCCCCGGTCAGGCATTGTTTTGCAGAGTCCCGACCGACAGCACACCACATCCCCGACCAAGCATTGCCGGAAGAGGGACAAGTACGGTAGAGTGGAGCAAGGAGCATTATCACTGTGCTATTGCCCCGAACGGTACTTTTCCTTGTTATCATAATCATCTTCTAGATCAATTATCAATTATTTGCTCCGGTACCACCTGCGTGTCATACTCTAGGTTGGACACCTCTTTACCTACTACAATATTTTAAGATTCATAGTTGTTGACCCTCTGCCAGAGACAGATTAAATTGCAAGAATTTCATTGGATGATCCCCATGTGCACCAAATCAGTATAGTGACATTAAAAATATTGATATAATTTATATAAAAGTACTCCTATATAAAATTCAGATGATTTTGTAAAGAGTTATTAGAAGTCCTGTCAAATCTTATGAAAAATCTCGTGACTTTTTTCTCAAGTGATATAATTATAATTTTTATTAGAAGTCATTGTCATTAAAAGTCATTAACTTTTTGAATAAAACGATACTTGTAAAGAGTCTGTAAATGCATGAATTCAATACCGCCCTACTTTTAAAGACTTTTAATTTTTTTTTAATTAAATAACACCATACTTTTAAAAGATTCTTTAAATATTATAATTGAATACCTCATAACTTTTAAAATCATCAAAAAAAATTTAAAAATCTTAATACAATACCACCCCTCTTGTTGCACTATATAAAAAAAAAAGGTCCGTTGATGCATATAATCACAATTAGTTTTTCTTAAGTGTCCAAATGTGCAATATATGTATAACTGTGATCATATCTCATTCTTCATAAATTTATACAAACAGATCTTGAATTCTTGATTAGGGTATATACAATCCGTTAAATTTTTTAATGAAAGCTAGCACATGTTTCATCATCTGGTTAACACCTGTCCTTTCTCTGATATAAACAAACAAAAAGAAATAGTTTACCAAACAGCTTTCCCAATGGAGAAAGACATGGGGATCAACATGGTTGCTACCCATTTTGATTCTCTTTTCATCATCAACTTGCCACCTGTCCATGAATCTATTCAGCAAGTTCTATAAATATTCTCCTTGCTTGTCACATTTCACAAATCTTGATCACTCCCTCTTCATATATACTCTCTTCTTCCTCATTGTGTCTCTTCCTTTTTATAAAGTGCATTCATTATAAGACCATTATATAGTCTTATGGATCAGCCAGGCTTAGTGCCAATGTTAGAAGTCACTGGATCAAGTTCATGGTATTCGGGTGAATTATGTGTTGCTGTTCCTCAAGCAATGAAAGGTCTTCAAGGCACAAGTCCTCCCCCGTTTCTTGCCAAGATTTGTGACCTTGTTGATGATCGAAAGACCAACCATATTGTTTCTTGGAGCAAAGGGAACAACAGTTTTGTTATTTGGGATCCTGACATTTTTGCCACTGAACTTCTTCCTAAGTACTTTAAGCACAGTAACTTGTCTAGTTTTATCAGACAGCTTAACACATATGTAAGTATTATCTTCTTCAAACTTTTTAAAGTCAACCCTGAACTTTTTATCTTGTCTCTGGTTTATAGTTCTTCATTTAATTTACAGTCTGCTTATCTTATTTCATGCATCCTTCAAATTTTAAAATAGTGCTCTAGCTTTGTAACTTTAGCTTAACTTTTTTGTTTTTGTCAAAGTAAGTTTAGCTTAACTTAAATATGTTCTCTTCTAGTCAAGGTTGTGCTCGTTGCGATGACAAGTGTTTACTTGATATCCGCTTAGTCACATGTTTGAACATGTGTAGTGAACATGTGTAGATAGCCTCTTTATAAAAAGTATGGAAGGGTAGTTCATAATTGTAGCCATGAATCTGTTGACTGCATATAGGAAGTTAGGAATTGTGAATCCACTGCAGATAGGATATGCTTCATTTCTAGAGTATAATTTCTAGTTACATATATCCAAGATACAAACAGGGGATAAGAATAAGATTTTACTCTGATTTTGATTTTCATGTCACCTTATTTTGGTCTATGTCAAGTTACCAGCTAAACCCTGAGGTGGTTTTAATATGAGGTCTTGGGAGGTGGTCTTAATTAATTTGTACATCTTTAACAGTCCTGTATATTCCTTCGTTCCCCGTTTTCAGAAAGTTGGAAATCATCTTTATGTACTCTATTTTCTCCTCCAGCTCTATATTTTTATGTGCTTTCAACTTTCAATTCAACTTCCACTTCTTCATTACCTCTCATTGTAGAATGACAACCAAATGGCAAGGTAGCCTATATAAGATTCGCTCTCAGTTTATTGCCATACAAGGAATTAGAGAAGATCACTAAAGAACAAATACATTCATGACTCTTATTCTTTGTTTTTTCGTAACTTAAAATTCTTATAGATATAGGGTTCATTAGTTACTTAAATGTCTCCTGGCCGTTGAACCATATGCAGGGTTTTAGAAAAGTTGATCCAGACAAATTGGAGTTTGCTAGTGAATGGTTTTTAAGGGGACAGAGGCATCTTTTGAAACAAATTAGGAGGCGGAAACCACCTTCTCATCCTCAGAATTCACTCCAAGGTCCCAGTCATTCTTGTGTAGATATAGGTCAGTTTGGGTCAGATGCAGAAACTGATCGCTTGCAGCTTGACACAGAAGTTTTAAGGGCGGAATTGGTTAGACTTAGACAAGAACAACAGAACACTAAAGCACACCTAAAAGCTATTGAATTTAGATTAAAAGACGCAGAGATTAAACAACAACATATCATGGCCTTCTTGACTAGAATGATCCGGAATCCGAGTCTAGTTCAGAAATTAATTGAATCAGGTAGAAGGGGTAAGCTCGTGGAAGAAATCAACAAGAAGAAAAGTAAGGCAATTGATCAAGTTTGTGGAAGTGTTGAGGCCAGAGGAATAGGTCAAGGTAAGAGGCAAATTTATGTTGAACTAGGAAGTAAGGATCTTAGTGACATCAAAATTTCAGTAATGAACACACTTTCTATTGAGATGCAAGCTCTAGAAGAAACCTCAAAAAGGAGTGATGAGGGACAAGAGGGACGGAATAACGGACTTGATAAGAAGTTTTGGGAAGACTTGTTGAATGATAGGAATGAAGAAGAGTCAGGTTTGTTTGGCTGATCAGCGTGATTTTTAGCACAAGTCAGATTAAGATTTTTACCTGTCTGACTTGAGGATCTTGGAAGACATTGACTATCTTATTCTTCTTTCGCCATCATTATATTTGAAACCTAGTTGGTATTCTACTTTTAGTGCTTTCTTTGTTGGTTAGAAGATTAAATTTTTCATAGATTCATAGAGGCCGGCTGAGCATCATTGATTCTAAGGGTGCAGATTATCTTCATGTTCTGATTTTGTTGCTGGAAACCTGGGACCTCCTTAAAGACATTAACATGTTCAGATAATGTCTTTTATATTATGGCTTGCTTTTAGATTTCAAACTCTTAAGCTCTAACAAATTTATTCCTAATTAGGAGTAAATTTCTGGCAGCTCCTATTTAAGAGCTAAAGGCGGCAGCTTGAATATACGAAACACCGTTGCTGCGAATTCTACGTGACAAGTGATGGCTGTCGTGAATAATATGGCAGGTCATCCCTGTGGAATTCGTCAGTGGTAAGTCAAATCTAACGTTGCAAACGTGTTTGAATAGGCGAGGGTGATCTTATGCTTCATTAATGTGGCAAAGTTTCTTTTCTCTAATGTAGGTTGCTAAAGCCCTGTACAGCAACGATGTTTGGAAGGCAGTTTCCACCATGGACTTTTGAACATCTTTCCACTTTAGCTGTATTGGCTGGTCTAGTGTTGTACTCCCGAATTTCCATTTCATACTGAATGATTTTCTGTTGTGTTTTGAACTATTAGGTGAGATTCCATTTTCTGTGTTGTTCCAAATAATAAACTTGTGTATCAGAAAAAGCCTAGTGGATATTCCGGTTTCTGTGTATTTTCAAATATAAAACTTGTGTATTTGAAGGAGTTAATCTACAACAAACGCATGTTACAGCATGTTATATTGCAGCAGTCTTTTAAGATCTCAGTAAACTATGTGTAAAAGACGGTATGGTATGCTGCATCATACATTTGTCCCGGATCATGTGCCATTTAAAGGAAGTGCGGATATTACTCTTCTTTGGATAGCAAGAGATTTTTTTTTCGAGCGGAAGCTGCCTGACTTATTTTCAAATTTCGAACAAGCAATTGTTACCATTACCTGACTAAAAGAAATTAATAAGCTGGGCCTGGCAACTGGGCCACGAAATTAAATAAACATTGCAGCGGTAGAGTGGTAGGCCGAGTCTTGTCATCCGGTAGAATGTATACTCTTCATTAATAAGTAAAATAATATGTAATTGGTGCCGTATTAAAATATCAAAATATCAAATTTGGTTATTACTAAACATTAACTTCACCTAGATTCGATTCCTTACCACTAATTATATAATATTTATTTATTTACTTTAATGTGTTGTACTAAACTACCAAATTTGGTTATCACTAAATTCGAGTTCGATTCCTCCTAACTACGTAGTTATACAAGATTTATTTGCTCTAAATTATTTAGCTTCATCCAGGTTTCGATTCCTTATGACTATGTAATTATACAAGATATATTTATTTACTTTAATTTCATTAACTTATTTCCTTTAATTTCATTAGTTTCATCCAGGGTTAAATTATCAATAATTACATAATTAAATATTATTCATTTATTATATATTTTTATCATTCAATTTTTTACAAGTATATATTCTTTTAACAATATTTATTAATAATTTATCAATATTAATATTTTAATATCGATTTATGATCTATGTTTGACACGGGTTATCAACTAGTATATTTAAAGGAAAAGAATTAACTTAAGATTTGAAACTTGAAAGAAACTGAAATAAAATATCTCATCTGGCCCTTTATGTTTTCTTTCTCATTCCTAATTTTTCAGCAATTATAATTAATTTTCGGTTGTGTCTGTACTCCGGGGAAACTTAGAACCGGTCATAGAATAGTGATTGATAACTTATAACTTATAAATTCATAAGTGAATGTCAGAAATTATCAACATTTTACTTAACTTACTTACTCTTTGATTTCTTATTACGTTTTGGTAATTGTTGTTTTAACCAATTTTTTCCAACTTGCAGCTTGAGCGTTTCTCAGTTTCTTTATGTTTGACTTGGACCTGAATTGTACAAGAGAAAATCGAACATATGATATATCGTTTATCAATCTTTGACATTAGATTACGATTTTATCAACATTTGTTTCCGATATTAACAACACATATGACAACAGAATAACAATACATGTGCTCAAAAAGTGAAGTAGTTGACAAAAATGAGCGAACATAATTATAAATCAATCACTACTCTATGAAAAGTAAATTTGGCAAGCACGTCATGCATATAAAGGGCCAGTTTGGGTAACATGATTTATACATTATAAGTTAATAACAATTTGTTTGTGTACTCAGCTTATTTGATAACTTATAATTTATAAGTTGATAAGTTGAATGTTAGAAATCATCAACATTTTACTTAATTTATCAACTTATTTTTTGATTTTTTGATTTTTCTAATATTTTATATTTTTACATTTGTGTTTTTAAATATTTTTTTAATTTAAAATACAAGTGTTGAAATCATTGTATTTAAAAATTATTTTTTTCAAATTTAATTTAGCAAATTCTTCACTAACTTATAAGTAAATTTATCCAAACACACGTATAACTTATAAGAATTCATCAACTTATCACTTATATGATACTTACTCATTTTAAGCTATAAATCAACTTTTTTGTGATACCCCAAACATGCACAAAATAAAGCTCTTAAATAGGTTGTTGTGCAAAGGATTTTGAGGTATGAACGTGAAATGAACATGTAATAAACTAATTTAGTGCCATGCATGTTTTTTTTTCTTGTTAAGAACATTTTCCAAGGGTCTCAAAAGAAAAAAGAGATTCATGAATTATCAATGTGACAAAAAAAATAGCATGTCGTTAACTTAAGTTCTTTGTAAAGGAGTTTAATGGAGTTTTTGCTCCGATTTTATATAAGTTCACAGTATCTCAATTTGATAATGAGAAAAATGTCCAAGTACGTATTTAAAAAAGTTATAGAAGTACGTAATCTATACTATTAACTCCTTATATATAATAAGCGTAAGGGAGATTTTATCCAAAACTTTGGTTGGTCACTGTACTACCAAAAGTATACGATCCCACTACTAGAAATATAGCAATAGACATCGGCTAAAAACCGATGTCTTTCTAAACAACCAACCGATGTCTACGCGGGTGTTGTTAAATGTCCGAGTGTTTAGACATCGGTTTTTGACTGATGTCTATTAGATAAAACCACATCGTTTACATAACAAATTCTGATGTCATTGGCACAAATTCATCACAAACGTATATTATTAACACTTCAATATTGATTTGTTATCAAGGTTAGATCCTCTTGAACAAACGACACACAAGTTAAAAATAAATATTGACATCGAATGATGTATTAAAAACGATGTCGAATAAGGGAATTAACATCGGTTTGATATGTTACTCTGATGTCAAAAGCCTTTAAGACATCTATTTCGTATAGACACTGATGTAATAGATATTAAAGACATCGGTTTTTTTGCTGTATAATTTTTGAGTGTCCATTTAACATCGGTTTCTTTAATTGTTGTCGATGTTGAATGGTCCTTTTAACATCAGTTTTTGAAGGTGTTGCAATGTTATATGTCCCATTTAATTTCGGTTTTCTGGTTTGATTTTTACGTACACAGTTCATTTAACATCGATTTTTGAGTGTACACTGATGTCTTTGTTACTTTAGAAATTGGTTAAGTTTGGTTTCCACATCGGTTTTAACAGTACAAAATTATAGCTGTGATGTTAATTTACATTGCCCCTGATTACCAATTCAATACCAATTCAACAAAAATTGCATCACAAAGCTAATTACCAATGCAAAAAAACTTGCATCGCAAAGCTAATTATCAAATTCAAAATGGATTCACAAACAATTCAAAACCTAACATGTTGCAACCAAAAACATTCTAGTAGCCATAAACTACATTGCCAAAAGTACCAGATATTCCAACCAAATAAAAAACATCCAACAACTACGACCAACTGTCTAACAACCAGAACTTGATAGGGTAAACCAAAAGAACTGTCTAAAAACATCTAACCACCAGAATATTGTAAAACAAAAGTACTTCCATAGGAACCAAACCAAGCGCTTTACATTTTGTCTTGAATAAACTTGATAGTATCTAAGCGCACCTCATCCAGCTCGTGCATTTTGTAAGTCTGCCGACTCTTGGTTGCCCACTAAAAAGTAATACACAAAATAAAAATTAGCTCAAAATTCATCGGTCATACTATTTCAACGATCAAATAACAGGGCCGCATACCTTAGTAGTAAAAGAAAGTTCATTATCAAAAATGATATCTTTCATGTACCGCATGACAACATAACCACATTCAACTCCACCAGGTTGTTTTGGAGATCCCTATTCCAATTTTAGTACACGTCAGCTCCAGAAAAAATGAAACTTACAAAATACGAAATACAAAATTAAAATAAAATACTTACTCCAAGATTTTGAATTTTACAAGGTTTGTTTCCTCTTCCAGTTTGAGCATTGTAAGATTTCAGTGCCCTGCATATATAAGAGAACCACAAATTGTTAAATTCTACTAGAAAATTATTAATATATAAATCAAATTATGACCAAGATGGAATAAGAATATATTACTCTGATAAAGCTTTTTCCAATGCGTCAAAATGTTTTGGTTGAGACAAAGGATTCAGAATGTAAATATCACCATCCCATATTACAACCAAAATCCAGTGGCGGCTATGTTTAATAATTATAAATTAAATATACACAAGTCAGAATTTTCAAAATTTACCTAAATATATTAATTAATTAGTAAAATAGTCTTAATTACAAACACTTACTTATGATTATGTGGCATGAAGAATATGCGATTTTGATTACCCTCTCTCATTCGACTAACAACATATTGTTGAAAATCATTGTTCAAGGTAAATGTGGCTCCAGGATCAAAAAAGCTAAATAAGATCGCATCATCATTCTTTCGACCCTCCTGAATCATTGTTTGCAAGTGCCTGTATGGGAGAAAATTTAATTGCTCACAGTAACGTTGTGGAATATAGAGAATGACTTGAATGAAAAAAATTACTTACGCTATATAAGAAGCTATTGCAGCTTGTCCAATCATGTCAAACTCTAACAAGGCTTTTAAATTCTCATGCAATATATAGATGATCTTCTCGTTTCCAAATTCTCATGCCGCATCTTGTCATCATGTACTCGCTGGTTTGCGTGCCAAGTCATGAGTTCAGCCGTGGATGGTGATTTAAACATTCGTTTAAATCGCGGAATGATTGGAAAGTACCACATGACTTTTGCTGGAATATTAACTCTGACTTTGCCATCCTTCCCCACTTTCCAGCGAGATAGTAGGCACTTGGGACACTCAGAAGCATCAGAATTGATACCCCTGTACAGTATACAGTCGTTCGGACATGAATGGATCTTTATGTACTCGAGGCCTAAATCGGATAGAGTTTTCTTTGCTTCATAAGCGTTAGCAGGCAACACATTATCTTTTGGAAGGAGAGAGCCGACTGAAGAGAGCAGATCAGTAAAGGCACTATCGCTAACACCAAACCTAGATTTCCAATTGTGTAATCTTAACATCCACTCCAACTTAGTGAACTCACTGCCCTTATACATTGGTTGTTCCGCATCAACCACAAACCTCTTGAACTCGTACGAATCCTTATCGTAATCACCGGAGTGAAATGCTGCTTCACAAACATCAACAGTTTCTGATGCAGCAAAGTGCTCCGGTGCTTGCTCCGAAGCCGGGTGTGTACTACCTACAGATGACCTAGTACTCCTATACGAAATATCTTCATGCCAAATCCAATCTACATACCCCAAACTAAAACCATTTTCATAAATGTGTCCCCTTATTATTTTTACAGAGAATTTTTTAAAATTTAGACATCGTCCACATGGGCAAGGAATTCTCTTAGGATCTTCAGCATTTTCTTCAGCATATATCAAGAATTTTTCAACCCCAATTTCGAATTCTAAAGAATCCCTATCTTTGGTTATCCACGACTTATCCATATATTTGTATGACCAAGAGTTGTCTACCTGATTTTCATTTCAAACATTATATATTAAATAAGTAGCAGAAATTTGGCTAAGGGGGGGGCGGGGGAATATTTTGGGAAATAAGAGGGAACTTATTTTATTAAGGGGGAAAGTGTGGTATACGGGAAACTTTTAATTTTTTGAAAATAAGAATCCACACCGGCTATTATTAGAACCGATGTCTACAACGCGCTTTAACATCGCTTTAGAAAATACCGATGTTGAAATACCATTTAACATCAGTGGCATTTGGAACCGATGTTAAAACACCGATGTTGTATCTACTTTTTCTAGTAGTATCCGTTGGATTATTAAACTATAAATCTTCAAATCAATGAGGACCGTCAGATATAATATTAAAAATTGTATTTGATTATTAATAGGATAGTATTTAAATACTAAAATATGTATTTTGATAATTTAAACCAATTATAAATAGGTTTTCTATATTGAATAGAAATCTTTATGTAAAAATTCGTAATTATCTTTTCTCTTTAGTTTATGAATAGTTCCGGTTAGATAATAATTATTAAACCATCATTTAATTAAATATAATTTTGTAAGCTTCGTGTGGGCTGTAAAATCGTTAAAATATGTTGTCTAAAACTCAAGATAGAGCCCAAACAGTAAAGTTATTTTCTAAATTTTAATAAATAAAAGATGTATTTTGATAATTTAAACCAATTATAAATATGTTTTCTATATTGAATAGAAATCTTTATGTAAAAATTCGTAATTATTTTTTCTCTTTAGTTTATGGATAGTTCCAGTTAGATAATAATTATTAAACCATCATTAAATTAAATATAATTTTGTAAGCTTCGCGTGGGCTGTAAAATCGTTAAAATCTGTTGTCTAAAACTCAAGATAGAGCCCAAATAGTAAAGTTATTATTTAAATTTTAATAAATATATTTTTATTATTGTAGCACCAATTTAATTTTTTTTCCTAATTCTTTTAAATTTATAAATTCTATGTTTATTTCAATAAAATATTAAAATCAATTTAAGAAAAAATTAAAATCGATCATCCTTACGACCAAATTAATAATTATAGTTAGATCTTAAATAGATCGATGAGAATTGTTAGAAATATTAAAAAGTGTATCTGATTAATAATAGAATTATATTTAAATACTAAAAAGTGTATTTTGATAATTTAAAATTTTTCTATGTAAAAATTCTTAAATATATTTTCTCTTGAATTTATGTATAGTTCCAGTTAGATAATAATTATTAAATCAAATATCAAGATAACAATTCATATCGATTACAATGATACACGTGGACCCTACGTGGAGAACTCCTGTACATGAATAAATTTAAACACTTTTTTCTGAAGGAACATAACAATTTGATTAATCCAAATTATAATTATATTATTTTACATATAACAAACATAAAAGGATAATATCAAAATATTATTAAAATATTGAGGGTTTCATATTCATAAACGATAATTTTGAATATAATACTTATATTAAAATGTGTATTTGATTAAAGGTAGGATTATATTTAAATACTAAGAAGTGTGCTTTGATAATTTAAACCAATTATGAATTGATTTTCTATATTGAATTGAATTCTTTATGTAAAACTTCTTAACCATCTTTTCTTTTCAGTTTATTTTATGAGTAGTTCAACTGGTCAAGTTAGATAATAATTATTAAACCATCATTAAATTAAAGACAATTTCGTTAGTTTCGCATGGGTTGTAAAATCGTCAAAATTCAATTTCTAAAACTCAGAATAGAACCCAAATAGTAAAGTGTGTATCTAAATTTTAATAAATATTTTTTTATTATTGTAGCACCAATTTATTTATTTTTCCACTAATTCTTTTAAATATAGAGAAATTTTATGTTTATTTCAAAAAAATATCAAAATTAATTAAGAACAAATTCAAATCGATAAAGAATATAATAATATGAGAATAAAATTTTATATAATCATAACATAATTTTTATTCTATTTAATAATTTTTAAGTAATAATGTATTCTAAAATTTTATATACACTGTAAATAAAACCGAACCATTAAAAGTAAAAGCAATTAGTAAGATACTTATATCAGTATATACTTGATATCTTTATTATATTAAATCCTTATATATAATAATCATAATAAAGATCTTATCCAAAATTTTGGTCGTAGATAACCAAATTAATAAGGACTATTAGATCTTAACTAGATAAATGAAAATCGTTAGATCAAATATTTAAAACTTATAAGGAAGCTTTCATTATTTAGTTTTTAATATAATAACATAGATATTTATAGGATATACTATAAAAAATGAATTTTATACAGAATTTTGATCGTCACGGTGTACTACTTTAAAAGAAGAACTATTACAAAAAAAATTATATTTTAATTGATAATTTATTTTCTCAAAAGTTCAAAGTTCCCGCATCTTTAACATATTACAAAAAAGAGTATATTATATTTTAGCAATAAATAATTAAAAAAATTAAAAATTAAAAAAATTATAAATATTAAGAAAAATTAATGATGTTATCATGGTAGTTTGTGTCTAAATACCGCCAAAATATTCTCAACCGTTAGATCCAATACTTTTAAAAATAGATGATCAAGATTATATCATATAAAAAGAAGTTATTGTCTAAAATTGATATAAGTTAAAAGATATTATATTATGATTGGATTTTCTAAACACTCAAAACATAAAAATAGTTGTAATTAAATAAGGAAACTCATTTAATACCAAAATAATCAAAATCGTTTAATGTTAAATAGATAGGTGAAAACCGTTAGATTTAACATTAAAAACTGTATTTGGTTAATAAAGGGTATTCTAATAATCTAAACTACATATAAGTAGATTTCCTAAATCGAATAGAATTCTCAACATTAAATTTTGTCACTTTATTCTCTTTTTAGTTTTAGAATAGTTTAGTGTGTAAAATATAATAAATATCAAATTTTTAACTATAATTTTTTTGGCTAAATCTTTTTTAACAATAATTT
Source organism: Heracleum sosnowskyi (assembly GCA_030848705.1). Taxonomy (NCBI): domain Eukaryota; kingdom Viridiplantae; phylum Streptophyta; class Magnoliopsida; order Apiales; family Apiaceae; genus Heracleum; species Heracleum sosnowskyi. The sequence goes on from CM061237.1 coordinate 135,166,215, forward strand.
AATCATGTAAACTAATAACTTTTAAATATTAAAATATTCATAAATAAATATAATTATAAATATTTAAAAAACAATCGTGTGTTGCATGGATAATAAAAATATAATTATAAATAAAATAATTATAAATAAAATTTAAGTAACCGTGCATCGCACGGGCTATAAGCTAGTATTATTAAAGACGAAACATTGAAAGTTTTGTAGTCTGGTCATAAAAGTTTTTGTAGTCTGGTAACTCCATTCATAACCGTTAGATATTTTTGATCAAATCATTGAGAACCGTTAGATAAAATATTAAAATTAGTATATAGAATATCTTTTTTATTTTTCCTAACTAAAACATCTCATTTTCCAAAAATATTAATAAAATAACATAATAAGGTTTTAATTGCTAATAAATAACTCATTACCATTTTTAGCCAAAGTGTATATTCTTTTTTATATTTTCTAACTAAAATTTCTACTTTTCTATTTTTCATAAATAAAACCTCTAATTTTCCAAAAATATCATGAATAGTTCTATTTAATAAAATAAAATAATAATATTATAATTATTAATGAATAACCGATTAGCTTTTTTTCCAAAACGTATATTCTTTTTTATATTTTTTAACTAATATTTCTCTTAACTAAAACCTCAAAAATATCACGGGCTATTCCATTTAGTAGCATAAAATACTAATATTATGAATATATCTCTCTATCTATACTATATTATCAAATACGAAACATTGAAAATTTTGGTACATGTTTTTTGATACGATATTTGCCTTATTTAATTGTTTATTTAATTATTATAATCAGTTACCCTTTCAATTTTATATTACCATTTTTTTCTAAAAAATCAGGGGCAATTTCCTTTTCAGCTAAAACATGTTACTTTTTCTATTTACTTTGCTAAAATCCTTCATTTTTCAAATATATCACGAGAAAACCCTTACATATCTACTTTAAAATATATTTTAATACTTTTAATTGACAATTACCTTTTCAAATAAAACATGTCACATTTTCTATTTTTCTTACTAAACCCCCTATTTTTTCAAAAATATCACGGGCAAATCGTTACTTTTATATTTTAAAATTCAACGAAAATATGTTACTTTCTATTTTTATTACTAAAACCCCTCTTTTTCCAAAATATCACGGACAAACCGTTACTTATTTATTTTAAAATTCATTTTAATACTTTTAATTATTTTAAAATATTTAACACGTCTACTTAGTTTTTTTAATAAATGCAATTAATAAAATATAAAATATAAATAATAAAATTAACAATTATTAAAAACAACCCGTGCATCGTACCGGTTTTAAGCTATCTATCTATACTATAATATTATAAGCAAACCACCCTCTATTTGGTTGGTAGTTTGGTCATTTGGTTTGGTCCTTTAAATAATAACCGTTAGATGTAAATATAGGTAAATGAGAACCGTTGGATATAATATTAAAAAAATATTCTTTTTTGATATCTAAAATGCTCCCATGGGTTCAAGGTTCGAATCCCGTCAACAACATATTAAAAAATTTTAAGATAAAAATTCAAATAAATGCTAATAAAATAAGATAAAAAATACTAAAAAATCATATAAAAAAAATACTATTGTAAGCAAACTACCATCTATTTGGTTGGTTGGTAGTTTGGTTTTCTAAATAATAACCGTTAGATGTAAATATAGGTAAATGAGAACCGTTGGATGTAATATTAAAAAATATTTTTTTTTGATATCTAAAATGTTCCCACGGGTTCAAGGTTTGAATCCCGTCAACATCATATTAAAAATTTTTAAGATCAAAATACAAATAAATGCTAATAAAATAAGATAAAAAATACTAAAAAATCAGATTAAAAAAATACTATTATAAGCAAACTACCATTTATTTGGTTGGTTGGTAGTTTGGTTCTCTAAATAATAACCGTTAGATATAAATATAGATAAATGAGAACCGTTTGATGTAATATTAAAAGAATATTATTTTCTTGGTATCTAAAATACTCCCACGGGTTCAAGATTCGAATCCCGTCAACAACATATTATTATTATTAAATATTTATGTCATCTATTTTTCTAAGTTACATTCAAAAGTTCAAGATATTATTCCGTCGACAACATATTAAAATTTTTTAAGATCAAAATACAAATAAATGATAATAAAATAAGATAAAAAATAATAGTAAATCATATAAAAATAATTAATTAAAAATACCAAAATTCATCCGTGCATCGCACGGGTTATAGGCTTGTGTATTTTAATGGTAAATTTGTAAATATTTGATCAAGTTTAAAATAATAAGTAAGGCCCAATATGCCGGGGGCTGAAGAAATATAATTACAATAGTACTCTGCACCGTGAGTATGTACTTAGGAACATTAAACCCTTTGATATTAATGTTTAAAAGATATATATGGAGTTTTTCGTTACTTATTTATCCTTCAATTAGCATGGCCTAATTTCTGAAATTTTTAAGGGAAAAAAGCTCAAAAATCATATTGTTCTGTACGGTTATATGCCTTATAAATTTAGGAAAAAAGCGAAAATCGAACTCAAAATTAAATATAAAATATGTGATGACAAACGATAAATCGTTATTACTTGAGTTATCTCACCCTCCTCGGAAGAGTTTAGATTAGTCATTTACAAAGAGAAATTATATTATATCCTTACATATAATAAGCGTAAGGGAGATTTTATTCAAAAGTTTGGTCATGTACCGTCAAACTAATAAGGACCGTTGATATTAAAATAGATGAATGACAACCGTTAGATCTAACATTAAAAAATGTATTTGATTGGTAGTATAATTATATTAAAATACTAAAAAATCTATTTTAATAATATAAATCATAGATGAGTAGTTTTTTTAAGTTGAATAAAATACTAAAAAGTGTATCTAATTATTAATAGAATTATATTTGAACAATATACTTTAATAATAAAAACTAATTATGAGTATATTTTTTAAGTTGAATTGAATACTAAAACGTGTAATTAAATACACTTAAAAATGTATTTTAATACTATAAACTAGATATTAGTAGGTCTTCTAAATTAAATAGAATACTAAAAATGTATTTAAATACATTTTTTGATACTAGATTTAAAGGTTCTCGGTTATCTATAAAATCTAATGGTGCTTATTGTTTTGACGACATATAATCAAAATTTTGAATAAATTTCTCTTACATGTAAGTAAATAATAAGTCTGTGAGGGATTTTATCCAGATTTTTGGTCACTTAGAACAACAATAAGTATCGTTAAATTTCTAATATTAAAAAGTGTAAATTATAATATTAATGATGTAAATTATATAATTATATATATTATATATATTAAAAAAAGATCTGTGCATTGCACGGATTATAAGCTAGTAAAAAGAAGATCCAGAACACAGTTTGAAGTAGGGGTGTAAACGAGTCAAACCGTTCGTGAGCTACTCGAGCCGAGCTTGAGCTTCATATTACTCGATATTACTCGGCTAGTAAAGTTCGCGAGCCTCTATCATTTTTAATTTTTATATATTATAAATATATATTTATACAAATATTTAGTATTTAGATATAATTTTTATATATAATCGAGTCGAACTCGAGCTGAACCGATCATATTCGAACTTTTGTCAATATTTTGTGAAGTTGATTCGAGCTTACGAGTCGAGCTCGAACATATCGAATTTTTTACGAGCCGAGTTTCGAGCTTGAAATTGAAGGCTCGATCCAACTCAAGCCCGAGCTGAAGCCCGAATTTTTTACATTCGAGTTTTGAGGGTGTTTTGGGCTTAAAAGCCCACTTGTGCTTATGGGCTGTGTTTGGGGAAATAATTACAATCAGCTTATCACAATTTATTATCCATAAGCTGAATGTTATCAGAGGCTAACATTTCTCAAATCACCATCAACTTATTACTGTTATTACCGTTATTCTTCATTTCCCATTTTTATCTTCAATTACTTTCTTTCTTTTCATTTACTTCCTTCAACTGTGAGAATTCAATTCTTCAGTTTCCATTTGCTGTATCATTACTTTCTTCAACTACGAGCCTATAATTCCTCACTTTCCCCTTTTCAATTGTGCCCTATTCTCATTCACTTATCTTTTGGTGTATAAAGCAAATACAACATCCATCGGTCCTCTTTCGTTCAATTTAATTGTGGTATGATTTTTTAATTTTAATGTTCATGGAGCTATACATACATATATATATATATATACACACATATACATACATGTTTGTGTTGTATTAATTATTTGTTTTTAATTTCTTGTGTTTTATGTGTGTTGGTGTTAAATATATATACATTGTTTGTGTTTGTCTTGATATTTTATGATTTTTGTGATTTCTGTCTTGATACATGTCATTGTGTTTGTTATGCAATCTTGTTTTTAAAACCGCTTAATCAAGTCGTTTCGAATGCTTTCTGTTTGGTTTGGTATGATTTCTGTTTTTTTCGAATGCTTAATCAAGCCGCTTAATCAAACAACTACGATACAATTTAAATTAGTTAAGATCTACTGTTTAAATAATTAGTCACTATAAATTACCAATCTCCGAAGTAGCAATGATTTGGTTCTAATAAGGTCTGTTGTGCTTGTTTATTTTTGTCAAGCGTACATGGCGGCAACCCCACCGGTGACCCCTAATGCTAAGTGGACTGATAAATTACATAAACTCTTTGTTGAATTATGTGATGTTGAAGTTATCAAGGGCAACAAAGTAGGGACAACTTTGAATAAGGAAGGTTGGGTTGCAGTTCACACGAAATTTGTGAGGCAAAAGAATGTCCCCGTGGACCATAAGACAATTTAAAAATCATTGGGAGGCGATGAAACCGGATTACCAGCTTTTTAAGAAATTGAAGTTCGGAGAGAGTGGGTTGGGATGGAACAAGAATACCAAGACAATTGAGACGTCTCCTATATGGTGGTTACAAAAAACACAGGTATGATACCTGGCATGCACTCTTGTAAACTATACAAGCTTGTTTTGTAATTTATTTCAGAAAAATTATTTCCCAAGTTTGTCAAAGAACTAGGATCAATACTACCCGCAATGACATGTATCTTCCAGCAATATGTCTGGTGACTAATCCAACTATCATATGTTTAGGGCATGAGGATAACATGAGAAATTCTTAGTCATGCTCAAGTAATTCTTATAGATTAACAAGGATAAATGATATGTAATTCACAGCACATACGTAGGTTCTCATTATGCACGTTTATATGATAACACTTATAATATCATCCTTCCGGTTAGGAAGTGTAGGCAACTTTGTTTACTATCAGATTGACTTCCACAAACCATTTATGTTCTGAAGGTGTAAATTTTTGAAACTGTGACAGTATCCCGGTGTTGATACCATTTGAGAATCCAGTAGTACATCTGTGACAATAAAGACATCTGGTTGTTTGGTTCAACTGTGGATTGAAGTTGCAAGGGGTTACTCTTCTGTTCTTTCCTTGTGTTTATATGTACATGTAATTAAATTGCTTTATAAAATGTTCAAGATATGGTTTGACCATACTAGTGAGGATGTTGATGTAGAAGTTTCCATATAGAGCCGGATTTGTTTGTGTTATCAAATTTATACATAAAATTAGACAAGTTTTAGAATAATAATGCTATGTTTTTTTAGTTATCTAGTAGCAGTATCTTATACAAGTAGTATCTCTCTTTAAACTCTTATATTTTCAATGGTGCATATTAATTTTGTACTGAACAATGCATTCTATGAGCGAAAATACAAGGTCCTGGATTTTTTAAAACACATACCAACAATCCAAATGTACAATGATATACCATTATTTGTATATCACTTGGAACTATTAGTTGTGATGTTTAGATCAAGAATAACGTGCTTGAACTTTATAGCTAAAACATACTTAGAATGTAGATAGATTCCTTGTTTGCGCTGTTGCTTACAATCGAGCATGTTGTTAATAGTGAGCATGTTGCTAACTTCTGTACAAGAGAATTCAAAATATGCGAAGTTGAGAGACAAAGACCTATCGTTGCATATACAGTATTACGACACCTTGTTTGGTGACATTGTTGCAACCGGTCAGAGGGCAAGAGCTGCTAACACATATTCTGCGGTGAATCTAGAAGCAGGTGAAGAGTTTACCGAAGTCATGGGTGAGGAAGATGAGGGAAAAGAAGGCAATGGTGATAGCGATGACAACAACATTCAAAGCCTGCCTAATTTGTTTCCAGCACCTTCACTAAAATCATCCAAGGGCAGTGGTTCAAAGAGAAAGAAATCTGGAGCTGAGTTTGTGCGGGCAGGTCTTGATAGCCTTGCAATTGCAATGTCTTATAGGAGAACACAATCAACTGTCGCTACTGATGATGTTGCTTTGAATGTTGCGGTTGACATTCTAGATAACATGGAGCAGGTTCCCTTGGTAGCGAGTTGTACTTCTATGCCAAGAGGTATCTTCTTGAGAAAGGAAATAGGACACTTTTCCTAAAGGCACGCAACAACGAACTACGTTATGGTGAGATTATGCACAATTTTACAAGAAGGGCAGACGAAAATCAAAATGACAACTAAAATATTTATTTATCCAGTTGAGTGTAGTGTGTTAGTGTCCTACTGTGGCAAATTTTATGTTATTCATGTGACTGTTGTGTGCATCTAAAAGCTATGATATGATTAGATTTTCATATATACTTTTGTTAAAAGTAGATCTTGCTATTCTGTCATGTAATGATGTGAACTCTTTTTATATTTTCAACTTGTAATGGATGATTTGTGTTTCAGTTTCACATGGTTACAGTAAACAAATTGTTGGCTTGTAGGTTACATTTTATGTGTATCACATGGAAACAATACGGTTAACATCAACGTGTATCTGTGTATATATGAAGCTAGATTTCACAATTCTCTTTCAAAAATATCAAAGCCAGTCTTCTGAAATTCATTCACTTAAATGGATCCTTTCAACACAAATACTCATTTCAGTCAATATGTTAGTACATATAATCAATTCGACTAGTCTTCTAATGCTCAATACAACAATTACAGCCAGTCATCTAATGCCCCATACAACAATCACAACCAGTCTTTCAATGATCATTTTTGTGATTCTTCAGTTGAATTTTCTAATTTTGGCCAATATTTTAACTCCCATTTTCATAATTCTTCTAATGCATTCAATAATTTTGGCCAGTCTTCAAACTATAGTTTTTGGCGATTCTTCTAATGCGTACAATTATATTGATCAGTCTGTGAATGCATTTAATCCTTTTGCTAAAGTTTCATACACATTGGAAGAAGAAAATGAGGAGGAAAGTGCGAAAAATTTATTTGATTGACAAGTTGTATGTACTGCTGCTGCATACACTTTAGTGTACTATTATGACACATTTGTCCACAAAGAGCCATGTTGTACTTCAATTCGCACATGATCAAGATTAATCCGTGAAATATTAGAAGGAAACGATACTCGGTGCTATCAAGATTTTCGTATGAACAAGGTTGCCTTTAAGTCATTATGTCATACTTTAGTTGAACGGTATGGATTGGTTCCCACGCGTGGAATGTCCAAATACGAGGAGGTCGGTATGTTCCTAATGACTGTTGCTCATGGGACAGGAAATCGTTTAATGCAAGAAATGTTCAATCATTCCGGTGAGACAATAAGTCGACATTTTCATTCTGTTCTCGAAGCGATATGTAGTATGGTAAAGGATTTTTAACTCCGGATCCAAATTATAATGCTGGAGTTGGATATCATAAACCTCAATAGAGTCAATATTATCCACATTTTAAAGTAAGTTTATTCGTGCATGTGCATTATTTTTCAAATATTACAAATATAATTGTTGTTGTAAATATATTCATATTAATTGCAGAATGCTATAGGAGCTATTGATGGAATTCATATTAAATACTAGATACATGAATCAGAGCGTACACCTTATTTTGGTCGAAAAGGATATACTACTCAAAATATTCTTGCATTGTGTGATTTTAACATGTGTTTTACTTTTGCATGGTCGGGATAGGAAGGCGGAGCACACGACATCCGCATCTTAACCGAAGCTAAAAGTAGAACTGAGCTTAACTTTCCACATGCAACTGAAAATAAATTTTATCTTGTAGATGCAGGTTATCCACACAAAAGAGGATATATGGTTCCGTACAAAGGTGCAAGCGTAAGATACCACATCCAAGATTTTCGTCGGGCTAATGATACCACACATGCACCTCGAAATGCAAAAGAAAAATTTAATCACCTACATTCTTCATGTAGAATGGTTGTCGAGCGAACATTTGAAGTTTGGAAAGCTAGATTTGCTATTTTAGAAACTGAAAGCGAGACTGATGTCGATAATACGTGGATTGAAAAACGTGATGAGATTACTGCTCGAATTCCGTAAATGTTGTAATGTTTCGCTTTTTATATATTTAAAATCTCATGTATAAAAATTCATGTACTGAATAAAAAGTTGTTTTTCAATAATTTTTTTAACTTATAAGTTATAATTACCAAACACTTCATTAACTTATAAATAAATTTATCCAAACACTAAAATAACTTAAATAATAATTTATTTATCACTTATACTCTGCTTAAAATTTCATTTTAAGATACCCAAACCAGCCATGATGTAGGCATTTGGTAGTTTTGTTATTGACGCGTCGTGTGCGTTTTTTGTACTTTACTGCCTTTTTAATTCATCCCCCTCTTTCGTAAACCCTCTTTAAAATCCTTCTTCATCAACAATTCAACACACACCCAGTCAGGTACTCCAAAGACTTTAGCAAAAGAAAAACACACACACACACACACACTAGCTAGCTTCAATAACAATATCTTCTTAATTCATCCTCTTTTATACTAGACTAAATTGTCGGTGCATGTATGGGAGGCGTAGCATCAACTCCGCGGTGGAGCAGCAATGCGCAACAGCAACAACACACGGCGGAGTACTTGATCGGAGCATTCATCGGAGATATATCGTTCCCGATCAACTCCGAGTACTGGCAACATTTGCTTCTGCTTCCTTTTGATCATCATTGGCCTTCTCATCGCTATCACCAAGCTTGCCTTATTTTCGGTATAACATCGTTTACGACTACCAAACTTTTAATGTTTCAACTTTAATAATATATTATGTGTTCGAATTTTTTCTGCTCTATTTTGAAATTTGCTTTCTATTGTGTTGGTTTGTCATTTGAATTATAAACTTGTAATAGGCTTTCAGTTTTATCTCCAGTATCATTTTTCGAACCAAGGTAGATTAGATTTTAGGTAATCTTTGAAATTATGCCAATGATCACTTATCATATTATATTAACTTCATTGAGTTTAAGATAGAGTGTGAACACGAAATTTAGTTAGTGATCAGTTCTTACAAACTGTTTTAGCTTTCTAATGGAATCAAGGGGAACGATAAACTGATTGTAATGTACTATAGGCCTTTTTTAGTTAGAGTCGAACTAAATTGAACTCATTTAGAGCTGATTAATTGTGTGCTGAATTACCTAATTCGAGCTTCAGTGATATTGGTTTAGAGTCAGACTGTCGGCACTTCAGATGGTAATTTGCAAATAAAATCTGTGCTGGATCGGATAAATCAGTTACTATTCGTTGCATTGTTATTGTATCTTCTGCATATATATATACATGTATTCATTCTGCACTAGGAGTTATAGGAAAATTTAAGTGCATATATTTAATGTTTTTTGTAAATTTGAATAATAACCGAGTGTTGAGCTTTCCTAATTTCTCTATGAAGTGAGGAGGATTTTAGTTGGGAAGGTAGTATCTAAACACTACCATTCATGTCGTTTGCCCTCTAGAAATATATGTACATGCACATTGATTGAATCTTGTGATTTGAAACCCTTTGAAGTCGTCAAGTGCATTGTTGTAAGTTGTGTGAAAGTGACATGTTTTTCCATCCTATATCTTTCCGGTCTTTTCTCATGTACTCTGATCTTCCCTCTTCCCTCTTCACGTGTTTGATTGTTACTTTTCATTGAGTTGTGCAGCACAGAACAACTGCTTCACAAGGCATCTTGCCAAGATCTTAATCCACCTAGCATGGTGTTTACAAGCGCTAGTTGGTACTTCTGGTGTGCAATCTGAAGCCTTAACCAAAGCTGTAAATGCACTTCACATCTCATCCGTTTTCCTGCAATACTTGATTGAAAATGCAAAAGGCAATACGAATGAGGAGCTGTACTTGTCTATGGATGATTCTGAGTCACTGCCTGACAATTTTCCGAGAGGTATGCATTTGCATTCCTAATTATATTTTTGGAAAACAAATAAAGCATTTTATTCTGTTAAATTTTTAGGACTGTTAACATATATTCGTGGCTACTTAGGAAACGTGCATGTGGAATTTTAAATTACATTTCTACATTTTTTTTATTCATTGCTTTCAGTTACATGAACACCTCACCTTCTATTAAGAACGAGGCTGTTATTGTGGTTGTGATTTCCAATTGTATGTATTATTAGCAAACTAGTCCACTTGCTCATTGCCTATGAAGTCCTGAAATTATGTGCCATCTTAAGTCCATAGGTTACAGGATTTCATAAAAAAAATATATATAATAAAATTAGTAGGAAGAAGGGCTAAGCACTCTATTTCTTAAGATTGTAAATTTGGTCTTGTTTGTAATTTTTCGGTTAAGATATGGGCTGGGGAGAAGGAGGCAAATATTTGCTTTCTGTGAAAGCAAGACTAGGTGCCACCCTAGAAAAAACAATCTGCTGCGACATATTTATTGCGTTCTGTAAAGGACCCATGATTGTTTTTCTTGTCCCCTTGTCTTATAATGTTTTTCATGTTCTGTAGTCTCATTCAGAAGCGTTGAGAATAAATGGATGAAGTATTGAATGATACCTTGCAAACCCTTTAACAATTGGAAAGATTTGAATATTTGCTTACTGTGTTTTCCCGTTACTGTGTTTCTAAAACTGAATTTCAGATCCTCCCCCCAATACATAGCTTAGCGTTCCTACTTACTAGAAACAATAAAATATTACTCCGTCTGTCCCCTTTGGAAAAAAAAATTTGTCCCCTAAATAGTTGTCCTCTTCTTTCAAGATATTTTTTGGTAAGTATTTTCAAAAATTACCCTTATACTACTATTTCCAATGTTTGACTAATGTACAACATACAAACAACTCAATTTAATTTAATGCACTTATTAAGGGTAGAAAAACGAAACCAATTATAAAACTAACATTTTCTTAAGGTGCATAAGTTTTTCAAAAGAGACAACTAAAAAGGGATGGAGGGAGTATTTGACAATGTGATTTCTCTGGATGGAGCCAAATGTTGCAACTCTTTCTATGAATCCAATAGAATTTCTTTACTGTTACATGTTGGTATATCTACCAAGAATATGAAGTCTAGATCAGTGAATCTTATACACTGATACATATTTTGCTGACCCTCTCTTTCTTCCTTTCCATCAGAAGTTTTTTTTTCTGAATTTCATATAAGCAGGCTTTATGTTTTTGTGAAAAATCTGACATGTAAAGAGGGAGCATTGCATCTTGCAGGCAAAAATGAAGAAACCATAAATTGGCGACTATGGTGATTGTAAATTTTTAAAAGCATGTTCTTATTGTAAATTAGCAAATAGTTGCAGCTCGAGTTTGCTTGTAAATTTTACTTCTTTTATGGTCTCACTTAGTGATATTATTAGGTGGAAAGTAAAAACTATTTCGATCAGATTTTAATAAATTCACTGCAGTGATCAGTTAGGAATGTTACTTTACTTCCTCTCTCTTTTTTTTAGTTGGAAAGTATTCTTAGCAATTCTCTGCTCTTTACCTATCATAATAAGTTATATTGCATATGAATGAGTGTTTGGATGACAATTTGCTGACTGAAAAGACTTCTTTTTTGTTTAATGCAGATCAAAGCATTGCGCACTTTGTTATGGATAGTGTTCTAAGTTGTATTGGATTAGTAGATGTAAGGTATGCACTATTGACTTCTCCATATCTTTTTTAATTCCAGTTCATAATATTAGTAATTCATTTGCTTCCACGTTTTTCAAGTTCCGATACATATCTCCTACACCATGGACTACTTAATTTCATGCTCGTTGCCATGTCAACACAGCTTCTTTCTGGGCCATCACCAGGACCAGATGATTCCCACCCATTTACAGATGCAGCAATGGTTCAGGTTAAGAGGACAAAATTTTGCACTAATATTAAACCTGATGACCCTAGTCCCTATATGTTATTGTTGCTTATTAGCTGTTATTGTATATGCAGAAAAAAGATGTAATTAATCTGGCAGTTCGCAGGCTGTTGCTTAATTACATAGCTCGGTCTCAGTTTCCTTCTACTATTGCTTCCTATGCTATATTTGCGGAAGGAAATCAGCCTGGTGTCTTGCAGAGAGTTGGTTCTGCTGCGGGTAACATAATTGTTATAGTTACATACATATGTTATTGTAGACAAATGGATTCAACTTACAAGAGTCTTTCGCCATTTTACATATTTATATGCTAGACTATGATCACCCTACATATTTTTCATTTTTGTCCTTCATATTCTATACCTTGGAAGAACAATGAGTTGTAGACTTGTAGTTCTTTTGGTCTTGCATTTGACAAATCCCGAAACTGTGTTATCCTTTTATTTCATTGTAGTTCTTCTCATATATTAATTACATTGTAACAGTTTGATATTATGTTTTCCATTAAAAAAATGTCTTATATTTCGTACAGCAAACTTGGTGTTGCTTCCCTTGTCTTTCATCGTCAGTTCAAGTGGTGAAGCTTCGAGAAGTCTAGTAGCTGAAAGCAGTCTTAATATTTTACTGATTCTCATTCACTTTCGGAAATGTGTTGTACCGGAGCCTGGGAAATTAGAGTTTGATGGCAATGCAAAATCAGATTCTCTTCTGAAAGAACAAACCTATTCCTTTGAAAATCCTTACTGCAAGGCCTTGGAAAATGCAAGGGATGTAGAATGTAAGACCCTATAGTTTCTGATACTGCACTTTCTCAATGTTTAATTATTCAGTAATTCATCTACTTGCAGTTGATCATGCGGATATCGAAAGGAATGCACGCGGTGGTCCATCTATTCCTTTTGCTTCTCTCTTTGATACTCTTGGCATGTAAGTGTTCATTCACCTTTTGCTTACTTGACAGGTGCAGTGGACAGATTATTGTTTGGTGCTTCTCATGATCCTCTAATAGCATCTTTGTCTTTAGTCCTTTGTGGCTTCGTATATCTGAAATAGTAGATTGTAATGAAAGATTAATTTTTGTTTTGATGCGCTTTCTTGTTAAATATACAAATTGCTTATAGACAAATAGATAATAGTCTTATAGATCTTGAAATAAGACTGGTAATTCCAATAGAAGTTTTAGTTGTCTTTCCTGTCTTTCCCTCATTTCGTTTCCTAATTAGTATACGTTGATGGGCTTGACATGATGGAGCCATGTATTAATTTACTCCTCCACTAAAGTGATTCTAATAGTTAGGTATTATCTTTTAATGCGCTAAACTCCTTGGTTATGAATTTGCTAAAAGCTTCCTAAGGGCTGGCATTATATCTAATGTTAGAAAGTGGAAAACTTGTACCCAGTCACAAGCATGCTATGGGTCTATATCGTGCCCATGCCCAACCTGTGTCATATTCTTCTTATCCTTATGTTTTATGAAGTTAATCTCACATGTGACAGCTTTTCAGGTCATTGGCAGATGAAGGTGCTGTTCTTATACTCTACTCACTAATTCATGGAAATGCCGACTTTCTTGAGTATGTCTTGGTGCGAACAGATCTAGAAACAATGGTATGAACAGCAGCTTCCCGTCTTTAATGGTTTAACACACACTAATTTTCTACTCAAATTACTCATGGCATTCAGCTGTCACTTATCTTAGAACTTTAATGACATTGACAGTTGATACCGTTGCTGGAAATATTGTATAATGCTGCAAGTAGTAGATCCAATCAAATATATATGGTGCTGATCATCCTTCTTATTTTAAGTCAGGACTCCTCTTTTAATGCCAGCATTCACAAACTGGTAAGTCAGAATCCATCTTTTAGTCAGTCTCATACTGAGCTTAAGTACATACTTGTAACTTTACATTTTTGGACAGATTCTCCCTACTGTCCCATGGTACAAAGAGCGGATTCTTTCTCAAACCTCTCTGGGTTCTCTCGTGGTCATATTCCTTGCAAGAACTCTGAAATACAACCAATCTGAGCTGCGGGTATGTCCTGATGGTTTTTTTTGGTATTGTTTTCAATGTTATTGTGATTGATACGGAGATTCCTTCTTTGCTTTATGTGACTTGAAAGGTATGATATGTACAGTTATGCACATATATTGATGTCTGAAGCCTGAGTATCAGTTCTTTATGAATTTTCTGAATGTCATTGGCAGCAGCCCTTTTGGATAAAAAATATTATGATTTGATATACAGTGTTAACACCAACTAACGATTTTTATTTCAAAAGTTAAAATAAATTTGGCACTGTTTTTCGATGCATAGCTGAACAGATGTTTACAAAATAAAAATAATTTGGCATCTGTTTTCAGTTCATATGTACAAGGTTACTGATCAGCTTTATGCCTCAGCAGACACTGAAAGGAATTAGTTTTGTGTACTGCAATGTTTACAGTATAATGTTATACTGACGGTAAGTGAAAGTAGTATAAAGATGGTTCAATATTTAGCATTAAACTAGTAATTGTTTGAAGCTATGCAGTGGTATCTCAATTAGCTGGTATGATAGTGGTGTTGTATTCTCTAATGTGCATTCTTTTAATCTTTAACAGGATGTCTATCTCCATACAAATTGTCTAGCAATTTTGGCAAACATGGCACCTCATGTCCACCACTTGAGTGCATATGCTTCACAACAATTAGTTAGCTTATTTGATATGCTATCGAGGAGGTAATTTAGTCCTTTTGTTTACTTTGTATTTTGCATATATCTTTCACATGCGGCAACTGAATTATCTTCCCCATATCCAAGTACATTGGTATAAAAGCTTTGTTGATTTAAATAGTTGGCAACTTTATTTGTTAGTTTCATGCTTCATTACCTCCTGAAATAAAACTCGGTCTTATATTCATGTCATAATTAGTTTTACTATCCAGATACACTAAATTAGCAGAGCTGAAAAATGATAAGATGCATACTTTCAATGGTGAATCAAAGGACGGTGACAGCCTCCCAGATGACATGGTAGTCAGTGCACTCTTCTCCTATATTAGAATTTTGACAAAATTATCTTCTCACCGCCATCTCTAAGTGTATGTTTTATTATTTTTCTCCCTTTTCTAGCAGTCTTCAGAATTGCATGTTTACACGGATTTCCTGAGGATAGTTC
Organism: Heracleum sosnowskyi; assembly: GCA_030848705.1. Classification (NCBI taxonomy): domain Eukaryota; kingdom Viridiplantae; phylum Streptophyta; class Magnoliopsida; order Apiales; family Apiaceae; genus Heracleum; species Heracleum sosnowskyi. The sequence continues at coordinate 135,181,563 of CM061237.1, forward strand.
TTGAGATATTAAATGTGATTCTGACATATGCCTTGCCGCGGAATCCTGAGGTTTCAGCAAACTACTTTCTAGTTGCTACTCCGTATAAGACCTTATCCATAATGTTAAAAGAAAATTATTTATCCTTCTTGCAAATCCTTGACAATATCCACATGGGTCCAGGTTGTTTATGCAATTTTACAGAGACAGGAGAAATTTCTGCCATTCAAGTCTCACCCACGTTTTAATGAGTTGCTGGAGAACATTTTTACTGTATGTGGAATATTCTTCTCTCTGGCATGCCTTTTCTATTATATATATACTACTACTAACATGATATCATGTTAATTTTTCTTTGCATATTCTATGTACAATGCCTTCTGCTTTTGTAGGTACTGGATTTTTTCAATAGCCGCATAGATGCCCACAAATTGGAAGGTGAATGGTCAGTGGAGAAAGTACTTGAAGTCATAATCTTTAATTGCCGGTCATGGCGAGGTGAAGGAATAAAGGTATACATAGTGCGACTTCTTTTACATATTTTATGGAGCAATTGTAGATTAAGTTATCATGTCTTACTGTTATCTTCTTTATTTTTCTTCTCTGACAGATGTTTACTCAATTGCGCTTCACATATGAACAAGAGAGCCATCCTGAGGAATTCTTCATTCCATATGTGTGGCAGCTTGTTATGAAACGCAGGTGAACTACCTTGTTACTTTATTATTTTGTCTGTGCTCCAAAGTCCAAACTTGTAAAGGTTTTTGGGATTGAGCATTTATGTGATAATTCATCCCAGGACTGAATATGTTTCCCACAGCGAAAAGCACACATATTGGTATCAAATAAACGAAGATACTTAAATATGAAAGATGCTTCACTAAGTTGGTATAATTTACTTTATTGTTGTGTAAGAGCCTAATCACAAGTTAGTGAATCTTATACTAGTAGGATACACTGTCATGGAGAGTGTTGTGAAATGTTTGATTACTTTTTTTTTTTGAACTAAACGTACTTGCTTTCATTAAATAGAATCGATCATCAACACATCCAAAATAAAATCAGGAGCAGTGTCTATCCACTCCTGCGTGTCTGGCATAGAACAAACAGCTCTTGCTAACTTATGAGCTACTCCGTTCGCAGACCGATAAACAAACTCAACATGCACATTATCAAAGTGCTTAAAAAGCTCAACACAATCTAAAACTATACTATGGAAATATGATCTTCCAGGATTTCCCTTACACGCATCCACCAGCAACTTCGCATCTGATTCAAGTACACATCTTCGAAATCCTAATTCTTTTACCCAGGACAAAGCTTCCTTGAGGCTCACTGCTTCAGCTTCTCTGGGAGACATATTAGCTGCAATTCTCCTATTCCTTGCTCGCACAAACTGACCTGCATCATTTCTAATCACACTGCCTATACCTACAGAACATCTCTACCGAAATAGCAGCATCAATGTTAATCTTGGTCCAATTCTGTAAAGGAGGTGTCCATCTTCTGTTACTCGACTGCACTACTGGTGCACATTTTTTCTTTTCCTGCTGAGCTCTTTTCCAATCTGTCAGTAGGTTTATCGCAGTTGCTTGCACCCCAAACACCGATACATTTATTCTATTCCATACCCACCTGTTCCGCCGACTCCATAAATTCCAGCATATCATAGCTATCCACACCAATCTTTCTTTTGTAGAATTTTCAAAAAATCGCCAAAAAACATCAACCATATTGCCAGTACACTCTCCTTGAATAAAATCACTTAGCCCCACTACCGACCATACAGACTTTGCAAATGGGCATTCAAATAACACATGGTTTGCATCCTCATTTTCAGTCAAACACCATGCACATTTTATCACCACCTGAACACGCTTAACCGAAAGTGCCATAGCAGTTGGCAAACATGATTGACTAATCCTCCATAGAAAATTAGTAACCTTACCTGGTAACTCCAATGACCACAATTTTCTCCAAAACGAAGCATAGCCAACTCTGTTCTCCTTGCAATTTTCTATAACAGCTTTTTACCGTAAAAACTCCTTTCTCCTCAAATAACCAGAGCCAAGAATCCTGCCTATCATAGATTGATTGTGGAATTCTTTTGATCAGCTCAATATCTCGTTCATTACAAATGTCCCACGTAATATCCTCGTCCCAATTGGTCTTTTCTTCATTCATTAGACATTCCACTTGTATATTCTCCAACTCCTGAGGCATACTTGTTGACATATATCCATTTTCCTCACATGATAACCACGGTATTTTCAAAACATTCGTACTCCCCCATTCCCTATCTTCCTTCTACACCCCTGCTTAATTACATCTTGAGATGCTAGAATGCTCCTCGAACATGTAACTAGGATTTTCACCCAGTTTTGCATTTAGAAAATCAGTATTAGGGAAATATCGAGCTTTCATAAACCTGGTAACCTGTGAAGCATGGGTGCGGGTGCGGGGGTGCGTTGTGCGGGGATACGGGAATTCGGCAAATTAAAAAAAAATGGGGATACGGGTGCGGGGGGATACGACAAATATTTAAATATTAAAAATATATATTATATATAATTAACAATTATTTAGCAAAAGGAAGTAGTAGCATTCTAATTATATCAAATAAAAAGCATCAAATACATAAGTTCTCACACTTAAGTCTTGCAAATAAAACTAAACATCCAAGTGTTAGCAAATAAAACTAAAGTTGCTTATCAAAAAAAAATAAAAAAATAAAACTAAAGTCTAAACATTATCATCTTGATAAATCATGGCTTTCATCTCAGGCTCATCAAGAGAAAGGGTCGCTATCTCAAGCTCTTCGGTACCATCAAGTGGATCGAAGTTATCACCACCAACATCCCACAACCTTGTCTCTTCTTTCAAGTAAAGATCACTCTTTCTAGAAAGGAGGCGAAGGTTGGTGTGCACATAAACCAAGTCCTCTGCCCGAGTTGGTAGTATCTTATTCCTTCTAACCGAATGAATAAAGGAATAAGTACTCCAATTTCTCTCACAACAAGAAGAAAAGCAAGGCTGCCCTAATAGCTTCAAAGCTATTTTTTGAATATTTGGAGCGGAAGCTCCATGAACAAGCCACCACATCTTTGGTTCCATAGTGGCTCTATCTTCTATAGAGTCGGCATTACCAAAGATATCCATCTGACCTGAAAATTGGGCAAACTCAATACTTACAGCTGTTCTTGCCTCCCCATCCGGAAAATATCTTTTGATGCATTTGTTTCTTTCTTGAGATAGCTCGATATCTCGATGAGGAGACGATTTTGAGCTCCACTAAGCCATTCATGACTATAATACCTACACAAATTAATTGCCATACATCATTAAAAAACCACGGGATTGAAAGAATAAACTAGAGAATGATGTTGAGAGGTTATAAGTTTACCTTGGATTGAGTGAATGTGCAAAACAATGAATTGGTGAAGAACTCTTGGTCCATCTAGCAATGAGAATAGCATAGACTACATCATAAAATGCACAATCCTCAAAGAGCTCTTTCTTCTCATGCCTATATATGATATTCTTCACTTTCTCAATCATATCATCCCACATGTCATAAACCAAGTGTAGTGAAGGCTTATCTATATCGGTAAAACGAAGAATATCATATATAGGAGCTGTGAACTCAAGAATATAATCAACCTTATCCCACCAATATTCATCAAGTATCGTCATACTCATGATTTGAGCTTTCGGTTGATGTCAATTGCCTTTCTTTTTAATGTATCCAATTTCTTCTTATCAGCTCCTCCCCGGTCACTACTACATGACTGAGTGTGAGATGAAGGAGGTAGTGGAATTTCAATTGGTTTCCTTCTTTCTTCCTCCTCTGCCAACTCTCTTTGCATCTAACTATAAATTTCCGGAGTGATTTTGGAACAAATTTGAACTCTCGTATTCTTAATCCTCATCAAATGTGCTTTCACTCTTGAATATGAGCCCGTGAATTCAAAATTACAAAAATTGCATTTGATTTTTGCATTTCCGCTTCTTCTACCCGATTTTGCAATTTTCGTTACATATTTCCATAAAAGATCTCCCGTTGGTTGGCTTTGAGAAGCCCCGGTAGTTGCAGCAGAACTTGTTGATGATTCCATACTATAAAAAAAGAAAAAAAACAAGTCAAAAAAATTTGTAAAACAGGCAGTAGCCTACTGCCTCCTTACTGCCCAAAATTTATAAAACATGTAATTTATAAAACATTGAAAACATTGCCAATTTAACTACATCTCAATTAATATATATACATAACAACAAAAAAACATCAAGTCAATTACAAAAAGAATCAGAAATAAAAAAAACAAAAAATTAAAAAGTTACAGTCAATGAACATTGAACATATATACACGCATACGACATATATATACATACATCAAGTCATCAACAGATCAAAACATCAATTGAATCGAGCAGAGAAAGAAGTTGCCGAAATCACATATATACACGCATATTACTTCAATTGAATCGAGGAGAGAAACGAGAAAGAGAAAGTCGGAAATTACTCGCGAAAAGTTGCCGGAATCTGAAAGTCGGGGTCGACGTTTTCAATTGATGAAAGTCGGGGGTCTTCAATTAGGGTTCAATCTTCAATTGGATTTGGGGGTCTTCAATAGGAAAGTAATACCCGTTCTTTTATTTGTTTGTTTTAAAAGTGGTGTGAAATTACACTTTATACCCCTCCCACACCCCCTTCCCGCACCCCCACGAATCGAATAGCTGAAATACGTGGAAACGGCACCTGGCGCACCGCGTACGCACCCCGGCGCACCGAGGCGCACCCCCGCACCGACCGCGTATCCCGTTCGCGACTCACTACCAAAGTGGAGTATCCCTGCTTCCCAGGTGGTGACATGGTACAGAAAGAAACCTCTGATGCTGCACTGGTGCAAACTTCAAGGCAAACACAAAGTCAATCTCAAACCATGCAGTCAACTCATGTTTCTGATACTGGAGTGAAAACAATGAGGACTTTAGTCAACTCTCAGATCCTGACGGAAGAGCAAATCCTGACAGGTGACCAACTCCTGACGCCTGGTCATAGACAAACCCTCTCAACAATTCCTGAAGGTGATGGAGATGTTTTTATTGAAAAAGCTGAAGATGCTGCTAATATCTTTCAGAAATTCAAGACTAAAACTGGTAATGTTGTCACTCTATATCATACTGATAAGAGGGTTCAACAATTGTTTGCCAGGAAGACACTCTCTCTATCAACTGAAGAATTTCCAGATCTATCTCTAGAAGAGTTTCTAAAGCAACAAGAGATCATGGAAAGTTTCAATACAACCATTCCTGCTGCTAATGGAGGAAGAAGCAGAGGAAGAATAGGAACAAGAAGAGGCAGAAGGTCTGTGCAATCTTTACCTAGACAGCCAAGGTCTAGTGGTATAAGAATTGAGGAAGTCACTGAGGATGTACAATTATCTACACCTGAGATTCCAAAGGTCTATCAGGAGTAGCACTCATGATGAAGTTGAAGGTGAAGAGTATGAACTTCAGTTGATTTTGAGAAAAAGACCAAGACAGACAACACAGATCAGTAATACAGTTTAAATTTCAGCTAATTACTCTAGAGTAATAAATGTTTATTATGTGCCCTCAAGGTTAGCCATTCCCTTTCTCAAAATACTTGCATTTCAAACACACAACCCTTGTTTGTTTTTCTTCTTAGCACAAATGGGAAGGAAACCAAGATCAGCACAACTTCACAATCTTACGGTAATTTATACACTTTGTTTACAAATTTGATATTATGTATGTTTAGACAAGAAAATTTGGAGTCCGATTAGCTACTTGATGAGGGTTTTGAGTTGTGTTTCAATTCTAGAGGTTTTCATTTGAAATTCTTTTAGTTTATGTGTTTGTTCTGCATTTTTACATTATTTTTAGGCACAGAGCACCACTTTTTTGGCCTCAAGTTAATATATGAATGTTGGTTTGGAAAGATACAATTGCTTGCTATGTATTATTATCGAGTATCAGTTAGGTGGTTGTGAAGGGAGATGAATATTGTGAGATTGTTAAGTAGAAAAGAAGTTTTTAGTTTACTCCTGAGTTTCATTTTGTCGTATAATGCTCTCACTGACCTGTATGTTACTAGAGGTGATTATTTAACATCATTGGAATTTAGAATATTATTTTAGGAATGCTTAATAGATTCCCGCATCGTATCGGTGATATAGAACTTACTTATATGAGAACAAAATAATGAAGACTCGTTCTTATATGTTATTTGGAAGAAGATTTTAGGAAATTTCCTAACAAAGTTTTCCTGTCAATGTGTACTTGTTCCCATACCTTCTATTGTAGCAACATGTTGTCTCAGATAGAGCTATTACAGCAAATGAGAAGCTTGAGATCGAAAGAGGAAATGTTGATTGTTTGGGACAACAATTGAAAGAGGAAAGAGAAAAGGTTGAGGAAGCTAGAATTCAGTTGGAGAGACTTAGAGCAGAGGTCGGTGATTTAAGGGCAAATATGGAGGCCGATGCATTAACATTTTGTTAGGAAAATATGTCTGTAGATGCGAGGGAGACAACGTGATGTGGCCGTAATATGTCTGTAGATGCGAGGGACAACATGATGTGCTCGTAATATGTCTGTGCTTGCGAGAGAGACAACATGCGAGATGTGAGAAGAACCTATGTACTAGTAGTTTTACAGGTGTAGGAGAATGAGCGGCTTTATGTAGATATCGTTGTGTTTCCCCTTGTAAAGTTAGGTTTGTGAATCCACTATTCAAGAGATAGAAATAGCAGAATGTAGTAGCAGTAGTAGTGATGTCCTCGTATGTTGAAATAAGGAAAGAATGTAATGTGTTGAGATTGTAGTTCAAGCATTATCCCGGAGGATCTTCTCCTTAAGAGGGAGGACTCTTCTCTCCATAAGAGGGAGGACTCTCTTCACCGATAAGAGGGTGGACTCTCTTCACGATAAGAGGGTGGACTCTCTTCACCATAAGAGGGTGGACTCTCTTCACCAGAAGAGGTTGCCTAACAAAATGTTAATGCATCGGCCTCCATATTTGCCCTTAAATCATCGACCTCCGCTCTAAGGCTTCATTTGTTAAATCTGAATAATATTTTCTGAACGATTAGAATTCTGGATGAGTAATAAATCTGAACGATGGATGAACAATGTGGTTTGCTACATGATTTCCTCTTTCAATTGCTCGACCCAAACAATCAACATTTGCTCTTTCGATCTCAAGCTTCTCATTTGCTGCAATAGCTTTATCTGAGACAACTTGTTGCTGCAATAGAAGGTATGAGAACAAGTACACATTGACAGGAAAACTTTGTTAGGAAATTTCCTAAAATCTTCTTCCTAATAACATATAAGAACGAGTCTTCATTATTTTGTTCTCGTATAAGTAAGTTCTATATCACCGATACGATGCAGGAATCTATTAAGTATTCCTAAAATAATATTCTAAATTCCAGTGATGTTAAATAATCACCTCTAGTAACATACAGGTCAGTGAGAGCATTATACGACAAAATGAAACTCAGGAGTAAACTAAAAACTTTTTTTCTACTTAACAATCCCACAATATTCATCCCCCTTCACAACCACCTAACTGATACTCGATAATAATACATAGCAAGCAATTGTATCTTTCCAAACCAACATTCATATGTTAACTTGAGGCCAAAAAAGTGGTGCTTTGTGCCTAAAAATAATGTAAAAATGCAGAACAAACACATAAACTGAAATAATTTCAAATGAAAACCTCTAGAATTGAAACACAACTCAAACCCTCATCAAGTAGCTAATCAGACTCCAAATTTTCTTGTCTAAACAGACATAATATCAAATTTGTAAACAAAGTGTAGAAATTACCGTAAGATTGTGAAGTTGTGCTAATCTTGGTTTCCTTCCCATTTGTGCTAAGAAGAAAAACAAACAAGGGTTGTGTGTTTCAAATGCAAGTATTTTGAGAAAGGGAATGACTAACCTTGAGGGCACAGGATAAACATTTATTACTCTAGAGTAATTAGCTGTAATTTGAATTGTATTACTGATCTGTGTTGTCTGTCTTTGTCTTTTTCTCAAAATCACCTGAGGTTCATACTCTTCAGCTTCAACTTCATCATGAGTGCTACCCGTCAGGATTTGCTCTTCCGTCAGGATCTGAGAGTTGACTAAAGTCCTCACTGTTTTCACTCCAGTATCAGAAACATGAGTTGTCTGCATGGTTTGAGATTGATTTTGTGTTTGCCTTGAAGTTTGCACCAGTGCAGTATCAGAGGTTTCTTTCTGTACCATGTCACCAGCATCATTTCCAGCATCATTATCATCCTTTCTTGATACTAGATCAGGTTTACATTTTGTTTGAATTACCTTTCCCCCCTTTTTGGCATCATGAGTTGTCAATAAAGATAAAATTAAAGAGAGAGAAGCTTCGATATTGGTTACCTTTAAATCCATAGAATCAATCCTTGTGTTGAGTGAAGACTGAGCAGTGACAAGAGCTTGGACATCCGTGTTCAAAAGTCTTACCTGTGATGCAGTAGCAGTCAAGGCTAGACCTTGCTTGACATCAGCTCTTATGATGGCATTATCAGCTCTGACAGAATCCATCTCTGCTTTAAGACCTTTGCTAAGAATTGTAGTAGCCCTCAAATGATTCTTTAGATCATCATCACCAAGCAAGGAAACTGCATGGAAAGCATGATGATGTGCATTATTGAAACTAATTGAGGCTTTAGGTCTATACCATTCATTGTCCCACTCATGCTTCCAGACACGAGCAGCATTATCATCAGCAGAAGCTTTGTCAGTATTTGCCTTGTGAACTATAGAAGAGCCAACCATAAATTTGCTAGAAGAACCATATGTATCTTCAAGACTAGCTTTCATTGCCCTGGCAAGCTCAATTTTATCAACACCATCATTATCTGATTTTGAACTGTTGTCTTCAGATTCATTATAAGGAGCAGAATTATGGTCGGAATCATCAGGAATAACAATACCCTTCAATTTGTCAGCAACCAAAGATTTGATTGAAGCATCCTGATGATCTGAGATAGAGTCAATCAGAGGCCTAGAAGAGAGTGGCTGAATCAGGATAGGTTCAGGATTATCAGTAATGACAACAACACTTTCATCAGGAACAACATTGTCATCAGGAGCATGGCTTGCATCACAGAGACTATCGGGAGTATACAATGCTTTTGGCAATCCTTTAACCAAATCTTTCTTAACCAACTCATTGATATTACTTAAGTTGAGATGAGAAAGCTTCTTGTGTCAGTTCCAACTTTCATCTACTGATGTTTTACTGATGAGACAAGTAGAGAGACCATCAGTATTGGAATGAATGTTGGCTTCATAAATGTTACCATGCCTGTAGTCAGTAAGAGCAATCTTTCTTGATGTTTTGCTGACTACTTCATAATGTGTTCCATAGAAGTTGACAGGATAACCTCTGTCTGTGATCTGTGATGTGACTAACACTAAGCAAGTTGTGTTTGAGTCTTTTCACCAGAGCTACTTTTTCAATGATGACATTCCCAATGTTTATATTGCCATATCCCAAAGTTTGCCCAATGTTGTCATCTCCATAAGACACGGTTGGGCCAGCCTTCTCCTCAAATTCTGATAGCAGGGCTTTGTTTCCAGTCATGTGTACAGAACATCCACTATCCATGACTAACACATTTTTCTTTTTACCCTGCAATCAGACAAAAACACACTAGTCAGAATTTTTAAGAACCCACACTTGTTGGGTTCTTTTAACATGCATTTTATTACATTTAACAACAGAAGACTTTTTGACTTTAGCAGTCCTGTTAGGATTGTGTCCATCAGTATTTGTTTTGTCAGTATCAGTATTGGTAAATGCATGATTCACATTGACATTCTTAAATTTACCAGAATTTGCACTTTTATTAAACTTAGGTAATGGATCATAAAAGTTGTAGTACAAATTATGGTATTCTTCACAAGTATAAATAGAATGTCATTTACTGCCACAATGAAAACAAGAATTCTGTGGTTTATAAAATATTGATCTATTACTAACATCTGACTTAAGAATTTCAGTAACCTTCTTCTTACTCTTCCTGCAATCAATAGCAAGATGATTAGATTTACCACAAGTAAAGCAACATTTTCTTGGTGCATTTGAGATATACTTATAATTTGTCTCTCTATTAATCCCAACTTTACCATTCCTGTTTCTTTTGACAGTAGGTGTCTTTTGTCTACCAGTTACATCACAAATTTTATCTTTAAATTGTTTCTAAGACAGCAGACCTACATTCATATTTCTATTAGCTTTGACAGGTTTAGACTCAGAATCTGTGACTTGTCATGCAGAAGTAGATCCCTTTTCAACAGTTGATTTGGGATTTTTACCATAAACAAAGTTAACAGGTTTAATATAAGATTTGGTTTTGTCTATAACATGTCTGTAGGTCTTTGGATTTGTTGTCTCATTGATAACAACTCTCTGTTTCAATTTCTTATCATTTTCTGGCTTGTGCCCTAGACATTCTTTCCAATTCTTATCAGTATTGATTTCATGGAATTTCCTTCCAGAGTCGGTCCAGGTTCTGAGTTTCTCATTAGCATATTCAAGTTCCTTTTCAAGAGCAGTACATTTAAATTCAATTTCTAGTTTCATGTGCCTAGCATTATCACATTCTTTTTGTACTTTTTGCATAAAGAGTAACTCAGCTTCTACGTGATCATTTCTCTTTCTTACTTCAGACATCTCAGATAAGATCCTAGTATTTTCAGCAGTTTGACTTCTAAAACTAATATGCAATGACTTTAGAAAGAATCTTAACTCAGAAATGTTATTTGTATCAAAATCAAAAACAATGTTAGATGCCTTTTCCTCAGGAGCAGCAGTCTCATCAGTATTGGCCATCAGGGCATAATTGACTTCCTCTTTTTCAGATTCTGAGGAAGAGTCCATTCAATCCATGCTAGATGTAATGAGTGTTTTAGCTTTCTTGCATTCAGTTGCAAAATGACCCATTTCATCACAGTTGTAGCATTTGATCTTTGACTTGTCATACTTGTTACTCTTGATGTCCTTGTTGTATATGTCTCTGTCAGCATTGAAGGTCTTTTTTTGAAAGTTGCCCTGCCTCCTAGCCTTCCTGAACTTCATCTTTTTGAAGCCCTTGACTATCATAACAACCATCTCCGTCATATTAGAGTCAGAAAAATCATCATCAGTATCGGCATCAGGATTGCCATCAGTATCTGATGATGAGTCATCAGGATCTGACTCCACAACTTTTGTCTTCTTTCTTGAGACCTCCACAGCTTTTCCTTTTGAATTTGCCTCAACATTCAAGGCAACAGATTTTGCCTTGATGCTTCTTTTGTTCTTTCTTTGTTGAACCTCAAGATCATAGGTTTTAAGCATTCCATACACCTCATCAAGAGACACAATGTCTAGATCATACTGATGCCTAGTGATAGAAGTTAAGCTCTCAGAAACTTGGGTGTTAGAGTCCTCAACATCATACTCTTTGCCAACCAGAGATAAATTATTCAGTAGTGTAAGGAATCTATCATACATATCAGTAAGACTCTCATCAGGTTTAGCATCGAACTGTTCATACTCTTGAATCAGTAGAGCCCTTCTGTTCCTTTTGATAGATTCAGTTCCTTGGCATTGAGTTTCCAAGGTGTCCCAAATTTCCTTTGCATGCTATCACTCTGTTTGACATGACAACATCAAGACTGTTATGCAAGATATTCTTTACCTTTGCATCCCTGAAAACTTGAGCCTTCTCTTCTGGTGTCCACTCACTCTTTGTCTTCTGAACATAGTGTTCAGCAACGTATCCGTTTTCAGGTACATCAACATCTTTACCCTCCATGTAGTATATTCAATTTTCTTCAAGATGGAAATTTTGATGCTTTCATACTTCAAGAGTAGACGCTAGATCTGTGAGGCGAGAAGATGTATGGGATAGATTTTTTTTTTTTTTTTTGCTAATTGAACACACACAAATCCACCCACCTTCTCGACATCCCGTAAAGGGAGCGAGGGAGATACTACTACACCAAGAGGTGTTGGGTGGATAAATATCTTGATTCTTTTATTGCTCTCTTTTTATAATACATTCTGGATTTCTGGGTGATGGGAGTTTCAAATATGGTAATAAAGCATCAGTCAAACTAATAACCCTCTGTCACTTGCAAATCTTGTGAATTCATGCTTAAAGTTCAACGGACCTTAGAAAATTAACACCAAAACAAATAACAAAACTGTGATCTTGTAGACGATAAATCATGAAGAGGAAGAGAAGAATTTGAGGGCTCGAGCCAAACAATTTCAAAGCATAGTTGCTAAACTTTGGTTAATTGATCTATATCGACCTATTTCTATCAAATCTGAGATTATGCCATACAGTATCATATTGTCAGAATTTGAACTAACAACAACTTCATTTCATCAAGTGTGTATATATCAAAATTATTATCTCTTTTTCTACATTTGCCAAAGAAGTGCATGTTGATTTTTGTTTCGTGAGTTGTGTTTAAATTGACTTGCGTATTTTAGATTTGGTGCCTTTCGTCTTTCAAAGTACTGGTCAAGAACATTACTTGTTTCGAGTATAAGTGTTTGTAATTTTGTTATAGTTCTTATTAAGTAGAAATGTGCATGAGTAAATGAATTTATTTCCGCTTGATATCAACCATCAATGAGATGTTTTCCTATTTCTATTGCTGGATATGCTTCATACCTGAAATCTGTGTTTACTTTTTAACTTTTAAATTCCGTCACTTCCTATCTTATTCGTTCGTTTTTTTTATGTCTTTCTAGTGGTTACAGATTCAATCCCAAGAGCATAAATTTATTTCCGGTTGACAACCCAGTCGAAGTAAGTACCTCAAATAGTACATTATCAAACTAACACGGTTATTCTAGTAGAATTGGTCCCTTTTGGCTTTGGATTTTATACATGATTTTTCTTTTGAGGGGCCACGCTACCATATTTTAGATTGTCCAAATGTTTTATAGCTTGTTCTCTAAAAAAAAAAAATGTTTTATAGCCTGCAAAGTGCAAACAACAGAATTCCATTCTTGATTTATGCTGTTCATTACCATACAGTCTGATCATTAGTGCTCATTAAGCTATTGATTCTTAGACATTTGCTACTTCTATCTCATTAGTTATCACTGATGTAGCACTTTAAGGATGCATCAAAACAAAAGTTCCTTGCTTTAATGTTTTGGCTGTAAGAATAACCATTCACCTAGTTTTTGTTTCTTCAGAATTCGTAGATACGCTGTGTCATATTAACACAGTATCGTTTTTTCAACTTTAGCAATAAAAGACTAAGCAGTAAGCATACCATGTGAAAGTATGATATTATTTATTATTGTTGATATTTTCTCGTCAGTTCCACAACCAACACAGTTTTTTTTTTTGTTAACAGATAAGTTATGTATCCCAGGAGGCTGCTAAGGATGAAAACAATGGATCTGACAACGAAGTTCAACTTGATCAAGTTGTATGACTTGTATAATGATAGAAGACGGCATGTTTCCAGAGATCGTGCAAGTAAATACTTACATAGAAACAGCATATACGTATTCCTCTTACTCTTTTTTATGTATATACATCTCCAGACTCCAATCATAGAGGGCCTTGTGCTATTAGTAAATCCGATGCTATCAGTAATCAGTATAGTGAGCAAGTAGTGTATGTGAAGTCCTAATCCGTTTTATGCTGTAAATTCGTTATCACTTCATAGAGAGGACAAGTTCCAATTCAGTTTTACAAGGAGATGTATATTAAAGGCAATGCTATCCATTTGATATCACAGCCGAAGTTGGTGTATATGATTAAATCGTGCTGAATTTTAAGCGATAATTGCAGTACAAACTTGATGGCTTCCGAGCTATTAGCTTTGAGCATTTGGGAATTTTATTCAATTAAAACTGTATTGTAAGCCAGATGGGTAATGTGAAACTAGAGTCCAACATTTGAACATCCTTGTCGAGATTGTGAGTAATGTGAGCCATGAGGTTTGCAATTGTAGAAAATTGGATTTCTTGATATCTTCTGCTATTCAACAATCATATGTATCATTTCATTGATTTGGATTACAGATCTACAGCTACAACAAAGGCGAGGTAGTAATAATCAGTAGATTTGAATCAAACAAGAGCACCTCCTTTGACATACTCGGTGAAAGCCAAAGCAACCAAACCTAACATAGCAATTCTACCATTCCACAGCTCAGCATCAGAAGTCATCACTCCTTCAGATTTCGACTGCACAGTCACTCCTTTAAACAAAGGAATCAAAGATGCTAGTGAAAACAGTACACTTGTTCCCAAGAACCAGGGCACCCCACCGTTGGATAGCTGGGAAAACACATCCTGCCCGCTCGCTAGTTCCGCTCCGATTGCTGCTACGAATCCGATCATAGCAAGCCTGCCGTTGATTCTTTCTGGTGCAGGTCCACTGAATGCTAGCACGTCAAAGAAACTTGTGCTTGCCTTGGGAGTAGGAGGAGGGGTAGGCTTAAATGGGATTGGTTCAGGAGTTGCAGCTGGAGTTGGGCGTGTTACTGGGCTAGTTTCCTCCTTTTGTCCATCCTAAATACATTACATGACAAAATCAAACAAATTATTAGTAAGAATTTTTAACATAAATTAACAAAATCTTACTATAATCTACCATTCTTATGGTACAATATATTAAAAAAAAAAGTACTAAACAACATTTGAAGTATTTGATAAACCAAGTGGTAAGTACCTCTGCCATGCACTTGAGACGTAGGCTAGCAGACCTCCTGGATAGAGATGGTACAAAGGCACATTTGGCCGGAACAAGGTTTAGTTGTCTACCGGTGAAGCCACGTGTAACCGGAGAGACTAGGGTAGATTGCATGACTGATGAAGAAGCCATTTAAGTAAATAAATTTGAACAAATCAAAGAAGGGTTTGATGAAATAATCAAAAGCTTAGTTTGTAGAGTTGGCTAGTGAGATGGTTGATGTGTATAAAGAGGGTTGATATAAATGTATTTATAGGCAAAGGGAAGAGGGAAGAGGGCTGGATATTTAAGTGTCCACGTTACACTTTTGAGAGTTAAAGTGCGTGAGGATTGAAATGGCCACATTTGTTGGAACCAGGGTGACGTGGGTTACGTAGCAGCCAGAAGAGGACGCAGATGAATTAGCGGCCAGTAATGGTGTAGGTAGTTTTACGTATCCTTTGGGTTTGGCACTGAGAGTGACTAGAAGCTTCCGGACAAATCATTAATCATTTCTGTTAATTAATCAGTGATCTCTTCTTCTTAGTTTTGTAAAGGTTAATCGATGATACTCTGATTCAGTAATGTTATACATCTTCCAGGATTTTTCGTGCACTTTCAAAATTACTAGAATCATATTTTTTTTTCGTTTTTAATACTAAACTAGGTTATTGAGCCGCGCTTCGCAGCGGCATTAGAATATATTTATTAAGAAAAAGAATATTACAATAAAAATTGTGAAATAAATATCTATAAATTATATAAATTATCAAATAAAATATATTATGTAAAATTTGCATTTGGGTAAGTAATATTATAAATTATTTACATATTCCTTTTGTTTATAGAGTTTGATTTTTTATTTTCTTGGACCGATACCATTGCCATATATATATTAAAAAAATTATATTGATAAAAATCAATATAAACATATAATATTACTATTTTCTCAGGGATGACACATATCCAAATTTGTATAAATTTTACTATTTCTTGTGGTAGAAAAGCTAATTGTATCTGCATATAAGAGTAAATAAATGGTTAAAAAAAACTAATATAAGAATTAAATCAATAATATCAATGAAGCAAATATTTGTATAATATCTAATGATATTCGTTCAATCGAGATAAGATAGATTTACATGTGTTCAATTTCTAAAACTATATATTATAAAAACATTAATAAAGATAATTACTTTTAAATTTTTTAATCTGGGTAGACGTGACAATTATTATATAGGGTCCACCATCCTCCTTGTATAAATTTGTATCAACATCTCGACCAACTTTTCCCACAAAGATATGGTACTGGTGATGGAGCTGTTTAAGAAAAAAATTAGAACAAATTAAAAAAGTAAAACAAATAAATTGGGGTAACCAAAGAAGTAATATAAAAATTACAAGAACAATAAAAAATAATTAACAGTTATATTAAAATTAATATAATGCATAACTTACTAATTTGTGACAATTTTGAGATCTCTTTTTTTCCAACCGCCTTTGACAACTTCAATGCCCCCAAGTAGGTCAAGCAGCCTACAACATCTAAATCAACATAGAAAAAATAATATTACAACATGATAGTTTGAATTATAACTTATATAATAGTATTACTTATATATTACTCTAATATATTACTGCATCAAAAACCTGAGAGTATGTTGGTGTCATTAATACGTGCAGCAATCATATCCGGACATATGAACTGAAATCCATGCAGTGATATGTTGACGATGCCTTCTTCCAATCTCTTAGGCAACGTTATGCGTATGAGCAATTTAGACCCATGTGATGGTGGTCTATATTTCCATGTACTTGAAATAACTTTCAGATTTTTGATGTTGTACACGAAGCCTTCCTCTAAAAAGATTTTTGAACCGAGAGACCAGAATCTTCGGGATCGTAGCATGGATCAAATTTTCCTGTCATACAACATATCTTAGAAAAGTTAATAACATCATACGATTTGACAAACTAATAAGTTATAAGTATATTGATTTATTAACCTTTTCATCGATCAAAATCATTTCAGCACTGACAGATTCCCACATTCTACACACTCGTACTCTTATCATCCAGGTATAGTTGTTGTCGTTAAAAGCATCCAACATGGTGTAGTCCATAGTTGTATTGATTGTAAATATGATTGTAAAAATTTGAAGCTATGTAAAAAAATTCCGGTGTAGATTTTTTGTTATGAATGACGACCTTTAATTTATAGGTGTTTGTAAGGTGAATAACATGGAAATCCATTATGTTTAAAAGTCAAGAAGTATTATAAAAGAAAAGTTCTATAAAGTTTGAAAATAATAAAAGAAAGTTATATCAAGTTTGAAAATAATAAAAGAAAGTTTTATCAAGTTTGAAAATAATAAAAGAAAGTTCTATCAAGATTGAAAATAATAAAAGAGAAAATTACAATTATTAACATAATATCCTAAAAATTCGAAAATAATAAGGAAGTTGTAATTTTATAAATCAAAAAAAGTTAAGATTGAAAATAATAAAAAAGAAAATTGCAATTATTAACATAATAGCCTACAAATTCAAAAATAATAAGGAAGTTGTAATTTTCTAAATAAAAGAAAGTTCTATCAAGTCCTACAAATTCGAAAATAATAAGGAAGTTGTAATTTTCTAAATCAAAGAAAGTTCTATCAAGTTTGAAAATAATTAAAGAAAGTTCTATCAAGCCTACAAATTCGAAAATAATAAGGAAGTTGTAATTTTCTAAATCAAATAAAGTTCTATCAAGTTTGAAAATAATAAAAGAAAGTTCTATCAAGCCTACAAATTCGAAAATAGTAAGGAAGTTGTAATTTTCTAAATCAAAGAAAGTTCTATCAAGTCCTACAAATTCGAAAATAATAAGGAAGTTGTAATTTTCTAAATCAAAGAAAGTTTTATCAACTCCTACAAATTCGAAAATAATAAGGAAGTTCCTACAAATTCGAAAATAATAAAGAAGTTGTAATTTTCTAAATCAAAGAAATTTTCTAAATCAAAGAAAGTTCTATCAACTCCTACAAATTCGAAAATAATAAGGAAGTTGTAATTTTCTAAATCAAAGAAAATTCTATCAAGTTTGAAAATAATAAAAAAAGTTTTATCAAGCCTGTAAAAATTTGAAGCTATGTAAAAAAATTCCGGTGTAGATTTTTTGTTATGAATGACGACCTTTAATTTATAGGTGTTTGTAAGGTGAATAACATGGAAATCCATTATGTTTAAAAGTCAAGAAGTAATATAAAAGAAAAGTTCTATAAAGTTTGAAAATAATAAAAGAAAGTTATATCAAGTTTGAAAATAATAAAAGAAAGTTTTATCAAGTTTGAAAATAATAAAAGAAAGTTCTATCAAGATTGAAAATAATAAAAGAGAAAATTACAATTATTAACATAATATCCTAAAAATTCGAAAATAATAAGGAAGTTGTAATTTTATAAATCAAAAAAAGTTAAGATTGAAAATAATAAAAAAGAAAATTGCAATTATTAACATAATAGCCTACAAATTCAAAAATAATAAGGAAGTTGTAATTTTCTAAATAAAAGAAAGTTCTATCAAGTCCTACAAATTCGAAAATAATAAGGAAGTTGTAATTTTCTAAATCAAAGAAAGTTCTATCAAGTTTGAAAATAATTAAAGAAAGTTCTATCAAGCCTACAAATTCGAAAATAATAAGGAAGTTGTAATTTTCTAAATCAAATAAAGTTCTATCAAGTTTGAAAATAATAAAAGAAAGTTCTATCAAGCCTACAAATTCGAAAATAGTAAGGAAGTTGTAATTTTCTAAATCAAAGAAAGTTCTATCAAGTCCTACAAATTCGAAAATAATAAGGAAGTTGTAATTTTCTAAATCAAAGAAAGTTTTATCAACTCCTACAAATTCGAAAATAATAAGGAAGTTCCTACAAATTCGAAAATAATAAAGAAGTTGTAATTTTCTAAATCAAAGAAATTTTCTAAATCAAAGAAAGTTCTATCAACTCCTACAAATTCGAAAATAATAAGGAAGTTGTAATTTTCTAAATCAAAGAAAATTCTATCAAGTTTGAAAATAATAAAAGAAAGTTCTATCAAGTTTAAAAAGAATAAAAGTGTAATTTTCAATTTGCTTCCTACAAAATCGAAAATAATAAAGGAAGTTGTAATTATTAAAATTAAAAATTGTGAAAAATTGAGAAAATTAGAAAAATAGAACGAAGCGATTCTAGAGGCGCCACCTCACCGTCTCCGTCTTCTCCTTTATATAAGTATATTGATTTTCTAAATCAAAGAAAGTTCTATCAAGTTTGAAAATAATAAAAGAAAGTTCTATCAAGTTTAAAAAGAATAAAAGTGTAATTTTCAATTTGCTTCCTACAAAATCGAAAATAATAAAGGAAGTTGTAATTATTAAAATTAAAAATTGTGAAAAATTGAGAAAATTAGAAAAATAGAACGAAGCGATTCTAGAGGCAATAAAGGAAGTTGTAATTATTAAAATTAAAAATTGTGAAAAATTGAGAAAATTAGAAAAATAGAACGAAGCGATTCTAGAGGCGCCACCTCACCGTCTCCGTCTTCTCCTTTATATAAGTATATTGATTTGTCATTTTTAATCTGTTACAAGTTTTATACCCATGCAATGCATCGATGTTTTATAAATTATTATTATAAATATTTTTCTAATTTTATTTATTTATTTATTTTTAAATTTAAGTCGGTCGTGATATCAGATTATCTGTCTTGCACGATTATGGATGATATAATTTGTGAATAAGTTTATTGAGAAGGCGGTTTACTGTAATTTTTTTGAATTTGGATATAGTTCAACATATTGACTTAAATAACTGCACCTTATTTAGGCCCAACTTTATTTTTAAGTTAAACTGCCCACATTTGTTTCTTTTGTAACACGGCCCACCTTTTATGTGTCTACCAGCCTTCTTGAAAAGAGATCTCTTCATTTTTGAAAAACTTGAGACGTGTGGTAATTTTAAAGACAAACTAGCGGTAATTTTAAAGACAAGCTAGTGTGATAGTCCATGCAAAGCAGGGACACTATATAAATTCATAAAATGTTGTTTTGATTTTTTTAAATAGACGATTTCTAATATTTGAAGTACTGTACGTCATTACTGTGGTATTTTTTATGGACACTAGCAATAACTCAAATTTCATATCTAATCATAACAATACAATCACATCCACTTGGAATGATTAAACAATACAAAATTTAAATATCTAATCATGAATCAGTAGATTCATGTGTTTATATAAAGACAAGTGCTAAATAAGATCATTTACAGAAATGAGAACCGGAAACTAATCACGTCCATACATTCAAATCTAATTTGCAACTCAACCTTCACCCACGTCCACTTTTATGCCCCTTCCATTTTCGGCGACTTTATACACCAACACTTGCTTTACACCGTCGTTATCATCACCTCATTCCATTTGTCATCATCGTTTATGATATACACACACGTATGTATAATGTGTGTTGTGGGTGAGAGAAAGAGGAAGTGTTTGAACAAACCATCATCACTCTGCGATCTTTTGTTGTCACCAAATCGATCACCGCTCCGAAAGTAACTTATGAACATGTTTATCACGAATTTCAGTCACATTCCTGACCACACATGCACTAACTCATTCATTCCTCTCGCAATAGATCTGAGTTTGTAACGTCGATCGATGTCATTTTCACTCACTCTACTACCGTCAACACTATTATCAGCAGTTTCGAACATTTACACAATTCCAAATCTGGAATATTCTTGTAATTTGCGT
This sequence comes from Heracleum sosnowskyi, assembly GCA_030848705.1. NCBI lineage: Eukaryota > Viridiplantae > Streptophyta > Magnoliopsida > Apiales > Apiaceae > Heracleum > Heracleum sosnowskyi. Next base: position 135,202,082 of record CM061237.1, read on the forward strand.
TCAATTTTTTTAGTGATTTATGTATAAGTTTTGGTAACTTTAGTTAAATTTCTAGTGATTTTGCTTTGATATTTGTGATTTTGGTGGTGTAAGTAGTGGTGTTCATGTTGTTACACATAAAATTCCGGTGATTTCGGTAGTGGTGCATGTCGTGGTCGTTGTGGTGGTAGCGTGACAGTGGTCATGTAATAGTGATTTAATATTCTTGTAATTTATATTAAAATTTGCTAAAATTTTGGTTTGTATTCATGTACATTGTGATATATTATCTATCAAGTATCATATTTCAATAATATAGTTAAACGTTTTAAATCTATTATTTTTAATATAGTATCCATAATCTATTTTTTAATAAATCCTTCTGACCTAACAATGTGTTTTATCTAAATATTTATCTAATAACTAATATGAAGTTCAAATCACATCTGCAATATTTTTTGTTTTGTTTTCCTTAAATTATCTTTTTCTAGTCTATTAAAATATTTTACCCAATAGCAATGAGAGTGGGGGTGTAATCGAGTCGAGTCAAACACTGCCAGACTCGAGCTCAAACTCTGCTAAAAAGTTCTGTCAAGCTTGAACTCGAGCTCAAGTTCAATTGGTCCATTAATTTTAATCTCGAAACTTGATTCATAAAGTTTGAAATTTTGAATCGATTTAACCTAATTTGAAAAAAGTTTGAATATAAACGGTTCAACTCGGGTTCAATTCGATAAAATATATGAATTGTACAAAATATTGAATATTTACATTGAAATATATTTATAATATTTAAAAAAATTAAATATTAAAAGTCCGATTATTCTGGCAAACCTCAATAATCGAGTTATTTAAAATTTGAACTTTACTCGGTAAAGTACTTAAATAGCTAAAACTCGAGTTCAACTCGAATACTATTAAACTGAATTTAAAAATTTTATTAGCCGAGATCGAGTAACTCGAAAGCTCGAATTGAACCTATTTCAAAAAAAAAGTTTGAATATGAACAATTCAACTTGGGTTTGACTCGATAAAATATATGAATTAATTAAAATATTGAACATTATAACAAATGAGTTTCTTGGTGTACGTAGTTAATGATTTATAAAAATGTTCAAAAAATTTATTTGGTATAGTGGTTAGAAATGTGAATATAATTCTCATAGACAAAAAAAAAGAAAAAAAAAAGATAAATAAGTCCATAAGACCTTCTTCAATGCAAACCCAGTTGCTGCATTGAAAAGTGGGAAAAGGTCCAACTATTTTTTTAGCGCTAGAGGGAATAGAGGAGTTGGCTAGAGCCCAACTTTTCGAGCCAAACCCAACTCTGCATCTCGTGTCCTATTTATTATATTTTATTACTCGCTTTTTGTGTTTTTACTTGATTAAATTTGTTTATTAGTAAAACACAATGTATAGCGGTGTGCATGTGTTGTTAAAACCAATCAACCCGATCTAAATCGATCTTTTTCCGCCCCATCCAAATCGATCTTTTTAAAATCGATACGTATTTGGATTGAAAAAATATAAACCCGATTTAAATGGATTGGGTATGGGTTTCGAGTTTTTTTGGCCAAACCAACTCAACCCGATTAAAAATAATAAAGTTTAATGAAAAAATATGGATTGTTGAACTTAGGTTGCTCTCAGATGCATTTTTGTTGGTTTTTGTTTTAGACATGTTGTTTCTCTAGTTTTTGTATGGTTACAACAGGTTTTTGTATGAATCTGAAAGGACTACACATAATAGATTCATACACCTACATGCTTCTTATGTTGATTTTCTCCTAGTCAGTTTCTTGAATTCCCCACTTGGTGAAGTAGCCGAAATAACGGTGCATTACATGTTGTATTTTTTAAGTCTGACATTTTACCTTTGTTTAATGGGTTTTGGTCCACAGTCACGGCTAGTTGGCTATTTCAGTGCAGCCAACAAATCTGGACCTTTGAAAAAGAATACAATGACCACAAAAAACGACCCCAGCAATGAGTCATTGCTACCATATCAATATGTCATTGCTAACTCATATTTTTTTTTAATTACAATAACACCCTTTTGCGTTTTGCCGGACTCGAACACCTGACCTTGTGTAAAGAAAACCAAAACTTTAACCACTGAACCAACTTTACTTAGATTATTCTATTTTCAAAACAAAACATTATATACTTAAATTTACATTTTGAATAAAAAAATTGTGCAATAATAAATAATAAAAGTTATAAAAGAATTTAAACCAATTTAATCCATGTCCGTCTTAATTAACTCGTCTATTAAAAATATTTATAAAATTTAATAAATTATTAAAAAAAGTTAATAATTAATTAAATTTTAAAAATATTTATAATAACTTAGTTAATTTTAAAAATGTTAATAATAGATGATTTAATGAACCCGGAAATGGATCCGAACACGATACATTTAACTTAATAAACAAATAGTATTTAAAAATAAAATGAAAATAACAAAATATAGTAATGTAATTTAAATAATTGAAAATATTGATTAAAATATTATATTTATCTTCAGAAATGAAAAAAATAACATAACAAGTAATGCAAACATATAATTTATTTTAAACATCATATTGTATTATTACAATTACGGATTATAGATAACGACTAAGTTTTTGTATACATTAGTCCATAATTGTTTGAGATGTAACCAAAATGATCGTTTCACATGTCACTTAGTTCATACTTCGATAAAATATTTTTAATTAAAAAACATATAATGGAAAAAAACATCCATAACTTAGCTTAGAAAATATTTGAATTGTAAATTAATTTTATTTTATTTTTACATACATATTTCAGGAGTAAAAAATATAAAAATATAAAAAACAAAAACAAATGAGCTTAAGCAATGAAACATTGCGGCCCCAACAATTTAACAATGCTGAAGGCTTATCCCCAGCAATGATACATTGCAACAGCAACAATGATACATTGCTTACAGATAATTTAGAACCAACATTAAATAAGATAGTTGTGGGGGGTGGTTGACATAAAATGCACACGCCAAAACAATGAAACATCGCTACACTAGCAATGAAACATTGCTACAACTATGGACCGCACATTCTCCCACAGCCCTAAAAACTTCTCTTTTTCCCCTTTTTTCCATCTACATTTGTCAATTAACAAGAAGTATGTTTTTTGAAGGTCAAAAACCCTGAAAATAAGATTAGCTCTTTGTTCCACCCCTGTTTCAGACCCCTTCCTCTGTTCCACCCCTGTTTTTCCTCTAATTCGATTTTTTCTTCAATTTCAAAATTGAATATTGAAAAGTATTCAATAAATTTTTAAATTTAGTATTTTATATTCAATTTAGAAATAAAAAAATAAAATCAAAATGGAAGAAAAACATGGGAGGAACATGAGAAATGAGCTGAAGCTTCTGCCTAAATCGTAGTTGTAGTAATGATACATTGCTACTATAGCAATGAAACATTGCTGATGCATCAATGTGTCATTGCTGCAGCTATGGTTTAGACCCCTTCCTCTGTTCTTCCCATGTTTTTCCTCCACTTCGATTTTTTTTTTCAATTTCAAAACTTAATATTGAAAAGTTTTCAACAAAATTTTAAACTTAGAATTTTGGGTGCCTTTCCAGAACCACGGCTGGTTAGGAAGACAAATGCAACCATCAAATCATAACCTTTGGTTTTCAAAATTAATGGCTTGGATTAATCGTTGTAGCAATGTCTCATTGCTAGCAGCAAAATATCAATGCGGCTACAACATTGTAACATTGCGGGAGCAAAGGGGAACTAAAAGTACATTTTTGCCCTTTCTTTATATTACACTTAACATTATTTTTACTCGAACAACACAAAAGAAACACAGAGGGTGATTTTGTTGGCGATTTGGTGACGATTTTAAGGGGATAATCCTTCTTCCTGATCCCATCTTCATCTTATTCTTCAGGTATTGTTCTTGATCTACAATATTGCTCTTGATACATACACACACATGACCGATTACATACACAGATACAACACATACAATTACACACACGAGCTCCTGTTACGCACAATGTTTAATTCGGTTCTGGATTTTATTATTTCATTGTTGTATATTTTGTATGATTGTGTTAATTATAAATATATACGAAATACATGATAATTAGGTGGTAATTTATTTTATTGGTTTTGATTTGGAGTTTGTAAGGTTGAAGTTTGAATTTTTTACTTTTGTAATTGTTCGGTGAGCAAAACAAGTTTTTAACATGTTTTTAACTTGATCATAATGAGGTTCGGCTCAATAGTTCGTGAACAAATTCGATTAATGTGTTTGTAAACATATTGGTTAAATATTCAATAAATAAGATTATAATTATACTCGATATGTAATATTATTAATATTTCATAAATAAATTCGATAACTTGACTAATACTCGTTTGATTATTAGTATGCATTCTTTTCTCTTATTTATTTGATTATATTATTTGGAATGTATTACATGCATTTGTAGATAATATAAATACATATAATATAATTTTAATGGGTAATTCTATTACTAAATGATAGTAATAAATTTATCATAATAATAGACTTAGTAGTATAGTTATCGTAATTTGTATATTTATGATATATTCATAAGAATTTTTTTTGAACAAGTTTATGCATTATATTTTTGAGTTGTTTGCGAGCATACACTTTTGAGAATGATTTTTGGCTCAATTCAAGTTCGAGTTCGAGTTCGAGTTCGAATTCGATAATTTTTTAACGCACAATATACGATCACTTGAAAGTTCGGCTCGACACGACATATTTACACCCCTAATACGATCAATATATGAATAACATATACTAGCTTATATCCCGTGCGATGCACGGTTTTCTTTAATATTTTATTATTTTTTATTTAAATTTTTGTAATTATATATTATTTTATGAAATTTTAATATATATTTATACGTGTATATAATAAATTGGATTTATATATCTAATAATATAAATAATTTTATTTAATAAATTGTTGACGTATTCTGTAGTAGTATTTTAGATATTAAAATATAAAATATTTTTAAATAATAGATCTAACGGTCTGTATTTATTTGCTCTTAAAAAATCTAAATGTGATTAAAGTGGAAATAACAAAATATGTGCTATTTTGTACCGAGTTTCTTCTAACATATGCTATTACTTTTATTTTTTATTCATTATCTTATTTAAATTGTATGTTATAAAAAATTATATTAAATCCGGATTTTATAAGTTTAATATAATAATATTGTCATTATATCTATATTTTGCCCGTTGTTATTTTTAATTAGAATATGAGTTATTTTACTTAAAAAATATAAAACAGACAATGTCCTTAAAAAGACAGTTATTTACTTATTAATAATTATATAAAATTATATTACATTTATATATATGTTGCTCATGTTACTTTTAGAAAATTAGTTGTTTAAATTAGAAAATATAAAATTGTATTACCTTTTTATATATATGTTGCTTGTGTTACTTTTAAAAAATGAAAAAAAACATCCATAACTTAGCTTAGAAAATATTTTAATTGTAAATTAATTTTATTTTATTTTTACATACATATTTCAGGAGTAAAAATATAAAAACAAAAAAAACAAAAAAAAATGAGCTTAAGCAATGTAACATTGCGGCCCCAACAATTTAGCAATTTAACAATGCTGAAGGCTTCTCCCCAACAATGATACATTGCAACAACAACAATGATACATTGCTTACAGATAATTTACAACCAATATTAAATAAGATAGTTGTGGGGGGTGGTTGGCATAAAATGCACACGCCAAAACAATAAAACATTGCTACACTAGCAATGAAACATCGCTACAACTATGGACCGCACATTCTCCCACAGCCCTTAAAACTTCTCTTTTCCCCCTTTTTTCCATCTACATTTGTCAATTAACAAGAAGTACATTTTTTGAAGGTCAAAAACCCTGAAAATAAGATTAGCTCTTTGTTCCACCCCTGTTTCAGACCCCTTCCTCTATTCCACCCCTGTTTTTCCTCTAATTCGATTTTTTTTTCAATTTCAAAATTGAATATTGAAAAGTATTCAATAAATTTTTGAATTTAGTATTTTATATTCAATTTAGAAATAAAAAAATAAAATCGAAATGGAAGAAAAGCAGGGGAGGAACAGGAGAAATGAGCTGAAGCTTCTGCCTAAATCGTAGTTGTAGTAATGAAACATTGCTACTAGCAATGAAACATTGCTGAGGCATCAATGTGTCATTGCTGCAGCTATGGTTTAGACCCCTTCCTCTGTTCTTCCCATGTTTTTCCTCCACTTCGATTTTTTTTCAATTTCAAAACTTAATATTGAAAAGTTTTCAACAAAATTTTAAACTTATAATTTTGGGTGCCCTTCTAGATGGTTAGGAAGACAAATGCAACCATAAAATCATAACCTTTGGTTTTCAAAATTAATGGCTTGGATTAATCGCTGTAGCAATGTCTCATTGCTAGCATCAATATATCAATGCGGCTACAACAATGTAAGTATATATTATTTTATGAAATTTTAATATATATTTTTATGTGTATATAATAAATTTGATTTATATATCTAATAATCTAAATAATTTTATTTAATAAATTGTTGACGTAATCTTTAGTAGTATTTTAGATATTAAAATATAAAATATTTTTAAATAATAGATCTAACGGTCTGTATTTATTTGCTCTTAAAAAATCTAAATGTGATTAAAGTGCAAATAACCAAATATGTGGTATGTTGTACCGAGTTTCTTCTAACATATGCTATTACTTTTATTTTTTTTATTAATTATCTTATTTAAATTGTATGTTATAAAAAATTATATTAAACCCGGATTTTATAAGTTTAATATAATAATATTGTCATTATATCTATATTTTGCCTGTGTTATTTTTAATTCGAATATGAGTTATTTTACTTAAAAAATATAAAACAGACAATGTCCTTAAAAAGACAGTTAGTTACTTATTAATAATTATATAAAATTATATTACATTTATATATATGTTGCCCGTGTTACTTTTAGAAAATTAGTTGTTTAAATTATAAAATATAAAATTATATTACCTTTTTATATATATGTTGTTCGTGTTACTTTTAAAAAATTAGTTGTTTAAGTTAGAAAAAATAAAAAAGGTTATGTGTTTAGCTGAAAAGGTTAAGTGGTTATTTATTAATAATTATATATAACAATAATACCATTACATTTTTATTTTTCATGTGTTATGTTTAGAAGATGAGTTGTTTTAGTTAGAAAATGTAGAACAGATAATGTATTTTTGCTGAAAAAAAGTAATCAGTTATAAATATGTAATAATATTACCATTTTATATATATGTTACCTATTTTATTTTTAGAAGATGAGTTGTTTTGGTTAGAAAAATATATAAAACAGGTAATGTGTTTTAGCTGAAAAAAATAATTGGTTATAAAAAAATTGATTATAGATAGGGCCGGTCCAAATACCGACCGATCGACCAACCAAAACTTTTAATATTTCGTCTTGAATAATATAGTATAGATACCATATGTGCTATGTTTGAAAATGCACACCTAGAGGGGGGGTGAATAGGTGTTATGGCCAACTATATCCAATTTTAAAGTTTTACCAAATAATTAACTGCTAACTTGTCAGCTAGCTAAGATGAACAGAATGTAGTCTGTCAGCTAGCTAAGATAAACAATGCAATGCAGAATTGAAATAGCGGTAATTAAAAACACCAAGAGTTTTAGCCAGGTTCGACCCCTATTCTCTATGGTCTACGTCCTGGTCCCCTACCAAACCTGGTAAGAGAATATATTATTAATCACTATAAAAACCGATTACAAGATTAATACATATATCTCCCTTCTTCCCTGTCACTGATAGCAGCTAGCTGACACCCTTGTTCCCTGAATCAAATGATCTCTAAGTACTATACTACCCAAGTATAAACTTCTCTATCAAACTAATTCCCGAACCCTTGTGTCTTAGCCTGCAACTCAGCAACAACCCTTACAATCTGAACAATATAAGCAATTGAGAATAATACAACTCAAACTATAAACTCTAAGCAAAGATATAAACGAATGTATATAAAAGTAGAGCTCGAGTAAAAGATTTTGCAAAGTAGCACAGAGTTGTTCTTGTGTGTTCTCCAGAGTGTTCAATCGCAAAAGAAACAACCACACAAGTATTTATAGTGAAACAAAAGAATTCGAATTAACCAACATAATTGCAACGTTCTTGAATCCAATTCTCACGTTCAATTAATTAGGGTAATTCAGTTTCTAACGTTCACATAACGTTAACATACTGAAGTTTAGAGAAAAAGACGTTTGAGATATAAAACCTTCAGTATATAAACTAAAAACATGTTTAGAGAGTTTGTATAGGATAAAACTTTTGAAATAAACAAACTCCTAAAAGATAGGAAAACTGTTTTGAAAAAGTCTTTGTGAAAAACTGAGCTCTAAAATTATATATATTACGTTTATATAATTTATAGAGTCCTTACATATCATGTCCTATAAAATCTCCATGAAATTAGGACTTCCATTTGACTTTGACAGTTTCTGGCGGAACAGTCTTAGCTTGCTGAAATGTACTGTTACTGCACTGTTAGCTTGCTAAGATACTGTGTTCCTGCAATGTTAGCTGGCTGATAACAAGTAATATAAAGCCTGCAGTCTTAGCTTGCTGAAATGTTCTGTTACTGCACTGTTAGCTTGCTAAGATACTCTGTGTCTGCACTGTTAGCTTGCTAACAACACGTAATATAAAGCCTGCAACAACTGTTAAACCAATATAGATAAAAGTACTAGCATTTCTCATACTAACAGCTTGCTAACATTAATATCATCAAAATTAAGAGAGTATCAATCTCCCCCTTTTTGATGATTATTAACTCATCTATTTAGGAGAATTAAACTCCCCCTAAATACCTGCATAACAACTTAAAACTAATATAAGAGAACTAATACAATCACAATATATCCAGCTTGCTTACTATGTGTTATCATCAAAATCAACATGGTTTCAATCTCCCCCTTTTTGATGATTACACACCAACATTCAGGAGCAAAATACTCCCCCTAAAATTATGCTTATGGCATCACATTAACATTTAGCTCCCCTTAAATCATACATACTATGATCCTGAATTTTCTCCCCCTTATTCATCAAAAAGGTTTTCCGCATGTTATCATTGAAAGAAAATTCAAATAAGCATGAATTATCATGTTAAGTGAGCTAATATTACCAGACATCCGTAGGTAGCTTGCTGTCTAGACATTGCACATGCCAATTTCCCTACGAAGAACAAAAATCTTTCTTCGATCAATGGCTTAGTGAAGATGTCAGCTCGCTGGTATTCTTCTGCAGTGAATAATGCAACAGAAGCTTGCTTCTTGCTTTGCCAAGACACCAAACTCTGTCCTAAAACTGCACAAATCAGTTTGACATCTCAAGTGAGACTCTTTTGGTTTATCCGCCCTTGTCTTGATTCCTTCTGATTTATCACCAATGATCAACTCTGGAGGATGGTTCTTCACTGTTCTTGTTGACTTTGGCAATGAATGTTGAGCTATGACTTCCTCATTTACTCGAATTCGCTTGGATGGAGGAGAGGTTTCACCACCTTCATATATAGGCATCTTTTCTTGTGATCTATGACCTCTTGGACCTTCCAAGGTGAGCTTTGACAACTGATCAATAGTTTCAGCCACTGGAGAAGAGGTTTCAGCTGGCTTGTCAGCTTCTGGAGTTACCTCAGGCTGGTTATCAGCTAGCTGAGAAACAGACGTTAGCCTTGTCAGCTCGCTGTCATGACCTGCACCTGCAATATCTTCCTCATCTCTTGACAGATCAACATTAGATTCTTGAAATGAAACATCAATAGATTCTTCAACAATACGTTTAGATGTATTATACACTCTATAAGCACGACTTGTTAAAGAATAACCCAAAAATATTGCTTCATAAGATTTAGCATCAAATTTACCATCTCGATCAATAGTTTTGAGTACAAAACACCTGGAGCCAAAGACTTTGAAATATCCAATGTTTGGCTTCTTATTTCTCAACAATTCATATGGAGTTTTGTTGAGTATAGGCCTGATAAGTACCCTGTTAAGAACATAGCTAGCTGTGTTAACAGCTTCTGCCCAGAAACTCCTTGGCAGCTTGCTTTCTTGCAGCAAAGTCCTGGCAGTTTCTTGCAAAGACCTGTTCTTCCTCTCCACAACTCCGTTTTGTTGAGGTGTCCTTGGTGCAGAGAATTCATGTGTAATACCTCTTTCTTCACAATAGGTAATGAAGTCTTTTGAGATGAATTCACCTCCTCTATCACTTCTTATACCTACAAGTCTTGTATTCAACTTGTTCTCAAGTAAAGTGATTAGCTTTTCAAATTCACTAAAAGCACAATCTTTAGAACGAAGAAACAATACCCATGTATATCTAGAATAATCATCTACAATTACAAATGCATATTGTTTACCTCCAATACTTTTATATGCTTCCGGACCAAATAAGTCCAAATGGAGAAGCTCTAAAGGTTTAGAAGTTGATACCATTTTCTTTGACGTATGTGGAGTCCTGATTTGTTTGCCTAATTGACAAGCCGAACAGATTTCCGTCTTGACATACTTCAATTTGGGCAGTCCTCTAACTAACTTCTTGGAAGACAGCTTGCTAAGTAAGTCCATATGAGCATGTCCTAGCCTTCTATGCCAAAGTTCTGGATTTGTATCAACAGTAGCTAAGCAACAACCTACTTCCTGCATCTCAAAGTCCAACATATATATATTTCCTTCCCTTCTAGCAACTAGGGGGACTTTGTTAGTACCAACATTAATAATACATTTCTCTTTATAAAAAACAACAGTATGTCCATCATCATATAATTGACTTATACTAAGCAAATTGTACTTAAGACCTTGAACATATTGAACTTTATCAATAGAGATGTTACTATTACCAATTGTTCCTTTGCCAAGTATGCGGAGTGTTTTGCTATCACCAATTGTAACACTTCCACCCTTTTTCATTTTGAGACTAAGGAACTGAGATTTGTCACCACACATATGTCTTGTACATCCACTATCCAATATCCATTGATTTGCATTGACTTTAACCACAAGACATACCTACAAACAAAGAACAAACAACTCAACGTTTTGGTACCCAAATTTGGTTGGGTCCTGCATGGTTAGTTGATAGAATATAGATATTATTCAATTCAGATCTCTTGATCCACATTTGGACCACTTTTGATGTTCGTTTTTCTGTTCTTCCTGTTCTGTCAGCTTGCTGCCTATAAGCTGTCTGTCTATTCCAGCTTGCTGGTTTAGCATTCTGACTTGAGCAGTGATGTGATAAGTGACCTTTCTTTCCACATTTGTAGCAGATTTTCCAAGGCATAGCATAATTATATGGAATACCCTGTTTGCCTTCATATTGAAAAGCCTTGTTCTTTGATGTAGAAGCCATTCCAAGTCCTTCCTTATCCATAGGAACCTTTGTTTGTTTCATGATTGTCTTTAATACTTCCTCTCCTTGAACAAATTTTCCCATGCCTTTCTCAAGCTTTGCAACTTCAGCTTCTAATTCCTTTATCTTCTCAGCTTGTTGAGTAGCTTCAATTGAGATGGATTCTCTGATTTTGAATGTTTCAAGACATACATCTCTTGCTTCAATTTCTTCACGTAGCTCGCTGAGTTCCTTCATCAATGTGTCATTTCTTTTGAGGAGCAACTTGTTAAACCCTTCAAGTTGTGTTAGCTTTCCCTTTAGATCAGAAATGAGATCTTCATGATTGTTTGATGGAGTCTTTTCAGCCATAAGCTCAGAAATTATCTTTCGAAGAGAAGCATTTTTCTTCTCAAGCTTATTATTTTCATTCTTCAATTCCATGAACTCCACAATAGATATATTATTATGTTCCTGCATGGTTAGTGATTCTAATATAACATTTTCAGAAGATATGTTAAACTGAAATGAGTTTACCGCACTAGATTCAACATCGGAGTCCGAATGTGATACATCATTATTTACAAGGACTTCTTCGGTGTTTCCTCGAACCATATCATCAATGCCAACCAATGCAATATTTATCATATCTTCGCTTGAGTCTTCATTGGAATTAAATTCCTCTTCACTCCAAGTGATTTGAGCCTTTGCTTTGTTTTCGTCTATTGAGGCAGCTTGCTGCTTTGACTTGAAACATTCTTCCTCTGATTTTGTTGTAGCTTTATAATGCATTTTTAAGGTATCCCATATATCCCTTGCTGTGCTACATGAAGAAACCTTGTCAAAATCTGAATTTGAAAGACCACATATTAGTGTGTACCTTGCTCTTCCATCATAGCTTGTTTTCATCAATTCTGCCGCGGTAAGATCATCAACATCTTTTGGCTTGCCATTATTATCCAAAAAAATGAATGGACCGTCCTTAACGACTCTCCACTCAAATGGATTTCTGCTCAAGAACATCTTCATCTTTAGTCTCCATAAATCATAATTTTCTGCCCCATTGAGAAGTGGTGGCGTGTTTACTGATTCTCCCTCTACATAAAAGTGTGTCATAGGACCTGTACTTTCCTGTTACAGAAATGTTAGTACACCAATGCTCTGATACCAAATGAAAATGCACACCTAGAGGGGGGGTGAATATGTGTTATGGCCAACTATATCCAATTTTAAAGTTTTACCAAATAATTAACTGCTAACTTGTCAGCTAGCTAAGATGAACAGAATGTAGTCTGTCAGCTAGCTAAGATAAACAATGCAATGCAGAATTGAAATAGCGGTAATTAAAAACACCAAGAGTTTTAGCCAGGTTCGACCCCTATTCTCTATGGTCTACGTCCTGGTCCCCTACCAAACCTGGTAAGAGAATATATTATTAATCACTATAAAAACCGATTACAAGATTAATACATATATCTCCCTTCTTCCCTGTCACTGATAGCAGCTAGCTGACACCCTTGTTCCCTGAATCAAATGATCTCTAAGTACTATACTACCCAAGTATAAACTTCTCTATCAAACTAATTCCCGAACCCTTGTGTCTTAGCCTGCAACTCAGCAACAACCCTTACAATCTGAACAATATAAGCAATTGAGAATAATACAACTCAAACTATAAACTCTAAGCAAAGATATAAACGAATGTATATAAAAGTAGAGCTCGAGTAAAAGATTTTGCAAAGTAGCACAGAGTTGTTCTTGTGTGTTCTCCAGAGTGTTCAATCGCAAAAGAAACAACCACACAAGTATTTATAGTGAAACAAAAGAATTCGAATTAACCAACATAATTGCAACGTTCTTGAATCCAATTCTCACGTTCAATTAATTAGGGTAATTCAGTTTCTAACGTTCACATAACGTTAACATACTGAAGTTTAGAGAAAAAGACGTTTGAGATATAAAACCTTCAGTATATAAACTAAAAACATGTTTAGAGAGTTTGTATAGGATAAAACTTTTGAAATAAACAAACTCCTAAAAGATAGGAAAACTGTTTTGAAAAAGTCTTTGTGAAAAACTGAGCTCTAAAATTATATATATTACGTTTATATAATTTATAGAGTCCTTACATATCATGTCCTATAAAATCTCCATGAAATTAGGACTTCCATTTGACTTTGACAGTTTCTGGCGGAACAGTCTTAGCTTGCTGAAATGTACTGTTACTGCACTGTTAGCTTGCTAAGATACTGTGTTCCTGCAATGTTAGCTGGCTGATAACAAGTAATATAAAGCCTGCAGTCTTAGCTTGCTGAAATGTTCTGTTACTGCACTGTTAGCTTGCTAAGATACTCTGTGTCTGCACTGTTAGCTTGCTAACAACACGTAATATAAAGCCTGCAACAACTGTTAAACCAATATAGATAAAAGTACTAGCATTTCTCATACTAACAGCTTGCTAACATTAATATCATCAAAATTAAGAGAGTATCAATGTTTTGACGCAATTTGAAAAAAAAATTATTTAGTTTGTAGTTTGTAGTCTAAGAGTGGTTTGTATCAGAGTAAACCCCTATATATATACATATTACCTATTTTTATAAGATGAGTTATTTTAGTTAGAAAAATAGATAAAATAGGTAATGTATTTTAGGCTGAAAAAAATAATTGCTTATAAATAAATTGGTTATATATAGGTCCGACCCAAATTATAGATAGGCCCGGCCCAAATATCGACCGACCGACCGACCAACCAAAACTTTTAATGTTTCGTCTTTAATAATATAGCTTAAAACCCGTGTGATGCACGGATTGTTAATTGTTATTTTATTATTATATTTTTGATATTTTATTAATTGTATTTGTTAAAAAAATAAGTAGGCATGTTAAAATAGCTAAATGCTTTTAATTAATTAAAAACATTAAAACATATTTAAAAAAAAATGTAACATATATTTAGTTTAAAAAGGTAAATGTCCGTGATATTTTTGGGAAATGAGGTTTTAAAATTTAATAATTAAAATTATTTAAATTCGTTTTAAAATAAATAAGTGAAGGGCTTCTTATGATATTTTTGGAAAAAAAATGAATTTTAGTGAGAAAAATAGAAAAAGTAAATTGAAAAATACAATTTCTCGTGATATATTTAGAAAAGAAGAGACTTTGTTAGAAAAAATCTATAATGCGTTTTACAGTAATTGGTTATAAATAGGTATTTAATTATTTATATTTTAATATTCTTAGTGATTGCATTTGTTAAGGAAAATAAGTAGACATGTTAAAATAGGTAAACTTTTAAAAAATAATTATAATATTATAGGTTTAAAAATAAATAACTAAATGTTTGGTCGTGATATTTTTGGGAAATAAGGGGTTTTAGTAAATAAAAATAGAAAACTAACATATTTTTGTTAAAAAAGGTAATTGCCATGTTTGAAAAAGTAGGGGAATTTGTTAAAAAAATAATGCATTTTAGGGAAAAAGGTACTTGGTTATAAATAGGTAATATTATTATTTAATAATATATTTTTATAAATAATGTAATATTCATGATTTAATAATAATAATAATAATAATATTGAAATTAGAAATCAATTATTTTTTTAAATTAACGAGACAAGGATTAAAACAATATTTACATGGGTTTTATAATTCTTATGGTATTAATAGTCATTAGTATATCTAATTTATTTATTTATTATATAAAGAACCTATATATGGTTGAACAACCCTAATATAATATATTGTCGGAGGAGCAGCACCTAGAACAGGGGAAACAAGACTAAGAGCAATAGAACACATCAAGGGGTGTCTGATTCTTTTCACGAGTAACTATCTGGTGTGTACAAATTATTTATTATTATAAGTACTCTTGTTATCCGACTAATAGCTACGATTTCTCCCTTTCATGAACCTATATTGATTCTTTTTACAAGTTAAAATTTTGTGCCATGATCTTTGAACTTTTGGTTAGTTTCGTTATTAACTTTTGAATTATGATTATTATTTTTAATATTATATGTTATTTTATGATTGCTTTCGTAATATATGTTAATTAATATTAATGTTCGTAATTCAGTCTTACAAACCAGTTTATGATCTGAATTCATATTATTAGTGTTCATGGCTTAATATTAGTATTATGTATCATTGTTTTGTAATTAATATTATATATGATTTTATTAGTATTATTTCCGTTTTTAATTTATAAACCCTAATAATACAAAGGTAGCCGTGAGTTTATATGATTATGTATTCGTCCATGTGATGCTAACACAATATGAAGGACTCAGTTTAATGAAGGAAAAAAAAAAGATTTTGAAACCACTATGCTAGGCCAATTATTTCTATATGAACTATACGTAAGTGTGGTAATTAGATTATTTTATAAATTGTCTTGATTTCTTAATGCATGTTACCAGTACTTCACCAATCATTCATGTCAGGTCCCCCGTGGTTTTTAAATTCAAACTACACTTCTATATCTATTAGCATTTGGTCAGGTGATTATGTGATTATTAATGTAGTTAATTATGTGTATAAATACTAATTATTTTAATTAGATATATTAAAGATTAGTATATCATAATTTTGTTTAACTAGTGTGTGTATATGTATAAATAAAAAAAAAGTGAATGTTAATAATAAATTATATTTTGTAATTTAGATCTGGAATCGAGAGTTTAGCGGATCGTTTGCGGATTTATTAGAATTTTTAGTTGCTATTTTTGAGGTACGGATTCTCTCATATTTTATTCAGTGCTACTCCTCTTGGAAATATTAATGTTAAATTCGTTTTGACCCCAAATCTGTTCATTTGGTTTTTAATCATTTTGAATATGAAAATTGGTTCTGACTCTGAAAAATATTTTTAAATCTGTTTTGAAATATTTAAATATCTGTTTATGCAATTTTCTGATATTGCGTATATTTTATATATGTTGAAAATATTGCGAATATCTGTTATGTGAAATTTTAAAAGTTTTGCGAAATATTATATTTGAACCCTTAGTGATATAGGGTATACCGAGTTAACCAGCTGTAGGGGTACTACAGCCATGTCATTGCGGCACCAGTGGCATGATACTTCCATGGCAATGTGATTGATCATGACGTATCCTTCTGTTCTGCTAGCTCTTGGGAGGAGCTTTTGCGCATTTTGAAATTTGTTTCAGGATACGTGGGTGCATCCAGAGTTTGTGATTTGTGATTTGATTTGATTTGACGGTGACGTTGGATATGCCGTACACGTTATCCGATTTGTTGCACATATTAGGTACCCTATGATGTGTGTATTTGTATCTGTTCTGTTCTGATATCGGTATGAAATATCCTAACCTTTCGTTGCTTCAGCCATACTTGTTTTCAATTAATTATTTTTATTACAAATTGTCAAATATGAATATATGTTTTTCTGTTTTATAAACTGTATTCCAAATCCGTACTGGGCAATTGGCTCATGCCGTATTCTTTTTCTGGCAGGTGCTTAGGGGTATCTGGAATGTGTGATGGAGAGCCACCCTATTTCATTGATTAGGATATTCGGATTTTTATTATTATTTAGACTTAAATAATTATCTAGAGATTTCGATTTTCATATTTATTGATTTAAACTGTTTGGAGGTTTAATATTGTTTTGGAGGTTATGATACCATTCATTTATTATTCAGAGATTATGAGTGCTCTGTTTGCAGATTTAATGTTTTAATAAGTAGCTCTCATTTAAATATAGATGGGGTGTTACAAATAAGTAAGGTTAATTAAGTAAAAACACGAAATACAGTTAAGGGCAATTAAGTAAAATCACAACGTACCATACCGACCAACCAAACTTTTAATGTTTCGTCTATTATAATAGTACTAGCTTATATCCCGTGCGATGCACGGTTTTCTTTAATATTTTATTATTTTTATTAAAATTTTTGTAATTATATTTTTTTTGATGAAATTTTAATATATATTTATATGCGTATATATAAATTAGATTTATATATCTAACCATATAAGTATTTTAATTTAATAAATTATTGACGTAATCTTTGGTAGTATTTTTGATATTAAAATATAAAATGTTTTTAAATAATAGATCTAACGGTTTGTATTTATTTTCTCTTAAAAATCTAAAAATGACTAAAGTGCAAGTAAGAAAATACGTGCTCCTTAATGTGCCGAGTTTCTTTTAACGTATGCTATTACTTTTATTTTTTATTAATTATCTTATTTAAATTGTATGTTATAAAAAATTATATTAAACATTGATTTTATAATTTTAATATAATAATATTGTCATTATATCTATATTTTGTCCGTGTTATTTTTAATTCGAATTTGAGTTGTTTTAGTTAAAAAATATAAAACAGGCAATGTCCTTAAAAATTCAGTTAGTTACTTATTAATAATTATATAAAATTATATTATATTTATAATATATATATATATCCCGTGCTATGCACGGTCTTCTTTAATATTTTCTTATTTTCTTATTTAGATTTTAGTTATTACATATAATTTGATAAAATTTTAATATATATATATATATATATTGGATTTATAAATCTAACAATATAATATTTAAATTTAATATATTATTGACGTAATCAATAGTAGTATTTTAGATATTAAAATATAAAATATTTTAAAATAACATATCTAATGATTCGTATTTTTTTATTCTTAAAAATCTAAAAAGGGACTCAAGTGCAAATATCAAAATATGTGTTTGTTCAATATACCGAGTTTATTTGAATATACTATTACTTTTATTTTAATTAATTATCTCGTTTAAATTGAATGTTAAAAAAATTATAATAAACATGAATTTCATAAGTTTAATATAATAATATTACAAATATATCTATGTTTTGCCCGTGTTATTTTTAATTTGAACATGAGTTGTTTCAGTTAAAAAATATAAACAGGTAATATCCTTAAAAAAACAATTAGTTACTTATTAACAATTATATTAATTTTTTTATATATACGTCTGCATTACTTTTAGAAAATTAGTTGTTTAAGTTAGAAAATATAAAAGAGGTAATTTGTTTTAGCTGAAAAGAATAACTTGTTATTTATTAATATTTATATAAAATAATATTACCATTGTATATTTATTTTGCATGTATTATATTTAGAAGATAAGTTGTTTTAGTTAGAAAATATAAAACACATAATGTGTTTTAGCTGTCGGTTATAAATATATAATAATATTATAATTTTATATATATATTGCCCGTCTTATTTTTAGAAAATTATTTGTTTTAGTTAAATAGATATATGAAATAGGTAATATAATTTAGCTGAAAAAAGTAATTGGTTATCAATAACTTGGTTTCCATATATGTGTCCTATTTATAAGATGAGTTGTTTTAGGTAAAAAATATAAAAATAATGTGTTTTAGCTGAAAAAGGTAATCAGTTATAAATATATAATAATATTATCATATTATATATATGTTGTCCGTTTTATTTTTAGAAGATAAGTTGGTTTGGTTAAAAAAAATATAAAATAGGTAATGTAGTGAAAAAAGGTAATTGGTTATTAATAAATTGATTATAGATAGGCCCGTGAATCGGCCCAAATACAGACTGACCGACCGACCGATGACCGACCAAAACTTTTAATGTTTCGTCTTTAATAATATAGTATAGATAGATGTTTCCCGTGTTACTTTTAGAAAATTAGTTGTTTAAATTAGAAAATATAAAATTATATTACCCTTTTATATATATGTTGCTCGTGTTACTTTTAGAAAATTAGTTGTTTAAGTTGGAAAAAAATAAAAAAGGTTATTTGTTTAGCTGAAAAGGGTAAGTGGATATTTATTAATAATTATATATAGCAATATTACCATTACATATTTATTTTCCATGTGTTATGTTTAGAAAATGAGTTGTTTTAGTTAGAAAATGTGTTTTAGCTGAAAAATGTAATCGATTATAAATATGTAATAATATTACCATTTTATATATATGTTACCTATTTTATTTTTAAAAGATGAGTTGGTTTGGTTAGAAAAATATATAAAATAGGTAATGTGTTTTAGCTTGAAAAAGTAATTGGTTATAAATAAATTGGTTATAGATAGACCCGACCCAAATTATAGAAAGACCCGGCCCAAATACCTACCGATCGACTGACCGACCAAAACTTTTAATGTTTCTTCTTTAATAATACTAGCTTAAAACCCGTGCGATGCACGGATTGTTAATTGTTATTTTATTATTATTTTTTTAATTGTATTTGTTAAAAAAATAAGTAGACATGTAAAAATAGCTAAACACTTTTAATTAATTAAAAATATTAAAACAAATTTTAAAATAAATAAGTAAGGATTTGCTCGTTATATTTTTGGAAAAAGAGGGGTTTTATTATGGAAAAATAAAAAATGTAACATATATTTAGTTTAAAAAGTTAATGCCCGTGATATTTTTGGAAAATGAGATTTTAAAATTTAATAATTTAAATTATTTAAATACTTTTTAAAATAAATAAGTAAAGGGTTTGTCCGTGATATTTTTAGAAAAATAATGGATTTTAGTGAAAGTAAATTGAAAAAGGCAATTTCCCGTGATATATTTAGAAAATGCGGGATTTTGTTTGAAAAAATCTATAATGTGTTTTAGCTGAAAATGTAATTGGTTATAAATAGGTAATTGATTATTTATATTTTAATATTTTTAGTAATTGCATTTGTTAAGAAAAATAAGTAGGCATATTAAAATAGGTAAACTTTTAAAAAATAATTATAATATTAGGTTTAAAAATAAATAACAAAAGGTTTGGCCGTGATATTTTTGGAAAATGAGGGGTTTTAGTAAGGAAAAATAGAAAAACTTACATGTTTTAGTTAAAAAAGGTAATTGCACGTGATATATTTGAAAAAGTAGGAGAATTTGTTAGAAAAAATAAAAAAAATAATGTATTTTAAGTGAAAAAGTAATTGGTTATAAATAGGTAATATTATTATTTAATAATATATTTCTACAAATAAGTAAGGTTAATTAAGTAAAAACACGAATTTAAGAAAGGACAATTAAGTAAAATCACAACGTACCATACCGACCGACCAAACTTTTAATGTTTCGTCTATTATATAATAGTATTGATTGATTGATAGTATAGATTGATAGTATAGATAAGAAATATATAATTAATAAATGAGAATAATATTTTTGAGATTATCTCATGAAATTTATCAGAGGTAATAGAATAAGATCTAATGTTAGACCGACACATGTCATGTGTATCTTAATAAAAATATTATATTTATAAATGTATAATATATTAAGGAAAGTTAATAAATTTTTAACTGAAAATATATCCCCGTGTGCATAAGATATGATAACTTCATAATGGTATGTCAGAAAAATAATCTCAGGAACATCATTTTTTTAACAAATACATTAATATGATTAGTTAAAATTAGTATTTTTGACCTGAAAAAAAATTAGTATTTTTGACCTGAAAAAAATTAGTATTTTTGAAAATTTATATAATTTAATTTTCATCTAATCAATTAAATTTATTGTACTCAAGATTAATACATAGATCTTTTTTTTTTTGCCAAAAATAAAGCAGATTTCATTAATACTTTGAAAGAGATTCAATCGGGACAAACCCCCAACTGATCATTCAACCAGGTTGAAAAACAAATAAACAAACTAAGTAATTAGTTGTTTTGTTTCCGGATTGCTTAACTAATTGAATACAAATATTCTTAAAATTAAAAATGAAGATAACAGTTTCCCGAGCAATCCAGCTTGCATCTCCCCTGAAAACAGTAGCTTCACAATTGACCTTCACATTAACTTCATGGATAGTGCAATGTTCAGAGGACTCAGTTGCAAAAACTAAGCTTAGATACCTCATGTTATGAACAAATATTTTTTGTGAGAGGTGAGCACATGCGATTTTCACCACCGTTCCAAACGCACCCCAGCTATCCACTTGCCGGACACCAGCTATAGACATGCCGAAAGTGGTGTTGATGCGAGATATCCAGATCTCCCAATACACCGCAAAATTCATTTTCAACACAATCAACACATCGTACAAAGCGAGACACATCGCACAAAGCGAGACAATCAAACACACACCTAATAACTCAAACAGAACGAAACGAAAAAACTGAATCCAAAACTGAATTTTATTATAAAATCCGAGCTCTTAACCTTAGTAGATCTGAAAACTAAAGTGAAGAAACTCAAATGGATTTTGCGAGTTTTGTGGAACAAATCTCAATTTTATTGAAAGAAAATTGAAAAAACAAGAGAAGAGGTGTTGTGTGGACAGAGATGGGAAGAAAGGGGATGAGGATGGAGATGGAGATGGGAAGAAAGGGGATGGGGATGAAGATGTTGGGGCTAGGGTTAGGGGAAGATGGGTCGACCGACTCTCATAAGCACATAGATCTTTGATAAAAAGAAAAAAGATACAGTTTGGATGAAATGTCAAGATATCCCGGGAAGTAGGGGTGTTCATGGGTTGGTCAACCCGACCAAACTGACCCAACCCAACCCTATTTTCGATCGTTCAAACCGATAAAAAAAACCCGAAACTTGGTTGGGTTAAAAAAATTTCAACTCGAATTAAACGGGTTGAGTATGGGTTTTATGTTTTTTCGGCCAACCCAACCCAACCCGATTTAAATTACAAATTTTATTCGATAATTTAAAAATATATTTATATTTTATACATAACTATACATTAAACGTTATCCCCCTTACATTTATTTATATATGTTTACCTTTTGTGCATATACGTATGACCTACGACATAATTTACATTAATAAAATTATAATTTTAATTAAAAGTAAATATTAGCACCAAGATTGTAAGTTATACGTACTTTATTTTCATTTAAATTTTCAAAATGAGCAATGTTATATAATATTGAAACTTTTTTTTATTAAACATTCAACCCATCCAAACTGACTCAAACCGACCCAAACCGATATACGATGGGTAGGGTTGGGTTACGAATTAAAATTTTACAAACCGATTTAAATGGGTCAGCTTGAAAAAACTCTCCAACCCGGCCAACCTGACCCATGAACGCCCCTGCCGCGAAGTAGGATTAGACACGTCAATCCACATCGTTACTTGAGATGCAGTAGTATTATAATCACCGCAACAGTCGCTATCGGCCCCATCAGCTTCCATAAAGAAATGGATAAGATATATTAATCGGTTAGACTTTCTTTGTAAACGTAATTACTAAAAAAACCCTGACAAAATAATTTTATCCTTGACCTAATTCTATATTTTCCTATATTACTCGGGAACAATGTAGAACAGACAGGTTCATCCCCCGTATAATTTTATAAGATTTGGCCGGTTAGTATTATATAAAATATATAAAATATAAAATATAAAATATAAAATATGAAGATTTTGAGATACGCGTTAACAAAAAGTACATTATAAAAATTATTTTAAATGGTGACAATATTTATTCACAACTTTGTAATATTTCCTGGATTATAGTATTTTTGTATTATTTTAGGTTTAAATATTCAATATCAAAATTTAGATAGTTTTTTTCAATGACGTTTATCTTGTTTCAAAATTTAAAGTTTCTAAAATAAATTAGTTTTCCATAAATTGTTTGGACAAGAGGAGTGGTTAATTATAAAAAAATCGGAATGGTTAGAAGAGAATCAATTAAGAATCGTGCAAGAAAAAGAAAGGGCAAATCAGGAACTGAAAAGTCTGTCCTAAAAACATTTATCAATGACCTTTCATCATCATGTATATATATTTGTGTCTGCCTACACAGAAAATATATACACATTGTAGTTGTGATTATACATACAGAAATTATAAAAGATGCTAGCAGTTTTTGATAAATCGGTAGCAAAGAGTCCAGAGGCGTTGCAGAACGCGAGTTCTGAATTGGTGAGTGCACTCAAAGATGGGTTTCTGGTGAGCCATTTTTCTTCTGTGAAGCCTGGTTCTGTCGCCATTAATCTTGGTCATGCTGGTGTTTTGGCCTACTCCATGGATAAACAGAGCCCTTTTCTTCCTAGGTATTTTTATTTTTTATTTTGCTTTAGATTTTTTAAATTTCTTAATCTTTGTGTTGTTTGTATATTCTTTATGTTTGATCTGATCTCGGTGTTTGTGTTTATTGGGTTTACTAGAAATATTGATTTTCTTATATTTGTAATGAGTTGCTAATCATTCTTGATCTGATGAAAATTAATTTTAGATTTTAGATGTTTATAGCACCATTTTGAAGCTTTTGCTTCAAAAGAGATTAAGTCAAAATCTTTTGCTTTTGTTTTATTGTTGATTGTTTAATTTTTTAGGGTTGAGTTAAGATGCTATCTGTACTAAGCTATTGTTGGGGCTTGAAAGGGATTCATTATTTGTGATTAAAAAAATTTAAATGTTCCACTAGTATGATGTGCTAATCTTTTCTGCCACATTATATGTGATGTGCTAATTTTTTCGGGTTTCGTGTTTGGATTGAATTTGTATCTGGTTTTGGATTTCGGATCAGGTTTGGATCGGGATGTCTAATATCCAAATTCAAATTCTTTTGGCTTTAAAAATTGAATCCAAATTCAAAATATCAAGTTTGGTAAAATCCAATTGGGTCAGAATGAATCATGAATCAGGTATCCATTGGATTGAATTTTTCTAGTGGCACTTAAAAAAACACTAAAGACGCAAATAGATTTTTTTTTTTGATTAAAAAAATTAGTATTTTAAGTAAATTGTAATTGTAATGAATTAGTTATTAAAAAATCCTGACAAGAAATAATATATTAAAAACCATTTATCACAATCAATTTAGTATATGTTGCTGGCATGTGTATTAGTTTTTGGGTTTGTTGCATACTTTTTGGATGCATTAGATTATATTACGTTTGCCGGGAGAAGCGGCGTAGGGTTGAGGATTTTCCATGATCTTTGGCCGTGAGAGAGGGGAAAAGGAGCTTTACCACTAAGCTACTAGCAAATCTATTGATATATGCTATTAATGCCTAACTATATGCTATTAATGCCTAACTAATCATTTTCATTCAAATGTACCGGCGTAGGGTTGAGGATTTTCCATGATCTTTGGCCGTGAGAGAGGGGAAAAGGAGCTTTACGACTAAGCTACTAGCAAATCTATTGATATATGCTATTAATGCCTAACTATATGCTATTAATGCCTAACTAATCATTTTCATTCAAATGTACTTACTACTTATGATGTGATTAATATTTTTTTTTTAATGCAAATACTTCACTAGAAAAAGAATGTTGGATGAGGGTTGTCTATTGGAGAATAAACCATAGTCCTTATTTCAAACTCATGAATCATTATTTTGTGGCATTTCTGGAATCAATGTTTTTGTTCTCCAGAATGATTAAATATCCTGTTTATTTCTTTGTTGCTTAGATTGTTTGCTGTGACGGATGATATATTCTGCTTGTTTCAAGGCCACATTGAAAATGTTGCACACCTTAAGCAACAGTATGGATTGGGCAAGAATGCAAATGAAGTGATTATTGTTCTAGAGGCTTACCGAACTTTAAGGGATAGAGGCCCTTATCCTGCAGATCAAGTGTTGAGAGATTTCCAGGGAAAATTTGCTTTTGTTCTGTATGATGGTTCTTCCAAAACTGCATTTGTTGCTGCTGTGAGCTTCTCTTCCTTGATATATTTTAGTTGTTATTCCCTTTATTTCTGTCATGTTTCTTGAGCTCCTTTATTCCCTTTATAAGGTAAATAGTATGTGCCTGAATAATAATTTCCTCATTTTATGTACTGTAGGATGCTGATGGAAGTGTGCCCTTCTTTTGGGGTACTGATTCTGAAGGGGATCTTGTTATCTCGGACGATAAAGATGTTATAAGCAAGAGCTGCACAAAGTCATTCGCACCATTTCCAAAAGGTAGGATTTCATATTCGTATGCAACCCTTTTAATCATCAGTTCCCCGTTATTTGTGCTTCAAGGTTCCTTCTGGCCGCTGTCCCCTGCCAGACTATTGCATGGCAGAAAAGAACTCGATTTTTTTCCATCTTTTTCTTGGGTCTACTACTGACTAAGTTAGCTTTCAGATTATATATATCAATAATATACTTTGACTTGAGGATATTAAAACTTCCTGATTAGGATTTTGCAAATTCATACAACATTCTTCTGACAAAAAATCTCTCATCTGTATATGAATTTTGCTACTTTCACATTACTTGTTTCAAGTTCTTTGTAACTGAATCATAGTTTAAACTGAATCGAACTACTTAATCTGATTTTATTTTTATATACTTCTGCCAGGGTGTTTCTTCACAACTTCTGGAGGCTTGAGGAGTTTCGAGCACCCTTTGAATGAACTGAAGGCAGTGCCAAGAGTAGATAGCTCAGGCGATGTGTGTGGCACAACCTTCAAGGTAGATGAAGGGTCCCGGAAGGAAACTGGAATGCCTAGAGTTGGAAGTGCTGCTAATTGGTCCCAACATTACTGATCAATATACCTATGATATTCTGGCAACCCCTTGGTTATTAGTTGTGGGTCTTGCATGAGTCTTTTACACTTATTCTAATTATGAACGTTACTGCTTAAATGTTATTGAACTTCTCCATCTGTTATCGGTGAGCAAATCATAGACAGGCCTTTGATATAGCCATGAATCAGCTTCTTGCAGTTTCATTTAATTTGGCACATTTGAAATTCAGTATCTTAAAATAATAGTATTGTCAAGAGATGCTTGTTTGATGCTACCATCTTTTGTTTTTTTTTAAATAAATTGATTCTTTTTGATCAATAATGTGTTAGCAGGGAATCTACTAGTCAATGACATGAGCCGTGAAATTTCCTAATGTTGTCTTTGACAGGGAAATGAGATCGGCCCCTGTAATTAAACAGCCAACAGGGCCAGAATATTTCCAATATCATCTGGTTACATTATTTCCCTGTAATATATTATGCTTATATGATAATGTACCCAATCGTGCATAAAAAGCCATAACATATACACTGAAACCATGTTTTTCTGCACTTTCTCTATTCAAGGCAACAAAGCACATGTTTGAACTCAAAAGCATAAACCAAGAAAGCATATGTTTGAACCAGAAGCATAAACCAACAGAGCATTTGTTTGAACTAGAAGCATAAACCAAGCATGATATGATTAATATAGTCAGAAATATATAGTCTTCTGAAGTGAACAAGAAGAGTATTAGGTTGCACTTCAATCCTTTGCGTCAGTGATTCCACCTCCTGTTATCTGAAATACGTAATATTGTCAAGAACTTAACAAGAAAATGAGAGCAGATGAGTTCACTAGATTCAAACATTAGAGACACATTAAATTTCGAAAATTGAAAAGCAAGAAGAAAAGAGGAACTGATGAAGACCAAAAAACATTTAGTTTAAGTTTTATAAAAAGATTTTTCAAGTAAACGCTAATAACAATTTGTAAGATCTTATAATCTCAAAAGGATATTGCTTCGGCTTCAGGAAGGTTTGGTGCATCAAACACCTTGCAGACACGCTGTTCACCTTTACCCTTCCTGAACATCAACCTTATTGTAGCTGCATGAGCAAGCACATGCCCTCCCGCTGGCTTCTTTGGGTCTGATATGAACACACCACAACCTGGATCTGCAATCACTGCATTCACCAAATTCATATAAAAAAGATCAAAAGTCAGTCTAAAAGGAAATCGCATGGAACAGTCTCTTTCCCTTTTTTCCCTTCCTTAAAGTAAATGGGTTCACAAATCTGTAATTGCAGAAGTGGTGGTGTCAGATTCAATTACTACTGCACCTTGGTTTGTCATGTAGACTGCCACATTGAATTCCTCAGCGATCTTGATTAAGCGCGATAACATTTGAGCCAGTTTTTGCTGCAGAGGAGAACAGTTAGTGTCACTGAAGGTTCAAAACATAGATTGAAATCATCAAGTCTACGTAATTTGTAATGTGCATTTCAGGAAACATGTGATAAACCTGACGATCTGCAAGTTCTCCTCTTCCTGTAAAATCCACCCGAAACAGAGCAATAACAGAGTCAACAATCTGCAGGTATTAGTCCAGAAACACATCAGCCACGATGCAAAGCTACTGAAACAGTTAGGATCAAAACAGGACTCTAGCTAGAGACACACCAGAAGTCTAAAAGGCTCTTCTGACATCTTCGCTGCCAGACCAAGGAGCAGGTTGTACTGATGTTCATAGGTGTATGCACGTGCATAAATGATCTATCAAAATAATAGAATGTCAACATCAGTGCATACCCAGACAAAAGAGAGGGCAAATCTGGAGATGCTAACATTAAACGGGAGGCTAAAAGATAATTACATTATCAAGTACTGCTCCAGCATCCATGCCAAATCTGGTAGCTATTGGCACAATACGGTCAGGTCGGCTGAGATTGCAGTTAGTTAAGGAAGAAGAGAGAGAGAGTAGCAAATTGGGATTTTCTAAAGCTGTTTTATGATAGAGGTTCAAAACATATGCTACATTGCTACTTGAAGGCTGAAGCAACAATAACACAGAACATAAAGAAGGATACAAGGTCCCTTCAGTATCGATGTAAGCAACCTTTCCATTTCCTCCTTTCATATTGATGGGAAGCTGTGAATTAAGGAAGTTGTTTCTTGTTAGCACAGGTTTGTCCAGTATCAGCAGCTCAAATTAAAAGCAGATGAGAATAAGTCTAAATACATGCGTAATGTAATAGCAATTTATGTTCATAATCAATTAGCGAATATGGACTAGAGCTAAGTGACCTGCATTCGTGGCTTATATTGTGAAAGTGAAAGTAGTTGTCCATTCTATTGTCACATTAACAAGTGCACCACTACTTATAAAATGAAGATCAATTTTACAAGGATATATATCTGATTTTTCACTAGACAAGGAAATTTATCAGAGTCGTAGTGGCAGTAGAGGAACCTGTGTTGAGACACAGAGAGTATGGGCAAGTTGTGTCTTTCCAGATCTGCATTTAAGTTGGCGAATGCACAAGTTAAACAAAACTTAAACAGGTGTAACTAAATTCTTCAGAAGTTCAAATAATGTGAATCTCACCTGAACTCTCCGAAGGCTTCTGTAATTGAGCTAGTTTCTATCCCACCTATGCATGTTCAAAATATTGGATTACAGAGGATTCCAAACATTAATAGGAAACAACAATTCAACAACAATACAAAGCAACAAAACAGAGAATTCTCATAGTTACCTCCCAAAAGTTCATCTAGAGCCTGACTTCCAGTTGTTATGCGAATTACTGATTTTCTCTGTATAACAGATGACTTTATATAATATCCACAGTTGTTGAACAAACTGAGTGTCTATATAGATGTTACTAACATAGTAACATGCATAACATAAATGAAACAGGTTTATTGTAGCTAAATACAATTTAAAGAGACACATGGAATCAAATAACTTGTATTACATATTTCTGCGCCCATGCCACAGTATGCACATTTTCATATTGAATGAAGTAGCAACTTACTTTGATCAGAGCATCACTTCCAGTAATGTACCCAAAGTTCTGAAGAAGTATACAAAGGAATACAGTAAAATAAATGTGGTATTGCAGTAATTAGGATAGATGAAAGAAAGCCAAGCGATCTGCAATTATTATATTGACAATTGGAAATTAAATCTCTAACCACTATCTTCTCAGCAGCTTCACAGATTTTGTCAACCTTTGCCTCAGATAATCCCTTAATCCCAGTCAAATTCTGGAAGATTGTATTACAATAAATAATGAGCTAACCAAAATTTAAAGAGAATAAAGTTCTGACTACAGACTTTCCATTTTAACCTTTTTTGTATGCATCATGAGGCCATTGCAGGTGTAGATCCCTGCATCCTGAAGCTTCTTCACATCCCCAACATTAATTCCATGATTAGTCACTACAAAAACCAAATAACGTGCTTAGCTTAAACAGATAGAAGAAAAGCACAATGTGCCAAATAGTTTTCAGTTCAACGACACTAACTATGAAAATTAGCACTTGTCACAGACATGTACTTAAAATCTGAAATCAGAACACTGAAGTGGAAGAGATAAAACTCCTCCGCATATCAGAAACATTCCGAAATGTAGTCGACATTGAACTATAAACTAAGAGGAATGTTTCCATAACAAACTGAGTACTGAACTTAATTCTCATAAACAATGATATGGAAAACGCAAACATTGGCAGACCAAGCTAAGAATCAATAGCAGAAATAATCAGAATTGTACAAGTAGCACTTCTCAAATCTAGGTGCATATATTCTTCATTTATCGATAAATATTAGCACTATCCATAAAAATATACAATCAAAAAACAAGTCTGAATAAGAATCTGTAAGAACATCAAATTTGTTGTACTTCTTATCAAAACGAAATTTGATCAACAAACGATCGACACAAAAACATAAACTCCAGAAGAAAAACACAGAAAATCAACAGATCTCTCTCTCTCTCTCTCTCTCTCTCTCTCTCTCTCTCTCACACACACACACACACATTACCGTTTCAGTAAATTCTGAACGTAATCTCTTACACTTAAGTGCTTCAGTGATTAATCGACACAGTACTCAATCCAGAAGAATAACAGAGAAATCTAACAAATCACTCTCCCTCTACACACACACACACACAATTTCAAACGTAGTTTTCCAATGGAAGCCAAAAAAAATTTATCAAAAAAGTTAAAACGAAATTTGAACACAGTAACGTAACCTTGAGACAAATATCTCAGGAATTCAACTAATCTCTGTCTAGAACACACATAATTTCAGCCTTCCAAAAAACGCAAAAAATCATCAACAACATTATCAAAACAGAGTTCAAAACACTAATCTCAAGCACAACAACAACAATTTCACTACATATCTTCAATAAACAAGTCAAAATCAACAAACACAATCAGAATACAAAACCTAGCCTCAAATACAATAAATCATCATGCTTATACAGTTATACGCATAATCGAACGCGAAAAACATGGAGGAAAACTCATAATTCACAAAACCTAACTATAAACACAATTAATCAACATGATTACACATATAATCGCACACAAAAAACGTCGAGTAAGTATCATAAGTCATAACACACAAAATCAGTAACAAATATGTATACACGATTACTTACACTTGTCGATCATTTCAAACAACTCTTCTTCATCGTCGATCTCGTCCCTGTCGACGAGCTGTAGCTGATTGTGTTCTTCAGATCTGAGCTCCATCACAAACACAACATCAACAAATTATACAAGTTATCAAATACCTAAAATTGCTTATCAGAGATGATGTGTTTAACTATGAATTGAAACAGTGAAGTGAATAATAAGAAATTATTGAAACTTACTTGAATGCCAACATTTTGAAAATAGTTGATGTGAGAGAGAGAGAGAGAGAGAGAGAGAGAGAGAGAGAGAGACAGACAGAGAGAGAGAGAGAGAGAGAGAGAGAGAGAGAGAGAGAGAGAGAGAGAGAGAGAGAGAGAGAGAGAGAGAGAGAAGGAGCAGAGAGATTTGAATTTTGAAGAGTGATGGTTTGCGTGTGTGCTTGTGTGTACCTGTGTTGTAGCGCGCAAGGGAAAATATATATTTTAAATTGATAAATTTACTTGGCGCGATACCAAATAGAAGGGGCCTCATGTTGTAATAATCATCAGAGATGGCCCAAGTTCTAGTTAGCCCAAGTTTTAGTTGGCCCATTTTCTGTTAACACTTAACAAAGTGAAACTTAAAAAACTTTCTTAATAGTAATACCATCCTTATTCCTTAAACAGCCTTGGCGGACACTTGAAATTCTTGTTTATAAACATGGTCGTGAAAATTTAATCGGAACTGATCGGATTACATATCAATCAAGAATTAATCCGAGGATTAATTGAAGTAAAAATTGGATATATTTTAAGATAATAGTAAGTAATTTTTAAATATATTAAACTTATTTGTAGTAAAAAATAATTAAAAAATATTTTTTTAACAATTAATTAAATTAAAAAAAATCAAATCTATAAAATATTTTTTTAAAAAATAATCGGGGAATGCCTCCCTCTTTCTTCTTTTCATAGCAGCCGCCGGGACTTCCATTCCATCAATTTTTACCGGTGAAAAACACCAAATTTAGTTTATTTGGTTTGTTCTTGTTTTTCACTCATCCTCCCTCGATAAGGATTTCTTTTTTAGATTGTTTTGTTTATTTAATTAAATATCTTCTTGATTAATTTTGTTCCCAATTGATTTGGATTTTATTTTATTAAATATCTTTTTAGTAAATTTTGTTCCCAATTTATTTAATTTTTGTTTTATTTTCTCCTTGTGAAATCTTAGTGTGTTTTGGTGTAATTTAATGTTCGAGTTGCTTGATATGCAATGTTAGATATAATTGCTGACGTTTGTTTATCAGTGTTTAAGCAACAGGTATTGACCAGAGTTTATCAGAAGCCGGTCAGAGTTTAATTAAACTCTGACAGGGTGAAGAGTTTAAAGGAAGCTGGTCAGAGTTTATTTAAAGTCTGACAAGGTGATAGTTGAATTAGCTGTCGGTGCTGAATTGAAGATTCTAGAAGCGATATATTCTGAAGATGGAAAGAAGCAGAATATATTGATACAGCTAAGAAAACGGAATAGAAGATAAGAAGCAATCCTTAATTGATAACAATTGTATAGCTAATTTGTAGGAATATCAATTAGATAAGGATTGTGTAACTGTGTACTATATAAACACAGATAGGTTATCCCTAGAAGGGATGCGAACATTGAATATATTATTCTTGGAACCTAGTAGCTCTTTGTGATTCATTAACATCACTAAGAGAGAATTATTTAATATAATTCAGTTTGTTGATTTACAAACCTGTGTTCTTAATTGTTATTCTCATACCTACTTGATTATATATTGTGTATTCGGCCTAACAATTGGTATCAGAGCCAAGGCTGTTTAATATATACAATTTTACGATTCAAACACAGTATTAATCATGTCTGAAGAAAATCAAACTGCTCCTAAGGCTGAACAGGTTAAGCCCAATTCTGTGAGTCGATATGAAACAATCAGGGTTCCAATTCTCAGGCCAGTAGAGTATCCGATTTGGAAGGTTAAGATGACCATGTTTCTGGAGGCTACAGATCCAGAATACCTTGACAGAATCAATGATGGTCCTCATATGCCAACTAAATTGTCCCCTGTTGTTGATGGTCAAGAACAAAAGACTGTTCCAAAGGAAAAGAAAGATATGACTCCTGAGGACATCTCATCAATTGCAAAGGATGCAAATGTTAGACATCTTCTCCACAGTGCTTTAGATAATGTTATGTCTAACAGAGTAATTGGCTGCAAAACTGCCAAAGAGATATGGGATGCTTTAGAAGTCAGATGCCAGGGAACAGGTGCTATTAAGAAGAACAGAAAAACAATACTCACACAGGAGTATGAGCACTTTGATTCAAGAACTAATGAAACCTTGACTGAGACTTATGACAGATTTTGCAAACTGTTGAACGATCTGTCTCTGGTTGATAAAGAATATGAGCTTGAAGAGTCTAATCTCAAGTTTCTGTTATCTCTACCTGAAAAGTGGGATTTAAAGGCAACAACAATCAGAGATAATTATGATCTTGCTGATACAGATCTTGATGAGATCTATGGATTGTTAAAGACTCATGAACTTGAGATAGAACAAAGAAACAGGAGATCCAGCAAGAAGACAAAATCTGTTGCTCTCAAAGTCGAGGAGAAGCCCATTAAGAAGGAATCATCAAGGAAGAAAGCCAAGGGAAAGGCTTTAGTCATTAAATCTGAGAGTGAGTCATCAAACTATGATGATGATTCAAACTCTGGTGAAGCTTCTGATTCTGATGATGATGAAGAACAGATGATGCAAATGGCTGCATTGATGGTGAAGACCTTCAAGAAGATGGGGTTCAAGAACTTCAAGAAGGGAAAGAGATTCTCAAGGAGAGATTCAAATTCTGAGAAGAAGAATTTCAGAAAGTCTGATGGAAGGGATACCAAGTCTGGAAAGAAGGACAAATCTGAGGTCCAGTGCTACAAGTGCAAAGAGATGGGTCACTATGCTCCAGAGTGCAAGAAAGGCAAATCTTAGAAAGCACTCATCTCTAAAGGCAAAGACTGGGCAGATACTTCAGACTCTGATGATGGAGAAAACTATGCTCTTATGGCAACTGTCAGAGATGAGACTGAATCATCTGAAAATAAGGTACCCCTAACTACTTATGCTTATGATACTGATAATATATCTGAGTTAAGAGTATATCTGAAAAGTGTTCATGTTAGCTATAGGGATCAGACCTTAGAGAATGAGAGAATTAAAGCTGAGAATCTTAGTCTTAAAGATAGAAACAAGTTTCTTGAAGGAGAACTTGAAAGTATGAAGCAGATTCAAAAAGAAAGAGATGATGCTGTTTATGTTGAACAGGAGTTGCTTAAAAGGTATAGGCAACTAGAATCTGATTTAGAAAAAGAAAGAAAAATAATCAAGACTTGGACAGATTCTGGAAGAGACACTCATCAAGTGTTTCAGACTGATTCTGTAGGTTTAGGTTATTGTGAAAATGATGAACTTAGGTTTAAAGACAAGGTTAAGGTAAAACCACAACTTAAACCTGTGAAATTTGTTCCAGAAGCCAATAAGTTAAAATCTGTTGTAATAAGAGAAGCTGATATGGAATCAGGTGAAGCCTGTGAAAGACAGGAAAATATTAAAACAGAAAAACATAAGGAAAGAGAAACTGTTAGAAAGCCAGTAAAAACTTGTGAAAAACAGGTTAATGTTGGTTTGATGACAGGGAAACAGTTTAATCATAAGCTGAAAGAGATAAAATCTGCCATGAAACCAAAAGGGTCCAAGAAGAATAGGAATGGAAAGATAGGCATAAATAATAGAAATAATCATTTGCCTACTGGTGCTGCTCCAAGGAAAACATGTTACAATTGTGGTAGTTCTAATCATCTTGCTAGATTTTGCACTAAGAACAAACATATTAATTCTTTATCTTCTACATCAGAAGTAAAGAATGATTATGTAAGGGTTAAACCACAAACTTTATGCACACACTGTGGGAGCACTTGGCATTCCATTTATACTTGCAAGAGTTATCATGCTATTTATCATAACTATTATGAGCTAAAACCCAATCTGAAGTGGGTTAAAGCAAACTCTGCAAGTGTAAAGTCTGACAATGTGAGCTTAAACTCTGTTGATAGTAATTTCGCTGCAAAAGCTAACACTGTTAAGAAAGACAAAGGATCCAAGCAAGTCTGGGTCCTTAAAACTAATACTTAGTATTTGTTTGTGATTGCAGGGTATAATAGAGAGCACACTTATCTTGGACAGTGGATGCTCAGGACATATGACTGGAAATAAAGCCCTGCTATCAGACTTTAAGGAGAAGGCTGGCCCAAAAGTTTCCTATGGAGATGGCAACATAGGACACACTCTGGGATATGGCAATGTCAAATGAAGAGAGTTGGAACTGGCACAAGAAGCTCTCTCATCTCAATTTGAACAACATCAATGAGCTAATAAGAAAGGATCTTGTAAGGGGACTTCCAAAATCTATACTCAGTCTAGATGGCTTGTGTGATTCTTGTCAAAAAGCCAAGCAAAGGAAGTCATCTTTCAAGAGCAAATCTGAATTTTCAGTAGTGGAACCTTATCATCTTCTACATGTTGATCTCTTTGGACCAGTGAATGTGATGTCCATGGGCAGAAAGAAATATGCTCTAGTAATTGTTGATGAATATACTAGATATACATGGGTGTATTTCTTGTCAAAGAAGGATGAAACTGCTCAAACTCTGATGGATCATGTAAATCTACTGGACAAAGGATCACAGCACAAAGTCAAAATTATAAG
Source organism: Heracleum sosnowskyi (assembly GCA_030848705.1). Lineage (NCBI taxonomy): Eukaryota > Viridiplantae > Streptophyta > Magnoliopsida > Apiales > Apiaceae > Heracleum > Heracleum sosnowskyi. The sequence goes on from CM061237.1 coordinate 135,237,343, forward strand.
GAGTGATAATGGAACTGAATTCAGAAACTCAATTATAGAAGCTTTCTGCAAGGAAAGAGGAGTGAAACAAGAATTTTCTGCACCTGGAACTCCACAGCAAAATGGTGTAGTTGAAAGGAAGAACAGAACTTTAATTGAAGCAGCCAGAACTATGCTTGATGAAGCAAAATTACCAACATACTTCTGGGCAGAAGCTGTTCAAACTGATTGTTTTACTCAAAATGCAACATTGATCAACAAGCATGGGAAAACACCATATGAGATGGTGAAAAATAAGAAGCCAAATTTGAAATATTTTCATATATTTGGATGCAAATGCTTTGTGTTGAAGACTCATCCTGAACAGTTGACAAAGTTCGAGTTAAAAGCTGATGAAGGAATCTTTGTTGGCTATCCATTGTCAACAAAAGCATTCAGAGTTTATAATCTAAGAACTAAGGTGGTCATGGAATCTATACATGTGTCATTTGATGACAAGAAAATAATTGGACTTGAAGACAAGGATGGATATGATCAACTGCGTTTTGAAAATGAAGATCTATTCTCTGATGATATAAACTCTGATGAAGCAGGGTTGACAAACTCTGACGAAGCATACTCTGAACCTCTACTGGTAAATACTGGAGAAACTGGAAATTCTCAAATTGAACAGAGTAGAGAACCAGTTGAGGAGGAGCGTGAAGAAGCTCAACAAGATACAGCAAATGAGTCAGTTGAGGAAACTGATTCAAACTCTGACAGTTCAAACTCTGAGCCATCCAATTCAGGGGGAGCCTCAGATGCTGCAGAACGTCAACATATGAATCAGGAGAGCATGGATCAAGGGGGAGGATTCAATAATGATGCAAGAAACCACTTACCAACAGCAAGAAGGTGGACACAGGCACACACACACCTGATCTCATAATTGGAGATCCTGATGCTAGTGTGAGAACTAGAAGTGCAACAAATAATGAGTGTCTGTATCATGCTTTCTTGTCTCAAACAGAACCAAAGAAAGTGGAGGAAGCTCTTCAAGATGCTAATTGGATTACAGCAATGCAAGAAGAGTTAAATGAATTTGAAAGAAATGAAGTCTGGACACTTGTACCTAGACCAAAGAATAGATCAATTGTAGGTACAAAGTGGGTTTTCAGAAACAAGACTGACAGTGAAGGTGTGATTACAAGAAACAAGGCTAGACTTGTGGCTAAAGGTTATTCACAACAGGAAGGAATTGACTATGATGAAACCTTTGCTCCAGTTGCAAGATTGGAGGCCATAAGAATTTTTCTGGCCTATGCTGCACACAAGAAGTTTAAAGTCTTTCAGATGGATGTGAAAAGTGCTTTTCTCAATGGGAAGCTTGAAGAAGAAGTGTTTGTTGAACAACCACCAGGATTTGTAGATCCCAAGCATCCAGATTATGTCTACAGGCTTGACAAGGCATTATATGGACTAAAGCAAGCACCAAGAGCATGGTATGAAACTCTTGCTCAATTTCTTTTAGAAAGTGGGTTCACAAGAGGTACAATTGATAAAACCTTGTTTTATTTCAATTCTGGTGATGATTTGCTTTTAGTTCAAATTTATGTAGATGATATTATTTTTGGATCTACTAATGACAAACTCTGTAAGAAGTTTGCAAAGCTTATGCAATCCAGGTACCAAATGAGCATGATGGGAGAGCTTAGTTATTTTCTAGGCTTACAGGTCAAGCAAACAGATGATGGGATTTTTATCAATCAAGCAAAGTATACCAGAAATCTTCTAAAGAAATTTGGTATGCTTGATAGTTCATCTGCTACAACTCCCATGGCTACAGCAACGAAGCTTGACAAAGACACAGGAGCCTCAGTAGATATGACTAACTACAGAGGAATGATAGGGTCTCTACTGTATCTTACTGCAAGTAGACCTGATATCATGTATGCAACATGTCTTTGTGCAAGATTTCAAGCAGATCCCAGAGAGCCTCATCTAACAGCTGTAAAAAGGATCTTCAAATATCTTAAATGAACCATAACCTTGGGTTTGTGGTATCCTAGGGAATCAGAGTTTAAGTTAATTGGTTACTCTGATGCAGATTTTGCAGGCTGTAAGATAGACAGAAAAAGTACAAGTGGAAGCTGTCAATTTTTAGGTGACAGATTGGTTTCTTGGTACAGTAAGAAACAGAAATCAATTTCTACATCCACTGCAGAAGCAGAGTATATAGCAGCTGGTAGCTGTTGTGCACAGATTTTATGGATGAAGAATCAATTGCTGGATTATGGGTTAAGGTACTCTAGAATACCTATTTTCTGTGATAACCAAAGTGCTATTGCTATGACAGGTAATCCAGTACAGCATTCCATGACCAAGCACATCAGCATAAGGTATCATTTTATCAGAGAACATGTGGAAGAAGGAAACATTGAGCTTCATTTTGTGTCTACAGACCAACAACTTGCAGATATCTTCACCAAACCTTTGAGTGAAGCTACTTTTACAAGATTGGTAAATGAACTTGGAATGATCTCTGGTTCTGACTAGAGATACGGGTTAGACTCACTTTGTATGTTCATGATCTCTTACATGTGTTAACTGTTATGTGAACCAGCATGTTAAACTCTGATAATAAACTCTGTGAAGTGTCAGTCATACTCTGAAAGTAAACTCTGATGTTAAACTCTGTTGGTCATACTCTGGTAGTTACAGTTTAATGCTATTCTCTAATTGTAATTTTGTCTGAAACATATGGACCAATGAAGAAATTTGTATGAAGCATAATTCTCAGTAAGTAATTATGAATCCTTAAGAGTTGTATAGATTCTGATCTCAAACATGTGTAGTAAGTTAACACAGCATGATACTGTCTCTGTATTTATACCATCTCTTAGTTTATTGATCCTATACACTGAGTCTGTATTAGCTGTTTGCATTTTCTCTCATAAGTTAATTATATCTACTTATGAAAAGTCTAAACTCTGATTCTTAATTGAAAATAATTCACCCTCAAATCAAAAGATGCCAAACAGAGCACAAATTCCTTTGAGATCATGTTGTGCCTAGGAAGATCCAGGAACTTATTGTATGAAATAAGGGCTAAAATCTTTGATTTTTGGTGACTAGTGCCAACCACTGATTACTGGAAAAGAAAAAAAAAAATATATATATATATATATATATATATATATATATATAAATATATATAAAAATATAAAGGGGGTGAAAATTAAAAGACATATCCAAATGAAAGGATATCAGTATACAGAGTTTAGATATAAAATCAGATTTTATGTTATAAATGAGAGTTTAGGCAACCAGTTTTTACTACTTTAGTTTGTGGATTTTATGCACTTTGAGATGATCTAAATATTGATTACGGTAAACTCTGCTATTGCACACACATATTTTCACACCTGTACAGTTTGAGAAAAGAGTTTATTGACAAAGAAGGACAAATGGTAAACACTGATGTATTGTGTGACATATGCCGAGGTAACTTTGTTTTAATCTCTAATGGTTAAAATAATTTCTTTGTTTCAGACATTCTATAATTTTGAGATTAGACATTTGTTTTTCGAAACAGTATGATTGGTAACGAATATATTTTACATTCAACAGAGAACAGAAAGAGTGTGTTTGATAAGTTCTGATGGTGATTAGTAGCGCTGATGAGTATGTGAGTTTATTGTTTAGAGTGATATCATTTCTTTCACTTTACAATTACTATGAGATACTGATATGTAAAACAAAACAATGGATTTTTCTCATTAAATGATTCAAACTGTGTTTACATTCAGACAACTTTATACTCTTGTCTAGCTACTGTTCGATTAACAGGCTACTATAACATCTGGGATTTCCAAAGCTTGACAAACCCCTGATGTTGAATCATCATCATCATCCTCTCGACTTCTCTTTCTGGTTTGCAGCTTGCAGGATTCCAAGAAGACATTCTTTTTCGAACCCTTCAAGTAGCTCTGATAGAAGAGCATCATACAGATCTCCACAGCCTCATCATCTGCAAGGATGGGCACATCATATGGTCCAGGACGGATGATGTGCACATAGGGGTTGGAGATAGGTCCTTCCGCTATTTCATCATCAGCGATAAGCCCTTCATCATTCAGAAATGACAACACAAGAAACTCATCGATGATATAGTTTGCTTGTTGACGCCAGTTCAAATCCAAGAATGATTCTACATCCATGAATTCAAAGGTTCCTGCCATTTGATGTATGGTAATTTTTTTTTTTATATGTGTATTGCCTGTTGTTACAATGCTCCAGCTTTTATAGCATACAACAGGGCAACTGAAGGGTTTTGCGTGGTTCGAAGCTTGGGAACAGTAAAGTGCGGAGTTCCAAGACAGTCATTATTCTTCTGACTGTTGGGCTACTTCGATATTATGTTTCTGAGATATTAAAATCGATAATTTTATTATTATTGATTTTTTTTAAGCGGATATGTGATGCAAGGTGTCTTCTCGTTTGGACGTATGTATTGGAAGTTGTTCAATACAGCTGTCAGCGTCTGTACGTTTGCCACGTGTCCCACTCACATGATTATAGGAGTAAGACAGTTGTGTATTAATGATTAAAAACTCTTCAGTTTTTCGTCTTTAATTTTCTTTTAAATACAATACACACATCTTCAGTTAAACTTTTCACATCTTACTCATTTACATCTATTATCACACACACATATTCACAAACACCTTTCTACACATAAACTCTGTTATTTCTTCAAAATCTTCTAATGGCAACCACAGCTTTCGTTTCGTCTGGGTTAGAGTTCGTTCCAAACAACTATACCGCACCACTAAACACTGCAAACGCACCAGAAGCATTTCATTTGATTCAGAAGTTTCTTGCTCAGTCCGCGATTGGGCGTGCTTTAGTTGAACCAGCCACACTTTCTGGTTTACAAATCAAGTCGTTCTGGGAGACAGGGGTTTATGATGATGGTGGTGAAACTGGGAGCCCATCCATAATTTTTGAGTTTGACGAAACAGAGTATGTTATTATTGCTGGTACTATTCGCGCTGCAATGGGGTTTCCTGAGTATTCTTCTTACACTATTGGAATGGGTGATGAGGATTTAATCCGAATGATGCAAGAGATTGGCTACTCTGGGCCGTTGACAAAGATTGGGCAACTCAAAAGGCCGTTTCTGCGCAAGGAATGGAGTTTCTTCTTCGATTGCATTACCAGGACATTTGGCAAGAAATGCACAAATTGGGATGCTATTCCCACAGACAGTCTGCAAATCGGGTATTCTTTATTATATGATAATCATTTTGATTTTGCACGACTTGTGTTGACTAACTTAGGGGAGAAGATGACCGAGAATAGAGGAGTTGTTTATTTTTCTCGATTCTGTCAGCTTTTGGTTTCTTATTGTGTTGAAGGAGAAAATGTATTTGAAGCAGATGTTTCTTGTTTTAAATTACATAAGAGAGTATTTACTGATCTAGTAAATAAAGACATTAAGAAAGGCATTGTTGGAGATCCTTTGCTACCTACTTCTGTGCAACAATTTGTGGATGCTCAAGTAAATCCACAACCACAAGCTGAATCTCAACCAGAACCTCTATCAACTTCTGTTAAACCTGCAAGGGGAGGTAGGACCAAGCACATTGGTACTAAACCTGCAAGGAAACCATCTTCTGAAGCTGGGTTATCAACACCTGAAGAGCTGCCTCAGAAGACAAGGCTAAAGAAAAGAAGAGCCAATAGGGCAAAGTCTGTTGTTGAAACCTCAGAGACTGAAACTGATGAAGAAACTCTTCATCAGAGAAAAAGAAGACTAGTGGCTGCACATCTTTTTGGTGCTATAAATGTCAACATGGACAGAGTCTCTAAGGAAACTGAAGCTCCTGCATCAGAGAATGAGGAGATTGTGTCTGAAGCTGTTCCTCAAGATACTCCTGACATTGTTGTTGAGGAGGATATTTTAAATGCTGATGAGGACAGAGTGTTTGTAAACACTGAAGCTCCTGAAGTGTTTGTTCAGGAGGATGCTGCAAATGCTGAAGCTGTCAATCTAGACAGATTAAATACTGATGCTACTATGGATTTAGATGCTCCTACATCAAAGGCTAATGATGTAGTTGAGGAAGCTGCTACTCATTCTGATAGCAGAGTTTTTGATCTTGAAGCACACACCTCTATCTATTCTGATCTTTATACAGAGGGTGTGGAAGCTGATCAAGTCACTGATCAGGTAGAAGAATCTCTGGCCACTCACACTGAAATTATTTCTTGTGATCTTGACAAAGGTGAGGAGGTTACTCAACTGATTAAAGTCACAGAGACAATTGATGAAGCTGTGATGGAAAAGGAACAAGAGGCTACTGATGAGCTAAACTCTGAGAACATTATTCTTGAAGCTTTGCAACAATCTGTTGTTGAGATTGTTCAAAGAGAAACAGAGGTTTTAACTCAGGCCACCTCTGATACTCCTGAAGCTGTAGTAGAGGAGAACATTGATGAAGCTGCACAGTTTACTGCTGACAATATTCTTAATGCCAATGAAGCAGCCAATAATGAAGAAACTGGAAATGCTGCTGAGGGTTCTCATTCACACCCTAGTATTCAAGTTTCATTGGCTGATGATGTCAATAGTGCTGACGCAAGGGAAGTCCATAGACAGACCAATGAGCATTTTCAGAATATGTACTTCAAAAATTGGGCTGATGCAGATTGTGTCTTCCCAGCACAAAGGGCTGCAGATTTTCTATCTGATTCTGTCAAGAAGATCTCAAATACTGATGTACTTACAAGCTTACAGGCAACTGTTGTTCAAGTCAAATCTCTTAATAATAGATTTGATGAGAATCAACAAATGCTTACCAATCTAAGGAATGAAGCCAGTATGAAGGATCTTACTTTCAAGTCTGACAGAACTTTTTATTATACTATGCTCAAGCAGCAAGCCAAGGATTCTGAGGAAATCAAGAAGAGGCTTGGGAAAGTTGAGGAAAATCATACTGCAATGTCTACTCAACTGTCTTCCATTTCTACTGCTATTGAATTGCTGACATCAGTACTACTTTCTGATGATGTCAAAAAGGGGGAGAGTGTACCTAAAGACAAATGCAAAGACACTCGAGCTCTGAGACGGAAGGATGATTCTACTGATGGGGGAAGCAAAGGAAATAAAAGAAAGATTTTTGCTCCAAGGCAAAGCAGGACAAGAGTAAACTCTGAAAAGATAAACTCTGGTGGCCAATCTACTTCTGGTGGCCAATCTACTTCAAATCTCAAGCGTTTCGTTGTTTCAACTAATCCATCTACTGATGAAGAGATTGCTGCTAAGATATTCATAAAAGAGCATGGAAAGAATGTAACTATTGAAGATATCCAGGCTGAAGAGCAGATGCTTGCTGAGGAACACAAGAAAAATCTTGAAGCTGGAATCTACAAGAAAAAGGAAATCAAGGCTCCTAGAAAGAAAGAAGTTGGTATTTCTATCAAAGAGAATACACAACAGAGTATACAATATACAAGGAGACCTGTGATTGGAAACACTGATAAGGGTAAAGGTAAAATGATTGAAGAGCCTAACCTGAAAAAGAAAGATAATTCAACCTCTGACATTGCTCAAGTTGAAACAAGATTAGCTAAATCAACCTCTGATGCTGCTCAAGTTGATGTTTCTATTGAAGATATGACAACCTCTGACGTTGCTCAAGTTGTACAGAAATCTACACTACTTCCAGGATTCAGCAAACCAAAAATTCTTGAAGACTTAAAGCTTGAAGCTGTGAATTTCTCAGAAACCAGAACAGTATTGGGAAAAGAAGCCTTTGACAAATCTGGACTGGGTTCACACAGAGAGAGAAGAACTAATAACAGATCTCAAGACAAGTTTTCATTGGCAGAATTTGGAGTTGGAATTACTCAAGAAGGCCTTGACAAACTAGAATCTGTACAGATGATTTTTCACAAAGGAATCAAAAAGGAATTCTTGTTATATTTTATGGCTGATGGCAGAGTGTATAGATTTGGTGAATTTGATATCCAGTTAAAACTTTGGGAAGAGCTAGAGTATGTTCTATATCTACTTGAAGTAAAGAATAGAAGTACTTATGATGCTGCTCGAGTTTTGAAGGAAAGGATGATGAAATCCAAAGTTTTGAGTGGAGCTGGAGTATCAAGTGCATACATTCCTAAATACAGAGATGCACATGGAAAGTTGGTAGAAATGAAAAGGAATAGTGCTAGGTTCAGAACTGCACTAAATAAAAAGGTTCTTGAGTTCAATCTAGAGTCTGATAAACCTTTTTATATCAGACTTGGCAATGAAATGAACAAAAACAGCATATATTCTTTGAGGGCTGCCATTTATCAAATTGGTGAAGATGAACCAGAAATGAAGGAGCTGAAGAAGATTATGATTGCTGAATTGAATAGAGCTGAGAAGAAACTACTGTTAGATTATATCAGGACTGTGCCTGATATTCAAGAAATCAAGTAAAGTCTGACTGTAAGTTTTTAATATATTTTCTATTCTAAGTCAAAATTTAAACTCTGTTTTAAATTAAACTCTGTTATATGTTAAACACTGCATTTGTTAAATGTTTTTGACATCATCAATTATATGTTTAACTTGTACATTTTATTATGAACAAGTTGGGGGAGATTGTTAGATATAATTGCTGACGTTTGTTTATCAGTGTTTAAGCAACAGGTATTGACCAGAGTTTATCAGAAGCCGGTCAGAGTTTAATTAAACTCTGACAGGGTGAAGAGTTTAAAGGAAGCCGGTCAGAGTTTATTTAAAGTCTGACAAGGTGATAGTTGAATTAGCTGTCGGTGCTGAATTGAAGATTCTAGAAGCGATATATTCTGAAGATGGAAAGAAGCAGAATATATTGATACAGCTAAGAAAACGGAATAGAAGATAAGAAGCAATCCTTAATTGTTAACAATTGTATAGCTAATTTGTAGGAATATCAATTAGATAAGGATTGTGTAACTCTGTACTATATAAACACAGATAGGTTATCCCTAGAAGGGATGCGAACATTGAATATATTATTCTTGTAACCTAGTAGCTCTTTGTGATTCATTAACATCACTAAGAGAGAATTATTTAATATAATTCAGTTTGTTGATTTACAAACCTGTGTTCTTAATTGTTATTCTCATACCTACTTGATTATATATTGTGTATTCGGCCTAACATGCGAATTTTTCAAAGTTTTTATTAAGTGATAATATTTTTATGAGATTGTTGGTCGATAGTTAAAATCGGTCATGGCAAAATGTGTACGTGTACATATATCAACTTCAACAAATCGTTTGATTGTATCTCCGTGAAGACTGGATTAATCAGCGATATAATTTGTTTTATGTTTGTTCGATTCAATTATTTTTTAGATATTATATGACTTTTTATTATTAAATTAATTTCCCTTAAAAAAATCATCGGGGAATAATGGAGAATTTTTCAAAAATTTGGAAATTTTAAAACACTGCTATAAACATTAATAGGGGTGGAATGAATTAGTGAAGCTCAAATTATTTCTATAAGTCCAAAAAATATTAAGTACAACTCAAAGTCATGCCCATAAAACAACTCAAACTATATCCACTTATCCAAAGGCCCAAGAATATCAAAATACAAACTCAAGGTTAAGCCCACGAAACATTTGCACAGAATCAGTTTTGTCGGGGATGAAGTCAAAGTGCACAGAAACAATTGTCATCGTTAGAAACGTTTAGTACATGAAGTTTGTTCCGGGATTATGGTTTCGTGATTATAAGATACTCTTTGAAAAAATCGCCCTTCGCGACGGCGTAATAATTTAAAAAAAAAATTCTATCAAATAAATTACATAAATTACTTTGTTCTCGCTAATAAGCCGTCATCCCGTGAAACACGTTTTTCTTTTAAATATCAAAATCTCAAATTTAATATATTGAATATATACTTGTCTTATATATTAATTTTTATATTATTGTACTCCTTTATGATGAGACACTTGTTGAAAAAACACCTATATAACTTTAGATATTCTACTTCAAATAGAATTTTAGTTATGTATTACAAACGCTTATTCTACTTCCAATAAAATTTTTAATTGCAAGTACTTCTTTTATATCTGAACTCTTCTCCTCTAAAAATCGAAACACCTATTCTACTTCAAATAAAACTTTGCAAATACTTCTTTTATATTTGAACTCTTCCCCTCTACAAATTCAAACATCTATTCTACTTTAAATAGAAATTTTAATTATATGTCTTCGTTTCGAACTCTTCTTCTCAATAAATTCGAACATCTATTCTACTTCTAATATGTTAAAGGATATTTTTTTATTTATCAGTATTTAAAATTCTAGAAAAATAGATTGAGACGATCTTATAAATTCTAGAAAAATAGAAAAATAGGTTGAGACGATCTTAGAGGCGCCACCTAACCTCCCACGTATCCTCCTTTATATATATATATATATATATATATATATATTGATTATTGTAATATTTTATATTTCATATTCATGCTTAGTTTTATATTCATAATTAAAATATAACTTTTAGAAGAAATATTATGAGAATATCTAGATAATAATAAATGGAAGTTCAAAATAATGTAAAGTAATACACTTTTTTTTTTAATTTAGATATTTGAAGGCAAGAATATTATAATTGAATATTTAGTTTCCGCCATTTGTAATATTTAGTTTTCTCCATTAGTAAAGATCTATTGTATCTTTATTTTCTCCATCAGTAGAGATTTTAAATGCAAGAATATTATATTTACGTTCCTCCATTATTAGAGATTTTAAATGCAAGAATATTAAAATTGTATATTTAGTTTCCTCCATTAGTAAATATTTAAAAGGCAATTAAGATTTTTTCTAATCTTTGGTATTAATTACTTAATTTCTTATGCAAGACCGATCTAATTTCTTAACTTCTTATTTACCAAAATGTTCCTGTATTTTCTATTATATCACATAAAAAAAATAAGAAAGTTTAAGAGAAGAGAATGTTAAGATGTTAATTTCATTTGAAAAAAAATATATTATGAGAATATTTAGATAATAATAGAGGAAAGTTCAAAATAATGTAAGGTAATACATTTTTTTTTTTCTAATTTAGATATTTTGAAGGCAAGAATATTATAATCGAATATTTAGTTTCCTCCATTAGTGATATTTAGTTTCCTCCATTAGTAAAGATCTATTGTATATTTACTTTCTCTATTAGTAGAGATTTTAAATGCAAGAATATTATATTTACTTTCCTCTATTAGTATATTAGTAGAGATTTTAAATGAAAGAATATTGAAATTGTATATTTAGTTTTCTCCATTATTAAATATTTAAATGGCAATTGAGATTTTTTCTAGTTTTTTTGTATTAATTACTTAATTTCTTATGCAAGACCGATCTAATTTATTAACTTCTTAGTTACCAAAACGTTCCTGTATTTTCTATTATATTACATAAAAAAAGAAAGTTTAGGAGAGCAGTATGTTAAGATAGTAATTTTATTAAAAATATATTATGAGAATATTTAGATAATAATAGAGGAAAGTTCAAAATAATGTAAGGTAATACATTTTTTTTGCTAATTTAGATATTTTGAAGGCAATAATATTATAATTGAATATTTAGTTTCTTCCATTAGTGATATTTAGTTTCCTCCATTAGTAAAGATCTATTGTATATTTACTTTCTCCATTAGTAGGGATTTTAAATGCAAAAAAATTATATGTTTCCTCTATTAGTAAGTATTTAAAAGATAATTGAGATTTTTTAAAATTTTTGATATTATTAATTCAAAAAATTGAGAAAATTAGAAAATAGAACGAAGCGATCTGAGAGTGCCACCTCACCGCCTCCGTCTTCTCCTTTATATAATAGTATTGATCGATTGATTGGAATTGAGATTTTTTTGAATCTTTAATATTATTAATTCAAAAATTGAGAAAATTAGAAGAATAGAACGAAGCGATCTGAGAGCGCCACCTATTAGTAAAGATCTATTGTATATTTACTTTCTCCATTAGTAGATATTTTAAATGAAAGAGTTTTCTCCATTAGTAAAGATCTATTGTATTTTTACTTTTTCCATTAGTAGAGATTTTAAATGCAAGAATATTATATGTTTTCTCTATTAGTAAGTATTTAAAAGTTAATTGAGATTTTTTCGAATTTTTAATATTATTAATTCAAAAAATTGAGAAAGTTAAAAAAATAGAATGAATCGATCTGAGAGCGCCACGCCACCTCACCGCCTTCGTCTTCTCCTTTATATAATAGTATTGATTTAGTATTTGAACTAGTTTATAACTCATGCAAAGCACGAATGATTTTTAAATATTTTATTTTTAAATATAAATAAAATAAAATAAAATAAAATAACATTTAATTGATATACTTTTAATTTTATTTATATTCTTAACTAATACTATAAATGTTAGTTTTAATATATTGTTGGTGATATTTGAACCTTGGACTTCTACATAAAATAACTTTTAATATCATATTGGATGGTTCCAATTAATTTAGCTTGAAAGATTTAACCCCTTTTCGTTAATCTGTTGTTTAACATGTTTAAAACTAATAACATAAATATTAAATTTTAATATATTATTAATATAAATTTAAATTTTAAATTTTTATTTGTGACTTGTGATTAATATCATAGATTTTATTAAATTTTTCACATGATTCGAATCATAAACTTATGACACAGTATATTAAAGTTATATATATTAAATTTAAACGTATTGATAAAAATTATAGAATCCTTAATATTTGATCGGATGAGATTCCCTTGCTAATGATGATCAAATTGTTACATTTTCATAATATTACGAATAAGATTTTTTTGGACGTTAATTATATTTATCATGTAAATTTATGTTTTTTCTCTTGATTAACTAGTTTCCTACTTTATTTATAATTAAAAAATAAAGATAAATTCTTTTCTCATTGAAAATTTTAGTTGTTTAAAACTATTACAGTGTGTCAAAATTAATCATAAAGTGTATTTGAATTTTTGTGGTTTTAAAATAGGTATTAATTATTTTATGAAAAATATAGAATTTAATTATTTTTGGAGTTTAAAAGCATTACAACAAAAGTGAAAAGGCTATCCAACGGTACATAAGTTATATCCTAAAGAGACTATTTATGAAGCTATAGCTGATATTTATACGATATGTAATAAATTAACGGTAAAAAGAAAAAAATGTAGTTAATTAGAATCAATTCTGATACATTTGATAGTACACATGTATTATACCTCTTACTCTTATTATATAATATACAAAATAAAGATATAAAAATTTATAATTATATTAGTTCACAATTTTTTATAATATTTGTAAATTAAATATATAGTAAATAATTTTAAAATATTTATTATTAGTATAATGTTGATGGAGTTTTGGACTATTTGAAAACGATTTTAACCTATTAAGTATAACTTTATTTAATATTTAAAAATTAATTATATTACAGTTAAAATAAATAAAAAAGTTGATATTTATTAGGCTTTAAGTGATTACTTCACTGTTTGGACTCTCAAGTATCTATAACCGGTAACTCAAGAAAAAAGAAGGCTGTGGATTTTTACATTAAGAATTTAATTCAATTTATACTTATATCGGGATTAAATTATCACATTTTTTAATATTAAATCCAACGATTCTCCTCTATGTCTTAAAATATAACAGTCCTTATTATTTTAGTAGTACATGATTACAATTTTGGATCTTTAGCAAAAAAAATTCTGGATAAGATCAATTCTAAACTTATTATAACCTTATATATTGTATTTGTAAGAGAGGTTTTTATTCTAAATTTTGGTCATGTGCCATCATAACGATAAGGTTTGTTTGATGTTAAGATAGATGAAAATCAATAAGTGTAATATTAAAAAGTATATTCAGTTGTTTATAAAATTATATTCAAATAATAAAAAGTGTATTTTAATAATTTATACCAAATATTAGTAGATTTACTAAGTTTGAATATAATTCTTAATGTAAAAATTTATAACTTTTGTTTATCTTCAGTTTTCGGATAATTTCAGTTGGATAATAATTGTTAAACTATCAATAGATTAAAAATTATTTTCGAGTTTGAAAATGAAGATTCGATCGAACTCATGCATGCTCCAGCTAGAAGCTAGACACTGGTAGTGTTCGACTCGAGTCTAGTAGATTTGATTACACACCTAAGCGAGACCACCCTTCGAGTGCGTTATAGTTGTTTCGAGTGCATTATAGTTGTGGCGAGGTTCATTTTCCTCTATTTTTTTTGCCGAGAAGTCATGCTATCTATATGTATATTATATATTACTTACTTGTAACCCGTATAATGTACATATTTTGTTTTAATTTTATAATAATATTAATACACAATTTTTTTGATGTTAATAGATTTTTTAAATTTAAATTTTATTAATGTTTTCAAATTTTAATAATGATATACTGTTGATAGAGTTCAAAATTTGAACTTTTGAAGAACCAATATACATACTCCTTCCGTCTCATAATTTTTTATTTGCAATCTTTTCTATCACGAAAAAATTAGTAAATATGTGGTTACAAAGTACTTTGACAAAGTAGTCTTCTAACATCATCTTCAATAATGGCACTCTTAGGGATGTCAATCTTGTGATTACATTGTTATTCCCTAACAATGTAATCACAGGATTGTAGAAGTGGGGGTTGAATACAATCCTTTCAATTTCCAGTTCTTTTTGCAGACAAAGATAATCTTAGAACAGAAATATGAAATTGTAGTAAACAAATAACACAAGAATTAAAAATTCAGGTGGATTGATTGTTCCACCTGAGAGATTTTTATGTGAAGAAATCTTTGTGATGTTTAGACTTAAACACACAGCTGCAATCACAATGTTTTTGCTTCAGCAATTTACAAAGAAATATTGCTTTAGCTCTAAAAATTGAAACTGATTTCTTAAACTCAAAAACATTGCTACACTTGGTTATATATCCCAAGTTTACAAGCTAATTTGAACTACATAAAAGTATTCAGTTGGTAAAGTCCAAAAGCTTACTTTTTCACGCTAAGTCCAATGGTCTTTTCAATGATTTACCTTTTAGCTGATTGTTCTCGTAGAATCATCTCTATTGACCAGATGAAAATAAAACGCTTCCTTTTCTTCAGGGTTTCCCAAAATGCTGGTTTCCATGTTCTTTCTGTTCCATCAACCCACGTGACTTGTCAGAACGGTCCCTTTCACAATTTTAACTGCTAATAATTGAACTAACATCAGTTGAGGTTAAACTTCTAGCATCCGTTGAAAGTGTTATGGCTGCATCGTTGAAGCTTCTCAAGGTGCATCCATTGAAAACTGAATGACTATCCGTTGAAATACAACTTCACTTATGTAAAATTACAAGACACATAATATTTACAATTAGCCTCCCTATTCTACATATATGTTGAAAGTCAATATGACTTATTCAGCTTACACTATTACACTTCAACTGCTAGTACTTAAACAAAAAGAGTATGTTACATTTAGACTTATCAATCGATAAGATAACTTTCAACGGATACTGAATACACATGCTATCCGTTGAAAGTTACATTTTGATTTATACAATTTTCACAAGGCAATCTTGTTAATTATCAAGAAACAACATATTTCTTAACATAAATATCTTATTTTTATTTCATTCATATCACATTTGGCACCCTTGTAAATTATAACTTCAATAGTTAACTTTAAATTAAAATTATTTTTTATATAATATAATTTTAATCGTCTATATTTTAAAATATTGGATGATACAACCAAATATTTTGATAAAAGTCGGTTTCTTACCTATAAAGGATATAATTATATATGATGGAAAAATTAAAAACTAAACATATTATCAGGAAAAATTTAAAATATCAAAATATACATAATTATTTGATTATATTTAAAAAAAAATCTATAGCGCTTATAGAGGATTATTAACTTTCTTGCAACTCAATACTTTCTTTTATTATAGTTATGATTTATGTCATATAATTTTTCGTTGATTAATGCAAATATTAATATAGTAAAATCTCGTTAAATTAATACTCGATATGATGATAAATTAATATTTTCAATGCAGATTTTTGGTCCCAACATATGACATGACAGTATAAATTTAACCTAAATTAATTAATAACCTTGATTAATTAGTAAAATATTTCGATTTCAATGATATTGATTTATAAAGGTTTTACTGTACCATAAAATCTACAAATTTTTAGCTTGATTGTTGACCTTGATTTTGTTTTATTAGACATTACAGACGAATGTATGTAAGTTAACCATCAAATTGTTGTTTTTTTTCTTGTTCTTTTAATTTGTTTGAACTGAAATTTATGTATAAAAAATTATTCAATATGCAATACATTGCGTACATAATAGGGGTATATAGTGAATATATCATCTTAGCAATTTATGTGCAAGCACATATCGAGTAGTTATTATATTATTGTTCTTTTTTATTGAATAAAATTACTTGTAATGTTGTTAGAAAAAAGAGAAATTTTAGTTAGAAAAAATTTAAAAAGTACTATATACAATAATTTTTAGTATTTTATCCGACGGTTCTCATCAATTTGATTGGAAAGATATAATGAATGTAAATTGAGTGGAGATCTAACGACTGTGGAGATTGAGTGACCAAACTGAAAGACCAAAACTATCAAGAATTTTTTTAATATTTCGTATTTAATATAATACGTAATAAAGAGGATATGGTGTAACTTAACACCAAAATTAACACACGTGCATATATAACAAGGGTAAAAAAATTATTATACCATCTTAATTATCTAATTTAGTTATCTAATCTAATCTAATTCTATTCATAGTAACTATGTAAGTGTACGCATGTATTTTAAAAAATTGATGCAGCAGCGCCTTCTTTTAATATTCTTTTATTATCTCTTTTACTCTTATTATATAATATAATAGTATATAATTAGTTGCTTTCAAATGTTAACGGAAGTTCCCACATAAGTTTCCTTTTTTTTACGAGCGCATCCATCATTTTTTTGTATTAATTGCTTTCAAATGTTAATGAAAGTTTCCCCATCATTCTATTTTTTTTTGACAAGCACATCCATCATTCTCTTTTTTGTTAATTCCCATATTCATATCCTTTATTCTCATTTCCTTTTCGTATTTTGGATTCCAATTTTCTAATTTACATTCAAAATCACCCTTATTCAATAAGAAAAAAAGGTAAATAAATTTCATCCTCATTTCATTGATATGTGATTATAATTTCATTTTCTCTAAAACTTTGAAGATGCATTAACCTTCAATCAACAAACTGCAAATAGTCCGTTTTAGATTGAACCTTGCATTCATAACAGTTTACAGTTAGATGAATATGGTAGTCAGTAGTACTGTACTGAGCAGTACGTGGATTCCATAAAATCACTGCAACAACCCCAAAGAAAGAACTCAACAATAAACCATAATAGGAGAACACTTCTTAAATTAAATTTACTCAAAAAACTAAATTTTGAATGAATAAGTATAATGCACGTCAAGTTAAATAAGTAAAGGTATTTCGTCTAAATAAAATTAATACCTCATAATACATACTTGGTCTACAAAATATATATTTTGACCCCCTTCTCAATTTACAACAACACATGAGATATATATTAATAATATATTTAAAAAATTATAGTTCAATTCATTATTTAATCTCATGATACAAACGGTTAGTTATCAAACATATTTATTTATATCATTGTAAATTCTAACAAAAAATATACAAACAATTAGATAAATTAAATTATAATACAAAACTAATTTATGCCATACACTACAAGGAACATGGCAAAACCGACCAACCAAATGGGTCGGTTATGTCATCAATCGGTCGGTTATGCCGAATTGGTCAGGTTTACCGTCATAACCAACCATATGCCTCGGTCGGTTATCTGACTTTGCATTGTATTAACAGTGGGTCCACTTTGCCATACGTGGCGCCAGGTCATCAATCAAAAACCGACCGACGTCGGTCGGTTATGATCCCCAAAAAAAAGTTTGACCAAAAATAAAACCGACCGAGGTCAAGTGTGCACAATGGGTCAGTTTTTCAACAGAAAGTTTGTCAACCGTCATAATCGACCGTGTCATAACCGTCCGCGTACATAACCGACCGTCACATAACCGACCGTGTTCTGATGAACACGGTCAGTTTTCTGCATTTGAAATGGTAAACATTGGTCGGTTATGTCTATAGATGGTCGGTTTTCTGCGTTTGGAATGGTAAATGTTGGTCGGTTATGTATGAATACGGTCGGTTTTCTGCATTTGGAATGGTAAAAAATGGTCGGTTATGTGTGTTGTCGGTCGGTTATACTGGTTTACTGCATAAATGGACTACCAGCTGTGCACACTATATTTATCTCAATACCAATGAAACTAATAAAACAACATCCTTTCAATATCCAACAAACATCCAACCTACATATATTAACGATCAATAATCTTTTTAAAACCAAGTCTAACATAAAATAATACGCCAATTAATATAATCATAGAATGTTAACATCCAACCATGCAAATGTTAAGTCAGATATAATCTGACACACAACCAAACCAAATTCAAGCATATAATGTTTAAACCGCAAACACTAAGTTCATAATTAATTACTGCGATAAAGACACATCGGAGTCTTCATTGCCATCATCTTCATCCGGTCCATTGCCCCCGCCATCTTCATTGCCCCCGCCCTCCACGTCGGAAACCTCGTCTATATCCGTATAATCCTTTTCTTCCTCCAAGGCAAGCCGCTCCGCCTATACACATATAAATAAATTAAAATACAAGAATATTTTTCAATGGACACAAATAAAAATTGGGGGGTAGTTATTACCGCTTCAACACGCGCTTCAGTTTTTTGAAGGATATCTTCAATCAAAGTCCCGACAATGTTTACAATCTCGCCTCCAATGAGATTATTTCATTGAAGCCTTTGATTTGGATCGGCGGATGGATCGGAGGCTTCAAGGGCGGTGCGTGCAAAGGTGGCTATCTCTTCATCGGATAGCGGACGAGCGAATCGATGAGGATTGGCGTGGATCTCTGTGAGCACATTTCTAACAATAGACACATACACATTGTCGGGGAGGATTTCACGTTGTCTTGGAGCGGATGAAGATGAGCCGGCTTCACCTCGGGTGGAATCCCTATAGCGTGTGGCAAGCGTGGGAATAATATCACTAGCTCGAAGAGTGGGGAACCCGACAACATAATTCTTTTTAGGTTTTTCACCTTCGGGAACTCCCGTTGCTTCCATCCACCAATCCCAAGGCTCATCTCGTTCACCCGTTTGAGTTACCTCCACCGGCATACGATCAAGAATAGCGGCATATCGTTCCTACACATTTTTCAAGTTTTATTAGAACAAATAAACTTTTTTTACGCTTATACTAAAGGTGAAAAAAACAAAAAATTGAGATTACCGTAATGCGCATAGCGCCCGGAGTAGTGTATTGAGGGTTTTTTTGGATCGGAGCCAACTTTCTTGTGACATTTATCCCACACCTCAAGTCTAGTTGGAGGCTTACGACTTTTCCTTGTCATTTCCTTCCAAATATAAAACAACTTATATTAGTATATTACTTACGTTAAAAAATGAAATAACCTTGTGTGTGTATACATATTTAAATATTATTACCCTTATCACGGTGTTGAATGACCGAGCACCGGCACTATGCAACCTTTCAACATTTTCGCGGTTTGAAGCTCCAACCTTTGCCCTATGCAAGTGCCCTTCATCCGTCTCCCAATAATTCAAAAGATCCTTCCAAAACACAAGGGACCAATAAGGGGACTTTAACGACAACTTTGATACCCCGGTCTCCTTGACTTTTGTCTCCACTATCTTCTTAAGCTCATTCATAGTCCTTTTTATTGTTTTCTTTATGTGATCTTCAACAATCCTTCTTGATTGTGAATGACTTTGTCCCCTTTGATGCCTATAAAAATCCTACAAAATAGGAACAAGTGATAGGGTCAAATTCATAATCAAATCAAGTTCATAACCAAATAAAAAAAACAAACATAATAAAAATTAACATTGTATTACTTACAAAAAACTGATTAGTCCTTTCCTCCAACCATTTTGGATAAGCCGTGTCGATGTCACTAAAAGTGTAATGACCCATCAGCCATTTCTCACGAATCATCCCAAGCAAAGTCTTTTTTGCCGTATTATCTTCAATACTATATAGAACAAATTAAATTATTAACACAAAATACGTGAACATTATGTATGATCCTAGTATACAAAATCTAGAGCTCCCTAATTGAATCCAAAATTGTGTATCTTCGATGTTCTATTTAATTGAACTAGCAAGACATGTATATTCTTTCAAGTAGAGATAGAAATTCTAAGACTCAAATAGTATTCTTTCCATTAATAATTCAATTAGTACCTCTAATAGTATTCTTTCATTAATAACTCAAATACCATATGAGCTACTTAACATTGGTTATAAGACTCATATAAATATGTATATTCATTATCTTTGCACAATTAAAAAAAGAGACAAAGTACGAAACTAGTAAAAAAAAAACTATTAAACAACTCATTATACTAGGACAAATAAATAAAATTAGACTTACTGTCCATCAGAGATATTGATACGTTGTGGTTTAAGTGGTTTTGTAGCTCCGACAATTCCGCTTGAATGCGATCATGGTTTCCTTAATCGATACACACGTTCCTCTTCATTTGTTGGGTCCGAATCGACATCCGAATCTGTTGGCTCATCACACAAGGCCAACGTGCTCTTTCCCTTTTTCTTACTCCTGTCCTTTCCTTTTCCATTGTTCGGTTGTTTACCTTTACCCTTTCCCTTGTCTTTTTCAACTTCCTTGCCTTTCCCTTTCCTCGCCATCATCAATACAACCATTCCAATCAATATTATCATCACTAGCCAACCAAATAGCCCCTAAAATATAAAAAAACAAACACACACATACATAAGTGACATGACATGGATTAATAACGCGCATAACCGACCGATACGTACATGAAAAAAAAAAAGAATAAAGCCACAAGTTAGTCGAACTTTTCTCTATCTTTATATATATAAGAACTTCATGTTTTGAAAGAAAATTATACAAATCATGAATATTTCAATCCAAAAACACTAAAGAGCCCCTAAAATGTAAAAAACAAACACGTACATAACAAACGTCAACATTATAACCGACCGATACGTGCATGCAAAAATAGAAAATAACCATCACAATTTTCAACCAAAACCATATAAATCAAATCCATAAATATCATATGAATCTAATCCATAAATCAAATACAAATTCAAACCTTAAATCGAGCAAAAAAACAAAACAAATACAAAGAAACAATCAAAATACAAAAACAAATACAACGACACATACAAGAAAATAGATATATACACGAATTGAATCGAATTGAACCTTGCAAAAAATTAGTACAAGCAAATAATTGAATTAAAATGGACCAAAAATCACAAACAAATACAAGCATATAAACGGAGTTGTATAAACAAATACAAGCATATATCGAATTAAACAACATATATAAATGACACATTAACATAATTAAACTTACATCAAGTTGGGAAAATCGAGAAGAGGAACGGAATTGAGAAGATGAATGAAACGGAGTTGCCCGGACTAGAGTCTTTGCATGGAATCGAGATGAATGAAGTTTGTGAACCATTGTAGAGCTTGAACAGTAGAGAGAGAGAGAGAGAGAGAGAGAGAGAGAGAGTTAAAGAGTAGAGAGAATTAGAGATGAAAGATAAAAAGGAGAATGCGAGCATTTTTTTTTATTTATACCCAGACTAAAACCGACCGATACATCGGTCGGTTATGTCATTGGGCTTTGTGGCACATGCAAAACGACGTCGTTTAGTTAAGGGCGGGTTTTTTAATTTTTCGCGAAAATATTTCTGCCCAAAAAACATTGGTCGGTTTTATGGACAATCGGTCGGTTTTAGTGAACCCTAGAAACCCTAATGGTCGGTTTTTGTGAACCCTAGAAACCGCTAAAATGAAATAAACCTTAAGAAAAGATAATTATAATTAATTATATGCCCTAATTTTTCGTACATAGATCAAATTTAATTGATTATAAACATCGGTACGGTTGGATCATGTAGATCATGTAATTTTAATTTTATTTTAATTGTTTCTCGGTTTTAGGTGATATGTTCATATATTTATTATAAAAACGCATTTGTAATCAATAAAATAGGCTAATTTTTTGTGTATAAATATATTTTTCGGTGTTGTTAACATACGTACGGTTGGATCATTAAAATAATATTTTAATTTTCTATGTCATGTTAATCGAAGGTTACATTTAACTGAAAGTGCATACCTAATAATCGAGATGTGCATCTGAATAGCTATTGTTCACCATAATATTATGTTTATAATATTTTTAAATTTTCTTAAAATGATATGAAATTAATTTTCACAATATCCGTTTATGTTGATATTCTATTATATAATAAATTTTAATTTTAATCTAATTCACAATTAAATGTATTAATTTTTCATTTTTAAATATAATTTAAATCGTAATTCAAGCAATAAGATCCGGTAAAATATTTGGTTTTAAACTTACTAGTACAATTATAATAATGAAAAGCGAGTGTAATTTTATAATATTTTTTTAAGAAATTTACATATTTACATATTTAAAATATTGAAAATGTTGACTGAGTAACTCAAAACCGATCGAGGTCAAAATGCACAATCGGTCGGTTTTTCAACAGAAAGTTTGTCAACCGTCATAACCGACCATGTCATAACCGTCCACGCACATAACCGACCGTCACATTAACGACCGTTTTCTTATGAACACGGTCGGTTTTCTGCATTTGGAATGGTGAACATTGGTCGGTTATGTCTATAAATGGTCAGTTTTTTGCGTTTGGAATGGTAAATATTGGTCGGTTATGTATTAATACAGTCGGTTTTCTGTATTTGGAATGGTAAAACCCGGTCGGTTATATGTCACAGTGGTCGGTTTTCCAGATAACTTATGGTAAAAACCAATAACAATTCATCATTCACATTTCCAATACAACCAATAACAATTAATCTTTCATATTGCCAATACAACTAATAAAAATTGATCATTCATTAGAAGTTCAAATTACAAACAACATTATTCAATTTCGTCAAAACCATCATCATCATCATCGTCACCTCCTCTTTCTTCTTCCTCCTCCTCTTCATCCTTGTTTTTGTCCTCTACCTCTTCTTCTTCTTCTTCTTGATTTTCATGCCGAATGAATGGGCCATATTGTGCAAAATCAACAAAGAGTGAAAAGCTCCCGGCATTAGATCTATCTTCTTGAAAGGCATCCTCAATATCGTTTTGCACAACGATAGATTCATCAATTGGACGACTTTTAGATTTGACCACCGTATATATATATTGCTTCGTGGATTCAATACACTTGGAGCATAATATACTTGAGAGGCTTGACTAGCTAAAATAAAAATCTCATTAGACTTCAATCTTGAAGTTATATCAATCGTCACCACTCGATTTTTATCCATCCTCACACCATCACCGATACTGTCAAACCATATACACTTGAACACAAATACATGATTGTGTCCATCATAAACAAGTCTCATAATTTCTTGTAGTTGACCATAATAATCAAGATTATTTTCATGTGAAGTGACTTTGACAACAATACCGGAACCGGATGCGGATGTCGTCGAAAATTTATATCCATTAACTTGACAAGTCTCAAAAGTCATGACTCTTAGTGATGGTCCTTCAAGCAAGTCCTTAAAACGAGGTCCCTCTATCTCATCATTCTTAACCTAGTTACAAAAAAATTAATAAAACATGTAATGATAAAATCAAAATCGAGATTTAAAGTTTGCTAAATCTAACAAATACCATTTTTTTAAGCCAAGTTTTAAATCGAGTCTTAACAATACGATCTAAATCTTGAGGAGTTGTCTCCGGGCATTGTCTCATAACGCGATTTTGGTACCTTCTAAAATATAAGAACATAGAAATAATAAAAACGTGTTAAAAACATAAAATAATGCAAATATGACCATATCACTAAATTAGATATAGGTACATTAGGTAAGGTTGAACTTCAGGAGAGTTTAAAATAACATATTCTTCTGCAAGCAGTCGTTCATCATCATCCATATATCTCGCTCTTTCTTTTTCGGGATATTCAATTGGATATCTAAAAATTTCTAATTTATCAGAATTTTGTACATCAAACAAAATTTCGTTACGACACACTTTATTATGAACCTAATTGGAAGCAAAATAAAGAGAACAAAAATTAAGAGTCTCTTCTTCCATATATCGTTCGACAATTGAACCCTCAACTCTTGCTTTATTACCGACTTTTTGTTTTAATTTTCCCAACAAACGCTCAATTGGATACATCCAATGCCAATAAGCGGGCCCAGCTAGTTTAATTTCTTCCGCTAAATGTACAACCAAGTGTTCCATCGAATCAAACGAAGTTTGAGGAAAAATTGTTTCCAACAAGCACAAAGCTCTAATAACCGATTTCGCCATTATGTCCAAATCGGTTCTTGTCACAACGGATGAGCACAAATCTTGAATTTTTTTTGAAATTGTCGTCAAGACATCCACAATATGCGTTGGTAGAAGCTCACGAATTGCAAGAGGCAACAATTTTTGAAGAAAGATATGACAATCATGCGATTTGAATCCAAAAAAATTACACTCATCAACATTGCAACAACGAGATATATTGGAAGAATAACCGTCTGGAAGTTTCAATGAGCAAATCCAATGGCACACAAGTTTAAGTTGTTTTTTATTTAAGGAATACGGTGCTTTTGGCATTTTTCCATTTTCATCGATCCACAAATGATGCAACACATCAAAGTGTTTGCAATCCGACCTTGCTTTCTTGTGATCCTTTGACTTTGCCGCATTCACAATAGTAAAAAATATGTTTTCAAACACATTTTTTTCGGTATGCATGATATCAATTGAATGTCGTAAAGTATGTGATGACCAATAAGGGAGTTCATAAAAAATTGGAACATGAGTCCAATGATGCTCTTCCCCATAACCGGAACTCCTTAACTTGACATTAGTATTTCCGGGTGGTGAAAAAATTATACCATCAAGAAACTCCTTTACATCCTCCCCGGACAAACGACCACGAAACAATCTTCTTTCCTCATTATCAAACAAATTACTTTTTTCGCGCAATGGATCATTTGGTTAAAGAAATATTCGGTTTGTGCCATAAAAACTACATTTTCCGGAATGTTTTAATTAAAACCCGACCACACTTGCACCACACACTTGCCATCCCATTTTTCCTTTACCCGACCACCCACTTATCATACTCATAGCGGGAAAGTCACTAATAGTCCACATCAGAGCCGCTCGCATTGTAAAATTTTGCTTTAAAGATTGGTCATACGTTTCCACTCCGGTATTCCACAATATCTTCAATTCATCAATGAGAGGCCTTAGACAAACGTTAATATCTTTGCCAATGCTATTTGGACCCGGAATTATATCGGTCATAAATATATAAGGTCTTTCCATACACATTGAGGGCGGAAGATTATAGACAACAATCACCATAGGCCATACACTATATGTTTTCTTTCCGGTAAGGCCAAATGGGTTGAAACCATCGGTTGCAAGGCCAAGCCTTATATTACGAATCTCACTAGAAAATGATGGAAAATGACAGTCAAAATTTTTCCATTCATCTCCGTCCGCGGGATGACTAATCTCTCCCTCTTTCACATCTCGATTCTTGTAAAATCTCATATGATTGGATGTATGTGCCGACATGTACAAGCGTTGTAGTCGAGGAATCAAAGGAAAATATCTTAAGATTTTTTTTTGGTATTTTTTTACCATTTTTCCTCGAAACATCCCGATAACGATCTTTACCACATATATCACATACAACTTTATCCTTGTCATCTCCATAAAATAACATGCAATCATTCTCGCACATATCAATTTTTTCATATCCAACCCTCAAACCCTTCATAATCTTTTTCATTTCATAATTAGTTTCGGGTAATGTGTGTTTCTTTGGTAACACATCCGCAAGAAGTTCAAGCAAACTATCAAAAGCTTTATTACTATAATTTGAATAGTTTTTGAATTCTAATAATTTTGCGGTCAAGCTCAATCTTGTATACTTTGTATTTCCCGGATAAATGGGAACTCCATTTTCAACAATCAACTCATAAAATTTTTTAGCACTATCATTTGGAGCTTCTTCTACATTACTAGTCCCCGTATCCGTGGTGTCATAAAATTCATAATTTACACCGGCAAAATCATGTAGCATAACATTAAAATCTACCGGTTCTTCTACCCTCGGAGGTTCCCAATGACTACGACAATGTGATTTTCAATTCTCATTTCTTTCCTCAACTTTTTCACCGTGCGATGTCCACACGGTATAACCTTCAAACATCCCTTTAGATAACAAATGAAATCTAATTTCATTAATGTCTAACCAATTCAAATTCTTGCAACGCTTACAAGGACACTTCATCAAACCACCCTCCTCCACTTTTTTCTCCTTTGCAAACTTTAAAAAAAACTCTACACCATTCCTATATTCGGGAGTTAAAGAAATTGTATCACTTTGTACTTGATTACCTATCCAACTTCTATCCATATTTGCCATCTACATGAATTAATATATGTAAACAAATGGTTTAACATTCACATTCAATTATAAAAACACATACATATATACATTGCATTATAAAAAAAAAATAAATGTAATCATAATTAAATACAAAATACATAAAAGAAAACTTACATTATATGATTTGTATCACTTCCTCTCTTTGTTTTTTCTTCAATTATCTTTTTCTTTTTTATCCTATCTTTTTTTTCTATGTCTTGTGTTCATTTGAAGAAATGAGTGTTTTAAGCCAAAAATAAAATAAAGCAGCAGGATATAACCGACCGATGACGGTCGGTTATGACTGTAACATAAAACGACGTCATTTTGACATATCGCAGTACACAATAATTCAAATTTTAATATTTTAAATTCATTTTTCCGGCCAACTGGAAATAATGGTCGGTTATGTGGTTGCCATGTCAGTAGTATAACCGACCGATCATATTGATCGGTTTTGTGCGCGCCATGTCAACAAAAACGTTGTCGTTTTCTTTTAATCTGCAGTCATAACCGACCGACTGACAGTCGATCGGTTTCAACCGCCCCTAATTTGTGTCGGTCAATTTTAGACGGTCGATTTTGCCCTATTTCCTTGTGATGATATTAGGGCCTTTTCATATACCTCTTTAAATTCAAATTTGAAGTCGGCGTCATACCTACCAGTTAAATACAGATATACAATTAAAATCCGACTTGCCAATTGTCATCAGAAGTGAGATATGAAAATTTAGAAAACTTACAAAATTGTGTGTCGAATGGTCTTAATCAAAGTTTTGTATTTTCTTATATGTACTTAAATACACGATCGAGACAGGGGATCTGCTACTACAGATACAGTCATACAGACTATGCAGTCCTCCATAGGTAATTATAGTTATACCTAATGAATAAAAGTTTTAAAGCACATCCAAATTTACATATACATACACAAATATAGACGATTATGAGTGTGTCTGCTAGTCGTGCTAATTAAATTACTGATCAGTTGAGTTGCAGCCTGGCCAAGACTAAGAGAGAGCATATCAATGTTAATCTTGCTTTTACAGCACAAGTGTATTTAAAGGACCACTCTAGCAGCTAGCTACCTCTGCTAAAACATGCACAAACACAGAACGCAATACTTTAAAGCGTCTACGGTCAGCAACTCACCACCTTATCCCTCGATAATTAGTACTTGATCTAGCGATATTTCACTCATTTTTTAATAAAAAATTACAAAGATTCGAAATTTAACGGAACAAGACGTATGCTTGAGGGTGTATTATAACTTTCCCAAAACAAAGCTCACCACCTTGTTCAAACTAATCTTCCTCCTTCCTGCTGAGGGTAGAGGCGGACCATGATCTTAAAATGACTTGGATTATAAAATTTAGATTAAAATTTTTTACATCTCATATTTTTATCATAAAAATTATGATTTTCTTATTCAAAATATGTTATTTTAAGTATATTTTTATTCTGTAATGTATGTATTATATTGGTTTTACATTAGGAATATTACTTGTACAATTGTCATTTATTTTTACTTAACCCAGTAATAACACTAGCAAAAGATCAAATTAAATCTAAAATGAAAATGAAATATTTGTTATTTAGTAGAAAATGTGCATATTTTTTAATTTTTTAATAAAGGTATATATGGCAGAAGCCAGAAATTGGGAAGTACTCTTTTCTTGTTGTAACAATTACTTTTAATGAATAAAAAATTAAAAAATATTATTTTAGATCTCCAAAAATAAGTAAATTTCTAATCATTTTATTATAAACAAATCTAAATTTCTAACTTATTACTGTTTTTGAAATTCTTTTAACCTGGATTAAATTAAAATTATTATACATTATCAATAATAATTTTTGAAAAATTAAAAAATTTATCGAGATTATGGCCCACCCCAACCCATACTTGAGCCTGGTGCGAGGTGCGGGTATAGGTATATATGTGCATGCAAAAATGGCTGGACCACTAATTAAGCTCATAATTAACTAGCCTTTATAGGGTTATAGGGTTCCCAGAGCTAAAACTGTAGATGTAAGTTGTGATAGTTACTACTAATTATATTTGCTTTCAGTAATTTTCTTTACAATCATAACCACCACTTCTTTGGGTGCTCTACTTCTTCACTAGCTAACCACCACCCGCAGGCCCTTCGGCCTTCATGCCACCCCTATCTGGCTATAATCTACGACTCTACTATATATATTCAATGCTTAATTTACCCACTGTTTTTCATTTTATTTTTTTTAATGAAAACTCTGCGAGAGTTTTAAATCATAAACATGCTCACTATCTAGCGTATATTTTCCTAGCTAAAGATGCAATTCTATTATTTATGATTTATTATATATTCCCTCTCAATATTTTTCTTTTCGAGTGTTCTTTCCAATTATTTACAGCGCTCAATCCAAATATAAGCTGGAAGAAGGGAGTATATAAAAGAGTAGTTAAGAAATTTTTTGAATCATTTTATTTCATGTGTAATTACTAAAATATATTTATCATGTATTAATAATTTTTTTAAATAAATATGTAAGCATTAATTGTGTCCAATCATCATTTCATTTAATTTTAGTAATTTTTAAATTTAATATGTTTGTTTTAATTGTGTCTACTCATCATCTATTCTATATCTAATACAACAACATTTTGGCCAAACAATTTAATTCTTTTGGACTATTTTATCCTCCTTTCTATTATATCTTTTTAGGGTTATTTTGATCTTTTAACATCAAAATATTTAATACATATTATTAAATGCTACAAAATTAATATGTATATACTTATACATACATATACACACACATACATATATACATACATACATACATACATACATACATACATATACACACACATACATACATACATAAATATTACACACATACATACAAACATATATACATTCATATACACCTACACATATATAAACATTATATATATATATATATATATATATATATATATATATATATATATTCATTAAACGATTTTAATTTTTTGGTTGCATAATCGTACATACATACATACACATGTACATAGATTTATATAAATGTCTGATAATATATGATCATATATGCTAACATATAACATTTGTGATTATACTATTATTTAGATTTATTGTAAATTTTTATGAATTAAATATTATAAAAAATATTATTTGAGTAAAATTTATATATTAAGCTGCATGTGCATTGTAGTTATTCATATGTCTAATAAATCAAACTATATATAATCTTTGATATATTTTAAATATTATATTTGTAGGGTACAAATACGTTCAAATCAACACAAGATAATAAAAAAAGAAAAAAAATAATGTATATAAATGTAATACAAACTTGTACTAATTTTAATTGTATAACTCTGCTACTCTAATACGCTGCAAAAAAATTCCAAACAAACCAATAATTTATTCATATTTAGAGTATGCATGTGCATTACACGGGCTAAAGAACTAGTTATATAATAATAATTCTACTCATTATAATTTAATAATAATAATTTTATAGTTAGATTAAGTCATTGTAATTTTTGCACTAATATCGAGTGACGAATAAACTAATAATTTGAATTTATTTCAACTCTATATTTTAAAATTTTCAATTAAAATATTATTGAAAATATTTTCTAACTAATTAATTGCAAATAGTGCATGATCCGAATTTGTATAAAAATACTTCTGTTAAACAGGTTAACAAGCAAATCTATCAATCAATTATATATATAAAGTGAGAGTACAGTAGAGCAATTAGAAGGGTTTGGGAGTAGTTTATATTACACTACAAGAAAAACGGCCATTTCCTACCATTCAATTGGTTGGAAATGGCCACATTTTGGTCGGAAATGGAATCAATTCCAACCAAACCCGTTGGTTGGAATTGCTCAAGTCGGAAATGCTTAATGGTAGGAATTGCTAGGTTATTTCTAAAAGGCTCCACATGCCAAGTGGCTGCCCATGTGGCTTGCCACATGGGCAGCCACTTGGAATGTGGGGCCTTGACACATCACTTGACACGTCAAGAGCCACGTCAGCTTAAAGGGGTCCCCCAATGTTGACATGTCATCCACATGTCAAGTGGGACCAGTCCAAGTCATTTTTGCCACATCACATTTGACTTCAGTCAAGATCTATTTCCTACCAATTTCTAATATGTCAATTGGTTGGTTTTATATCAGAAACCATGTAAATTAGCATTTCCTACCAAGCATTTCCTACCATTCTGGGTTTCGAATGGTAAGCTTGGTAGGAAATGTGCAGATTTGGTAGGAAATGGTGGCTTTTCTTTTTGAAAAATTCTTTTTGTTTTGGTCATTTCCTGTACAAACAATTGTACAATCCACAATCCACATTCATCAACATCAATCATAACATCCAAACCAAATAATACACTATAATTATACAATGACTAGTAACTAAAATTACTTGCAATTAGATTAAAACATCCAACAAGTTTCCAACAACTTCATTCTACATCCAACTAAAACATCAAATACCCAACAAAAGTAGTACTAGTTCTCCGACAAGTTCAACATTATCTAACAAACACCAAAAAGATGACCAACGCATCATTTCCACCAAACTATATACATCTAGACTTGTGTATTGTTCTCAATACACAACCAAAAGAAAGTTTCAACATCAAACCATGATTAATGTACTTAAATATAAAAGCATTCACAAAGTAATAGCAAGGACTATTCGTCCTCACTACCGGAGCCTGCCTCATTACCAGAGCCTTCCTCATTACCGGAGCCTTCATGACTGCCTTCACCATCACTGCCTTCACCATCTGATTCAACTTCTTCCTCAACAGCATCAGTCTCAATATCGCCTTCATCATCAGATATGTCTGTCACATCATCCTCATCATCGGAACTGTAATCCATGACCTACAATTGTTTTAACAAAAAAAACACACAAAGTTCATAATTTAGATCAAGGTAAAACAATGAACAATGAAACAATAATTACAATGCAAAAACACTTGGAATATATTTACCTCTTTTGCCTTGGCCCGATAACGCTTGAACATATCTTTCACAAGGCCAGCCACAAGATGCAACACTTCTTTCGTAATGAAAGAAGAGAATTTGTTACAATTAGCTGGATCACTAAGGTTCATTGCAGCTCGAGCAAGACTTTCAACTTCATCTTGATTAATTCGCCGCTGATAGGTTTCTGGATGAGTTTTGAGTATCTCAATTATGGAACACTTCTTTTTCTTTTTCTTCTTCTTCTTTCTCTTCTTCTTCTTTCTCTTCTTCCCCTTCTCAAAACTTTATCTTATCCTCATAAACAAAACACCACACATTACAAAAGCAAAAAGGTGGTGGGGGCCGAAATTTGCATCCTGCTTCTTTTTCCTACCAATTTTGGTAGGAAATGTACTTAATTATTGGACCAATAATAAACAGCCACGGTCGATGACATGGAAGCGGGGACCCAGAAAAAGTTAAAATTTTGCATTCGGGTCTTTTCCTACCAATATTGGTAGGAAACACACCTGGAAAAATAATAATATTTATATTTTAAGAAATTGTTTATTAATCAAAAAATGTGAGGGACTGTGACGTGGAAGGTGGGGTCCTTTCATTATTAAAATGCAACTAAAACCTACCGATTTTGGTAGGTTTTACTTTCCTACCAAAGTTGGTAGGAATAGGTTGCTGGTAGTTTTTGTTGACGAGGCTACTTACGTGGAAGGTGGGGTATCATCACATTCATTTCCTACCAGTTTTGGTAGGTTTTGATTTACCATCAAAACCTACCAAAATCTAGTAGGAAATGACCCTGATCAAATTTCGTTATTTTTTTCCCCAGAAATTGTTTATTAATTTAAAATACGTGAGGGATAATGATGTGGAATGTGGGGTCGTTGAAAAGTCAAATTGTGACCAAAAACAACTAAATCTGGTAGGAATTGATTTCCGACCAAAAATTGGTAGGAATTGATGCTTGCGTGTACAAAACTTGGGACCGAGAGACACCATTTCCAACCAATTTCTTTGTTGGTTGGAAATGCTCACTCATTTCCAACCAATTTTTTTTGGTATGTTTTAAATGGTAGGAAATGGCCGTTTTTCTTGTAATGTTAGTTTAGTTCCCTGTGAAATGACAAACTTTTTGTATATCATAAATTTATGTAGTTGACGAAAGCATGTTATTAAAACATTAATTCAGAATATACATGTCAAATTAATATTGAATATTATCAGTCATTCGTGTCTTTTTACATACGATGCTAGCTTCAAATTTTTATTAGTGAATGGACAACAATTTAATTACCCACTAGATACTTAATTATTAGAGCGCGTATTGAGAGTAAAAACTACTCGTGTCTACATTTCGCACCGGTTTATATGATACTGAAAAAAAAATATACTAACCTCGTAACATCTGACTAAATTTTTTAATATCTAGAAGATATATCAAAACTCATCACAAATTATATAATTTCTAAAGTTAATTCTAACTTTAATAGTGTAAAATTAACCAATGTCGTGATGCATGGCTAACGTCTTGGTTATTAATCAATTTCTTAATTGACTTTGAACGAAGTTAGTGGTCAAAATAGAAAAAAGATAATATATTGATTCAGGAAAATGAGAATAAGGTTGATAAATTGTGACGAGACATGTAATTAAATTAGTGGTTACGATCGATGATTTCCAAGATTGCAGCATGATTCTAAACATAAATTTCAATTGGTAAACTAAAAAACAAAAGTATGTTATATTGCATGTTTTCTGAAAAATTATAAAAAAAAATTAAATTTATAATAAAATCAAATTTATTCCTTACGTCAAATTTTAAGTGCATTCTTACAAGAATGACTAGTCCACTTTTTCTGGTGAAGTGATTAATATACACACTTACAAAACTAAAGGGAGCTAGGTTATAGTCAAGAAAAATTTCATTAACTAATTTTCGATTAGAAACTTAAATCGGTTGCATCCTTAGTACGTAAATTTTGTTTGTTGAAACTTAATAATGATCGATACACGGATGAGATAATGAAGTTATTTCTAGAATTAGTGAAATCTTAAAAGGTCCCCCCACGCATCCAACCCTAAAGTAAATAAATGCTCTTACAGAACATATAGAAACCCTCACAAACCTGTCTGGATCTGCATGGTGGTGATGGTGCAGGCGTGACAATATTCAATTTTCTTCCTCATCCCCCTCCTCACTCCTCTCACCTGCAGGGACCACCTTTCTTTTTTCTTTAAAATCTGTTTTATTGTATGTTTTTACCAAAGCTCTTCATCAGTCACCAATCCCTCTTGCTAGCTAGCTTCCATTTATCTTTAAAAACACCAACTCACCTTTAATATAAATCTTCTGGTTGAGCCTGCAGCCTCATATATCCTCCGATCCACTTTATATATATCCTACAGAATACAACACCACAAAAGAATTCAATCCCAATTAAGTTTCTCTTTTATTCTCCCATATCACTGGTTGCTTTCTAATCATGCACCACTAAGAGTTGAAGCTGCCAGCATGATCTTAATTTTCCTACTTTTTAGTTTATGGAGGAGAAATCAGATCATGGTGGTAGCTTCACCTGTTGTTTGTCGCATGAAAAACCCTCATTGTATTTGCTTTTCGGACAGCGGAAATCTCATCTTTCTTTTCTCTTCTCTTGTTATTCGTTACCTGCATAATCTGATAGCTAGAGATCTTGGAAGTTGGATCTGCGTATTTATTTGACAGATCTATGAATCCTGTTGCGATTGGATGATTTTCTGAATTTACATTTCATGTTTTTATAGTTCTCTACACATATATGTTGTTTTTATTACCTCTGGCTCTTAGTTAGCTGAAGTTGCAAAAGTTTGTAGATTGTATGTTTAATCCAACCTAGGCTACCTAGCTAACTGGAAAAGATTTACAGGCTTAATTTGTTCTTTTTAGTAGTATTTTCTACTGGCAATAAATTTTATGTAGGGACAATTTGATGATATATCTCAGAATCTATATGTATCAGCTGCCCATGCTAATTGGCTAGGTTTTCGAGCCTGATCTATGACAACTTTATTGAATGTTTTCATTTTTGCTTTTGTGTGTAAGAAAATTAATACTGATATATTTATACAGTACTTCTTGAACTTGAGTAATCATTTTGATTCGTTGAATATATATGTTGGGATAATTATTGAGCTTGACAACTAATTCCAAGTAATAGTGGTACTAATTTAATTAACTCTTTCCAGGTCCAGCTAGGGTTTCTGAGTGAGCTTTCTCCTGCTACATATAAGCTTCTTGATATACAAGTTTGAACTTCCAAATGTAATGAGGTAATGAGGTAGCTATAATACTTTGTGCTTACATAGTTTTTATATGTTTGAGACTTGAGACAAGTCCTCCTCGATCTAATAGTCGACATTAATTACACTTTTACAAAATTATCAACCTTCAAACATGTGTGTGTAACCTTAGAACACAGAGACCTAGCCATTTCCATGACTGACCAGCAAGGTGGTACAGGATATTGTTACAGAAGTTTTGTGCTGTTAGCTAGGGTTTGTTTATGTAGCCTGGTCTACCAGATACAAAAATTGACCTAGCTAGCTGCCTTTTTGCTACTGTTTTAAATTAGATGCGCATGAGTCTAGCTTATTAGATGTTTTCATGTTACACTATTTTGCCACACTTGACTCTTGGAACTGCATGTATCTGTATATAGTCTGGGATCTGATAAGAGAAGCCTACATAAATCATATTAAATTGATCCAAATTGATTAAAAAGAAGTACTCAAGGACGAAACTAATCAAGCATGTCAATCTTAGAGAAGTTATAACTCAAGACCAAAGCAAGCTTCAAAATTATAGTCCTGAATTAAATCAGGTAGATCTGTAGATGTTTTGATGCATTGAATATTTGAACAGGGGTACTTTAAGAGAGAGAGAGAGAGTGTGTGTGTGTGTGTGTGTGTGTGTGATATTTGACATTTCTAGAAGTAGAGACAAAATTGACAACTACATGTAACCTGTGAAGTTGCATATCTATGTAAGTACCCTTTCAGCAGCTGGTTCCCTTTGGTACAGAAAAGTCTGGATTTTTCAGAACATCAGAGCTAATAATTAGAATCCTTTTGTAATATATAGCACAAATAGAAGTTGTCAATTCATAGCTAGTTGGTTTTTCCATGTAAGTAGTATATATTCTCAAGAGTTCTCTATTGTCACTCTCACTACTTGTAAATTAAATTAAAGGAAACCTGCAAACATGAATCAGTTTTTAGGGTTTCGTATCATCCAGCTATTTCGGGATGGATGGTCCCTTTACACTAGAAAAGAAGAGCCATGTGCATAAAACAGGCGGTACATTATAGTGATAGCTTGTTGCCTTGTTGGTTTTTTTTTTTTTTTTTTTTGCTAATTGATTTATGACCATATTTTTGATATATTTCTTTGTGTTCCAGGGCTGACATTCACAAACAAATTAGGTAGCTGTAGATTTAACATGTAAACTCTTGGATTTGGTGCAAACAGCATTTTTTAATAATTATAATATTTTGAATTCAAATTTCATTTAATCCTAAAAGCATAAAAATCTAAGTATTACTTTTTAAAGAATTGACAATTCAATTTAAATCATTTATAATTCATTTGATGTTAATTCGTAATCACAATCAGTCTAATTTAATTCAAACAATGACTTCAATTGTAGAAGATAATATACCATGAAGACTTCTCTGCATGTATTAAATATTCATTGTTTTACCCGTATTCTAGAAAATAATGTACCAGGAAGACTTCTCTGCTTGTGTATTAATATGAAAAAAAAACCTCCACCGCTCCACCTGATCTCATTGTATATGAATCAGAAGATTATGATATCGTACTACCATCCTGTGTTAATAAAGTGAAGGGTGAGCAGCCTCTAAAAGCATTAATAACTAATAAGAGAGTCCTCAGTTCCTCCAAATTGTTCCCGATTCACACATAGAATTAAATTGGTGGGTAGGTCAGATTCTGTTGCTTTTGTTAGTTTGGATGAAAATGAGGTTTTTTCTTGAGAATGTTGTTTTCATCTCTTTCGTGCTGCACATTTTATTTTCAAGTCTCTCTGCTATATATTATTCTTGAAGTTTCGTATAATTCCGAGGATGTGTCACCTGCCAATTATTCCATGATTTACTAGTTTCGTATCACGTTTTGGTAATTTAACATTAAATCAGGCTGTTTAGGAGAGTGGAGAGGTCAAAAATTTTAACACTCCCACCTTTAATCAATTCACAGCTAGTTATTCTTGATTGTTTGTGTGTTGCTACTTAGTGAAATTGTCCCTTAGGTGTGCATGACTGGCTTCTACTACTAGTACGCCAGGAATTCTTAAGTGTATTATTGAGCCTTGACTGTGATGATGATGTAATGTGTGCATATATGAATGTGTACTGTAGAAGAATTTTTGATGGAGCAAGTAGACATAAACAAAGTTTGTTACTAATTCGATGTAGCAAATTAGGTTATTGTTATAGGATTATATGGTTCTTCCCCTGCATCTTGTAAAATTTAATTTACAGTTGCAGGTTAATGTTGTTTGATTATATATATATATTTATTATATTATTTATATTTGTAAGAATATTTTCGTGAATTTAGTTTATACTAGTTTGCTATAAAAGTATTGAGACGTGTATTATAAACTTCAAGTTGTTATAATAAAATCTTAGTTTTCGCTTATATCTCTAAAGTTAACATGGTATCAAGAGCTAGGTTTTGGATCACTTGATTGAAGATAATTGTAGAACTTCAATCAAATCGTTAGAGAGATGGAATTATGCTACTAAAAGAATTTATTGTGAAAATTCACAGGAATTTTTCTGCCCAGATCAGCCAGCAGCTTGTTTTTGCAATTCCCGGAGTTTCAACCGTCGGACTGGCTTGAAATTTTTACTGAGTCTTCTTTGCATTAGTATCTAAATTTTGAACGATGGAGATCTTATTTGGAGGTCCAGAAGGTCGAATTATAGGTGTTCGAACAAACCCATTTTTATTCATTTTATATGTCATTGTTGATCTTCTAATTTGGGTGTTGTTGATTGATTTGGTTTTTATTTTAGTCGATTATTTGGATATTACAGAAGCAATTATTTAGGTTAGATTTGGTTTTGAATTTGGTACTGATATTGGATTTGGATTGAGTTTTTGATTGGGATTTGCTCTCGGATTCGATTTTGGATTGGAAAATTGTTGATTTGGATTTTGAATTGGTTTCGGGTTTGGTTACGTATTGGGTTGTGAATTCGTTTTTGGTTCAGATTTAGTTTGATTTCAACAGTTTCTCGCCATGTATGTCTCATCGTGAACAAGTCTTTTGTCAACTAGTACTTCAAGTATGTTTTCTTCTTTATGGATTCTGGATTCGGGTGCATCTCATCATATGTCTCCGCATTGGTCATCTTTTGTTTCGTTGTCTGATCATTCATCTTTGTCCATCATACTGCTGATGACACTCCTATGCCATTGAAAGGTGTTGGTTATGTTGTTACTCCAACTGTGGCTTTCTTTGATGTTTATTTTATTCCGGATCTCAAGCTAAATCTTGTTACAGTTAATCAATTATGTGAATCAAGTTATTTGGTCTCTTTTTCTTCTACTACTTGTTTTGTTATGGATCCTAGATCTCAAAAGGTGATCGGGAAAGGTCGTAAGCAGGGAGGACTTTATATTTTGGATGAACTTAATATATTTGCTATTGGAACTCCTAGTGTTGATTTGTCATTTTTTCGTTTGAGTGATTTGTCCTCTGATTTTTACCTATGGCATGCTCGTTTAGGTCATGTTTCACAGTCTCGTATACAGTTTTTGGTCTCAACTAGAGCCTTAGGACAGTTGAAAGCTCATGATACTTCTGATTGTAGTGGTTGTAAATTGGCAAAATTTGTTGTTTTACCTTTTCATAAGAGTGTTACATATTCTCTCGCTCAATTTGATTTGTGCATTCTGATGTGTGGGGACCTGCTCATATGCCTACAAAAGGAGGATCTAGATATTATGTTTTGTTTATTGATGATTTTACTGGCTATACGTGGATTTATCTTATGAAGCGCATGTCTGATTTTCTGTATATTTTCAAAGATTTTATAGCTCATATAAAAACTCAACATAATGCCGTAATTAAATGTTTTCGTTGTGATTTGGGAGGTGAATACAGTTCTAATACTTTTTATCGATTGCTTGCTTCCGATGGGACTATACATCAAACCTTATGTACCGACACTCCTCAACAAAACGGTGTTGCTGAAAGAAAACATCGTTATCTTGTTGAAACAACTCGCTCATTTTTGTTGTCAGCTGATGTTCCTAGTTTATTTTGGGGTGAAGCACTTCTTACTGTTGTTTATGTGATTAACAAAATTTCAACTGCTCAAAATTCAGGTTTGTCTCATTTTGAGAAATTATATGAAGAAGTACCTGATTATGCTTCGTTGCGTGTCTTTGGTTGTACCTGTTTTGTGCTCAAACCTCAGGTTGAGCGTACTAAGTTATCCGCTAAGTCTTCTTTATGTGTCTTTTTGGGTTATGGTGTTACTCAGAAAGGATATCGTTGTTTTGACCCGGTTAGTCAGAAATTATATATTTCTTGACATGTTTACTTTTTGGAGAATATTTCATTTTTCTCAGTTCCTTCTAGTTCACATCATATGACACGGGAAGATCTTATTCGTATTGATCCTTTTGACATGGATATTGAGGAAACTTCAACCACAAATTCTAGTACTTCAGTTCCCGAGACATCCACATCTCAAATTCCTACATCTCCACCTGCTTCTACAACTACTCAATTTTTAGCAGAGATTTTGGATACTCCTCCCACTCAATCGTCTAACGAGATTTCGAATCATCCACTCATTCAGAAGTCCACTCGTATACGTAAATCCACTCAACTGACTGATTTTGATTATTCATTGTATTCTCCTTCTTTTGCGTCATTTGTTACTTCTGTTCATCATTTGTTTGAGCCTGTATCATATAGAGAGGTTGTCCGTGATCCTCTTTGGCAGAATGCCATGGCTGAAGAACTTACTGCTTTACATTAAACTTATACATGGGACTTAGTTCCATTGCCACCAGGAAAACATGTTATTGTTTGTCGTTGGGTCTATAAAATTAAGACTAAATCTGATGGATCGGTTGAGCGTTAAAAAGCTTGACTTGTTGCTAAAGGGTACTCTCAAGAGTATGGCATGGACTATGAAGAGACTTGTGCACCTGTCGCAAAGATGAAGACTGTTCGTACTTTGATTGCAGTTGCTTCTGTTTGTCAATGGAAAATTTTTCAGATGGATGTTAATAATGCATTCTTGTATGGTGATCTTCATGAGGAAGTTTATATGACACCTCTTCCAGGTCTTCCGCATAAAACAGGTTATGTCTGCGGACTTCGTAAATCAATCTATGGTCTTCGACAATCATCTCGTTGTTGGCTTGAGAAGTTTTTTACTGTGCTTATTTCATTTGATTTTCGTCCTAGTCATCATGATTCTGCTTTATTGGTAAGATGTACACGTGATGGCCATATTCTATTGTCTTTATATGTTGATGATATGATTATTACCGGTGATGATTGTGATGGTATTGAGTCATTAAAACGAGAATTGGCTCGTTGTTTTGCTATGAAAGATTTAGGTTTGCTTTGTTACTTCCTAGAAATTGAGGTTGCTAGTTCACCAAAGGGATATCATTTATCTCAGTCTAAGTACATTGCTGATTTGCTTGACCGTGCACGTCTTACTGATAACAAAACTGTGGATACTCCTTTAGAGATAAATGCTAGATAATCTTCGTCTGATGGTCTTCCCCTAGCGGATCCTAGTTTATATCGCACGATTGTTGGTAGTCTTGTCTATCTCACTGTTACTCGTCCGGATATTGCATATGTTGTTCATGTGGTTAGTCAATTTGTTACTTTCCCTACAACCGTACATTGGGATGCATTTCTTCGTATTCCCAGGTACCTTCGCGGGACTCAATTTCAGAGTCTTTTGTTTCCTTCTACCTCATCTTTAGAGTTGCGTGCTTATAGTGATTCTGATTGGGCTGACGATCCTGAGGATTGTAAATCCACTACCGGTTTTTG
Organism: Heracleum sosnowskyi; assembly: GCA_030848705.1. Taxonomy (NCBI): domain Eukaryota; kingdom Viridiplantae; phylum Streptophyta; class Magnoliopsida; order Apiales; family Apiaceae; genus Heracleum; species Heracleum sosnowskyi. The sequence continues at coordinate 135,278,117 of CM061237.1, forward strand.
TATTTTTCTCGGTGATTCTCTTATTTTATGGAAGAGTAAGAAACAAGTTGTTGTTTCCAAATCGTCTTCAGAAGCTGAGTATCGTGTCATGGCTTCCACCACTTGTGAGATAGTTTGGTTACGTCGGTTACTTGCAGATATGGGGTTAGCCTTACTCGTCCTACTCCGTTATATTATGATAACAAGAGTGCAATTAATATGACACGTAATTCAGTATTTCATGAGTGCACTAAACATATTGAGATTGATTGTCATCTTACTCGCCATCATTTGCAGCAGATCACTATCACCTTACCATATGTTTCTTCTTCATCACTTCAGATTGTTGATATTTTCACAAAGTCTCATTCTGTTTCGCGCTTCCGTTTCTTGTCTGATAAACTCTCAATGCTCATTGCTGCAGCATCGTGAGTTTGAGGGGGATGTTAGATTATATATATTTATTATATTATTTATATTTGTAAGGGTCACTACAAGATTCGCGCTTAAATTTGATGGAAAAATTTCCGTTGAATTTAAGAAGTTCCGTCATTTTAATACTCATTTCCGTTGAATTTAACATTAATGTGATGGACAATCTTCCGTCATATTAGAAGGCTTTACAATTAATTCTTCCGTCAGATATAATAGTTAAATGCAACGGAACTTACCTGTCAGATTTATGTAACTATAAATGTGACACTCATTTCCGTTGAATTTATGTTTCCCAAAATTTTTATCCAAAATTTTGAAAATTTTGAATTCCCGCTCAAATATTAAATATGACGAACTACTTCATCGAATTAATTTTCCCTCCAATATTTAAAAAAATTAAAAAATTTGAGTTTCCCGCTTTAACACTAAATCTGAATATTTAGCATTCCCGCTAAAATACTAAAATTGACAAAAATCTGTCATCTTTAACAATAATTAAATATGACAAGTAGGCGTCATATTAGCACTTCAATAAGGATATCATCTAATAGCGCTTCAAATTAAAATGACCATATTTATATACAAATATCATCTAATACGGATAAAAGCAATATACTTTAATTTCACATACCACCTAGACAAGAATAAAATTGATAATATACCAAAATCTTGTTAACATAAACACAAATAACCAAACAAACAAATACTAATGCATAACTAGAATAAAGTTTCAGAAAAAATATTCAGATCCCGCATACATATCTAAAAATCCAAACCCTAATATAATTCTAAACAAATATCCAAAGACGAATTTCATTCGTTCTTCCAAAATACATAGAACCCACTCTACCTAAAAACATATAATCCATCATTTCATTATCTGGAATGTCAAGGATGTCACCATGATCAGAGCCTTCACCATCACCTTCACCATGATGAGCATGTGTATCATCCTGCAAAATACCAACACAAAACTATTTATTATAGATCCTTTATGTTAAGGAACGTAACTCGTAATAATGTACTGTGTAGTGTCTCACAGATATATAGATACTAAGAAAGAATATATACCGATATTAAGATAAGATATTAAGATAGAAAATGTCTACATGAAATAATCCATTTACTCCTGACAAAAGTACATGTGAGTTTTTAATTCCAGGACCTACCATGTTGATTAAATAATATTTGATGTTTTGAGAACCATTCTCTAATATGATTTCACCTACAATCGGTCTACCAGCTAGCAATCTATAATGGAAGTCCTTTGTACATTGGTTGCATAAGTTGTTTGCATTAGTTACTAATCAACTAATACATACAAAGACAACAAGACAACTAATGGTGTCCCCTACGACACTGTACAGTAGCATTTATGTGTTCAGCTGGAATCTAATCAAAACATAACAAATATCAGCTAATCAAAACCACTACGTCAAATTTGGGCTTTCGTCACTCTTTTGTACAGTAAGGGCTGTGACACTTTGGAAAAAACGAGTGGCTAAAGGTCATCGTCCCAAGTTTTAGCCACACAATTATTTTTTGAGTGACCGAAAACACATTTTTTGGCAGATTTAGTCACAATTTATAAAAGTGTGACAATTGAGAGATGAAACAGCATGTTTTTTTTGTTGACTTTGACCAAATCCAACAGTTATAGTCATACTTGAGAGATAGAAGTGTGACAAAAAATAGTGACGCTTCTTTGCTGTATCTAAATGTTACCAAACGGTCACAGTCATTTTCGGTGATGTGGCTAAATGTGAAATAACCTATGGTCACTACATTTTATATGTGACTAAAAAGTAGAGTTTTCTGCATTATGTCAGATCTTTGTTCGCTAAGGCAGCTAAAAACTAGTGACTGTATTATTGTGTGACTAAAAAGTACTCTGTTTTCAGGAACATAGCATTCTGTTTTGAGGATCCTCATTTCCAACTGATCTGTCACATTATTACATTTGGGTGTGGCAAAATATTTGACCACCAGACATGAAGTATTGGTATAGCAGATTAACCAGAAATGACAAACACAAACTTGATTTATCCAAGTTGCATACCAGATGAGCTTAAAACTTGATAATGAAGCTTAAAACTAGAACAATTCAACTAATCCAAGTTGCATACCGAAGCTGGCCCGACTGCACCTCTCGAGGATGAGATCCCTTTGGATGAACTTGAAGATGAGGCTTAGACCTCTTTTGTAATAACTTAGGACTCGCTTCCTATTTTAAACTTTTGTTTGTATTGAACTCGGTAAGGTCGACGCCTGGTTATTGTTAACCTTGCGCGGCCGCCTCCCTTATTAACGCATTTATTTCGATTTTCCTTTTAACATCTTTCGCTGTTTGAATATTTGAATCGTAGTAAGTTGAATTTCTCGATGGCCGCATAGTTGAGCCTTGATGGTTTTAATTTGAACATAGTTGTATTTCGATTTGTAGAGTACAATTTGAACAGCTCTGAGCATAATTTTGATTTGATAGTTGAACTTAGTTGAATATATTTGAACATAATTTGAACATGTTGAACATAACTGAGCTTGCTTTTGAGGCTTTTAATTGATAATGGGGATATTGCATGTTTTGGGACCGACGTTGGTCCACGGTGTTTTACATGAGCTATTGATAAAACTTTCGGAGTCGGAGACCATTCCAAGCAATACAAATCACTCATTTAATCAACATAAAAATGCTTAAATAGACAACAATTAGCAGAAATATGACAGAAACGGCCACCGACTCACCGGAGTTCACCGCCGGTGACCGGAAAGTTAACATGCAGTAATCAATACTCAATTTTTCTGCCGTGAAACCCTCCGCAAACTCATTTAACATCCTAAACATCACTTTTAATCTTAAATCACACTAGAACAAAGCTTTAAATCAAAAACCCCAATTCGAACCTCAAGAACATAAAACGAAAAGCACAGATTCTGAATCAATTACACACTCGCCCAGAACTCTTTATTCAGGCTATAGAATCTAGAAAACGAAGAAGAGCAGGGTTGAGTAGAGAGAGAGACTGTGAGATTTTGAGGAGGCGGTAAGAGAGATTTTAGAGAATAAGAGAGTGTGGCTACTGCTGTGTGTAGCAATGAATTAGGGTTAAAACATAACCATATGTACCCTCTACTTTACTAATTTATTATACTACTTTGCTGAAAATCAAATTTAATCACTTATTAATCTGAAATTTAAATAGAAGATAATTTCTAAAATCAAAATTTTAATTAAAAAAAACAAGATCACAAAATTAGCTTCATTCCCATATTTTTAAAATAATTTTGGGATCAAAAATGAATTTATTATGATTTTTACAAGTTTTACCTCAAAATGAAAATTAATTTTCAAAAATCATTTTAAAATACCAAAACTCCAAATTTAATTCACCTAATTTTTTTAAATCATTTTGGAATATTTAGAAGACATTGCAAAATGTTTCACTATTTTAAAGAAATTTTTCCATTTTATAAAAATCATTAAACATTTTAAATTAATATTTTATTCACTTTAAAATATATAGAATGCAACGAAAAATACATACACCCTCATAAATTGACAAATCACATACTACAATCATATCCACACATAATAAAACATACCTTCACAAAAACATAATAAAAAATATTTTTAAATTTCTAATAATTTTATAAATAATATAATATTATTTAATCCAAATTTATCTTGTACGACTTTATAACAAAAATCAAGTGAAAGTACTACTTCGAGAAACGAGACTACCACCCACTTAACAAATAATTTTTTTAAATTAATTTTTGGACGATCCAACCGTACAGATGTGAACAACTACTTATATTAGTGATATGCAAATTTTTTTAAAAATATCTAAATTTATCTTGTACGACTTTATAACAAAAATCAAGTGAAAGTACTACTTCGAGAAATGAGACTACCACCCACTTAACAAACTATTTTTTAAAATTAATTTTTGGACGATCCAATCGTACGAATGTGAAAAACTACTTATATTAGTGATATGCAAAATTTTAAAAAAAAATCTAAATTTATCTTGTACGATTTTATAACAAAAATCAAGTGAAAGTACTACTTCGAGAAACGAGACTACCACCCACTTAACAAACTATTTTTTTAATTAATTTTTGGACAATCCAACCGTACGGATGTGAACAACTACTTATATTAGTGATATGCAAAATTTTTTAAAAAAAATCGAAATTTATCTTGTACGACTTTATAACAAAAATCAAGTGAAAGTACTACTTCAAGAAACGAGACTACCGCCCACTTAACAAACTATTTTTTTAATTAATTTTTGGACAATCCAACCGTACGGATGTGAACAACTACTTATATTAGTGATATGCAAAATTTTAAAAAAAAATCTAAATTTATCTTGTACGACTTTATAACAAAAATCAAGTGAAAGTACTACTTCAAGAAACGAGACTACCGCCCACTTAACAAACAATTTTTTTAATTAATTTTTGGACGATCCAACCGTACGGATGTGAACAACTACTTATATTAGTGTTATGCAAAATTTTAAAAAAAAATCTAAATTTATCTTGTACGACTTTATAACAAAAATCAAGTGAAAGTACTACTTCGAGAAACGAGACTACCACCCACTTAACAAACTATTTTTTTAAAATTAATTTTTGGACGATTCAACCGTACGGATGTGAACAACTACTTATATTAGTGATATGCAAAATTTTAAAAAAAAATTTAAATTTATCTTGTACGACTTTATAACAAAAATCTAGTGAAAATACTACTTCGAGAAATGAGACTACCACCCACTTAACAAACTATTTTTTGTTACAGGAAACAGCACTTTCACTACGTTTTTGTTAAAATTCTGTACAACCCGACCTTTTTATTTTTATTTTTATTTTTTCCCAACACTAAAATGAGTGTTTATTAACATCTGTACGGTTCGATCGTCGAAGAAATCATTCAAAAAAATTATTCAGTGAATCTGGATCGTGCCTTGTTACAGGAAGCAACACTTTTACTACGCTTTTGTTAAAATCTTGTACAACCCGATCTTTTTATTTTTGAATTATTTTTATTCAAATTTATCTTATATGATATTTTAATAATCATTTTTACTAGTAATTAATTAAAAATAATTAAAAAATTGCAAAATTTTCAAATTTATCTTTTATGAATTTTATCTATTTCAGTTGATTTTTTCATCGACTAGTCACTTCCCTCCTTTAATTCATTTCCCCCTTGTAAATATTTCCCCCCTTTATCAATATTTCATTTCCCCCATTTTCCATCTCTATTTTTCACTAACCCAGCTTAGCCGCCCTCTCTTTTCCATCCCTCTCTTTTCCTCTCAGTTTCAATTGGTTTTCTCTTAGCATTTTCTCTATTTTTTTCAATTTTGTTATATGATTCTTCTCCTTCTTGTATTAAATCCCTCAATTAATCACTTATATTATCAATTGCCTCAAACACCTCACCCAAATTAGGGATTTGCAGAGTTTGGTTGATGATTTGGAGGCGGTGTTAGAAAGGTCGAATAAGGAGAGGGAGGAGTTGGAGATGGAGGCGGTGTTAGAAAGGTCGAATATTACGTTTAGGAAGTTGCGTTCAGATGTGAGTAGTCGGGGACATGATGTGCGTTTAGGAAGTTGCGTTCAGATGTGAGTAGTCGGGGACAGGATGTGAGTATTAAGATGCAAGTTCAGGAGGATTTAGGGTCCTTGGCTAAGCAATTTAGAGATCTTGGGTTTGTTGAAATTGATGGAAAGTTGGGTGAGTCCGTGGATGAGGAGAGTGAGGGGAGAAATGTGAAGAAGTCTGAAATTTTTGGGTGAAAATGTGAAGAAATAAGGAAGTCCAAATTCATTGGGAGTACATGTTTGGACTCTCTGCAGAGGGATTTAACGATTCAAGTTTACTTACTTGCTAATGTTAGAGAACCACAGGTAGATATACAATTTGTTTAAGTATAGAATGTGTTTGTGTGTGTATATTTCTTAATTGTACGAATGTGCATATTTTTTGTGATGTTTATTTGTGTTTTGGATTTTAGATTTTGCAAGAATTGCGCGAAGATACTTCGATAATGGGTTCGAACTAAATCAAATAATCAAGGTATGTTTACTTATTTTAAATTAGTTGATTTGTGTTGGAGTTTTCTTAAAACGACTCTTCTATATTGTATTTACAATCCTGCAATTTGCTGGATGAGAACTGGTACCCGAAGTTTGTTGTTATTATCCCTCAGAAGAAGCATATAGATTACCCATGAGATGTAAAACTTATAAATAGAGAATTTTATACTTATCAATTTGTCTGCATCTTGCTTTTAATCCTTTAATATAACTAATTGTGAATATTCCTCTTTATTTTTTTAGGACCGACCATATATACTTTGGTATGGACTGAGTCTGGAAAAGATGAGGGGAGATTGGAAGATCACTACTGCAGGAATGTGTTGAAGGCCACAATTGATGTTCCATGGATAGGGGATATCAACTTCTACTGCACCTAACTTGATCATCTGGATGAAAGTTGGAGGATGAAATAGATTAACATGATCATTCAATCAAGTGGTCATCCTTACATCCTGGCAGGAGGTCTAAATTCTCTCAATATATCAGATTATTCACCAGAGAGATGGACAGACATTATCAGGGTAATCACAAATACACTCAAAAGTGTAACCACTGCATGCATTTTTTTGGAAGTGATAAACTAAGTTAGAGATTTTTCTTGAATTACAACTATGTGAAATGCAGTACTATCAGTCCATAAGGAAGCCTACACCAAAGGTTGAAGTAACAAACTTCTTAAGGGGAGAAGAGTACATAGATGCCAAAGATTTTGCAGGGGACTGTGAACCAGTTGTGATGATTGCCAACGGCCAAAGTACTTGCCTCTGTTGTACAAGAAGCCTCATTTGTGTATGAGTGTATATTCTTTAACTTATATTTGTTGGATGCAGATGTGCAGGGTACGTGCAAGTATGGAACACGAGTAGATTACATTATGGCATCACAAGACTTGTATTATAAGTTTGTTCCTGAAACATATTCAGTGATTTCATCAAAAGGCACATCTGATCATCATCTAGTGAAGGTTGATATCATGACAGCAGCTGATAGAAGACCAAAAAAACTAAAACAAAAGGTTTCAAGAATAGCCAGTTCTTGTTCGTGTAATGGAATGTGGAAAATTGACTAGCAATTGATTTTTTTCCTTCAACAATTGAATAAGTTTCCATCGCACATAATTTTTATGTAGAAGAGAATTGATTTATGTATGGCTAAGTGTTGAATTTTAGAATAGCATTGTGTTTCAATTTTGGCATTTTGGTATTGTTACTTATTATGGATCATTTATAATACAAATAAAACCCTGTATAATTTAGTTAAGTGTGTGTGGCTATTACTATCCTTTAGCCACACTATATATTACAAAAATTCTATGAAAATAGGTTTTAGCCAGAACTATAGTTTCTACAATTATTAGTGACTAAAATCAGTTATTTAATAGTGTATATAACATAGAAACGACCACACAAAAATTATATAATGTAGCCATACCAAAGCGTTTTGTCACGATTTACCAATAAATAATGCGACCAAAACTAAGCCTTTGATGAATGTTGGTATTTAGCCACGTTATTAATTCTCTTTAGCCACTACACATACTGTGGCTGCAAGTTGGTATTTAGTCACACGTTTGAGCTTAAAATGGGAGCTGTCAGACCCAAATGGTGGTATGCTTTAGTCACTCTGTTTTGAGTTACAGCCACACAACCGGGGTGTGTCCGTAAGGGGCATACGATGATCCGACCTTAGGTGACACTTGGCTGAAAAATTAAAGAGTGACGTAAAGTTCATAGCCACACATATTTTATGTGGCGGAAGCCAAAATTTGACGTAGTGAACATAACAAATATCAACTACATTTATATACCAGAATTCGGATAAACCAGCTTCATATTTTGTTCACAGCGCATCATGAACTAATAATATAGCAGACAGGCAACTCTGTAGTGAAAGCAATATATTTGAATCGAAACAAGGAAATCATTATCATATAACTGAATAGAAAAATAAAAGGAAATCATTATCATATAACTGAACAGAAAACTACAGTACGCATGAAAAAAAATCAGAAGTTACAGTTCATGTCTTTCTTCTGGAGAAATACAAGAAAACGTGGAGATCATTAGATTATTGAATAAAGGGCCGTGAACTAGGTGAGTAGCAAGTTTTAGTGGATCACATACAAATACTTTTAAAGTGACTATCTAATTGTTATAGCCAAAATTCGATAATGAGTTTTTAGGTTAGGATCGGGTCAAATATGAATTCAATTATGTTATTTTTGTGATTAGGGTTAAGTTTAATATTAGGGCTTGCCCTCATAGGGGTAAGGGTGCGCTCCTTTAGGACGTCCACCCCTTCAGGGCGCGCCCTCTTGGTAATGACAACTTGATGGATGATTTGACAAAGGATAACAACTATATTGACATGGCATGACATGAGGAGGATTCAAGACTTGTCCTCTTAGGGGAGAGGGTGTGCCCATTTGGCCATCTAACCCCTAAGGACGCGTCCTCTCGGTGTGGACTGACAACTCTACATGAATGGAAGACTTGACGGAGAATAATAACTTCATCTGACACAAGGGAGATCTAGGGCTTGTCTGAATGGGGACGAAGGCGCGCCCTTTAGGCCGTCCACTCCTTGAGGGCGCGTCCTCCCGGTTTGAAGATACAACTTGATAGTGAAAAATAGTTTCTTTGGTTTGGTATTGGTCAAATATTGAAGAATTCCCTCCTAGGATGTGCCCTAGGAGGGGGATGTCCGTGACTGAAGGCCTCCTCCTGTATTCAATGGGCGCGCCCTCATTGGGGATGTGGGGTGAACCTTGGTGTGTGCTTTGGGAGCTCTGTTCCTGTACTCAATGGGCGCGTCCTCATTGGGGAACTTTGGAGTAATCCTGCACTTTGCACCCAAACACTTGGGATCACTTGTCCTGCTATCTGGTGGGTGCTTCTCATTCGGGGGACAAGGATGCGTCTAGCATTTAAGGTAAGTCATGGCTATACCTGCGTCTATGAATTAAGGAAATAGCTGGTAATGGATAGGACTAGTCCTCGACGGGGGAAGTTTCCTTATCCATGAAGTCCTGACGTCATAGACGAGCCTTGGGCCTTTGTGACTAGGCCTTATCGTTAGACATTCCTAAAGTGAGCTAAAACTCTAAGTAGGGAAATAGATGGAAGTCCTACCTTCAAGTAAGGAAAGATAAGGAAGACATATGTTTAAGTATGGAAAGAATCCTATACATGGAAGGCGGTGGGAAAAGTCTTACGTCTACGCATGGAAAGACAACAGAAGACTTCGGATGGGCTCCGAAGATCCAAGACCAAGCCCATGGAGGAAACTTCCTCCCCAAGAACTACGTTGGCTTGATTCCCTATAAATAGGGATACGTAGGCAAATTGTAAAGGGTCGAATGTTGAGAACTCTGAGGCAGCCAACATAAACCCTAAGCAATCTCAACCACCAATTAAACACAACCACCATACTCCGACGAATTTACCACCTAAGGACCACCGTTATAGATCTTGATTCCGGCGAAGAACCTCAAACTTTGTTAATACCAAATTCCTCCATTAACAAATTGGCGCTAGAAGGAGGGGTGCTAATTAAGATCTAAATCTTTGGAGGAGAAGATGTCACAAAATCGCAACGAACGTCCTAGGGATGAGGTCTTATCTGAAGACAGCGAAGAGAACCATGCCCGCCATGAGGAGTACGTTCCCCATAGTGTTCCAAATCCATCTTATGGAACACCTATTGTAGGGGGACGACCACCGATGCTCATAAGTAATTCTGACTTGATGGAACAACTCTATCGCATGGGTGATGCCTTGAATGGCTTTGAAGCAAGGCTGGATACGGTCGAAAGAAGCGAAGGAAGGGGTCGGATCAGGCGACAACCCCATAATCACCATCGTACAGGTAGAGGCACCACGGGTCAGAGGAGGTTTCAGAATGTTACCCCAAGAAGTTTAGAGTATCAGGAGGATGGAGTCCCTATTGTTGAACTCCCCGATGATGAGACGGGAAGCCAAGACCAACCTAGGAGGGAACGACGTCCATCTCCACACCCTCATAGGTCAGGGCGATCTGAAAGTGAAATTCGAAGGGCTGATGAACTCCACCGAGACCAAGAACAACGATTGAACAGGTTGAAGGATCGTCTTGGTATAAGACTTAATAATGATGATCTACGATTGTTGTTGGTCGAATGGCAGAGGGACAGAGAGGTAAGAGGGGAACAACCTCTTGATCCACAGTGTGAGCCCCCTGTTGACAGGTCGAGGCCCCATGGACAAGATCATACTCAACCTCACAATAATTCAAGACGTAACTTAGAAGTGCAACCTCGTAGTCCACAGCGAGAGCCCCTTGTAAACAGGTCGAGGCCCCATGGACATGAGCGAGCACCTTCACGAGATGACCCGCGTAATGATCAAGATGCGAGGCCCCGTGATTCACAGCGAGCGCCTCCTGATCTCAGGTTGAGGCCCCGTGATCATGAGCGAGCCCCCCGATCAGGAGGGTCAGGAAGGAGAGGGGGTATGGAGTTGGATTATAGGAGTAGGGATAGCGATCGAAGGAATAGATACGATGCCCCTTACCATGGAGGACCCTCTGGAGGAAGGGATCCGCACATAACCCCTGTCTCGTCCCAAAGCAGGTCAGGAGGACGACAGGAAGGGCTAGGGACGCGCCCTCATAGTCATGAGGACAGGACGCGCCCTCACAATCAGGAGGATAGGACACATCCTCATAGCCATGAAGTAAGGACGCGCCCTAATAGCCGTGAGGGAAGGGCGCACCCTCCAAGTCCCAATCCAAGGATGCAAGAGACTCCTGCAACCCAAGTAGAGATCCAGCCTCCTCAACCACCACCTCAACCTCCACCTATCGGTAATACTCAGACTAATGTCCAAACTATCACAGGTGTGGGAAGCTTCAATGTAGATGACCTGAAAAAACTCCTCACACATCTTGAGGGAGGAAGAGTCACTTCAACGGCTCAAGCTCCTTCTCCATTCTCTGCAGCAGTAAGGGAGGCACAACTTCCAACAGGATACAGGAATACAACCAACGATTTACGCTTCCATGGGAATGCCGACCCTGTTGAGTTCTTGGGAAGATTCAATATAGAGATGGATGTGTATCAAGTTCCTGACTTGGCTAGATGTCGTCTTCTGGCAGCAACTTTTAGAGAGAGTGCGCAACAGTGGTTTCAAAAGCTTGGACCAGGTGTGATCACTTCATGGGAAATTATGAAAACTTTGTTCCTGACAAAATTCCAAGCTACTGTGAAGTATGCCCCCCCAGTGACTACTCTGGCCAATATCAAGCAAAAGGAAGGAGAAAGCTTGCAGTCGTACTTCAAAAGGTTCAATGCTGAGTCTACCATGGTCAGAGGGGCAACCGATGAGTCACTAAAAAGTTTCTTGATTGCGGGACTCCAAGTCGGAACTGACTTCTGGAAGCACTTGCAGGGTAAGGACCCAGCAACCCTAGCAGACCTCTTTGCCCAAGCTGAATACTTTAAGATTGTTGAGCAATCTCTTGCTGACAATAAAAAGTCCGACTCCCAAGGGAAGGGGAAAGGTTCTAAGAGGAAGGATAGGTCTCCAAGCCCTGACTACCGGAGGAGAGGGTATAGTCCGAACAGGGTGAATGTCACTAATGCAAGGAGAGGTTGGACTCCACCAGACTATGACATATTGAATAGGTATCAAACAGGGAGTTATACACTTGCTGCTTCTGTTGAGCATATCTTTGAGGTAAATAAGGACAAGGGTTTATTCAAGAAGCCAGCACCGTTATCCTCGTGGCAGAGCAAGGACAAAAAGAGGTATTGCTCATATCATGAATCTACTGGACATAATACCCACGAGTGTCGACAGCTCAAGGAAGAAATTGAGGAATTGATCAAGGCTGGATACCTAACTGACTGGATTGTCAGAGAAGTAAAAAAGCATAAAGACGACACTGACAGGAGGATGGAAAGAGAACATGCTCCTGAAAGGGATGATGACAGATCTAAGGACGTTCAGTTTGCCCGGGCTGGAAGCATTCATACTATCTTTGGAGGACGTCATTTTGGTGGTGACAGTAACAACGCACTGGAAAGGTATGCCAGGGAAGCACGTCATAAGCCCTTGACTAATGTGAACAGCTTGGAACTTAAACCTCCCAAGTTGTTCAGGGGGGGAATCAGTAGATATTACATTTACTGAGGAAGAAGCAAGATGGGTACATCATCCTCACAGTGACGCCCTAGTCGTTGCCATACAGATTGGTCCTATGAATGTACACCGAGTGTTTGTGGACAATGGAAGTTCGGTGAATATTCTCTACTACAGCACTTATAAGAAGTTGGGTTTGCCTGATAAGGATATTGTCCGAGAGGATGCTTGGATTTATGGTTTCACTGGAGAAGCTGTCAGAGTTATGGGTGCAATTAAGCTCCCGGTTACACTTGGTGAAGGTCCTCTATCTGTGACTCAGATGATAGAATTTATGGTATTGGATCAAGAATCTGCCCACAATGCTTTGGTAGGAAGGCCTTTGCTGAAAGAGATGAAGGTAGTTACTTCCATTTATCATTTAATAATGAAATTCCCTACTCCAAATGGGGTTGGTTCAGTTCGAGGGTCACAATATGATTCAAGGGAGTGCTATCATAGAACTGTCAAGGGTTTTCGTCGTAATGGATTAGGAGGACGCGCCCTTCCCCAAGAAGATGCCCAGGGATTGCTCAAAAATTCTAAGGGAGAGATCCATGTTCATTACACGGTTCAAGAGCCAGAAGATGATGTCCCTCAGCTGAGGGTGCGCCCTAAGATGTTACTATTGGAGACGCCCCCCCTAATTGATGAACTTCAAGAAAGAATTGTTGAGAGCACCTATACCCTACAGGGCGCGCCCTCAAGGAAGGAAGAGTTTGTTGAAGATGCACCCTCAGGGAGAGAGACATTTAATGACATCTTCCCAAGGGAAGAAGGGTATGTGGAGGACGCGCCCTCAATAGAGGATGAATTTGTGGAAGACGCGCCCTCAAAGAATGAAATGCCTGTTGAAGATCCTCGTATTTTTGATCTTGATCTTGATCCAAGAATTCCTATCCTACAGGAGAAGACGGGTCATGCGGAAGACACAATCTCAATCCCGATAGACGCAGCAGATCTCAGTAAGGTTCTCAAAATTGGATCACAGCTAAGCAATGAGTTGAGAACAGGCTTGACAAATTTTCTTATGACCAACCTGGATGTGTTCGCTTGGAGTCATGCTGATATGATAGGGATTGATCCTAAGGTCATGTGCCATCATCTAAACATATATCCTAATAAGAAAGGAATGCGTCAGAAGCGGCGTGCAATCAGTGGAGAAAGGGCAGTAGCTTTAAAGGAGGAGGTCGACAGGCTCTTGGATGTGGGTTTGATCAAAGAATCCTTCTATCCCGAGTGGTTGGCAAACCCGGTGTTGGTAAAAAAGCCTAATGGGAAATGGAGAACTTGTGTGGACTTCACGGATTTGAACAAAGCTTGCCCAAAGGATAGTTTCCCACTCCCTCGGATTGATCAGTTGGTGGATGCTACGGCTGGACATGCTCTCTTGAGTTTCATGGACGCTTACTCAGGGTATAATCAAATTCCCATGTATGGACCCGATCAAGAACATACATCCTTTATTACTGACAGAGGTTTGTATTGCTATATTGGAATGCCCTTTGGTCTTATCAATGCAGGGGCAACATATCAAAGATTGGTGAATATGATGTTTAAAGAGCAGATTGGCAAAACTATGGAGGTGTATGTAGATGATATGCTTGTCAAGTCCAAGGAAGCTGTAGACCACGTGAGGCACTTGGAAGAAATGTTTGGAATTCTGCGCAAGTACAGGATGAAGTTAAATCCTCAAAAGTGTGTCTTTGGTGTTGAGTCGGGGAAGTTTTTAGGCTTTATTGTGAATCATAGAGGAATTGAAGCTAATCCGGAAAAGATCAAAGCACTCCTTGAAATGAAGTCCCCTACCAGTGTAAAGCAGGTTCAAAGCCTTTGTGGACGGATTGCAGCTCTAAATCGTTTTGTCTCAAAGTCTTCTGATCGTTGCAAAGAATTTTTCAAAGCCATTAGGGGGGTCGACAAAGATTTCATGTGGACTCCTGCTTGTGAAGACGCTTTTCAGAAAATCAAGGAACAGTTAGGTAAGCCCCCACTCTTGGCCAAGCCTGTGGATGGTGAAGTATTGATTCTTTACTTGGCCATCTCTATTTACTCCATTAGTGCCGTGTTAGTACGAGAAGAGGATAGTTTGCAGTCACCAGTTTACTATGTAAGTAAGAGGTTGTTGGATGCAGAAACCCGATATTCTAGCATGGAGAAGTTGGTATATGCTTTGGTGCTGGCTGCACGAAAGCTGCGTCCCTACTTTCAAGCTCATAAAATTGAAGTGCGAACTTCTTATCCCATGAGACACATTTTACATAAACCTGAAGCTTCAGGAAGGATGTTGAAGTGGGCAATTGAATTGGGACAGTATGATTTGGAATATGTTTCTCGAACGGCAATCAAGGGACAAGCCTTAGCCGATTTTATTCTGGAGTTTGAAGATGAGAGTATGGGACGAGAAATCATTCTGGTGAACCCTAACCCCCTTGCTCAAGAGGCAAGCCCTTTGAGAGAGGAGTATCCTTTTCCTTGGTGGACTATGTATGTGGATGGCGCAGTCAACAATGATGGAGCAAGTGCTGGAGTTGTCTTAACCTCTCCTGAAGGTCACCTTCTTATGAGTGCTATCAATTTCAAATTTTCGGTAACCAATAATGAAGCTGAGTATGAGGCATTGATTAATGGCTTGAAGTTGGCTTTGGAAATGAATGTGAAGAATTTGGTGGTGTTCAGTGATTCGAAACTGGTTGTTCAGCAGGTTGAAGGAGGGTTCCAGACTAGAGGACCAAAGACAGAGGCATATATGATGAGTGTACGTCGCTTGATTCAACAGTTCAACATAGTCAGACTTGAAGGAGTTCATCGTGAAGAAAATTCCAAGGCCGATACTCTGGCCAGGTTGGGTTCCCAAAGAGACACGGTGTTGATGGGAGACATTCCATTGGAAATTCAAGAAATTCCTAGTATCCCCGAGATGGAGCTAATGGTTGTAGATGAAGTACCAATGAAGACTTGGATTACTCCTATCCAAGAG
Organism: Heracleum sosnowskyi; assembly: GCA_030848705.1. Lineage (NCBI taxonomy): Eukaryota > Viridiplantae > Streptophyta > Magnoliopsida > Apiales > Apiaceae > Heracleum > Heracleum sosnowskyi. The sequence continues at coordinate 135,293,786 of CM061237.1, forward strand.
TATATACAAAGAGGAATTTTACCCGATGATAAGGGGGAGGCCAGACGTTTGAAATACCAAGCAGCAAGGTATGTGGAATATGATGGGGTTTTATATAGGAGGGGTTTTAATCAACCCTTACTAAGGTGTGTTGACGGAGACGAGTGCAACTATGTCTTGAGAGAGGTTCATGAAGGAATATGTGGTAATCACTCGGGGGGTAGTTCCCTTGCTATGAAGGTGTTACGACAAGGATATTACTGGCCAACCTTGAAGGATGATGCTATGAAGTTTACAAGAGCATGTGATCAGTGCCAACGCTTTGCAAACTACTCATCTATTCCTGCTACGACATTGACTTCAATGATAAGTCCTTGGCCTTTTGCTATGTGGGGAATTGATCTTATTGGAGAGCTTCCTATGGCTAAGGGGGGTGTCAAGTATGCTGTTGTAGCTGTGGATTATTTTACCAAGTGGGCAGAGGCTATGCCCTTGGCAAAAATAACGGCCAAGAAAATCAAAGATTTTGTTTTTAATTCCATTGTGTGCAGGTTTGGGATTCCTTACAAACTCATATCTGACAATGGGAAGCAATTTGACAGCAAGGAGTTAAAGAAGTTGTGTGAAGATTTGAAGATTAAGAAAGATTTTGCAGCAGTCTATCATCCTCAGAGCAATGGGCAGACTGAGGCCATCAACAAGATAATCAAGCACACACTGAAGACCAAGTTGGAAGAAAGTAAAGGTAACTGGCCTGAGGAGCTACCTATGGTACTATGGTCCTACAATACCACACCAAGATCTACTACTAGAGAGTCTCCATTCATGTTGTCTTATGGCTTTGAGGCAATGGTTCCTGTGGAAATTGGATCTGGATCATTTAGGAGGGATCACTATGACAATGAATCTAATGAGATCAACCAACGGCTTCATCTTGATTTTCTGGAAGAAACACGTGCAATATCATCACTAAGATTAGCTGCATATCAGAAAAGAGTGGCAAGGTTTTATGATCGAAGAGTGAGGGTACGTCGTCTCAAGGTTGGTGATTTGGTGCTACGAAGGGTGATGCCTCATACCAGAATTGCCAGTCATGGGGTTTTTGGTGCCAATTGGGAAGGACCTTACAGGATCAAGTCTGTGCTTTGGGAAGGAACTTTTCACTTGGAAGATTTGGGTGGCAATCTTATACCAAGAGCTTGGAACGTGGAACATTTGAAGAAGTATTATCAATAAGGAGTGGTTTTGTACCCCCTATGTTATCTATCTAAATAAACTAGAAGAAATAAATTTCCTCCTAGTCTAGGGGGTAGTGCATGTACATCCCACCTTGGATAGTTGAGATTTTTAATTATTATTTCCCCACAGAGCATTAGCCCTTGGGACCAGTGTGGATTTCACACCGGAGCACATTATTTATCAAATACTTTGAAGATTTATTTTATTTCTTAAAAATTAAGTTCTTAATTCTGCTTAAATAATGGTGCGCCCTCAGCAATATCATGAGAAGACGCGTCCTTATGTCAAATATTGAACAGGACGCGTCCCCGTAATGATTCGCAAAAAAAAAGGAATGTAACTTCAAAAGGTTAAGGAATGGTAGGATGCATGAAGAAGGCGCGTCCTCATTGAAATGAAGCGCGCCCTAAGCAAATTAATATTTTTGAAGAAAAGACAGAACAGATATAAACGCAATAAAGGATAAGTCAAGAAGATACCAAACGAAAAACTTCAGTTAAATTACAAGTTGCAAGGCTTAAAAGGAGGGCCTGCACCTCAAGTCAATCAAGCATAGTAAACTTTAAGACGCGTCCTGAGTAAGGCCGTCTACTTTTTTGCCATTTCCTTCAAGGCAAAAATCCTCTTTGGGAGAAGAGTTAGCAGCAGATTTTTCATTATCAAGGGGCATGCCTTCAGAGGACGCGTCCTCCGATTCTGAATCACCATCATTTGTAGGAGATGCCACTTCAAGGCCAAGAAACACCCTTTTTGCCTTGATTGATTTAGCTTCCTCAACTTTGAATTTGGCAATCCATGCCACAGTCTCTTCTCCAAATTTGGTAAAGTCATAATCAGGGTCTTGAGCAAGGAATCCAGATGCATAATTTCTAAAACCTTCCCTGAAAGATGCTCGCTCGATTTTCTTCTTTTCTTCGACCCAACAATTTGTTTTTCACACTTTTGCTTCTCCTCACGCAGCATGTTGAGGGTGGCGTTTAAATCATCATTGACCTCCTCTTGGGTTTTTAGTTGTGTTTCATAGAAACTTTTAGTGCGTTTAAGTTCATTCTGCAAATCTTCAATCAAAGCATCTTTCTCCTCGACTTGCTTTGCGAAACTGTCCTTCTCTTTCTCCAGAGACTTTAGGCGCGTCCTGTCTTGTTGAAGAGAGGTTTGTCGGTTCAAGGCAGAAACCAATATTTCAGAGGAGGCCTTGATAATTGCTTCATTTTCAGAAAAAGGATCTCTATTCCTCCACTTAATAATTTCATCATCAGAAACATAGGGAATGGCAAGTGGACTTAAGGCAGCCGAAACCAAGGAAAATGAAGATCCATGCTTGAGCTTCTTTGAGGACGCGTCCTTCGTTGTCCCAGCATCATCAGATTTTTCCTTTCTCTTTCTGTCCTCTTTTTCCAAGTCAATTACAGGTTGGGGTTTCCTGGTTTCAGAAGGAGGCCTCTTTGTGTCTTTCCTATGAGCGCGTGTTTTCGTTCTTTTAGCAACCTTAACAGCAGGAGCAATACCAGATTCAAGACCCCGCCAGTTGGAAGATCATCCATACCTAAAAAGACATAAGATATAACATTAGGACACGTCTTTAAAAAATTGTAACCATTTCGGTAATCACAATATGCTGCAAGTTTTAGATATATGCTTAGTATACTTAAAGGATAAAAATTCATGCTACCAGACTTAAAAGGCGCGTCCTCATGAACGTTTTCTTCAATTTCGGTTTCTTCCTCCTCTTCCTCTTCATCAGAATCATAATCCTTAGAGCCTCTGATGGGAACACCTTTCCTAAAACGTTGAAAAGGCACAATGGATCCTACCTCCTCCCTCAAAATCCCCACCCTTTTCAAGTTATCCTCAGTAATTAAGACTTTAAGGTTGAACCTTGATGATGGGAGAGAAGTAATCTTTTCGGCTCATTTTTTAGCTTCTCCAAAAAGTTCCTTTGTGTTTCTGTTGTCTAAGTTTTACAATTTATGAAGATAAAAGTTAGTTTAAGAGAAATCTTTAAGGGCGCGCCCTTAAGGAAAGCTTGAAAGGAATAGATGTATGCTTATTATGGTTGCAGTTGAAGATGACTCTGACTCTCTCAACGTTCCAAAGATAAAAGAACGGTTCCTTCCAATTTTTCTCATTGCTTACTTTTCCACTGGAAAAACCTATTTTGTTATGCTTATGTTGAGGAGTCAAAAAGTAATAACCCTTAGAACTCTTCCTGATGGCAAAGAAATAGCTGAATTCTTCCATGTTTGGAGGGGTTGATATTCCTTCATCATGGTATAGTATGAGCAAGGCAAGTGCTAACTTGTATGAGTTTGGCGAAAGTTGGATTGGGGCTATGTCATACCATTGGAGAATATCTTTGAAATATGGATGGAGGGGCGCGCCTACTCCGAGTGACATTAGTTTGGGAGAGGTCACCATTCGCGGAATCCTGAAGGGTTTTGGCCAATTGAAGATATGAGGCCTCATCATATAAGGAGGACGCGCCCATTGACCTTCCATGCCGTAGTATGTCATACACCATGTAATTTCGGCTATGGATACCGTAGAGGACATTCCAACACAGAATAACTTATTGTTTTGTTTCCTCATTCTCCTTTTATCCGCCTCAGTCAATGAGTATACATATTGTCCCCAATCAAAATCCCTCTCCTCTTCAGTGATTTCAGGATGAATAAATGGGACGGGAGAAGGTTTTGGAGGAGGCAAGCGGTCATCAATATCCGGATATGACCCTTCAGAAGACGCGTCCTCATCATCAGACGTGTTTTCAGAATGGGACGCGCACCCCTCAATAGGAGAAATGATTTTCTTCCCTTTTCTTCTTTGCATTTTATCTTCTGTGTCGTTGTCCATAATCCCTTCTATATCATCAATAACTGGTGTAAACTCATGAGGGCGCGTCCTGTCACGTCGGCTAGTTACTTCGGGGTTTACATCATCAACATGAGGTAAGGATGAATTGGATTTGGTATTTGAAGACATTCTTTTAGTGTTATCTTTGAATGGAGAAGCTCCTTTGAGGAGTTCTATTGCTTGAGTGTGAAAAGAAAGGATTGAAGATGAGCTTTGTGCTGGAAAAGAGAGTGAAGGTGGGGAATAAATCCCCAAGCGTTTGTTAAAATCCTTGAAAGGATGAAACGAGGACGTGTCCTTACCCTCCAACTGAAAAGAAAAAGGAAAAAGATGGTAAGGACGCGTCCTGAAAAGAAAGTATTAAAAAAGAAAGGTATAACCCGTGTCATGGTTAGAACGCGTCCTAAATCTACGGGGTCATTCTTAAGTTGTATAAAACGCGTCCCAAATCTACGTTCGATAATTGAAGCGGCAGAAACACAATTCAAAATTAACCAACGGCAAAATAAAGATCAAAGTGCTAATAGATACAGATATATACATACACATTTTATCAAGAACATAGAAAAAACTCAACGGTCATATTGTCGATTTGGACTAAATATTCGGTAAATATGAGAAATAATTGTAACAGATCATACCTTTGAAGATGTTGAATGAGAATCGAGAAGAAGAACGGCTAAAAATCGATGATTTGAACGGATTTTTGCTCGGAAAAGATAAATTGCGGCGACTAGGGTTTCTTCTAAAAGAGTAAAGTAACAAGTGAAAACGACTTTTAGGTATTTATAGACGAAGACACGCCTGGTGGAAGACAACTGTCAATGCACGTGCTATCACCTGGTAAAGTCAGGGCGCGTCCTACAGGAAGACGCGCCTTATGCAATAGAAGTTGGGATTTTTTGACGAATAAAGAAATTCAATGTATTGTTTTTAACTTCACACTGAATTGAGGGGTAGTTGTTATAGCCAAAATTCGATAATGGGTTTTTAGGTTAGGATCGGGTCAAATATGAATTCAATTATGTTATTTTTGTGATTAGGGTTAAGTTTAATATTAGGGCTTGCCCTCATAGGGGTAAGGGTGCGCTCCTTTAGGACGTCCACCCCTTCAGGGCGCGCCCTCTTGGTAATGACAACTTGATGGATGATTTGACAAAGGATAACAACTATATTGACATGGCATGACATGAGGAGGATTCAAGACTTGTCCTCTTAGGGGAGAGGGTGTGCCCATTTGGCCATCTAACCCCTAAGGACGCGTCCTCTCGGTGTGGACTGACAACTCTACATGAATGGAAGACTTGACGGAGAATAATAACTTCATCTGACACAAGGGAGATCTAGGGCTTGTCTGAATGGGGACGAAGGCGCGCCCTTTAGGCCGTCCACTCCTTGAGGGCGCGTCCTCCCGGTTTGAAGATACAACTTGATAGTGAAAAATAGTTTCTTTGGTTTGGTATTGGTCAAATATTGAAGAATTCCCTCCTAGGATGTGCCCTAGGAGGGGGATGTCCGTGACTGAAGGCCTCCTCCTGTATTCAATGGGCGCGCCCTCATTGGGGATGTGGGTTGAACCTTGGTGTGTGCTTTGGGAGCTCTGTTCCTGTACTCAATGGGCGCGTCCTCATTGGGGAACTTTGGAGTAATCCTGCACTTTGCACCCAAACACTTGGGATCACTTGTCCTGCTATCTGGTGGGTGCTTCTCATTCGGGGGACAAGGATGCGTCTAGCATTTAAGGTAAGTCATGGCTATACCTGCGTCTATGAATTAAGGAAATAGCTGGTAATGGATAGGACTAGTCCTCGACGGGGGAAGTTTCCTTATCCATGAAGTCCTGACGTCATAGACGAGCCTTGGGCCTTTGTGACTAGGCCTTATCGTTAGACATTCCTAAAGTGAGCTAAAACTCTAAGTAGGGAAATAGATGGAAGTCCTACCTTCAAGTAAGGAAAGATAAGGAAGACATATGTTTAAGTATGGAAAGAATCCTATACATGGAAGGCGGTGGGAAAAGTCTTACGTCTACGCATGGAAAGACAACAGAAGACTTCGGATGGGCTCCGAAGATCCAAGACCAAGCCCATGGAGGAAACTTCCTCCCCAAGAACTACGTTGGCTTGATTCCCTATAAATAGGGATATGTAGGCAAATTGTAAAGGGTCGAATGTTGAGAACTCTGAGGCAGCCAACATAAACCCTAAGCAATCTCAGCCACCAATTAAACACAACCACCATACTCCGACGAATTTACCACCTAAGGACCACCGTTATAGATCTTGATTCCGGCGAAGAACCTCAAACTTTGTTAATACCAAATTCCTCCGTTAACACTAATCATCAAAATATCATTTTTTTTCTTTTTTGAATTAATAGTAGCACTAGTCACTAGAGCTGAATTCTAAAGTACAAAGCAGCCACCATAAGAAACTAACACATTTTAAATTGCCAGAAAACTGCATATCCACCAAAACCTAATTTAGAAGTTTGGTGCATGATACTATGTTGCCCAGTAATAATCTATTGTAGAAGGGGGGTTGAATACAATAGTATAAGATAATCAACTTCTTAATGTATATATCACAAATATGAAAGAAAGATAACAGCTTTATTAAATCTGATATAAAACTGTTACAAACTCTCTCAAGAAATTCTGATGTTCTTGAGAGCTGCTAGCTTACAAAAACTCTCTCAAGAAATTCTATGCTCTTGAGAGCTTCTATCTTGATTCACAAATATTCGATTATGTTCACGTTCATAAATCGAAACCAAAACTGTGTTTATATACTACACAGCTTCTCTATCAATGATAAGTCCTAATCAATTACAAAGATTGAAACCTATCCATAATTGATAGCTACATTCTACAAACCAGGAACCGACAGAATAAACTTCCATGTTTAACTAGACTCCAAATATAACTCGAAGTAGGAATCCTAATCAGCTTCCAGTCCTGATGATCAATCCTGATCCCAGTCCTGATATGTATCTTGATCCTGACGACCATGTAATCCTGATGATGTTAGCAATCCTGATCAGTTGAGTCTAGCTCCTGACGATCATTGAATTCTGATCTAACAATCTCCCCCAATCTCATACTTTATGAAATAAAGTATAGATTCCTAAGATTCAATGATGTCAAAAACATATATACAAAATGTACAGTATCTGCAGCAACAACTTATCTGTTTAAATTCTTTGATAGAATAGATTCATCTTCAAGAAGTTGGATACCAAATTTTCTTCTTTTTCTTCAAGAATTTGAATCAGTCTTTCCTTAAGATTTCTGAGTTCTTCATCTTCCTCATTAATCTGGTAGATAGCTGCTCTGAGATTCAATATGGAGCTTTTCTGAAGACTATGCTCTTCAAGCAAAAGATAAGCATTTTCCTTCCCATCAGGATTGAGAGTAAGTTGAGTCATGCCAAAAGTTACTTCTTTAACAGCAGTACCCCTTTGCATTTCCACATCCTGACCTCTTTGATTTAAGTATATGAGAGTATAATTACCATTGAAATTACTGTTTCCATCCAGTCTTCTTCTTATTGTTGACAAAATCATGTCACTCCATTCCTTGCACATTTGATTCTTCGATCTCAAAAGATAATGAACATATTTCAGTTCCTGTGTAGTTTTCATCAGCAGATCTTGAATAGATAAAATCTTCACACTACCATCTGTCATGAAGTACGGAAGCTTTTCTTTCTTGTCAAAACCATCATGACAATCTATAACTATATCAATAGCTAGTAAATTGTTCAGGTTTTCAGAAGTTAAAGTACCTCCAATTTCAGTTAAGGAGTAAGGATCAACATATGACATATTTAGATATTCAGCATCCCTGTGTCCAATACCTCCTCTTGAATTACTTGTCAATTGCTTCAGATTTGAAAATATCTTTAACCAGAGTGCTTTTGATCTAACCATCTCAGATAAATCAACAACACTTGAAGCGCTTGTAATAATTCCTCCAGACTGAAAATTGATAAGTGTATCACACCTCAGTGTACTAATATGTTTCCACTTCTTATCCTTTTCCTTTTCAAAGGCATAGCTTCTTTCCAGTGAAGATTCTTGTCTGCTTGGGTTCCTCCACACTCTTCTGTTTGAGAGTTTAAGCCTTTGTACATAGAGATTGAAATCTCTATTTGTTGATCTTGTAATTTCACTTCTTCTGGCTTCTTCTTCTTCATCTACTTCCTTGTTGTGAAAATCAACCACAGTAGATAAAATTATCAAATCAATCTCTTGCATAATTTCAGAATCATCAGGATCTTGAATATTATCAGGAACAACATCAGGATTAGATTCTTCAATTTGATTTGTATTGCAGAGAGTTGATTTTCTTGATTTTCTTCTCAATTCAGGTTCTTCTTCAATATTTCCATCATCACCAAAAGTAGATCTGTCAGGAACTACTAGAGTTTGAATAGGTTCAGGAATTTCTTCAATTCTTAATCCTCTAGACCTTGTCTGTCTAGCTATTGTTTGAGTTGAAGAACCTCTTCTACTTCTTCTAGCTCCTCTCCTACCTCTGCTTCCTCTACCTCTAGCAGAAACAGGGTTATTAAAGCTTTCCATCATTTCTCTCTGTTGTCTTAAGAATTCTTCATGTGAGAGATCAGGATATTCTTCACTTGCTGTAGAGAGTGATTTTCTTGCAAATAATTGTTGAACTCTTTTATCAGTGTGATATAGAGTAACAATTCTGCCATCTTTTGTAGAAAACTTCTGGAATAAATTTGATGCATCTTCAGAATTATCAATAAAAATATCTTCATCACCTTCAGGAATTGTAGCAAGAGTATGTCCATGACCAGGTGTCAGGATTTGTTCTTCCGTCAGGATCTGAGATTGCACCAACGTTCTTACTGTCTTAACTCCAGAATCAGAAACATGAGTTGACTGCGTTGTTTGACTTTGTGAAGTTTGAATTGTAGACTTCATAACAGCAGCATCAGAGGTTTCTCCTTGTATCACTTTGTCACAACCATCATCTCCAGTATCATCATCATTATTCCTTAATACTAGATCAGGTGTGCATTTTGTCTGACTAACCTTCTCCCCCTTTTTGACATCAGGATTTGACAATAAATTCAAAATTAAGGAAAGAGAGGCTTGAATGTCAGTTACCTTAGTATCCAGAGAATCAATCCTTCTGTTGATAGAGGTTTGTTCAGAAATAACAGATTTCACTTGGGATTCTACTACCCTTAGCTGAAAAGCAGTAGGCACCTTTGTAAAACTTTGAGAAATATCATTCCTCACCAACTCAGTTGAGTTCTTGATAGAATCAATCTCACTTTTTAGGCTTTTGGATAACAGAGTTGTAGCCTTCAAATGATTCTTCAAGTCTTGATTCTCTATAGATTTCACTGCATCATAGGCATGTTCCAAAGCAGAAGAATAACTTACAGATTCAGTAGATCTGTGCCATGAATTGTTCCATTAATTCTGTCTAAGTGCCTCAGCAAGATTAAAGGAAAGAATAGAAAAATCTTGTCTCTGTTCTTTCCCAGTGGAAGCTTTGCCAGCCATATATGTACTTGATGAACCAAAATTAGTTCCAAGACTAATTTTGAGTGCTGTAGCAAGCTGTTCCTTCTCTTTTCGATTCTCATCATCATCACTATCATCAGAGTCATCATCATCAGTACTATGAGTATCATCAGGATCAGAAATAGTTATACCTTTCATTTTATCCTGTGAATCTGTGATAGGATGATCCATTGGTCTTGAACGAAGTGGCTGTATCAGGATAGGTTCAACATCAGGAGCACCACTAGCGTCAGGATGAACACCGTCAGGATTTGATATGCTTGCATCAGTATTTGCTACCAATGGTTCTTGTGGAGCTTGAGGTTCAGAAGCTTCTTCAACACTTTGAGTCAAAGGTTCTTGTGTGCTTCCCTCATTGACAGTGTCCTCGACCAATCTTTGAACTTCATCTGCACCAGAAATCCCTTGAGCATTGTCAGGAAATTTCTCAGAAACTGTAGCTTGGCCTGCATCTTCACTTTGAGAAGATGGTTCTTGTGTAGCTGGAATGTTGATGTCTGCATTCTCCCTTTGATAAAATGGTTCTTGTGGGACCATTCCACTAGCTAAGCCTTCACTCAAACTTTGATTGAGTGGTTCTTGTGTGGCTGGATCATCAGAAAGAGCTGCTGAACCACTTTGAGGTTCAGGTTCTTGTGGGCTTGATCCTTTCAGTTTCTTCTGTCTCTGATAGACTAACTCTTCTGCCTTCCTTAGCTTTTCCATTGGATGTTTTATCCCAAGATTGGAAGCAGCAGCACCATACTTCTCCCATGAAATATCAACATGTCTTTTTGTTGGAGAGTCCTGTGCTGGAGAGTCTGAAATATTAACCACTTGACTTGGTGCAGCATCAGGAATACTAACAACAAAATTTGCTTGAGCAGTAGAAACTGATTGCTCATTCAGAATAGAAGTGTCCTGTACATCAGTATCCTGCTTCTTTTCTAAAGGAATATGATACCTGCTTTTTGATAACTTCCTTTTCTTCTGTGGTGTAGACAATGGAACCACAGCTGCAGTAGCAGTATCAGCAACTTCCTTATTCACATTCATCACAGAGGATATAGGTAAGTCATCCTCTGAATCAGTCTCATCCCTGAGTACTAACTTTCTTTTAACAGAAACAGTCTCACCTCCCTTTGCAACTTTCTTCACCAGGACCCCTTGTACACCCCCTTGTAACTTCCTTTTAGTGAGTGGTGTAGAGGAAAAATCCTTTGAACCTGATTGCCTTCCTGACACATCAGTTCTAGCTGACTTCTTTGCTTTTACAACTAAAGTCTTTTGAGAGACAATAGAGGTGGCAGTTGACTGTTTAGACTGTTTAGGATGAATGCTTGGGTTAGGAACAAGGTGTGATTGGCCTTGCCCCATAGCATTAGAAATTAAACCATAACGAGTAGGCATTTTCCTATGTAAGAAAAACCTAACCTCATCAGGAATAAAAGCATTTCCTATGAAACCATTTGCCTTATCACTGTTGACTAAGGACTTAATATTATTCTCAGTAATTCTACAGATAGGTAGAACTACATCATTCTCAAAAACAACATTAGGACACAAGTGATTAATCTAAGAAAACAGACAGAACCTAACTTATCTGATTTCCTATCACTTAAAGCTTTTAAGATAAACGACCCATAATCAAACACTGTAGAGTGGATAAGAGAGTACCCAATTTTAAGAGATCCTGATGGAAGAGCATCAAAATTTGATGTCTTGTTCAGGAAACAACGGCTGATCGTATCAAAGAAGAAATTCCATTCCTTCTTAAGCTTTGTCCTAAAGAGATTGCCATATCTCTTTACTTCACCATTGTAGCCCAACTTTGTAACAAACTCAAAAAGAGTAGAGTCCGAAACATTAGCAGAAATAGCATCACCAAGAACAGGTAAATGCAGGGCTTCCTCCACAATTGCAAGAGTCACATAGTGAGTAATTCCATTATGTTCAAAACTCATCAAGATGGTGTCAGAATACCCTTTGTCAAAAGTCACTGAGTTCCACACCTGCATTACAGACTTAAAAGAAACACTTGCAGGTTCTGTTAAAGCAAACTTCAATGGGCTTGAAGCTAGAAAATCTTGAATTATATGAAACTCATTGGGTAAATCTTGATGATTTAGAATAGCCACAAAATTGTTAGTGGCAAAAGTAACACCACTAATCACTGTTTGTTTGTTCATGAATGATGAAGACGCCATTGAAATTCTTAAAAATCTTGAGAATTGATGTTTGAAAATAGTTAGGGTTCGTAAGCACAGAGAGAGATAGAAAATCGAAAAACTGATGATGAGAGAGTAATTAACGATGTAGAATAAGTAAAAGTATTTTGTTAGAACAAAACTTTACTCTCAATAACAGGTGGCAAAATATGATTTGTGCACAAATAATTAGTGGACAGATTACGTGTGTAATTTAAATGAAACTGCACCACTTTTTATGTGTATGAATATGTATATCTATAACAGTGCAACACACGCGCGCATACAGTTGTCCTACTAAAACTCAACCGTCCATCAGCAGATACTGACGAAAAATTAGGCACAAATTAAGCAATGAATTACTAACCTGAACATCAGGATTGACCAGTTGACTTCCTGTCAGGATAGCATCCTATCAGGATTTGATCAAAGAAAACATACCTTTCTGAATAACCATCAGGATTTGACAGTTATCAGGATTTCGTCTCTGTAGCTTTCCTCAGAAATTCTCAAAGTTCATCATTCCAAGTTCATTCACCAATTTATTGAAAGTAGCTTCAGGTAGTGGCTTGGTGAATATATCAGCTAGCTGTTGATCAGTAGGAACAAAGTGAAGTTCAATTGTTCCTTCCAGAACTTGTTCTCTTATGAAGTGATATCGAATACAGATGTGTTTAGTAAGAGAATGTTGAACTGGATTTCCTGTCATTGCAATAGCACTTTGGTTATCACAATAAATAGGGATTTTTGAGTATAACAGGCCATAATCTAACAACTGATTTCTCATCCACATTATCTGAGCACAACAACTTCCTGCAGCAATGTACTCAGCTTCTGCAGTTGAAGTGGAAATGGATTTTTGCTTTTTACTGAACCATGAAACTAGTCTTCCACCCAAAAACTGACAGCTTCCTGAAGTACTTTTCATGTCTATTTTGCATCCTGCAAAATCAGCATCTGAATAACCACACAACCCAAAATCTGATTCCCTTGCATACCAAAGGCCAAGTGAAGAAGTGCCTTTGAGATATCTGAAAATTCTTTTGACTGCAATCAGATGGGGTTCTCTAGGTTTTGCTTGAAATCTTGCACACAGACAGGTTGCAAACATGATATCTGGTCGACTTGCAGTGAGATACAATAAAGACCCAATCATTCCTCTGTAGTGAGTTACATCTACCTCAGCACCTTGATCAGGATCAAGTTTGGTAGCTGTAGCTATGGGAGTTGTAGCAAGAGCACTATCTTGCATGTTAAACCTTGTTAATAAATTCCTTGTATATTTAGACTGATTGATAAAAATCCCTTCATCAGTCTTATTAACTTGAAGACCAAGAAAGTAACTCATTTCTCCCATCATGCTCATTTGATATCTTGACTGCATAAGCTTGGAAAACTTTTCACAAAGCTTATTGTTTGTTGACCCAAAAATGATATCATCAACATAAATCTGAACTAACAACAAGTCCTTACCATGATTCAAATAAAATAGAGTTTTATCAATAGCACCTCTTTTGAATCCACTTTCCAGTAAGAATAGAGCTAAAGTTTCATACCATGCTCTTGGAGCTTGCTTTAGTCCATAAAGTGCCTTATCCAATCTGTAGACATGATCTGGATATTTAGGATCAATGAAACCAGGAGGTTGCTCAACATAGACTTCTTCCTCCAGTTCTCCATTTAAGAAAGCACTTTTAACATCCATCTGGAAAACCTTGAATTTCTTATGTGCTGCATAAGCAAGAAATATCCTGATGGCTTCTAGTCTTGCAACAGGAGCAAAAGTTTCATCATAATCAATTCCCTCTTGTTGAGAATACCCCTTTGCAACTAGTCTTGCTTTGTTTCTGAATATTACTCCATCAGAATCAGTCTTGTTCTTGAAAATCCACTTTGTACCAACAATTGATCTATTCTTTGGTCTTGGTACCAGTTTCCAGACTTCATTTCTTTCAAATTCATTCAGTTCCTCTTGCATTGCAGTAACCCAATCAGCATCTTTAAGTGCATCTTCAACTTTCTTTGGCTCCTCCTTGGATAGAAAGTTATTGTATAGACATTCATTTTGAGTTGCACTTCTTGTTTGAACACCTGCATCAGGATCCCCAATGATCAAATCAGGAGTATGACTTGCAGTCCATTTCCTTGCTGGTGTTAAATTGTTTCTTGACGTAGATGCTCTCCCTGGATTGGTGTTATCTTGATTTCAAGAACTTGCTTGTCTTGAAGCTCCCCCTGAATTATTGCTATGTCCTCCTGATAAGTTATCAGGATCATCACTTGAATCAGTATCTGAAGAATTCTGTCCTGATGATTGAGTTGACTCTGAACTTGTAGTAGAATGCTGTTGCTCCCCCTCAACATTAGCACTACTAGAAGTATCACTATTGATTGCATCATCAGTATTTGCACCATCAGCATCTGGTGTGTCATCAGGATTTGGTGACCCATCAGGATCTGATGTAGTGACAGGATCTGATTCACTTTCTTCAGGTTCCTTGGTAGCTTCATTTTCAAAAATCAATCTATCAGGAGAGTCTTCATTGATTCCAGTTATCTTCTTGTCATGAAAAGATACATTTATTGACTCCATGACAGTCCTTGTCTTCAAATTAAAAACTCTGAAGGCTCTTGATGCAGGATAGCCTATGAAAATTCCTTCATCAGCCTTTGTTTCAAATTTCCCTAGTTGTTCAGGATGAGTTCTGAGAACAAAACAATTACAGCCAAACACATGCAGATGCTTCAGACTTGGTTTCTTCTCCTTGAGTGACTGATAAGGAGTAACACCATGCATGTTTATTAATGTGAGATTTTGAGTGTAGCAAGCTGTGTTGACTGCTTCTGCCCAGAAATATGTAGGTAATTTTGCTTCTTCCAACATAGTTCTGCCAGCTTCAATAAGAGTTCTATTTTTCCTTTCAACTACTCCATTTTGCTGAGGTGTGCCAGGAGCAGAGAATTGTTGAATGATTCCTTTGTACTTGCAGAACTCTTCCATCTTTGAATTCTTAAATTCAGTACCATTATCACTTCTCAGTATCTTGACTTTGTACTTTGTGGTTGTCTCAATCATTCTCACATGATCCAACAGAACTTCAGGAGTCTCATCTTTTCTGTGCAGAAAATACACCCAGGTGAATCTAGAATATTCATCAATAATTACAAGAGTGTACCTTTTCTTACTGATGGACATGATCTTGACTGGACCAAATAGATCAAGATGTAGCATGTGATATGGTTCTTCAATAGAGGATTCTGATTTACTCTGGAATGATGTCCTTCTTTGTTTTGCTTTCTGACATGCATCACAGAGTCCATCAGGAGTATATAACACTTTTGGTAATCCTCTCACTAAATCTTTCTTAACCAACTCATTGATATTTCTGAAGTTGAGATGAGAAAGCTTCTTGTGCCAATTCCAACTTTCATCTACTGAAGCTTTACTGATCAGACAGGTAGGGGAGTCATCAGTATTTGATTGAATGTTGGCTTCATATATGTTACCATGCCTGTAGCCAGTCAGTGCTATCTTGCTTGTTGTTTTACTGACTACTTCACAATGAGTGGAATAGAAGTTGACATGATAACCTCTGTCAGTGATTTGACTAATACTCAACAAGTTATGTTTCAGTCCTTTCACTAGAGCTACTTTTTCAATGATGACATTTCCAATGATTATATTGCCATATCCCAAAGTTTGTCCAATGTTGCCATCTCCATAAGACACAGTTGGGCCAGCTTTTTCCTCATATTCTGATAACAGGGCTTTGTTTCCAGTCATGTGCACAGAACATCCACTATCCATGACTAACACATTTTTCTTTTTACCCTGCAATCAGAATAGAAACACACTAGTTAGAACATTTATGAACCCATACTTGTTGGGTTCCTTTTCCATGCAATTTATTAACTTTCACAGCATAAGACTTTCTGACCTTAGCAGTCCTGACAGGATTTACTCCATAAGGATTTGCTTTGTTAGTATCAGTATTAACAAAATCATGTTCCAACTTGACATTCTTAATGCTACCAGAGTTTGCACTATTTTTATCAACTTTAGGCAATGGATCATAAAAGTTATAGTACAACTCATGATAATCTTTACAAGTATAAATAGAATGCCATATACTACCACAATGAAAACAGGACTTCTGTGGTTTATAAAATACTGATCTATTCCTAACATCAGACTTAGAAATATCAGCAATCTTCTTCTTACTCTTCTTAAAATCAATAGCCAGATGATTAGAATTACCACAGTTAAAACAACACTTTCTAGGTGCATTTGGGATATATTTGTAACCATTCTCTTTATTGATCCCAACTTTACCATTCCTGTTTCTCTTAACAGTATCTTCCTTTTTCTTATCTGTCACCTCACAGATTTTATCCTTAAGCTGTTTCTGAGACAATAGACCTACATTCTTAGTGACTTGATTCATGACAGGTTTAGACTTTATAATTTTAATTCCTTGAGTAGAAGAAGATCCCTTTTCAAAAGTAGAATTGGAATCCTTACCAAAAACAAAATTAACAGGAGTAATCTTAGATTTGGTTGTATCTATAACATGTCTATAGGTCTTTGGACTGACTGTCTCATCAATGACAATTTTCTCTTTCAATTTCTTATCCTTATCTGACTTATATCCTAGACACTCTTTCCAATTCTTAGAGGTATTAATCTCATGAAATTTCCTACCAGAGTCTGTCCAGGTTCTGATTTTCTCATTAGCATTTTCAAGTTCCTTTTCAAGAGCAGTACATTTGGATTTCATCTCTAAATACATGTGATTCGCATTATCACATTCTTTTTGTACTTCTTGCATACGAGAAAATTCAGCTTCTAATATATCATTCCTTTTTCTAAGTTCAGACATCTCAGATAAGATCCTAGTATTTTCAGCAGTTTGACTTCTAAAGCTAATATGTAAAGACTTTAGAAAACGTCTTAACTCAGAAACATTATCAGTATCAAAATCAAAGATAGTATTTAGTACCTTATCATCAGGAGCAGAAATTACATCAGCGTTGGCCATTAGAGCATAGTTGACCACCTCGGTATCAGATTCTGAGGAAGAGTCCATCCAATCCTTGTTTGATGTGATAAGTGCCTTTGTCTTCTTGCACTCAGAAGCAAAGTGACCCATACCATTGCACTTGTAGCATCTAACCTTTGACTTGTCAAATTTGCTACCCTTGCTGTCCTTTTTGATATACTTATCTTTGTTTGAGTTGAAAGCCTTTTTCTGAAAGTTGCCTTGTCTTCTATTCTTCCTGAACTTCATCCTTCTGAAGTTTCTGACAATCATAGCAACCATCTCTTCCATGTCTGAGTCAGAAGAATCATCATCAGTATTGGCATCAGGATTGCCATCAATATCTGATGAAGAGTCATCAGGATCTGACTCAACTATTCTTGTTTTACTTCTGGAGACCTCCATAGCTTTTCCTTTTGATTTAGCCTCTACTTTCAAAGCAATTGATTTTGCCTTACTTCTTTTCTTGTTCTTTCTCTGTTGGACTTCAAGATCATGAGTTCTTAGCATCCCATAGACTTCATCAAGAGACACAGTGTTAAGATCATACTGATGTCTAATGATCGAGGTCTGAGTGTCCCATTCTTCAGGTAAAGCTCTTAGAAACTTGGTGTTTGAATCTTCAGTTTCATATTCCTTGTCAACTAAAGATAAACTGTTCAATAGTGTCAGAAATCTATCATATAGATCAGTTAGGCTCTCATCAGGTCTTGCATCAAATAGTTCATATTCTTGAATCAAAAGAGCCCTTCTGTTTTTCTTGACAGATGCAGATCCCTGGCACTGAGTTTCCAAAGTATCCCAGATTTCTTTTGAAGACTTGCATGCAATCACTCTATTTGACATGACAGCATCAAGACTACTGTGCAAGATATTCTTTATCTTTGGTTCCCTGAGTACATGAGCTTTTTCTTCTGGAGTCCATTCACTTTTAGCCTTGACCACATAATGTTCAGGTACTGTATCTGTTCGTTCTACAATCCTTGTAGGAATATATGGTCCATCACGAATCCTGTCCAAATAGTAAGGATCCATAGCCTCCAGGTACATCAGCATCTTTACCCTCCATGTTGGATATTCTGATTTCTTCAAGATGGGAATCTTCATGCTTTCATACTTGGTTGTCGACATCTTTAGATCGTATCTGATTCAGAATTAAATCAGTTTGCTCTGATACCAATTGTTGCCCAGTAATAATCTATTGTAGAAGGGGGGTTGAATACAATAGTATAAGATAATCGACTTCTTAATGTATATATCACAAATATGAAAGAAAGATAACAGCTTTATTAAATCTGATATAAAACTGTTACAAACTCTTTCAAGAAATTCTGATGTTCTTGAGAGCTGCTAGCTTACAAAAACTCTCTCAAGAAATTCTATGTTCTTGAGAGCTTCTATCTTGATCCACAAATATTCGATTATGTTCACGTTCATAAATCGAAACCAAAACTGTGTTTATATACTACACAGCTTCTCTATCAATGATAAGTCCTAATCAATTACAAAGATTGAAACCTATCCATAATTGATCACTACAACAAAAACAGGTAAAAGCCACCAATTAAAAGCCACCAACTTTAAAAGCCATCAATATCGGTCGATTTTAAGGTCAACTAAAATTTAGTTTGACCAAAGAATAAAAGCGACCGAATTCAGTGGAATTTAAAGTCGGTCGCTTTTAAATGGTGGCTTTTAATATCGGTCAATTTTAGTCGGTCGATTTTAGTAATAAAAGTGACCGCAATGCAAACTAGTCGATTTTAGGTACTCTTAAATAGGCGGGAAAATTCCCGCTAAAACTCATCCAAATTTAGAAACATTAAAAACAACCGAATTCGGTTGCTTTTGTATTTTAGGTACTCTAGAATAGGCGGGAAAATTCCCGCTAAAACTCAACCTAATTTAAAACATTAAAAACAACCGAATTCGGTCGCTTTTATATTTTAATTAAAATATAAATAAAAAAATATCAATTCATTTTTTCATATTGTCAAAAAAATATCAAATATTGAGAGTATTTAATATTTCCACATTTTATTGGTAGTAGTAAATAATTAATATGTATCCAAAATTCTTTAAGTAAATAATTCAACATAAATAAAGAAATATTAATTAAGCCATTTTATTTATGTTTTAGTTAAAATTAATAGTCCATAAAAATAGGAATGGTTGGATCGTCAATAAATATTTTTTAAAAAATTAGAACACCAATTCGGGAGAAAACACTAGTTTGAAGACAAGTCAAAGTACTAATTGACTCTTAAAATCTCAAACCAAATAAAATTATTATTTTCCAAAAAATTTGAAATATCATTAAAATAGATAGATCTTCACATCTGTACGGTTGGATCGTCGATAAATATTTTTAAAAAAATTGAAACACCAATTCGGGAGAAAACACTACTTAGAGGACAAGTAAAAGTACTAATTGACTCTTAAAATCTCAAACCAAATAAATTTATTAATTTCCAAAAATTTAAAAATATCATTAAAATAGATAGATCTTCACATCCGTACGATTGGATCGTCTATAAATATTTTGAAAAAATTGAAACACCAATTCGGGAGGAAACACTAGTTAAAAGTATTGGTCAAAGTACTAATTGACTCTTAAAATCTCAAACCAAATAAATTTGTTATTTTACAAAAAAATTGAAATATCATTAAAATAGATAGATCTTCACATCTGTACGGTTGGATCATCGATAAATATTTTTAAAAAAATTGAAACACCAATTCGAGAGAAAACACAAGTCAAAGTACTAATTGACTCTTAAAATCTCAAACCAAATAAATTTATTATTTTCCAAAAATTTAAAAATATCGTTAAAATATATTGATCTTCACATCCGTACGATTGGATCGTCTATAAATATTTTGAAAAAATTGAAACACCAATTCGGAAGGAAACATTAGTTAAAAGTACAAGTCAAAGTACTAATTAACTCTTAAAATCTCAAACCAAATAAATTTTTTATTTTCCAAAAAATTTGAAATGTTATTAAAATAGATAGATCTTCACATCTGTACGGTTGGATCATCGATAAATATTTTTTAAAAAATTGAAACACCAATTCGGGAGAAAACACTAGTTAGAATTATAAGTCAAAGTACTAATTGACTCTCAAAATCTCAAAACAAGTAATTTTATTATTTTCTAAAATTTTTAAAATATCATTAAAATATATTAGAAAGCATCTCTAAAACTTATTTATTTGGGTTGTGTGATGAACTTATATTATATATAAATACAAATAATAAGTTAAAAACTATTAAACATTCCGTGTATCGCACGGGTATAATTAAAACCAAGAAAACAAATATTTAAATATTTCATAAACTAGTAAACACTAATTCTACCAAAGTAGTTCTAGCTTTTTTGATTAGTTTGTTAATCAATTTCGCTAAATTCATTAAATTTTAACCAAAATAATGCATACTTTATAATATATGAATAACAAGCAGGTGAAAAATCAGTAGAATATCAAGTTCTGTAAACGATGATCTTGTTCATTCAAAATGTAAAATCCAACGGTAGTTACATATGCCAACTCAGAGATCCGCGTGAAGTTAGACCAACCAATAATGAACAAACATGCAAGCTCTAAAACTCACTCTACCCCTTCTTTCATTCTTTATCTCCATCATTTCTTTTCACCCATTATACATTATATGCAGATTCCATTATTTATATCTTATATCTATGCAGAAAATTCCCATCTTAGAAGAATTCTCGAAGGAAGCCTGCGGAGAAGAATCGGAAAGCTTCGTAAGACTAGAAGAAACAAAGCCTGTGAAAAAGAAAGCGGTAAAAACTTCTGAAATAAGCCGACATAGAGGAAACGAGTGAAACTCCCGAAGGAAGTGCTCCAGTACAGAGACTAAATATTAAAAAGAGTGAAGAGCATAAAAGCATTCAAGACATCTCTAAATTATTAAGCTTTATATGTAATATTTTTTCTTTCTTGTTGGTGAATTCGTGATTACAAATTGTTTTGATATACAAATTGTAATTGTTTGTGTAATTTGATTTGAAATTATGAATTAAATTTTGCACAATTTCAATTTGTCTCTCTTAGCCATAAATATTGGGTAAATAAGTCTGTATGTCTTTTGGAGGCTTTGTGTTTGACTGAAACTGAGTTAACTCAGTCCAGGTTCATCACCCACTACTCCGTAGTCCGTACTGCATTTTTCAATTTTTTTAAAAAAAACATGGTATGGTAAAATCAACTGATATCAGTGGAATTTAATTTGTGGACGGGAGATTCAAATTTTCACAAAAACTGAAATTTTAAATTTGATAAAAGCAACTGGAGATGCGGTCGATTTTATATAAATTCCACCGGAAAACATAAATTCCACCATCTTAAAAGCCACCGATTATTCCGGTCGATTTTATATTAAAAGCAACCGAAATTGGTCTATTATAGCTAAATTCCACCGATTTTTGATGGTGGATTTTATTGATTTTTGTTGTAGTGGATAGCTATATTCTACAAACCAGGAACCAACAGAATAAACTTCCATGTTTAACTAGACTCCAAATATAACTCGAAGTAGGAATCCTGATCAGCTTCCAGTCCTGATGATCAATCCTGATCCCAGTCCTGATATGTATCTTGATCCTGACGACCATGTAATCCTGATGATGTCAGCAATCCTGATCAGTTGAGTCTAGCTCCTGACGATCATTGAATTCTGATCTAGCATACTAAGTCCCCTCGAGCTCAAGCCAAATATTATAATATAATTTAGAATATTCCTAAACTGCTTAGCTTTATAAAAATTACCAAAATACATAAGAATCAGGTGCCCAGACCAAAGTTCAAGACAAGCTGTTAATTAAATTAAAGGATCAGACTACATTACCATATACTAACTCAACTAATTATATCTCACTAACCCCAACCAATTAAGTAATGATCATATATGGGAAGAAATGTTATAATACCTCTAAGATGGTCTTGCCATTTGTGCCTAAGATCTTTTTAACTGCCATGGATGAAATTCAGACATACTAAACAAAATGTGCATGATCACGAGGGATGACATCCACCGCGAGGTGCTGAATATCAGCATTTAATTCCGAGCGGAGCACAGAACTCAGATTGTTCTTCGCATGAGCTATGACAGTAGCATTGCCAATGGCTTGCTGGAGTAACTCATCAGAAAGGCGAGCAGACTTGCTACAGGATGGCACAATCCGACCAGTTGATGGAACATCAGTACCATATATGTCTATAAGCTTCTCATGACCCTCCATTAAAATTCTGTTTTTCAAATGTGTCGTGGTTCCTAGCTCTTTTGAGGCTTTGGAGGAAATATCTACCTCTAATCGTCTTCGTTTGGTCGGTGATAGTGGAAGGATAATGGGAGGAGAGGAGGTGCCAGCATCACTCTCGTCACCACCGCCCTGAGTCTGACTAGCTCTATACTTATCCCACAAATTCACAAGCACATCCTACAAAATAAAACAAAACATCAGGTTCAATGATTCATCCATCTAATGCTTAATTCATATATGTAAAACCATACCTTCATGCGCTGCGCCGCAGATGTCCAGAAATCACTTTTATGCGTAGCTTCAAAAAACTCAACATGTGTAACTGGCATGTCCTTCTCTTTCTCAAGCTCCTATTATGACACTTAATAATTTTTTATGAAATCCAAAATTTCAAATAATTTGAGAAGCAGACCAAGCTATAGATACCATTTTTTGGGGGCAACAACAGTCAAGAAAAAAAACTGGTAGAAGCAAGCAAGCAGCAAAGATCGATCAGATTAAAAAAAACTAACATATTTATAACTGATAGAAAACTAATCTATATGTCATCAGGATAACAGTAGTGAACTATATATATGCTGGAGAACTTGATACAAAGATTGATCAGATTATATGGATTATGGCTATATTGTACTCAAACTGATAACTTAATTAATCACATAAACTATTATAAAATGCTTAGATTAGCAGCCTAGAAATTTAAGCATTCATCTATCAGTGGACAAATTAAAATGGCCAAAATATACCTTAACTAATCTTGAACACAATAATTTTTTTAATTTACTAAATATATTGTATATGCTCAGAAAATCCAAGAAAATTTAGGTACAAACCAGGCAATAAAAGGTAATAAAAATTTGAAGGCAGATATCGATGATAAAATTAATCCAATCTAACAGTTGTAAGTTAAATTAATTAACTAGCATGAACGTTACAAAAAGAATATACCAAACTAACCTTTCTGAAAATGATGCAAGGCGTTGCCCCTGTTGTGTGAATAACATCATATGTCCCACGATTTATTTTATTCTGATTCGACATCGATTTAAATTTATTAGACTCCCACCAATCGCACAACGAATCCCATATAGGAGGATCCACATAAGGGGGCCTCACATCTCGTCGCGTGGTTCCCCGTCGACTCGCAGCAACCCTCTCATCAGCTTTTTGACGCTCATGAAAAAACAATTGTCTCATGTTTCTACTCAAGTAAGCCTTTACCCTAGCATGTGCGTCCTCATCTGTCATTCCTTCCTCATAGTCATAGTATGTCTATATTAAAAATTAATAAAACTCGCAAGTATAGATACTAACACTCTGCAACTAGAAATAACAACAATATAAGAACCAAATTCTGTTATTAGATACTTACATCAAATATTGTAAGCACATCAGGATACCATTTGTTGTCAAAATATGAGCAGCGAGGTCTCCCAAGACTATCCACGGGGCCTGTTGGCTAGTGATTTCTCACTATCCCCTTCAAAGTCTTCTTGTGTCGAGGATTATTGATACTTCAAATACATTACAAATCTTAGTAAATAAATGTTTTAAGGAACTAATAAATTGTAATAAAAGGATAAGAACTTACTATTTTTTGGTAAATGTAACAATGCCCAATTTTAGTTGACCTGGTAATGGGGCATTCCGATAGTCACCATTGCTAATGGATCTATCCGCCCTCACAAAAAAATTGCTCAGCTCATTGAAACCATCATTGTCCCTTTCACCTCCCATTCCTCTTCCTCTCCCTCTCCCACTAGAGCTATTGCCTCTCCCCCTACTATCACCACCACCAAAATTATTTCCCCTATCTCCCCTACCATCACCACGTGACCTACCTGCCCCGTGTCTTACTCTAACCACCATCATTATCACAACAAATGGAATGAATAAAATCATAAAGCCCAACAACACCTAAAAGTAGTACAATAGCATATATAAATTGAATTGTATATTAAAAATTAGCAACTACGCTAAAATTAATTATAACATGGATATAATAGGAAGGGTTTTGTATTTGACAATTTTATACAATTTATTACTATACCAGTAAATTGTACAAAAAGTCTACAAATATATATGAGGTAGTCATTCTACACATTATAGACAAAGTGTTCTTACCGAAATCATGAGTTTTCAGAATTCTTAATCCAATTAGTAGAAATATAATTAAAAATCGTGAAGGCTAATCAAAATTACAAAATATAGTTATCCTTTTGTACCCTGATGCCTAATTTGTACCTCATCTTGGAGCAAACCATTGCCTTGTACAAGTCCAGGTCTTAAAGCCCTGTTTTGCAGTAATCTTGCCATCATTCAAGTTCAAGAATTTGCTGATAATTGAGAAGTGTGGAAACTTGAGAGAGTGGAAACTAGTTTTAAGTCGGTAAAATTTAAGATAGTGGAATAATGGAATAATGGAACCCTTGATTAACCTCATCATTCCAATTACGACATCGTTTCCATAAAGAGCAAGAGTTCCTTATTAATTAAAATAATAAATTTCAGGTTGATTTCTTTCAAAAGTGTCACATAAATTGAAAACAAAGGCACTATAAGTCATGAGAATACAAATTAAAAATGGGGGAAAAAATTTATGAAAAAATATTTAAAAATATCTCATACGTCTTTTAGAAAATTATAAATGTAGTTCACACTACAAGACACAAAATAAATTTAAAGGAAATATTTACATATAATAAATTTATATTTAGATACTCATTTATTTGTAAAAGTCTACATAAAAATTGTATGTAATTAAATATATTGTCATTTTCAAAAAATAAAATAAAAATATTGTGTGTATGTGTGTGTGTATATTAAATATGAGAAAAAGGATCATAAGATAGACTTTAGTAAACTTTCATGAGGTGATTACTGGTTTGTGTGCGTTATCTTTTATATCTAACTT
Organism: Heracleum sosnowskyi; assembly: GCA_030848705.1. Taxonomy (NCBI): domain Eukaryota; kingdom Viridiplantae; phylum Streptophyta; class Magnoliopsida; order Apiales; family Apiaceae; genus Heracleum; species Heracleum sosnowskyi. Next base: position 135,318,848 of record CM061237.1, read on the forward strand.
GTTTACTAATTCCCGCTTAGCAGCGGCCTTATAATAATTTCTCTAAATTTTTGAAAAAATATTCTAGATTTTTTTTTAAATGATGAAATAATTAATTATATTTCTAACTTATGGTTTTCTTTGGATTTTCGGTGTCGTATTGATCATTCACGAAAATTATGAATAGAAAAAGGTAATTGTTTAATATTTCCATTATTTTAATATTATGTTGAATATTATTATATTGATTATCATTTATATTTTTTTTAAATTTAAATTTGAACTTATATATTTTAACACATAATATAATAACAATATTTAAGTATAGCATATAATACGCTGCCATAATAACTAGCTTTTCCCCCATACTTTAGTTGAAATGCTTTAACATCTCCTACACATACTGGACATGACATCTTCCCATGAGTTGACCACCCACTAACCTGACCATATGCTGGAAAGTCACTTATTTTCCATAGTAGTGCAGCCTTCATCACAAAATTAGAATGTGTTGATTTGTCAAATACTATTTCCCCGGTGTCCCACAATGTTTTTAATTCATCAATGAATGGTCAGAGATAAACATTGAGATCTTTTGCCCGATTTCTATCCCCGGGAATGATAAGTGGCATAAATATGAATGGATCTTTCATGCACATAGATGGCGGGAGGTTATATACCACAATAAAAACTGGCCAGACACTGTACTTTCTTGAATGTTTATTCTGAAATGGTTCAAATCCATCAGTTGCAAGACCGAGTCTAACATTTCGAACCTCATTTGTAAATTATGGGAATTCCTTGTCAAATCGTTTCCATTCATCATCGTCAGCAAGGTGAGTTATTTGTCCCTCAATTACATTCTATTTTTGTACCACCTCATATATTGTGCTGTATGTTTTGACATGAATAACCTTTTAAGCCTTGGAGTGAGAGTAAAGTATCGTAAGATCTTTTTTGCTATCAACGGGCTTTTTACGTCCTTCCGCTTATAATACCGGTCAACACCACATATGTCACAACGCAACTTATCAGCATCTGTCTTGTAAAATAGCATGCAATCATTCTCACAAGCATCAATCTTTTTGTACCCCAAGGTTAATTCCTTAACCATATTTTTGACATCTTTGTAAGTCTCTGACAATGTATGTGGTTTAGGCAAAGCAGGCCCAATTATTCCTTAACCATATTCTTGAAGTGCAGCAACTTCATAACAAATGATAACTTTGTATGTTCCTCATTATTCGGACACAAAGGCATTGAAGAACATTATTCACCAACTTGCAAAACTCTGAAGCTTCGTGATTCAGATCTTCTTCCACATTTTCAAATTGATTTTTTTCCCCCGCAACATCTCTTAACATTTCAAACTCACCGTACTCGTCATTATCTTCATTAGTGTTACGATTTGAACTTGTCCCCGTAGAGTAATGAGCATTCCAATTAGATTTTTCTCCATGGAGATCTCATGTAATATACGTCTCAATAAGGGTTAAATATCAAAGTGGTCATTGAAGTGAAGACCAAATATCGATTTCATTACTGATCTCAACGAGGTATCACTTTAATTACTAAAGTCGTCATAAATATCAAACGGATACCTCTAAATATGTGTTCGAAAAGTAAAAATAATTTATTTTGAGTTCTACACATATTTCTTGAATGTTACCGCAACCAAATGAAAAGTTATGAACTCTAGTATTTATGATATTATATTTAGATTTTTAAAAAATTATTTACTATTTATTTTTGATTTAATTAAAAATAAATATTAAATGAATTTTTTAAAATCTAAATAAATTATCTGAAATATTAGAATTCATAACTTTTCATTTGGTTGCAGTAGTATTGAATAAATATGTGTAGAACTCGAGAAAAGTTATTTTTACTTTTCGAACACATATTTAGAGTTATATGTTTGATGTTTATGATGATTGATTGAAACGATACCCCGTTGAGATCAGTGATGAAAATGATATATGGTCTTCACTTCAATGACCACTTTGATATTTAACCCGTCTCAATAATACCGAATTGTAACAAATGCCACTTTAACTCATCCTCGGTCATAAAATCCTGATTTTTGTATTTCTTGCACGAACATTAAAACAATCCTTCAGGATATTTTTTCTTTTCTGGATGGACAAATTCAACAAATGAATTCACACCCCTTACATACTCTTTAGATATACCACCCTTACCATCATGCCTACGTCTCATCCAACTTCGATCAGAAGACATCTACAAGTACATTTAATTAATACATACAGTTAGTTATGTGGTTAATTACAAAAATGTTGTTATCATATATATATATATATATATATGCATTGGTACAATGATCAAATAAGTGAACAAACATTAATTTGAATAGAGATTAAAACAATCAGTATGAGCAACACAATCATACTAAATGCAATGTTTTTACATAATATGATATATATTTGTACATTATATATATATATATATATATATATATATATATATATATAAATTAAAAAAATGTGTATATGATGTAATCATAATATCATATATACCTCTAAATTTGTAGTTAGTTTTGCAAATCTAAATATTCTAATGTGTGCTTGATGCTTCCATGATAAGATCTGTTGTACGTCGTCTGGAGTAAAACAAAAGGCAGCTGAAAGCACAACTACGTTCCCCTGGTTGATAAAATAAAATTAGGGTTCGACTAAATTATACGGACTTCCGTCACAAATTGTAAGTACAAATTCAACGGACTTCCGTCACAAATATAACTATAAATTCAACGGAAAGCTTCTGTCAAATTTATAAAATGAGAGGGAAGCCTCCCGCCTGTTTGTAATATGACAGGTATCCTTCACAAAAAAACAATCCGTCGTATTTACCATGTCCGTTTAATTTACTAAGAGAGCGGGAAAATATGAAAAAACTTGACGCCCTTTTGGTTGACAAAGTTCTGTCACATTTAATTGCTCCGTTAAATTTATGAAATGGTTAAAATGTCGGGCATCCGTTATAATTATATAATCGACGGACATCTGTCATATTTAAGCGCCTCAACTTTCCATTGAATTTGTCCGTCAATTTTAGTATAAATTCTTGTAGTGGGTATTTTCGGGAATTTAGTTTATACTAATTTGCTATATAAGTATTGGGACATGTATTATAAACTTCAAATTGTTATAATAAAAGGGAGGTGATATGCGCACACCCTAGGTTTATAGGTGCACACCCAATCTATACTCTTTATTAAAAGCAGAAAACTCCTCTTAATGGTATGGTATGTCATGTATACCGCGGTATATATTTAATTATTTTACTTTATTTAATTATTTTAATATAATTAGCTTAATACCAAATTATACTCTTTATTAAAAGCAGAAAACCTCCCTTAATGGTATGTTATGTCATGTATACCGCGGTATACATTTAATTATGAATTTAATTATGAATTTAATTATTTTATTTAATTATTTTAATATAATTAGCTTAATACCAAATTAATATGTGTGATTATTAGTATCAAATTAAAAATTAAAATTTTATTAAAAACAGAAACCCCTCTTAATGGTATAATATACCATGTATATCGCGATATACATATAATTATTAGTTTAATTAGCTTAATATAATTCATTTAATTTCAAATCACAATTATTACAATTAGATTAAAAATTTATTATCAATAATAGTTTAGTTGTATACACGGAGTCTACAAACTACTAGGAGTCTTCCAACTAAAACATGTATATGACGGTACACATATAATTATTAGTTTAATTAACTTAATTTTAAATTAATATAATAATTATTATTAAATTAAAAGTAATAATCATATTAAAAGTAAAAATCCATCTTAATTGTATGGTGTGCCGTGTATACCGCGGTATACATATAATTATTAGCTTAATATAATTCGCTTAATTTCAAACTAATATAATTAGTTTAATTCTAAATCAATGTAATAATTAATTATTATCAAATCAATAATCTTTAGAAACCGTCGCTTAGTGGCATGGTATGTCATGTATAACGCGATATGCATATAATTATTAGCTTAATAAGCTTAATAAAATGAATAATGCTACCAAATTGGTTCCTACAATGGATCCCAAATGTCACTTGTCATGTTCTGATTGGTTACAACTGAACTAATAAAAATGGATCTCCAGCATTCACATTAATTTCACCAATAACATTATTTTAAATTGTAAAGACATCAATGCTACGTCATTCGGTACCGAATTTCGGTACTCAATTCGGTACCTCTAGCACTAACTTAATTTTAAACTTAATATAATTATTATTATCATTATTATATACTCTTTATTAAAAGCAGAAACTACCTCGATATGATATGTCACGTATATCGCGATATACATATAATTATTAACTTAATTAACTTAATATAATTAGCATAAAATTTTATTAAGAAGGGAAACTCTTTTTTGTTAGAACATAATAATAGTATGAAACCCAAATTTTGGTTATATAATATAATTAAATTAATCGGTTTTATTTCAAAATCGGGTTCGATTTGGTGCAATTACATAAGATATTCCATATGATATCATTGTATAATTGATTTTTTCATTTGCTACCACTCGAAGTTTTAAACTTCAATGTTAATCGGTCGTTATAAAATTATGAGATTTTTCATTTGGTACCACTCTGAAATTTTTAACTTTTAAGTGACACCATTCTATTTTGTGCTTCAGCTCCAAAATATAATTTTTTTTAGTAAATATGATGAATATGTTCAAACTCTTTGATTTTTAAGTCCCTCAAAATATTGTTGAACATCTCTTTACCCACCAAAAGCAAGGAGTTTGATCAGAATGATAAGATTTATCATATTTATTAGCATAGTGGTATTTAGGAGTTGAAACCCAAAGTAGAATGAGGTCACTTGAAAGTAACAATAGTGGTACTTAGGAGTTGAAACCCAAAGTAGAATGATGTCACTTGAAAGAAAAAAAATTCGGGTGGTACTAAATGAAAATTTTCATAATTTTATAACAGTCGACTAACATTTGGTTAAAAGTATGGTGTTATGTGGATGAAGTCAAAAGTATAATGATACTACTTGAATGTCTAAAACTTCGAGCAGTACGAATGACGTACAAAAGCCTATCGTACAATGGTATCATATTATCTCTTACATAATTGACCAAGTTATATATTTATTTTACTTATTTGATTTCACTCAAGATTCGATCATATATAATTACATAATTAAAAATAATATTTATTTATCATAGACTTTCATCTTAATTTCATGTTTTAATTTTCTATAACTATATATTTAAATAATATTTATTAATTATTTTAATTTTCAATATTTTAAGTTTTATTTTCAGTAATTTAATTTTTATACTCGAACCGTGCGAAGCACGGGTTATCGGCTAATATTGATAATGAGACGTAAATGTCCTTGCCCTTTTTTTGTGCTCAACCTATCTGATGAATAAAAAAGTGGGTATCGGTTTGGAGTTTTGGACTCCGTTCAGATGAATTAAGAAAAGCCTAAACAAACATGCTACAATTTTAATAAATATAATAACTGAACTTTTGTTTTAATTTGTGTGCCTCATAATATTTTGTAATTTGATAAAATTTAAATAATAAAAGTTAATAATTTGATAACAGACTACTATTTATTATTACATGTATCATAGGAGTAATATTATGTTTATGTTGATTTTTTTCACAGTAACTTATTAATTTATTCGAGAATTTTAAATTATGTTTTCTCTTTTAAATATTTTACATATAAAACTTTCACAAAATAAAAATAAAATGATCTTCTAAAACAAACATGAATTTTAATTTTAATCCAATGAATAATATATTCAAAATACATCTATTAATAAGTGTCCCACGTAAAACTTTAAATCAAATTTAATATTTATCATTTATTACCAAAATTAATTTAGACGTATGTGTAATTGAAATAAATGCATTAATATGCAGCTTTCTGGGAAATTATATGCACTTGAAACACAGAGTATACTGGTTTTTTTGGAATTGAGTATACTGGTTTTCAGTTGTAGTAATATAACTTTTTCCAACGCAAATTCATAAACTCATCGGATGCACAATGGTTGCATAATCACATACTTCATGGCTTTTGGGAAAATGGATTTTTTTGTCATTGAACTATTTGTGTGTTTAGAAATCTACCACTCAACTATAAATTGATTTATTATAACCACCAACGTTATATGTTGATTTGAATTTAAGTATTCGGTTAAGATTTTCTTGATTCCGTTAAAACAATACGCCAGCATGAACAAACTTGCTGATGTGTTAAGTTGACGTGACATTTTTATAATTATTTATATTAACCCGATTGTATATATACTAACACTTCAATAAGTTTGTCCATGTTGGCACCTCTCCTTAAAAGAGAGCTGAGAGGCTGTTAAACCTTGTCTGAATTATAGATTGCCTATATTGGAGGTCTCAGATCTTCACTACAACCATGACGTGGAAGAAAGAACCGCAAGGACCAGGGTACAACTTTACCTGATGTTGAGGAAGCCTTAAAGAATTCTGGAAACTAGTTGGTTGAAGAAGATAAAGACGTTTTATATCAATTAAGTACCATGATGATCTCCTATAAAAAAAAAAGTACTATGATGATCTTGCTCGGTTCCGACTATCCCCTTCCGAGCTCCACGAGGATTTTACAGAGCTGATCCGCTGTTTGCTTTCATCTCAGGATTTCTGTGCACAACAATCATGCTTTGCTTATGACTGATGCACGTCGTAGGCTTCTTGATATGGGTTACAAGAATCCAATTTTGTTGGTTCATCCACTGGGAGGCTACAAAAAGCCGATGGTGAATAGATTTTATAACAAATATCTTTAATAAAGTATGTGAGAAATTGGAAATTACCAAGAAGATGAATAGACTTTGACTTTTCTTCCTTATTTTTAATTTACGAGTGCCGAGCGGTAATACTTTATTTCTTGTGTATGTCATACCATTCCGTTGGTAAAATGTTAATTGAATGTTAAAATATAGGTAAGTAATCTAATTATCCATTTTAATTATAATTTTTTCGCACGTTCAACAATCTTAACAATCTATTACATATAGAAACATCATCTATCAAAATATTTGAACAAAAACAATCCAAAACTTCAAAAAATATGTTTATGGATATTTTCTATGATACCATTGTTCTATTAACTTTTGTAACTGATGCAATTATATTTTTGATTTTTACGTGCGGTACCCTTATATTTTAACGTTTGACTAACGTTTTGATAACGGAATGATACCATATATATGAAACCTAAAATATAATAGTACCACTCGTAACTGAAAAAAAAAGGAACGATATCATTTGAAAAGGGCAAAAATAGAAGGGTACCGTTTAGAATATCTCTTGATTATACTAAAAGTGTGGTTTTTGAATAACAATTTCTATTCGTGTTGGATTGATGAACTAGACATCCATTAACATAATTAGGTACACAAAACCATGAGCTTCATATGCAGGCATGCAGCAAAGAAATGTTGATTTTCTTAGCTATTGGATCTGAATAGTTGCACAGTCCTGATCTGTACTTTAAGAAATGTGATTCGTTGATGTTGATATCACTGGGTAAATTAATTTAAACTCTGTAACAAAACTATATCCTGGAAACATATGTACTTGACGTACCGTTCGCCATATGCAAGATCCGCAGAAGAATTGCATTTACAGTCTTCTGATACATCTGCACCTTCCTTCCTGTCCGAATCTTCTGATACGGAGTACAACATACTTCCTACATTATATTCTCAAAATGTACCACATTTTTCATGTAACTTATCTGGTAACAATCATTCCAATTAGAGAAATCAATTAAAAGTTGCTTACTCATGCATGAATGACAAAGTGTTGTATTATAAACAGTGGACATACCTAAACTGGCAAAACAGAAACATCTCCATACCCATTCCAACTTTGTAAAAGTGTTAAAATATAGCATAAGATTCATTTGGGGCCTTACTCTAACACCTTAAGATTTTAGATCAGCTGGTTACTCAACATGGTATCAGAGCTCTGATCGACGGGGATCATGAGTTCGACTCTCTCTATACCTCTTTTCTAGTAGTGCGAGAAGACGATCTTTTAAAATCTTCTAAAGCATTTGCTACATTAGAAAGCTGAAAAATTGTATATGCAGAAGAACCATAAACCCCACTAAACAACCAATATGAACCAATTCAATCTCTGTCTGAACTTGGATAAATATCTTACTCAACTTCGTACGAAAAAGTTCATTCCTTCATACTATTTCAACTTGTTAAAATTAAACTCACACTCCATTTTTACATACTTGACTCGATTCCAATCGTAAATACAACTGTAGATGATGCCATGTCTGGATATGTAAACAAATAACTAACATTTTTTTATATCTAGATCTAGAAGGAATGACTTAGATCTGTCAAGTCAAATCTAACCATATTGGTTCAAGACTTCAAGCTAATGAAAGTGAAATACAGAGTAGCCCGTGCACAGGCACACACACAGATGTAAATTATCATGCATTAAAAAAATCATAATCTCTTACATTCAAATGACCTCTAGCTATATCAGCTGAAAGAGTCTTGATCTGCAGATTGTAAAACATTTCAATGGAGCTCAACTTCAAGTATAAATATAATTCATTCTAGCCTTACACACACACTTACTTGCCTCCAGGCTCCAGCTTGAGGGTATGATAAGGTAGATTTGAAAGATCCAACCATCCTCATTATCCTAGCCCTGAACCATGCTGTAATCTCTTTGGATTTTGCTTCAACCAAGAAAACCGAACCATTTTTTTTTATTTTTTCAGGGGCACATTCTCTTATATGTTGTCTCAAAATCACGAGAAAATTAAAGCGACAGAGCTTGGGACAATGAGAACAGGTTGAGATCTTTCAAAGCGTTCCCATCAGATTCAAAGTGATGAAAGAATATGTATGAATCTTGGAGCATCTATCTGTATTATATACACACACATACATGATACATCTCTTTCGTTGGACTTGATTTATTCTTGTCCACGTTATTTCAAGGAACTTCTTATCCGTGTTTCACATGCATTACTTCAATACTTTTACTTTTTTGTCTCTAATAATGTTATTAGCGTTCAAACTAATGCTTTGGATGGATGATTAGAAAAGTCCAAGTGTATATTTGTATAAGATTTTTGTGTTACTTTTTTCTTTTCTGATAAATAAATAGGTTTAGAGAATGATATGAACCTTGATTTGGTCTTGCAATGGATAATTAAATTTATTTTACTAGTACTAAGTTCTAAATCATAGATGATGATACTGGTTTTGACTTGACTTTTTCTCGTTCCTTTTTGTGACTGACCTTTATAATTTAGGTTTCATATAAATGATATATATTTTAAATTTTCTGAATAATATCATTTTTGCAGTCAATATCCTTATATTTTTGGCAACGAAAAATGATCCCATTTGAAAAAGTCATCACTGACAATATCCTATTGATTTATGAACTGAATTTCATTACTTCCTCGATAATTTATTTGATGAAGATCTAATAGTACCGTAAGAAGATGGTGGACAAGCGAAGGACATTTGATTTGTTAAAAAATTATAATATGTTATTTACTTAAAAAATTTATTATATTTATCTATACTATCAATCATCAATCAATATATATATATATAAAGGAGGATACGCGGGAGGTTAGGTGGCGCCCCTAAGATCGTCTCAATCTATTTTTCTAATTTTCTAGAATTTTAGAATTTTAAATACTGATAAAATAAAAAAATATCCTTTAACATATTAGAAGTAGAATAGATGTTCGAATTTATTGAGGAGAAAAGTTCGAATTTATAGCGAATACATATAATTAAAAGTTCTATTTGAAGTAAAATAGGTGTTTGAATTTGTAGAGAGGAAGAGTTCAAATATAAAAAGAAGTACCTGCAAAATTCTATTTGAAGTAGAATAGGTGTTTCGATTTATTGAGGAGAAGAGTTCGAATTTATAGCGAAGACATATAATTAAAATTTCTATTTGAAGTAGAATATGTGTTTGAATTTGTAGAGGGGAAGAGTTCAAATATAAAATAAGTACTTGCAAAGTTTTATTTGAAGTACAATAGGTGTTTCGATTTATAGAGGAGAAGAGTTCGGATATAAAAAAAAGTACTTGCAATTAAAAGTTCTATTGAAATTGGAATTGGAATAAGCGTTTGTAATACATAACTAAAAGTTCTATTTGAAGTAAATATGTAAAGTTATATAGGTATTTTTTCAACGAAAAAGTGTTCGATTAAAAAAGAGTATGGTAACATAAAAATTAATATGTAAGACAAATATATATTCAATATATTAAATATGAGATTTTGATATTAAAAAGGAAAGCGTGTTTCACGGGAGTACGGCTTATTAGCGAGTATCGAGTTTTCGTAATTTATTTGATAGAGTTTTTTTGAAAAATTACTAAACCGCCGCGAAGCGTGGCTTTTATAAAGGAGGATACGCGGGAGGTGAGGTGGCATCCCTAAGATCGTCTCAATCTATTTTTCTAATTTTTTAGAATTTTAGAATTTTAAATACTGATAAATAAAAAAATATCATTTAACATGTTATAAATAGAATAGATGTTCGAATTTATTGAGGAGAAGAGTTCGAATTTATAGCGAAGACATATAATTAAAAGTTCTATTTGAAGTAGAATAAGTGTTTGAATTTGTAGAGGGGAAGAGTTCAAATATAAAAATATAAAAGAAGTACTTGCAAAGTTCTATTTGAAGTAGAATAGCTGTTTCGATTTATAGAGGAGAAGAGTTTGGATATAAAAGAAGTATTTGCAATTAAAAGTTCAATTGGAACTAGAATAAGCGTTTGTAATACATAACTAAAAATTCTATTTGAAGTAGAATACGTAAAATTATATAAGTGTTTTTTCAACGAAAGAGTGTGTGAAATAAGTATGGTAACATACAAATCAATAAGACAAGTATATATTCAATATATTAAATTTGAGATTTTGATATTAAAAAGGAAAGCGTGTTTCACGGGAAGACGGCTTATTAGCGAGGATTGATTAATTTTCGTAATTTATTTGATAGAATTTTTAAAAAAAATTATTACGCCGCCGCGAAGCGCGACTTTTTCAACTAGTTATAATATAATAAACGAAACATTAAAAGTTTGTGTCGTCGGTCATTTTACTTAATTGCACTTGCTTATTTTTAAAAAGATATTATTAATTAACAACGTTATTTATAATCAATTACCTTTCCGACTAAAATACATTACTTTTTTTTTCCTAACAAATTCCCTCATTTTCTTAAAAAATCAAGGATAATTACCTTTTTCAACTAAAATATGTTATTTTTTCTATTTTTTTCTCACTAAAACCCCTCATTTTCCAAAATTATCACGGGTAACCCTTACTTAATTCTTTGAAAATCTATTTTAATACTTTTAATTACGGGTAATTACCATTTTTAACTAAAACATGTAATTTTTTCTATTTTTTCATACTAAAACTCATCTTTTTCCAAAAATGTCACGGACAAATCGTTACTTATTTATTTTAAATATTATTAAAGACGAAACATTAAAAGTTTGGTAGTCGATACGAAACGAAGGACAGTTTCCAAATCAGATTGAAAGACGATTAGTGATTTTACTTCATTACCCTTGCTTATTTTTAAAAAAACTATTACTAAATAATAACAGTTTTTATAACCAATTACCTTTTCAGCTAAAATACATTACCTTTTCTATTTTTTCTAACAAAATTCTCTTTTTTCTAAAAAAATACGGACAATTACATTTTTCAACTAAAACATGTTATTCTTTCTATTTTTACTTACTAAACCCCCTCCCTTTTCAAAATATCACAGACAAACCCTTACTTATTTATTTTAAAATTAATTTTAATACTTTTAATTACGGGCACTTACATTTTTAGCTAAAACATGTTATTTTTCCTATTTTTTCATTTTCTAAATAAACTATCATTAAATAATAACATTGTTTATAACCAATTACCTTTTCAGCTAAAATACATTACATTTTTCTATTTTTTTCTAACAAAATCCTCTCTTTTGCTAAAAAAAAAATCACGGACAATTACATTTTTTAACTAAAACTAAAACTTGTTATCTATCTATGTATACTATATTATTATATAATATCCGAAATATTGGGTCGCATTCCAACTAATAAATATAATGTAAATATAATTTAAACAGGCCACGCACGACTCAAATGCGAAATTACAATACGCATATTTCACATGGGTGTTTGGTGGGCATTTAGGGCCGGCCTTGACGTCGGTAGGTATTTTAGCACATTTTTTCCAGAAAAAGGTATTTAGGTCCATCACCCCGCAAGACAACTAATAAATATTTATTTTATTTTACATTTATCATACTTAACACCTTCTAAATCCCATATAAAATAATTATTTGTCCTCAAATAAAAAAATTTAGACTTTTAATACCAAATATATATAAAAAAAATTATATTTAAAGTGTAAAAATTGTCAAAATTAATAACTTCTTCGACATTTTTTAAGCACCTTTGTAACTTAAATAGGATATATATATATATAGGATATTCCAAAATAATAAGTACCATATTACCTATATTTTGACATATTTTTCGACATCCAAAAATGGTCCAACAGCGAGTTAAATGTGGAAACTGGAAACAAAGGCACCAATTATTGGGTCGGGCACTAACACTAGGTCTTCCTTGGATGTTCACATTTACAACATTTTCTGACAAAAGAAAATTAAAAAATTAAAAAAAGTGCTTCGAGCTTGTTCCTTGGCTGGCTCTATGCGGTGACTTGAGTCAAACAAACTCGGTCTTATGTGAACGGGGTATAAGCGAACGTGATCCCGATGGTCTTTCATGGCAACAATTATTATACTTGGTTAAAAACTTTAAATTAAAAATATTTAAAATTTTATGGAAGGAAGATAAAAGGAATTTCAATAAACTTAGTTACAATGATAATTCATGTATATAATATTTGTTAAAGAAAATTTTATTTTGACTAATATAATCAATGTTAGAGCAGATTCAATGCATTGCTATAAATTCTATAATTGATTGTAGAGCTATAATATAAAATTAAGTTTGCAAAATCACAACTCCAAAGCATATTCATACTTAGTCTTGTAAATGTATAAATGAATAGTCAAGGACTAAAAATAATTATAATAATTCTTGTCACATCATCACTCAATAACAAAATGAAACTACATGCATTGAATTTGAATGTAGTTGGCCCTATCTTAAAATAATGCATTGAAGCACTAGTTATATTTTAAGACCAAAATCTAATTTTTGATCTCAAATTATAAGTATATCTATAATCAATTTAGCTTTAGCGTTTTAAAGCCCCTATTCCGTTCATATTTCCCAAACTACCCATTTTTGTTCAAAGAGTAATGCTAAGAAATAATAAAAAAATTCTTAAAAAAAATTCAGAATGAGATGACATTTGTGAGTTGGATTTTATATTATTATTAATTATGTAGTTGTGAGTTGGATTTTATATTATTATTAATTATACATAACTATTATGGAGAGACACGTGATTTATTATAAAGTTTACCTAGCATTTTTCCATCCCAAGTATTATACGGTTAAAATGTTGAGTTTGTCCTTATTACCATTTTACATGCAAAAATACACATAAAATATGTACATAAATGTGTACATTTTACACATACATTATTTAATATTTTTATTCATAATTGTAAAAATCAAAAATCAAAATGAATTGATTGAAATCTTAATCGGTGAGGTGGGAATCAATTGCAATGAATACTATAATAATATTTAACATATTAATTTTATTTATCATAAATATAATATTTAAAAATAATTTATAACAATAAATGGGATTTTAAAATCGAATCAATCAAATATCTTTTAAACAAATATTATACACATAAAATTTGATTGTGATAGCCTTACTTATTTGATTTTGATAATGAAATTTGATAAGGGTGTTCAAAGATGGCAAAATAAAAAACTCAAATATTTGTATTAAAAATATAAGCTTATAAATGTAAATATAAGCTAATTTATAATTTAACGATTATTGTTTTTTCAAATGCTAAGTACTCCAAATATTTTTTTCAAAACTTTTCTCATATGAGGGCACCACACGTGAAATATTTTGATTTGTGAGTTTATGCACGCTTATTTTCATATTATTAAGAAGATTTCAAATAATCATGAGACGCATCATTATTTGAGAAAAAATTTGGAATACTTATCATTTTTCTAACCAAAATTACAAATAATAAAAGATCTTAGATTATGACATTTTACTTTAAATGTAATTTTTTTATTTATTTTTTTGGAATCATTAGAGACCCTCTTTAGAATATGTAAAATGTAACATAGATGAAAAAATGTGAAATTATTAATTATGATATGTTACACATATTTGACAATACTCTGAAAACACATATAGATATATTTTATTTTTTTACTATTTTAACACACAAATTACTAAATTTGAATGCTCCGGAAGCAAGATGGGTACCGCTAAATCCACATGAGTTGGTGTATTCGAAGATTTTTGGGCCTTCCTATCAAAAAAAAAGAGAGAAGATTTTGGACCTTTGATAATCCCATTTGAACATTTCCAAGTTATGATGAAATGGTCGTCCAACACCTGATAGGCACCTAGGGAATGTATCAAAAGCTCAAAAGAATTCGATTTCTAAACTTCTTTCAAGAAAGTTGTTCTTAGTCGTTTGAAAAATTTATGTACAAGATAATTACACATATTATTCATGAGATAATAATTATATGAGATAATTGCACATATTATCTATCTAAATCATGGTTGTAGATTTCGGAAATCGGAACAAATCGGTTGAGGTATCATATAACAATTTATCGATAAATGGGGGATTTATCGGAATGTTAAATCGGAAATAAATCGAATGTATTTTAATATTATTTTTAAAATATATGTTTAAAATTTTAAATTAATTATGGGAGTAAATTACTAGAATATAGACATGTCTTAATTTTTATTTATTTATAAAAATGATCTTAATTTTCACTTCATTCAACAGAAGAGAGTCTCTTAAAAAAAGGTTAGTCTATCAAATAAAAACAGCAGGCTGATTTCCACGCTCTTTCGTCTCTCTCTAGTCTCTCCCATCTTCTAATTTTGTATCCGTAAGTAAGTATCGTGTATATACACGTTTTTCTTTCTTTCTTTCTTCTTTGCCCATCCTTCAATTCATGTCTCCGTTAATATTTTCATCTCCAATCAAATTTTCTTGCTTTCGATTTTTCCGATTTTGACCGGATTTCTGGCGATTTTGACCGAATTTGTTGAAAAACGATTTCTTCTTCGATTTCAACAAATCAGATCGGCAGTAGGCCGCACCACAATTTCTCGGCCGATTTATCGGATAAATCGCCGATTTTTAGAACCATGATCTAAATTATTATATGAGGTCTGATTCAAATTATTCATGAGATAATTGCATTTTTGCACCCTAAACAGTTATTCAAAATTAATTTCGTACCAGAATTTTGAGATAAACATTGCTACTCATGATTTTTAAATTTGAATACAACATGCACCACTCTGACATTTGTCCGTTATAAATAAGTCGTTACCATTAAATAATAACGGGTAAAACCAAAATTTGAAAACAAAATCCAATTAATGAAAATTTCATATTTTCCAGAAAATATTAAAAATTAGTTTAAAATATAAACTCTTAGGTTTTTAATTATCAAATCATAATAATAAAGGGATTTGTTTTACTAAATAATGTTAATTCCAAAGCTTTATAATTTTACTAATATTAACTTTTATATTAATTCTATCTTTTTTCCGATTGTATATTTTACCATTATTTGAATTAACATTATTATTATTATCCTGTAAAAAACATTATTATTAACCGATGTAATATTAAAATAATATTCTTTTTTTATATATCTAAAATGCTCCCACGGTTCAAGGTTCGAATCCCGTCAACAACATATTAAAAAAATTTAAGATCAAAATATAAATAAATGCTAATAAAATGAGATAAAAAAATACTAAAAAATCATATAAAATTTATATCATCTATTTTTCTAAGTTACATTCAAAATTTCAAGATATTATTCCGTCGACAACATATTAAAAAATTTTAAGATCAAAATACAAATAAATGATAATAAAATAAGATAAAAAAATAATAATAAATCATATAAAAATACTAAAATAATAAATTAAAAATACTAAAATACTAAAATTCATCCAGGGGTTATAGGCTTGTAAAAGTGATAAGTGAATGAATTCTTATTGGTGTTTGGATAAATTTACTTATAAGTTAGTTACAAATTTGCTAATTTACATTTTAAAAATAATTATTAAATACAATGAACTAAATACATGCATTTTAAATTAAAAAAACATTTAAAAAAACAAATGTAAAAATATGAAGTATTCAAAGACAAAGAAATCAAACAATAAGTAAAATGTAAGTTGTTACTGACATATAAATTATAAATTAATTTATAAATTGGGTTGACAAACAACGGGTTTATAAACTATAAACTAGCTTATAACTAAGTTGCCAAAGGCCCATAATCAGTAATCTAGTGTTGAGAGAAGAGTTGGTGCAGTGGACTTCCACCAACTGTTGTTATATATTTATGTTCCAAAAGCAGCACAAGGGTCCAATTGCTTGGCCTTAAAACATGTATTCTTAGATACCAAATCTTAATAAAAGTACATTGATATGATGATGCCTGATGCACTTTGCAATAATATTTACTAAAAAAAAAAAACATGTGTCATCAACACCTTTAACTCCATGAATTCTTGGATCAATGACCCAGGAAAAATATATCATAATTCTTCAGTTACAATAAGCATGAGAGAAGTTAGAATATCAAGAACAACTGTTCCACCTTCTTCCCAAAATTAAGGATCAATGGTATAATTGAATATTTCATGCAATTACATAAAATACAGTTATTAATTGTGCATTAGATTCTACATTCCTATGTGACAAGTTCCTTCTGGTTCCCAAGTGACCAAAGTCAGTCTTCCTACTTTAACCTCTTCCCCTTCTAGTCTCTACTAGCCCCACTAGGTATTGTTCACATCCTTTGATGAAAAAACACATTTAAAAAATAGAAACTTAGTTTCATATTTTTGGAATGTTTGAGATTGTGAATGTTGTGACTTGTGATGTGAATGTTACGTAACCATGCAGGGAACTGGTTATTTGGAAGATCTTTGATTTTGTTTCCGATGGCTATACATGACATATGTCACGTCACGTCACGTCACGTCATTTGATTTTTTTTGATAAACACTACTCTTAGAGCATATGCACCCACATAACTCCATCAATTCGTCAATTCATCAATTGAATCAATGGAGTTGGTTACTATTCACACTAAATTCACTTTTTTCTTTAGTTTTTATGCACCCACATAACTCCATCAATTCGTCAATTACTATTCATCAAATAAATAATTACATTATATATCATAAATTTAATTCCATCTCTATTATTTAATGGTCCCATAAATAGTATCCAATAATAGATTTTTGGATAATTTTAGATTTTTGATAAGATTGTGGATAAATTTAGATTTTTGATAAGATTTTCGTTAAATCACATTCTGACACGTGTCTTGATCTAAATCTGTAGATAGAAAAATTGTCCATAAATAATATCATGATCTTCTGATTATAGTATCTCAAAATCATTACATTTTTTTTTCAAAATGAATGCATTGAAAAGATTGTTACGTCAGAGGCAACAACACAGTCAAGAAGAGTCTGAAATCATGAATACCATGGTCACAGAATCGGCAATGGTGATGGACTTCATCGACACTTCAGATGAACCACAAGGACGCGGCTCACGGCCTGGCAAATCTTCCAATCATAATAGACAAAGGCTATCGAGAGGAAAAAATCTCATGGAAGATTACTTCGTTGATCGTCCAATATTCAGTGAAGACGACTTCCGTCGGAGGTATAGAATGCGCCCTCATGTTTTCAATCGCATCATGACAGCTCTTTGCACTCAAGATTCTTACTGGCATCAAAAAGCAGATGCAATTGGATTATTGGGGTTGCTACCCCAACAAAAAATGACTGCTGCGTTACGAATGCTAGCTTACGGTGCAGCAGCTGATCAATGTGCCGAAATATGTAGAATGGGAGAATCAACTACACTTGAGTGCATGAAAAAGTTTTGTCAGCAAGTGGAAGGACTCTTTGGTGCAGAGTACCTTCGTGCTCCAACACCTGCAGATTTAAGAAGGCTTCTAGCAAGGGGCGAACAAAGAGGATTTCCAGGTATGATTGGAAGTATCGATTGTATGCACTGGGAGTGGAAGAATTGTCCAAGCGGGTGGGGCGGGGCTTATAGTGGCCGAAAAGGACGCCCTACTATCATTTAGAGGCAGTCGCTTCCTATGACACTTGGGTGTGGCACGCTTTTTTCGGTGTGCCTGGAGCTCAAAATGATATTAACGTTCTAGGTCAGTCTCCCGTATTTGATAAAGTCATCGCAGGAAATAGCCCAACGGTGGTGTTTCACGTCAATGGCAAAAGATACAACAATGCTTATTATCTTGCTGATGGGATTTATCCTAGGTATTCAACATTTGTAAAAACCATATCAAATCCTGCTACTCAATCACAAAAATTGTTTGCTAAGAAACAGGAAGCATATCGCAAAGATGTAGAGAGGTGTTTTGGTATCTTGCAATCTCGATGGGCAATTCTTCGCCACGGTGCTCGGATGCATAAGCGTTCCACACTTAGAAGTATCATGATGACTTGCATCATATTGCATAACATGATAGTTGAGGATGAATTTGTGGAAGATGAATTTGTGGAGTCAGTAGAAGAAGATCTAATGAATCCATCAGCATCACAGGTTTATGATGGGCCGGTAGATTGTAATGGAGTTAGAATTCCTTTTGCACCAGTACAAAGAGATGGAAGAAATCAACAAGCATTTTGGGATCGTATTGAGAACTTGGAATCAGCTTACGTCCATACAATGCTCCAAAATGATTTGGTAGAGCACAACTGGGCAATAGAAGCCAATGAATAGTTATCTCTTCAAATGTACGACTTGACAATTTGAAAGCAAGAACCACGATTTAAATAAATTTTTTTTATTGAATTTAAAAGCATTGAACACATCTAAATTAAGAAGCAGAGTACATAGTTGAATTAAAAAGCAGAAAACATAGCTAAATCTAATCATAATAATCATCGTCAAAGTGAGGAACGTAAGCACCATCACTAGTAGTCTCATTCACTTGTTCCATGATCTCAGCCTTCTTTCTTTTAAACCACTTCTTCGTATTAGGAGTCATTTGGCTAGTATCCATTGTCATGATCTTTGTTTGCTCCCTTAATTCTTCAATAGCTATTCCTTTTGCCAATCTTGCTTCTTTTCGTTCTTCTAGAGCATCAAGTCTTGCCTGTCTTGCTTCCTTTCGTTTCTCAAGTTCTAATATCTCCCTCGACATTTGAAGGGTTTCCTCATCTCTTTTGATGTTGGCCTCCACAAGCTGTTTTTGGTTACATTGCATACTATTAAAAATAGCTATAGACATCTCATCTTTTTTTGTCATACCTTGTTTTCCTTTCTTTTTTGCTTGCTTGGACGCCTTTACGCCCATGGGTCTAACCGGACTAGAAGGACCTTCTGTTTCTCGATTAGACTCTGGAGTCGTGAAACCTTCTTCATCAACGCAATCATCACTATTCAAATTAATTGGTGATTCCATTTGTGTTGGAAAGTTTCGTTGAAATGGAGGAGAAGTGGTGGGAACATCTACAAATTGAGGATGTGCTGCAACTGCTTCATAACATTCCCATTTGTCAAATGTCTTATTCATGTCCTTGAAATATAATCCTTGAGCTTGAGTTATCTAAATAAAATGACAAATTATGCATATTAAGTTATCACACAAATAATATATAACATATTAAAATAAAAAATAAAAAATCTTACCTCATCCACCAAATTGGTTCCGCTTGCACTATGTCTACTAGCTTGATTCTTGGCACAATGCCATTTTTTTAGTGCTCTCTTCAACGGTGCCCAGTGTGATTCAAGAGCAACTTTTGAACGAGCTTCGGCATGAGGATTCTCGGGAGTGCCACACCAATTTCTTGCATAATCCTCATGAATTCGCCCCCATAAATTATTTTTGTTTGAATATCGACCGGTGATCGTATCAACAGATTGTCGAGCCCACGAAACACATAATTGTAATTCTTCGGAAGGGAGCCAATTAGTACCCATTAAATAAGAGTGTGTAAAAATAAGAGTGTGTAAGAAAATAAGATTGTGGATAAATTTGTAGATAGAAAATTTTATGGTACTAATGAATCTGAAAATTGCAATTTATAGGCCAAATTATATGACCGTTAAAAGTTAAAATTATAGCTGTTATAATTTTATAGCCGTTATATAAGTGTGCTAAAATGTTGTGTGAAAAAATAGTTACAGAAAGATCATATTTAAGCCCAAAAATATAGCCGTTAATACTTAAAATTATAGTCGTTATAAATTTTATAGCTGTTAGAAATTTTTTATAGCCGTTGGAAATTATAATAAAGTTGTTTTATAAATTATAATATTTGGTTTTTTTTAATTATAAAGGAAGCTTTTTTAATTTGCTACGGTTCTACGTTATAATTAAAAAAACCAAATATTATAATTTTGTCAACGGCTAGGGTCGCCACAGGCCGTGGCGTCCTCTAACTAGGGTCGCCACAGGCCGTGGCGCCCTTTACAAATTGATGGCCATTAATCAGTCCATTAATAATTACAGGAATGATCGCTGAATCGATGGAGCATCAGTTTTTGATGGAATGAACAGTTGTGCGCTGCATGTAAATTTTTTGTTGGCCATCAATTCATCTGCTGAATCGATGAAATGCTTGACCCGGTGCATATGCTCTTAAGATAGTCGCAGACATATGACATATGATATATGTAACTCGCATGAGTTGGTTACATATACTTAGATCGACCATATATAGATATAGTTACCAAAGTACCATTTCTTATGTTGGAGTTTTAGAATTGTAAAACAAGGTGCGCTTTGGCAGTGTTAAAAATACCCGTAGCCAGAAGGCAAGTGTTCCTAAAAAATGCGACAAGAAGCCGCTTATGTGCTCTGTACAGTTTTAACAAGTTTGATCTACTCATTACACAACTAGTTGGCTTAAAAGAAGAATGTTATACTTAGAGCCGGTCTTGAGGTCAAACCGTTTATGTTAATAAATGAAGATACCCGAACAATTAAGACTTTTGGGGGCACATTTTTTTTTAGCAAGTCTGCAAAATACATAGAGGCGCGGGGCACAATTTTTTAAAAAAGTAATACCAAAAACAAGAAGCAATACAAGAAATATCGAGAAAAGTATCGTATAAACTTGATTTTATTTTAGTTTTAGTTACAAAAATTTAATTCGCTTGGGGCTTCGGATGGACCAGCCCTGGTTATACTAATCAAATGACCACTGCAATGTAATTATATCAACAGGCTGCAAATAGGCTATTTAAATGAACCTTGTGTCTCCCACAAGAACACTTTTATTCACTACAGCCACATCTTATCAAGTCTCTCGTCATGAGCACATTATAAAGTTTTAGATTAAAAAGAAAGAAACTTTAGAAAAATATACATGGAAAAAGCTCCGTGAACAAACTTTTTGAAAACAATTGTTTGTGGCCTGAATTTGAGGATTATGGTTTAAGCAATACAAGTTAAACCAGTTTATTAATCAAGTACTTAATACTCTGGAAGTCACATTGAGCTGAAAGCTGTATACAGAAAGTTGTATCACTAGCATGTGTCATGTGTGTATCATCATCATGGTATGGTGTTCCAAGTCATTTGCTCATTTTCAGTCCCTAACTTGTACTACTTCATATAGTTGTGTTTCATGCACTCTTAACATAACTTCTGCATTTACCAAATTTTGTTATTTGTAGGATTTGTTAGCTGAATATGGGAAATGAGATGGGAAACAATAATGTATCAGGGTTACAAGGTAAGTTTTTGCTAAATTTTGGTTACTGATTTATATGTTATTTTTTCCCCGAAAACGAGCAGAATTGGGTTTTCAACTGATTCATACTTTGCTGATTGCAGAAGATGAAAAGGCAAGAACTGAAGAAGATCAAGGGAAGTTTTTGCAGGATGACAATCATGCAGATGAACTCAAGGGTGAAAATCGTACGAAACTAGAGGCTGAGGAAAAAGATTTTCATGAAAAATGGAAGTTGCATGAAAATGGTCAGTATATTTCTTATTTTAACTGACTTAATATCCTTCCGAATTTCTATATGACATGTTTGTTAGTAGAGGATACTGAAATAGAAGACAATGCATATCTAATAGGGGAAGCTACAGATTTTCATGAAGTGCTTGTTCCTTCTGAGACCCTTTTGGCAGACTTGGCAGTTGAAGAGACTCCAGAGGAAAATGAGACTTCGGATGGAAATGGTTAGTAACAACTATTTATCTAATGTTGCGACATGCTTGGAATATTCCCTCGTATCAGTTCACTTTGTTCACATGTTAACATAAAGTTTTTGCCTGCAGAGGAACCTGATGCCGAGTTTAAGCCTAGTTCTGAGCGTGTGGAAACTCTACCAAAATCAAATGATGCTGATCTTAAGAGTGAAGACCAAGAGTTTGCTTCTTCTGATGGACCTGGCTTTTGGGAGAAGACAGAAGGTAATTTGTTAACAACAGTTGAGCATGGCAGTGAGGAAGAAATGTTGATTGGAAGAGGTTTGTTAAATGGCTTCTTATCTTTGCTGATTCAATCTAATCCTGCCATATTTTAAAACAAGCTAATTTACTATTTTGAATGTGTTTTTGGTGCAAGCTTGTATATTTTGTGCAAGAGTTACTGTGTTAGTATTCACTACACAAAGTTATTGTAAACCCCGGGAAATTAGGTACTTATGATGTTATTAACTTGAAACAGAATATATAGAAGCAAAGAATCAGGCTGTAGACTCGAAAACAGGATCAAGTGAAAGGGATCCTAATTCTGCTGAACAGGAAGTTGTTCAAGCTGAACAAGTGGCAGAAGGTATCAGTACACCACAGTCTGAGAATGGTGACTCGGTAAGCAACCAAGTGGTGGAAAATATGTATTTGTGTGTTAAACCAGAGACTGGAGATCAAACTGTAGCCACGGGCATGATAGCAGTGAAAGCCAAGGCAGATGAAGATGAAGTTAAAATGATACTTTGCGAAGATGAATTTGATGTTTTTAGTCCCGAGGAGGTTCATACATGTTCAGAAAATGAACATAATGTTAACCAGTCACCACTGGACGTCTTGCAGCTACCACAGGAGGCACCAGACTCAGCAGTTGAAGCTTCATATGAACTAGGGGCCACGAATTCACCACTTGCAGAGCCGGAGGCACCAAAAATCGCCTTGAACTCACCACTGGAGACCTTAGAGTCATCACCAGAGGCCTCGGAATCACCACTAGAAGCATCACATCCGCAGCCACTGGCCCTGGCGTTACTAGTAAAAGCCTCAGACTCACCACTAGAAGAGTTAAAGGCACCAGAAGACGCCTTGAACCCAACAATGGAGACCTTAGAGCCACCGTTAGAGGCCTTGAAATCACCACTAGAAACTTCAGATCAACAACCACTGGCCTTGGAATTAATAGTAAAAGCCTCAGATCCATCATTAGAAGCCTCGAACTCACAACTAGAGGCCACAGAGCCATCGATAGAGACCTCAGAGTCACCATCAGAAGACTCGGACTCTCCAGTAGAGGCCTCAAAGTCAATACTGGAGACTCAATTAAAAGCCTCAGAGTTGCCACTAGAAGCCTTGGACTCTCCATTAGAAGTGTCAGAGTCACAGCTGGAAGCTTTTCCACAGGCTAGTTCGATAAACTCTTCTCAGGAAGTTTGTGAACCACATGACAAGACAATAAATGCTAAAGAAGCTATACCGACACAACCACAGGTCTTGGAGTTTATAGTAAAAGCCTCAGATCCATCGTTAGAAGCGTTAAACTCACAACTAGGGGCCTCAGAACCATCAATAGAGACCTCAGATTCACCATCAGAAGACTCGGACCCTCCGGTAGAGGCCTCAAAGTCAAGAGTTGAGACTCAATTAGAAGCCTCAGAGTCACAGCTGGAAGCTTTTCCACAGGCTAGTTTGATAAACTCTTCTCAGGAAGTTTATGAACCACATGACAACACAATAAATGTTAAAGAAGCAGAGTCTTCTGAAGAGAAAGACCAGAATTTTGAGACTTCTGAGTCAATGACATCTCAATCTGAAGAAATTTGTGCTGGGTCTAATAGCAATAGAAGTGGTAGGGATAATGCACTTGCATCAAGTGTCGAGAAAAATTGTGTCGTTTCAGAATCTGACGTGCACAACGACAAACCTCAAGTTGTTTTTCTTAATCAGACCCTCAAGCCATGTATCGAAGAACAACCAGTGATGGAGGAAAGCACGCTTCTCAACGAAGAAAGCAAACCCATAGGGAGTGAGGTAGAAAGTGAAGAAAACAAAGGTGAGTATATCAAAACTGAGTTTTGTGATCAGGAATTGAAAGGTCTAAAAATTGATGACTTTATAGCTTCTCAATTAGAGTTTCTGGCTAGTGAGACTGATCCTAAAAAGAGTTCAGAACAAAGTGCGCATGAATTTGATTCTACTAATGGCATTGCGGAGAATTGTCAGATTAAGGACCTTGAGGCCAAATGTAATGAAGAACAAGTTGCTTTTGCTGATAAAAGCCTGAAGCTAGACTCTTATGATGTTGCTGATATGATGTCTGAAATCGAAGCAGTTTCAACTGAATCAAATGTAACAGAGTACACGCATGGCGAAGATAGACCCGGAGAGGAGATTGGTGACAAAGAAAAAGAATCACTTCTAGAAAATGATAGGGATGGGGGAAATATTATTGACAATTCTATGTCGCTGATGTCAGGTAATCATTCCCAGGATCTGCCCCCATATTGTCCTGACTCCGAAGCTTTTAAGGACAAAAATGAGTTGATTTCAGACTCAAAATCTGAGTGCTTTATCACTACAGAAAGATTTCATGCAAGCCCCAGTGTTGCAATTGTGCAAAGTATGATGCCAACTCCTGAAAAAGAAGCTTTGGAGGATATTCAAGAAACTTCAGTGATGGCTGAGATGTCATCATTATTATTTAGTGAACAAAGTGTGAAGGGTGAAGAAACTGTTGAAAAGCTCATGACTGAACCAAGTTCAGATAATGCAAGTAACCATGTTGAGTTTAGAAAGTCCCCAAGCTTCCATTTTGATCTCTCAACTGAAACAAAGTGCGAAGAATCTGATCAGACTCCACTATTATGCCATGACAAGACTGCAGGCACAAGCTTGATAAGTCGAGATGAAGCAATGTTTCAGAAGGACAATGTGCAAGGTGATTACAATGCAGCTGAGGACGAGGATGTATTAGTTGAAGAGAAGACAATAAGGATGGAAAGAAGCGATTCTGAGAGGCCAAGTGCTCCATTCCTAAGTTTTTTAGTTACAGCAGAAAAACAGGAGAAGAATGGTGCAGATAAAAAATCAAGAAAGGATCCCTGGAGAGTGATACACAAGACCTTTGCTTTAACTTCACCGCGAGACACTAATGGTAAACGCAAGGCTAAGTCTTCAATCTTTTCAACCTGCATTTGCTGTTCAACTAAAACCCCATAATTGCTTTAGCCGTTGATATGTCTTTCCAGTTTGGTTGTTGTGCTTTGGGTTTCTGTTTGGGGTGGTAGAGTAGCAGATTGAGCAATTCCAGAACAGAGAGTATGATGCTTGTTATCGATTATGATTATTCACTGATTTGTTACCCGGATTTTATTTTTATGATTTCCTAAAATTTACTACTAGAGAATATTTGTAATTCTCGATACAAGAAGTGCTGATTCTTTGCTGTATTCAATGAAGTGAATTTAAAAGTTTATGTTTAACCCTTGAATAAATCTTCAACATTTAGAAAACCTAAAAACACGGCGGAAAATTCGGACCAGTGAGTTAAAAACTTTGTTTTAAAAGTAGTGTGAGAGACACAAAAAATTGTTACAAAATAACTTGGTATAGTTGATGCGGCAGTATGGTGCTTTTTTATTGGTGTTATTGGTGTGAATGCAGGGGACCCATTTATTATTACAACCAATTAGAATATGTCATATGTATTTTGTAACTTTTTTTGTACATATTTTGGGGTCTCTAGCATTATTCGTTTTAAAAAGTAGTTTGTTGCTTTCTGTTTTGTGATGTAATTTTTATTTACACGTAACACACGTTGTGCTGTTTGAATTAAAATTAAATTTTTTTTTGAAATAAATCGTACTTACATTACTTAAAAAAGATCTCTTTCACTCACATGATTAATAAAATCAAGAGGAGTGTCAAGCCACTCTCCACGATCTGACATAGAATGCGCAGCATCTGCAAGCAAATGAGCTGCACAATTCGCAGACCTATAAACAAAACCAACTAGCACTTGATCAATGTGCTTCAAATCTTGGATACAATTGAAAACAAGAGTATGAAAATAAGATTCTCCACTTTGCCCATTGCAGGCCCTAGCAAGCACCTGCGAGTCTGTCTCAAAATTACAGAAAAGCAAGTGACTTAATCCATGAGATTGCTTCCTTAAGGCTAATGGCTTCAGCTTCCCTACGATGCCAACTGCCTTCAACCTTGCAACAACGAGCTCCAATAAACCATCCTACAGAATCCCGAATGACACATCCAATACCTATACAACCATTCACAACGCAAGATGCATCACAGTTAATTTTGACTTATCCATATGATGGTTTTTGCCATTTCTTTAGATCCATACTTAAATGTTGAGCCACACTTGGTGAAGATGATGTCTGAGCTTCCCTCCAGTCATTAAGCAAATTACGAGCTGCAGCTAACACCCCAAACGCAGACCCATTAGCTCTCTCCCACACCCATTTATTCCTTCTGTTTCAAAGGCTCCACCCTATCATCCCAATCAAAACAAATTGTTCTTTCGTGCACACAACAAAACACCTAGTAAAAATATCGAATGCGGAATCACCTGGCACAAACTGAACCACTGACTTCACCTCTGAACTTTGCCATACAGTTTTTTCAAACCCACAACCAAACAACACATGACCATCCGTTTCAATACAACTATGACACCAAGGACAAAGGATATCAATAACAACATGCTTTCTGGCCAATGCACTTATTGTTGGTAAGCAACCACGACACACCCTCCACATGAAATTACTAACTTTCCCTGGCACTTTCAAGGACCACAACCTCTTCCATAAACTATTATATTCACTATTGATCTCCCATTACAAACATCTATAACAGCTTTTGACAGAAAATAGGCCTTTTTCATCTTTAATCCAAAACCAAGAATCACGAACCTTCCTTTCTGGGATTGGAATTCTTTTTATGAGTTCTAGGTCCCTATCATTGTAAATATCCCGAAGCACTTCCATATCCCATCGAGTGCCCTCAGTACTCATAAAAGATGCAACTGTAATATTCTGTAATTGCGCTGGCATTTCTGATGTCAGAGAACCATTATCATGATCTGGAAGCCATTGAGCAGTCCAAACATTAGTATTCTCACCAGTACCAATTTTTACTCGACATCTCATTTTTAGCACCTCCTGAGCACTAATAATACTACGCCAAACATAACTAGGATTCGTTCCTAGTTCTGCCTTAAAAAAATCCGATTTAGGAAAATACCGAGCTTTCAAAATTGCAGTCACTAGAGGATTTGTGTTGTTAAGAATACACCATCCCTGCTTCGCTAACATTCCCGTATTAAAATTCTCCAGTTTCTTCACCCCCAGGCCTCCTGCACCTTTCGGATTACAAAGATTATCCCACACCAACCAACTAATACCTCCACCATTTGATCTCCTACCCCAGAATAAATCATTCATCAGTTTTTCGATGGCATCAGTAATACCATTTGGGATGAAAAACAAAGACATCCAGAAATTCTGGATCGATTCTTTACACTTTCCTTTTTGGGATGTCTCATCCAACTCTTTACCTTCCAAAACTTTCCTAAAATAGTAAAGTTTTATAATATAAAAATCAACTACTTCCACTACTTTCCTCCAGTTTACTTACTTTATAATTTAAATATTGACGGGTCCCACCACTTTAATCCTTTTCTTTAATTTTTTCTATTATTTTACCTATTTTCGTTAAACTCTGTGCCCAACCCAATTGATAACAATTGGGCGGGACAGAGAGAGTATTAATTTTGTCAAAGTTGAAAATGGAAAAATGAGTGAAAAAAAACACTTTGGAACGTGTTTTCCATTTTTCTGGTTCGGAAAAGTATAAGAGAATTGGAACATGTTTTCTTAATTTTCACTAGTTTTGATAGAAAAGAAAAACTTGGAAAATTTGTGAAATTTGAAAATAGAAAACTGGAAAAATTTTCTCC
Source organism: Heracleum sosnowskyi (assembly GCA_030848705.1). Classification (NCBI taxonomy): domain Eukaryota; kingdom Viridiplantae; phylum Streptophyta; class Magnoliopsida; order Apiales; family Apiaceae; genus Heracleum; species Heracleum sosnowskyi. The sequence continues at coordinate 135,347,336 of CM061237.1, forward strand.
AAGTAAACAGGGCCTAACATTTTCTGTAAAATACTAGAATTATATGATTAAATCTTTTTTTTATATTTTATTATTTAATTAATTAATAGAAGTGTGTGATTTGAGGCCAGTTTATCACAATAGTTGCCGACTTGCAACTAGTACACGTATGTAAGCAACATAAATAAACCTCAAACCTGCGTGTGGCCCGTGAACACTCGCTGCCACTACTTCACTTGTGTACTTTACACTCTCCCTCTCTCTCCCTCAATCTCTCTCTCTCTCTCTCTCCCTGAATCTCTCTCGATCACAAATCAAAACTCCCCGAATCAAAAAATGCCAATACACATCGCTCCTCACACACTCGCCGCTTTCTCTCTCCCACTCCCACCCCAAAAACAACAACTCCGCCACGTCAAAACAACTTCATCCCGGAGAATCAAAGTTTCCAATGGAAGCGAATCGTATCTCGACATGTGGCGAAAAGCGGTGGAGCGAGAAAGACTAGCCATCAAGTTTAACCACATCAAAACGACGTCGGATAATGAACAACAACAACAGCAGCAAGGAAATGAAGAGGTTCTGGAGAAGAAGAGCAGTGAGTTTGAAAAGATTTTGCAAGTTTCAAGTGAGGAGAGAGATAGAGTTCAGCGAATGCAGGTTATTGATCGCGCTGCTGCTGCTATTGCTGCTGCTCGTGCACTACTTAACGAGACTTCTCTCGAGAATAAGGTGTCGAATGGAAGTACTAATTCGGGCGGTTTGAGTGAGGAGAGTTTGGAAATTCAGGATGGTACTCGAATTGGGGATGACTTGGGAGGTATTCACTAATTTGTAGAATAAGCTTGTTTTCGTTAATCTCGTAATTTCGTAAACTATGATTTGTGTGTTTATGTGTAATGCTATAGTTTGTGATAAAAAATCGAGTTTGAGTTCAAACAAAAAAATACGTTCGATAAGCTAATCGAGTCGATCCGAGTTTTATGAGTGTTTGACTCGAAGTCGACTCGAGATTGATTCGTACTCGAATCGACTCGTTAAACTTGACTCTATAAGCTAGATACATAAAAATATTTATCTGATTTACAGAAAAAATTTAGCACAATACATAAATAATATTCTTTTAATTTTTAATCTACTTATATATATCTATTACTATATATAATAGGCCAACACAAGGACAAAAGTTGTCAATTAAATGGCCGTGAAATTACCGTTTTACTCTTTTCTTTTGAAAAATAACAAAAATGCCACTTGTATATTATTATACAAAAAAATTTTAATAGATGTGTTACTACAGAGATTCGAACCTCCAACCTCCTTCCAAGATATCCATGGGCTTAACCACTATGATACATGTCTTTTTGAGTTTATTTCAAAAAACTTATTAGATATTTGAATAAATAAAATGTTGGTTTGAATTATTTATATAAATTTGTTTTTCTTTTTTCCTTTTCGTAATTTTATATATCTATATATTCAATCACTATATATTATTAGAGTTGTATGTTTTCAATTTAATATATATTAATTATGTTGATTATAATTCATAATTTATATTATACTTTATTTGAATTAAATTAATTATTCATGCATAAAATATACTATTAAAATTCGATCTAATATAAGAAATATTATACACATTATATCTCTCATTATTAGTTATTTCTATAATTTTTAAACTAAGAACATTAGCATTCAAATTATACAAAAAATTCGTCTACCTACTCTGTTCGTCGCATCCATTTCTTAACAATTTTCTTTTCCAGAATGTATTGTTCATTTGTTAACATTTTCTAAAGTAACATGTCATTCTTTATTAACTTATCTATATTTTTTTCGCCTTTCTAACCCCCTCCCCTTCAACCCCAGTGACGTTCGTGTCAAAAATCGGGGTGAGTTTTTAAAATATAGGATATTACATACTATATAATTACATAATGATCAGTCAGACTGTTAGTAGACGATACAGTTTTGAAAATAGAATTTCAAATTGTATTCCAAAAATTATTGTACGATGTTAAAAAAAGTATAATCTTTCATAATAATAATAGAACTTTATAGAATACATTAAATTGATTCGTAATGTCATAAAATCATTTTGATAAAATGAAATTCTAAATAGGGTTTGTGGGTCCTTGACGACATCCTCTACAACATATACAATATTTCTTATATTAGGTCGAATTTCAATAGTATATTTTATGTATGAATAATTAGTTTAATTCAAATAAAGTATAATAAAGATATATAATATAAAAGTATGAATTTTAAACAACATAATTAATATATATTTAATCGAAAACATACAACTGTAATAAAATTCAGTGATTGAATATATAGGTATATAAAATTACAAAAAGAAGCTTCCGGGCCTGTAGATGAGTTGGTGAGAGCACTGGTTATTGACCAAAGCATTCAAGGTTTGATTCATGGGAGCGTGGGGAATTCTTCCTGCACTCTAGGGTCTGGCGTGATACCGGTTGGGGTGTCCGGAAAATAAAATTTTTGACCAAAATTACGAAAAGATGAAAAGAAAAACTGATTTATATAAATAATACAAACCAATATTTTATTTATTTAAACATCAAAGTAAAAATAATATAAGATAAGAGAAGAAAGACGTGGATTATCTAATAAATTTTTTGAAGTAAACTCAAACAGGCATGTAGAATAGTGGTTAAACCCATAAACATCTTAGAAGGAGGTTGGAGGTTTGTTTCTTTGTACTAACAACTATTAATATATTTTTGCATAATAATATATGAGTGACATTTTTGTGACGACTATTTAATTGGAAATTTTTGCCCTTGTGTTGAGGTTTAATATATAGTAATAAATTGGATTAAAATGTGTAACTGTAAAACGATATTCCAAACACATTCTTAATGCATTTACTAAGTGTGTTAATATAATTTAATATAAAGATGAACACATGAGAGGAGTGCAGAATCAGTTCCCAAGTAAAAAACCAAAAACAAATAGGTGACATGAATACTCCAAACTGTAATAGGTGTTAATCTCCCAAGGTGTTTATCACAAACTTGGGTGATGTGAGGGTGTGCAAAGATGCGTCGGCCTTCAGCTTCTTTTTAAAATCCTCTATCTCATTCATGCATGTTCGATTATATTACAATAACATTGCATGCATATAACCTATTCATAACCTAGATTGCAAAAAACAAAAAACCAATCAATTCCCGAAAAACATATAACAACCACTCTCTAACGCAAATTACCAATTTACAAACTATCCTTTCTCTAACACACAAAACACAGGTAAACCTGCTTATAATCACAAGAAGAACAATAGTACATTCGTGCTTCAAATTCTACATTATTTCAATCTGGTCTCAAAATCAATAATAGTCACTATAAACAAGTCTTAGAGCCTTGGCATAGTTACGTTTGTGATTCAAAGTAATTACACTATTCGTCAAAAAAATTCTTTACTCCTCACTATGCATGAACCATACTTCTCATTTTACGTTCTCAAACTTATACTACATAATCCTTAATCTAATAAATCGATCACGACCAACTTTTTCACGATAAAAATTATTGACGTTTCAATGCAGGCCCGTGCCTTGCACGGGCTGTTACGCTAGTATATATTAAAGGGCGTCCAAGGGCAAATTGAGCCCAAAAAATGGCCGTGAAATTACAACGTTGAAAAATCACAAAATTGCCACTTTCTATAAGTTATGCTAAAAATTAATTAATTTGTGTCCACATTAAGAATCAAACCCTTGACTTCTTCTTAGCAAGTTCATTTCTTAACCATTGTGCTAGGTTAACTTTTGATTTGTAATTTGGAATTCTTATTAGGTAAACCACATGATCTCCTTTTATTATTTTCATAATTTAACTTTTAAGTATATATAGAACGTTGGCTTATATTAATTATATACAATTATTTTTGTTTTCGAAGCTTTATATATAACTACATATCCGATCATGTTTGTAAATTTTTTATTATACATGTTTCTTTTCAATTAAAAAATACCTATTATATTGTTAATTGATATAATTTATATTTATCTGAACTGGTCAAGTATTTATGCATAAGATATAATAATAAAATTTGATCTAATATACATTACATATTATATACAAGGATCTCATTGTTCGTTAGTTGAATATTTTTAAAATTAAGAAAGTTTGCGTTGAAATTATTTATCATTAAATTATTCAATAATTATTATACAATTTGTTCGTGTCATTCATTCCTTAACAGTTTTATTTTTGAAATGTACACTCCTTTATTTTTATCTTTCCAAAAGACATTATTCTTTAAAACTTTAATAAATCTCACATGTCACTAATTTGTCCATTTTTTTTATCATTCCTTCACCGTTCACATCTTTCTAAATCTCCTTACTAGACTCGAAAATTTGAAACACGAAAACAAATGATAAAAATGTATAATGTCTTAATGACATGTATTGTAGACTTTGTGATTATACAACAACCGCTCATATATATTATGTATACTTCCGCCAAAAAACCCTAACTCTCAATTTTCAATTTTTAGTTAAGGGGTTGTCATCAACCAAAAAGTTGGTGATAAGACCCCTCTTTACTGTTTTATTTCGATTTCGTTTTCGATTTGAATAAGTCTCTCTCATTATTGAGAGCTTTAGTATCCCGTTTAGTGGATTTTCTCTACCCATTCTTCGGGTTTGTTCTCTTTCCTTGTGAGAGTTTTGTTTGTTTTGGTATCCGGGATCATAGATCTGCAGAATTTATAATAGTGGTTCATTGATTTGGATTGTATGGAGTCGCAATTATGATTAGTTCAAATACTTATGGACGAATTAGATATATATATTTTGCACGACTACAACAGATTGTTAGGTTGTCTCTCTAAAAACGCTGCAAACTTCAGCGATATGAACGAGTGATGTGCCACAATGAAAGATCTGCTCAACAATCGTAGCTCAGGGTGAAGAAAATTCTGATTTGATCTATTTTATTACGTATTTGTTATATTTTGATTGTTTTTATAAATGTCATATGACTGTTTATTAATGAATTACTTGATTATCAAAAAAAATATTATGTACAGTAAAACCTCTATAAATTAATAATGTTGGGACCAAGATATTTTATTAATTTAGAGAGATATTATTATATCGATAAATTAATAATTTATTAATTTAAAGAGGATTTACATAAGACCTTTAAATTTCCAAGTCTAATGTACTAGTTACAATATATATTAGTTAGAGATGAAAAATAAATTACAAAAATAAGTTCCAAGGCACATTCTATGAATGTACATTCACAAGTTAATTGAATTTATCAAGTTCATTGTTTTTGAATAAGTAAAAAGTTAGTTCATAGTACCAACTCTTCACAACTTTTTGTTGCAATACGAGAAGACAATGCCCCAACTCTTAAGTGCAGTGAGGAGATTTAAAGATGAAGTCAATATAGATTTGAAGTTCAACAAAAAACAAGTGACTATAGATTCATTTTTTACTAGACAATCTTAGAATATGTATGGAATCTTTTAATGATTATTAATTTATAGTTTCGTTGGGACCAATATATATACTTTGGGATTTCAAAAAAGTTATTATCTTATTATTTTATCGATTGGGGTCCAATTTTATACTGGTCCCAAGTTGGGACTGGACAAATTATTAATTTTATCGAGATTATTAATTTATCGAGTATTAATTTATAGAGGTTTTACTGTATAAGATATAAAAAATTAACAAAATTTGTAATATATATTAAGATATAATCTCACATACATGATTACTTTTTTTACAAATATACTTTTAGTACATTAAAATCACATGAGTTTACAAACGTCTATGTTATACACAAACAATTATGCTACAATAATTATTTATATTACACTTAATTGATCAATTTAATAAAATCCGTTTCACGACTTTGAAAATTTAATTATTATTTAAGAAATTAATAATAATATTATTATCGTATAGATATTTATCCAACTTTTAAAACCTAATCAAATTATAAAATATTTGGTTCATGAAAACAACATACAATATTATAAAATTAATTTACAAATATAAAATAAAATTGAAATACTATAATTTACCATATAATTAATTATAAAATTATTTCAAAGATGCTGATTTGTGCAAAAATTATTTCAGTATATGAACAGGCCCGTGCATCGCAAGGGCTTCTACGCTAGTTCTTAGTAATTTTTTTGGGTTGGGCATACATTTATTTAGTATATTTTAAACTGGGTCTGATTTGGTCTAGTATAAAAACAATGCCCAAAGTGAAAAAAAATTAAAATTTTGTTGACCAACTCGAACCCGACTCGGGTTCAACTGGACTCGAAATGTTCGTGATCAACTCGAACTCAAATCTTTTGTTGACGAGCTCAAGTTCGAACAACAGAAATTGATCGTCAACAAAACTTGATCGATAAGGTAATCGAGTTTGGCTCCACTTGTTAAGAAAACACTCGAAGTCGATAAGCAAAAATTCGACTCGGTTAGTTTACAGCCCTATTTATCTCTGTCTTTGCTGTTATATCTCTTGTGTCTCTGTTAACAAAGCAGTGTCTGATAGATATTACTTAATCAGGTGACCAGAACACAGGCACATTCATCTCTTCAGGAAATGATGTCAACAGAACCCCAGGTCCAACTTTCTGGTCCTGGATACCTCCTGCTGATAATGATAGGATTTCTGATGATGAAGGTGATGTGAAGTTGGGTATGAAATCTTCTCCATCTACCAGTCAGACTAGGCCCATTATTGAGTTGGAGAGAGGCCCTGATATTCTGTCAATCCCATTCGAAAGTAAACATGAAAATGAACACAACCCTCCCCTTCCTCCTCTTCAGTCACTTATGGAGGTCGAAAAGGTAGAATTTTCTAGCTCGACCCCAGAGACACCTCACTTGGAAGAAGAACGTGAGCTTGGTGTTTTCTTTTCAGTACATGCAGCTGAAGCAGCTAAGGCTCTTCATAAGGTGGATGATGAATCACCCCAGGGAATTTATCCAGATGGATCACGGTGGTGGAAGGAGACAGGAACTGAGGTAAGACCTGACGGGGTTGTCTGCAGGTGGACGCTGACCAGGGGTGTCAGTGCTGACAAAGCAGTTGAATGGGAAGAGAAATACTGGGAGGCTGCTGACGATTTTGACTTTAAAGAACTTGGTTCAGAGAAATCAGGGCGTGACTCTTCTGGAAATGTTTGGCGTGAATTCTGGAAAGAGACCATGTACCAGGTAGTATGCTTCTTTCATAAGCCTGATGATTTTTGGACCTTACGGTTTATATGTTTGTACACATTGAACTTATTTTTTAATTGTTTAATATGTGTTCACTTTAAACCTCAGAGTCTTGAACTTTGATTATATTCATAATTTGAATTACAGGTGTCACTAAATACTCAACAGAAGGTGCCTCGTTAGTGACATGTAAAAAGTCATATTTTTTAGTGCTAAAGTATAAGGCTTACAGTGTACTTTTTTGGGGCATTGGCATTTTACGGGGTACAAATCGACAAATATGTAGAGATTAAGGTCCATGTCAGTAAGCCTTTTGTATATGATGTATAGGTGACACGGAATGGAATTTGATCAATTGCTCTAAGAAATAGGAATTTCCGGAAAAAATGGCAGGATGAGTTTTTTGACTTTCAATTCTTTCCCAACAATGTGTTTAGAGTATAAATTAATTTCTGTAACTTTACATCACTTGTCTTGAGCAAGCATTATACCAGCTTTCTTTGGCTTCTAGACTTCAAGTCATGCCTAACTCAATAAAGGCCTAAACTATGAGTTCTGAGTTTGCTGGTTTGGTGTAATACATTTGACATCACTGTTTTTGCTTATTTGGGTTAGTGTTGTTGTTTCTGCAGAAAGATGGATCTGTTCATCTTGAGAAAACTGCAGACAAATGGGGAAGGAATGGTGAAGGGAATGAATGGCAAGAGAAATGGTCTGAGTTTTATGGTCCCTCGGGACAAACAGATAAATGGGCCCATAAGTGGTGCAGCATTGACCCAAACACACCACTTGAGGCTGGCCATGCTCATGTTTGGCATGAAAGGTACTTCAAAACTTGTGTACCGTGGGATTGAATACAACTCGTCACATTTCATATATTAAGAAAAATTCAATAAAAAAATAATAGGGTAACTGCTAAACCTGAAAAAGATTGCATCTTCTCAGATGCAGATCAGCAAACTATGTTTCTTAATTTCTGGCATTATCTCTGATAACTCGCTCTTAATGTGCATGAATGATTTCTTGGAAGGTGGGGCGAGCAATATGATGGACAAGGTGGTAGCATAAAGTATACTGACAAATGGGCTGAAAGATTTGAGGGAGATGGCTGGACAAAGTGGGGTGACAAATGGGATGAACACTTTGATCCAAACAGCCATGGAGTGAAACAGGGAGAAACATGGTGGGAGGGCAAGTATGGTGAACGCTGGAACCGGACCTGGGGTGAAGGCCATAATGGCTCTGGATGGGTACACAAGTATGGACAGAGCAGCAGCGGTGAACACTGGGACACTCATGAGCAACAAGAAACATGGTATGAAAGATACCCACATTATGGATTCTATCATTGCTTTGAGAATGCAGTTCAACTTCGCCAGGTGAAGAAGCCATCTGAGTTGACGTAAGATGTTGTCGACATGTCCAACTTAGTCTATCCGGTATATGAAAAATAAGGAACAAATTCTCTTCCCTTCAATTTATATATAAATAAAAAGCTGCAAGTATATATTCATAGCAAAACAAATTTTTGGGAATGAAATGCAATTCTTCTCCATTTCTCCTCCGTTTCCCCATTAAAATATTACAGACAGTTTGCCTCGCAGTCTCACAGTGACAAAAGTCCGTTAACTACGGGCCTGATTGGGGTTCAGCTTATTTATAAGCTTATAGCTTATAAACCCATTTCAGTTTATGGGGGGTGTTTGTCAAAATAAGTGAAACCAACTTATGGCTACTTAAAATGGATAGGTTGAATGTTAAGAATCCTTAACATTTAACTTATAACTTATTCTCGATACACGCAATATATAATATCCTTCAAATTTTCAAAACCATATATCTTTTGATCCGTTCATTAAAAAATTGATATGTATATATCAAATTTCTCTACTCATCGAGATTTATCAATTGATATCCATTTATATATATTAAAAAATAAATATTTTAAAAATAATAAAAAAAAGTTAACTTATAAGTTCTGATTTACCCAAACACTCTACTGCTTATAAGTTCTGATTTACCAAACACTCTAGGGATTTATAAGTTCAGCTCTACTTATCACTTATAAAGCACTTAGTGGGCGTTTGGGGTATCAAACAAAAGTTGATTTATAGCTTAAAATGAGTAAGTGCTTTATAAGTGATAAGTAGAGCTGAGCTTATAAGTCCTAGAGTGTTTGGTAAATCAGAACTTATAAGCAGTAGAGTGTTTGGGTAAATCAGAACTTATAAGTTAACTTTTTATTATTATTTTTAAAATATTTATTTTTTAATATATATAAATGGATATCAATGGATAGATCTCGATGAGTAGAGAAATTTGATATATACATATTAATTTTTTAATTAACGGATCAAAAGATATATGATTTTGAAAATTTGAAGGATATTATATATTGCGTGTATCGAGAATAAGTTATAAGTTATAAGTTGAATGTTAAGAATTCTTAACATTCAACTTATCCATTTTAAGTAGCCGTAAATTGGTTTCACTTATTTTGGCAAACACCCCCAATAAGCATTTTTGGATTTATAAGCCATAAGCTGCAATTTTAAGTTGCAGCCAAACATGCTCTTACTCATTTTAAGCTATAAGTCAACTTATTCTTGATATCACAAACGCCCACTACATTATCATGCCATAATGCTAACGACTAAATAAAGTATTCCAATATGCACCGGCCTATGGTCACTTCTATGCAGCTCTGTGCTTTAAATTGTTTGTCACGAACTTAACATTTATCATCACAAGGCAAATAACAGAGAGTACAATAAATCCAAAAATATAGAGTTAATTGCACTTTACATCCCTCGGCTTTATTCCAATTTCAATTATGTATATATAGTTTCATAAATTGCATTTTGCATCCCCAAACTTTAAAATATAAGTCGAATCATAAACCCTTATACGTTTTTATCAAAAATAATATTGTTTTTAACGAATATATTGACAAATGCGATATAAATTATTGCACTTATGATATAAATTTTAGATTTTAAACATGTCACTAATTTTACACTTTTAAAAATTTTAAATCATAATTTAATATTATTTTTTGCATCTCAAACTTTAAATCATAGATCGAATCACAACCCCTTAAACGTTTTCTATCAAAAATAATATTTCTTTAACGAATATATTGACAAATGTGATATCAAATTATGCAACGATTATATAATCTATATTTTAAGATGGTACAAATATATTTTAATGATTTTATACGTATCATATATCATAGTAGTCACAGCTTTATTTTTCAATTTTTTATAATAAATTATAATTGATTAATGGTCATAAAATAATATTAAATTATGATTTAAAATTAGTTACATGTTTAGAATCTAAAATTTATATCATCACTGTAATAATTTTATATCGCATTTGTCTTGATATTCGTTAAAAACAATATTATTTTTGATAAAAAAACGTATAACGGGTTGTGATTCGACTTATATTTTAAAGTTTGGGGATGCAAAATACAATTTATGAAACTACATATACATAATTGAAATTGAAGTAAAGTTGGGGGATGCAAAGTGCAATTAACTCAAAAATATATAAAGCTTATGTAAATTAGTCTTACAATGTGGATTATGGAATCTTCTTTTTCTTCAATCCTCCATTATTTGTTTCATTTCCTTTATGGGGAAGATTAAATAAATTTGTATAATTTTTGGTAAGGAATTTTGAGGTTCGACAAATGACCAACAAATTATAATTGTTTATAATTTTATCTAAAGGTTTTGATGCATTTGAGTGCTATATTTTTTACCTATTATCTATATTACATTTCACCTAAATTTTATAGTTAAGAGTTCTCTTTCATTAAAGATGCTACTAAATAAAGTATTCCGATATGTACACCAGCCTATAGTCACTTCTATGCAGCTCTGTGCTTTAAATTGTTTATCACGAACTCAACATTTATCATCACAAGGCAGATAACAGAGAATACAGTAATTCCAAAAATATATAATGCTTATGTAAATTAGTCTTACAATGTGGATTATTGAATCTTCTTTTTCTTCAATCCTCCATTATTTGTTTCATTTCCTAAACAAGTAATTAAGTGCATTAACCTTAAAACAAAATTTTAATCTTCCCCATAAAGGAACTTATTATTTCATATCATTTCGATAAATTATTACAGAATCCACAAGCTGAAAGATGAAACAATTACAATAAATACAATGGCAGCTGCTCTGCATGCATAACGAGCAAATGCCAGGAAATAGAAATTAAAGAAAGGAAATTTAGAATTTATTTTATTATTTTGCTTATTATGAGCATTGGAAATTTGGCGGAGTTCTGATTTCGCAAACATTAAGAACCATGCTGAGTGCAACTGGAACATTAAGATTAAATCCCAAAACGTTGGCTTTAATGGCAGTGCATAGACAAACAGCTGCCTCTGCCTCCACAAGTCCTCCGAACAGACTACAGCATGGCTGTTTTGGAGCTGTTCCAACTTCACCGCCTACTAGGCCACCAAGCACCTTAGCACATGCCCCGAATCTAAATGCATCTCTCGGGCACGTCTCGGTTTTTGGCGTGCCTGGTAAAGGAGGACTAATACGAGGCAGTGGAAAGCCTGGTAGTCTTGGAGCCCTGGGAGGAAACGCGAAAGGGGGGCTTGAAGGCAGTGGAAAGCCTGGTACTTTTGGAATCCCGGGAGGAAAAGCAAACGGGGGACTTGTAGGCATTGGAAAGCCTGGAGGTAGTTTTGGAGTTCCTGGAAAAAGAGGAGGCAGTTTTGGAGTCCCGGGGTATGGCATTGGGGGACTGACATACGGGGGTACAGGAAATCGCGGAGGAAACTGAGGTGTCTCCGGGGTAGGAGGACAAGGAGAGGAAGGGGAGCTTGACTTATGTTTATGATGCTTATGTTTATGTTTATGTTTTGATGAATGATCCGGAGGATTGTTACAATTACGAGTACAATTGACTACTAGCGCAAGAAAGAGAAGGTTGAGAAATATGAAAAGAACTTGTGAAAGAATAGGCTTTGAATTCATTTTTCGAAGCCTGTAAAGAGTGTTTTACAACAAAAATGATCAGGACAGAGGAGGGGGTTATATGATGATTTTGGCTAGCGGTAATGCATGGATATTTATAGGGTGGCTACTGGCTGCCAGGCTGGTAAGAATCTAGTGGAGAAATACGAAAAAGTTTAAATAGTGTATAGCACTATTGATTTGATATACTGAGCTCAAATTGAAAAATGCATGCATGATAGTGTTTGAGAAAATGGAAGCCGGCTTATGTTGATTTATGGTTTGACCTTTACTAATCGGCTTTATTATAGTAATAACAGAAATATACTCGATCTGTCTTGAAAAAGAAATGCTAGAGTTTTCTAAACGGTTTTCAAAATTGTTCGTGAATGTTGAGTTATTATAAGACTGAATATGTTTTCATAATAAAATGGATATTTTGTGTATACATATGAGTTTCATGAATTAAAAAAAATCATGCGTTATCTGAGAAAAAAATTGAGATTTTTTTCGAGATACGTAGCAGTATTATTAACAAGTAGAGACGGCCACTCGTGCGAGTTTGCACGGATCGTCCATAATCGGCTTGTTTTTCAATTTGTTTTATTCGGCCCGAAATGAGCTGGGTCGAAACCCGCACAATTCGTTAAATTATAAGTGTTGGTTATGAGTCAGGAATTGTAAAACCGAGATCGGACCAGCTCGATTCGCTACGTAACTCGCGAACGGCTAGCACGAACCGTCCGCATGAACCGACCTGCACGAACCGGCTCGCACAAGCCCGCACGACTCGCTACCTCTGCCCACCTCTGCTCACGCCCACAACTTGCAAATTATAAATTGCCAACGGATATCTGCAGGCTGCACCCAACTAATACCTGCACACGGCACTGCACTCCCTCTATCCTACTCTCCCCAGCGGCACTCTCCTAACGGCTATAATTTGTAACCTATAAATACCTCACTATCTCTCTCAATCTCTACTACTACTTTCTGCCTATCTCTCTCAATCTCTACTCTACTGTCTACTGTTATTTTGCTAATTTGCTATTCCTCTCTATTTCTAGTCTCCACCTCTCTCGCTCAATTTCTCCCGCCTGCTTTTATTTTGCAAAATATTTTATTTATTTTTACCAGTTAGTATAATTTTATGAGAAATTCTTTTTACATAAAAAAAATATGAAACAAGGAAGAGGTATTATATCGTCTCAAGATTCAACCCATGTCACCATGCTACCACCTCGATCTCGATCCACAACTAACACCGAAGAAGGTACATTTCATTTTTAAAATTTTGTTTTGTTTTTAAAAATTTCAATTTTTGTTCGTTTTAATTGTTGTACTTTTATTTCGTTTTTCCTTTTTAAAATCTTGTTTCGTTTTTCAAATTTTCATATTTTAGTCCGTTTTTAATTTTTGTACTTTTATTTCATTTTTTCCTTTTTAAAATCTTGTTTCGTTTACTTTTGATTCGGATTTTATTCGCTCAATCTATCCCGCCTACTTTTATTTTGCAAAATATTTTATTTATTTTTACTAGTTATAATTTTACGAGAAACTGTTTTTACATAAAAAAAAACTATGAAACAAGGAAGAGGAACTATATCGTCTCAAGATTCAACTCATTCCTCCATGCTACCACCTCGTTCTCGATCCACAACTAACACCGAAGAAGGTACGTTTCATTTTTAAAATTTTGATATGTTTTCAAAAATTTCAATTTTTGTTTGTTTTAATTGTTGTACTTTTATTTTGTTTTTCATTTTTAAAATCTTGTTTCGTTTTTAAAATTTTCATATTTTAGTCCATTTTTAATTTTTGTACTTTTATTTCATTTTTCCTTTTTAAAATTTTGTTTAGTTTATTTTTGCTTCGAATTTTATTTGCTTCGAATTCTGTTTCCTTTTATTTTCGAATTTTTCATTTTATTTTGATGTAAATTTTGTTTCAAATTATTGCTTTCGTTTTTATTGATTTTTAATTTATTCGTTTTGTAAATTTCTGTAGGTGGTACGAGTTCGAGACTTTGTTTACAAAATGATCGACAACAACCACCATTTAATTACGCTAAGAAAACCGGTACAGGTACACTTAATCGGCACTTGGAAAACATTCATGAAATTACGAAGGCGAGTCACGAAAATGGAGAAGCACGTAAAGGTCCACAACAAACACAACTTGGTGGTTTCATGACTTCATCGACCGGTGAAGGTATGCCTTTTTCCTATAATAGAGATAGAATGATTGAAGATTTTGCTACTTATGTTACATTATACGACTTACCTTTCTTTCACGGTGAGAGTGAAAATTTAGAGCACATGATTAAAAATTCATTAAACCCGACATTTAGAAAATTCCTATGAACACACTTAAATGACATATTCATTAAGCCTATGTCTTTAACTCGATTTAAAAGTTCTTTCATACATTCTGTAAGCTAATTAAGTCTTCGGAACCTCAGTTAACCCGAACCTCAGTTTAACCAATGGTGGCCACATACAAAATCAAAACTAACTCGAAAATATCATAATCGAAACATATAAAAATATAAAAACAAGCATCAAAACAATCATAATCGAAACATCTTTCAAAACCTTAACTAAAAATCATAATCAAAACATATAAAAATATAAAAACAATCATAATCGAAACATGCAACCAAAACAAGCAACCGAAACATGTTGTAAGCATGTTATACACAAACAAATATTCATAATCTAATCAACCCGAAAGAAATCCATAATCTTTAGAAACCCGAAATGAACCCGATTCAAAATAAGCATGTAATTGAATACAAATAAGAAGAACAAGATGAATACATTATCAAGTAGAGAATGTAATCGAACAAATAAGCCCCAATTGAACCCGATTTGAACCCTAACCCAAAATGAAGCCCTAATTCAACCGCTAATTACAAGCCCTAATTGCAGAGAACCCGTACAGAGAGAACCCGTGAAGAACCCCTAATTACAAACCCTAATTGTTTATATGAAATTTGGTGTAGAGAGAGTTGAGAGAGACGGGAGAGAGTTGAGAGAGTGAGAGAGAGAGTGAGAGAGAGAGAGAGAGAGTTGTGTGTTTGGTGAGTTGAGAGAGAGTGTGTGTGAAATATCTGAGACAAAAATTTGGACAAAAATTTGGCCCGCCTATTTTTTATTGTCTAATTTGGACAAAAATTTCACCCGCTTAAATGAAATATTGAGCCGCCTACTTCTGTTTTTGATTTTTAAAGACCAACGGTTACACTTTTATTAAAGACCAACGGCTACACCGACTTTAGCGTTAGCATAGATACTGAATCATGTCTACCTTAACACTGATTTATAGAAATGCTAACATAGAAAAAAAGTGTAGGCGTAGATCCGTTTTAAGGCATATATGGTTACACTTTTGTTTTTACTCTAAAAAAATCGTAGCTGCTGCCCACATATGACGTAGTGAAACATGGCAAAAGTTTTTTTAGTAGTATAAATCAAACACTTTTTTCTTTACTAGGCTATTTGAATTTTACCTTTTTTTTGTTAGGCAGATATAATTATTTTGTCCAGCAATAATATTATAATATGCAAGTAAATGAATAATCTACATCATCATGACATCAGTGCATACATACCAAACAACTTGACAAATTACAACAAAAAGAAAAAGAAAAAGAAAAAGAAAAAACTTGACACACCCTCATACATACCCACATGAACATCAGTTCTTCGAGACATTAAACCAAACAACTTAGTTGCCTCCTTCAGTCAATATTTATTCCAAATAAAAACACTTTTCTATCTGTGCTAACTGGATTTTCAGAGATTCAAACATACCACAAATCCCATTTTGTACAATAATCACAAACAAAAGGCTAAAATTAAAACAACAACTAATAATAAAAGAGAATGAAGATACTTAAATCCACACCCATGAGACAAAGCAAATTAAATGACCGGAAAAGAACCTGTAAATAAATGATTGGAGTAAAAGCAATGAAGGAGCGGGAGAAGGAAATAAATAACGGCGGGATAGCTTATGTGAAAGTCTTACAGATTTGTAGCCCATCAACAAATATGGCCAAGCAAAAGTCATTGGCTATAATTATAGCTAAAGGGAACCGACGGTTGGAGCTGCATATTTTTTAGAAATTGGTTATTATTGTTCCTATTCACATGCTAGCTGTCATTTTTAGCTAACAGTAGCAGGGTTGAAGATGCTCTTAACTAAAACTATATAGTTGTAGGGTGAAAAGTAAAAACAAGTGCAAGATGGAATCATTGATCTCGTTTAACACTTGCTTTTTGTTTTTTTAATTTTGACCGGACTTACGGCCGGTGATCAGACATATGGTCCTCTTTTTCCTTCATAGAGACGAAAATGGACTTGTTCTTGCAGGGGTATGTTAACTTTCAGTAATCATAACTTTCAGTAATCATAACGGAAGCAAGAATCAAACGAAGAAAATGTATCTTCAATTACTAAACACAGGATTCCATTGGAGAAGAAAGAAGTTACATACACTCTATATCTATACAATTTCTGTTAACCTGCTATTTATACTAGCATTGCCTATTCTATCATCTAACTGATTTTACAGCTGGATATTGGCGTAACAAACTATTTGTAACTAACTCACATTTACTATTTACAGTTGGTTTGGTTGTGCTAATGTTTGGTGGCAAAGCAGCATTGCTAGTACTGTTAATATCCCTCCTCAAGTTAGGAAGGGTAGAATACATTCCCAACTTGGAAATAAGCTGTTGAAACTGAGGCAAAGGTAAGATCTTGGTAAATGCATCAACAAGTTGGTTCTGCGTAGGTAAATAAGTAAGTTGTAAGAGGCCTTCGAGAACTTTATCACGTGTGAAATGACAATCAATGTCAATGTGTTTCGTTCGCTCATGGAAAACTGGGTTCTTTGCAATGTGAATGGCAGACTGGCTATCACAGTGAAGAGTAATAGGCTTAAGATTAGTAACGCTAAGTTCTTCAAGGAGTTGTACAGTCCAAGTAACTTCTGCGGCAGCAGAAGCCATAGCCCGATACTCTGATTCTGAAGAAGAACGAGAGATAGTAGCCTGCTTTTTAGACTTCCAGGCTATAGGGGAATTCCCAAACAATAAAATGTACCCAGTAACAGAACGTCGAGTCATGGGACAAGCAGCCCAGTCGCTATCAGAGTATGCTTGTAGTGTCAAGGAGTCGGAAGCTTGGAGAAGAATTCCTTGGTTAGGAGATGTGGCTATATACTTGAGAGTATGTAGTAAAGCAGTAAGATGGGAAGTACGAGGTTTTTGCATAAACTGACTTAAAACTTGGACAACATTGTTCAAGTCCGGCCTGGTATTTGTGAGATAGTTAAGTTTCCCAACTAAAGATCGAAAAAACTTCAGGTTCATCAAGAAGTGTACCATCATCACTGGATAACTTAAGATGTAATGGTAAAGGGGTAGAAGCTTTGTTAGGTAAAGTAAACGGACAGTCATGTAACAACTCTTTAGTGAATTTCGCTTGGCTACGAGTAACACCATTGTCATAGTAACCTACTTCAATTCCCAAAAAATAGTGTAGAAGACCTAAGTCTTTGATACTAAACACTCGATGTAAATGAGCTTTGATATGAACAATGGAGGTTAAATCGTTACCTGTAACGATAATATCATCGATGTACACATCCATAATTGTGATTAAAGAATCAGTCTGTTTGATGAATAGGCTGTAATCATTCTTCGATTGAAGAAAACCTTGAGTAGTGAGTTCAGATACAATCTTTGAAAACCACTCACGAGAAGCATGTTTGAGGCCATATAAGGATTTCACAAGACGACATACAAGGCCATGTGGAATATCAAGACCAGGTGGGGGTCGCATGTAGACTTCCTCTCTTAAATCCCCGTGTAAAAAGGCATTGTTTACATTAAGTTGGAACATATTCCATTTTCTACTAGTAGCAAGAGCGATAAGACAACGAATTGTAACCATCTTGACGACAGGGGAGAAAGTCTCCTCATAATCGATTCCCAATCTTTGATTGTAACCCTTAGCAACAAGACGAGCCTTGCAACGTTCTAAAGACCCATCGGATTTAAGTTTGACTTTATATACCCATTTGCAACCGATGGGTTGTTTGTTTGGTGGAAGGGGAACCAATTCCCATGTATTATTGATTTTGAGGGCTTGCAATTCTTTCTGCATTGCCTCGACCCAAATAGGATTCATAGAAGCCTCTTTGTAAGAATTAGGTTCAGTGATATTACATAATTGGGAAATATGAGCTTTGTGGGCAGGAGTAAAATTTTCAGAAGAAACAAAATTGCAACAATGAGATGGCGTTGACAAATAGCAATGTTACAATGAAAGTCTTTTAAGTAAGAAGGTGTAATACGAGTCCGGGTAGAATATCGAACATGTGGTAAGGATGATGTGACTATATCAGAAATAGAAGAAGTAGATAATGTAGAGGAATCAGTATGAATCATAGGTGATTGTGTGGATGTGGGAGGATCATGGATTTC
The DNA here is from genome assembly GCA_030848705.1 of Heracleum sosnowskyi. Lineage (NCBI taxonomy): Eukaryota > Viridiplantae > Streptophyta > Magnoliopsida > Apiales > Apiaceae > Heracleum > Heracleum sosnowskyi. The sequence goes on from CM061237.1 coordinate 135,366,041, forward strand.
GGAAGTTGTACGAAATTGTGGTGAATCAGGGGGAAATTCTTCAAAAAATGGAACATGTGTAACATATGGTAAAAAAACAGAATCAACATATGTTTGTCGATTAGAAGTTTGTGAAATCAAATGAAAAGGAAAGTGAAATTCATGAAATGTTATGTCCCGTGAAACTTGAACTTGATTATTTAAAAGATTTAAGACTTTGTAGCCCTTCTGGGAAGGAGGGTACCCCAGAAAAACACCAGGTATAGCATGAGATTGAAATTTTGAACGTTGTACTGTAGATGTGGAGATATAACAAAGGCAACCGAAATTATGAAGATTGTCAAGAGAAGGATTAGAGTGATGTATGATAGAATAAGGAGAAACATTACCAATGGATTGAAGAGGCATTCGGTTAACAAGATACGTAGCACACATTACACTGTCACCCCAATACTGAGCTGGGAGTTTAGACTGCAAGAATAGAGCACGAGCGGTTTCCAGTAAATGTCGATGTTTTCTTTCGACAACTCCGTTTTGCTGGGGAGTATTAACACAACTCGTCTGATTTATAATACCCTTTCGTAGATAAAACTGTTTTAAATCTCCTGCTGTAAGCTCAAAGGCATTGTCAGAATGGATACATAGAACTTTAGTCTTAAACTGTGTCTCATCATAGTTGACAAAGTTTTCAAGAATTACTGGCACATCAGACTTAGAATGAAACAAATGAATCCAAGTATAACGACTAAAGTCGTCCACAATAGTAAAAAAAAACTTACAATTCGTATAAGTGTTTGTTCTATATGGTCCCCAAACGTCAATATGTAACAGTTCAAGAACAGTAGAAGTTTTTATAGAGCTATGAGGAAATGATTTTCGACATTGTCTAGCTGCTGGGCAGATTTGACAAATGATAGAATTCGAGGTACCAGATATATTGCATTCTGGTTTAAGAATTTTCAGCTAAGAGAATGGTTGATGACCAAGCCGCATATGCCAAAGTTTGACTTCATCTGAGCTTTGAGAAAGAAAAACATTACAAGTATTCTTCAACTTTGAAGAGCCAGTGGGAGATACAAATGTAGAGACACTATAAAGGCCATTATTCAGATTACCAAGATGCATCAGCTGTTCTTTCTGAAAAGGGGCATGTAGAACACAATTGCCATCAGAAAATATCACCCGACATGATAAATCCTTGCAAAGTTTACTAACAGAAATGAGATGAAATTGAAAGTCTGGTACATGAAGCACATCTTTCAAAAAAATCTTGTCATTTAATACTACTGTTCCTTTATGTAGGACAGGAATTTTACTTCCATCTGGAATAGTAATGCACATAGCAGAGTCAGTAACCGGAGTATAATCCATAAAATAACCCAGATTTGGGCAAATGTGGTCAGTAGCTCCACTATCCACAATCCAGTTGGATTTTGAAATGCTCAGTAGACAAAGATTACCTGCTAAGAGTGCATGGCCAGAAGTATTATCTTCAGTTGAATTGCTTGAAGGAAATTGCTTGTTTAACAACTCTAAAAGCTAAGAATATTTCTCTGCATTAAGAGAACCAGTTTGAACAGAAGTACTGTTATCTGTCATCTGTACAATCTGAGAAGAAGTTTGATCATCAAGTGAGGGATTAGAAATGACAGTAGCTGCAGTAGGGCTCATTTTCCTATCTTTGAATCCTTTAAAACCTGGGGGAAAGCCATGAATCTGAAAGCATCTATCTATGCTATGACCTTGTACTTTACAGTGAGTACAAAAATAGTTGGCTCCTGGCTTAGATGGCCTTCTTGGCCCAAAATTCTAAGTAAAAGATGGTTTGAGATTATTTCCAGCAAAATAATTTCCAGTCACTGGTCTTGGATACATCTGAGAATTATTTGCACCAAAATGTTTCTGAGAATTGTATGTTCCATAATTCCTCTTATCTGCAATGAAAGTCAGACTTTCAGTACTCATAGACACTACGTCATATGTGGGCAATAGCTACGCTTTTTTCAGAGTAAAAAGCAAAAGTGTAACCGTATATACCTTAAAACGGATCTATGCCTACACTTTTTTTCAATGTTAGCATTGCTGTAAATCAGTGTTACTATAAACTTAATCATGTATCTATCGTAACACGGAAGTCGGTGTAGCCATTGGTCTTGAAAAATTGTGTAACCGTTGATCTTTAAAAATTAGTAAAAATCGGCGGGCTCAAACTTTGTTCGAAATTTTACTTAATAAAATAGGCGGCCTCGAATATTTGTCCAAATATTTTCAATTAAGCGGGTCAAAATTCCCTCCGTGTCGATTCTAATTATACACATATCTCAACTCTCAACTCTCTCTCAATCAACTCTTACTCTCTCTCTCAACTCTCTCCCAAATTTCAATCAAACAAGAAATTATAGGGCTTTCTTTATATGAGTTCTTCATGGGTTCTGTCCTTTCTAAAATTAGGGCTTGTAGATTAGGTTGGCGTCCTTCCCCAACCTGATTCCGATGTTCCTCCTCATCTCCGTCATCTCGCCGCCGCCGCCCTAAGTCAAGCTCTCAGTCTCTCTCTCTCTCTCTCTCTCTCTCTCTCTCTCTCTCTCTCTCTCTCTCTCTCTCTCTCTCTCTCTCTCTCTCTCTCTCTCTCTCTCCCCCCCCCTCTGTCTCGCTCTCTCTCTCTCTCTCTCTCTCTCTCTCTCTCTCCCTCTCTCTCTCTCTCCCCCTCTCTCTCTCTCTCTCTCTCTCTCTCTCTCTCTCTCTCTCTCTCTCTCTCTCTCTCTCTCTCTCTCTCTCTCTCTCTCTCTCTCTCTCTCTCTCTCTCTCTCTCTTTTCTGTATGTGCTATCACACCTCTTTTATTTTTTTGTTGATTTTTAGGGTTAGTTTTATGAAAGAAAATGTAATTGGACTGTGGTGTGTTATGTACCTATGTCTTATTACTTAAATTTAAAAGAGATATATGGTGATGGTGATTATTATTTGGTAATACCTAGATATATGGTGATGGTGATTACTGGCGAAATCCTCCCTACACTTCAGCCAGATTTTTCTTTACAACATTTATCGCTTTGTTGTATGGGAGCATCTTCTGGGATGAGATCTTGGCAGCAAGAGGGAATATAATCCAATGTTCTAAAATGCTTCATCTCTTGTTTTTGTCTATTTATAATACCATATTATGCAGGGGAATTCGACAGGATCTCTTCAATTCAATTGGATCCATGTATAGTTCAGTTCTCTTCATTGGAGCCCAAAATGCCTCTTCTGTGCAGCCGGTAGTGACTGTCGAAAGAATAGTGTTTTACAGAGAAAGAGCTGCTAGGATGTACTCAACCTGGTCATATGCATTGGCTCAGGTACACAATTGTGTTTTCTTTTTCAAGAGAGAGTAGCTCCAATTGTGTTCAACTTATAATTCCTGAAGCATATATAACTGATGTTAATATTTTTAATATGAGCTAGCTTCAATGTACATTTCTTAGGTGCTTGTAGAAATACCATATATATTGAGCTGGCTTTAATGTTCATTCTTTTATCTCTGAAGCTTAATGGGCTTCAGAGTTATCCAAAAATTGAAATGAGGTGTGATGCTTTTCGTCGGTATTTTTCTGAAAATGATCCATTCTGGACAGACCAAAATGAAGACAGATTGGAACTAGATTTGGTTCTAGTGGAAATTTTGAAGCAAAAACAAACTGATAGTTGTAGTTGACTTTACAAGTTTTAAGCAAGAAATGATTCTTGGGGTTGATTTTATTGAAGTTTATAGGAATTCAGATTTGTACAGGTTAGTTGAATCTATGTGTGCCACTTAAATATCTTTACTAAGTTTTTTTTTTTACTAAAATTTGTCAATTCAACTGTTATTATATCTCAGTTTCACAGATAAGTTTTAATTATCATTAACAAAATTATGCAGAAGGAACAAAGCTCTTATAAAAGAATTAGGTACCCCTCGTCCAGGGTCAAGGGATCTATCCTTCCCTACTCAGTACGCTCAGTCATTCCTCAGCCAGTTTGTGACATGCCTATGGAAACAGAGAGCATCATACTGGCGAAATCCTCCCTACACTTCAGCAAGATTTTTCTTTATAACATTTATCGCTTTGTTGTATGGGAGCATCTTCTGGGATCTTGGCAGCAAGAGGTAATATAATCCAATGTTCTAAAATGCTTCATCTCTTGTTTTGTCTATTTATAATACCATATTATGCAGGGGAATTCGACAGGATCTCTTCAATTCAATTGGATCCATGTATAGTTCAGTTCTCTTTATTGAGCCCAAAATGCCTCTTCTGTGCAGCAGGTAGTGACTGTCGAAAGAACAGTGTTTTACAAAGAAAAAGCTGCTAGGATGTACTCAACCTGGTCATATGCATTGGCTCAGGTATACAATTGTGTTTTCATTTTCAAGAGAGAGTAGATCCAACTGCTACTTAGAAGGGCTGGGCACCGTACACTACACCATATATGGGCTTCGATCACACTAAAGTAATCTATTGACGCATTCTGAGATGAGGAATTGTCAATTGACTGCACAAAATATATAGATGCTGCCATGGCCGCAAAAGATGCAACTGAGAAATCATTAAGGTTGGCTGATTTGAGGTCTTCTAGGCTTAGCTACTCCGTGGTAGTTGCGTTGGGTTTTAGATGTTGGTTAATGCAGTAGATATGGATTATTGATTATTATGTATTGGAATGGTTTGAATTTGATGTAGTTATTTTGGATGGTTTTTTATGTATTGAAATGGTTTCTGGACAGCCTGTTTATGTATTGGAATGTTTGGTAATATTTTGAATGGGAAGTTATATATTTTAATGTCATATGTTGCTATTCTGTATTTAAAGTGTTGGTAAAAAGCATGCAAAGTGTAACCATTGACTCCAAAGTATTTAGTCTTTATGTGTTGGCAAAAGTATAGCAAAGTGTTGGCACAAAATCTAAAAATGTTTAAGAAAAAGTGTAGGCATAGTGGTAAGGGTGTTGGTAAAAACATCTAAGTGTTTCATAATTTGGTGTTACAATAGTACTGAAAATGTGTTGGCATAGGTCTATAGCAATGCTATTAGTAGTGTTATTACAAAGATAACTGTGTTGGCATAGATCTATAGCAACAACTAATAATATGTAGCCACAGAAATAAAAAGTGTTGGCGTAGGGGTCTACGCCTACACATTTCTCCCGTGTTACCAAAAACTACAAAAGTGTTGGCGTAGACCTCTATGGTAGCGGCCATTTTTCTAACACCCTCAAATTTGGTCAAAGTGTAGCAATAGCCTGTTTTTTTCCTTTTACCAACAGTTTTTTGGGCTATAACCACACTTTTTCAAGTGTTGCTGAATCCCACTTATGGCGTAGTGAGAGACTTGAGAAATATCTCTGTGATTCTCCTCTTGTGCTACCAATCTGTAGGCCTACCAATCTGTAGGCCTGTGAAACAGTAGGCAAAGGTTGCATCATCATTATATGACCTCGAACAGCACTAAACTTATCATTTAGCTTCAGTAGAAATTGCAGCAAGCGTTGTTCTTGCTGTTTCTAGAGAAACTTTTGCCCCAATTCACATGTGCAGTTCTGACAAGTGCAAGCTGGAATTGGGTTAACATCATCAATACTATCCCAAACAGTTTTGAGCTTCGTGTAATACTCAGAAACAACAGACTGAGTATTCTGAGAAATTTCTATCAGTTCTTGCTCCAAGGAATACAACTCAGTGATAGATGAACAACCAAATTTTTCCTCCAAATCTTTCCAAATAGACCGTGCACTTTTCAGAAATAATACACTACGCGCAATAGTCTCATCAAGATTGAATAATATCCAGGAAATTATCAACGAATTACATCGTTCCCAAGCACTAAATTCTGGAGACGTTATAGCAGGCGTAACAAGTGTACCATTGACAAATCCAAGTTTGTTCTTGGCTGATAAAATCAGCATCATCGACCTTTTCCAGTTAGTGAAATTGTTTCCATTGAACTTTACAGAAACAAACTGTGTAGTATTTGCATCAGAAGGATGAATATAATAAACACTCGATGGGTCAAGATTTGTCTGAACATTTGTCGATTCCGTATGTGCCATGTCAATTCTTCAAGAACTATTAACCAAGAAAATTCTAAGTATGCCTAACTGATCAAATAGCTTGTTGCAGAATAATATCAGAACCGTTATCAATCAGAGAAATCAATCACTAACAATCACAATAAGAGCTCTTCAACGATTCAGCTAGAACAGGAATTGATCAATATTTTCCAGATATCAATTAAAACATAACAATTCAGACGATTTCCAGTTAGCTACTAGTATTCAGATGATCTTGAATTTAGATTTCAACAATTCTACTTGAAACAGATGAATTCAGACGAAAAAACCTTGATTTTCTGCAGATTTTGACGAACAGGACGACGGCGAACATGACTGATTTTGACGAACAGGACGACGGCAAACATGACTGACAGCGATCAGGATGACGGCGATACTATCTATGGACGAAGACGGTTGATGCTAGCTCTGATACCATCTTACTTTCAGTAATCATAACGGAAGCAAGAATCAAACGAAGAAACTGTATCTTCAATTACTAAACACAAGATTCCATTGGAGAAGAAAGAAGTTACACACACTCTATATCTATACAATTTATGTTAACCTGTAACTATATCTAAAACCTACTATTTATACTAGCATTGCCTATTTATACTATTTGTAACTAACTCACATTTACTATTTACAGTTGGTTTGGTTGTGCTAATGTTAATTGGTGGCAAAGCAGCATTGCTAGTATTATTGCTAGTATTGTTAATAGGGTATAGGGGTAAGAGAATAAACTAGTATATTGTAAGTATCTGTTAATTGTTTGAGGCGTCAAATATTTTTCGAGACAATTTTTCAAAAACTTTGATTTTTTTATTGCTTAGAGCAACTCCAAGAGACTAGCTATCTCAACTCCTAAGTTCAAATTTAAGGAATTTGACAAAAAATTGCACTCCAACAATCTCCTAAATGATTCCTTAAAACACAACTCTCATGCCTTATTTTTAAGGAAGCTATAGTCATCCCTTATTCTATTTTCATCAATAAAATATTCATTTCCCTCACTTTTTTATATGTCTTTTCTACACCTCTTTCTTAGTGGAGTTTAAATTTAATATTTTTATATTTATAAGGAGTAAATATAAGAAGTATTGTTAGAGTTGACATACCCTATAATATCCTAAATTACTAAGAATCATATTTTTTATAATATTTTTAAGGAACATGCTGTAGGAGTTGCTCTTAGGATATACAAACAGTTTGCATGTCTTCCCCGACTTCAAAATTTGGTTCAGCAATTTACATGGACTCAAAAATCCAATTACGAGTATATTAGAAGCACGCAAACTTGGCTGGACACGCCTAAAAAAAACAAGAGCGCAAAAACGAAGTACTTGAATTTTTATTTTTATTTTCATACAGAGTCATGTCTCTCTAACTTTATGAACTGATTTGATGCATCTCCCGGACTAAAACCCAATCTCGCTACCATCTTACACCAAACTATCCCAGTGTGGGCGTCGAAATAACTGGCGGAGATCTTTGTGGAGGCTCAACCTCGGGCGGACCCATCGGTATAACATCAGGTGGAGCTGGACCAAGAGGAATATCAGGTCCAGGAGGCGATGGCATAGGCGGCTTGGGAGCATCAGGAACAGGCGGAGATGGTGTAGGTGGTACAGGAAAGTCAGGGCCTGATGGTTCAAGACTTGGATTAGGAAACTCTTCAGGAGGTACTGGACCAAAGTCTGGAAAGTTTGGAGTTATTGGAAGTTCTGTTGGCGTGTGTGGCTTTATTTCAGGCTTTTTTGGAAACTCTGATGGTGGCTCTGAATGAATCATCCTGGTTGATGATGCCATGGGGATTCGTCGCACGGCGTAGATGTTTTTTAAGGTGATTATCGGGGTGTAGGAGGTGAGCTTGACAAAGGAACTTGACATAGCTAGACTAGTGTCTCAAACTTTTGATATAAATTTTCATGTATTTTGTTAGAAGTATTATCACTTATCAGGGAAAAAAAATACTACATAGATAAGGAAACATTGAGATGTACATCATTTGTGTGCAGCAGCATTCCCGTGACACGTTGCATTTTGGAGGGGACACTTGTCTCACATGCAACCTTTTTTTTGAAATGGAAATTAATTCATTAATAAAAAATCATACGGTATCTATAAAAATAATTGAGTTCAACAAACGTAAAACATATCATATCGCTGATTACAGTCTTCATGGAAAGACAATCATGCGATTTGTTGAAGTTGATATATACACATGTACCTCCTTCGTCACAACCAGTTTGAGCTATCGACCGTAATTGCAATCTCATAGAAATCTTCATCACTGAATCAAAACCTTGAAAATCACGCAGATCTAACATCTCGAACGTTAGATTATTCCAAAACACATCAATCTCTCACAAGCAGAGGATAAACAAAACCCAAATTAATTGGGAACAAAACTCATCAAGATCAGGTTTAAATAAACAAACAAAACAAACTAAAAGGACATAAATCCTTACCAGGAAGGAGAATTATTGAAAAAAACAAGAATAAACCAAAAACATTAATTGATTTGGGGCTTTTCACCCGTGAAAACCGGTAAAAACCCCTACGACTGCTACGAAAAAAGGAGACTATGTGAAGGAGGGAGAGAGGAGAGGTCCACATGCAACCTTTATTTTCCTGTTTGCCAATTTTGCTCTTGATTTTTTATTAAAAAGGGTTAACTTGCACTCGAAATGCTGCATATTGTAGCTACAGGTGTTATAAAATTGGTTCAATTTTTTGAAATAAAAAGTATCAATGTTACGAACAAATTTATACTATATTATTAAAGACAAAATATTAAAAATTTTGGTTGGTCGATCGATATTTGGGTCGGGTCTATTTATAATTTGGATCGGGCCTATCTATAACCAATTTATTTATAATCAATTGCTTTTTTTTAGCTAAAATACATTATCTATTTTCTATATTTTTCTTACTAAAACAACTTATTTTCTAAAAATAAAATATGTAACAAATATATAAAATGGTAATATTATTACATATTTATAACTGATTACCTTTTCAGGTAAAACACATTATATGTTTTACATTTTCTAACTAAAACAACTAATCTTCTAAACATAACACATGAAAAATAAATATGTGACAGTAATATTGTTATATATAATTATTAATAAATAACCACTTACTCTTTTCAGCTAAACACATAACCTTTTTTATTTTTTCTAACTTAAACAACTAATTTTTTTAAAAGTAACACGCAACATAGAAAGGTAATATAATTTTTTATTTTCTAATTTAAACAACTAATTTTCTAAAAGTAACACGGGCAACATATATATATATATATAATATATAATTTTATATAATTATTAATAAGTAACTAACTGTCTTTTTAAGGACATTGTCTGTTTTATATTTTTTAATAGAAACCACTCATATTCGAATTAAAAATAACACGGGAAAAATATAGAAATAATGACAATATTATTATATTAAACTTATAAAATCCATGTTTGATATAATTTTTTATATATTCAATTTAAATAAGATAATTAATAAAAAAATAAAAGTAATAGCATGTGTTAAAATAAACTCGGCACATATTTTGTTATTTGCACTTTAGTCACTCTTAGATTTTTTAAGAGCAAATAAATACGAACCGTTAGATCTATTATTAAAAATATTTTTCTATTTTAATATTTAAAATACTACTAAAAATTACGTCAACAATTTATTAAATTAAAATACTTATATTGTTAGATATATAAATCCAATTTATTATATACACATATAAATATATATTAAAATTTCATTAAAAAAGATATAATTACAAAAATCTAAATAAAAATAATAAAATATTAAAGAAAACTATGCATCGCACGGGATATAAGCTAGTATATATATATCTATACTATTATATTAAAGACGAAACATTGAAAGTTTTGTAGTCTGGTCATGAAAGTTTTTGTAGTCTGGTCACTCCATTCATAGCCGTTAGATATCTTTGATCAAATCAATGAGAACCGTTAGATAAAATATTAAAATTATTATATAAAATATCTTTTCTATTTTTTCTAACTAAAACATCTCATTTTCCAAAAATATCGCAGACAGTTTCATTTAATAAAATAACATAATAAGGTTGTTATGGAATAAAAAACGTGCTTTGTGAATTTAATGAGTTTCGAGTTTCAATGGTTGCACTCGTGTTTCCGGACTAAATTGGTCCTCACAAGATGCCTACGTATCTCAATTCGTTATTGAGAATCAAGCCAAGACGTAGTTCTAGAATGAAGGACGAGGGTCCTTATATAGGCGTCAGGAGCCCTGTATTTAGAGTATATTTAGGAGACTTAATGGATAAGTCTCGTTATTGATAACTGATAAGGAGTGTTTTGCTTGGCAGACAAGTATTATCCTCATTTGATAAGTGCTGTGACTCATCGTAATATTTGATTGGGATTCTGGATCCTTCTATGAAGATACTATCATATTTGGACTCTTTTATGAGCTGCGCATTTTCCTTTATTTATTAATTACGAAATTAATAAATAATTAGGGTTTCGGGCCTTTTGTCGGGCCTAATTCTTGGACCAAACTATGTCTAATTAATATATCATTAATTATTTATAGGGTTATATTTCAGCCCATATCATTTGCCCCCCAACTTCTCGGAAAATACCCTTGGGATTTTTGTAGAAGTTATTGCATTTTTTCCTGAATTTTTTCATTTTTTCAGAGCATTTTCGACCAGGAATCCATGCCATTTTCGATCAGAATTCTAGGTCATTTTCGACCAGAAATTCGACCAGGACTGGAATGAGGTCGAACGTTTCGACCAGGAATTTTAGTACAAATTCGACCAGAATTTTTCGACCTCACTCAGTATATTTTCGAACTCATTTTTGTAGTCGTTTTCGACTAGGATTTTTGTTTAGGATTTCGATCTCGATTGGTGCGAGATCGAACATTTCGACCTCATCTTTTAGATCTTTTTCGACCTTAAATTTTCGACTTCGAGCCTTTGTATTTTCGACCAGGAACTCCAAGCGTTATTTCGACCAGGAGGTGAAATGAGGTCAAACATGTCGACCTCAATTTTTAGTGAAATTTCGAGCAGGATTTTTCGATCTCAACCCATGTTTTTTCTTTCCTCAACTTTTCAGTACAATTTCGAGCTCAACCTTAGTCATTCTTCGACCAGGATTTTCAATACTCATTCGACCTTGATTTCCTTATAAATTCGACCAGAAATTTTAAGGTGTTTTTCGAACATGATGTGGGGCGAGGTCGAGTAGTTCGATCTCGTGTTTTAGGTGTTTTTCGACCTCGAATTTTCCGAGCTCAACTTGGGTCTTTTTTGATTTCGATTTTTGATTTCGAATTCGAACTTTGTTTATTTTCGACTTTATTCTGAGTTAGAATTTTTCTATGCTTTTAACTTCTTTTAGGGCCTTTAATTTTTGAGCTTTGGACCTCAAAATGTTTTGGGCCCAATTTCCTATTGGGCCTCGAATCCTCTTAGGTTCAATTCCTGGGCCCTCACTTTTATTTGGGCCTTGGGCCTTGATTTCCTCTAGTCTCAATTTTTTGTTGGAATCCATTTGTACTGGGCCTTGGGCCTTGAATTTCTTTGGATTCAATAACTGGGTCCTGATCTTTATTGGGCCTTAATTCCAGCAGCCCAAAGAATAATTATGGGCCTTGACCGGCTGTAACCGGTTGATCTTCCCTTTTACCGGTTAGTCAACCGGTTAATAATTTTCTATAAAAGAGTGAATCTTCACTTTTCACTTTCACTTCTCATTTCTCACTTTTCACTTTCCAAATCTTTTCTCAGTAATTCTCCTTCAGTTTCTGGGTTTAATCTTCATATGTTGAAGATTCTCTGGGTTTCTGGGTTTGCATTGAAGATTTTCTGGGTTCTATCTTCAACTGTTGAAGATTTTCTGGAATTTCTTTGAATTTCTGGGCTTTCACCTTCATCCCTTGAAGGTTTTCTGAGTTTTTGGTGAAGATTTTCTGCATATTCTTTGAAGATTTGAAGATGGCTGATCGTTCTGCTCAACGTTTGCAGAAAATGAATCAAGCGTCAAAAAGAGGTATCACTATCCGTTCTTCTACTATGTCTTTACAAGATATGATTCTAGAACGTAGTGATGAGTATCCCTCTATATCGCATTTAGATTCCTTCAATTACAGTAATAGGTTTAATGAAGTGGATAAGATTGCGGATTATAAAAACATGTATAGGATTAGGTCACCCTATAGACTTGTCACTGCCGGTCCCGGGGATCGATCTTGCCATTGGCGCCCCGACGCTCTTTGCGTTTATAGGGGTACCCTTGTTGCAGGGGTTCGATTCCCTTTTTACCCTTTTATTCCTCAACTTCTAGCAGACGTAGGAATCAATCCCTGTCAGCTTCCTCCAAATGCTTGGAGATTAATCATGTGTTTTATTGTTTTGTGTTTAAAAAACAAATTCCCTCTTTCTGTTGCTCTTTTTAGAAAGATCTTTCAATTTAAGAATAGTTCTTCCAACACCTTGGGTTGGGTGTACATTAGTCATCGTTCTTCGACACCCCCCATTTTTCACCCCAAATCCATCCCTGATAACAATCCCAAGTGGAAGAGTGAATTTATGTACCTAGTTTGGGATGGAGGGGACTGGGGCACCTTATTCCAAAGCTCATTCAGTAGAGTTTCGGATGGTAGCCCTGATGACATAGTTTTGACTGAGGAGGAGGCCCATGCTTACGCTGAACTCATCAAGGATGATTATGCCACCATGGCTTGGGAGCTCCTGGACGAGTTTGCACTTAAGTCTCTGAAACTTTCAAAAGTTTCTGATCAAGGTAATTCCCTTTCTTCTATTTTCTTTTATTTGCATTAAGATTGCCTTATACCGAATTTTGCATTTCTTGATTTTTTGTTTGCAGCCGCTGTTTTTATAAACAAGTCGAATGAGCCGGCAGACGGGGAGACAACCAGAATCAAGAGGGCTTGTTTGAAGGACCCCAGGCTGGCCGAGAAAGGCCCTGCTATTCTGAGGCCTCATGTGGCCGAGGTTGAAGAAGTCGAGGGTTCTTCCTCGGCTAAGAGCTCAGTTTGGCGCCCCAACTGGGGAATCAGGAAGAAGGATACCATTGTTGGTGTGTCCAAGCACGCTGTTGAGTGGTCACATCATTCCTTAACTCCTTGTGACTACAAGGATTTTGTGGCCAACTCCACCATTGAGGGGGCAGAAAGTGCGGGCTCTCAAGCCTTTGCTGCTGTAAGTCATTATTCTCATTTTCTTCTTTGTAGTCCTTAGTATATTTTAAGTTATCATTCTAACTTGTGATCTGTTTGTAGGCTAATGCCAGCTTTCAAGGAGCTTTATTCCAAGCCAAAGCCTGGTGTGCATCTTCGGAGGCCAACAAGGCTAAATTTGATAAGGCTCAGTTGGAGATGGGTTCCCTTAGAGCCTCCTTGGATAGAAGGGAGAAGGAGTTGTCTGATGCCCAGGCGGAGCTGGTGGAGCTCAGGAAGGGGAAGGAGAGCAATATTGATGAGTACCTTGACTCTAACGAGTACAAGGACTTAATCAGTCAGCACGATGACCTCCTCTTCCCTGTCCAGTATACAAAAGGATGGGACGAGGCATTGGCTGAGGTTTCGAGGAGACTTCCTGGATCCCTCACTATATCTGACTTTCCCAGCCCCCACGCTCCCACTCGTTTGGAGATGGCTTTGGCTGGGGAGGATGATATGGATGAGGGTGACAAGATTCTTGATCCTGAGCATGCGTCTCATCCTAATGACGATGAAAACTCTGAAGGTTCCTCCTTGTTAATCCCAAATGACCTAACATAATTGTAGAAGGGGGGGTTGAATACAATTCTTGATATTTCTTAAACTTAAAAACAACTTACAAATAAAACTGAACTTAAAGTAAAAATCACAAGCACATAAATAATTTCAGTTGGATTGTTTGATGATCCAACTGAAGTGATTTTTATTGCGGAAATAATCTGTGATACAAAATGTACACAGCTGCTCAGTTACAAGAATGTAGAGAAGTATGCTCTCAAAGATAGCTAATACAATCTATTTGTTTTTCTTCTCTTGTCTTATTTTAACTGCTACACTTGGTTATATATTCCCAAGTTTACAAAGCTATTTTTGGCTACACTAAAGTACACTAAAGGTAACCGCCAGTAGCTTGCTTTTCACCCCTTTTGTCCAATGGTCCTTGAAGATATTTTCTTTTGTCTTCATGCTTATTATGATCACTCCCAAGACCCCAATTGGAAACTGGGATGTTTCCTTATTCCCCATGTCCATTTTAATGGTTTCCAATGCAAAGTACACTTCCACATCACCTTTAGATCTGTTCAGTAAACTGTCACTATCACTTTGTCAACTATTCAGAAAAGCAATAATGATTCGTTGATAGCAGGGAGATGTGTTTCGTTGATAGCTTTATTCTCCATTTCGTTGATGAGTAAACTTCATTTCGTTGATGAGTAAACTTCATTCCGTTGACAGAGTAATCTTCATTCCGTTGACATGTCTTCACTTAGGCAAAATTACAAGGCACAAGATATTTACAATTAACCAACCTATTTTGCCTATCTAGCATTTAGTCAACATGACTTAGAAAACCTATCTAATACAAACAACAAAATGCATATCAAACTGTGAAGTATTGTACAGTGCAATTGCTACATCACTCATTTCGTTGATGAGCTTCCTGTCAACGGAATGCTGCAAAGCATGCCATTTCGTTGACAGCTACAAAATGACTTTACACAAATTCTACTAAGTGTTTTATGTTTATCATCAAGAACAACATATTCCTAACAATCTCCCCCAATTTATGACTGATAGAATAACAGCCATAAATCAAGAGACTTGATGACAACAAAAACACTCAGATACATCATAATTTACAAAAGTAGAAAATGCATTAAGCTTCATAATATTTTAGACAAAATACAAGACTTACAAGACTAATGCCCAAAAGTGCTCCTCTAGACTGAGCAAATGATTCATCTGTGTCTTCTTTGTGGCATAGTCTTCTTCCCTCTCTTAGAGTTGTTTTCCTCAATTTGGACCTGTAGCCTTCTGTAAAAGATCTTCTCTTCTTCATCTTGATCACCAAGCATGGATTGCATAAACTTTAGAGTTTGATTAGATGCCTTATCCAGCCGGTCTTCCATTCTGAAGAATCTTCTGCAATTGTCCTTGTCCTTAAATTCCATCATCCAGTAAGGTTGAAGATGGATCTTCTTTCCTGTTGAGGGCACTCTAAGCATCCTGGGAAGAGCCTCAGGCTTGTTCCACCTAGCCTTTATCTGACAGATTTTGGAGACCACCTAAGACTTCGCTGTTTTGGTGAATCCAAAGTCTTTCTTCAAGCATCTAAACACTGAGAGTAGTGTTTGGTAGTCTTCTCCTAAAATTCTATAGAGAGGCCACACCTGTTCTCTACCACCCTTGAATACAAAGACCAATCTCTCAGGCAATTTTTGAGAAGCTGCAATGCCCCTTACTTCCACCAGGTTGTCTAAGTCAAGATGTAGACTGGATTCTTCCCTGATGTCAGCAATGTACATGCAGTCCTCTGGATTTGCAGGGGGTTTTTGAGGTTGTGGCTTTCTCATAAATACTGGCTTTGCCTTGACAGCCCTTTTCTTTGTCTTCATTGGTTGATCCTTCTCAAATAGGAATTTTGGAAAGTAGGCCTCATCAAATTCAAAAGGCTCCTCTTTTGGCATAATTGGTTGATCATGAAAGTTGACAGGATGTGCAGGATCACAGGCCAACTTTTCTTCATGAGAATGATCAACAGGAATTTGATGTGCACTTGTTGTGGAAGAGTCTTGGGCAGTGTCCTGAGAATCATCTTTATCAAAGTTTAGATTCCTTTTTGCTCTAGCCTTTGGCTGCCTTACACTCTTCCTTTCCTTTCCAGCTTCCTCAGTATCATCCTTGGCCTTTTCTTCCTTTAGAGTTTCTTCATCTTCAAGTGATTGAGCAACTACAAGAGCTTGCATTGCTGCCCTTTCAGATTCTTCAGCTTTGGCCTTAGCAAAATTTGGGTGACCAACCCAAATGCAGATTTCCTTGCTATCCCTGTAGATGATAGCCCTTTGGTTTCTTATGCTTGGATGGTTGCTTTCTTTGCTTTCAATAATCAGCTTCCCTAGGATTTTGAACTCATCTGGCTTTGGTGGAGGATAAAATATCCTTGCAGTGTTCTTGCCCTTGGGTTTGACAGGTGATATTGGAGATATCCCTCTTGCATCCACATTCCTAAAGCATGAGGCTTTCCCTTTCTCATTTCTTGAATCTTGAAATAGTCCATGCTGAAGGGGTTCTATAACATAAGAACTCTTGAACTGTGGCTCCCATTCCGTTGATGTTACAACCATGGCATTCGTTGATGGTTGATCCGTTGATGGATTTGAGATCTTTGTAGTTTCAGCAATTTTCTTGACCCTTGCTTCTATGTTGGACCAATGATCTTTGATCTGTTCTGCAAGTCTCATCCTCATAGAAGCTTCCTGAATTAGGTCAATACCATCAAGTGAGATGATAGGGATTCCTTGAGCTGCCAAAAGCTGGGTGAGTAGCTGAGTTTGCTTCTCCTGTTCCTTTTGCATTTGAGAAAGTGTAGCCTCAACTTTGTCCACTCTAGAGGAAAGAGTCTTCAAAGAGGAGGACACTTCAGGTTCCTTGGAGAAAAACCTGTTCATTTTGGACACAGTTAGAAGAGGAAGCTTTTCATCTAGCCTCCTGTCAGTAGCATCCTTAAGATTGCTAATTGAGTCCTTGATTTCTCTAGCTTCAAGTCTTGTCTGCATCATCTGTAGCCTTTGGATTTCCAATGAATCCATAATAGCCTTGTAGAATTTCTTGTCATTGGCATTTGCAGACTCATGAGCCAGATAGGCCTCATTGTACTGCCTTGTGATTGCAGTATCCAGGGAGATTCTTCCTTGCAAATCTTGAGAAAGCCAGTTTGGTGTAGGGGCACCACAGAAGTCCCAGTCTGTGAAGTGATGGCCACCTGTAGAGTATCACCAAAGCTGTCCTCATCATCAGAAAATTAAAAGTCTCCACTTGCTGCAGCTGTTGGAGATAGATTGGTCAAGGCATCCTTTGCTCTTTGCATTGATGTAGTTGTATGAATTAGGTTTAGTGACCTTTCTGCCTCCATATTGCCCTGCTGAGCCATAATTTGATAGACTGGCACAGGGTGAGTAAAGGTCTCAGGATCCAGGGAAATACTATCCAGAGTTTGTTTATAATTGTTGCCCAGTAAATAACAATTGTAGAAGGGGGGGTGGAATACAATTGTATAAGATTCTCGACTTTATATAACACAAATATGAAAGATCAATAATAATAACAATAACAGCTTTATTAACTTTGATATAAAACTGTTACAAACTCTCTTAAGAAATTCTGATGTTCTTAAGAGCTGCTAGCTTACAAAAACTCTCTCAAGAAATTCTGTTCTTAAGAGCTTCTCTCCGATTATGTTCTCTCTCGAATGAATACATAAATCGAAACCAAAACTGTGTTTATATAGTGCACACAGCTTCTCTATCAATAATAAGATAAGTCCTAATCATAATAAAGATAGAAACATATCTTTAATCGATAGCTGCATTCTACAAACTAGGAACAAACTTCCATGTTTATCTAGACTCCAAATATAACTCGAAGTAGGAATCCTGATCAGCTTCAAGTCCTGATGATCAAACCTGATCATAGTCTGAGTAGGAATCCTGATGATCAATAAGATACTGACGCTTGATCAAATACTGATGACCATGCAATACTGATGATGTCAGCAATCCTGATCAGTTGAGTCTAGCTTCTGACGATCATTGAATTCTGATCTAACAATCTCCCCCAATCTCATACTTTGTGAAATAAAGTATAGATTCCAAATATTCAATGATGTCAAAAACATGTATCAAAATGTACGAGTATCTTCAGAAACAACTTATCTGTTTAAGCTTTGTGATAGAACATATTCATCTTCAAGAAGTTGGATAATAAACTTTCTTCTTTTTCTTCAAGAATTTGAATCAGTCTTTCCTTAAGATTTCTGAGTTCTTCATCTTCCTCATTAATCTGGTAGATAGCTGCTCTGAGATTCTGTATGGAGTTTCTCTGTAGACTGTGCTCTTCAAGCAAAAGATAAGCAATTTCCTTCCCATCAGGATTGAGAGAAAGATGAGTCATGCCAAAATTTACTTCTTTAACATCAGTACCCCTTTGCATTTCCACATCCTGACCTCTTTGATTTAAGTACATGGGAGTATAATTACCATCGAAATTACTGTTTCCATCCAGTCTTCTTCTTATAGTTGACAAAATCATGTCACTCCATTCTTTGTACACTTGGTTCTTCCATCTTAACAGATAGTGAACATATTTCAGTTCCTGTGTAGTTTTCATCAGCAGATTTTGAATAGATAGAATCTTCACACTACCATCTTTCATGAAGTACAGAAGCTTTTCTTTCTTTTCAAAACCATCATGACAATCTATAACTATATCAACAGATAATAAATTGTTCAGGTTTTCAGAAGTTAAAGTACCTCCAATTTCTGTCAAGGAGTAAGGATCAACATATGACATATTCAGATATTCACCTTCTCTGTGTCCAATACCTCCTCTTGAATTACTTGACAATTGCTTCAGATTTGAAAACATCTTTAACCAGAGTGTTTTTGATCTAGCCATATCAGACAAATCAACAACACTTGAAGCGCTTGTAATAATTCCACCAGACTGAAAATTGATAGGTGTATCACAACTTAATGTGCTAATATGTTTCCACTTCTTGTCCTTTTCCTTTTCAAAAGCATAGCTTCTTTCCAGTGAAAATTCTTGTCTGCTTGAGTTCCTCCATTTTCTTCCATTTGAAAGTTTAAGCCTTTGTAGATAGAGATTGAAATCTTCATTTGTTCTTCTTGTAATATCTCTTCTTCTGGCTTCTTCTTCTTCATCTACTTCTTTGTTGTGACAATCAACAACAGTAGATAAGATTATCAAATCAACCTCTTGCAGAATTTCAGATTCGTCAGGATCTTGAATATTGTCAGGATTAGAATCTTCAATTTGATTTGTATTGCTGAGAGTTGATTTTCTTGATTTTCTTTTCAATTCAGGTTCTTCTTCAACAATTCCATCATCACCAAAAGTAGATCTGTCAGGAACTACTAGAGTTTGAATAGGTTCAGGAATTTCTTCAATTCTTAACCCTCTAGACCTTGTCTGTCTAGGTACTATTTGAGTTGAAGAACCTCTTTTACTTCTTCTAGCACCTCTCCTACCTCTGCTTCCTCTACCTCTAGCAGGAGCAGTATAGCTTTCCATTGTCTCTCTTTGTAGTCTCAAGAATTCTTCATGTGAGAGATCTGGATATTCTTCACTTGCTGTAGAGAGTGCTTTTCTTGCATATAATTGTTGAACTCTTTTATCAGTGTGATATAGAGTAACAATTCTGCCGTCTTTTGTAGAAAACTTCTGGAATAAATTTGATGCATCTTCAGGATTATCAATAATCACATCTTCATCACCTTCAGGAATTGTAGCAAGAATGTGTCCATGACCAGGTGTCAGGATTTGATCTTCCGTCAGGATCTGAGATTGCACCAATGTTCTTACTGTCTTAACTCCAGAATCAGAAACATGAGTTGACTGCGTTGTTTGACTTTGAGAAGTTTGGATTGTCTTCATAACAACAGCATCAGAGGTTTCTCCTTGTATCGCTTTGTCACCACCATCATCTCCAGTATCATCATCATTATTTCTTAATACTAGATCAGGTGTACATTTTGTCTGAATAACCTTCTCCCCCTTTTTGACATCAGGATTTGACAATAATTGCAAAATTAAGGAAAGAGAGGCTTGAATTTCAGTTACCTTAGTATCCAGAGAATCAATTCTTTGATTGATTGAGGTTTGTTCTGAAACAACAGATTTCACTTGGGATTCCACTACCCTTAGTTGAAAAGTAGTAGGCACCTTTGTAAAATTATTAAAGATATCAGTCCTCACTTTTTCAGTTGAACCCTTGATAGAATCAATCTCATTTTTCAGGCTTTTGGATAACAGAGTTGTAGCCTTCAGATGATTCTTCAAGTCTTGATTCTCTATAGACTTCACTGCATTATAGGCATGTTCAATAGCAGAAGAAAAACTGATAGATTCATCAGAATTGTGCCATGAATTGTTCCATTCATTCTGTCTAAATGCCTCTGCAGGATCAAAGAAAGGAGTAGAAAAATCTTGTCTCTGATCTTTCCCAGTGGAAGCTTTGCCAGCCATATACGTACTTGATGAACCAAAATTAGTTCCAAGACTAATCTTGAGTGTTGTAGCAAGCTGTTCCTTCTCTTTTCTATTCTCATTATCATCATCACTATCATCATCAGAATTATCATCATCAGAACCATGAGATATATCAGGATCAGGAATTGCAATACCTTTCAGTTTATCCTGTGATTCTGAGATAGGATGATCTATTGGTCTTGAACGAAGTGGCTGTATCAAAATAGGTTCAGTATCAGGAGCACCACTAACGTCAGGATGAACATCGTCAGGATTTGATATGCGTGCATCAGTATTTGCTACCAATGGTTCTTGTGGAGCTTGAGGTTCAGAAGCTGCTTCAACACTTTGAGCTAAAGGTTCTTGTGTGCTTCCCTCATTGACAATGTTCTCGACCAATCTTTCAACAGAAGCTGTAGCTTGGCCTGCATCTTCACTTTGAGAAGATGGTTCTTGTGTAGCTGGAATGTTGATGTCTTCATTCTCCCTTTGAGAAAATGGTTCTTGTGTGACCATTCCACTAGCTAAGCCTTCACCCAAACTTTGATTGAGTGGTTCTTGTGTGGCAGGATCAACAGTAGCTGCTGAATTACTCTGAAATTCAGGTTCTTGTGGGCTTGATCCTTTCAGCTTCTTCTGTCTCTGATAGACTAACTCTTCTGCATTCCTCTTTTTCTTTGATGTAGGTGTAAGACCAACCAAGGAAGCAGTTGTAGAAACCTTCTCCCAAGAATGTCCTCGAATCTGAGATGGAGAGGCTGGAGAGTCTGATATAGAGACAACTTTTGTTGTTGCATCAGGAATACTAACATCAGGATTTGATGTCTGAATATCAGTATCCTTCATTTGCACTGTCAAAGGAATATGATACCTGCTCTTTGATAATTTCCTTGTCTTTTGTGGTTTTGATAAAGGTACCACAGCTTTAGTAGCAGTATCAGCAACTTCCTTGTTCACATTCATCACAGAGGATATAGGTAAGTCATCCTCTGAATCACTTTCATCAATCAACCTTAACTTCCTTTTCACAGGAACATTCTTAACAACCTCATCAGCTTTCTTCACCAGGACCCCTTGTACACCCCCTTGTATCTTCTTTTTAGTGAGTGGTGTAGAGGAAAAATCCTTTGAACCTGATTACCTTCCAGACACATCAGTTCTAGCTGATTTCTTTGATTTTACAACTAAAGTCTTTTGAGAGACAGTAGAGGTGGTTGTTAACTGTTTAGACTGTTTAGGTTGCATGCTTGTGTCAGGAACAAGGTGGGTTGGTCCTTGTACCATAGCATTAGAAAGTAGTCCATAACGAGTAGGCATTTTCTGATGTAAGAAAAACCTAACCTCATCAGGAATAAAAGCATTTCCTATGAAACCATTTGCCTTATCACTGTTGACTAAGGACTTAATATTATTCTCAGTAATTCTACAGATTGGTAGAACTACATCATCCTCAAAAACAACATTAGGACATAAGTGATTAAATATCAACTGTAAAAATCTAAGAAAACAGACAGAACCCAACTTATCTGATTTCCTATCACTTAAAGCTTTTAAGATAAAAGACCCATAATCAAACACTGTAGAATGGATAAGAGAGTACCCAATTTTAAGAGATCCTGATGGAAGAGCATCAAAATTTGATGTCTTGTTCAGGAAACAGCGGCTGATTGTATCAAAGAAGAAATTCCATTCCTTCTTAAGCTTTGTCCTAAAGAGATTTCCATATCTCTTTACTTCTCCATTGTAGCCCAGTTTCTTGACAAACTCAAATAGAGCAGAGTCTGAAATCACCCTAGGGACTTTTTCACCCAGAATAGGCAAATGCAATGCCTCTTCAATAACAGCAGGGGTGACATGATGAGTTACCCCATTTGATTCGAACTGCATCAGAATGGTTCCTGTAGAACTTTGACCAAAAACAACTGTGTTCCAAACCTGCATTACAGACTTAAAAGAAACACTTGCAGGCTCTGTTAAAGCATACTTCAATGGGCTTGAAGTAAGAAAATCTTGAATTATATGGAACTCAGGAGGCAATTCTTGATGGTCTAGAATGGCTACAAAGTTATTAGTGGCAAAAGTAATATCACGAATTACTGTTTGTTTGTTCATGAATGATGAAGACGCCATTATAATGCTTTTGAGAACTTGAGAATTAAGATTTGAAGCAATTAGGGTATGAAAGCACAGAGAGAGATAAAAACGAAAAACTGATGATGAGAGAGTAATGAAAGATGTAAAACAATGAAAATTATTTTGTTAAAACAAAATATTACTCTCAATGACAGGTGGCAAAATATGATTTGTGCATAACTAATTAGTAGACAGATTACGTGTGTCATTAAATAAAACTGCACCGCTTTTTATGTGTATGTATAGATATATCTATAATAGAGCAACACACGCGCGTAGACAGTTGTCCTACTAAAACTCAATCGTCTATTAGCAGATACGGACGAAAAATTAGGCACAAATTTAGCAATGAAAATACTGACCTGTACATCAGAATTGACCAGTTGACTTCCTGTCAGGATTGAGTCCTATCAGGATTTGATCAAAGATACATACCTTTCTGAATAACCATCAGGATTTGACAGTTATCAGGATTTCCTCTCTGTAGCTTTTCCTCAGAAATTCTCAAAATTCATCATTCCAAGTTCATTCACCAACTTATTGAAAGTAGCTTCAGGTAGTGGCTTGGTGAATATATCAGCTAGTTGTTGATCAGTAGGAACAAAGTGAAGTTCAATTGTTCCTTCCAGAACCTGTTCTCTTATAAAGTGATATCTGATACTTATGTGTTTAGTAAGAGAATCCTGAACTGGATTTCCTGTCATTGCAATAGCACTTTGGTTATCACAATAAATAGGGATTTTTGAGTATGACAGACCATAATCTAACAACTGATTTCTCATCCACATTATCTGAGCACAACAACTTCCTGCAGCAATGTACTCAGCTTCTGCAGTTGAAGTGGAAATAGCTTCTGCTTTTTACTGAACCATGAAACTAGTCTTCCACCCAAAAACTGACAACTTCCTGAAGTACTTTTCCTGTCTATTTTGCATCCTGCAAAATCAGCATCTGAATAACCACACAACCCAAAATCTGATTCCCTTGCATACCAAAGGCCAAGTGAAGGAGTGCCTTTGAGATATCTGAAAATTCTTTTGACTGCAATCAGATGTGGTTCTCTAGGTTTTGCTTGAAATCTTGCACATAGACAGGTTGCAAACATGATATCTGGTCTACTGGCAGTGAGATACAATAAAGAGACAATCATTCCTCTGTAGTGAGTTACATCTACCTCTTCACCTTGATCAGGATCAAGTTTGGTAGCTGTAGCTATGGGAGTTGAAGCAGGAGTACTGTCTTGCATGTTAAACCTTGTCAGTAAATTCCTTGTGTATTTAGACTGATTAATAAAAATCCCTTCATCAGTCTGTTTAACTTGAAGACCCAGAAAGTAACTCATTTCTCCCATCATGCTCATTTGAAATCTTGACTGCATAAGCTTGGAAAACTTTTCACACAGCTTATTGTTTGTTGACCCAAAAATGATATCATCAACATAAATCTGAACTAACAGCAACTCCTTACCATGATTCAAATAAAATAGAGTTTTATCAATTGCACCTCTTTTGAATCCACTTTCCAGTAAGAATTGAGCTAAGGTTTCATACCATGCTCTTGGAGCTTGCTTTAGTCCATAAAGTGCCTTATCCAGTCTGTAGACATGATCTGGATATTTAGGATCAATGAAACCAGGAGGTTGTTCAACATAAACTTCTTCCTCCAGTTCACCATTTAAGAAAGCACTTTTAACATCCATCTGGAAAACCTTGAATTTCTTATGTGCTGCATAAGCAAGAAATATCCTGATGGCTTCTAGTCTTGCAACAGGAGCAAAAGTTTCATCATAGTCAATTCCCTCTTGTTGGGAATACCCCTTTGCAACTAGCCTTGCTTTATTTCTGATAATGACTCCATCAGAATCAGTCTTGTTCTTGAAAATCCACTTTGTACCAACAATTGATCTATTCTTTGGTCTTGGTACCAGTTTCCAGACTTCATTCCTTTCAAATTCATTCAGTTCTTCTTGCATTGCAGTAACCCAATCAGCATCTTTAAGTGCATCTTCAACTTTCTTAGGCTCCTCCTTGGATAGAAAGTTATTATATAAACATTCATTCTGAGTTGCACTTCTTGTTTGAACACCTGCATCAGGATCTCCAATTATCAAATCAGGAGTATGATCTTTTGTCCATTTCCTTGCTGGTGTCAAATTGTTTCTTGAAATAGATGCTCCCCCTGGATTGGTGTTATCTTGATTGAAAGAATTTGATTGATTTGAAGCTCTCCCTGAATTATTGCTATGCCCTCCTGATGTGTTATCAGGATCTTCACTTGAATCAGTATCTGAAGAATTCTGTCCTGATGATTGAGTTGACTCTGAACTTGTAGTTGAATGCCGTTGCTCCCCCTCAATATTAGCACTACTAGTTGTATCACTGTTGTTTGTATCATCAGTATTAGCACCATCAGTACCTGGTGTGTCATCAGGATTTGGTGACCCGTCAGTACTGGATGAATGGACAGCTTCTGATTCACTTTCTTCAGGTTCCTTGGAAGCTTCATTTTCAAATAACAATCTATCATGCGAGTCTTCAATGATTCCAGTTATCTTCTTATCATCAAAAGATACATGAATTGACTCCATGACAGTTCTTGTTCTCAAATTAAAAACTCTGAAGGCTCTGGATGTAGGATAACCTATGAATATTCCTTCATCAGCCTTTGTTTCAAATTTCCCTAGCTGTTCAGGATAAGTTCTGAGAACAAAACATTTACAGCCAAACACATGCAAATGCTTCAGACTTGGTTTCTTCTCCTTGAGTGACTGATAAGGAGTAACACCATGCCTGTTTATCAATGTGAGATTTTGTGTATAGCATGCTGTGTTGACTGCTTCTGCCCAGAAATATGTAGGTAATTTAGCTTCTTCCAACATAGTTCTGCCAGCTTCAATAAGAGTTCTATTCTTCCTTTCTACTACTCCATTTTGCTGAGGTGTGCCAGGAGCAGAGAATTGTTGAATGATTCCTTTGTATTTGCAGAACTCTTCCATCTTTGAATTCTTAAATTCAGTACCATTATCACTTCTCAGAATCTTGACTTTGTACTTTGTGGTTGTCTCAATCATCCTCACATGATCCAACAGAACTTCAGGAGTTTCATCTTTTCTATGCAGAAAATACACCCAGGTGAATCTAGAATATTCATCAACAATTACAAGAGTGTACCTTTTCTTACTGATGGACATGATGTTGACTGGACCAAACAGATCAAGATGTAGCATGTGATATGGTTCTTCAATAGAGGATTCTGATTTACTCTGGAATGATGTCCTTCTTTGTTTTGCTTTTTGGCATGCATCACAGAGTCCATCAGGTGTATATAAAACATTAGGTAATCCTCTTACTAATTCTTTCTTAACCAACTCATTGATGTTGCTGAAGTTGAGATGAGAAAGCTTCTTGTGCCAATTCCAACTTTCATCTACTGAAGCTTTACTGATGAAACATGTAGGGGAGCCATCAGTATCTGAGAGAATGTTGGCTTCATATATGTTACCATGCCTGTAGCCAGTTAGTGCTATCTTCCCTGTTGCTTTACTGACTACTTCACAATGTGTGGAATAGAAATTGACATGATAACCTCTGTCAGTGATTTGACTAATACTCAACAAGTTGTGTTTTAGTCCCTTCACTAGAGCTACTTTTTCAATGATGACATTTCCAATGATTATATTGCCATATCCCAAGGTTTGTCCAATGTTGCCATCTCCATAAGACACAGTTGGGCCAGCTTTTTCCTCATATTCTGATAACAGGGCTTTGTTTCCAGTCATGTGCACAGAACATCCACTATCCATGACTAACACATTTTTCTTTTTACCCTGCATCAGAATAGAAACACACTAGTTAGAACACTTAGGAACCCATACATGTTGGGTTCCTTTCTCATGCAATTTATTAATTTTAACAGCAGAAGACTTTTTGACTTTAGCAGTCCTGACAGGATTTACTCCATCAGGATTTGCTTTGTCAGTATCAGTATTAACAAAAGCATGCTTCACTATGACATTTTCAGTTCTATCAGACTTTGTACTACTTTCAAACTTAGGCAATGGATCATAAAAGTTATAGTACAAATCATGATACTCTTTACATGTATAAATAGAATGCCATAGACTACCACAATGAAAACAGGAATTCTGTGGTTTGTAAAATACTGATCTATTCCTAACATCAGACTTAGGAATTTCAGCAATTTTCTTCTTACTCTTTTTACAATCAATAGCAAGATGATTAGAGTTACCACAGTTAAAGCAACACTTTCTAGGTGCATTTGGGATATATTTATAACCATTCTCTTTATTGATCCCAACTTTACCATTCCTGTTTCTCTTAACAGTAGCTTCCTTTTTCTTATCTGTAATCTCACAGATTTTATCTTTAAGCTGTTTATGAGACAATAGACCTACATTCTTAGTGACTTTGTTCATGACAGGTTTAGACTTTATAATTTTAATTCCTTGAGTAGAAGAAGATCCCTTTTCAAAAGTAGAATTGGAATCCTTACCAAAAACAAAATTAACAGGTGTAATCTTAGATTTGGTTGAGTCTATAACATGTCTATAGGTCTTTGGACTGACTGTCTCATCAATGACAATTTTCTCTGCTAATTTCTTATCTTCATCTGACTTATATCCTAGACACTCTTTCCAATTCTTAGAGGTATTAATCTCATGAAATTTCCTACCAGAGTCTGTCCAGGTTCTGATTTTCTCATTAGCAAATTCAAGTTCTTTTTCAAGGGAAGTACATTTAGATGTCATCTCTAAGTGCATGTGCTTAACATTATCACATTCTTTTTGTACTTCTTGCATACGAGAAAATTCAGCTTCTAATATCTCATTCCTCTTTCTAAGGTCAGACATCTCAGATAAGATTCTAGTATTCTCAGCAGTTTGACTTCTAAAGCTAATATGTAATGACTTTAGAAAACGTCTTAACTCAGAAGCATTATCAGTATCAAAATCAAAGATAGTATTTAGTACCTTATCATCAGGAGCAGCAGTTACATCAGCATTGGCCATTAACGCATAGTTGACTACCTCAGTATCAGATTCTGAGGAAGAGTCCATCCAATCCTTGCTTGATGTGATGAGTGCCTTTGTCTTGTTGCATTCAGAAGCAAAGTGACCCATACCATTACACTTGTAGCATCTAACCTTTGACTTGTCAAATTTGCTACCCTTGCTGTCCTTTTTGATATACTTGTCTTTGTCTGCTTTGAAGGTCTTTTTCTGAAAGTTGCCTTGTCTTCTATTCTTCCTGAACTTCATCCTTCTGAAGTTTCTGACAATCATAGCAACCATCTCTTCCATGTCTGAGTCAGAAGATTCATCACCAGTATTGGCATCAGGATTGTCATCAGTATCTGATGAAGAGTCGTCAGGATCTGATTCAGCTACTCTTGCTTTCCTTCTAGAGACCTCCATAGCTTTCCCTTTTGATTTTGCTTCTACATTCAAAGCAATTGACTTTGCCTTGCTGCTTTTCTTGTTCTTCCTCTGTTGAACTTCAAGATCATGAGTTCTTAGCATCCCATAGATCTCATCAAGAGACACAATGTTCAGATCATACTGGTGTCTAATGATTGAGGTCTGAGTATCCCATTCTTCAGGTAAAGCTCTAAGAAATTTGGTGTTTGAATCTTCAGTTTCATATACTTTATCAACTAAGGATAAGTTGTTCAATAGTGTCAGGAATCTATCATATAGCTCAGTCAGGCTCTCTTCAGGTCTTGCATCGAATTGTTCATATTCTTGAATCAATAGAGCCCTTCTGTTTTTCTTGACAGATGCAGATCCCTGGCACTGAGTTTCCAAAGTATCCCAGATTTCTTTTGAAGACTTGCATGCAATCACTCTGTTTGACATAACAGCATCAAGGCTATTATGCAAGATATTCTTTATCTTTGGTTCCCTGAGTACATGAGCTTTTTCTTCTGGAGTCCATTCAGCTTTAGCTTTGACCACATAATGTTCTGGTACTGTATCTGTTCGTTCTACGAACTTTGTTGGTATATATGGTCCATCACGAATCCTGTCCAAATAGTCAGGATCCATAGCCTCCAGGTACATCAGCATCTTTACCCTCCATGTGGGATATTCTGATATCTTCAAGATGGGAATCTTCATGCTTTCATACTTGGTTGTCGACATCTTTAGATCGTATCTGATTCAGAATTAAATCAGTTTTCTCTGATACCAATTGTTGCCCAGTAAATAACAATTGTAGAAGGGGGGGTTGAATACAATTGTATAAGATTCTCGACTTTATATAACACAAATATGAAAGATCAATAATAATAACAATAACAGCTTTATTAACTTTGATATAAAACTGTTACAAACTCTCTTAAGAAATTCTGATGTTCTTAAGAGCTGCTAGCTTACAAAAACTCTCTCAAGAAATTCTGTTCTTAAGAGCTTCTCTCCGATTATGTTCTCTCTCGAATGAATACATAAATCGAAACCAAAACTGTGTTTATATAGTGCACACAGCTTCTCTATCAATAATAAGATAAGTCCTAATCATAATAAAGATAGAAACATATCTTTAATCGATAGCTGCATTCTACAAACCAGGAACAAACTTCCATGTTTATCTAGACTCCAAATATAACTCGAAGTAGGAATCCTGATCAGCTTCAAGTCCTGATGATCAAACCTGATCATAGTCTGAGTAGGAATCCTGATGATCAATAAGATACTGACGCTTGATCAAATACTGATGACCATGCAATACTGATGACGTCAGCAATCCTGATCAGTTGAGTCTAGCTTCTGACGATCATTGAATTCTGATCTAACAATAATGCTCTTGGAAAGTAAGTTCCCTTTCTCCCTCATTGACCCTCATTAACTCACTAGCAATGGCTGCCTCCTCCCTTGCTGCTCCTGTAGTCCCTTCTCTCTCTCTCCTCTATTTTCTTGCATCATGGGCTCCCTATGGCTCACACCTCTCACACCCTCACCTTCACCTACTAAGGTGGAACCCTCAATCTCTCCTTTTGCCTGGCTGGAAGAAATAGCCAGCCTCTCACTCTCATTCTCTCCTTTTGCCTGGCTGCAAGCCAGCCTCTCAATTTCACTCCCTCTCAAACCTAAAAGTGTCTCAACTACCACCAGGTCATCTACACTAGTTGTGGAAACAACTTGATTTTCAATAAGGGGTGTAGAATGACCTATCAACGGAATGGTAGTTTGAACTGTCAACGGTATGGATACCGTTGATGGAGAAACACTTGTCAACGAAAGAGGCTGTTTCGTTGATGAAGTCAATAAAGCACTTTGAGAAAGTGAAATTACAGTAGAATCTGTGGTGATTGATTTTAGAGATTGGTCCACAGATCCTCTTGCAACTTCAGAAAAAGTTGGTTGATGGCCCAACAAATCACTTAACAAGTGATGACCACCAGCTTCAGAGTGGGGCTTCTCCAAGATTAGAGTTGGAGAATCAGGAATAGATGAATGGATCATGTCCACATCTAAAGATTGAGTTGGTGAATTTGATGGAGATAGTTCAAGGTTGATGTTTAGAGAATGGGACTGTAACCCCAGAGTAATGATAGGGGTTACATCAAACTGAATTTGTGAAACTGGAAGTGTTGCTTCCAGAGTGTGTGCACCCTGTGTACCCTTGGATTTTTGTTTCACTCTCCTTTGGTATTGGGAAAATGTAGACTGTGGGCTTGAAGTGTCCCTTACCCTTTTGGAGTGTGCTCTTGGAGGAGAGCTTGTTTCAATAATCACATCCTTTTGGGAGGATGCAACTAGACTTGTGTTTAAATCCATTTTACTCATTGTGCCTTGTTGGGAAGACACAATGGGGCTTGGTTGGGACACACTATCATTTCCTTCCTTATTCTTAGGGTTTCTTTGATGTTCACCCCTTCCCTCACCTCTTACAACTCCAGAATCACTCCCCTTAGGTTGTGAAGTAGTTTTTGCAACAGGTGCCTTTTGAGAAGCACCTGAGGTTGGTTTTAAGGATTTCTTTGATTTAGGTTTTGCTGCTTGGGCAGGAGCCTGTTGGGACACAGCTACAGACTCCATAGCAGCATTGGTAGGGGAAACAATAGAAGTAGCAACTACACTAACAGGGTTAGAAGAAGTTACCTCAATGATGGGCAGATACACCACTGGGACATCACCATTGTGGTTAAGTCTCAGGATATCTGTCAGAACCCTCTTCTCTTGCACAAAACACTCAAACCTGGAAACAGGGTTAGAGATAACTAATGGTGCTGGACTAACATGGTTAGCCAACATCATCAGAAACCTAGCATAATAGATATTCTTTTTCCTATTTGCCTTATCACCCAACTTTGCACCAATTTCATACATAAGTTGGGTGCTAAAGTTATAATATCTATCAGTTAGAAGCATAGTTAAGAGAATTAACATGGAATTAGTTAATGCATCAAAATTACTAATTTTGCCAGAAAATACCTTTATGAATGCATCAGCTAAATAGCTGTATTCTCTAACCAAACCTCTCCTAATAATCTTACCCAAATTATCAGTAGGCAGTGAGTAGTTTATAGAATTTAGCATGTTAACAATTTCAGTGTTTGTAGGCAAAGCATTACAGTTATTTTCAGGAATATGCAGATATGCTTGCAATACATCAGAATTAACTATATACTTATTACCTTGGATGGTGAATTGCAAAGTGCAATTTGTCCCACTATACTCATATGAGGTCCAAATCTCCTCGATTATCTCATTGTAGAGTGGTGTAGAGTGAAACATTGCATAGCTCAACTTGCAATTCTTCATGAAGTCCATCATCTTGAAAAAGATGCTGTTCGGGCTTTCCTTGACAACAAAGGGGATGGAGTTGTTTTTCTCATAGATAAACCCTCCAGCAGACATAAGCTTGACTATAGGTGCCATTGTTGAGTGAGAAAAAGCTTTGAACTGAATTGCTTGTTAGAGAGAAGAAGAAAGAAAAGCCTTTGGAATTTTTTAGAGCAGGTAAAAAGAAATTAAAGAAAATAGAATTTCTTAAATACTCCCCCAAAAATTCTCAGAAAAAGAGTCCAATAATAAATGTAAATTACTGGATTGGCTTAAAAATATAACCGTTACTTTTAAGGAATTACCATGATTTATACTTACAGGGGTGTATGCATAGATCGTGGTAACGGACGTGTCAAATTTCAACGGTTCAGATTAATTGCGCTAAATCAACGAATCAGGATTGGGCGGTTAAAGTCCCGTCTTATTTCGTTGATAAAACTGCGTTTCGTTGATATAAAAGAGCTATCAACGAAACACCCAGAAAAATGCTAAGACTGTCAACGAAATGGTTCGTTTCGTTGACATAGTAATTTTGACTTGGACAAAATTTTACTTTTTCCTGAGAAAATTAATTCCCAGAAAAACATAGCAAATTCCTTGCTGCATTGTAACTTGTAAACATCTCAGAAATAATTAAGAGAAATTTAGCATACCTAGCTCACTTACTAATCTTGAGAATGTTGATTCATCAAGTGGCTTGGTAAAGATGTCTGCAAGTTGTTGTTCACTTGAAACAAAATGTAACTCCACAGTACCATTCATAACATGTTCTCTAATGAAATGGTACTTGATGTCAATGTGCTTGGTCCTTGAATGCTGCACTGGATTTTCAGTAATGGCAATGGCACTAGTGTTGTCACAGAAAATAGGAATTTTCTCAACTCTTATTCCATAATCAAGTAGTTGATTTTTCATCCATAAAATCTGTGCACAACAACTTCCAGCTGCAATATACTCAGCCTCAGCTGTGGAGGTAGAAACTGAGTTTTGTTTCTTGCTGAACCATGAGACAAGCTTGTTTCCTAAGAATTGACAGGTGCCTGTTGTGCTTTTCCTGTCAATTTTACATCCTGCAAAATCTGCATCTGAATAACCA
This sequence comes from Heracleum sosnowskyi, assembly GCA_030848705.1. Classification (NCBI taxonomy): domain Eukaryota; kingdom Viridiplantae; phylum Streptophyta; class Magnoliopsida; order Apiales; family Apiaceae; genus Heracleum; species Heracleum sosnowskyi. Next base: position 135,398,434 of record CM061237.1, read on the forward strand.
ATTAGTTCAAAGCCAGATTCTCTAGGATACCAAATGCCAAGGTTTGGTGTTCCTTTGAGATATCTGAAAATTCTTTTAATAGCAACTAAATGGGATTCCCTAGGATCAGCCTGAAATCTAGCACATAGACATGTAGCAAACATAATATCAGGTCTACTAGCTGTTAAATATAAAAGTGAGCCTACCATGCCTCTGTAACCTGAAATGTCCACAGATTTTTCCTTAGTATTCAATTCAAGTTTGGTGGCAGTAGGCATGGGAGTTTTGGCAGGAGAGCATTCCATTAAGTTAAACTTCTTTAATAAATCATGAATATATTTTGTTTGACTAATGAAAATGCCTTCATTAACTTGCTTCACTTGAAGACCAAGAAAGTAAGTTAATTCTCCCATCATGCTCATTTCATATTTACTTTGCATAAGCTTGGCAAACTTTTGACAAAGTTTCACATCTGTAGACCCAAAGATTATGTCATCTACATAAATTTGAACAAGTATAGTAGAGCCATTCACAACCCTGTGAAAAAGAGTTTTATCTACAGTACCTCTAGTGAAGTGATTCTCAAGGAGGAACTGTGAAAGTGTGTCATACCAGGCTCTAGGTGCTTGTTTCAAACCATAGAGTGCTTTGAGGAGGAAGTATACATATTATGGAAAGTCATCATCTTCAAAACCAGGAGGTTGACTTACATACACCTCCTCTTCCAATTCCCCATTCAGAAAAGCACTCTTCACATCCATTTGATAGACTTTGAAATTGGCATGGGCTGCATAGGCTAGGAAAATCCTTATTGCTTCTAGTCTTGCAACAGGAGCAAAGGTTTCATCAAAATCAATTCATTCTTCCTGTGAATAGCCTTTTGCAACCAATCTAGCTTTGTTCCTTGTGACTATGCCATTTTCATCCATCTTGTTTCTGAACACCCATTTTGTGCCTATGACACTCCTGTCCTTAGGCTTGGGCACTAGCTTCCAAACATTGTTCCTCTCAAATTGGTTTAGCTCCTCTTGCATGGCCAAAACCCAATCTGGATCTAGAAGTGCATCCTCAACTTTCTTTGGCTCATCTTGAGACAGAAAGCTACTATATAGACATTCTTCTTGAGTTGCTCTTCTAGTCTGAACTTTTGAAGAAACATCACCTATAATAAGTTCAAAGGGATGATCTTTAGTCCATTTCCTTGAGGGAGGTGGATTTGCTTTTGAAGAGGTAGCTTCATGATCATGATTGCCTTGATTGGATATTTGTCCTTGAGAAACTCCCCTTGAGTTTGTTGTCCCCAATTGATCACTTCCAGAAGCATTTCTATGACTGTCAACGAAACGCTCATTTTGACTGTCAACGAATCCACCAACATGACTGTCAACGAAATGACCGTTTGGTCTGCTAGCAGCTATTCTTTTCAATCTTAATGCAGCAATTTCATCTTCACTGCTGCTTTCATTTGTGCTAGATACAACAACTTTAGGCTGTTTCTCAGTAGCCTTAACATGATTCACTTGATCTCCTTCCTCATTTTCAAAAGAAAGACTTTCATGGAAACCTTCATCACAGAGACCTTGAATTTTGAGATCATCAAAAACAACATGTATAGATTCCATAACAATGTTGGTTCTGAGATTATAGACTCTGTAAGCTTTCCCTGCTGCATATCCCACAAATATTGCTTCATCTGCCTTTGCTTCAAATTTCCCCAAATGCTCAGCTTGATTTCTCAGAACAAAGCACTTGCATCCAAAGACATGAAGAAAATCCAATAGTGGCTTCTTTCTTTTGAGTAGCTGATAAGGGGTCATTCCTTTGGCCTGATTAATCAAAGAAATATTTTGAGTGAAGCAAGTTGTATTAACTGCCTCAGCCCAAAAATAAGTTGCTAACTTTGATTCATCTAGCATTGTCCTTGCAGCTTCAATAAGTGTTCTGTTTTTCCTTTCAACTACACCATTTTGCTGTGGTGTCCTTGCTGCTGAAAACTCATGCAAAATACCATTTTCTTCACAGAACACCTTCATGCTTGAATTCTTGAATTATGTCCCATTGTCACTCCTAATCCTTCTTACTTTCAAGTCAGGATGATTGTTTACCATCTTGATGTGATTGATAATGATTTCACTTGCCTCATCTTTGGAGTGCAAAAAGAAGGTCCATGTAAATCTAGAAAAATCATCAACAATCACAAGACAATATTTCTTCTTTGAAATAGACATGACATTTACAGGGCCAAACAAATCCATATGAAGCAACTCAATCTGATGGACAATTGATGACTCTGTCTTGCTTTTGAATGATGCCTTCTTTTGTTTCCCTTTTTGACAGGCATCACACAAACCATCCTTGGAAAACTCCACCTGTGGAATTCCTCTAGCAAGATCCTTCCTCACCAAATCATTCATAACTTTAAAATTCAGATGAGATAATTTCTTGTGCCATAGCCAACTTTCATCCTTGCTTGCCTTGCTGAAAAGACAAGTGATGGTGTCTGGACTTGTGCTACTAAAGCCAGCAATGTACACATTCCCTCTTCTGAATTCAGTCATTACCACATTGTTGTTTCCTCCTTTAGAAACAACACAGGCTTCTTTAGAAAAAGTAACTAAAAATCCTTTGTCACAAAGTTGGCTGATACTAAGCAAATTGTGCTTAAGACCATCCACCAATGCAACCTCATCTATGATGACATTCTCTTTTGAAATCAAGCCATATCCCTTAGTGTAGCCTTTGCTGTCATCTCCAAAAGCAATACAAGGGCCAGCTCTTTCCTGAAACTCTGTGAGCAGGGTAGAATCACCAGTCATGTGTCTTGAACAACCACTATCCAAGTACCAAAGATTCCTTTTGTCTCCCTACACACAATAAAACCAAATCAAGTTGATTTTGGTACCCAAGTTTCCTTGGGTCCTGTTTTGTTAGCCTTTGCTTTTCCTTTTATATCATTTTTCACCTTGGGCTCAGATTGATTTAAATCAATCTTTATCCTTGGTGTTGATTTTTGAGGGTTGCTCACATTTTCATTCACAGCATGCATAGTTGGAGGAACAAACATGTTATTCATATTCCATGGCATTTGTGGCACATTAAACATATTCATGTATGGATTAGGCACAAATGGCATGCTGGCATATGGATTTTGAAATTGTTCATATGGAGCAAACATGTTAGGCATAACAGGCATTGTAGGCATAGAACCATTCATAGCAGGCTTAGACATTTTCACTTTAGCAGTCTTCTTAACAGATTTGCAGTTAGTAGATAAATGACTAACACTTCCACAATTAACACATGTCTTTCTAGGAGCATATTTATCAGGTGTGTAATTGTTGTGTTTGTTAATCCCTACTTTGCCATTCCTGTTATTCTTTTTATTTCCCTTAGCCTCAACTTGAACATTCTCTAACTTATCTTTCAATTGCTTGTTGGACAAGTGACCTACATTAGCTCTCTCAACAGGCTTCTCAACTTTCTTTGATTTACTCGACTCACCTTGAACAAAGTTCTTGGTGACAGGACCATACTTATTATTAAGTCTAGTGAGTTCATCTTTTCTTTTCTCTGTCAACGAAACAGCCTGATCGGTTGATGGTTCATTTGTCAACGAAACATTGCATTCCGTTGACATATCAACCTTCAACAAATGATCATTGTTGTTTGTTGACTTTGTTTCTGATTCTAAGGTTTCACCTACATACCCTAGCTTCTCTTTGTTCTTTTTCCATGATTGTTCACAGAAAGATTCCATACCTTGAACATTAATGATGTTGGTAGCAACATTCCTGGCATCTTTCCATTTAGCAATCACACTTTGTTCTATTTCAAGTTGTGTCTTAAGAATTTCTTCCCTTTCTAACACGTTCTCAAGTTCCTTCTTAGCATCCCTACTTACACACCTCATTTTCTCAAAATCAATGAGTTGTGCTTCTAACATTGCATTCCTATCACTTAAGAGCAAATTAGTCTCTTTTATTCTTGAATTCTCTTTGGTAAGTGATTTAAGAGTAACACTCAAATTATATAATACATTAGACATTTCATTTACTGCACTATCGCATTCCTCTTTAGAAAGCTCAGAAAGATTAGTAATTGTTACCTGGTTGCTTGAGGAGCTTGCTTCCTGCTCATGATTGTTAGCCATAAGAGCCAAGTTGACATATTCAACATCATCATCATCAGAATCTTCACCATTACCAGCCCAATCATACTCCTGAGACATGAAAGCCTTTTCTTTTTGCTTGAGAAGTTCAAAGTATTTCTTTTTATAATCAACAGGCTCAAATTTCCTGTTGCCCTTCTCAACCTTGGGCTTTCTGCAGTCTCCAGCAAAGTGACCAAGCATTCCACAATTGAAACATTTAGATTTAGACTTTTCAATCCAGTTATTTTTGCTGGGTTGAAAGTCTCTCATTGCTGGCCTTGCTTCTGAGTTTCTCTTGAACTTGAACTTAGAGAATTTTCTTGACAGAAAAGCAATGTGTTCATCAATTTCATCTAAGTCATCCAAGTTGACTGGTTCTGGTTCTTCTTCTTCTGTCATCTTGCCTTTACCCTTGCTAACATCACTTCTACAACTAGCTCGACTAGTTGTGGCCTTTGCAGCTTCTTCATTGTCATCTTCCAGTTGATTCACAGATGCAATCAATGCAATAGATCCACCTTTCTTCTGTACCTTTTCAATTTCTTCATCTTGCTCCATTTCCAACTCATATGTCTTCAAGGTTCCATAAAGCCTTTCAAGAGTGTAGTCTTTGTACTCTTGAGTGTTTCTGAGAGAAACAGTCATAGGCTTCCATTCTTTTGGAAGAGCTCTGAGAAATTTAAGGTTTGAATCCTTGGTTTGATAGATCCTCCCATACAGCTTTAATCCATTCAAAAGCTTCTGAAACCTACTAAACGTGTCATTTAGGGTTTCACCAGCTTTAAAATGAAAATTCTCATATTGTTGTATAAGGAGTTGCATTTTATTTTCCCTAACTTGCTCAGTTCCTTCACAGAGAGTTCTAACAGTGTCCCATACTTCTTTGGAGGTTGTACAGTTGATGACATTGTCAAACATCTCTTGCTCCAAACCATTAAACAGAATGTTCATGGTTCTCTTATCTTTATGGATTTCTGCAAGATCTTCAATGGTCCATTCTGAGACAAGTTTTGGAATTTCCACATCAGGAGCATCATCTGGCACTCCAACTCTAGATGCAAACTTCATGGGAACGTGTGGACCTTTCTCAATGCAGTCTACATACCTCTCATCCATAGACATGAGATGTAAGTGCATCTTTACTTTCCAGTGAAAGTAATTGTCCTTATCAAGAACTGGTATCTTTACTCATGCATCCTTCTTCACCATGGTTACTGTTTTGGTCTTGATCTTTAAACTTCTTGTATGTTAGAAGCTTGCTCTGATACCAATTGTTAATCCCAAATGACCTAACAGAATTGTAGAAGGGGGGGGGGGGTTGAATACAATTCTTGATATTTCTTAAACTTAAAAACAACTTACAAATAAAACTGAACTTAAAGTAAAAATCACAAGCACATAAATAATTTCAGTTGGATTGTTTGATGATCCAACTGAAGTGATTTTTATTGCGGAAATAATTTGTGATACAAAATGTACACAGCTGCTCAGTTACAAGAATGTAGAGAAGTATGCTCTCAAAGATAACTAATACAATCTATTTGTTTTTCTTCTCTTGTCTTATTTTAACTGCTACAGTTGGTTATATATTCCCAAGTTTACAAAGCTATTTTTGGCTACACTAAAGTACACTAAAGGTAACCGCCAGTAGCTTGCTTTTCACCCCTTTTGTCCAATGGTCCTTGAAGATATTTGCTTTTGTCTTCATGCTTATTATGATCACTCCCAAGACCCCAATTGGAAACTGGGATGTTTCCTTATTCCCCATGTCCATTTTAATGGTTTCCAATGCAAAGTACACTTCCACATCACCTTTAGATCTGTTCAGTAAACTGTCACTATCACTTTGTCAACTATTCATAAAAGCAATAATGATTCGTTGATAGCAGGGAGATGTGTTTCGTTGATAGCTTTATTCTCCATTTCGTTGATGAGTAAACTTCATTTCGTTGATGAGTAAACTTCATTCCGTTGACAGAGTAATCTTCATTCCGTTGACATGTCTTCACTTAGGCAAAATTACAAGGCACAAGATATTTACAATTAACCAACCTATTTTGCCTATCTAGCATTTAGTCAACATGACTTAGAAAACCTATCTAATACAAACAACAAAATGCATATCAAACTGTGAAGTATTGTACAGTGCAATTGCTACATCACTCATTTCGTTGATGAGCTTCCTGTCAACGGAATGTTGCAAAGCATGCCATTTCGTTGACACAAAATGACTTTACACAAATTCTACTAAGTGTTTTATGTTTATCATCAAGAACAACATATTCCTAACACTCCTCCAGTTCTGAAGAAGGAGAAGAGTCTGGTGAAGAGGAGGAGTCCGCTGAAGAGGACCAAGGGAATGACGATGCTTAGTTGTAGATTTTTATGGCCAACTGTGGCTTTTATTTATTTATTGTAATCTGTCTTCGGGCATAACTTAACTTTTGTTACAAGTTGTTAACTTTATTTATTTGCAGTTCTTCGTACTTTTGCCTTAGCAATTTTTGCATATATAATACGTAATGCTTTGCAGAATATTTTGGAATTGCTGAATGAATTCATAATTTTGAAAACGGGATCAACCCTTACATAGTATGCCACTTTCTACCTCAAGCTTAAAAGCTTGGACTGGTTTCGTCGACCTTATTGCTACTTGTCCTAGTAGTGAGTCCAATCAGGACACACTTAGACATAATAGACTTTCAAGTTTGCAGCATGCCAAGTTCTTGGCACTTCATTCCCTTCCAGGGTTTCCAATTTGTATGAGCCACGTCCAAACACGCTCTTGACCCGATAGGGTCCTTCCCAGTTTGGAGCCAACTTTCCTTTCTGTCCGACTCCGGATGCTTCAATCTTTCTAAGGACCAAGTCCCCTTGACGGAAGAACCTTTTTTTAACCCTTAGGTTGTAGTAGAAAGATGCTCGTTTCTGATGCTCAACTATCTTGGCATTCGCCTCATCTCTAACTTCGTCAATTAGATCTAAGGCTAGCCTCAAGCCTTCTTCATTTGTTTCTGGTTCATAAGCTTCTACTCTTGGAGATGTATGAGTGATTTCTACAGGAACCACTGCTTCTGCTCCATAGGCCAACAGGAAAGGAGTTGCCCCAGTAGTGACTTTACACGTGGTACGGTAAACCCATAGTATGGGGAGCAACTCATCTACCCAAGTGTTTCTGGAGCGTTCAACTCTTTTCTTTAGTCCATCAAGGATGATTCGATTTGCTGATTCCGCTTTCCCATTAGCCTGAGGATGAGCAACTGAAGTGAAACGTAGTTCAATATCATTTTCTTCACAATATTTCTTGAAGTCATCGTTGTTGAACTGAGTACCATTGTCAGTTACTAAGATTTATGGAATCCCGTATCTGCATATCACATTCTCCCAGAAGAAACTCATCACTTGCTTGGTGGTTATCTTGGCTAAAGGTTTAGCCTCGATCCACTTGGTGAAGTAGTCGATTGCTACTATTAGATACTTTCTTTGTGCAGTTGCCATCGGAAATGGCCCAAGTATATCCATTCCCCACATAGCAAATGGGATGGGTGAGTTAATGGATGTCAACATCTCTGGTGGTTGCCTAACCACTGGTGCATGCTTCTGGCACCGTTCACATTTCTTTACATAGCTTTTTGCATCCGCAAGTATGCTTGGCCAATAGAATCCTAGACGAGTGACTTTATGAGCAAGGGCCCTGCCTCCCAGGTGCTGTCCACAAATTCCTTCGTGAACTTCTTTCAGGGATAATTCTGCCTTCATGTTTTCTTCCCTTGGAATGTGCTCCACATAGCATTCATCAAACTGAGTCATGATGGCCTTGACAAGCTTCAGATACTTAGCCATGACTTCATCTCTAGCTTCGAATTCTCCATTCACTTGAGAAACGACTAACCTCGAGTCTCCACATACTTTGAGAGTCTTAACTCTCAGGGCCCCAGCTAGGCCTAAGCCAGCTAGCAGAGCTTCGTACTGCTTCATTGTTTGTAGTCGGGAAGTCTAGTTTTAGTGCATACTCTATGACGAATCCATCAGGACTTTGTAGCACTAAACCTGCTCCACTTGATTTCGTTTTTGATGCTTCATCAAAATTCAGGGCCCCAGCTAGGCCTAAGCCAGCTAGCAGAGCTTCGTACTGCTTCATTGTTTGTAGTCGGGAAGTCTAGTTTTAGTGCATACTCTATGAGGAATCCATCAGGACTTTGTAGCACTAAACCTGCTCCAGTTGATTTTGTTTTTGATGCTCCATCAAAATAGAGCACCCAGTATTCTTTGGATACCATGTCTTCATCTTTCTTGTCTTCCTCTACTACTTCCTGCCCCCCCCCCCCCGACTTCTTGGTTGTCAATGGTACATTCAACCATGAAGTCAGCGAGTGTTTGAGCTTTTATGGCCGTACGAGGCTTATACTTGATGTCAAATTCCCCCAACTCAATAGCCCACTTAATCAACCTTCCACTTACTTGAGGGTTGTGCAGAATGTTCCTCAGAGGTTGATTGGTCAAGACCTCTATCTTGTGTGCTTGGAAGTATGGACGGAGCTTTCTCGAGGCCATTATCAAGGCTAAAGCAAACTTTTCTATGGTAGAGTAGTTTATTTCTGCTCCATGCAGAATCTTACTCACGTAGTAGATGGGTTTCTGAACCTTCGACTCTTCCTTTACCAAAACAGCTCCAAGGGCAGTGTCGGAGACAACCAAGTACAGGTAGAGAATCTCTCCTGGTTTTGGTTTTGTCAACAGTGGTGCTTCAGCCATGTACTTTTTCAGAGCCTCAAAGGCTTCTTGGCTTTCAGGTGTCCACTCAAAATCTTTCACATTCTTAAGTGCCTTGAAGAAAGGTAAGCACTTTTCTCCTGACTTGGAGATGAACCTTCCCAGTGCTGTTACTCTTCCTGTCAACTTCTGCACATCCTTAACAGACTTTGGTGGTTCCATGTCTAGGATTGCTTTGATCTTGTCGGGGTTAGCCTCGATTCCTCTCTTGGCGACCATTAGGCCTAAAAATTTCCCTGAGCCTACGTCAAAGGCACACTTTGCCGGATTTAACATCATCTTGTGGTGCCTCGGCACTTCAAACGCTTCTTGAAGATGTTTTATGTGGTCTGCCTTGTCGAGGCTCTTGACTAACATGTCATCCACATATACCTCCATTGTTTTACCAATCAGGTGTCCAAAAATTTTGTTCACCAACCTTTGGTATGTTGCCCCTTGGAGATGTCATCTTTATGCATCTTGATCTGATTGTATCCACTGAAACCATCCATGAAGCTTAGCATCTCGTGCCCAGCTGTTGCATATTCTCCATTTTCCATTGGCTTTTTTGACCATCACAGGGTTAGCCAACCATTCCGGGAATTGGATTTCTTCAATGAAACCGGCCTCCAAAAGCTTTTCAACTTCTTGTTTTATGGCTTCAAGCCTCTCTGGAGCAAAACTTCTATTTTTTGTTTCACCGTCTTTCTTTGAGGATCCACGTTCAATTTGTGAGTTATCAATTGGGGATCAATCCCTGGCATGTCAGCCGCTGTCCAAGCAAAAACGTCATTGTTCTCTTGAAGAAAGGATATGAGTTTGCTTTTCAACGGCTCGGGCAGTAGTGCCCCTATATAAGTCACCTTCTCTGGTTCACCTGGGACTAAGGGAATTGGGACCAAGTCCTCAGCTGGTTTCCCTCTTCTGTCCTCATTGTCACTTGTATTCATATCTTCAATGGGGAGAACCTGCCCCCCCCCCCCCCCCCGATTCCATCAGGCCTTAACGCGGCTACATAACAACTTCTAGCCATCTTTTGGTCTCCCCGTTCTTCTCCTATCCCATGGCTCGTTGGAAACTTGATTTTCAGATGATAAGATGAGGCAACAGCCTTAAATGCATGAAGACCAGTCCTTCCAAGGATCGCGTTGTAGGTTGAATTTGCCTTTATGACTACAAAGTTTAGCATCTGGGTAGATGTATTCATTCCTTGTCCCATGGTCATTGGGAGTTGGATGGTGCCTTCCACCTTCGACTCCACTCCGTTGAACCCATAATTGGGCATATTCGAGGGTGTTAACTGAGAATCAGTGTAACCCATCTTGATAAAAGCATCGTGGAATAAGATGTCCACTGAAGCCCCATTGTCAACTAGGACTCTCTTTGTTTCGGAATTGCCTATCACTGGTATGATAACAAGAGGATCATCATGGGCGAACTTCACCCCTTCTAAGTCGGAATCATCGAAGCCTATTGATACTTCTGTTCTGGCACGCTTTGGTGCCTCTCCAACCACAGTCATTACCTCTCGGGCATAAGCTTTTCTTGAGTTTCGGGAGGGACCGGCAGCGGTAGGCCCTCCGAATATCATATTAATGACTGGCCCTCGGGGCTTAGGGTTACGATCTTGGTCGTTGTCCCTTCTATCATAATCCTTCCTTTCATAATTGCCTCCATGGCTCTCTTGACTTCCATCCTTGGTGAATTTGCTGAGTTTTCCTCTCCGTATTAGAAACTCAATTTCATCTTTCAAATGCCTACAATCGTCGGTGTCATGACCAACTTCTTTGTGAAACCGGCAATATCGGTTTTGGTTCCGTTTAGATAGGTCAGCCCTCATTGGCTTTGGTCACTTGATATCCTCATCCTTTGCAATCTTCATCAGAATTTGACTCCTGGGAGTATTCAACCTTGCATATTCTGTAAACTTTGGGCCAAAATTACTCCTCTTTGGTGGGGAGTCAGAGCCCTTTGACGTTCTAGGAAATTTTTCCTTAACATCATATTCTCGGGTTTCCTTCCTTTTCTTTGAGTTTCCACTATCCTCATTAGTGGGTTCATACTTCCTCATACTCTCTTCTGCTTTGATGTACTTGCCGACTCTGTCTCGGAGCTTCAACATGCTCTCAGGTGGATGTTTTGCCAATGACCTTCTGAAGTGATCATCGGTAGTTCCTTGTTGCAGGGCTATCATAGCCACTTTGTCCTCTAAGTCCGGGACTTTTAGAGCCTCACAAGTGAATCGGTTAATGTAATCCCTCAAGGCTTCAACCTTTCCTTGCTTAATTCCCATGAGGGACGCAGAACTTTTCTCATGTACTCTTCCACTGATGAATTGGTTGATGAACGCCTTGCTCAATTCTTTGAAGGATCCAATAGAATTGGGAGGCAATCGGCTGTACCAACGTTGTGCCATGCCCGCCAAGGTTTGTGGAAACGCCCTACATTTGACCGCATCATTGGTTGGCTGCAACAGCAGTGCGTTGGAAAAGGTTCTCACATGATTTGCGGGATCTCCTGTTCCATCATAAGCCTTAATCGTTGGCATCTTAAATTTCCTGGAGATGTTGGCTTTCATGATGTCTTGAGTGAAGGGGGGTGTTGGATGTTATTCCCAAATGACCTAACAGAATTGTAGAAGGGGGGGGGGGTTGAATACAATTCTTGATATTTTCTTGAAACTAAACACTTTATGAAATTAAACTGAACTGAATAAATAAAAACACAAGATATAAATAATTCAGTTGGATTGTTTGATGATCCAACTGAAGTGTTTTTATTGCGGAAATAATCTGTGATACAAATGTACACAGCTGCTCAGTTACAATGTTGTAGAGAAGAAATGCTCTCAAAGATAGCTAATACAATCTATTTGTTTTTCTTCTCTTCTTCTAAAGTGACTGCTACACTTGGTTATAAATCCCAAGTTTACAATTCTACATTTGGTTAAACTAAAGAATAATAGAAGTAACCATCAGTAGCTTGCTTTTCATTCCTTTTGTCCAATGGTCCTTGGAGATCTTTGCTTTTGTCTTCATGCTCATTATAATCATTCCCAAGAGCCTTATTGGAAATTGGAATGTTTCCTTATTTCCAGTAACCACTTTGATGGTTTCCAATGCAAAGTACACTTCCATATCTCCTTTTAGATCTGTTCAGTAAACTGTCACTATCACTTTGTCAACTGTTCAAAAAGCAACATTGATTCGTTGATAGCAAGGAGATGTGTTTCGTTGATAGCTTCATTCTTCATTCCGTTGATGGTGTTTCCCTCGTTTCGTTGATGGGTAAACTCCATACCGTTGACAGAGTAATCTTCATTCCGTTGACATGTCTTCACTTAGGCAGAATTACAAGGCATAACATATTTACAATTAACCAACCTATTTTGCCTATCTAGTACATAGTCAACATGACTTAGAAAACCTATCTAAAACATATAATAGAATGCCTATCATACTGTGAAGTATTGTACAATGCAATTGCTACAACACTCATTTCGTTGATGAGCTTCCTGTCAACGAAACACTGCTAAGCATGCTATTTCGTTGACAGCTACAAAATTGACTTTACACAAATTCTACTAAGTGTTTTATGCTTATCATCAAGAACAACATATTCCTAACAATCTCCCCCAATTTATGACTGATAGAGTAACAGCCATAAATCAAGAGACTTGATGATAACAAAAACACTCAGATACATCATAAATTACAAAAGTAGAAAATGTATTAAGCTTCAAAACTTTATAGACAAAATATAAGACTTACAAGACTAATGCCCACAAGTGCTCCTCTAGTTTGAGAAAATGTTTCATCTGTGACTTCTTTGTGGCATAGTCTTCTTCCCTCTCTTGGAGTTGTTTTCCTCAATCTGGACCTGTAGTCTTCTGTAGAAGATTTTCTCCTCTTCATCTTGATCACCAAGCTTGGATTGCATCAGCTTTAGAGTTTGATTAGATGCCTTCTCCAGCTGGTCTTCCATTCTGAAGAATCTTCTGCAATTGTCCTTGTCCTTAAACTCCATCATCCAATAAGGTTGAAGATGGATTTTCTTTCCTGTTGAGGGAACTCTAAGTATCCTTGGAAGAGCCTCAGGCTTGTTCCAGCTAGCCTTTAACTGACAGATTTTGGAGACCACCTCAGACTTGGCTGTTTTGGTGAAACCGAAGTCCTTTTTCAAGCATCTAAACACTGAGAGTAGTGTTTGATAGTCTTCTCCTAAAATTCTGTAGAGAGGCCACACTTGTTCTCTACCACCCTTGAATGTGAACACTAGTCTTTCAGGCAACTTTTGAGAAGCTGCAATTCCCCTTACTTCCACCAGGTTGTCTAAGTCAAGATGTAGACTGGATTCTTCCCTGATGTCAGCAATGTACATGCAGTCCTCTGGGTTTGCAGGGGGTTTTTGAGATTGTGGCTTTCTCACAAAAACAGGCTTTGCTTTGACAGGCCTCTTCTTTGTCTTCATTGGTTGGTCCTTTTCTAACAGGAACTTTGGAAAGTATGCCTCATCAAAATCAATTGGTTCCTCTTTTGGCATGATTGGTTGATCATGAAAATTGACAGGATGTGCAGGATCACAGGCCAACTTTCCCTCAAAAACTGGATTAGCAATTGTTGGAGGTGCAATAGGTATAGAAGAGTCTGATGCCGTACTCTGAGAATCAGCACTCTCAAAGTCTATGTTTCTCCTAGCTCTCTCTTTGGGTTGCCTTGTGCTCTTCTTTGAACTCCTTTCCTCTCTAGTGCTTTCCTCTTGCTTCCTTTCTTCTTCATCTAGAGCTTGAGCTACTGCAAGAGCTTGCATAGCTGCTCTTTCTGATTCCTCAGCCTTGGCTTCAGCAAAGTTTGGATGACCAGCCCAAACACAGATTTGTTGTCCATTCCTGTAGACAATTGCCCTTTGCTTCCTTATCTCATAATCATTACTTTCCTTGCTTTTTGTGATGAGTAGACCAAGAAGCTTGTGCTCATCTGGATAAGGTGCAGGATAGAAAGTCCTTGCTATGTTTTTGCCCTTTGGTTTAGCAGGGGACTTGGGAGATAGGCTTCTTTGAATTGTAGCTTGTTCCACATCCCTAATGCATGAAGTTTGTCCTTTTTCCTTCCTTGGTCCTTGAGTGACTCCATGTAGAAGGGGCTCTTGGTGATAGAAAGAATTTGTCTGTGGCTCCCATTCCGTTGATGCTAGTGCCATGGCATTCGTTGATGGCTGTTCCGTTGATGGATTTGAGTCCTTATCTTCAGTAATCTTCTTGAACTTTGCTTCTATGTTGGACCAATGTTCTTTGATTTGTTCTGCAAGTCTCATCCTCATAGAAGCTTCTTGTATAAGGTCAATACCATCCTTTTGCTGCTTTCCAAGCTCCCCCATTGCTAATGGCTCCTTTGGTAGGGAAATGGCTGGGACCATAACCTTGGTAATCTGAATGTCTAGCTCCTTAGATTTCTCCCCCTTTTTGTTATCATCAAAAGAGATGGCTGGGAGTCCTTGAGCTGCCACTAGCTGGGCCAATAGTTGAGTTTGTTTCTCCTGTTCCTTTTGCATCTGTGATAGAGTGGCTTCCACCTTGTCCACTCTAGAAGAGAGAGTCTTCAAGGAGGAATCCACTTCAGGTTCTTTAGAGAAAAACCTGTTCATCCTGGACACAGTGAGAAGAGGAAGCTTTTCATCTAGCCTCCTATCATTAGCAGCCCTAAGGTTGCTGATTGAATCCTTGATCTCTGTAGCCTCAATCCTTGTCTGCAACATTTGTAGCCTTTGAATTTCCAGAGAATCCATTATGGCTTTGTAGAATTTCTTGTCCCTTGCTTCTGCAGACTCATGAGCTAGATATGCTTCTTTGTACTGCCTTGTGATAGCAGCATCCAAATTGCTTCTACCATGCATATCTTGAGAAAGCCAGTTTGGTGTAGGAGGCACCACAGAAGTCCCAGTCTGTGCAGTAGTGGCCACCTGTAGAGTGTCACCAAAGCTATCCTCATTATCAGAAAAATCAAAGTCTTCACTTGCTTCAGCTCCTGGAGGTAGATTGGTCAAGGCATCCTTTGCTCTTTGCATTGATGCAGTTGTGTGAATGAGTTGTAGTGACCTCTCTGCCTCCACATTGCCCTGTTGAGCCAAAATTTGATAGGCTGACACAGGATGAGTAAAGGTCTCAGGATCCAGGGAAATACTATCCAGAGTTTGCTGATAAACCTCTTGGAAAGTAAGTTCCCTTTCTCCCTCACTGACCTCCATTAACTCATTAGCAATGGCTGCTTCCATCCTTATTTCTCCTGTAGTCCCTTCTCTCTCTCCACTCTGTTCTTGCATCATGGGCTCCCCATGGCTCACACCTCTCACACCCTCACCTTCACCTTCTAAGGTGGAACTCTCAATCTCTCCTTTTGCCTGGCTGGAAGAAATAGCCAGCCTCTCACTCACATTCTCTCCTTTTGCCTGGCTGCAAGCCAGCCTCTCAGTTTCACTCCCTCTCAGTCCTAGAAGTGTCTCAACTACCACTAGATCATCTGCACTAGTTGTGGGAACAACTTGATTTTCAATTAAAGGTGCAGAGTGAACTATCAACGGAATGGTAGTTTGAACTGTCAACGGTATGGATACCGTTGATGGAGAAACACTTGTCAACGAAATAGACTGTTTCGTTGATGAAGTCAAGAAAGCGCTTTGAGAATGAGAAATTACAGTAGAGTCTGTGGTGATTGATTTTAGAGATTGGTCCACAGATCCCCTTGCAATTTCAGGAAAAATTGGTTGATGGCCCAACAAATCACTTAGCAAGTGATGGCCACCAGCTTCAGAGTGGGGCTTCTCCAAGATTAGAGTTGGAGAATCAGGAATAGATGTATGGATCATGTCCACATCCAAAGATTGAGTTGGTGAATTTGATGGAGATAATTCAAGATTGATGTTTAGAGAAGAGGACAGTAACCCCAGAGAAATGATAGGGGTTACATCAAACTGAATTTGAGAAACTGGAAGTGTTGCTTCCAGTGTGTGTGCACCCTGTGTACCCTTGGACTTTTGCTTCACTCTCCTTTGGTATTGGGAAAATGTAGACTTTGGGCTTGAAGTGTCCCTTACCCTTTTGGACTGTACTCTAGGAGGAGAGCTTGTTTCAATAATCACATCCTTTTGGGAGGATGCAATTAGACTTGTGTTTAAATCCATGTTACTCATTGTGCCTTGTTGGGAAGACACAATGGGGCTTGGCTGGTACACACTAACCTGTCCTTCCTTATCCTTGGGGTTTCTTTGATGTTCACCCCTTCCCTCACCTCTCACAACTCCAGACTCACTCCCCTTAGGTTGTGTGGTAGTTTTTACAACAGGTGCCTTTTGAGAAGCACCTGAGGTTGGCTTGGAGGATTTCTTTGTTTTTGGTTTTGTTGCTAGGGTAGGAGCCTGTTGGGTCACAGCTACAGACTCCATAGCAACATTGGAAGGTAAAACAGTAGAGGTGTTAGCTACACTAACAGGGATAGTAGTAGTTACCTCAATGATTGGCAGATACACCACTGGAACATCACCATTGTGGTTCAGCCTCAGTATGTCTGTCAATACTCTCTTTTCTTGCACAAAGCACTCGAACCTGGCATTAGGGTTAGAGATAACTAATGGTGCTGGACTAACATGGTTAGCCAACATCATCAGAAACCTAGCATAATAGATATTTTTCTTCCTATTTGCTTTGTCACCCAACTTAGCACCAATTTCATACATAAGTTGGGTGCTAAAGTTGTGATATCTATCATTTAGAAGCATGGTTAGGAGAATTAACATAGAGTTAGTTAATGCATCAAAATTACTAATCTTTCCAGAAAAGACCTTAATGAATGCATCAGCTAAATAACTGTATTCCCTAACTAAACCTCTCCTAATTATTCTACCCAGATTATCAGTAGGCAAAGAGTAGTTTATAGAATTTAACATGGTAGTTATTTCAGTGTTAGTAGGCAAAGCATCACAGTTATTATCAGGAATATGTAAACATGCTTGCAAAACATCAGAATTAACTATGTACTCATTACCTTGAAGAGTGAATTTTAGTGTGCAGTGTGTTCCACTATACTCACATGAGGTCCAAATTTCCTCGATTATCTCATTGTAGAGTGGTGTAGAGTGAAACATTGCATAGCTCAACTTGCAATTCTTCATGAAATCCATCATTTTGAAGAACAGTCTGTTCGGGTTTTCCTTGACAACAAAAGGGATGGAGTTGTTCTTCTCATAGATGAACCCTCCAGCAGACATAAGCTTGACTATAGGTGCCATTGTTGATTAAAGGAAAGCTTCGAACTGAATTGCTTGTTAGAGAGAAGAAGAGAGAAAAAGCCTTTGGAATTTTTGAGAACAGGTAAAAAGAAATAATGAAAATAAAATTTCTTAAATACTCCCCCAAAAATTCTCAGAAAATGAATCCAATAATAAATGTAAATTACTGGATTGGCTTAAAAATATAACCGTTACTCTTAAAGTATTACCATGATTTATACTTACAGGGGTGTATGCATAGATCGTGGTAAAAGACGTGTCAATTCTTTAACGGTTCAGATTAAAAGCGCTTTATATCAACGAATCAGAATTGGGCGTTTAAGGTCCTGTCTATTTCGTTGATAAAACTGCGTTTCGTTGATACAAAAGAACTATCAACGAAACACCCAGAAAAAGTGCTAAGACTGTCAACGAAATGGTGCATTCCGTTGGCATAGTAATTTTGACTTAGACAAAATTTTACCTTTTCCTGAGAAAATTCATTCACAGAAAAACATAGCAAATTTCTGGCTGCATTTTAACTTGCAAATATCTCAAAAATAATTAAGAGAAATTTAGCATACCTAGCTCACTTACTAATCTTGAGAATGTTGATTCATCAAGTGGCTTGGTAAAGATGTCTGCAAGTTGTTGTTCACTTGGAACAAAATGTAACTCCACAGTACCATTCATAACATGTTCTCTAATGAAATGGTACTTGATGTCAATGTGCTTGGTCCTTGAATGCTGTACTGGATTCTCAGTAATGGCAATGGCACTAGTGTTGTCACAGAAAATAGGAATTTTCTCAACTCTTAATCCATAATCAAGTAGTTGGTTTTTCATCCATAAAATCTGTGCACAACAACTTCCAGCTGCAATATACTCAGCCTCAGCTGTGGAGGTAGAAACTGAGTTTTGTTTCTTGCTGAACCATGACACAAGCTTGTTTCCTAGGAATTGACAGGTTCCAGTTGTACTTTTCCTGTCAATTTTACATCCTGCAAAATCTGCATCTGAATAACCAATTAGTTCAAAACCAGATTCTCTAGGATACCAAATGCCAAGGTTTGGTGTTCCTTTGAGATATCTGAAAATTCTTTTAATAGCAACTAAATGGGATTCTCTAGGATCAGCCTGAAATCTAGCACATAGACATGTAGCAAACATAATATCAGGTCTACTAGCTGTTAAATATAAAAGTGAGCCTACCATGCCTCTGTAACTTGAAATGTCCACAGATTTTTCCTTAGTATTCAATTCAAGTTTGGTGGCAGTAGGCATGGGAGTTTTGGCAGGAGAGCATTCCATTAGGTTAAACTTCTTTAATAAATCATGAATGTATTTTGTTTGACTAATGAAAATGCCTTCATTAACTTGCTTTACTTGAAGACCAAGAAAGTAAGTTAATTCTCCCATCATGCTCATTTCATACTTACTTTGCATAAGCTTGGCAAACTTTTGACAAAGTTTCACATCTGTAGACCCAAAGATTATATCATCTACATAAATTTGAACAAGTAAAGTAGAGCCATTTACAACCCTGTGAAAAAGAGTTTTATCTACAGTACCTCTAGTGAAATGATTCTCAAGGAGGAACTGTGAGAGAGTGTCATACCAGGCTCTAGGTGCTTGTTTCAAACCATAGAGTGCTTTGAGAAGGAAGTACACATAGTCTGGAAAATCATCATCTTCAAAACCAGGAGGTTGACTTACATACACCTCCTCTTCCAATTCCCCATTCAGAAAAGCACTCTTCACATCCATTTGATAGACCTTGAAATTGGCATGGGCTGCATAGGCTAGGAAAATCCTTATTGCTTCTAGTCTTGCAACAGGAGCAAAGGTTTCATCAAAATCAATTCCTTCTTCCTGTGAATAGCCTTTTGCAACCAATCTAGCTTTGTTCCTTGTGACTATGCCATTTTCATCCATCTTGTTTCTGAACACCCACTTTATGCCTATAACACTCCTGTCATTAGGCCTGGGCACCAGCTTCCAAACATTGTTTCTCTCAAATTGGTTTAGCTCTTCTTGCATGGCTAAAACCCAATCTGGATCTAGAAGTGCATCCTCAACTTTCTTTGGCTCATCTTGAGACAGAAAGCTACTATATAGACATTCTTCTTGAGTTGCTCTTCTAGTTTGGACTTTTGAAGAGACATCACCTATAATAAGTTCAAAGGGATGATCTTTAGTCCATTTCCTTGAGGGAGGTAGATTTGCTCTTGAAGACGTAGCTTCATGATCATGATTGCCTTGATTGGATATTTGTCCTTGAGAAACTCCCCCTGAGTTTGTTGTCCCTAAGTGATCACTTCTAGAAGTATTCCTATGACTATCAACGGTATGACCGTTTTGGCTGTCAACGAAACGCTCATTCTGACTGTCAACGAATCCACCATCATGACTGTCAACGAAATGACCATTTGGTCTGCTAGCTGCTATCCTTTTTAACCTTAATGCAGCAATTTCATCTTCACTGCTGCTTTCATCTGTGCTAGATACAACAACTTTAGGCTGTTTCTCAGTAGCCTTATCATGATTCACTTGATCTCCTTCCTTATTTTCAAAAGAAAGACTTTCATGGAAACCTTCATCACAGAGGCCTTGGATTTTGAGATCATCAAAAACAACATGTACAGATTCCATAACAATGTTGATTCTGAGATTATAGACCCTGTAAGCTTTCCCTGCTGCATATCCCACAAATATTGCTTCATCTGCCTTTGCTTCAAATTTCCCCAAATGCTCAGCTTGATTTCTCAGAACAAAGCACTTGCATCCAAAGACATGAAGAAAATCCAATAGTGGCTTCTTTCTTTTGAGTAACTGATAAGGGGTCATTCCTTTGGCCTGATTAATCAAAGAAATATTTTGAGTAAAGCAAGCTGTGTTAACTGCCTCAGCCCAAAAATATGTAGGTAACTTTGATTCATCTAGCATTGTCCTTGCAGCTTCAATAAGTGTTCTGTTTTTCCTTTCAACTACACCATTTTGCTGTGGTGTTCTTGCTGCTGAAAACTCATGCAAAATACCATTTTCTTCACAGAACACCTTCATGCTTGAATTCTTGAATTCTGTCCCATTGTCACTCCTAATCCTTCTTACTTTGAAATCAGGATGATTGCTTACCATCTTGATGTGATTGATAATGATTTCACTTGCCTCATCTTTAGAGTGCAAAAAGAAAGTCCATGTAAATCTAGAAAAATCATCAACAATCACAAGACAGTATTTCTTCTTTGAGATGGACATAACATTTACAGGGCCAAATAGGTCCATATGAAGCAATTCAAGCTGCTGGACAATTGATGACTCTGTCTTGCTTTTGAATGATGCCTTCTTCTGTTTTCCCTTTTGACAGGCATCACACAAACCATCCTTGGAGAACTCCACCTGTGGAATTCCTCTAGCAAGATCTTTCCTCACCAAATCATTCATAACTTTGAAATTCAGATGGGATAACTTCTTGTGCCATAACCAACTTTCATCCTTGCTTGCCTTGCTGAAAAGACAAGTGATGGTGTCTGAACTTGTGCTACTAAAGTCAGCAATGTACACATTCCCCCTTCTGAATCCAGTCATTACCACATTGTTGTTTCCTCCTTTAGAAACAACACAGGCTTCTCTAGAAAAAGTAACTAAAAATCCTTTGTCACAAAGTTGGCTGATACTAAGCAAGTTGTGCTTAAGACCATCCACCAATGCAACCTCATCTATGATGACATTCTCTTTTGAAATCAAGCCATATCCCTTTGTGTAGCCTTTGTTGTCATCTCCAAAAGCAATACAAGGGCCAGCTCTTTCCTGAAACTCTGTGAGCAGGGTAGAATCACCAGTCATGTGTCTTGAACAACCACTATCCAAGTACCAAAGATTCCTTTTGTCTCCCTGCACACAATAAAACCAAATCAAGTCGATTTTGGTACCCAAGTTTCCTTGGGTCCTGTCTTGTTAGCCTTTGCATTCCCTTTTGTACCATTTTTCACTTTGGGCTCAGATTGATTCAAATCAATCTTTACCCTTGGTGTTGATTTCTGAGGGTTGCTCATATTTTCATTCATAGCATGCATAGTTGGAGGAACAATCATGTTATTCATGTTCCATGGCATTTGTGGCATGTTAAACATATTCATGTAAGGATTAGACACAAATGGCATGCTAGCATATGGATTCTGAAATTGTGCATATGGAGCAAACATGTTAGACATAACAGGCATTGTAGGCATGGAACTGTTCATTGCAGGCTTGGGCATTCTCATATTAGGAGTTTTCTTAACAGATTTGCAGTTAGTAGACAAATGATTAACACTTCCACAATTAACACATGTCTTTCTAGGAGCATATTTATCAGGTGTGTAATTGTTGTGTTTGTTAATTCCTACTTTGCCATTCCTGTTATTCTTTTTATTTCCCTTAGCCTCATTATGAACTTTCTCTACCTTGTCTTTCAATTGCTTGTTAGACAAGTGACCTACATTAGCTCTCTCAACAGGCTTCTCAATTTTCTTTAAAATACTAGACTCACCTTGAACAAAGTTCTTGGTGACAGGACCATACTTGTCATTAAGTCTAGTGAGTTTATCTTTTCTTTTGTCTGTCAACGAAACAGCCTGATCGGTTGATGGTTCATGTGTCAACGAAACATTGCATTCCGTTGACATATCAACCTTCAACAAATGATCATTGTTGTTTGTTGACTCTGTTCCTGATTCTAAGGTTTCACCAACATACCCTAGCTTCTCTTTGTTCCTTTCCCATGATTGCTCACAGAAGGATTCCACGCCTTGAACATTAATTATGTTGGTAGCAACATTCCTGGCATCCTTCCATTTTGCAATCACACTTTGTTCTATCTCAAGTTGTGTTCTAAGAATTTCTTCCCTTTGTAACACGTTCTCAAGTTCCTTCTTAGCATCCCTACTAACACATCTCATTTTCTCAAATTCAATGAGCTGTGCTTCTAACATTGCATTCCTATCACTTAAGAGCAGATTGGTCTCTTTTATTCTGGAATTCTCTTTAGTAAGTGATTTAAGAGTAACACGCAAATTATATAATACAGTAGACATTTCATTTACTGCATTGTCGCATTCCTCTTTAGAAAGCTCAGAAAGATTAGTAATTGTTACCTGGTTGCTTGAGGAACTTGCTTCCTGCTCATGATTGTCAGCCATAAGAGCCAAGTTGACATACTCAACATCATCATCAGAATCTTCACCGTTACCAGCCCAATCATACTCCTGAGACATGAAAGCCTTTTCTTTTTGTTTGAGAAGTTCAAAGTATTTCTTTTTATAATCAACAGGCTCAAATTTCCTGTTGCCCTTCTCAACCTTGGGCTTTCTGCAGTCTCCAGCAAAGTGACCAAGCATTCCACAATTGAAACATTTTGACTTAGACTTTTCAATCCAGTTTGTTTTCAACTTCTTGTTTTATGGCTTCAAGCCTCTCTGGAGCAAAACTTCTATTTTTTGTTTCACCGTCTTTCTTTGAGGATCCACGTTCAATTTGTGAGTTATCAATTGGGGATCAATCCCTGGCATGTCAGCCGCTGTCCAAGCAAAAACGTCATTGTTCTCTTGAAGAAAGGATATGAGTTTGCTTTTCAACGGCTCGGGCAGTAGTGCCCCTATATAAGTCACCTTCTCTGGTTCACCTGGGACTAAGGGAATTGGGACCAAGTCCTCAGCTGGTTTCCCTCTTCTGTCCTCATTGTCACTTGTATTCATATCTTCAATGGGGAGAACCTGCCCCCCCCCCCCGATTCCATCAGGCCTTAACGCGGCTACATAACAACTTCTAGCCATCTTTTGGTCTCCCCGTTCTTCTCCTATCCCATGGCTCGTTGGAAACTTGATTTTCAGATGATAAGATGAGGCAACAGCCTTAAATGCATGAAGACCAGTCCTTCCAAGGATCGCGTTGTAGGTTGAATTTGCCTTTATGACTACAAAGTTTAGCATCTGGGTAGATGTATTCATTCCTTGTCCCATGGTCATTGGGAGTTGGATGGTGCCTTCCACCTTCGACTCCACTCCGTTGAACCCATAATTGGGCATATTCGAGGGTGTTAACTGAGAATCAGTGTAACCCATCTTGATAAAAGCATCGTGGAATAAGATGTCCACTGAAGCCCCATTGTCAACTAGGACTCTCTTTGTTTCGGAATTGCCTATCACTGGTATGATAACAAGAGGATCATCATGGGCGAACTTCACCCCTTCTAAGTCGGAATCATCGAAGCCTATTGATACTTCTGTTCTGGCACGCTTTGGTGCCTCTCCAACCACAGTCATTACCTCTCGGGCATAAGCTTTTCTTGAGTTTCGGGAGGGACCGGCAGCGGTAGGCCCTCCGAATATCATATTAATGACTGGCCCTCGGGGCTTAGGGTTACGATCTTGGTCGTTGTCCCTTCTATCATAATCCTTCCTTTCATAATTGCCTCCATGGCTCTCTTGACTTCCATCCTTGGTGAATTTGCTGAGTTTTCCTCTCCGTATTAGAAACTCAATTTCATCTTTCAAATGCCTACAATCGTCGGTGTCATGACCAACTTCTTTGTGAAACCGGCAATATCGGTTTTGGTTCCGTTTAGATAGGTCAGCCCTCATTGGCTTTGGTCACTTGATATCCTCATCCTTTGCAATCTTCATCAGAATTTGACTCCTGGGAGTATTCAACCTTGCATATTCTGTAAACTTTGGGCCAAAATTACTCCTCTTTGGTGGGGAGTCAGAGCCCTTTGACGTTCTAGGAAATTTTTCCTTAACATCATATTCTCGGGTTTCCTTCCTTTTCTTTGAGTTTCCACTATCCTCATTAGTGGGTTCATACTTCCTCATACTCTCTTCTGCTTTGATGTACTTGCCGACTCTGTCTCGGAGCTTCAACATGCTCTCAGGTGGATGTTTTGCCAATGACCTTCTGAAGTGATCATCGGTAGTTCCTTGTTGCAGGGCTATCATAGCCACTTTGTCCTCTAAGTCCGGGACTTTTAGAGCCTCACAAGTGAATCGGTTAATGTAATCCCTCAAGGCTTCAACCTTTCCTTGCTTAATTCCCATGAGGGACGCAGAACTTTTCTCATGTACTCTTCCACTGATGAATTGGTTGATGAACGCCTTGCTCAATTCTTTGAAGGATCCAATAGAATTGGGAGGCAATCGGCTGTACCAACGTTGTGCCATGCCCGCCAAGGTTTGTGGAAACGCCCTACATTTGACCGCATCATTGGTTGGCTGCAACAGCAGTGCGTTGGAAAAGGTTCTCACATGATTTGCGGGATCTCCTGTTCCATCATAAGCCTTAATCGTTGGCATCTTAAATTTCCTGGAGATGTTGGCTTTCATGATGTCTTGAGTGAAGGGGGGTGTTGGATGTTATTCCCAAATGACCTAACAGAATTGTAGAAGGGGGGGGGGGGGGGGGTTGAATACAATTCTTGATATTTTCTTGAAACTAAACACTTTATGAAATTAAACTGAACTGAATAAATAAAAACACAAGATATAAATAATTCAGTTGGATTGTTTGATGATCCAACTGAAGTGTTTTTATTGCGGAAATAATCTGTGATACAAATGTACACAGCTGCTCAGTTACAATGTTGTAGAGAAGAAATGCTCTCAAAGATAGCTAATACAATCTATTTGTTTTTCTTCTCTTCTTCTAAAGTGACTGCTACACTTGGTTATAAATCCCAAGTTTACAATTCTACATTTGGTTAAACTAAAGAATAATAGAAGTAACCATCAGTAGCTTGCTTTTCATTCCTTTTGTCCAATGGTCCTTGGAGATCTTTGCTTTTGTCTTCATGCTCATTATAATCATTCCCAAGAGCCTTATTGGAAATTGGAATGTTTCCTTATTTCCAGTAACCACTTTGATGGTTTCCAATGCAAAGTACACTTCCATATCTCCTTTTAGATCTGTTCAGTAAACTGTCACTATCACTTTGTCAACTGTTCAAAAAGCAACATTGATTCGTTGATAGCAAGGAGATGTGTTTCGTTGATAGCTTCATTCTTCATTCCGTTGATGGTGTTTCCCTCGTTTCGTTGATGGGTAAACTCCATACCGTTGACAGAGTAATCTTCATTCCGTTGACATGTCTTCACTTAGGCAGAATTACAAGGCATAACATATTTACAATTAACCAACCTATTTTGCCTATCTAGTACATAGTCAACATGACTTAGAAAACCTATCTAAAACATATAATAGAATGCCTATCATACTGTGAAGTATTGTACAATGCAATTGCTACAACACTCATTTCGTTGATGAGCTTCCTGTCAACGAAACACTGCTAAGCATGCTATTTCGTTGACAGCTACAAAATTGACTTTACACAAATTCTACTAAGTGTTTTATGCTTATCATCAAGAACAACATATTCCTAACATTGGATCATCGGGATCTCCTAGGGGTAATAAATCAGTAGGATCACCCTTTGGGGGCTCAGCCCTCTTGCTTCTTCTAGGTGCTGGATCCAAGTTGATTATCGGGACTCCTCCCGTTCCTTGGTTTTGTGTCCTTGCAGCTTCTTCTTCGGCTAGTAGCTTCTTGAGCCTTGCAGTCTCGGCTTCATGGGCCGCTATTTTTTCCTTGATGGTTTGAGGTTGTTCCCGATTAGTTTGGGAAGAACGCCTCCTTCTTGGGGCAACGTCCCTCTCATCTCCAGTTGAGTAATTCTCATCCTCGGTGTAAGGACCCGAGTAGTCTTGTATAAGAGGGGTCTGCCGAGTTTGCTGATTTTGGGGTCCCAGACCTTGAATATATGGGGGCACATAGGCTTCGTGATAGATGGGGTTGGCACCGCTACTGCCCATCGGGGGTCGAGGAGGCATACAATAGGCTGGCATACCGAGAGTTTGAGTCGTGTATTGGGGGAGATCCGTGGTGTGAAGTTGAAGGCCACGTGGGGCGTTTGCGAGCAGTGAAGAAGTTGTGATCGGTTGCTGATGAACGGTCTCTTGTGGATTTGGTCCATGAACGACCATTTGTAGGGGATTCGTCCCTTCAACAGTAATTGGGACTTCTAGTCCTTGAGTGTTGGTGATGGGGGCGTCTACCCCTTCTGTGCTAGTGATTGGTGATGGGTTGGCTCCCCTGAGTTTCTGTTGCAGAGGTAAGAGGGAGTCCATCAGAAGTTTGAGGACCTCGAGTTGTTCTTCGTGTGTTTGCCATGGTTGATGTTGTCTTCCCACAGACGGCACCAAATGTTATGGAATAAAAAACGTGCTTTGTGAATTTAATGAGCTTCGAGCTTCAATGGCTGCACTCGTGTTTCCGGACTAAATTGGTCCTCACAAGATGCCTACGTATCTCAATTCGTTATTGAGAATCAAGCCAAGACGTAGTTCTAGAATGAAGGACGAGGGTCCTTATATAGGCGTCAGGAGCCCTGTATTTAGAGTATGTTTAGGAGACTTAATGGATAAGTCTCGTTATTGATAACTGATAAGGAGTGTTTTGCTTGGCAGGCAAGTATTATCCTCATCTGATAAGTGCTGTGACTCATCGTAATATTTGATTGGGATTCTGGATCCTTCTATGAAGATACTATCATATTTGGACTCTTTTATGAGCTGCGCATTTTCCTTTATTTATTAATTACGAAATTAATAAATAATTAGGGTTTCGGGCCTAATTCTTGGACCAAACTAGGTCTAATTAATATATCATTAATTATTTCTAGGGTTATATTTCAGCCCATATCAAAGGTTATAATTGCTAATAACTAACAAATTACCACTTTTAGCCAAATTGTATATTCTTTTTTATATTTTCTAACTAAAATTTCTACTTTTCTATTTTTCCTAAATAAAATCTCTAATTTTCCAAAAATATCACGAATAGTTCTATTTAATAAAATAATTTATTTCAAAATCTATTTTAATATTTTTAATTATGAGCACTTTTTTAGCTGAAACGTGTTACTTTTTCTATTTTTTATTTTCTAAATAAATTATTATTAAATAATAACATTTTTATAACCAACTACCTTTTCAACTAAAATACATTGCCTTTTCTATTTTTTCTAACAAAATTCTCTCTTTTTCTAAAAAACAAATCACAGGCAATTACCTTTTTCAATTAAAACATGCTACTCTTTCTATTTTTCCTTACTAAAATCTCTCATTTTCCAAAAATATCCCGGGCAAATCCTTACTTATTTATTTTGAAACCTATTTAAATATTTTTAATTACGGGCACTTACCTTTTCAGCTTAAACACGTTACTTTTTCTATTTTTCTTTACTAAGACCTCTCATTTTCAAAAAAAATCACGGACAAACAGTTATTAATTTATTTTAAAATCAATTTTAATACTTTTAATTATTTAAAAAAGTTGAACACGTATACTTATTTTTTTTAGCAAATGCAAATTAATAGAATATTAAAACATAAATAATAAAAATAATAATTATTAATAACAATCCGTGCATCGCACGGATTTTAAGCTAGTATTATATTAAAATGAAACACTAAAAGTTTTGTAGTCTGGTCTTGAAAGTTTTTTATAGTCTGGTCATCCAAAAGTTTGGTCACAATTCATATATTTAAAAATATTTTAGTACATCTCTAAAGATATTTATTTAAGAATAATTATTACACATCAATTAAAATAATATACTAATAAAGTATATTATTTTTAATTAGTATAATATATTATAATTAATTATCACAAATTACTCTAATTATGTTAAAAGCAAGTCTAATTATTTGAAAAACTTATTTAAATAGTCTTATTTATTTTGAAAGGTTATTTATTATTTTTAACATATCTTATTATTATAATTATAAATTTCAATAAAAATATATTTTGAGACCTACTTAGTTTTTTAAAAAATTCATTTAATATTCAACTAATAAAATTATTATACACAAACACAAATAATAAGTTAACAACTATTAAACAATCCGTGCATCGCACGGGTTATAGCCTATTATATATATATATATACACTATATTATTAAAGACGAAATATTAAATTTTTTGGTCGGTCGATCGGTCCGTTGGTATTTGGGCCGATTAACGGGCTTATCTATAACCAATTTATTTAACCAATTATATTTTTCAACTAAAACACATTACTTATTCTATATTTTTTAATTAAAACAACTCATCTTCTAAAATTAAACGGACAACATATATATAAAATGGTAATATTATTACTAATCTATAATATCTATACGATATTATTAAAGACTGCGTGTTTTTCCTTAATTACCCTTACTTCTCTGAAAAAATATTATTAAATAATAACATTACCTTTTTGTTATGGATTAAAAAACGTACTTGTATATTAATTGCTATGATTTATGAGCTTTTGAGCTTTAATGGCTGCACTTGTGTTTCGAGACTAAATCGGTCCTCACAAGATGCCTACGTATCTCAATTAATGCTGAGAATCAAGTCAAAGACGTAGTTCTGATTGTAGGATCAGGGTACTTATATAGGCGTCTGGAGCCTTGTATTTATGATATGTTTGGGAGTCTTAGCGAATAAGTCTCCTTTTTGATATTGGATAAACATTGTATTTCTTGCTGAATAAGTCTTTTCCTTGTTGATAAAGGCTATGACTCATTAATTGGGATTCTGGATCCTTCTTTGACTAATTTACCATATTTTGGACTCTTTTCATGAGCTGTATATTTCCCTTATTTATTAATTACGAAATTAATAAATAATCAGGGTTTTAGGCCTTAATTATGGGGCCTTTCCAATGAATCATTAATTATATTTCTATAATTACTTTTATGACCATATCATTTGCCCCCCAACTTCTGGGAAAATCTTCCAGGGGTTTTCGTAGAAGTTATAGCGTATTTTTTCCAATTTTGACCGGAAAAATAGGTCAATTTTGACCAGGAAATAAGTCAAATTCGACCTCATTTTCGACCAGAATTTAGGTCATTTTCGACCTCATTTTCGGTCAGGATTTAGGTCATTTTTGACCTCATTTCCGACCAGGATTTAGGCCATTTTCGACCATGATTTAGGCCATTTTCGACCAGGATTTCGACCTCAATCAGTTGCGAGGTCGAAGCTTTCGACCTCAATTTCCAAGTCTTTTTCGACCTCAACTGTTCGACCTCAATCCCGTATATTTTCGACCTCGATCAGGATTTCGACCTTAATCAGTTGTGAGGTCGAAGCTTTCGACCTCAATTTCCAGTGTATTTTGGCGTGAGGTCGAACGTTTCGACCTCGTTTTCTAAGCCATTCTCGACCTCATCTCTTCGAACAGGAAGTCGATCAATTTCGACCTCGATTTCTTTTCTTTTTAGTTTCATTTGGGAGCGAGGTCGATGGATTCGACCTTGATTTCCCGTATGTTTTCGATTTCAATCGTACGAATTCGATTTAATGTCTTTTCGACCTCAAATCTATTGTCCTTGTTTTTGCCTTGGCTATATTTCAAATCAGCCCAAATTTCTATTGGACTTTAATTTTCCATATTTTGGGCCTTATTTGGCCTTAATTTGTTTGGACTTTATATTTGCCTAAACCTCAAGTTTTTTTGGGCTTTGATTTTTGTGGTCCAATATAGGATTTATGGGCCTTGACTGGCTATAAAAGAGTGGAATTTCCACTTCATTCTTCACTTCATACCTTCAACTTTCCAAAAACAATCTCTTTAGCCTTCTTAGATTTTCTCTCTTTTTATTCCGTATTAAGGTGATTTCTGTTAGATCAGAATTCAATGATCGTCAGAAGCTAGACTCAACTGATCAGGATTGCTGACGTCATCAGTATTGCATGGTCATCAGTATTTGATCAAGCGTCAGTATCTTATTGATCATCAGGATTCCTACTCAGACTATGATCAGGTTTGATCATCAGGACTTGAAGCTGATCAGGATTCCTACTTCGAGTTATATTTGGAGTCTAGATAAACATGGAAGTTTATTCTATTTGTTCCTGGTTTGTAGAATGCAGCTATCGATTAAAGATATGTTTCTATCTTTGTTATGATTAGGACTTATCTTGTTATTGATAGAGAAACTGTGTGCACTATATAAACACAGTTTTGGTTTCGATTTATGTATTCATTCGAGAGAGAACATAATCGAAGAGAAGCTCTTAAGAACAGAATTTCTTGAGAGAGTTTTTGTAAGCTAGCGGCTCTTAAGAACATCAGAATTTCTTAAGAGAGTTTGTAACAGTTTTATATCAAAGTTAATAAAGCTGTTATTGTTATTGTTATTGATCTTTCATATTTGTGTTATATAAAGTCGAGAATCTTATACAATTGTATTCAACCCCCTTCTACAATTGTTATTTACTGGGCAACAATTGGTATCAGAGCAAACTGATTTAATTCTGAATCAGATACGATCTAAAGATATCGACAACCAAGTATGAAAGCATGAAGATTCCCATCTTGAAGATATCAGAATATCCTACATGGAGGGTAAAGATGCTGATGTACCTGGAGGCTATGGATCCTGACTACTTGGACAGGATTCGTGATGGACCATATATACCAACAAAGTTCGTAGAACGAACAGATACAGTACCAGAACATTATGTGGTCAAAGCTAAAGCTGAATGGACTCCAGAAGAAAAAGCTCATGTACTCAGGGAACCAAAGATAAAGAATATCTTGCATAATAGCCTTGATGCTGTCATGTCAAACAGAGTGATTGCATGCAAGTCTTCAAAAGAAATCTGGGATACTTTGGAAACTCAGTGCCAGGGATCTGCATCTGTTAAGAAAAACAGAAGGGCTCTATTGATTCAAGAATATGAGCAATTCGATGCAAGACCTGAAGAGAGCCTGACTGATCTATATGATAGATTTCTGACACTATTGAACAGCTTATCCTTAGTTGACAAAGTATATGAAACTGAAGATTCAAACACCAAATTTCTTAGAGCTTTACCTGAAGAATGG
This sequence comes from Heracleum sosnowskyi, assembly GCA_030848705.1. Taxonomy (NCBI): domain Eukaryota; kingdom Viridiplantae; phylum Streptophyta; class Magnoliopsida; order Apiales; family Apiaceae; genus Heracleum; species Heracleum sosnowskyi. Next base: position 135,429,489 of record CM061237.1, read on the forward strand.
GATACTCAGACCTCAATCATTAGACACCAGTATGATCTGAACATTGTGTCTCTTGATGAGATCTATGGGATGCTAAGAACTCATGATCTTGAAGTTCAACAGAGAAAGAACAAGAAAAGCAGCAAGGCAAAGTCAATTGCTTTGAATGTAGAAGCAAAATCAAAAGGGAAAGCTATGGAGGTCTCTAGAAGGAAAGCAAGAGAAGCTGAGTCAGATCCTGACGACTCTTCATCAGATACTGATGGCAATCCTGATGCCAATACTGGTGATGAATCTTCTGATTCAGACATGGAAGAGATGGTTGCTATGATTGTCAGAAACTTCAGAAGGATGAAGTTCAGGAAGAATAGAAGACAAGGCAACTTTCAGAAAAAGACCTTCAAAGCAGACAAAGACAAGTATATCAAAAAGGACAGCAAGGGTAGCAAATTTGACAAGTCAAAGGTTAGATGCTACAAGTGTAATGGTATGGGTCACTTTGCTTCTGAATGCAACAAGACAAAGGCACTCATCACATCAAGCAAGGATTGGATGGACTCTTCCTCAGAATCTGATACTGAGGTAGTCAACTATGCGTTAATGGCCAATGCTGATGTAACTGCTGCTCCTGATGATAAGGTACTAAATACTATCTTTGATTTTGATACTGATAATGCTTCTGAGTTAAGACGTTTTCTAAAGTCATTACATATTAGCTTTAGAAGTCAAACTGCTGAGAATACTAGAATCTTATCTGAGATGTCTGACCTTAGAAAGAGGAATGAGATATTAGAAGCTGAATTTTCTCGTATGCAAGAAGTACAAAAAGAATGTGATAATGCTAAACACATGCACTTAGAGATGACATCTAAATGTACTTCCCTTGAAAAAGAACTTGAATTTGCTAATGAGAAAATTAGAACCTGGACAGACTCTGGTAGGAAATTTCATGAGATTAATACCTCTAAGAATTGGAAAGAGTGTCTAGGATATAAGTCAGATGAAGATAAGAAATTAGCAGAGAAAATTGTCATTGATGAGACAGTCAGTCCAAAGACCTATAGACATGTTATAGACTCAACCAAATCTAAGATTACTCCTGTTAATTTTGTTTTTGGTAAGGATTCCAATTCTACTTTTGAAAAGGGATCTTCTTCTACTCAAGGAATTAAAATTATAAAGTCTAAACCTGTCATGAACAAAGTCACTAAGAATGTAGGTCTATTGTCTCAGAAACAGCTTAAAAATAAAATCTGTGAGGTTACAGATAAGAAAAAGGAAGCTACTGTTAGGAATAGATTGCTGAAACCCATTGTGGGTAACTCTAATCATCTTGCTATTGATTGTAAAAAGAGTAAGAAGAAAATTGCTGAAATTCCTAAGTCTGATGTTAGGAATAGATCAGTATTTTACAAACCACAGAATTCCTGTTTTCATTGTGGTAGTCTATGGCATTCTATTTATACATGTAAAGAGTATCATGATTTGTACTATAATTTTTATGATCCATTGCCTAAGTTTGAAAGTAGTACAAAGTCTGATAGAACTGAAAATGTCATAATGAAGCATGCTTTTGTTAATACTGATACTGACAAAGCAAATCCTGATGGAGTAAATCCTGTCAGGACTGCTAAAGTCAAAAAGTCTTCTGCTGTTAAATTTAATAAAATGCATGAACAAGGAATCCAACAAGTGTGGGTTCCTAAACATTCTGACTAGTGTTTTACTATTCTGATGCAGGGTAAAAGGAAAAATGTGTTAGTCATGGATAGTGGATGTTCTGTGCACATGACTGGAAACAAAGCCCTGTTATCAGAATATGAGGAAAAAGCTGGCCCAACTGTGTCTTATGGAGATGGCAACATTGGACAAACCTTGGGATATGGCAAAATAATCATTGGAAATGTCATCATTGAAAAAGTAGCTCTAGTGAAAGGACTAAAACACAACTTGTTGAGTATTAGTCAAATCACTGACAGAGGTTATCATGTCAATTTCTATTCCACACATTGTGAAGTAGTCAGTAAAGCAACAGGGAAGATAGCACTAACTGGCTACAGGCATGGTAACATATATGAAGCCAACATTCTCTCAGATACTGATGGCTCCCCTACATGTTTCATCAGTAAAGCTTCAGTAGATGAAAGTTGGAATTGGCACAAGAAGCTTTCTCATCTCAACTTCAGCAACATCAATGAGTTGGTTAAGAAAGAGTTAGTAAGAGGATTACCTAATGTCTTATATACACCTGATGGACTCTGTGATGCATGCCAAAAAGCAAAACAAAGAAGGACATCATTCCAGAGTAAATCAGAATCCTCTATTGAAGAACCATATCACATGCTACATCTTGATCTGTTTGGTCCAGTCAACATCATGTCCATCAGTAAGAAAAGGTACACTCTTGTAATTGTTGATGAATATTCTAGATTCACCTGGGTGTATTTTCTGCATAGAAAAGATGAAACTCCTGAAGTTCTGTTGGATCATGTGAGGATGATTGAGACAACCACAAAGTACAAAGTCAAGATTCTGAGAAGTGATAATGGTACTGAATTTAAGAATTCAAAGATGGAAGAGTTCTGCAAATACAAAGGAATCATTCAACAATTCTCTGCTCCTGGCACACCTCAGCAAAATGGAGTAGTAGAAAGGAAGAATAGAACTCTTATTGAAGCTGGCAGAACTATGTTGGAAGAAGCTAAATTACCTACATATTTCTGGACAGAAGCAGTCAACACAGCATGCTATACACAAAATCTCACATTGATAAACAGGCATGGTGTCACTCCTTATCAGTCACTCAAAGAGAAGAAACCAAGTCTGAAGCATTTGCATGTGTTTGGCTGTAAATGTTTTGTTCTCAGAACTCATCCTGAACAGCTAGGGAAATTTGAAACAAAGGCTGATGAAGGAATATTCATAGGTTATCCTACATCAAGAGCCTTCAGAGTTTTTAATTTGAGAACAAGAACTGTCATGGAGTCAATACATGTATCTTTTGATGATAAGAAGATAACTGGAATCATTGAAGACTCGCATGATAGATTGTTATTTGAAAATGAAGCTTCCAAGGAACCTTAAGAAAGTGAATCAGAAGCTGTCCATTCATCCAGTACTGACGGGTCACCAAATCCTGATGACTCACCAGGTACTGATGGTGCTAATACTGATGATGCAAACAACAGTGATACAACTAATAGTGCTAATGTTGAGGGGGAGCAACGGCATTCAACTACAAGTTCAGAGTCAACTCAATCATCAGGACAGAATTCTTCAGATACTGATTCAAGTGAAGATCCTGATAACACATCAGGAGGGCATAGCAATAATTCAGGGAGAGCTTCAAATCAATCAAATTCTTTCAATCAAGATAACACCAATCCAGGGGGAGCATCTACTTCAAGAAACAATTTGACACCAGCAAGGAAATGGACAAAAGATCATACTCCTGATTTGATAATTGGAGATCCTGATGCAGGTGTTCAAACAAGAAGTGCAACTCAGAATGAATGTTTATATAATAACTTTCTATCCAAGGAGGAGCCTAAGAAAGTTGAAGATGCACTTAAAGATGCTGATTGGGTTACTGCAATGCAAGAAGAACTGAATGAATTTGAAAGGAATGAAGTCTGGAAACTGGTACCAAGACCAAAGAATAGATCAATTGTTGGTACAAAGTGGATTTTCAAGAACAAGACTGATTCTGATGGAGTCATTATCAGAAACAAAGCTAGACTAGTTGCAAAGGGGTATTCCCAACAAGAAGGAATTGACTATGATGAAACTTTTGCTCCTGTTGCAAGACTAGAAGCCATCAGGATATTTCTTGCTTATGCAGCACATAAGAAATTCAAGGTTTTCCAGATGGATGTTAAAAGTGCTTTCTTAAATGGTGAACTGGAGGAAGAAGTTTATGTTGAACAACCTCCTGGTTTCATTGATCCTAAATATCCAGATTATGTCTACAGACTGGATAAGGCACTTTATGGACTAAAGCAAGCTCCAAGAGCATGGTATGAAACCTTAGCTCAATTCTTACTGGAAAGTGGATTCAAAAGAGGTGCAATTGATAAAACTCTATTTTATTTGAAACATGGTAAGGAGTTGCTGTTAGTTCAGATTTATGTTGATGATATCATTTTTGGGTCAACAAACAATAAGCTGTGTGAAAAGTTTTCCAAGCTTATGCAGTCAAGATATCAAATGAGCATGATGGGAGAAATGAGTTACTTTCTGGGTCTTCAAGTTAAACAGACTGATGAAGGGATTTTTATTAATCAGTCTAAATACACAAGGAATTTACTGACAAGGTTTAACATGCAAGACAGTACTCCTGCTTCAACTCCCATAGCTACAGCTACCAAACTTGATCCTGATCAAGGTGAAGAGGTAGATGTAACTCACTACAGAGGAATGATTGGCTCTTTATTGTATCTCACTGCCAGTAGACCAGATATCATGTTTGCAACCTGTCTATGTGCAAGATTTCAAGCAAAATCTAGAGAACCACATCTGATTGCAGTCAAAAGAATTTTCAGATATCTCAAAGGCACTCCTTCACTTGGCCTTTGGTATGCAAGGGAATCAGATTTTGGGTTGTGTGGTTATTCAGATGCTGATTTTGTAGGATGCAAAATAGACAGGAAAAGTACTTCAGGAAGTTGTCAGTTTTTGGGTGGAAGACTAGTTTCATGGTTCAGTAAAAAGCAGAAATCTATTTCCACTTCAACTGCAGAAGCTGAGTACATTGCTGCAGGAAGTTGTTGTGCTCAGATAATGTGGATGAGAAATCAGTTGTTAGATTATGGCCTGTCATACTCAAAAATCCCTATTTATTGTGATAACCAAAGTGCTATTGCAATGACAGGAAATCCAGTTCAGCATTCTCTTACTAAACACATAAGTATCAGATTTCACTTTATAAGAGAACAGGTTCTGGAAGGAACAATTGAACTTCACTTTGTTCCTACTGATCAACAACTAGCTGATATATTCACCAAGCCACTACCTGAAGCTACTTTCAATAAGTTGGTGAATGAACTTGGAATGATGAATTTTGAGAATTTCTGAGGGAAAGCTACAGAGAGGAAATCCTGATAACTGTCAAATCTGATGGTTATTCAGAAAGGTATGTATCTTTGATCAAATCCTGATAGGACTCAATCCTGACAGGAAGTCAACTGGTTAAATCCTGATGCTCAGATGATTGAAGCTGGTATGAAAACCAGAGGTTCTATGCTAATTTGTCATCAACACTCCTGGTAAACTCTGGACAATTAGATTATTACTTAGTCTTTGATTAAGTTTTCAGTCTTAATTATCAATTTCAATTTCATTATTAACAGAGTTTATTATTTATCATCTCTATATCACTTTGAGTGTTACTAACAAATTTTGCAGGCAAGTACAGGAAGCAAACAATTGAGAAAATAGACAAATTTCATTAATACTTGAAGATACATTACACATGAAATATGGAAATTACATATTTGTTTTCCTAGTCTATTTTCTACTCATGAACATGTGCCCTGCAAATTAGCATGAATGCTCCTGAGCAGCTTCACAGTCCTTCAGAACTGGAAGGTCTCTTGTTCCATCCTTAAGAGACAAGAAGAGTTTCTTAAACCAAAACGCTATTCAGGATTGTTAAAATAAATTTTGTTTTCTTAAATAAAATTTTATTTTAATCTTATTGAATATTTTTTTTTTTAATCCTGATATGGCAAAATATTTTGTGCGGAAATGCTTTTATTCCTGATGAGGTTAGGTTTTTCTTACATCAGAAAATGCCTACTCATTATGGACTACTTTCTAATGCTATGGTACAAGGACCAACCCACCTTGTTCCTGACACAAGCATGCAACCTATACAGTCTAAACAGTTAACAACCACCTCTACTGTCTCTCAAAAGACTTTAGTTGTAAAATCAAAGAAATCAGCTAGAACTGATGTGTCTGGAAGGCAATCAGGTTCAAAGGATTTTTCCTCTACACCACTCACTAAAAAGAAGATACAAGGGGGTGTACAAGGGGTCCTGGTGAAGAAAGCTGATAAGGTTGTTAAGGATGTTCCTGTGAAAAGGAAGTTAAGGTTGATTGATGACAGTGATTCAGAGGATGACTTACCTATATCCTCTGTGATGAATGTGAACAAGGAAGTTGCTGATACTGCTACTAAAGCTGTGGTACCTTCATCAAAACCACAAAAGACAAGGAAATTATCAAAGAGCATGTATCATATTCCTTTGACAGTGCAAATGAAGGATACTGATATTCAGACATCAAATCCTGATGTTAGTATTCCTGATGCAGCAACAAAAGTTGTCTCTATATCAGACTCTCCAGCCTCTCCATCTCAGATTCGAGGACATTCTTGGGAGAAGGTTTCTACAACTGCTTCCTTGGTTGGTCTTACACCTACATCAAAGAAAAAGAGGAATGCAGAAGAGTTAGTCTATCAGAGACAGAAGAAGCTGAAAGGATCAAGCCCACAAGAACCTGAATTTCAGAGTAATTCAGCAGCTACTGTTGATCCTGCCACACAAGAACCACTCAATCAAAGTTTGGGTGAAGGCTTAGCTAGTGGAATGGTCACACAAGAACCATTTTCTCAAAGGGAGAATGAAGACATCAACATTCCAGCTACACAAGAACCATCTTCTCAAAGTGAAGATGCAGGCAAAGCTACAGCTTCTATTGAAAGATTGGTCGAGAACATTGTCAATGAGGGAAGCACACAAGAACCTTTAACTCAAAGTGTTGAAGCAGCTTCTGAACCTCAAGCTCCACAAGAACCATTGGTAGCAAATACTGATGCAAGCATATCAAATCCTGACGATGTTCATCCTGACGCTAGTGGTGCTCCTGATAATGAACCTATTTTGATTCAGCCACTTCGTTCAAGACCAATGGATCATCCTATCTCAGAATCACAGGATAAACTGAAAGGTATTGCAATTCCTGATCCTGATATATCTCATGGTTCTGATGATGATGATAGTGATGATGATAATGAGAATAGAAAAGAGAAGGAACAGCTTGCTACAGCACTCAAGATTAGTCTTGGAACTAATTTTGGTTCATCAAGTACATATATGGCTAGCAATGCTTTCACTGGGAAAGATCAGAGACAAGATTTTTCTACTCCTTCCTTTGATCCTGCAGAGGCATTTAGACAGAATGAATGGAACAATTCATGGCACAATTCTGATGAATCTATCAGTTTTTCTTCTGCTATTGAACATGCCTATAATGCAGTGAAGTCTATAGAGAATCAAGACTTGAAGAATCATCTGAAGGCTACTACTTTGTTATCCAAAAGCCTGAAAAGTGAGATTGATTCTATCAAGGGTTCAACTGAAAAAGTGAGGACTGATATCTTTAATAATTTTACAAAGGTGCCTACTACTTTACAACTAAGGGTAGTGGAATCCCAAGTGAAATCTGTTGTTTCAGAACAAACCTCAATCAATCAAAGAATTGATTCTCTGGATACTAAGGTAACTGAAATTCAAGCCTCTCTTTCCTTAATTTTGCAATTATTGTCAAATCCTGATGTCAAAAAGGGGGAGAAGGTTATTCAGACAAAATGTACACCTGATCTAGTATTAAGAAATAATGATGATGATACTGGAGATGATGGTGGTGACAAAGTGATACAAGGAGAAACCTCTGATGCTGCGGTTTTGAAGTCTACAATTCAAACTTCTCAAAGTCAGACTACGCAGTCAACTCATGTTTCTGATTCTGGAGTTAAGACAGTAAGAACATTGGTGCAATCTCAGATCCTGACGGAAGATCAAATCCTGACACCTGGTCATGGACATATTCTTGCTACAATTCCTGAAGGTGATGAAGATGTGATTATTGATAATCCTGAAGATGCATCAAATTTATTCCAGAAGTTTTCTACAAAAGATGGTAGAATTGTTACTCTTTATCACACTGATAAAAGAGTTCAACAATTATTTGCCAGAAAAGCACTCTCTACAGCAAGTGAAGAATATCCAGATCTCTCACATGAAGAATTCTTGAGACTACAAAGAGAGACAATGGAAAGCTATACTGCTCCTGCTAGAGGTAGAGGAAGCAGAGGTAGGAGAGGTGCTAGAAGAAGTAAAAGAGGTTCTTCAACTCAAATAGTACCTAGACAGACAAGGTCTAGAGGGTTAAGAATTGAAGAAATTCCTGAACCTATTCAAACTCTAGTAGTTCCTGACAGATCTACTTTTGGTGATGATGGAATTGTTGAAGAAGAACCTGAATTGAAAAGAAAATCAAGTAAATCAACTCTTAGCAATACAAATCAAATTGAAGATTCTAATCCTGACAATATTCAAGTTCCTGACGAATCTGAAATTCTGCAAGAGGTTGATTTGATAATCTTATCTACTGTTATTGATTGTCACAACAAAGAAGTAGATGAAGAAGAAGAAGCCAGAAGAAGAGATATTACAAAAAGAACAAATGAAGATTTCAATCTCTATCTACAAAGGCTTAAAGTTTCAAATGAAAGAAAATGGAGAAATTCAAGCAGACAAGAATCTTTACTTGAAAGAAGCTACGCTCATGAAAAGGAGAAATACAAGAAGTGGAAACATATTAGCACATTAAGTTGTGATACACCTATCAATTTTCAGTCTGGTGGAATTATTACAAGCGCTTCAAGTGTTGTTGATTTGTCTGATATGGCTAGATCAAAAACACTCTGGTTAAAGATGTTTTCGAATCTGAAGCAATTGTCAAGTAATTCAAGAGGAGGTATTGGACACAGAGATGGTGAATATCTGAATATGTCATTTGTTGATCCTTACTCCTTGACAGAAATTGGAGGTACTCTAACTTCTGAAAACCTGAACAATTTATTAGCTGTTGATATAGTTATAGATTGTCATGATGGTTTTGAAAAGAAAGAAAAGCTTCTGTACTTCATGAAAGATGGTAGTGTGAAGATTCTATCTATTCAAGATCTGCTGATGAAAACTACACAGGAACTGAAATATGTTCACTATCTGTTAAGATGGAAGAACCAAGTGTACAAAGAATGGAGTGACATGATTTTGTCAACTATAAGAAGAAGACTGGATGGAAACAGTAATTTCGATGGTAATTATACTCCCATGTACTTAAATCAAAGAGGTCAGGATGTGGAAATGCAAAGGGGTACTGCTGTTAAAGAAGTAAATTTTGGCATGACTCATCTTTCTCTCAATCCTGATGGGAAGGAAATTGCTTATCTTTTGCTTGAAGAGCACAGTCTACAGAGAAACTCCATACAGAATCTCAGAGCAGCTATCTACCAGATTAATGAGGAAGATGAAGAACTCAGAAATCTTAAGGAAAGACTGATTCAAATTCTTGAAGAAAAAGAAGAAAGTTTATTATCCAACTTCTTGAAGATGAATCTGTTCTATCACAAAGCTTAAACAGATAAGTTGTTTCTGAAGATACTCGTACATTTTGATACATGTTTTTGACATCATTGAATATTTGGAATCTATACTTTATTTTACAAAGTATGAGATTGGGGGAGATTGTTAGATCAGAATTCAATGATCGTCAGAAGCTAGACTCAACTGATCAGGATTGCTGACGTCATCAGTATTGCATGGTCATCAGTATTTGATCAAGCGTTAGTATCTTATTGATCATCAGGATTCCTACTCAGACTATGATCAGGTTTGATCATCAGGACTTGAAGCTGATCAGGATTCCTACTTCGAGTTATATTTGGAGTCTAGATAAACATGGAAGTTTATTCTATTTGTTCCTGGTTTGTAGAATGCAGCTATCGATTAAAGATATGTTTCTATCTTTGTTATGATTAGGACTTATCTTGTTATTGATAGAGAAGCTGTGTGCACTATATAAACACAGTTTTGGTTTCGATTTATGTATTCATTCGAGAGAGAACATAATCGAAGAGAAGCTCTTAAGAACAGAATTTCTTGAGAGAGTTTTTGTAAGCTAGCAGCTCTTAAGAACATCAGAATTTCTTAAGAGAGTTTGTAACAGTTTTATATCAAAGTTAATAAAGCTGTTATTGTTATTGTTATTGTTATTGATCTTTCATATTTGTGTTATATAAAGTCGAGAATCTTATACAATTGTATTCAACCCCCTTCTACAATTGTTATTTACTGGGCAACAATTTCCGGCGAAATTTCCGTGGTTGTGCTCTTTGATTTTCTGGGTTCAATTTTCATCTTTTGAAGATTTTCTGGGTTCAATCTTCATCCTTTGAAGATTTTCTGGGTTCTATCTTCATCAATTAGATCTAAAGCTAGCCTCAAGCCTTCTTCATTTGTTTCTGGTTCATAAGCCTCAACTCTTAGAGATGTGTGAGTAATCTCTACCGGGACCACTGCCTCTGCTCCATAAGCCAATAGAAATGGAGTTGCCCCGGTGGTGACTTTACAAGTAGTACGATATGCCCATAGTATGGGGAGCAATTCGCCTACCCAAGTGTTTCTGGAGAGTTCAACTCTTTTCTTCAGTCCATCTAGGATAATTCGATTTGCAACCTCTGCTTGCCCATTTGCTTGAGGATGGGCAACAGAAGTGAAGCGCAACTTGATATCATTCTCATCACAATACTTCTTGAACTCATCATTGTTAAACTGAGTTCCATTGTCCGTGACCAGAATTCGTGGAATTCCATATCTGCATATCACATTTTCCCAGAAGAAATGCATCACTTGCTTGGTGGTTATCTTGGCTAAAGGTTTAGCCTCAATCCACTTGGTGAAGTAGTCGATTGCTACTATCAAGAACTTCATTTGAGCACTTGCCATTGGAAATGGCCCAAGTATATCCATTCCCCACATGGCGAATGGGATAGGTGAGTTAATGGATGTCAACATCTCTGGTGGTTGCCTAACCACTGGTGCATGTTTCTGGCACCGTTCACATTTCTTCACGTAGCTTTTAGCATCAGCAATTATGATTGGCTAGTAGAAACCTAGACGAGTGATTTTATGGGCAAGGGCTCTGCCCCCCAAGTGCTGCCCACAAATTCCTTCATGTACTTCCCCTAGGGCCAATTCTGCCTCTTGGGGTCTCAAGCATTTCAGATAAGGAATGATGAAAGACTTTTTGTATAGGATTCCCTCAATCAGGGCATACCTTAGTGCTCTCACATATAGCTTTCGTGCTTCTGAAGTGTCGTTGGGTAGCCACCCAGTTTCCAGATGAGTTTTGATGGGATCCATCCAACAAGTACCAACATCAATGGGTGCTACCAACTTTCTGTTGATGCTTGGGGTCTTCAAGACTTGGAAGTATACACTCCCTGCATAGTTTTCAATTTCAAAAGAGGCAAACTTAGACAAGGCATCGGTCTTCACGTTCTCTTCCCTTGGAATGTGTTCCATATAGCATTCATCAAACTGAGTCATGATGGCCTTGACAAGTTTTAGGTACTTGGACATGACTTCATCTCTGGCTTCAAACTCCCCATTTACTTGGGAAACCACTAGCCTCGAGTCTCCACATACTTTCAGAGTTTTAACTCTCAAGGCCCCAGCCAGCCCTAAGCCAGCTATCAGAGCTTCGTACTCAGCCTCATTGTTTGTCGTTGGGAAGTCAAGTTTTAGTGCGTACTCTATGAAAAATCCATCATGACTTTGTAGTACTAAACCTGCTCCACTTGATTTTGTTTTTGATGCTCCATCAAAATAGAGCACCCAATATTCTTTGAACTCCATCTCTTCATCTTTCTTGTCTTCCTCTATCACTTCCTTCCCCCCGACTTCTTGGTTGTCAATAGTACATTCAACCATAAAGTCAGCGAGTGCTTGAGCTTTTATGGCCGTTCGAGGCTTATACTTGATGTCAAATTCTCCCAATTCAATGGCCCACTTGATCAGTCTTCCACTAACTTGAGGGCTATGCAAGATGATTCTTAGAGGTTGATTGGTCAGGACCTCTATCTTGTGTGCCTGGAAGTACGGGCGTAGCTTTTTTGAGGCCATTATCAAGGCTAAGGCAAACTTCTCAATCGTAGAGTAGTTTATTTCTGCCCCATGCAGAATCTTGCTTATGTAGTAAATGGGTTTCTGAACCTTCAATTCTTCCTTTACCAAAACGGCTCCAAGGGCTGTGTTAGAAACAGCCAAGTACAAATAGAGAATTTCCCCTGGATTTGGCTTTGCCAACAGTGGTGCTTCAGCCATGTATTTCTTCAGGGCCTCAAAGGCCTCTTGGCTTTCAGTTGTCCACTCAAAAAATTTCACATTCTTGAGTGCTTTGAAGAAGGGTAAACACTTCTCTCCTGACTTGGAGATAAATCTTCCCAATGTTGCCACTCTTCCCGTTAGTTTTTGGACATCCTTGACAGTCTTTGGTGGTTCCATATATAAAATTGCTTTGATTTTGTCGGGATTGGCCTCGATTCCTCTCTTGGAAACCATCAGGCCTAAAAACTTTCCCGAGCCTACACCAAAGGCACACTTAGCTGGATTCAACATCATCTTGTGGTGCCTTAGCACTTCGAATGCCTCTCGGAGGTGCTCTATGTGATCGGCCTTATCGAGGCTCTTGACTAGCATGTCATCTACGTAGACCTCCATGGTTTTTCGAATTAGGTGTCCAAAAATTTTGTTCACCAATCTTTGGTATGTTGCCCCTGCATTCTTAAGTCCAAATGCCATGACTAGATAACAGAAAACACCAAAGTCAGTGATGAATGATACCTTGGAGATGTCATCTTTGTGCATTTTGATTTGGATCCGCTGAAGCCATCCATGAAGCTGAGCATCTCGTGTCCAGCTGTAGCATCTATTAATGCATCAATCCTTGGTAAGGGAAAACAATCCTTAGGACATGCATCATTCAAGTCAGTGAAGTCCACACACATCCTCCATTTTCCATTGGCCTTTTTGACCATCACGGGGTTAGCCAACCATTCTGGGAATTGTATCTCTTCAATGAATCCGGCCTCCAGAAGCTTTTCTACTTCTTGTTTAATGGCCTCTTGCCTTTCCGGAGCAAAATTTCTCTTCTTTTGTTTCAACGTCTTTCTTTCAGGATCCACATTCAACTTGTTAGTTATCAATTGGGGATCAATCCCTAGCATGTCAGCCGATGTCCAAGCAAAAACGTCATTATTCTCTTGAAGAAAAGATATGAGCTTGCTTTTCAATGGCTCAGGTAGTAGTGCTCCAACATAAGTCACCTTCTTCGTTTCACCAGGGACTAAGGGAATTGGGATTAAATCCTCAGCTGGTTTCCCTCTTCGGTCCTCATTGTCACTGATATCCATGTCTTCAATTGGGAGAACCTGCCCCCCGACTCCATCAGGCCTTAGCGCGGCTACGTAACAACTTCTAGCCATCTTTTGGTCTCCCCGTTCTTCACCAATTCCATTCCTCGTTGGGAACTTGATTTTCAGATGATAGGATGAGGCAACGGCCTTGAACGCATGAAGACCGGTCCTTCCTAGGATTGCATTGTAGGTCGAATTTGCCTTTATAACTATGAAGTTCAACATCTAAGTAGACGTATTCGACCCTTGCCCCATTGTCTGGGAGTTGGATAGTGCCTTCCACCTTTGACTCCACTCCATTGAATCCATATATGGGGCATATTCGAGGGTGTTAACTGAGAGTCAGTGTAGCCCATCTTGATAAAAGCATCATGGAACAAGATGTCCACTGAAGCTCCATTGTCGACCAAAACTCTCTTGGTTTCAGAATTTCCTATCACAGGAATGATGACTAAGGGATCATCGTGGGGAAACTTCACTCCCTCTAGGTCTGAATCATCAAAACCTATTGATACTTTTGTTCGGGCACGTTTCGGTGCTTCTCCAACCACGGTCATTACTTCTCGAGCATAAGCCTTTCTTGAGTTTCGGGAGGACCCAGCAGAAGTTGGCCCTCCGAATATCATGATGATTACCGGCCCTCGGGGCTTGGGGTTTCGATCTTGATCGTTGTCCCTTCTGTCATAATCCTTCCTTTCATAGTTCCCCCTTTGACTCCCTTGGCTTCCATCCTTGGTGAACTTACTGAGTTTTCCTCTTCGTATCAGAAATTCGATCTCATCTTTCAATTGCCTACAATCGTCGGTGTCGTGACCGACTTCTTTGTGGAACCTACAGAATTGGTTTTGGTTCCGTTTGGACATGTCAACCCTCATTGGCTTCGGTCATTTGAGATCTTCCTTAGTTATCTCCATCAGAATTTGACTCCTGGGAGTGTTCAATCTTGCATACTCCGTGAATTTTGGCCCAAAATTGTTCCTCTTGGGTGGAGAATCAGAATCATTTGATGTTCTAGGAAACTTTTCCTTGACATCATATTCATGTGTTTCCTTTCTCTTCTTTGGATTTCCACTGCCACCAGTAGTGGGTTCGTGCTTTCTCATACTCTCTTCAGCCTTGATGTATTTTACGACTCTATCTTGGAGCTTCAACATGCTCTCGGGTGGATGTTTTGTCAATGATCTTTTGAAGTGATCATCAGTGGTTCCTTGTTGCAGGGCTATCATAGCCACTTTGTCCTCTAAGTCCGGGACTTTCAGAGCCTCCCGGGTGAATCGATTGATATAGTCCCTTAGGGCTTCGTTCTTTCCTTGCTGGATTGCCATGAGTGATGCAGAGCTTTTCTCATGCACTCTCCCACTAACGAATTGATTGATGAAAGCTTTGTTTAGTTCTTTGAAAGACCCAATAGAGTTGGGAGGAAGACGGATATACCATCGTTGGGCCATGCCTGCCAAGGTTTGTGGAAACGCCCTACACTTGACCGCATCGTTGGTTGGCTGCAACAGTAGTGCATTGGAGAAGGTTCTTACATGATTTGCGGGATCCCCCGTTCCATCATAAGCTTTGATCGTTGGCATCTTAAACTTCCTAGATATGGTAGCTTTCATGATGTCTTGAGTGAATGGTGGTGTAGGATCATCAGGATCTCCCAGAGGCAATAGAATGCTAGGACCACCCCTTGGGGCTTCAGCCTTATTGGTTCTTCTTGGTGTTGGATCCAAGTTAATCACAGGGACTCGTTGAGTTCTTGCCGCTTCCTCTTCGGCCAGTAGTTTCTTGAGCCTTGCAGCCTCGGCTTCAAGGGACGCAAGTTTTTCCCTAGTAGTTTCCCGATTTGTTTGAGTAGAACGTCTTCTCCTTGGGGCAACATACATTTCTTCTCTAGTTAAGTCATTCTCATCCTTGGTATATGGCCCCGAGTAATCCCGAATCAAAGGGGTCCTTCTAGTTTGAGTTTGTAGAGTTTGGGGTCTCAGACCTTGTATATAAGGAGGAACATATGCCTCGTGGTAGGTGGAATTGAGACCACTACCGCCCGCCATGGGTCGAGGGGGCATGCCATAGCCCGGCATCCCCAAAGTTTGATTTGCGTATTGGGGGAGATCAGTAGTATGGAGTTGAAGGCCACTTGGTGCATTCATGAGCAGTGGGGAGGTCGTAATTGGCTGCTGGTGAACGGTCTCTTGTGGATTAGATCCATGAATGACCATTTGCAGGGGATTCGTCCCTTCAGCCAAAATTGGGACCTCTGGTCCTTGAGTAATGGTGGGGATATTCGTCCCTTCAGTGCCAGTAGTTGGTGGTGGTTGATTTCCGTGAGTATCAGCCTCAGGGGTAATAGGAAGCCCCTCAGAAACTGAAGTATCTCGAGTTGTTCTTCGTGTGTTTGCCATGGTTGATGTTATGGATTAAAAAACGTACTTGTATATTAATTGCTATGATTTATGAGCTTTCGAGCTTTAATGGCTACACTTGAGTTTCGAGACTAAATCGGTTCTCACAAGATGCCTACGTATCTCAATTAATGCTGAGAATCAAGCCAAAGACGTAGTTCTGATTGTAGGATCAGGGTCCTTATATAGGCGTTTGGAGCCTTGTATTTATGGTATGTTTGGGAGTCTTAGCGAATAAGTCTCCTTTTTGATATTGGATAAACATTGTATTTCTTGCTGAATAAGTCTTTTCCTTGTTGATAAAGGCTATGACTCATTAATTGGGATTCTGGATCCTTCTTTGACTAATTTACCATATTTTGGACTCTTTTCATGAGCTGTATATTTCCCTTATTTATTAATTACGAAATTAATAAATAATCAGGGTTTTAGGCCTTAATTATGGGGCCTTTCCAATGAATCATTAATTATATTTCTATAATTACTTTTATGACCATGTCACTTTTTATAACCAATTACCTTTTTCAACTAATACACATTACTTTTTCTATTTTGGTAATTTATATCATTAGCAATTACCTTTTTCAACTAAAACATTTTAAGGGTAATTATCATTTTCAACTAAAACATGTTACCCTTTTTATTTTTTCTTACTTAAAACCTCTTATTTTTCCAAAAATATCACGGGCAAACCTTTACTTATTTATTTTAACGCCTTTTTAATACTCTTAATTATTTAAAAAATTACATATTTTAACATGCATAATTATTTTTCTAACAAATACAATTAATAAAATATTAAAACGTAAATAATAAAATAACAACTACTAAGAACAATATATGTTGTGTTTGGTTGGAGTAATTGGAATGGAATGAGATTTAAAGTATAAAATAGTTAGATACTCACACCTTTCATTTTTTAGCTCATCTATTATATATATAATACAACAACATAGGGGTTTGTTGAAGTAATTTAATTCATTGACAGTTTTGCCCTCCTAACTATATTTTGTTTCTATTGAATGTACCACATTGGCCGTCATTATTATATACTAATTAATAACATTTTATTTAATAGATATGTATTAATTGTGTCTAATTCATTATACATATATTAATTGTATTAATTAGTGTAACTCATTATTACTAATTTTTACTACTACTTTATTACTTAATGTTAACAAATTATTATTTATTTTATTATAAATTTAACACTAAATATGATTTAAAAATAACATAATATTTAAAATTTATCATTTGAGTATATATATTTTATATAACAACTATTTTCATGTAAAAACAATATTATTGTATATCGACATGAGCACAAATATATAATTAAAACAAAAGCAGAATCAAAGTAGTTATAAAAAAGTGAAAGTTGTTATACTATGATTAAAACAAAGCAGAATCAAATATCGAGACGGGGTTTTCAAATATATAATATTAGAACTTTTAAACAACTTAGTTATGGCAATGGTGATTAATAATTATACGGTAAAGAATGTTGCTAACTAATTTAAAACGAATTTTTTCAGAATACTCATACAAACAAATATAACAACATAAGGACTATTTGGTTCTATTGTCATCTTTCCTTTTTCATTAAAATATTTATAGTAAAAATAAATTTAAACTCATATGAATACAACAAACATCGAATCTTTAGGAATAACATTTAAACAAATCATGAAATTATTGTTCTCACACCACACGTACTTCTTATATCAAGATCAACGATCATACCTCATTTGTCACACTTTTGACATGCATATATATAATATACTTTGGAAAAATTATAATTTATTATATTTATTCATGGACCATTTTACCCTCCCGTTCTACTATATCTTTTCAGGGTTATTTTGGTATTTTAACATCAATACATTTATTACATATTATTAGATGCTGCAAATTAATATGCATACATATACATATATACATACATACATACATACATACATCTATGTGAATATATGATAATATTTCATTGAGTGATTTTAAATTTTTGATTGCATACTCATACATACATACATACATACATATATACATACATTTATGTTAATGTATGACAATATATGACCATATTCGCTAATATATACCATATCTCATTATACTATTATTTAGATTCACCATAAATATTTATGAATTAAATATTGTATTAAATATTATTTGAGTAAAATTTATATTTAAACATGCATGTGCATTATAACTATTTATACCTCTAATAAATCAAACAATATATAATTTCTAACATAATTTAAGTCTTATATTTGTATGGCACATGAACGTTCAAATCAACACAAAGATAACAAAAAAAAAACTTTCATGTATATAAATGCAATACAAACTTCTACTAATATTACTTGTCGTATAACACTGTAACTTACTCTAATACGCAAACATATAAAAAAATTCCGAAAAAATCAATAATTTACTTATATATAGAGTATGCCCGTGCATTGCAGGGCTAAAAAGCTAGTTCCATTCTTAATCACCTACCTTGTAATTTAAACATCTCACTTTGAGCTGGTGTAATATCCTGTAATTTTTAGATTAATAATAATAAAAGAATAATAGAAAAAAAGATTAAAATTTGATATAAATTAGGATTTAAAATTAAATTAGATTAATGGGCCTAAAAAATGGATCAAATTTGAATACTGATAATTGGTAGGCTTGGAATTAGGGTTTGGTGCCTCTATATAAACATCTTATTCTACTTCCTCGTGTTTTATATCAAAATTCGTAGGGTTTAAATACAAACAGTTCAGCAGTCTTGTAAAATTCGTAGTTAATTCATCGTAAGTCGGAATTCGTTGATTCTGGACTTTTCGGAAAGGTCTTTCCGTTATTTACGACTTTCGTCCTTTGAGTTTTTTCTGAAAATATCGTTTAGAGGGTCAAAATAGCTAAAAACAGAACTGATCAAAATTGGATATATGATCTAGGATGCGTCGAGGTAAGTTTCCGATTGATTTATTTAGTATTTTCGAAACTATGTGTTTTGTGTGTGTTTTGATTATATAAACTTGGGCTTAGTGATGATATATTTTGATATGATATGCATTAGTTGATATGTGTTATTTGTAAGCAATAGTTTTGAGATTCAGATTTGTGCCATGGTTTGTGAAAATATCGAATAAGAATAAGGACCGAGTCACCGGGTTATAATGACAATTTTCTGAAAATTTAGGACCGTTATCACCGGGTTGTAGTGATCGTGGCATGAATTTTGGGTTTCGAGTTATTATTGTTATGTGGTATCGTATTTATCGAATAAGAATAAGAATATGTGTATTGAAAGTATGTATCGTATAATGTTATTGTATCGTATTGAATATTGTCTCATGTGTATACATGTTATTTGCCCGACTAGTTCGATCAATTGGTTTCATGCTGGGTTTTATGGCTCATTCCTTACAATTTTCAAGTTTGGTGTAACTCAAGTGGGATAGCTTTGGAATTCGAGGATCTTAGGTTCAGAATAGATTGATTTTTGGATTATTGTTAGCTGTGTTTTGTAATTGAACTTTTGTCACGCTTCCGTCTGTAATTATCATTGTATAGTATTTTAGTTAAGTTTTGTATTTAGATTTAATACTCCGAAAAGTCGGGCTGTTACAGCTGGAATCTTCATTTCTTTTTTCTTCACAATTCTTATCATAACAATTTTGCACTATCTTATTTATTTTCAAATCTTCCCTTCAACTCCCATTATTTTCTTTTAATTTCATTCATTCCATTTCATTCACTCCAACCTAGGGCTGAGCAAAACTGAACCGAAACCGAAAAACCGATCCGAACCGAAATATTTCGGTTCGGTTTGGATTGAGTTTTTTCGAAAATTTCGGTTTTTCGGATTAAACCGAAATAAAATCGTCGGTTCGGTTTTCAGAATTATGGTTCGGTTAAAAACCGAAAAACCGAAATATTTTTATATGTTTTTTAAAATTATATACATATTAGCTTAAAACCCGTGCGATGCACAAATTGTTTGTAATAATTGTTACTTTTATGTTTTAATAGGGATTAAAATAAATAAGTAAGGATTTGTCCGTGATATTTTTGAAAAAGAAAGTATTTTAGTAAGGAAAATAGAAAAAGTAACATGTTTTAGTTGAAAAAGTGTAATTCTCAGTATTTTGTTTTTAGAAAAAGGGAGAATTTTGTTTGAAAAAACCATATATTTTAGCTGAAAATGTAATTGATTATAAATAATGTTACTATTTAATAATAATTAATAATTTTTTAAAAAAATGTTTTTAAATTTCGGTTTTTTTATAAACCGAGCCGAAAAACCGAATTATTTCGGTTCGGTTTTCGGTTCGGTTTTAGTAAAACTTCGGTTCGGTTTCACAAAATCGATATTTCGGATTTTCGGTTTTTCTAATTCGGTTCGGTTTTTAACTGAATTAACCGAATGATCAGCCCTACTCCAACCAAACACAACATATGTGCATCGCAAGAGTTTTAAGCTAACAACCATGTTACTTTTTCTATTTTTCTTTAATAAAACCCCCTATTTTCCAAAAATATCACGGGCAAACTATTACTTATTTATTTTAAAATTTATTTTAATACTTTTAATTATGGGCAAATATCTTTTTCAACTAAAACATGTTATTTTTTATATTTTTCCTTACTAAAACATTTCTTTTCCAAAAATATCACGGGTAAACCGTTACTTATTTTTTTTAAAACCTATTTTTAATACCTTTAATTATTTAAAAAAAGTTTAACACGCCTACTTATTATTTTTAACAAATGTAATTAACAAAATATTAAAACGTAAATAATAAAAATTAAATTATTAAAAACAATCCGTGCATCACACGTGTATTAAACTAGTATATAATATACAAATAAAAAGTTAAATCACGGGTTTCTGATTAAAAGCGCAAGAATTTTCAAAAAATTGATGTTATAACAAAAAACTGTAAAATCGCACAGTTTTTTTTAACTCTTTGGAGAAAATAGTACTCTAAAAATAAGGGAAAAATAATAATTATTAAGGAAAAATAACTATTTATGGAATCTGAATGGACCTGGTTCATCTTGGGCCTGACTCATTAAAAGCTTTTGGGTTTTTCCCTGGACTGAACTGTTGATGAATACTTGAAAGCCAACATTTTGGTGACACAAGAAAAAGGCCTAAATTTTAGTGGATCATGTTTAGGAATAATAATCCTTCAGAGTCCGAGCCTCTTCCATCACCTACATCATTAAAATCGGAAGAAGTGGATCCATAAAAATTTCTCTGAAAATATCGAGTAAATTTTAGGAAGACGTATTATATGATTATTATATTTTTATGAAGGTACTTTTTTATTTTTCAAATTTTTTTTGTAAAATTTTCGTAAAATATGTGCCCTAACTAAATCCACCCCAACTAACGGTCTAACATTTATGTAAAACTAAGATTATTGCCCGCTTCGCATGGTGAAATAATTTCTCTTTTTGTTTACAAAAATTATCTTTAATAGTGAATTTGAGTACAGCATCCCAAAAGACCAAATCATTGAGTTTGTGCAGCAGCTGTTCATGGACCAATGTACAACTAGAGCTGGCAATTTGATACACGACACGTGAACACGGTACGAACACGACACGGATAATTAGTGTTTGGGTGCAAAAATTTGGTACACGAACACGAAAGTACACGAACACGAAAAAACACGAATATAATTAGTGTCGGGTTTGAGTTTTCACAATAGGTACACGACACGAAACGAAAGTACACGAATTAATGAAGTAAATAAATAATTTTTAAAAATATATATTATTTATAGTATTGAATATTTAGAAAATATATAAGGAATTACATATGAACAATAAATAAAAGTTTCATAACTAATTAGCAGTAAGTTATACATTTATATATAAGAAGTATACATTTATATATATAAGTTATATTTACATTTTTTTGTAAAATTGTATGTATTACATATTTAATAAACATTTCATAAAAATTTACATAATTAAAATAGTTTTATAATATATCAATTTTAATTTAATTAAATTTATATTTTTATTTAATGTACACGAATACGACACGTAAAGTACACGACACGTTTTGAATTGGATATGTGTTTCAAATTTAGTACACGAATCCAAAACGGGTCGGATATGGATTTTACATTAAGTACACGAAAACACGAAAGTACACGACACGAAAGTACACGACACGGTCCAATTGCCAGGTCTATGTACAACTACAGTTCACCAATACCACGTGTGGAAAACGCGCTACTGTAAAGCAACAACCGTCCTCTGCCTCCGGAATCAGTCTTCCGTATATGCTTCAGTTCATTGACTACAACAGTCTGAAGACCAAGCACCTCCCCCCCACGCGCTCCTTTTTAATTGCTTTTTAATTCCTTTTCAGATTTTAAAAAGTTTATTTTAAATTTTGGTGATAGTCAATTAAATTTAAAAAAAAATCATTAATATTTGCTGGTATTTCAAAGTCATGGATTTTAAATAATATGTTATTGTATTTATGTAATTTTAAGTATCGAATAACTTTGTTTACATGGAACACATAATTTTTTTTCAAGTTTCACTTACAAAAATGGGTTTTCTGCTAAAATGTTATAAATATATATATTTATAAAATGTTCCTGGTGGCAGGCAAATAAGCAGCGGAGACTGGAAAAAGACAAAACATCTGCTCCAATTTAGAAGAACAGAAGATTTTTTTTTTTTTAATAATTAGGCTTTATATATGTCTTACAAATCTCAGGAGTGAGCGGGAATCGAACCCAGAACTTATGACGACAATAGATAAGTCCTTAACTACTTGATCTATCTCATCGCGCTCAAATATACGAGGGAACGAACTTATATATAAATTAATTTAATTCAAAAGACTTTATAGACCGTCTCTCAGAACATCACAAATTATTTTTATTTTGAATAGTAATGTTTTGGGTCATTTTAAGTGATTTTTTAATTTTCAGTTTCATCTGTATATTAATTCTTCAATTCAAATTTTATTTTAAAATTTAAATTTTGGATATTTTTAAATGCAATTGTTAAGGGCTTGATTAAATGAAATTTGTGTCATCTAGGGTGACTTTTGTATCTATACTGGTGTCATATGATAATTTTTTGAACTACATATTGTGGTTGTTATATATCATTTTGATATCTTTGTGTCATGCGATATAACTCTTATTTTTATAAATGGAGAGTTTTGTGTATTAAAATAAATGTCTAACTAAATAGATTCTTTTTGGTTAGATTTCTTTATTTTGTTAAATTTATAATTTTGTACGAGTTGTTTTACTTTTAAATCGATATATTTTATACAAGTTAGAATAAGATTGGACTTTTTTGTAGTATCTATGGACTTATGTTTTGTTCATTTATTTATCTTATTTTGAGGTATTTGAGGTGTTAGATATAATAAAGAAGTAGCAAAGGTACATATCAAAAGAAAAGGTAAGCCTGCAGTAATATCAGATGTCAATGTGGAATCACAAAACAACAAGAATCTCTAATTTGTTATTTAATATTTTCTTTTTGTGAAATGTTATGCACGTTTGTAGAGAGCACTCTTTTTTTCCATTAGAGCTTTTTTAACATAGAATTTTGCTTTTGTGGGATTTTAACGATTCATTTCTTGTGGGTTTTTTCTTTCAAACATTGAGGTGTTATTGTCTAAACTTTTGAGGTACTTTCATGTTTTTCAAGTAGATTATAAACTTAATGAATGTGAGAAACTCGTTTTCACTGAATATTATATTTCATTATAATACATCAATAAAAAAATTAGTCTTATAAAAAATATATATTCTTATCACACTGCAATACTGCATATCATCAGCACCCTTTTTTTGTCATAACATATCATCGATACCTTATATTCACGTAATAAATCATTTCAGTGGGTAAAATTATAAACAATAAAATAAATACAACCAAGATTGTAAATTACTACTATAAGAGCATTCACAACCGATTCCCCATCCCCTTTCCCATCCCTATATTTTGTAGAAAATTGAAATTTTAATAAAAATGATGCTTTAGAGCAACTCCAAGAAGCTCTCTATACATGATCTTTAGTTAAATTTTGAGGAGATTGAAGAAGAAAGTGTTTCCAACACACTCCTAAGTCTTCCTCAAAACTTTAAGAGCTCTATGTCTCTCCTCAATAATGAGGAGAGTATCTTCCTTCCTCATTCATTTTTCTATTGATAAATATTAGTTTTCCTCTCATTTCGCTCCATCATTTCCTCCCCTTCTTATATAACAAAGCTGATGCTCTTCTCTTAAATGGGTTTTCATGTATTTGATGGTATCATGCGTTGTCAATGAAGCCAGGGAACGATGTAATATGATTTTTGTTGTGTTCAAAGTTTGATCCGTAGTATCTTTCCTGAATCTTTTCTTGTTATTATAGCTGTGCAGCTCATTTAACTTGACAGTAGGCAGATCAAAGTGCTTTGCATTTTTTTGTTAGTTGATTTATGATTGTATTGCTAGTTGTATACAAAATACAAGGACATTTCCATATATGTATCTACCAGAAAATGGATAGAAAATAGATAGAAACTGAATTTGAAGAGAGTTGTTGGAGTGAAAATTAAAAATGGCATCTTAAATAACTAAGAGCCAATTGAATAATATTACATATGAGGAGGATTCTAAGTAGTTGTTGGAGTTGCTCTTACATCTGGTTCCCCATTTTAGATGAAGTTATAGGGATCAAAAAATGAGTCCTCAAATTTGGGGAGTTACTATTCATCCCCATTTTATATTTTATGCAAGTTTAATATGTAAGTAGAGTATGAAATGATAAAATAATAGTTAGTAGTTTAAGTTGTAAAAGTATGTGAGAAAAAGAAGTAATAAAATAAATATATGGATAGAAATGAGGATTGAGATGTAGTAAATTTTTAGATGACAAATAAATTATAGAGATAAATTTGAGTAATTACCATTTTTAGTAAGTACGTGGGGATGAGGAACCAAATGGGAATGCTCTAAGAGCATTCACATTGGACACTCTCTATCATTCCTTATCCCCACTATTCGAGAAAAATATGAGTTTTAGCATAAAAATTGATTTCCATCTGATTTCTCATTTTGGAAAAGTTTTAGGGTTCAAAAAATGAGTCCCCAAATTTGGGGACTTACTATTCATTCCTCCTTTCATATTTTATACAAGTTTAATATATATGTACACTAGAAAATAATAAAATAATAGTTAGTAGTTAAAGTTGTAAAGAGAGATGAGAGAAAGAAATAATAAAAAATATATAGAGATGAAAATAGAGAATGGATTGTAATAAAATTTTAGATAACAAATAAATTATAATTTTTTTTTAAGAAATTACTATTTTTAGTAAAAATTACTATTTTTTTACTAGTCTTTTATCAGCACGGAAGTACTAGTAGTAGTTTTTTTAGCTTTCTTTCTGTCCTCCCGGCTCCCACCAAACCAAAGCATAAAGGACAAAAAGAATTAATTCAAAGTAGACTCTAATTCTAAACCTCTCTCTCCTCCTCTCTCTCTCTCTCTCTCTCTCTCTCTCTCAAACTACTCCTCCCCTCCCCGGTGACAATACACACACATACTACACATTACAAATGTTTATTCACATTTCTCTCTTTTCCTTTCAACTCAACTTGACAAATTTCTAGTCCATCCATTCACAATTCTTATTTCTTTAGGGTTTGAAAATATTTTGGAGTATTAAATTAAATTAAACATTTGAAAAATCATAAAGTTTTAAAACATGGAATCAGATGATTCAGAGCAGATGCGATCGGTTGTTACAGACACTAGAGGTAAACATAGAATTTTAGCTGAATTGAAGCGTCTCGAACAAGAAGCTCGCTTTCTTCAGGTCTGTACACTATGTTTATTTATGTTTGTATGTGTAATTTCTAGCGATTGTGTTGTTGTTTCCATTTCTTTATGTTCCGTTGACTGATTTGTCATCTGAATTGTAATTAACTCAAGTGTGATTATACTGTTTCATTGCTGAATTTCGAAAGATTGTTAATTTGTAGTAGTTGTTTCGAATTTGTTAGAATTTGGTGGGGTAATATTACTTTACGATGCTGGAAGAATATTTAGGATTTGGGGGAAGGTGTAAAGAGCTCTGACTAAGTCAAAGGCTTCAACTTTGAAATTTTCGATTGTGTTTCGGAGTGCTCCATTTGGTTCTGTGTGGTCAAGCATTGAAATGATTCTGGGTCGTTATACTCAAAGCCCTTTTCAATTCCCATACTCCTTGCTTTCATTGAAAGAAATTTTATTTTGTTGGACATATAGGTAAAACGATATAATTCACCCGGTCAGTCGGACCAATTGATTTATTAAACAGTTAAAATGAATATGGAGGAGTGCGATTTTATATTACCTTCTCTTTATGAATATGGGAAATTAAAAACAATTTGTAATGTAGAAAGAGATATACTGATGAATGCTAGATGTTTTTATGTTATTTATTTATTATAGGAGTATAATGTATTAGGAGATTATTAAATCAATTAAATAACTAAAATTGATTAGTTAATCAGAATTATCATTCTTATATTTATTTTAATTATCTATTTGTACCTATAAGAAAATCATACAAGCTATTAATTTTCCATTCCCTTTGTCCCCTATATAGATGAAGATGACATTATTTAATAATTTTTTAGTTTATGTTCATATTTTCTTTTGTTGTTTTAAAATTACAGATATTTAAGCAGTACTTTTTTCGTTCAACAAGTCTATACAAACACAATATAATTTAAGACACTATGTAATGAGATAATGTACAGAACTATTAACTATTAGATACTGTACAGAACTATTAACTATTGATTGTGCTCATCTCCCCTGGTAAATTTGGGCTTACCATTACTTCTGATCATAGAACAAGTCCACTACAATTATGGCTCACAGAGAGAATGACTGTAACTTGTAAGATCATAAATTTGATTGATTATCGCCTACTTATATTTTTCTGATATTTTACAACAAGCTCATTCACTACATTATATACAAACTTTAATACATGTGATGAAGTGTCATTTAAATCAACTGGCCTCGGTGGATGAGTTGTTACAATATGTGATACAATGATCAAGTAAGTTACTGCTTCAGTTATTTAATATAATTTCCAGTTAAAGGGCAATTAGAATTGACTTGATTATATGTGTTCTTAAGATACTCCTACTATAATACTCTAACAAGGCATGTACTTAGAGTTGGCCTGTCATGAAACAAGCACATTGAACGGGAAAGTGTATGGACTAAGAAAGCTGAAGGGCTAAGTAGCAATGGTTAGAGAGTTTTGTCATGACAAGGGATGTCCTTGTACAATGTCCATAACTTTCATTGTTTTATTGCAACAAAATGTCCTTTGTACAATTCCCCCTAGTTATGAAAATTTTGTACTACAGATCGTGAACATTGACTTTATTAACAGACAACCTTGTCACGGGTCGTATTAGTGAAAATACTTGTTTTGAAAACTTGAAAAGTGTAAGGTTGCATTGTGTCAAATATCTTACATCATGTGGCCTTCTAATATGAAGTGCTCCTTAAGGAAAAAGTATTGTTATATAATTTACAGTTTGTTATAAACTTATTCTTAAATTTGGAAAGCTCAAAGTAATTATTAAACACAAAATAAGTTCATCCAACACTATTCAACAAATTATGTTCCTCTCCATTAACATTGTCATTGTGCTCCCGAATGTAGGATAGAAAAGAATAGAAAATGACTTGTATTTTTCCTCTCCCAATCTTCCTAAAATTGGGTAGAAACTTTTTGGAGGCAAAAATAAAAAAAAAAAATCTTCCCAAATCTTCAGTTTTCTTTTCTTTCAAAAAAATTGTTCGGGAACAAATTGAAGAAATCAATTTTTTCTCTTTCTTTTCTTTTCTCCCCAAAAAAAGTTTCTGGAACACAGTATTAGCAAACTTCACACACGCAACCCGTATCTCAACTGCCGGCTGTAATAGAAGCACATTTCCACTAGCAACCACAAAGGCTCTGTACCTTTAATAAGAATGTCGGTGTCTTAAACCTTTCATGAATAGTTAATCGCAATAATCACATGCGTTTCAGTCGGTGATGTGTCATTTTCAAACAGTTAGTGGTCTCTGTACCTTTTTAACAGAAATTGGGTTCCTTGCACATGTTATTCAAATAATATGACTAGTTTCTGTATATCTTGCATGTCACAGTTGAAAAACACTTCAAGCGAAAGTTGAATTTGAGTACAACACAGTTTATGACAGGTTTGGAGAAATTACTTAGCGGTTGCACATAACACAAAATAACTTGGTCTACTAAGAGTGAATGATTTGAGCACAACCACATCTTGCATCCATGATCGTCCTAAATATACACACCTACATAGCTACACTGAATTGATTCCTATTATTGACTACCAGCTCTTACATAGAAGTAGAACGGAACCAAACATGCCCTGTATGTCTCACTCGAGAGTAGGTTATGAAAAGGGTGACTCTGCTTTCTAAGAACCCTACAGTTTAGAGATAAAATCTGGAAAAGGTTTTGAAATTTGAAACCTTTAAGATTCAATTAAATAATAAAGGTTCTTATCTTTTTTAATTTATTTAGTTCCTGTGCTTTTAAAATAATGTTGATATAGTAGGAAGACTTCTAGATCTGATTGATACAGTGAAAATGAACCGTAAGAAAATAGTGCATGTATTGCAGTCCAATTTTTGAGCCTGAAATGGGAATTCTTTTTTATTTTAATATGTTAACTCATCTGTAGGGAAGACTATTACTCTTGTTGTGGGAGTCGGGATTCCATTTCTTAGCCAATTCATCTCCAACTATTATTGTTAATTTCTCCTCCATCCGTTTATAATGGACATGTTTCCTAATTTATGTCCCAAAAATATTTACCACATTCAGTTAATATGGTAAACATAATTTTGTAAATTTATTTGATTTAGTAATTATTAGTTTATAGAATTTGATTGAGTAAAACATGAAATTTTGTCCGGGGAGAATCTCTTTTATGCCGAATACTGAATAGGGCCTAAATGCTTTATTTAAGTCGAGATACCTTTGAATTCTTTGCATCAAATGTATTCATACTTGGTTCTTTGCAAGAAACTGGCAGGAAAGCTGAAGTACTGCTTTTTCTGAATTGCTTTACTTTCTTTTCTCCCTCTATAATTTTTTAAAAATTATACCATTTATTTTCCTTTCTTTTAGAAAAAAATAAGGAATTGGTAAAAGTTGTCTCTTCATGATGATCTCTAATAAAATTGCCGGTGCTTATTAGTATCCGTGTAACCATTTTTCTTTTGATTTTTCCTGTACTTAGGAAGAGCTAGATCAGCTTGAGAAGTTGGAGAATGCCTCTGCTGCATGCAACGAGTAAGATGCTAGAAGATAATTACCTTGCAAATTATTTACTGAATTATCTAATTATTTTTGTTAACCATATTCTGTAAATTCTTTGTGTTTTGGCCCTAGACTGCTGAGCATTGTTGAAACAAGACCTGATCCGCTGCTGCCATTGTAATACTCTAGTTACTTTTTTTAATCTTTTATTTTAATTGGTTTGTTCATATTTGCTAGTCTTTACAAACTATACCTGCTCTTTGCTTTTGTGTGCGCGCTAAGTTTTCTTGTTTTGCAGAACAAAAGGTCCCACTATTCCAACATGGGATCGTTGGTTTGAACGTCCACATGATCCATCCGGCTGCAGATGTTGGATATTGTGACTATCTTCTTAATTTTAAGTGTCTCGTCATGTTGGAAGAGGTTTCGGGAATTGGTGTATACAGCATGTGAGTTACACAACCTCTTTTGGCGAAGTTCAAATGAGCTGTTCTACTTGTGCAGAATTTACTGTTTTCCTATTATTATTAGCTAGATCAAGTTTCTATCTGATTGAAATGCAGAGTTGTGCAGATATGATAACAATCTCTCCCAATACGTTGACATCCCGCTGGTAAATCCCTAGATTATTGAACGTTTGAACTTCTGTTGTAGCCTATGAAGTCAGTACTCAGTACAAAAATGTAAGTTGGTTATCTTGTGTCAGTTCCTAAATACCCGGATGATTTAGGCAATTTCGTGGAAGTACATTTTATGATTTGAATAACTATAAAGTTGGTCTTCCAACCTTGTGTTGACTGTTTTAATATAGAAGAATTTTTTTTACTTGTTTGATTATTGCATTTTTATGTCAAACTATGAAAAGCTACAATATGAGTAAGTGTATGGAAATTGTGCATCTTGTACAACGGCGCTCACATGGATCCGTACATCATAGCGTACTTGTTTCTCGTTATCTTGCTTCTGGATTTGACCAGGCATCTTTTGACTTGCTTTCGGATCAAAAGTTGTCATCAATGACAGATACGAAATGGCCAAAAGTAGCTATCCTCTGTATTAATATCAAGGTAATGTATTCTTTCGTTTAGTTGTTTGTCCAAATTAGTTATGTCTGGTAATTTTACTCAAGTCTAAACATCATTATTGAGAGAAAAGTTTGGTTTCACAAGATCAAGAATTCATACACAAGTATTCCATATGAGGCATTTATATGGTTGCCAAACTACATAAATATGTAGTCGTGTTTCATGACTTCGGTCTAAACAATCACCTTCACCCCCTAATAAGAATAAGAACCGAGTTTGTATAACATTTGGCCCATTAACCGGAAATTCGTAATTCTTATTCATAGCAGGATCAGTGGTCCTCATTGCATGCCAAGCTGCACTGTTATGCTTGAAACGAAACAAAATGAACCAAATGCAATCTGCTATGTTTGGTTGCCTTTCCGGATTCTCCTGTTAGGCTCCGACTAAAGCCATTCATACCATAGGAGTTTTGTTTCACTCTGTGTCCGTAGGACGGTTTGCCGCTTGACTGAAAGTCCTTTTACTAAATTATCAGACCAAAACGCTAATAAAAGGCCTTTTTTGCGTATAACTTACAAGTTAGAAATAAGTTCAGTTTTGAACTTACAAGTTAACTACCATAGATAGCCATGAAATGGAACATAAAGAAAGGAAATTCAGACGTAAGATATTCCTAAAAAATATTATTTGCTCTCACATTCTTTCAATCTGCAATCATTCGCTTATAGGAATATTCTAATCCCTTTCCCTTAACTTCTGAAAGCTCAGAAATGCGAAATGAAAAGAAACTTCATTAACTTTTTCTTCTTTACTTCACACTCTCCTAAATAATTTAGAGTACTGTAGATCATATTAGTATTTCAAAATCAATCATAGAAGGTGAGGTAGACAAGAGCTTACGAAAATAAAACGAATCATTAAATGCATCGAGAAGATGAGGTGGACGAATATGAATGCACTTACAAGTTACAAGTAGAAGGTCTTAATCAGGGATCGGACAGTTGGAGGGCTCAGGGTGAGCATAAATATCCGAAAACCGGATTACTTAATCTTCGGTTCGGTATTCGATTTAAAAAATTTGGAAATTCGGATATTCGATCCGAAAAATTCGGACCGAATATCCGATCTGGTTTTTTTTACTGATTCGGATCCGGATCCGATCCGTTTTTTGTTATTTCTTAAAAAAATAATTTATATATTTAATAAATATGAAACATATTAACGTCAAAATATTTCAAATACGATATATTAAATTAAGTAATAAATTATCACTAATAAATTAAGGAGTTTGTTATATTTTACCAAAATTTATAAGCATTTTAGACATTATGACACAATAATACACTTGAAATTATATTTTTGAGATTGAACTTACAATTATTTCATAAATTTATGTGAAGACCTCGTAATCTCATATATCAACTCTAAAGTACATTTTTCTCTAAATTAATATTTTATCTGTAATGATTTATTAATACGTTACAATATATTTTTTTCAATAACAAGAAGTTACAATACAAAAAAGTTTTTAAAAACAAAATAAATGAAATAATATTTTTTAATATTATTTTTTTACTTAAATTGTAAATTTGAGAGTTAGTGTGTTATTAATATCTCCTAAGAAATACCTAAAATAACTAATTTTAAAAATGAATGATGGTTTATATTGATTCAAAATAAAGTTAGGAAAACAAATGAATTTATAAATGTTAAAGTATGAAATGTCGATGTTAAAAATATTGTTTATTATTTTACAATTTTTCAAGTTAACGATAACTTATTAAAATATATTAAAATTAAATTTTTTATACAAATTAATATATATATATTACTTATTTAATATCCGATCCGAATTCTATTAACCGGAGCGGATATCCGATTTTGCTCCCCTATTCTTAATTAACAAATTTCATTTGACAAAAGAAAGGTGGAACATGAGCTTCAAAATTTAACACTTTTTCAACAAATAAAAAATGGTTTATTTTTTGCTTAGTAGAATAAATCTCAAAATAAATATTAAATCATTAGAAAAGAATTTAAAAGTGAATGATCAAAAGGGTAATTCTGATTTAAATTTGAGACCCATATAATTCTATCAAAAGAAGTTTAGTTTCACCGCCATTTTTCCAGACAGAACATCTTATATATTTTATACAGAGAATCAGAGAGAACTGTTGGTTCTACACGGAATCTCTCAAATAATTTAAAATTTTTATTTCACAAAATATAAAATTTGATTCTAATTTAGAATATTAATTACATATAAATTTATAAAAAATTAAATATTCAAAATTTGAATGAAAAATTGATTTTAAGTGTGATTCTACTGTAAAATCATTTTGAATAAGTGTGATTATACTGTAGAATCACTTTGAACTATTTCATTAATTTTTAATGATTTTTTAATAATAAAAAAATAGTATAATTTAATTTTTTAATTTACTAATTGACATTTATAATTATATTTAATTAAAAATGAAATAAATATGTGTTTTATATATATTTATGTAGTGGTTCTTTTCGTACTATAAGGAAGTTCTCCCTGCTACTCTACCTGAACAAGGCATGTATTCTATTTAAAATTACTTTTTATATATACCTAATAACTCGGACAAAGATAATACTATTATTTTAAATACCAAATAATATTTGTATGTCTGTATATAGATCTAATAACCAGGGCCGTCCGAAGATTTGGTGTATCCCGTGCAAAATAAAAAAAAAATACCCATACACTAATAATAAAATTACTAGCTTAAAACCCGTGCGATGCACGGATTGTTATTAATAATTATTATTTTTATTATTTATGTTTTAATATTTTATTAATTTACATTTGCGAAAAAAATAAGTTGGCGTGTTAAACTTTTTTAAATAATTAAAAGTATTAAAATAAATTTTAAAATAAATTAATAACTGTTTATCCGTGATATTTTTGGAAAAGTAGGGGTCTTAATAAAGAAAAATAGAAAAAGCAACATGTTTTATCTGAAAAGGTAAGTGCCCGTAATTAAAAGTATTTAAATAGGTTTCAAAATAAATAAGTAGGGATTTGCCCGAGATATTTTTGGAAAATGAGGGTTTTTTAGTAAGGAAAAATAGAAAGAGTAAAATGTTTTAGTTGAAAATGATAATTGTCGGTGATTGTTTTTAGAAAAATAGAGGATTTTGTTAGAAAAAAATAGAAAAAGTAATGTATTTTAGCTGAAAAGGTAGTTGGTTATAAAAATGTTATTATTTAATAATAATTTCTTTAGAAAATGAAAAAATTGAAAAAATAACATGTTTCAGCGGAAAAAAGTGCTCATAATTAAAAGTATTAAAATAAATTTTAATTCTTTTAATTATTAAAATAAAAAAAAATATTTTTAAAATAAATAAGTAAGGGTTTTCCCGTGATATTTTTGGAAAATGGGAGGTTTTAGTAAAAAAAAAATAGAAAGAGTAACATGTTTTTGTTAAAAAAGATAACCGCCCCTGTTTTTTTAGAAAAATAGAAGATTTTGTTGGAAAAATAAAATAAAAAATGGTAATGTATTTTAGCTGAAAAGGTAATTGATTGTAAATAATGTTATTATTTAGTGATAGTTTTTTTAAAAAATAAGTAAGGGCAATTAAATAAAATCACTAAGTACCGACCGTTCGTCCATCCGACTACCAAACTTTTAATGTTTCGTCTTTAATAATATAGCTTAAAACCCGTGCGTTACACGAATTGTTTTTAATAATTGTTAATTTTATTATTTACATTTTATATTTTATTAATTGCATTTGTTTAAAAAAATAAGTAGGCGTGTTAAATATTTTTAAATAATTAAAAATATTAAAATAGATTTTAAAATAAATAAGTAACGGTTTGCCCGTGATATTTTGGAAAAAGAGGGGTTTTAGTAAGAAAAATAGAAAGTAACATGTTTTCGTTGAATTTTAAAATATAAAAGTAACGATTTGCCCGTGATATTTTTGAAAAAAAGAGGGATTTTAGTAAGAAAAATACAAAATGTGACATGTTTTAGTTGAAAAAGATAATTGTCAATTAAAATTATTAAAATAGATTTTAAAGTAAATAAGCAAGAGTTTGCCCGTGATATAATTGGAAAAGTAGAGATTTTAGTAAAGAAAATAGAAAATATAACATGTTTTAGCCGAAAAAGGTAATTGCCCATGATTTTTCTAGAAAAAGAGGGGAAATGTAATTACCAATTAAAAATATTAAAATATGTTTTAAAATAAATAAGTAAATGTTTGCTCGTGATATTTTTGGGAAATGAGGGATTTTAGTAAAGTAAATAGAAAAAGTAACATGTTTTATCTTGAAAAGGAAATTACTCGT
Source organism: Heracleum sosnowskyi (assembly GCA_030848705.1). Lineage (NCBI taxonomy): Eukaryota > Viridiplantae > Streptophyta > Magnoliopsida > Apiales > Apiaceae > Heracleum > Heracleum sosnowskyi. Next base: position 135,463,832 of record CM061237.1, read on the forward strand.
GATTTTTTTAGAAAAAAAATGGTAATGCATTTTAACTGAAAGGGTAATTGATTATAATAATTTTTATAATAATTAAATCAACAATTAAATAAGGCAAGTACCGTACCAAAAAAACAGGTCCCAAAACTTTCAATGTTTCGTCTTTAATAATATAGTATAGATAGATAGATAGATTTATAATATTAGTATTTTATGCTACTAAATGGAATAATCCGTGATATTTTTGAGGTTTTAGTTAAGAGAAATATTGGTTATGAAATATAAAAATGAATGTACGTTTTGGAAAAAAAGAGCTAATTGGTTAGTCATTAATAATTATAATATTATTATTTTATTTTATTAAATAGATATGTTCGTGATATTTTTGGAAAATGAGATGTTTTAGTTAGAAAAAATAGAAAAGTAGAAATTTAAGTTAGAAAATATAAAAAAAAATATACAATTTGGTTAAAAAAGGTAATGAGTTAGTTATTAGCAATTATAACTTTATTATGATATTTTAGTAAATGAAATTGTTTGCAATATTTTTGGAAAATGAGATGTTTTAGTTAGAAAAAATAGAAAAGATATTCTATATAATAATTTTAATATTTTATCTAACGGTTCTCATCGATTTGATCAAAAATATCTAACGGCTATGAATTGAGTGACCAGACTACAAAAACTTTCATGACCAGACTACAAAACTTTCAATGTTTCGTCTTTAATAATATAGTATAGATAACAATTATATAAAATATTTTTTAAACGTTAACCGAAATTTGTAAAAAATACATAACAAGTACATAAAATAATTTTATAGCATAATAAAATTAAGTGAATATTGTAATAAAATTGTAACATGTACATGAATAATACAAATAAACTAAAAGTTATAATTCTAGCATTTTTTGATGTAAACTAAAAATATTATATATTATGTTTAATTTATAATGAAAGAATAAAAAGTAATAATAAAGAAATACAAAAAAACAATACATAAAATTATATTTATATGTGACCTTATTTAAATTAAAGAATAAACATTAGTTAATTTAATTTTACTTTTAAATTAACTTGGTTCATTCAATATATAAATAACAAAAATAGATATAATTTAACATAACATAAGTTAAATTATATCTATCTAATAATTGAATAATTACATTGTAAATTGTAAAAGCATGTACAAGTTTTCAACCACAAAACATTTAATCAATTTTAATAAAGCCATCACTACTAGTTTACACGTCAGTAAGAGTAAAAACTCTTAGTGCAACATTGTATATTAATTTACATTTTATGTTCTATTTTGTGTATTATTATTTTCTAAAATTTATGTGTTATTCAAATTTATATTTGAATTTATAAAATTAATATAATGTATAATTTTGCACAATATGGTAACCTTTTAATTATTAAATATACACTAATTTTTAATTTTTTCTCTTTTAACAGTTTTTTTAGCCTCAAGAATAAAAAAGGTTAAACTTAATTTTTTTTTATATTTTTCAAACAAAATATATAAATATATATACAGGTACATGAGAAAAATGTGTCTTATTATAAAGTGCACTTCGTATACTTATACTTTGCCTCTCGGATCACTTATAATATTAACATTCAAAAACTCTCGCTTGTAATACTGAATTTCTAACTTTTTAAACTAATGTGTACTACTGTCAAATCTGGATAACTCTGTTAATTTGTTCAATGACATTTCAGTCTTTTCAGCATATAACAGGTACATTGAACCTAATTTATCCCCCAATTCTATAAATGAACCCTAATTGCTATGAATTCATATTTCAGATATCTAATTTCACAATTTTTCTTGATTGGTGTCATTATTATCTTCTTATCTTCTTTATTTCTCTTCATATTTATATACGTATATATTCACATATTATATATATAGAATTTGGAGTAAACTCGATAGCAGAGTTTTCAACTTGAGATCTTGAGCTCTAATATATGTTTTTTTAGTAAAGCACTACTACATGTTAAGTACAAATGGTTATGCATTCACAGTTCGATGTCTAAATATAAAGACAAATTTGTAATAGTGACAATAGATTGTAGAAACCTAATGACAAAATTGACAAAATTGTTTTTTGAAATATACCGTTTCTGAAAATAAATCTTTAATAGTCAAATCTGATATCATATTGTAGAGGAGAAAGAGATGATCATGTTGCAATTTAAATCCAGTGATTTCGTTAAGAAAATATTGAGATATTCGAGTTTTAAATTCCAAAAATATTCATCAATGATGGACATCAGTTTGAAGAAGAAGATGACAAGTAAATAAATTGTTTTACCCTTATTTTAGTTAACGGTGTTAACCTGATTTGACGGAGATACACAAAGTGTAACGAATATTGAATTATAGTATTGCAAGTACGAGTTTTTGAATGTTAGTATTGCAAGTGATCTGATAGACAAAGTGTAAATACACAAAGCGCACTTAACTCTTTATTAAATTGAATATTGTGTGCCATCGAACATACATGTTCACATCCGGCTCCGCTAATAACTTGACAAATTAAGATAATGGTCTTGTTTAGCAATTAGTTGTTAGCTGATTGAGTTAGTTGTTTTGACTAGCGGATTGACTTGGCTGTTTTGACTAGCGGATTCAATTAGCTGTTTTGACTAACAAATTCAATTAGCTGTTTTATATAAAACTGTTTGGTAATTAGTTGTTTGGGTTAGCTGTTTATATATCAAATAGACACATCACAATCATCTAATTGAAAAAACTCTTCAAAGTAACTTTTTAAAAATTAGTTTTTAGAGTCTAAAAAGCTATTTCAATCCATTAACTACCATACACTAATATTAAAGATTTTAAATGATCAAACATCTAATTTAGCCTTAAATCGATCAAATGTGTTGAGTCACCTCTAAGGCTCCAACTATAACATAACATATTACTAAAATGAAATAAACGCAGGCCAAGTCTGCTAACTGTGGAGCGGACGAAATATTTTGATCATTGAATCGTAGAAATTACAAAATATAAAAAAATTATCAAAATGAGGAGCTCCATATTTTTAAAAGTGATACTTCTGATTAAATTTTCTTTTTCTTGTCCGAATGGGAAACCATAGTATATAGTGCGTTCCACTGTGAACTTTATTGAAAAGCAAGAATAATCATCATACAAAGACCTACCATTTTACTAATCGAAACACACTCCGTTCGTCGACATATTAAGGTAGATTAAATATATTTTTCAATGATATAATTTTTATTGTACCTTTTATTTATAGTGCATGTGAATTCTGACATTTCGTAAGCATTTATAAACAATTTTTAAACTAAAACATCCCTCATCCCCAAATTTGAATAAACGAAATATTTAAAATAATAGTAAATTACATAAATTGCATTTTTATTAATTCCACAAACAAGGATTGTATCAATATTAAAAAATCTTCTACATATTTTGGAAAACATATCCATCATTGACCAGTTACCACTATTTTAAGTACAAGTGCTCAAAACGTTCATTTCAATGTCACTGTTGGGCTCCAACAATTTTAAAATACAAAATATGTAAGAATATCGTCTGCCAGAAATTTAGATGGGTACGAACACGTATCATGTCCTTACGTTAGCACCTGATAAATGTCTCTATTTATATTTTCACATAAATGAAAAATAAAATATGATTTTTTTTAGATTTTCTGGAAATAAATACGAGGAATGTCTGTATCTCGTATTGTAATATCTCATTTTCCGATTGCGAGACAGGGGACCAGTAGATTAGTTAGGCAATTTGGGTTTAAGTTAAAAAACATACACTAAAAATATAAACATCAATCGAAGTCAGTTTTAAAGAGAAATAGGGGATGAAAGTGACTAAAAATCTTAATTCGCGGTCCAGAGCACTTTGAAATCTATTAGCGTCCTGATATTGCTATGTACTCATTTTTCTTAATTTTCTCTATTAATTTATACTTTTTCTTAAACTTCATATCGTTCTCTCAACGTAAAGAATTGAAGGGACGGAGGGAGTACACTAAAAATATAAACATCAATCGAAGTCAATTTTAAAGTAAGAAATAGTGGATGAAATTGACTAAAAATCTTAATTCGCGGTCCAGAGCACTTTGAAATCTATTAGCGTCTTGATATTGCTCCAATTTATTTGGCAGGAAAAATGACCAAGACAGATAAAGAATATATCACAGGAAATGGATTATTATTGGTTGGATGTCACTGTGCATTATCTTTTCCATCTTAATAATTCATTTTATGGAAGGTAAACCAGGATTTTAAGTTACATGGTGTCTATTTTCCGTAAAGGCTAGAAATAGTTAGGCTACTTGGCTACCCTACCGGGCTAATGAAGTTCAAATTTGATAAGCAGATAGTTGGCTACTTGGCTACCTGGCTACCCTACTTGGTGGGTGTTTGGTACTTTGGTTTACAGCCATGTTACATCAAAACATAGATCTCAAATATATTTTCAAACAACATATGTTATATTTTTATGAGTATAATTCATATTGGCTTATAACCCGTGCAATGCACGGTTTTTTTTACTATCTATAATTATATTAATTTATTACTTTTTTAATAATTTATGTTATTAGTTTTCAGACTTTATTTGTTAGGTTTTATAGGCTTAATATATTATTTATGCTGTATTTTGAGTTTTAAAAATTGGATTTGAACGATTTTACAACCTACACGAAACTCACAAAATAATCGTAAATTGAGTGATGATCTAACAAATTTTTTCAATCATAACTATCCTGAAACTGAAGAACGAATAACATGACGAATTTTTTATATTGGTTCTATTTAACTTATGAATAAAATAAAAATAAAGAAAATCAACTTAGAATTATAGTATAAACCAACAATCAAATAAATCTTCTCAACTTAGAATTAAAGTTACGAATTTTTATATTTAGAATTCTACTAAACTTAGAAAACCTACTCATATTTTATTTATATTATTTAAAAATATTTTTTAATATTTTACTAACAATGATCTAACGGTTCTCTTTCATCTATTTTAAGATTAACGGTCCTTAATGATTTGGCAGGACATAGACCAAAATTTTGGATAAGATCCTCCTTATGCTTATTATATTAAGGATAATTTATGTATGCTGGATTCATTTTATTTACGAGAATGTATTCAATAACTAGAGAATTTGCCCGTGCTTCACACACAGGTGAATTATATTGAATGATATAAAATTATTTTCAATTTTCGTCAAGATAATTTTATTGTTATGAATTATAATAGATGTTATCAAGTGCATTGCAAAATCAACTACTATATTATTGTTCCACCATAATTATTAAATTCAAAATTAACATAATTGGATTGACTTGACAAAATTAAAGATTACAAAAGCAGATAATTTTTTATTATCAAATATCAATTTATTTAAATACGGAAATTAAACAAATAAGGAAAATACATTTAAAATTCATCCATAACACACAGAAGCATCAAACTCCAAAAGCAAATAAAACTGGATTTCAATTTCCGCATCCATGATCATCAAAAACCTAAAAAAAAAGAAAATAAATGAAATTTAAATCTGAATGTTGCAATAACAGTTCGTATTGTATAAAAAATTGATACCTTGTCTAAAACGGTGGACAGACTTATCAATAAGATTAACATAAATCTTTGTAGTTGACAAAGATGATATACCAGTAGATCCTTAATTTTTAAGAAGGATAATATGTCATATTCATTCCGTTCAAATATTAAATTTGAGTAATTCATCCAGATTTCAAGATTTATGATGGCATGAACTGCATAATCCTGTATTTAGATAAAAAATTAGAAAAATATAACATAAAGAAATCTAGATTGAGTTTAAAATAATATACGCTTACTTGCTCATCTAACAATATAAGGTTGCACGTAGGAGGACCATCATTATCGGGTACAGATAACCACCACATTCTAGTTACACGTGCTCTGACTGTGACACCAACCATTCCATCTAATAGGTGTTGCATTTTCTTGAAACCTTTTACTTGTAATAATAGTTATAACTTATGGTTAGTATATCGGAGAAGACCATGAAACAGGAATTAGATAAAACAATTTATGCTCTCACCATTTTTCCTTATAAAATTAAAAAGGCTAAAGCATAAAGAAATGAACACCTACTATGAATTTAAATAGGAAAACCTACGTTAAAGTTTATTGGATTAGAATAGTAAATTTAGAAAAAAAATATAGTTCGTTAAAAATTATATCTTTATTGTAACTATGGGGTAATTTAAGACTATTTAAATAGTAATAATTTTGTTAATTGTTCTTGTAATATGGTAATTACAATATATTTTGACATGAAGATCCCTAATATCAATAAATATCCTTGAAATGGATTAGTTAAGTATTTAAACGATTAGTTGAAAACTTAAATCTTTTAGAATCATTGTGGTTCGTCATTATTTTGCTCTAAATTGTATAATCATTGAATAACGAATTTATATGTGGGATTTTAGGATATGTAAGAGTAAATTTTTTAATCTTTTATGGTTATCTGATATAAATTAGTTAAGATTTTATATGATTTGTCGATGAACAAAATATTACACAATCATTCGTGGATCCTGATTTTGCTGGAAAGTATATATTCCAAAAATAATAAATATATCATTGTGCAACCATATTTTGTATATATCATACCATTACACAATCATTTGTTAACCTTGATTTTGCTTGAATCATTGTTATACAACACTATTTTTTTTATTTTAAGCTGATGATTAGTTAATATATTGAATGATTGCTTTTTAAAGAAAATCTTTTAGATTCATTGTGGTTCGATAATTTTTTACTCTAAATTATTGAATCATAAAATACTCAAAATATCTTAATATTTTTATGTTGGATTTAAGGATATACATATTGATGTTTTTAACGTTTTATGCTTATCTGATTTGATTTAGAAGTTTTTATGCTCATGTGATATGAATTAGTTAAGATTTTATATGATTTGTCTTTTAAAAAAATATTACACAATCATTTGTGGCTTATGATTTTGCTGAAAATTATATATTAAATAAATAATAAAGATATTTCAATCTCGTTATGTTATAAAAATGAAATCATGTTTATACACAATGATATTTTTCATTTTAAGCTCATTATTAGTTAAGATATTAAATGATTGGATTTAAAAAAAATTGTGGTTTCATATTTTGGTGGATATTATATGATCATTAAATCATTAATAATTTAAATTTAAATTTAATTGTAATGACTTTGGAAAAATATAATATTTAATTAGAATAGTAAATAGTAAATTTAGACAAAAAAATATAGTTCATTAAAAATTATATCTTTATTGTAACTAACTTATTAAAATATGGAGTAATTTAAGACTATTTAAATAGTAATAATTTGGTTAATTGTTCTTGTAATATGGTAAGTACAATATATTTTGACATGAAGATCCCTAATATCAATAAATATCCTTGAAATAGATTAGTTAAGTATTTAAACGATTAGTTGAAAACTTAAATCTTTTAGAATCATTGTGGTTCGTTATTATTTTTCTCTAAATTGTATAATCATTGAATAACGAATTTATATGTGGGATTTTAGGATATGTAAGAGTAAATTTTTTAATCTTTTATGGTTATCTGATATAAATTAGTTAAGATTTTATATGATTTGTCGATGAACAAAATATTACACAATCATTCGTGGATCCTGATTTTGCTGGAAAGTATATATTCCAAAAATAATAAATATATCATTGTGCAACCATATTTTGTATATATCATACCATTACACAATCATTTGTTAACCTTGATTTTGCTTGAATCATTGTTATACAACACTATTTTTTTTATTTTAAGCTGATGATTAGTTAATATATTGAATGATTGCTTTTTAAAGAAAATCTTTTAGATTCATTGTGGTTCGATAATTTTTTACTCTAAATTATTGAATCATAAAATACTCAAAATATCTTAATATTTTTATGTTGGATTTAAGGATATGCATATTGATTTTTTTAACGTTTTATGCTCATCTGATTTGATTTAGAATTTTTTATGCTCATGTGATATGGATTAGTTAAGATTTTATATGATTTGTCTTTTAAAAATATATTACACAATCATTTGTGGCTTATAATTTTGCTGAAAATTATATATTAATTAAATAATAAAGATATTTCAATCTCGTTATGTTATAAAAATGAAATCATGTTTATACAAAATGATATTTTTCATTTTAAGCTCATTATTAGTTAAGATATTAAATGATTGGATTAAAAAAAAATTGTGGTTCCATATTTTGGTGGATATTATATGATCATTAAATCATTAATAATTTAAATTTAATTATAATGACTTTGGAAAAATATAATATTGGCTTTATAAATAAAAAAATTAGAATACCTGTAAGCCTGTGCTTCGCACGGGTTATAAACAATAATATAATGTTGTTTTATGCTAATATTGCATTACATCTTTGAGATTCTCCAAGTAAATAAACGAATTATTGAATTAACTAATTTGGTAATCTACATAATATCAAATTTATCTTCAAATAGTTTAACTGAATACAATTTATATTGAAATTTATCTTGATTTACATAATACAATTATCTTGGTTACTTATTAGATTTGATACACATAATAAAAGAATTAAATCAATAATTTAAAAATTAAAAATAGTTCATAAAAAAGGATTATAAGTAATAGATAGGATCTAAATCAACTTTTAAATTGACTATCACATCATCAACTACAATCAATTAAAATCAATAGTTATAAAATATGTAGGATCTTAATTGAACTTTTGATTATTAATAATTAAATGTAATTGTACATAAATCAATGATTAAACAATATTAATTGATTTTAATTTACTAATTACCATGTGTTAAAAATATTTCAGCGATCAAAATCATAGTTACTATCTTTTGGTTTATTATTGACGATTTTGGTTGATCAGACTATATATATGAACTTGTTTACACTATATATATCATCTCCATTTCATTTAGTTTTATTATATACAATATATAGTACACAAATAAAATAGTTCCAAAATTTCATCTATTCAGTTCTACGAAGAAGCACTATGACAAAAGCTCAACTTGTAACGTTGGATATAGGTATAATTTCAATTTAAATATATATTGTTTTAGTGTTCTTTTTGGTTGTATAAAAGCTATTAAGTTTTCATAGTTATGTACTTTGATAATTTTGCATATTCAGAAAACAAAACAGTAAAGATGAGTTTCGCTGCAGCAATTAATTATGATCCTTGCACTATTTCACACGAATTAATAACTTGATATTATAAGTGATAAAAGTGATCATCCAGCAACATGTATGTTAGCATGTTTTACTGCATGCTTAAATCTGCAGGACGTACAATGTAAAAATGAAAAGGTCACGGGGTACTTAAATTTAGTACAATGGCCACATATGATCTTTAGTTGCGTGACAACATGATAATAGCTAAATTTTCCGAACTTGGTTATTCGATTTAGAGCTAAATTTAAGCAAGCAAAGAAATTCGACGTAATTGTTAATTCCTTGGCCAAAAGATTTGCATGTAGCTGAATATGAATTTGAATGATTAATAAATTAAAAAATGTTAGCATAACTAAGTTTGATAGTTGTAACTGGTTTTTACTAATTTAGTTCCATTGCACATTAAACAATAATATGAGTACATAAAAGTTAAACAAATCACATATGAAGTTGATAACAACAAAAATCTCTATTAAAGCACACCAATTAAGTTTAGTATATACAGGGACATTTAGTTTTAAAAATTAAAGTTTAGTAGCATATGACTTGATCTCATTTAAAAGTGATGTTCTACAATGTTAAGGGCTTAAACGCAGGATAAGTAGCATATGGCTTGATCACATTTAAAAGTGATGTTGTAAAAAGACTACATGCATTTGGAGTACATGATACTAAAATTATCAGTCACTTAGATAATACATGAATTGAAATATGATATTAATATATGGACAAAAACAGACTTTTTGCAAATGCATTATCCATTGTCTCAAATAGATGGTTGGTTCTCCTTTCTGAGGAATGCATTACATTGTTCAATTCCAATTTTAGTGTCATCTAGAATATCTCATAAAATATATAATGTTGTATTCAGTTTAGATTTAGTGATGATATTATTTTATCCCTAGTGAAACATACGTAAATCACTAAAACGTTGAAGCACTTTATAAAAGACAGAAGCCTAAATGAAAACTTTCATAAAATTTCAAAGGATTTTTTTCCAAAATTAATACTAACCATTAAAAATCTCTGAAATTTGTCTTCCCTTTCTTCTCATGTGAGGAGTCTTCTGCTGTCACTGAAAATGAATATATCATAGATAATTAGTAACCAATAAATAGTTAGATTTATAATCTGAAATTTTTTTTTGATAAATGGTTAAATTGTTCTTACATGATACTCCGGGATTCAATGCTCATTTTTGTACTTTTGGAAGATTATAAAAAACTTCATCATACACAACATTAGATGTGTAATTATTCCGATTGTCAGTATCATCTTCAATTAGAATATGAAGTCCACGTGGGGAAGTCACCCGAGACACTGCTACATAATATTGCCCATGTGAAAATACTGGGCGTGGAAGATATATACCAACTATATCCAATGATTGTCCCTGACTCTTGTTGATTGTCATTGCAAAAAAAATTTGCAACGGAAATTGAATTCTTTTAAATTGAAATGGCAACCTTGTATCAGTCGGTTCCATCTCAATCCTAGGAATTAGATGTCGGGTGCCAACTTTAGAACCACAAAGAATTTCACATTCGACACTGTTTTTCAAACACTTTGTAAGAATCATTCTCGTACCATTACAAAGACCCATAAGTTGGTTCAAAATATCTCATAAGCATAACGACTGCACCAATTTTTAATTTTAACTCATGTTTCGGTACATATGGAATATTCAAAGAGTTCAAGTACTCAACTGGAAATGCATTTCCATAATCATCGTCTTCACCAACATGGTCATCCATAGAGTCTTGACTATAATATGTATAGGTAGTACCTGGAATAACATCAAGAAGATATGAGTTTATTTCATCTACGATAACATCTGTCGGAGTAGGAATCACTCTTTGTCTCAAATATGTTTCTGATGCCATATTCTGTATTAAATCTGGGTATGTTACATCGACAATGCTCTTCACTGGATTGTCAGAACCATGTACCAACTATTCATCTGGTATGATAATTTTCGCATCAGATATAGAATCTTCAGGATGAATATTGGGTAGTTTCCCATCACCGGCATCAAGTACCCATTTACTAAATTCAGCAATTTTTTGATTTTCAATCTCTGAATTTCCGGAAGATAAACACATATTATGTTCCATCAGAAATACTTTGCAATAAATCCATAATCTGGATTGATTAAACGAAGCAGAAACAGTTTGTGTTCTTGTAGCTTTGGGAATTACAGGTAATGTCTGACGAAAGTCACCACCAAATACAACTGTAATGCCGCCAAATGGTTTTTTCGTTCTACCTGGATGCACTGCAGACATTATATCTCTAAAACATCTATCCACGGATTCTATTGCATGTCTATGTCGCATGGGAGCCTCGTCCCATATGATTAAATTGGTGTGCTGAATTAACTCTACAATATCACTACCATGCTTAATGTCAGGCTGTCAGCAACTGAATACTGGTCTAGCTTAAGAGGTATGTGAAAACGCGAGTGAGCCGTTCTTCCTCCAGGTAACAATGTTGCAGCGATACCAGACGAAGCAACTGGAAGCACTATATGTCCTTCACTACGTAATCGACAAATAAGCGTCTTCCACAGGAAAGTCTTGCCACATCCACCACTCCCGTAAACAAAGAATATGCCTCCATTTCCACTATCAATACTATTTACAACTGAGTCATAAGCTCTCAACTGATCTGCATTCAGGTTTGAATATAAGTTGTAATGTTGGACTTTCATCTCATTTCTATCATATCCTGTTTCTTCGTCTATGAGTCGATTGCGAACACTATGCAAGTATATTTCTTCAGGATATGGCATAGTTGGATGGTCTTTGAGACTTTTCTCAACCTCGTTAAGGAGTTTTTCAACCTCTGCACAGACAATGGGTTTGTTAATATACTAAAAATACAATATGTTAATGAGTAGAGAAATTGTTCATACGATTTTAATAAATTCAGAAGTTGTTATATATTTTGGCCTGGTACGATGTATATTCTCAATGGATGTAATGTTTTACTCTATTTTGAAGTACACACAAATTACATGACCAATAAAATTTAAAATGACAATTAAATAAAAATTTCTTGGGTGTTAAAAACTCGTTGAATAAACTGTTTCAATGAACCCTGTTATAGGTAATGTTTCATGCAGCACTTGGAAGATAGACGAATCTTCTTTTTTTTTTATTAAGATTGACGGTGTAAGGAACCGAAATTTATTAATTAAGTTATGTAGTTACATTAACAGGAGGGCAGCCTGGTCTGAAAATCACAACAACGGGGTTTTAATGTCACTGCTTGACATAATAAACTACTTTAAACTAAATCGATATAAGTACAATGCCATACACTAATGAAAAGATATATAATTATATTTTCTTTGAAAATTAACAGTTTATGAATACATAATTTGTACAGGAAGTTATAAGCATTTTAGTTACAGGAGGGAAATATGTAAGAAACAAAAATCTGATTTGATGACTAAACTTTGTAGAAACAAATGCTTTAATCTACGATGATAAAGGTACCGTGTCATATACCAGTGGGAAGATATGCATGTCTATTTTGTATCCAAATACACGTTTATGAATAAAGGTCTGGAATACATTTAAAGTTATAACATTTTTAGTTTCAGGATGTCAATCTAAGCCAGAAACATTTCAGCATGTTGATGTCACAAGTTGTCATAAAAAACTGTTTAATTAGAGAAATATATAGGTGTTGTGACATATACGATTACGAAGATATTGAAGTTTAGTTTCTATCGAAATTTACGGTATGTTAAAAAAATAATAACACACAAAGTTATTACAATTTTACTAACATGAGGTCAATCTTCTGAAAAGAGAATTCTTGGTAAAAAATAAAAACAAAGCATTTTAACTGGAAATTGCATCTTCAACACAATAAATGATAAATAAAAATGAATACTTAAGTTCTTAATCAATGATATATATTTACCTGCTAGGGTGTAATTCTCCAGTTGAGAAGAAGAAAGCTGGAGACTTTGATTTCCTGATAATTTACGCCTCAAATATAAAATATCTTCAGACATACATTCCCGATGTTTCTTCCAAAGTGTGAAGGGGGGGGGGGGGGGGGGCAGAGACTGGACAATTTATCAAGATATGTACAAATAGAGCTCTGATCTAATGTGGCATTGCTGAAGATGAATTCTCCTGAAGTGCTAAGTGCCACTGATTGTCGTCTTTGAGTAGACCAAGTGCCAGGCAAGTTTCCTTGTAACTTTCATAAACTTGTCCATCTACAGTTCGCAAGTCTTTAAATGATGTTTCCCCTTTACTCCGCACAAAAATCATACGAAGATAAAAAAACGTCTCCAGCAGATGCTTGGACGTCAATCATTCTTCCAATGACACTGTCACGCTCCCTTTGCTTGTTGCCATGTAAAATATCGAGGGAAGTCGGGATAAGTTACCTCTCGAGCTTCTGGAAATGTTTGGTTTGCGATAAACCATGCTTCAAGTTTACTTTTTTTATTGATTAGTTTGTTAACAACCTCTTCCAAATCATCACATGTCTTGAAGGTTACATTTTTTCCGCCTTCAACATGAACTGGTAACCTTTCAACTGCAGGTGTATGATAATGAACATCGAACCCAAATAATCTCCATGCAGCCTCGGATGCACAAACATATTGCCCATCAAGATAATGTTTTATCTCATCGAAAGACTTGTCTTTGCTATTTGAAGCACCTCCGCCGGAATTACCCTTCTTCTTTCTCAACAACATGGTGGTTGTATCGTGACCCTTCAAATAATACTTAAACAGATACTTGAGTGATCTAGAATTATTGCAAACCTCCAGATTTATATGACGTTGAAAACGAACCAATAAACCTCTATTGTATGGAACAATAAATTGATTATCCAAGGAAATGTTATTCTTCTCAACGGTCATGTTCATTTTTCGTCTATGATAAACAGGAAATCCTTGGTCATCAAAGAAAGTATGACCGTTGTTCCTAAACAAAAAAACATCAGTTAATAGTAAGAATAACATCAAATGGAGAAGATTAGAAGATGCAAGAATAAAATTTATTGTTTCTTACTATTTAAAATATACTAAGATATATATGACACCTTTTCAGAAAATGACGAATGATGTGTAAAAATAATGTAAACTGCAAGTGCACAGTGTTTAGTTATAGCAATCACAGATCGATCCAGAGAGACTATGAATTTTCAAAACCCTAACAATTAACTCAGGCGAACTAGACAATAAGATTTGAGATGAGATTTGTTTAACCTAATTAACAATTAAAATCGATTAAGGAAAACCTAGGAATCTGAATCCATTAATCAATCACAATTAATATCAACTCGCCCTAAAATCAATTCTCTTTCCTTCACAAATAAGATATATCAATTAACGAGACACACATATACTATGAAACTTGTTATCTAACAATAACCTATCAAAACTTCATGGAGCAAGCATAGGCTATGAAAAATAAATCTGGTAACAATAATATATCAAAATCACTTTGTTAATTGAACAATTAAGCACCAAGAAAAATTATGAGAACCAATTAATAGAAACGAGAAAATATCAAAAGCAATTAAATTAACTTCATCTTCATCCTAGAGCAAAAGATTTAGCTACGCATGATTATAGAATAAATAAAACAATTAAATTTATAATACGTAAACATGAACAAACAAATTAAACAAAACTATGAATAGTAAATATGGCCACAAATTTAACCTAAGCAACTAAAGTTATTAAACCTTAAAAACTAACGTGAATGGCAGGTGTTGTCTAATCTATTAATAAAAACTAAACAACCAACTAAACATATATGGAAAATTATCTACCAAAAGCTAATCACGGAAGATGTAACTGAAAAACGAAAGCGCATGAGTAAAAACAAGAATTAAAAATATATTAATAATAGAGAGCAAAAGAGTATGCTGAATAAAAATTTCTGGCGACAGAAAAACAAAGAAAGCAAATAGCTAAAATTCTTTTTGGGATTTTTTTATTTTTCAATTTTTTTGGATTTTTTGTTTTTTTATAATACTACTAAACCCCTCCCCCATACCTAAATCATGCATTGTCCTCAATGGATGCAAATGAGAGAAAAAAATGACAAAGTAAAAGGACGAGAATACCTGATAAGGGAATGACAGAGGAATAGAACTATCTACTATATACAACAAGGGAACTTACTTGGATCACGAATCAAGGAGGTGGATCACCTCCTCCTCAGAATCAACTGGCAGTTCTAAAAATGGTTTAAGCCTTTGACCATTAACCTTAAATGTTTCACCAATTGTAGGATGTTCAATTTCAATAGCACCATGAGGAAAAACAACTTTAACAACAAATGGTCCCTCCCACCGAGATCTCAGTTTTCCAGGAAACAAATGCAGCCTAGAGTTGTATAAAAGAACTTTTTGACCAGGAGAAAAAGATTTTCTCAAAATAGATTTATCATGCAAAAGTTTAGTTCTTTCCTTATAAATCTTAGCATTTTCATAGGCATCATTCTTAAGTTCTTCTAACTCAGATAGTTGTAACTTCCTATGGCTACCAACAGTGGGTAAATCAAAATTCAATTCTTTAATAGCCCAAAACGCTCTATGTTCAAGTTCAACAGGGAGATGACATGCTTTACCAAACACAAGCCTATAAGGAGACATACCCAAAACAGTTTTAAAAACAGTGCGATAAGCCCAGAGTGCATCTATCAACTTAACAGACCAATCTTTCCTATTTGAATTGACAGTTTTCTCTAGAATTTGTTTAATCCACCTATTAGAGACCTCAACTTGACCACTAGTTTGAGGATGATAAGGTGTAGCTAACTTGTGAGTGATGGAATACTTCTTCAAAAGAGACTCAAACTGATGGTTTTTGAAATGCTTACCTTGGTCACTAATTATAGCTCTAGGCGTACCAAATCTAGAAAAGATCTTCTCCTTTAAGAACTTAAGAACTACCTAGTTATCATTAGACTTAGTTGGTATGGCTTCGACCCATTTAGACACGTAATCGACCGCTAAGAGAATGTAGAGGTTACCAAAAGAATTAGGAAAGGGACCCATAAAATCTATACCCCAAACATCAAAAATCTCAATAACTAAGATTGGATTCATTGGTATCATGTTTCTTCTAGTGATCTTTCCTAAATGTTGACACCTACTACAAGCGGCACAAAATTCTGCAGAATCTTTAAACAGATTGGGCCAATAGAAACCAGATTGAAATATTTTAGCAGCAGTCTTTTTAGCACTAAAGTGACCTCCACAAGCCTGATCATGACAAAATGAAACTACACTTCTTAACTCATAGTTTGAAACACACCTCCTAATGATTTGGTCTGGACAACACTTTAAAAGATAGGGATCATCCCAAAAGAAGTACTTGACTTGTGAGAGAAATTTGGATTTATCTTGCTTCGACCAATGAGAAGGAATTTCACCAGTGACAAGGTAGTTAACAATATCAGCAAACCAAGGAGTGGTAGAGATGGAAAGAAGGTGTTCATCAAGAAAATACTCATTCAAAGGAATATCCATGGAGGACTCCACTACTAATCGGGAAAGATGATCAGCAACAACATATTCAGAACCCTTCTTATCCCTAATTTCTAAGTCAAACTCTTGGAGCAACAATACCCACCTAATCAATCGGGCCTTTGAGTCTTTCTTATAGAAGAGATATCTAAGAGCAGAGTGGTCTGTGTAAACAATGATTTTAGAACCTATAAGATATGACCGAAACTTTTAAAGAGCAAAAACTACAGCTAGAAGTTCTTAGTCTGTGGTGGAGTAGTTAAGTTGAGCATCATTTAGAGTCTTACTAGCATAGTATATGACATGAGGTATCTTATTGATTCTTTGTCCTAAGACTACACCTACGGCATAATCAGTCGCGTCGCACATAAGCTCAAAAGTTGATTCCAGTCAGGGGATTGAATAATAGGGGTTGAGGTCAACTCTTTCTTAAGATCTTCAAAAGATTGGAGACCTTCACTAAAAAACTCAAATTTTATGTCCTTAGAAAGAAGATTAGTCAATGGTCTTGCCTTTTTGCTAAAATCTTTAATGAAACGCCTATAAAAACCAGCATGTCCTAAAAAGGAACGAATTTCTTTGACAGACTTTGGTGGAGATAAATTAGCAATGAGATCAATTTTAGCTTTATCAACTTCAATGCCCTTTGAAGATATTTTATGACCAAGAACAATTCCTTCTTTAACCATGAAATGACATTTTTCCCAATTAAGAACAAGATTTGTTTCTTTACATCGTTTTAAAACTAAGTCAAGATGGTGAAGACACTGATGAAAAGAAGAACCAAAGACGGAAAATTCATCTATAAATATTTCTAGGAACTCTCCTACCATATCAGAAAAAATGCTCATCATGCATCTTTGGAAGGTGGCAGGGGCAGTGGTTAGACCAAAAGCTAAACAACGATAAGCAAAGGTTCCAAAAGGACATGTGAAAGTGGTCTTTTCTTGATCCTCGGGAGCAATGGGAATTTGTAAATAGCCAGAAAAACCCTCTAGAAAACAACAATATGAGTGACCTGCTAACTTTTCTAACATTTGATCAATGAAGGGTAGAGGAAAATGGTCTTTCCTAGTAGCAACATTTAGTTTCCTATAATCAATACACATTCTCCAACCAGACTGAACACGCGTGAGAACTAATTCATCATCCTCATTGACAACTACAGTGATCCCTGACTTTTTAGGCACTACTTGAACATGACTGACCCAAGAGCTATCAGATATAGGATAGAGGATTCCATTATCTAGACATTTAAGGATTTCTTTCCTAACAACTTCCTTAAGAGTCGGGTTCAACCTTCTTTGTGGCTCTCTAACTGGTTTAGCATCATCAACTAAGTGAATCCTATGTTGGACGATGGCAGGGCTAATTCCCTTGATATCAGATATGCTCCACCCTATGGATTCCTTATTCTTTCTAAGTACAATTAAGAGTTCTTCCTCTTGAGAAGGTGTCAAATCAGATGCAATGATGACTGGAAAAGACTCGGAAGGACCTAGAAACATATACTTGAGAGTTTCTGGAAGAGGTTTAAGTTCTAATTCCGGTGGACTTGTCTCAACTGATTCATTAGCTTCATAAAGTCGCAAAGGAAAAGGTTCTAACTCTCGATTGGAACTAGAAATAGTGGACTCTAACATTTCATTAATCTCATTTTTATGACCAGTATCATCCCAATCTTGACCAAAGTAATTTTGACAAAAGTTAAAAACATCATCAACATTCATGATTCATTATCAACTAACTCATCAATCATGTTAATTTCTATGGGTTGGTCAAAAAGCTCATTAGGTTGATTTCCTACATTGAAAATGTTGAGGTCAATTTGCATGTTTCCAAATGTGAGTTTCATTTATCCATTCCTACAGTTAATCAAAGCATTAGAGGTGGCAAGAAAAGGTCTTCTTAGAATGATGGGAATTTGATTTTTGAGATTTTGGACAGGTTCGGTTTCTAGAACAATGAAATCAACGGGGAAGACAAAATCACCAACCTTAATCAACACATCTTCCATCATACCCTTAGGAATTTTGACAGAACGGTCAGCTAACTGAAGAGTGATATTAGTCTCTTTAAGTTCACCTAAACCCAGGTCTTGATAGACAGATAATGGAAGAAGATTCACACTAGCTCCTAGATCGAGTAAAGCTTTATCAATGAAAGTATTACCAATGACACAAGAAATTGTAGGACATCCAGGATCCTTATACTTCAAAGGGATTTGATTTGACAAGATAGAGCTAACATTAGATGTTAGGAAAGCTTTCTCTTAGGAACATGAGTGGTTCTTTTATGAGTACACAAATCTTTTAGACACTTCGCATAAGAGGGAACTTGTTGAATTGCATCTAAAAGACGAATGTTAATCTTGACTTGCTTGAAGACTTCCAAAATCTTATCTAATTGAGCAGATTGTTTATTTGAAGTAAGTCTGTGAGGGAACGGGGCTTTCGGCTTAAAGACTTTTTCAATAGACACATAAGAGTGAGATTTTGAAGGTGGTTCATCGGAGGGTGATGACTCATTAGATTCAACTTCTTCAGGACTCTGGGGATTGAAAGATTGTTTAAGACTAGGATTCAAGAGTAACGGATTTGGTTCAGATGTAAGCTTATCTTCTGCTTGAGTATTGACACCAGCATGATTATTGAATTGGTTACCGGACCTTAGAGAGATAACGGAATTCACATTTTCATGAGACTTTTGATTTGGATGAAATTTGGGATTAGGCTCGGGTTGACTAGGAAATCGATTTCTCTCTCTCTCACTGATGGTGTTTGCCAATTGACTAACTTGGACCCCTAGCTTAGATATGGCTTGAGCGTTGGAATTTAGCAATTGCCTATCTTGGGTCATAGTGTTCATGAAAGTTTGTTGAGATTGAGTTAAATTAGCTTGAGATTTCAATAACGCCTCAATACTCTTTTCTAAAGAATTAAATCTCTTATCAGATTCACTAAAACCAGGAGGATTCAAAGGGACTGAATTTGGATATTGACCAAGATTTTGTGGAGGATATGAGTTAGGATTTTGAGTTGAGTATGGACCAGAATTGGGCTTTTGAAAAGCAGGTTGAGAATTTTGGTTATACTGATTGTATTGAACTTGGTTCCATGAGAAATTTGGATGATTTTTCCAACCAGGATTGTATGTGGATGAATAGGGATCATTCCTAACTCTAGATTGAAACATGGCATTGGCTTGTTCAATTTCAGGACAATTTTCTATCAAATGAGTAGGAGAATTACAGTTTGCACACAGAAACACTTGTGAGGACACCTCGTTGGTTTCTAAGGCTTCTAGACGTCTAGTGAGAGTAGCTAACTTAGCTTCAGTTGCAATAGAATTACCAACTACGTGTACGCCCTTAGATTTTTCAGTTTCCTGACTGGGTTCCCTAGTTGAATCCCACAACATTGTTCTTTCAGCTAACTCTTCAAAAAATTTCCAAGCTTCTTCATCAGTTTTATCCATAAACCTACCATTACACATAGACTCTAACAAGGCAGTGGTTTGGCTATCTAAGGCTTCATAGAGAATTTTACAAAGTCTCCATTTTTCTATACCATGTTGAGGACACTTAGACAACAACTTTTGAAATCTATCAAAATATTTCCAAAAAGGCTCATTTGGATTTTGTTTAAATTGGTTGATTTCATTCCTAAGCCTGTTAGCCTTATGGTTGGGAAAATATTTTTTAAGAAATATAGCAACAAATCCCTCCCATGTGGAAATAGAATTAACAGGTAGACTATACAACCACTGTTTAGCATCTTCTTTTAAAGAAAAGTTAATGAGTCTGAGCCTAATGGAATCCTCACTTAACTGTTGAAGTTTTTGTAAAGCACATACTTCCTCAAATTCTCGAATGAAAAGATATGGATCCTCTCCCTCTACCCCAACAAACCTAGGTAACATGCTAATGTTATGATGTTTGATTTCAAAATTTTTTGCGGTTACTGCTGGTAGCACTATGCATGAGGGTTGAGCGGTACGGGCGGGGTAACAACGTTCTTTAAGAGAGACAGCCATGACGGTTGTTGGAACTTTTACTTCTTTTGACTCAATTTTAGTGGGTGAAGAGAAATCAAGTTGTCTTGCTACTCCAGGTAATGAAAGGTCGGATTGTCTCACCGAAAAATACTTAGTGATTTGTTCCTCCTAGATTCTCTTCCTAGTTGAGCGCGAAATCCTAGGGGCTAACTTCTAATTGATTTTATTAAGGAAAAAGGAATGCAAGATGAACGAATTAGTGATTTTTGGGCCAAGGAAAGAGTGATGAAATTCCTCACCTTATCTTGAAATTGGGTGGCGTCCTTAAGATTGATTTAATGATGCAACACATAAAGAACGAGAAATAAACACTTATGGATGCACTACACTATGTGTTATATTCTAAATTGTACGTACCTCTTTCCTCCAGCAATCACCACAATTATGTAATATGGAAAGCGATAAAGACAATAAATAAATCTAGATGATGTGCTCCTATGTGAGAGAATGAATGATGCAACAAATTGGTTTTTAACAACTAACTAATATTTTTGGATTTTTCAAATATTTAATTTTTTTTGGATTTTGCAATAATGGTGGAAAGAAAACAGAGAGATGTGATACGAAATACCGAAAAACGCTTCCAAAATTTCACAAGAGACGACGAGGCTTCTAGCTATCTTCTTGTCCAAGCTTTCCTCCGCTTCACTATTCCCTAAAAACAAACAATGCAGAACAAGAAACTAATCCGAAGAATTAAATATCAAGGAGTGAAAAATTACCAATAATCCCCGGCAGCGACGCCAAAAACTTGATGTGTAAAAATAATGTAAACTACAAGCGCACAGTGTTTAGTTGTAGCAATCACATATCGATCCACAGAGACTATGGATTTTCAAAACCCTAACAAATAACTCAGGCGAACTAGACAATAAGATTTGAGTTGAGATTTGTTTAACCTAATTAACAATTAAAATCTATTAAGGAAAACCTAGGAATCCGAATCCATTAATCAATCACAATTAATATCAACTCGCCCTAAAATCAATTCTCTTTCCTTCACAAATAAGATATATCAATTAACGAGACACGCATATACTATGAAACTTGTTATCTAACAATAACCTATCAAAACTTCATGGAGCAAGCATAGGCTATGAAAAATAAATCTGGTAACAATAATATATCAAAATCACTTTGTTAATTGAACAATTAAGCACCAAGAAAAATTATGAGAACCAATTAATAGGAACAAGAAGATATCAATAATAATTAAATTAACTTCATCTTCATCCTAGGGCAAAAGATTTAGCTACTCATAATAATTAAATTAATAGAACAATTAAATCTATAACAATTATTAAACATGAATAAACTAAGAATAAATATAAGTTATTTAGGTGGCCAATACGGACATGTAATCAAAGTTAAAAACAAAGTATATCACAGGAACGTGGTGAATGGCAGTAAAGGTGCAGGAACTAAGCAGGGGATGAAAACAAAACAAAACAATTAACTAATGTATAATAATTAAACAAAGGCAAAATATGACACAACGCGTGGCACGTAAATTGAATAGAAAAACAAGAAACTAATATATTAATAACAGGGAGCAAAAAGGTTTTGCCGGATAATAACCACCGGCAATAGTAAAACAGAAAATTAAACAACTATAAAATTATAGGTGTCTCAAATACAAGAGGGGAGATATATATATATAGGAAAAATAACGGGCTTGGGCTCTTTGACTACAAATCGAATTCTAGAAATATTTCCTCAATTCCTTTTTCTTCTCCGAGAAGTTTTCCAATTTTTCTCCAATTTCCTTTTGACTTCAAGTATTTCCATCTCCTTGCCTTTTTCACCTTTTTCTGCTTGAAATATGATTTTATTTATTTTCCTACAAAACAAAAGAAAACAATTTATTAAATAATAAAATTACGAAAACAAACATAAAATAGGTATTACAAATGTATTAAATTATGGACCTATCAACGAACACAATTACCCTTCACCATGAACGAAGAATTTTCACGATCTTTCCCACATGTTCCATGCATCATATAATTTTTTACAACTTCATAAGCAACTGGATCAATTTCTTTATCTGGAATCTCTGCCGATACAATCTGATCAACATGTTCAACCCTTTTTGGCCTATCATTAGGATGTAGCCACACTAACATATAAACATGCGGAAGACCACGTTTTTGAAACTCAATGATGTGCATGACTGTTAATCCCAAATGACCTAACAGAATTGTAGAAGGGGGGGGGGGTTGAATACAATTCTTGATATTTCTTAAACTTAAAACAACTTACAAATAAAAACTGAACTTTAAAGTAAAAATCACAAGCACATAAATAATTTCAGTTGGATTGTTTGATGATCCAACTGAAGTGATTTTTATTGCGGAAATAATCTGTGATACAAAATGTACACAGCTGCTCAGTTACAAGAATGTAGAGAAGAAAAATGCTCTCAAAGATAGCTAATACAATCTATTTGTTTTTCTTCTCTTACCCTTATTTTAACTGCTACACTTGGTTATATATTCCCAAGTTTACAAAGCTATTTTTGGCTACACTTAAGTACACTAAAGGTAACCTCCAATAGTTTGCTTTTAATCCCTTTGTCCAGTGGTCCTTGGAGATCCTTGCTTTTGTCTTCATGCTTATTATGATCACTCCCAAGAGCCCAATTGGAAACTGGGATGTTTCCTTATTCCCCATGTCCATTTTAATGGTTTCCAATGCAAAGTACACTTCCACATCACCTTTAGATCTGTTCAGTAAACTGTCACTATCACTTTGTCAACTATTCAGAAAAGCAATAATGATTCGTTGATAGCAGGGAGATGTGTTTCGTTGATAGCTTTATTCTCCGTTTCGTTGATGAGTAGACTTCATTTCGTTGATGAGTAAACTTCATTCCGTTGATGGGTAATCTTCATTCCGGTGACATGTCTTCACTTAGGCAAAATTACAAGGCACAAAATATTTACAATTAACCAACCTATTTTGCCTATCTATCATTTAGTCAACATGACTTAGAAAACCTATCTAATACATACAACAAAATGCATATCAAACTGTGAAGTATTGTACAGTGCAATTGCTACATCACTCATTTCGTTGATGAGCTTCCTGTCAATGGAATGCTGCAAAGCATGCCATTTCGTTGACAACTACAAAATAACTTTACACAAATTCTACTAAGTGTTTTATGTTTATCATCAAGAACAACATATTCCTAACAATGACTAATGGAAAAGAAAACACAATCAAATACTACAAAACATGCAAAGTTTAATAGTTTATTTCTAAAATAAAGTTGTAGTAAACTGAAAGAAATAACTTCACATTGCATACCTCCTATACATCTCCCAAAGTAATTTTTATTCTTTATTAAATCAATCAGTTGGTCCAATTTTAATTTGAATACCCTTGATACAATGTCCGGAGCATCAGCAACATCTACACCAGGCAAGTAGTCAAGCATTCTTTGTATCTCTGGCCATTTTGAATTACAGGTCATTGTGAAAAACAATGAAGGGTGACCAATTGTTCGACATATAACAAGTGAGTCATGGTAATACTGAGACATGTATCTATGTGATCCTGTAAAAGTAGCTAGAAAGATTATATTTTTTCCAACATGAGCTGGATTATTGTCACCCTTTCTTATAAAATCCCGAATAGACCTATATAAATCAGATCGAATGACATTTTGATGATTCTTTATCCAAGATAATCTATACTGTTCAATTACAGCAAACACATCAACAACGAATTATTGCCACAAACGTCCACCAAGATGCATTGTCAAACCTAGTTGGAATTAAATTTTTAATAAGATCAGTGTTCTGAATTCATTTAATATCAGATATAGTCACCAGGGGAAAAAAAAAATAGAAATTCATATGTAAATTTTATCAATCATACTTTCTGAAGGTCGTATCATCAGTTTATAGGCATAATATTCACGCATTGAAACAGTCTCTCTGTTCTTAGGTTCTCCTGAACCTTCTGCATGCTCACCTTCATTAGATTGCATACGTGGCTTTCCATGTCGAGGAATCTGAAGATGAAGCCCATCGTCTCCATATGGGAAAAGAAGTGGATACTGAAGTTGCATATAATGCACAAAAGTCTCTTCAATCCTTTAAAAAAACTTATTCTTAGTCTGTACAACTATATCTTTAAAACCATCAGTTTCCTCGATATCCCCAACAATTAATGCCACAACCTCCTTGGATTGAATAACATGATTAGGCCTTCCAGAAGCGGCCTTTGAAGAAAGTAACACCAAACTAAACTCTTCAGGGTATTTGAGGTCAAAACGATCCCTAACCATATGAAAACCCTCCACCAATTTGTTATTTTCATCGAGCATTTTCAACAATCCCTCAACAAAATCAGGGTTCGTGCAATCACTACCAGGAACAACATTGAGTCTATTCTGGATCTCATTTTCAGTATCATAAATATATAACTGGCAAAACTTCGGTGTATCCCCATCTTTAGGAAGCATGCTACCAAGCAAGTGATAATTCTGTCCACAAAGCTTGAAACAGTATGGAGCTCCACCGTTATTGATTTTGTGATCAATTTTACCACCAAGTGAAGTACATGCGAACAATGAATTGTATGTCCGTATACAATGTTTGAAATGAGATGTTTTCGGACCTCCTGCTAAAAGAGATGCCAAAAATTGAGGAGGTCGTCTTTCTTCAGGAAGTTGTATATGTCCATTTTTATAACATATTGAGAAAGTCGGGACACTGTACTTTGCAGATTTGTTGTTACATTCCTGGTTCCACATATAAGCTTTACACTTTGTACAAATTTTATCAGGTTTGCCAAGGTCCATATACTCAGCCCATAAATCTTCTTGCAAAGTATCTGATCCAAATTCAAAATCACTTGTATACTCTCCTCGATGATCTGCAAAAAAATGGGTAGATGTTAAACATCAGTTTCAGAACATAATTGTATATGTGTGCAGAACATGTAAAGAATATATAATTTGATAAAACCCAATATCGAATAAAATAAAGATTTCAGAGTCTGTGCATAATAATTACATTCTGGATCGTCTATGTCAGTTTCCATGTCATCTGCAATTGCAACATGCATTTAATTAGACAAATTTATATCGATTCTTGTAATTAAAATGACATTCGAGAATATTGAACATTACCAGCATCATTAAAAGACTCTAACAAATTTTTTCCTGAAGATGAGGAGACATCGTGAGGATTTTCGGATGTTGGAATCTTAGTAGTACCTGCGATATTTGATTAGAGTAATATGAAAAAAATCTTGATTATTACTAATATTGTAGAAAAATATATCCAAAAATGTACAAAACTGTGAACATTGATCAGATAGATATGAAAGTGATGATAAAAATTTATAAAAATAAGTGTAAGACCTTTCATTTCCTTCGATAAATTTTTCTCAGAACTTGAAGCACAATTTTGAGCATTATAACATGTAGCATTTTGATGAACAACTACGTGTAGCATTATAAAATTAAAATGAAACATGATAATTTAAGATGTTAGGTCCACAATACAATAATGACAAATAATATTACCAGAATTTTGTAGATTGTCTTGTTTTGAAAACCAATCTGTATTGTGGTGGGGAGAAGTGAAGAAAAATTAATGGAAGATAAATTCTTAATTAGTGTTAAATAAAGTTTAACTTATTACCTGGAATTGGGATATCAATAGAGGATACAAAAGGCACACATACAAAAATACCCCTTCGATTTTCCTTATTACATCGTTTTGACTTGATGCTTTCAATTGTGTCGGAACGCTTGTTTTCCGTATATGGTGGAATATCCAAACTCGTAGCTGATGGAAATTTTTTTGGTTTCCATTTACTCATAATACTTCTTCTTCTACCAGCATCTGAGATTTGTACATTGTATCGGAAATCATTTGTATGTTGCAAGTCAGCCATTCATGATATCTATTAAAAACTTACCAGTGAGATTTGAAATGTCAGTGAGCGGAGTCCTAATACTTTTAACTGATTGCTCCTTTGAAGGGATATTTGGGGCAGCTGTTGATATATGATTTAAAAAACATTAATATAGAGTCGATATAATATATTGGACGATATATGAAAGAGTATGAGTTTGATATTGATAAAACGTACCAGTATTCGAAGAAAGATGTGTCAAAGGAGTAACATTATCTATGATCGACTGTGTGACATCTTTGAAAACAGCATTATATATGAATACACATAAAGCTAAATGGATCGGAAGCACAAAAATAATTAGAAACTATAATCTAATATAAAATAATAAAAAATTTACCTTTTGTACTGAATTGGTGCAAAGGTGCAGAATGTTGTCCCATCTTGGAAAATTGTACTCCTAAATTTTGTGATTGTTGGATTTTATGCAAGCCGAATGCATTCTTGATGGGCATCCCAGGTTTTTTTATTAAAAGAGCGGTAGTAGTTTGTCCGGCTGTAGGATTAACCAATTCTCTATTACCATTCAGATTTGAAATGTCAGATATAGGAGTCCTATTACTTTTGACTGACTGCGCCTTTGGAGGGATAGTTGTTGCTGCTGTTGATATGATTTAAGAAAATATTGATAGAGAGTTGTTACAATAGATTATCCGTCTATGAAAGAGTATACTAACAATATTAATTATTACCATTAAGATTGGTCTTAAAAAAATAAAGATTGTAGGAAACCATGCAGTAGTTATTATTTTGAGAAAGATTACACGTACCAGTGATCCTATGAAGATGTGTCAATGGAGTAACATTATTTATGTTCACTGTGTACCAACTGTGCAAACAAAATTCTATATGTTAATATATAAATCCAAATGGATTGTGAGCACAAAACAATTGGATACTATATAAAAATAATAAAACTTTTACCTGGTGTACTGAATTGGTGCGACGGTGCAGAATTTTGATCCACAATGAAAAGTTGTACTCCAGAATTTTGTGATTGTTGGATTTTATGCATGTCGAATGCATTCTTGGTGGGTCTGCCACGTTTTTTAGTTAAAAGAGAAGCAAGAGTTTGTCCGGCTGAAGGTTTAACCAATAACAATCAATTTCAAGATAAATCTAGTAGTTTTACAAAAAATAATTGTAAATCTCCTTAAAGGTCATCTTAAAAGTTCAAATATTATACCAGAGTTTGTCAGGGAATTTTCAGAATTGCATAAATTTTCCTTTTTCGGTCTTCTACGCTTCTTATTTGGGATATAATTAGGAGTTTGATTGTTTCGATTCTCGTCCATTTCTGTAAAGGCATAAGATGTAATTACAATGGTTAAAAGCATGGAAAACATGAGAATATATGAAATTTTAAGATTTCAAAACACCAGGTTTTCATCATTATTGGATTGTTGGGTAGCGACCAATCCGAGCTGACTTTGTAAAATAGCTTTGGATGTCAGACCAAATCATATTTGGCTCATTTTTGAATTAGTCTGATTTGTATATGAAGAACAAAAAAACAATATACAAAGAGCCCAAGAAACCAGATATAAATTAGGATGATCCCAAATGAAACAATGACACATATACCAGCAATATATGAATTGGCAAGAGAGAGAGAGATTGATTTGATATACACACCAGCAACACTAATACACCAACAAGAGGAATACGATTTTATATATACACATATACATATAACATCAAAATCAGTAACAATAGTTATTATTTGATTTCACACAACAACACTAATACACCTACATATATATGATGAAATCAAGATCCATACATGTTCACGAATTCACCAATAACATCAACATCAGTATTTTCAGAAATTGAATTCGTAATCATGTAGTCAATTAGGGTTTGATAAGGGCTGTGCGTTTTTCTTAATTGAAATTAGTATAAGCGGGATCGGGGAAAGATATACGGCATGTAATAAGATATGGTGATGTAAAATGACATATTATTTTTGAATTGGGAATTTACCAAAATAGACATAAGCTATATGTAGAGCCAAAAATTTTAAGGGTATTTGATGAAATTATCCAAACTCTTCACTAGCAGCTATTAAGAATATAATACATAATACATATGATAATATCTCTTCATTCAGAAATTACTTTGCTATAATTTCGAGAATTATACTCTCTCCGTCCCACCCATTTGTTTACATTTGGATTGGGCACGAAAGTTAAAAAAAACTAATAAAGTAGTGGAAGAAGTAAAAAAAGTGAGTTTAATGGTGGGACCAATTAATATTTAATGTATAAAGTGAGTGTAGTGGAAGAAAGTAGTGGAAGTAGTTAATTTTTATATTGTAAAAGTATACTATTTTTGAAAATTTTAGAAATGTAAAAAATCGGAAATAACATCCCAAAAAGAAAAGTGTAAAGAATTGGTTGGGACCGAGGGAGTAATATTTTCCTTATAGTTACGAGTCGGTTAACAAGAGTTGAAACTTCAAATCTGGGTAATACTACTTGGTAATTTAATTATATAATATGAGAATCTCAATCTCACTGTATAGGTAAATCAAGAGCCGTTTGAGTGAGTTTAAAATTATTACTTATGATTTAAGAGCATCTCTAATGGTGAAAAATCTTTAGCTATAATATCTTAGGTGACACGTGATATAGATAATATGTAAAAGAATATTACTGCAATAGTTCTCATTAGCAAAAATTATAGATAATCATAGTTCATTGGTTGTATTTGAAATTTCCCTTAGCAAAAATTATACTTGATTGTCATTATAACTAAGCCCATTGCTTGTTCTCCTTGTGTAAAATTTTAACTATTTTCTACTATAAATTTTTTAGCCAATCATTATAGCTATTGTCGTTGAAGATGCTCTAAAATTACTAAAATTGATAAGTAAAAAGTAAAAAATTTCTGTTTGGGTAATTTCAAATTATGAGTTTTTAAAAATAAGTTTGATAAACAATAAATTTGAATGATGATATTAACTTTTATCAAATGAAATAAGTTGTTCGAAAAAACACCTCTCACCCACTTCCCACTTCTAAAAAGAAAGAAAACATTAGATTTGAACAATAAAACCCTATTCATTTGTAAAGTTATGTGTATTCTGCGATACTAGTGTACTTCGTATAATATGAAAACCTATGTCTTATAGTGTTTACAATAAAAAATTAAATTCATATGGGAAAAAGGGGAAGGGAGACTTAATTAATCCGGTGAAAAAAAAAAATGAAAATCTGGTCTGTCGACTGGCAACTGTGTCAGGTGTGTAATCCGTGACAAGAAACAGGAGAAAGTAAGTAAAATAAAATCTAGTTGATGATTTCAAGAGGCGACTAATGTTTGGTTGGCCAAGTTGTATTTAGATCTTCTTTTTGTGATTACTACTTATTTTACTTATATTTTACTGGTTGGTGGAGTCTTGTTATCTGCTAGCCACTGTTTTTGCCTTTTCTCTATTCAACCTTTTTGTCAATTTTCACGTGTACAAACCGCATGTCTTTATCAATATTAACTACTGTAGTAGTAGTATCTTTTTATTTTGATACGAATAATTTTATCCTTTATTTTTATAACTCATCACTAATACTAAAAAGTAATTGTTAAATACATGATCACTTACTTGAGATATTATATTTTCATATATAAATGAATTAAACAAATGCTTATTATAAACCGTTCTCCAACTATGTTTATTAAAATAGTTGGCTAAAATAATATAAAATAAAGATTATGTAAAATTTGCTGAATTGCATGTACTTTAATGAAGCTAGCTTTAATGATCGATTATATTTATAAATAGTATGTTATTATTGTTTAAGTTATTATAAATAAAATATATTTTTAAACATGCAAATTGATGACGTGACTTTTTACGACAAATTTAATCAATATATTTAGGTTAGCTAAAATTTGAGGGGTCCTTTGGTTCAGGTAATTCTAGTATAAGTATGAGTTTCGTTCATTCCAAACCCATACTAGCTGTTTGGTTGAGCATTTTTAAATTTTGATACCCATACCTAAAACCTTAGGGGATGTGGGTTTGAGGAAGAGATATGAGATATCAAATTCAATTTTTTTTATTTTATTTTTATAATGAAATTAAATACATACCCAATACACATATTTTAAACATGATATTGTTTAATCTTTAATAGATTATACTTAGGTTTTGAAAAAATTGATTATTCATTTTTTTTAATTTCATACTAATAAATAATATCTTATAAAAATATTATATAATTATTTAGTTGGTTAATTTAAAATTTACAAATCACGTATTTTTTAATATCACTGTATAATGTACACTTACACATTATTGAAAAATAAGTTATTAATTATATTTTAAATTAAAAAGATTCATGTCAATACTGAACCAAACACATGATATATACCTCATCCTCATACCAGCTTAACCCGATTCCCGATTCCCGATTCCAAACTCATACCGTCTTTTGAACCAAACAATCCCTTAGATAACTCGTTAAAGTGTAGAAATTTTTGAATACTCCTTATAATTTTTATTTATAGCCAGTTATATATATTTTTAGCTAAGAAATTTATATGATCAGAGATGCTCTAATTAGTTCAACCTATCAGCACTTCGGCAGGTAAAAATGTAAATTTAGCATTCAAGTAAAGAGTTACATAAACTTCCACTAATTACGTTTAGTTCACATGATCTTTTTGTTAAGTAAAGATCACATGAAATTATATCAGAAGCAGCGCGGAAAGCCGGAAATACGTGAATGCTTAAGTATGTATTAATACAGTGTGCATGAGTGGAATCAAAATTATGCACCAAGGAAGGTTCTTGCAGTGATGAAGACAGTGTAGTGAAATCTTCTTTAATCCTTCATATTTAATTTAACTACCGACTTTACACTTTACGTGATTTGCAAAATATATAAATTAATTAAATATTATATATAGTACATAGTGTTCATACTTTCTGTCGACATGGATAAGAGAAGAGATTTTTAACTTATGATTTTGTTGGCCAAAATTCTAGTTGATGTTACAATATCAAAATTATCTGTAATATTATGAATTTACAATTCATACAACTAAAATATATTTTCTTTGTTTGAAAATAATTGACATTTAATTTTTTTATATACGTATTTGAAAGAGTTTTGACCAATTAGAATTATATTTTAAATAAAAATATTAATTATATATTTTATTTTAAAAATAATAATTTTCACCACATAGCCAAGTCTCTTAAAAATATGTCCAAAATCATAAGTGTTTTAAAATGGAAAACAAATATGATCAATCAAAATCATAAGTGTTTCTCTTTCTTTAAGAGAGATGATTTATTTTAGTATTCAAGATCGGTCAGGTATTGGAATATATTTTGACAAATCAGTTATATATATATATATCCTTCATGTCTACAATGTATTGTTAAATTATTTTTTAAAAAATACTGTATATTTCATTGAGCAAGAGAGGCATGTACCACACTTAAGATATTTTTAATGATAGTAGTTTAGATGAAGGAGACTATATTAATACATATTTGTTCAATTTTAATTATTTTTGTAAATATCATATAACTTTTGATTAATGAATTAATTACATTTAAAAAAGATACGGTCAACCAAAAATATAACTACTGTTATGAGAGAAATTTGGTACAACACAATTGAGAGAATCTCGCTGGAATATTCGTGAGAAACGTCCTTGATTATCGGACAGAGCTTACAGGTTCAAAACTCGAAGCCTGAAGCTGGTTATGAGAACAGAATGGTTGAAGTATGTCTCCGGGGGCTGAGTTGACAAACCACCGGTCGAAATAAGCAGTGTAAATCCTACACTACCAGTAAATTCGCCGGAATATGTATCACTGAGGTGCACATGCCTTATGCTTCTCAAGAGTGAAAATCCGAATCCCTTAGTCAAGTGCCTACATATCCTATTTATAGGAATCAAGCCCCATGTAGTTCTATTAGGTTTATACTTCTTCCATCCTGCACATTCGACTACTCTAAGATAATCCATCTTAGAGTTATAGACGAATTAAGTAGCTCTAGCCGAGCTTTCCAGTGTCCTAGTCCATATCCATCTCTAAGTCTTACAAATCCTCATTTATTTAATGCTTATCCGAAACCATCAATACAAGTCCTACGCTGATTGCAATTGTTCCATCCGGCGTGTTTAGCTAAGCCTTGAAATCCTTTTACAAGTACAATTCCGTGCCCCTAAAGTATAGGTAGCTGCATCCGTGTCCTACTAGTACTCTGCCTTCCAGGGGTCGTGACCACTCGTCACCTTAGACCAGTATCGAGGTTCATACCACCTGAACCTCATTGCCCTTTACCTGAACCCTGATACCTTGAATCCTGTCTAGGCAACCTGTACCTGTCCTCTGGCGCCTTTGAACCTATATCCCAGTTCACACCAATCTAACCCAATACACCCCTACTGGACTTTCAAAACATATGGGCCTTAAATTGAGCCCATGTGAGATTTCGGGCACAACAACTACCCCCCGGTTCCTTGCAGTATTGAATACAAAAGGAACCAAAACCTATTTCATTCTCAAATGATCAACCCTTAACCTCATAACCAGCTGCAATCCCGTATCCGAACACTCAATACCTAATCAAAATCCTCCGCGCCTATACCTCTGCGCCTCAGCATATTAATTTCACATTTTAATTAACTACCAAAGACATATTTATCCACACATTATCCTTTGTCTATTGAAAAGAATTCAAATTTTAAAACCTGCAACAAACCTCCCATATTCCTCCTAGAAAATTGAACCATGCATTAATCCTTCACACTTTTCATTGTTTGTTTGTTTTGTTTTTTTACCTATCCGTGGATGCCACCTGGCATAGCTGCTCCTCTTCCGTGTGTACTTAAACACACATTCACCCCCCTTTTCTCTCTTTTTATCTCACTTTTTTTTACACAAACTGTTCATTCTCCCTTCTCTCTCTCTCCGGCGGAAGGCTTCTAGACGGCTCAGGGTTCCGACGATACTCTAATTCTCGATCATCCTCAACCTACATCACTCTATAAGGTATAAATCTATCCTTATCTACCGTTTTTACTCCCCTTTTTGTCATTGCATGCCGCTCTTGAATGTGCTCCTTTTATGTGTACAGACATATACATACACCACCATGTATGCACACACACATACTTATATTATCAGGCTGATCAAACTAAAATCCAAGATGCCATGCGCACTTACCTTTTGTGAATCATAAGTGCTTGATATTACTTATTTTAATATCATGTGAAGTAGAGATTGTAAAACCCTTTAATACAACACCGTGTCTCTTCATCTTCCTAGCTGTCCTTGCTTGCATGTATAGTCGATAATATGCATCATACATGTCCCGGAACATTAACATTGGTATGCTGCCTCATAAAGAGATAAATAATTGAAAACTTTTCCTGTAGTTTTAGGTTTAGATGTCTATGTACTACGGCCTCTCCCGAGGTGAAAATCCCTATGGACCTGCATCTGTCCTTTAGGTATAGAGGCGATCTTGTAATTTGTAATTCCCAAACCTTTGGAACTATTCCGACCACCACCTGTTCGACCTAGGTCCTCAATCAACAATCCTTGGAAAAGCCCCAATCGAAAACCTTCGTAAGCTTTTTGGTTTACTGGTCCTTTTGCTTGCCTAATTGCGAAGAACCTTGTTGGCCGTTATCTTACCATGCATCATCTTTTGCAGATGTCAGGGAATTCAACCCCTGCAAGCTCCCAACAGTCAACGGCCCACGAGGTGCAGGTTCCTATTGACTCTGATCCTACATCTGCTAGAACCTTTCCGTTAAATCCTCTAGCTATCAAACCAGTCAGTACCAGAACTCGCTCCAAAGTTAAGGTTCTGGTTCCTGAACAAGCTATCGTATCTGTTCGAAACAATCTCTTTTCCCACAAAATCAGAGATTCTCAACCCATTGCCCTTTGTCAAACATCTTCTGACAACTATCCGCTCTCCGATTCAGAAGTTGAGGTCGAGGTTCCCTCGGAAGATGAAACTCCAAATGAATCCCAGGGCATAATCCCTGCTTGTGAGGAACTAGACACCTCAATGAATGCTAACAGAGTGAAACTTCTTCTCCAAAAACACCGTCCCAAATGCCGCTTGGTGGTACCTTCCCTTGGGGAAAGATGTCATCGTTTTGACAACTTTGAACCTGATCAACAGATACCTTGTGCTGTGTTTTCCGCCACGTTTTTTAGAATGGGTTTGTCCATTCCTCTACATCCCTTCATCAATGATATCATTACCTACTATGACATTGCTCCCCTCCAAATGACTCCCAATGCTTACCGAATGGCCATGTGTATGTATGTCCTCTATGACCAGCAGTTTGAAAAGAAAATGTCTGCCCGTGAGCTGGGTTTCTTTTACCAGCTCAAACAAACGGGAAAGAATTCCGGTTTCTTTTACTTGTCCGCCTGGAACGTCCATGATGGACAATGTATCAAGGGAAACAGAAAGGGGATGACCGATTGGTTACCCCAATTTCTCTATTGTTATGATTGTCCCGTTTATAGAACAGAATTCAACAGAAATCCCAGTAAGTATTGTCTTTATATTTTCCTTATTCCTTCCATAATAATTTAGGTATCGCACTCTAACCCACACCTAATCCTTATATAGAGATTCCAAGTAAGATGGCACTTAAGGGCCATTCCCTGGAAAGGGCTCTTGAGGCCTTGAAGCTGTCAGCGGAGCTAGGAGATGGTGCTAGTCTGCTGACAGATCAAAACCTTAGAAGATGTGGTTTTTTGCCAAATAAGAAATCTTTGAACCTGGTTTCAACAGAGGACTCTGAAGCTGAAACCTCAAGTAAAATAAGTTTCCTATTATGTCTATGTGCTTTACTTTATCATTTGTGCATTCTCAACACGCTATTATCCTTGTTTTCATACCTTATTGCTCATATAATAATCTTTGATTTCCCTTGTAGATATGGCTTCTGGTGTGCCATCCTTTGTCAACAAATCCGCAAGCTACGATGACCTCTTTGGAGATGAGGGGAAAGACCTTGTTCCTATTGATGCTACCCCTATATCAAGGATGAAATCAACCACTGCTTCTCATGACAAATCCACTACTTCTTCCAAAAGGAAACTGCCGCCGTCTGCCACTGTTGATTCCGCTAAGGGCCCGGGATCTCGTTTTAGCAAAAAGTCCAAGCCATCACCCCCCAGCACCCCAGGTGAAGGTTCCAGCTCCTTAATCCGCAAGTTTTTTACTATGGCAGGGAACCAGATTCCCGAGGAAGCTATCGCTGAGTGGGATAGGATGAGCTTGTCTGAAGCTGCGAAGGCCACTACTTGGTGTGAGGCTCAGAGTCTTTTTCATACTTTAAAGCGTAATGAAGAAATGGTGGCAGCAGCCCGCAGCGATCAGAAGCTACTTGAAGAAATTAGGCAGTTAAAAATCCTCCTTAAGACAAGTGAAGATGAGAAGAAAAAGTTAGCTGATGCCAGCAAGAAGCTTAAGGCTTCCGAGGCTAAGCTATTGAAAGAGCGTGAACAGTTGAACACCTCCATCGTGAACCTTGACTCTGAAAAGGATGCTCTACAAGCTTCCTATACCAGGAAAGTTGGCGAGTTTAAGAAGAAGCTGGATTCTCTCAATACCACCATCGCCCTGGAGAGATCTACCCGGGAAGCTGCCAAACGGGAAAAGTTCGAAGCCGGGTATAGCTGTGGGGTGAACGATTATATTGAATCTACATATGACCACTTCCCCACTTTGGACTGGACTCTGCTGGGTGATGACGCTGTGAGGCTGGTGGAGGAGATCAAGAAGAAAGAAGCTGAGGCCACGAAAGATCAGGAGAAAGCTATCCCGTTGGAACCTGAAGGTGAGGCTCGGGGCGCAGACGACACCAGCCTAGAGGTTCAGATGGAAGATACGGAGAAAGCTGATCCAGCTCCTGATCAAGATGTTCCTGATGCCTCTCCCGACGAGCCTGCTGCATGATCACTGGTTTCCAATTATAAGTACCTTTCTTTTTGAGAACACTCACGCCCTTGGAAAGGTTAACTTTATGGTTTTTGGTTTCGATAACATTCCTGGCGTTCACGCCATAGTTTTTTAAACATTTGGATGAGGGTGCGGGTACCTCGGAATACCTCGCAAGATGTAACCTTTAAGATTGGTTTTCATCTTTTTAAATTTACCGTACTTTCGTTTTCCTTATGCCCGAAATCCATGTCTAGATTTTCCATGCTATTTCTTCTGTATGATCACTAGATCGATATATCGAGTTTACATACAGATTGATGTGGTTCTGTGCGATTCCGAGTACACAAGACCAACCTGTCCTGCTACGTTAGATAATCAGGATTCTTAAGCCAGTGAATAAGTATGTGTCCATTCAAGAATATCCATGATTTATACCATGTAAGTGGCCAATATGATCCGAAGCTCACCTGAGCTGTTACCCATCTCATAACCCGAGATACAATCCTTACTGGATAAAACTTATTCACAATATGATTATTCCAATAATATAATGTGTAAGTAAACCACCCTTGCACCTAACATCCTTAGGTACAGAATCCATATTCCATAGATTAAAATATCCATAAGCCATTTTATCCAATGCCTTAGAAAAAACCAATTATCCATGCATATCCCGGCCCGGGGTAATGCTCCATTAACTTCCAGGTACTTCATAAATCTATATGAAGCTTAATCCGTGCTACAGCTTCAAGGGTTTGCCAACATTGAACCTCCATAGTGTAGTTTTAACCCTTTTAATGTTTCATCTTGCAATCATGCAAGGAGTTTTAAACCCGACTGTGGCCTATGTGCAGTTTCCACACTTTACCATGATACTCATGCCTAGTGTCCCTAGGGCTTATATGAGTTGATACATTTGAATATTTATCCATGGATATTAACCTTTACCTCATAATCCATGAGTATTAACCTTTACCTCATAATCCATGAGTATTAACCTCTACCTCATAATCCATGAGTATTAACCATTACCCCATAATCCATGAGTGTTAACCTCTACCTCATAATCCAATCCAATTCCATTAAATTCAATCCAATAATATTAAATCCAATCCAATAATATTAAATCCAATCCAATAATATTTCGAAATTTAACCATTTGAACCTGTATAGAGTATGTCCACTACCCCCCCAGTTCTTTATCATATAATTGTTTATGGTGAAGAACTAAACAGAGGCAATCATACATTCAACCTTAATCCACATGTAATCCTTACAGCAAGCACATAAAGAGTGATAAAGCATTCAAACAAGAACAGCCATATGAACCAAAAATAGAGGTTTCATTAATATTGTAAAATTTATCGAAAGTCATCCAATAGGTAGGGTGTGCATACACTACCCCCCGAGTGCTCGAAGAACAAATGAAAATGTCTTGCTATGAACTTGAAACAAAGTGCTTCGAAGCTGAGCCAAACAGCTATGAAGCTGAGGCTCACAACTATGAGGCTATACCTATGCATGGCAGTTACAACTAATAAACTGCTTTTATTATTCCTATGCCTGAAAGAGGCCTACAGAAATAGTACCTGATGATTTACTGGTAGTATTTCTTAAGATGTTCACCATTCCATGCCCTTGGAATGAGCTTTCCATCCAAATCCGTGAGATGATAGGTACCTTCCCATAAGACAGCCTTTATGAGGTACGGACCTTCCCAATTTGCACCAAACACACCATGACCATGAACCTTCATGTTGGGCATCATCCTCCTTAGAACCAAGTCGCGAACCTTTAATGGTCGTGCGCGAACCTTGCTGTCAAAGTATTTCCGAGTACGTTGTTGATATGCGGCTAGCTTTAGCTGCGCCGTGGCCCGAACCTCCTCTACCAAATCCAAGTACAATCGATGATTGACCTCATTATTCCCAGGGTCATAGTTATCCCTCCTGAATGATCCAGCCCCAATTTCTACAGGCACCATTGCTTCACAACCGTAGGTTAAGGTAAAGGGTGACTCCCCAGTAGTGGTTCGCGGTGTTGTGTTGTATGACCACAAAACCATAGGGAGTTCCTCAGGCCAACACCCTTTGCTTTCCTCTAGTTTGGTCTTCAAGGTGTGCTTAATAATCTTGTTGACAGCTTCCGTTTGTCCATTACTTTGAGGGTGGTAAACTGCCGTGAAGCCCTTCTGAATCCCAAGGTCATCACACAGCTTTCACAATTCTTTGCTATCGAATTGCTTTCCATTATCTGAAATTAGCTTGTAAGGAACTCCAAACCTGCAAACAATAGCTCTGAACATAAATTCCTTTATTTTTGCAGCTGTTATTGTAGCCAGAGGTTCAGCTTCAGCCCACTTGGTAAAGTAATCTACAGCCACCACATCGTATTTCACTCCCCCTTTACCTTTAGGCAGCTCCCCAATCAAGTCAATTCCCCACACAGTGAAAGGCCATGGGCTGGTGAGAGGTTTCAACGGGACAGCTGGAGTGCTATTGAAATTTGCAAACCTTTGACAACGATCGCATGCCTGTACGAACCTATGGGCATCCTTCTGAATCGTGGGCCAATAATACCCTTGACGGAGTATCTTATGTGCCAAGGAGGTTCCACCCGAATGATTACCACAAATTCCTTCATGGACCTCTCGCATAATGTACTCGCACTCGTCACTTGATATGCACCTTAGAAGCGGTTTATTGAATCCTCTTTTGTATAAAGAACCATCGTAGATAACATACCTTGTAGCCTGGTATCTTATTCTCCTAGCTTCCTCTTTTCCTTCTGGAACAATCCCCTTTGTGATGTAATTCATAATAGGTGTTGTCCACAATGCCTCAGTCGCAGGTTCCAAGTTCATAACCTCGAGTCTAGGAATGCTAGGTTGAAGTTGAATCTCCAGAGGTATAATCCCCAACATAGTAGCTTCCCTTTGTGAACCCAACTTTGCAAGCGCATCAGCATCAGTGTTTTGTGTCCTTGGGATTTGTTCAAGGTTCACTTCTTTGAACCTGCTAATCAGCTCTTGAGCATACCTCATGTAAAGGTCAGTACGAGGACCTCTAGCTTGGAATCCTCCTCGAATATGCCATACCACTAGCATAGAATCACTGAAAACAGTCATGTTTTCTACCCTCATTTCCAAAGCAAGCTTCAAACCAGCTATTAGAGCTTCATACTCTGCATCATTGTTCGTTGCGTTAAAAGCGAAGTGAATGGAGCTTTGAAGCTTGTGGCCCTCCGGGCTAATGAGAACAATACCAGCTCCTGCCCCATTTCCATTTACCGCTCCATCTACATAAAGTGTCCACCATGGTGAGCAGTTTTCAACCATCTCTTCAGGGGCTGTAGGTTCAGCTATACACTCGTCGCCCTTAACCTCAAATGACGGAGGGAATTCCAGCAAAAAGTCTGCCAACACCTGCCCTTTTATAGCCGTTCTTGGCTTGAAGTCAATATCGAATTGTCCCAACTCCACAGCCCATTTCATAAGCCTTCCCGAAGCTTCAGGTTTGTGCAAAACCTGCCTTAAAGGGAATGAAGTACGTACCTCGATTCGGTGTGCTTGAAAATAAGGCCGAAGCTTCCTCGAAGCCAAGATTAAGGCATAAGACAACTTTTCCATGTTAGAATATCGTGTTTCGGCGTCCAGCAACCTTTTACTTACATAATAAACCGGGTGTTGAACCTGCAGCTCCTCCCGGACTAGTACAGCACTGATAGAATATTCTGAAACTGCCAAGTACAAGATGAGAACCTCTCCATCTAGAGGTTTAGACAGCAATGGAGGACTGCCCAACTGTTCCTTTATCTTTGTAAAAGCAGCTTCACATTCCGGGTTCCATTCAAAGTTCTTTCCTTTCTTGATTGCTGCAAAGAATTCTCTACATTTATCTGAAGATTTGGAGACAAACCTGTTTAGAGCTGCAATCCTACCAGTAAGACTCTGAACCTCCTTTATGTTTCGAGGAGATCGCATCTCGATTAAAGCTTTAATCTTGGCAGGGTTTGCTTCAATTCCCCGATGATTGACAATGAAGCCTAGAAACTTTCCTGATTCCACGCCGAAAACACATTTCTGAGGGTTGAGCTTCATTCTGAACCTTCGTAGTATGTTGAACATTTCTGATAGGTGTAACACATGGTCAGCTGCAGCTTTAGATTTGACCAGCATGTCATCAACATAAACTTCCATAGTTTTCCCTA
This sequence comes from Heracleum sosnowskyi, assembly GCA_030848705.1. Taxonomy (NCBI): domain Eukaryota; kingdom Viridiplantae; phylum Streptophyta; class Magnoliopsida; order Apiales; family Apiaceae; genus Heracleum; species Heracleum sosnowskyi. Next base: position 135,504,739 of record CM061237.1, read on the forward strand.
TCTGATCCTTGAACATCTTATTCACCAGCCTTTGGTAGGTAGCTCCAGCGTTCAAAAATCCAAAAGGCATGCCAATATAACAGTAGAGACCTCTATCTGTGATGAAGGATGTATGCTCCTGATCAGGTTCATACATGGGAATCTGATTATATCCCGAGTAAGCATCCATGAAGCTTAAGAGAGCATGCCCAGCTGTAGCATCAACCAATTGATCAATCCGTGGGAGTGGAAAGCTATCTTTAGGGCATGCCTTGTTCAAATTCGTAAAATCCACACATGTTCGCCATTTTCCATTAGGCTTCTTGACAAGAACTGGATTTGCCAACCAATCCGGGTAGAATGATTCTCTTACCAGCCTAGCTTCTAGTAACCTGTCAACTTCTTCTTTGAGGGCTAAAGCTCTCTCACCACTTATCGCCCTTCGTTTTTGTCTCACAGCAACCCTTTCGGGGTCAATGTTAAGGTGATGACACATCACCCTGGGATCAATCCCCACCATGTCAGAGTGACACCAAGCGAAAACATCTAAGTTATGTTTTAAGAAACGAGTCAATGCTTCCCTAGCTTCAGGTTCCAACTGCTTTCCAATTTTTAGTTCCTTGGAGGGGTCGGTTGCATCCACTAGGATTGACAAAGTGTCACCAGCAGCACCTGTTGTTTCCCTAGCTTCAGGCATTCGGGGATCTAAGTCAACCTTCACCTGAACCTCTGTATCAATTCTTCTAGATTGTGAAGAAACCTTGGGGGAGATTTCTTCCTGGGCGTCCTCAAAGTCGCTATCATTTACCTCTTCAACAATACCTTCGATAAAAGGTTCACTGTCTTCTTTGAGTTTTGGTGGGGGTGCCTCCAGCATCCGTACCTCATTCTGGGTATCTACCCCCGAAGAAAAGACAATATCCGTGGAGCACTCTTCACCTGGATGTTGGATAATCATAATCACATTGCACAAATTATGTACATGCTGTGAGGGTTCATTCTTCGTTGGTGAATCCTGGTACCTATAGCAATTATCCGTGGTGCCACCATCAACCAACAACAAATGCTTCGAAGCTTGCTCCACGGTGCGCAGAGCCTTACTATAACATTCCCTTGAATCCACTTGACAGCCCTTTAGACATCCAATTCCGTTAGGAGTGGGAAACTTCATGGAGAGATGGTAGATAGAAGTTACCACTCTCATTTCCTTCAAGAGGGGCCTGCCCACGATACAATTATATGATATGTCTTCATTCACTACCATGAATTCTGTCACTTGCGTAGCTTTCATAGGTTCAGCCCCCAACACAACAGGGAGCTTCACCCTTCCTACAACCTGTACTGGTCCGCCAGTAAATCCATATAAGTCATTGTAAGCAGGGGACATTTCCTTGTCCGCGAGTCCCATCTTTTGATAAGTGTCATAAGCCAATATGTTGCAAGAACTTCCATTATCCACCAAGACTCGATGCACATTGAGCCCTCCAATTGTGATTGTCACCACCAATGCATCGTTGTGGGGGTGATGCACGTGTCTTGCATCGTCTTCAATGAAGGTGATGTCCGCCGCTTCACCTCTAAACAGCTTCGGGGGCCTATCTGCCAAATGATAAACATTTGTGAGAGGGTTTCCTCTAGCCTCACGTGCATAATTCTTCATTGCGTTCCTGCTGAAACCTCCAATGTACGGTCCGCCAATGATCGTGTGGATACTACCAGCCCTGGTAGCTCGATCAGGTGCAGACTTCTCTTCATCTTTCTTGGACCTATCATCCTTGTACTTTTTCGCCTCCTGGGCCACAAATTCTGGGAGGAAACCTTTCCTGATCAAGTCCTCAATATGATCTTTGAGGTGTCGGCAGTCGGCTGTTTCATGCCCATTAGCATCATGGAAAGCGCAATATCTAGCTAAATCCTTCCTTCCGGGAGGTCCCATCCTGGAGGGTTTTCTGAACATCCCTGACTTATCACCAATTTCGAAGATGTGTTCCACAGGTGCTGCCAAAGGGGTGTATTCCGAGTACCTCCTACTACCCTTAGATGATGGATATTTGTACTCGACTGTTCTCTTTGAACCTGTGGTGTTCACTGACAGAGGTGCGGTCTTCGCCTCCTTGTTGATATCCCGACCCTCTGCTGAAGCTGTGTTATAGGTTGTCCGCTTACTGTAGTTTCTTTCCTTAGGGCTGTACGACCTATTCCTCTTATTCCTGTTCTAATCTCGTGAAGCATTATCCTTCTTCAGATTCTCCTAGGATTGTTCCACGACTTTATGCCTTTCTACCTTGGCGTAGAAGTCAGCCAGGGTAGTAGGTTCCCTACTCTGCAACTCTTTCCAGAATTCGGTCCCAGGCTTAACCCCAGCTATCAGAAAATTTTTATAAGTTTCGTCTGTGGTTTTCCTCACCCTTGGAACCTCAGCATTGAACCTCTTGAAATAGTCGTTAAGTGATTCGTTGTCACGTTGCTTAATATTTGCTAGGGTATTGGCCGGAGGTGCAAACGTGACTGAAGCTCTAAACTGAGTTACAAACATCTCACCCATCTGTCTCCATGACTTAATAGAATTGGAGGGAAGCCTCTTGAACCACTGATGAGCACTATCCCTTAGAGTTGCAGCCAGCAACCGACATTTTGTGCGATCCTTGATTTGATAGACTTCCATCTCCGTGTTGAAACGACTGAGAAATTCTACAGGGTCTGTGGTCCCGTTGAATTTCAAGTCTCCCACTCCCCTGTAGCTACGGGGTAAGGGCGAATCCCGCACCTTCTTAGTGAAAGGTGATCCCACCGTCAATCCTGATTGGGGGCCCTTTTCTGCCATAATCTTCTCGAGGACTTTCCTGAGGTCCTCATCCTTGTATTTTCCACCACCTTCAGCTGACCCAGAGGTGTCATCAGTGTCACTCCCACCGTTGGAGCTCTCATCAGAACTGTCATCAGCTTTATAGGACGAGCCTGAGCTATGCTCATCTTCAGGTTTAGAGTGGGACTTATCCTTATGACTCCCTGACGCCTTAGACAGTGATTTCTCACTTTGTACCTTCTTGGGACCCTTCTGTTTTGCCTCCAATAGCTTAAGCCTCAAATCCTTACTCGTTAGCTTTTTTCCCATTCGGTCGAATACAGTGACACTCCTTGTAACCGAAGGTTCAGGATCCTCCTTATCCTTGGGCTCAGCTTCAGAGTTCCAGTCAGGATTACTCTGATCGGTTTCAACATCAGAAAAAGTCTTCTTAGTTCTCTCCTTCTCAGGTCCTTCCTCCTCACTGCCAAAATCCAGCCGAGTAGGCGTAACCTTTGGAGCCTTAGGCCGTTTTTCCGAGGATCTTTGCTTCTTTCGCCATTTTTTCATCTTTTCAGATTTTTTCTCCAAGGAATCCACCCTTTCACCAATTTTCTTGAGGTGATCGAAAATATCCTTGTTCGTAACCTCGCCATGAGGACCTGTTCCACGGCCTTCTTCATTGTTAGTTGGTGTTTGCGTATTTCCGGAATCATCCGACATCTTTTCTCTCTCAAGATTTTTGATAGAGTTCCCCTCCTTCTAGCGCCACTTATGTTGTGAGAGAAATTTGGTACAACACAATTGAGAGAATCTCGCTGGAATATTCGTGAGAAACGTCCTTGATTATCGGACAGAGCTTACAGGTTCAAAGCTCGAAGCCTGAAGCTGGTTATGAGAACAGAATGGTTGAAGTATGTCTCCGGGGGCTGAGTTGACAAACCACTGGTCGAAATAAGCAGTGTAAATCCTACACTACCAGTAAATTCGCCGGAATATGTATCACTGAGGTGCACATGCCTTATGCTTCTCAAGAGTGAAAATCTGAATCCCTTAGTCAAGTGCCTACATATCCTATTTATAGGAATCAAGCCCCATGTAGTTCTATTAGGTTTATACTTCTTCCATCCTGCACATTCGACTACTCTAAGATAATCCATCTTAGAGTTATAGACGAATTAAGTAGCTCTAGCCGAGCTTTCCAGTGTCCTAGTCCATATCCATCTCTAAGTCTTACAAATCCTCATTTATTTAATGCTTATCCGAAACCATCAATACAAGTCCTATGCTGATTGCAATTGTTCCATCCGGCGTGTTTAGCTAAGCCTTGAAATCCTTGTACAAGTACAATTCCGTGCCCCTGAAGTATAGGTAGCTGCATCCGTGTCCTACTAGTACTCTGCCTTCCAGGGGTCGTGACCACTCGTCACCTTAGACCAGTATCGAGGTTCATACCACCTGAACCTCATTGCCCTTTACCTGAACCCTGATACCTTGAATCCTGTCTAGGCAACCTGTACCTGTCCTCTGGCGCCTTTGAACCTATATCCCAGTTCACGCCAATCTAACCCAATACACCCCTACTGGACTTTCAAAACATATGGGCCTTAAATTGAGCCCATGTGAGATTTCGGGCACAACAACTACAAATCAGTTAAATATCTTTTTAAGAAAGAGATTCAGATTACAACCCGTCGTAGACCTATTTTTCGAAAATTAAACTGTAAGTAAACTGTAGAGTGGAAAATAAATTAGAAAATGACAGATATAGTAAATTCGCATAAAATAAAAACCAAGACACCTCGTATATGTATGAAACCTACACGAGTTACGGCTAATTATCACCAATTATAGTCGTAATCTAATATTAGCTTAACAGACAATTTGTCATTAAACACAAGTAAACCACAATTAGTCGGTCTAAAAATATAAACTACACATGTTTAATACTTCAACAAAACGAGTAACAAACGTTAGACAGTTCGAATCCAACTGGGTCACCAATATATTCTCCCTTTAAAAACAAACTCACCAGCTTCACAATCTTCATTCCATGCACTCTCCTCCATTCTGTCGCTTTAGGCATACATAAATTTAATCAGCCTTTCATTTTATTCATCATCTCCGAAACTATTAGCGAACTACTCGACTCGAAAACCATGAATCGGAACTCTGGTTCTATTAAAAGAACCTCAAGTAGCAGTGGCAGTAGTGGAGGGATAATTCTCGAAAAATATCAACTAGGCCAAATTCTTGGACGTGGCAGCTTTGCTAAAGTCTATCGAGCTCAATCTTTGGCTAACAATTCTTCTGTTGCGATAAAAGTTATCGAAAAACCTGCAACATCTGATCCTACTATGGAGAATTTGTTAGTTCGTGAAGTTGCTGCTATGCGGAAACTTAATGATCATCCGAATATTTTAAATCTTCATGAAGTCATGGCTACTAAGTCGAAGATTTATTTGGTCATGGAAATAGCTGAAGGTGGGGAGCTGTTTTCGCAGTTAACTCGTCGAGGTAAGATGAATGAGGGTGTTGCACGTAAGTATTTTCAGGAATTGATATCTGCGTTACGTTTTTGTCATGCTAATGGTGTTGCGCATAGGGATTTGAAGCCTCAGAATTTGTTACTTGATAAATACGGAACATTGAAAGTTTCGGATTTCGGATTATCGGCTTTGCCTGAACAGGCTAAGAATGGCTTGTTGTATACAGCTTGTGGGACTCCGGCCTATACAGCTCCTGAGGTTGTTAGGAGAAATGGATATGATGGTGCGAAAGCGGATGCGTTTTCATGCGGGGTAATTTTGTTTGTTTTTTTAGCAGGGTATTTGCCGTTCGATGATGCTAATTTGGCAAATATGTATAAGAAGATTTATAAGAGGGAGATTGTGTTTCCTAGCTGGATTTCCAAGGGAGCGAGGAATGTGATTTATAAGTTGCTTGATCCGAATCCTAATACGAGGATGACAATGGAAGGTTTGATGAGTACTAGTTGGTTTAGTAAGTCGTTGAAGGTGGAGACGGAGGTGGATAAATTGGGAATTTTATTGGGTAAAGATTGTAAGAATGGTAGTGTTAATGCCTTTGATATAATTATGATGTCGTCAGGGTTGGATTTATCGGGTCTTTTTGAAGCGGATTTGAGTAAGAAGGAGAGGAGGTTTACTTCTAGAGGCTCAATGAAGGAAATTGAGGAGAGGGTTGAGAGAGTTAGTGAGGAATTGGGATATAAAATGGAGAAAGGGAAGGGTAGAGAGATGGGGCTGGTGAAAGGTAAGATGATTCTTTTGGTTAGGATTTTGGAGCTGGTTACGAAAATGGGTTTGTTAATGGTGGAAATGGAGGTTATAAGTGATGGCGATGAGGTTCATAAGGGTCGTGATGAGTTGGAAGCGTTTAAGGCCGGTCTTGGAGACATTGCTCTTTCATGGCATAACAATGATGTGGTTGTTAATGGATGAGAAACTGCAAGATTAACCTACTGGGATAGTTAGGGCCGCGGCAAGTTGGTGGTGATGGTGAGCTCCTGATCTGCATAATTTGACATGTACATATCTTGGTAGCAATGATCAAGATCTTATTAGTTTTGTGAGCTTAAGTTTGATGGCGTCAGGCCAGATATAATTTGATTTTGTATATTAAAATTTGCTTTCTTGTTTTTTAGTTTCATGAAAAATTCTTTTGGTTTATAATTTGATTCTTCCTTGTCTACACCTAATCTGCCATTTGCTTGTTCAAAGTTTATGATATTCTGGGTTGCATATTTATGAAAAACTGAAGATCTTGCCTCTTAGGCCTGCAAATTTTCATCTTAAATTAAAGTAACAGCTTGAATGTAATAACCAGGTTAAAAAAGCCGTAAACTGGTAAACTTTCGGAGTGTTCTAACACAAGTTAAATATCTGCAGCCTTTGATTACAGCGAAAGGCCAATTCAAGCCAGCAATGTGCTGTCTTCTGCCTTGTGCCTTAATGTTGACACTCACAAAACCAAAACAGATGTATGCCTGTATAAAACAATTATTACTTATTTTTCTGGGACAGACTCGCAACTTGGGGTTGGAGTTTAGTCAACTTGATAACGAGGCTGATGCTCCTTTACGAGTGGGCTAAACCAGGAGCGAAATGAAACTGAGTGCCAGTAATAATAATTGCTCTGATATATTTTTAACAGCCTGCCTGCCTGCCTCAGCAACAAAAAAGCTAACCTGGCCAAGTTGAATGATATATGGTTACAGATCATAATGCACATCTGGGCAAGCACATGCTGGCTTAGCTCAGCAAGTCCATTTCTCATTATATACAAGGAAGATGACCCCGTGTTGTAGATGTGTCATAACAAAATGTCGATAGTATATATGTCCCTTCGTAAATTATGATAGCCAATTTACGATGTTAACCTACTCTGGCTTCCTCTCCGAAAGTTTCCCCTCAGCAGAGTACAGGAGATTTCTAGACTTCCTGTGTAGAGGCAAGTAGATATAACTCCATGATACATCTCCCAAATATCTCGATTAGTAAGTTGTGACCATGTCTTGTGCATAATTCCCAGAAACGTCAACCTTGTGACATCTATTATTCCATTCCAATCACCCCAACCAAACACAACATTAGATCGTCTACTAATCATTACGTACCTGTCGTAGAGCTAGGGAGGTTGGTGATGCTCTCATTTAAGTTATATTGTATTCAGATCAAAGATCATCTGCAAATAGAGTACAACTTCACTTGGAATCGGTCGGAACAATGTAGGAGTTCTTACCTGCAAACATGAAAATTTTAATCATGTCATACGCCTAGAGGGACACACACAAGGCCCAGTATAGTTAGATGATCAACTCTCTCTGACTGCATGACAAATTACAAGAGGCTAAATTAACAAAATTAAATGCAGCTGGTTTATCAGTATCTTCAGTTGTTCTATTCTATTCATATATTGTCGCCCTCACCCACAAGATGTTGCAGCATGTATAAATGCAGAGAGATGTCTTATAATGTGGTTTTTGAGATGTCGAATTCACGGAGAATATAGTGTAGTTTTCCTCTTCCATTCCCCTGATCATAGATCATGCTGGGAAATATTTTAGAGTTATTTAGCTTTTTTTCCTTTTCTAATTTCTAAAGGAACTACGAGCCTCAACAAAAATATCTTTTGAGCCTGAAATTAAGGACGGAAAGTGGCAAGCAATTCCACTTGGTGTATCAGCCCCACCAGGCACTGGCATTGGCCTCCCCTTGTGAGAAATTTATTCATCCATTTTCACATGTTTACTTGACTGTGTTTAACGAATTCGACATGACTAACATGTTTAATAACTCCAACTGATTGTACTAATCAAATATTAACTTGTGCTTTTCAATTAGACTGCAAATGCTTTTGGTCAACAAGTGTAGCTTCTGGTGTAGCACTCTGTGTTCTGTGTCAAACGAAACTCATCTGCTTTCCTAACCATTACATGTGTTCCTGAAAAAACATACATATTTTGCTACAAATTTAGCTTTAATAATGTGACTATAGAGAACTATGCACCACTCTAAAACTTTAATATTTCCAGACTCCAGTTGTATTTAGTTCTAATTAATATACATTGTCTCATCCTTCTAATTCAGAAGAAGTTGTTTTTTTCCGGAATCATTATGAGAATTAGCTGCAAAAGATTATGCTGCAATCAACCATTCAACCTTCCTGCTGGTTTTTAGGGTATCAATACACCATTGGCCTATTATATATGTTTGATCATACAGATCGGACTGTATAAAACTTGTGTAAACCATTTCCCTGTCGTCTGATCAGGGCTTATTTCAAGGTTACTTCTTCTGCCAGTTGCCACTTGAATGTATTCAATGTCCCTGTATAACTACAATTGATTTTACACCCTTCCGTAAAATGATATAGCAAAACAATATCTGATCAATGTTTCTGTCATGTATTCTCTTACTAGGAGAATACTTAACTACTTAACATCGTAGCAGCCATATTTTACAGTAATGTTTTGCATCATCTATATGGATAAACCAAACAAACCTCGGAAATGATTGGAGCAATTGAGCGATTAAGATAACAGTTAGGGAGAAGCTATTTACTTGTCCTCTTTTTAAACCTAAGGTCTCAGGGATGCTACTCTTCAGCTAATGCTTATTTAACTTTGTTGTTTTTGGCAATTAGTAGCTTATAGTTTAGTTATGCTCGGTAGTAGCTTCTGGCTTGTCATTTAGCTGCTTTTGTGCAGGGTATGCCCCCATCCTCTGTTTCTTTGTTTCCATAAAATTTTATTTAGCAAAAAAAAAAAAAACACAACTTCGTGTAAAAATTAATAGATTCATTCTAGTAAATTATAGCACTTTAGGTTTTTAAAGAGTTAATAATCTGACATGATATCCGAATAATGTAAGGACAATTGGCTTGTATTAAAACCTTAAGCTGGTACAGATGGCTGTCTAACACTTTGAACCCCAGGTTTACAGTTTGGAGAAGAAACCTTGTCACAAACTAATGGCCAACTATAATACCATGAACATTTGTGAAGTTGACAACAAATACGGATACTTGAGGGAGGGAGTTCACGGTGACAGAAGACAACGGATTAAGTTACACAAGGCAAGAAGAACTCTTGTCTATTTACCAGAACAGTCCTAACAATACTGTGATGTATCCACAGATTTAGTCACCTTTGTGAAAATAGACCTGGCCTTCTCTAGTCATATTTAAATCTCTGTAAAATTTTAACTGAATGGTGACACCATTAAATTCCGTAAGGCAAACCATTGACAACCAAGTTGCTAACTTATAAGTCTTCAGTTATAGATGTGACTTAACTGCCAAGCACAAGGCCCTGGTTGGCTCTATACTCCTACCCTATTGCAAGAAAATGGCTGCTACCTACAAAGTTGAATAATTCCCCAGTATAACCAAAGCAGTCATAGCAACCAAGATATAGACAACTTAGCAAAAACAATCAAAATTAGCGGATCCTTAATTAGCAAAAAACCAGTGATGGAACACCTCGGAGAAATATCACATAATTTAGGGAATTTGTTGTCGTAATTACTTTTTCGCTACATTTTCTGCCGTATAAATTAGATGACCTTTCGGAAAGTTCTTAAAAAATTAGAAAAATCACATTTGTTAAGCTGAAAGGACCACCTTTCATTGTTTAAAATTTTCAACTATTTACACCATACAACTAAGAGCAAAGATACAAAGCCTTCAAAGAAGGTATGAACCGAAAGGAGTTGATGACTATTTACTTTATATATATGGTTTGACTCGGAGCTTGATTATTTAATAAACAGCTTCTGTTAGACCTCAATTATCACGTCTGAATAAAACCAAGTAAAGCTTGGCTCGTTAATGTCAATATTTTAGAGCCAAAACGCAGAACATGCCAACTGAAAGCAGCCCCTGAGGTCTAAAGGACACACCTAAAGTTCAAATTTCATAGGAATCTTCACAAAAAGCTTGACATGCAAACTTCAATTAAAAATACCTAGATCAATCAAGCTTTAAGCTTTAAAGGCAGCTCTTTGAAAATATTTCAACAAACAGAAGCACAAAAAATGAAGAACAGAGCACTCTGCATCCTGCCTACTCTGTTTCTCTTCTTCCTCTGCAGCAATTCGCAGGCGCAAATTGAACCAACCACTTCAGGCTACAACTGCAATGCAAGCCAAACGATCAGTCCGTGCCAAACATATGTATATTACCAAGCCAGGTCTCCTGATTATCTTGATTTAGCTTCAATAGCTGATCTTTTCTCCGTAAGCCGGCTAATGATATCAAAACCAAGTAATATATCTTCCCCTTTAATCCCATTCCAATCACTCTTTATTCCAATTCAGTGTTCTTGCAACTCAATCAACACTAGCATGTCCATTTCTTACGCTGGTCTTCATTATACAATCAACAAAGGTGACACTTTTTACTTAGTTTCAAGTATACAATTCCAGAATCTCACTGATTACCAATCTGTTCAAGTTGTAAATCCAAGTCTCATCCCAACTAATCTTGATATCGGTGTAAATGTCATCTTTCCAATCTTTTGCAAATGTCCAAATAAATCCCAACTAGACAACCAAACAAGTTATCTCATCAGCTATGTTTTTCAGCCTTCTGATAACTTATCATCAATAGCTACAAAGTTTGGATCAGACACACAGTCCATAATTGATGTCAATGGTAATAATATCAAGATTTTCGACACTGTTTTTGTTCCAGTTTCGAGACTTCCAAATATCACACAGCCAGTTGTTGCAGCTGTTTTGCCAAAGAAAACTGAAAGAAAAGGAAAAGTTAGAGGACTGTCAATAGGGCTAGCAGTTTGTGGCATTTTACTAATCTTAGTTTGTGGGCTGTGGGGCTACAGAGAGATGTTGATCAAGAAAAACAGAGGTAAGTATAAAAATGCAGAGAAGTCAAAAATGGGCAAAAAGAAGAAAGCAGTGGAGGTAAATTTGATGGCTGATGTTTCAGATTGTTTAGATAAATACAGAGTGTTTGGCATTGATGAATTGGTAGAAGCAACTGATAGATTTGATGATAAATGGATTATTCAAGGATCAGTGTACAAAGGTTCTATCAATGGTGAATCCTATGCAATCAAGAAGATGAAATGGAATGCTTGTGAAGAACTCAAGATTTTACAGAAGGTAAATTTTTTAACTACTGTATCAAATGCTAATAGTTAAATATTTTAGCTTTTATGAAATGTTCAGTGTGAAGTGATGTCTAATTCTTACATATAATATTCCAATAATTTAAAGCATAAAAAAGTGTTTGGCGTGAATGGTGTCAGTCAACTCCTTGCTATGATATTTAATTATGGGTGTTCTTCCACAACCATCGTGTGATATCAATCACCTCCCGTAATGAAATATAACGTGAGCAATCATCCCTGTAATGAAACATAGCGGGAGTCACTATTTTAACAATCACTTCCCGTTGATGGGGACCATATCCCTTTAATTATTTATATATATGTTTGTATTTTTCTGCATCAAAAGTTGGGGTTTTGCTTTATTTATTTAAGCATTAGGCGGCTTCAGATAAAGGAGATAGATACATCATGCATTATTTTTAGGTCGGTTGTTAATATAAAAATGATTTTTTTTTACACTGATGCAATTTTGTACTTTAGTACTGGAGTTCAAGTAAAGGAATATTCTTTATATTAAAAGAGTAGGTCAGTTTTGCAGATAATACGAGATTAATAAATGGATCTAATATTATTGATGCATGGAGTCATATTGATTCTGAAATGATTATAGTTCTGATTGTGAAGGTTAATCATGGCAATCTGGTGAAGCTTGAGGGTTTTTGTATAGACCCTGAAGATGCAAATTGCTACCTGATATATGAATATTTCGAAAATGGTTCTCTTCATTCATGGTTACACGGCAGCCGTAGCAAAGATTTGAGCTGGAAAATGAGGTTGAAGATCGCCATTGATGTGGCCAACGGGCTGCAATACGTGCACGAGCATACGCGACCACGAGTCGTGCATAAAGACATCAAGAGTAGTAATATTCTCCTAGATGGTAACATGAGAGGCAAAATCGCCAATTTTGGACTAGCGAAATCTGGTTGCAATGCCATAACAATGCACATTGTTGGTACTCAAGGTTACATTGCACCTGAATATTTAACTGATGGCGTGGTTTCGACAAAAATGGACGTTTTTTCCTTTGGAGTGGTGTTGCTTGAGCTTGTTTCGGGCAGAGAGGCGATCAATGAAGAAGGGAAGGTTCTGTGGTCGACTATAGATGGTATATTGGAGAGGAAAAGTGGTAAAACGGAGAGATTGAGGGAGTGGATGGACGAAAGTCTTGGTATTGAGGACTCTTATACGATGGATAGTGTAGTGAATGTTGTGTCTGTGGCGATTGCTTGTTTGCATAGAGATCCCACACGGAGACCTACCATGGTGGACATTGTTTATGCTTTGTGTAAGAGTGATGATTTATTTTCTGATCTTTCACAAGATGGATTATCGTCGCGATTAGTTGTTGCTAGATAAGTACAAAGATTTGTTCGCTTGTTTATATCGAAACTAGCTTTACGGCATGTTCTAGAATATTGCGTAAATTTTATTAATTTCAACGTATTTTATGAGTTACAGATATATTGATATGAGATAATTATAATATAGATTAAAATGTCATTTCGAAATTTGAGAGTATAATTATCATTTCGCATTGAATAAATTACCTCATTGAAATTCTTAGTTCATTTAAAAATTATTGCATTCTCCACCCCATCCTGAAATCTCCCCCTCTCTGTCTTCTATTTTCGACGTCACTCTTTGGAGACCCCTCACTTATCCTTCTTATCCCTCTTTTACTGTCTCTTTGGCTTTTATTTCCTTTCTCTCCGTCTCATCCACTTTTTCTTCTCAACTTTTGTTTAGGATCTGTATTTTGATAGCTCTCACTCTCCTTTCATGCCCCCTCCAATGGTGGATGCCTTCTATTTTCGGTGTCAGTCTCTAGAGACCCCTATCTTATGTGATGATCCTCAGGAAGACGTAATATATTACAACACATTTACTGAAATGCATGTTATGCTTTGTTTATTTAGTGTGCGTCATAATTGTTTACTCAAATGCATTCTTTGACTGTTTAGTTTGTGTTTATTTAGAGTGTGTATTATGTGTTTGATGGAATGCTTGAGCCAAATTTGTAGGCTTTGTGCAGGTAAATGCACTTGGGGTTGGTATGCTTATAAAGTAAATATTTATCATGGGTTGTTGTTTGAGCTGGCAGTGACAAATTGTTCTTTATCGATATTGTGTTTTTTTTTGGGGTTAATTTATTTATGTTATTTATCTCTCTCTCTCATGTCTCATCCTACAGTGTTGGTTGCCTTTTATTTTCGGCGTCACTCTCTGGAGACCCCTCTCTTATCCTTTTATCCCTCTTTTACTATCTCTTTGGCTTTTCTTTCCTTTTTCCCCGTCTCCTCCACTTTTTCTTCTCAACTTTTGTTTTGGATCTATATTTTGATATCTCTCTCTCGACTGGGAGAGCATTGACACTCCATTTACCTGTTTGTAGTTCATGGGGTAGCCGTTAAGTGGATGTTGTAATATTTGATCGGTGTGTATAATAGAGTAAAAGTGTAGAAATATATGTTGTATTAGTATATGTGGATATACCATTTAAACGAATGCATATCATTTTGCCCGTTTTAAGAAGGGTCTCCCTGCAGACACGATGAATGCAGTAATTGTACAGTTGTGAATATACTTATGCAAAGAAGATCGGTTTGGTATTAGTCTGAAGAAGATTTTGTTCTTAGTTTAATGTATTTGATGATTAGTTTTATAAGCTAATTAATAATCAGATAGGAATTAGTTAAAGGTGTCAAATAAAGGCTCCATTTCGAAAGTACCAATACTATCCGGTCTCCATAATTCTCTATAAGCGGCCGGAATAGTATACTTGTCCTTAATGCATTAGATGGCGGGATTGAGATGCACACAAATTCGTATTCGAAAAAAACTGTTTGAACTGGTTAAAAAAATCGGAAAAAATCTGATTAAAAAAAAGTCCACCTCAATTGGATCCAGCCCGCAGGCTTAAACGGATCGCATATTTTTCACAAAACCCCGATCCGATTCGAGCCGAATAAACCCAAATTTAATCTCGATTTGGACGTAGTCATGATCAGGATAAAAGTTCAATCCAAAAAGTTAGAATTTTCATTTAAATCTTGGATAAAAACTTAAATTTTTTAATTAAATCCAAAAAAATAAAAAAAAATGGGTTAATTATCAAGTTGGTCACTAAAATGGTCTTAAAGTATCAAGTTGGTCACTAAACTGAAAACGGTCTCAAGCAGGTCATTGAAGTTGACTATGAGTACATTTTGTTATATAACTCACTCTTTTCTAAACGGAAACTACTAATATTAATGTTGATTTCTTCGATTTTATAGATTGGAATGGATATATTACCCTAACAAATAGATGTCACATCAATTGTTTTTTAATACATCATCATTTTTTGTCTAAAAAAAAGTGAATTATTTGATGGAGTGTACCTGTAGCCGACTTTAATGACCTATTTGAGACTGTTTTCAGTTTGGTGACCAACTTGATACTCTAGGCCCACTTTAGTGACCAACTAGATAATTAACCCAAAAAAAAATTGAAGTTAAAGTTAAAGTTATCAATATCTAAAATAATTTGTAAAAATCCGATTTGGCCCCTCCTGACCCGACCCTATCTACAGGTATAAATATTTTAGAGGAAATTTGTCTCGATTTAAAAAAGTCCGGCCCTATCGGATATCGAAAAATCCGACCTGAATCCGGATTACATTCATCTCTATTCAGGGTAGGGCTGTCAAACGGATAATTCGGATACGGATCTGCCTGTATCCGAATCCGAATCCGAAAATCTGAATTCGTATCCGGATCCGTATCCGAATCCAAAAATATTTAAATAAAAATATCCGAATCCGAATTCGCCGGATACTATCCGGATACGGATAATATCCGAATCCGAATTTCAGTTAGAATTTTTTAGTTTTTATATTAAATTTTAATTCAATAAAATTGAAAAAAATAATAAAAATTTTATTTTTTAAAAAAAAAAGTAAACCTAACTATAACTTAAATTTATTAAAGTCTATTTTATTTTTTTCAAAAATTTACTTTTTAGTATAATTTTGTTTATTTTAAAATATTAAATTTGTAATATATATATATATATATATATATATATATATATATATATATATGTTTACAATTATCTACAACTTATATAAATATATTGTTTAATGATTAAATTATATATATATATATTCTGTAAACTTAAAATATAATTTCTAAATAATATGTAACTATATATATAACTATATATATTATTTATTTATCATATTTATTTAATTTCGGATTCGGATATTACCGGATACGGATGCGCCTATATCCATATTCGTATCCGCAACTACCGAATTCGAATACGGATAATATCCGCTTTATTTCGGATTCGGATAAAATCCGCTTTATTCCGGATACGAATACAGATATTTCGGACGGATCTCGGATTTTTCGGATTTTTTTGACAGCCCTAATTCAGGGTAACAACTATAGAGGTGCTTATATTATTACTTATATTATCTGATATGTATGAACATAGTTCAGACAAAATGATTACTATTTTGTATTATTTTGTATCATTGGATGCTCAGACTAAAAAGTGATATTTTGTGACTAAAAATGCATTTGTACTTTGTCTTAAAATTGTGAATACAAAGGAAGAAACATAATTAAATTTAATTAAAGAGATACGTGTCTATTGGATATACTTTATACCAATAACCACTTTTATTAATAACTAGCTTATAGCCCGTGCGATGCACGGTTACTTAAATTTTATTTATAATTATTTTGTTTATAATTATATTTTAATTACCCATGGAACACACGATAGTTTTTTTAATATTTATAATTATATTTATTTATGAATATTTTAATATTTAAAAGTTATTAGTTTACATGATTAAATTATTGTTAAAAAAAGATTTAGCCAAAAAAATTATAGTTAAAAATTTGATATTTATTATAATTTACACGCTCAATTTAATATTTGTTTATATTGAGTTATAAAAGTTAGATTTGACCAATTTTACGGTCCACGTGAAATTCACAAAATAATCTTTAATTTAGTTGTGGTTTAATAATTCTTTTTCAATTAAAAACTATTCTAAAACTAAAAATAGAATAAAGTGACGAAATTTAATATTGAGAATTCTATTCGATTTAAGAAATCTACTTAAATGTAGTTTAGATTATTAGAATACCCTTTATTAACTAAATACAGTTTTTAATGTTAAATCTAACGGTTTTCACCTATCTATTTAAGATTAAACGATTTTTATTATTAAACGGGTTTCCTTATTTAATTACAACAATTTTTATGTTTTAACTTTTTGGAAAATCCAATCATAATATAATATCTTTTAACTTATATCATTTTTAGATAATAACTTCTTTTTATATGATATAATCTTGATCGTCTATTTTTAAAATTATTGGATCTAACGGTTGAGAATGTTTTGGCGGTATTTAGGACCAAACTACCAGGATAACATCATTAATTTTTTTAATATTTTTTTAAAAAATATTTATTGCTAAAATATAATATACTCTTTTTTGTAATATGTTAATGATGCGGGAACTTTGAACTTTTGAGAAAATAAATTATCCATTAAAATATAATTTTTTTTGTAATAGTTCTTCTTTTAAAGTAGTACACCGTGACGATCAAAATTCTGTATAAAATTCATTTTTTTATAGTATATCTCGTAAATATCTATGTTATTATATTAAAGACTAAATGATGAAAGTTTTCTTATAAGTCTGGTCACTCAATTCATAATCGTTGGATCTTTCAAATTAAATTGTTGAGAAACGTTAGATATAACAATAAAATTATCACGTAGAATTATCTAAGGTTTGAATCTACCAACAACATATTAAAATTTATAGGTTTTTTTGAAAAATAAGAATTTTTTCTTCGAATTTAGTAATTTACAATGTATAGAGGTTAAAAAAGTTAGGTCTCTCTGTATAGCTGAGTCAAAAATTTTAAAATACGGTTTTTTTTAATATGAATATAGTCCTGCTAACAATGAAATTAGGTATCTATGAGTTCTTATAAAACAAAATCACCATTTGCGTATAATTTATTATTTAATAATAAATAATATTTAATTAGTTATGATATAAAATTTAATAAAATAAGATAAAAATATGCACAATTTTATAAATATCAGTTAGTAAGACCTAGCTTATAGCCCGTGCGATGCACGGTTACTTAAATTTTATTTATAATTATTTTGTTTATAATTATATTTTAATTACCCATGGAACACACGATTGTTTTTTTAATATTTATAATTATATTTATTTATGAATATTTTAATATTTAAAAGTTATTAGTTTACATGATTAAATTATTGTTAAAAAAGATTTAGCCAAAAAGAATTATAGTTAAAATTTTGATATTTATTATATTTTACACGCTCAATTTAATATTTATTTATATTGAGTTATAAAAGTTAGATTTGGCGAATTTTACGGTCCACATGAAATTCTATTCTAAAACTAAAAAGAGAATAAAGTGACGAAATTTAATATTGAGCATTCTATTCGATTTAGGAAATCTACTTATATGTAGTTTAGATTATTAGAATACTCTTTATTAACCAAATAAAGTTTTTAATGTTAAATCTAACGGTTTTCACCTATCTATTTAATATTAAACGATTTTTATTGTTTTGATATTAAATGGGTTTCCTTATTTAATTACAACTTTTTTTATGTTTTAACTTTTTGGAAAATCCAATCCTAATATAATATCTTTTAACTTATATCATTTTTAGATAATAACTTCTTTTTATATGATATAATCTTGATCTTCTATTTTTCAAAGTATTGGATCTAACGGTTGAGAATGTTTTGGCGGTATTTAGGACCAAACTACCATGATAACATCAGTAATTTTTTAAATATTTCATTAATATATTTATTGCTAAAATATAATATACTCTCTTTTGTACTATGTTAATGATGCGGGAACTTTGAACTTTTGAGAAAATACATTATCAATTAAAATATAATTTTTTTTGTAATAGTTCTTCTTTTAAAGTAGTACACCATGACGATCAAAATTCTGTAAAAAATTCATTTTTTTTATAGTATATCCCGTAAAAATCTATGTTATTATATTAAAGACTAAATAATGAAAGCTTTCTTATAAGTATGGTCGCTTGATCACTCAATTCATAATCGTTGGATCTTTCAAATTAAATTGTTGAGAAACGTTAGATATAAGAGTAAAATTTATCACGTGCAATGATCTAAGGTTTGAATCTACCAACAACATATTAAAATTTACAGGATTTTTTTGAAAAATAAGAATTTTTTCATTTTTTTTTCTTGTAGACATGGATTATTTGATAATATTTTTTATAAAGTACGATTTTTCAAAAAAGTACTATACTAATTGATTAACAAACTTTTAAAGTTTTGAATTTAATAATTTACAATGTATATAGGTTAAAAAAGTTAGGTCTCGTCTGTAGCTGAGTCTAAAATTTCAAAATACGGTTTTTTTAAATATGAATATAGTCCTGCTAACAATGAAATTAGGTCTCTATGAGTTCTTATAAAACAAAATCACCATTTGCGTATAATTTATTATTTAATAATAAATAATATTTAATTAGTTATGATAAAAAATTTAATAAAATAAGATAAAAAATATGCACAATTTTATAAAATTTTATCCTCGTATTATTATATTCTTTGTTGATTTGAATTTTTCTTAGATTGATTTGAATTTTTGAAAATAGATTTCTAAATTTAAAACAGTTAGAAAAAAGTAATTAAATTGACATTAAAATAATGATGACGTAATAATTATTATTAGAATTTAAATACCCACTTTACTAATTTGGGCTTTATCTTGTGTTTTAAAAATTAGATTTTGACGATTTTACACCCAGATAACTAAATTATCTTTAATTAAAAGATGGTTTAACAATTTTTATCTAACTGGAATTGTCCATGAAAGAGAAAAGAAAGTCACGAATTGTTTACATGGAGAATTCTATTCAATATAGAAAACTTATTTATATTTGGTTTAAATTATCAAAATACACTTTTTAGAATTTAAATATAATCTTATTATTAATAAAATACACTTTTTTAATATTTGATCTAACGATTTTCATTTATCTAGTTATGATCTTATGGTCCTTATTAGTTTGGTTGTCCAAGACCGTACCATCAAAATTTTGGATAAGATCCATATTATACTTATTATATATAAGGATTTAATATAATAAGGATATCAAGTATATACTGATATAAGTATCTTACTAACTGCTTTTACTTTTAATGTTTCGGTTTTATTTACAGTGTATATAAAATTTTAAAATACATTATTACTTAAAAATTATTAAATAGAATAAAAATTATGTTATGATTATATAAAATTTTATTCTCATATTATTATATTCTTTATCGATTTGAATTTGTTCTTAATTAATTTTAATACTTTATTGAAAGAAACATAAAATTTCTATATTTAAAACAATTAGTGGAAAAATAAATAAACTGGTGCTACAAAAATAAAAAAAATATTTATTAAAATTTAGATACTCATTTTACTATTTGGGTTATATCCTAAGTTTTAGAAATTGAATTTTGACGATTTTACAACCCATGCGAAACTAACGAAATTATCTTTAATTTAATGATGGTTTAATAATTATTATCTAACTTGACCTGTTGACCTACACATAAACCGAAAACAAAAGATGGTTAAGAATTTTTACATAAAAAATTCAATTTAATATAGAAAATCAATTTATAATTGGTTTAAATTATCAAAACACACTTCTTAGTATTTAAATATAATCCTACCTTTAATCAAATACACATTTTAATATAAGTATTATATTCAAAATTATCGTTTATGAATATGAAACCCTCAATATTTTAATAATATTTTGATATTATCCTTTTATGTTTGTTATATGTAAAATAATATAATTATAATTTGGATTAATCAAATTGTTATGTTCCTTCAGAAAAAAAAAGTGTTTAAATTTATTTATGTACAGGAGTTCTCGTAAGTCTATGTAGGTTCACGTGTATCATTGTTAGTATGATATACATCAGCATTATATTGATAATTTTTAATATTGTAATCAATATGAATTGTTATGTTGATATTTGGTTTAACAATTATTATCTAATTGGAAGTATACATAAATTCAAGAGAAAATATATTTAAGAATTTTTACATAGAAATTTTTTAAATTATCAAAATACACTTTTTAGTATTTAAATATAATTCTATTATTAATCAGATACACTTTTTAATATTAGATCTAACAATTCTCATCGATCTATTTAAGATCTAACTGTAATTATTAATTTGATCGTATAGTGATCGTACACGGACCATATCGATTTTAATTTTTTCTTAAATTGATTTTAATATTTTATTGAAATAAAAATAGAATTTATAAATTTAAAAGAATTAGGAAAAAAAATTAAATCTACAATAAAAAAAATATTTATTAAAATTTAGATAATCACTTTACTGTTTGGGCTCTATCTTGAGTTTTAGACAACAGATTTTAACGATTTTACAGCCCATGCGAAACTAACAAAATTATCTTTAATTTAATGATGGTTTATTAATTTTTATCTAACTGGAACTATCCATAAACTAAAGAGAAAAGATAATTACGAATTTTTACATAAAGATTTCTATTCAATATAGAAAACCCATTTATAGTTGGTTTAAATTATCAAAATACATCTTTTAGTATTTAAATACTATCCTATTATTAATCAAATACAATTTTTAATATTATATCTAACGGTCCTCATCTATTTGAATATTTATAGTTTTATAATCCAACGGATCATATACTTTTGGTAGTACAGTGACCGACCAAAGTTTTGGATAAGATCTCCCTTACGCTTATTATATATAAGGTATTAATTAGACAAATGAAATTATCATGAAAGAATCTTGAATAAAAACTAAAGTGTAAAATAATATTTGTGAAAGACATTACCATACTAATGAGTTTTATACCACAACAAAAAAGCTCACGTAGCTCAATGGTTAAATTGGTAACTTGAAGTTCTTAGTAATTAGTATTGAAGTGTTTTAGGTTCGATTCTCATCAAGAAAAAAATTTCCTTACATTTTTATAACGTTTGACTTTGGAGGGGCAGTTATGTAATTTTTTAATAAAATGTTTCACAAAGTTCTTGTTGCAGTATAAGATATATAATAAATGTGTTAACATGTTATTATTGATGTAATACGGAAAGTTACGAATACTTTATCAAAATCAGTGCTTTTGTAAATTGTTTGAAATGTTATCAAGTGCATAAAAGAATTCTGTTTTGTTATTACCTGTAAAGTTGTAAATTTTGATCTATGCTAAGCTTGGTCGATGTTCTAAAAAACTCATATGCAGATTGAGTGGCGAATCGTCACTAACTTCTACATGCTAAACAGGATACCACCATTGATGAGCTCTGTAAGTTTGACCTCTACCACCATTGATGTGCTCTGTAAGGCTAACATCTACCAACCAACATCTTTTCTTAACATTTAAATATAAACTAACTATGGAAATTAAGATCTTGTTAGAGACATATGATCTAATCAATTCTGTTAACATCCAATTTACATATCATGTAGAAAAATATAGAGCAGGCAAGTAGGCAACAGACATCCTGCGTTTGGTAGTTGACTGAGAGTCCAATTCTAAGCACAGACACTAAAATCTGCAGTCACTGTACTTCGATAGGAATTTTGTACAGTAATCATTTCAGAGCATCAACATTTCTAGTAATCTTGAAGGTTGTCAGAATATAATGAAATGTTTTAACTTTTCCCACATCCACCTCACCTTTAGCACTGTGAGAAAAGGCCCTCAATAGCACAATTTGATAGTAAAATGCCCAAAATGGCACAATCCAAAAAGAAGGCCCTCAATAGCACAGTAAAACGGTGGATCGTCTTGCGTTTTCACTCCATCACACAAATTGATTTCTGGTTGCTGGTGAACGGTGTTGCATGTGGGACCGTCATAATATTCTTGAGAAATAAGCTTGTGGTTTAGCTGGTGTTCAATAGTTAATTTTTGGGGTTCAATGTTTCTATTTTGGGTTTTAGAAATATTAAAAATAACGAATAATTCGTATCCGGACTTAGGGTTTAGGGTCTAGGGTTTAGGGCAACCCTAAACCCTAGACTCTAAACCCTAACCTAGCCTGATTTTAGGGTTGTAAACAACCCTAAAATCAGGACGCCGGAAAAGCACCATTATTAACAAGTTGCATCTGTAGTTGATTTTGGTTGCAATTGCAGATATTGTTCCATCTAGTTGTAAACCGTATTTTTGCAAATATTTTCAAAAAATTGGTATTTTTGCAAATATTTTGATATTTTTTCAAAAAATTTAAAAAATAGTATATAATATTTTTGCAATTTTTTTTTTTGAATTGGGTATTTATGAAAAAACCCAATATTCTTTTTCTAATTTAAAAGTCTGACACATCTGTAGTGTTGCATGTGGGTTGGGCTCCATAATATGAAAACAACTTTTCTTATTTTAAAAGAAACGTCATACAATCTCACGTTTCTGTAATTTACGTGAAATAATGTCACGTTCCTACAGCTGTAAACGCTAACCGAAGTTGCGTTGTCAACATACTTTTTCAGAATGTTGTTGAAAACGCTACGCGATCCTGCGTTTTGGGAAAACGTGTTTTTATCTTACGTTTTAGTGTGCTATTTAGGACCATTTTTTCATATTGTGCTATTTGGGGCAATAAAATTAAAAAATGTGCTATCGGGGGCCAACACCCTAGCAATGTTAGCATAATATTCATCTAAAAAATCTCAAATCAAACTAAATTTTAGACTTCACAAATCTAATAATTAATTGGTGATGGTCAAAAATATCATTTTTTTTTAAAACGGGTGACAAGAATATCCATTTTCGTACATGCTGGTCAAAAAAATCGATCCATTACGCATTTAGAAAATGAGTAACACTATTACGCATTTAAGAAATGGTTAACACATGTTTTTCAAAAAAAATTGGGAAAAAAAACTGAAAAAGGGGTTACGCATTTTGAAAATGCATAACACCTCTTTAATCAAGGTTTTACGCATTTCCAAAATGCGTAACCCTTTTTCAATTTATTTTTTATTTTTGCAATTTTTTTTTAAAAATTACATGTTATCCATTTCTCAACTGCATAATAGTGTTATCCAATTTTAAAATGCGTAATAAAATGGTATTTTTGACCAAAATTTTTAAAAATAATATTCTTGTCGCTTAGTCTAAAAAAGTGATATTTATGTCATTTTTTCTAATTAATCCAGCAAGAGTGTCTAGGCAAAGAAGTTTAACTGAATTCGACATTGCAAATTGTGACATAAAAGAAAAGTGAAGCTTCAAAAAATAAACAAATCCATCCAACTATTCTAGTGAGAGCAAGTATGATACGATGGTCATATCTATTATTTGATTTTTGATGTTAAAATATAACAAATATTTTAATTATATTTATGTTTTGCAATCAAATAATTTTATATAATTATAAATTTTTATCCAATTCATTCAAATTTAATTTATAATACGTCAACTTGCATTATTATAATAATAGATGGATAATGCTATTAGAAGTAAATATACATCTTTAAATTTAAATTTGGCATAAAATAAAACTATATATATATATATATATATTCAAATATATAATTTTTTGGAATGGATATTTTTTTTATATTTGATACTAATAAAGTAATAAGTAATAACACCAAAATTGAAATTGAATTAGCCTTGATCTCGTTTTCATCTCACACTAGCAACTTATTTTTAGTTGAGTACTACTTCCATTTCAAAATAATTTTCATGTTTTGACTTTTTATGATTAAATTGATCAAATTTTGATCACAAATTACAAATGATCTATTTACAATTCGTAAAAACTTAAAAATACATTTGAAAGTAAATTGTATAAAAATACATTCTATGTAAATTTTAGTCAAATTTTGGTCAATATGACCACTCAAATTCAAAACAGGACTATTATTTTGAAACAGATGAAGTACTATTTAAACGACTAATACATTAGGGCTAATGGATTGTATATAGGAATGTACAAAAAACCAGAGTTTGAAAAATTGGTCCGACTCGAAAACCTGGTTAAATCTTATATCAAAATCATCCATCTGGTTCAAATGTATTAAATTAGTCACTCATTTCAT
The DNA here is from genome assembly GCA_030848705.1 of Heracleum sosnowskyi. Taxonomy (NCBI): domain Eukaryota; kingdom Viridiplantae; phylum Streptophyta; class Magnoliopsida; order Apiales; family Apiaceae; genus Heracleum; species Heracleum sosnowskyi. The sequence continues at coordinate 135,529,326 of CM061237.1, forward strand.
AATTGACTCAATTTAGTCACTAGTTTGAAATTTCGTATCAAGGAGATCATCTGTCAATGACTAAATTGATATAAAATTTTAATCTTTTAATGACTAAATAGATTCAAATTTTCAAAATTAGTTATCAAATTGAGTAATGTTTGAAATGAATAACTAATTAAATACATTTAAACCAAATGAGTGATAACTTGATGGATTCCTTTCCACAACCACCATGGTTGGGAAGGGGAATTTAACCACCAAATCGTAGCCATTGATTTTGAATAATGATAGGAGTGAAAATATAAAATTACATTTTTACCTTTACTACTACCGCAATGACTGCCACAATGACCCATAACTGCACAACCCAACCCGTTTCTTCTTTATTCGAATAATCACTTTCGACTACATATGTAATTATTTTTGTTGATACATGTCTGTCCAATAGTAAACTAGCGTAGCAAAGGTTAACAAAAAATAAACGTAAAAAGAGACCGTGTTATTCTGTCTTATCAACAAAGTAGTAGTACCAAAAAGCAATCTTTCATAAAAAAATGAATAAAACTTTAAACCAACCACCAGAAATTCAACTCCACAACTTCTTGTGTTCAAATGTCTTGTTCCGTATGAAAGTAGAGTAGAATAACTTAAAAAAGTCAAGCAAAATGACAAAACAATGACTATACTATGATACCTAACATAACCTCTCACTCTACTTTTTCATTTTCTTACTTCCAACCAAATCATCACCTTCTTGAATATACATTCTCCTTTTTGTATCGCACGCCTGTAAGTAATCAACTCACATAATCATTTTTTCACCATTTCTCCTTTGCTTCACTCTTCAAGATTTTCAAAACCCACCAAAACCCATTTGTGAATTCTCTGTTGGGTAAGTTTTGTTCTCCGACGAGTTGCCGGAAAAAGTGAATTCCGGCATGGCGAATAATCCGGCAGAAGGGTACCCAGATGATTTTCTCGAGCAAATTCTTGCAATTCCGGCGTATAATGGCTTGGCCGGAGGTGATGGAAGTTCGTCGGAAAATTCTCAGTTGACTGCCGGCGGTCAGCTTGGCTCCGGCGCCGGTGTAATTCAGCAGCCGTTTTTTCCATTAGGGTTGAGTTTGGACAATGGGCAGCATGTTAGTTTTTTTTTATGCATTACTTGACCTTTTTGCCCTTGGGTTTTAGATGGATTTTGAGTTTATTTGTTATTTAAATTGAATTATTGGAGTGAATTTAAATTTTTGGATAAAATGGGGCTTATTAATTTTGCTGTAATATTATGCAGGAAAGAGTGTCAATGAACATGGGGAGTTTGTTTCCAGCGTTTGAACATTTACAGCCTCAGTCTATTCGACATACTGTTCCTCAGATTCATCAGGTTATTTCAAAATAAATTTAAAGAAATTTTACCTTCTTGATAGCATTATCGTATCCGCTAAGAGCATAAGATAGAAGGGTTGTAACTGACTAGTATACGATACTTGTGTAGTGATACCAATTATCGGGGGATCGTTCCTATATTTATTAAATCTGAAGAGGGTAGGAATATAGATATAAATTTGTATATTAATAAATTTATTTCTAAATTTAATAATAATTTTAATATTTGCATGTAGATGTTTAAACATGACAGGGTAGCGGAATTCATTTTTTAATTATTCTACAACCTCTAGGTTCAGATATACATAACCTCGTACATCTAAATAATCAAAATCACACAGCTTAGATAAGATATTAACAAGCATGCATCATATTCACGATCATAGTTTTCATGAGTTCCTTGTATTTGGGCTCCCAATCAGGTCTTATCTCCATGGACTACACCCATCCACCATAACTGCTCCATGACTTTTCTGATTATACCCACAACGCGTTTGTTCTTATTTCCCCTGTGCCTTCTTGATTACTTCTATATATATGATTATATAATCTTACTACTGTTATGCCACATTTTGGCATAGTCCAAATTTCTCCGTTTAATAATTATTAATTCAGATTAATAATTAATTGCTTAACCACTAAGTTTTATCCTCTCTTAGAAACGAGGAAAGAATCAATCTCAATCAACAAATTACGGAAAATATCTCCAAACGATATCCTTCAAATCAGGAAGATATCACAACGCCAAGATAATGCAAGATAAAATCGATAATTGACCACATTAACAAAGTTTATCCCTAAAGTCTCTCAGGGATAAACACAATTGCACAGAACCGCGTGGGCTTGATCCAATATAAATTGGTACGCATGAATCTTGGCAAAGGGATCCGATATCTGAGACAAATCGAGACACCTCCCGAGTCCAGCCCCAAACATCCAAAAATCCCAAATCCCCCTATTTTCATAATTCGTTATTCCAGCAACCTCCGATTTCGTGTTACGAAATTCCTCCAACAACAACTACTATTGGTTGTAGAAGAGGGGGTTTAGTTGGTCATATTGATTTGAGAGAGAGAGAGAGAGTTTAAGAAATAAGAGAAATTTTTAATTAATAGCTAAACTTGTTTCTCAACTGATTACATATCCTTCTTTTTATAGAGGATTTTTCTTTACTATTACAATAATTTTCCTATATTCAGATTCTTTTTCCTCATTTGTTTTTCCTTTAGTCTTTTCATCATTTTTCTTTTTCATTTGTCTTCTTTCTTCTTTTTCTTTCCATCTATGTTTGCTTTTTCCTTTGTCTTCTTCCTTCTTTTCTGATGATAAGATTCCATTTGTTTCATGCTTTTTAATTTCATACTGTTTTTTATTTGAGTGCAATACCCAAAAGAAACCATTGAAGCCTTTGAAAAGATAGTAAAGTATTATGATTACAAATCAAATGATACTATCATCATAAATGGAAAATTTAGCAAGTATCCAAGGTATATTTGTAAAGAAAATGCAGATCCAATGATAGTATAACATTTACTAAGATTTGGATTTATTGATAAGATTATGGTAAATGATACATTGAAAAGTATATCAAAATTACCATCTCTTATAGTAGAAAGTGTTGAAGCTATGAGGAAATCATATGGACCAGGAGGAATCTATGGAGTACAGGTATTCGATACTTGTATAAATTTAACAGGTAAACCCATAGTAATATGTCAAATATTCAAGTATGGGAGGAATACAACAATAGAAGGAGATAATACAAGTTTGAAGATGCCTATGTCATGCACTATAGAACAATTTCAAGATTGGATATGGAACAAAAGAGCAATTGGAATAGCAGTTATAAAATCCAAGTTGGAGGATCTTATCAATGGAAGAAAAATATGCGTAATAGGATGCAGAATGGGAGGAGATGTTGAAGACATATTAACCTTATATTATAATAATGATGTTTTAAATGTAGATACTTCTAAACTAACAGAAATGCATTCCAGAGTTTCAGATTTAAGATATAATCATTCCCTAATAACAAGGAAGATATACCAGGAGATGTCAACTGTACAAAGGAGGAAATCAATAATAACCTTGAAAGCTCCAGCAATGAAAGAAGAAGGATGTTCTAATCCTTTTCAATAAAATATATTTTAGGCCCAATGTAAAAATTGGTGACCTAATATTTATGTCCTTATGGCCCAAATCAAAAGTTTGGTGACCATAACTTGTAATATTAATTATGACTCTGTGGCCCAATGTATAATTGGTGACTGCAAAATATTGTTCCTACAACCCAATGAATAATTGGTGACTGTAGTATATTAACAATGAATCTCCAGCCCAATGAAAATTGGTGACTGAAACTATATTACCCATAATCATGCGGCCCAATGAAAATCGGTGACTGTATAAATATTAACCATGATCATACGGCCCAATGAAAATTGGTGACTGTATAATATTAAACATATTATCCATGATAATACGGCCCAATAAATATTGGTGACTGTAAAATAAAAAATATATGCAGGAATATCAAGCAAGGAAGATAACTACAAGACAATAATGAAGACAGGAATATCAAGCAAGGAAGACATCAATAAAAGAGAAAATAGAAGAAAAGACAGCACTCAAATAAAAAACAGTATGAAGATAAAAAACAGGAAATAAATGGAATCTTATCATCAGAAAAGATGGAAGAAGATAAAGGAAAAAGCAAACACAAATGGAAAGAAAAAAAAAGAAAGAAGGCAAATGAAAAAGAAAAAGGATGAAAAGACTAAAGGAAAAGCAAATGAGGAAAAAGAATTTGAATACAGGAAAATTATTGTAATAGTAAAGAAAAAAATCCTCTATAAAAAGAAGGATATGTAATCAGTTGAGAAACAAGTTTAGCTATCAATAAAAATTTTCTCTTATTTCTTAAACTCTCTCTCTCTCTCAAATCAATATGACCAACTAAACCCCCTCTTCTACAACCAATAGTAGTAGTAAAATTATATAATCATATATATAGAAGTAATCAAGAAGGCATAGGGGAAATAACAACAAGCGCATTGTGGGTATAATCGGAAAAGTCATGGAGCAGTTATGGTGGATGGGCGTAGTCCATGGAGATAAGACCTGATTGGGAGCCCAAAGACGGGGAAGTCAGAAGAGGCAGACCATACAAAAGGCACTCCAGTGAGCCAAAACTACTCATGAAAACTATGATTGTGAATATGATGCATGCTTGTTAATATCTTATCTAAGCTGTGTGATTTTGATTATTTAGATGTATGAGGTTATGTATATCTGAACCTAGAGGTTGTAGAATAATTAAAAAATGAATTCTGCTACCGTCATGTTTAAACATCTACATGCAAATATTAAAATTATTATGAAAGTTAGAAATAAATTTATTAATATACAAATTTATATCTATATTCCTACCCTCTTCAGGGTTTAATTGATATAGGAACGATCCCCCGGTAATTGTGCTTAATTGCTTAAGTTGGGAACTTTGCATGGAGCGAAAATAACTGAAGAATGTACATATTTGATCGTAATTAAGTTGATCATATAATTTAACGCTCCCTCTAAAATTCAAGAAAGCCAACTTCTCCAACACCTAGTTACTAGTAGAAGTTGCTAATTGGATGTTAAACTTTTTTAGTTGTAAGTTTATTATTGTTGTTAGAGGAATTTTGTAACAACACGAAATCAGAGGTGTGCCGGAATAATAGAGCGATTTTGTATGTATGTGGATGTTTTTAGGGGTTTAGGGTTTGTAAAAAATAGAGGGGCTGGACTTGGGAGGTGTCTCGATTTGTCTCGTATATCGGATCCCTTTTGCCAAGATGTCTGCGTACCAATTTATATTGGATCAACCCCACGCAGTTTTGTGCAATTGTGTTTATCCCTGAGAGACTTTAGGGATAAACTTTGTTAATGTGGGCAATTACAGATTTTATCTTGCATTATCTTGGCGTTGTGATATCTTCCTGATTTGAAGGATATCGTTTGGAGATATTTTTCGTTATTAATTGATTGAGATTGATTCTTTCCTCGTTTCAGAAAGAGGATATTACTTGGTGCTTAAGCAATTAATTATTATATGATTTAATAATTAATAATTGGATAAATTTGGACTATGCCAAAATGGCATAACAACAAGCCCCCCAGTTCTTCAGTGTAGCTTGCTGCAGTGGAGAACTAAAAGTCTTCGAGCTTCCAAATTTCTTGAGTCGCTGAAACAGCTAAAAATAAAAGATTAGTAAAACATTTAGAGCACTACAGTGCCCGTTTTTCATATGCGAATGCAAGTACTATAGCATGCGATGAACCATATTAGGATATATATTTTTGCCAAGGTTTCAAAAATTCAAGTATATGTAATGTCTTTTTGAAATCTGTTGTGGTCTCATTGTCAAGTTAGGACTTTGGCGTTCTGTATATAGTCCGAATTGGCGTACACGCTTTTCAAAAGTCATTGTCCACATAAGGATGTGTATTCGTTTGTCTACGAGGCCCCGAGTCGAAGCTTTAATAAGTCAAACTTTCAGCCCATATCACGTCCGATCCCACACGTTTTTCAACAATCTCGCGGCATCTCTGCATTTCTTCCCGTGATTGTAGAAATGTCCCGTGCCAACCAAGAATATCCATCTACCATTGGGCCTTCAATAATGTAATTTTATTCCTGGACTCTCCTCTGAGAGTAGGGTCTTCAATCCAGAGGGTCGCTGACTCCTTCCTACAAGCGTGTAGCAGTGCGGGACTTATAGCTAGCTTGCCCAGGCTACCCTACTTGACAATTTAATTTCGCAAATTTGAAATATTTTTGACATATATGGATTATCGCAACGATATATGAAAAATATTTTGAACGCAATCCAAATGCAATAATTAACATGTCATTTAAAAATGTCGCGATATTTATTTTTCTTAAAAAATAATGCACTTTTCGTAAGAATTTTCTTTGAAATTATGCATCTCGCATAAATATTTTTTCTTTGAAATATGCAGCTTGTTCGATATTGAAAATATTCACAATTCTTCAAAATAAAAATATCGGACGATATTTCCTAAATTATATATGCTAATCTAGCAATAATTTTACAAGCACAATAAAATATGACTCGCACGAATTTTTGAGTAACAAATATTTTTTTAATAAAAAATATTAAAAAACATAATGTTTTATGCATGCATGCATGATATAATATTTATGCAATTTATTTAAAATTACAGAAAATAAGAAAAATAATATTAAAAAGCTTATCTTTAATTTTCCGGTTCGATATGCCCAGCGGCTCCTGGCCTGAGCCATGTGTTCGTCTTCTACTCCTGGCTTGCCATGTGCCTTCTCTATTTTTTGTCCAACATGTCCTATTTACTTTTAAATCCAAGCCAAGCTGTTGCTATAGGTCCTTCAATTTTCTTCTCCAGTTGGTTTTACTACGTGGGTTCCATGCAAATAACATCCCTCATCTTGCTATTTAGTTTGCTCCTTGATCGTTTCGATCCACGGTTGTCTTTTCCTTGTGTAGCCCCGCCATTTTCTTAAGCTTTTCCACCATTTATGTTTCTCTCCGCTGCGTGCCACCACTGTTATGTCATCGATGGCCCAATTGTTTATTTATGTATTGATAAAACCTAACAGCCCCTCATGAATTTAAGTAAATTATTCGTCCTCCACGAATAATATTTTTGATGTCCCTCCTTCTAGCGCCAAATGTTGTTGGAGGAATTTCGTAACAACACGAAATCAGAGGTGTGCCGGAATAATAGAGCGATTTTGTATGTATGTGGCTGTTTTTAGGGGTTTAGGGTTTGTAAAAAATAGAGGGGCTGGACTTGGGAGGTGTCTCGATTTGTCTCGTATATCGGATCCCTTTTGCCAAGATGTCTGCGTACCAATTTATATTGAATGAAGCCCACGCAGTTCTGTGCAATTGTGTTTATCCCTGAGAGACTTTAGGGATAAACTTTGTTAATGTGCGCAATTATAGATTTTATCTTGCATTATTTTGGCATTTTGATATCTTCCTGATTTCAGAATATCGTTTGGAGATATTTTCCGTTATTAATTGATTGAGATTGATTTTTTCCTCGTTTCAGAAAAAGGATATTACTTGGTGCTTAAGCAATTAATTATTATCTGATTTAATAATTAATAATTGGAGAAATTTGGACTATGCCAAAATGTGGCATAACAATTATGATTCCAGATAAGTTGCTAGATATTTTTGCAACATTAGTTTAACTTACTTATATCCATATTAGTTTGATAAGTATTGGTTAGTGTCTCTTTTAAGCTAGTAATATGTCAAAAAGCATTAACCTTTTTGTGGAACATTATATTGGCTGCTTTATCCTTTTTGTACCTTCACTCCTTAAGATCATTAAAGGAATGATGGCCTGTAGAGTTGTATTGATGCACATACAGTAATGTGCTTTGTAAGAGGAGTTGGTGATGATTTTCCTAATACCTGACAGTAGTTATTGATCTTCAGTGGACTATCTGGTCCTTTTTTTATGCTAAAGCATATTAGAGGCCAAATGCAACATGACCGACTCTGTGTTCAAAATAGCTTATAGTTCAACCTTGAGGCTAATCAAGAGTTTAATGTGGAGCATTAATTTATAATGGAAATTGAACATATGAGGTACAAATGATACTGGGAAAAATATACATATATGTGTTCATTTACCCCGAAATTTGGTTCAGAAACATGTGCAAGTATTGTTTTGCACAGATATTCAGAAATTGTTTCAAAACTGAGTTAATAATTTGCTTTTTTATTTTTTGTATTAAATATTAATTTCTAGTTGTATAAGAAAAGAACCTTGAATCTAGGAGTGAATGTTTTTGAGGTTTCTGCCTAAGCCCATCTCTTATTTGTTAGCACTTGGGACTTCATCTTTTGCAGGCTTTTCAAGGCCAAACAACTACGAGCACAGCTGTCACTGTGCCACACCCTCCCAACATGCGTCCAAGGGTCCGTGCTCGGCGAGGACAGGCGACAGATCCTCATAGTATTGCTGAACGGGTAACACTGAGTTATTATAGGCTTTCAAATCATAATTCAGTTTTGTTAAATTTTTTGCTTTACAAAACTTATGATCTTTCTTGTTCGAATTGCTGGCTGTAGTGAAATCTGAGTTACTTTTTTTTTTCCTCAGTTGCGTAGAGAAAGAATTGCAGAGCGGATGAGGGCCTTGCAGGATCTTGTTCCTAGCTGCAACAAGGTAAATATACTTGCTCATTCTTTTCAATAATTCCTTTGATAGCATTATTGATATGCTTCTTCACATTCATTATTTGAAATACGTTACCTACCGCACATGCGGGTTATAAAAGGGTCATACATCATCCTAATTCATGTTTTCTGGAAGTCGTTGAAAATAAGTAGAATTAAACTGCTGTTGTTTCAGAATTAATATTGTTTGTACTGTTGACTTGCTGAAAATTTTCTCCAGACTGATAAGGCTGCAATGCTTGATGAAATTTTGGATTATGTGAAGTTCTTGAGACTTCAAGTGAAGGTAAAATGCTTTTTCCACGTTGTTCGAATTGATTACCATTTTAGTAATGAGATTGTAGTTATCAATCTTCACATGCCTGAGTCTTCTTAAACAATTTGTTTGTCTATGAAAGTCCTTCGTTTTGGTATTTTATTCCTCAATCTTCAACTGGCAGAGCCTGTGTTATAGTTAATTGCTACCTTACATTTTATTAATCTGCAAAGCTAACTAGGAAATTATAGAAAGGAAAAAAATTTCAGTAAGAAAGAAAAAAGAATATGTTTCCTGTACCATTAGAACAATTATGTTTCAACTTAACAGGTTCTGAGCATGAGTAGGCTGGGTGGAGCTGGTGCTGTAGCACAGCTTGTTGCTGACATCCCACTGCAATCCGTAGAGGTAATTATTCTGTACGTAATTACATCCTTTAGTCGAAGTCAAACAGCTAACAAATGATGTTAAACAGTTTGTTTCTTGATGTGATAAACATCAAACAATTTCCTGTTCAAAGAAACTCTTCTTTTCCATGCATAGGGGGGCATAACTGAAAATGGAAGTAACCAACCTATCTGGGAGAATTGGTCAAATGATGACACAGAAAGAGAAGTAGCTAAGCTGATGGAAGAAGATGTTGGAGCTGCCATGCAATTTCTCCAATCAAAAGCATTGTGTATAATGCCTATATCACTTGCTGCATTGATATATCCTACAAACCAACCAGACATCTCAACTCTTGTGAAACCTGAACCACCTGCACCGTCATAGACGTCAAGTAAGTCGCACGTGCCTATGACAACTCCCATAACCCTTGCATCTCTCCCTTCCATAGTCAATCCTTTTCTTAAAACCTACTTCTCTTTTCCTCGTCATTGCGTGTTGGTTAAAATAAAAGCCACAGTTTTTTTAATTTTCCTGTCGGTTTAGGCTTTCTGATCTGATTAAATTCCTGAAGTCATATCTTGAAGAGAACCATGAAATCTATGACACTGCATTTACGGAAGGGCTGAAATGTTCAAGATTATATATTGTATAATGCTGCCTTCTTTATGCTATGGGGATCTAGGAACTTGGTTTCTCTAAGGTGACAAGTTGAATACTGTAATGTAGATGGACCAATATATGTATATGTAAGAGGTATTGTAGTAGAATGCTTTAAATGGAAAACGAAAGGTGTCTTTTTGTAAAAAGTAGCTGCAAGAAGATGATTGTGCTTTACTTGTAGCAGCAGTTGGGTGTTAGTGGGATATGTTTGCTGAAAGCAACTTTCTTTGTGTTTTTGTTCTCAATAATTATGGATTATCTGATTGAATGACCTTTTGCCCAAGTGGTCTCGCCTTTCCCTTGCACGAAAGGTTGTTTTCCCCTTGGTATCGTGCTCTCCTCTATGCAAAGGCTGAATATCGAAAGTTGTGGGGGATGATCACCTAAAGATCATTGTTTACTTTTTTTGTTGCTAGTTTCAGTTCATGTTATAACATTCTGTACTCTATTATTGCAAACTATTCCCTCCGCCCCTCTCATTTCTTTACAGTTTTTTACATTACTTGGCACGCATTTTAAAGCTTCCCGCTTTGCGAATCTTCCCTCTAACGGGACGGGGGCCTGGCGGCGGCGGGCGCGGGAGGAAGAAAGTATAATTCTACAACTTATTTTCAAAATTTTCTTTTTCTAAATAAAAATTTAAACATTATACTTTTATTCAGAAGAAAAAAATATTTAAAATAATTTATGAAAATATATTTTATAGAAGTCGTAAAATGCGTGCTAAACACTCAATCATTTAAATAACTACTCATTGATAATCCAATCTTCTTCAGCATCCACTGTTAATTTGCATAAATTATTTTTTAATTTTTTTATTCTGAATTAAAATTTAACATCTAAATTTTTATTTTAAATTTTTTTTTTTAAAAATAAGTTATAGAACTATATTTCATATAAAAGTATTGTGATAACAGAGTTTGGTCATTGGTGAATGGCAAGTCATGTTAAGCCGGTTAATTGTTTATAAAAGAGGATGCATTAGTTATTAGTACTTATTAGGATCGATGTATGTTTGCCTATTATATTTTTCACAGATTTGCATCCTATTTTTTTTCCTAACATTTAATACAGTATTTTTTTTGTATGCATCTCTCAAGTTGAGATAAACTAAGGGCGTTTCAACATCAGCTGAGATGGAGCACGTTAGTGTTCATCTGTTCATTGCTTGTGATATGATTGATTGCCTCAGTCAAAACAATGGAATTTGTCCCCATACTCGCTAAATATATTCAGCTGGTAGGCTCATGTCATGTGAGGTAAACTGTTTTCTTTTGGTCAAAAAAATCGTCCACTTTATATATATTTATAATAGTATTTATGCTCGTTATGCATGAGTTTTAAACTTTTCATAATATTTTTTATAAAAATCTTTTAGAAACCTACTTGATTATTTTATTTTAAAACATTACCCTTAGTTTTGTTTAATATTATTTTGTTTTAAATTATTTATTTGTGGTTTAATGCCTTTTTTCTAATTATATAAAAGATTTAATTGAAATTGATAAAATTTTGGATCTTTTGAATAATGTAGTAAGTTGAATAGGTATCCGTACTTAATTTTACAAAACAATAGCAAATTCAAGAACTTATTAACAAAGTTATAGCAGGATTATTATATTAGTACAAAGTTTCATAAAACAAAACAACATAACTTGCAATACGAACTTTCTTAATAACACGGATATTGAAATTACGTAAGGCATCGTTCTTTCACCGGAAAATAAAAACACCACCAATACCCAACTCCATGTCATCCTTAAACTGAATTCAGCCATCAAGTATTTCAGTTCTTGTCCAATCACGACGTTTCTTAATCTCAAGTCACCAACAACGATTGTCAATATATGTTGTGAAATAGTCTTGAGTAAGCCACAAATTTGTAACATTGCGGAAGTCTTTTGAGATGCTCTAAAAGTGCACCAAAATTAAATTTTAGAATAAACTACAGAACTAAACAAATTCTGAAGGAGATAACAATAACAAATGTACACCTACCACACCAAGACAATAATCTAACATATGAGATTTGATATGGTCAGAAAAGTAATTTTAGAAATATAATTAATGATTCATTGGAAAGGCCCCATAATTAAAGCCCAAAATCCTGATTATTTATTAATTTCGTAATTAATAAATAAGGGAAATATACAGCTCATGAAAAGAGTCCAAAATATGGTAAATTCATCAAAGAATGATCCAGAATCCCAATTAATGAGTCATAGCCTTTATCAACAAGGAAAAGACTTATTCAGCAAGAGATACGATGATTATCCATTATAAAAAAGGAGACTTATTAGCTAAGACTCCTAAACGTACCATAAATACGAGGCTCCAGGCGCCTATATAAAGGACCCGATCCTACAATCAGAACTACGTCTTTGGCATGATTCTCAACAGTAATTTGAGATACGTAGGCATCTTGTGAGAACCGATTTAGTCTCGAAACGCAAGTGCAGCCATTAAAACTCGAAACTCAAAAATCCTAGCAATTAATACACAAGTACGTTATTTAATCCACAACATTTGGCGCCGTCTGTGGGAAGACAACATCAACCATGGCAAACACACGAAGAACAGCTCGGGATACTCAAACTCCTGAGGATCGCCCTATCACCTCTGAGGCTGATACTCACGGAAATCAACCACCGCCGACTACTGGCACTCAAGGGGCAAATATCCCCACCAACACTCAAGGAACGGAAATCCCAATTTCGGTTGAAGGGACGAATCCCCTGCAGATGGTCATTCATGGATCTAATCCACAAGAGACCGTTCACCAGCAACCAATCTCGACTTCTCCCCTCATCATGAATGCACCGAGAAGCCTTCAACTCCATACTACTGATCTCCCTCCATACGCGAATCAGACTTTGGGGATGCCAAGCTATGGCATGCCCCCTCGACCCATGGCGGGCGGTAGTGGAACTAATCCAATCTACCATGAGGCATATGTGCCCCCTTATATTCAAGGTCTGGGACCCCAAAATCAACAAACTCGCCAGACCCCTTTCGTTCAAGATTACTTGGGCCCATACACCGAGGATGAGGGTTATACAATTGGGGAGGATGTCGCCCCAAGAAGGAGACGTTCTTCCCAGACAAATCGGGATCAACCCCAAACTACTAAGGAGAAAATTGCAACCCATGAGGCAGAGACTGCAAGACTCAAGAAACTCCTTGCTGAGGAGGAGGCCGCTTAATCTCAAGGCCGAACGACTGAAGGGATCCCGATAATCAACTTGGATCCACCGACAAGGAGAACCAAGAGGGCCGAAGCCCCAAGAGGTGATCCTAGTATTTTGTTGCCCCTAGGAGATCCTGATGATAGTACACCACCATTTACTCAAGACATCATGAAAACGACTATATCCAGAAAATTCAAGATGCCTTCGATCAAAGCCTATGATGGAACGGGAGATCCCGCAAATCATGTAAGGACCTTCTCCAATGCACTGCTGTTGCAGCCAACCAACGATGCGGTCAAGTGTAGGGCGTTTGCATAAACCTTGGCAGGCATGGCCCAACGCTGGTATAGCCGTCTTCCTCCCAACTCAATTGGGTCTTTCAAGGAACTAAGCAAAGATTTTATCAATCAGTTCATTAGTGGAAGGGTGCATGAGAAAAGCTCTGCATCACTCATGGCAATCCAGCAAGAAAAGAATGAAGCCCTAAGGGACTACATCAATCGATTCACTCGGGAGGCTTTGAAAGTCCCTGACTTGGAGGACAGAGTGGCTATGATAGCCCTGCAACAAGGAACTTCTGATGACCACTTCAAAAGGTCGTTAGCTAAACATCCACCCGAGAGCATGCTTAAGCTCCAAGATAGAGCCAAAAAGTATATCAAGGCTGAAGAAAGCATGAGAAAGTATGAACCCACTGCTAGCGGTAGTGGAAACTCAAAGAAAATAAAAGAAAATCAGGAGTACGACGTCAAGGAAAAGTTTCCCAGAACGTCAAAGGACTCTGATTCTCCACCCAAGAAAAACAATTTTGGGCCAAAGTTTACGGAGTATGCAAGATTGAACACTCCCAGGAGTCAAATTCTGACGGAGATAGCTAAGGAAGGAGATCTCAAATGGCCGAAGCCAATGAGGGCTGACATGTCCAAACGGAAACAAAATCAGTTCTGTTGGTTTCACAAAGAAGTCGGTCACGACACCGACGATTGTAGGCAATTGAAAGATGAGATCGAATTTCTGATACGAAGAGGAAAACTCAGCAAATTCACCAAGGATGGAAATCAAGGGAGTCAAAGAGGAAATTATGAAAGGAAGGATTATGACAGAAGGGACAACGACCAAGATCGTAACCCTAAGCCCCGAGGGCCAGTTATCAACATGATATTCGGAGGACCAACTGCTGTTGCGTCCTCCCGAAACTCAAGAAAGGCTTATGCTCGAGAAGTAATGACCGTGGTTGGAGAAGCACCGAAGCGTGCCCGAACAGAAGTATCAATAGGTTTTCATGATTTAGACCTGGAGGGAGTGAAGTTTCCTCACGATGATCCTTTAGTCATCGTTCCTGTGATAGGAAATTCTGAAACCAAGAGAGTTTTGGTCGACAATGGAGCTTCAGTGGACATCTTGTTCTGTTAGGCCGAATACACAATATATAATCAATATAAGTATGATAATAACAATTTAGAACACTGTTTATGAATCAACAACTGAATTATATAAATAACTCTTCTCTCAGTGATGTTAAAGAATCACAGAGAGCTGCTAGGTTACAAGAATAATGTATTCAGTATTCGCATCCCTTTTAGGGTTAACCTATCTGTGTTTATATAGTACACAGCTACATAGAATCAATCTCTAATTGATATCCTATAAATCAGCTATACAATTTATATCAATCTAGGATTGCTTATGTCTTCTGTCCCGTTTCTTTAGCTATCTCAATATATCTTGCTTCTTTCCATCTTCAAGATATATTGCTTCTAGAATCTTCAAGTATGCACCGACAGCTAAATAAACTCTCACCCCGTCAGACTTTAACAAACTCTGACTGGCTTCTAGTAAACTCTGATGAGTACCTGTTGCTTAAACACTGATGAACAAACGTCAGCAATTATATCTAACAATCTCCCCCAACTTGTGCATAATAAAAATGTACAAGTTAATAGATAATTGATGATGTCAAAACATATAACAAATGCAGTGTTTAAAATATATCAGAGTTTAATTTTAACTTAGAACATAAAACTTTAAAAACTTACAGTCAGACTTTACTTAATCTCTTCAATATCAGGCACTGTCCTGAGATAGTCAATTAGTAGCCTCCTTTCAGCTTTTTCAAGCTCATCCACCATTATTTCTTTCAATTCTTTAAACTCTGGATCACTTTCTCCAGTCTGGTAGATAGCAGCTCTCAGAGAATAAATGTTGTTCTTCCTCATTTCATTCCCTAGCCGGATAAAGTAAGATTTGTCAAACTCTAAATTGAATTCTAAAACCTTTATACCCAGTGCTGTCTTGAACTTGGCACTGTTTCTCTTCATTTCAACAATCTTTCCATAAGCATCTCCGTACTTAGGAATATATGCACTTGAAACACCTCCTCCAAGCATAGCTTTTGTTTTCAGCATCCTATCTCTTAGAACTAGAGCAGCATTATGAGTACTTCTATTTTTGATTTTTAGAAGATATAGAACATACTCAAGCTCTTCCCATAGTTTCAGTTGAACATCAGCTTCTCCTACTCTGTATACTCTTCCATCAGACATAAAGTATAACAGAACCTCTTTCTTTAATCCTCTATGATAAACCATCTGAACAGACTCTAGTTTATCAAGGCTCTCTTGAGATACCCCAACACCAGGTTCTGCCAGTGATGAATGGTCAAAAGGACTGTTATTGATTCTCTTTTCTCTGTGTGAACCCAAACCAGATTTATCATAAGATTGCTTTCCATGTACTGTTCTGGTTTGAGAAAAATTCACAGCTTCTAGCTTCAGAGTTTCAGAAAGTACAGGTCTTAAGAAACCTTGGAGTTGTGGAGCTAGCTGAGTTTGTACAACTTGAGCATTGTCAGAGGTTGTCACAACTTTAGTAGAAATATCAACTTGAGCATCGTCAGAGGTTGATTGATTTAGCCTTGATTCAACTTGAGCAACGTCAGAGGTTGAATAATTCTTCTTTGGTAACTGTCCTTCTTCTACCAGTATACCTTTTCCTTTATCAGTATTTGCAATCACAGGCCTCCTTGTGTATTGTAAACTCTGTTGAGTATTTTCTTTGATAGAAAGTGCAATTTCCTTCTTCCTAGGAGCCTTTACAGATTTCTTCTTATAAGTTCCAGCTTCAATCTTTTTCTGGTGTTCTTCAGCAAGAAGCTTCATTTCAGCATCCAAATCTTCTACTGTGGCTTCACCACCATGTTCTTCCATAAACAGTTTAGCAGATTTGATGAAATCACTAGACTCTTAAGTCTTGAAGAAGATTGACCACCAGAGTTTAACCTCTCAGAGTTTGTCTGTCTAGCAGAGTTTGACCTAAGTCTCCCTTGCTCTTGAGAAGACTTTGACCGTTTCTCTGCTCCTCTGCTTCCACCATCATTAGAATCATCCCTCAGTCTCAAGGTTGGAGTCCTTTTGCATTTGTTTTTAGGTGCTTTCTCCCCCTTTTTGACATCATCAGGAATAAAAACTGATGTCAGCAACTCTAGTGATGTAGCAATAGAAGTAAGTTGAGAAGACATAGCAGTCTGATTCTCTTCCACCTTGCCTAGCCTCTGCTTGATTTCTTCTTGATCCTTGATCAGAGATGAAAATTGAGCTCTATCTTTCTTCATTGCTAATTCCTTAAGAGCAATATCATTGCTCAATCCAAGGACAACTTTGTGAGTCTCATCAAAGCGATTGTGCAATGATTTGACTTGAACAATGGTAGCCTTAAAATGTGTTAACAGCTCAGGATTAGAAATCTCTGCAGCCGACTTACTGACAAAATCAGCAGTCCTTTGTGTAGAGAAAATGCAGTATGCTCCTGACCAATTAGCATAATGCATTTCTCTGTAATGATCTTCAGTTGCATTTTGATTTTCTTTGATAGACTCTGCTGTAGGATCCCTTAGAAAAGGTATTGACTCATGACTATCAGAGTTTGAAAGTCCAGCATTGATCCCAGAGTTTGCATGATCAGAGTTTACAGATGTGTGATCAGCATTATCAAAATAAACTCTAGCTGCATTAACACTTTCTTCTATCTGCTCTGTAATTTCTTCAGCAACATTGTCTGCAGTAGCCTCAGCGTTTATCTGTTCAGCTTCATGAATCTCAGAGTTTGCATTTACAGGAACCTCTGTTTCTACAGGAACAGATTCTGCAACAATTTCTTCTGTTTGTACAGTAGTCTCTTTCAAAGTCTCTGCCATAGCTTCATCCAATTTCTCTATAGCAGCTTCATTTACCTGATCAACCTCCTCACCCATTTCAGGAATTTGATTTGTAACAGAGAAATTCTCTGTGTGAGTAGCAAGGGACTCTTCTATAACTAGAGTGGGATGATCAGCTGCCACATCCTCAGTATCACAAACACTGATACTAGGATATGCTCCAAAATGTGCATCCATATTAAAATCATCAAAGAAATCATGTGCAGGCATAGCATCCTCTGCATCAGCATTTGATCTGGCCTCATCAGGCACAGTAGCTTCATCAATAACAGTCTCCTTAGTCACAGCTAAAGGAGCTTCATTAACAACCTCCTGATTCTCAGCTTCAGGAGCTTCAGTCTCTAATTCATCAAAAAGATAATTAGCTACCATCCTCCTCTTTCTCTGATGAAGAATTTCATGTTCAACATCATCTTCATCAACATCAACTTCATCAACAGTCTTTGACCTGTTAGCTCGAACTTTTCTCTTGAAGGCTCTTTTCTTAATTCTACCACTAGACTGTGGTTGTTGAGAAGTAGAGGGTGGAGGTTCAGTGTTTAATGAGAAAGTGTTCAGAGTTTGAGGTTCTGGTTCAGGTTGTGGTTGTGGTTGAGGAGGATTATTTTCAAACTGTTGCACTCTCTCAGGTAATAGCAGAGCACCAACATTCCCTTTCTTAAGATCCTTGTTTGTTAAGTCAGAAAATATGCGTTTATGCAATCTAAACGACTGAATAACATCATCCTCCAGAATCTCAATGTCAGGAACACAGAAGGAAAATAATAGTTGACAAAAACGAGCAAAATAGACAACACCCCTATTTTCTGTCATCTTTTCACCAATATAATGTAAAACTAATCTAGCAAAATCAAAGTGATCACCATAAAGTAAGGAATACCCGATTTGCAGACTATCTGTAGGAATTGCATCCCAATTGGTGCATTTCTTCCCAAAAGCTCTTGTGATGCAATCAAAGAAGAAACTCCACTCCTTCCTCAAAAATGGACGCTTCAATTGACCCACCTTGGCCAATGACCCAGAGTAACCGATATCCCTCATCATTCTCAGAGGGTCTTCATCGCCAACAGAGATTGTATAGGAATTGAAATCTTCAAAGTTCAGAGCGTCACGAACAGTCACAGGAGTAACCACATACTCTTGGTTTTGATACTCAAAAACAATTGACGGAGACCCAGCCTCTCCTCCATCATCATAAACACCTGTCTGCCAGAAGGTACTAATTTGAGATGCAGACAGCTTCGTTGGTTCGGTAAGAGCATGTCCAATATCAGAATTTGCCAAGAAACGCTGAACCAAATGAAACGCCTCCGGTGCGTTGACAGTGTTTAGTGGTGTTGCATAATTATTAGGGACGAACTCTAACCCAGAAGAAACAAACGTTGTAGTCGCCATTAGTAAGATTTGAAAGAATAACAGAGAATCAGAAGCAAAAGCTCGGAAGAGTTTGAAAGTAGAAAAGTGTTTGTTAATATGTGTGTGTGACAATAGATGTGAATTGGAGTAAGATGTGAAAGGTTTAAACGTATGTGTGTGTATTGTTTAAATATGAAATTCAAAATTAAAAACTGAACAGTTTTTAATCATTAATACACAACTGTCTTACTCCGTTAATCGTGTGAGTGGGACACGTGGCACACATGCAATGACTGACAGCAGTAATCGGCAGTTTCCAATGCGCATGCGCAGTAAAAACAGTAATAATTACCGCCATTACACTTTCCTAGACACGCAACCTTTTTCTTCTGTGTAATACAAATTAGAACCGTTACCAATCATACTCTTTTGTTTTCAAGAATGTTTTCTCAAAATTATTAACTGTCTGAAACAAATAATTAATTTTAATCATCAGAGATTAAAATAAAATTACCTCAGCGTAGAGTACACAGTTCATCAGTGTTTACCAATCCTCCTCCTTAATTCATAATCTCTTTTCTTTCAATGCACAGTTGTGAAAAAAAAATTGTGTGTGAATAGCAGAGTTTACTGAATATAAATATTTAGAGCATCTTAAAGTGCATAAAATCCACACAATAAATCAGTAAAAACTAGTTGTCCAAACTCTCATGTATAAAATAAAATCTGATCTCATCTAAACTCTGTACTATTAAATTTATTATTTTCACCCCCTTCAAATTTTATTTTATTATTATTATTATTATTATTTTATTTTTTAATTTTTCCAGTAATCAGTGGTTGGCACTAGTCACCAAAAATCAAAGATTTTAGCCCTTATTTCATACAATAAGTTCATGGGTCTTCCTAGGCACAACATGATCTCAAAGGAATTTGTGCTCTGTTTGGCATCTTTTGATTGGAGGGTGAAATATTTGCAACTAATTATCAGAGTTTAGACTTTGCATCAGTTAATACAATTAATTTATGAGAGAAAGTACAAACAGCTAATACAGACTCAGTGTATAGGATCAATAAACTAAGAGATGCTATAAATATAGAAACAGTATCATGCTGTGTAAAATTTCTGCACATTTTGAGATCAGATCATATATTACTCAGAAGGATTCATGATTACTTACTGAGAATCATGCTTCATACAGGTTTCTTCATCGGTCCATATGTTTAAGACAATATCACAATTAGAGTATACCATCAGAGATTAACTTCAGACTTTAACCGACAGAGTATGACTGACACTTTATGACTAACAGAGTTTTCTATCAGAGTTTAACATACTGGTACAAATAACAGTTAACACAGGCAAAGAATCATGAGCATAAAATCAATCATGTATAGATTCTGAATTTAACCAGTATCTCTAGTCAAAACCAGAGACCATTCCAAGTTCATTTACCAATCTTGTAAAGGTAGCTTCACTCAAAGGTTTGGTGAAGATATCTGCAAGCTGTTGGTCTGTAGACACAAAATGAAGCTCAATATCTCCTTCTTCCACATGTTCCCTGATAAAATGATACCTTATGCTGATGTGCTTGGTCATGGAGTGCTGTACTGGATTACCTGTCATAGCAATAGCACTTTGATTATCACAGTAAATAGGTATTTTAGAGTACCTTAATCCATAGTCCAGCAATTGATTCTTCATCCATAAGATCTGTGCACAACAGCTACCAGCAGCTATATACTCTTCTTCTGCTGTGGATGTGGAAATTGATTTCTGTTTCTTGCTGTACCAAGAAACTAATCTATCACCTAAAAATTGACAGCTTCCACTTGTGCTTTTTTTGTCTATCTTACAGCCTACAAAATATGCATCAGAGTAACCAAGTAATTTAAACTCTGATTCTCTAGGGTACCACAAACCAAGAGTTATGGTTCCTTTAAGATATTTGAAAATCCTCTTCACAGCTGTTAGATGAGGCTCTCTGGGATCTGCTTGAAATCTTGCACAAAGGCAAGTTGCATACATGATGTCTGATCTACTTGCAGTTAGATAAAGAAGAGACCCTATCATTCCTCTGTAGTTTGTCATATCTACTGAGGCTCCTATATCTTTGTCTAACTTTGTTGCAGTAGCCATGGGAGTTGTGGCAGATGAACTATCAAGCATACCAAATTTCTTGAGAAGATTTCTGGTATATTTTGCTTGATTGATAAAAATCCCATCATCTGTTTTCTTTACTTGCAAGCCTAGAAAATAACTAAGCTCTCCCATCATGCTCATTTGATATCTTGACTGCATAAGCTTGGCAAATTTCTTACAGAGTTTGTCATTAGTAGACCCAAAAATTATGTCATCCACATAGATTTGAACTAACAGCAAATCATCACCAGAATTAAAATAGAACAAGGTTTTGTCAATTGTACCTCTAGTGAACCCACTTTCTAAAAGAAATTGAGCTAGAGTTTCATACCATGCTCTAGGTGCCTGCTTTAGTCCATATAATGCCTTGTCAAGCCTGTAGACATAGTCTGGATGTTTGGGATCTACAAATCCTGGTGGTTGTTCAACAAACACTTCTTCTTCAAGTTTCCCATTGAGAAAAGCACTTTTCACATCCATCTGAAAGACTTTAAACTTTTTGTGAGCAGCATATGCCAGAAAAATCCTTATTGCCTCCAATCTTGCAACTGGAGCAAAGGTTTCATCATAGTCAATTCCTTCCTGCTGTGAATAGCCTTTAGCCACAAGTCTAGCCTTATTCCTTGTAATCACTCCATCACTGTCTGTTTTGTTTCTGAAAACCCACTTTGTACCAACAATAGATCTGTTCTTTTTTCTTGGTACAAGTGTCCAGAATTCATTCCTCTAAAATTCATTTAACTCCTCTTGCATTGCTGTTATCCAGTTAGCATCTTGAAGAGCTTCTTCCACTTTCTTGGGCTCTGTTTGAGATAAGAATGCATGATACAGACATTCATTATTTGTAGCACTCCTTGTTCTCACACTTGCATCTGGATCTCCAATAATTAAATCAGGAGTATGAGCTTGTGTCCACCTCCTTGCTGTTGGTAAGTGGCTTCTATTATCATTATTAGATCCTCCCCCTTGATCCATGCTCTCCTGATTTTCTTCTTGACCATTTGCATTCTCTGAGGCTCCCCTTGAATTGGACTGTTCAGTATTTGAACTTTCAGAGTTTAACTCAGAGTTTCTGTTTGATTCTTCAGCTGACTCACTTTCAGAATTTGAGTCATTATTTTGAGATGTTGCTGAAGTATCTTCACGCTCCCCCTCAACTGGTTCTCTATTTTGTTCTATCAGAGATACTTCCTCAGTGTTTACCAGTAGAGGTTCAGAGTATGCTTCATCAGAGTTTGTTGGATTTGCTTCATCAGAGTTTACATCATCAGAGTTTAGATCTTCATTTCCAAAGCGAAGTTTATCATGATATTCTTCATCTTCTATTCCAGATAGTTTCTTGTCATCAAATGACACATGTATAGATTCCATGATCACTTTAGTTCTCAGATTGTAGACTCTGAATGCTTTAGTTGACAGTGGGTATCCAACAAAAATTCCTTCATCAGCTTTTAAGTCAAACTTTGTCAACTGTTCAGGATGATTTTTCAACACAAAGCACTTACATCCAAAAATATGAAAATATTTCAAATTTGGCTTCTTATTTTTCACCATCTCATATGGTGTTTTTCCATGCTTGTTGATCAGTGTAGCATTTTGAGTAAAACAAGCAGTTTGAACAGCTTCTGCCCAGAAATAAGTTGGCAATTTTGCTTCATCAAGCATTGTTCTGGCAGCTTCGATTAGAGTTCTGTTCTTTCTTTCAACTACACCATTTTGCTGTGGAGTTCCAGGTGCTGAAAATTCTTGCTTTACTCCTCTTTCCTTGCAGAAAGCTTCCACTTCATAATTTCTGAATTCAGTACCATTATCACTCCTTAGAATTTTCACTTTGTACTGTGATCCTTTGTCCAATAGCTTCACATGATCCATCAAGGTTAAAGCAGTTTCATCCTTCTTTGCTAAGAAGTACACCCAGGTGTATCTGGTGTATTCATCAACAATTACCAAAGCATATTTCTTTCTGCCTATTGACATTACATTCACTGGACCAAAGAGATCAACATGTAAAAGATGATAAGGTTCCACAACTGAAGATTCAGATTTACTCTTGAAAGATGACTTCTGACAAGGCTGTCGTATGCCTATCAAATAATAATATCTAACAAATCCTTCTAACTATGTAGTAGGGCAAGTCAGAGTCGATCCCACAGAGACAAACGTATCAATCACTAGTTATTCTTGATTCAATTCAACTAAGCAAGTAACACAATAAATTGTTGAGAGATTATTAATCTAAATATTATACTAAAGCAAATTGTATTGTATTATCAATTAACTAAAACATCTAGAATTAAGTATCCCCACTAGCATGAATCGATGCAATTATGATTTTCCACCCCAATTAATCATACGCTACTCAAGAGGAAAGATGCGCCCTATAAAATACCAATAACCTCTCTCGAGTATTAATGGCTTCTCTAAAATACACTCAAGCCTATTTTCATGGTATCATGCAATTTAGAGACATTAAACACAGCATCCTAACTTCCTAACAATCCGTTCTACCTATTTTCATGGAGAAGTTCATGTCCTTATTGGATAAATCACAACCATCTAAGTCCAACTTTCGATGATAAATAGATATTAGGTTCAAACAATACGCATAATCACGTCTGACATGTTATTGTTAATTAAGCACAACTCAATAAGCAAGAGCATACAACATAACTGAATTGGGGGGTTATGGAAAATCATACATCAATCATAACTAGGGTTCAACTTAACCCTAGATTAAATAACTACTCACTCATAATTAAACTAACAAAACACATAATATAATAAGAACACATGACAATATTAAGAACAGAGAATAAAAAACCTTTAATCTTTCTCCAAGAAGAAAAGTACAAGTCTCTCTATGTATGTATGTATCTATGTATATCCCAGATCTGATGTTTATATACATATTCTCAAATATTTTAATGCCTTGAGGAAAGTACAAGTATGTTTCCTAAACTGATTCTGTTTTACAAGGAAAATTCGTAGCTGACTTTTCTTCAGTAATTCTGAGCCGTTCCTGATGTAATTTGATATTTGGACCACTTTAGAATAAAAGAGATTTCCATTATCTTCGCATGGGCTGTTAAATCGTCCAATTCTGACTTCTAGATCTCAAGATATGACCCAAACAATGAATTATGTGCAGGCAGCCCAACAAATCCGAATTTCCTTCTAATAAATCTCCAAATTAAGCTCTTTATTCTCCAATCCTTCCAAGTTTAGGATTTCCTTACTTCCTACAATAAAACATTAAAATTTATTAAATAAAAATCCAATTAAATGCAAAATATAATAAATATGAGAAATAAAATCATATAAAATATATATAAATATATACTCTATCAAACATCCCCACACTTAGTATTTTGCACGTCCTCGGGCAAATAAAGAAATAAAAATAATACTAACTAACAGGACCACCACTTTCGTAGATGACACGATTGCATTGAGCATATGCAACAAGCCGTTAAACCCCTAGGCAGCCCTAGTAGGACGAGTTTTGTCTCGTGAGGGTTTATAGAAGATATACCCACAAAATCAAATATTTTCAACCACCAAGTCTCTCAAACATGCAACATATCATAGTACTCCACACATTGTAAATCTCAATCACATAACAACCTGAAAGTGTCTGAAAGTACAAGTACTCTCACTTTAAGCATCATTAACACAAAATAATCCAAGTATGCACACAATGTCTAGATAGACAAAAATATCATGAGATAGACATCAAAATCGCATTCAACAAGTAAGCATGCTATGGATAAATATCTCACATTGCTCTCACTTCACACAAGTGTATGGGTATAAGTGTATCGCTCAAGTTCAATCAATGTACTCATGTGCTACCATATGCTTGGTTGTCCACCAAATCTCCACCACCTCGTTTATATGCATACATGAATCAAAAGGTCTTTGTTAAAGGTTGTAACGAGGCTTAGGTACGGGGTAGGATATCAAAGAAACAGGCTAACAAGTGGCTAAACTTGATAACTGATAGAGAATAATGTTCACTTTTAATTAAAGCACCCAACATGAAACTTAGATCATGTAAAAGTTGATCAAGCTTTCACAAGCATTAAACTTCAAAGCACATATACCCCATGTACTTTCCCACTTTCACATTGTATCAATCAAATGAACACACTCTACTTTATCTTCCTCTTGCTCATAACTTTTTTTTTTCAAAAGTCAAGTCATTCTCCAGTAACCAAGGGCAGTAAAAAGTCACCAAGAATGTATTTAATACCAACACACATGGATCGTCCCTTTCATATGACATTGCACTTGCCACCCATTGATCTCAAAGGAGTACTTGATACTTGTTTGCAATTCTCAAATCAGACTGTATCCCACCAAAATGTAACCTTTAACAAAAAAAATCCCCACACTAAATATTCACCAACCCATCAATGAATCAATATGCTCTACCAGTAAATCACGACAAGAATAAATAAGTAGGCTCAAAAATTTTAGATTGGTGATATACGAAAGAAACGGATATAAGCTCAAGGGGTTCACTAAGGATTATTTTTTATATGGGTACTGTTTTGGGTAAATGAGGTTAATCCTAGTGCCTTTATCATATTCATGCATACACATATCATGTAGTCTCAAAACGGTTTAAAACAAGTTCTAGAGCAACAAGAATCATGATGAACAACACACAACAAAAAAATGGATTGATAAAAAATCTATCAATCATAAATTAGGCTCAAATTCTCACAAGGTGAAAGCATGCATAACTCACTAAAATTGACCAAGAAACATCTCAAGTTTTCAAATGTTCGCAAGCACACACAAGGAATTACCAAGCATCAAATGATTTTTCATGAATATGACACTCAGAATTAATCATGCGAAATTAATCTACATAATGTGTACTTATCAATGCTAACATGCTTTTGAGACAAGGCAATTATATACAAAAAGTTTTAAATTTTTTAAATTTTTTTTGGATTTCTATAATATATAATTTTTTTGGGTTTTTTACGTCATTGAGAACTCATCCCCACACTTAAGTGGTTCATTGTCCTCAATGAATAATATATATAAATATACAAAACTAACAAGATCCTAAAAGAAATACAAAAAGAATAAGAGTGAAAAATTATACAAAGAAAGGTTAGAAATACTCCCCTAGTGCATGAAGTCCCGGTTGGAAAATGTGGGAGAGTGTTCCTCCTCCAAAATCTTGGGTTGCCTCCCAAGAAGCGCTTTTTTAAGGTCATTAGCTTGACCTTCTTGTCAATCAACCTGGTGAATGGATCGAAAGTGGAGCATCTACTTTCTCAACATATTTTCTTATGATCTCTCCCAAAAACTTATAAGTTTCATCCACGGCTTTATCCAACAATATTACTCTTCTATCTCGAGCAAACTTTAAGAGTGCAACAATTATCCTTGACGTTTCATCTCGTGAGACAAACTTAAAAAGAAATTTTATAAGTAAGTCTTCCCAAGTAGTAATGGAATTTGAGGGTAACGAAAATAACCAATTTTTAGCTCCATCCCTTAAAGATAAAGGGAATAATCGAAGTCGAATGGCCTCATCAGAAACTCCATCACACTTGATAGTATCACAAATCTTCAAAAAGTTTTCAATATGAGCATCAGGATCTTCAACAGATAATCCACCAAACTGAATTTCACCAATCGATTTCATTGTTGAAGGCTTCAAATCAACATAATTAATGACATGTAAATCTCTCACCATACTTGCAGGAGGTTTAGAGAGGAAAATATCAGCCTTCATATCTTGATCTCCACCCAAAGACTTAACCATAAGAACAGGTTCATTATTATTTCCAAGATCACTCTTCTTCAGAGAAGGGCTAAGCGAAGAGTTGGAAAATTTAAATTCCAATTTCTCATCTCCAACTTCAAATGAAATTTTTCCTTGCATCATATCAACTTTCGCACCAGCTGTATCTAAGAAAGGTCTTCCGAGAATAATAGAATTTTGTACATCTTCCTCCATCTCCATGACAACAAAATCACATGGAATAAAAAACTTTCCTACCTTGACAGGAACATCTTCAAGTATTCCAAGTGGAACTTTTACACTTCTATCTGCAAGTTGTAAAGATATACGTGTGGGTTTGAGTTCACCCATCTGAAGCTTATTGTAGATTGATAAGGGCATCAGACTTACACTTGCCCCAAGATCACATAGAGCTCTTTTGATTTCAAAATTCCCAAGTTTCACAGGAATAGAATAGCTACCTGGATCAGTTAGCTTTTTAGGAAGATTATTCTGCAAGATGGCACTACACTCTGCCGTTAATGAGATAGTAGAACTTTCTTCAATCTTTCTTTTGTTTGACAATAATTCCCTAAGGAACTTCCCATAAGAAGGCATCTCATTGATAACATCTAAGAAATGGATATTAAGTTCTAACCTCTTCAAGATATCCATAAACTTCATAAACTTCTCTCCAAGTCTAGCTTGCACCAATCTTTGAGGAAACGGAACAGGTGGTACGTAAGGTCTGACAGGAGCAACTGTGGGTTCCTTCTTCTTTTCTTCAATCGCTTCTTGCACAACCACATTTTCAGAATGAGTTTTCTCTCTATCTTCTTCAAAAATCAAATTATCACTACTCATCTTCATCTCTGGCCCTTGCAATTCCTGATCACTTTTTAAAGTTATAGCATTCACGTGAGCTCTATGTGGTTGTTCAGTTTGGCCAGGAAGTTGGCTTGAAGACTTGCTAAGTTGATTCAACTGTTGAGCAATTTGAGTGATTGAATTCTCCATTAACTTGTTATGAGCCTTTATCTCATTGATACTTGATTCAAAGTAATCATTCTTCTTTGCTTGTGTAGAGATAAATCCTTCCAAAAGATTCTCCAAGTTAGATTTTTGTGGCTGAGCTGGTTGAAAACCTGACGGCTGAGAAAAATTATTTTGTGGAGGTTGATCTTGAGCCTGGCTATTTCTGTAGGAGAAATTAGGATGATCTCTCCAACCTGGATTGTATGTGTTGGAGTAAAGATTATATTGTGGCCTTTGATTTTGGTTGTAGAGGGCATTTGCTTGTTCCATTGTTGTTCCAGAGGGATTGTATTGACAAGCATGTTGAGTGTGTCCAACTACCCCACATATTTCACATGAGGCAACCGTAGATGAAGTTCTAGAATCCAATTGCTCAATCTTCTTAACCATTGCCTGCATAGTAGTATTCAACATGGTTAGAGCATCAACATCATACTTACCACCCTTCTTTGGATGATTTCTGTCACTGTAAGGATAGTTATCATTAGACGCCATCTCGTCTAACAAAGTTTTCGCATCCTCCGTACTCTTTTTCATAATAGATCCACCAGAAGAAGCATCAACGAAGTTTCGAAACTCTTGTGTTAACCCATTGTAGAATGTTTGGATCAACAACCAGTCAGGAATTCCATGGTGAGGGCATTGTCTCTGAAGTCGTTTGAATTTTCTCCAAGCATCATGAATTGACTCGTCATCATCTTGACGAAAGTTAGATATTTCATTCCTGAGCTTTGAAGTCTTCTTCTGACTGAAGAATTTAAGTAGAAACGCCTTTGCTAGACTATCCCAAGTAGTGAATGTATTTGGTCCTTCATCCTTCAACCAATCTTTTGCTGCATCTCGGAGAGAGAATGGAAATAAGCGCAGCTTAATAGCATCATCACTAACATTGGTCAGCTTTATAGTATCACACTTTTCTAGAAAACTCTCAAGATGATCAACAGGATTTTCAGTGGACAATCCTGCGAAAGAATCATTGGAGACGAATTGTATGAATTGTGGCTTGAGTTCAAAGTGGGTAGCCGTGATTATTGGTCTGACAATACTGGAGAGTATGTTTGTAGCGTCTGGCATACCATGCTCCCTGAGAGCCTTAGCTGCTGTCTCACCCATAACTTCCTTGTCTTTATTTTTCCTTCGTAGTCCTGCTTGTCTTCTTGCTATAGCTTCAATTTCAGGATCAAGAGCAATCAAATTTTCTGTACCTGAACTTCGAGTGTGCATGCAACAAGGAAACTAGAAACAAAGATCAAATAACAAGGGAATAATAGCCGAAGCAACACAACAAAAAGACTTAGCTAAACTTACTCAAAAAGTAACTAATCTAATACCGCTTTGTCCCCGGCAGCGGCGCCAAAAATTTGACAAGGCTGTCGTATGCCTATCAAATAATAATATCTAACAAATCCTTCTAACTATGTAGTAGGGCAAGTCAGAGTCGATCCCACAGAGACAAACGTATCAATCACTAGTTATTCTTGATTCAATTCAACTAAGCAAGTAACACAATAAATTGTTGAGAGATTATTAATCTAAATATTATACTAAAGCAAATTGTATTGTATTATCAATTAACTAAAACATCTAGAATTAAGTATCCCCACTAGCATGAATCGATGCAATTATGATTTTCCACCCCAATTAATCATACGCTACTCAAGAGGAAAGATGCGCCCTATAAAATACCAATAACCTCTCTCGAGTATTAATGGCTTCTCTAAAATACACTCAAGCCTATTTTCATGGTATCATGCAATTTAGAGACATTAAACACAGCATCCTAACTTCCTAACAATCCGTTCTACCTATTTTCATGGAGAAGTTCATGTCCTTATTGGATAAATCACAACCATCTAAGTCCAACTTTCGATGATAAATAGATATTAGGTTCAAACAATACGCATAATCACGTCTGACATGTTATTGTTAATTAAGCACAACTCAATAAGCAAGAGCATACAACATAACTGAATTGGGGGGTTATGGAAAATCATACATCAATCATAACTAGGGTTCAACTTAACCCTAGATTAAATAACTACTCACTCATAATTAAACTAACAAAACACATAATATAATAAGAACACATGACAATATTAAGAACAGAGAATAAAAAACCTTTAATCTTTCTCCAAGAAGAAAAGTACAAGTCTCTCTATGTCTGTATGTATCTATGTATATCCCAGATCTGATGTTTATATACATATTCTCAAATATTTTAATGCCTTGAGGAAAGTACAAGTATGTTTCCTAAACTGATTCTGTTTTACAAGGAAAATTCGTAGCTGACTTTTCTTCAGTAATTCTGAGCCGTTCCTGATGTAATTTGATATTTGGACCACTTTAGAATAAAAGAGATTTCCATTATCTTCGCGTGGGCTGTTAAATCGTCCAATTCTGACTTCTAGATCTCAAGATATGACCCAAACAATGAATTATGTGCAGGCAGCCCAACAAATCCGAATTTCCTTCTAATAAATCTCCAAATTAAGCTCTTTATTCTCCAATCCTTCCAAGTTTAGGATTTCCTTACTTCCTACAATAAAACATTAAAATTTATTAAATAAAAATCCAATTAAATGCAAAATATAATAAATATGAGAAATAAAATCATATAAAATATATATAAATATATACTCTATCAACTTCCTTTGCTTGGCCTTTTGACAAGAATCACACAGACCATCTAAGCTGAGTATTGACTTTGGAAGTCCCCTTACAAGATCTTTTCGAATCAGCTCATTGATATTGTTCAAGTTTAGGTGAGAGATCTTCTTATGCCAATTCCAACTCTCTTCATTTGATATTTTTGCAGACAGACACACAGCTTTTCCTTCAGAGTTTGTTATCAAACTTGCTTCATAAATGTTATTGCGCCTGTGTCCAACTAGAACAACTTTTCCGGTAGATTTACTGATAACCTCACAGTGTTCAGTATGAAAATCTACTTGGTATCCTCTGTCACAGATTTGACTCACAGAAAGCAGATCATGCTTGAGTCCTGAGACTAGAGCTACATTTGTGATGATGACACTTCCAAGATTGATATTGCCATATCCCAGAGTACGTCCTATGTTGCCATCTCCATAGGAAACTTTTGGGCCATCTTTTTCCTCAAAATCTGATAGCAGGGCTTTATTTCCAGTCATGTGTCCTGAGCATCCACTATCCAAGATAAGGGTGCTCTCTTTTATGCCCTGCAATCACAAACAATCACTGAGTGTTAGATTTAAGGATCCAGACTTGCTTGGATCCTTTGGCTTTTTTTAACATTGTTTGCTTTTACAGCGGAATCACTATCAACAGAGTTTAAACTAACATTGTCAGACTTTACACTTGCAGAGTTTGCTCTAACCCATTTCAAGTTGGGTTTTAGCTCATAATAGTTGTGATAAATAGCATGATAACTCTTGAAAGTATAAATGGAATACCAAGTGCTCCCACAGTGTGTGCATAAAGTCTGTGGTCTAACCCTAACATAATTATTCTTTACTTCAGACTTGGAGGGTAAAGAATTAATATCTTTGTTTTTCCTGCAAAAACTAGCAAGATGATTAGTACTTCCACAGTTATAACATGTTTTTCTTGGAGCAACAGTAGTAGGCAAATGATTATTCCTTTTATTTATGCCTATCTTTCCATTCCTGTTCTTCTTGAGCCCTTTCTGTTTCATGACAGACTTTACTTCTTTGAGCTTATGATTGAATTGTTTTTCTGTCATTAAACTAACATTAACCTGTTTATCACAAGTTTCAACTGGCTCCATAACAGCTTCTTTCACAACTACAGATTTTAGCTTACTGGATTCAGGAACAAATTTCATAGGTTTAAGTTGTGGTTTAACTTTAACTTTATCTTTAAACCTAAGTTCATCTTCCTCACAGTAACCTAATCCTACAGTATCTGTCTGAAAAACTTGATGTGTGTCTTTTCCATATTTGGTCCAGGTTTTAATCACTTTCCTTTCTTTTTCCAACTCAGATTCTATTTGCCTATATCTTTTAAGCAATTCCTGTTCAACATAAACAGCATCATCTCTCTCCTTTTGAACTTGTTGCATGTTGACAAGTCTTTCTTCAAGAAATTTATTCCTTTCTTTAAGACCTAGATTCTCAGATTTGATTCTTTCATTCTCTAAAGTCTGATCCCTATAACTAACATGTATGCTTTTAAGATAAATTCTTAATTCAGATATATTATCAGTATCATAAGCATAAGTTGTTAGGGGTACCTTATTTTCAGATGACTCAGCTTCATTTTTAACAGTTGCCATGAGAGCATAATTGACTCCCTCATCTGAGTCTGAAGCGTCTGCCCAGTCATTGCCTTTAGTGATGAGTGTTTTCTCAGATTTTCCTTTCTTGCACTCTGGAGCATAATGACCCATCTCTTTACACCTGTAGCACTGGATCTCAGACTTGTCTTTCTTTCCAGACTTGGTATCTTTTCCATCAGACTTTCTGAAATTTCTCTTGTCAGAGTTTGAATCTTTCCTTGAGAATCTCTTTCCTTTTTTGAAGTTCTTGAATCCCATCTTCTTGAAGGTCTTCACCATCAAAGCAGCCATTTTCATCATCTCTTCTTCATCATCCTCAGAATCAGAATCTTCATCATCAGTGTTTGAGCCATCATCAGAGTTTGATGACTCACTCTCAGATTTAATGACTAAAGCTTTTCCCTTGGCTTTCTTCCTTGATGATTCCTTCTTGACAGTCTTTTCTTCAACTTTAAGAGCAACAGATTTTGCCTGCTTTCCAGATCTTCTTTTCCTTTGTTCTATCTCAAGTTCATGAGTTTTCAGCAACCCATAAATTTCATCAAGATCTGTGTCTGCAAGTTCATAATTATCCCTGATTGTTGTAGCTTTCAAATCCCATCTTTCAGGTAAGGCTAGAAGAAACTTGAGATTTGATTCTTCAATATCATATTCTTTATCAACCAGAGACAGATCATTCAGCAGTTTACAAAACCTGTCATATGTCTCAGTCAAAGATTCACCAGGTCTTGAATCAAAGTGTTCATACTCCTGTGTGAGAATAGTCTTCCTATTTTTCTTTATAGCATTGGTTCCTTGACACCTGACTTCTAAAGCATCCCATATCTCTTTGGCAGTTTTACAGCCAATAACTCTGTTAGACATAACATTGTCTAAAGCACTGTGGAGTAAATGTCTAACCTTAGCATCCTTTGCAATGGATGAGATGTCTTCAGGAGTATAGTCTTTCTTCTCCTTTGGAATAGTCTTCTGTTCTTCACCAGGAACCAGAGTATTAAGCTTAGTTGGCTTGTGAGGACCATCATAAATTCTATCAAGGTATTCTGGATCTGTGGCTTCCAGAAACATGGTCATCTTCACCTTCCATATTGGATATTCAACTGTTCTGAGAATTGGAACCCTTATAGTCTCATATCGACTCACAGAAGTAGGTTGAACTTTTTCAGGAACTGCACCGGTTGGAACTTGTTCAGTCATGATTATACTTGTGTTTGAATCGTAAAACTGTATATATTAAACAGCCTTGTCTCTGATACCAATTGTTAGGCCGAATACACAATATATAATCAATATAAGTATGATAATAACAATTTAGAACACTGTTTATGAATCAACAACTGAATTATATAAATAACTCTTCTCTCAGTGATGTTAAAGAATCACAGAGAGCTGCTAGGTTACAAGAATAATGTATTCAGTATTCGCATCCCTTTTAGGGTTAACCTATCTGTGTTTATATAGTACACAGCTACATAGAATCAATCTCTAATTGATATCCTAGAAATCAGCTATACAATTTATATCAATCTAGGATTGCTTCTGTCTTCTGTCCCGTTTCTTTAGCTATCTCAATATATCTTGCTTCTTTCCATCTTCAAGATATATTGCTTCTAGAATCTTCAAGTATGCACCGACAGCTAAATAAACTCTCACCCCATCAGACTTTAACAAAATCTGACTGGCTTCTAGTAAACTCTGATGAGTACCTGTTGCTTAAACACTGATGAACAAACGTCAGCAATTATATCTAACATGTTCCATGATGCTTTTATCAAGATGGGCTACACTGACTCTCAATTGACACCCTCGAATATGCCCATATATGGATTCAATGGAGTGGAATCAAAGGTGGAAGGCACTATCCAACTCCCAATGACAATGGGGCAAGGGTCGACTACGTCTACTCAGATGTTGAACTTCATAGTTATAAAGGCAACTTCGACCTATAATGCGATCCTAGGAAGGACTGGTCTTCATGCGTTCAAGGCCGTTGCCTCATCTTATCATCTGAAAATCAAGTTCCCAACGAGGAATGGGATTGGTGAAGAATGAGGAGACCAAAAGATGGCTAGAAGTTGTTATGTAGCCGCGTTAAGGCCTGACGGAATCAGGGGCAAGTTCTCCCAATTGAAGACATGGATACTGACGACAATGAGGACCGAAGAGGGAAACTAGCTGAGGATTTAATCCCAATTCCTTTAGTCCCTGGTGAACAGGAGAAGGTGACTTATGTTGGGGCACTACTTCCTGAGCCATTGAAAAGCAAGCTCATATCTTTTCTTCAAGAGAACAATGACGTTTTTGCTTGGACAGTGGCTGACATGCCAGGGATTGACCCCCAATTGATAACTCACAAGTTGAATGTGGATCCTGAAAGAAAGACGGTGAAACAAAAGAAGAGAAATTTTGCTCCAGAAAGGCAAGAGGCCATTAAACAAGAAGTTGAAAAGCTTCTAGAGGTCGGGTTCATTGAAGAGATACAATTCCCAGAATGGTTGACTAACCC
The DNA here is from genome assembly GCA_030848705.1 of Heracleum sosnowskyi. Taxonomy (NCBI): domain Eukaryota; kingdom Viridiplantae; phylum Streptophyta; class Magnoliopsida; order Apiales; family Apiaceae; genus Heracleum; species Heracleum sosnowskyi. The sequence continues at coordinate 135,563,704 of CM061237.1, forward strand.
CGAAAAGGCTAACGGGAAATGGAGGATGTGTGTGGACTTCACTGACTTGAATGATGCATGTCCTAAGGATTGTTTTCCCTTACCAAGGATTGATGCATTATTAGATGCTACAGCTGGACACGAGATGCTCAGCTTCATGGATGGCTTCAGTGGATACAACCAAATTAAAATGCACGAGGATGACATCTCTAAGGTATCATTCATCACTAACTTTGGTGTTTTCTGTTATCTAGTCATGGCATTTGGACTTAAGAATGCAGGGGCAACCTACCAAAGATTGGTGAACAAAATTTTTGGACACCTAATTGGAAAAACCATGGAGGTCTACGTAGATGACATGTTAGTCAAAAGCCTCGATAATGCTGATCACATAGAGCACCTCCGAGAGGCATTTGAAGTGCTAAGGCACCACAAGATGATGTTGAATCCAGCTAAGTGTGCCTTTGGTGTAGGCTCGGGAAAGTTCTTAGGCTTGATGGTTTCCAAGAGAGGAATCGAGGCTAATCCCGACAAAATCAAAGCAATTCTAGACATGGAACCACCAAAGACTGTCAAGGATGTCCAAAAACTAACGGGAAGAGTGGCAGCATTGGGAAGATTTATCTCCAAGTCAGGAGAGAAGTGCTTATCTTTCTTCAAAGCACTCAAGAACGTGAAAAACTTTGAATGGAAAACTAAAAGCCAAGAGGCCTTTGAGGCCCTGAAGAAATACATGGCTGAGGCACCACTGTTGGCAAAGCCCAAGCCAGGGGTAATTCTCTATTTATACTTGGTGGTCTCTAGCACAGCCCTTGGAGCCACTTTGGTAAAAGAAGAATTGAAGGTTCAGAAACCCATCTACTATGTGAGTAAGATTCTACATGGGGCAGAAGTAAACTACTCAACGATCGAGAAGTTTGCTTTAGCCTTGATAATGGCCTCAAGAAAGCTACGCCCGTACTTCCAGGCTCACAAGATAGAGGTCTTGACTGATCAACCTCTAAGAAACATCTTGCATAGCCCTCAAGTTAGTGGAAGGTTGATCAAATGGGCCATTGAATTGGGCGAATTCGACATCAAGTATAAGCCTCGAACGGCCATAAAAGCTCAAGCACTTGATGACTTCATGGTTGAATGTACCATTGACAACCAAGAAGTCGGGGGCAGGAAGTAATAGTGGAGGATGAGAAAGATCAAGAGATGGATTTCAAAGAATATTGGGTCCTCTATTTTGATGGAGCATCAAAAACAAAATCAAGTGGAGCCGGTTTAGTGCTACGAAGTCCTGATGGATTCCTCATAGAGTATGCACTAAAACTTGACTTGCCAACGACAAACAATGAGGCTGAGTATGAAGCTCTGATAGCTGGTTTAGGGCTGGCTGGAGCCTTGAGGGTTAAAACTCTGAAAGTATGTGGAGATTCGAGGCTAGTGGTTTCCCAAGTAAATGGGGAATTTGAGGCCAGAGATGAAGTCATGGCCAAGTACTTGAAACTTGTCAAGGCCATCATGACTCAGTTTGATGAATGCTATGTAGAGCACATTCCAAGGGAAGAAAACATGAAGGCTGATGCCTTGTCTAAATTTGCTTCTTCCGAAATTGAAAACTATGCAGGGAGTGTATACTTCCAAGTCTTGAGGACCCCAAGCATCAACGGAAAGTTGGTAGCACCCATTGATGTTGCTAGTTGTTGGATAGATCCCATCAAGGCTCATCTGGAAACTGGGTGGTTACCCAACGACACTTCAGAAGCACGAAAGCTGTATGTGAGAACACTAAGGTATACCCTGATTGAGGGAATCCTATACAAGAAGTCTTTCATCGTTCCATATTTGAAATGTTTGAGACCTCAAGAGGAAGAATTGGCCCTGAAGGAAGTACATGAAGGAATTTGTGGGCAGCACATGGGGGGCAGAGCCCTTGCCCATAAGATCACTCGTCTAGGTTTCTACTGGCCAAGCATGCTAGCAGATGCTAAAAGCTACGTGAAGAAATGTGAAAGGTGCCAGAAGCATGCATCAGTGGTTAGGCAACCACCAGAGATGTTGACATCCATAAACTCACCAATTCCATTTGCCATGTGGGGAATGGATATACTTAGACCTTTCCCAATGGCAAGTTCACAACGAAAGTTCTTGATAGTAGCTATCGACTACTTCACCAAGTGGATTGAGGCTAAGCCATTAGCCAAGATAACCACCAAGCAAGTGATGCATTTCTTCTGGGAAAATGTGATATGCAGATACGGGATTCCACGTATCTTGGTCACAGACAATGGAACTCAGTTTAACAACGATGAGTTTAAGAAATATTGTGATGAGAACGATATCAAATTGCGCTTCACTTCTGTCGCCCATCCTCAAGCAAATGGGCAAGCTGAGGTTGTAAATCGAATTATCCTAGATGGACTGAAGAAAAGAGTTGAACGCTCCAGAAACACTTGGGTAGACGAATTGTTCCCTATACTATGGGCATATTGTACTACCTGCAAAGTCACCACTGGAGCTACCCCTTTTCTGTTGGCATATGGGGCATATGCAGTGGTTCCAGTGGAGATTACTCACACGTCTCCAAGAGTTGAGGCTTATGAGCCAGAAACAAATGAAGAAGGCTTGAGGCTAGCTTTAGATCTAATTGACAAAGTTAGAGATGAGGCAAACGCCAAGATAGTTGAACATCAAAAGAAGGCATCTTTCTACTACAACCTAAGGGTTAAAGAAAGGTTCTTTCGGCAAGGAGACTTGGTTCTACGAAAGATTGAGGCATCCGGAGTTGGACAAAAAGGCAAGCTGGCCCCAAATTGGGAAGGACCATATCGCGTTAAGAACGTATTTGGTCGAGGCTCCTACAAATTGGAAACCCTCGAAGGGCATGAGGTGCCAAGGACTTGGCATGCCTCAAATTTGAAAGTCTATTACGTTTAGTGCATCCTAAAAGGATCCGCTAGTAGGACAAGTAGAAATATGGTTCGATGAAATCATGAGCTTCCTGGAAAGAAGATGAAGGGTTGACCCCGTTTTGATTGGTAGAAACATCCTCAAAGCATTGTCAAGACAAACTACAAATGAATGCAAAGGAAAGCATACAAAATATGCATGTCAACTGCACAAATAGAGCTGAATACAACGAACCCCGAAGGGTGAATGTTGCTAATAAACATACAAAAGAAAGCCTAAGATGCTTATTGTTAATTAGCGAAAATTTCAAGCTCAAGAGAAGTTTGATATGATAGACTTGAGAATGAATCACTATGAGTGGAGCCATCAGTAAGAACTCGTAAGGGTGAAGGGTTGAAACCCCATAAACCTAAGACATTCAGTCCAAACCCCATCATTCGATATGCTCAATGAAAGGCTTGAAGCCAAAACAAGACGGTATAAGACATAAAAGGCTTATGCAAATGTCAAGTTAGCCTCGAATAAGGCAAAATCGTCGTAAATGTGTAGGTCGCTCCACACTTTACACCAAGAAGATACTCGTGAAACACTAATGTATATTAAAATCCCCAAAAAGGGGTAGTAAGTCCCAGGTAAGGGATAAAAAGACCCCAAGTCTCGAAAAAGAACGGTATAATTTATATGAAATCCTAGTGCATTATCATAGACGTTGGGAAGCGTGATCAGCCATTTTAAACCCAGAATCTTCAAGAAATCTTTAAATCTTCAAAAGAACCCAGAAACCGGTGAGTTTAAACAGAAAACCTCGTCGGGAATCGCCTTGCCACAGAACCCTAGCAGAGCTTTGCAGAGAGAATTTTGGAGAAAATCTAGCAGAATATTTCTGAGAAATGAAAAGTGAGAAGTGAGTTGAAACAAGTGAGATTTCACCCTTTAATAGGGGCAACAGCCGGTCAATGGGCCGGTTGAAAGAAGAGCAACCGTCTATAGCCAGTTAAGGCCCATGAATCCATTTATGGATTATAGAAATTGAAGCCCAAACAATTTGGGTCTCAGGCGAATTCGAAGCCCAAAACAATGAGGCCCAATAAGGCCCAAGGCTGGAATAATTTAAGTCCAATTAAAAATTGGGCTAGTTAAGGCCCAAGAAAGAATGAAATTTGGAATGAAACCAAGGCAAAAACAAGGATAAAAGATTTGAGGTCGAAAATACCCTAAAACAAAATCGTACGACCAAGGTCGAAAATACATGAGAAATCAAGGTCGTATCCATCGACCTCGCTCCCAAATAAAAACGAAAAATTGAAGATTTGAGGTCGAAGAAACCTTAGAACGAAGTCGTACGACAGAAGTCGAAAATATACGAGAAATCGAGGTCGTATCCATCGATTTCGCACCAAAATAAGGCACAAAAATTAAAGATCTAAGGTCGAAAAGACCCTGGATCGAGTTCGAAGGCTCGAGGTCGAAAATGACCCAGAAAATGAGCTCGTAGCATTCGATCTCACACCCAAATGAGTTTAAAAACGCATGGGATCGAGGTCGAATGACCGAGTTCGAAAATGACCTGGTACCCAAATGAGGTCGAAAGTACAAGGGATCGAGGTCGAATGACCGAGGTCGAAAATGACTGGTAAATCGAGGTCGAAACCATCGACCTGGGACCAATCGAGGTCGAAAAAAGGCTGGATCGAGGTCGAAGGCTTGAGGTCGAAAAAGACTTAAAAATCGAGGTCGAAACCTTCGACCTCACTCCAGTCGAGGTCGAAATCCAGGTCGAATTTCAGGTCGAAAATGACCTGTTTCCTGGTCGAATTTGAGGTCGAAAATGACTTGTTTCCTGGTCGAAAAGGTTGTCGAAAATGACCTAATTTGAGGTCGAAAATGCCCTTAAAATGGAAAATTTTGAGGAAAAACACGTTATAACTTCTACGAAAACCCCAAGGAGATTTTCCCAAAAGTTGGGGGGCAAATGATATGGATAGAAAAGTAATTATAGAAATATAATTGCTGATTCTTTGGAAAGGCCAAGTATTTAAGGCCCAAAACCCAGATTATTTATTAATTTCGTAATTAATAAATAGGGAAAATATACAGCTCATAAAAAGAGTCCAAAATATGGTAAATTCATCAAATAAGGATCCAGAATCCCAATTAAAGGCAATTAATGAGTCATAGCCTTTATCAACAAGGAAAAGACTTATCCTGCAAGAAATACAATGTTTATCCATTATCAATACGGAGACTTATTCGCTAAGACTCCTAAACATACCATAAATACTAGGCTCTAGACGCCTATATAAGGACCCTGATCCTACAATCAGAACTATGTTTTGGGCACAGCTCCATACGTCACAACGCCTCGAAGGCGCAACAAGCCACGAAGGCACCCCTAGAACTACGTTTTAGACTTCATCCTCGAATAAGGACATACAAGTCACTACGTCCTTGGTGTGCCCCTGCCACCATAGCCCCGAGGGCAACACCAAGAACTACGTTAATTTGGCTTGATTCTCAGTAATAATTGAGATACGTAGGCATCTTGTGAGGACCGATTTAGTCTCGAAACACAAGTGCAGCCATTAAATCTCGAAGCTCATTAAACCTTAGCATTAAATTCATAAGTACGCTTTTTAATCCACAACATTTGGCGCCGTCTGTGGGAAGACAACATCAACCATGGCAAACACACGAAGAACAGCTCGGGATACTCAAACTCCTGAGGATCGCCCTATCACCTCTGAGGCTGATACTCACGGAAATCAACCACCGCCGACTACTGGCACTCAAGGGGCGAATATCCCCACCAACACTCAAGGAACGGAAATCCCAATTTCGGTTGAAGGGACGAATCCCCTGCAGATGGTCATTCATGGATCTAATCCACAAGAGACCGTTCACCAGCAACCAATCTCGACTTCTCCACTCATCATGAATGCACTGAGAAGCCTTCAACTCCATACTATTGATCTCCCTCAATACGCGAATTAGACTTTGGGGATGCCAAGCTATGGCATGCCCCCTCGACCCATGGCGGGCGGTAGTGGAACTAATCCAATCTACCATGAGGCATATGTGTCTCACTCACGATGTAGAATAAATATGATTAATTTATTAATCGTATTTAATGAATTAAAAGAATTCATATAAATAATAATAAAAATTGTTTTATTATTATTTATTTCTACTACCGGCTTAATTTTGAACCTACAGGGTCACACCATAAAAGAGAATGATTTAATGGTGAAGACATTAATTAATAATGGCTAGTCATTATTTATTTATGAAATAAATATTTGATAGCATTTTTTTATAATCAATTAAATATGATTTAATTAATTATAAAATAATTAAGAAGTGTTCTTAATATTATTAATTAAGAATTAAATTAAGTGAGAGAATTATTTTCTAAAGAGTTTAGAAAAAGAATTAATTATTAAAAGAGTTTTAATGATTAATTAATTGATTAATTAATTATATGGTTAATAATAATAATATTTTATAGGATAAAGTTTCAGCTGAAATATTTGCCTATAAATATACTATTATAGACCTTAAGCCTCCAACCCTAATTTTATAAGAAAAGAAAAAGAGAGGCAACCCTAATTCTCTCTCTCAGCCTTTCTTCTCTCCATCGGATCGTCATCTCTTGGTGGATACTTGTGGAGTGCTTCACATATTGAGGAGCAGCTGCTAATAGTCTCTATTCATCATCCTTGGATCGCTTTTAAAGGTTAGTAATCGATTCTTTAATTTTATCCATGAATCGTATGCGATTTTACTGGTTTTATATGTAAATAATTGTTATTCATGCTTCCGCTTATGCAATAAAACCCAACAATGGTATCAAAGCATAGGTTGTATGCATATAGATTCGTGAAAAAAATTCAGATTTTTATCATGTTGTATGAATTTTTTATCGATTTAATCGTGAATGGGGCTATAATTGATTTAATTGAGAATTAAATCAAAATAAATTATGAAAATATTTTTGATCCCAGAATATGATTCTACAATAGTTGTAGATCAGTAGGATATTTGTTTCTGAATTTATTGATATATAGATTATTTGTTTTCGATTTATGAAAGTATTTTTAAAATGAAAATATATGATCTGTTTATGTTCATATTATGATTGGCTGGATGATTAACGTAATCATAAGTCAATGAAGAAAAAGATAAAGGAAGTACGGGCTGTTCTGTCATAATGTTGCTGGTGCTGTCTGATTGTCAGGGCGTGATGCGTGGGACGCGTGGTACGTGTGTGACATGTGCCATCCACGCGCGGCAGCGCGTAAAGAATATTGTTTTGGCTCGTTTGGACGTGTAGGAACTCCGATTGAGGCGTGTAAGGTACCGTTGGATTCGTTTTTTCGAGACGCACCTGCTGGGATTAATTAAAATTTTCAAGAAATTTATTTTAAATTGATTATAGCCCTTAAAGTGTATTTGATGCCTTATTTGATAATATTAAATGCATGCAATAATTCATACATTGTTTATAATTGTGCTACATGTTATAAAATGTTTACCTATGAGTTTATTGATGTTTATACATGCGATGTATGTTTAAATTTACCATGCGATGATAGATTTAGGGCGAACACAATGAACATAGGATTTACGTTAGACATTCTAGGTTAGTCAAAGATGTTTAATAACCTAATTAAGAATATTATGAGTACAACCATGAGATTCTTATGTTTATGAAACATAGAGTGAAATACTCTTTTGATGTTGAAAATGAAAATTTCTGTCTAGGCCGTTGGGTTTTAAGCGGGACCGATGTGACCCCTCCAACACACTGGGAATTTTTCATTTAAATATCATAATTGTATTTTGTTCAAGAAAAAGAGAATCTCCTAGTAATATGATTATGGTTGTAACATAATATAATCCCTCTTAATTAAAATTTATATCAAGTAGTAAATGGCCAATTGCACAACGGGCTTGTGTCGGTCATAGCCTTCCAACATAATAGCAAGTAGAGTTCTTATATTGAGACATTGTCGTTTCGTGCTACAGCCGAGGGCTTTGTTTTAAGATTAAGAGATGATTGTCTATCACATGAGATGTGTATGATGAATTAGGGTCCAATGGTCGTTACATGCTACAGCCGTGGGCTATTGGAAGTCTAATTCAATTATGCAAGATGTTGGGTTTGACTTGACTTTGAATATTGAGTGAGTCGTGCCACAGCCGATACTCAATGATTCAAGAGGCTAAAAGATAATAAGGAATAACATGAGATGTAGTTGACAAGAGTTGTCTTCCTATAGAACATCACATTGTGTTTCGTGCTACAGCCAAGGTGATGTGATGGAAAATAGGATCCTTATTCTCACTAACATTATGAATGTTTAGTTATACATATAGAGGGTTGTATAATTTAAATAAAATAGTGGGAGCCACCGATGAATAAAGACCCGATTCACATGATGTTATAAGAATAAAATTGAATATTTACTTAGTAGTTATGTGTATTCACTTATAGAATTATATATACTATAACTTCTGCAATATCACACATCGTAGTAGAATAACACGTTGACTTATCCCAAATATGCTGATGAACTTTGAAACTTGAGAAATGTTCTCAAGAATGAAAAGTTAGACTAAATGTTTAACTCGTTAATATAAAATGTCTTATTTGTAATATACATGAAGATGCATATGAGACTAGGTGCATTAGGTTTAATAATGCAAATGTTGCATAGTAAACCAAACTGATGTCTATGAGCTTAAGACTGTGCAGACAGTATGAGCACAAGGACATTCAGGGCTACCTTGTTGCTTCTATAAGAGTTGTAGAATGTGATAAATAAGACGATTCAATATAGGAAATCGGATGAGCTATTCCATAATAGTTATGCTGAGGGTTGATCTATGAATAATCATAGACTCATGACAATCAATTTGATTGATCGTCTAGGGTAGGTTGATTTTGTCATAGATGGAAGCTAAGTCGAGATATGATCTTGAAGTAGCTTCCGTATACGAACTCACAAATTGGTTGTGAACTCTTACATGAAAAGGTTGGATATCAGATTGTCTGAAATCTACTTCATGTTAAAGATTGTTGATACGTATTTCCTTCTTAGAGAGCTCTGTTCTTCAGACTGGTAATGGTTCTGAAATCAAGTAGTGAGAGATGAACCATACCATCAAGAAAAAGTTTGTTAGTGAGTGATAGCATAATTAGTCAAAGGCTAAGTTTGACTCTAATAGCAAAAAGGTTTGCAACCACTAAACTAAAGAGGTTATTGGAAGATCAACTACAAGAGTTGTCTTGTAGAGTTGAAGAATTGGAGAAGTTTAGGGGGACTCAAACTTCTCATTTTGAAATAGGGACTATGGAATAGAGGTAATGAAAATCCAAAGAACTGTAGGCTTGTTTGCACGAGTGAGAAGAGTATTCGCTTATTGCATGGTGATGGGTTACAAGAACCATATGATTATTGAATCACAGTATGCATGCGAAACTCGTCTCACTAGAAAGACCACTATATCTCTATTTTATTGAAATAGAGAGATAATGAGCTACAAAAGTGTTAAAATTAGTACACATAATTGTATGTGCACCAATGACAACACATGCTAGAGAAGGATTTATATGATTCATTAGAATTCACAAATATGATCTGGATTCAGATACATGTATTTGGGACAATACAAATCCGAATCTTTTGCAGTAATTCAAAATGAAAATAATGAAATACAAAACAAACAATCAAGTGTTGGGACTCTTCGATAAGATCAAAGAGATTTACACTTGAGTGAATGTTTTTACATTATCTCAAATCTTAAGTTTAAAGCTTCACGTGGACAAATCCTGAGATTCCACATGTAGATGGAATGTATGAAGTAACGAACGAACTTTGTTAGACATCGTTCGATTCATGTTAAGCTAAAATGATCTTCTAATATATATTTAGAGTTGAATTTTGTAAATATCAGTATATCTGCTGAATATAGTATCTTCTTAATCTGTTCCTAAGTTGTCATATAAGATATGTAGTGCAAGGAACAAAAGTCTTAAACTTGTTAAGATTTGGGATGTCTAGCTTATGTCAAAATGTTTTATTTGATAAGCTAGATGGTAGATCCAAAATGTAAGTTGGTGAGATATACTAATGATAGTCAAGGATATCAGTTGAATATTCTACTGAATATAGTGTGTATTACACACTGCCTGCTTAGAAGAATTGTTCATTCTAGAAGGGTTCAGTGGGAGGAAGGTTGAACTTAACAAAGTTCAAACACCACAAACTACAAATGGGTTCAGTGGGAGGAAGGTTGAACTTAACTAAGTTCAAACACCACAAACTACAAAGGTTCTATAGGAAGAACATTTTCAGACAGGATAATCTTTTGTAGGTTAGCTGAAGTATAGGTCTTGATATTTTATCACCAACCTGAGAGGTTGACTGCCTTGTCATTATGAATGACAATGAGGTGTCAATTATATGATAATGACCTTATGACCTATACTAAAGCTATGAGTTATGACTCGGAGAAATGGCATAGTACCATGAAATCCGATATAGATTCCATGTACATCAACCAAGTACGGACTATGGTTGAGGACCTAAAGGTGTCATAACCGGAAGGATACAAGTGAGTCTATAAAAGGGAGATTAGAGTGATTGGCTGGGTTAAGACCTATAAGTCCTTGCTTATTGTGAAAGGATTCAATCAAATCAAAGAGATTGACTTTGATGAAAAAAAATTCACATGAAGTAGTGCTCAAGTCTATTCGGATTTTGTTTGCGATTGCGGCTAGTAATGACTATAATATCTAATAATGGTCGAACGGTCGACCATCCTCGATATGAAACTTGAAGAGGATGTGTAGTTGACATAATTAGAGGGATTTATTGCTATGAGTAACAAATCTATGGTCTAATAGCCACGAAAATCCATTTATGGATTGAAGCAAGCTTCTCAATGATCGAACATCTGTTTTGATGAGACAATCAAATAGTTTGATTTTATCAAAGACAATGATGGATCATGGATCTACAAGAAGGTTAGTGGGAGCGTGATGATATTCCTAATAATGTATGTGGATGACATACTTATGATAAGGAATGATGTATCGACGCTAAAATTAGTCAAAGTGTGGTTATCTAGCATATTCTCTATAAAGGACATGGGAATGGCTTCCTATGATATAGGAATGAGAATTTATAGGATAAACCAAGTGTTGGGCTAAACCCAAAGTGTGTACATCATTTATATGCTAAGATGTTTAGCATAAATAACTCTAAGAATTTACTTGAATTGTCAAGTCTCAGAGTTACTTTCTCTAAGATAGTGTCTTTCTATGACATCTGAGGAGAAAGGACGTATGAGTAAGATTCATTATGTTTCGGCAAAAAGATCTATCAAATACCGGATGTACTATACAAGACGTGATGATCGCTAATTCAATAGGAGAGATAAGCGAACACCAGTCTAATCCTTGAGAAGCGAGATAGTAAGATGGAAGAACGTCCTTAAATAATTTGGAAGGGTTAAGGACATCTTTCTTGATTATGGTGGGTCCAAAATGAAAATCGAGTGTTATAAACACTATGATTTTCTTAGGACAAAAGTGATAGGGAATCCATGTCAAGAATAAGTGTTAATTCTGAATGGATGTGCAGTTTGTTGGAAGAATTCCAAGCAGTTTAAGATAACTGATTCCGTAGTGGAAGCACTTTATGTATATAGCTAGAAGTGAAGTTGCAAAGGAGGTTCTTTGGATAGCGAAGCCTATTTTCGCTGGTTAGACATGGTTCCTAGAATAGGATTTATATTGTTGTATCGGTACAACATATGGTAGTAGCGCAGGCTATGGAACCTAGGTTTAATCAGGGATTCAAGATCCAAGTTGCGGCACTTTCATATGATATATGAGATCGTTGAAAGTAGAGATGTTTAAGTCAATATTGACTTGACACCCATAACAACATAGTAAAGACCATTTACTAAACCGTTATTTGAACATCGCTTTGTTCTCTATTAGGAGAAGTTGTGTATGAGATACCAATGTGATTGGTTTTAGTTCAAGTGGGAGATTGAAAGATGTGTGTCCTTAATCCAATCATGGATGAAGAGTTATGAGACACTTTGTTCAATCTGATTCAAGTTTGTTTAAATTAATAAAATGGTAATATGTTTTATAATGGGCTTTATCTATTTAAAGTGTTTAAATTAGATGATCCATAGTTTAGAGTAAAGCTTTAGTGGATTATGATGAGATCATGATAATGAGACCTTAAAGATGATAACTCTAAACTTAAATAGTTCCTGGTCGTAGGATAATTAATTGGTAGTTAATTAATCCGCAAAGATCGGTACATACTATGCTTGCTTCATTATGAAGGATGTCTGTTCTCATAGATATTTGTGTGTTGACACTATAGCTAGTATGTAGGTGCTTATTAGGAATGAGTTCACTGAACATGACTCGATCAGTTGAACAACTAATGGAGTTCACTCATGTGTCAGTAGTTATTCATATAGTGATGGTTGTACAAATGTCCTTTGACTTGAGATCATCATAGTCATCTTATGTACACTGAACTATACTTTGGTTTAGCTCTTAGTCTCGAGGGACAATAATTAGTGCTCTTCTGGGTATAGGAATTTGTGCACGAAGACAGTGAATGATCAATAAAGGATCTGCCCCTTCCAGTGAAGGAAGAGAATGTCCTATGTTATTCCATTTATTCTAGTTCATGAATCTCTGGCCAGAGTGAATGAAATTAGAAAGAAGTTTCTAATTTCCATTAATCGGAACTAAGCATAGTGAATAGGAAAGCATATGATTAAATTAGATAGGCTTGACACGAGATCCATGCCTTGTATTTAATCGGGACATTGCAGGGTAGAAGGAATTCATTGTACGGTAACTAGTCATTGAATAGGTTCTTGGTATTCTAAGCAGTGAATTCATATTATCTGGATAGTCGCGATATGCTGAGAAGTATCACTCATGATGTAGAATAAATATGATTAATTTATTAATCGTATTTAATGAATTAAAAGAATTCATATAAATAATAATAAAAATTGTTTTATTATTATTTATTTCTACTACCGGCTTAATTTTGAACCTACAGGGTCACACCATAAAAGAGAATGATTTAATGGTAAAGAAATTAATTAATAATGGTTAGTCATTATTTATTTATGAAATAAATATTTGATAGCATTTTTTTTATAATCAATTAAATATGATTTAATTAATTATAAAATAATTAAGAAGTGTTCTTAATATTATTAATTAAGAATTAAATTTAAGAATTAAATTAAGTGAGAGAATTATTTTCTAAAGAGTTTAGAAAAAGAATTAATTATTAAAAGAGTTTTAATGATTAATTAATTGATTAATGAGATTAATTAATTATAGGGTTAATAATAATAATATTTTATAGGATAAATTTTCAGCTGAAATATTTGCCTATAAATATACTATTATAGACCTTAAGCCTCCAACCCTAATTTTATAAGAAAAGAAAAAGAGAGGCAACCCTAATTCTCTCTCTCAGCCTTTCTTCTCTCCATCAGATCGTCATCTCTTGGTGGATACTTGTGGAGTGCTTCACATATTGAGGAGCAGCTGCTAAGAGTCTCTATTCATCATCCTTGGATCGCTTTTAAAGGTTAGTAATCGATTCTTTAATTTTATCCATGAATCGTATGCGGTTTTACGGGTTTTATATGTAAATATTTGTTATCCATGCTTCCGCTTATGCAATAAAATCCAACAGTTTAATCAAGTTTCTACCTTTTAATTTTTTTAATTTTTTTTAATTTTAACTATTGTTTAATAATTAGCCCGATTTTTGACCGATTCAGCCATTTTTTGACCGTTTTTATGAAAAAATGATTAATTGACCGATTTTCGCTTAATCAGTTCGGTGGCCCGCCGTCTAGCGATTAATCGCCGACTTTTAGAACACTGATATTAGATAGTTAAAGGAGAAATTGTCATTTTTAATATTCAAAATATCAAATCCCAACGTGGCAATCTCTCTAAGAATTTACTACTCTTCGTGATGGATCTAACTATAGTTACAAAAAGAAAAAAACTTTTATTTAAAAAATATGGTATCAATTAAAAAGTGTAAAAAAAACATTCAACTATTTGAGTAAATATATATGACTTACACAATTACAGTATAAATGAACACATCTGCACTACACTAATTTACAGAAAATTTGGGTTTTTATTAATCACTTAGGAACTCGTAGGTGGTGGTCTAAATTACTTAACCTTGAGTAGTAGTGTGAAAATTCATGAAGTCTGGATTACTACACTCAACCATTAAATAAAACAAAATTTTAATATTAGTATATGTTCGAAGTTTTGACATAAAAAACAATGGGAGCCGAAGGTACATCTCCAGTATTTACCCTCAGTTTAAAATTAAATAACTATCAAATTTATTATATATAAGAATCAAACAATAAAAGTTAGTTGATAAGATAAAAATCAAACTACTATCAAATTAATTACATGTAAAAGAATATACATTAATTTAGACAAAGATAATTGAAAAATAAATAACTCATTACAAACAAACCTTGATTATTGGAGTTGATTCATGACATGTGCTTGTACAAATTAATAGATAAAAAACATTCATAATACCATTGAAAAATTTGCACAAAGAAATTTGTATCAGGCGTGTAATTTATATACTTAATTATACTAATTAAAATTTAAATAAAATTTAATTTATTTGAGAAAAAAATATATATGTATAATTAAATTGTAAACATGACTGATTTATATATGTTTATTGTTTTTCTATAAATTCGAATGTAAATAAGCAAATTAAATTTTAAGTAATTAAAATTGAGGAGCTCCAGTTATGTAATTTGATTATATTTATAATTTTTAGAGGACTTGTTTTTTGTAATAGGAGTTATAAAAGGAAATATTAAAATGTTTCTATGTTTTTCTCAAAAAAATAGGACCTAAATAAGAAAGTTGTAATAGATAAATATACGAAAGAATAGAATTCTTTCCTTCATTAAAATCATTTCAAAAAATAACTATGATCCAATATAATTTTTCTAATAAATTAAAACTTATTATTTTTTTAAAATTTTAAAGTAAATAATTGTTTAATTAAATTCTAAAAAGGATTACTTTCATATTCATAACCAATTACATTTTCAGCTAAAATACTTTACTTTCTCTATTATTTCTAAAACAATCACGGGCAATCACCTATTTCAACTAAAACATGTTACTTTTTCTATTTTTCCTTACTAAAATACCTACTTTTCTAAAAATATAACAGACAAATCCATACTTATTTATTTTAAAACATATTTTAATACTTATATTTATTATTTTTGTTATAAATTCAAATGTAAATAAGAAAATTCAATTATATTTAATTAAAATGGAGGAGCTCTAGTAATATAATTTGATTGTGTTCATAATTTTTAGAGAACTTGTCTTTTATAATAGGAGTAATAAAATGAAATATTAAAAGATTTCGATTTTTTTCTCTAAAAAATATGACCTAAATAAGGAAGTTTTGATTTTAATTATTTAAAAAGTAGGACCTAAATAAGGAAGTTTTGACTAAGCCGCGTTCTGCAGCGGCCCGTATAATATGTTTTCTTAAATCATTAAAAATGAATTATTTAAGATAAAAATTGTGAAACTAATATTAATAACATTATATTAACTAATAAACAGAATATGTACTGTAAAAATTAAATATGCATAGATAATAAAGTAAACTATAAATATATTTGAAATAAATATAAATATATCAAACTACACAGGATAATAAATGTAATTAATTTTTTCTATTAAAAATTTTTTGTAGAAAAATTTTCATGAAAAAAGAAGAGAAACTCTATTAAAAAAGAGGGCAGTATATATCGTTATTGTAATGTTCACAGTTTATATTTATCCTTGGTCTGCAAACCTGTAAAAGACACCGCAAAGAATATTATATCAAAATAATATTAAAATTGTATATTTAGTTTCATTCATATATGTATGTTTAAACATGTATGTGTATAGACGAAAGGTGAAGGGGATGTAACCTAATTTAAGGAGGAGGGAGAACGAGCTCAGATCACAAGTTTTATTTATTTTTATCTTCATTCACCCCCTTTTACTAACAATTTTTTTAATTTTTCAGCTAATTTCAAAAAGTTGCATCTGGTTGCTTTAGCTGTAGACCGTATTTTTGCAAATATTTTTAGGTTGTACTAATTGAAAACCGTATTTTTATAAATATTTTCAGAAGATGGTTTAATTGCAAAAAAAAAAAAACTTAAAAAAATAAAATATTTTTGATATCTCTCTAAAATTAATCGTTGTCTTTTTTTATTTTAATTGAGTTATTATAAAAGAAATAGAATTCCAATCAATACTATTAGATAAAGGAGAAGAAGAGGGCGATGAGGTGACGCTCTCAGATCGTTTCGTTCTATTTTTCTAATTTTCTCAATTTTTTGAATTAATAATATTAAGAATTCGAATAAATCTCAATTACCTTTTAAATGCTTAGTAATACAGGAAACATATAATTTCTTGCATTTAAAATCTCTACTAATGGAGAAAGTAAAAATACAATAGATCTTTATTAATGGAGGAAACTAAATATCACTAATGGAAGAAACTAAATATTCAATTATAATATTTTTGGCTTCAAAATATCTAAATTAGAAAAACAGTGTATTATCTTACATTATTTTGAACTTTCCTCATTTATTATCTAAATATTCTCATAAATTTTTTTTAATCTTTATATATAAAAAGGAAAACCCCGGGGAGCTCTAGAATCGCTCGATTCATATTTATCTAATTTTCTAGAACTCCTCAATTTTAATTCAATAAAATTAAATTTTCTCATTTACATTCGAATTTTTAGGGAATACATTCCTTATTTACACTTAAATTTTCAGGAAAGATGATGAATATATAAAAGTAAATCCTATTTAAAATTTAATTAAACAAATATTACCATTTTTTTTCTCAATTAACTTAAATCTTAATATTACCTTTTTTTTTTCTCAACTAACTTAAATCATACTTAAGTTTTAATCTACTTTTCTAGAGTTTCACTATTTTAATTCAATTCAAATATTTAAGGAAGACAATAAATATAGAATCACTCCATTCATATTTATCTATTTTTCTAGAGCTCTTCTATTTTAAATATTTAAAATCAAAACTTCCTTATTTATGTCCTATTTTTTAGAGGAAAAAAATTGAAACCTTTTAATATTTATTTTTAGAGTAAATAGCAGTTTGCACCCCTTTACTTTGGACGTTTTTTCGATTTGGTCCTGAATAATGTTCTGTAGCAGAATGCACCCTTATGTTTAATTATCGCTTCGATTTGCACCCCTTTGACCAAATTCCGTTAATTTTGACTGTCGCCGTTAATTAGAGCAGGGGTAAAATTGGAAAATATATTCCAGAAACGTGTTCTTCGTGTTCTTGAGAATCAAACTCAAATTTGAAGGCGTTATCGGAATCCGATTTCGACACTCTAGTAGTCGAATCGAATCTCTCATCATCCTCTATCCAAATCCATCATCAGAATTCACGTGGGTATGATTTCTGAGTTTTTATTATTTTTAATTATTTAATTATTTTCGAATTAATTGATTTAATTAGGGGGAATCTTTGTTTTCGATTGTTCTTGATAATTGGTGATATGAATGGATTGTGTGTGTTGTGATGAATGTTTTGATGATTTTTAATTGATTTTTGGAGCCTGGAATTAAGCAAATCGAAATTTTAGAAGCTCGCCGGAGTTCTTGAGCTTTTGGTCGGATTTTTGACTCATTCATTGGTTCTTGTTTATGTTTCCAGCATTAGATAGATCGTAGGAAGAGGAATGAATACATGTAATAATTTGTGAGTGTGGTGTTCGTTTTTGACTCGTCGGAAAATCGGCCGACCGCCGGCTTCGCGACTTGGCCGGAATCGGTGAGTGTTTTGGCTCACTTCCGAGCCGCTTTGTTGATGTTTTTGTTGGGGAAATGGTTCGTGTTACGTTCCCCGGTGAAAGCTCGTGTTTTAGACTGATTTGGGCTCGCCGGCGGTGAGGCTATCGGCCGGATTCTGGAATTCTCCGGTTCCGGTGAGGTTGTTCGTCTGATTCCGGCGAGTTTCTTGATTAAGCCACCGTTTGATCCATTTGGTTAGTAAAGTATTTCATGAATAGTGTTTCTGGAATATATTTTCCAATTTTACCCCTGCTCTAATTAACGGTGAAAGTCAAAATTAACGGAATTTGGTCAAAGGGGTGCAAATCGAAGCGATAATTAAACATAAGGGTGCATTCTGCTACAGAACATTATTCAGGACCAAATCGAAAAAACGTCCAAAGTAAAGGGGTGCAAACTGCTATTTACTCTTATTTTTATAACTCCTATTATAAAAGACAAGTCCTTTTAAAATCTTTACTAACGGATGAAACTAAATATAATATTTTAATATTCACCTAAATTTTTTATTAGAAAATATCTCTTTTACAAATAGAGGAAACTAAATATATAATTTTAATATTTTTCTAAATTTTTTATTTATAAATATACTTACTAACATAGCAAACTAAATATATTATCTTAATATTCTCCTGAAAGTCAATGTTTAAAATTTTAAAAATCTTAAATATTAAATATAATATTTTTCTTTCTACTATCTTCTAATTAAGAACATTGAATATATTATATTCATATTTTCCTAAACTTCTTCTACAAGTTTAATTTATTTACCATTTCAGAGAACGTTAACTTTTTTAAATCGATTTATGCATTATATAAATTTTTCCTTCTGCAAATTATCTATTCTGACTTCTTCTATTCACTTTTGTTGTGCTAATTTTTTTTGTTCTTCTAATTTTGCTCTACAAACTATTTTGTTTTTTTCTCTCCGTGATGTCTTCTCTTGGGTTTTTGTTTGCTGACCCTTGTTATGTACGTGATTATTTTCGTTTTATTATATAAATTCAAAACTAACAAGGTTGCTTATTCAAACAATATATGCACGTGATGCACCAAGCTAGGTAATACCACACCTTCCACATACATAAAATTCCTATATATGTGCACACCATGAAATTTTATGTGTGTCTTTTTATCATAAATGTTTATTTAGTATTAGATGAAATAGGGTTCTAGATTTGTTAATATTTTAATAATTTGATTTTACATGTCTCTTTTGAAAAAAATAACACATGTTAAGAAAAAAGTTGGTTGGATAAAGTTTTCCAACTAATACCCTTAATAAATACATTGAAAAAAAAGGAACAATGTTAAGTTTGGAAAAAGTCAAATCTACCAAACAATAAATGTAGGGATAGTTTTGTAAAACTATCCTTAAATTTGTATTGAAATAAGTGAGGAACATGTAAAATGGTACAATTTTTTTTTCAAAAGAGACATGTATAATGGGATGGAAGGATAGTTTAGTATTTGGTTATGCCGACAATGGGCTCGGGCTCGGCTCATCTTCAAGGATTGAAGTCGTATTAATTTTTTTTTATTCTTTTTTCAGCTAAGCTCATGGATAGTTCCTATGGACTTATTAGTGAACAAATAAAATCAAACATGTGATTTGAGTTGTGGATCATAAGAAACATGATCAAGGTAATTCTATGCTATTGTTTAGATTTATGCTAAAGGTTGTACATATCTTATTTGAAACATAAATTTCAAATTTGTTTAATTAATTTTACAAGCTGATTAAAATTGAGTTTACTAATTTTGCAAGTGGAACTAATAAGAATACAGTGAGGTCTCTCGGATTGCTCTGATTTATTAATATTTTTCTGATCTTTGGAATATATAAATTAGATTTTATAATATAATAAAATAACTTAATAGATATTAGAATTTGTTAAAAGGATGTTGTTGATGTTGAATTTGGGGAACAAGAAAACGACTTATCGAAAGGAAACATGTTCAACGAGGTGGTGACTCCCATTTTTCTCTGTCAAAACTAATATTAATATTAGTTTTCTTATTTCTAAAATTTACTTTTCTTATTTTCTCAAAATTTTCTTATTTGTTCGATTTACTTTTCTTATTTTCTCAAATTTTTGAATTAATAATACCAAAAATTAGAAAAAGTCTCAATTGCCATTTAAATCTATACTAACAGAGAAAACTAAATATACAATTTGCCTTTAAAACTTTACTAATGGAAGAAAATAAATATACAATTTTAATATTATTGTCTTTAAAATCTTCACTGATGGAGGAAAGTAAATATACAATTTAATCTATTTTTTGAGAGCACCTCAATCTTAAATATTAAAAAGTGAAATTTTCCTTTTTTATTCCTAATATGTAAAAACAGTAGTACTTATAAAAGACAAGTATTCTAAAAATTATAAATCTACTAATATAAGTGAGAAGACAACTAATTTTCTCAAAATTTTGAATTAATAATAGAAAAGATTAGAAAAATTCTCAATTGCCTTTTAAATCTTTATTAACAGAAGAAACTAAATATACAGTTTTAATATTATTGTCCTAAAATCTTTACTAATGGAGAAAGTAAATATACAGTTTAATCTATTTTTGTAGCTCGCCTCTATTTTAAATTTTAAAAATTGAAATTTCTCTTTTTAGTTCCTAATTTGTAGAAAATGTAATACTTATAAAAAGACAAGTATTCTAGAAATTGTAAATATATTCAAATTCTACAATTAATTGACTATATCTATCATCCTATAATTATAAACTTAATTACGTTCTATAATGATTTATATAAAGAAATTATAAAAATCAAGAATATGTCAACTTTCTTTTATTAATAATTCAGACGATTATATAAACAAATTTAAGTTTTTGCTCTTTGTTTCATCCAACTCATATTTGTGTTTGTTTTTAAAATATTTACATTCTCATACCTGAACTTTTGCTCACTTACTCTTGGTTTTGATTGTTTTTGTTTAAAGGAAGATAAGGAAATGAGACTAAAGTTTTTGTTGTACTACAAAGAAGATATTTTGTTGACATTAGTCGTATTATCAAAGTAAGATAATGGATGCATGTATGACGTATCAATTGTGATTCAGACGAATTAATCTCCTTGCCTCCCTACTAGGCTACTCTACTGCAAGGTAGAGATCTTACGCCATCTAATTTAGTTTTAATATTATTTTGATAAAATCTTTGGTATATTTATTTTATCTTTTTTTTTTTTGTGTGTTTTTCCGAATTTTCTATGGGTTTTCAATATGGTACATCTCATCGTTATTAAATGTAGGTTTTGGTCCAAAATTCTTAAAAAAATAATAATTTAAAACTATCTTCAAGACTATAAAGGTGAGATTTTTAACTTTTGTATTATATGTTAAGAGTACAAAACAAATTTGAAAATTATGTAATTTATTAAGTAGATTAATGTATTATCTGTTAGATTTGGTAATAATAAGAGAGCGGCTCACTATGAGTAAACATCTTTAAAGGGATGACGGTTCATTTGAAACAACATATTATATGTTAGAATTAAATATTAATATTATGTTATGTATTTTTAAAATATAAGTTATAATTTAAATTTTGGGAAAAAAATAAATGGTAATCAATATAATAATATTCAACATAATATTAATATAATGAAAATATTAAACAATTACCTTAACAAAAAAAATTAATAAAATTATTAGATTTTTTTGTAAGAAAATTTATTAGATTTTTGAACAACCTAGAAGAGATAGAATTTTAGACAAATAGGGTGCAACTTAATTTTGATACAAAATAACGTTAAAAAAGTTTTTATTGTAGATTTTTTTTTTCGAAACAACGGTGATTTGATGTGCAATACTCAATGAATATCCAGCAATATGTTGTGTATAATATTAACTGAAGTATGTCTTTATAACAACTATAATCTTATAAAATAAATTACCTCTGTCTCATCCAAATGACATCTTCATTTTCCAAATTAATATAAATCTTTGATGCTCGAAAGGTGGTTAGGCAAATCCCATCTACAAAAAAATTGTACTTTTTTTTTTAGCAAAAATGAAGATATTTCTTAAAATCAAATAAATATATACATATGATAATACATTGAAATATTCTACATAGTACCCTTGAGTAGAAAATTTGGTAGGACTCTTGACAATATAACGATGACGGGCGTATCCAAATGTTCTTCAAATAATGCACGGGTACTTGGAATAAGTTCTCCCCAAACAGAAACTTTGCACCTATACCTGATATTTAACCATACATGCGGAATAGTTAAATTATATACAGTATATTGTGATCAACTATTATGATGAGATTAGGTTATTACTTCCCATCAGTAATGTCAAAAGAGACAAAACGCCTCTCACCAAAATGAGTTTGTATGACTTGCTCATGTTCAAGATTTTCAAAATTTTCCGCAGCTCCGATAACATCTAAGTAAAATCATTTGAATGCATGAGACCAAAAAATTAAATGTGATAAAATGGTAAATTGAGATACAAAAATAAGATGCTAAATTATATAACTTCACCTATAGCATAGACCGGGTTTTTCCTTATTTCAAAATTTATTGGAATACTGTATAGATCTTCCAAATTAGTTATCTCAAATTTGTGAATAGGTATTGTTAGATCATCATCAAGAAATGATTGGACAGTGGTAAATGGCGAAAAAGTGATGCACTTCTTCGTGGAAACGGGTCTCGTATATCTTGTAGCTTTTCGGACGACAAAATTGTAAATCTCATACAAATTTCCTTCAACAATTATATTTCGAACGAAATTCCACACAGCAGGAGTGACAAATGCATGCATTTGATAGTTCTGTCCATGACAAATATGTTGTGTTTTTCTTTAGAAAGAAATCATATATCATATTGCATCATAATCTAATAATTTGAATTTTTTCTTACATTTTCATCGAGAAGAATAAGGTTGTAGCCCCGTATGTTATCATCTCCCTTAGCAATTTCCTGCCAAATCCGTGTGACACGTACTTTAACTCTCCCACAAGACTCAAGTTGATGAAACATATCTTCATCGTAGAGAAAAATATACACATTAGCATAGTAGGAATGAACATGATTAAATCATAGCAAATGATAATTAGAACATTCATACCAAAATAATAATATTAATAATAATGCTTACCAAGATGTTCAATGTAACCCTAAAGTGTTCGGGTGATTTGAGGTATTTTGTGTACAATGGTGATAACAATAAGTTTGTTAACATCACAATTATCAATATATATTATTATGATTCTATTAGTTATTTATGAACTAAAATGCATTTATCATATCATAATATATGATTCTATTATTTAATATAATTTATTATATATATTTCAATCAAGAAATACTCGTAAAGATTAATTAAATTTTAATAATCAAATCGATCAAACACCTTGTAGAGAATCAATATCTTTATATATATAAAGGAAAACCCCCGGGAGCTCTCAGATCGTCCGAAAGCTATTTATCTATTTTTCTAGAGCTTCTAGATTTTAATTCAATAAAATTAAATTTCCTTATTAAAATTCGAATTTATAGGATAAAAAAAAATAGTAATTGCCTTTTAAATTTTTACTGATGGAGGAAACTAAATATACAATTTTTAAATTTTTTCCTTTAAAATCTTTAATAATGAAGGAAAGTAATTATATTATTTTAATATTCAACATCTTTATCTTTTTATCTTATCAATTTTTATCTTCTTTCTCCTTTTACTTATCTTCTTCGTTATATATATATAAGGAAACTCTCATGAGCTCTTAGATCGTCCAAAAAATGTTTATTTATTTTTCTACAGCTCCACAACTTTACTTCATTAAAATATAATTTCCTTATTTACATTCGAATTTATAGGAAAGACAATAAATATATAAAAATCATCAATCATGTTTACAATTTAATTAAACAAATATTACCTTATTTATATAAAATAAAATTTTATAAGTAAAAGATAATACTTCTAAAAATAAAATTAAATTTCCTTATTAAAATTCGAATTTATAGGATAAAAAAAATAGCAATTGCCTTTTAAATTTTTACTGATGGAGGAAACGAAATATACAATTTTTAAATTTCTTCCTTTAAAATCTTTAATAATGAAGGAAAGTAATTATATTATTTTAATATTCAACATCTTTATCTTTTTATCTTATCAATTTTTATCTTCTTTCTCCTTTTACTTATCTTCTTCTTTATATATATATATAAGGAAACTCTCATGAGCTCTTAGATCGTCCAAAAAATGTTTATTTATTTTTCTACAGCTCCACAACTTTACTTCATTAAAATATAATTTCCTTATTTACATTCGAATTTATAGGAAAGACAATAAATATATAAAAATCATCAATCATGTTTACAATTTAATTAAACAAATATTACCTTATTTATATAAAATAAAATTTTATAAGTAAAAGATAATACTTCTAAAAGAACAAATTCTAAATATAAACAAGTTTAATTTTATAATTAAATATAATTATAAATACTCAATGCTATCGTGCAGATGAGATGTTCACTAGGTTATGTGTGGTCTAATAATGTTTTCTGCTGTTTTTCAGGGATTTTGTCAAAACTAATCCACAGGTTGGAGGCCGGAAACCACAAGAGCTAATGTCGAAAGGCCAAGGTGGTATTAACAACTCAATGTTCATGTATCTTTATATAATATAAGCTAATTTTTTTCATGATGATTCGTTTGTATTAATTGATATGTCTTCTTATTCTTTTCTTTCTACATTGTAGGCTATTAATCTCCATGTTGTTAAATTCATTGCAAGCGGGAAGTAAGAAGTCTAGATTTATTGCAGAGAACAAATTGATGATATCCAATCAGGTTCGTTAGTTGACTTTGTTTTTTATTACATTATCTAATACTCTAATTTTATCACTTGATCAAAAGGTTATGAAAGACTAATATTTAAGATAGTCTTCATATATTTGATTTTTTTTTCCTTCTAGGTTTCGTAGTTAAAGGTTATTTTAAGGTTAGTTGTGTAAGTTCTATGTATACACAGTAAGGTATCAACTTGATTTGGTGATTATTTTTAATAACTGATATATTTATTATTTATGCTTTAATATTTTATTGATTGCATTTGTTAAAAAAATAAGTAGCCATGTTAAGATTTTTAAAATAATTAAAAGTACAGTTTTAAAATAAATAAGTAACCGTTTGCCGGTTATATTTTTAAAAAAGAAAGGGTTTTAATAAGAAAAATATAAAAAGTAACATGTTTGAGGGTCACTTCGTTCTATTTTTCTAATTTTCTCAAATTTTCATAATTTTTAAGTAGAAAGGGAATTGAAAAATTGCAAATTCTCATATTTATAAGATCTAATGTCGATTTCTTTATTCCTTTCGAACTTTTAGGATCTAATGCATTAAGGAAATTAATTATACAATTTAATATTTTCTTAAATTTTTTATTAGAAAATATCTCAATTATCTTTTAAATCTCTACTAATGGAGGTAATTAAATATATAATTTTAATATTATTGTCTTTAAAATCTTTACTAACAGAGAAAACTAAATAACCATTTTAATATTTTCCTAATTTTTTTTATCAGATAATTTCCCAATTGCCTTTTAATACTCCACTAATTGAGAAAACTAAATATATAATCATAATATTCTTGCATTTAAAGTTTTAATTCAAATAAATATTACCTTAAACTTTCTCTTCAACAAAGTTACCATCATAATATTCTGTTAAATTTTCTAAATTTATACTAAGGTGATATTATCATCTTAATATACATAAATTAAAAGTGTTTAACATTAACTAAATTAATCTTTAAAAATATTAATATTATCTTTTAAACTTTTTCTTCAACTCAAAATTACTATTTAGATATTATCCTAAATTTTCTAAATTTCTCTTAAAGTGACATTACCATCTTTATTAAAGTGACATTACCATCTTAATCCAAGTTTCTAACATTAATTAAATTTTTTTAATTTTTTTTATAATTAATATATTTAGTAGATTAATGTTTTATATGTTAGATTTAGTAACACTGAAAAAGCGGCTCATTGGGACATAACATGTTTAAACAAGATGGTGGTTAGTATTATATGCTACAATTTAATATTGATATTATACAATATATTTTAAAATATAAGTCAAAATTTGAATTTTAAGAAATGAAATGGTGATAAATATGATAATTTTTAAGAAAATATTAAAATAATGAATTTTTTGGACAAAATGAAAAAAATAAAATTAAAATTTATGTGAAATTTTTTATTATAAATTTTATTTAAAAACATATTTTATAAAACATATTTGGAAAAAACTTAAAAAAATAATTACACTGCCGCTGCGTCATCGAGAAATTATACTAAATATCTGAATTTCCTTTTATAATTTCGAATATATAGAAAAAATAATATTCATAAAAGATAAGTCATCGAAAAACTATATATCTAATTAAATTTTATAAAACTATTAATTAACATATGCTCTAAAATTAGAAATCTTCTTTTATCTTTCTTTCTTTATTATATATCTCTAAGAAAATTAAATTTTCTTATTTACATTCGTGCTTTTAGATAATACATTCCTTATTTACACTCAATTTTTTAGGAAAGTTAATAAATGTTAAATTTAACTATAATCCTAATCAAATTTATTAAATATTTAACTTTTGTCTATATGTCTATATAAAGCCATTATTTCTTCAACAAAAATATGGTGCACATCATCATCATCATCTTTGTGCGGCGCCCATCTGATTACTTTTCCGATCCAGGCTGCTCGAATAATTTGTTTAATATATACTAATTTGTTGTGCAAATTATATATATTCAGAATACTTAACATGTTAAATGCTCATCATCTTTTTGGGAAGATTACAAATTATTTATTAGTTTATTGATTTATGTTTATTGTTTCTACATACTGAAAAACCAACACGGTGGAGCTTACCAACATTGTACACATAGAGATCTTTGTTGATGAATGTGATTTTACTATTTTTGTTTGAGCCATTAGTTAAGAACTATTCTACTTTTTAAATTTTGAATTATAATCTTTCATATTTATATTTCACATGTACACGTTTCAATTTTTTTCCATGATTGTCAAATTGATATCCGGTCACTCCATTCCTAACCATTAGATATTTCTTATCAAACCGTTAGATAAAATATTAAAATTAGTATATATAATATATTTTCTATTTTTCCTAACTAAAACATCTAATTTTCCAAAAATATTGCAGGTAGTTTCATTTAATAAAATAAGGTTATACTTGCTAATAACTAACCCATTACCATTTTTAGCCAAAGTGTATATTCGTTTTTATATTTTCTAACTAAAATTTCTACTTTTCTATTTTCCTTAAATAAAACCTTTCATTTTCCAAAAATATCACCAACAGTTCAATTTAATAAAATAAAATATATATATACAATTTTATGATTCTTTTCTTTCTCAATTTTGATTCAATAAAATGAAAGTTCCTTATTTAAATTTGAATTTATATGATAAAAAAATTTCAATTGCCTTTTAAATCTTTACTAATGTAGGAAACTAAATATAACTATTTATTTATTTTTCTAAAGCTCTTGAATTTTAATTTAATATAAATAAATTTACTTATTTAAAGTCAAATTTATAGGATAGAGATAATATCAATTGCCTTTTAAATTTTAACTAATGCAGGAAATAGAATATACAAATTTAATATTATTTCCTTTCTCAATTTTAATTCAATAAAATTAAAGTTCCTTATTTAAATTTAAATTTATATGATAGAAAAAATCTCAATTTCCTTTTAAATCTTTACTAATGAAGGAAACTAAATATACAATTTTAATTCAATAAAATTAAATTACCTTATTTAAATTAGAATTTATAGGATATAAAAATATCAAATACTTTTTAAATCTTTACTATTAGAGGAAACTGATATACAATTTTAAGATTATTTCATTTCTCAATTTTTATTCAATAAAATGAAAGTTCCTTATATAAATTTGAATTTATAGGATAGAAAAAATTTCAATTTCCTTTTAAATCTTTACTAATAGAGGAAACAGAACATACAATTTTAATATTCTTTTGTTTCTCAATTTTAATTCAATAAAATTAAAGTTCTTTATTTATATTTGAATTTATAGGATATAAAAATATCAACTGCCTTTTAAATCTTTACTAATGTAGAAACTGATATACAATTTTAATATTTTTTTTTCTTTCTCAATTTTGATTCAATAAAATGAAAGTTCCTTATTTTAATTTTAATTTATATGATAGAAAAAATCTCAATTGTCTTTTAAATCTTTACTAATAAAGGAAACTAAATATAACTATTTATTTATTTTTCTAGAGCTCTTGAATTTTAATTTAATATAAATAAATTTACTTATTTAAATTCAAATTTATAAGATAGAGATAATATCAGCTACCTTTTAAATTTTAACTAATGGAGGAAATAGAATATACAATTTTAACATTATTTTCTTTCTCAATTTTAATTCAATAAAATTAAAGTTGCTTATTTAAATTTGAAGTTATAGGATAGAAAAAATCTCAATTGTCTTTTAAATCTTTTTTAATTGAGGAAACTAAATATAAAATTTTAATTCAATAAAATTAAATTTCCTTATTTAAATTGAAATTTATAAGATAGAAAAATATCAAATACCTTTTAAAAATTTACTATTGGAGAAGCCCCATGAGCTCTCAGATAGTCCGAAAAATAGTTATCTATTTTTCTAGAGCTCTTCAATTTTAATTCAATAAAATTAAGTTTCCTTATTTACATTCAAATTTTTAGGAAATACATTTCTTATTTACACTCAAATTTTCAGGAAAGTCAATAAATATATAAAAGTCAGTCCTATTTAAACTTTAATTAAACAAATATTACTTTTTTTCTCAACTAACTTGGATCTTATTTAAGTTTTAATCAATTTTTCTAGAGTTTCACTATTTTAATTCAATTCAAATTTTTAGCAAAGACAGTAAATATATAAAAGTCAGCCATATTTAAAATTTAATTAAACAAAATTAACTTATTTTCTCAACTAAATTAAATCATATTTAAGTTTTAATCTATTTTTCTAGAGTTTCTCTATTTTAATTCAATAGAATTAAATTATCTTACTTAGATTCGAATTTATAGGAAATACAATAAATATATAAAAATTAACCTTTTTTAGAATTTAATCTTTATTATAACGTTATATTACAATTCTATTTAGGATTTTATCTTTATAATACTATTTAGAATATAATCTTTATTATATCTTAAATTGTCTGACATACTACTGATTAGTTTTTCCCGCGTCACAAATTTGGGGAATTTATGATAATTTGTGTGCATTAACACTGCATATTGATGATAACTTTTTATAAATTTTAATTTATTTTCTTTTTTGACATCTTTTACTGGTTATAGTTATATATGTGCATACTTATCACATAGCACTGAACAAACACAAACTATTATTAATCACTTTTTTGGGTTTGTGAATAATATATGTCTTCATAGGTTTAGCACAAGTTGTAACACAATTTTTTTTCAAAAAAAAAAAAAGTCGAAACACAAATAGACAATTGTAGGCTAAAAAAAAGAGTGTATGGATTCAAAAGGTGACCAGGTATATAAATTTTTTTTAGTTGATTTATCTATACTATATTATTAAAGACGAAGCATTAAAAGTTTTGGTCGGTCGGTCGGTCGGTCGGTCGGTATTTGGGCCGATTCACGGGCCTATCTATAATCAATTTATTAATAACCAATTACCTTTTTTCACTACATTACCTATTTTATATTTTTTTTAAAACCAAACAACTCATCTTCTAAAAATAAAACGGACAACATATATATAATATAGTAATATTATAACCGATTACCTTTTTCAGATAAAACACATTATTTTTATATTTTTTTACCTAAAACAACTCATCTTATAAATAGGACACATATATGGAAACCAAGTTATTGATAACCAATTACCTTTTTCAGCTAAAACATATTACCTATTTCATATATCTATTTAACTAAAACAAATCATATTCTAAAAATAAGACGGGCAGTATATATATAAAATGGTAATATTATTATATATTTATAACCGACAGCTAAAACACATTATGTGTTTTATATTTTCTAACTAAAACAACTTATCTTCTAAATATAATACATGCAAAATAAATATACAATGGTAATATTGTTTTATATAAATATTAATAAATAACAAGTTATTCTTTTCAGCTAAAACAAATTACCTCTTTTATATTTTCTAACTTAAACAACCAATTTTCTAAAAGTAATACAGGCGTATATATAAAAAAATTAATATAATTTTATATAATTTTTAATAAGTAACTAATTGTATTTTTAAGGATATTACCTGTTTATATTTTTTAACTGAAACAACTAATGTTCAAATTAAAAATAACACGGGCAAAAGATAGATATATTGGTAATATTCTTATATTAAACTTATGAAATTCATGTTTATTATAATTTTTTTAACATTCAATTTAAACGAGATAATTAATGAAAATAAAAGTAACAGTATATTCAAATAAACTCGATCGGTATATTGAACAAGCACATATTTTGATATTTGCATTTGAGTCCCTTTTTAGATTTTTAAGAGTAAAAAAATACGAATCATTAGATATGTTATTTTAAAATATTTTATATTTTAATATCTAAAATACTATTATTGATTACGTCAATAATATATTAAATTTAAATATTATATTGTTAGATTTATAAATCCAATATATATATATATATATATTAAAATTTTATCAAATTATATATAATAACTAAAATCTAAATAAAAAATAAGAAAATATTAAATAAGACCGTGCATCGCACGGGATATAAGCTAGTTTATCTAATAATAATTATATTGAATGTTATCTTTGTATAAAGTTTTTGACATATTTTTTTTTTGTGATTTTGGGATTTAATTAGAGTTATTCAATACCATTATCTCATAATTTTTTATTAATTATGTGTAGAGAATTAAATTTCTTTATTTACATTCAAATTCAAAGTAAAATTAATAAATATATAAAATTCAATCATATTCATAATATAATTAAAAAATTTAGAGTATTCTAAAATTGAAATCCCTTATTTACATTCAAATTTACAGGAAAGACAATGATTATATAAAAATTGATTATGTTTTCATGATAAGCCTTTTATATTATAATGATGCACATGTACGCATAAAAAAGTGTTATTATAACTTCTAAAAATATTTAAGAAATTTGTAATTTTGTGATAATACAATTACTTGAAGTTTGAAGCGGTGGTTAGTACTTAAAATTTTTATTATTGCTTAATTTTAGTATTTTTAATTTATATGTATTTAGTGCATTGGGCGTCGGCTTATGACACAAAATCGCATATAAAATCCAAGGATACTTAAAAAATTTGTAATTTTTGCAATGATACTAATACTTAAATTTTATTATTGCGTATATTTTTAGTATTTTTTATTTATTTGTATTTATGCAACGAGCGTCAACTCAAAAAACATGACACAAAATCGGCATATAAAATCTATGGATATTTAAGAAATTTATAAATTTTGTGATGATATGAATGGTTGAAGAATTAAGTGCTGGTTAATACTTAAATTTATAAAACTGCATATTTGTAGTATTTTTTTATATGTATTTAGTGTAGCGGGTGTCGGCTAAAGAAAATATGACACAAAATCGGCATACAAATTTGTAAATAGTTTATTTTATTATTTATGTATGTTACTTTGTAAAATATTGTGTTCATTATTTATATATACTAGCTTAAAACATGCACGGATTATTTTTAATATTTGTTACTATATTATTTACGTTTTAATATTTTATTAATTGCATTTGTTGGTTTTTAAAATAAATAAGTAAAGGGTTTGTCCGTGATATTTTTAGAAAAAGGAGAGATTTTAGTAAGAAAAATAGAAAAAGTAATTTGAAAAAGGAAATTGCCCATGATATTTTTAGAAAAAGAGGGGGTTTGTTAGAAAAATTTATAATGTGTTTTAGCTGAAAAAGTAATTGGTTATAAATAGATAATGTTATTATTTGATATTTTTTTATAAATCAGTAAAGTTAATTAAGTAAAAATATGATTTTACCGACCGATCAAAGTTTTAATGTTTCGTCTATTATATAATAGTATAGACTGACTTATTGCACGTACCATTTACGATTTTTTAGATTTATTTTATTAATTAATTAATTAAAGGATATATTTGGATGTATTAATAAGTTATAAATATTATTAATTATTGAAAGATATCGTGTAAGGTATTTTTGGGAGTGTATTAATGATTGAAATATATTGTACAATTGGTATTTTTAGGTGTGTTTGAAAAATGTAATATTGTTTAATTAAAATGTAACATGTTAATTTAAAAAAATTACATTAATGACTCAAAAATATAATATAATTAGTATTTTTAGGTGTGTTTATAAAAGGTAGTATGTTTTAATTAAAAGGTAACATGCTTTTAATGATTGAAAAATATTATATTATTAGTATTTTTATGCGTGTTTATAAAATATAGTGTTTTTTTAATCAAAAGGTACTCCTACGTCCCTTTAGGTTCTTTGGGAGACAGAACTTGACACACATTTTAAGACTCCTAAAAAGTATAATTTCATAACTTATTTTTTATTTAAATTTTTAACATAACTTAATAAGTTATGTTACGAACCTAAATGGACGGAGGGAGTAATAAGTTTTGGTTAGAAAAGACAATTCCTATTATTCTTATTATTTATTAATTAAAATGACCGAAAACCTAAAAACCAAAATTTTCAATGAAACGTCAATTATATAAAAAATAGATTATATAAATTATTTTTTCTTAAATAGTCAATATTTAAAATTTTACAAAAAATTTATAGGGCCGCTGCGAAGCGCGGCTTAATCGACTAGTACTTATATAAAGGAGAAGACGGGGGCGGTGAGGTGGCGCCTCTAGAATCGCTCCGTTCTATTTTTCTAATTTTCTCAATTTTTCACTATTTTTAATTTTAATAATTACAACTTCCTTTATTATTTTCGATTTTGTAGGAAGAAAATTGAAAATTACACTTTTATTATTTTCAAACTTGATAGAACTTTCTTTTATTATTTTCAAACTTGATAGAACTTTCTTTGATTTAGAAAATTACAACTTCCTTATTATTTTCGAATTTGTAGGACTTGATAGAACTTTCTTTGATTTAGAAAATTACAACTTTCTTATTATTTTCGAATTTGTAGGTTTGATAGAACTTTCTTTTATTATTTTCAAACTTGATAGAACTTTCTTTGATTTAGAAAATTACAACTTCCTTATTATTTTCGAATTTGTAAGACTTGATAGAACTTTCTTTGATTTAGAAAATTTATTTGATTTAGAAAATTACAACTTCCTTATTATTTTTGAATTTGTAGGACTTGATAGAACTTTCTTTGATTTAGAAAATTACAATTTCCTTATTATTTTCGAATTTGTAAGCTAGATAGAACTTTCTTTTATTATTTTCAAACTTGATAGAACTTTCTTTGATTTAGAAAATTAAAACTTCCTTATCATTTTCGAATTTGTAGGACTTGATAGAACTTTCTTTGATTTAGAAAATTACAACTTCCTTATTATTTTCGAATTTGTAGGCTTGATAGAACTTTCTTTTATTATTTTTAAACTTGATAGAACTTTCTTTGATTTAGAAAATTACAACTTTCTTATTATTTTCGAATTTAAGAAAATAATAATTATACAAATTTATTATTATATAAATATAAATTATAATTAAATTAAATTCAAAAATTATATTTACTTTCCTCCGTTAAAAAATAGTTAGAAAGAAATTGAGAATTTATCTAATATTATAAAGGCAAAAATATTAAAATTGTATATTTATTTTCCTCCAATAGTAAAAATTTAAAAGGCAATTAAAATATTTTCTAATAAAATAATTTAGGAGACTATTAAAATTGTAAATTTAGTTTCTTCTATTAGTAAAGATTTTAAAGCCAAGAATATTAGTGTTGTGGAACGAAAAGTGAGTTTAGATATTGACGGCGGATATTTAATACAAGGTAGTGGACAAGCGTGTCTTAATGGCTGCTCTTGTGTTTCGAGACTGAATCGGTCCTCACAAGATGCCTACGTATCTCAATTATCACTGAGAATCAAGCCAAGAAAACGTAGTTCTAATGTTGAGGGGTTAGGCCCTTTATATAGGCGTCTGGAGCCCTAAAATCGTGGTAGAATTAGGTTACTTGGTGGCCAAGTAACCGCCTTTGAATAGTGGATAACTCTTATCAGAATTAGTTTCCATGCTGGAGTTGGTTTCCATGTTGGACGTTGTATTGGAAGTTTCCTAGTGGTTTCCAACCACTGGACTGCATATGAACCAAGCCCATGCCTTAGTGGTTTAAAACAAGGGTTGGACCTTGGCCCAATTGTTGACTACGAATTTATCATTATAGTCATGGTTCCAGGCCTCATTAATGGACCTCGTATTTGGACCATTTCAAGTACATTTAATGCATCATTAAATGTGTCCTTAGGGCTTTATTTTAACCCATATCATTTGCCCCCCTAACTTCGAGAAAACTGATCAGGTTTTCTTGAAGTTAAGTTGACCAATTTTCAATGGCCCCCCTTGGGTATGGCCTTTTGCGGCTTAAGGTACACTAGTGTTTCACGAGTATCGTCTTTTAGCGTGAAGTGTGGAGCGACCTACACATTCA
This sequence comes from Heracleum sosnowskyi, assembly GCA_030848705.1. Taxonomy (NCBI): domain Eukaryota; kingdom Viridiplantae; phylum Streptophyta; class Magnoliopsida; order Apiales; family Apiaceae; genus Heracleum; species Heracleum sosnowskyi. The sequence goes on from CM061237.1 coordinate 135,598,293, forward strand.
CTACGATTTAGCCTTATTCGAGGCTTCATTTTTAATTGGCTGAGAACACCTGATAACTAAGTTATCGAGTATAGCCAACTTTTGTTAGTGAAAGTTTGAGTTTTGCCAAAATTTGGCTAACTCCGAAGGACAATCACTGAATATTGCCCCAAACGGGTTATATTTGGTGGGCAACGAGCCCTAAATGGTGCTATATGGCACCATTCGATGGTAAACGACGTTAAATGGTGTTAAATGATGTTAAATGGTGTTAAACGATACTAAAGAGCGTTAAACGACGCTAAACGGCATCAAAACGACACTAAATGGTGCTAAACGATGAAAAACGACGTTAAATGGTGTTAAACGACACAAAAACGATGCTAAACAGCACTAAAAGCGTTAGACGACGCTAAACGACACTAAAACGGTGCTAAAAATTTTGGTCCAGCTGGAGGTCCTCCGGGTGCCAAGCCGTCCAGCCATGCTCGGCTAAAAAAAAAAAATAATAATTTTTTTTTTCTTTTTTCGGCTGTGCCTGGTGCCTGGTCGGCTGACTGCCTAGTCGGCCGTGGGTCTGGTCGGCCAGGATGATTTTTTTTTTTTCTTTTTTTTTTTTTTTTTTTTTTGAGCCATGTCTTGGTCGGCCGGGGGCCTAGTCGGCTGTGGCTCTTGTTTCCTATCATGATATTTTTTGTTGTTTTGGCGCGATTTCAACCATCGTGCGTGATTTCAACCATTGTGACTTTAAACATGGTTTTTGGTTGGTGTTTACCAATATGTTGGTCATGTTGGCTTACTTAGAAAAGAGCCATTGGGCGTGTTTTCAACCATCATCAGTGATTTCAACCAACCAAGCATGAAACCAAGATTTAAACATGGTTTTTGGTTGGTGTTTACCAATATGTTGGCCATGTTGGCTTACTTAGAAAAGAGCCATTGGGCGTGTTTTCAACCATCGTCAGTGATTTCAACCAACCAAGCATGAACCAAGATTTAAACATGGTTTTTGGTTGGTGTTTACCAATATGTTGGCCATTTTGGCTTACTTTGATGAAAGAGTGGTTTCAATCGTGATAACATTTCTAGTCATCCAGGGCTGATCATCAAAAGCTTCCCACGGAGGCTCTAGTCATCCGGGGCTAATCATCCAAAAGCTTCCCACGGAGGCTCTAGTCATCCGGGGCTAGTCATCAAAAAGCTTCTCTCGGAGGCTCTAGTCATCCGAATGGATGGTGGTTGCCCCCGACTCTGGATTCCTTATTTAAAACCAACATGGGTGTTTTGAAACCAACATGTTGTCTTCAAACCAAAGGATTAAACTTTTGGTTTTCAAACCAAGTTACCAACTTAATCAACTTTAACTGGTAGCTTCATGTTGCCCCAGGTCATAATTTCATCCGTCTTCTTGTTTGAAATCAAGGCTCACTCAAGACTTGATTTGTCCTTCACGACCTCAACTCGTTTCATGGTTTCTTGGTCTGAGACGACTGATTTCAACTTGGTTCTTGATCCTCGACTCTTGATCATAGATCTTGAGGTCATCCTTATTTTCAATCAAGGATGTAATTACTATCTCAAACTTATTCTTTGTCCTTTATTCAAGGATGAGAATTCTCCCTTTCTCTCATTTTTGTTTTCAAAGATGTAAGCACTATTCCAAGCTCATCCTTGTTTCCATTCAAGGATGTATGATGGACTCCCATCTTTGGTTTCAAAGTACCTAGGGCTTGTTTCAAATCATGGCTTGTGCCTTGTACTCGGTGACTTGGAATCAAGGTTTAAGTGGTTTCTCACCTTCAATCCTTGTTCTCTTGTTTGGAAACAAGGGGTGGTTTCTGATCAAGGATAGTTTGCCACCACTAGTCGGTCTAGAGCCTGTTTGAGGGCGTGGTCGGCCACCTCTGGTTAGCCTAAGGCCTCCCCGAGGGCGTGGTAGGCCACCCCTAGTCGGCCGAAGGCCTTCCTAAGGGTGTGGTCGGCCATCCCTGGTCGGCCATGGACCCATAATGTTTTGAAAAAATTTCATCTTGGTGAAAGCCTTGATTTTCTTGACCTCTTGGTTGTAAACAAGGCACTTGTTTGTATCCAAGGGTGTGTTTCCCGTCAAGGTCATCACATTAATTTCCTTATTCTTGGATCCTCAATCATGAATTTAAATTTGATTCTCAATTTCTTGATCCATACTTTTGAATTCAAAATTGACACTTGATCCCAGTTCCAGGTTGTTGAAGACCTAGAATGTAATTTAGACAGCCTTCTTGGCTTATTTGTCCCCTCGAGACTCAACCTTGCATATTGATCCCTTAGTAGGATTCAAGATCCAAACCAGGTTTCTCATTCTTGATTCTTGGTTTAAAATTCAAGATGTTCATTTAGTTGGCCTTCTTGGCTATGCTTGGTCTTTCTAACTTGTCTTTTATTCGACCATTTGTAAACTTAACTTGAGGATCCTTTGGGTCCTTCATTATCTCAATCATTTGTAATGTGTTCATGGTTTATTTCTTATCTTGTTTACTTGTTTTCGGTACTTATGATTGCACATATCGAGTGTTGGTACATAAAAACAAGGTATAAGAAAATAAACATGCATTGGAAACAAAACAAGGACGGGTTCAACCCTTTTTATAAATAATAAGCTGTAAATATGGGCTACAAGGACGGGTTCAACCCTTTTTATAAATAATAAGCAGTATCTCGCCCACCCAAGTGTTCCAGGATCGTTCGACCCTTTTCTTCAATCCATCCAGTATGATTCGATTCGCCACCTCTGCTTGCCCATTTGCTTGGGGGTGGGCAACCGAGGTGAACCTGAGCTTAATTGCGTTTTCTTCGCAATACTTCCTCAATTCTTCATTGTTGAACTGTGTTCCATTATCCGTAACAAGGATGCGAGGTATCCTGTATCTACACATGATGTTTTCCCACAGGAACTGAGCAACTTGCTTGGTGGTTATCTTGGCCAAGGGTTTGGCCTCAATCCACTTAGTGAAGTAATCAATCACCACTATTAGAAACTTCCTTTGTGTCGTAGCCATTGGAAAAGGACCAAGTATGTCCATTCCCCACATAGCAAACGGAATTGGAGAATTGATTGAAGTCAGCATCTCAGGTGGTTTCCTAACCACTGGTGCATGTTTCTGACAACGATCACACTTCTTAACAAAATCCTTGGCGTCGTTCAGCATTTCGGGCCAATAAAAGCCTAGCCTGGTTATCTTATGAGCAAGGGCTATGCCCCCCAAATGTTGTCCACAAATCCCTTCATGGACGTCTTCAAGTGCTTCTCGTGCCTCTTGGGGCCTTAGACATTTTAGGTAGGGGATCACAAAAGACCTTTTATAAAGCAGCCCTTCGATCAAAGTATACCTCAATGCTCTCACAGACAACTTGCGTGCCTCTTGGGTGTTATCTGGGAGGCATCCAGTTTCAAGGTGAGTCTTGATTGGATCCATCCAACAGCCTCCTATATCAATGGGAGCCACAAGTTTTGAATCAATAGTAGGGGCCTTCAAGACCTGAAAGTAAACACTTCCCGAGTAATTCTCAATTTCAGAAGAAGCAAACTTGGACAAGGCATCGGCCTTCACATTCTCCTCTCTGGGGATGTGTTGCACATAGCACTCGTCAAATTGAGTCATAACAGCGTTCGCAACTCTCCGATATGTGGCCATAGTTTCGTCCCTGGTTTCAAACTCACCATTAACTTGCGAGATAACCAACCTTGAATCTCCACATACCTTCAGGTTCTTGACCCTCAGAATTCTAGCCAATCCTAGACCAGCTATCAAGGCCTCATACTCAGCTTCATTGTTGGTTGTAGGGAAGTCCAACTTCAAAGCGTACTCAATTGTAAACCCACCGGGGCTTTGCAAAACTAAGCCCGCACCACTTGACTTTGTTTTTGATGCTCCATCAAAATAGAGTATCCAACGCTTTTTCAGATCAAGCTCTTCATCCTTATTTGCAACTTCAAGTGCCTCATGGGGTACTACCTCTTGCCCCCCGACTTCTTGGTTGTCAATGGTACATTCAACCACGAAGTCAGCCAATGCCTGAGCCTTAATGGCCGTTCGAGGCTTATATTTGATGTCGAACTCTCCTAGCTCAACTGCCCATTTAATTAGCTTTCCACTGGCCTTTGGATTATGTAGAATGCTTCTCAAGGGTTGGTTCGTCAGGACTTCAATTTTGTTTGCATAATATACGGGTTTCTGAACCTTTCGTTCCTCTCTTACAAGGACAGCACCGAGAGCTTGATCGGAGGCTGCCAAGTAGAGATAAAGAGTATCTTCCGGGCTTGGTTTGGCCAGCAACGGGGCCTTAGCCATGTACTTCTTGAGTTTTTCAGAAGCCTCTTGGCTCTCTGTTGTCCACTCAAAATCCTTGACCTTTTTCAGGGCTTTGAAAGACGATAAACATTTGTCCCCAGACTTTGAGATAAACCTTCCTAAAGCTGCAACTCTTCCAGTCAACCTCTGAACGTCCTTAACGGAACGAGGTGGTTCCATGTCGAGGATAGCTTTAATCTTGTCGGGGTTAGCTTCAATGCCTCTTTTGGAGACCATGAGACCCAAGACTTTTCCTGATCCTACTCCAAAAGCACACTTGGCAGGATTTAGCATCATCTTATGGTGCCTCAGCACTTCAAATGCTTCCTTCAGATGCTGGATGTGGTCGTCTTTAAACAAACTCTTAACGAGCATGTCATCAACGTAGACCTCCATGGTTTTCCCAATCAAATGGGCAAAGATCTTGTTAACTAGGCGTTGATAGGTCGCCCCTGCATTCTTTAGTCCAAAAGCCATGACAAGGTAGCAAAAGACCCCAAAATCAGTAATGAATGATACCTTGGCTGTGTCATCCTTGTGCATCTTGATTTGGTTGTAACCACTGAAACCGTCCATGAAGCTCAGCATTTCATGCCCATTGGCTTTCTTAACCATAACCGGGTTTGCCAACCATTCTGGAAATTGGATTTCTTCAATGAATCCAGCTTCTAGGAGCTTTTCAACTTCTTGTTTTATGGCCTCTTGCCTCTCTAGTGCAAAGTTCCTCTTCTTCTGCTGTATCGCCTTTCTTTTTGGATCGACATTGAGCTTGTGAGTTATCAGTTGGGGATCAATCCCTAGCATGTCGGCAGCCGTCCATGCAAATACATCACCATTCTCTTGTAGGAACGTGATCAATTCGCCCTTCAAAGGTTCTTTTAGTAGTGCTCCAATGTAAGTCACCTTTTCAGGTTCGAGGGGATCCAATGGAATAGGAACCAATTCCTCAGCTGGCTTCCCTCTATGGTCCTCATCTTCTCTAACATCCATGTCTTCGATAGGGAGAACCTGCCCCCCGACTCCATCTGGCCTTAACGCGGCTACATAACAGCTCCTAGCCGTCTTTTGATCACCCATTTCTTCTCCAACACCATTCCTGGTTGGGAACTTGATTTTTAAATGGTAGGTTGAGGCCACAGCCTTAAAAGCATGAAGTCCAGTTCTTCCGAGGATGGCATTGTAGGTCGAGGATGCTTTGATTACCACAAAATTCAACATTTGAGTTACTTCTTTTGGTTTCTTACCAATAGTCATAGGCAACTGAATTGTGCCTTCAACTTTAGATTCCACCCCGTTAAACCCGTATATGGGCATGTTCGAGGGGATCAGTTGGGAATCATTATACCCCATCTTCAAGAACGTGTCATGGAAAAGGACATCAACAGAGGCTCCATTGTCCACCATGACTCGTTTTACCTCATTGTTTCCAATCACGGGGGCTATCACTAAAGGGTCGTCATGGGGGAATTTCACCCCTTCAAGATCCGAATCATCGAACCCAATTGACATCTTAGTTTTTGCACGCTTGGGTGCTTCTCCAACAATATGCATTACTTCTCGGGCATAAGCCTTCCGAGAGTTCCTAGTGGTTCCTGCAGCGGTTGATCCTCCTGAAATCATGTTGATCACTGTCCCTCGAGGTTGTGGGTTACGACCTTGATCTCGGTCCTCATCCCTTCTATCATAGTTTCTCATAGGGGGGTTCCTGTCCTCATCCTTGGTGAATTTGTTCAACTTTCCTTTCCGAATCAGAAACTCAATTTCATCCTTGAGTTGCCTACAATCATCAGTATCATGGCCCGAGTCTTTATGGTACCTACAATACTTGTTCTTGTCTCTCTTTTCAGGATCTCCCCTTAATGGCTTCGGCCATCGGAAGTCTCTATCTTTCTCAATGTCATAAAGGATTTGACTCCTTGGAGCATTCAACCTTGCATATTCAGTAAATTTCGTGCCTGGAGCTGAATCAGAGTCTCTAGTCGTACGAGGATATTTGTCCTTGACATCATACTCTTGCTCCGTTTTTCGTTTCTTCGAGCCACCATTGTTTCCACCACCTGTAGTGGGGGTGTCAGTCTTCTTCATGCTTTCCTCAGCTTTGATGTATTTTCCAGCCCTTTGTTGGAGCTCAACCATGCTCTCAGGGGGGTGTTTGGCCAATGACATCTTGAAAAAGACATCCATGGTTCCTTGTTGGAGGGCTATCATAGCTACCTTGTTGTCTAAATCAGGTATATTCAATGTCTCCTTGGTGAAACGCTTGAGATAGTCTCTCAACGTCTCATTCTTTCCTTGGGTTAGATTCATGAGTGAAGCAGAGCTTTTTTCATGCACCCGTCCACTGATGAACTGATTGATGAAAGCCGTGCTCAGATCTCTAAAGCAACTGATAGAGTTGGGCGGCAAACGACTATACCATCTTTGGGCCATGCCAGCCAGGGTTTGAGGAAATGCCCTACATTTAAGAGCATCGGTGACTGGTTGCAGCAACAGTGCATTTGAAAAAGTCCTTACATGGGTTGCGGGATCGCCCGTTCCGTCATATGCCTTGATAGTAGGCATCTTGAATTTCCTTGATACATGAGCGGCCATTACCTCTTCAGTGAAGGGTGGAATAGGATCGTCTGGGTCACCCAGTTGTGTTAAAACACGGGGATCTGACCTGGGAATCTCTGTTCTTGGAGTCCTAGCTCTTTCTTGCCTCCTCGAAGGTCTTTCCAAATCAATTATAGGAACATCTCTTGCCCCTTGGTTCAAAGGCTGAGTTTGCCTTCTTTGTTGTCCTATCTCCATGTCTTTCTTTAGTTTCTGGATCTCGGCCTCATGAGCCCTTATCCTTTCCATGGCAGTCATAGGTGCCCTTATAGTTGCCCCCGATTCCTTCTTCCAAGGGGCTCTTTGCTGGCTCTTCTTCTTTTGGGTGCTCGATCTCGTCCTTCATCAGACGAGTAGTCATCAGAGTAGGGTCCAGAATAATCCAAGTATCTTCCTTCAGGGACAGGTCCCAATCCTCGAATGTAGGGTGGTTCGTATGGTTCATGAATTATTGGGGCATGGCCACTCCCTCCGGCTTCAGGGGGATAGTTGGGTAGTCCGTATGCTGGATTGGTGCTTATAGGAAGCACGGTTGTGGAGATCTGTGCTCCATGGGGAAGGTTACGATCGAGGGGTGAGACAACCATCTGAAGAGGGTTCATCTCGTTCTGAGGTATGGAAGCTTGGGGATTCGTCCCTTGTGGTTGAGAAACCACCTCTGTGGTGAGGGGTAGCGACCCTAGTGGTTGAGAAACCATCTCGGTGGTGAGGGGTAAAGACCCTGGCTCCGTGGTGATTGGAATAGTGGTGGTGACAGTTGATCCAGTAGCGGTTGCTGTACTCCGTGTTATAGCCATGGTTGTTGTAAGGCTTCCCACAGACGGCGCCAAATGTTGTGGAACGAAAAGTGAGTTTAGATATTGACGGCAGATATTTAATACAAGGTAGTGGACAAGCGTGTCTTAATGGCTGCTCTTGTGTTTCGAGACTGAATCGGTCCTCACAAGATGCCTACGTATCTCAATTATCACTGAGAATCAAGCCAAGAAAACGTAGTTCTAATGTTGAGGGGTTAGGCCCTTTATATAGGCGTCTGGAGCCCTAAAATCGTGGTAGAATTAGGTTACTTGGTGGCCAAGTAACCGCCTTTGAATAGTGGATAACTCTTATCAGAATTAGTTTCCATGCTGGAGTTGGTTTCCATGTTGGACATTGTATTGGAAGTTTCCTAGTGGTTTCCAACCACTGGACTGCATATGAACCAAGCCCATGCCTTAGTGGTTTAAAACAAGGGTTGGACATTGGCCCAATTGTTGACTACGAATTTATCATTATAGTCATGGTTCCAGGCCTCATTAATGGACCTCGTATTTGGACCATTTCAAGTACATTTAATGCATCATTAAATGTGTCCTTAGGGCTTTATTTTAACCCATATCAATTAGAATTGTATATTTAGTTTCCTCCATTAATAAATATTTTGAAGGCTAGAATATTATAATTGTATATTTAGTTTCATCCATTAGTAAAGATTTTTATTTTCGAATTTGTAGGACATGATAGAACTTTCTTTGATTTAGAAAATTACAATTTCCTTATTATTTTCGAATTTGTAGGCTTGATAGAACTTTTTTTTTATTATTTTCAAACTTGATAGAACTTTCTTTGATTTAGAAAATTACAACTTCCTTATTATTTTCGAATTTGTAGGCTTGATAGAACTTTCTTTTATTATTTTCAAACTTAATAGATTTTTCTTTGATTTAGAAAATTACAACTTCCTTATTATTTTCGAATTTGTAGGACTTGATAGAACTTTCTTTTATTTAGAAAATTACAACTTCCTTATTATTTTCAAATTTGTAGGCTCTTATGTTAATAATTGCAATTTTCTTTTTTATTATTTTCAATCTTAATAGAACTTTCTTTTATTATTTTCAAACTTGATAGAACTTTCTTTGATTTAGAAAATTATAACTTCCTTATTATTTTCGAATTTTTAGGATCTTATGTTAATAATTTCAATTTTCTCTTTTATTATTTTCAATCTTGATAGAACTTTCTTTTATTATTTTCAAACTTGATAGAACTTTCTTTTATTATTTTCAAACTTTATAGAACTTTTATTTTATAATACTTCTTGACTTTTAAACATAATGGATTTCCATGTTATTCACCTTACAAACACCTATAAATTAAAGGCCATTCATAACAAAAAATCTACACCGAAACTTTTTTACATAGTTTCAAATTTTTACAACCATATTTACAATCAATACAACTATGGCCTACACCATGTTGGATGCTTTGAACGACAACAACTATACCTGGATGATAAGGTTACGAGTGTATAGAATGTGGGAATCTGTCAATCCAAATACTGAAGAACTGATCAGTCTTGACATGATTTTGATCGATGAAAAGGTTAATAAATCAATATACTTATAACTTATTAGTTTGTCAAATTGTATGATGTTATTAACTTTTCTAAGATATGTTGTATGACAGGAAGGCTCTGTGTACAGCATCAAAAATCTGAAAGTTGTTTCAAGTACAGGGAAATATAGACCACTATCACATGGGTCTAAATTTCTCTTCATACGCATAATGTTGCCTAAGAGATTGGAATAAGGCATCGTCAACATATCACTGCATGGATTTCAGTTCATATGTCCGGATATGATTGATGCACGTATTAATGACACCAACATACTCTCAGGTTTTTGATGCAGTAATATATTAGAGTAAAATATAAGTAATACTATTATATAAGTTATAATTCAAACTATCATGTTCTAATATTATTTTTTCTATGTTGATTTAGATGTTGTAGGCTGCTTGACCTACTTGGGTGGCATTGAAGTTGTCAAAGGCGGTTGGAAAAAAAGAAATCTCAAAATTGTCACAAATTAGTAAGTTATGCATTATATTAATTTTAATATAACTGTTAATTGTTTTTTATTGTTCTTGTAATTTTATATTACTTCTTTGGTTACCCAAATTTATACAAATCTGGATACACCGTAGCAAATCAGTGGAGACTTTCTCCCCATAATGTCGAGGAAAAAATGTTTATTAATAGGATGAACATCGAGGAATTGCTGGAAGCAGAGTGGAGTGAAGACCTAAAGGTTAATTTTGCACATTTTTTGTTTAGCTAATTTATTTTACGTACCTTGCACTTGACCTCAATTATTATCAATGTTATTTTTGTTATCATATTTATACTCTAATCATATTACTATAGGAACAAATTGTTACGGTAAGAGCTGAGATTTTTGGGATTGATAATACTCATAACTGGTACTACACTGGATGTAAAACATGCTCCACAAAGTTGGACTTTTGTGAGGGACATTATAGATGCAATCCTTGCAACGAAATTATTGACCATCCTCTTATCATGTAAGAAATTAATTTAATAACTTTATTTTATATTTTGTTTATACATATATTAATCTTACTATGATTTGTGTGTTTATACATGTTTAGAAATACAAATAAAAGTTAAGGATAAGACGGGAGATACAACTTTTGTACTATTCAACAATATATCAGAACCATTGCTAGACACATCAACAAATAAGATAGTGAATAAATTATCTTTAGACAACAATGATGTTCCAAAAGAGCTTGAAGGATTATTTGAAAAAGATATAGTGTTTAAGTTACGATTGAATGCTTATAATCTCAAAGAAGGATTACACAGTTTTACTGTTGCTGAAATATTTGAGCCAAAAGAAAATTTTAGAACAAGAATACAAATTGAAGAAATCAGTCAAGGTACATTCTAATTTATTACAACTTATGTGTAATTAATTAATTAGTTTAAAAGTCTAATATCATATGCACTATATAATGTAACAAATAAGTTGTACATGATTTTTCTTCTTCATGCAACTATTTTTAAACACTCATTATATTGCAGGATTCTAAAGATTCTGCTACATCCGAGACTGGTGCTGTGTTTGTGCATGGCAATGGAGCTAAAGAAAATTCGAAACAAGAGTACAAGTTGAAGAAATCAGTTAAGACATATTCTAATTTATTACAATAATTTATGTATAGTCAACTTCATTAGTTTAAAACTCTAATATCATGCACTATTATAAATATAAAAATATTGTACATGAATATTTTTCTAAGCACTCACTGTATTGCAGGATTCTAAAAGTTCTCCTACGCCCGAGACTGTGCATGACAAAAAGAAAAGGAAAGTATCAATTGAGGACAATGAAAAGCACAACGGAGTTGGTGATGGATACAGTGGAGCTGGTGACGGAGGCAATGAAACATGTATTTAGCATTATGTTACCGCCTAATTACACATGTGTTTCCAATCTTACTTTTTAGTATTAAATAATATGTACTAAAGGTTTCACATTATACTTTTAAACTACATTGATAACTTGTCCGATTTTAATATATTTTGAATATGCACTAAAGGTCTATCGAGATTGATAATTACTGTCATTTTCTTAGCTATTTTTAATTATTATGTTTGTTTCAATAAGGATGAAATTTTGCTAAGATTTGAAATATTACAAACTATAAGATTTATAATATATAATATAAATTATATATTATCTTTTCTAATAATACTATATAAATATAAGTAATATTGTATGTTTATATTAATTTTTGTCAATATAATATATATATGGCAATGGTATCGGTCCAACAAAATAAAAAATAAAACTATATAAACAAACAAAATAGGTAAATATTTTATTATAGTACATACCCAAATGAAAATTTTATAGAATATATTTTATTTGATAATTTAAATAATTTTGTAGATATTAATTTCACAATTTTTATTCTAATATTTTTTTTCTTAACAAATATATTCTAATGCCGTTGCGAAACGCGACTTAGTAACCTAGTTAATCAACTAAATTGGGGATTTTTAGAACCTTACCATAACCCAATAAAAATTTGACTAATTTTCACTTTGCACCCCTCTATTTAAGCCGAAATGAACTTTGCACTCCAAATTTTAACAAATTGCATTTTGCGTCCTGAAAGTTTGAGCCCGGTACAGTTTGCACCCTTTTAACGATTTTATGTTAAATTTGACTATTACCGTTAGTCAAAATGAGGATATTTCGATCATTCTAATCAATGATAATTTTTAAATTAAACTATTTCAATTACTATTATATTTTTTAGATGTTTAGATTTACCAAAAAATTATTTATAATTTACTGATCTTTTAAAATATAATTTATAATTCAGATTTTTTTTAAGAAAATACATTACTAAATTTTCATAAAGTATTATTTAAAATAAAAATATATAATTTTTATAATTTTTAAAGTATTTATTTATAAAATACATATCATAATTTTTTAAATTTTGTTTATTTATTTTTAAAATAAATTATGTTTAATATATTAATAAATGACTTAAATATCCTCATTTTGACTAACTATAAAGGTCAAATTTAACAAAAGATTGTCAAAAGAGTTCAAAAAGTCGCGAAATGTAATTCACATAGATGCAAAATGTAATTTATTAAAATTTTGAGTGCAAAATACATTTCAACGTCCCTAGAGATGCACAAAAAGTCCTTCGGGCCGGCTTTTATCCGGGCTTTAAAAAGTCCGGGTTTTTTAACAATCAGGCCGGGCCAGACTTTTTCAAAAATTGGACCGGCCCGGGCTGGGTTGGGCTTTCGGTAAAATAATAGGTCCGTTTTAGGCCCTTGGGCCGGATCGGGCCGGGCCTTTATCCGGACTTTTTTAAATTTATATATAATTTTTTTTGCAAAGTTAATATATTAGTATACAAAAAAAGCAAAGTTTTACAAAAAAAATCCCCTAAAGAGATACAACTCTCAACTACTAGAATCCATAATATATAATAAAAGACACCACCATAGCTAATATCAAAAAGCTATTAGCCTAATGTTTTATCATTAAACATCAATGCAACTCAAGAATTTTCTACTCATTATTTGTATTATTGAACTTAACCTGACCGTGAGTTATATAAATCTTATCGTACATAGCCAATTCAAGAAGCACATACACTACACTCAATAAATCTTCTAGAAAGAAGGGTTTGTCCAACATATTGTTGATTCTTCTAGGCTCATGATTCTTCACATTTCCTCCATTGCTAAGTTTAATATTCTTGAAATGTATTTAAAATATTATAAATTTTCAGATTTTATCCATTAAAAATTGAGTTTTTATTCGAATTTCTCAAAAAACCCGGATTTTTATCCGGGACGAACCGGGTTTTATATCCGGGCTTTTTGAAAGCCCAGGCTTTTAACCGGGCTTTTCGGGTTTCGAGCCGAACCGAACTTAATGAAAAATAGTAGACCCATTTAAGGTCCTGAGACCAGGCCGAACTTTTTTTGAACTTTTTTTTAAATTAGATCAGGCCGAATTTCGGGTTTCAGACTCTTTGAACATCAAAGTACAAATTCATCAAAAATTCTTTATATAAAAATATTCATTTATCGAGATTTTACCGTAATCACCGATCCTCGGTAGAGAAACCCAAAATTAAACTACAAATTTGCAAAATTAAAGAAAAAAGAAATCCAAAAAGAACACCCATGACTGACACGTGGACCTGGTAGGAGTGGAGTACTATGTTTGGTAGAAAATAAGAGAGAGTAAAATAATAGTATAAGCAGCACGTGAGTGTTGCAGACTTCGAGCTTTCCAGCTTCTACTACTCATTATTCTACGTAGCACGTGAGTCATGTTGTATTAATAACTCCTACTCTCACTTCATTATTTAAATATCACAAACACCACTCTCTCAGATCATCATTTACTCAATTTCAAACGAGAGAGACGGGAGAGAGAGAGAGAGAGAGAGAGAGAGAGAGAGAGATCGCAGACATGCTTCGTTTAAATCACACCTCCAGGCCATGGACTTCAACAATTCAAACTCAAATTCATCCTTCCCACAGGTTATTCACATCACTCCAATCAATATAGCTAACATATCTATTCATGTTTTGTATCTATAAGTTTTTATGTATATGTATTCTCTCTCTTTTTTCATTTGTTTTCAACACTTGTCAATACGTTACAGATGCTACAATTTTTCTTCATTGCTCCCCATATGTATATGCTTATATGTTGTGATCGCTAATTGATTGTTTTTAAGTTCAATTGTATAAAATTAAGTCTGATTACGCAATAGGTCAAATAGATACTCCGTAGACTATTTGTTGTTGTAATTAGATGAGTTCCAGAGCAAATACGGTATCGTATTTTCGGTTTCTATTATCAGCATTGCTACGTAGTGTATTCTGTAACAAATTCTATTTTTCCGATATGGTTGATCACTTGATCCTATTCAAATACTCTTCGAATTTAGGTCTCTGATAACATAATGTTCTTATTATTTATATATTATGACAAGTAGATCGAATATAATAGTGTCAACAAATATTGCTGTGATACTATTATACTTTTTAGGTTTCGAGATTATAGATATATGTTAACACAATGCCTCTTAAGGATGCTTTTCGATATTCAGTTTCAAACTTTCAATATAGTCTTTCTCTTGCTAAGGCCTAAAAGTGTTTGACAATTTTGAACGACTGGACTGTGCACTCCCCTGAACTATATCATTACCGGTTTTGAATATTATCATTCATATACAGTTTATAGTAGTTTTTGATCAAGAGTTATTTTCAATCGAATTACTAAAATATAGTTCAAGTCCAGGTAGATACAATATGTTTACAGAGTGTTGCTCCACATGAGTCGATTGAACCATGGAACCTCATTCTGGCACCTCTTACTCATGATACACAACTAGATAATAGGTCAAGATAGAAATGATGAAGATACATACACAACCTTAAGTTTAGAGTGTCCGCCAACATTTCAAGACTTCTTTTATTCAACATATGTTGACTTTGAACAATAAATCAATTATCATGTTTAAATTGTGGATGTTTTCTGTTTTCTCTACATAATTGAGTTATCTATTTTCCATCTCTTCAACGTAATATAAGCTTTCAGGGTCCGATACTACTGAATATTTATATACACACACTCACACTTATTGAATTTCATTCTAACACTACAAATTTTCAGAGAGTCAATGGCATGCCCATGTTGGTGGAACCCGCCGTCAGCTATACATGCAAGTATGTCACATGAATTCAATTCTCTCCTTTATAAAGTAAAATGTGTTATTTAATATATGAAAGCATCTGAATTTTTATTTATTGGTAAATTGTTCCACCTAGAATATTAGATGTAGACACTTGTGCGGTAAACATAAGAAGGTGAGGTTGACATCTTTTCTAGTATTTGTAACGATAGGCCATCTCGCAGTTGCAGAGGTAACAGTTCAATACAGAATTTACCAGCTGTCCAAATAGGTAGCTACAAAGAAGTAAGTTGTGTCTGTTAAGTTTAAAGTTTAAGAAACTATATACTCTTTCATAAATAAGGGGCTCTATTGGTTAAATTAGACACATTTTTTTGAGTATGTGCACAAATCTTTATTCAGTTCAGAGTATAAGCTTGGTGTACATTACCGACTTCTAAAAAGTTGCATCATACGCAAAATCCAGATGCCTGGTGCCCTTGCTCGGGAGTAATAATGAATTTGTTCTTCTCTAATACCAGAGGCCTATCGAATCAATATCAACTTCAAAGACCAACAAAGAGTAAGAAAACCTTGCATCAACATAAGTTAGTTCACTAGATATCACGTACAGGCAAGTCCCTTTCAAGTCAATGCCTTCTTCGGCCCTCACCTTTATCTCAACTGTAGACTGTAGTTCGCTCCAGGAGCCCACCCCCTCGAGAGCAGGATGCTGGCCGATATGGATCTTTGACTGCAACACTGCCGCTCGTGGATGTAGTTTTAGACATATTAGTTATAGTGCATCATTGGCTCCACTTGTTGCATCTGGACTAGTTGCTACAAAGTACTCTTTATGTCTGCTTTCTATGACCGAAAATGTAGCTTATCTTGGTTATCTTTTTGTTATTAGAAAAGCTATAAATAATCTTGTTGGATGATATGTATTTTATAAAATGCATGCCATAGTGATTTATGCAGAATATGGTGTTTATACCCATTTGGAATAACCATAATTGTTTCATTCACATATTTTTTTCTTTTATAAAGTTTAAATCATCTTTTATCAGGGAAGTGGGAAGAAAAGTCTCGTATGGTGTCGGTAAAAGCAAATAACTGCCCTGGTTTGAATATGTCGGAGAATTTGAACAATAAGATCTTGAAGATGGATCTCAAAAGTCGTATGCAGGTATACTATATTTAAGAAGGAGATGGAGCACAAAATTGATGAAAATGATTAGAATTTTTAATTAGAACAAATATTGTTGTAATTTGTTTAATTTGTTTTCATTTCTTACTCATTTTTTCAGCTTCTGAAATGTGCATGTGTAGGTCATTCCTTTTGATTTAGGGGATTGTTCAATGTCTTTATTTTGGCATATCCATTTCTTACTTTAGGAGTTTTAAGCAAAACATAGTAGCATTGTGTCTCTTCCTTTTTCTTTGTCAGGAAACCTATAGTGATGATAAGAGTGGTATAGATAGTCATTGATGTTACTGGACATCCATCAAACACAGTATGATATTTAAAATGAAAGCAAAAGAAGCAAGAAGACTCAGTTGAAACATCATAAATGATGTACATTGCAGTGCACTCTGAGAAAATTATTCATTTCCTCTTACATGTTAATAGTCATATACTCAGCTGTCCAAAATGCTCCTAATTGTACTGGCACATGCAAACATGTACACATACGTAGCAAGTATTTTTCTTTTCATTTTTAAATAAAGAGAACATTACATTATTTTGCATATATCAAACATTGACATATGATATTTTAGGTTGTGCAAAAGGTCAGGTAAAATGCCACTGATAAAATTATTGGCTTTCGCTTCAGACACTGAATATTATTGTCCTCTTTTTAAATTTTGATAATTTGATGGTTGGGTTCTACTACAAGGATATCCCAAACTCATAGAAAGGTTAAAGTCAGAGTGATTTGAATGGCGCCAATGAAGATTTATAGCTCACTAAGTCTCTCGCTTGAAAGTATTAGTAGTATATTCAATCATGACTTTACTAACCATAGAGTTTGTATTTGACGATAAGTTTACATTACTGCATTTTCAGGGTGCTCAAAATAAACTTATGATATCGTATATGTCATCCTTTACCCTTGGTAGACTGACACAACAAAAATCCAGTGATGCAGTGTTTAATACGCTTAAAGGCATACTATTTTTTGTGCTTCGGACGTCTGCAGCTACAAGCTTTCCTTTTGCATGTATATCAAACTCTTTGAACAAGCCCACACCTCTTACGTTGGATGTGACTCTGCCTTCAATACAAGATATTAGATGGAATTTTGCACGATTACTATATTTATTCAACATAAGGCTTGAGAGAAATGTTGCGACGTAAGTCTTTCCTCACTGTAGTTCATTCTTTAATATGTTCCTGGTATATAGTTTGAGTATATGTAGGAATAACAGTACAACACATATGTAATATACCTATGGCGATGACTCGATTATGCAAGGTGCTCAAAAATATATTTCTTGCCTGGAATGTAGAGATAATTTGCGGTACACACTTTGCTATATCAGCAGAAAATCTGAGCTTACATGTCACTGATACCTATATGCTGTACTCTTGGGTACTAGCATTTGATATATATATCGATTCATGTCTCTCTGGCTCTATGAACTGAGAAGTTACGGGAAGATGGTAAAAAAAGACCGTTTTCACAAGAATTTCTAGCTTTGCTTGCCAATATTTCTTTGTCCGGGATAAAACAGGAAAATTTTTATCCATTACCTAAAGCTTAGGTCCACCAAATTGCATGACAGATATCAAAGTCAAATTTTAAAGATCTTAAGGGACTCTTATGTTTAGTATGTGTTGCCCGTGTTGGCACGGTATGGATGTGGGAATGGGATGGCATGTGTATAAAATAGTAGTGGAAGAGATTGATGAAAGAAGACGTGAAAAAGAGGGAAAGTGAAAAATATGACGGGCACTAAATGTTTTTATGATATATATATATATATATTTAAATAATGGGTGAAAGAATGGAATGGGCATTTTAGCGCAGTACAATACATCTATCAGTATTCATCTCTAAACTTCTGTCAATCTGTTATTCCCGGCATTTCTTTAATAATACTTATAATGTGTGTTTAGATAATAGTTTATTATATAATACACTATGAAATTAAATCTCATTCACGAATGTTATACAGGTTTTTAGTGGTGCTTCTTGCAGCATGCTTCTCATTTGTTATGATTGGAGGTCTTCTCTTCTATAAGTTCAGGTACTCTGTAAGATCATCAAATTTGTAGTTGCAGTAATTGCGTTGCTTACTCATTTTAACGTTTTAGTTTTTTTATTTATGGCTTGATTTTAAGGACAACTTTATAGGCCATTTATCATGTGGCTTACAATTTATCATACCTGAACATGAGGAATCTTTACTTGATGACATTTAAAATTGTTGTGGTACAGTTTTCTTTACCTTCTTTTCCAGGAGGTGATTTAGTGACATATATTTTTACCACAGAAACTGTCACAATTCTTATTGTTGTATCATGTTCATTTCTCCCTCTTGAAGTTT
The DNA here is from genome assembly GCA_030848705.1 of Heracleum sosnowskyi. Classification (NCBI taxonomy): domain Eukaryota; kingdom Viridiplantae; phylum Streptophyta; class Magnoliopsida; order Apiales; family Apiaceae; genus Heracleum; species Heracleum sosnowskyi. The sequence goes on from CM061237.1 coordinate 135,616,766, forward strand.
AGTCGTATTAAATTATGATAGCTCATATAACATAATAGGATGATACTACGATTAATTATCATAAAAGATTCATCTTGCACAGTAATTCCTCTGAAAGCCAACCATGCTGGAGAAGATAAACCAGCAATCATTAACTAAAGCATGAGACAACTACTCCTAAAGTCACCAAAATTCTAGTTCTAAGATGGCCTAAAACAGTTATGTTTCAAATCTATTACTTAGCATTTAAAATCTGTGATATGCATTTTAATTTACTGTTTCAAATCCTCTTTTTAGTTTTGTTGTTTCGATTAGATCAGTATTTCATAGTAGTGGGGTTGATTATTTTACATAATTGCTGATTTTGGAGATGTCTACTATGGAGCATCGCAGGGGTAGTACACAATCTCTAGAGGACTGCTTTTGGGAGGCTTGGGCATGCCTTATTTCTTCCTCCACTCATCTAAGAGTGTAATATTGTTCTGTTTATTTACATAATTTACCGGATATGTTTCGTTAGTAAATTAATGATAATGCAGCAACTGCGCGCCTGCTTACAAAATGTTTGTCACATGTACTGCAGCAAAGAACACGGGTCGAACGTGTTATTGGCTTCATTCTTGCTATATGGGGTATCCTATTTTATTCTCGCCTCTTGAGCACGATGACAGAACAGTTCAGAGTAAGTTCTTAGAAGCCACTGAATTGATAAAGTTTATGAGCTGCATGACATAATTGTATTTGGTCTTTGGACAGCATAACATGCAAAAGCTTAGAGAAGGAGCACAAATGCAAGTCCTGGAAAGTGATCATATAATTATTTGTGGAGTTAATAGTCATCTGACCTTCATATTAAAACAACTAAATAAGTATCACGAATTTGCTGTTCGCTTAGGCACTGCGACTGCTAGGTAATCGCCCACAAGTTGTTTACATATTTTTTAACTTATATAAAGTCTGTAACCATTACATCCTGCATGTATGACACAGGAGGCAAAAAATTCTTCTTTTATCTGATCTCCCAAGGAAACAAGTGGACAAACTTGCTGAGAACATTGGTAAAGATCTCAATCACATTGACATCCTTACAAAGAGGTAGTTATGTTCACCTCTTCTTCTTTTTTCCCCAAGATTCTCCTGCAGGCAAATACAGACTATATCTTTAAGGAACCAAATGTTACTTGGTTGACTATGTAACTTATATCTAAGAAAGCTAGTATTAATACTCTGACATGAGCTTTAGTAGACATTGTATACCTTGAAAGTTTTTAGTACAGAATGATCAATTTTGATTTTTGGGAAGCTCGGTGTACTTTTTGTTTCATGTTTGCCTATGATCTCCGTTCTACACCCAGTGTGATTTCGATGGATAACCTATAAAAAAGTCGTGCACCAAAAATTTGGTTTAGCTAGCCTATAAAGTGATTTGATGAAGAGACTGTGTATAATATTATGAGTTTAGAAATTGATGTTGGACCTGCTTACCTTCTGCTGATTTGTGGTTACATTAGGGTTACTACTATTTCAGGAGTATCCTTTTTCATAATTAGACTTCAACATGAGAGGTCTTCATGTTTCAGCTTTGTCCCAAGTCCTAATTTTTTGTCCAAGCAAAAGCATATATGAGTTTAATTTTATACGGGCTGCATCAACTTTAAATCTGTTAATATATCTCATCTTGAGAGTTTATGTTACAGCTGCAGTCTGAGTATGACGATATCATTTGAAAGAGCAGCAGCCAACAAGGCACGTGCCATTATTATATTGCCGACAAAGGGGGATAGGTAATAGTTTGTTTCATAAAAATGTAATTGCCTAGTACATCATTTTCTGATTTTCTATTATTAAATTTCTTTTTCTGTCAGGGTTTGTTGAGGAGGGGGGGATACCACACAATTTTATAGGTAGTCATATTAGTGTCAACTTGAGTTGTATATTTATATTCAAAAGAAGTTAGAATGTATAAGTGTGTACTAATATCAACCTACTTAGATTACGCAATCTAGTGGAGAAGGATAATTTTCTCCATTAAAGGTTGTTATTGTACGTAGTTTGATCAGTCTGTGTCCTTATTAGAAGACAAGATGGTTATTATTGGATGTAGACCTCACTGATATTGGAACCAGACTCTTAAATATTTCTCTTATCCTTCTAACTTATTGCTCATGAGTGCAACCCTCTCCACCCGTCTAATCCACTAACTTGTGCACATAGAAAGATTGAAACCATTAAGTGTCATGATGCACGAGCCAAGGATTCAAATTGAATTGATGACATAACAGAAGTTCGAGTGCTAATGAGAATAGCCTCAGCTAAGTGCCTCAGTATACTAGCTGTTCTGAAAAAATCAGAAAATTTCTTTGAACATATTTTTTGGTCCTACTTATATATTGATAATTGGGTCCAAGGCCCATTCTGTTGAGGATGTCTTTAGATTGATAATTAACCATTATTGTGCGTTCAGCTTCATAAGATCCACAATTCCACATAGTTATGTGGATCTATGAAATGATGAAGCGCTTAGAATAACAATCCATATTAAAAAGTTCAAATTCCTCAGTATAAAAATAAGGTTGCTTATATGACGTCTACCCGCAACAGTTTGATAATAAATAATGTATTTAATCACAAGACATGATCGCTCTACAAAAACCACCTTCCCCAAAATAAATTAGCTGCTAAATTTGATATATATTAACAAGGTCTTAAGAGTTTGAATTTGTTCACGAGCGGTTACTTCCGAGGATACGAACCTTTACTTTGTATTTTTTTTTCTCCAATATTACATGTCACCTTCCAAAAAATTAGGTATGGAATTGATACCGATGCATTTTTATCTGTGCTTGCCCTTCAACCCCTTCCAGATATGGGCTCTGTCCCTGCCATTGTTGAGGTATGTCACAACTCACGGCTCTAATATTGTCAATGCATGAGAAGGTTTGTTGCATGTATGATTTAGCATTAATTTACCCCTTTCCTACTTGCAGGTATCAAGTTCCAATACATGTGAGCTACTGAAAACGATATCAGGATTGAAGGTCGAGCCCGTGGAAAATGTTTCATCCAAATTATTTGTTCAATGCTCTCGGCAAAAGGGACTAATAAAGATTTATAGACACCTGCTTAATTATCGAAGTATGGTTTTGATTCTTACTTATATTTGTACTATATTTTCTCATACAATGTTTTTGGCTAAAGTGAAGTTACTGTTTCATTAATCTCAAGTCATGAAGATAACCTGTTAGATAGTTCCTTGTTTAATATATCAGTCACCAGTTGTACATCATAAAAGTTCTTTGAGTGTCTATTGTAATATCTTGATGTTTCAAATTGTTTAATTGGTTAATTATATCATTTCCTGTTTGTACTTATATATTTAATTCTTATACTAGCCTTGTAAATGTTTCCACAAATTTCAACTGTCAATTTTTCTGTTTCGATTCATGTTGTTACTTGTTACAGGCTTACAGCCTATCTAGTACATGTACATTTGGAGCACTGAGCAGTTTCCTATAGTGAGACAGAATTTAAGTTGATTACAAATTTGTTTATTTTTCCTGTTTCATGCATTTTTTATCTTGTGTATGTCGGTATATCTTGAACCTTGTGTAATTGTGCTCAATACAGTATCAAAGAAAACATTTTTTTTTTCCTTCCATCCTTCTAGTGGGAAGTCCAGTAGCATCTAAATCTCTATGACTTGATTGAATTGTTGCCAACGTAGTCTTAAGAAACTGGTCTTTGCAAATGATTATCAAGTTTTTCTTCTGTTCGCCATTGCAAAATATATCGATGAAGAAATATTTTAAATTTATGCAACCCCATTATAACATGCCTTGCATGACTATGTCACCAAAGCTGAAGTGTGTCCACAACACATGACATAGATGTCAGTCTCAATTGTCTAATGGTAGTGGTATTGATTGCTTCAACTCTGTCATAATAAATGTAATGTGTATGGTAACTGGAAAATAATGTTCTTTCAGTGGCCTGTCTTGCACATTTTGGCTGATCTTCCCTTTTACCCTTCTATTATCTTATTTCTAGTAATATTGTGCGTTCTTGTTTTTTCTTGCAGAAAATGTTTTCAATCTTTACAATATTCCAAACCTAACAGGGTTAAAGTACAAGCAAATACGGCGTGGATTTCAAGAGGTAAGACTCGGGTTACATAATCTAATATAATAAGATTTGTGAACAGACAAAGACAGTTGTGATATTTGGAAGAAAAATCGGAACACCACTTTTATTATATCAATATGACAATATCTAGATGCTCAATAAATCTAGCCCATGAAGAAAAATCGGAACACCACTTTTATTATATCTATATCTTGATGCTCAATAAATCTAAGCCCATATATGCAGCGAAGAGCAGTTAAATAGTAATCAAGAAATAATAAAAATGCACAGAAGTGGCACACATCTTGAAATAATCTAACACCTTGGAATGTTGTAACCCTATAGAAATCTGCTACAACTACCAAGCTAGAAGTGGTGTGTTATTGTATTAAGAGGTAAAGGGCTTAAGCCCGTTATCGGGTATTAGCATATAACTTGTTACATAATAGGAAAACTATATTATCTCGAGACTTCTTGATTAGAGTTCGATTCAGTTGGGGCCTGTAGCCTGCCATTGTCTGTATCGTGCAAGAAAATAGCTTGTATCTGTTTAGTGTTCTTAAACTGTGCTCAACTGAATTAAGTAGAAGAGTTGACTGATTTAGCCAATTTCTTTCTGATGTATACAAGTTTTAGGTAATATGGGACCCACTGGTTTCACGCCATCGAGCCAGACTATCCCAGTGACTACACCCTTTACTTTCACTACTTGAACTGTATGACATTGTTAACAAAATAGTATGTCTACCTTGATTCTTTCAGTTTGATTCTGGTCCCTAGTTTAGTGTAAAATAATATATCCACTTGTATCCTGCTTCAGTTTTCCTTCTTTCAGCTATTCCCTTTTGTATCTTTCAGGCAGTTGTGTGTGGCATTTATCGAAGAGGAAAAATAGATTTTCACCCAAATGATGATGAAGTTCTAGAGCAAGATGACAAAGTATGTCATATTTTTATTAATTTTTTAATGCTTGCATTCTTAACGAAATACAAAAACAATTATTCATTTTATCGGGAATAATTATTTGTTGTGACTTTCCGAGTATAAAGATCTGTTTTTCTTATTATTTATTGGCAGTGGTTATGTGTGAACGATATTTATCTGCACCTGCTCACCCTTCTGTTCTGACCAAAATGGGATTTTATGTGGTTACCGAATAAATATAATTGATCAACAGAACTCTGCTAGAAGTTTGAAGAGTATAAAGTCTTACTATCACTGGAATACTGACAAAAATATAGGAGCTCGTCCTTGAGATATGAATTTTTGTTTTAATTTAAAAGCCGTATATAAATAGTCAACTTTGTTGGTCAATGCTTTTCAGAAATGATGTTGCCACAACTGCCTAGTCATTCGATTTTTTTGCAGCTATAACATATAATTTTACTTTACTACCAGCCAAAAGTAAGGGGTTACTTTTACCATAGCAGACTTGGTGCATGAGCTGCTTTACTCTAAGCTGTGATTTCTATTTCAGTGAACTCATAAACTGACTAAAGCTCTTCCAATGAATAAACCATGTTGCTGACAGTATTATTCTAATGCCAAACTAGATCTTTCAGTTAGTTATGTCTCTTCTTGATTTGTATTACTTGCTTCAGATTGCTGTTCTACTTTATGTCTCTAGGTGTTGTTTATTGCACCTATTCATGGAAAGAAGAATCCGTATTTAGCATCTCCAAACACTATCAGTGAAGATGATAGTGGTGTTCATAATCTTGTACAAGTTAATAAGAATATCGAATCCCTAAGTTTTGCCCAACATATAGAAAAGCTGCGGTTTGAGAATATAGTCAAACGGCCCAAAAAATCAGGCTCAAAGGTATTCCTTGACCTGGGAATAGTTGCATATTACTTTAGTTACAAGTAAATATCATTTCTACCTTAGGTTTTCAATCTCATTGTTATCCTTTTTCTTTTTGCCTTCTATTAATTTAGGCATCAGACTGGACTGTAGGACCCAGAGAATGGATCCTAATGGTTGGATGGCGACCTGATGTTGTGGAAATGATAACTGAGTATGACAATTATCTTGGACCTGGCAGTGTATTGGTATATTTCACTTATACTTGCAAAATCTTAATGTAAATCTAGGTTTCCAAGCTTTATCCCCTTATTCTGCCTTTTGCATGTTGATATTTTGTCAGTCATTCTTGATTTGTTTTCCTGCAACTTATGATAGCAATTTGTCTTTCTACCTTTTGATGATACAATTTTTTTTAATTAAATTAATAATTAAGTTCAAAATATTGGTGATAGCTTCAACATTGACAATATTTTATAGTAAATTCACGAATTCAGATAAAACATAGTGAGAACAGGGATAATATTTGACCTATTGACCGCATACCTAAACTTTTGACGTGGTGATGTAGCATGGGATTTTGCTAGAAATGACACTAAAGTTGCAGATTGACACTCCAGACTTCTTTTGGCAACATTTTTCATTAACTGATTTGAATAATTGGATAACTGTTCCTGTAGGATTATTTATTTCCTTGCTCCAAAAGTTTGCTATATTAAACTATTTATGTAATTCCTTCATTTTATCTTCACAATTAACTTTATTTTCATCATGAGATCCAATCTTTTCTTTTAACAAAAGGATAACAAAAATATAACCAAGCTAGAGATAGGAAAATATAATGATTAACAAAGGAATGCTTGTACACCAAACATAACAAAAAAAAGATAGTTTCAAATGGAATATTTGTTATTATTTACTCTAAATTTCTCTTCTTACTGAATCTGTTCCCTTTTATATGTTCAGGAGATATTATCAGATGTGCCAATAGATGATAGAAACAGGGCACGAAACCTTGCTGGTCAAGGCAAGCTAAAAAATGTTAAGGTTTTCCACAGGGTACAGTCCAGCTCATTGAGTTTAGCATCTACAGTATATGTTTCTGGTAATTTTTCAAAAATATATCAATAGTATACATTGTTGGTCATTAATTAGAACTTTCCTATTCATATATGTACTGCAGATCGGAAACCCGATGGATTATACCACTCTGAAAGAAACTATAACAAATATTCACAAGCCTTCCACAAAAGGTGAAGATATTCCATTTTCCATTGTTGTGATTTCTGATAGAGAGTGGCTACTTGGAGGTAATGAATATGACACTTCATTTGGTTAAAGCAAACACAGTATAAGTATTAACTACTTTTATTCAGATCCGTCTAGAGCAGATAAGCATTCGGCATACTCTCTGCTTCTTGCTGAAAATATCTGCCACAAACTCGGTGTAAAGGTGAGTGAATTATGTTTCAGCATGGATTGCGTTGATGATGTTATGAGATTTTCAAAGGTCGAACATTATTTTTTAGTTTCCTGCATCATGATTCGTGAGCCAAGATGTTACCCATATTTTTATAGAGAGCCTGTTTCCGGGGTTGTAAACCTGTGACCTAGCGGATAGCAACAGACACTTGACCATCACGCTTACCTTATTATTAGCATATCAATATCTTATTTTATCTAAAATGTTCGTCTTCATTTTTAATTTGTCCCAATATAATGTTCTTTTGCAGAAGCTATAACCCACAACATTACTGGCAAAATATTCTTAGCCAATATTATCTTTCTAACTAGGCTGTTTGAATTTTATTGGTCTTGGAATGTGAGTAAACAAATGTGGTTCACCGAGCAAGATTCTTTGCAATATACTTGAGAGTTCTTATTTATTTGATTATTTTATCTCTATCTGCTATTTAGTGAACTAAAATAGCTATATGGTTGTTAAGTAGCATTTTCCATGAAAAGGATATAATGAATTGAGTTTTTTTACATGCATTACCTAATGACAAAATTATTGTTATGTATCTTAAAAATCACCATTTGGATTGCAGGTGCAGAATCTAGTAGCTGAAATTGTTGATTCAAAACTTGGAAAACAAGTAATATTTTCTTTTATGACCTCGTCAATTTCTGGGTGACTACATGCCAATATATTTTGGCCAACTTGGTGTTAATTAATGGAGCTTCTGCATTATTTAGATTACAAGAATTAAGCCGTCCCTAACTTATATCGCAGCAGAGGAAGTAATGAGCCTTGTAACTGCTCAAGGTTTGATGTTACAATTTTGTTTGTCCCACGTATTGTTTCTAATCATATTGATATTCGATCTAAATATTTGTTTTTTATTTATCTTGACAGTGGCGGAGAATAGCGACTTGAATGAGGTTTGGAAGGATATTCTGAATGCAGATGGAGATGAAATATATGTAAAGGTAAACAATGATTCTTCTTTCTGCTTTCATCTTTTCTATATATAGTTGTGGAGATCTAGGCAGGAGTTGGTTATCGATGAAAGCTTATACTTACCCTTTGGACACCTTAGGAAAGATGAAGGATGTACTTCTCTTTTGTGCTACTTAATCTGTCACTAAAAGTGCATCCTACAATTTTTGGTGGTTGGGTTGCTGAAAATTTCAGAAATGTTTAGAAGTAAGAAAAACATGTTGTCTTTTTAATGAACTGTTGATTTAACTTTACTGCTGCTGTTTGATGTACAACCTTTCCTGAAAAAATTATGATATATTACATGTTGATATGTTATGCAGCCTAACCTCCAAAGCTACTTACTTATATTATTATCAAATCATTATTTCCTTGCAAATGATATATGATAATGCTAAAGCTAAAACTCGGCTAGTTCTTTGCCAGTGATAGTAGTGGATCACTTTATCACATCCCTCAGTTTCAAAATCCGGAATTTTCACTCACGAATCATGGCTATATGACTTTATTCACATCAAAGTTTTTCTTTGGGTAAAGATCAGCCCTTAAAGTTGGAAATTTTACATCATGAATGCAGAAGTTGATAAGATGGACAATTTAAATTGTATGACTAGATATTTCACCATATGTTTATCATGTGTTGCTTCTTCCGGTACCAATATGCTTATTGCCTTCCCCCTAGCTTAGTAAAACTCTGTTAAAGTCCCTATCTCAAAATTTTAGGATGGATGTATATAATCCAAGGCCACACTTGAAATTTGGAATGGTCACTTGGTGATGGGCTCATAGCCTAAATAACCAAGGACTAATTGGTAACATAAATTATTACAAACTTTTGAGACTTGAGTTAAATTTAAGCCATCAGGTCTGGCCGGCCATGTTGACATTTTCTTGTTCTTTATCCTCTCTGACAGGATGTTGGCCTATACATGAAGGAGGGAGAGAATCCATCATTTGCTGAACTCTCTGAAAGAGCGCATTTGCGAAGAGAGGTTGCTATAGGTTACATGAAACATAATAAGACGGTACATATCATTCTATCACTTTCTCGGCTTGATACGAGGAATATCTCTCTCATTCCCTGAGTCAATGCAGGTTATAAATCCGGTCTCCAAGTTGGAGCCCCTCTCACTTGAACTGAATGATTCACTAATTGTAATATCGGAGCTGGAAGGAGTGCAACCTCTGCCTATGTGAGCTAAAGAGTAATTGTCATTGGGAGTGCTTGATGCTTCTTTGTATTCTGCCTGGGAACATGGTTGTTTCCTAAATCGCATGCTCAAATGTGACGAGATATCCTAATGTTAGCAAGCACAGATGAATACCTTGGAAAATGTACAATTGGGTACCTTTGATTTTTCCTGTATATGTTTGTTTATATCTCTACAGACTACGCAATAGGTGGTCAAGCATTTTGGATCTTGCAAGATCGATAATACGAAGACTGCATGTCATCTCAACATAGTATCAAACACGTCTGATGGACTAAGGTGTACGGTGTAAGTTTTGAACTTATGGCCTCTGGAGGATTCATACAAGATTTTTTTTTTTTGGTTTCTGAATTGGGAACGTTTTGGTGCTCGTAATGCCAAGTGTGAGATATGCTTCTTTTCCCCTCAGCTGAATTAATTTTTTTTTTTGGGTTTGGCTTGTATCAAAATGCAATGTGCAATTACAAACAAATTGTAATGATGTATTATTCAAAGTTAAGAATTTCATTTTCAGATCCAAATTATATATGTGCTTTGTAAACAGATATCGATAGTTTAGATATAACCAGAAGTGTACTTCACTATGAAAATATTAGGTATTTCCGATGAAGCATACAAAAGATAGAGATGTTAACGCCTGCTTCAACAGATAAGTTGACACAGGGTGGTTTAATTTTGATCAATTAATTAGTCATATCATCTTCAAAATTAATTTAGCTGCGGTATTAATTAGGGTTTTTTTCAAAAATATCCATGTTGCAAAAGTTTTTTACAAAAATACGGTGCAACCTCATATGCTACTTCAACGGCAGCTTTTGCAACATACAATACAATGCAACTGCTTTCAACTTTGACGGTATTTTTGAAAAAAGATCGAAAAGATTGAAAAGATGGGTATTTTTGATAATTTCCCTACTAATTCTCATTGTTTTACAAATAATGTTTGTCTTCTAATTTTTTTTTTTGATTGATATGATTGTCTTCTAAATTATTAATCTAAAAAATGATTACATTTATTTGTATTTACGCAAATATTTGAAATCATAATCTATTGGTTTAATGCTCTAGGAGCCAAATACATTGGTGTGGTTACAAGGCTAGTCTTAAGTTGGACACTGCAAAAGCCCGCGGTTAGTCCACTGATGGTAGACTCTCAAAAATGTAAAAATGTTGCATTCTCGCTTCACAATCAAGGCTGACAAGATGTTTGATCAAGTTTCTGACCCAAATGAAACTTTGTGGACTTCCAATGATTCATTGCTATGTTGATATTAAAAAAATGAAAATTTAAGCGAATGTGCTCAAGGCATTAGCTCAAAATGGTAGTTTGGAAAATGACGAGGCAGTTCATTGTTGTATGTGGCAATGTGGTTCTAGCCTAGTGGATATTCTCATACTCTTGGTAATAATAAGAAGTTGATGGACAGTTTCGAGCGTCAGCGGAATCATGCGTGCATGAGTATTTAAATCTGGGACAGTACACACAAAAAGAAGGTGTGTTTGTTTTGAATGCGATGGTACGTAATGCGATCATTTGTCTGTTCATGAGATGATGATTAATGAATTTGGAAAAATTGGCATATGATGATATTCTTGAAAATGGTAATCCATGGAACTGACGGATATTACCATTATGTAAACGTGGACGTTGAATTGCTTACAGAAGATGTAAAGTTCTCAGAGATTGGATGGTCAACCAATGAAGTGCAATTAATCTTCCGTATGTTTGAGCTGAACTGTATGATCAGATAAAGTGTCGTTAAAAATTGTGAACACTGTGACACATTAACAGAGTTTCTCAGATAGTTGATCTCCACATGTCAACTAGATTTTTGTCATTCTAAACCTCGGAGTACTCACTTAGCTTGTTTTGTGATTCCAGATTCCTGTATAAAATAATTTAAAGTCAAATTAGTTATAATTAAAGCTTGAGAAATCAACCATCTAATGATTTTGATCAGTATTTTGATTTCTTTAGGCAATGAAGGGCATCTGTCAGGCGTGGACGTATTGAAAAGATAATGAGTGCATTAAGGAACCTGCCGCGAAGTCAACACTCAGTGTAATATCTGGATTGTGGAATGCTTAGTCCTTATGCAGAGGTAGATCTCTAGAACTGTTGTATTAGTGAGGAACTACTGTCTATATTAATTCCCTGATTGAATGTGATGCTTAGAGTCTTAGACGACTAACTGATGTAGTTTATACCTCTATGGTCCTTCCGTAATGTTATCAAAGATTCAGTTGACTACGTTCATATGAAAATAATGTTCCAAAACTTATCAGTTTTTTGGTATGCATTTAAGTTCAGAAGTTATCTGGAAATGCATTATGTTCAGAAATGATCCGGACATCTGGTAAACCACCTAGGAAGAGTTCACAAGCTTTCAGCACCAACACTGGGCGTGATGAATTTTGCTGTACTGTGTTATCAGGTTCTACTATAAATTTCTGTAAATAGCTTTGAGAAATTCCTTAAAATTTCGACATAACACCTTTCGTTTTTAGGGGGATGTGGAGCAGGAGATGGGGTTAAAACGTTGTAATACATGCCATTTAAAATATGAAACAGCACCTTCCTGTCTAATACTCCAATTGTTTACTTTAAAGCAACTCATATAAAGCTAATCTTAACAAAAGATAAAGATGGATGCAACTTGCAAGATTACATTCTTGGAATAACGATTCTGCACTGGATAAAAAGAGATGAAATCCTTCATTTTTATATAAAATTATACCTCCTATGCATCCACCTTTGAGTACGAAAGATTAGTTAGAGATTTGCTTTGCTGCACAGGGCTCCAAACAATCATCACTTTCCAATGAATATTCATTAAGATATGATGCTAAGCACAAAAATAAAATCTATACACTGCTCAATAAGAATCTTTTACTTTTTTACACTGAGATTACTAAGCAGATCTTCATTCATGCGCACTACCAAGTCACCAACTAGCTAGCAGAACTTATTAACTAAACAAAACTTTCGATGATTTCCATATCGTAAAAATCATCAACACATAAAATTATAATAAATATTGCCACCACTTCTGGTTACACAGTTGGATTTCTCTGTCTGTCTCTTTCGGTTTCTTTCAGTTGAGGGGGGGGGGGGGGGGGGGGGGGGGGTACATTCTCATTTGTGGCTTCTAATAACTTTTAGGTCATTGGTATAGAAACTTTCGTAGCAGCGATGGATACCTGGTAGACTGATATCATTCTTGCCTGCTGCTTATTAATGCTGACAATTAACTCTTCCCACTTAACATGTCATGTTCACTTTTGCTGTATGCTAGTTGGCTAGTCCTGACAGTTTCAATCAACAGTCAGTAACTCTGCATTCTTAGATTGTGACTTGTGCTTGCGAGAGTGTGGGGGTGATATGTGTGTTCGGAACTAGGTTTATTACACAGGCCATAGTCAATTACATCATACACCTTACTGTCCGGAACTCTTTCCCTGTCCTGCAGCATGAGGGAGGGACAACAACATAACCTTCGATACCACCTGTCACCTGTGAGTAACAAGACGATAAAGTTTGCAATTCATTTTCCACTTCTAGGAATTTATAGCTTACCCCTTCTGCTTAGGCAATCTTATCATTTATTGCTATGGGGTAATTATATTATTCCCTGCAAACTCTAAAGTAAATGAAATATTTTAATTTTACGTATAGTAGAGATAGTATCAAACAAGATCTTATAAGGCACATCGTTAAGCATTACAGAGCTAATGGAATCATTAGAGTGAGACAGAGCTTCTGAAACAACGTTATAGTAAGGTAGAAGAATGATTACGCAACAAATTCTGAACTACAATTTGAACTCTAGATGACTGAGTTTAATTAGCTATCACTTTAGCTAGTAATGTCTTTCTCAGCAAGAGAACATTCCTGATTTCTAATGGACTATTTGTGGAACTATATGTCAATCAATCATATTACTGCTGAATCCGACAGTTTCATACTAGATCCGTTATTTAAGCTAGGAATGTTGAGTCGCATAAACTATGTGTAATCTATCTGCTTAAAATACAGAGACTTTTTCTTAATTTGATTTTAAAGCATTCGTTGCATATATCAGAATCTGTAGTGTCTTTCAACATTATCACTATTCGGCTTTTGCTAAATAGATACTCGTTGAGTACCTATGTGTCACTGTATCAGATAATTGTTGTTCAGTTCATTGGTATAAGATATTCTGGATATGATTAATGGTGATGCAGTAAAGACCTGGAATATTAGATATATGCACCTTAAGTAATCCTAATGCAAAGGCATTCTATGGACATGCTAATTTAGGACGATTTGTTGGTTCTGTACAATACAGATTGAAAAAGATCAGGTCTAATAAAATGTCCATTTGGTAACTGCAAAAATATGTATGTATATGGTATTTGGATTGTCATACTAATGAGTGAAACATAATAAAATTGCTTTACACATATTTCATACATTTGCAGTGGAATCAAATATGTGGCTAGATCAGATTATTACAAACAAGAACATCATAAAACTTCAAAACCAGTAGTGATCTCCCTGCCACCCCTATTAGTAACTGTAACTGTTACATTAAGCTTTCACTTCCCACTTTCCCAATCGATACCAAAATATATGGCTTGTTCAGCATCAGGCAGTGTAAAATCAAAGTTCTTCGAAAACCCAAGCCTGAATATTAGCTCTTCGTAAGTGAGATCTCCTCCACATGCACAATAGTTTGCTATGGTTTCAGGTTTTCAGACACCACAACCCAAGCCTCTAGCTTCTGATCCCTTCATGATTCTCAGTCTTGTGCAGGATGACATAAACATACTGAAAAATGTAAAACAACATAGATAAGTATATAAGGTTTTAGATAACAGGTCAAAAGTATAACTAACATGAACCACCAACAACACTACATGGACAGGGATGGCGAACTTACTCCCATGGAACATCTCCAACAAGCATCCAGTCGCCATCTTTGTCTTCATAAGTTGGTGCATATTCTGATCCTTTGTAACCTTCCCTCTCATAATATTCACCTAAAATCATAACATATACTGCTACATTTAGAAACAACCTAAGCATAAAAATATAAGTAAACAATGAAAAGGGTCAAGTCTATATTATTACCTATAGAGAGTTTGAACATGTTTTCTAAAGCCCTTAAGAGATCTGTGTAGCCATTATAAACCTTCAAATCTATCTTTCTAAGATAAGGTGCTCCGTCCATGCTTACTTTCACAAAAATCCCACACTCTGCCTCAGCCTTCTTTGGTGGAAAGTTATTTTTGCGATAGGATCTAATTGGTGGCCATCCAATTACTTGTGCTCTGCAATTCAACAAGGACAATTAGTTTGCTATATTTTCAAGTATAACACAGAATATAATATGCATCAAATACAACTACATAAGGTAGAAACTTACTTAGCAGCAGGTGCAGCTTCATGGTCACCATGTTTGGCAGCAGAATCAGCCTCTGATCCGTTGTCTTCTGTGGACTTGGGTGCTGCTCGTTTGTTGTTTTTAAAGCTAAAGAGTGTTTCTTTTTCAGTTTCATCCCTCCCCGGCAAACCCAACCTTAGTTCAGTAGCCTTAAGATTTAGACCTTCCTCGCGAATATTGATGCTTTCCATTCGCAACAGATTTTACCAAAAAAAGAAAAAGGAAAAATCGCAGCACGGACTAGAGTACTTATTTCTCTGTAACAAATCTTCTTCACTGTTTGATCAACAGATTGATGATTACTATGAATTTCCTTTAAGAATTCTGCGAAAATGTTTTATTGAAGAGGTGGAACAGACTCTCTAGTAGAAGCTAAGAGAAGTTTGTGTTGTTAATATAAAAGAAAGGGTCTTATTCCATGTCTATTATATATGAAAGTCAAGAAGGAAATATGGGTATCGGGTGGGTATGAGACGAGGGCCTTTTTAATTTTTTGTAATTATTCTTTTTATAATCTATGTACCTGTCTCACAGGAACCATGCGAATTTGACATGAAATGAGCTTTATTACCTGTTAAGCAACATGCAATCATGCTTTATGATATTGTGTCTTGTCAACTTAATTTTATTAGATTGTGAGTTAAAGTTTGTATATTATTCGGGAGTCCTGAAAGATTTTAAATCCCATGCCGGTTCTATATACTTGCATCGTTGCAGGTACCCCTTATGGGACGGGGCGGGGCATTCAAGACACGTTATAGTCAGTTCTCAATTGCCCTGCCCCGTCCCATTAAAAACACTAAGAAGGAAATATATGTGTATAACAAGACTTTGAATTGGTAATGACTAGTGACTAGTGAGGGGCACGAATGTAGGACAAAGCCAAACAAAGTTGTCGGTAGCAATAGCAGCACCTTCAAGGCAACTGCTCGCACATTAAGGGGACAAGAATTAGACAAGCTCAGCCGCCCATATGGAAGCTTTCGAGACTTGAAGGCTAAAGAGTGAAACCAAGGGTGTATATTCTAGAGAGATGGGCAGAGCATATACATGTGGGACTAGGTATCTTGGCATGGTTTGAATTTATGCAAGTTCATGGTAGCTGCTCATTTGTTCAGAACAAGAAAAGGTAAAAAAATTGGAAAAAAGCTACTATGTTTCTGCATACATGTGTCTTAACATGTATCCATTAATGATTAATCAGCTCTTAATCTTAATCATCCCTTCATATAAACATTTAGATTACCCAACACACATTCAAACTTATAGGCATAATGCAAGTATTCTGAAATCTTTATTTGTAAATATGTAGATATGCTTTATCGAATAGCTCCATCCACAGCCGGACCATCCTCAATCCAATAATTTAAGTTGTTTCCTGATATTGTTCTTCTAAATTTCACTAACTGTTCTTTCTGAGGATTCCTTAATCAATTAAATAGTTCAGATGTATTGTGTTACGCAATGTTGCAGTATGCTAAATATGCGAACATCTTATACTATTGTAATTGAACTGCTGCTTGAATTCATAGTTATCATGGGAAGGTTAAGTGCATGAATTGGGAGGATGACCGGAGTGTTATGTACCTAATCACATGGAAAACCTGTAAGCCGCCTATTTCTTGTTCTTGACGTTTTAAACTCAGAGAAGTTGGAGAATGGAGAATTCGATACAACATTTGAAATTGAAGACCAGTAAAAACTGGGCACTTTAGTTAAAGACCATTTGAAACACCAAATGCTTTGCACATGTACATGACTATCTGTGCTGTTTATGGGAAAGTAACATAGAATTAGGTGATCTAAACAGTAACCTTTGTCATATCTTGTTCCTTGGTCTGAAATATCTCACCCCCAGGGTCCAAAATATTATCAACATCAGGGTCCATCCAGGCTATGTGTGCGTTGGCCTTGTTTGTTTTCTTTTTCGAAAAAAAATCTGTAAACAGTTTGCCTGATAAATTAATTATGTTGTTTTGGAAGTATTTCTCGACGCATAATTACACAAGTAGACTCCAACTCGTATATATCTGTAAAATCTGGTGTCTCGATGGTAGAACACCACTGCTGCTGATTCATTTCCATTTCTTATAGCCTAATTTTTTGATGCCAATGGGGGAACAAATGGAATAATTCAGTAAAGTGTAATGGCTATACTGTACCTGATACATTAAAGTAATTAATAAGATGCCATCTTGTGTCTGTTCTTGGTAGGACATTTCTCTAAATTAATAACCGCATACCTCTTTCGCTTCGATGATAGACACATTATAAATAAACTATGAGAGCATCTATACTATAGTTCTGAGATCGAGAAAGCAACAAGTCTTAAAGCATGGGACATTATAAATTTATAGTAACTGTGATTGCAGTTACTATAAATTGGAAAACTTGACAAAACCACTGTTTTAATGAATAAAACATTTGAGTTCACACGAATATTAGCAATTCCTGACATCTAAGGCGGTGTTCAGATCAATCAAGGTTAATCAGACAGCAGAGATTGAAAGGTACATGACATGAAACATTCAAAGCTGGCGAAAAGCTGTGGTAAATGATTAAAGGCCGTGGGGACAATGAAAGGTATGAGTTGAGTAGTATCAGATTTTGACGCAACGGTTGTGGTGCTCAGTGAACGAATGGTTTGAGTACTATTAGATATATACGCAATGCTTGTGGTGCTGGAGCTAGAGATCGTGCTTGAGTACTGCATATTCAAAAGATGGATTTGACATGACCCCATTATTGAAGTCGCTGGTGATCAGCAATGAGTTTCCTTTCACTTCTCTTGTTTCGTAAAAACAAATAAAAGATTATGTTGGCACACAATATTCTGATCTGATGTTTTTCTCCAGTAACATGAATCCAAGTATAAATTTCTTGGACATATTTCGTTCCAAGTACAAATGTTGTGTAGTCATATTTTGTTCACTATCCAGTTAGGTCTTAGGTGTCATAGGGGTATCAGTGTTCTGGACTTAAGATAATAGTGATCCGAGGATCAAAAATCAGGGGTAATCAACAGCTATTGTGTGTGTCTATATATCAGTTTGCTGAACTATGTTAAGTGTAAGAACCAGCTACTTAATTATAGCATAACTCGTAAGTAAAACACATTTAGCGCCAGTACGTAAACTACTTATAATTTTATGAGTAATTAGCAGTTTGTATCCCTTTATTTTGAGCGTTTTTTCGCTTTGGTCCTGAATAATGTTCTGTAGCAGAATGCACCCCTATGTTTAATTGTCACTTCGATTTGCACCCTCTTGATCACTTCCGTTAATTTTGACCGTTAACTTTAATAGGGACGAGGATAAATTTGGAATTTGGTACCCCCGTCTCTCTCTCTCACCATCTCTCTGCACTCAGCTCTCTCATCTCTCTCTCGTTTCCGTTCATCCACAACACCACCATCATCATTCGGTGGTGTCTTTTCCGGCCACCAACACAACACTCTCACACACATATACATACATACAATTAAACACACACACACCACTACATCAATCCTCTCTGTTTTCCCTTCCCTCGTTGTCCCCTCTGAACTGATCAATACCACCACCATCGGCGAAGCCCGCGGTGGTTCTCCTCCTCTCCGAACCCATCCTCCAAACTCACAATTCAACCCATAAAATCAATCGCAAATATACTCCCTATCAATATATAACATCAATTTCATCAATACAATCAAAAATCACCAATTGTATATTAACCCTAATTTGAATACAAAGTTATAATATCCAATTGAATTGAAATTACACATCTATATTATTTAAATAGCCCCATCAAATTAATCCACCATGGTTATTCACATAAATACTATTAAAATTTAAATAAATAGGATTTTTTTTAAAATTCCAAAATAGTTATAAACTAACAAAAATCAATATCATATTTTCATGCTCATAAATGAATTCATTATAAATTTCTCTAAAAATATTTTAGCCTTAGCTAATTACCCAAATAACCCTGGCTGTTAAGGTTAACAGTCAAAATTAACGGGAGTTGGTCAAGAGATTGCAAATCGAAGCGACAATTAAACATAGGGGTGCATTCTGTTACAGAACATTATTCAGGATCAAATCGGAAAAACGCCCAAAATAAAGGGATGCACTGCTAATTACTCTAATTTTCTTTCATTTCTCCATCTAATTCAATACCGAATTATTAAACTTAGAGCTCACTCTCATTGTAAACAACTCCCCCTATTCGTTTTCTTCACATGTATATGGAAATTTCGTGCTCTTTTAATTCTTTTTATTATAACTTTTTTCACTATTAGCCTTCTCCTAGTTTCATGATAATCAAATCCGATTCAAGGGTAGTATACCACCACAATTTGTCTGCTGTGTAATGTTCAAACACTAAGCAGCATTCAGTCGCAAGCTTGATGGCATGCATTAAAGTTATGATGACATGCATTTTTATTTTTCAAGCAGTGACTGATGATATTGTCCCTTGACCACTTATTAACCATATATATATAAACACATTTATGTGTGTTGACTGGAGACGTGGAAGCTGATATCATCACAGCTGCAAGCTGTGTACTAATTGTGTTTAACCTGAAAGCCGTTTAATTTCACCCCGTTTATCATGCATGGAATTGGTAGCTTTTGACTAAGAATTCTTTTATTAGATGAATTCAACAATTTATCATGTAATTAAGTCTACTTTATTAATTAGTACAAATGCTACATAATCATCTTCCAGGGCCTTGACAGAAGATCATAGATCATCCAGGTAATTTGTACGGGTAATTGATTGAGCTTATATATATTGAATCCAGTTGTCAGTGTACAAAATCATGGAATGTAAATGAGTACGAGAAACAGCAGTACTTGTAATGGATTGTAATGTGACCGCCATCATAAATTTATCATACATAATGAGACATAAGCATAACAAGTGTAAATTATACTCAGAGTGATGAATCTGCAGGCTGTGAAGCTCCTATACAGAATTAAGTAGACATTCTAGGTATGTTTCGACCGAAATCAAGCTGCAGATGAACCGGACTCATAATGCTGCATGTCTTAAAATATTTCTGTTGATGATATAATATGATCCTGGTAAGCTGCAGACTAAGAACTCTCGATAACAAGTGGGGTCTAAAAATTGATAAATAGAAAAACTGGATTCTAATTTGTGATCAAGTGGAGACAGATACGTAAAGGTAGAGGGTCCCAACACAAGCCTCTCACAGTAAAACAAAATTGTTGGTAAGGCTTATGCTATACTTTTGATCCGATTCTCGCTCAACCGAGATTTATCTATAAAAAACCAGAACTGATAGAACGAAATATGTGTGCTGGAGGAAGCATAGGACCAAAAAGCTTTTTGTGCAATTTAAACCGGGGGTCCTTTCTTGTAAAACTATTAAATACCTTATTCATATCGTGTCTGATACTAGTTCTGCCCTCGTCTTCAAAACACATAAACAGTAATTGTCTGTCTGGACAGGACCACTACATACCCCGGCCGATAATTTCTCCAGAAATTTTTATCCACTCTCTCGTGAGTCATAGAATCCATATACCCCAGCCAGTATAATTGTATCCAGTACAGTGGTACCAGCTGAGACGTAATGATATGCTTATCACATGGTTATCTTGCATGCATGACAAAATGAGCGGGTGTAAGCTGTGCATGGCCACATGGATACCTATGCTGAATGTCCCTGCAAGGGTTACGAAAATGAAATGCAGGACCAGCACTAGCTTCTGAATGATTTAATTAGGATTATAATGAACATGCCCTACATGGCTACATTAATTCATTCGTTACAGGCACACACACCGTAGTAGCTTAATTGTAATGTATTCGGCAGATTTTAATTTTACAGCTACAGCTATTTCGATAAGATTACTATGAGACAATCTTAAGATTTTTGAAGAGAAATATGTTACATCTTGAAGTTGCACTATTAGAAAAAGTAGATATACACATTTATGTTGCATGATCTATTGTGATTAGGTAAACCTTGTATCGTAATCAGGGGCAGAATCAAGGGGTGCTATAACCTAGGTTGAAGTCCCGATTAAGTCAAAAAATTTAGTAGATTTTTTTTATAAAATCACGATTTTTAATTGAAAATCAGAAGAAAATTCACTTTGAACCCCGACTAACTTAAAAAAACTAATTATAAATTATTTTATCCCGGGTTGTTTTGTGATCCGGTTCCGCCACTGATTGTAACTTACCGGGGTCCTCCGTTATGGTCTTGTACGTTTATGGACCTTAGGAAATGAACGTGTGCGTGTTTATCTCCTGGCAATTGACACACACACACACAAAGTACTGAAGCAGCTGCATGTTGCTGGTCTCATAAATATATATGCAAATATGACGTGGTATATATATATGTGTGTTTATTCCCAGAATTGACTACATAAATAAAATTATGAGCAGTGTTGTTAGATTAATCTTACACTTGTTTTATTATTTATTTTGTTTACATTTTATCTCAGTGTTAGTAGTTGATCTGGTCCTTAGTTAGCAGAGTATTTTTAGGAGCATTATCAAATAATGGTAGAAGTGGTGGAGGTAGTTTAGGAATGCAGGTGTCTGTTTCCTATTTTTTAGCAACTCCGTATGGGAGTGTTTATTTTCCTTTAAATGTACTTGTATTTCCATTCAGTTGAATAAGAGAGACAGAATATTGGTTCTCAACATAAACTTGTTCTGTGTGTGTGTGTTCTATATTAACTTATTATCTGTTAGCTTCTGAATTATCAAACAACATTTGGTATCAGAGCTCCTAGGTTCAATATCTTAATAACTTAACGAGTGCACATGTCAAAGACAATGGACGTGGGGAAGAGTAAAGGCGGATCAATGGGCTTGAGCTATCCAATGCTAACCAGGACAAACTACACGGTCTGGGCAATGAAAATGAAGGTTCTAATGCAAGCACACGGAGTCTGGGAAGCTGTGGAACAGACTGATCCTAAGGCAACGGTGGAAGACAAGGTGGACAAGGTGGCTCTAGCAATGATCTATCAGAGTGTTCCTGAGGAAATACTACTTTCTCTC
This sequence comes from Heracleum sosnowskyi, assembly GCA_030848705.1. NCBI lineage: Eukaryota > Viridiplantae > Streptophyta > Magnoliopsida > Apiales > Apiaceae > Heracleum > Heracleum sosnowskyi. Next base: position 135,638,786 of record CM061237.1, read on the forward strand.
TCGGAAAAGAAACAGGCAAAGGATGCTTGGGAGGCAATAAAGACTATGTGTCAAGGTGCAGATAGAGCCAAAGCGGCAAAAGTTCAGACTTTGAAGTCTGAATTTGAAGCTCTCAGTATGAAGGATACGGAGTTGCTGGATGATTTCTGCTTGAAACTTGTAGGGCTTGTGTCAAATATTCGGGCCCTTGGAGAAGACATGAAAGAAACCTATGTGGTTAAGAAATTGCTGCGTGCAGTTCCCTCTAAATTTCTGCAAATAGCATCTACTATGGAGCAATTTGGAAATTTGGAAACAATGACATTAGAGGAGGCGATTGGAGCATTGAAGGCGCATGAAGAAAGGATAAAAGGAAGTACGGAGGTAGCAACCGGTCAGGTATTACTAACAGAAGAAGAATGGCTTAAGAAAGAAGGTAGTAATCAGAAACTGCTCCTTACTAGAGAGGAATGGCAGAAAAGGATGAATAAAAACAAGGCTGAAAGCAGATCAAATATGAGGGGTCGTGGCAGAGACAAAAGCACAATCAAGTGCTACAACTGCCACATATACGGCCATTATGCTGCTGAGTGCATAAAGCCAAAGCGAGAAAGAGAAGTGAGACAGGAAGCACTGATGATGGAAACTGAGGATGATGAGCCAGCTCTTCTACTAGCGAAGCATGACAAAGAGTGTGAAGAGATGATGTTGAATGAGGAGGGTGTGACCCCAACAATAGTGACAGATGGAAAGGAGAAGAAAGCAAGCTCAAATGTGTGGTACCTAGATAACGGGGCAAGCAATCACATGACGGGTGACAAAGACAAGTTCATGGAATTAAACGAAGGAATAACGGGGTCAGTAAAGTTTGGCGATGGATCAACTGTGAAGATTCAAGGAAAGGGTTCAATAACCTTCAAGTGCAAGAATGGAGAAAAACGTATGCTTAAAGAGGTATTCTACATTCCTTCACTTTGTAGTAACATAATTAGTTTGGGTCAATTTTCGGAGGAAGGGAATAAGGTTGTTTTAAAGGGAAATCACTTGTGGGTGTATGAGAATCAAGGTAGCTTACTTATGAAGGTAAAGCGATCAGAAAATAGGTTGTACAAACTGCTCATTGAAACTGAAAAATCAGAGTGCTTGCTGACAAAATCAGACGAGGTGTCAAAGTTATGGCACATTCGTTTGGGGCATGTAAATCAGTTGTCCATGGCATTGATGTATAAAAGGGATATGGTGTATGGGTTGCCAAAGGTCAGTCAGTCAAAAGAAGTGTGCAAGGGGTGCTTGGTTTCAAAACAAACTCGAAAGGCGTTTCCGAGCAAGGCAACATACAGATCAACTAAGGTCCTGCAGCTAGTTCATGGTGACTTGTGTGGTCCCATTGAGCCAACTACAATGGGAGGAAACAAGTATTTCTTCCTTTTGGTGGATGATTTTAGTCGAGCGATGTGGATTTACATGCTAAAGAGCAAAGATGAAGCACTTAGTGTGTTTAAAAAATTCTGAGCCCAAGTTGAAGATGGTGCAGAAAAGAAGATAAAAACATTTAGAACTGATCGTGGAGGGGAATTCAACTCAAATGAGTTTAAAGCATACTGTGAAGATACTGGAATTGAAAGGCATTTTACTGCTCCCTATACTCCCCAGCAAAACGGGGTTGTAGAGCGCAGGAATAGAACTGTCGTGGAAATGACTCGATGTTTTCTAAAGGAGATGGGATTGCCAGCAACTTTATGGGGTGAAGCCGTTCGCCACTCAGTATATGTGTTGAATAGATTACCAACACGTGCTCTATCAAGTCAGACGCCATATGAGGCATGGACGGGAAATAAACCAAACTTAAGTCACATTCGAGTTTTTGGGTGTCTCACACACATGAGGATCCCTAATGTGCATACAACGAAACTGGATGACAGGAGTGTGGAGGTGATTAACCTAGGCAGAGAGCCTGGCACCAAGGCGTACCGAGTTTATAATCCTGTGAGCAAACGTATACATGTTACCAGGGATGCAGTGTTCGAGGAAACAAAGGGTTGGTCCAGTCTACATCAAGGAAAAACGGATGATTGTGATGTAAGTTCTTTCTCAATTCCTGAAATTTTCGAAAAAAGTGATCTGGTTCATGATAACACAGATCAGTCGTATGGTGAAGAAACAAGGGGAGGTGATTATGAGACACCACCACAATCACCAGTGGGAGGCACTGGTGATACTGGAGGTTCAACTCGATCGCAGACCCAACCGACAGGCGTAAGTGCACATAGGTATGATGATAGTGGCGAGCCACGACACTACAGATTGATGAAGGATGTGTATGATGACACCGAAGAGATTGAACTAGACCAAGAATTATTGTTTGTGGGCACTGAAGAACCACAAAGTTACGAGCAAGCTGCAAAAGAAAAAAACTGGAGGATAGCAATGGAAAGGGAAATTGAGTCTATAGAAAAGAATGGTACATGGAAATTGGCAAGGCTTCCGGATGGTCATAAGGTAATTGGCTTGAAGTGGTTGTACAAGTTGAAAAAGGATGCTAGTGGAAAAGTTGTGAAGCACAAGGCTCGACTAGTTGCAAAAGGCTATGTGCAAGAGCATGGTATCGACTATGACGAGGTGTATGCTCCAGTCACTAGGTTGGAAACAGTTCGACTTTTACTTGCTTTAGCAGCAAAGAATAACTGGCAAGTGCACCACCTGGACGTAAAGACTGCATTTCTCAATGGGGATATCAATGAGGAGGTGTATGTTGCCCAACCAAAAGGTTATGAGAAGAAGGGACAAGAGCAGTTGGTATATAAACTCTTTAAAGCATTATATGGCTTGAAACAGGCGCCACGGGCCTGGTATGCAAAACTGAATAGTTGCTTGGAAAAACTGGGTTTTAAACGCTGTCCTTCTGAACATGCTGTATACACTCGACATCATAAGGAAGATGTGTTGATCATTGGAGTATATGTTGATGACATCCTGGTGACAGGTACAAACCTGGCAAGCATCGAATTGTTTAAGAAGCAGATGAGTGAAGTCTTCGAGATGAGTGACTTGGGGCAGTTGTCATATTACTTGGGAATAGAGGTCAAACAGAAAAATGGCTTCATTGAGCTGAAGCAAAGCGGGTATGCAAAGAAACTAATCTCATAGGCAGGCTTAGCAGAATGCAACCCAACTAAGTATCCAATGGATCCAAAGGAACAGTTGACAAAAGATGATGGTGGGAAAAAAGTTAATAGTACAGAATATCGAAGTCTGGTGGGAGGTCTGCGTTACTTGGTACATACCAGACCCGACATTGCATTTTCAGTTGGGATGGTGAGTAGATACATGGAACATCCAACAGTACTGCATTTAAACTCAGTAAAGAGGATCCTAAGGTACGTGAAGGGAACTCTGGACCTAGGTCTGATGTATTCAAAGACAAGTGGAAACAACGTTTTAACGGGGTATTCAGATAGTGACTTAGCTGGTCATGTGGAAGATAGACGAAGCACTGGTGGGATGGTCTTTTACTTAAATGATAGTTTGATAACATGGGTCTCTCAGAAGCAAAGGTGTGTAGCATTATCTTCTTGTGAAGCGGAGTTTATGGCTGCAACTGCGGCTGCGTGTCAAAGTATATGGTTGAGGAATGTCTTGCAGCAGGTGACTAGTGAGCAGATAGGTCCGGTGGTCTTGTACATTGACAACAAGTCGGCCATTGACCTTGCAAAGAATCCAGTTTTTCATGGTCGTAGCAAACACATTGATGTTCGTTATCACTTTATTAGAGAATGCATTGAGCGTGGAGAAATCATTGTGAAGCATGTGTCAAGTGAAGGCCAGCGTGCAGATATCCTGACTAAAGCCATGACTACTATTAAGTTCGAGAGGATGAGACAACTTCTGGGAGTCAAGAACGTGGGCAATCAAGTTTAAGATTAAGGGGGAGAGTGTTAGATTAATCTTACACTTGTTTTATTATTTATTTTGTTTACATTTTATCTCAGTGTTAGTAGTTGATCTGGTCCTTAGTTAGCAGAGTATTTTTAGGAGCATTATCAAATAATGGTAGAAGTGGTGGAGGTAGTTTAGGAATGCAGGTGTCTGTTTCCTATTTTTTAGCAACTCCGTATGGGAGTGTTTATTTTCCTTTAAATGTACTTGTATTTCCATTCAGTTGAATAAGAGAGACAGAATATTGGTTCTCAACATAAACTTGTTCTGTGTGTGTGTGTTCTATATTAACTTATTATCTGTTAGCTTCTGAATTATCAAACAACAAGTGTGAAGTAGAGATTCCAACTTATACGCTAAATATACATGATTGAGCTGCAATAACGTAGACGCATACAGAACTATGGCAAAACAAAGCTGGACTGGCTAATCAATTCAAGGCCTTGTCTGGTAAAACATTTTGGTGGGAAGAGAGGCGGGGGAGGGTTTAAGGTTTTAGTTTCTATGTTAAATATCGGAAATTAATAGGAAAATTATATATTTTGGTGACATAAGAGCTGTAACCAAAATGAAGTCATCCTACATGCATAAGCAAATCACTCGTTTAAGGTAATTAAGTTACTGAATTATATACTATTAAGATCAGTTCAAATATATTAGCTAGAGTCCCGCCGTTGCTAGCTAGCTCGCTCAAACATGATTAAACAATGATTGTACATTCTAGCTGCAGCCTGCATATAATGTTGTTCATTAAAATTGATGTTTGTTCTTGCTTATGATTACAAATAGCGGTAAGCCTTCATGTACACTAATTTCCTTGCAAATTCCAAAAACGTCCTTCTTGGTAAGGGTGGAGTTTGATTCTCGTATAAGTGAAATCAGGAAAAACAATTTAGCAAAAAAAATAAATCAGGAAAAACATATCGAAGCTATTTAGTGGAGGGTCAAAAAGAGGGAAGGGAAGCTCGTACATAACAAAACATAAAATTAAGCACAGAAACGGTGACAAGACCGTGCATTCACATCAATCTTTAATGTTAATTTTTTTTGCATAATTTTTTAGCGAATAGATAATTGTAACAAGCAATTGTTATAAACGAGGATCCAAAAAAGAGATGTACTAAAAGATTAAACTAGAGGTAAAGAAAGAAAAGAAAAGAGGAGAAGAGTCGCCGACCGAGATTGAAAGAAAGGGTTAAGAAAAAAAATTAAGAAAAGAGTATTGGAAGAGAGACGGGACCCCTTTCATTGATTTTTTTTTTTGATAAATTTAAAACAAATTTCATTAACGAGAAAAGAACTCGATTAGGACAAATTATCAGCCGATTATGCAATCAGGTTAAAAAACAAATAAATGAGCTAAACAATTAGCCGCTTTGTTTCCAGATCTCTTAACATATAGAATAAAAATATTCTTTGAACAGAAAAAGATTACAATAGCTTTCCAAGAAATCCAACCTACGTCATCCCTAAAACCAGTAGCATCACAATTGACATTCACACAATTAATTTCGGTTGTAGTCCAATGTTCAGAGCTTTCAGTTGCACCAACTGAAAATGAAGGGACAGATGTCCTCATAATATGAACAATCTTCCGTTGGGAAAGATGAACTTTTGCGATTTCCACCACCGATCAATCCTCGATACAAGATTTCTAGATCCCCCAATACACCAATTGAATCATTCTCACAGAGACAAAACCATATCAAATACTCCAAAAGGAGGACAAACAAACACCCAAAATATTGGGTACAACAACGATCCTTACAAACAAGGATGATTATTGAAGGAAATAAGAATCACTACACCATAGATGACCTACAGTAACTACTGAACTATGTCACCTTAGACCCAATATAACGTTGTTACATGCCCAAAAAGGGCTAAGGTAACATCAGGGCTGGGTTAGTTTCTCTCCCAGTTGCCTTTGGCGTCAAAGGCAACATGTCGCCTACCCTAGGCTAACATAGCCTTTTATGTTACCAAAGATAGCCTACAGCAACATAGTAACCACTCTATTGCAACACCAAATCTATGTTACCTTAGATATTAGAATTTTTTAAAATCAGTGGGCCCCACGTGTGGGTCCCACACGTGGGGCCCACAAAATGTGTAGCAGCATGTTTCAGTCTAGGGTAACACCTGTTGTAACACCTATTGCAACACGCTAGGTGTTGCCAATGAAGACATTTAGTAACATCAATATAGTACCTAAGGTAACACCTGTAGTTTAACTAAATAAAAATGTAAAGTTTAAATATAGCATCTCCCATTAGAAAAACAACCAATTTACACAAACCAAGTACATCATCCAACTACATAATCCCATCATAAACAACCAACTATGTCCTCTAATCATAAACCCAACTACATAATCTCATCAAATCCGCCAACACCAAGTTAAGAACATAAGTAATTACAACGTTAAAGTGTACTAGAAGAAATAACAAACGCCAATAAGGTCCTGCCATGTCGCCAACTTCATTGACCTTCCTTTCTAGCTTCGCTTCCATGTCGCCAACAAGGTCCTGCCATCAGTCTATGCAAGTGTGTTGGTCTTGCTGGGAGCTTCTTGTATATAAAGGAGATTGCAGTTGATGCTGTGAACCTTTTCATCGAGGTCTAAGTGGACGCTGGAAGACAAGACATATATTTAATGACATGAACTTTTCTTAAATAAACTAATCTTAGAACTAATTGATGTTTTTATTGTTTGGGGAAAAGGACATTGTAAATCATTCTTATCACCATAAAATATTGTGGGCGTTTGGGGTATCAAGCAAAAGTTGACTTATAGCTTAAAATGAGTAAGTGCTTTATAAGTGATAAGTTGATGGATTGTTATAAGTGTTTGGGAGAACTAAAAAAAGTGAACTTATGTATTATAATGATTAAGTGCTTTATAAGTGATAAGTTGATGCAAACTTATAAGTTACGTAAGTGTTTGGATAAATTTACTTATAAGTTAATAATTTTTTTGTTAAATTAAATTGAAAAAATAATTAATTAATATAATGATCTCGATAAATACATTTTAGATTAAAAAACATTTAAAAGTATAAATATAAAAATATAAACTACTAAATAGATAAAGAAATCATGAAAAATGAAATAAGTTGAGCAAAATGTTAGATTTATAAGTTATAAGTTAGATTATAAGTTGGGTAGACAAACACCCCCCATAAGTCATAAGCTAAAAAAATAAGTTATAATTTATAAGTTGATGAAATAAGCTGAGTACACAAACACCCCTCATAAGCTGAAATGAGTTTATAAGCTATAAGTCAACTTATAAAGTTGCAGCCAAACATGCCATTATCAGTAAATGTTGAAGACAGAGGATGGGGAAATTCCTCATAGTCCAATTCTTTATGATTGCTAGTTTTAGTATTTATAAACCTAAAAAGAGAACTTACTCTTGGTCCACGATCAGCTGCTTGTGAACGTGCATCAGGCCTTCTCTCTGCATCTTGTATCATCTCTGGACTATCGAGTTTATAGGCGACTATAAATATCCCAAGGACGAGGACAGATGATGCATGAGCACTACAGAACAGAAAAAATAGATCAACCTTTTGTTTGAAAGTTTATGCCAGGTATAACTATAAATGATATGTGAATTTACTCACTGGTCAAAAAGAAGTCTTGCGATCTCTACATAATGAAATGGAAGTGGTTGAAAATCCCGAGCCGAGTCACGCTTTGCTTCCACAACCTGCGTTAACTTTTCTGGTGCACATAGCAGAAAATAATGTTAGACAAATTTGTATTTTACTTTTTATATAAATAATATATATAAAACCATTAGCATCTTAATACCATTACAGAATGTCTTTTCCATTCCACCCAAGGCCAAGGAAGGTCTCAAAACCATTAGCATTCTGCCGTCGTCAAGAAAATGAGCTAATTCTCAAGCTCTTTTAATAGCCAAAGAATGGTCAGACTGGAAATAACCACAAAATAGTAGATTCCAACCTGCATCACATTCAGTTGAAATGACAGATGGTCAATAAGTAAAAGAACGAAATCCAGCCATAAGAAAACAATGACCTAGAGAAGAGCTTACAGTTGGTACAACTAGTGCTAGACCTGCATTTGTTCCTCTCCATAGTCTTGAAATTTATTCCTGTAAAATACTCCCAGTTAGATATCTGACAACAATTTAAAAGACAAACATTGAGATACAAGAATTCATGTAATAATATAATTTAATACGACAAAAATACCTTAAGGATTATCAATTTGCATTAAGTTCTAAATAATTCCAACATAGACCCCAACTAGTCTAACCTAAGAAGACAGTGCATGGACAAAAAACAATGCAAATCTTGTCACAATATGAGTAAATAACAAATAAAGACCATGAAAGCATAGAGAGTTTAAGGCATTTTGGTAATATATACCATGAAAGCATAAAGAGTTTAAGGTATTTTGGTGATCCAGGACCTGCTTTAGGCGATCACTCTGTATCCAAATAAACAACAACATTAATATACATTAACAATACTGGGTAATGTCCCCATCACAATCCTTGCAAATACAGCTCCAGAAACTGCTGCAATCCCAGCATTTTCGATGTCTGTTGAGGTCAAGTTGAGGTTGTCACGAATCAGAGGTATAAGGGGTGGAGCAGCAAAAATGGATATAAAACAAGCGAAGAAAGATATCCAAGACATGAGAAATGCTCCCATGTGAGGTGCTGCGACTGAGTGTATTCTCAGCTTAGTCGCCTTGTGCTCCGAATCCATCGGAGTGGAAAACCCTTCATTGTTTTCTCCATTGGTTTCTGTTTGAGAAATATTCATCTCAATTTTAGAGTGCTAAATATCTCAAATGCAAGAATGAGATGATAATAATATCAAACACTGTCCCAAACAACTAAACTTATATAGACAACGACAGAGAATCGTAAGTAGTATCTTTAATTCGAATAAAAATCTAAATAATGGCGAGTGTTGAGCTTATAGCTAGAGAAGAAAGATGTTCTGCGAAGAAGATGAAACAAGGACAAGGATTGAAGCAATATTATCAACAACACATACACGATGTTGAGCTTCATGTTCGTAACAGGTCCCACAATCTTAATCGTCTTGAAGGCCAGCGTAATGATTCCAATTCCCAAGACTACCTTAATCTGTTCTCGTTCCAACACTACCTTCAAATTGCCAAAACACATAAACAAATCCACCAACACCATAACAACTAAACTCTATCACACATTCAAATTAATCGTAAAATCATGAAATGAAACATTTATCGAACAAACAAACTACAAAATCATCAAAACTCGCAATCAACGTAAAACACATCTATCTATAAACAAATAAATTAAGTATAATACTCACACAATCACTTAATTAACAGATCTTTCAATTTAATAATCAACAAAAATAAATAAATTTAAATTCAATTAATCGCATAAATATAGATAAAAATGTAAGTATATAGGCTATAGATACAAACCTTAGGGCATCATTTTCCGTAGTTAGAGCAGCGAATAGGATTGACATGACCACGACCGTGCTTGTTGTGACCTCCATTCCTACGCTTGAACAATATTAATCCAAATTAAAAAAAAAATTATGCTTAAATAAAATCAACAGCCACATACATCATAAATTAAGTAAGCATACATACATGAGAGAGTGTGTGTGTGATCGATAGACAGAGAGGGAGTACAAAGCCTGCTTCGATTAAACCCAGCTTAAACCCTAATTGAATCCCCAGCACAAACCCTAATTTAATTCCTCAATTAAGCTAAGCAGGGCGAACCCTAATATAAACCCTAATAGATTTTCCCTAATTTTTCCCCCTCCCGGTGTTTTGAGACTGAGAAGTGAAAAGCGAGAAGAGAGAAGAGAGAATGAGAAGAGAGAATGAGAGGATGAGAGTGAGACTAGTGTTTTTCCCCAATTTTTCCCCCTCCCGGTGTTTTCCCCAATTTCCCTCGTCTAGTGTTTTGACCATATTTAGTTTGTCGCTCAGTGTTTTTTCCCCAATTTCATTTTGCCACTAACTGATGAATTGTATAAAAAATTTTTAAACATAATTATTACAAATTTATTCTAATATGTTTAATATTAAATTATAATTTTAGTTTATTATTTTAATTATTTCGCTCTTACAATCTATTTTTAAATCTATTGTTAAAATTAGTTTTGCAAGCTGTTACTTTCTCTAATAAATTTTTTATTTGTTTTAATCAAAATTTAATGATTTTGAATTTTTAAAAAAAAACCTTTTCTAATATAAATTGATTAAAAATATTTTATAAAATATAAATAATTTAATTATTTCACAGAATATTACTTTTATTATTCAATGATTTTTTAAAAATTAATTACTTTTAAAGTGAAATAATTATTGAATTATTAATTTTGAATAAAAAATTCAAAATTAATACTCTAAGGTAACGCTCTCACCGTGTTACTCAGTTACAACACCTTTTTACAGCTAGAGTAACATGGGTTTATGGATATGGTAACACCAAAACTATGATGTTGTAATAGCTCCAAAATTTCATAACTAAGGTAACATGCAATAAGGTAACACCCATACCCTGATGTTGTATAAGGCCATCTATGGCGTAGTGAATTATGGTGATTAGATAAAAGAAAGGGATACGAAAGTGAATCTGTGAGAAGAAATAAAGTTTTATTGATGAAGAAAAGTGATAGATCTATGGAGGCGGCTAGTTAGGATTGGGGTCAACTCTTATCGAGAGAGAAGAAGTACTGGCTTATTTTTAATTAGTCTAAAATGTACTCCCTCCGTCCCATTGAATTATATACATTGGGGGTGGGCACGGAGACCAAGAAAAGATATAAAAAATGAGTAAAATTAGATAAAAAATGGGTAAAGTGGTGAGAACTATCAATATTTAATAATAAATTTGAGATAGTGAAGGAAATTAGTGGGTGTAATAGTATTTTATATTATTATAGAATAGAAATAGTGGAGAAAGTATTGGGTGTAATAGTGTTTTATATTATTAAAAGTTACTCCCTCCGTCCCATTCATTTCTATACAGTTTCCATTTTGGAATGTCCCTCTCATTTCTATACATTTCAAAAATAGTAACTTTTAATAATATAAAACATTATTACACCCACTACTTTCCTCCACTATCTCAAATCTATTATTAAATATTGATAGTTCCCACCACTTTACCCACCTTTTATCTAATTTTACTCTTTTTTTATATCTTTTCTTGGTCTCCGTGCCCACCCCAATGTATATAAATCAACAGGACGGAAGGAGTACTATTTTTGGAATGTATAGAAATGAGAAAGACATCCCAAAATGAAAACTGTATAAAAATGAACGGGAGAGAGGGAATCACTTAAAAAATCTATTAGGATAGAATTGAACATACATACTTTTTTTTTAATCATTTTTAATTTTATATAACTTGCCAACAAACATGGATATATCATTTTTATTAGTCATTGTGGAGGCAATAATCTTCGACAAAATTTAGGAACCAATTGGAGAATTGCTTTTTTGGAGAATTTGGAATTCAATTATCTGCAGATGTTCATCCTTAAATCTATATGGTCTTAAAATTCATCTATTTTAGTAGGAATCTTTAAAGTATATATCCCCTAATTAATAAGGGTCTTGTTAACAACAATTTTGGTTAAAATTTATTTTAGTAGGAATTTTGAAAGTATATATCCCCTAATTAATATTTTTAATTTCTAATAAAATATGATATCTTACTAATATTGGAAAGTCAAAACTAATATTGATTGTTTAAGTACACAGGGTTAAAATATTGAATATTGGAATTAAGAGCATCTCCGACATATATAATGATTGATTAAAATAATATAAAATAATAATTTGCTATATTATAGAGAATAAAAATATATTTTGTCTCCAATGGTATTAACTATACTTGTTAGATATACTTTAAAAATAATATTTATCATTATTAATAAAACGCATGTTATGAGATGGAAGAACAATAAATTTGAAATATATATCAATTAAAGATGGTAAGATGATGATGTGAAACATTAAAAAGAATTATAGTGATTCAACAAATATAACCAACCAAGTTTGATTTTCTAAAAAAATGTTAGCTATAAGGGCTTGTGATTGGAGATGATCATATTGGTTGGCTATATATGTTATATGTTGCCAGTAGGATTTAGGGGAGGGTTCTCAATACACGAGAGATGCTCTAAAGTTCACCAAATTTGGTTAACTAAACATAATTGTCTATAATTTTAGTTAAGGATTTTGATGAATGAGACTGCTAAATTATTTACATATTATCTATAGCATATGTCATGTAGATTTTGTAGTTAAGGGCTTTCCTCAATGGGAGATGCTCTCGAGACATAATCCTTATTTATAATTTTAGTCAATCTCATAAAATTGGCCAAACCTTTAAATACCTGTAATAAAATGGGCAATGCTACATACTCCGAATTGAATTTCAAATCTGTTCTCGAATGACAGATGGCTGACGTGTTTTTATTTGTGAGATTCATATATATGCATGATAGACACATTTCATTTATGAATAGAAAAAACCAATAATATATCGACAAGATCACCATTCAAAAACAATTTCCAAACCTATTTCGAGAACTCTAGCATATTTCTTTTTCAATTAATAAATATTTAAAAAGGTGTAATACGATACAAACGTATAAAGTTATAGGTTACTTAAGAGGCGATCCTGCAAACAAAGGTAGTCTTACTGTAATCATATCTTTTGAAATTTTATTCGCCTGCGAGATTGCTAAACAGATAAGATAATCACTTTTATAAAAGTCTAATCACTTTTAACCTAAACAGATAAGATAATCTCTATTGTTAATTTATTACTAGCCACAAGTACTACCTATCTTGATACCTTGTACCAATTAATATTCTCGATATCATTTCTCTAGGTCTTGTTTTTCTTTTTTGCATCCGTGTTCACATATATGATACATCCCATGATCGATCGAATAAATTCGAAGGATACCAAAAAATTTAAATCTCAAATATTTGCTTGTCTGTAATAGAACCCTACCCGTGAAGTAGTTTACGGAAAACCGCGTAAAATAACGACTTTGTAGCAGCTCCATACAACAATGCAGGGCAATGGCAGGCTGGTACGTACATAGACTACACATACATTATTCTACATTCTTATTCGTATACTCCCTCCGTCCCATGGAGTTGTATATATTGGGGAGGGACACGTAGATCAAAAAAATATATAAAAAATGAGTAAAGTTAAATGAAAAGTGGGTAAAGTGGTGAGACTTGTCAATATTTAATAATAGATTTAAGATAATGGAGTAAAGTAATAGGTCTAATAGTGTTTTATATTATTATAAAATAGAGATAGTGATGAAAAATAATGAGTGTAATAGTGTTTTATATTATTAAAAGTTACTATTTTTAAAATGTATAGAAATGAAAGGACATCCCAAAATAAAAATCGTATAGAAATTAATGTGTGAGAGGGAGTAGCCGTTAATGGCCTTATGCCCCGCCACGGGATCCATTTGTCCCAAATTCAACCAGCATTTGGAATAATATTTAAGTGGTAAAGATTCTCCGCATTCAGCTTATTTACTGTAACATATATATTGGTCTATGATTAATTGTAATTTAACTACTCCTCTGGAGCTTAATTTAAGTGATTGATAGAACATGTCTCCTGCCTGCTCAACACAATTGTAATCGCAATTTAATTTCTAGGTTAACCAAGTCACGACCTTTTTTCACACGCAACTTAATCACTTTAACGTATTGATATGGGTACAAAGAGTCGGAGCCTTTTCGAAATTAGAGTGTAAAAATCATAGTATTTTATTGGTGCTAAATACGTTTTTTCTTAACTTTCGCTGGCGCCTTGCGAGTTGCGATGAACTATGGAGAGAATGAATGAATCCCAATAAAGGTTAGTTCTTGTATGTAGCTTAAGCAAGGATAACTTTCTCTTTATACATGGGTAAAAGGATTGCTATATGAGATTTGGTTGCCACATTGCGGCAAAAAAAAAAACTGTATTTAGGTTTTTAAATGAACAGGATCCACAAATTCCGAAAGATAAAGTTTATACATGCTTTTAAGGTCTTGATAGTATTAAAATATGTGAGTGTTTTGGTGGGCTCCTTCGCATTTTTGTACATTTATGTATCAGAAATGTAAAAATGGTACACTAGCATTCAAGCATTTACCTCTGGGGCGCCACCTCATGTGGCGACCCGGGAAGAATCTGCCACCTCACATGTGGCAACCCGGGAAGAATCTGCCACCTCAGGTGACGACTCCCCTTATATTTTATTTTTTTTCGTTTTTTTCATTTTCCTGTCAATTGTTTTGGGTTGTTACTTAGTAAAAATTGATTGATAAGTGGTAAAAAATGGTTTTCAACAATCGATTTTGGAGGTTTAAAAAATATAGTTGCAAAATTTAAAATTTCATTTTCTTTTCTATATTAAACTTGAAATGTCGTACTTCCCAACGAGTCAAAAATTGAGAAAAAAATATTAAACATAACTATGTAAAATTTAGGTCCAAAAATGATAACAACACAAAATTATAATTTATGTAGGTAGTTTTAGGGGTACAAAAAACATCTTTGCACGGGATAATTCTTATTTTTCTGTGTTCCGCAGTAAATATCGAACATTATACTTGTATACGAGCCAAAATTATGAAAAAATTATTATGTAGAATACTGGTATTTTGAGGTCCGAAGATGACTAAAACAAAACTTCATCACAAACATATTTAGTAAAAATGCAAACATAAACTCTAAAAATAAGCATAAAATACTGTGAATTCACCACTCAAGATCTGAAAGCATGATAATAATGCAAGTTTTATGTTACTGTTGACACTGTTGACGTGACTACACCACTTTGAGATAATTATTTCTGAAAAAGAGGACAAATAATACAAAGCTTTAATTTTCTGGAAAAGATGAGTGCTCACTTCAAGACCTGCATTTATTACTTTCAAATTTAACAGCACTTTCAACACATTTTATTACTTTCACCAAGATATCAATAATAATCACACCTTTGTCCTATAAATAGGCCATCCCTTCAGTCAATATACATACAACTTCTTCTCATTTTATTAGTTACCCTTCAAGGCAGTTTGTATCAAATGGATAAGGGGGAAAGGCCAATGATTTCTGGTTCAAGCATGAATCAAAAGCGAGATTATCAACGTCCAGTGGAAACTGAAGAAAGCATTAAGAAGCGAAATGAAGAAGAGGATTTGAAAGCAAAAGAAATACATGGATGAAACATGTTCTGCAACAAAATGCGCAAGTATACGAACAAAAAGAATAGAAAGAGTAAAGATTGGGTGCCAACTGAAGATGAGGTTGCGGACGAGGCGGAACAATATCCAGAGGTCAGTAATCTTTGGAATGATGGACGTGCACGTATGTGGAGAACTAAGTACTCCACACATGAGGAGTTGCTTGAGGACAAGGTTGGTTTACGTGAGAAGTGTAAAGCATTACAAAAGGAACTTGATGAACGTGATGAAGCCGAATGTTGGGGGTTCCTGGAATGAGGGTAATGAAGATGAAGATCAAAGTTAATATTTTCCATTTCCATTTCCTGTAACTATTCACCTCACTCAGTTCAGTTTGAATAACTGTTTGCATTTCCATTTCCTGTAACTGTGTGCATTTCCATTTTCCATTTCCATTTCCTGTAACTGTTTGCATTCATAAATCAACCATTCGAATTCATAAAAACAAAATTCAAAAAAATACAATTCGAATTCATAATCCTATGTTTGAAAATTATAAATCAGCCATTTATTTAAATTATATTTTAATCAACCATTCCATTTAAATTATTTTAATTTAATAATAATTCATAATTTATTTAAGTTCATAAGTTGCATGGAATTTTAATTTAATTTTAATCAACCATGCAATTTAAATTAATTTGAATAATAATTAAATATTTATTTATATTTAAATTGTAATTTTAATTCGAATAATATTAACTAATTTATTTAAATTTGAATTGTTTGTTTCTGTCAAATGTCAGGTTTCTTGCAGTACATTATTACACATATCGAATTGTGTGTCTTATATATTCTTCATGCTGAAACATTTAGTTTTTCAAATAGTACAAAATCTAATCTTTTCAATAACATACCTATCCTATTGGCTTCCTATTTATGTACCTTCAAAACATAAATATTTTCACAACATCTACATTACTCCACTACTCCATATACATTACAGTACTGCAGCAAAACATAATGGAAGGTTGTGTCAATGTGAATTTCTTTTGGGGTGGAAAAATAATTAGACAAGGTGATGATATAACATATTCTATAGATCCAAAATGTATGTGTTATGTTATGTTCGGAACAAGTTTTGAAGAATTCAAGGGAATTGTTTATGAAGTTATGAACATCAGTCGGAATCATTGGAATTTGAAAAAAAAGTTATAAACATCCAGAATTCGGTATCGGTAATGTCGTTAAACGATATTTCTTAGGTGTTATTACTTCCGACGGGGATGTCGGTAGGTTGTTGAGTATCACTCGGACCATGCAAATGGGTTGGGGTGATGTTTCCGTGTTCATCGAGGCCGAACAGATTCAAGTGGAGGACCCGTACTCATACACTTATGCTACTCATTCTCAGCCTACCCAACGAAGTTACCAACAAGACTATGGGATGAGCAACCAGTTTCCCGAATTTGGAACAATGGGATGGTCAAACTCTTTTTTCGGTGGAGGTTCCAACAATGAAGAATTTCAGGGATATGCAGGCGATTCTAGCAACCAAGCAGTCCAACAAATGCATCATGGCGAGGATTCATCACATCTTAACCATACAGATTATGTGCAACCATCTACACCACATCATACAATGACAGGTAGAGAGTTGGCCCGCGTAGATGATAATCCTCTTGAATTTAATGTTGATAATTCAAGTAGTGAAGACTCCGACGATTTGTACAATGACGACGATGAGGATGATGAACATGTACTAAGGAGCCATGTCCTGATAGCAACTTGGTTTCAGACCGAGGATTATTCACCGGTTGTATTAAACAACCAACCTGGAAATTACTTTGCTCTTACTGAAGATGCAAAAGATCTTGTTAGGATTTATGGGTGATAGCTATGAGACAACTTTACTAGACACTTTACTTGCTTAATTCTTATTAAGTATGAACACACTGTCACAGCCAGAGTATGTCTTTGTAACCGTTTTATTCAGTACAAATAAGATTCTAGTGCATCTTGGTAGAAGTTCATTTATTTGTTCAAGCCTCAAGAAGTACTCAAAATGAACAGCAGGAATAAAGATTACTGTCACAGCGCTGACAGTAAGGTTACTTGTAGACAGCATGTTGCGAGTCACGACAGTACATTCACTCTGACAGCAACATTGGCGGAAGCCCTCTGACATCAAATTTACCTTAGCCTGACAACAAGCTTGGAAATCCTGACAGCATCTTTAGCGGGGATTTCTTACTGTCACCAAAAGCACACTCCTGTGACAGCAAGCTTTGCCATCAGGATACTGTCATGAAGGGATAACATTTGTATTGGTAAACAACCCAGTCAAACTCGTGACAGTTTGGATGTTCAAGAAATGGGCGTGTTGCAGTATCCCAACACTGTAACAGGTCTGCAAGACTACGCCTGAACCTTGAGATATCACATGACAAAGCTCACCAATTCCAGAGTATGACAAATCTACATCTACTGAATTGTGTTAGCTTAAAATAGAATGTTTCTAGATTGCTTTGTAATGTATTGATAAGTTGTCTGAATAGCAATTTAGGAAACAATCACGGGCAGGCAAATTGTAAGAAGCTGCCACTTGAAAATGACAGCAGCTTCACAAGACCCGTGATTGAAAGTGATAGGTTTAGCCTACTTAGTCTATCTCTCAATTCATTCTGTGAAGGAACTCGAGAAACTGAAGCTAAAAAAAACAAACATTTTCTTGAGGTTGTAGCAACCCATTGCAAAATAAATAAAACATTTATTTTGTGAGAATTACTCGTGTGTCTACTTGTGTTTGCATATGATAAACTGATAATCCTTAATCTTGGTTTTAGTTGTTGAAACGTAGATTGAGTTTTATCAGTATTGCATTCAACCCCCCCCCCCCCTTCTGCAATAGTCAAGGACCAACAACTGGTATCAGAGCGGACAGATTGTTTAACAAATCTGAGATCATGACAAGTATGCAGAAGTCAAGTAGCATAAAAATTCCAGCTTTTGATAAGGAGAACTACAATGTATGGAAAAGAAAAATCATGTTGTGTATCAAAGCTGCGAATCCATTATACTTGGGTATCCTCCAGAATGGTCCCTTCGTACCACGTAAAGAAATTGAAGCCTCAACTGTAGATGGTGTTCTTGTTCCAGCATATTGGGTCAACAAATTACCTTTGGAGTTTCTGGAGCCAGAAAAGGAGAAGGTAGCCCTTGATGATTACTTGCAACTCATCCTACTGGATGCCCTCACTTTGGACAAAGCCATGTGTGGGAATGTCATTGGGTGCTCATCAGCCAAAGATATGTGGAACAAGATCGAGCTACTGTGTGAAGGAAGTGAAGAAGTGAAAGACAACCAGAGACAAATCCTTATTTCACAGTACGAAGCCTTCATGGCAAAGTCAGGAGAAGACCTAACAACAATGTTTGAGAGGTTTAGTAAACTTATGACTAAACAACAGATTCATGGGAAGTACTATGATAGAAAGGAATTAAATGTCAAGTTCTTGCTCACACTTCCTGAGCATCTTGAGCACAAAGTCACTGCCATAAGAGAAGGAAGAAATCTGAACAATATCTCTCTTGAAACTCTATATGGTGTGCTTAAATCATATGAGCTTGAGTTTTTCCAGAAAAGAGCTATTCTAGCTGGATCCAGAGGAAAGATGGCTAATATGTCAGGTGCTCTAGTGGCTCATTTTCCAAGAATCACCCAACCTAGTGAAGAAGCTCAAATCACTCAACCTGCTTCAGTACCCTCTCTTAAGATCGAAAAGGTTGTGGATGATGAGGAGAAAGTTGTACTGCAGATAACTGATGTTGAGGATGAAAACTTCTACTCCTTAGAAGAAATGGAAAAGATGGATAATCCAACCATGACTTACATGGCTAAGAAATTCAAGAATATAGGGTTCAAGAGAAACAAGCCATATAAGTCTCAAGGTCAAACATCAAGGTTCAACAAAGGGAACTTCTCCAAAGTTGAAGGTGGTGCCACAAGAGGTGGATACAAAACATGGATGGTGGACAGATCCAAGTTTAGGTGTTACAACTGCAATGAGCTTGGTCATTTTGCTACAGAGTGCAGAAGACCAAAGCAGAATCAGAGGATGGATAAAGAGTCAAGTGGACATTTCAAGAAAGGACAGGGAAATGCCTATGTGGCTGAAGGAAAGTGCTGGGATGATTCTAATGATGAAGAGGAAGAGGAATATGTGAATTTAGCATTCATGGCTAAATCTGAAGAGGCCTCCTCTAACTCTCCAAGTCACGTACCCTCACTAGTCTTACTTGATATGTCTAAAGATGAATACAAGCAAACTGTTGAGGAATTGAGTGCAGAGATGTTTCATGTTCATACTAGTTTAACTGCAGCTAATGAAGAAATTGCTAGGTTAACTAAATTGAATGATGAACTCACTTCTGAAAATGATTTGCTTTTGTTAAAGACCAATCGTTTAGAATCTTTAACACAGGAGAATGCTAAACTGAAAAATGAGTTAGTCTGTGCTAAAGAAATTGAGGATTTTCTAAGGAAAGAAATTAGTGAAAATGAATTCAAGATTAAAGCCTATAGAAACTCATCCAAACAACTTCAGGATTATCATGAGAAACACACAGAGGATCAAAAGGTAGGATTAGGTTTTGAATATGGCAAAAGACCTGGTAAGGAAAATGTTAGTCAGGATTGTTCAACTGATGTTACTGTCAAACCTCATATCCTCAAGAAACTTAACAAACCAATTTTTAAACCTTCTGAACTGGAGTTTGATGAGGAAGCCATGCTCATCAAGCAACAACTTGATGATGAGGATGAAGGTAATGACAATACAACAGTTGGCAGAAAAGATACTGTCAAAATCCCCAAGATAGTAACTTTGCCAAACAATCTAACAGAATGTTCTAAAGATGCTGTCAATAATGGCAAGACAATATCTTCCAAAGATACTGTCAAGAGAGCTTCAAAGATAGCAACTTCCAAACCTACTGTCAAGACAGAGGGTATGAAAGGTACTGTCAAGAAAAGCTCGACAGCAACTTCAGAACATCCTGATGACACAGTTACCTAGAAGTCTAGAAACGAGAATGGCAAGTTAGGAAATGGCAATGCAAATGCTCCTAGAAAACTATGCAATAATTATGGCTCTTGTTAGGTCCCAAAGTATCGTAGAAGGGGGGTGGGGTTGAATACGATACTCACTAATTATAAAAAAATTCTTTCGAATCTTTTGCGGATAATTAAACTAATGTTCTTGTAGTGGGTTCGTGTTCTTGAGGGTGAATAGTAATTCGGACATGGAAATAACGACACAAGATTTTCCAAGAATTATATTCGATATATAAATCTTGAAGGGGTGCTACACCCAGTAAATAAATTTACCGGCTTCCAAGAACAATTTGTTCTTGCTTCTACAAAGATTGTACAAATTAAATCCTAAACAATGTTTGTATCTATTTGTTTGTCTAAAGGATTTAATTACCGGAGAAACTTTATAATGACCCTTAAGATTGAACAAAGTTTGGGCATTATAACGTTTCCCCGGTGAGAAGTTCAGGTATAAAATAAATGTCTCCTTCTCTGTCTCTCTCTGTATTTTCTTCTCTTCGTCGAGGAAGAAGAAGAACAGAAGAAGTACTCTTCAATATATCTTCTGCTTCAGATGTGTATACTTGTATAGTTTTTTATAAAAAAAAAACTATCGAACACAACTTTAAATTGTGTCCACACAATTCTTCCTGCTGTAGAAAGAAAACTATCGAACCATTCTTTGTTTCCTTTTAAAAAAAAACACTTCGATGGTTTCTTATAAAGAAACTATCGAAATACTCCTTTTAAGTTTTAATAAATTTATAAAATAAACTTATTTTAAATTTATAATAAACTTACTTAATAAGTTTAAAATAAATTTATTTAAGTTTATAAAATAAATTTCATAAACTATCGGAGCATTAAAAGTATCGAAGTAGTCAAAAATCTTGGCCCCAACAAAGCTGAACTGGCTCCAGTGTGAACCCACAAAAAACTATCGAACAAAAACTATCGAAGCTTTTTGAAAAACCATCGAACCAAGCAAAAACCATCGAAGTGGTTTTTGGCCAACCTTCTCAATGTCCAGTTTAGTACCCAAGGTTTGGTTGGTCAACACTTAAACCTTCAAGTTTCCTTTCTTGCAGTTCCTTTATTGATGTTTCAACTTTTGTACACTTAACACCTTTTGACTGTACGATTTTCCTTTCGACAATTTAGCTTCTCATGGTTTTCTCCAACACTGATAATTCTTGTTAATCTGCTTGATATTTTCTGGAATTATCATGTCGGTCTTCATCAATTCTTTCTGTAGAATAAATGTGTTGATCTTCTTCATATGTGTTGACGCCTGGTACAACTGGTCTGGTTCACAGACGACTAACACTGAATTGAATCTTCACATCTTCATTGCATTCCAATTGATAAGTCGGCAGCAGTACAAATTGCTTCAAACACAGAGTGTCAATAAACAACGCACTTTCACTGGAATCCTTTTTGGTACTTAGACAACGTCTTCATTGGTACTACAATCTTGAATACTTCATTCTCTGTTCTTCACTGATGCTCGAACATATAAATGAACTTCTGTCAGTGAGTATAACTTCAAGACTGTAGCTATCTTCTTTAACCTTTGTCTTTACCCTGTATTCAATTAAACCAGATTCCTATGCTTCAAACACTGTCTATAACACAATCAATGCTAATACACTGAAATCTGCTTGTGGCACTTATACTAAATCTACACACCTTCTAAAACCTTGAAAGTCTTCAAACCTTATTCTTCACTGAGGCATGAACATGTTAATGAACTTCTTTCAGTGACCTGTAGTAGACTTCAAAGATCTATCTAATGTTTTGATTCTTTGTATTTGCCTTTTATTCATTTCTTCCTGATTTCTGTGTAGGCGTAGTATTATTTACCTGTCATGTTCTAGTGTTGAGTTATCACGTCTTCCTGTTCATACTGCCTTGTGATCTCACCAACAGCTCTTCATATCACTTAACTCATGTTTGTAAGAAACCAAAGGAGGTCAAGAACAATGTGACCCTGCTAGATGGTAACTTACACAGAACCCCCATTATGCATAGACCTATGGTAGTATGTAATAACATTGATTGTATGCCATGCAAGATAACTGCCATGAGTACTTGTTTTAATATGCCTATTTCTTCTACTGAACAATGTACCTACTTGCAAACTGTTGAGACTTCTGAGCCTACTGGAAACAGTAAGAAGGCCTCATCCACTAAGAAGAAGACCAAGTCTAATTCTAAAGATAAGTGGGTGAAGAAAGGAGTCCAACAGAAGATTCCTGATGTGATGTTTAAAGTTGAAAATGATGATTATGCTTGTGATACTGAAGTGACTGGACCCAACAAGGATTGGGTACCATATGCCTCTTAAATACAATTTGTCTTGCAGGGTAAGAATAAGGAGCAGGTCACTTGGATCATTGACAGTGGCTGCTCTAGACACATGACTGGTGATAAAGCCATGCTATCACAATTTGTAGAGAAAGCTGGCCCAATCATAACCTTTGGAGACAACAGCAAGGGTTACACAGTGGGATATGGCTGTTTGGAAATTGGAAATGTTGTCATATATGATATTGCACTTGTTGATGGATTGAAGCACAACCTGCTCAGTGTCAGCCAATTCAGTGACAGGGGATTCAAGGTTGATTTTGACATGATGGTGTGCAACATTTATCACAAAAAGGATGGAAGCCTTTCTTTGAAAGGAGTAAGAAAAGGAATCATGTTTGTTGCTGACCTAAGCTCAACAAAGAAGGATAAGATTTACTGTTTCTACAGTAAAGCTACTGTTGGTGACAGTATGCTTTGGCACAGGAAACTCTCACACCTCAACTTCAAAACAATGAATATGCTGATGAAGAAGGAACTAGTGAGAGGACTACCTCAACAAGAATTCTGTCAATAAGGACTGTGTGAGGACTGTCAAATGGTAAAATTGAGAAGAGCTGTGCACAAGTCAAAGTAAATCAACACCAACACTGAACCACTCAAACTAATTCACATGGATCTCTTTGAACTAGTCAATGTTCCATCATTAGCCAGGAAGAGATATGCATTAGTTATGGTGGATGACTATTCTAGGTATACTTGGGTGAAGTATCTAGAATCAAAAGATGAAGCATCTCAAGTTATCATTGATCACTTAAGAGTTCTTGACAGAACTCCAAATGCTAAAGTTCAAACACTAAGAAGTGACAATGGCACTGAGTTCAGAAATGCCACACTTGGTAATTTCTGTAAAGATGAAAGAATTGTACAACAATTTTCTGCTGCAAGGACTCCTCAGTATAATGGAGTTGTAGAAAGGAAGAACAGGACTCTCATTGAAGCTGCCAGAACTATGCTTCATGATGCAAAGTTACCTACATACTTCTGGGCAGAAGCTATCAACACAGCCTGCTACACACAGAACAGAACCTTGATCAACAAGACTCATGGGAACACTCCTTACTATCTGCTCAATGGAAAGAAACCTATTGTCAAGTATTTTCATGTGTGTGGAAGCAAATGTTTCATGATGAAAGACAACCATGAAAAGAAAGGAAAGTTTGACACCAAAGCTTATGAAGGAATTTTCATGGGTTATGCTTTAGAAAGGACTGCCTACAGAGTCTATCTTTTGGAACACAGAATCATTGATGAAAGTGTGAATGTCACATTTGATGAAACCAAGTTTCCTGGACTGCATGAAGAAGGTCAAATGTAGACTCTTAGATTTGAGAATCAAGGATACTTGGAGGAAGAAGAAGTTGTTGATGAAGAACCTACTTTCACTCAAACTGTTGAAACAGAAAAGGATGATGTCATTGAAGAGTATGTCAATCAAACTCCAACCTAGTCACAGACCATCACAGGAAATACTCAAATTGATGGTGACTCTGGAGACATTGAAGAAAATGGTGGAGACAATTGCCCTGGTGAAGATTCAGTTCTTCAACTTGAAGTTACTGTCTCAAATCAAACAAGAAGCTTACCAAAAACCACTAGGTGGAACAGGGATCACTCAAATGATCTAATAATTGGAGATCCCTCTTCTGGGGTGAGGACCAAGAACAATGTTTCTGCTGACAGCATGTTTTCTTGTTTTCTATCTCAAATGGAGCCTAAAGCAATTGATGAAGCATTGTTGGATTCTGATTGGGTGATTGCTATGCAAGAGGAACTCAACCAGTTTGAAAGAAACAATGTTTGGAAGTTGGTTCCAAGACCTAAAGGAAAGTCAGTTATTGAGACAAAGTGGGTTTTCAGAAACAAGCTGGATGAAAATGGAAATGTGACTAGGACAAGGCAAGGCTAGTAGCTAAAGGTTACTGTCAATAGGAAGGGATAGATTATGATGAGACATTTGCACCTGTTGCCAGACTTGAAGCTATCAGAATTTTCCTAGCCTTTGCTGCTCACTATAATTTCAAGGTGTTCCAAATGGATGTCAAAAGTGCTTTTCTAAATGGAGAGTTGGAGGAAGAAGTGTATGTTGAACAGCCACCTGGTTTTGAAGATGTTGAAATGTATGATTTTGTGTACAAGCTGTTCAAGGCACTTTATGGTTTGAAACAAGCTCCAAGAGCATGGTATGATACTCTCTCTGCCTTTCTATTAGAAAATCAGTTTACAAGAGGTGTAGTAGATAAGACCTTATTCTACAAGCATCATGGCAAAGACATCATTCTGGTTCAAATTTATGTTGATGATATCATTTTTGGTTCATCAAATGAGAAGCTGTGTGAGAAGTTTTCATCTCTAATGAGAAATAAGTATGAGATGAGCATGATGGGAGAACTGTCATTCTTCCTTGGTTTACAAGTTCTTCAGAAAGATGATGGAATCTTCATTTGTCAAGCAAAATATGTCAAGGAACTTCTCAAGAAGTTCAACTTAGAAGATTCATCACCTGCCAAGACTCATATCTCTACCTCAACTAGTCTGGATCTAGATTCCAAAGGAAAGAAAGTGGACTCTAGTGCATATAGAGGCATGGTTGGATCCCTTCTTTATCTAACTGCTAGCAGAACTGACATAATGTTTGCTACATGTCTCTGTGCAAGGTTTCAAGCCTATCCAAAGGAGTCACACTTGGTAGCAATCAAGAGAATTTTTAGATACCTAAAGGGCACTCCTAATCTAGGCCTTTGGTATCCTAAAAACACTGGATTTGAGCTAGTGGGGTATTCTGATTCAGACTATGCTGGATGCAGGATTGACAGAAAAAGCACTACAGGAAGCTGTCAATTTCTTGGTGGAAGATTGGTATCCTAGTTCAGTAAAAAGCAACACTCAGTTTCTACATCAACTGCAGAAGCTGAATATATTGCAGCTGGAAGTTGTTGTGCACAAATCTTGTGGATGAAGAATCAACTGTTGGATTATGGCTTAGTATTAAATAATATCCCTATCTACTGTGACAACACTAGTGCCATAGCCATATCAGACAATCCTGTTCAACACTCTAGAACTAAGTACATTGATATCAGACACCATTTCATAAAGGAGCATGTTGAAAGAGGAACTGTGAAGTTGATCTATGTGCCCACAGAAAAGCAACTTGCAGACATTTTTACAAAACCACTGGATGAAGCAACCTTCAACAGGTTGGTAAGTGAATTGGGAATGCTAAATCTGGTATGTTAACTTACTATGTTTTCATTCTTTTATTCAAGTGAAGCTTGTGACAGTAACATCTTCAGAAGTTGCTGTCATGAGAAAAGTTACTGTCTACCTAAGTCTCTATCTGTTTTCGACAGCACATTTACTTTGACTTGGTGAAATTGAATTTTGTGCTAGTCTCTTACTTGAAAGTTGATTTTTGTATGACACTAACTTGCATGTCTGTTAAAATTCAAATTGGTCAAGGATTCTCCTTAATTGGTCAGTTTTGCCTTGATTGTTGTATTAGTGGTAGACATCACTTAATTGCAATATGTGGTAGTTGTATGGGTATTCCAAACTGTTGACCGTTTACATCCCTCTTAACCTAGTATGCCTATAAAATGAATTTTAGGCCATATTAGTGAATCATTTGAAAAAAGGGTAAAATGGAAAACAAAGTAGGAATTGAGTACAGGCCTAAGCCTTGTGGAAGTGAACCCTACATTGAAGAGGTAGAAGCTCTGTTTGATGAGTTATGGGATATCCTTGATGAGGAAGAGGAAAAAGAACTTGCAGCCAAGGCCGCTGAGGAGGCTAAGGTGCAAAAAGAGGAAAAGGAGTTTCAAGCACTCCTCAAGGAAGAAGGAACCTCAGAAGAGAAAGTTAGGGGAGAAGTCCTAGTATTGGTTAAGAAAGATTGTACTGATTAGTAAATCTCACCAATTGTAGCGTTCTCCTTTCTTCATTTAATTAAATCAATAAAACTTCTCTTTCTGCCGTTTCTATTTGCTTCATGTGTGTGTTGATTAATTGCTTAACTGGTTGAATGTTGTTATGAATGAATAATGAATCAGTAATAACTATTGCAAATGTTTAATTGGTGACTCCTCAGTTAAGTTTTTAATAATAACAGTTTTAATACAAAGTCTTGACAGTGTTGTTTTCCCGCAAAGGTTGCTGTCATCAAGAAAAGTTGTTGTCACAGTTCTTTGACAACTAACTTCTCGACAGCAGTAAACAACATTCTGTCATGACTTGGAAAAGATACTGTCATATGAGAACTTAATGATGACAGTAAGTTTTGCGCGAAATGTTTCTGTCACGCAAAACATGCTGTCATCACACCAAAGTTACTCACACAGTTGTTTTGAGCGCACAGGTTACTGTCAAATAAGTGGACCGTTAAAATTGGACACACGTCCTCCACGAGGAGAGAGAAATCAGCCAGTAACCCACGTGACTGCTATGTGGGTTAAGACACGATTTCACTTTTCCACTTTGTCAGTTAAACGCTTGAACTTCCCTCTAAATTCATCAAACATTCAACTGTTCTCAAAAAGAAAACACAACACTCACCTTTCTCTTATCTCCAAGCAATTCATCTCTTACCTTCTCTCTTCTTCTCTCAAGCAAAACAAATGGCCCCCAAACAATCAATTTCACAAACAAACTTCGCTGGCATCTACTCTCCAAGTGATGCTGGTGAGGGTTTCAAAGGGCTTGTTTATTTCATGAATAAGTCCTATCTTGGGTATGCAATTACCTCCACTCTTGTTCTTGACCTAGACAGGATTGAAAACTTCTGGGAGACAGTCGTTGCTCAAGAAGATTGTGACATCTCCTCCATTCAGTTCAAAATCAAGGAGCACAGCTACTCTCTCACTGTTCAGGGCATCAATGCAGCTTTGGGAATTGTACTAGAACCAGGAAAGGATTATGCTGAGCTTGCTAATGATGAGACCCTGACGAAGCTCTTCTTGAAGATTGGGTATTCTGGCCCTATTCTTGAAGAGGGAACAACAAAATGGTACCCTTCTGGTGAAATGGACTGGAAATATCTCCGCAAGAAGTGGAGTATGGTGTTTGATGTTATGGTGAAAGTGTTCTCTACCAAGACCACAGGCTGGAATGGCATTCCCACCTACATCAAGAAGCTCACTCACTCTCTTGTTCATGGGTACAAAGTGGATGTTGGAAAGCTGCTCATGGCACACTTCAAGGTTGCCATAGGTAAGAAGGTAAACATCTATCCTCGCTTTTTAATGTTGTGCATCAATTCGTTATGTGACTTTGATGAGAATGCCCCTCGTTTGGAGGTGTGCCATGTACTAAAAAGAAACACTCACACAACTCTCACTTCACAGAATTTGAATGCACATATTCCACTATGTTTCACCAAACACATGGTTGATCAAGTGACTGGCCTTGATTTTCCATTACCATCTGGTTTTGATACCTTCACTATTGAGAATGAAGCTGGATTAGACCCAAATTCAGCTAACCCTCATTCTACTCCATACACTCAGCCTAGATTCTCTAGACTTCCCAAAGTACAGAGACAAGCCTTGCAAGAAACCAGAAAAAGGCCCCTAGAAACTGGTGTTAGTGGTAGTACTGAGAGTCAAGAGGGAGTTCCTGCACCTAGTGCAGCAAATAAGGAAGGTAGTGAAACAGAACCCACAGTGGTTCCTCCTGAGCCTAAGAAGAAGAGAGCTAAGAGGACCAAAACCACTGTCAGCCATCCTGCAGTCTCCCAAAAGACTGTAGAAGAAAATAGGGAGATAAACTCCTCCCTAGATGTGCCTTCTCAACAAGGGACATCTATTGAAATTGGCATGTCTCCCAAGGCAACCTGTAAAGAGTCTGCACAACCTCATGTTCCAACTCATGAGGAGCCTCCACTTGCAGAAACACACATGGAGTCAGGACACTGTGAGGATTTCAATTCCCCTGTTGATGCCTCTCAAGTTACATCTGAGAAGCAGCCACAATTCTCTTCTCCACTTTCACCTTCTTCCTTCCCTACACATTCATTTGTTTCTTCTCCACAACCTAGAGAGGGGGACAGTCCCAACCCTTCAGGTTTTGATCATCCATCTTCTCTCATGGATTAGCCCCCATCAAGTGGTCCACAAGAACCCATTTCTCAAAGTGAAATGGACACCACTCCCTCAAACACTGAGAAAGAGCAAAGTACAACTCTGCTAGAAAATGAAACAACCAGTACTTTGTTCAATCTCCAAGGAGAATCTTACCTCAGGGAAGATGCTGTCACATCCCAAGTTGTTGTCAAAGACACTGTGGAGATGTTGCTGTCACAGGTGATTATGCTGTCATGGACTCAATTGAAGTTACTGTCACAACCAAACCTGATGTCCACATTGTAGAGGAACCTATTGTCAATATTCCTACTGACAGTAACATTCATGGCAAAGCTCCTATCACCTCTACACAGCCTGACTTTGATGCTGTACTTCTTGAGGATGTCTCTGATGATGATGTGCCACTATCTCAGTTCTTAAAGGTACATTCTAAACCATCTATTTCATTGCATGTAAGTACTGCTCATACCCATGGATCTAGGATGAGTGAGGGTGTGCAAAAGAAAAGAGAGATAAAAGAAAAGAGAGGTGAGCATCAAAATGAGAGGCAGCCAAATGAGCTCGCAAAAGGTGAGGGACTTGAGCATGTCCAGAGTGAAATTGAGGGAGCCACACATGTCCAGGCCTTAGGCCATGAGCGTCCTTTTGTGAGGAGTGATGAGATCACTCAGAAAAACACTGAGAGTGTGAGAACCCCCATAGCCTCCAAGCCCCAATCTTTTCCTTCACCCCCAAGAAGGTTGAGATCAGGTGGCCCCTCTACATCTTCCAGGTTGCAAGCTCTAGAGAACAGGTGTCTGTCCATGGAATCCAAAATTGACAGTTTGTCTACCATGGTGGCCTCTGGACTCTCTGCCATTCAGGAAGCCATTCAGGTGCTATCTGCCAATCTTGATGCTGTCAACTTACCTAAGGGGGAGAAAGGGGTAAGATCAGAATCTCAAAAGGCAGAATCAGGAAGGAAAAGCTCTGGAAAAGAAGGTTTCCCCAAACAGGATGTTGCTTAGGGGGGGCCTGTCTCAAAGAAGGCTTCAAGGAGTGAGGGGGAGCCTGCAGCTAAAAGAAGATCGGTGCATGCAAAGAGAAAAAGGGGAACAAAAGGAGATTCAGGAAGTAAGGGGGAGAAAATGCAAGAATCTGAAAATCTCTTTGAATATGAGATAGCTGGAGAAACAGTTCTAATGTCCAAAGAAGCCCTGGAAGCTATGCAAAGGGGTGTTTCTTCCAAGAACCCAATACTACCTCCTGTGACTATAAGAGAGCCAACTTCAATTCCAAAGGAGAGTGCTCTTGAAAGGCAATGGAGAGAAAAGGAGGAACAGAACAGGTTGAGAAAAGGGAAAGACAAGATGCCTGAATATATCCTGTCAGGAAACACCTGGAGTGAAGGAACAGAGTTCAGCCAAGAAGATGCAAATGCCCTAATGGTTGACTACAGGGAAAGTACTCTGAAGAATCATGATGAAGACTTCTACAAGGTAGTTGATGAAGTTATGAAGGAGCCTAGCAGAAGATTGAGTAACTGCTCAACTTTGCTCAAGGAGAAAATCACCAGTGTATGTGTAAAGATCAATGAAGAAAGGAGGTGGGCTATTGATGTGTACTTAAACACTGGAATATCCATGTTCATTACTATGCAGCTGCTGCAGAGTCTTCCAGCAAGAGTGCTAACAGTAATGAAGAACAAAATCACAACAAACCATACAGCCTTCAATGAGATCTTGCATCTGCAAATGCTGAGTCTAATTTCAGAGAAACTCCCAGAAGTCTACACCAATCCATTTTGTGTCTACTATGAAGGTACCACCAAAAGTGGTAGCAAGAGATGTGCATACATGAGTCTAGGAGGCACTTCAATAATGGAGTCAAAGTCAATCTTAAAGGTGTTAAACATGATTCTCAACTCCAAAGCCAACAAGGAAAGAGTTCTTGCTGTCAAAGCAATTTATGACTTGCTGGTAAAAAGGGACAAGGAACTGAGCTCTACTATGAAGAAGATGATCTCCAAAGCAATCTCCAACAGAGTTGAACAAGGAGAGAGCTGCTCCTATGAGGTTCCTCATGATGATGATGATGAGTTGGATGGTAGTGGAGGAACTGGAGAAGCAGGAAATGCTAGTGGAAGCACTTCTGGGAATGTTGGATCAAAGTCCCAGGAGGAAAATAGAGAAGAAGCTCATGTACAAGAAAAGGAAGATGCTGGAGCAACAGAAGAAGAGGAGTCAGCAATTATTGAAGCTTTGGAGGCAAATATCTTAAGATGTGTTATTGACAGTATAAATGCTGAAAAAGATACTGTCACCAAAGAGACTGTCACAGAAGACACTGTCCTCAAGGAAGCTGTCATAGAAGAAACTGTCAAGAAAGATACTGTCATGGAGGACACTGTCAACAAAGATGCTGTCAAAGAAGAAATCAAGCCTACTATCAAGCCAAAGAGGACAAAAACCTTAGCAAGGGCCTGGCTCTCTAGACAGGAACCTGAACCTGATGAGATTTCAAAAGAAATAAAAGGAAAACACAAGTACTCAGGAAAGGAGAAAGCCACTAGGCTTGGCATGAAGTTGAGAAAGCCTATTCAATCAAAACTCTACAGCTCTCTGGATCTTTTGGAAAAGGAAGCTGATCAAATCAAGAGCGTCGAGGTAAAATTGGATAACAACAATGAAGAAATTGAATATGTTCTTTGGTTTGATGCATCAAGACTTGTGAGAGTCAAAAAGGACTTTTCCATGGAAGTGTCATCATATACTGTATCTGCAACTCTTTCAAAGAAAAAGACAACAGAAACAAGGAGATTTGAATACTTCTACTTGGTAAGAATGGTCAATCTAATGCAAGGTTATGACAATGTCCCTGAAAGTGTCATGAACCCTCTGTTGGCATACAAAGCCTTGAGGGATGAAGAATTATATCAGAAGTTTGGAGAATGGTCTCTATATGATGATAATGACATTGCTCATTTAATTGAATGTTCTGATGAGGAAATGGCTGAGTATGAAGATGACATTCCTGAAGAAGTGGTGAAAACCCAACCAAGTCAAGAAGAATCCTCAGAGCCCACAGAGAGAGAAACCACTGAAGATACAGATGATACATTCCTGAACAAAAGCAAAGAAGCCAACATGATGGAGAGTGAAGGACCCAATTACCAATCTTGTATGCTTGAGAATCCTTTGAGAATCAAGTTCATATGGGAAGAGATTCCGGTAAGAAGCTTTCACAAACTTAGAACCAGTGCTCTGAAAGACTTACTTTTCTTGGTGATTGGATCAATTCATCCATTGGAACAACAAAGCTCTTCTGAGATTGAGAGCATTATTCAAGCAAGAAAGGGTGAAGACTCAAAGCTGGATAAATCAAGGAGAAAAACTTTGAATGCATACCCTGGAAGTAGATTCAAAGACTTTAATGGTACACTGAAGTTTAAAACTCATGCTTTTGGCAAAGACTTATGGTTGGATCTTCAGGATGCTAGGGTATGTCTCTCCAAGACACTCCAGAAACACATTGATGAAATTGAAGATGAGGCTATCACTCCTGATGAAATAGCACTGGTGGAAGGACTCAGAGAAGTTCTTAAGGAAGCTCTCAACAGAGAGGATGAAGCAAGACAGAAAAATAAATATGAAGCTAAGTAAAAAAAAAAAATCTTTTGTTGAATTCTGTTCTTGTTAGTTAAGTTGTCAACATGTATTAATTGTAAATTTGTTGTTATTGTCCATAAAAACAAATTGGGGGAGATTGTTAGGATTTATGGGTGATAGCTATGAGACAACTTTACTAGACACTTTACTTGCTTAATTCTTATTAAGTATGAACATACTGTCACAGCCAGAGTATGTCTTTGTAACCGTTTTATTTAGTACAAATAAGATTCTAGTGCATCTTGGTAGAAGTTCATTTATTTGTTCAAGCCTCAAGAAGTACTCAAGATGAACAACAGGAATAAAGATTATTGTCACAACGTTGACAGTAAGGTTACTTGTAGACAACATGTTGCGAGTCACGACAGTACATTCACTCTGACAACAACATTGGTGGAAGCCCTCTAACAGCAACTTTACCTTAGCCTGACAACAAGCTTGGAAATCCTGACAGCATCTTTAGCGGGGATTTCTTATTGTCACCAAAAGCACACTCCTGTGACAGCAAGCTTTGCCATCAGGATACTGTCATGAAGGGATAACATTTGTATTGGTAAACAACCCAGTCAAACTCGTGACAGTTTGGATGTTCAAGAAACGGGCGTGTTGCAGTATCCCAACACTGTAACAGGTCTGCAAGACTACGACTGAAGCTTGAGAGATCACATGACAAAGCTCACCAATTCCAGAGTATGACAAATCTACATCTACTGAATTGTGTTAGCTTAAAATAGAATGTTTCTAGATTGCTTTGTAATGTATTGATAAGTTGTCTGAATAGCAATTTAGGAAACAATCACGGGCAGACAAATTGTAAGAAGCTGCCACTTGAAAATGACAGCAGCTTCACAAGACTCGTGATTGAAAGTGATAGGTTTAGCCTACTTAGTCTATCTCTCAATTAATTCTGTGAAGGAACTCGAGAAACTGAAGCTAAAAAAAACAAACATTTTCTTGAGGTTGTAGCAACCCATTGCAAAATAAATAAAACATTTATTTTGTGAGAATTA
The DNA here is from genome assembly GCA_030848705.1 of Heracleum sosnowskyi. Classification (NCBI taxonomy): domain Eukaryota; kingdom Viridiplantae; phylum Streptophyta; class Magnoliopsida; order Apiales; family Apiaceae; genus Heracleum; species Heracleum sosnowskyi. The sequence goes on from CM061237.1 coordinate 135,672,126, forward strand.
CTCGTGTGTCTACTTGTGTTTGCATATGATAAACTGATAATCCTTAATCTTGGTTTTAGTTGTTGAAACGTAGATTGAGTTTTATCAGTATTGCATTGAACCCCCCCCCCCCCCCCTTCTGCAATAGTCAAGGACCAACATATCTTTCCATTGGTCAAATGTTCTCCACCAAACAAATGTTAATTCATGTTGTACGACAGATGCACATTACTACTAATAGGATGTACATCGTGTGTAGGAGCAATCCGAAATAGTTTATTGCAAAGTGTGTCGTGGAAAATTGTCCTTGGAGAATGAGAGTTGCCAAGAGAAGAATCTATGGACTGTTTGAAATTACAAAGTGCACAGAGCATACTTGTTTGGTTGATCTACCTACGCAGGATCACAAAAAAATCTCTGCAAAATTTATTTCAAATCTTGTTAAACCACATGTAAGTTATCTACGTTGAACCATCTTCTAAATTTGTATAATGCATATATTACAAACATTTGTTTAACTTATTTTTGTCAATGTGCCACATGTCATGGAATCATCAAATATCCGAGTGAAGACCATTATAACAATGGTTAATGATGAATTCAACCATAATGTATGTTACAACATAGCATGGAGAGGCAAGCAGTTCGCTATTGAGGAGGTCTACGGTAACTGGACTACGACATACGATGCACTACCACAGTTTTTCATGGCCATGGTACATGACAATCCTGGGAGTGTCGTTGTGATCGATGTCGTTCCTCATGAAATTGATAGAAGCAGTTCTGTTTGCACAAGGGTATTCTGGTGCCTTTACGCAATTATGGATGGTTGGAAACATGCTCAGCCAGTCCTTTCGATTGATGGTACCTTCCTCAAGGGAAAATACAACGGGAAATTACTCGTTGCAATGGGTGTGGATTCTAATTCGAGGAAAACTGGTCTTGGTTTCTTAAACTGCTACGTCAACATGTATGCAGGGAAAGGTTGAATGTCTGCATAATTTTTGATCGTGTTGCTGGTATTCTTGCGGCAATGAGGAATTCGGCTAATGGATTCACCCCACCTTACGGGATTCAAAGGTTTTTTCTTGTTCCACGTGAGAAGTAACTTTTCCAATAAATATCCCGGTGGAGAGTTAAAACAGTTGATGTGGAAAGCTGGAACTACCCCCCAATACTTGAAGCACCAAGTCTACATGAAGATGATAGGCGAGATATCACCCTCTGCTTTGAAGTACCTGACAGACATTAATCCTGAACTGTGGACCATATGTTACGATCTTAGTGGTGCTCGTTACGGACAAGCCACGACAAACGTTATGGATGGCTTCAATAGTAGCATAAGATTGGCTCGTTTTCTTCCTGCTACAGCAATGATGGAGTATATCTTCTACAAGGCGGTGAGAATTATGAATACACAGCGAAACCAAGCCGTCGATGCTATGCAGCGAGGTCAACAATTATGTCAAAGGACGGAAGATATGATAAACAAATATATGAAGAAGGCTAAATCACATAAGGTCCACACATTCAGTAAACAACTAGGCATTTTCAAAGTCATTACGCAACGCTATCGGTTCAAAGGAGTCACAAAGGGGGGGGGACACCCAGAATGTTGACTTGAGTAAACAAATCTGCACTTGTGGAAAATGGATTTGCCACCATTTGCCTCGTTCTCATGTATTGGATGGTTGTTTGGCAGAGAATGTTGATTGGAAAAAAAGGATTCAACCTTACCACTACACGTCCAAATTGCATCAGTTATAGGAGCCTATGATATTTCCATTGGAACCTACAGAGTCTTGGAACTACGTCTTACCGGTGCAGTGGCGGAGGTATGGTAAGTTGGTACCCGATGAAACCTGCAAAAAGATAAAGAAAAAACGTGGCAACAAGGGGGACTCTGTAAGAATTTGTACTGAGATGGACCAGTCGCGTTCGGGGATAACATGTAGCCGCTGTAAGCAAGAAGGACATACGAAACAGAGCAAACTTTGCCCACATCATCCCAATAGGGTTTGACGTTGTTACATGTACTTTGATTTGATTTGATTTCCTACATTGTAACAGCCCGACTTTTCGGACTATTAATCTTACAATAAATATCAAAATTAAAACTATACAATGACAATGACAAAAGGAAGCGTGACAAAAGTTCTATACAAGGATAACTATTACAAAAGCGTAGCTAAAGATGACAATCCAAGCTATCCAAACCTAAGATCCTCGAACTCGAATGCACATCCACTCGTTCTAACAGCAAACCTGAAAATTGTAAGGAATGAGCCATACAACCCAGTAAGAAACCAATCGATCCAACTAGTCGGGCAAATAACATGTATCCATACAAGATAATACAATATTCAATACGATACAATAACGATACACAATACATAACTTTCAATTCACATATTCTTATTCTTATTCGATAGATACGATATGACACCACATAACAACAATAACCTGAAACCCATAATTCATGCCACGACCACTACAACCCGGTGATAACGGTCCTAAATTTTCAGAAAACTATCACTATAACCCGGTGACTCGGTCCTTATTCTTATTCGATATTTTCACAAACCATGGCACAAATCAGAATCCCAAAACTATTAATGCTTACACATAACACATGTCAAATAAACATATCACTTCAAAATATAATTTCACTTAGCCCGAGTTTATATAATCAAATATACATACTCAACAAATAATTTCAAAAACACTAGAGAGAACAATCGGAAACTTACCTCAATGCATCCTAGATCATATATCCAATACTGATCAGACCTGTATTTACTCTTTTTGACCCTCTAAACGACGTTTTCTTGAAACTATTAAACCATGAATGTTGTAGAGAATGAAAAGAGCTTTCTGAAAAGATATTACTCATCAGAATCAGACTTATAACGAATCGGGAATTGAATAAAACGTCCGCTGAATTTGAACAAAAACTGAAAAACGAGATCTGGTTGTGTGTTGTGATTTTAAGAATAGTTCGGAGCATAATATGGAAAACCACTATGAAATAGATGTTGTAGGAAATTGAAAGATCTTTCTGAAAAGTCCAGAATTATCAAATTCCAACTTACGATGAATATTCTACGAATTTTACAAGACAACTGATTTCTGTATGGAAGAGACCTACGAATTTTGATAATAAAAATGAACAACGTGAATATGAAGTTTATATAGCCTTATAAAACCCTAAGTCCAAATATACTAGTTATCTGAACCTAAAATTGATCCATATTTTAGGCCCATTAGTCTAATTTAATTTTAAATCCTATTATTTTTCAAAAAAATTCATTATTATTAATCTAAAAATTATGGGATATTACAAACTACCCTCCTTAAAAAGAATTTGGTCCCCAAATTCACAACAATCCTATACTCCAAAAACTCGTGACACATATATTCCAAAAGTCAAGTTCTAAATGACTCTAAAGGATCGCATCCTAGGGAATGTATTAGTCCCATACCTAACACACTCCGAAGGACAGCCTGCTCTGATACCAACTGTAACAGCCCGACTTTTCGGACTATTAATCTTACAATAAATATCAAAATTAAAACTATACAATGACAATGACAGAAGGAAGCGTGACAAAAGTTCTATACAAGGATAACTATTACAAAAGTGCAGCTCAAGATGACAATCCAAGCTATCCAAACCTAAGATCCTCGAACTCGAATGCACATCCACTCGTTCTAACAGCAAACCTGAAAATTGTAAGGAATGAGCCATACAGCCCAGCAAGAAACCAATCGATCCAACTAGTCGGGCAAATAACATGTATACATACAAGATAATACGATATTCAATACGATACAATAACGATACACAATACATAACTTTCAATTCACATATTCTTATTCTTATTCGATAGATACGATATGACACCACATAACAACAATAACCTGAAACCCATAATTCATGCCACGGCCACTACAACCCGGTGATAACGGTCCTAAATTTTCAGAAAACTGTCACTATAACCCGGTGACTCGGTCCTTATTCTTATTCGATATTTTCACAAACCATGGCACAAATCAGAATCCCAAGACTATTATTGCTTACACATAACACATGTCAAATAAACATATCACTTCAAAATATAATTTCACTTAGCCCGAGTTTATATAATCAAATATACATACTCAACAAATAATTTCAAAAACACTAGAGAGAACAATCGGAAACTTACCTCAACGCATCCTAGATCATATATCCAATACTGATCAGACCTGTATTTACTCTTTTTGACCCTCTAAACGACGTTTTCTTGAAACTATTAAACCATGAATGTTGTAGAGAATGAAAAGAGCTTTCTGAAAAGATATTACTCATCAGAATCAGACTTATAACGAATCGGGAATTGAATAAAACGTCCGCTGAATTTGAACAAAAACTGAAAAACGAGATCTGGTTGTGTTTTGTGATTTTAAGAATAGTTCGGAGCATAATATGGAAAAACACTTTGAAATAGATGTTGTAGGAAATTGAAAGAAATTTCTGAAAAGTCCAGAATTATCAAATTCCAACTTACGATGAATATTCTAAGAATTTTACAAGACAACTGATTTCTGTATGGAAGAGACCTACGAATTTTGATAATAAAAACGAACAACATGAATATGAAGTTTATATAGCCTTATAAAACCCTAAGTCCAAATATACTAGTTATCCGAACCTAAAATTGATCCATATTTTAGGCCCATTAGTCTAATTTAATTTTAAATCCTATTATTTTTCAAAAAAATTCATTATTATTAATCTAAAAATTATGGGATATTACATACATGTACTTCTTTTATGTTATTTTCATTTGAATTCGTGCTTTTAATACCAATTTAAATTGTACTTTCCAAGTGTTTAAAAACAATGAAAAACTAGTCATAAATTGAACTATTATTCATACTTGAAATAAAAAAGTATAATAGTTTAGTCCTCATCGGACATGAAGCTATATGAGTCATTATCAGCACTCACACTCCATTGATGATATTGTCTTGCATGGAGCATGTCTCCATTCTCTGCAAACATCCTTGCATCTGCTGCTAGACTGTGTCGTTGTAAGCGCAATCGCATTCGGTTCTCTTCTTCTCGTGCACGGAATAATGCAACTTCAAGTTGTTGTGGAGTATTGCGTTGCATCGTTATGGCGCGTTGCTTCGGTACTCTAAACCCATGCTGACGACATTGTTCACTACAAGAAGAAAGGCATTGCGTACGCCATTCCCACTCCCTTTGCATTGTCGTCATTGACTGACTTGAGTAGCGATTATTAGGGTTCATTGAGTACACGAAATCATCATCACATAACCATTTTCTACCCATTGCTTTGAAAATATCACCAGTACTATAACTATAACCATTTGCCATTTATCAGATTTGATAGTAATGCAAGTGCACAAGTATAGGGGTATTTATAACAGTTAAAGCAAATAATTTATATCACGGGACAATTTTCCTGTGTACACACGGTTCCTTTTCCTGTGAATTCACTGTTATTGCCTTTTCAGAACTGGAAACACACTATTATTGCCTTTTCATGTGTATTCACTTGTTCTTGGTAACAGAAACTTGAAATTTGTGTGTTCTTGTCATTTTCAGACCAATAATTAACATAGTGAAATAATTTGTGTCTTCCTGCATTTTCAAGGTCTCATCTTTGGCTTACAAAAAATCATAGTAACCTTTCATATGTTTTCTCAATTTTTAACTTATAACAAAGTTTAACGGTTCAACTTTAATACGACACAAAAAAAACCAAAAGTTATATTTCACAATTACATTATCTTGAAGCTTGAAAATTGATGTTTACAAACAAATTTCTAGTACCAAGTTACCAATTTTACTAAGTTACAACCAAGAACAAGTGAGGAAGAAAAGAAAAAATGAAAAAAAATAATTAAGGGGGGGGGGGGGGTGGGGGGGGGTCGCCACCTGAGGTGGTAAATTTTGCCCGGGGTCGCCACCTCATGTAGCGCCCTGTACCAGAAGTGAAAAGTTGTACACTGATGTATGTACCAGAAATGCGAAGGAGACGGTTTTGGTGCATGTGGGCTTGTTTAAAATTGCAGTAATTAATTAATTAATATAGATGAAATGGTAGATTATAAGTTGCTGCGATTAGGAGCCCGTTTGGCTGGGGCTTAAATGCCCAGCTTAAAGTCATTTTTGACTTTAAATTAAAATATGTATATTTGTGTAATAAGTTAGAAAATTATTTAAAATAAAAATAAATAGTTTAAAGTTAAAAGTTGGTAGAAGGTACTTTTTTGTGCAATTTTTCTGATGATTTTTTTTTATAAAAGTTATATCATCATTCAAATGAACAATTAATTTAAATTTTATATTTTTAATAACTCATAAATTATATATAATGACGAATTATGCAACTTAACTTAAAAAATTTCATTTTTCATATCACAATAAGCAATTTTAAATTATAAGTATTTATTTTAAGTTAAGTCAAACAAGCTATTTTCACATATTATATTAAGCAATTTTAAATTATAAATATTTATTTTAAGTTAAGCTAAACAAGCTCTAGGCAAGCTTGGCATAGCCAGGGCCAAAAATATTTTTGAGTTTCTCTTCAAGGGATGTGACCCATCTCTTTGTTATGGTCATCACTAAGGAATCCAATTATGTTCCTAAAATTTTGTCCAAAATAATGTAGCACCACATATATATATGATAAAATGAAGAATTTTATTTAATATCATCATTTCATTTGTTATGTTTACAATTAATGGGAGAAAAATATATAATATTTAAAATTTTATTTCAAAATTTTTACTTGGTTTTCTAGCATTTTTTCCTAATATTTCCTTCTTTTTTAGCTGACAAGTATATTTTCTAGACTCGGTAATTTATTACATGTTATTGATATAGAAGAGTTAGAAGAGAAAACAAAGCCAACTCAGACTAAATCAACAACAAGTTACAATGCATAAATGGAAATATAAAATGAAGAAATGATAAAAGAAGGAAAGTGCACGATCCACATCAGAAAAATTAGTTAGAGTACAGCTGTATTCTATAGTGATGTATAGGATTATATAAGGACCATTTTGTTTCATTCTCTTACAACTAATCTTCTTCTTCAACATATCTTTTTAAATTCTCTATTTCTCTCTAAATTAATCTCTATAATCTCTCTCTGATTGTGTCATTACAAAATACAAAAACATGATATGAAATAATATTAAAAAAATTACACAGTCAAAAAATACATGAAATGAATGAATTGTCAATTCTAATATTTTTTACCTAATACTCGTAAATACTGGACTCCGTCGTTAGAGCAAGAGAATATAGGTATTCACTAAACTATCTCCCTCTATGCTTGATGCATGATCGGTTATGATCACTTCAACTATATCTGAAAATTTGGGTTATAATAAAATTTCTTTAAAATAAACTTAAGATGCTAAGAGCATGTACAATAAGTTACTTATATAATGTCTCTTAGAATCAAATACAAAGAATATAACAAAAATTGATGGCCTAACAATGTCCTAATAATTTTCAAAATGACTATTACGTATGCTATTATATCTCTAATTACAAATTCCGAAAGATAAAGTCTATACATGCTTTTAAGATCATGATATTTGTTAACAGAAAATTGTCGTTACTATTATTGTTAAAGGAAATTATATTAATATGTTTATAAAAATTTTAAATGGACTGATTACTTAACATGATCATATCATATTATCAACAAAGTATGTGAGGGTTTTGATGTTGTGGGCTTGTTTAAAATGACAGTAATTAATAAATTTAACATATATAAAATGTATCTAATGGTAGATTAGTGTTAATGAAAAATTGTTGTAGTTATTATTTTTAGCATAATAGAGATAATTTTTTTATTATATTAGTTTTTTTTATTATTGATTTTTTTAAGGTAAAAAGGATTCTCATTAAACCGAATAATCAGTACATAAAGTTTCCAACAACATGTCTGGAGGGAAAGATTATTTTTACACGATTTGCTTGCTTTTTAATGTGACTAAGGGAAAGATCCTTCCTCTATTTAAGCTTCGAATGACAGAATTCCAAACTATGACCGACCTCGAGGTAGTACTGAACTTCATTATGCACTGCTTTAACCATCAACTCTGAATCACTTTCTATACTTATTTTATGAAGTCCTAATTCTTTTATCCAACAGATTGCTTCTTGAACACCACGGTCTTCAGCTTTCATTATTGATACAGTCCCCTGGATTCGCATGTTCTTTCCTTTGATAAAGTGCCTATGATCATCACGTAACACCATGCCCAATGCAAAGGATGTTTCTCCATTGAACACAGAAGCGTCCACATTTAGCTTCAACCAATATTCCTGAGGAGGTTGCCACACAAGCTTACTAATATTCGTTATATCAGTTAGCACCCTCACTGGAACCACTTTCCTTTTCATAGCTTCCTGCCAATCTACAACCTGTTTTGAGTTGATTTCCATAGCAACTGACGGTGTTATGTTCTTTCCTTCCCAGATTTTCTGATTTCGTGCAAACCAAATTCCAGATAGCACCATGGCAATCTTCTCAGTTTCCTCTGTATTGTCAGTGTTAATCTTATCTAGCAACCAAGAAGGAGTTGACTCAACCTCTTGCATATCCAAAGAAAATCCAGTTGTATGCCATCATTCTTTTGTAAACTCACAGTCGAAGAATATGTGAAGCAGATGTTCAATATCAACTCCACACATCGGACATATAATTGTGGTTGCGACTTATTTGCTTCTAAGTAAATTCCTTACAAGTATATTATTATTACAAAATCTCCAGAAAAAAGTTCGTAATTTATAAGGTACCTGCATTTTCCATAATTTGTTCCATCCACTCGAGTCTACATTTGCCAAAGTAACCACATTCTGAGTAGACCACAGTTGATAGCCAGTTTTTATTGAATACACACATGTGGTTGATTCACTCCACACAATTCTGTCCTTAACATCATTCTGAGGAATTCTTGTCTAAAGTATAAGTTGAATATCTTCAACGTGAAAGTCTTGTTTTACCTTATGCACGCCCCATTCTTTGACATCAGGACGGAAGTAACTACAAACAATTTCATTTCTGACTCCATTCAAATGATTATCTTCAGCACGAAAATCACCTTTCCCTTTTAACCAAGGATCCTTAAACGCTATAATGTCCTTCACATCTCCCAAAACCCATCTAAAACCCTTTCGTAGAATCTCCTTAGCTTCCCAAATTCCTGTCCAAATGAAACTTGACCCCGTCCCCTTAGTTGCATTTAGAATATGATCCCCTGGAAAATATCTAGCTTTAAATAAGCGAGCCACGAGAGATCCTGGATTATTACAGAAGTTCCGTAGATATTTGCCCAGTAATACGACATTGAAACCATGTAGATCACAGAATCATAATCCACCCTTGCATTTTGGTATCGACATTTTGTTCCAACCTAACCATCTGATTCCTTTGGTGTTATTCCTAGTCGACCCCCACCAATAGCCATTCATCATTATTTCTATCTCTAAGCAAAGTGATTTTGGGAGGAGAAAACAAGACATACTATATGCTGGAATAGATTGTGTCACGTTCTTAACCATTACAGTTTTACCAGATTTTGATAAATTCTTGTGATTCCAATCCTGAACCTTTCGCCATACTCTGTCCTTGACAAAATTGAAATCCGATTTTTTAGACCTGCCAATGAGGGATGGAAGTCCTAAGTATTTACTATCTTGCAATTCGTTTCTGACCTCCAGAATGGCTTTAATTTCTTGTTATTTATCTGTTCTCACGTTGGCACTGAAAAAAATCCCGAATTTTTGATAGTTCACTGCTTGTCCCGATTCCATCTCATATTTGTTCAAAATCCCTTTAATGACCTGAGCTTCATCCACTGTAGCCTTGAAAAAGAGGAAACTATCGTCAGTAAACAGTAAGTGTGTTACACTCGGAGCATTTGCACTTACTTGACATCCAGATATATGCCCCTCATCCGCAGCTTTAGTGATTTTGTGAGATAAATCTTCTACACAGAATAAGAATAAATAAGGAGATAATGGATCTTCTTGTCTCAAACCATGACTTGGACTAATTGGCCCCACAACTTTGCCATTAAATTTGATCATGTAACTCACTGTCGTCACACACAACATAATCCACTTTATCCATTGCTCAGAGAACCCCATTGACTTCATTCGTTTCTTTGAGAATTGCCAATCCACTCTATCGTAGGCTTTTGAGATATTCATTTTAAGCGCTAGCTACTTCTCCATCAAGGCCTCTGTTTTTCCTCTTCATGAAATGTAACGTTTCAAAAGCCACTAAGACATTATCAGAAATATTTCTTCTCGGGACGAATGTTGATTGGTTTTCAGTTATTATACCTGGAAGAATTTCCTTCAACCTGTTGGCAAGAACTTTTGCTAATATCTTGTAAAGCACATTGCATAATGCAATAGGACACATATCTGTCATTCTCTCTACATTATCCTTCTTGGGGATGAGAACCAAAACAGAATCATTTAAATTAGCAGAAAATGTACCTTCATTCAACCAGTCGCTACAACACTTGAAAATTTCTTTGCCATTCACGATTTGATAAAACAACTATTTGCAAATTTTTTATCATTGTATCAAAGTCCCACAACAATTGGAGACCTAGAGTCGAACTTAACAACGATAATAATATTGAATTTGTGCAAGAGACCGTCTCAAAAATAATGATGATGTCAACTTGCAACAAGATCATATGATTGAATTTTGATTGAAAACAACGATGACAACATGAGCAAGACGATCCGATGATTGTTTCTCGATAGAATACAACGACGATGACAACACATGAATGATCCCTTGTCGATTGGAAATGACAACACGAACGATGATCATAATAACGATCGACAATCGTTTCACGATTGAAAACGATAACTGCTACTTTCCAGTTTTTTTTTAATTTTCTTATTATTTAGAAATTCTCAATACTTACTGTTTTAAGTAGTGTGAATTTAAGTAAAGCTGTTAACGAAATTTTTTGTAATTATTATTGTTAATGTAATAGGAATAATTTTGATATTATAATAGTTATTTTTATTATTGATTAAGTATTGACTATAAAAACCACCTAGAATATCACAAAAATTATTTATAAACAAAGATTTATATCTACACAATCGAATAAAACAAATATTTACTAATATTGTATCAATTAGAAAGAATTAAGCTGCTGCGAAGCAAGCTTGGTGTAGCCAGGGCCAAGAATGTTTCTAAGTTTCTTCTCTCTTCAAGAGACGTGACCTGTCTCTTTGTCATCGTCATCCATAATATATATTCCCTCCTCCTTTTTCCAAAAAATTTAAGCGACAAGTATATTTCCTACCTTAATGCTGATATATAGATGACTCACTGCAAACTTTTTAATTTCTTTTCTGTTTCATTCATCTTTGACCGAAAGTTTGATTCAGATTTTGACTATTACAGATTAAATTTGTACATGCATAACTGCATATATAAGTAAAAGTGACTAAAAACCAAGTACACAAGACGGTTTTGGAATAAAAAATACCCCTCTTGTGTTAAATTTAATCATGAATTTAAGAAAGTAGGAGAGGGAGACTTTGCCCCAGCTGCATTATGACATCTTTAAAAGCACCAAATAATCAGTGTACTGCATTCATTCACTCATGTGTCCATATGCAAAGTCGGAACCTTTTGGAGCTTCCCGGAAGAATCTTATTCATTTGTTTATGTGTTCATGATATTGAATTCTTACACAAACTTGTATATACCAAATGGCATAGTCATACTTGCAGTTTTACATCTTACCGACCCCCTAATTAAGAGAGCTCCCATGAGAGAGAGAAGGTGACCAGTTTGGGAAACTAGAACATATATATATAATTGTAGTTCATAAAGTGTTTAAGGTTTTACTTAAATGCATTAATAATAATAAAAATATACTCCGAAATGAGGGTTACTTTGATTATTTTCCATTTTTCCAAGTGTTTTTAATGAGGGTTATTTTGATTAGTTTTGCTTTCGAGATCTCCAAAATAATTGGGACGAGTTTGTGTAATGCATGTATGTAGCTATAGTGAGAACGTAGCAGCCAATGTGAAGCGTTGAAGCGTTGAAGCATTTACGACGGAATCAGTGTAAAAATTCCGTCGTAAATGCCCTGTTTTGTTGTAGTGGTATAAATGGTTGGTTATCCTGAAAATAACACATGGAAGGGATTATATAAAATTCATAGAACATGATTGGCCATGTTTCAACATGTAATAATTTATTAATTATTCTCTGCAAATTAATCTAATGCAAAGCCTTATTTTTTATAAAAATGGTTAGGAGCAGTTTGATCATAATTCTTACTTTATTGGACCACAAGTCCATTAATTTCCCCTCATAATGCCATTCGATTCCCCACATCTAGTTTTCTATCCTCCCTGTTTTACTGCAATTTTATAGATAGATAAATAAATAGCACATAGTTTGTGGTGTTTATGCAATTATGCAACTAGCTTTGAGAAAATTATATTAGCAAATTAAAATTTGTAGCTAGTAACATGGGTTTTTCATCTTCTGGGATCAAGGGACCAAGTATCTCCACGTCAATATAATGGGCGTTGGAACTTGATTGGAGAATGCAACCATTGGTATATATGCCCATCAAACTGTATACTTTGCTCCCCCATTTGTTCTATTATCATCTCTCTCTCTCTCTCTCTCTCTCTCTCTCTCTCTCTCTCTCTCTCTCTCTCTCTCTCTCTCTCTCTCTCTCTCTCTCTCTCTCTCTCTCTCTCTCTCTCTCTCTCTCTCTCTCTCTCTCTCGTATACATATTCTAAAGAAATAGAAAGGAAGCAGGATATAATTAGTGAATTTGGAGCCAAGAAATAAGTGATCAGCTGACTGAGACAACGACATGTTGAAGACAGAGCTGTGCCTTGGCTTGCCTGGTGGAGGTGAAGCTGGAGAGATCATCAAGACAACTGGAAAGAGAGGATTTTCTGAGACTGTTGAGCTCAAACTCAACCTTCAATCTGATGATTCAGCCATAGATCTCAAACATGACAAGCCCAACAATTCAACTATGCAGAAGAATAAAGATCAAGTGATTAAGCCACCAGCCAAGTATGTCAATATACTATTATTGTACTTTTCAAATCATACGTACATGCCAAACACACATACCACCATGCATATGCTCATTCCGCATATATGTTTTTTTCACTTAAGAATAGCATGGAAAAATAATTATGTTTTTCTTTACCTAAGAAGAGCATGAAAAATTACGTAACAACGAACGGTTAAATATTTACAGGGCACAAGTGGTAGGATGGCCACCAGTTAGATCTTACCGAAAAAATGTCATGGCGGTACAGAAGAGCACAACTCATGAGGAAAAGACTACTGAGAAGGCTGCAGCCTCTGGAAGTAGCATGATCAGCACAGCAGCTTCATTTGTCAAGGTTTCAATGGACGGTGCGCCGTATCTTCGCAAGGTGGACTTGAAGGTGTACAAGAGCTACCAAGAGCTCTCCGATGCCTTGGCCAAAATGTTCAGTTCCTTTACCATGGGTGAGTCTTAATTATATATCCTCTTTAATTACAATTACTATATCATGTTCATAATTAAGCATCTTAATTTTCTACAAACAGCATCTACCTGATTTGGATAATCTGATTCATATGTCTCATGCTCTAGGTATCTGGATTTCTGTTGGCTCTTCATTTTTTTTGTCATTTTTTTTCGACTGCATATATGTGAGGGAATAATTTATACATATTTTATGGAAATTAAGTGGATCTTGGGATAAATACAAAAGGCATATAATTATATCTAGTATAACAAGAAGCAAGTAGGAAATTAGCAGTCTAACCAACAGCATGTAATGAATTTAATCTCATATGTATATTCCCCAAAAATACTTTGTATGTTGTAAAAGCTGAACTCAAAAACATTGTGTACTACTGCAGCACAAGTGCACAAACATCTAACATTGGTTCTAAATTATAATTTTTAATTCACATTGTGTACTATATTGTGGCAGCGGAACGAATAAATATGAGTTGGCGATTAAACAAACATCTAAGACCGATATTGGTTCTAAATTATAATTCACATTGTGCAGTGTTGTCGCAGTAGAATGAATAAATATATATATGAGTTAGCGAGTTGGCGATTAAACAAACATCTAATACTAAGATTGGTTCTAAATTATAATTCGTAATAAATTTAATTTTGTTCTGACAATTCACTGCAATTCAGGTAACTACGGGGCACAAGGAATGATAGATTTCATGAATGAGAGCAAAGTTATGGATCTCCTGAACAGTTCTGAGTATGTGCCTAGCTATGAAGATAAGGATGGCGACTGGATGCTCGTCGGTGATGTCCCCTGGGAGTACGTATCATAAGTTCACTCATATAATCCTTGATTAAACCCCTACTTATTAATTCCTTAATTATAATAACTAATTACTCATATGTAATTATGCATGTAGGATGTTTGTTGATTCATGCAAGCGTCTCCGCATAATGAAGGGTTCAGAAGCAATTGGACTTGGTATGTTGTTCACACATTTATTTTCATTTTTTTATTAATTAACACATTCGCACCCGCATCTTGTCTTTGACAAGATTCGAACGTATCGAAAAACAGGCTAATTTGTGATTATTATTTGCATAATGTAGCACCAAGGGCCATGGAGAAATGCAAGAGAAGGTGCTGAAAAAGTAAGGCAAGCAAACAGCCGAAAGTGACCTGGGTTTGAAGTTGATTATTGTTATTGGTGAAGAGCAAGTAGCAAACATTGGATCTATAAAGCAGGATTGTTGTTTTGAATGTGTCTGTTATTTCAAATTTGACAGTATATACATATATAATATTATTGTTATTATTATTATTATTAAAAAGTTTGGGACATTTTTAATGGACAAGAAGCAATGAACTTTCCAATTGTCTGCCTTGTTTATTACTACTGGCTTGCTGCCTTCTCTGTCATAGTTGTTGCCTCTGAGTTTTTCATTCTTAATAAGTGTGTGTTTTTTTTTAATTGGGTCACAAGATTCTTCATATCATGTATTTGATTTGATTATTACTTAATTTATTTGTTTATTAATTTATGATTGATTTATTCATGAGAAGGATAGTGAATGAGGGAGCAAGGCCATGTGAATGTTCATGGAATCATGGGTGTACAAGTGTATTCATTCATCACCAGTTGTTTAAGTTATATTAGCATATCTATACACACAAAATCTGTGTGTATGTATGCTGGTATTATTTTATGGTGGTGACAGATGAATGTAGCTCAGGAGGTTCTTGAGATGAAGAGAAATTAATGGGGGTTTGGAATTGTTTAGTGGGGGGAAGAGTGGTCAGGACTCAGGAGCACATGCATGTCGATCCCCATATGTTTTTGTTGGGGAATTTTATATTATGGGACAGATCATCTCACAATCTCACATGCTCAATCATCTGTTTTTGAAACATCTTAGGCTCCATCTCTACCACCCAATCACACGTTTATGCAAGTGCAGGACTGCAGGTCATACCTACCTACCGATCGCTACAAAAAGAATGGCCTTTTTTTACCGTCAAATCGGCAGAAAAATACCCCAAATTGATAGAAAATGATCTATTTTCTACCAACGTCCGTTGATAAGAATTACTTAAGTCGGAAATATCATTGGTGGGAAATGTAAATGATCAGGTCAACGAGGGCCTCACATGCTAATGTGGACTGCCACATGGCAGGGACCCACGTGCCAACATGGATGCTGACGTGGCGTGGGACTCATCCACGTCAGTTGATATGTTAAATGCCACGTGGGTGAGACTCTTCCAGGTCAGCTGCCACGTGGATTTTGTGGATCCTTGAGCACATTGGTAGAAATTATTTCAGAGGGCATGTAGAATGTCATTTCCTACCGTTTTGTTAGCATTTCCTACCAATCATTTCATGTCGTCCTTACAATAGGGTAGAAAATGGCTTGAAGACGGTAGAAATTAAAGGGTTTCGAATGGTAAGAACGGTAGAAAATGGCTTGAAGACGGTAAGAATTACTGGACAGTTTTATTTTTTGATTTTTTTCCCAGATTCTTGTTTTACTTGCTAATGATAAAAATCATACTAACAAAAACAAATCTAATAACACACAGTTACATCTTATAGCAAAAACACTTAATAACCAAAACAACCATCCATTACATAAAAGGACCATGACCAAAATAAACATCCACTACATTAAGTTTCCCCTTATCACACCAAATATAATCCCATTGTCTTCTCCAACACAACCATAATACTAAAAATTAAAGTTACACCTCCAAAATATTTGTTCCAATATACTATAATTACAACCATTACAACAAACAAGAAAAATTAAAATTTAACCAATCCTTCGCCTTCCTCTTTTCAAATGTCATCGCCCTCAAACTTGCTTTCAATCTCGTTTTGTCAATTTATTTTGCTTTCAAATCCTAAAAATTTACATATGAAGTGGAAATAAAAAGATTGGAACCAATTAACAAACAAATGAACAATTAAAACATAAGGTTTAAAGTTAGTCTATGGATATGTAACAAAGAACTAATTAATAAACAAAACACAAATACACACATATCATATGTAAATGAAGTGAAGGAGGAAAAAGAGGAAAAAGATTTATACCCAAATGATTGAGATGAATGAGGAAATTGAGATGATTAAAGTGAAGGAGGTGAAGATATTTATATGAAAATTAAAATTTGGTGAATTAGATGAATATATGGTCAAATTGCATATTGGGTGAAGTAGATAAAATGAAAGTGAAAAGGGATAAATAGTTAGTTTATAATATGGTTAAATTGCATATTTCTACTAACATGCGGTAGGTTATAAGTTTGGGCAAAAAAATTGAATTTTTAGTTTGGGCGCACTTTTGAATTTTTGTGAAATTACGGACCATTTCCTACCGACATGCGGTAGGTTTTGAGTTTGAGCGCATTTTTTGACTTTTTGGATTTGGGCAGAATTTTTAATTTTTCATGTTTGGGCGCACTTTTGAATTTTTTATGAAATTATGGACCATTTCTTACCGACATGTGTTAGGTTTTGGTGTTTGTTTGCTGGAAAAATATTGATTTCACAAGAAATCGAACCCTCGTGCCCAACGAATTTACACAACATCCCAACCACTATCCCAAGGTGTTTCTTGTGTAGTGTGATCATTCAAAATTATATGACCACACCATATTATTTTATACTTTTTCATTAAAAGGTCATTACAAATGACTTTTAAAAATTTTAATTTTTGGCATACATGATTAATTCATAGTGATACAGAGATTTGTACGGTTGGATCGTTAAAAATTATTCTTAAAAAATATGAACCAATACAAACTATTAGTAAAATGTGACTAATTTGTAGTGATTTCATATAAAATCGCATCAAATCAATTTTAAAAACTCACAAATTTTGGTACACGCGACTAATTTGTAGTGATTTTGAGATCTGTACAGTTGGATCGTTCAAAAAAAAATTAAAAAATAAGGTCCAACCCTAGAGTTACTCCTAAATCTTAACCTTAAACTACAACCCTTAACCTTGGAAGTTCAGTTTATTGAAAACTGTGAATAATTTTTTTTTTAAAATTATAAATGTCATTTTGTTTTTGTAACTTCATGCAATAAAATACAATATGTTTAACAAAATAAATTAAAAAATTTAGAATTTATTTTGTAACAATTAATTATTTATTTGGAAACCTTTTATCATTATAAAATCATTGTAAATGGAATTAAAAAAAATTATTCTTTGCACACAAGATGTAATTTTAGTGATATTGATATCCGTACGGTTGAATCATGGAAATTAATTTTTTTGAAAAATATTTGTCTAACCCTAGATAACCCCTAAATTCTAAATTTTATTTTAAAATTAATTAATAAATGGAAGGCGGTCTTAGAACAATACGAAATAGTGTTAATATATCCTACCGCCATGCGGTAGGAAATGAGTTTTTGCGCCATTTTTGAAATTTTTCTGAAATTTTGGGCGTCATTTTTTAAATTTTCTAAAAAATAAATTCAATTCCTCATTGAATCGAACCTTAGACCTATTGAACAAACGCTAACACACCAACCACTTTACCAAACATGTTTTTTGTTGAAAATGTTATCCAAGATTTATTTAACCATATATGTCCTCTAATTATTAAAAATAAACATTTTCAATATAAATTCATGGCAAATGAAGTTAAACGAGTCTAATTTTTTGCATACATTATAATTTTATAAGAAAATGTAATTTCAAGATGTATTTATGATGAAAATAATTTTTATATATATTTGTAATTATTAAATAATTATTTTATAAACGTTCGACGATAGGAAATGATATTCGACGATAGGTTTTAAAGCAGAAGGCAGTGTAAATAAATGTAGATAAGATTTAACTTTTCTTTATGGCTCATTTCCTACCGATCGGTAGAAAATCAGTAAAAAATGGCCATGTGGCATGTCAACCAATCAGAGGATGACACACTGTTTTTGATTGCTGAATAAATGACCCATTTCCTACCGCGTTCTTGGAAACTAAATTCAAAACAGCCGCGGGGAGTCGGGGTAGATGGGAAGTATACGAGGATGATTATAGTTGAAACTGTACACGAAAAGTTCTCTGAATCCCCATTATTCACAACAATTAACTATAGTTGAACAAACTTTTCATCAAATTATTTTCTTGTGTTTATCATTCTGAATATTTAAAACCTAATTTTATTGCAGCAACGTTATCGAACAATTATGAGTTCCATCTTCTTTTATCATATAAAGATTTCTATTACAAGTTTGAGTCGTCCCAGGTTAGGAGGTGCTTGGATGTACTCCCTGGTCCTCCGTTTCTTTTTATATGACGTTTGATTTTTTTGCACACATTTTAAAATACTTTGATCGGATACTTAAAATTATTATTTTTTATATTTTCTTTTTTTGAATTAAAATATTTTTTATATATTTTAATTCAAAAAAGAAATTTTTTTAAAAATAATACATTTAAATACCCGGTCAAAACATCTTGAAGTATATGTAAAAAAGTCAAACGACATATAAAAAGAAACGGAGGGAGTATAATTTTGTAAATTTAAATCTTAACACGACAAAAGTTAGAACGATATTCTTTTGTAAACCAAATGTATCGTTCCTTCCTTTGAGAAATTATCAAAAATAGTATTTTTGATAATTTCTCAATATTATATATTCTAAATATACAACTTGATTTTGAAAATATTTTCTAGAAAAATATTTTCTTAAAAAATATTTGATTGGAAAATATATATCTGGAATATTCTCGGGAAAAAAATTTTGAACAATTTTTTGGAAAAACATTTTCTGGAAATAGAAAAAAAAATTCTTAACAAATACTCTTGTTTTTTTCATTATTCAGCTGTTACAAAAACGATTAAGAAAATGAGGGTTGAGGGCCAGTTGCCGAGAATAAAAAGTAGTACTACTTGTGATCTTGAAAAGAGAACTTAATTTGGGGTCATAACTTATGATTTAACCACTAAACAATTGTCTGATACTGAAATTCCTACCATGCCTGGAGGCAAGCTCAGACCCTTGTGTTGTGTTTGGTTTGGGTGAATGGAATGGAATGGAATGGAATGAAATCATGAAATTAAAGGAAAGTAATGGGAGTTGGAGGGAAGATTTAAATGTCATTCTATTCCATTACATTCCATTCACCCCAACCAAACACAACATTGGTGTTTCAACTTGATAACAAGCTTTATGCTTTGGATACCAGTAGAAACCCGGATGAATATGTTGGGTCATTTGAAGTCTATTATCCCAAACAACATCGTTGGCACCAATTACATCAACTGAACTACCATCACTATGGCCCGCATTCTGCTGGTCAACTAGCTGATCCTCAGTCCAAGGGAATTAGCTTCTTCTCTTGGTTTGTTTTTGGATTCTGTGTGTGTCTTTCTTTGCCAAAGGACAATGAAGTGTATATTTATTATGCAAAGAACAAGAAAAGATATTTCTACAACATCGGTGGTGCAACACTTCCATTTCCCGGTATGGCAATCACTTACTGTCAACGTGATTTTCAAGAAGGAGGACTTTCTCGTTTCCCTTTCTTTAAGCTTTATGACAAACCTCCCGTAGAAATTCTTGATACTAAAATCTACTCCCAGCATGATGGTGACTTGACTGGCTGCTTCACCGATTTTGGAAATGGCATTTTCTGCCTTACTGCCTTTGACAATGTTGACATTTATGTCCACAGGTTGAGGACATTTTCCAGACGCAAATGCAAAAATGTTGAGGACTTGAAGATACGATTGATAGATTATAGCATGCACAGATACAAGTACACTGATTTCTCTGAGGCCGGCCACACAAGTTTCAGTTTTGTTGGCTGCTTTTCACAGTGAGTTCTCCCTTTTTTTAGTTCAGTGGTCTTTCTTTGCTTTGACAATTATGATTACATTACTCTTATATCGGTAATGTGTCTATCTTCCCCTCCAGATCACCATCACCAGCTGGTTGGAGCAAGGAAAATACTGAAGACAAAATATACAATTACTGGTTTTCGCTGTAAGGAACGCTATCTCTTGAAAGAGTTTTTTCCCATGCAGTGGCGAGCTTGATGAAGAGGAAGATGACGTTCCTGGTACCGAGGTATGGTGACCTTTATCTGACCATGATCTCTGATTTAGAGCACAAAAATTTAAGTTCGGTAACTTAGATCATAAAGAACTAATAGAACTTTTTCCTGGCCTCTTTTGTAATTTTTGCAGTGTGACTATGGAATGGTCGAAGAGTTTGTAGACTCTGATAACTGATGGAACTTGTTGGCCGAATAGGGTTCACATCTAATTAATTAATATTCTTGTATTAACAAGAAAACCATAACAGTAATCTTAGAAAACCATAACAATATTCTTATTCACTCAACACCTCATGTTGTAACAGTACCTTTCCTTACTGAAATGTCGCTCGAAAAAGGTGTGCGTGTGTTTACCTAGTAAAAAAAACAATAATCCGGAAAGCTGATACATATAGCCGGAAACAATAGACAGATCTAGAGGGAAGTTTTTCAATTGAATGTGTGGGAGTCAGGTCTAAAATTTGTCGACACTGCTTCAACTCGACCGACTTTAATGGCAAAGACAATGAACATCTTCACAACATGGTGTGCCCCCATTTTCGAATGAATTATCAACGTTTATTTTACTTGTGTTCGTTTTTTGACTTCTTTATGATTGATCTAGCATCTTAACATCAAACTATAATCAAATACAAGAATATTTGTTGCTTTCCCACCAGGTTGGACTAATGAACATAAAATGTTCATACTTGTAGAATAAAAGGATGCGTGTGAATAATGCAACCAATTAGAATACAAATTTCGGCGTCTAAATATGGACACTATGAGGGCTTAAGTTGCAACAACTACAGAGATTTGAAACTACTATTCTTGTGAAACCCCGGATGAAAGCCGAATCCTGGAAACAACCTATTTGTGAAAAATAGGTATAGAATTGTATCAGAGCTTTGATACTGCCATAATGGTGATACGCAGCTCCAAAATAAATAAAAGATATATATTGGTACACTAGCCAAAACAGTATCTAGATATGTGAGGGTATTCTGTTTGAATTACGATTTGCAAGGCAAATAAAATTGTGGCAAATATAATTCAGTTCTTCATAATAGGGACACAATTTGTTTGTACCATTTTTCATGCTTTATTCTTCTGCTGTAATGTACGTGATTTTATATTAATATTAATATTAGTAATTAGAAAGAAAAAAAAAAACAAACAAACAACATGTTATTAAATAAACTACTATTTAGAGAAGAGTAAGGACGTATTGTACTTCTAGTACTAGTCGGTAACCTCTGCCTATATATTTATTAAGTGCCCTAAAAAAAATATAAAGTAGAACATTAGCGTGGAGGCTATAATAGGAGCCGCAACAGGGGAGTAGAGGAATCATTCGTCTCGTTTTCTTGACTAGTACCTTCATTACAGGTTAGCCTATTCGTAACGTATAGCATCATCAGTCTTTACATAATTTGTTTAAAGAATGATGTTTATTATATGTATTGATTGTTAACTGATCCTGATGCTTTTACTTTTGTTCGCAAGCCAATTCACATGTCTACAATTATTTGCTTTCTTATGCTTGTAATATTGATGTGCTATTTTCTGGAATTATAATTAATATTTGTAATCTATACTTTAAGTGCTAATTGAGTATTTATGTATAATTAAATACCATATGATTTACTTGGTTCAACAATGGCATTCGATATTTAAAAAAAAAAAAAAAGAAATTATTTATTCTCTGGCTCGTACTTGCTTTAAGTATCATGATATATATATATTAAATTATTGTTTTACAAGAATCTACCATTTTGCCGTTTTTTTTTTTAATGTTATATATCGAAACCTTGAACCAGGGGTGCATGTTTAATATTAAATTATCATTATTTAGGTATTTGTCAATTATCTAATAAGCATTTTATAAGTAATTCATTTAATATTATTATATTTAAATTATGTACACTCGGCCATGTTCATGTTAGTTAGTTTAAGTGTATTGTATATCTTATTAATAATGGATGCTAAATTACTGATGAGGCTTGCGTGTTGACGGCTAAGTGACTAGCCAAGGCTAACTGAATAATGTATATTAATTATAGATTATAAATTTGTGTTAGGTCGCGGGTCGGGAGTGTAAGCTAACATTGTTAGTGTTTGAGATTGGTAATTTTCGAGGTACGGATTCTCTCCTCTGTTATTCAGCGCTACTCCTCTTAGTAATATTTAAATTAAATTCGTTTTGATCTCAAATCCGTTCGTTTGGTTTTTAATCATTTTGAATATGAAAATTTGTTCTGACTCTGAAAAATATATTTAAATCTGTTTGAAATATTTAAATATCCGTTTCTGCGATTTTCTGATATTGCGTATATTTTATATCTGCTGAAAATATTGAGAATATCTGTTCTGTGATTTAAAAGTATTGCGAAATATTATATTTGAACCCTTAGTGATATAGGGTATACCGAGTTAACCAGCTGTAGGGGTACTACAGCCATGTCATTGCGGCACCAGTGACATGACACTTCCATGGCAGTGTGATTGGTCATGGCGTATCCTTCTGTTCTGATAGCTCAGGAGGCGAGCTTTTGCGCATTTGATATTTGTTTCAGGATACGTGGGTGCACCCAGAATTTATGATTTGTGATTTGTGATTTGACGGTGACGTTGTATATGCCGTACACGTTAGCCGGTTTGTTGCACACATTAGGTACCCTATGATGTGTGTATTTGTATCTGTTCTGTTCTGATCTCGGTATGAAATATCCTAACCCCTCGTTGCTTCAGCCATAATTATTTTTAGATAAATGTTTCATTATAAACTGTCAAATATGAACATCTGTTTTATGTTTTATAAACTGTATTCCAAATCCGTACTGGGCAATTGGCTCATGCTGTATTCTTTTTCTGGCAGGTGCTTAGGGGGATCTGGGACTGTGTGATGGAGAGCCACCCCTTTATATCATTGATTAGGATTTGCAGACTTCTATCATTATTTAGACTTGAATATCATTTTAGAGATTTTGGTTTTCGTATTTATTGTTTTGAACTGTTTTGGAGGTTTAATATTATCTTGGAGATTATTAGACTATTTAATTATTATTTAGAGATTATTTTAGTGCTCTGTTTGCAGGTTTATGGTTTTATAAGTAGCCCTCATTTAGATATAGATGGGGGTGTTACAAAGATGGTATCAGAGCATAGGTTCTTTCTTGTAGAAAACCTATTTAGGTTGACCTGTGAGATTGGGTAGACGTTAGGATGGGTGCTCTCTTTCAAGCTCATTTCATTTTGCTCTATTCTTTTGACTTCTGTTTTTAAATCGCTTCTGCTTATCTATTCTTGTTATCTTCATTCGTTCGTTATCTTATATTGTAGATGCCTCCTAGACGTAATCGAACTACTAATCGGACTAACTTGGGTGTTAGCCAAGCTGAGTTAGCCGCGATGATAGGTCAAGCAGTGGCTCAGGGTATACAGCAAGCCATGGCAAATCAGAATAATCAGAATAATCAGAACAATCAGAATAATCAGAATAATCAGAACAATCAGAATAATCAGAATGGTCAAGGGAATCAAGATGGTCAGAATAATCAGAATGATCAAGGACATCAGCAAAATCCGGAGGGTCAGGGTAATCCAGTGGAGCCATTTGTATGGTTGGAGAGATTTGTTAAGCAGAAACCAGAATCTTTTCACGCACCACAGACTCCTATTGATGCTGAGAACTGGATTGTTCATCTTGAGAAGATTTTTGATGCTTTGGGTTGCGATGAGATCCAGAAGGTCAGATTGGCTGTATATAAGTTAGAAGGGGATGCTCAGCGATGGTGGAGAGGTGTGAAGGCTACGAGGGGTGATGAGTTTACAGAGACATTGATTTGGCAGGGATTTAAGGAAGTTTTCTATGAGCAGTACTTTTCTAATGCAGACAGGGAGGCATATTTGAGGGAGTTTCATTCTATCTCGCAGAACTTCGATGAGAGCCTTACTGACTATATGGCGAGGTTTATCAGGTTAGCTGGATTTGCTGGGACAGTTGCAGGGACTGCTACACAGCAAGCTGAAAAATTTAAATGGGGACTGAGACCTAATCTGAGGGGTTCTATCATTTCACTAAAGTTTCCTAATGTGGCGGAGGTGGCAGATGCAGCTAAGGATATTGAGAAGGAGCGTAATGAGTATAGAGCTTCCAGGTTTCAGAATGATCGTAAGAGGCCTAGAGATGATCAGAGTTCTGTACAGGGTAAACAGTGGAATGGAGGTCAAGGTAATCAGCAGGGACAGTGGCGTGGAAGATACCAGAATATGAGGACTTAGTCGACTTACGGTCAGAATCAGTATGGTGGTCAGAAGCAGAATCAGAATCAGAATCAGCAGTTTCAGCGGTTTCAGCAGCAGCAGCCTAGGCAGTGGCAGAATCGTCAACAAGGGCAAAATCGTCAACAGGGGCAGAATCGTTATTCAGTGTATGGGGGTAACCCCAATATGATTCCAGTGGCTCCTTGTGCTACATGTGGTGGACATCACCCAGGGAGAGCTTGTTATAAACAGTCTGGGGCATGTTTCTTATGTGGTTCGATGCAGCATAGGGCTAAGGATTGTCCGACATCGCGGAACACTGGTGGTGGAGGCAGTGGTAGTGGTGGTCAGCAGAATCAGCAGAATCCTTCAGGCAGAGTGTTTGCATTGACTGCTAATCAGGCAGCAGCTCATTCAGGTACCGTTTCAGGAACACTTCTTGTTGGTAGACGTGATGCTTATGTGTTATTTGATACTGGTTCGACTCATTCTGTTGTGTCTTTATCGTTTGTTCGTCATCTTGGTGTTCTTCCATCATTATTATATCCTCGTATGTCTATTGCTACCCCAATGGGGAATTCCGTTATTATTTCTGATGTGTACCGAGAGTGTCCGATAGCTGTTGGGGATAGAAATTGTAAGGTTAACTTGTTTCCGATGGAGATGCATGACTTTGACATTATTTTGGGTATGGATTGGTTGAGTGAACATCGAGCTACAATTGATTGTCAGGGGAAGAGGGTGATCTTTGGGGATGCAGATAAACCAGAATTTATATATCAGGGTTCTCAACCGAAAGGAGAGGTTAAAATGATTTCAGCTCTAAAGGCGAGTAAACTTTTGTCTAAGGGCTGTGATGGCTATCTTGCTTTCGTGAAGGATATGTCTAAGGATGAGCCTCGCATCGAGGATTATCCAGTTGTGAATGAATTCGCAGACGTGTTTCCTGATGAGCTACCAGGGTTGCCACCACAGCGAGAGGTGGAGTTTACTATTGAACTTGTTCCAGGTGCAGAGCCTATTTCTAAGGCGCCGTACCGAATGGCACCATTAGAGTTGCAGGAATTGAAAGAGCAGTTGCAAGAGTTATTGGATAGAGGATTTATCAGGCCAAGTGTATCTCCGTGGGGTGCTCCAGTGTTGTTTGTGAAGAAGAAGGATGGTTCTATGAGGTTGTGTATTGACTACAGGGAGTTGAATAAGGTGACTATCAGAAACAGGTATCCTTTGCCACGCATTGATGACTTGTTCGATCAGTTGCACGGGGCGAAGTACTTTTCGAAGATAGATTTGAGATCGGGTTACCATCAGTTGCGAGTAAGGGATGAAGATATTCCGAAGACAGCATTTCGTACTCGTTACGGGCATTATGAGTTTCTTGTGATGTCCTTTGGGTTGACGAATGCTCCAGCGGTATTTATGGATTTGATGAATCGTGTCTTTCATGATTATTTGGATAAGTTTGTTGTCGTCTTTATCGATGATATCTTGATATACTCTAGGAGTAAGGAGGAGCATGAGGAGCACTTACGTACTGTACTTGAGATCTTGAGACAGAAGAAATTGTTTGCAAAATTTTCAAAGTGTGACTTCTGGTTAGAGCAGGTGGCATTTTTAGGGCATGTTGTGTCTGCTAGAGGGATTGAGTTAGATCCTGCGAAAGTCGAGGCTATCACTAATTGGCCGAGACCTAGCAATGTGACAGAGGTGAGGAGTTTCTTGGGTTTGGCAGGTTACTATAGGCGCTTTGTGGAGGGTTTTTCGTCCATAGCTTTGCCGATGACTCAACTGATGAGGAAGGGTGTTAAGTTCGAGTGGAATGATGATCGTGAGAAGAGCTTCCAAGAGTTAAAGAAGAGATTGGTGTCGGCTCCTATACTTGTGTTGCCATCAGGGAGTGGAGGATATCAGGTTTATAGTGATGCTTCTAAGAGAGGATTGGGTTGTGTTCTTATGCAGCATGGGAAGGTGATTTCTTACGCTTCTAGGCAGCTTAAACCCTATGAGGTAAACTATCCTACGCATGACTTGGAGTTAGCAGCAGTGGTCTTTGCTTTGAAGATTTGGAGGCATTATTTGTATGGGGAGACTTGTGATATCTTCACTGATCACAAGAGTCTTAAGTACATTTTTACTCAAAAGGAGCTTAACATGAGACAGCGGAGGTGGCTTGAACTTCTTAAGGATTATGATGCTAATATTCAGTACCATCCAGGGAAGGCAAATGTTGTGGCAGACGCTCTTAGTAGGAAGAACTTGGGGAGTGTTGCATCTCTAATTACTCAGCCGCATCTTATTTTAGACATGGAGCGCTTTGGTATTGAGTTGTATGTTAGAGGATCAGGTGGTAGCATTGCTAGTTTGAGAGTGGAACCAAATCTGGTTTCAAGGGTCAAGGAAGCTCAAAAGAAAGATACAGGATTGGATGTCATTAGATCGGAGGTGGCAGCCGGTAAGCAAAAACATTTTCGTGTTGATGATGAGGGTGTGTTATGGTTGGGTAGTAAATTGTGTGTGCCCGCAGACTTGGCGATTCGTGAAGAAATTTTGACCGAGGCTCATAGTTCTTCATTCTCTATTCATCCAGGTTCCACTAAGATGTATAGAGATTTGAAGGAGCACTTCTGGTGGAGTAGAATGAAAGCAGACGTAGCAGAATTTGTGGGGAAATGTCTTATATGTCAACAGGTGAAGATAGATCATCAGAGGCCTAGTGGATTATTGCAGCAGTTAGATATTCCGGTTTGGAAGTGGGAAAACATTACTATGGATTTTGTGACTCATTTGCCAAGAACCTTCAGGAAGAACGATGTTATATGGGTGGTGGTTGATAGACTTACTAAATCAGCTCATTTCTTGCCTATTAGAGAGACTACTCCTATTCATGAGTTGGCAGAGATTTTTCTGCAGGATATTGTTAAACTTCATGGCGTACCTGTGTCGATAGTTTCTGACAGGGATACGAGGTTTACATCACGTTTTTGGAAGGGATTCCAGCAGGCTTGGGGTACGAGGCTTAATTTTAGTACAGCTTTTCATCCGCAGACTGATGGACAGTCAGAGAGGACGATTCAGACATTAGAGGATATGTTGAGGGCTTGTGCTTTGGAGTGGACAGGTGATTGGGATAAGTATTTGTATCTTGTTGAGTTTGCGTATAATAATAGTTGGCACGCGAGTATTGGTATGCCACCATTTGAGGCTTTGTATGGTAGGAGGTGTAGAGCACCATCTTGTTGGGATGAGGTTGGTGAGAAAGTCATTGCAGGGCCAGAATTAGTTAGAGTTACTAATGAGAAGGTTGAGCAGGCTAAGGCAAGTTTGAAGGAGGCTCGATCACGTCAAAAGAGTTATGCGGATCAACATAGGAAGTTTGGTGGATTTGAAACTGGTGATCATGTGTTCTTGAAGGTGTCGCCTTGGAAGGGTGTTAAACGTTTTGGCATGAAAGGGAAGCTTAGTCCGAGATATGTTGGTCCTTTTGATGTTATAGAGAAAGTGGGCGAAGTGTCTTATAGGGTTGCGTTACCACCGCAGTTATCTCATGTCCATAATGTGTTTCATGTGTCTGTTTTGAGGGGCTACAAATATCATCCGCTTCATGTAGTTCAGTATCCATTGCATACGATTAGGGAGGATCTTTCGTGTGAGGAGGAAGCAGAAGCTATCCTAGCTCGAGAGGAACGAGTTATGAGAAAGAGTACCATTCCGTTTGTGAAAGTCTTGTGGAAAAATCATTCGGAGAGAGAGGCTACTTGGGAATTAGAAGGATCTATTCGTGAGAGATATCCGCACTTATTCGATTCAGGTACGATTTTTAGTTTCGTTAGATTCCGGGGACGGAATCCTTTTTAAGGGGGTATATATGTAATGTACGTGATTTTATATTAATATTAATATTAGTAATTAGAAAAAAAAAAAAAAAAAAAACAAACAACATGTTATTAAATAAACTACTATTTAGAGAAGAGTAAGGACGTATTGTACTTCTAGTACTAGTCGGTAACCTCTGCCTATATATTTATTAAGTGCCCTAAAAAAAATATAAAGTAGAACATTAGCGTGGAGGCTATAATAGGAGCCGCAACAGGGGAGTAGAGGAATCATTCGTCTCGTTTTCTTGACTAGTACCTTCATTACCGGTTAGCCTATTCGTAACGTATAGCATCATCAGTCTTTACATAATTTGTTTAAAGAAGGATGTTTATTATATGTATTGATTGTTAACTGATCCTGATGCTTTTACTTTTGTTCGCAAGCCAATTCACATGTCTACAATTATTTGCTTTCTTATGCTTGTAATATTGATGTGCTATTTTCTGGAATTATAATTAATATTTGTAATCTATACTTTAAGTGCTAATTGAGTATTTATGTATAATTAAATACCATATGATTTACTTGGTTCAACAATGGCATTCGATATTTAAAAAAAAAAAAAAAAAAAAAATTATTTATTCTCTGGCTCGTACTTGCTTTAAGTATCATGATATATATATATTAAATTATTGTTTTACAAGAATCTACCATTTTGCCGTTTTTTTTTTTTAATGTTATATATCGAAACCTTGAACCAGGGGTGCATGTTTAATATTAAATTATCATTATTTAGGTATTTGTCAATTATCTAATAAGCATTTTATAAGTAATTCATTTAATATTATTATATTTAAATTATGTACACTCGGCCATGTTCATGTTAGTTAGTTTAAGTGTATTGTATATCTTATTAATAATGGATGCTAAATTACTGATGAGGCTTGCGTGTTGACGGCTAAGTGACTAGCCAAGGCTAACTGAATAATGTATATTAATTATAGATTATAAATTTGTGTTAGGTCGCGGGTCGGGAGTGTAAGCTAACGTTGTTAGTGTTTGAGATTGGTAATTTTCGAGGTACGGATTCTCTCCTCTGTTATTCAGCGCTACTCCTCTTAGTAATATTTAAATTAAATTCGTTTTGATCTCAAATCCGTTCGTTTGGTTTTTAATCATTTTGAATATGAAAATTTGTTCTGACTCTGAAAAATATATTTAAATCTGTTTGAAATATTTAAATATCCGTTTCTGCGATTTTCTGATATTGCGTATATTTTATATCTGCTGAAAATATTGAGAATATCTGTTCTGTGATTTAAAAGTATTGCGAAATATTATATTTGAACCCTTAGTGATATAGGGTATACCGAGTTAACCAGCTGTAGGGGTACTACAGCCATGTCATTGCGGCACCAGTGACATGACACTTCCATGGCAGTGTGATTGGTCATGGCGTATCCTTCTATTCTGATAGCTCAGGAGGCGAGCTTTTGCGCATTTGATATTTGTTTCAGGATACGTGGGTGCACCCAGAATTTATGATTTGTGATTTGTGATTTGACGGTGACGTTGTATATGCCGTACACGTTAGCCGGTTTGTTGCACACATTAGGTACCCTATGATGTGTGTATTTGTATCTGTTCTGTTCTGATCTCGGTATGAAATATCCTAACCCCTCGTTGCTTCAGCCATAATTATTTTTAGATAAATGTTTCATTATAAACTGTCAAATATGAACATCTGTTTTATGTTTTATAAACTGTATTCCAAATCCGTACTGGGCAATTGGCTCATGCTGTATTCTTTTTCTGGCAGGTGCTTAGGGGGATCTGGGACTGTGTGATGGAGAGCCACCCCTTTATATCATTGATTAGGATTTGCAGACTTCTATCATTATTTAGACTTGAATATCATTTTAGAGATTTTGGTTTTCGTATTTATTGTTTTGAACTGTTTTGGAGGTTTAATATTATCTTGGAGATTATTAGACTATTTAATTATTATTTAGAGATTATTTTAGTGCTCTGTTTGCAGGTTTATGGTTTTATAAGTAGCCCTCATTTAGATATAGATGGGGGTGTTACATCTGCCTTCTCTGTAAATCAATAACTAAGGTCTGCAACCTGTTTTGGGATATTAAAACTTGTAAACCATATCCTCTGTATATCCAAGTTCTTTGAGTATGTCAGTGAGCTGCAAATCATTACAACAGGCAACTTAGTAATTAGTTGCACAGGAACCACTTAATAAAATTATCACATGTTATAAGATATATGATGCATCTGTACCTCGCCTTGTGTCCAATCTTTTGCCTTTTCACCAGATATATGTTTCACCATTCCAGGAGGGCCACATACCTGAGGTAAAGAGACTCAACTATTGAATACAAAAAAATGCAGATAATAACTAAGATAAAAACTGGAAATAACATTAAAATACTGGGTGTTTGATACAACACTTCTTAATAAATGAATTCTTAACTTACGAATTGCTTAATGATGCTGCATTTCCAGATAATTTCTGAAATAAAGCAATCCCCCATACCAAACATTTCTAATCTCATTTTTAACATTTATAAGATCCATTGCTGCACAACTTCAAAGAGTATGCAAAGGTGTTGAACTGGCCTTACCTAGCACAAGTTCTAATATAACGTGTTTGACGACTATTAAATCTACCCTTATATAACCTTTGCAGAATAATGCAGGAGTCTTTTATGAAATTAGTACCAGTCTGCATAATCTTAGTAAGCAATCTAACATTATAGTTCGCGTAACATTTTAAGTAGCAGTAAGAAATTTAACTTTCTTCAAGTTTCAAGTGTTCATACCCATGTCCTAGTATCAACTGCCCGACAAGGGTACTCGAGAAACTAATCAAGGGTACATAACGACCAAGGTCGCATCTGTTCCTAGCATTGCCGACATAATTTTAACACAAAGAACTCATGACAAAGTTGAGATTGGCGATGAAAGTAAGAAATTTACTTACTAGTACAAGAGTATTTCATTTGATAACAGTTACAGTAATATGCAAATGGAGCAAATCTAACAATTCTTCTTCCAAAGCGCCACACATTTTAATTTTAGAATAGTAGAGTACATGACTTTGACTTTGAGCTTGAGGAACATCCTCAAACAATTAGGAACATAAACCAAAGAATGGAATGGAATGCAATATGAGAACTTACGGCCGAACTACATATTTTGTTTTTTCCTTCATCATCTGGTGCTAATGGGTATCTATCAAAAGAGAGACAAAAAATCATTATGAGGATTAACATTTTGGCAGATATACCCAATAAGCTAACAACAAAACCTACAAAAAATCATTATAAACCTAGAACCTCCTCAGTTCAGAAAAATAAAATGATCAAGAATTGAGAGTTATACCTTGTAACAAGGCAAGATGCAACATCAAGGCCCAACTTGGTACTGGGATCAAACGAGAACCTGCCAGTTTGGAGGGAGAAAGAATATTGTCATGAAATTATATGTTGACTTGTTGACTCAGAGTAAGACGTAGCACTAAGTTTTTTATACTTGCAACTTCGTCATAAATTTACATCAGACATTTTATATGTAGTCAAGCTTTAAGGCCTAACTTTGTTATTATCTGATGGTAAATAACATCTTTTAAGTTAACCAGTAGCAATATTAGTTCCAAGTTTCATAGAAAAATTCTGATGGACTGAAGCCGTGAACCTAAGAACTCTTTTTCAACCAATATTGATCAACTATCAGGTAAGATCATAACCTGTATAATTGAGTATTGTGGCTGACTTTTGCCTTGTCTTGCAGTTTAAATTCAATCCATTTGTCAGGGTTGAGTGCTAGAAATAGAAAAAGCAACAGTTAGACCTGAGAATGCATGTGACCGAAAGTCCAAAATTACACAATTTGCTACACTTTGTATTTTACGTCAAGGATTCTAGTCATTCAATAAGGTTAAACAATTAATAGGCTAATCATTTATTTTATTTTATGATAAAATCTCCGAGCACGCTAAATTGGCATAATATGTACATTTCATATATGTTCGTTTTTCATTCTGAAATTTGAACATAAGGAGATGAGGAAGGTGGATGTAAGAAGATAGATATGAGTAGGAAACGGATTTCTGCACTTAAGCCAATTTCCCAATATGACGAATTATAATACAGTATGCAACAAACTGATTTTCATTAATCATTACAGAATAAATCAAAGAGACATGTGTAGCACTTTTGTGCTCTAAAATCCATATTCTAAGAATGCATACTTACAACATAATAGCATATCTGCATATGCAAGTAAATATTTCCAAGTAATCAACCTGTATTAGAGAAAATATTACTAAAGCACAACGAAATTTAACAAAAATTCCCAGATTACTTTCAATTATCACGTAACAATGTATTATAATGACATCACAATATAATGTAACTAATCTCTCGTTGTTGGTTTACGTGATGTCGAGGGTTCGAATCTTATCCAAAACACGAAATGTGGAAAAGTAAAGTAGGGGAAAGTGTGTTACCAAATTAGGGGAGTTGAAATAGTAGAAACAGGAAAGTCCACCTAATGGAAGTGGAAGCTGATTGGCCTCGATATGCGTGAGGACTTGCGATCGGAGCAGCAGCTCGGGCTAGTCTTCTTAGAAACATTTTTAGCGAGAGATGAGAAAGAGAGAGAGAGAGAGAGAGAGAGAGAGAGAGAGAGAGAGAGGCTATTTTGGTGCTGCTGCATTGTTGTGAGTGATTGGGCCTTGTCAATGCATCTGTGGTTGATCCGCTTTGGGTCAGCAAGGACATTTGTAGTTGAGCCCAACAAGCTAATTAACTCATACGGATTGTTTATTTTAGACAACCAAGTATATTCCCAACGTGTACAGTGTAATGTAGCCAATTAACTTATGTTTTCTAGGAGGTGCCAAAAAAACAAATTTATGCGGGTTGTGAATCCGTTCGAAGCGGACAATATCCTATTATTAATGTGAATATATATATATGTATATTCATATATTTCAGTTGCCATCAAATTCAAAATAAATTTTTAATTAATCATTAATTTTTGATTAATTTTTACATTATTAGTGATTTTATATGCATTATTCCGAGTTTGATGGATTTAACAAATGTTTATATTTTATCCTTAAACAATTATAATTTGTTTATATAATATAAATTTATTATTGCAATACAAATATACTTGAATTCACACTAAAAAAATTTACTAACTTTAAAATTTACAAAAAAACATACACATAATTTTCTTTAAAATAATAAAATATTACTATATCGATAAAGTAATATACACAAATCCACCGGATCCGCATGTAGGAAGTATGTGAACAAATTAATCTTTCAAATGTTTGTTTTTTTAGTTGTAATAGTGAGTGATATACATATTACTCTTCCAATTACATTTTCATATCTAATCCTTAACGTTTTTGTTCATTATACTATTTCATGACCATTTCCACTATTGTAGGCATGAGTAATTGGGTTATATGATTAAATTTTGAGCAGAAAACTTAGTCTTCACATATAAAACAACTTAATCTCCACATATAAAAAATCTAGGAGTAAATACACAGATATAGTACTAGGACTAACCATTTCACATTTCTAGTTACTTACTAATCCACGTAGCTAAACTATGTACATAACCCTAGACGGCTAGACCACATGACTCTTGGACTTATATATATCTTAGTATGAGTTACTACTATCTTCTTCTAATTCGGAAGTGATACATTTTATTTTAATCAGCGTTACTACCATCCCACGAACTATCTTAACATAAATTTATATCTTAGTATGAGCAGGTCGAGTACAATGCTTTAGTGGTAATATTGTTTATTATATAGCATGAATTGTAAAAAAAACTCAACTCCAAAGAAGTTTCAAATTTGAATGTAAATATGCATTAATTATATAATTGAATCCAAGGACGGATTCATCAATTCTGGTCACACCACCCCTAACTAGAAAAGTAGAGAAATAATTAAATAATTATTGGATTGTACATGATCAAATCCTAGAGGCATATTGAATTGGGTTAAAGTTTAAAAAAAATTATAAATTTAAAATAATTTTTATTTTGGAACCGAAAAATACATTTAATACTATATTATAGAAATAATTATAATTATTTTACATTTAGGATTGGATATGCTTGGGATGGATGCAGTTGGGTATTATATTGCTGAAAGCAATAGAGGAATTCATGTCAAAATTTCATGTTTGCTTCATTAAATTGAATGGAGTACGCGCGGTTTGGTTTACTTTTTGGAAGGCAACAACGACAACACCAGCACCTGCAGCTACTATGCATTGGGGAATGTGGAGACAACTATCCCAGGCACGTAGTACTACTCTCATCGTGTAGCATAAATATTTGATAAACTCTATGTACAATCAATGACAATTATTCGTAAATATTAATTATGAGAAAGAATATATTTATGAGCCTCGAACTGAGACGTAGATTATGAATAAATGAGATGTAGTTGGAGGATTGTTTTGGTATAGTGTCTGGAGAAGATATAGAAAACAGTGAGACAATATACTCACACGTATATAGTATGTTCAAAGGCCTGTATTCTGCTTTTCTGTTATCATCAGAATCTGCCGAAGGCCATAAATAACTTGGCTTGAGATTTGATTAAACGTCAACATCGGGTAGATATATACTGACCAATCTCACTGTAACAAGCGACAACTTCTAGAACTACATACACATATATAGTACTAGGACTAACCATTTCACATTTCTAGTTACTTACTAATCCACGTAGCTATACTATGTACATAACCCTAGGCGGCTAGGCCACAGGACTCTTGGACTTGTACATATCTTAGTACGAGCTACTACTATCTTTTTTTAATTCGGAAGTGGTACATTTTATTTTAATCAGCGTTACTACCATCCCACGAACTATCTTAACATTAATTTGTTTCTAAAATTATGTTATCGATTTGGCTAGTCTTTCCATTTTAGGGTTAGGTCAACTTTTTTTTTAATATATATATATGCTGGTTAGGTCAACTTCTATCCTCGGTAAGCATACCAATTAGATGACTGTTGGAATTCAATTTTTGTATATACATGTGACATGCGTTACATTGTGCACAACTGTAATATTTGATCCAAGTTCTTTTGCACAATATCAAGTACAGTAATATCAAGATTCAAGAGACATTTTTTTGCCCTATTTGACAACAGATTCACACTTCAGTATTCCCAGTCACACTTATACTCGTCCACTATTCTCACATTTTCCCTCAACCAAACCCCATAACTACCTCCCTTTGTGGAATATATATTTTTAATAACTTATTTGAACAAATGGAAGTAATGTTTTTGGCTATAATTTTAATGATATTTTTCACGATTTAGAAAAAAATAATGCAATTTTTTATAAGAGATGATAAAATAAAGACGAATGTCTTATTATACGAGAAGATATCAAATATGAGTACCCATTGGAAAGAGTGGAGTTCCTTGATCACATCACAGAGATTTGATTGAAAATAGGTAAACTATCTCAGACGTGGAATAAGCCTAGACGGCTATAGTGTTATCGTACCAATTCTACATGCATATTTTTTTTTGTCAAGGTTCTACATAAATATTTAAAATCACCTACAGTGGTATCTTCTAAAATTACGTGTATCACAAAACATTGTGTTTTAATTTTTTTCAACAATCTAATTAAATTTAAATCATGTATAAATCTAAGATCAGAATGTTCAAATTGCACCAAATTTATGCAGTGAATTAACAATAGTAGAAAGATATGTTTAAGTTAACTTTATCTTTTTAACTTTGAATTTTCTCCTTACTAATAATTGTTAAATATGTATCAAAAGGTAAAATTAAAATTAATTTATTACAGAAATGGTACATCCCTTAAAACATCAGTGTACAATAAGTGCTTTCTATGTGATCATGTACAATGGATATTGTAATGCAGAAATGTTTGTCTCAAGGTCGGTAGCTATAACCTATAGATATTAAAAATGTTTAATTTTTTGAAACGAGGCAGCTGGGATGGTGCATAAAGTGGGCCAAGTAAGTGTATGTACATTTGTAACACAACTGACCAATAGAAAATAGACATGTATCTCTCAACCCGCAAACCCTTAAATTATCCATGGGACAATAGTTTTTTCTTTGACTTGTTTCGAAAACCCATCCCATAAACCCTATCTATTTTATTTCTTTTGCTTTTCGTTTTCAGGTGAGATACATATAGAGAGAGAAGAGAGATAAAAGAGAGATTACATAGAGAGAGATGAGTGGAAGAGGGCACGGTGGTTTTGGAGTTGTACCTCAAGCGAAAAATACTCGGGTACCAGGTCGTGGAAAAAGACCCACAGCCTCAGCAAAGCTCAATGCAATTTGGCACTATAGAGCCAAATCCATTAGATCCCCCGGTTGGAGGTATGCAATATTTCAAATGTTTTTTTTAGTTCTATCAGTGATGTATTTACATATTAGCATGGTCGGACCATGGTAGGGATTAGGGTGGGTTTAGTCCGGGTGAAATAATTTTTTTTCTCAAAATTACTATTAGTACTTGGCAAAATATGTTATCCAGTCCGAGTTATTTCAAAATATGTTTTCTGCTTGGATCTCTTAATGTCTTATTTTCTTAAAACTTAAGAAAATACAATCTTTTTGTAAAAGTTTGTGTAGCAATAAATGTAACTAAAAAGGAATTGATGTTAGGTATTTAGTAATTATTTTTTTTGTTCATAGCATTAAAATAATTGAAAAATAAATTCATGTGTGTTTTTCTTATTTGACATTCATTTTATATTTTAATAATCAGTGGTCATACATTTAAAAGGACCACATAAATGTAACTAATTTTTTTTCTAAAATCCTCAATGTTAATGACTTGAGACATCAAAATTTTTGTTATGTGAATCTAAATGGATAAGAATATCGAAAAGTAGATATCTTATGCAACTTATTTACTATCGGCTAAAATTTAAAATTATGTGTACTTTAATTTGAGAAACTCAAACTATTAGCTAATAATTTTATATGTTTATTGTTATAATAATATTTGTTTCCTACATATTTAGCTAACACATGAAACTTAACTTATAAGCTAATATTAGTTTTATAATTTTTTTTTAAAAAGATTACATAAGTTATTTTATTAAAGCTATCATAATAATATATTATAATTTTTCTTCCTATTTAAATTTGATCCACCGTATGTAATCTTTCAGATGATTATTTTTTAGTTGTAACATTGATATATTGTTATACATGTTAGTCTTGCAAATTCTAGCTCATCGTTAACTTTTTTGTTCATTACCACTCATATCTTATGTATATATTCATGTGTTTCAGTAGCACATGGCGGAGGAGGCGTACACAGCGGTGCCAGGACTAACCCACCATGAGAGATGCATCTAAACCCTGGAAAAGGAGTCTTGGGTAGGGGTAGGCCCCAAACAATGAACAATCAGCCACCATTGGAAGACTCAACACACAAATCCACTAGATCCGCCTGTAGGAGGTATGTGAACAAATTAATCTTTCAAATGTTTGTTTTTTAGTTGTAATAATGAGTGATATACATATTACTCTTCTAAATTACATTTCCATATCTGATCCTTAACGTTTTTGTTCATTATACCATTTTATGACCATTTCCACTGTTGTAGGCATGAGTAATTGTGTTATATGATTAAATTTTGAACAGAAAACTTAGTCTCCACGTATAAAACAACCTAGTCTCCACATATAAAACATCTAGGAGTACATACACAGATATAGTACTAGGACTAACCATTTCACATTTCTAGTTACTTACTAATCAACGTAGCTAAACTATGTACATAACCCTAGGCGGCTAGGCCACATGACTCTTGGACTTGTACATATCTTAGTACGAGTTACTACTATCTTCTTTTAATTCGGAAGTGGTACAGTTTATTTTAATCAGCGTTACTACCATCCCATGAACTATCTTAACATTAATTTATATCTTAGTATGAGCAGGTCGAGTACAATGCTTTAGTTTATTGCTTATTATAGCATGAATTGTAAAAAAAATTCAACTCCAAAGAAGTTTCAAATTTGAATGTAAATATGAATTAGTTATATAATTGAATCCAAGGACGGATTCATCAATTCTGGTCACATCACCCCTAACTAGAAAAGTAGAGAAATAATTAAATAATTAGTGGATTGTACATGATCAAATCCTAGAGGCATATTGAATTGGGTTAAAGTTTAAAAAGTTTTATAAATTTAAAATAATTTTTATTTTGGAACCGAAAAATACATTTGATACTATATTATAGAAATAATTATAATTATTTTACATTTAGGATTGGATATGCTTAGGATGGATGCAGTTGGGTATTATATTGTTGAAAGCAATAGAGGAATTCATGCCAAAATTTCATGTTTGCTTCATTAAATTCAATGGAGTACGCGCGGCTTGGTTCACTTTTTGGAATGCAACAGTAATAAAAACAACACCTGCAGCTACTATGCATTGGGGAATGTGGAGACAACTATCCCAGGCACGTAGTACTACTTTCATCGTATAACATAAATATTTGATGAACTCTATGTACAATCAATGACAATTATTCGTAAATATTAATTATAAGAAAGAATATATTTATGAGCCTCGAACTGAGACGTAGATTATGAATAAATGAGATGTAGTTGGAGGATTATTTTCACAGCTGTAATATTTGATCCAAGTTCTTTTGCACAATATCAAGTACAGTAATATCAAGATTCAAGAGACATTTTTTTGCCCTATTTGACAACAGATTCACACTTCAGTATTCCCAGTCACACTTATACTCGTCCACTATGCTCACATTTTCCCTCAACCAAACCCCATAACTACCTCCCTTTGCGGAATATATATTTTTAATAACTTATCAGCACAAATGGAAATAATGTTTTTGGCTATAATTTTAATGATATTTTTCACGATTTAGAAAAAAATAATGCAATTTTTTATACGAGAAGATAAAATAAAGATGAATGCCTGATTATACGAGAAGATATCAAATATGAGTACCCATTGACAAGAGTGGAGTTCCTTGATCACATCACAGAGATTTGATTGAGAATAGGTAAACCATCTCAGACGTGGAAGAAGCCCGGATGGCTATAGTGTTATCTTACCGGTTCTACATGCATATATTTTTTGTCAAAGTTCTACATAAATATTTAAAATCACCTACAGTGGTATCTTCTAAAATTACGTGTATCACAAAACATTGTGTTTTAATTTTTTTTCAACTATCTAATTAAATTTAAATCATGTATAAATCTAAGATCAGAATGTTAAAATTGCACCAAATTTATGCTGTGAATTAACAATAGTAGAAAGATATGTTTAAGTTATCTTTATCTTTTTAACTTTGAATTTTCTCCTTACTAATAATTGTTAAATATGTATCAAAAGATAAAATTAAAATTAATTTATTACAGAAATGGTACATCCCTTAAAACATCAGTGTACAATAAGTGCTTTCTATGTGATCATGTACAATGGATATTGTATTGCAGAAATGTTTGTCTCAAGGTCGGTAGCTATAACCTATAGATATTAAAAATGTTTAATTTTTTGAAACGAGGCAG
This sequence comes from Heracleum sosnowskyi, assembly GCA_030848705.1. Lineage (NCBI taxonomy): Eukaryota > Viridiplantae > Streptophyta > Magnoliopsida > Apiales > Apiaceae > Heracleum > Heracleum sosnowskyi. The sequence goes on from CM061237.1 coordinate 135,712,456, forward strand.
CTGGGATGGTGCATAAAGTGGGCCAAGTAAGTGTATGTACATTTGTAACACAACTGACCAATAGAAAATAGACATGTATCTCTCAACCCGCAAACCCTTAAATTATCCATGGGACAATAGTTTTTTCTTTGACTTGTTTCGAAAACCCATCCCATAAACCATATCTATTTTATTTCTTTTGCTTTTCGTTTTCAGGTGAGATACATATAGAGAGAGAAGAGAGATAAAAGAGAGATTACATAGAGAGAGATGAGTGGAAGAGGGCACGGTGGTTTTGGAGTTGTGCCTCAAGCGAAAAATACTCGGGTACCAGGCCGTGGAAAAAGAGATGGTGGTGCCGGGACGCAGCCACCCGGAAGAGACCCACAGCCTCAGCAAAGCTCAATGCAATTTGGCACTATAGAGCCAAATCCATTAGATCCCCCGGTTGGAGGTATGCAATATTTCAAATGTTTTTTTTAGTTCTATCAGTGATGTATTTACATATTAGCATGGTCGGACCATGGTAGGGATTAGGGTGGGTTTAGTCCGGGTGAAATAATTTGTTTTCTCAAAATTACTATTAGTACTTGGCAAAATATGTTATCCAGTCCGGGTTATTTCAAAATATGTTTTCTGCTTGGATCTCTTAATGTCTTATTTTCTTAAAACTTAAGAAAATACAATCTTTTTGTAAAAGTTTGTGTAGCAATAAATGTAACTAAAAAGGAATTGATGTTAGGTATTTAGTAATTATTTTTTTTGTTCATAGCATTAAAATAATTGAAAAATAAATTCATGTGTGTTTTTCTTATTTGACATTCATTTTATATTTTAATAATCAGTGGTCATACATTTAAAAGGACCACATAAATGTAACTAATTGTTTTTCTAAAATCCTCAATGTTAATGACTTGAGACATTAAAAATTTTGTTATGTGAATCTAAATGGATAAGAATATCGAAAAGTAGATATCTTATGCAACTTATTTACTATCGGCTAAAATTTAAAATTATGTGTACTTTAATTTGAGAAACTCAAACTATTAGCTAATAATTTTATATGTTTATTGTTATAATAATATTTGTTTCCTACATATTTAGCTAACACATGAAACTTAACTTATAAGCTAATATTAGTTTTATAATTTCTTTTTAAAAAGATTACATAAGTTATTTTATTAAAGCTATCATAATAATATATTTAATTTTTCTTCATATTTAAATTTGATCCGCCGTATGTAATATTTCAGATGATTATTTTTTAGTTGTAACATTGATATATTGTTATACATGTTAGTCTTGCAAATTCTAGCTCATCGTTAACTTTTTTGTTCATTACCACTCATATCTTATGTATATATTCATGTGTTTCAGTAGCACATGGCGGAGGAGGCGTACACAGCGGTGCCAGGACTAACCCACCATGAGAGATGCATCTAAACCCTGGAAGAGGAGTCTTGGGTAGGGGTAGGCCCCAAACAATGAACAATCAGCCACCATTGGAAGACTCAACACACAAATCCACTAGATCCGCCTGTAGGAGGTATGTGAACAAATTAATCTTTCAAATGTTTGTTTTTTAGTTGTAATAGTGAGTGATATACATATTACTCTTCTAAATTACATTTCCATATCTGATCCTTAACGTTTTTGTTCATTATACCATTTTATGACCATTTCCACTGTTGTAGGCATGAGTAATTGTGTTATATGATTAAATTTTGAGCAGAAAACTTAGTCTCCACGTATAAAACAACCTAGTCTCCACATATAAAACATCTAGGAGTACATACACAGATATAGTACTAGGACTAACCATTTCACATTTCTAGTTACTTACTAATCAACGTAGCTAAACTATGTACATAACCCTAGGCGGCTAGGCCACATGACTCTTGGACTTGTACATATCTTAGTACGAGTTACTACTATCTTCTTTTAATTCGGAAGTGGTACAGTTTATTTTAATCAGCGTTACTACCATCCCATGAACTATCTTAACATTAATTTATATCTTAGTATGAGCAGGTCGAGTACAATGCTTTAGTTTATTGCTTATTATAGCATGAATTGTAAAAAAAATTCAACTCCAAAGAAGTTTCAAATTTGAATGTAAATATGAATTAGTTATATAATTGAATCCAAGGACGGATTCATCAATTCTGGTCACATCACCCCTAACTAGAAAAGTAGAGAAATAATTAAATAATTAGTGGATTGTACATGATCAAATCCTAGAGGCATATTGAATTGGGTTAAAGTTTAAAAAGTTTTATAAATTTAAAATAATTTTTATTTTAGAACCGAAAAATACATTTGATACTATATTATAGAAATAATTATAATTATTTTACATTTAGGATTGGATATGCTTAGGATGGATGCAGTTGGGTATTATATTGTTGAAAGCAATAGAGGAATTCATGCCAAAATTTCATGTTTGCTTCATTAAATTCAATGGAGTACGCGCGGCTTGGTTTACTTTTTGGAATGCAACAGTAAAAAAACAACACCTGCAGCTACTATGCATTGGGGAATGTGGAGACAACTATCCCAGGCACGTATTACTACTCTCATCGTGTAACATAAATATTTGATGAACTCTATGTACAATCAATGACAATTATTCGTAAATAGTAATTATAAGAAAGAATATATTTATGAGCCTCGAACTGAGACGTAGATTATGAATAAATGAGATGTAGTTGGAGGATTATTTTCACAGCTGTAATATTTGATCCAAGTTCTTTTGCACAATATCAAGTACAGTAATATCAAGATTCAAGAGACATTTTTTTGCCCTATTTGACAACAGATTCACACTTCAGTATTCCCAGTCACACTTATACTCGTCCACTATGCTCACATTTTCCCTCAACCAAACCCCATAACTACCTCCCTTTGCGGAATATATATTTTTAATAACTTATCAGCACAAATGGAAGTAATGTTTTTGGCTATAATTTTAATGATATTTTTCACGGTTTAGAAAAAAATAATGCAATTTTTTATACGAGAAGATAAAATAAAGATGAATGCCTGATTATACGAGAAGATATCAAATATGAGTACCCATTGACAAGAGTGGAGTTCCTTGATCACATCACAGAGATTTGATTGAGAATAGGTAAACCATCTCAGACGTGGAAGAAGCCCGGATGGCTATAGTGTTATCTTACCGGTTCTACATGCATATTTTTTTTGTCAAAGTTCTACATAAATATTTAAAATCACCTACAGTGGTATCTTCTAAAATTACGTGTATCACAAAACATTGTGTTTTAATTTTTTTTCAACTATCTAATTAAATTTAAATCATGTATAAATCTAAAATCAGAATGTTAAAATTGCACCAAATTTATGCTGTGAATTAACAATAGTAGAAAGATATGTTTAAGTTATCTTTATCTTTTTAACTTTGAATTTTCTCCTTACTAATAATTGTTAAATAAGTATCAAAGGTAAAATTAAAATTAATTTATAACAGAAAATGGTACATCCCTTAAAAAATCAGTGTACAAGAAGTGCTTTCTATGTTATCATGTACAGTGGATAATGTATTGCAGAAATGTTTGTCTCAAGACCGGTAGCTATAACCTTTGGGTATTAAAAATATTTAATTTTTTGAAACGAGGCAACTGGGATGGTGCATAAAGTGGGCCAAGTAAGTGTATGTACATTTGTAACAAAACTGACCAATAGAAAATTGACACGTATCTCTCAACCCGCAAACCCTTAAATTATCCATGGGACAATAGTTTTTTCTTTGACTTGTCTCTAAAAGCCATCCCATAAACCCTATCTATTTTATTTATTTTCTTTTCGTTTTTAGCTGAGATACATATAGAGAGAGAAGAGAGATTACATAGAGAGAGATGAGTGGAAGAGGGCACGGTGGTTTTGAAGGTGTGCCTCAAGCGAAAAATACTCAGGTACCAGGCCGTGGAAGATGAGATGGTGGTGCTGGGACGCAGCCACCCTGAAGAGACCCACAACCTCATCAAAACTCACTGCAATTTGGCACTATAGCCAAATCCATTAGATCTGTCGGTTGGAGGTATGTAATCTTTCAAATGTTTTTTCAGTTGCATCACTGATGTATTTACTCCCTTCGTCCCAGCAGGAAGTTAAAATTTGAAAGAGGATGTTCGGCACGCATTTTAAGGCTTCTTTAAATTATAGTTTCATTAATTGTTTTAAAAAAAAATTCTTCTGAATAAAAATTAAATGTTCGGATTTTTATTCAAAAAAGAAAAAAATTAAAAATAAATAATGGAACTATATTTTATAGGAGCCTTAAAATGCGTGTCGAGCTCTCCATTTCAAATGTTAACAAATTGATGAGACGGAAGGAGTACATATTAGCATGGTCGGACCGTGGTAGGGATTAGGGTTGGTTTAGTCCGAGTGAAATATTTTTTTTTCCTCAAAATTACTATTAGTACTTGTCAAAATATGTTATCCAGTCCGAGTTATTTCAAAATGTGTTTTCTGCTTTGATCTCTTAATGTCTTATTTTCTTAAAACTTAAGAAAATACAATCCTTTTGTAAAAGTTTGTGTAGCAATAAATATAACTAAAAAGGAATTGATGTCAGGTACTTAGTAATTATTTTTTCTGTTAAGAACATTAAAATAATTGCAAAATAAATTCATGTGTGTTTTTCTTATTTGGAATTCATTTTATATTTTAATAATCAGTGGTCATACTTTTATAAGGATTGCATAAATGTAACTAATTTTTTTTCTAAAATCCTCAATGGTAACGACTTGAGACATCAAAAAAAATTTTATGTGAATCTAAAGGGATAAGAATATCGAAAAGTAGATATCTTATGCAACTTATTTACTATCGGCTAAATTTAAAAATTATGTGTACTTTAATTTGAGAAACTCAAACTATTAGCTAATAATTTTATATGTTTGTTGTTATAATAATATTTTTTTTCCTACATATTTAGCTAACACATGAAACTCAACTTATAAGCTAATATAAGTTTTATAATTTCTTTTTAAAAAGATTACATATGTTATTTTGTTAAAGCTATCATAATAATAATAATATATTATAATTTTTCTTCCTATTTAAATTTGATCTGCCGTATGTAATCTTTCAGATGATTATTTTTTAGTTGTAACATTGATATATTGTTATACATGTTAGTCTTGCAAATTCTAGCTCATCGTTAAATTTTTTGTTCATTACCACGCATATCCTATGTATATATTCATGTGTTTCAGTAGCACATGGCGGAGGAGGAGTACACAGCGGTGCCAGGACTAACCCACCAGGAGGGATGCATCTAAACCCAGGAAGAGGAGTCTGGGGTAGGGGTAGGCCCCAAACAATGAGCAATCAATCACTGCTCAACCACCAGTGAGAGACCCAGCTCAGCAAACCCCAATGCATTTTGGCACAAGAGACACAAATCCACTTGATCCGCCTGTAGGAGGTATGTGAACAAATTAATCTTTCAAATGTTTGTTTTTTAGTTGTAATAGTGAGTGATATACATATTAGTCTTCCTATTTAAATTTGATCCACCTTATGTAATCTTTCATGTTTATTTTTTAGTTGTAACATTAATATATAGTTATACATGTTAGTTTGCAAATTCTAGCTCATCGTTAACTTTTTTGTTCATTACCACTCATATCCTATGTATATATTCATGTGTTTCAGTAGCACATGGCAGAGAATGAGTACACATCGGTGCCAGGACTAACCTGTTAGGAATATGTTGTTCTTGATGATAAACATAAAACACTTAGTAGAATTTGTGTAAAGTTATTTTGTAGCTGTCAACGAAATGGCATGCTTTGCAGCATTCCGTTGACAGGAAGCTCATCAACGAAATGAGTGATGTAGCAATTGCACTGTACAATACTTCACAGTTTGATATGCATTTTGTTGTATGTACTAGATAGGTTTTCTAAGTCATGTTGACTAAATGATAGATAGGCAAAATAGGTTGGTTAATTGTAAATATCTTGTGCCTTATAATTTTGCCTAAGTGAAGACATGTCAACGGTATGAAGATTACTCTGTCAACGGTATGGAGTTTACTCATCAACGAAACGAGGGAAACACCATCAACGGAATGAAGAATAAAGCTATCAACGAAACACATCTCCCTGCTATCAACGAATCATTATTGCTTTTCTGAATAGTTGACAAAGTGATAGTGACAGTTTACTGAACAGATCTAAAGGTGATGTGGAAGTGTACTTTGCATTGGAAACCATTAAAATGGACATGGGGAATAAGGAAACATCCCAGTTTCCAATTGGGTCTTGGGAGTGATCATAATAAGCATGAAGACAAAAGCAAGGATCTCCAAGGACCACTGGACAAAGGGATGAAAAGCAAACTATTGGCGGTTACTCATTGTACTTTTGGTGTAGCCAAAAATAGGGTTGTAAACTTGGGGATATATAACCAAGTGTAGCAGTTACTTTAAGAATAGAGAAGAAAAACAAATAGTTTGTATTAGCTATCCTTGAGAGCATTCTTCTCTACAACCTTGTAACAGAGCAGCTGTGTACTTTTGTATCACAGATTATTTCCGCAATAAAATCACTTCAGTTGGATCATCAAACAATCCAACTGAATTTATTTATGTGCTTGTGATTTTTACTTTAAGTTCAGTTATTATTTGTAAGTTGTTTTAAGTTTAAGAAATATCAAGAATTGTATTCAACCCCCCCCCCCCCCCCCTTCTACAATTCTGTTAGGTCATTTGGGATTAACAATTGGTATCAGAGCAAGCTTCTAACATACAAGAAGTTTAAAGATCAAGACCAAAAACAGAAACCATGGTGAAGAAGGATGCAGGTGTGAAGATACCAGTTCTTGATAAGGACAATTACTTTCACTGGAAAGTAAAGATGCATTTACATCTCATGTCTATGGATGAGAGGTATGTAGACTGCATTGAGAAAGGTCCACACGTTCCCATGAAGCTTGATTCTAGAGTTGGACTGCCAGATGATGCTCCTGATGTAGAGATTCCAAAACCTGTCTCAGAATGGACTGTTGAAGATGTTGCAGAAGTCCATAAAGACAAAAGAACCATGAACATTCTGTTTAATGGTTTGGAGCAAGAGATGTTTGACAATGTCATAAACTGTACAACCTCCAAAGAAGTATGGGACACTGTTAGAACTCTCTGTGAAGGAACTGAGCAAGTCAGGGAAAATAAAATGCAACTCCTTATACAACAATATGAGCATTTTCATTTTAAAGCTGGTGAAACCCTAAATGACACGTTTAGTAGGTTTCAGAAGCTTTTGAATGGATTAAAGTTGTATGGGAGGATCTATCAAACCAAGGATTCAAACCTTAAATTTCTTAGAGCTCTTCCAAAAGAATGGAAGCCTGTGACTGTTTCTCTCAGAAACACTCAAGAGTACAAAGACTACACTCTTGAAAGACTTTATGGAACCTTGAAGACATATGAGTTGGAAATGGAGCAAGATGAAGAAATTGAAAAGGTACAGAAGAAGGGTGGATCTATTGCATTGATTGCATCTGTGAACCAACTGGAAGATGACACTGAAGAAGCTGCAAAGGCCACAACTAGTCGAGCTAGTTGTAGAAGTGATGTTAGCAAGGGTAAAGGTAAGATGACAGAAGAAGAAGAACCAGGACCAGCCAACTTGGATGACTTAGATGAGATTGATGAACACATTGCTTTTCTGTCAAGAAAATTCTCTAAGTTCAAGTTCAAGAGAAACTCAGAAGCAAGGCCACCAAGGAGAGACTTTCAACCTAACAAAAGTAACTGGATTGAAAAGTCTAAATCTAAATGTTTCAATTGTGGAATGCTTGGTCACTTTGCTGGAGACTGCAGAAAGCCCAAGATTGAGAAGGGCAACAGGAAATTTGAGCCTGTTGATTATAAAAAGAAATACTTTGAACTTCTCAAGCAAAAAGAAAAGGCTTTCATGTCTCAGGAGTATGATTGGGCTGGTAATGGTGAAGATTCTGATGATGATGTTGAATATGTCAACTTGGCTCTTATGGCTAACAATCATGAGCAGGAAGCAAGCTCCTCAAGCAACCAGGTAACAATTACTAATCTTTCTGAGCTTTCTAAAGAGGAATGCGATAGTGCAGTAAATGAAATGTCTACTGTATTATATAATTTACGTGTTACTCTTAAATCACTTACCAAAGAGAATTCAAGAATAAAAGAGACTAATTTGCTCTTAAGTGATAGGAATGCAATGTTAGAAGCACAGCTCATTGAATTTGAGAAAATGAGATGTGTTAGTAGGGATGCTAAGAAGGAACTTGAGATCGTGTTACAAAGGGAAGAAATTCTTAAGACACAACTTGAAATAGAACAAAGTGTGATTGCTAAATGGAAAGATGCCAGGAATGTTGCTACCAACATCATTAATGTTCAAGGTATGGAATCTTTCTGTGAACAATCATGGAAAAAGAACAAAGAGAAACTAGGGTATGTTTGTGAAACCTTAGAATCAGAAACAGAGTCAACAAACAACAATGATCATTTGTTGAAGGTTGATATGTCAACGGAATGCAATGTTTCGTTGACAGATGAACCATCAACCGATCAGGGTGTTTCGTTGACAGAGAAAAGAAAAGATGAACTCACTAGACTTAATAATAAGTATGGTCCTGTCACCAAGAACTTTGTTCAAGGTGAGTCTAGTAAATCAAAGAAAGTTGAGAAGCCTGTTGAGAGAGCTAATGTAGGTCACTTGTCCAACAAGCAATTGAAAGATAAGTTAGAGAATGTTCAAGTTGAGGCTAAGGGAAATAAAAAGAATAACATGAATGGCAAAGTAGGAATTAACAAACACAACAATTACACACCTGATAAATATGCTCCTAGAAAGACATGTGTTAATTGTGGAAGTGTTAGTCATTTATCTACTAACTGCAAATCTGTTAAGAAGACTGTTAAAGTGAAAATTCCCAAGCCTGCAATGAATAGTTCTATGCCTACAATGCCTGTTATGCCTAACATGTTTGCTCCATATGCACAATTTCAAAATCCATATGCCAGCATGCCATTTGTGTCTAATCCATACATGAATATGTTTAATGTGCCACAAATGCCATGAAATATGAATAACATGTTTGTTCCTCCAATTATGCATGCTGTGAATGAAAATGTGAGCAATCCTCAGAAATCAACACCAAGGATAAAGATTGATTTAAATCAATCTGAGCCCAAGGTGAAAAATGATATAAAAGGAAAAGCAAAGGCTAACAAAACAGGACCCAAGGAAACTTGGGTACCAAAATCGACTTGATTTGATTTTATTGTGTGCAGGGAGACAAAAGGAATCTTTGGTACTTGGATAGTGGTTGTTCAAGACACATGACTGGTGATTCTACCCTGCTCACAGAGTTTCAGGAAAGAGCTGGCCCTTGTATTGCTTTTGGAGATGACAGCAAAGGCTACACTAAGGGATATGGCTTGATTTCAAAAGAGAATGTCATCATAGATGAAGTTGCATTGGTGGATGGTCTTAAGCACAATTTTCTTAGTATCAGCCAACTTTGTGACAAAGGATTTTTAGTTACTTTTTCTAGAGAAGCCTGTGTTGTTTCTAAAGGAGGAAACAACAATGTGGTAATGACTGGATTCAGAAGAGGGAATGTGTACATTGCTGACTTTAGTAGCACAAGTCCAGAAACCATCACTTGTCTTTTCAGCAAGGCAAGCAAGGATGAAAGTTGGCTATGGCACAAGAAATTATCTCATCTGAATTTTAAAGTTATGAATGACTTGGTGAGGAAAGATCTTGCTAGAGGAATTCCACAGGTGGAGTTTTCCAAGGATGGTTTTTGTGATGCCTGTCAAAAAGGGAAACAAAAGAAGGCATCATTCAAAAGCAAGACAGAGTCATCAATTGTCCATCAGCTTGAGTTGCTTCATATGGATTTGTTTGGCCCTGTAAATGTCATGTCTATTTCAAAGAAGAAATATTGTCTTGTGATTGTTGATGATTTTTCTAGATTTACATGGACTTTCTTTTTGCTCTCCAAAGATGAGGCAAGTGAAATCATTATCAATCACATCAAGATGGTAAACAATCATCCTAACTTGAAAGTAAGAAGGATTAGGAGTGACAATGGGACAGAATTCAAGAATTCAAGCATGAAGGTGTTCTGTGAAGAAAATGGTATTTTGCATGAGTTTTCAGCAGCAAGGACACCACAGCAAAATGGTGTAGTTGAAAGGAAAAACAGAACACTTATTGAAGCTGCAAGGACAATGCTAGATGAATCAAAGTTACCAACTTATTTTTGGGCTGAGGCAGTTAATACAGCTTGCTTCACTCAGAATATTTCTTTGATTAATCAGGCCAAAGGAATGACCCCTTATCAGCTACTCAAAAGAAAGAAGCCACTATTGGATTTTCTTCAAGTCTTTGGATGCAAGTGCTTTGTTCTGAGAAATCAATCTGAGCATTTGGGGAAATTTGAAGCAAAGGCAGATGAAGCAATATTTGTGGGATATGCAGCAGGGAAAGCCTACAGAGTCTATAATCTCAGAACCAACATTGTTATGGAATCTGTACATGTCGTTTTTGATGATCTCAAAATTCAAGGTCTCTGTGATGAAGGTTTCCATGAAAGTCTTTCTTTTGAAAATGAGGAAGGAGATCAAGTGAATCATGTTAAGGCTACTGAGAAACAGCCTAAAGTTGTTGTATCTAGCACAGATGAAAGCAGCAGTGAAGATGAAATTGCTACATTAAGATTGAAAAGAATAGCTGCTAGCAGACCAAATGGTCATTTCGTTGACAGTCATGATGGTGGATTCGTTGACAGTCAAAATGAGCGTTTCGTTGACCGCCAAAATGGTAATACCGTTGACAGTCATAGAAATGCTTCTAGAAGTGATCATTTAGGGACAACTAACTCAGGGGGAGTTTCTCAAGGACAAATATCCAATCAAGGCAATCATGATCATGAAGCTACCTCTTTAAGAGCAAATCTACCTCCCTCAAGGAAATGGACTAAAGATCATCCCTTTGAACTTATTATAGGTGATGTTTCTTCAAAAGTCCAAACTAGAAGAGCAACTCAAGAAGAATGTCTATATAGTAGCTTTCTGTCTCAAGATGAGCCAAAGAAAGTTGAGGATGCACTTCTAGATCCAGATTGGGTTTTGGCTATGCAAGAAGAGCTAAACCAATTTGAAAGGAACAATGTTTGGAAGCTGGTGCCCAAGCCTAAGGACAGGAGTGTCATAGGCACAAAATGGGTGTTCAGAAACAAGATGGATGAAAATGGCATAGTCACAAGGAACAAAGCAAGGCTGGTTGCAAAAGGCTATTCACAGGAAGAAGGAATTGATTTTGATGAAACATTTGCTCCTGTTGCAAGACTAGAAGCAATAAGGATTTTCCTAGCCTATGCAGCCCATGCCAATTTCAAAGTCTATCAAATGGATGTGAAGAGTGCTTTTCTGAATGGGGAATTGGAAGAGGAGGTGTATGTAAGTCAACCTCCTGGTTTTGAAGATGATGATTTTCCAGAATATGTATACTTCCTCCTCAAGGCACTCTATGGTTTGAAACAAGCACCTAGAGCCTGGTATGACACACTTTCACAGTTCCTCCTTGAGAATCACTTCACTAGAGGTACTGTAGATAAAACTCTTTTTCACAGGGTTGTGAATGGTTCTATTATACTTGTTCAAATTTATGTAGATGACATAATCTTTGGGTCTACAGATGTGAAACTTTGTCAAAAGTTTGACAAGCTTATGCAAAGTAAATATGAAATGAGCATGATGGGAGAATTAACTTACTTTATTGGTCTTCAAGTGAAGCAAGTTAATGAAGGCATTTTCATTAGTCAAACAAAATATATTCATGATTTATTAAAGAAGTTTAATTTAATGGAATGCTCTCCTGCCAAAACTCCCATGCCTACTGCCACCAAACTTGAATTGAATACTAAGGAAAAATCTGTGGACATTTCAGGTTACAGAGGCATGGTAGGCTCACTTTTATATTTAACAGCTAGTAGACCTGATATTATGTTTGCTACATGTCTATGTGCTAGATTTCAGGCTGATCCTAGGGAATCCCATTTAGTTGCTATTAAAAGAATTTTCAGATATCTCAAAGGAACACCAAACCTTGGCATTTGGTATCCTAGAGAATCTGGCTTTGAACTAATTGGTTATTCAGATGCAGATTTTGCAGGATGTAAAATTGACAGGAAAAGCACAACAGGCACCTGTCAATTCTTAGGAAACAAGCTTGTCTCATGGTTCAACAAGAAACAAAACTCAGTTTCTACCTCCACAGCTGAGGCTGAGTATATTGCAGCTGGAAGTTGTTGTGCACAGATTTTATGGATGAAAAATCAACTACTTGATTATGGAATAAGAGTTGAGAAAATTCCTATTTTCTGTGACAACACTAGTGCCATTGCCATTACTGAGAATCCAGTGCAGCATTCAAGGACCAAGCACATTGACATCAAGTACCATTTCATTAGAGAACATGTTATGAATGGTACTGTGGAGTTACATTTTGTTCCAAGTGAACAACAACTTGCAGACATCTTTACCAAGCCACTTGATGAATCCACATTCTCAAGATTAGTAAGTGAGCTAGGTATGCTAAATTTCTCTTAATTATTTTGAGATTTTTGCAAGTTAAAATGCAGACAGAAACTTGCTATGTTTTTCTGTGAATTAATTTTCTCAGGAAAAAGTGAAATTTTGTCTAAGTCAAAATAACTATGTCAACGAAACGAACCATTTCGTTGACAGTCTTAGCAGTTTTCTGGGTGTTTCGTTGATAGCTCTTTTATATCAACGAAACACAGCTTTATCAACGAAATAAGACGGGACTTTAACCGCCCAATCCTGATTCGTTGATTTAGCGCTTTTAATCTGAACCGTTGAAATTTGACACGTCCGTTACCACGATCTGTGCATACACCCCTGTAAGTATAAATCATGGTAATTCTTTAAAAGTAACGGTTATATTTTTAAGCCAATCAAGTAATTTACATTTATTATTGGACTCTTTTTCTGAGAATTTTTGGGGGAGTATTTAAGAAATTCTATTTTCTTTATTTTCTTTTTACCTGTTCTCAAAAATTCCAAAGGCTTTTCTCTCTTCTTCTCTCTAACAAGCAATTTAGCTCGAAGCTTTTCTTTACACAACAATGGCACCCATAGTCAAGCTTATGTCTGCTGGAGGGTTCATTTACGAAAAGAACAACTCAATCCCATTTGTTGTCAAGGAGGGTCCAAACAGTACCTTTTTCAAGATGATGGACTTCATGAAGAACTGCAAGTTGAGCTATGCTATGTTTCACTCAACTCCTCTCTATAATGAGATAATCGAGGAGATTTGGACCTCGTGTGAGTATAGTGGAACAAACTGCACACTGCAATTCACTCTTCAAGGTAATGAGTACATAGTTAATTCTGATGTATTGCAAGCATGTTTACATATTCCTGAAAATAACTGTGATGCTTTGCCTACAATCACTGAAATGGTTAACTTGCTAAATTCCATAAACTACTCTTTGCCTACTGATAATCTGGGTAGAATAATTAGGAGAGGTTTGGTTAGGGAATATAGTTATTTAGCTGATGCATTTATCAAGGTCTTTTCTGGTAAGATTAGTAATTTTGATGCATTAACTAATTCCATGTTGATTCTTTTTACCATGCTCCTAACTGATAGATATTACAACTTTAGCACCCAACTTATGTATGAAATTGGTGCTAAGTTGGGTGATAAGGCTAATAGGAAAAAGAATATCAATTATGTTAGGTTTCTGATGATGTTGGCTAATCATGTTAGTCCAACACCATTAGTTATTTCTAACCCTGTTTCCAAGTTTGAGTGTTTTGTGCAAGAAAAGAGAGTACTGACAGACATACTGAGGCTGAACCACAATGGTGATGTTCCAGTGGTGTATCTGCCAGTAATTGAGGTAACTACTGATATCCCTTCTAGTATAATTGTTACTTCAACTATATCACCCAGTACTGTTGATGTGGAGTCTGTAGTTGTGACCCAACAGGCTCCTACCCCAGCAACAAGACCAAAATCAAAGAAATCCTCCAAGCCAACCTCAGGTGCTTCCCAAAAGGCACCTGTTGTAAAATCCACTACACAACCTAAGGGGAGTGTTGTAGGTGCTGTGAGAGGTGAGGGAAGGGGTGAACATAAAAGAAACCCTAAGGATAAGGAAGGACAGGTGAGTGAAATCCAGCCAAACCCCATTGTGTCTTCCCAACAAGGCACAATGAGTAAAATGGATTTAAACACAAGTCTAATTGCATCCTCCCAAAAGGATGTGATTATTGAAACAAGCTCTCAACCTAGAGCACAGTCCAAAAGGGTAAGGGACACTTCAAGCCCACAGTCTACTTTTTCCCAATACCAAAGGAGAGTGAAGTAAAAGTCCAAGGGTACACAGGGTGCACACACTCTGGAAGCTACACTTCTAGTTTCACAAATTCAGTTTGATGTAACCCCTATCATTACTCTGGGGTTACAATCCCATTCTCTAAACATCAACCTTGAACTATCTCCATCAAATTCACCAACTTTATCTCTAGATGTGGACATGATCCATACATCTATTCCTGATTCTCCAACTCTAATCTTGGAGAAGCCCCACTCTGAAGCTGGTGGCCATCACTTGTTAAGTGATTTGTTGGGCCATCAACCAATTTTTTCTGAAGTTGCAAGCGGATCTGTGGACAAATCTCTAAAATCAATCACCACAGATTCTACTGTAATTTCACTTTCTCAAAGTGCTTTATTGACTTCATCAACAAAACAGCTTCTTTCGTTGACAAGTGTTTCTCCATCAACGGTATCCATACCGTTGACAGTTCAATCTACCATTCCGTTGATAGGTCAATCTACACCCCTTATTGAAAACCCAGTTGTTTCCACAACTAGTGTAGATGACCTGGTGGTAGTTGAGACACTGTTAGGTTTGAAAGGGAGTGAAACTGAGAGGCTGGCTATTTCTTCCAGCCAGGCAAAAGGAGAGATTGAGAGTACCACCTTAGTAGGTGAAGGTGAGGGTGTGAGAGGTGTGAGCCATGGGGAGCCCATGATGCAAGAAAAGAGTGGAGAGAGAGAAGGGACTACAGGAGCCATAAGGATGGAAGCAGCCATTGCAAGTGAGTTAATGGGGGTCAGTGAGGGAGAAAGGGAACTTACCTTCCAAGAGCATTATCAACAAACTCTGGATAGTATTTCCCTGGATCCTGAGACCTTTACTCATCCTGTGTCAGCCTATCAAGTTATGGCTCAACAGGGCAATGTGGAGGCAGAAAGGTCACTCAACTTAATTCATACTATTGCATCAATGCAAAGAGCAAAGGATGCCTTGACCAATCTACCTCCAGGAGCTGCAGCAAGTGGAGAATTTGAGTTTTCTGATGATGAAGACAGCTTTGGTGACAATCTACAGGTGGCCACTACTACACAGACTGGGACTTCTGTGGTGCCTCCTACACCAAACTGGCTTTCTCAAGATATGCATGGTAGATCCAACTTGGATGCTGCTATTACAAGGCAATACACTGAGGCATATCTAGCTCATGAGTCAGCAACTGCAAGGGACAAGAAATTATATAAGGCCATAATGGATTCTATGGAAATTCAAAGGCTACAAATGTTGTAGACAAGGATTGAAGCTACAGAAATAAAGGATTCAATTAGCAACCTTAGGGATGCTACTGACAGGAGGCTAGATGAAAAGCTTCCTCTTCACACTGTCTCCAAGATGTCAAGGTTTTTCACCAAGGAACCTGAAGTGTCCTCATCTTTGAAAACTCTCTCCTCTAGAGTGGACAAAGTTGAGGCTACACTTTCTCACATGCAGAAGGAACAGGAGAAGCAAACTAGCCTACTCACCCAGCTTCTGGCAGCTCAAGGAATCCCTATCATCTCCCTTGATGATAACAAAAAGGGGGAGAAAACTAAGGAGCTAGAGATACAAATTACAAAGGTTTTGGTCCCAGCCATCTCCTTGCCAGAAGAGCCATTAGCAATGGGGGAGTTTGGAAAGCAGAAAAAGGATGGCATTGACCTGATCCAGGAAGCTTCTATGAGGATGAGACTTGCAGAACAAATCAAAGACCATTGGTCCAACATAGAAGCAAGGGTCAAGAAAATTGCTGGAACTACAAAGGACTCCAATCCATCAACGGATGCCATGGTTCTAGTGTCAACGGAATGGGAGCCACAGACCAATTCTTTCTATAAGGTAGAGCCCCTTCTACATGGAGTCACTCAAGGTCCAAGGAAGGAAAAAGGACAAACTTCATGCATTAGGGATGTGGAACAAGCTACACTCCAAAGAAGCCTATCTCCCAAGTCCCCTGCTAAACCAAAGGGCAAAAATACAGAAAGGACTTTCTATCCTGCACCTTATCCAGATGAGCTCAAGCTTCTTGGTCTACTTATCACAAAAAGCAAGGAAAGCAATGATTATGAGATAAGGAAGCAAAGGGCAATTGTCTACAGGAATGGACAACAAATTTGTGTTTGGGTTGGTCACCCAAACTTTGCTGAAGCTAAAGCTGAAGAGTCAGAAAGAGCAGCAATGCAAGCCCTTGCTGTTGCTCAGTCTCTTGATGAAGAAGAAAGACAGCAAGAAGAAAAAGCAAGAGAGGAAAGGAGTGCAAAGAAGAGCACAAGGCAACCAAAGGCAAGAGCTAGGAGAAACATAGCCTTTGAGAATGATGACTTTCAGAACACTGCATCAGACTCTTCTGTACCAATTGCACCTCCAACAAATCCTTATCCAGTTTCAGAGGTAAAGTTAGCCTGTGATCCCAATCATCCTGTAAATTTCCATGATCAACCAATTGAGCCAAAGGAAGAGCCAATTGAGTTTGATGAGGCCAACTTCCCAAAATTCCTATTTGAAAAGGATCAGCCAATGAAGACCAAGAAAAGGGCTGTCAAGGCAAAGCCAGTATTTGTGAGAAAGCCACAACCTCAAAAACCCGCTACAAATCCAGAGGACTGCATGTACATTGCTGACATCAGGGAAGAATCTAGCTTACATCTTGATTTAGACAACCTGGTGGAAGTAAGGGGCATTGCAGCTTCTCAAAAGATGCCTGAAAGATTAGTTTTCACATTCAAGGGTGGTAGAGAACAAGTATGGCCTCTCTACAGAATTTTAGGAGAAGACTACCAAACACTACTCACAGTGTTTAGATGCTTGAAGAAAGACTTTGGCTTCACCAAAACAGCCAAGTCTGAGGTGGTCTCCAAAATATGTCAAATAAAGGCTAGCTGGAACAAGCCTGAGGCTCTTCCCAGGATGCTTAGAGTGCCCTCAACAGGAAAGAAGATCCATCTTCAACCTTACTGGATGATGGAATTTAAGGACAAGGACAACTGCAGAAGGTTCTTCAGGATGGAAGACCAGCTGGATAAGGCATCTAATCAAACTCTAAAGCTTATGCAATCCAAGCTTGGTGATCAGGATGAGGAAGAGAAGATCTTCTACAGAAGGCTACAGGTCCAGATTGAGGAAAACAACTCTAAGAGAGGGAAGAAGACTATGCCACAAAGAAGACAAAGATGAATCATTTGCTCAGTCTAGAGGAGCACTTCCGGGCATTAGTCTTGTAAGTCTTGTATTTTGTTCAAAATATTATGAAGCTTAAATGCATTTTCTACTTTTGTAATTTATAATGTATCTGAGTGTTTTTGTTATCATCAAGTCTCTTGATTTATGGCTGTTATTCTATCAGTCATAAATTGGGGGAGATTGTTAGGAATATGTTGTTCTTGATGATAAACATAAAACACTTAGTAGAATTTGTGTAAAGTTATTTTGTAGCTGTCAACGAAATGGCATGCTTTGCAGCATTCCGTTGACAGGAAGCTCATCAACGAAATGAGTGATGTAGCAATTGCACTGTACAATACTTCACAGTTTGATATGCATTTTGTTGTATGTACATAGATAGGTTTTTTAAGTCATGTTGACTAAATGATAGATAGGCAAAATAGGTTGGTTAATTGTAAATATCTTGTGCCTTGTAATTTTGCCTAAGTGAAGACATGTCAACGGTATGAAGATTACTCTGTCAACGGTATGGAGTTTACTCATCAACGAAACGAGGGAAACACCATCAACGGAATGAAGAATAAAGCTATCAACGAAACACATCTCCCTGCTATCAACGAATCATTATTGCTTTTCTGAATAGTTGACAAAGTGATAGTGACGGTTTACTGAACAGATCTAAAGGTGATGTGGAAGTGTACTTTGCATTGGAAACCATTAAAATGGACATGGGGAATAAGGAAACATCCCAGTTTCCAATTGGGTCTTGGGAGTGATCATAATAAGCATGAAGACAAAAGCAAGGATCTCCAAGGACCACTGGACAAAGGGATGAAAAGCAAACTATTGGCGGTTACTCATTGTACTTTTGGTGTAGCCAAAAATAGGGTTGTAAACTTGGGGATATATAACCAAGTGTAGCAGTTACTTTAAGAATAGAGAAGAAAAACAAATAGTTTGTATTAGCTATCCTTGAGAGCATTCTTCTCTACAACCTTGTAACAGAGCAGTTGTGTACTTTTGTATCACAGATTATTTCCGCAATAAAATCACTTCAGTTGGATCATCAAACAATCCAACTGAATTTATTTATGTGCTTGTGATTTTTACTTTAAGTTCAGTTATTATTTGTAAGTTGTTTTAAGTTTAAGAAATATCAAGAATTGTATTCAACCCCCCCCCCCCCCCCCTTCTACAATTCTGTTAGGTCATTTGGGATTAACAATTGGTATCAGAGCAAGCTTCTAACATACAAGAAGTTTAAAGATCAAGACCAAAAACAGAAACCATGGTGAAGAAGGATGCAGGTGTGAAGATACCAGTTCTTGATAAGGACAATTACTTTCACTGGAAAGTAAAGATGCATTTACATCTCATGTCTATGGATGAGAGGTATGTAGACTGCATTGAGAAAGGTCCACACGTTCCCATGAAGCTTGATTCTAGAGTTGGACTGCCAGATGATGCTCCTGATGTAGAGATTCCAAAACCTGTCTCAGAATGGACTGTTGAAGATGTTGCAGAAGTCCATAAAGACAAAAGAACCATGAACATTCTGTTTAATGGTTTGGAGCAAGAGATGTTTGACAATGTCATAAACTGTACAACCTCCAAAGAAGTATGGGACACTGTTAGAACTCTCTGTGAAGGAACTGAGCAAGTCAGGGAAAATAAAATGCAACTCCTTATACAACAATATGAGCATTTTCATTTTAAAGCTGGTGAAACCCTAAATGACACGTTTAGTAGGTTTCAGAAGCTTTTGAATGGATTAAAGTTGTATGGGAGGATCTATCAAACCAAGGATTCAAACCTTAAATTTCTTAGAGCTCTTCCAAAAGAATGGAAGCCTGTGACTGTTTCTCTCAGAAACACTCAAGAGTACAAAGACTACACTCTTGAAAGGCTTTATGGAACCTTGAAGACATATGAGTTGGAAATGGAGCAAGATGAAGAAATTGAAAAGGTACAGAAGAAGGGTGGATCTATTGCATTGATTGCATCTGTGAACCAACTGGAAGATGACACTGAAGAAGCTGCAAAGGCCACAACTAGTCGAGCTAGTTGTAGAAGTGATGTTAGCAAGGGTAAAGGTAAGATGACAGAAGAAGAAGAACCAGGACCAGCCAACTTGGATGACTTAGATGAGATTGATGAACACATTGCTTTTCTGTCAAGAAAATTCTCTAAGTTCAAGTTCAAGAGAAACTCAGAAGCAAGGCCACCAAGGAGAGACTTTCAACCTAACAAAAGTAACTGGATTGAAAAGTCTAAATCTAAATGTTTCAATTGTGGAATGCTTGGTCACTTTGCTGGAGACTGCAGAAAGCCCAAGATTGAGAAGGGCAACAGGAAATTTGAGCCTGTTGATTATAAAAAGAAATACTTTGAACTTCTCAAGCAAAAAGAAAAGGCTTTCATGTCTCAGGAGTATGATTGGGCTGGTAATGGTGAAGATTCTGATGATGATGTTGAATATGTCAACTTGGCTCTTATGGCTAACAATCATGAGCAGGAAGCAAGCTCCTCAAGCAACCAGGTAACAATTACTAATCTTTCTGAGCTTTCTAAAGAGGAATGCGATAGTGCAGTAAATGAAATGTCTACTGTATTATATAATTTACGTGTTACTCTTAAATCACTTACCAAAGAGAATTCAAGAATAAAAGAGACTAATTTGCTCTTAAGTGATAGGAATGCAATGTTAGAAGCACAGCTCATTGAATTTGAGAAAATGAGATGTGTTAGTAGGGATGCTAAGAAGGAACTTGAGATCGTGTTACAAAGGGAAGAAATTCTTAAGACACAACTTGAAATAGAACAAAGTGTGATTGCTAAATGGAAAGATGCCAGGAATGTTGCTACCAACATCATTAATGTTCAAGGTATGGAATCTTTCTGTGAACAATCATGGAAAAAGAACAAAGAGAAACTAGGGTATGTTTGTGAAACCTTAGAATCAGAAACAGAGTCAACAAACAACAATGATCATTTGTTGAAGGTTGATATGTCAACGGAATGCAATGTTTCGTTGACAGATGAACCATCAACCGATCAGGGTGTTTCGTTGACAGAGAAAAGAAAAGATGAACTCACTAGACTTAATAATAAGTATGGTCCTGTCACCAAGAACTTTGTTCAAGGTGAGTCTAGTAAATCAAAGAAAGTTGAGAAGCCTGTTGAGAGAGCTAATGTAGGTCACTTGTCCAACAAGCAATTGAAAGATAAGTTAGAGAATGTTCAAGTTGAGGCTAAGGGAAATAAAAAGAATAACATGAATGGCAAAGTAGGAATTAACAAACACAACAATTACACACCTGATAAATATGCTCCTAGAAAGACATGTGTTAATTGTGGAAGTGTTAGTCATTTATCTACTAACTGCAAATCTGTTAAGAAGACTGTTAAAGTGAAAATTCCCAAGCCTGCAATGAATAGTTCTATGCCTACAATGCCTGTTATGCCTAACATGTTTGCTCCATATGCACAATTTCAAAATCCATATGCCAGCATGCCATTTGTGTCTAATCCATACATGAATATGTTTAATGTGCCACAAATGCCATGGAATATGAATAACATGTTTGTTCCTCCAATTATGCATGCTGTGAATGAAAATGTGAGCAATCCTCAGAAATCAACACCAAGGATAAAGATTGATTTAAATCAATCTGAGCCCAAGGTGAAAAATGATATAAAAGGAAAAGCAAAGGCTAACAAAACAGGACCCAAGGAAACTTGGGTACCAAAATCGACTTGATTTGATTTTATTTTGTGCAGGGAGACAAAAGGAATCTTTGGTACTTGGATAGTGGTTGTTCAAGACACATGACTGGTGATTCTACCCTGCTCACAGAGTTTCAGGAAAGAGCTGGCCCTTGTATTGCTTTTGGAGATGACAGCAAAGGTCACACTAAGGGATATGGCTTGATTTCAAAAGAGAATGTCATCATAGATGAAGTTGCATTGGTGGATGGTCATTTGGGATTAACATAACCCACCAGGAGAGATGCATCTAAACCCTAGAAGAGGAGTCTGGGGTAGGGGTAGGCCCCAAACAATGAGCAATCAGCCACCAGTGGAAGACCCATCTACTAGACACACAAATCCACCGGATCCGCCTGTAGGAGGTATGTGAACAAATTAATCTTTCAAATGTTTGTTTTTTAGTTGTAATAGTGAGTGATATACATATTAGTCTTCCAAATTAGATTTCCATATCTGATCCTTAATGTTTTTGTTCATTATACCATTATTCCACTGTTGTAGGCATGAGTAATTGTGTTATATGATTTAATTTTGAGCAGAAAACTTAGTCTCCACAAATAAAACAACTTAGTCTCCACATATAAAACATCTAGGAGTACATACACAGATATAGTTCCAGGACTAACCATTTCACATTTCGAGTTACTTACTAATCCACGTAGCTAAACTATGTACATAACCCTAGGCGGCTAGGCCACATGACTCTTGGACTTGTACATATCTTAGTACGAGTTACTACTATCTTCTTTTAATTCGGAAGTGGTACATTTTATTTTAATCAGCGTTACTACCATCCCATGAACTATCTTAACATTAATTTATATCTTAGTATGAGCATGTTTAGTACAATGGAGTACGCACAACTTGGTTTACTTTTTGGAAGGCAACAACAACAACACCAGCACCTACAGCTACTATGCATTGGGGAATGTGGAGACAACTATCCCAGGCACGTAGTACTACTGTAACACCCGAGAACCACATCGAGTAGATTTGGGACTTCTGTTCAGTTTATAAGGCAAAGTAATACTACCAATAAGCACCAACAAATCATGATCTTTTTGGGGCATGTGGTGGGCTTGTGGACTACCCAAGTTGGCTGCATTTGGGACAGTATGTTTTGGTTTATTCGGACTCGGAATTGGGACTTGACCCGATTTTCAAAGAAAAAGCTCGGGATTTGACCCGGGTTGTCACATATGGTATCAGAGCCGACTCTCGAAAGCTTGTTAACGCAAGTTGTCGGAGGTGGGGACACGAAGGCTGGTGGTATTATCCCACAATGGACAGAGGTCCGGAGATGGGGACACACGAAGCCAGCCGGTATTATCCCACAATGGCTAGAGAGGAACGATCTTGGAACCTGTGGGATATTCGTTCAGGCCTGACGAGGACGTCAGGAGTTTAAATGGGGGATTTTGTAACACCCCAGTCCCACATCGAGTAGATTTGGGACTTCTGTTCAGTTTATAAGGCAAAGTACTACTACCAATAAGCACCAACAAATCATGATCTTTTGGGGGCCTGTGGTGGGCTTGTGAACTACCCAAGTTGGCTGCATTTGGGCCAATATGTTTCGGTTTATTCGGACTCGGAATCGGGACTTGACCCGATTTTTAAAAAAAAACTCGGGATTTGACTCGGGTTGTCATAATAACCTTAGCTAACACAAATTCACAAAAGTAAACATACGACTAAAATTAGATCAAGTATGCTTGTACCATAGAATACAAAATACATACATGAAATAGACGAATCAGATTTATTCTATTACAGAATTAATGCATTACACAAAAAATTGAAAAAATAACTTACAAATTATGTTTCTAATGTAGAACTCATAATCCAAAAAAAAAATCATAAATACGATTCTAATGTAGAAGCTCTATTGAACTACAAATACAAATATTTTTCTATTAATAGAATCAAAAACTATAATCACCATAAATATGATTCTATAATAGAATCAAAATACACACAACAATAAAAATACAAATATGTTTCTATTCTATTGTAGAATCAATATCTCCACATACAAAAAACACCAGAATGTACATACATGTAAAATTATGTAAATATTTTACAAAAATTCTATCATAGAAGTTATAAACAAGCACAAATGAGACATAGTAAGTATAAAACTGATATTCAACCAAGGAATCTTAAAATATACTATAGAACACAAAAATATTCCTTACCTATTTGAGGGGAACACCATGAAATATCAATTACCAACTAAAATTGACCTAAAAAACTAATTGCAGAATAAAAACGAATCAAAATTGTATTATGATGTATAAAATATCAAACTCAAACAGTAAATATACGAATTAAAGAATTATAAGATCAAATTTCACATAATAACAAAGATTATAAACCTTTTTGTGATGAAATTTTCGAATCAAAAACTCTAATCGACGATTGCTATTCGATCTCTCTCTCTCTCTCTCTCTCTCTCTCTCTCTCTTTGTTGCGTCTATAGTTGCTGTTAGAATATGCCTTGAATCAGTAATTGTCCGTTATGATATGGAAATAATTCCTACAAGGAAGGATCTAGAATTAATCCTTATCCACCGTCAAGGATAAGACTTATCCTCGGGATAAGACTTATCCTCGGGATAAAACTTATCCTCGGGATAAGACTTATCCTCGGGATCGGGATAACACTTATCCTCGGGATAAGACTTATCCTCGGGATAAGACTTATCCTCCAAGTAAGTGATAATACTTATCCGCCTAGAGAGTGCTATATAAACTCTTTAGGGCATAATGTATATGTATCTGACTCTCTATGTCATAACCTAGATCTGTATTTGAATGTTGTAATCTGTATCTGACTCTCTAGGTCATAACCTAGAGATTTGTTGATTCATTTATTTGTGAAATTCTATATCATTGAACCATGTATCCTTTTGATTTCACCTTTTGGGTGGTTCAAATAATTAAAAATAGCAAAATTTGTATTTTTAAAATAAAGAGGAGGTATTTAAGCAGCTTTGTTGTGTTAATTACCGAAGTACACAATAAACATAACTGATATGACCAGAGATCTCAAGGTGCTACATTCCTCCTCCCTTGACCATGGCCACCTAGTGTCTTCATGCGCGTTTACCCCTGACTTCGGTTGTTGCTAGCTAAATGTGAAGTTTACTATGCACTTCTATTGTTGTAAATGACACATTTTCGTTTTGCTGCTACAACTACGAGTATTGCAATTGGTTTCTTGATATGTATATGTACTGTTATTTCAATGCATCTATTTAATCAATCATCATAATCATATAACATACATCTAACCATGTGTATTATGTGCATTGTTTAAGCCCCTCCTTTATTTCCGTTACAAACAGCACGATTTCCTGACAACTATTTTTTTGTAATCAGAGCTGCAGGTGCCTGGTGCTAACGTCGATGCTGAGATCATGAAATGCCCACTCTTTCCCAACAAAGGCTCTGTTAGAATATGCCTTGAATCATTAATTGTCCATTATGATATGGAAATAATTCCTACAAGAAATGATCTAGAATTAATCCTTATCCACCGTCAAGGATAAGACTTATCCTCCAAGGAAGTGATAATACTTATCCGCCTAGAGAGTGTTATATAAACTCTTTAGGGCATAACGTATTTGTATCTGACTCTCTAGGTCATAACCTAGATCTGTATCTGTATGTTGTAATCTGTATCATCGAGATCAATAAAACTTTTCTCTTTTGCCTATCTGTGTTCGTTATTTACGTTTATTATAATCGTTCTTGCTTCCGTTATAACAAACTGGTATCTAGAGCCAGGCTTCGGTGAGAAAGATGTATGGTGGTATTAACGTGAAGGTCGACAAATTTACTGGGAGGAATAGTTTTAGTCTATGGCAAATCAAGATGCGTGCCTTGTTAAAGCAATAGGGATCTGGGCGCCGTTGAAAAAGAAATCGACGGATCCTCAAAGCGCTGAGATGTCCAGTCTAGATGTGACAGCTCGGTTCAAATCCCGAGCATTTTTCGAAAATCGGGTCAAGTCCCGATTCTGAGTCTGAATAAACCGAAGCCTACTGGCCCAAACGCAGCCAACTTGGGTAACGACAAGCCCACCACAGGCCCCCAAAATATCATGATTTTGTTGGTGCTTATTGGTAGTAGTACTTTGCCTTATAAACTGAACAGAAGTCCCAAATCTCCTCGATGTGGGACTGGGGTGTTACAAACTCCCCCACTTAAACTCTTGACGTCCTTGTCAAGCCTGAACGGATAGCCCATAGGTTCCAAGATCGTTCATCCCTAGCCATTGTGGGATAATACCGGCTGGCTTCGTGTCCCCACCTCCGGATCTCTGTCCATTGTGGGATAATACCACCAGCCTTCGTGTCCCCACCTCCGGCAACTTGACGCATCAAGCTTTCGAGAGTCGTCTCTGATACCATATGTGACATCTCGGGTCAAATCCCGAGCATTTTTCAAAAATCGGGTCAAGTCCCGATTCTGAGTCCGAATAAACCGAAGCCTACTGACCCAAACGCAGCCAACTTGGGTAACGACAAGCCCACCACAGGCCCCCAAAATATCATGATTTTGTTGGTGCTTATTGGTAGTAGTACTTTGCCTTATAAACTGAACAGAAGTCCCAAATCTCCTCGATGTGGGACTGGGGTGTTACACTAGAAGAAAAGGCACACTCAACAATTTTGTTGTGCCTTGTAGATGATATTATTACTGAAATCGCGTAGCAGGATACTGCGTCTGGTTTGTGGTTGAAGCTTGAAAGTCTCTACATGACAAAGTCTTTAACAAATAAGTTGCTTATAAAGCAACGTCTGTTTAGTCTGCGTATGCAAGAAGGCATGCCTCTTCGAGATCACTTAGATCAGTTAAACACAATCCTATTAGAATTGCGTAATATTGATGTTAAAGTTGAAGATGAGGATGCTGCTTTAATTTGTTAGTTTCTTTACCATTATCGTATGAGAATTTTGTGCAATTGTTTATTGTTGGTAAAGATACTATTTCTCTAGAGGAGGTTAGATCTGCTCTTCATTCTAGAGAGCTGCGCCATAAGGCGGCTGGTACAGGTGTAGATAATCAGGTTGTTGGGTTAGTAGCTAGCGAGAGTAATGGACATGGAAAGTCGGGGAAGAATAAAGTCAAGAAACCAGCTCCTAAGGGTCCGAAACCTAATGATGTCTGTAATTACTGTAAAGAGAAGGGACATTGGAAATCTGACTGTCCCAAGAAAAAGAAGCAACATGATAAATTGACAGGTACTGCTGTTGTAGCTAGTTCTAATTCTGAAGAAGATATTTCTCTAGTTGTTGTTGAGCACATGCATCACTCTGATGTATGGATCCTTGACTCTGGAGCGTCTTACCATGTATGTCCACGCAGGGAGTGGTTTACAACCTACGAGCAAGTAGACGGTGGCAAGCTTTTTATGGCTAACAATTTTGTTTGTGAGACAGTTGGAATAGGCTCGATTAAAATTCGGACACATGATGGTAAATTATGCACATTGAATGATGTTAGGCATGTTTCACTTATGACGAAGAATCTGATATCTCTGAGTATGTTAGACAACAAGGGTTTCAGTTTTCAAGGTGAAGGTGGAGTTCTACATGTCTGCAAGGGTTCCGATGTGGTTTTGAAAGGTGTTAAACATGGTACCCTGTATCTTCTTCAAAGTTCTACATTATCAGGTTCTGTTGTTGTCGCATCCTCGGAGATTGATAAGGAAAACATGATCAAGTTGTGGCACATGAGGCTTGGTCACATGAGTTCAAGAGGGATGCAAATTCTGTCAAAAGCTGATCTTCTTTGTGGTCATAAGCTCACATGTCTTGAGTTTTGTGAACATTGTGTTTTTGGAAAGTTACATCGCAACAAGTTTTCTAAAGCAACACACAGAACAAAAGGCACACTTGATTACATCCATTATGATTGTTGGGGTCCTTCCCAGGTGGAGTCTTTAGGGGGTCACAGATATTTTGTGTCAATGATTGATGATTTCTCAAGAATGACTTGGTTGTTTATCATGAATTATAAAAGTGAAGTCTTTAAGATTTTCAGGCAGTGGAAGGCATTAGTGGAGAATCAAACAGGGAAGAAGATTAAGAGGCTGCGAACTGATAATGGTCCGGAGTTTTGTTCGTCTGAGTTTGATGAGTTCTGCAAGAATGAAGGGATTTCTAGGCATCATACAATCAGGGATACACCACAGCTGAATGGTGTAGCAGAACGTATGAATCAGACACTTCTGGAGAGAGCTAGGTGTATGCTCTCTAATGCTGGACTAACTAGAAGATTATGGGCAGAAACAGTTAGTACATCATGTTATCTGATAAATCATGGACCTTGTACATGTATTCATCTCAAAACTTCTATTGAGAAATGGGTACTGCTGATAATCCCGCTGATATGCTCACCAAGCTGGTTCCACATAGCCAGTTTCAACATTGTTTGGACTTGCTAAATGTTCGGAGTTGTTGATTGCCTTTCTAGGGCAATAATCTGAGGCAAGAGAGTTTTGTCTGGTACATCTGGCATTATTATGGTCCATCTGGTACATCTGTTTTTTTGTGAGAGGATTCAAGTCAAGGTGGAGATTTGTTAGAATATGTCTTGAATCAGTAATTGTCCGTTATGATATGGAAATAATTCATACAAAGAAGGATCTATAATTAATCTTTATCCACCGTCAAGGATAAGACTTATCCTCATGATAAGACTT
Organism: Heracleum sosnowskyi; assembly: GCA_030848705.1. Classification (NCBI taxonomy): domain Eukaryota; kingdom Viridiplantae; phylum Streptophyta; class Magnoliopsida; order Apiales; family Apiaceae; genus Heracleum; species Heracleum sosnowskyi. Next base: position 135,740,498 of record CM061237.1, read on the forward strand.
ATCCTCTGGATAAGACTTATCCTCCAAGGAAGTGATAATACTTATCCGCCTAGAGAGTGTTATATAAACTCTTTTGGGCATAACGTATCTGTATCTGACTCTCTAGGTTATAACCTAGACCTGTATTTGTATGTTGTAATATGTATACTCTATATCAATAAAACTTTTCTCTTCTGGATATCTGTGTTCGTTCTTTACGTTTATTATAATCTTTCTTGCTTCCGTTATAACAGTTGCGTGTATAGGTGCAATCGTTAGAAGCAGTGGGGTGCGTGCGTTTATTTTGTTTAAAACTAGTTAAATTTATTCTAATTACAAAAATTGTCTTTAAATCTTGATCGTTAAAATTTGAAGATCAAATGGATGGCTGAGATGATGGTTCTCCCTAATTCTCCCTATAATATTATAATATATTCTCTCTAGAAGGGGGACTCAAGATATCTTTTACTCTTACATAATTACAAAAAAACTTTGTTGCTTTCGAACTCCATGTATGATATAAATTAATTTAACAAATGTGTTATTTAGAGGAATCAAATTCTTAATTTACTGTATTTAGCACTTATGAATTTTAAAATCCGAAAAAATCTTTAAATATGATTATGAGGCCGTTTGGGAACAACTTATGTCAAGTCCACAAGGCTTTAAGTAGGAAAAAACCTGTTTGGGTACCCACTTTTATCTTGGACTTAAAGCAAACTCAAGCCCATATGCAAAAAAGCATCCCAGACACACTTTTTACTTTTTTCGAATCTAGCTTATTTTCCTTTCCTCTTTCGCCTGGCCCTAATTTCTCTTTTCTTCTTTTTTCTTTTCAACCTTAATTTTCGGTTATTTTGAATACAATATGATTATAAAATTTTAAGATAAAGTTACTTTACATGTTGTTTGGAAATATTGATTTTATTTGAAATCCAAAATTTCTAATGTAAAATTTCAAAATTTTTATTTGAAACTCAAAATTTTGGATTTTAAATTCTAATATTTTATTTGAGACTTCATACGATTAATTATTTTATTCTTAAGAAAAAATATTATAGGGTTTTTTTTCATAAATACTAAACTCAAAATTTTTTTTTGCAAAAATACTATGTGTTTTTTATTTTTTTTGCGAAAATACCAAAATATTTGTAAAAATACCAACCTTTTGAAAATATTTGCAAAAATATGGTCAGCAACTACTTTCAACCATATCTGCAACTGCAACCAAAATCAACCACATATGCAACTTTTTAATCAAAAATGATTTTTTTCCGGCGAATTACTAGGGTTTAGGGTCCTAAGTCCGTATACGAATTATTCCTCATTCTTAATATTTCTAAAATCCAACATTGAACCCCAAAGGTTAACTACTGAACCCAGGGGAACGGCTTAATCAAGATCACAAGCTTACCAAACATCTTACTAACAATGTTTTTGAATAATCGGTTGTTTTTCAATCATTTTTAAAAAAAATTGCTTTTGGTTGCATCCTGTTGCATCTGGTTGCGTTGGTTACGGACCGTATTTTTGGTTGCATCTGTGGTTGATTGATTTTGGTTGCAGTTGTAGATGGTTGAAAGTAGTTGAAGACCGTATTTTTGCAAATATTTTCAAAAAATTAGTATTTTTGTAAATATTTCCAGAAGATGGTAAAATTGCAAAAAAAACTTAGAAAAAGTAGTATTTTTGATAATTTCTCTTATTATAATACACGAGTCTACCACGTATACGTATCAGTTAACCAATCAGAAAATTATGAATTATTTTAGAACCAATTAGATAGCAATCATAAATTTTAGACCAATCATAAGAGACTTAAAACTTTTCTCATATACTTTTATTAACCAAGGGTGGTTAGACTATCCATACAATGTGATTAACCAATCAAAACTCAAAAATTATTTTATTTTTAATTAAAATTTAAATCCATCAAAACTTTTCTCATTTAATTTTATTAATTACGGGTGGTTAGACTATCCCTACAACACGATTAACCAATCAAAATTCATAATTTATTTTATAATAAATTAGAGTTTAAATTCATATCAACATTAAAAAAATTATTTTGTTTTTAATTAGAATTTAAATTCATTAAAACTTTCCTTATAAAAGTTTTTTAACTAGGGTGGTTAGACTATCATTACAACACGATGAGCCAAACAAAATTCAAAAATATTTTATTTTTAATTAGAATTTAAATTCATCAAAACTTTTCTCATTTAATTTTAGTAATTAAGGGTGGTTAGACTATCCATACAACACAATTATTAACCAATCAACATTAAAAAAAACTATATTGTTTTTAATTAGGATTTTAAATTCATTAAAACTTTTCTCATAAAATTTTATTAACTAAGAGTGGTTTAGCTATGCATACAACACGATGAACCAATCAAAATTCAAATTTTTGAATCATATTTGATTCGGATAATTTATTATTCGATTATGATCGGTTCTGGATCATAATCGGATCGGATAATTTTCGGTTAAATTTTCGGTTCGGATAATTTTTGGATCGATTTAAATCGGTTTTCGAATCATTATCGAATTAACTAATTCGAATACAAAATCAGTTTCGGTTCTATAAATTTCGGTTCGATTTCTCGAATCTTAACCCATTTTGCCAGTTCTAACTGCAACAACATATATAATTATTACTAGCTTATATCCCGTGCGATGCACGGTCTTCTTTAATATTTTCTTATTTTTTATTTAGATTTTAGTTATTATATATAATTTGATAAAATTTTAATATATATATATATATATAAATATATATATTGGATTTATAAATCTAACAAAATAATATTTAAATTTAATATATTATTGACGTAATCAATGGTAGTATTTTAGATATTAAAATATAAAATATTTTAAAATAACATATCTAATGATTCGTATTTTTTTACTTTTAAAAATCTAAAAAGGGACTCAAGTGCAAATATCAAAATATGTGCTTGTTCAATATACCGAGTTTATTTGAATATACTATTACTTTTATTTTAATTAATTATCTCGTTTAAATTGAATGTTAAAAAAATTATAATAAACATGAATTTCATAAGTTTAATATAATAATATTACCAATATATCTATCTTTTGCCCGTGTTATTTTTAATTTGAACATGAGTTGTTTTAGTTAAAAAATATAAACAGGTAATATCCTTAAAAAGACAATTAGTTACTTATTAACAATTATATAAAATTATATTAATTTTTTTATATATACGTCTGCATTACTTTTAGAAAATTAGTTGTTGAAGTTAGAAAATATAAAAGAGGTAATTTGTTTTAGCTGAAAAGAATAACTTGTTATTTATTAATATTTATATAAAACAATATTACCATTGTATATTTATTTTGCATGTATTATATTTAGAAGATAAGTTGTTTTAGTTAGAAAATATAAAACACATAATGTGTTTTAGCTGTCGGTTATAAATATATAATAATATTACCATTTTATATATATATTGCCCGTCTTATTTTTAGAAAATGATTTATTTTAGTTAAATAGATATATGAAATAGGTAATATAATTTAGCTGAAAAAGTTAATTGGTTATCAATAACTTGGTTTCCATATATGTGTCTTATTTATATTTATAAGATGAGTTGTTTTAGGTAAAAAATATAAAAATAATGTGTTTTAGCTGAAAAATGTAATCAGTTATAAATGTATAATAATATTACCATATTATATATCTGTTGCCCGTTTTATTTTTAGAAGATGAGTTGCTTTGGTTTAAAAAATAAATATAAAATAGGTAATGTAGTGAAAAAAGGTAATTGGTTATTAATAAATTGATTATAGATAGGCCCGTGAATCGGCCCAAATACCGACCGACCGACCGATGACCGACCAAAACTTTTAATGTTTCGTATTTAACAATACTAGCTTATAGACCGTGCGATGCACGGTTACTTAAATTTTATTTATAATTATTCTGTTTATAATTATATTTTTATTACGATGCAACACACGATTGTTTTTTTAATATTTATAATTATATTTATTTATGAATATTTTAATATTTAAAAGTTATTAGTTTACATGATTAAATTATTGTTAAAAAAGATTTAGCCAAAAAAATTATAGTTAAAAATTTGATATTTATTATATTTTACACGCTCAATTTAATATTTGTTTATATTGAGTTATAAAAGTTAGATTGACCAATTTTACGGTTCACATAAAATTCACAAAATAATCTTTAATTTAGTTGTGGTTTAATAGTTTTTTTTTCAATTAAAAACTATTCTAAAACTAAAAAGAGAATAAAGTGACGAAATTTAATGTTGAGAATTCTATTCGATTTAGGAAATCTACTTAACTTATATGTAGTTTAGATTATTAGAATAACCTTTATTAACCAAATACATGTTTTAATGTTAAATCTAACGGTTTTCACCTATCTATTTAAGATTAAACGATTTTTATTATTTTGGTAATAAATGAGTTTCCTTATTTAATTACAACTATTTTTATGTTTTAACTTTTTGGAAAATCCAATCCTAATATAATATCTTTTAACTTATATAATTTTTAGATAATAATTTCTTTTTATATGATATAATCTTGATCATCTATTTTTAAAAGTATTGGATCTAACGGTGAGAATGTTTTTGCGGTATTTATAACCAAACTACCAGGATAACATTATTAATTTTTCTTAATATTTATAATATTTATAATTTTTAATTTTTTTAAATATTTATTGCTAAAATATAATATACTCTTTTTTGTAATATGCTAATGATGCGGGAACTTTGAACTTTTGAGAAAATAAATTCTCAATTAAAATATATTTTTTGTAATAGTTCTTCTTTTAAAGTAGTACACCGTGACGATCAAAATTCTGTATAAAATTCATTTTTTTTATAGTATATCCCGTAAATATCTATATTATTATATTAAAGACTAAATAATGAAAGCTTTCTTATAAGTGTGGTCGATTTGTTTGATCACTCAATCCATAATCGTTGGATCTTTCAAATTAAATTATTGAGAAACATTACATATAACAATAGAATGATCTAAGATTTGAATCTACCAACAACATATTAAATTTTACAGGTTTTTTTTTGAAAAAAAAAAAGAGAATTTTTTTCATTTTTTTTCTTTCAGACATAGGTTATTTGATACTCCCTCTGTCATATTTTTTTTTCTTTCATATTGAGGGGGACAGAGGGAGTAATATTTTTTGTAAAGTACGATTTTTCAGAAAAGTACTATACTAATTGATTAACAAACTTTTAAAGTTTCGAATTTAATAATTTACAATGTATATAAGTTAAAAAAGTTAGGTCTGTTCTGTAGCTGATTCTACAATTTCAAAATACGGTCTTTTTTAATATGAATATAGTCCTACTAACAATGAAATTAGGTCTCTATGAGTGCTTATAAAACAAAATCACCATTTGCGTATAATTTATTATTTAATAATAAATTATATTTGATTAGTTATGATCTATAAATTAATAAAATAGGATAAAAAATATGCACAATTTTATAAAATTTTATCCTCATATTATTATATTCTTTGTTGATTTGAATTTTTCTTAGATTGATTTTAATTTTTGAACATAGATTTCTAAATTTAAAATAGTTAGAAAAAAGTAATTAAATTGGCGTTAAAATAATGATGACATAATAATCATTATTAGAATTTAAATACTCACTTTACTGATTTGGGCTTTATCTTGTGTTTTAAAAATCAGATTTTGACGATTTTACACCCCACGTGAAGATAATTAAATTATTTTTAATTAAAATATGGTTTAACAATTTTTATCTAACTGGAATTGTCCATGGAAGAAAGTCACGAATTTTTTACATGGAGAATTCGATTCAATATAGAAAACTTATTACAAATATAAATAAGTTTTCTATATTGAATCGAATTCTCCATGTAAAAAATTCGTGACTTTCTTCCATGGACAATTCCAGTTCGATAAAAATTGTTAAACCATCTTTTAATTAAAAATAATTTAATTATCTTCACGTGGGTTGTAAAATCGTCAAAATCTGATTTTTAAAACACAAGATAAATCCCAAATCAGTAAAGTGAGTATTTAAATTCTAATAATGATTATTATGTCATCATTATTTTAACGCCAATTTAATTACTTTTTTCTAACTATTTTAAATTTAGAAATCTATGTTCAAAAATTCAAATCAATCTAAGAAAAATTCAAATCAACAAAGAATATATAATACGAGGATAAAATTTTATAAAATTGTGCATATTTTTTATCCTATTTTATTAAGTTATAGATCATAACTAATCAAATATAATTTATTATTAAATAATAAATTATACGCAAATGGTGATTTTGTTTTATAAGCACTCATAGATACCTAATTTCATTGTTAGCAGGACTATATTCATATTAAAAAAAACCGTATTTTGAAATTGTAGACTCGGCTACAGAGCAGACCTAACTTTTTTAACCTATATACATTGTAAATTATTAAATTCGAAACTTTAAAAGTTTGTTAATCAATTAGTATAGTACTTTTCTGAAAAATCGTACTTTACAAAAAATATTATCAAATAACCTATGTCTGAAAGAAAAAAAATGAAAAAAAAAATTCAAAAAAAACCTGTAAATTTTAATATGTTGTTGGTAGATTCAAATCTTAGATCATTCTACATGATAATTTTAATGTTATATGTAACGTTTCTCAACAATTTAATTTGAAAGATCCAATGATTATGGATTGAGTAATCCAACAAAGCGACCACACTTATAAGAAAGTTTTCATTATTTAGTTTTTAATATAATAACATAGATATTTACGGTGATATACTATAAAAAAAATGAATTTTATACAGAATTTTGATCGTCACGGTGTACTACTTTAAAAGAAGAACTATTACAAAAAAAATATATTTTAATTGATAATTTATTTTCTCAAAAGTTCAAAGTTTCCGCATCATTAACATATTACAAAAAAGAGTATATTATATTTTTGTTATGGATTAAAAAACGTGCTTTGTGAATTTAATGCTAGGATTAATGAGCTTCGAGCTTTAATGGCTGCACTCGTGTATCCGGACTAAATTGGTCCTCACAAGATGCCTACGTATCTCAAATCGTTATTGAGAATCAAGCCAAAGACGTAGTTCTGATTGTAGGATCAGGGACCTTATATAGGCGTCTGGAGCCTAGTATTTATGGTATGTTTGGGAGACTTAACGGATAAGTCTTCTTTTTGATATTGGATAAGTATTGTATTTCTTGCTGAAGAATTCGTTTCCTTGTTGATAAAGGTTATGACTCATTGATTGCCTTTAATTGGGATTCCAGATCCTTCTTTGACTAATTTTCCATAATCAAGGCTCTTTTCATGAGCTGTATATTTTCCCTACTCATTAATTACGAAATTAATGAATAATTAGGGTGTCGGGCCTTAAATATCGGTCTTTTGTTTGACTAGTCAATTATATTTCTATAATTACTTTTCTGACCATATCATTTGCCCCCCAACTTCTGGGAAAATCTCCCCGGGATTTTCGTAGAAGTTATAACTGTCATTTTTCGAGATTCGAGATCTTATTTTTCACGAATTTTTGTTCCGCTTTCCTTAATAATAATTTTCCCCTTTATTTCTTGGAAAATATGTGTTCTGGGCGTGCATACCCCCGCCTAGGAGACATCCTAGGTTGCCACGCCTAGGAACTATGTCTCCTGGGCATGGGTCTTTGAAGATTGGCTCAAGGAACTTCTGGGAGTGGGTACCCCCACCTAGGAGACGTTCTAGGCTGCCACGCCTAGGAACTATGTCTCCTGGGCGTGGGTCTTTGAAGATGGGCTCAAGGAGCTTCTGGGCGTGGGTACCCCCGCCTAGGAGACATCCTAGGTTGCCACGCCTAGGAACTATGTCTCCTGGGTGTGGGTCTTTGAAGATGGGCTCAAGGAGCTTCTGGGCGTGGGTACCCCCGCCTAGGAGACATCCTAGGTTGCCACGCCTAGGAACTATGTCTCCTGGGCGTGGGTCTTTGAAGATGGGCTCAAGGAGCTTCTGGGCGTGGGTACCCCCGCCTAGGAGACATCCTAGGTTGCCACACCTAGGAACTATGTCTCCTGGGCGTGGGTCTTTGAAGATGGGCTCAAGGAGCTTCTGGGCGTGGGTACCCCCGCCTAGGAGACGTTCTAGGCTGCCACGCCTAGAAACTATGTCTCCTGGTCGTGGGTTTTAGAGGCCCTGCCTTAATCAGTTTCTTGGCGTTGGTATCCCCGCCTAGGAGACGTTCTAGGTTGCCACGCCTAGAAACTATGTCTCCTAGGCGTGGGTTTTAGAGGCCCTGCCTTGATCAGTTTCTTGGCGTTGGTATCCCCGCCTAGGAGACGTTCTAGGTTGCCACGCCTAGAAACTATGTCTCCTAGGCGTGGGTTTTAGAGGCCCTGCCTTAATTAATTTTCTTGGCGTTGGTATGAACGCCAAGGGAACTTTGAACATAAGTTTTTCGAAATTGGTCCTTATGTCGGATCTTTTTCCTTTGTTTGGTTAATATTTAAACCATACATATTTTTATATGTTGAATGTTCTAGATTCTTCTAGAACTTTCAATTCGAATTTATTTGGGCTTCCCGCCTAGCGATTCTCCAGGTTCTTCTAGAACTCGTAATTCAAATTTTGAATTTATTTGGGCTTCCCGCCTATGAAAGTCCTAGTGACCTATTTTCGGTCCATATACCGTCTATAGACGGTTTATTGGAACGTTGTCACCGGCTACTACTCCTATAAATCAAGTGGAGTAGAACTTCCATTTTCATACTTCAAAGTCATTCTACTAAATTTTCTCAGAAACTTTCCTTAGAAAAGCTCTGCTAGGGTTCCGCGGCAAAGCGATTTCCGGCGTTTAAGCCACCGTGCATTTTCCAGTTTTCGTTTAAATCTTCATCTTCTCCATCAAGTTTTCTGGGTTCAAGCATTCTTCGGAAGGATTTTAATGGCGGATTCAAGCTCATCTCAATCTTAGCTATCTCAACCTTCTCGCCCTGCCAGAGCAAATCGAGGTAATCCACCTCCAAAGTCTCTAGTTCATGCAAACATTTTTTCCCTTAGAGATTTACTTTCTGATTTTGGGGATGCTTTCCCAAATCTTCTCCATTTAGAGGCCCATAATATTCCTTCTAAATACAAACAGAGTAGGGTTGATGACATTTCTGTTCTTTTTGGCATAAAGGCCCCATATAGGGCCGTAGCACCTGGCCCAAATGACAGGGCTTGTTATCCTAAGCCCGGGGCCATTAGGATATACAAAGAGACTTTTTATTCTGGTTTTCGCCTTCCTCCTCACCCTTTCGTTTGTCGTTTATTAGCTGAGGTTAAAATTTGTCCTACACAACTAATGCCCAATGGGTGGAGATTTATATATTGTTTCCTGGCCCAATGCATGAAACATAGGGTAGAGCCCAGTGTGTCAGTATTTCGATACCTCTTTAAATTTGTAAATGCTCCAGATGATATAGGTTGGGTTAAGCTTCAATATCGAACCTTAAACCGTAGTTGCTTCGTTTCTGGCTCTTCTCCCGACTCTCTTCCCTTGTGGAAAAAAGAGTGGTTTTATATTTACTTAGATGGGGATGATTGGAACAATTATTTTTGTCCTAACTTCACAAGGGCTACGGACGGTTCTTTGAGGTCCCTTAAATTAGGGGTAGACGATCTTGCGGCAATTCAACTCCTGACGGGTGATTGCTTGCATCATTGCAATCTCCTAATTTCTGAGGATAACCTTCAAGCTATGGGGCTTAGCACCCTTGAACCTCGGGGTATATAAACTTAACTTCCTTTCCTTTATTCTTTGTCGTCATATAATATGATTGTAACGTTTGTCTTTTCTTTCCAGCCAAAACCGCTTTGAATGCTATTTTCAAGAGGAGGGAGGACCATGCCTCTAAGGCGGTGATCGTGGAGATAGATAGGCCTTCCAAGCGGAAGAAGGCCGTAGATGGCTCCCCTGCTATGGAGAAGGTGCCCTCTTTTTTGGCTGAGCGGACTGTCCTTGTTGACGAGGATCCCAACCCATTTGTGGTTAAATGGGGTTTACTTAACAGGGACACCATAGTTGGTGATTCCAGGGCTGCCGCAGAGTGGTCCAGAAATGTGGTCACTCCAAGGGACGTGGCCCATGTTGTGGAGTCCTCGGAGGATCTCCAGATTGAGCTTCTTGGGGCCCAAGCCCTTGCTTCTGTAAGTAATTTTCACTTTAGTTTAATCTTTCATTCTTTAGTTCACTTTTTGAAATATGTGCCTTTGTTTTATAGGCTAACACCTATCATCAAGCTGCTCTTCACAACTTGAAGGCAGTTCGAGCTGAAAAGCTGATAGCTGAGAGGGATAGAGATAGGTATTTCGCCTCCTCTACCTCAAATTTTGAGATGTTTAGAGGGGTTGAGAGGGAGCTTGTAGATGAGAAGGAGAAGGTCAGGCAGCTGGAGGCCCAACTCCAAAGGGGTCGCGAGGATGTTATTGCTGAGTACAGAGCATCTAAGGAGTTTGATGACCTCCTTAATGCTGAGTATGATGCTAACTTTCCTAGCACCTTCAAGGATTGTTGGGAATCCATTATTGAGGAGCTGGGGACGAAGATTGAAGGGGTGTCTTTGGATAAGTTTCCCGTTCCTGACTTATCTGGGACATCCAAGGATACTACTGCCAACCCCTCATCTCAGCCTTTTGATGATATTCCTGAGCTCTTTCTGGATTCTGAGCCAGTTAGAGATGAAGATTTGGGGGATGCTGCTAAGGATGATGTTCCCCTTAACTTTGAGGAGGAGACTCATCAGGATGATATAGCATAGGTTAGCCCTGTGTGGCTATTTATTTTTATGTTCTTTTCTGAACTCACCCTTCGGGGTTTTAATTTAACTTTCTTAGTAAGTTTATTTCAGCTTTTCTAGTTTTTCTTGATTTTGCATGCTTAGTTCACATGTCTAACATAATGCGTTGCATATTTAATGAAATCATAAGAATATGAAATTCATAACTTAAAAATGGGATCAACCCTTACATAGTACTCAAGTTTTAAAAACTTGGGCTGGTTTCATCGAACCTTATTTCTAGTAGTAAGTCCACTTGGGAAACACTTTTAAACATAATAAACTTTCAAATTGGAGGCATGCCAAGTCCTCGGCACCTCATGCCCTTCAAGGGTTTCTAACTTGTATGAGCCTCGACCAAATACGTTCTTGACGCGATATGGTCCTTCCCAATTTGGGGCCAGCTTCCCTTTTTGTCCAACTCCGGATGCTTCAATTTTTCTGAGAACCAAGTCCCCTTGACGAAAGAACCTTTCTTTAACCCTTAGGTTGTAGTAGAAAGAGGCTTTCTTTTGATGTTCAACTATCTTGGCGTTTGCTTCATCTCTAACTTCGTCAATTAGATCCAAAGCTAGCCTCAAGCCTTCTTCATTTTCTTCTGGTTCATAAGCCTCAACTCTTGGGGAGGTGTGAGTAATCTCCACCGGGACCACTGCCTCTGCTCCATAAGCCAATAGAAATGGAGTTGCCCCGGTGGTGACTTTACAAGTAGTACGATATGCCCAAAGTATGGGGAGTAATTCGTCTACCCAAGTGTTTCTGGAGCGTTCAACTCTTTTCTTTAGTCCATCCAGGATAATTCGATTTGCAACCTCAGCTTGCCCATTTGCTTGAGGATGGGCAACAGAAGTGAATCGCAACTTGATATCGTTCTCATCACAATACTTCTTAAACTCATCGTTGTTAAACTGAGTTCCATTGTTCGTGACCAGGACTCGTGGAATTCCATATCGGCATATCACATTTTCCCAGAAGAATTGCATTACTTGCTTGGTGGTTATCTTACCTAAGGGCTTAGCCTCAATCCACTTGGTGAAGTAGTCGATTGCTACTATCAAGAACTTTCTTTGAGCACTTGCCATTGGAAATGGCCCGAGTATATCCATTCCCCACATGGCAAAGGGGATAGGTGAGTTAATGGATGTCATCATCTCTGGTGGTTGTCTAACCACAGGTGCATGTTTCTGGCACCGTTCACATTTCTTCACATAGCTTTTAGCATCAGCAAGTATGCTTGGCCAATAGAAACCTAGACGGGTGACTTTATGGGCAAGGGCTCTGCCCCCCAAGTGTTGCCCACAGATTCCTTCATGTACTTCCTTTAGGGCCAATTCTGCCTCTTGAGGTCTCAGACATTTCAGATATGGAATGATGAAAGACTTCTTGTATAGGAGTCCCTCAATCAGGGTATACCTTAGTGCTCTGGCGTATAGCTTTCGTGCTTCTGAAATATCGTTGGGTAGCCACCCAGTTTCCAGATGAGCTTTGATGGGATCCATCCAACAGCTGCCAACATCAATGGGTGCTACCAACTTTCCGTTGATGCTTGGGGTCTTCAAGACTTGGAAGTATACACTCCCTGCATAGTTTTCAATTTCAGAAGAAGCAAACTTAGACAGGGCATCAGCCTTTATGTTTTCTTCCCTTGGAATGTGTTCCACATAGCATTCGTCAAACTGAGTCATGATGGCCTTGACAAGTTTCAAGTACTTGGCCATGACCTCATCTCTGGCCTCAAATTCCCCATTTACTTGAGAAACCACTAGCCTCGAGTCTCCACATACTTTCAGAGTTTTGACCCTTAAGGCTCCAGCCAGCCCTAAGCCAGCTATAAGAGCTTCATACTCAGCCTCATTGTTTGTCGTTGGGAAGTCAAGTTTTAGTGCATACTCAATGAGGAATCCATCAGGACTTTGTAGCACTAAACCAGCTCCACTTGATTTTGTTTTTGATGCTCCATCAAAATAGAGCACCCAACATTCTTTGAAGTCCATTTCTTGATCCTTCTTATCTTCTACTATTACTTCCTGCCCCCCGACTTCTTGGTTGTCAATGGTGCATTCAACCATGAAGTCAGCAAGTGCCTGAGCTTTTATGGCCGTTCGAGGCTTATACTTGATGTCGAATTCGCCCAATTCAATGGCCCATTTGATCAATCTTCCACTAACTTGAGGGCTATGCAAGATGTTTCTTAGAGGTTGATCAGTCAAAACCTCTATCTTGTGTGCCTGGAAGTACGGGCGTAGCTTTCTTGAGGCCATTATCAAGGCTAAGGCAAACTTCTCAATCGTTGAGTAGTTTATTTCTGCCCCATGAAGAATCTTACTCACATAGTAGACGGGCTTCTGCACTTTCAATTCTTCCTTTATCAAAACAGCTCCAAGGGCTGTGTTAGAAACTGCCAAGTATAAGTAGAGAGTTTCCCCTGTCTTGGGTTTTGCCAATAGGGGTGCTTCAGCTATGTATTTCTTCAGGGCCTCAAAGGCCTCTTGGCTTTCAGTTGTCCATTCAAAAATTTTCACTTTTTGAGTGCTTTGAAGAAGGGTAAACACTTCTCTCCTGACTTGGAGATGAACCTTCCCAATGCTGCAACTCTTCCTGTCAATTTCTGCACATCATTAACAGACTTGGGGGGTTCCATGTCTAGGATTGCTTTGATCTTGTCGGGGTTAGCTTCAATTCCTCTCTTGGAGACCATCAGGCCTAAGAACTTTCCCGAGCCTACACCAAAGGCACACTTAGCTGGATTCAACATCATCTTGTGGTGCCTTAGCACTTCGAATGCCTCTCGGAGGTGCTTAATGTGATCGGCCTTATCGAGACTTTTGACTAACATGTCATCCACGTAGACCTCCATGGTTTTTCCAATTAGGTGCTCAAAGATTTTGTTTACCAACCTTTGATAGGTTGCTCCTGCATTCTTAAGCCCAAAAGCCATGACTAAGAAACAGAAGACACCAAAGTCAGTGATGAATGATACCTTGGCGATGTCATCTTTGTGCATCTTGATTTGATTGTATCCACTGAAGCCATCCATGAAACTTAGCATCTCATGCCCAGCAGTGGCATCTATCAGAGCATCAATCCTTGGTAAGGGAAAACAATCTTTAGGACATGCATCATTCAAGTCGGTGAAGTCGACGCACATCCTCCACTTCCCGTTAGCTTTTTTGACCATTACGGGGTTAGCTAACCATTCTGGGAATTGGATTTCCTCAATGAACCCAGCTTCCAAAAGCTTATTCACTTCTTGCTTAATGGCTTCAAGCCTCTCTGGTGCAAAATTTCTTTTCTTTTGTTTCACTGTCTTCCTTTCTGGATCCACATTCAATTTGTGAGATATCAATTGGGGGTCAATCCCTGGCATGTCGGCCGCTGTCCAAGCAAAAACGTCATTGTTTTCTTGAAGAAAAGACGTGAGTTTGCTCTTCAATGGTTCGGGCAGTAGTGCCCCAATATAAGTCACCTTCTCTGGTTCACCCGGGACTAGGGGAATTGGGACTAAGTCCTCAGCCGGTTTCCCCCTTCTGTCCTCGTTGTCGCTGATATTCATGTCTTCAATTGGGAGAACTTGCCCCCCGATTCCATCAGGCCTTAACGCGGCTACATAACAACTTCTAGCCATCTTTTGGTCTCCTCGTTCTTCACCAATCCCATTCCTCGTTGGGAACTTGATTTTTAGATGATAAGATGAGGCAACAGCCTTGAACGCATGAAGACCAGTCCTTCCCAGGATTGCATTGTAGGTTGAAGTCGCTTTTATAACTATGAAGTTCAACATCTGAGTAGACGTATTCATCCCTTGCCCCATAGTCATTGGGAGTTGGATAGTGCCTTCCACTTTTGATTCCACCCCGTTGAACCCATATATAGGCATATTTGAGGGTGTTAACTGAGAGTCTGTGTAACCCATCTTGATAAAGGCATCATGGAACAAGATATCCACTGAAGCTCCATTATCAACCAAGACTCTTTTTGTTTCGGAGTTGCCTATCACAGGTATTATGACAAGAGGATCATCATGGGGGAACTTCACCCCTTCCAAGTCTGAATCGTCAAAATCTATTGACACTTCTGTCCTGGCACGTTTCGGTGCTTCTCCGACCACAGTCATTACCTCTCGGGCATAAGCCTTTCTTGAGTTTCGGGAGGATCCAGCAGCAGTTGGCCCTCCGAATATCATGTTGATGACTGGCCCTCGGGGCTTGGGATTCCGATCTTGATCGTTGTCCCTTCTATCATAATCCTTTATTTCATAGTTCACCCTTTGGCTCCCTTGGCTCCCATCCTTAGTGAACTTGCTGAGTTTTCCTCTTCGTATCAGAAACTCAATCTCATCTTTCAGTTGTCTACAATCATCGGTGTCATGACCGACTTCTTTGTGGAACCGACAAAACTGATTTTGGTTCCGTTTGGACAAATCAGCCCTCATTGGCTTTGGCCATTTGATATCTTCTTCCTTGGCTATCTCCACAGAATTTGACTCCTGGGAGTATTCAATCTTGCATATTCCGTGAATTTTGGCCCAAAATTGTTTCTCTTGGGGGGAGAATCGGAGTTTTTGATGTTCTGGGGAACTTTTCCTTGACGTCGTACTCCTGAGTTTCTTTTCTTTTCTTTGAGTTTCCACCGTCGCCAGCGGTGGGTTCATACTTTCTCATGCTTTCCTCAGCCTTGATGTACTTTCCGGCTCTATCTTGGAGCTTCAACATGCTCTCTGGTGGATGTTTAGCCAACGACCTCCTGAAGTGGTCATCAGTGGTTCCTTGTTGCAGGGCTATCATATCCACTTTGTCATCTAAGTCCGGGACTTTCAAAGCCTCCCGAGTGAATCGATTGATGTAGTCCCTTAGGGCTTCATTCTTTCCTTGACGTATTGCCATGAGTGATGCAGAACTTTTCTCATGCACCCTTCCACTAATGAACTGATTGATGAAAGCCTTGCTTAGTTCCTTAAAGGACCCAATAGAGTTGGGAGGTAGACGGCTATACCAACGTTGGGCCATGCCTGCCAAGGTTTGTGGAAACGCCCTACACTTGACCGCATCGTTGGCTGGCTGCAACAGCAGTGCATTGGAGAATGTCCTTACATGATTTGCGGGATCTCCCGTTCCATCATAGGCTTTGATCGAAGGCATCTTAAACTTTCTGGATATAGCCGTTTTCATGATGTCTTGAGTAAACGGTGGTGTAGGATCATCAGGATCTCCTAGGGGCAACAGAATACTAGGATCACCCCTTAGGGCTTCAGCCCTCTTGGTCCTTCTTGGTGGATCCAAGTTGATTATCGGGATTCCTTCAGTCGTTCGGCCCCGAGATTGAGCGGCCTCTTCTTCAGCAAGGAGTTTTTTTAGCCTTGCAGTCTCTGCCTCATGGGCTGCAAGTTTCTCCCTAGTAGTTTGGGGTTGCTCCCGATTTGTCTGTGAAGAACGTCTCCTTCTTGGGGCGACATCCTCCCCAGTTGTATAACCCTCATCCTCGGTGTATGGGCCAGAGTAATCTTGAATGAGAGGGGTCTGACGAGTTTGTTGATTTTGGGGTCCCAGACCTTGAATATAAGGGGGCACATATGCCTCATGGTAGATTGGATTAGTTCCACTACCGCCCGCCATGGGTCGAGGGGGCATGCCATAGCTTGGCATCCCCAAAGTCTGATTCGCGTATTGAGGGAGATCAGTAGTATGGAGTTGAAGGCTCCTTGGTGCACTCATGAGCAGCGGAGAGGTCGTGATTGGTTGTTGGTGAACGGTCTCTTGTGGGTTAGATCCATGAATGACCATCTGCAGGGGATTCGTCCCTTCAACCGAAATCGGGATTTCCGGTCCTTGAGTGTTGGTGGGGATATTCGCCTCTTGTGTGCCGGTAGTTGGCGGTGGCTGATCAGCCTCAGAGGTGATAGGGTGGTCATCGGGAGTTTGAGTATCCCGAGCTGTTCTTCGTGTGTTTGCCATGGTTGATGTTGTTTTCCCACAGACGGCGCCAAATGTTATGGATTAAAAAACGTGCTTTGTGAATTTAATGCTAGGATTAATGAGCTTCGAGCTTTAATGGCTGCACTTGTGTATCCAGACTAAATTGGTCCTCACAAGATGCCTACGTATCTCAAATCGTTATTGAGAATCAAGCCAAAGACGTGGTTCTGATTGTAGGATCAGGGACCTTATATAGGCGTCTGGAGCCTAGTATTTATGGTATGTTTGGGAGACTTAACGGATAAGTCTTCTTTTTGATATTGGATAAGTATTGTATTTCTTGCTGAAGAATTCGTTTCCTTGTTGATAAAGGTTATGACTCATTGATTGCCTTTAATTGGGATTCCAGATCCTTCTTTGACTAATTTTCCATAATCAAGGCTCTTTTCATGAGCTGTATATTTTCCCTACTCATTAATTACGAAATTAATGAATAATTAGGGTGTCGGGCCTTAAATATCGGTCTTTTGTTTGACTAGTCAATTATATTTCTATAATTACTTTTCTGACCATATCAATTTTAGCAATAAATATTTAAAAAAATTATAAATTATAAATATTATAAATATTAAGAAAAATTAATGATGTTATCCTGGTAATTTGGTCCTAAATACCGCCAAAACATTCTCAACCGTTAGATCCAATACTTTTAAAAATAGATTATCAAGATTATATCATATAAAAAGAAATTATTATCTAAAAATGATATAAGTTAAAAGATATTATATTAGGATTGGATTTTCCAAAAAGTTAAAACATAAAAATAGTTGTAATTAAATAAGGAAACCCATTTATAACCAAAATAATAAAAATCATTTAATCTTAAATAGATAGGTGAAAACCGTTAGATTTAACATTAAAACATGTATTTGGTTAATAATGATTATTCTAATAATCTAAACTACATATAAGTTAAGTAGATTTCCTAAATCGAATAGAATTCTCAACATTAAATTTGGTCACTTTATTCTCTTTTTAGTTTTAGAATAGTTTTTAATTCAAAAAGAACAACTCCCTCCGTCCCAGCCATTTCTATACACTTTCCATTTTGGGACGTCCCATTCATTTTTATACATTCCAAAAATAGTAATTTTTAATAATATAAAACACTATTACACCCACTGTTTTCTCCACTATCTCTATTCTATAACAATATAAATCACTATTACACTCACTACTTCCTCCACTATCTCAAATCTATTATTAAATATTGATAGGTCCCACCACTTTACTCACTTTTCATCTAATTTTACTCATTTTTTATATCTTTTCTTAGTCTATGTGCTCAGTCCCGGTGTATAGAATTCACTGGAACGGAGGGAGTATTAAACCACAACTAAATTAAAGATTATTTTGTGAATTTCATGTGAACCGTAAAATTGGCTAAATCTAACTTTTATAACTCAATATAAACAAATATTAAATTGTGCGTGTAAAATATAATAAATATCAAATTTTTAACTATAATTTTTTTTGGCTAAATCTTTTTTAACAATAATTTAATCATGTAAACTAATAACTTTTAAATATTAAAATATTCATAAATAAATATAATTATAAATATTAAAAAAACAACCGTGTGTTGCATCGTAATAAAAATATAATTATAAATAGAATAATTATAAATAAAATTTAAGTAACCGTGCATCGCACCGGCTATAAGCTAGTATATTGTAATATCGTAAATTATGCTGAATACACGCTTTTGCCTTGTGCGTTATCTTATTTTACTTGGCGACTACTCAACTTTAAACGATTCCTTCATTACACAAAGATAGTTGTGTATTCCAAAAAAAAAAAAAAAAATCTTGTAATATTTGTATATTACGGGCTCAACTTAAGTGTTCCTTTTACAACTTCAAATTAACAATTTAAAAATAAAAATTTGGAAAGGTAAATCGCATAAAAAGAATGCAGAAGGATATATCAATATACATGGCTGCAGAATCAAAAGACATGGGCAAAACAAACATAGGCAAAATACAAAGGGAAAGGGTAACACAGCGCAGAATCAATGAACTGAAACCACTAGAATCTAAGGAGATTTTATTAACAGGGCTCCATATAACTTTGGAAACTTTTATGTCAAAATGTCACCAGAATGATCTTGAATTTGTGTTGCTGTCATACTTTTGACAACATACTTGGCTAATATTGAAGCTATAACCAAGGCCGGCTCTGGCTATCACCTCCATAGGTGGGATCTATGATCATTTTTCTTACCTGACGTATACACGTATTTATGTGGTACTTTCGATCCTTTTATCATATTCTGATATTTTGGTCCATAATTCTTCAAATTTCGATGTTTCATACATTTCTCATTGAGCTGCCCACAATTCACAATGATCACAGGCTTAACAGTCTCCCCGCGAATCACAACGACACTCTCAATAGCCTTCAACACATCTAATCCATCCAAAATTTCCCCAAACACAGAACCGATGATCTTTGAAAAACTAAAGTAGAAAACGGATTTACCTTGACAAAATGACAGATAATTTCCAGGAGCAGTAGGCTGTTTCACATGATAATCCTCCTCCTCAAATGGCTCACCGGCACCGCAGATGGTCCTATACATCCAGGGCTTGGAACTACCAGTGGTGCAAGAGTAAAACCCTCCATGACAGAATTCTCCAGGAAACACTCCAATACTTGTTCCCTTGTAGTGCAATGGCTTTCCGTTCTTTCCTATGCCATTTTCACCAGTGCAGAGTGCCCGGAACTTGTCTGCAGCCTTGGGAGTGTGGTCAGAAAAAAGTTCCATTACAATGCGACCAGAACGCACACCACCAATCTCTATATCAAAGAAAACCTTTGGTCTTCGCATCTCCGCTATTTCAAACAAAACACTTGGGTTGCCCATCTTCTGCTCAAATTTTCTATACAATCTCAAGGGATTACTCAAGTGATAATATATTATGTTAAGTTTACAGGTGCTGTTATATTATATATAGGTGCCTTCTGGTCTCCATGTTGTAGAATTTCGTGCTCAACACGGTGCATTTTACTTTTTTAGTTATATTTTTATATGCAACAGTTACAATTATAGTTGACACTAATAAAAATAACTAATAAATTAGGTATCGTCACTAATGTAAAGTCAATTACTATTAGTAATAAAAAAACGAAACTTTTTTGCTTGGCTTCCAAGTTCCAGCTTTAACTTGAATCATGCGCATTTGAAATTAAACTGCAAAGATTCTATACTTTCTAAAACAAATTGTGCATTTGAAATGTTTTTTTAATGCAATTTATGCTAGACCTTGGAATCCCTTTTCATGTTCTTCAATATAATAATCTCTTAGAGCATCTCCAACGGTGTTGGCTAAAATCGTTAGCTAAAATAATATAAAATGCTGATTATGTAAAATTGGCTGAATCTGTAAGATATTGTGTTCCAATGGAGTTGCTATACTAGTTGGCTATATTTTAAAAATAGAATGTTATTATTATTTCAAGTTGTTAAAAATAGAATATATGATTTGAATATGATAATAATTGATGTGGAGTTTTACTACAGGTCCATAGGGTTCGACAAAAATAGCCAACATGGAGAGGTTGGCTAAAATTTTAGCTAACAGTTTTATCCCATTGGAGCGGATTTTTTTTTACACATTATCTAAATTTTTTATTTATGGCAATCCACCTATGATTTTAGCTAAGGGTTCTCCACCATTGGAGATGCTCTTATATATATGTATATACTAGCCGATAACTCGTGTCAAGTACGGGCCGAGCATGAGACGACATTAAAATATTAATATTGATAAATTATTAAAAAATATTATTAAAAAATGTATTTGTCGAGAATTGAATGATAAAAATAATATAATAAATAAACTACTATTTAATTATGTAGTTATAGACAATCGAACTGTGAATAAAGCTAAAGAACTTCCCTAGATGAAACTAAAGAATTTAAAATAAATAAATCTTTTATAATAATGTAGTTGCGAGGAATGGAACCCAGATATAGTGATAACCAAATTTGGTACTTTGATACTTTAGTACCGCGCGCCATTTTCACATTGTTTTGCTTATTAATAAAGAGTATAAACCTCCCTGGATGAAGCTAAAGAATTTAAAATAAATAAATCTTTTATAATAATGTAGTTGCGAGGAATCGAACCCAGATATAGTGATAACCAAATTTGGTACTTTGGTACTTTAGTACCGCGCGCCATTTTCACATTATTTTGCTTATTAATAAAGAGTATAGATATAGCTGAAAACAACAACATTGTTGTGAACAATGTAAAACAACAATTTAGAGCTGTTTTTTCCCAGAAGTTGAGAGCAAGCTTTGCAAATATATCTCCACACTATCCATTCCACAAAGTCGCTTCACGACAGGCATGGTAGCCGGAACATCCAAATCGAACATTGAATCAAACTTAACTAAACTGCTCCAACCATGATACTGCTTTCTGGCTTCCTTAATGGCAGCTCTTGTGGCACAATGTACAGAAGCTGCCAGAAGTAAAGGCGGCTCACCCGAAGCTGCAGGATACATATACGACTTCAGTCATATAATTTGGTTAAATAGTTTTACAAAATAAGGCGAGTCATGCATGTCACACTGCAGAGAACATAAAACAGAGAAAACAGTTTGGTATGTGCAAAATCATACAATTATGGTTTCAACAGTGGGAATTATTGAAAAGAAGAAATTGCATTTGTAAAGTTTTATAACGTACTGTAAGAAATATTTTCTGGGATTATCAATACTTGGATAATTTTAATTTTTTATATGATGGATAGATATTATATTCTACTACATTTGTGTATGCCACATACGCCCGTTAAAGACACTTGCAATAGCTATTAACCATAGGACAAGAACTGAGAATTTGTATATATTTTTGGAATCCTTTGTTAAGCACAAACAAGCAAAGTGAAAGTTTTTGGAAGTTTGAATTGTTATGAAACATGGAAGTCTCCTCCTCCTGATAACTTACACTTCCATTGGGAATTTTATTCCTATATGCCAGCCAAATACAATTCTCTGTTTACTAGATAAATTTATAATTCCCACGAGAAATGCAACTTGCAAAGAAAATAACTTCATATTGCGAACCAAACAGACACCTATTTTCTTCACGTATTTAGAACTCCAGTCATCCTACTTATGCAGAGGTTTGGGATATATATATAGATAGCCAATATGTAACAAAAGCATTAGGGTTACAACAGAATGTAAAGACCACAGACATACCCTTCGATGAGAGAACACGTTTCTCGTGGTGTCCACTGTTCAGAACCTCAACATTGAACTGTCCTGGGATGGTGTCTATTGTTGGTATCTTGTATGTCCATGTGCTATCCGCAACCACCAATCCATCTGAATCAGTAAGATATTCTTCAGACATGAAGAATCCAATTCCTTGAACAAAAGCCCCTTCAATCTGGATGAGAGTAAACTTCTTATTTAACTGTATTCACTTACATGACAAGAAATAATACACTACAAAACATTTGCTTATGAAGTTAACAATAAAGTCAAGTCTAAATGATGGAGCATGATCTCATAAAATATGATAATATGAAGCACTACAATGTCATATTTTTAGGTTTTATTTTAGGAGAGTGAAATAATAAGCTTAGTACATTCGATCATAATTAAAGTTTTGGCAACCTGTCCCATATCTATAGCAGGGTTTAAACTTTGCCCACAATCATAGATGATATCTGCTCGAAGGATAGTGGTTTCTCCAGTTAAAATGTTTATCTCCACCTGCATTACAAATAGGTTTGTCCTTGTTAAAACCATGATGAAACTGCAATAAAGGAGACATTCTATGAACAATTGACAGTGTAGACATCATTGGCGAACTTCAAAAGCATTACCTAAAGAGTTGAGAACCAATTGAAATATTCAAATCATAAATTGCAACTCTATTATTATAATATAATGAGAAAAGTGTGTTCAATTAAATCACCTCACTTATTGCTGCCCCATAATTTAAGTACTGTCTAGAAACGGAGTCAGGTACAAAGTACGAACTTGCTGATAAGTTTACAGCTTGTGAATGTGCCTGCTCGCATAATGATGAAATCTGTTAAGTATGTATTCAGTGAACAGTCTAGGTATTGCAGCTCTGGTGCATGTGGCAGATATATAAGGTATACTTGCTTATTTCCAAAGTAAATCGTTCAGTATTAGTTGGTTCTACATGTATGAACTTTCAGACTGACACAGTTCTATGTAAGTTTTCTCATATCGACATGGACAAAAATTATAAAACTATAAACTATTATGTATCTGCAAGGGATCACAAATAAAATATGTATGTACAGGGGATCACTATCACAGAGATCCATTCTGTTAGTTATTTAGCTAGACTTGAACTACAGTGGATCATAATTGACCTTGATACATGGGAACATATTTTGACCACTGCCGAAGACGAGCAATATTTTGTATTCGAGAAACAAATAATTGCAAATTAGGACTAAATGGTGAGATGTTCAAGTAGACTGTTCGGTGTATCTTATATATGTTTTGAACAATGAAGATCAGTTGTACTCTAGTATCATCGCTAATGTATTCATGTTCGAGATGTTGCTGAGAAGAAAAGTATAACGTGGATATTAACGGGGAAAAATATTTAACTTCTCTTCCAGACATATCAAATCATCAGGGTTACTTTTTAACGTTTGACTTGCAATGTCTTTCCTCTATGTCCATATATTTAGAGAAGAACATAACTGACATAAAATTACAGAATCCAAACAAAATCAACATGCATCAGCAGTCACCAAACTTCTCTACTTGTTAACATAGTCAAGATTATAAGGCTCGTAATAATATTTAGGAATAGATGATAGATACCTGAAGAATTAAAGACTCCCAGTTTAAAGAAGTCATTTGAACCTGTAGCCTCTCCTTAAGAGGGACAAGTCGTTCGACCAAGATGTTGCAGCAAATTCTAACCACTTCACAGCTTGATTCAGACGTAGTACTTGAAGAAGTAATCCCCCCTTGAATTAAGCTCAAAGTATCGGATTGCACAACCCGTACCTTTTCCATGAGGTCAGCAGTTCCATCGCATTGGATAGAACTGAGAGCATATGCAGTCATTTGTTTTACCTTTGTCCATAGCCCCTGCCCAAGCTCAATCCCTCCAACTTCCACGCAAATAGATCCATCTGAAAGAATGCTCACTTTTCCAGGGGACGGTCGCATAGTTACTGGCATCACAACAGGAACACGCGATAATCCCCTTTTCCTCCATATTTCATTTTGATTAAATAATTTAATCATTTCAATCCTTTGTTCAAAGCTTGAAGACATCTCCAATCTATCCCAGATAGAAGGCAGAGTATACTCCATAAGTTCTCCTGCACTGCGCTCGTAAAACAGTTTTAGGCTATCAAATGTGTGAAGATTTATGTATCTAACAGAATCCACTTCCAGAGAGAGAGTAGATGCCACATGTTCTATAACAGCTTCCGCAATATAAGACCCTTGCACCTCTCCAGGTCCTCGCATTGCAGATTTACTGGAATGATTTGTCTTGCACAGCTTTATGTCAAAAGATAAAGCACCCCAATCATACTTTTTAAGCACACCGATCATATTCCCCGGAATAATGGCACTTACATCAGGGGAAAAACCTGCATTGATTAAAATGTCAAGGTGTAGTGCTGTAATCTTTCCATTTGATTTAAAACCAACACTGTATGTTATCTTCATTGGATGTCGTCCTCCAGCCATTATCATGTCTGTCTTGCGATTAAGATACATCCGAACAGGACAACACAATTTCTGCGCTGCAAGTGCACATGCTGTTGCAACCTAAAATTAACATACAAAGTCTTCCAATCAAAGAGCAAAAATTATACATAAATATTACAATTGAGTAGTACAGTAAATGTTTATTAAAGTGTGTCATACAGTTTGGATCAAAGAGGCAGTACATATTCTTGACAATCATATATTTATTGAAATGATATAAAATGTTACAACTTGGGACCTGATAAAGCTTATTAATTAAGAACAGTAGTAACATGCAGTAACCTGATAAAGCTAATCAAGAACAGTAGTTACATGCAGTTGACTTCCGAAATGAAGGTTAGTTTAAAGTTCTCCGTAATAGAAAAGTGTGATCCCCAAGGATTTCATTGAGAAGTGAAAAGCTTTGAACTAGACTAAACCATCATTCAACTCTACGTAGTTGTGTACTGAAAATCTAAAGAATTCTACAAATCAGAAATCGATGTATAGCTGAAAGAAGGAACGTCTCTAAATTCTTCAATATCGCCAAAAGCTAACTCTGGGCTTAAGTTAGTCTAGGAAATTATACACAATGTATGCGAAAATGGATATCTTAGTAGGGCAATTGTTATACCCGATCTCTAATACCTGCTGTGGGTCAATGAGGGTGAGTCTTATAGTTTATCTCAAATGCAAAACATTCGAATACTATACCTATTCCTCGAGGTCTTTCTTCAGTAACAATTGGCCATAAATCATCAAAATGCAAACATTCCACATTTTTTTATAGTTGATCTACCATACATCAAAAGTAAACCAAATATCCGATTGCATTTCAAGGAAGTGCATGCATTAAAACGACAAAAGACTTGCGAGTTGAAACTAGTCGAGTATAGTGCCATATATAGTGTTTGGTGAATAAATTAGCATATGTTTGAATTTATTACAGTAAATGTAAATTATGTAAAAATAATGCAAAATATATACTCACTGGCATAGATTTTATTGCCTTGCCGCCAAAGCCTCCTCCGACCCTTCTTGTAATCACACGAACATTATTTTCAGGAATACCGAGACAAACTGCAATTACTTTGTGTGCAAATTCAGGGCACTGACTTGAACTGTGCACCACTATGCAGTTGTCCTCATCAGGGATAGCAAGGGCAGTTTGTGATTCCATATAAAAGTAATATTGTGATGGAAGCCTGATCTGTACGTCAAAAGTTTAATAATCATATGAACAGATGAAAAGGAAGGGAAGGAGAAAAGCAATCAAGTACTCATTTCACATTATGAAACATATTAAAAGGACAAAAGATATAAAATTAAGAACTGTACCTCAGCGGAGAGAATACTCTGATCAGCTTCAGCCATGCCTTTCGAGAAATTTCCAACTTGCGCTGGACGTAGGAAGGGAAGGATGTCAAAGAAGCTTGATTTCTCAACAGCCTCTTCCACAGTCATAATTGGCGGTTCTAAATTTTCAGTGTCATAATCTATAATTGCTATGGATGCAGCCCTATCTGCATTTTTTTGTGTATCTGCAACCTACAAATTAATTCATTTTTAATATGCATATAATATGATCCAATGTCAAGGGACCACATGCACAAAAGCTAAGGTAAAAATCAATCTACCACTAATGCAACACGCTGACCAGTACACTCGGTAAGATCATCAGCAAATAATGGTTCTGTACCAAACATGCTCTTTAAGCCTATGTTCTGACCTCCTCGTGGGATATCAGTGCAAGTTATAACAGAAGATACTCCAGGTGGCAGCATATTGGAAAGGAATCTGATGTTCTTCACCCTTGCCAAAGGCTTTGTGCTGTAAATAAATGCACCATAAAGGCAACTTGTTGGTGAAGGAATGTCATCCACATAAACAGCATCGCCTAAAGGAGGAGAGGAAATTTAATGATATATATAGTACTGTTGGCAGTCATTGTTATTCTGAAGTTCATACAGGTAGAGAGACATGCAGAAAAAACAAAGAGAGAAAGGGTGAGAGAAAGGTAGAAGTCAAGGTTAAAATATATGTTCAACTGAATTTTTTCGATAACTTGGACAAATGCAATCTGCGCTGTGTAGATTTTTTTTTGTTGTTGCTGCAGACAGAATTTAATGAGATAAATTGGGGAAACTAGTGATACTAACCAGACGCTTGAATACAAGCACCAGACTTTGTAATTGGTTCACCAATTGGATAGTACTCTGTTCTTGACTGTATCACCTGTTTTCCAGAAGACAGTAGAGTTGGTTTCCTAATGCTATCGTAGCTGTTCTTTTCCTTTTCATTGCCACTTTTGGAAAATAATTCATTCCTCTCAGTGAACCAGCTGTTAGTAACAGTGGGACCAGTTTTAACCACAGGATACAGGAACTCAAAAAGATAAGACACTGCCAAGCTTGAACGGTATAGAGCATCAGAAGTTCCTTCTTCCGGTACCACATCGCCTCTAATTAGTTTAACAGCTTCATAAAGAACACCACAACTTAAAAATTTTCCCGCCAAGTATTTCTCCACAGTCCTTGCCCTTTTCGCATGTTTGGTCCCAAAAGCACCGAAAGCCATCTGAATGTCATTTATAACAACTCCATCATCAATTGAAGAAACAACAGCCAAAAAAGCAGCATTTAGATAAGGTAATGCATTTCCAAGCGGCCTAGAAGCCGCACGATACGTTTCAAACAACAACTTAGTATCAGGTTCAGTTTCCCTCGAGAAACTATATCTCAAAGACCCCCAGCACGGTACATGGATACTTACAAGCACACTTCGTTGGTCCAATGGTGGCCTTGACAGGAACTCCTCTATTGTAAGATTTTCATGTTTCAAATCTGTCATTAAGTTAACTTTCGAACCCACTGAAAGAAGTAATGTTACAATGTCTGATGGGAAAGAAGATCGCTGTGCCATAACCAGATTGCCCCCTATACTTGCTGAGTTTCTGACAGACTCTGTAGCAATTTTCTTTAAATGGCTGGCAATTTTCTTATAGATTAGCACCCCCTCAAAAGACCGCCCACCTTCTTTTTCTTCGGTGAAAGCTAAAATAGCTTGAGAAATTGTGACAGCTGCGCCAATTAAAATGCCAGTATGGTCCCTTCTAATAGACGAGAGCTCAGAGACCTGTTTTAGATCAATGTAATTATCATAATGGTCCAGTTCTTTGTAATAGCCCTTACCTGTGTCACCAACTACAAATTTAGTCTGTGTACCATCAGCAGCCATATTTTTTATAATGGAGCTTTCAAGCTCCTTGAGAGTAAGAGGACCACACCAAGATTTTCTGTTAATATTTAAGCACATTTCAGACTCCAGTTCATGTTTTAAGAATTCGGGATAGGTACAAATGTCATCTTTTGGATTGTAAAAAGGCAATTTACTCATTTTGGCCTCATCACTCTCTCCCTTTTTCCAAAATGAATTAATTCCCAAATCCTCCATATCAACATCAGAAGCAAAACTTTTACAAGCATCTGCAATGGGTCGATATCCAGTACATCGACAGAGATGACCTGATATAGACTTTTCAGCTTCATCAACAGTGAGTTTGGAGAACCCTGTAGGAGGATCCGGCCCCTGCTTTTCTTCCGCATTAACAAGTGCTGAAAAGAGAGCAACGCACATTCCAGGAGTACAGAATCCACATTGAGAAGCATGAAAACCAGCAAACCTCTCATGAATTGGATGGAAACCATTTTTGCTATTACCAAGTCCTTCAGTTGTCGTAATTGAACAAAAATTGACACTATGGACAAGTGTGAGGCATGCATTTACAGTGTGACTTTCAACTTGTTTGTGCACGGGGTCATACGTAGACTGTAAAACGACACAAGCACCACAACCACCTGCAAAGGTTTAACTGCTTAAAGCTACTGCATCTTCGTCATTGACATAAAGTACATGACTTAGGTGGGCCCAACTCATTTAATTATTCTTATAGCACAAAAGAGTAAGCAAACATTTTAGAATATATCCTTAGCTCGATTATCTCAACTACGGTACAATACGCGGATTTAGCAAGGGGCACGAGGGCAAGAGAAAGAATCAAATATAATAGTCAACTAAGTCATTAGGTAAGATGAATTGATGAATCAACTACAATAGTCAACTAAGTCATGTCAGAAGAATAGGAAAAACTACAACAATCGTAGCTAAGAATCATACATGCATGTATAGAAAACAGAGTTTAGAGATGGAAGAAGAGGATAAGATTATATACCTTCACCACAGCTAAGTTTAACACTTTTAAAAGGGGTATGAGAACGCAAGAACTCAAGTAAAGTAGTAGATGGATGTATTGAATTAGATGAAACTTCGTATCTTTTGCCATTGACTGCAAATACAACATTCGTACCTCTGTCCATATTTGTACATCTAGAAATCTAAGACAATATATTGCATTATATTATATATAAGTGTGTGTATGTATTGGCTGATCAAAGTTAAAGTGAACCTGGTACGCTGGTGTCACTATCACACATTTGGCTGAGACATCAATGAAAATTCAAAAGATAGATGGATAGATATGCCCGCATTTCTTGAATAAAATTACTACTCCCTCCCTCCCGTGGAACAGTATACATTGATTTTGGACACCGAGATTAAGAAAATGTATAAAAAATAAGTAAACTTAGATGAAAATTGGGTTGAGGTGTAATAGTGTTTTATATTATAATAATGTTTTATATTATTAAAAATTATTATTTTTGAAATGTATAAAAATGAAAGAGACATCCAAAATAAAAACTGTATAGAAATGAATGGCACGTGAGTATAATGATAGTATAGTTTGACCCGGAATTAAACCTAAAATATTCGAAACAATCACGACGTGCACGAGTTCAGCCTATTCAAATATTTTACTGTACTAGTTCCAATTTCAAATTTATTCCGCTCATAAGGCTAGTGAGACTAATTAAGTTTTTATTTTAAGTTTTGTATATATTATAGATACAGTTTAATGTAAATGTTTGATATCTATACTATTATATTAAAGACGGGACATAGAAAGTTTTGTAGCTGAAAGTTTTTGTAGTCTGGTCACTCCATTCATAATTGTTAGATATTTCTGATCAAATCGATGAGAACCGTTAGATAAAATATTAAAATTGTTATATAAAATATTTTTTCTATTTTTTCTAACTAAAACATCTCATTTTTCAAAAATATTGTAGACAATTTTATTTAATAAAATAACATAATAAGGTTATAATTGCTAATAACTAACCCATTACATTTTTTAGCCAAAGTGTGTATTCTTTTTTATATTTTCTAACTAAAATTTCTACTTTTTTTATTTTTCCTAAATAAAACCTCTCATTTTCCAAAAATATCACGAACAGTTCTATTTAATAAAATAAAATAATAATATTATAATTATTAATGACTAACCGGTTAGCTTTTTTTCCAAAACGTATATTCTCCTAACTAATACCTCAAAAATATCACGGGCTATTCCATTTAGTAGCATAAAATACTAATATTATAAATCTATCTATCATATCTATCCTATATATTATTAAAGACGAAATATTGAAAGTTTTGGTATCTGTTTTTTGGTACGGTACTTGCCTTTTTTAATTATTTATTGAATTATTATAAAAATTATTATAATCAGTTACCCTTTCAGTTAAAATACATTACCATTTGTTTTCTAAAAAAATCACGGACAATTTCCTTTTCAGCTAAAATATGTTACTTTTTCTATTTCTCTTACAAAAATCCCTCATTTTCCAAATATATCATGAGCAAACCCTTACTTATTTATTTTAAAACTTATTTTAATACTTTTAATTGGCAATTACATTTTCCCTCTTTTTCTAGAAAAATCATGGGCAAATTACCTTTTTCAGCTAAAACATGTTATATTTTCTATTTTCCTTACTAAAATCCCTTCTTTTCCAAATATATCACGGGCAAACTGTTACTTATTTACCCTCAAATCTATTTTAATACTTGTAATTGACAATTACCTTTTTCAGCTAAAACATGTCACTTTTTTTCTTTTTCTTACTAAAACTCATCTATTTTCAAAAATATCACGGACAAATCATTATTTTCATATTTTAAAATTCAACGAAAACATGTTACTTTCTATTTTTCTTACTAAAACCCCCATTTTTCCACAATATCACGGGCAAACCGTTACTTATTTATTTTAAAATCTATTTTAATACTTTTAATTATTTAAAAATGTTTAACACACCTACTTATTTTTTTTAATAAATGCAATTAATAAAATATAAAATATAAATAATAAAATTAACAATTATTAAAAACAAAATGTGCATCGCACGAGTTTTAAGCTATATTATTAAAGACAAAATATTAAAAGTTTGGTAGTCGGACAGACGTACGGTCGGTACTTAGTGATTTACTTAATTCCTCTTACTTATTTTTTTAAAAAAACTATCACTAAATAATAACATTATTTATAATCAATTACCTTTTCAGCTAAAGTACATTACTTTTTTTTAATTTTTTTCTAACAAAATCCTCTCTTTTACTAAAAAAAAACACTGACGATTATCTTTTTTAACAAAAACATGTTACTCTTTCTATTTTTCCTTACTAAAACCCCTTATTTTCCAAAAATATCACGGGTAACTCTTACTTATTTATTTTAAAATCTATTTTAATACTTTTAATTATGATCACTTTTTCAGATGAAACGTGTTACTTTTTCTATTTTTTTTCATTTTTTAAAGAAATTATTATTAAATAATAACATTTTTATAACCAGCTACCTTTTCAGCTAAAATACATTACATTTTTGTGTTTTTTCAAACAAAATCCTCTCTTTTTCTAAAAACATCACGGACAATTACTTTTTTCAACTAAAACATGTTATTCTTTTTATTTTTCCTTACTAAACCCCTCATTTTCCAAAAATATTTCGGACAAATCCTTACTTATTTATTTTGAAACCTATTTAAATACTTTTTAATTACGGGCACTTACCTTTTCAGCTAAAACATGTTACTTTTTCTATTTTTCGTTACTAAAACCCCTCCTTTTCCAAAAATATCGCGCGTAAACAGTTATTAATTTATTTTAAAATCCATTTTAATACTTTTAATTATTTAAAAAAGTTTAACACGTTTGCTTATTTTTTTTAGCAAATTCAAATTAATAGAATATTAAAACATAAATAATAAAAATAATAATTATTAATAACAATCCGTGCATCGCACCGGTTTTAAGATAGTTTATATATTATGAGTAGAATTCTAAAAAAACACTCTATAATATATCTATATCTATCTATATTATATTATTATATTAAAAACGAAACACTGAAAGTTTTGTAGTACGTTAGATATTTTTGATCAAATCGTTGAAAGATGGAGAAAAATACGGTGAAATCGGATTTCCAAAAAAACTCACAAATTGACGGAAAAAATCAAATTAAAAGCAGAGGGGATTATGCGAGATTGTGTATAGGAGGGTGTATTTTAGTTGTGTGTGTTGCCTATAAGGGGTCATTGAGTAGATTGATCTAAGAGATTGAATTAGTTTCTAGTTTTAATTTTAAGTTTGGTCTTTCAAATCAATAGAATATAAGTCATCGGATAAAATACTAAAAGTTATTTTATATATATATATATATATATATATATATATATATATATATATATATATATATATATATATATATATATATATATATATATATATATATATATATATATACTAACTTAAAACCCGTGTAATGCACGGATTATTAATTGTTATTTTATTTTTTATTTTAAATTGTATTTGTTTAAAAAAATAAGTAGGCATGTAAAAATAGCTAAACACTTTTAATTAACTATAAACATTAAAACAGATTTTAAAATAAATAAGTAAGAGTTTGCTTGTTATATTTTTGGAAAAAGATGGGTTTTAGTATGAAAAAATAAAAAAGGTAACATATATTTAGTTTAAAAAGGTAAATGCCCGTGATATTTTTGGAAAATGAGGTTTTTAAATTTTATAATTTAAATTATTTAAATACGTTTTAATATAAATAAGTAAAGGGTTTGTTCGTGATATTTTTAGAAAAAGAATGGATTTTAGTGAGAAAATTAGAAAAAGTAAATTGAAAAAGGCAATTTCCCGTGATATTTAGAAAATGAGGGACTTTGTTAGAAAAAAATCTATAATGTGTTTTAGCTGAAAAGGTAATTGGTTATAAATAGGTATTTGATTATTTATATTTTAATATTTTTAGTAATTGCATTTGTTATGAAAAATAAGTAGGCATGTTAAAATAGGTAAATTTTTGAAAAAATAATTATAATATTAGGTTTAAAAATAAATAACTAAAGGGTTGTCCCTGATATTTTTGGAAAATGAGGGGTTTTAGTAAGGAAAAATAGAAAAACTAACATGTTTTAGTTAAAAATGGTAATCGCCCGTGATATATTTGAAAAAATAGGGGAATTTGTTAGAAAAAATAAAAATAATAATGTATTTTAGGTAAAAAAAAAGGTAATTGATTATAAATAGGTAATATTATTATTTAATAATATATTTCTATAAATAAGTAAGGTTAATTAAGTAAAAACACGAATTTAAGAAAGGGCAATTAAGTAAAATCACAACGTACCATACCGACCGACCAAACTTTTAATGTTTCGTCTATTATATAATAGTATTGATAGTATAGATAGATAGATTTATAATATTAATATTTTATGTTACTAAATGGAATAACCCGTGATATTTTTGAGGTTTTAGTTATGAGAAATATTAGTTAAAAATATTAAAAAATATATATGTTTTGAAAAAAAAAGCTAATCGGTTAGTAATTAATAATTATAATATTATTATTTTATTTTATTAAGTAGAATTGGTCGTGATATTTTTGGAAAATGAGAGGTTTTATTTAGGAAAAATAGAAAAGTAGAAATTTTAGTTAGAAAATATAAAAAAGAATATACATTTTGGCTAAAATATCACACACAATTACCTTTTTTAACTAAAACATGTTATGTTTTCTATTTTTACTTACTAAAACCTCTCCTTTTCCAAAAATATTACGGGTAAACTCTTAATTATTTATTTTAAAATCTATTTTTATACTTTTAATTTTTTCAAATGTTTACCTATTTTAACATGCCTACTTATTTTTTTTAACAAATTTTGATTTTTTAAAAAGTTTACCTATTTTAACATGCCTACTCTTTTTTAACAAATACAATTAATAAAATATTATAACATAAATAATCAAATAACAACTATTAAAAACGATCCGTACACCGCACGACTTATGAAAATATCAAGGGCAATTACCTTTTTCAACTAAAACATATTACTTTTTCTATTTTCCCTTACTAATCCCTCTTTTTTCCAAAAATATCATGGCTAGCCCTTAATTATTTATTTAAATAAGTTTACATATTTTAACATGTATACTTAATTTTTCAACAAATATAATTAATCTATATTATCTTATAATAAACGAAACATTAAAAGTTTGGTTGGTCGGTACTAAATGATATTACTTAATTACCCTTACTTATTTTTAAAAAGATAATATTAAATAATAACAATATCTATAACCAAACACATTTTCAGCTAAAATACAATACTTTTTCTATTTTTTTTCAAGCAAAATCTCCTCTTTTTCTATAAAAAAAAAAAATCACGGGCAATTACCTTTTTCAACTGAAACATTTTTTTTCTATTTTTTCTTACTAAAATCCCTCCTTTTCCAAAAATATCACGGGCAAACCCTTACAACCTATTTCAATACTTTTAATTATTTAAAAAAGTTTAACCATCTTATAATAGATACAGATAGACGAAACATTAAAAGTTTGTTCAGGCGGTTGGTACTTTGTTATTTTACTTAATTACCCTTCCTTATTTAAAAAAATATATATTATTAAATAACAACATTATATATAACCAATTACCTTTTCATCTAAAATACATTACTTTTTCTATTTTTTTAACAATTCCTTCTTTTTTCTAAAAAAATCACGGGCAATTATCTTTCAACTAAAACATGTTATTTTTTTCTATTTTTCCTTACTAAACCCCTCATTTTTCAAAAATTTCACGGGTGTTGTGGAATAAAAAACGTGCTTGTGTATTAACTGCTAAGATTAATGAGCTTTCGAGCTTTAATGGCTGCACTTGTGTTTCGAGACTAAATCGGTCCTCACAAGATGCCTACGTATCTCAAATCGTTATTGAGAATCAAGCCAAAGACGTAGTTCTGATTGTAGGACCAGGGACCTTATATAGGCGTCTGGAGCCTAGTATTTATGGTATGTTTAGGAGTCTTAGCGAATAAGTCTCCTTTTTGATATTGGATAAACATTGTATTTCTTGCAGAATAAGTCTTTTCCTTGTTGATAAAGGCTATGACTCGTTAATTGGGATTCTGGATCCTTCTTTGACTAATTTACCATATTTTGGTCTCTTTTGATGAGCTGTATATTTTTCCTATTCATTAATTACGAAATTAATGAATAATTAGGGTGTCGGGCCTTAAATATCGGCATTTCCATTGAATAGTCAATTATATTTCTATAATTAATTTTCTGTCCATATCATTTGCCCCCCAACTTCTGGGAAAATCTCCTTGGGGTTTTTGTAGAAGTTACGATGTGTTTTTTCCCAAAAATTTCCATTTTAGGTCATTTTCGACCTCATTTTCCATTAAGGAAACAAGTCATTTTCGACCAGGCATTCGACCAGGAATTAGGTCTTTTTCGACCATGATTTCGACCAGGAATGGTCCCAGGTCGAAGGATTCGACCTCAAATTCCTAGTCATTTTCGACCAGGATCGTTCGATCACTCTTGTTAGGTCGAAGCTTTCGACCTCAATTCACAGGTCATTTTCGATCTCGTGGCTTCGACCTCGAAGTCGTGCTTTTTCGACCAGGATTTTCTACCTCGGTCATTCGACCTCGATTCCTTACACTTTCGACCTCATTTTGGTCCCAGGTCGATGGTTACGACCTCGATTAACAGGTCATTTTCGACCTCATTCTTTCGACCTCGAATCCTTCTGTTCTCGACCTCATTTCAGTGTGAGGTCAAATGAGGTCGAGGGATACAAACTCGATTTATAGTGTATTTTCGATCTCAATCAATCGACTTCGATCTATGGTCTTTTCGACCTTGAATTTTCAATTTTTTGACTGGATTTTTGGTGCGAAGTCGATGGAAACGACCTCAATTCCTCGTATATTTTCAACTTCGAGCCTTCGATGTTGTTCTAAGGTTTTTTCGACCTCGTTTTCATTATTTTTCGACTTTATTTGGGAGCGAGGTCGTCGGAATCGGCCTCGTTTTCCCATATGTTTTCGACCTCGGTCGTACGATTTCGATTTAATGTCTTTTCGACCTTAAATCTTCGATTTTGCCTTTGCTATATTTCAAATTTCATTCTTTTCTTGGGCCTTAACTAGCCCAATTTTTAATTGGACTTAAATTATTCCAGCCTTGGGCCTTATTGGGCCTTTATTGTTTGGGCTTCGAATTTGCCTGAGACCCAAATTATTTGGGTTTTAATCTCTATAATCCATAAATGGATTTGTGGGCCTTAACCGGCTATAAACGGTTGCCCTTCCTTAACCGGTTGGGTTTTCAGTCACTTCAATTATAAAAGAGTGGGATTTCCACTTTGTTCTTCACTTCATACTTTCATCTTTCCAAAATTTCTCTCTAGTATTCTTAGTTTTTCTCTCTTCTCATTCCGTAGTAAGGCGATTTCCGGTGAGATTTTTCGTTGAATCTCACTGTTTTTCTGGGTTTCTTGCTTGAAGATTTGAAGAATTCTTTGAAGATTCTGGGTTTAAAATGGCTGATCGCGCTTCCCAACGTCTATGATAATGTACTAGGATTTCATAGAAGTTATACCGGTCCTTTTCGAGACTTGGGGTCTTTTTATCCCTTACCTGGGACTTACTACCCTTTTTGGGGATTTTAATGTACACTAGTGTTTCACGAGTATCGTCTTGGTGTAAAGTGTGGAGCGACCTACACATTTACGACGATTTTGCCTTATTAGAGGCTAACTTGTCATTTGCATAAGCATCTTATGTCTTATACCGTCTTGTTTTGGCTTCAAGCCTTTCATTGAGCATATCGAATGATGGGGTTTGGACTGAATGTCCTAGGTTTATGGGGTTTCAACCCTTACATAATACTCAAGTTTAAAAACTTGGGTTGGTTTTATCAAACCTTATTTCTAGTAGTGAGTCCACTTGGGAAACACCTTAAACATAATAAACTTTCAAATTGGAGGCATGCCAAGTCCTTGGCACCTCATGCCCTTCAAGGGTTTCTAGTTTGTACGAGCCTCGACCAAATACGTTCTTGACACGATATGGCCCTTCCCAATTTGGGGCCAACTTGCCTTTTTGTCCAACTCCGGATGCATCAATCTTTCGGAGGACTAAATTTCCTTGTCGAAAGAATCTCTCTTTAACCCTTAGGTTGTAATAGAAAGATGCTCGTTTCTGATGTTGAACTATCTTGGCATTTGCCTCATCTCTAACTTCATCAATTAGATCTAAAGCCAGCCTCAAGCCTTCCTCATTTGTTTCTGGCTCATAAGTCTCAATTCTTGGAGATGTGTGAGTAATCTCCACTGGAACCACTGCCTCTGCCCCATATGCCAACAGAAAGGGGGTAGTTCCAGTGGTGACTTTGCAGGTAGTACGATATGCCCATAGTATGGGGAGCAATTCATCTACCCAAGTGTTTCTAGAGCGTTCAACTCTTTTCTTCAGTCCATCTAGGATAATTCGATTTGCAACCTCAGCTTGCCCATTTGCTTGAGGATGGGCGAAAGAAGTGAAGCGCAACTTGATATCGTTCTCATCATAATATTTCTTAAACTCATCGTTGTTAAACTGAGTTCCATTGTCAGTGACCAAGATACGTTGTTAATCCCAAATGACCTAACAGAATTGTAGAAGGGGGGGGTTGAATACAATTCTTGATATTTCTTAAACTTAAAACAACTTACAAATAAAAACTGAACTTAAAGTAAAAATCACAAGCACGTAAATAATTTCAGTTGGATTGTTTGAT
Source organism: Heracleum sosnowskyi (assembly GCA_030848705.1). NCBI lineage: Eukaryota > Viridiplantae > Streptophyta > Magnoliopsida > Apiales > Apiaceae > Heracleum > Heracleum sosnowskyi. The sequence continues at coordinate 135,778,059 of CM061237.1, forward strand.
GATCCAACTGAAGTGATTTTTATTGCGGAAATAATCTGTGATACAAAAGTACACAGCTGCTCAGTTACAAGGTTGTAGAGAATAATGCTCTCAAGGATAGCTAATACAAACTATTTGTTTTTCTTCTCTATTGTTAAAGTAACTGCTACACTTGGTTATATATCCCCAAGTTTACAACCCTATTTTTGGCTACACTAAAAGTACAATGAGTAACCGCCAATAGTTTGCTTTTCATCCCTTTGTCCAGTGGTCCTTGGAGATCCTTGCTTTTGTCTTCATGCTTATTATGATCACTCCCAAGACCCAATTGGAAACTGGGATGTTTCCTTATTCCCCATGTCCATTTTAATGGTTTCTAATGCAAAGTACACTTCCACATCACCTTTAGATCTGTTCAGTAAACTGTCACTATCACTTTGTCAACTATTCAGAAAAGCAATAATGATTCGTTGATAGCAGGGAGATGTGTTTCGTTGATAGCTTTATTCTTCATTCCGTTGATGGTGTTTTCCTCGTTTCGTTGATGAGTAAACTCCATACCGTTGACAGAGTAATCTTCATACCGTTGACATGTCTTCACTTAGGCAAAATTACAAGGCACAAGATATTTACAATTAACCAACCTATTTTGCCTATCTATCATTTAGTCAACATGACTTAGAAAACCTATCTAGTACATACAACAAAATGCATATCAAACTGTGAAGTATTGTACAGTGCAATTGCTACATCACTCATTTCGTTGATGAGCTTCCTGTCAACGGAATGCTGCAAAGCATGCCATTTCGTTGACAGCTACAAAATAACTTTACACAAATTCTACTAAGTGTTTTATGTTTATCATCAAGAACAACATATTCCTAACAATCTCCCCCAATTTATGACTGATAGAATAACAGCCATAAATCAAGAGACTTGATGATAACAAAAACACTCAGATACATTATAAATTACAAAAGTAGAAAATGCATTTAAGCTTCATAATATTTTGAACAAAATACAAGACTTACAAGACTAATGCCCAAAAGTGCTCCTCTAGACTGAGCAAATGATTCATCTTTGTCTTCTTTGTGGCATAGTCTTCTTCCCTCTCTTAGAGTTGTTTTCCTCAATCTGGACCTGTAGCCTTCTGTAGAAGATCTTCTCTTCCTCATCCTGATCACCAAGCTTGGATTGCATAAGCTTTAGAGTTTGATTAGATGCCTTATCCAGCTGGTCTTCCATCCTGAAGAACCTTTTGCAGTTGTCCTTGTCCTTAAATTCCATCATCCAATAAGGTTGAAGATGGATCTTCTTTCCTGTTGAGGGCACTCTAAGCATCCTGGGAAGAGCCTCAGGCTTGTTCCAGCTAGCCTTTATTTGACATATTTTGGAGACCACCTCAGACTTGGCTGTTTTGGTGAAGCCAAAGTCTTTCTTCAAGCATCTAAACACTGTGAGTAGTGTTTGGTAGTCTTCTCCTAAAATTCTGTAGAGAGGCCATACTTGTTCTCTACCACCCTTGAATGTGAAAACTAATCTTTCAGGCATCTTTTGAGAAGCTGCAATGCCCCTTACTTCCACCAGGTTGTCTAAATCAAGATGTAAGCTAGATTCTTCCCTGATGTCAGCAATGTACATGCAGTCCTTTGGATTTGTAGGGGGTTTTTGAGGTTGTGGCTTTCTCACAAATATTGGCTTTGCCTTGACAGCCCTTTTCTTGGTCTTCATTGGCTGATCCTTTTCAAATAGGAATTTTGGGAAGTTGGCCTCATCAAACTCAATTGGCTCTTCCTTTGGCTCAATTGGTTGATCATGGAAATTTACAGGATGATTGGGATCACAGGCTAACTTTACCTCTGAAACTGGATCAGGATTTGTTGGAGGTGCAATTGGTACAGAAGAGTTTGATGCAGTGTTCTGAAAGTCATCATTCTCAAAGGCTATGTTTCTCCTAGCTCTTGCCTTTGGTTGCCTTGTGCTCTTCTTTGCACTCCTTTCCTCTATTGCTTTTTCTTCTTGCTGTCTTTCTTCTTCATCAAGAGACTGAGCAACAGCAAGGGCTTGCATTGCTGCTCTTTCTGACTCTTCAGCTTTAGCTTCAGCAAAGTTTGGGTGACCAGCCCAAACACAAATTTGTTGTCCATTCCTGTAGACAATTGCCCTTTGCTTCCTTATCTCATAATCATTGCTTTCCTTGCTTTTTGTGATAAGTAGACCAAGAAGCTTGAGCTCATCTGGATAAGGTGCAGGATAGAAAGTCCTTTCTGTATTTTTGCCCTTTGGTTTAGCAGGGGACTTGGGAGATAGGCTTCTTTGGAGTGTAGCTTGTTCCACATCCCTAATGCATGAAGTTTGTCCTTTTTCCTTCCTTGGACCTTGAGTGACTCCATGTAGAAGGGGCTCTACCTTATAGAAAGAATTGGTCTGTGGCTCCCATTCCGTTGACACTAGAACCATGGCATTCGTTGATGGTTGATCCGTTGATGGATTGGAGTCCTTTGTAGTTCCAGCAATTTTCTTGACCCTTGCTTCTATGTTGGACCAATGGTCTTTGATTTGTTCTGCAAGTCTCATCCTCATAGAAGCTTCCTGGATCAGGTCAATGCCATCCTTTTTCTGCTTTCCAAACTCCCCCATTGCTAATGGCTCTTCTGGCAAGGAGATGGCTGGGACCAAAACCTTTGTAATTTGTATCTCTAGCTCCTTAGTTTTCTCCCCCTTTTTGTTATCATCAAGGGAGATGATAGGGATTCCTTGAGCTGCCAGAAGCTGGGTGAGTAGGCTAGTTTGCTTCTCCTGTTCCTTCTGCATGTGAGAAAGTGTAGCCTCAACTTTGTCCACTCTAGAGGAGAGAGTTTTCAAAGATGAGGACACTTCAGGTTCCTTGGTGAAAAACCTTGACATCTTGGAGACAGTGTGAATAGGAAGCTTTTCATCTAGCCTCCTGTCAGTAGCATCCCTAAGGTTGCTAATTGAATCCTTTATTTCTGTAGCTTCAATCCTTGTCTGCAACATTTGTAGCCTTTGAATTTCCAGAGAATCCATTATGGCCTTATAGAATTTCTTGTCCCTTGCAGTTGCTGACTCATGAGCTAGATATGCCTCAGTGTATTGCCTTGTAATAGCAGCATCCAAGTTGGATCTACCATGCATATCTTGAGAAAGCCAGTTTGGTGTAGGAGGCACCACAGAAGTCCTAGTATGTGTAGTAGTGGCCACCTGTAGATTGTCACCAAAGCTGTCTTCATCATCAGAAAACTCAAATTCTCCACTTGCTGCAGCTCCTGGAGGTAGATTGGTCAAGGCATCCTTTGCTCTTTGCATTGATGCAGTAGTATGAATTAAGTTGAGTGACCTTTCTGCCTCCACATTGCCCTGTTGAGCCATAACTTGATAGGCTGACACAGGATGAGTAAAGGTCTCAGGATCCAGGGAAATACTATCCAGAGTTTGTTGATAATGCTCTTGGAAGGTAAGTTCCCTTTCTCCCTCACTGACCCCCATTAACTCACTTGCAATGGCTGCTTCCATCCTTATTGCTCCTGTAGTCCCTTCTCTCTCTCCACTCTTTTCTTGCATCATGGGCTCCCCATGGCTCACACCTCTCACACCCTCACCTTCACCTACTAAGGTGGTACTCTCAATCTCTCCTTTTGCCTGGCTGGAAGAAATAGCCAGCCTCTCACTCTCAGACTCTCCTTTTGCCTGGTTGCAAGCCAGTCTCTCAGTTTCACTCCCTTTCAAACCTAAAAGTGTCTCAACTACCACCAGGTCATCAACACTAGTTGTGGAAACAACTGGATTTTCAATAAGGGGTGTAGATTGACCTATCAACGGAATGGTAGTTTGAACTGTCAACAGTATGGATACCGTTGATGGAGAAACACTTGTCAACGAAAGAAGCTGTTTCGTTGATGAAGTCAATAAAGCACTTTGAGAAAGTGAAATTACAGTAGAATCTGTGGTGATTGATTTTAGAGATTTGTCCACAGATCCGCTTGCAACTTCAGAAAAAATTGGTTGATGGCCCAACAAATCACTTAACAAGTGATGGCCACCAGCTTCAGAGTGGGGCTTCTCCAAGATTAGAGTTGGAGAATCAGGAATAGATGTATGGATCATGTCCACATCTAGAGATAAAGTTGGTGAATTCGATGGAGATAGTTCAAGGTTGATGTTTGGAGAATGGGACTGTAACTCCAGAGTGATAATAGGGGTTACATCAAACTGAATTTGAGAAACTGGAAGTGTAGCTTCCAGTGTGTGTGCACCCTATGTACCCTTGGACTTTTGCTTCACTCTCCTTTGGTATTGGGAAAAAGTAGACTGTGGGCTTGAAGTGTCCCTTACCCTTTTGGACTGTGCTCTAGGTTGAGAGCTTGTTTCAATAATCACATCCTTTTGGGAGGATGCAATTAGACTTGTGTTTAAATCCATTTTACTCATTGTGCCTTGTTGGGAAGACACAATGGGGCTTGGCTGGATTTCACTCACCTGTCCTTCCTTATCCTTAGGGTTTCTTTTATGTTCACCCCTTCCCTCACCTCTCACAGCACCTACAACACTCCCCTTAGGTTGTGTAGTGGATTTTACAACAGGTGCCTTTTGGGAAGCACCTGAGGTTGGCTTGGAGGATTTCTTTGATTTTGGTCTTGTTGCTGGGGCAGGAGCCTGTTGGGTCACAACTACAGACTTCACAGCAACAGTACTGGGTGATACAGTTGAAGTAACAATTATACTAGAAGGGATAGCAGTAGTTACCTCAATTACTGGCAGATACACCACTGGAACCTCACCATTGTGGTTCAGCCTCAGTATGTCTGTCAGTACTCTCTTTTCTTGCACAAAACACTCAAACTTGGAAACAGGGTTAGAAATAACTAATGGTGTTGGACTAACATGATTAGCCAACATCATCAGAAACCTAGCATAATAGATATTCTTTTTCCTATTAGCCTTATCACCCAACTTAGCACCAATTTCATACATAAGTTGGGTGCTAAAGTTGTAATATCTATCAGTTAGGAGCATGGTAAAAAGAATCAACATGGAATTAGTTAATGCATCAAAATTACTAATCTTACCAGAAAAGACCTTGATAAATGCATCAGCTAAATAACTATATTCCCTAACCAAACCTCTCCTAATTATTTTACCCAGATTATCAGTAGGCAAAGAGTAGTTTATGGAATTTAGCAAGTTAACCATTTCAGTGATTGTAGGCAAAGCATCACAGTTATTTTCAGGAATATGTAAACATGCTTGCAATACATCAGAATTAACTATGTACTTATTACCTTGAAGAGTGAATTGCAGTGTGCAGTTTGTTCCACTATACTCACACGAGGTCCAAATCTCCTCGATTATCTCATTATAGAGAGGAGTTGAGTGAAACATAGCATAGCTCAACTTGCAGTTCTTCATGAAGTCCATCATCTTGAAAAAGGTACTGTTTGGACCCTCCTTGACAAAAAATGGGATTGAGTTGTTCTTTTCGTAAATGAACCCTCCAGCAGACATAAGCTTGACTATGGGTGCCATTGTTGTGTGAAGAAAAGCTTCGAGCTAAATTGCTTGTTAGAGAGAAGAAGAGAGAAAAGCCTTTGGAATTTTTGAGAAAAGGTAAAAAGAAAATAAAGAAAATAGAATTTCTTAAATACTCCCCCAAAAATTCTCAGAAAAAGAGTCCAATAATAAATGTAAATTACTGGATTGGCTTAAAAATATAACCGTTACTTTTAAAGAATTACCGTGATTTATACTTACAGGGGTGTATGCACAGATCGTGGTAACGGACGTGTCAAATATCAACGGTTCAGATTAAAAGCGCTAAATCAACGAATCAGGATTGGGCGGTTAAAGTCCCGTCTTATTTCGTTGATAAAGCTGTGTTTCGTTGATATAAAAGAGCTATCAACGAAACACCCAGAAAAATGCTAAGACTGTCAACGAAATGGTTCATTTCGTTGACATAGTAATTTTGACTTAGACAAAATTTCACTTTTTCCTGAGAAAATTAATTCACAGAAAAACATAGCAAGTTTCTGGCTGCATTTTAACTTGCAAAAATCTCAAAATAATTAAGAGAAATTTAGCATACCTAGCTCACTTACTAATCTTGAGAATGTGGATTCATCAAGTGGCTTGGTAAAGATGTCTGCAAGTTGTTGTTCACTTGGAACAAAATGTAACTCCACAGTACCATTCATAACATGTTCTCTAATGAAATGGTACTTGATGTCAATGTGCTTGGTCCTTGAATGCTGCACTGGATTCTCAGTAATGGCAATGGCACTAGTGTTGTCACAGAAAATAGGAATTTTCTCAACTCTTAATCCATAATCAAGTAGTTGATTTTTCATCCATAAAATCTGTGCACAACAACTTCCAGCTGCAATATACTCAGCCTCAGCTGTGGAGGTAGAAACTGAGTTTTGTTTCTTGCTGAACCATGAGACAAGCTTGTTTCCTAAGAATTGACAGGTGCCTGTTGTGCTTTTCCTGTCAATTTTACATCCTGCAAAATCTGCATCTGAATAACCAATTAGTTCAAAGCCAGATTCTCTAGGATACCAAATGCCAAGGTTTGGTGTTCCTTTGAGATATCTGAAAATTCTTTTAATAGCAACTAAATGTGATTCCCTAGGATCAGCCTGAAATCTAGCACATAGACATGTAGCAAACATAATATCAGGTCTACTAGCTGTTAAATATAAAAGTGAGCCTACCATGCCTCTGTAACCTGAAATGTCCACAGATTTTTCCTTAGTATTCAATTCAAGTTTGGTGGCAGTAGGCATGGGAGTTTTGGCAGGAGAGCATTCCATTAAATTAAACTTCTTTAATAAATCATGAATATATTTTGTTTGACTAATGAAAATGCCTTCATTAACTTGCTTCACTTGAAGACCAAGAAAGTAAGTTAATTCTCCCATCATGCTCATTTCATATTTACTTTGCATAAGCTTGGCAAACTTTTGACAAAGTTTCACATCTGTAGACCCAAAGATTATGTCATCTACATAAATTTGAACAAGTATAGTAGAACCATTCACAACCCTGTGAAAAAGAGTTTTATCTACAGTACCTCTAGTGAAGTGATTCTCAAGGAGGAACTGTGAAAGTGTGTCATACCAGGCTCTAGGTGCTTGTTTCAAACCATAGAGTGCCTTGAGGAGGAAGTATACATATTCTGGAAAATCATCATCTTCAAAACCAGGAGGTTGACTTACATACACCTCCTCTTCCAATTCCCCATTCAGAAAAGCACTCTTCACATCCATTTGATAGACTTTGAAATTGGCATGGGCTGCATAGGCTAGGAAAATCCTTATTGCTTCTAGTCTTGCAACAAGAGCAAATGTTTCATCAAAATCAATTCCTTCTTCCTGTGAATAACCTTTTGCAACCAGCCTTGCTTTGTTCCTTGTGACTATGCCATTTTCATCCATCTTGTTTCTGAACACCCATTTTGTGCCTATGACACTCCTGTCCTTAGGCTTGGGCACCAGCTTCCAAACATTGTTCCTTTCAAATTGGTTTAGCTCTTCTTGCATAGCCAAAACCCAATCTGGATCTAGAAGTGCATCCTCAACTTTCTTTGGCTCATCTTGAGACAGAAAGCTGCTATATAGACATTCTTCTTGAGTTGCTCTTCTAGTTTGGACTTTTGAAGAAACATCACCTATAATAAGTTCAAAGGGATGATCTTTAGTCCATTTCCTTGAGGGAGGTAGATTTGCTCTTGAAGAGGTAGCTTCATGATCATGATTGCCTTGATTGGATATTTGTCCTTGAGAAACTCCCCCTGAGTTTGTTGTCCCTAAATGATCACTTCTAGAAGCATTTCTATGACTGTCAACGGTATTACCATTTTGACTGTCAACGAAATGCTCATTTTGACTGTCAACGAATCCACCATCATGACTGTCAACGAAATGACCATTTGGTCTGCTAGCAGCTATTCTTTTCAATCTTAATGCAACAATTTCATCTTCACTGCTGCTTTCATCTGTGCTAGATACAACAACTTTAGGCTGTTTCTCAGAAGCCTTAACATGATTCACTTGATCTCCTTCCTCATTTTCAAAAGAAAGACTTTCATGGAAACCTTCATCACAGAGACCTTGAATTTTGAGATCATCAAAAACAACATGTACAGATTCCATACCAATGTTGGTTCTGAGATTATAGACTCTGTAGGCTTTCCCTGCTGTATATCCCACAAATATTGCTTCATCTGCCTTTGCTTCAAATTTCCCCAAATGCTCAGCTTGATTTCTCAGAACAAAGCACTTGCATCCAAAGACATGAAGAAAATACAATAGTGGCTTCTTTCTTTTGAGTAGCTGATAAGGGGTCATTCCTTTGGCCTGATTAATCAAAGAAATATTCTGAGTGTAGTAAGCTGTATTAACTGCCTCAGCCCAAAAATAAGTTGGTAACTTTGATTCATCTAGCATTGTCCTTGCAGCTTCAATAAGTGTTCTGTTTTTCCTTTCAACTACACCATTTTGCTGTGGTGTCCTTGCTGCTGAAAACTCATGCAAAATACCATTTTCTTCACAGAACACCTTCATGCTTGAATTCTTGAATTCTGTCCCATTGTCACTCCTAATCCTTCTTACTTTCAAGTCAGGATGATTGTTTACCATCTTGATGTGATTGATAATGATTTCACTTGCCTCATCTTTGGAGAGCAAAAAGAAAGTCCATGTAAATCTAGAAAAATCATCAACAATCACAAGACAATATTTCTTCTTTGAAATAGACATGACATTTACAGGACCAAACAAATCCATATGAAGCAACTCAAGCTGATGGACAATTGATGACTCTGTCTTGCTTTTGAATGATGCCTTTTTTTGTTCCCCTTTTTGACAGGCATCACACAAACCATCCTTGGAAAACTCCACCTGTGGAATTCCTCTAGCAAGATCTTTCCTCATCAAGTCATTCATAACTTTAAAATTCAGATGAGATAATTTCTTGTGCCATAGCCAACTTTCATCCTTGCTTGCCTTGCTGAAAAGACAAGTGATGGTTTCGGAACTTGTGCTACTAAAGTCAGCAATGTACACATTCCCTCTTCTGAATCCAGTCATTACCACATTGTTGTTTCCTCCTTTAGAAACAACACAGGCTTCTCTAGAAAAAGTAACTAAAAATCCTTTGTCACAAAGTTGGCTGATACTAAGCAAATTGTGCTTAAGACCATCCACCAATGCAACTTCATCTATGATGACATTCTCTTTTGAAATCAAGCCATATCCCTTAGTGTAGCCTTTGTTGTCATCTCCAAAAGCAATACAAGGGCCAGCTCTTTCCTGAAACTCTGTGAGCAGGGTAGAATCACCAGTCATGTGTCTTGAACAACCACTATCCAAGTACCAAAGATTTCTTTTGTCTCCCTGCACACAATAAAATCAAATCAAGTCGATTTTGGTACCCAAGTTTCCTTGGGTCCTGTTTTGTTAGCCTTTGCTTTTCCTTTTATATCATTTTTCACCTTGGGCTCAAATTGATTTAAATCAATCTTTATCCTTGGTGTTGATTTCTGAGGATTACTCACATTTTCATTCACAGCATGCATAATTGGAGGAACAAACATGTTATTCATATTCCATGGCATTTGTGGCACATTAAACATATTCATGTATGGATTAGACACAAATGGCATGCTGGCATATGGATTTTGAAATTGTGCATATGGAGCAAACATGTTAGGCATAACAGGCATTGTAGGCATAGAACTATTCATTGCAGGCTTGGGAATTTTCACTTTAACAGTCTTCTTAACAGATTTGCAGTTAGTAGATAAATGACTAACACTTCCACAATTAACACATGTCTTTCTAGGAGCATATTTATCAGGTGTGTAATTGTTGTGTTTGTTAATTCCTACTTTGCCATTCATGTTATTCTTTTTATTTCCCTTAGCCTCAACTTGAACATTCTTTAACTTATCTTTCAATTGCTTGTTGGACAAGTGACCTACATTAGCTCTCTCAACAGGCTTCTCAACTTTCTTTGATTTACTAGACTCACCTTGAACAAAGTTCTTGGTGACAGGACCATACTTATTATTAAGTCTAGTGAGTTCATCTTTTCTTTTCTCTGTCAACGAAACACCCTGATCGGTTGATGGTTCATCTGTCAACGAAACATTGCATTCCGTTGACATATCAACCTTCAACAAATGATCATTGTTGTTTGTTGACTCTGTTTCTGATTCTAAGGTTTCACAAACATACCCTAGTTTCTCTTTGTTCTTTTTCCATGATTGTTCACAGAAAGATTCCATACCTTGAACATTAATGATGTTGGTAGCAACATTCCTGGCATCTTTCCATTTAGCAATCACACTTTGTTCTATTTCAAGTCGTGTCTTAAGAATTTCTTCCATTTGTAACACGTTTTCAAGTTCCTTCTTAGCATCCCTACTAACACATCTCATTTTCTCAAATTCAATGAGATGTGCTTCTAACATTGCATTCCTATCACTTAAGAGCAAATTAGTCTCTTTTATTCTTGAATTCTCTTTGGTAAGTGATTTAAGAGTAACACGTAAATTATATAATACAGTAGACATTTCATTTACTGCACTATCGCATTCTTCTTTAGAAAGCTCAGAAAGATTAGTAATTGTTACCTGGTTGCTTGAGGAGCTTGCTTCCTGCTCATGATTGTTAGCCATAAGAGCCAGGTTGACATATTCAACATCATCATCAGAATCTTCACCATTACCAGCCCAATCATACTCCTGAGACATGAAAGCCTTTTCTTTTTGCTTGAGAAGTTCAAAGTATTTCTTTTTATAATCAACAGGCTCAAATTTCCTGTTGCCCTTCTCAATCTTGGGCTTTCTGCAGTCTCCAGCAAAGTGACCAAGCATTCCACAATTGAAACATTTAGATTTAGACTTTTCAATCCAGTTACTTTTGTTAGGTTGAAAGTCTCTCCTTGGTGGCCTTGCTTCTGAGTTTCTCTTGAACTTGAACTTAGAGAATTTTCTTGACAGAAAAGCAATGTGTTCATCAATCTCATCTAAGTCATCCAAGTTGGCTGGTTCTGGTTCTTCTTCTTCTGTCATCTTACCTTTACCCTTGCTAACATCACTTCTACACCTAGCTCGACTAGTTGTGGCCTTTGCAGCTTCTTCAGTGTCATCTTCCAGTTGGTTCACAGATGCAATCAATGCAATAGATCCACCCTTCTTCTGTACCTTTTCAATTTCTTCATCTTGCTCCATTTCCAACTCATATGTCTTCAAGGTTCCATAAAGCCTTTCAAGAGTGTAGTCTTTGTACTCTTGAGTGTTTATGAGAGAAACAGTCATAGACTTCCATTCTTTTGCAAGAGCTCTAAGAAATTTAAGGTTTGAATCCTTGGTTTGATAGATCCTCCCATACAACTTTAATCCATTCAAAAGCTTCTGAAACCTACTAAACGTGTCATTTAGGGTTTCACCAGCTTTAAAATGAAAATGCTCATATTGTTGTATAAGGAGTTGCATTTTATTTTCCCTGACTTGCTCAGTTCCTTCACAGAGAGTTCTAAAAGTGTCCCATACTTCTTTGGAGGTTGTATAGTTTATGACATTGTCAAACATCTCTTGCTCCAAACCATTAAACAGAATGTTCATGGTTCTTTTGTCTTTATGGACTTCTGCAACATCTTCAACAATCCATTCTGAGACAGGTTTTGGAATCTCTACATCAGGAGCATCATCTGGCAGTCCAACTCTAGAATCAAGCTTCATGGGAACGTGTGGACCTTTCTCAATACAGTCTACATACCTCTCATCCATAGACATGAGATGTAAATGCATCTTTACTTTCCAGTGAAAGTAATTGTCCTTATCAAGAACTGGTATCTTCACACATGCATCCTTCTTCACCATGGTTTCTGTTTTTGGTCTTGATCTTTAAACTTCTTGTATGTTAGAAGCTTGCTCTGATACCAATTGTTAATCCCAAATGACCTAACAGAATTGTAGAAGGGGGGGTTGAATACAATTCTTGATATTTCTTAAACTTAAAACAACTTACAAATAAAAACTGAACTTAAAGTAAAAATCACAAGCACATAAATAATTTCAGTTGGATTGTTTGATGATCCAACTGAAGTGATTTTTATTGCGGAAATAATATGTGATACAAAAGTACACAGCTGCTCAGTTACAAGGTTGTAGAGAAGAATGCTCTCAAGGATAGCTAATACAAACTATTTGTTTTTCTTCTCTATTGTTAAAGTAACTGCTACACTTGGTTATATATCCCCAAGTTTACAACCCTATTTTTGGCTACACTAAAAGTACAATGAGTAACCGCCAATAGTTTGCTTTTCATCCCTTTGTCCAGTGGTCCTTGGAGATCCTTGCTTTTGTCTTCATGCTTATTATGATCACTCCCAAGACCCAATTGGAAACTGGGATGTTTCCTTATTCCCCATGTCCATTTTAATGGTTTCTAATGCAAAGTACACTTCCACATCACCTTTAGATCTGTTCAGTAAACTGTCACTATCACTTTGTCAACTATTCAGAAAAGCAATAATGATTCGTTGATAGCAGGGAGATGTGTTTCGTTGATAGCTTTATTCTTCATTCCGTTGATGGTGTTTTCCTCGTTTCGTTGATGAGTAAACTCCATACCGTTGACAGAGTAATCTTCATACCGTTGACATGTCTTCACTTAGGCAAAATTACAAGGCACAAGATATTTACAATTAACCAACCTATTTTGCCTATCTATCATTTAGTCAACATGACTTAGAAAACCTATCTAGTACATACAACAAAATGCATATCAAACTGTGAAGTATTGTACAGTGCAATTGCTACATCACTCATTTCGTTGATGAGCTTCCTGTCAACGGAATGCTGCAAAGCATGCCATTTCGTTGACAGCTACAAAATAACTTTACACAAATTCTACTAAGTGTTTTATGTTTATCATCAAGAACAACATATTCCTAACATACGTGGAATCCCGTATCTGCATATCACATTTTCCCAGAAGAAATGCATCACATGCTTGGTGGTTATCTTGGCTAATGGCTTAGCCTCAATCCACTTGGTGAAGTAGTCGATTGCTACTATCAAGAATTTTCGTTGTGCACTTGCCATTGGAAAAGGTCCAAGTATATCCATTCCCCACATGGAAAATGGAATTGGTGAATTTATGGATGTCAACATCTCTGGTGGTTGCCTAACCACTGGGGCATGCTTCTGGAACCTTTCACATTTCTTTACGTAGCTTTTAGCATCTGCTAATATGCTTGGCCAGTAGAAACCTAGACGAGTGATTTTATGGGCAAGAGCTCTGCCCCCCAAGTGCTACCCACAAATTCCTTCATGTACTTCCTTCAGGGCCAATTCTGCCTCTTGAGGTCTCAAACATTTCAGATATGGAATGATGAAAGACTTCTTGTATAGGATTCCCTCAATCAGGGTATACCTTAGTGCTCTGACGTATAGCTTTCGTGCCTCTGAAGTGTCGTTGGGTAACCACCCAGTTTCCAGATGAGCTTTGATGGGATCTATCCAACAACTAGCAACATCAATGGGTGCTACCAATTTTCCGTTGATGTTTGGGGTCTTCAAGACTTGGAAGTATACACTCCCTGCATAGTTTTCAATTTCGGAAGAATCAAATTTAGACAAGGCATCAGCCTTCATGTTTTCTTCCCTTGGAATGTGCTCTACATAGCATTCATCAAACTGAGTCATGATGGCCTTGACAAGTTTCAAGTATTTGGCCATGACTTCATCTCTGGCCTCAAATTCCCCCATTTACTTGGGAAACCACTAGCCTCGAATCTCCACATACTTTCAGAGTTTTAACTCTCAAGGCTCCAGCCAGCCCTAAGACAGCTATCAGAGCTTCATACTCAGCCTCATTGTTTGTCGTTGGGAAGTCAAGTTTTAGTGCATACTCTATGAGGAATCCATCAGGACTTTGTAGCACTAAACCGGCTCCACTTGATTTTGTTTTTGATGCTCCATCAAAATAGAGCACCCAATATTCTTTGAAATCCATCTCTTCATCTTCTTTGTCTTCTTGCCCCCGACTTCTTGGTTGTCAATGGTGCATTCAACCATGAAGTCAGCGAGTGCTTGAGCTTTTATGGTAGTTCGAGGCTTATACTTGATGTCGAATTCGCCCAATTCAATGGCCCATTTGATTAATCTTCCACTGACTTGAGGGCTATGCAAGATGTTTCTCAGAGGTTGATCAGTCAAGACCTCTATCTTGTGAGCCTGGAAGTACGGGCGTAGCTTTCTTGAGGCCATTATCAAGGCTAAGGCAAACTTCTCAATTGTTGAGTAGTTTATTTCTGCCCCATGTAGAATCTTACTCACATAGTAGATGGGTTTCTGAACCTTCAATTCTTCTTTTACCAAAACGGCTCCAAGGGCTATGCTAGAAACCGCCAAGTACAAATAGAGAATTTCCCCTGGCTTGGGCTTTGCCAACAGTGGTGCCTCAGCCATGTATTTCTTCAGGGCCTCAAAGGCCTCTTGGCTTTCAGTTGTCCGTTCAAAGTTTTTCACATTCTTGAGTGCTTTGAAGAAAGATAAGCACTTCTCTCCTGACTTGGAGATAAATCTTCCCAATGATGCCACTCTTCCCGTTAGTTTTTGGACATCCTTGACAGTCTTTGGTGGTTCCATGTCTAGAATTGCTTTGATTTTGTCGGGATTGGCCTCGATTCCTCTCTTGGAAACCATTAGGCCTAAAAACTTTCCCGAGCCTACACCAAAGGCACACTTAGCTGGATTCAACATCATTTTGTGGTGCCTTAACACTTCAAATGCCTCTCGGAGGTGCTCAATGTGATCGGCCTTATCGAGGCTCTTGACTAACATGTCATCTACGTAGACCTCCATGGTTTTTCCAATTAGGTGTCCAAAAATTTTGTTCACCAATCTTTGGTATGTTGCCCCTACATTCTTAAGTCCAAATGCCATGACTAGATAACAGAAAACACCAAAGTCAGTGATGAATGATACCTTGGAGATGTCATCCTTGTGCATTTTGATTTGGTTGTATCCACTGAAGCCATCCATGAAGCTGAGCATCTCATGTCCAGCTGTAGCATCTATTAATGCATCAATCCTTGGTAAGGGAAAACAATCCTTAGGACATGCATCATTCAAGTCAGTGAAGTCTACACACATCCTCCATTTCTCATTGGCCTTTTTGACCATTACAGGGTTAGCCAACCATTCCGGGAATTGTATCTCTTCAATGAATCCGGCCTCTAGAAGTTTTTCAACTTCTTGTTTAATGGCCTCTTGCCTTTCTGGAGCAAAATTTCTCTTCTTTTGTTTCACCGTCTTTCTTTCAGGATCCACATTCAACTTGTGAGTTATCAATTGGGGATCAATCCTTGGCATGTCAGCCGTTGTCCAAGCAAAAACGTCATTATTCTCTTGAAGAAAAGATATGAGCTTGCTTTTCAATGGCTCAGGTAGTAGTGCTCAAACATATGTCACCTTCTCCGGTTCACCAGGGACTAAGGGAATTGGGATTAAATCCTCAACTGGTTTCCCTCTTCGGTCCTCATTGTCGCCAGTATCCATGTCTTCAATTGGGAGAACTTGCCCCCCCCCCCCGATTCCATCAGGCCTTAACGCGGCTACATAACAACTTCTAGCCATCTTTTGGTCTCTTCGTTCTTCTCCAATCCCATTCCTTGTTGGGAACTTGATTTTTAGATGATAAGATGAGGCAACGGCCATGAACGCATGAAGACCAGTCCTTCCCAGGATTGCATTATAGGTTGAAGTTGCCTTTATAACTATGAAGTTCAGCATTTGAGTAGATGTATTCATCCCTTGTCCCATGGTCATTGGGAGTTGGATAGTGCCTTCTACTCTGGATTCCACCCCATTGAATCCGTATATGGGCATATTTGAGGGTGTTAACTGAGAATCAATGTAACCCATCTTGATAAAAGCATCGTGGAACAAGATATCCACTGAAGCTCCATTGTCGACTAGGACTCTCTTTGTTTCAGAATTGCCAATCACAGGTATGATGACTAGAGGGTCATTGTGGGGAAACTTCACCCCTTCCAAGTCTGAATCGTCAAAACCTATTGACACTTCTGTTCTGGCACGCTTCGGTGCTTCTCTAACCACAGTCATTACCTCTCGAGCATAAGCTTTTCTTGAATTTCGGGAGGACCCAGCAGCAGTTGGCCCTCCGAATATCATGTTGATGACTGGCCCTCGGGGCTTAGGGTTATGATCTTGGTCGTTGTCCCTTCTGTCGTAATCCTTCCTTTCATAGTTTCCTCTTTGACTCCCTTGATTTCCATCCTTGGTGAATTTGCTGAGTTTTCCTCTTCGTATCAGAAATTCGATCTCATCTTTCAATTGCCTACAGTCGTCGGTGTCGTGACCGAATTCTTTGTGGAACCGACAGAATTGATTTTGGTTCCGTTTGGACATGTCAGCCCTCATTGGCTTCGGCCATTTAAGATCTCCTTCCTTAGCTATCTCCATCAGAATTTGACTTCTGGGAGTGTTCAATCTTGCATACTCCGTAAACTTTGGCCCAAAATTGTTTCTCTTGGGTGGAGAATCAGAGTCCTTTGACGTTCTAGGAAACTTTTCCTTGACGTCATACTCCTGAGTTTCTTTTCTTTTCTTTGAGTTTCCACTACCGCTAGCAGTGGGTTCATACTTTCTCATGCTTTCTTCAGCCTTGATATATTTTCTGGCTCTATCTTGGAGCTTCAGCATGCTCTCGGGTGGATGTTTAGCTAACGACATTTTGAAGTGGTCATCGGTAGTTCCTTGTTGCAGGGCTATCATAGCCACTCTGTCCTCTAAGTCCGGGACTTTCAGAGCCTCCGAGTGAATCAATTGATATAGTCCCTTAGGGCTTCATTCTTTCCTTGCTGGATTGCCATGAGTGATGCAGAGCTTTTCTCATGCACCCTTCCACTAATGAACTGATTGATAAAAGCTTTGCTTAGTTCCTTGAAAGACCCAATTGAGTTGGGAGGAAGATGGCTATACCAGCGTTGGGCCATGCCTGCCAAGGTTTGTGGAAACGTCCTACACTTGACCGCATCGTTGGTTGGCTGCAACAGCAGTGCATTGGAGAAGGTCCTCACATGATTAGCGGGATCTCCCGTTTCATCATAAGCTTTAATCGTTGGCATCTTGAATTTCCTAGATATGTTAGCTTTCATGATGTCTGGAGTAAAGGGTGGCGTTGGATCATCATGATCTCCTAGGGGCAACAGAACACTTGGATCACCCCTTGGGGCTTCAGCCCTCTTGCTTTTTCTTGGTGCCGGGTCCAAGTTGATCACCAGGACTCTTCCCGTTCCTTGATTTTGTGACCTTGCGGCCTCCTCTTCTGCCAATAGTTTCTTAAGCCTTGCAGCCTCGGCTTCATGGGCCGCAAGTCTTTCCTTAGTAGTTTGGAGTTGTTCCCGATTTGCTTGGGAAGAATGTCTCCTCCTTGGGGCAACATCCCTCTCATCTCTTGTCAAATAATTTTCCTCCTCAGTATAGGGACCTGAGTAGTCTTGAATCAAGGGGGTTCGTCTAGCTTGCTGATTTTGGGGTCCCAGACCTTGAATGTAAGGGGGCACATACGCCTCATGGTAGATTGGATTAGTTCCACTACTGCCCGCTGGGGGTCGGGGTGGCATACCATAAGTTGGCATACCGAGAGTTTGAGTCGTGTATTCAGAGAGATCCGTGGTGTGAAGTTGAAGGCCACGTGGTGTGTTTGCAAGCAGTGGTGTGGTTGCAATTGGTTGCTGGAGAGTGGTCTCTTGTGGATTCGGTCCATGAACAACCATTTGCAGGGGATTCGTCCCTTCATCAGTAGTTGGGACTTCCGGTCCTTGAGTAGTAGTGATAGGGATATTCGTTCCTTGAGTGTCAGTAGCCTGCGGTTGGCTTCCATGAGTCTCCGTTGTGGAGGTAAGAGGAAGTCCATTAGAGGTCTGTGTTTCTCGAATCGTTCTTCGTGTGTTTGCCATGGTTGATGTTGTCTTCCCACAGACGGCGCCAAATGTTGTGGAATAAAAAACGTGCTTGTGTATTAACTGCTAAGATTAATGAGCTTTCGAGCTTTAATGGCTGCACTTGTGTTTCGAGACTAAATCGGTCCTCACAAGATGCCTACGTATCTCAAATCGTTATTGAGAATCAAGCCAAAGACGTAGTTCTGATTGTAGGATCAGGGACCTTATATAGGCGTCTGGAGCCTAGTATTTATGGTATGTTTAGGAGTCTTAGCGAATAAGTCTCCTTTTTGATATTGGATAAACATTGTATTTCTTGCTGAATAAGTCTTTTCCTTGTTGATAAAGGCTATGACTCGTTAATTGGGATTCTGGATCCTTCTTTGACTAATTTACCATATTTTGGTCTCTTTTGATGAGCTGTATATTTTCCCTATTCATTAATTACGAAATTAATGAATAATTAGGGTGTCGGGCCTTAAATATCGGCATTTCCATTGAATAGTCAATTATATTTCTATAATTAATTTTCTGTCCATATCAACGGGTAACCTTTACTTATTTATTTAAAAACATATTTATTACTTTTAATTACGAGCAATTACCTTTTTCAACTAAAACATGTTACTTATTTATTTTAACACATATTTTAATACTTTTAATTATTTAAAAAAGTTTAACACGCTTACTTAGTTTTTAACAAATACAATACATAAATTATTAAAACATAAATAATAATAATTATTATTATAATAATAATTATTATTATTAAAAATAGTCCGTGCATCGCACGGGTTTCACATTAAAAGTTTGGTCGGTACGGTACCTGGTACTTCGTGATTTTACTTAATTACCTTTACTTATTTATAAAAATTACTATTAAATAATAAGACATATTTATAATTGATTATCTCTTTCAGCTAAGACACATTAGGCTTACTATTTTTTCTAATAAAATCTCCTGCTTTTTCAAAAATATCACAAAAATATCAAGGATAATTATTATTTTTCACCAAAACATGTTAGATTTCCTATTTTTACTTAATTAAACTCTTCCTTTTCCAAAAATATCACGGGGTTACCTTAATATTTTTTATTTTAAAACCTATTTAATTCTATTTTTACTTATTAAAACCCCTCCTTTTCCAAAAATATCACGGGCAAACAGTTACTTATTTATTTTAAAAACTATTTTAATACTTTTAATTATTTTAAAAAGCTTAACACGCCTACTTTTTTTAACAAATGCAATTAATAAAATATTAAAACACAAATAATAAAAATATTAATTATTAAATCTGTACTATAATATAATAGTCGAAACATTGAAAATTTTAGTTTTTGATTTTCGGTCCTTAATTCTAATTAATGAATAATAAAATAATAATAATTAGCCGATTGCCTTTTCCGATTTGAACACATTATCTTTTAATTAACACATATTACCTTTTAAAGACACACCTAAAAATACCAATTGAAGTATGTTATATTTTTCAATTATTAATATTGAATTATTGCATTTTCTAATTAAAACACATTACCTTTTAATTAAACCGTCTTATATTTTATAAACACACCTTAAAATATCAATTATAGTATACCTTTTAATCTAATACACCCCCAAATATATCATATATTATATATTTTAATTATTACTTATCAATACACACCCCGAATTACCATACACTTTATTTTTCGATTATTACTAATTAAAACACATTATTACCTTTTAATTAAACCATTTTACCTTTTAAAAAACACACCTAAAAATATTAATTATAGTATATTTTTTAATCATTAATATACCCCAAAAAATATTATATATTATATATTTTAATCAGTATTCATTAATACACACCCCGAATTACCATACACTATATTTTTCAATTATTTAAAAAATATTTATAAAAAAACTCGTACATCGTACGTGCTATAAGCTAGTACTATTAAAGAAGAAACATTAAAAGTTTGGTCGGTACGGTACCTATTTTTTAGTACTTCGTGATTTTACTTAATTACCATTACTTATGTATAAAAAAATATTATTAAATAGTAAGACATACTTATAACTAATTACTTTTTTTTAGCTAAAACACATTACTTTTTCTATTTTTTATAACAAAATGTGCTCCTTTTCCAAAAATATCACAGACAATTACCTTTTTTTAACTAAATTGTTAGGCTCAAGGCATGTCTGAATACCACTATTAACAAGCCTACTCATTGTGACTATGTCACTCTACATGACCTAGTGAATTCTTTCACTGGGATATAGTATAGGTCTCTACTGTACTTGTCTTGTTTTCATGTACTTAGCTTTATCTTGTATGCTCAGAGTTATAATGAACTTAGTAAGCTTCTTGCAATCTAGAATGTACATAGGCCATGGAATAATTATCCTGGTAGAAGTTCAGAAATGTTCATGTAGCAGGATGGAGATGAATAAAGCCCTGAAGAAAATAAGTTGCAGAAGTTTTTCTAAGTCCCTATACCGTGAAGTCAAAATAAAGCTATGTCGTGAAGTCCAAAATATCCATGTCGTGAAGTACTGAGATCGCATAGTCCTAAATGAACTATGTCGTGAAGTCTTCATTACTCATATCGTGAAGTGTTGATACAGCAAAGTCAAAATGTCTGGATCGTGAAGTCCTCAAAAATCCAAGATCGTGAAGTCCTCAAATAGCCTAGATCGCGAAGTCCTTAAAAAGCCTAGATCGCGAAGTCCACAAAAAGGCTATGTCGCGAAGTCTTCAAAGGCTATGTCGCGAAGTCTTCAAAGGATATATCGTGAAGTCAGGAACATACTGGAGTTCACAATATCAACACTTAGCCGTTTATAACAAGACAAATCAAGGCACAGAACCAAAATTCAAAGGAGACAAATACTGAAGCATCTGTTACAGTAAGGTGGTCCAAAGAACAGATGGAAAATCTACAGCAAAACTTGGAGAGAAATACAAGAGACAAGCAGCTACAGAAACGGGAAAGACTCCGAAAAGCAAGTGGTCCTTCCTGACACAGTTAACTTCTTATGGCAGGACAAGTTGGACTTACAGTGAGGGGTAATTGTGTAAATAGGAGTGTGCACTAGTTTGTATAGGTTATATATATCTTGCACACCCTATTGTTAGCTGTAAGAGAGTAATACACAAAAATATTCAAGCACTCTTTTCTCTATAAGCAAAGCAATAAAACATTGTTCTTGTTTAGAAGCCAGAATTTCATTTGTGAAATTTTGGAAGCTGTAGTATTTAATTTACTTAATACAAAGTAGATTAAAGTTATTGTGTGTGTTCTGTTATTTTTATTCCGCATTTTATACAACACAATCTCTCACAGCATTTTAGTTTCAAGAAATCGAAAATTATTGAAACTATCCATTCACCCCCCCCCCCCTCTGTCTAGTTTCTTAGTATCATTCATAACTAACAAGTGGTATCAAAGCAGGCTGTTGATATACAAACAGGAAAAGATCAAGAATGAGTTCACAGAAACTAAGCAGTATCAAGATTCCTCCCTTTAACAAGGAGCACTACAGTCTATGGAAGAAGAAGATGTTGTTTTTCATCAAAGCTTCAAACCCCATGTATTTAGACATTCTAAAGCATGGTCCCTTTACTCCAATGATTGAGATTGCTGAAACAACTATTGGTACTGAGATAATACCAGCAAGACATGTACCTAAAGACCCCTCCAAATACACTGATCTTGAAAAGGAGAAAGTAGCACTAGATGGACATCTCCAACTTATCATTTGTGAATCTATGGATTTCAACATGTATGGCACTGTTGCTCATTGTAGTAGTGCAAAGAAAATGTGGGATCTTATAGAAGTGCTATGTGAAGGAACTTCAGAAGTAAGAAAGAACAAAAAGCAGATTCTGGTCTCTCAGTATGAAGCTTTCATGGCTCAGCCAAAGGAGGGAATCACAGAAGTGTTTGAGAGGTTCAACAAGCTAATAAATGAGCTGAAACTCTATGACAAACACTATGAAACAGAAGAACTCAACATGAAGTTCTTGCTGACTCTACCAGATCACTTGGAACCAAGAATCTCTTCCCTCAAAGAAAGGGATCTAACCAAGATTGGTTTTGATGTGTTGTATGGTGTTTTGAAAACAAATGAGCTAGAGTTGTTTCAAAAGAGATCCATTCAAGAAAAGCAAGGATTAATGGCCAATACTTCCTGTGCCCTTATTGCTGACAATTTAGGTCAAAGAATGGAATCTCTTAAAGTGAGTCAAGTCAAGATTGAAGAGCTGGAAGTTGAAGACACTGGTGATGAGACTCAAGTTGTCTATGATTTGCCTGAGGAAGATGAGTTCTACAGCATAGATGAGCTGGACAAAATGGAAAACAAATCTTTTGCCTATATGGCTAGGAGATATCCTAACATTAGGTTCAAAAGGAAGTAGCCATTTAAGTCTAAGTTTAATGCTGGAAATGCTGGTGGATCAAGTGGCTCAAACTCATTCAATAAAGGAAAAGGGATTGATGGTGCTGCTAAAGGAGGATACAAGTCTGGGAGTGTGGATAGGTCTAAGATAAGGTGCTATAACTGCAATGAACTTGGGCACTTTGCCACAGAGTGCAAGAAGCCCAAACAGGTCAAAAAGGACAAAGCATACTTAGAGTTTGAAGCTAAGTATGAAGCTAAGTATGAAGCTCTACCCAAACAGGTCAAAAATTATTGAAACTATCCATTCACCCCCCATGTCTAGTTTCTTAGTATCATTCATAACTAACATAAATCATGTTATATTCTCCATCATTTTCCAAAAATATCACGGGTAAACCCTTAATTATTTATTTTAAAACCTAATTTAATACTTTTAATCTTTTAAAAAGTTTACATATTCTAACATGCATACTTATTTTTTTAACAAATGCAATTAATAAAATATCATAAAACAATCAAATAACAACTATCAAAAACAGTATGTGCATCGCACGGGTTTTAAGCTAGTCTAATATAATAGACGAAACATTAAAAGTCTGTGTGGTCGGTCCTAAGTGATTTTACTTAATTGCTCTTGCTTATTTTTAAAAATATATTATTAATTAATAACGTTATTTATAACCAATTACCTTTCTGACTAAAATACATTACTTTTCTATGTTTTCTAACAAATCCTCCCTTTTCCCTAAAAAATCACGGGATGTTACCTTTTTCATGCTATCGTTTCTATTTTTTCTTACTAAAATCACTCATTTTCCAAAAATACCACGGGCAACCCTTACCTTTTTATTTTAAAACTTTTTTTAATAATTTTAATTACGAACAATTACCTTATTCAACTAAAACATGTTACTTTTTCTATTTTTCCTTGCTAAAACCTTTCCTTTTCTAAAAATATAACGGGTAAAGATTTACTTATTTATTTTATTACTTTTAATTATAGGAAATTACCTTTTTCAACTAAAATATATTTCATTTTCTATTTTTTTACTAAAACTACTCCTTTTACAAAAATATCACATACTTATTTATTTTAAAATCTATTTTAAATTTTTAATTATTTAAAAAAGTTTAACACACCTATTTATTTTTTTAACAAATATATTTAATAAAATATTAAAATGTAAATAATAATAATAATAATAATATCTATTTATAACCAATTACCTTTTTCACCTAAAATACATTACTTTTTCTATTTTTTCTAACACAATTCCCTCTTTTTTCAAAAAAAATCACGGGCAATCACCTTTTTAATTAATACATGTCACCTTTTGTAATCCTTACTAAAATCTCTTCTTTTCCAAAAATATCATGAACTACCCTTTAGTTATTTATTTTAAAACCTATGTTAATATTTTTAATTATTTAAAAAAGTTCACCTATTTTAACATGCCTATTTTTCTTAACAAATATAATTAATAAAAGTATTAAATATAAATAATAAAATAACAACTATTAAAAACAATTCGTGCATCATACGGCTTTTAAGCTATCTATACTATTATATATTAGCCAAAACAATGAAAATTATGCTTTTTTGATTTCATTCATTTGTCCTAATTAAAAATAATTAAAATAATATAATTATAGCAACTAATAGATTGTTTTTAAATTAAAACACATCATCTTTTCATAAAAAGATATTACCTTTTTTGGCCAAAAGACAATAATTTTTCTATTTTTTCTAAAACAATTCCTCCATTTTGCAAAAATATCACGGGTAATTAACTTTTCAACTAAACACGTTATCTTTTTTTCTTACTAAAAACCTCTCTTTCCCAAAAATATCACGGACAAACCCTTACTTAATGTGTTTAATTATTTAAAATATTTTACGTATTTTAATATACCTACTTATTTTTTTAACAAATATAATTAATAAAATATTTAGCATAATTAAAATTTCATATAATTCAATCAAAAATCACATGTATTACATAACTACAAACTCTTTCGGTTATACTTTAATTAGAATTCAAAAACATGACCTTTTTAAAAAAAATGTTTTTATTTAAATTTATATTATTACAACAAAATATATTGATAATTTGGACGGTTACATGATTACTAAGTTAATAAACTTTTATAAAATATATAAATCTTTTTTTAGATTTGAAGTATTAAAGTAGTATTTTTAATACTTTTTAAAAAGGTAGCATTTTCAGAAATACTAAAATCTCAAAAAATTTAAAAATATATTTCAAAATTAATGTTAAAGTCGCATTTAATTTGCACGGCTTATTGGCTAGTATTATTAAAGATGAAACATTAAAAGTTTGATTGGTAGTTGGTCGATACAGTTTTTTGGTATGTTGGGATTTTACTTAATTACCTTTATTTAACCGTACTTCATATTTTTACTTAATTACCCTTACTTATTTATAAAAATATATTATTAAATAATAATATTATTGATTTATAACCAATTACCTTTTTCACCTAAAATACATTATTTTTTCTATTTTTTCTATTGTTTCTAACAAAATCCCCTCATTTTCCAAAAATATCACGGTCAATTACCTTTTTTAACTCAGGTTAGTTTTTCTATTTTTCCTTACTAAAACCCCTCCTTTTCCAAAAATATCACGGGCAACATGTTACTTTTCTAATTTTTTCATTTTCTAAAGAAACTATTACTAAATAATAACATTATTTGCAACCAATTGCCTTTTTAGCTAAAATACATTACCTTTTCTATTTTTTCTAACAAAATCCTATTTTTTTCTTAAAAAATCACGGACAATTACTTTTTTCAACTAAAACATGTTACTCTTTCTATTTTTTTCTATTTTTCCTTACTGAGACCCCTCCTTTTCCAAAAGTATCACGGGAAAATCCTTACTTATTTATTTTAAAACCTATTTTAATACTTTTAATTACGGGCACTTACTTTTTTCAGCTAAAACATGTTACTTTTTCTATTTTTTTTCTAAAGAAACTATTATTAAATAATAACATTATTTATAACCAATTAACTTTTCAACTAAAACACATTATCTTTTCTATTTTTTCTAACAAAATCCTCTCTTTTTCTAAAAAAATCACAGTCAATTACCTTTTTCAACTAAAATATGTTATTCTTTCTATTTTTTCTTACTAAAACCCCTTTTTTCCAAAAATATCACGGACAAACCCTTATTTATTTATTTTAAAACCTATTTTAATAGTTTTAATTATGGATAATTATCTTTTTAGCTAAAACATGTTACTTTTACTATTTTTCCTTACTAACACCCCTCATTTTCCAAAAATATCATGGGCAAACAATTACTTATTTATTTTAAAACCTATTTTTATACTTATAATTATTTAAAAAAGTTTAACACGCATACTTATTTTTTTTAGCAAATGCAATTAATGAAATATTAAAACACAATACATATATTATATTTTTTTAAATTAAAACAACTAATCTTCTAAAAATATGATGGATATATATATATATATATATATATATATATATATAATGGTAATATTATTATATATTTATAACAGATTACCATTTTCAGTTAAAACACATTATTTGTTCTATATTTTCTAACTAAAACAACTCATCTTCTAATAACACATGCAAAATAAATATATAATGGTAATATTATTATATATAATTATCAATAAATAATCAGTTACCCTTTTTAGCTAAAACATGTTACCTCTTTTATATTTTCTAATTTAAACATCTAATTTTCTAAAAGTAAAACGAGCAACATATATCTAAAAGGGTATGTTGGATATTATTGATTTAATTAGTGAATCGGGACTTAGTGCATCAATAGCTAACGACAAGATGACATCATCATCAGGAGTTAGCGAAATTAGTAGTTGTACTAATAGATATTGTTCCACGATTTTAAGAACAAATTGATTTGCTTAGATGTGTCGGTTGCCTTAAGTCAGGGATAACAACTATTTGCGGAAGATAAGTAACAAGAGAATCAATCTTAATTAGGGATTATCTTTTTTAACAGATAGTGCAACTGTGTGATGTATATAAACACATAATAGGTTTTACATTTTGTAACAACATACACGAGTATTCTTGTAGCCTATCAGCTCTTAAAAACATTGTATTTATTGAGAGAGTTTGTATATGTTTTTATAAAGAATCAATAAAAGCTGATACTGTTCTTATATTACTTAATTCATTTTGATTAATCCATACGATTATATTCAACCCCCCTTCTATAATCGTTATTTATTGGGCAATAATTGATATCAGAGCTAACTGATATATAAACAAATCATATACGATCAAATTGTCTGGAAACGGGTATGAAACAATGAAGATCCCAATTCTGAAGAAATCGGAATACTCGACATGGAAAGTAAAAATGCAATGTATTTAGAGGCTACAGATCCTGACTACATTGACATAATCATCAATGGTCATTTTATCCCAACCAAACCTGTGGCTGCAACTTCTACCACACCTGAGAAGTTCATACCAAAAGAAAAGAAGGATTGATCTGTTGAGGACAAAGCTAAAATAATAAAATATGCAAAGGTAAGAAATAGTTTGTATGTTGTCTTATCTAACAGGGTCATAGCTTGTAAAACTACAAAGGAAATCTGGGATGCTTTGGAAGTTCAATGTCAAGGAACAAAGGAGATCAAGAAGAAAAGAAGAGCTGTTATTATTCAGGAATATGAGCACTTTGAAGGGCAGACAAATGAAGATCTGACAGAAATCTATGACATATTTCTTACACTTTTGAATGAATTGTCTCTTGTAGGAAAATAGTATGATGTTGAAGACTCAAATGTCAAGTTTCTAAGAGCTCTTCATGATGAATGGAATACTCAGGCATCAATCATAAGACATACATGTGAAATGAATAAGGTATCTCTTGATGAAGTTTACGGAATAATGAGAACCCATGATCTTCAGATTTAGAAAAAGAAGAACAGGAAAAGAAAATCTAAGTTTGTTGATTTGAATGTTGAATGAAAGAATGTTGTGGTTAAGGAGATACATACTAGCCATAACAAAGGCAAAGGAAAGGCACCAAGTACTGATGAATCATACACTAATTCTGATTCTGATGAAGATTCAGATGATGACACATCTTATAAAGAGTTGGTACAGATGGTGGCTATGATAGTGAAAGGCTTCAGAAAGATGAAGTATGGAAAATTCAGAAAGAGTGGAAGTTCTTCAAGGAAGAATACTTATCCTGATAAGAAGGACAACTTCAAGAATAAATAATTCAAATCCAGGAAGGCAGATCTTTCTAAGGTCAAGTGTTATAACTGTGATGGAATGGGACACTATGCAAGTGACTGCGAGAAACCCAAATCTGGAAAAGCACCTGGAAAGGCTTTTGTCACTTCGAACAAGGACTGGATGGACTCCTCAGATTCTGAAGAAGAAATCAACATAGAAGATGATGTTGATTCACTGATAAGGTACCAAAAAATGTTTACATCTTTGATACTGATAACATGTCTGAATTGAAATCATTTTTTAGATCATTGCATATGAGTTATAAAAATCAATCTAAAGAAAATGTTAGATCAGAATTCAATGATCGTCAGAAGCTAGACTCAACTGATCAGGATTGCTGACGTCATCAGTATTGCATGGTCATCAGTATTTGATCAAGCGTCAGTATCTTATTGATCATCAGGATTCCTACTCAGACTATGATCAGGTTTGATCATCAGGACTTGAAGCTGATCAGGATTCCTACTTCGAGTTATATTTGGAGTCTAGATAAACATGGAAGTTTGTTCCTGGTTTGTAGAATGCAGCTATCGATTAAAGATATGTTTCTATCTTTGTTATGATTAGGACTTATCTTGTTATTGATAGAGAAGCTGTGTGCACTATATAAACACAGTTTTGGTTTCGATTTATGTATTCATTCGAGAGAGAACATAATCGGAGGAGAAGCTCTTAAGAACAGAATTTCTTGAGAGAGTTTTTGTAAGCTAGCAGCTCTTAAGAACATCAGAATTTCTTAAGAGAGTTTGTAACAGTTTTATATCAAAGTTAATAAAGCTGTTATTGTTATTGTTATTGATCTTTCATATTTGTGTTATATAAAGTCGAGAATCTTATACAATTGTATTCAACCCCCTTCTACAATTGTTATTTACTGGGCAACAATTGGTATCAGAGCAAACTGATTTAATTCTGAATCAGATACGATCTAAAGATGTCGACAACCAAGTATGAAAGCATGAAGATTCCCATCTTGAAGATATCAGAATATCCCACATGGAGGGTAAAGATGCTGATGTACCTGGAGGCTATGGATCCTGACAATCTGGACAGGATTCGTGATGGACCATATATACCAACAAAGTTCGTAGAACGAACAGATACTGTACCAGAACATTATGTGGTCAAAGCTAAATCTGAATGGACTCCAGAAGAAAAAGCTCATGTACTCAGGGAACCAAAGATAAAGAATATCTTGCATAATAGCCTTGATGCTGTCATGTCAAACAGAGTGATTGCATGCAAGTCTTCAAAAGAAATCTGGGATACTTTGGAAACTCAGTGCCAGGGATCTGCATCTGTCAAGAAAAACAGAAGGGCTCTATTGATTCAAGAATATGAACAATTCGATGCAAGACCTGAAGAGAGCCTGACTGATCTATATGATAGATTTCTGACACTATTGAACAGCTTATCCTTAGTTGACAAAGTATATGAAACTGAAGATTCAAACACCAAATTTCTTAGAGCTTTACCTGAAGAATGGGATACTCAGACCTCAATCATTAGACACCAGTATGATCTGAACATTGTGTCTCTTGATGAGATCTATGGGATGCTAAGAACTCATGATCTTGAAGTTCAACAGAGAAAGAACAAGAAAAGCAGCAAGGCAAAGTCAATTGCTTTGAATGTAGAAGCAAAATCAAAAGGGAAAGCTATGGAGGTCTCTAGAAGGAAAGCAAGAGTAGCTGAGTCAGATCCTGACGACTCTTCATCAGATACTGATGGCAATCCTGATGCCAATACTGGTGATGAATCTTCTGATTCAGACATGGAAGAGATGGTTGCTATGATTGTCAGAAACTTCAGAAGGATGAAGCTCAGGAAGAATAGAAGACAAGGCAACTTTCAGAAAAAGACCTTCAAAGCAGACAAAGACAAGTATATCAAGAAGGACAGCAAGGGTAGCAAATTTGACAAGTCAAAGGTTAGATGCTACAAGTGTAATGGTATGGGTCACTTTGCTTCTGAATGCAACAAGACAAAGGCACTCATCACATCAAGCAAGGATTGGATGGACTCTTCCTCAGAATCTGATACTGAGGTAGTCAACTATGCGTTAATGGCCAATGCTGATGTAACTGCTGCTCCTGATGATAAGGTACTAAATACTATCTTTGATTTTGATACTGATAATGCTTCTGAGTTAAGACGTTTTCTAAAGTCATTACATATTAGCTTTAGAAGCCAAACTGCTGAGAATACTAGAATCTTATCTGAGATGTCTGACCTTAGAAAGAGGAATGAGATATTAGAAGCTGAATTTTCTCGTATGC
Source organism: Heracleum sosnowskyi (assembly GCA_030848705.1). Taxonomy (NCBI): domain Eukaryota; kingdom Viridiplantae; phylum Streptophyta; class Magnoliopsida; order Apiales; family Apiaceae; genus Heracleum; species Heracleum sosnowskyi. Next base: position 135,808,006 of record CM061237.1, read on the forward strand.
AAGAAGTACAAAAAGAATGTGATAATGCTAAACACATGCACTTAGAGATGACATCTAAATGTACTTCCCTTGAAAAAGAACTTGAATTTGCTAATGAGAAAATCAGAACCTGGACAGACTCTGGTAGGAAATTTCATGAGATTAATACCTCTAAGAATTGGAAAGAGTGTCTAGGATATAAGTCAGATGAAGATAAGAAATTAGCAGAGAAAATTGTCATTGATGAGACAGTTAGTCCAAAGACCTATAGACATGTTATAGACTCAACCAAATCTAAGATTACTCCTGTTAATTTTGTTTTTGGTAAGGATTCCAATTCTACTTTTGAAAAGGGATCTTCTTCTACTCAAGGAATTAAAATTATAAAGTCTAAACCTGTCATGAACAAAGTCACTAAGAATCTAGGTCTATTGTCTCAGAAACAGCTTAAAGATAAAATCTGTGAGGTTACAGATAAGAAAAAGGAAGCTACTGTTAAGAGAAACAGGAATGGTAAAGTTGGGATCAATAAAGAGAATGGTTATAAATATATCCCAAATGCACCTAGAAAGTGTTGTTTTAACTGTGGTAACTCTAATCATCTTGCTATTGATTGTAAAAAGAGTAAGAAGAAAATTGCTGAAATTCCTAAGTCTGATGTTAGGAATAGATCAGTATTTTACAAACCACAGAATTCCTGTTTTCATTGTGGTAGTCTATGGCATTCTATTTATACATGTAAAGAGTATCATGATTTGTACTATAATTTTTATGATCCATTGCCTAAGTTTGAAAGTAGTACAAAGTCTGATAGAACTGAAAATGTCATAATGAAGCATGCTTTTGTTAATACTGATACTGACAAAGCAAATCCTGATGGAGTAAATCCTGTCAGGACTGCTAAAGTCAAAAAGTCTTCTGCTGTTAAAATTAATAAATTGCATGAGAAAGGAACCCAACATGTATGGGTTCCTAAGTGTTCTAACTAGTGTGTTACTATTCTGATGCAGGGTAAAAAGAAAAATGTGTTAGTCATGGATAGTGGATGTTCTGTGCACATGACTGGAAACAAAGCCCTGTTATCAGAATATGAAGAAAAAGCTGGCCCAACTGTGTCTTATGGAGATGGCAACATTGGACAAACCTTGGGATATGGCAATATAATCATTGGAAATGTCATCATTGAAAAAGTAGCTCTAGTGAAGGGACTAAAACACAACTTGTTGAGTATTAGTCAAATCACTGACAGAGGTTATCATGTCAATTTCTATTCCACACATTGTGAAGTAGTCAGTAAAGCAACAGGGAAGATAGCACTAACTGGCTACAGACATGGTAACATATATGAAGCCAACATTCTCTCAGATACTGATGGCTCCCCTACATGTTTCATCAGTAAAGCTTCAGTAGATGAAAGTTGGAATTGGCACAAGAAGCTTTCTCATCTCAACTTCAGCAACATCAATGAGTTGGTTAAGAAAGAGTTAGTAAGAGGATTACCTAATGTCTTATATACACCTGATGGACTCTGTGATGCATGCCAAAAAGCAAAACAAAGAAGGACATCATTCCAGAGTAAATCAGAATCCTCTATTGAAGAACTATATCACATGCTACATCTTGATCTGGTTAGTCCAGTCAACATCATGTCCATCAGTAAGAAAAGGTACACTCTTGTAATTGTTGATGAATATTCTAGATTCACCTGGGTGTATTTTCTGCACAGAAAAGATGAAACTCCTGAAGTTCTGTTGGATCATGTGAGGATGATTGAGACAACCACAAAGTACAAAGTCAAGATTCTGAGAAGTGATAATGGTACTGAATTTAAGAATTCAAAGATGGAAGAGTTCTGCAAATACAAAGGAATCATTCAACAATTCTCTGCTCCTGGCACACCTCAGCAAAATGGAGTAGTAGAAAGGAAGAATAGAACTCTTATTGAAGCTGGCAGAACTATGTTGGAAGAAGCTAAATTACCTACATATTTCTGGGCAGAAGCAGTCAACACAGCATGCTATACACAAAATCTCACATTGATAAACAGGCATGGTGTCACTCCTTATCAGTCACTCAAGGAGAAGAAACCAAGTCTGAAGCATTTGCATGTGTTTGGCTGTAAATGTTTTGTTCTCAGAACTCATCCTGAACAGCTAGGGAAATTTGAAACAAAGGCTGATGAAGGAATATTCATAGGTTATCCTACATCAAGAGCCTTCAGAGTCTTTAATTTGAGAACAAGAACTGTCATGGAGTCAATACATGTATCTTTTGATGATAAGAAGATAACTGGAATCATTGAAGACTCACATGATAGATTGTTATTTGAAAATGAAGCTTCCAAGGAACCTGAAGAAAGTGAATCAGAAGCTGTCCACTCATCCAGTACTGACGGGTCACCAAATCCTGATGACTCACCAGGTACTGATGGTGCTAATACTGATGATGCAAACAACAGTAATACAACTAGTAGTGCTAATGTTGAGGGGGAGCAACGGCATTCAACTACAAGTTCAGAGTCAACTCAATCATCAGGACAGAATTCTTCAGATACTGATTCAAGTGAAGATCCTGATAACACATCAGGAGGGCATAGCAATAATTCAGGAAGAGCTTCAAATCAATCAAATTCTTTCAATCAAGATAACACCAATCCAGGGGGAGCATCTACTTCAAGAAACAATTTGACATCAGCAAGGAAATGGACAAAAGATCATACTCCTGATTTGATAATTGGAGATCTTGATGCAGGTGTTCAAACAAGAAGTGCAACTCAGAATGAATGTTTATATAATAACTTTCTATCCAAGGAGGAGCCTAAGAAAGTTGAAGATGCACTTAAAGATGCTGATTGGGTTACTGCAATGCAAGAAGAACTGAATGAATTTGAAAGGAATGAAGTCTGGAAACTGGTACCAAGACCAAAGAATAGATCAATTGTTGGTACAAAGTGGATTTTCAAGAACAAGACTGATTCTGATGGAGTCATTATCAGAAACAAAGCAAGGCTAGTTGCAAAGGGGTATTCCCAACAAGAGGGAATTGACTATGATGAAACTTTTGCTCCTGTTGCAAGACTAGAAGCCATCAGGATATTTCTTGCTTATGCAGCACATAAGAAATTCAAGGTTTTCCAGATGGATGTTAAAAGTGCTTTCTTAAATGGTGAACTGGAGGAAGAAGTTTATGTTGAACAACCTCCTGGTTTCATTGATTCTAAATATCCAGATTATGTCTACAGACTGGATAAGGCACTTTATGGACTAAAGCAAGCTCCAAGAGCATGGTATGAAACCTTAGCTCAATTCTTACTGGAAAGTGGATTCAAAAGAGGTGCAATTGATAAAACTCTATTTTATTTGAATCATGGTAAGGAGTTGCTGTTAGTTCAGATTTATGTTGATGATATCATTTTTGGGTCAACAAACAATAAGCTGTGTGAAAAGTTTTCCAAGCTTATGCAGTCAAGATATCAAATGAGCATGATGGGAGAAATGAGTTACTTTCTGGGTCTTCAAGTTAAACAGACTGATGAAGGGATTTTTATTAATCAGTCTAAATACACAAGGAATTTACTGACAAGATTTAACATGCAAGACAGTACTCCTGCTTCAACTCCCATAGCTACAGCTACCAAACTTGATCCTGATCAAGGTGAAGAGGTAGATGTAACTCACTACAGAGGAATGATTGGCTCTTTATTGTATCTCACTGCCAGTAGACCAGATATCATGTTTGCAACCTGTCTATGTGCAAGATTTCAAGCAAAACCTAGAGAACCACATCTGATTGCAGTCAAAAGAATTTTCAGATATCTCAAAGGCACTCCTTCACTTGGCCTTTGGTATGCAAGGGAATCAGATTTTGGGTTGTGTGGTTATTCAGATGCTGATTTTGCAGGATGCAAAATAGACAGGAAAAGTACTTCAGGAAGTTGTCAGTTTTTGGGTGGAAGACTAGTTTCATGGTTCAGTAAAAAGCAGAAATCTATTTCCACTTCAACTGCAGAAGCTGAGTACATTGCTGCAGGAAGTTGTTGTGCTCAGATAATGTGGATGAGAAATCAGTTGTTAGATTATGGCCTGTCATACTCAAAAATCCCTATTTATTGTGATAACCAAAGTGCTATTGCAATGACAGGAAATCCAGTTCAGCATTCTCTTACTAAACACATAAGTATCAGATATCACTTTATAAGAGAACAGGTTCTGGAAGGAACAATTGAACTTCACTTTGTTCCTACTGATCAACAACTAGCTGATATATTCACCAAGCCACTACCTGAAGCTACTTTCAATAAGTTGGTGAATGAACTTGGAATGATGAATTTTGAGAATTTCTGAGGGAAAGCTACAGAGAGGAAATCCTGATAACTGTCAAATCCTAATGGTTATTCAGAAAGGTATGTTTTCTTTGATCAAATCCTGATAGGACTCAATCCTGACAGGAAGTCAACTGGTCAATTCTGATGTACAGGTCAGTATTTTCATTGCTAAATTTGTGCCTAATTTTTCGTCCGTATCTGCTAATAGACGATTGAGTTTTAGTAGGACAACTGTATACGCGCGTGTGTTGCTCTCTTATAGTTATATCTATACATACACATAAAAAGCGGTGCAGTTTTATTTAATGACACACGTAATCTGTCCACTAATTAGTTATGCACAAATCAAATTTTGCCACCTGTCATTGAGAGTAATATTTTGTTTTAACAAAATATTTTTCATTGTTTTACATCTTTCATTACTCTCTCATCATCAGTTTTTCGTTTTTATCTCTCTCTGTGCTTTCATACCCTAATTGCTTCAAATCT